>OX465274.1:211491740-214322574 GCA_949987645.1 Tachina grossa
CACACAGACACACACTATACAAACTTATAACACCCCTTTTTTAGTCGGGAGTTAAAAGGGGCTTGAAGAGTAGGTTAAAGAAATTAACATGAAATATTTCTCAACTGACCACAATATCAAAATAGTAGACAGTGTGCATATTTTAGATTTTATTGTAAAATATAGAAACTTGGTTAGATTACTTAAAATACGCTAGATATACTCGTTAAAATCAAGCACTAACTCAAGCTTATTTTAATAAGGCCCAAATTCACAGTCATTAGTTAACTAATAGCAATAGTTTAACCAATAATATTTGATTCATAGCTCTTTGTTTACCATTAGTTAAACCGCCAAAAGTCATTGATTAACAAATAATTAAACAACAGCTGAGTTATTGTAAGCTTTATTAGTATTGTTGTTTTGTGAAAAATTTTAGACATATTTCACACATACGTTGTGGAACATTTTCTTTGTATTTAGCTGTAACACATTCTTTTTGTTTATTTTGTATTATATTTTGGTTTTCCCAAACCAATTTCAGGACTAATTCAATATCTTGCACGGCAAAGTTAGACGAGCGAGCACTGTTTTATAAATTTTTAAGAAAAAAATATAATAAATGTAAACAAAAACCATATGCTATAGCAGAGCTGCCAATAGTGAAACTTAATAGTTTGATATGGTTACCAATCTTTGCTGATATTAAGAAGTTTAGTTAAACAATATACTGTGAATATGCAGTATTAGTTAAACAATAGTTATTATTTTAGTTTACTAGTTAGTAATTACCCAGTAAAAAAAGACACTCCAAATAAGTCATGAAAATGTAGAGTTTGCAGTCTGGAAGTAGTTCAAATTTCGATGCGATCTAATGATTTTTACATAAGGTTGTCATTGCAAGAAGTTGTCTTTTTCGATGCCTAGTCACCGAATTAGAAGCGATTTTAAGAAAAATTTCCTTTTTTGTGTTCTATTGTAATATTTTCATCTAGGAAAAACTTTAAAAAGTTACATATTTTAACAATTCGTTTCTTTTTATACGAATTTAAACGCGAAACAGTGTTTTCATGTAAATTTAAGAAAATAACTTCTAAATTTTAGGCCAAAATTAGTTCATAAATTTCTTTCAAAAAATCGATTTTTTGAACATTTTGGTGAGTATTTACTAAAACTATGGAAAAACTACAAGCTTTTGTGTGATTAAAATAAACTTACTTGTTTTTCTGCTAACTATCGGCAAATTAAAAATATCGATTTTTTGGAAGCAATGAAAATGTGGTTCCTTCAGAATGACTTCCATTTTTTTTACTGGGTAACTAATGACTGTAAATTTGGCCCTAAGTCTTCATTAAATAAACTAAAATACAGATTTAAATGTGTTAAAAGTATTTTGAAGATTTAATTAATAATTTTAAACTTTATTAAAACACTTGCAAAATAATCAACACCGAAAAGTGTAAGGGTTAATATAACTTACGTAACATTGTTTTCACCTTAATATGATTTATGTATGTTTGCTTGAACTATAGATACATACTCGTACATTCGTATGTACATAATTATAAGTTTTATGCCTCGTAATGTAGCATGTTGTGCTGTGGTGCAGTGCGGTGCCAGTGCAGTGGTGGCTGTCATCTATTATGGTTATTGATCATGTTTATATTAAGTTTAATATAATTTTCATGAAGTATATTAGACCATTAATACATGTATGCCATTCGACTCAAAGTATGTACATATGTATGTATATATTTATGTGCGATTGTTATGTGGCATATTTATATGTATGAAGCTATGTAATTTATCTTTAGTTACTAAGTAAACTATAATACATAATAGTTTAATGAGCTGTTTAGCACAATACAACAACGAATTGTATAAAGTTTATTTGCGTGTACACAAACATACATTCAGGCAAAGAAGCAAGGGACATACACTTGCAGGCAGCCATTGAACAGGTATTGAAAATTATATTAGGGCTGAAGCAGCAACAGCTGTAGCAGTTTGAAAACAGTGAGAGATAAAATAGGAGGTATTTTCAAACTTAATAATTTTCAAAATTATTTATTATTAATAAATTTCGGACAGAAGATGTAAAAAAATCAATACTTTTAAATCGATTTCGTAGAAGTTATATCGGGTGTTTTTTTAGAGGTATAGAGCTTCGAATTGAAATAAAACACAAGAAAATCGTTTTAATGTCCATCAATTTGGCTTTATTGGAAGGATAATTTTATGCCATTAATGTTTAAATATGATTTCGGGCATGTGGCCGCCGCGGCTGGCTCGAATAAAGCCAATTCTACAGGTCCAATTTTCAACCACTTTTTCGAGCATATGGGGCCGTATGTTGGCAATAACGCCACGAATGTTGGCTTCCAAGTCCCCTAACGTTTCTGGTTTGTTGGCGTAGACGAGCGACTTCACATGTCCCCAAAGAAAATAATCCAATGGTGTCAAATCACACGATCTTGGTGGCCAATTGACAGGTCCATTCCGCGAAATTATGCGCTCATCGAATGTTTCCTTCAATAAATCGATTGTGACGTGCGCTGTGTGGCATGTAGCGCCGTCTTGTTGGAACCACAACTCATCCACATTCATGCCATCCAATTCGGGAACAAAATAGTCGGTTAGTCGGCTCCAATTGCTGTGCACGGTGGCGAATCGATTCATTCGGGTCCTCTTCAACACTTTGCTCTACAGCGGCAATTGTTTCTTCGGTGCGCACTGTTTGACATCTCTGCGGATGCGTATTATCACATAGAGTAAACGTAGTGCGAAAACGATCCATGGTTAACCGAATTAATTGCTCTGATGGACGATTATGTCGACAATAAAATGGACGGAGCTTGCGGTAAACTTCGCGAACTGAACCATTATTTTCGAAATAAATTTGCACGATTTGCAAGCGTCGTTCTTTTGTCAACCTGTTCATGATGAAATGGCAAACCAAACTAAATATTAATCACTTGACAGCTGACAAAATGGCCGCCAGTTAAAAAAGTGATGCCAACTTAAAGTTCTATACCTCAATAAAAAACACCCTTTACAAGGTCGGTGCTGGAAGTGTTATGATTTAAAAATGCTTAAGTTTGTTTTTTCCTTTAATAACTGCGAATAGGACAAATTATCATTAACTTGTAAACATAACTGCAGTGTATATTAAACAATAATAAAAATATTTTGTAAAATTTTAAGGGCCAAATTTTGTAAAACGCAGCGCTTAGTGTTCAAAAATTTTGTATGGGAAAATTCTAAATTACAAAAAAAAAAATTCGAGTACATATAAAATTTGTCAATGCTAAGCGCTGTGTTTTACAAAATTATTCCCTTAAAATTTTACAAAATATTTTTATTATTGTTTAATATACATTGCAATTAGGTTTCCAAGTTAATGATAATTTGTCCTATTCGCAGTGAAAAATGATTTTCAAGGCGTTAGACAGTGTTTCAGATGAATTTTTATTCGCTCATTTATTCCCTAAAATATATCACCCTGCATTAATTAATACATAAACAACTAGCCTAATTAAAAAATCCTAGGCGGCTAGAACCCAACAACGTGAGGCCAATACAACCACTTACAATATATAATTACAAAAATAATTACTTCATAAATAAGGTCAAGTAAAAAAAAAAAAAAAAAAAAAAAAAACAAAATGCTATTTAAAGGGAAACAATATTGGAGGTAAAACGAATTTGCTTAATATTTTTGAAATGTTCGAACAAAGATTATTAAGCATAATTATGAGAACATTTTTGGGGAATAATTACTACTGTTAATAACAGAGATGTGAGTGTATGAATCACCCATTCGAAAATATTTATGACTTACTATACTTTTTCACTTACATGCACAGTCAAGGCTTTGCATAGTATTGCTTGTTGTTTTTGTGGCGTAATTTGTGTAATCAACATAATTGGCAGTTATGCAAGCAAATACTAGGCTTAATTATACCCAGCAAACCCGAGGAATTGAGTTTAAAACATAATTTTTTTTTGTAAATGTATAATAACGTTAAAGAGGGAAATAAAAGAAAAGGTAAAAATACATTTTTATATAAAGAAAATTTGGAGCAAATGTACATAAATTTTGATGAAAGAAATATTGTAAATCAATTTTCATATTAAGGGGGCCGATGTTTTAGAAAATACAGAAATTTCTTTCATTATTTTTTTTAATTGGCACCCACTGTGTGTTGTACACAGAAAAAATAATTTTTGTTTTCACAACACCATCTATTGTTTTCTTTATTTGGTCAAATGAATACATATATCTGTGGCAATAAGGAAAAAGTGCTTAAGTAACATTTTACTGTTTTGCAGGAGAGCACTTTTAAGCGTTCAAGTCGATTTTAAGAATTTTTTTTTCTTTTACAGTTAAATTGGGAAATTCTCTGTTTAACTTTATTTTTTTAAACAAACGTCGTTCTACGTACTATAAGTAATACATTTAAGTTGAAATATATCAAAATATAACCTCAATTAAGCTATTATTCCAAATTAGATTAGAAGTCTAAGGGCCATTATTACAACTTAAAGTTAGTTAAAAGTAGGATTTTATCGGACGTTTAAAAAGTTTATCATTTGCAAAATTTTACTTTAACCTAAAGTGAGCAATAAATTACAGGCAAGTTTATCCTACCTGGTAAGTTAAACCCAATTTGCAATAATTAAAACCTTTCTATACGTCCGATAAAATCATACTTTTAACTAACTTTAAATTGTAATAATGGCCCTTAGACTTCTAATCTAATTTGGAATAATAGCTTAATTGAGGTTATATTTGGATATATTTTCAACAAAAAAGATAAGTCGCAAGTCATAGTGCTATAACTTCCTGAAAAATCAAACAAATTTATTGAGATTTTGACCAGTGGTAGAATGCAGATTACGAAGGCACTATTAACTCAAAATCAGCTTATCTCGACTTAAGCACTTTTTCCTTTTTGCCACAGATATACTACATTATTTTAATCCTTACCAATATTATAAATTTGAAAGTGAGTTTGTTTGTTTCCTATGCTTTCACGTGTAAACCGCTTAACTGATTTAGAAAATTCTTTGACAAATGGAAAGTTACATTACCAACTTCAAATGAAGAATATTTTTTATCCGTTTCGGAAACAGTTTTCTGTTATTTATTCTAGATTTTTAACCGAAAAATACATTCTTGAGCTCGATAGAATAGTTTTCGTTTTGGGCTTGATTGCACAGTGCAACACGAAAATATATAACCATATACGGACTGGGAGACGTGTCTCCCAGTTTTTCCCCAAGTCATCTACTTTTTTATGGGCCCCCAAAGATTTGGAGCTTCGGTGTCATTTTTGCATTTTCTCAGGCTTATATCTTGCAAACCGTTCGGAGTTTTGATTTACTCTCTGAGGCAAAGTTGTAACTCTTGTCGTAAAAAACAAAATTTGTGAACATATAAAATAAAACAAACTTCATCTTAAAGATCAAAATCGTAAAAAATTTTAAAAAATTCGATTTTTTTACCTTTTTTTCCTGTTCAAGTTCATAGGTAGCAAACCGTTCAAAATTCAACGAAACAATCAACTAAAAAAATATACCTAATATCTCAATAAAGAACTTTCTGAAACATATGAACTTCCTAAAAAAATGTCCAAACAAATGAAATTAAAAAAATTTTCTGTCTGGAGCTAAATAACAACAATAAACATTATAAAAAGTCGAAATACGCCAACCATCATAAGTGGGAATATGTTTGTTGGGTTTATAGTTACAAACAAACATTAAATACATCAAAACAGCCGCCTGCCTATATGCAACCTTTATTAATATGGATTATAAGTGTTCCGTAGGAATTTTAACTGTGTGTATGAGTGTGTTTGTATGGGTTCAAGTGTATATAATAGTTTAAGCAATAAACCAGTAAATTTACATAAATGCAAACAAGCAGGCAGGAAACTCAACAACTTATTAATAGGGCAACATTTGAATTATTGGTTTTGGATTAATTTAATAAATTATTTGCGGAAAAATATATACACATATGTAGGTGAGCTGCAAAGCAAATTAGTATTATTGCATACTTCATTCCATTTTTAGGCTTATGAAAATTATGGTAACTAGGAACTATTTTTTAATATTCCACAAAATTATATTTATGTTACTTACGCTTCATTTACACATGCAGGTAACTTATTACAAGTTGCGTGTACGTATTAACAACCAATACATTGAATGAAATAAAAACACTCGCAACTTGCTTGATTGTTTACACAGTCAAGTGCAAGTTTATTTTAATTTTTCTATATTTTACTATAAATATTTGAAAATTTCGTTTTTCTCTTTCTTCTGTGCGTTGTTTGTACTTTTTTTTATCTATACTAGTTTTTAATGTGTGGGCTGCCAAATTTTTGGTATAGGAACATTACAGGGAAACGAATTTAGTGATCAACTTTGTACCAAAATAAATGATAAATTTATATTGCAAATCAATAATAAGTCATATTTGATTACATGTTCTTACTTTTTGTTTTATTTTTTCTGTATATAATAACATTTTAAAAATTATTCTATGTAAGCTATCCATTAAAATTAAAATAAAATCCTTAAAGGGTAACACTGTTTTTATTTTTGACAATTCTCCTACATGCAAGTGAAAAAATTACTTGTAATGAAAATCTCTTGCCAGTAAGCCTACACCTTGTAGCATTATGATTGTATTATTAAAAATATGTCGATGTATTGAGTTACTTGCACTTGTACTTGCATGTGTAAACGCTAAGTTAAACAATTTTTCTCAAATTTGT
This sequence comes from Tachina grossa, assembly GCA_949987645.1. Lineage (NCBI taxonomy): Eukaryota > Metazoa > Arthropoda > Insecta > Diptera > Tachinidae > Tachina > Tachina grossa. The sequence continues at coordinate 211,498,508 of OX465274.1, forward strand.
TGTAAAAGTATGCATTAAGTTAAATACAGGTAGTTTCTATTAAATTATTGGTTATAGTGTAAACAACTAATCTAATATTTAATACACTCAAGATTAAAATTTAAATCTTAAATAGGAAATTCTACTGCAAATATTTCACAATTTCACAACATTTTCTTTATTAAAATCTGCACTCATTTCGCCCCCTCCAGGCTGTTCATAACTAATTATTAATACACAATTGAAATCACTGAACCATAACAAATGTCTTCAGGCCGTAACTATTTCGCTTAGTTTATTATATAATTTATGGAATAATTTGCCAAAATATGGCATAAAATATGAGAAAAACATATATACAAAAAACAAATGAAAGCTTTATGTAAATTACGCGTATGTATGAATAGCGTATTAAATACAAGATACATAAAATTTCAGTTTAACTCTTAAGTGGCGTGTTCGCGCCCATTGTTTAACCGCCAAATCCTAACATTACTAATACAGTAGTAGTTTCAACTTCTATGGAAGTGACACCACCTACTTTTTAATACAAAATTGTTTCATTGCAACTATAGATGTACGCTTGACGAATTTTTCTAACACGACACGACCAGAACACGAATGTCAAGGTGTGCAACACGAAACACGCACGCGAAAAATTTTCCCAACACGAAACTGAGCTACACACACAAAATCAAATTGAATAGCAAAAAAGCGTTTTTTTATATTCAACTAGGTAAATATTTTTGTTTAATTTTCCGAACTTTAAACTTAAAATACCCCTAGACTATGGTTTTGCGTGTTTGACGATACAAAATATAAAATTTTTTCCTTACTGGAAATTCATGCATACATATGTACATATTTTATATCTAAAATTATTTCATGTTTCATCCTTTCAATTTTGCTCAAAACAATACGACCCGAACGCACGAAATAAAATTTTCTGTCACGAACACTTTCAGCCCAATCATAAACAAAAATTCCGCGCGAGTTTTCTCACTTTTCCCTTTTCTCTTATTACGAATTTCTTTTTTTTTTCTCTTCTTGCCAAATGCGGGAATAAAAAAACTCCCGGGGAAAAATGTAGGTATCATGAACGCAGTTGAACTTGCTTTTTTCATTAAAAATCTTTCACTTGCAAAACAGAAGGGAGTCTAGATAAAAATATACTTAATTCTCCATTAAGCAAGAATTTATATATGTACATAAAGCTTTTATTTTATAGTTATTGTATGTGGGAAAACACAAATAATGCCCAAAATAAATCATTTATAAACTTATTTTTACATGTTTTAAGAAGTTAGTGAATGTTAATAATTTTGTTTACTCTCTCACTACAAAAAAAAAAAGGGAGAAACAATGTGTCAACAAACAAGCAAAACAACGAGCTTCGTACTGCGTTGGTGCCACGTATTACTCTTTTTTGTTTCCAAAGAATTTATGATTGGAGGAATTTTTTCTCGAGAAAATTATTTTCCGTGAGAAATGAATTCCGAGGGAATATTCATGATTGAGCTGTTTGTGTTAGTGCTGGGATACTATCGCTATTTTCTACTATCGATATCTATCGATGGTTCAGATTTCACTATCGATACTATCGATATTACTATCGACTGAACGTTTGTACTTGAGAAAGAAAAATATAAGTAATTTTTTATCAGACTATAGTTAGTATTTTTATCCCTTTACGCTACAGTTACACGACCAAGATTTGCTTTCAAGTTTTTCACACATACTGGTTGCCAAAAGTCCTCTAAATTGAAAGCTGTGACGTAGGCTGCAAGCAATTTTCAAGCAAATTTAATTTCAATATGCCGTTGATAAAAAACCGCTTAAGACAACAAAACTTTATAGCTTCTATATATATAGGTCTATAAATCGCAACACATAATTATATTTTTTATTTTTAATCCTAAACATATTTATTTAAGTGTAATTAAAATTTTTCGGCGGAGTATAACATTATTTGTAACAAAAGAATACAGAAATACTATGTCGGCAGAAAGTTTGAAAAAAAAAAAGAAAATTATGCTCATTGAAATTGCTGTCAGTTGTTTTTTGCCTATAAATTGAACACACAGTTGGACACAAAATTTGAAGTCAAAGTTTAATCAAATTCTAAAAGTATGAATGTATTAGTGGAAAATTGTGAATGTATTGAAATTTGAAAGGCAAAACTTGATCGTGTAACCTTCAAGTTATTGAAATTATATAGTCTTATGTTTATTTAAATATGTATGTATGTATCTAAGTACGTTATTTTAGGTTACAGTTTTTGAAAAATTGTGCTCTCAGTTAATAAATTTTTATAGCACCTCAGCTTCTCAAAACGGCATAATATCGATATTTTTTCCTATCGATATTTTAAAACTATCGATAGTATCGATAGTACTACCGATAGTATCCCAGCACTACTTTGTATTGAGCAGGTGCTCGTTTCACGAAAAAGCACGACACGCGCCCATCTCTAGGTGCAAGATACCAACTAGTGTCTAGTTTCGTTGGAATCGTTTTGGCGAATATATGTACATATATAAAATATAATAGTGAATATTAGTAAACTTAGTACCGTATCTTGTTAAATTTAATTGTATTATCATTGTAATCTGGGATATGATCAAAATTACAAGTCTCTCTCTCAGAAATGTATTGTAAAATTTATTTGCAAAATTGCACTACAGGTACGACAAAATTTCTAAAAAAAACCATAGTAAAATACTACGTGTGATAAACAAAATGGAAAGAAGCAGGCTAAGCAATACCAAATAATTAAATTTTCAGCGACTGTTCGGCAAAATAATTGATGACTACCAAATGCATCACAGCGTACAAAAATTTTTTTTATAAATCATTATGACTAAAGTTATTCATTGTTTTATACATAATTTAATAACAGTTCGCTTGTACTAAACAAAAAAGTAAAGAACAATTCTATGCTTTAATTTACTTGAAAGCATAAGTTCATCTTAAGATTCTATAGAGAATAATTATCTTATATTTTTCCCTTGCATTCCTCAACGAAAATTGGAAAAATAATGAAAATGAAAAGAAAATAAAAACAAATCGCTAGATGTTGTTTACCTTTTGTCACCTCAACAACAATAAAATGAGAAAAATTGCATGTATGTATGTACAGGACTGTGCCAAGGAAATAGCAATCATATTGCCAGTCATATGTATGAATCAGGTGGATAAAATATGATGACAATAATAGATCTTCTAAATATGGCTACAGCAACACACTCTCTTCCTCCTCCCTGTCACTCGCACAAGAATAACTGAACAACAAAAACACATTAGTAAAATGGAGAAAAACAGGGAATAAGAAAAAAAAAACACATTTCTGCCTTTAGTATGACAAAAATATTTTAGTAATGTGGTAAAAAGTGTAAATCTACACACAAACAACACACACACACATGGCTAGAAAACTTAAGGAATTTTTCTTAAAGTCAACCGCACAATCTTGCACACACATGCTTGACGTTCATTTAGGAGACCCATAGAAGGACATAAAAATCTTTTGAAAAATATCATAAATACAAACTTAGAATTGTTTGTACACTATCTAACTTACAAATCCTTGTGTTGGCAAACTACAATCAAAGATACGAATAAGCATTTTGATATGATGAGAATTTTGCTTTGTCGTGATGATGATAACTGGCTGATGGTACGACTTTAATCTTTAATATAAGATTCGTGGTAGTTTTGACAAAAACTTTAATCTGTCAAACTATACGAGGGTGGAAGGAAAAGTTCTTTAAGTCAATGATAAACCTACAAAAAAGCAAAAACTTGTTTGCATGTTAAATGCATATGCAGAGCAATATTTTAAGCTGATGACGGAACTGAACCGAAGTTCAGCCTAAGTTGCCAAGGCCGGCCAAACTAAAGCTAAAGTTTAATTTTTAAATTTATAATAAACAATGAATTTTGGTAATTTTGGGCTTTATTAATTTAAATCTAAGCACAATCAATTAAAATTTGAGTAGTTTTCTCATACAAAATAAAATATACTTTGTCACAACACAAAGAGAAAAAACAGCTTAAAATCAATAAAAACCATATTGAATAAATAAGAAGCATTAACGAAAGTCAAGTCATGTTTAAATTTCTTATTTCAATATGGAAAAATAATAATTTGCAGTATTAATTTATGAGTTTTATTTATTTTTAAGTACCTCAACATATATTTTCTATTATATCCAAAATTATTGAATTAGTATGACGCGTTCTTATTTTTAAGTTGTATCTTTCTCTGAGTGTAGGTTTTTTCGAAATCTACTGAAACTCTAAAAGGGTATGTGAATTAGCTAAATATATTTTGGTGGTAGTTCGAAACGAAAGAAAATACTTTCCAATTTGTATGCTAATTACATGCAAATTCGAAAGCATTTCCGTTCGTTTCGAATTACAGAGTATACCCCCAGTTGTTTGGTTGTATCTCAAGAAAAATATCAGTCAGTTGTTTTTGTTTTCGATAAATGTCAGAACAACTTGGTGTAAACATCATATATTTTGATAAAGATTTTCATTGAAAACTGCCCGGTTTCGTGCAGATGTAAATGTTCTATAAAGAGAAACATCAAGTCGTTAATAAAAATTTGTAATGATGAAAGGTTGAAAAGGTTCCTTGAAAATATATAAATAACTTATGAGGTAAATGATAGGAAGATGAGGGACAGAGTAGTGCAGTTCTCCTCGGACATATTTTATTTCCTAAATATATAAGTCTATTGAAGCCTCTAACCGAAGAAGGATTTAAACTCCTCTCTTATGGCGAGGACGTGGCGATACTAATAAAAGAGAACCATCTTAAAATAGTAGATAGTTCAAAGAGCAAAGGAGACCCTCAATATATACTGCAACTGGGCAAGGTAACGAGGACTAAATACAAAGCTAGAAAGCTCCGAAGCTTGCTTGTGCTCTAGAAAGAACAACATTCTTGCATTTGAATATCTGGCTCTAGAAAAAATAATACGATCAATTCTTACTAGCGGTATCCAATAGCCATAAACTTGGTATCGGCATCATCTCGGACATCGCAAATGGCTAATGGAGACCGCTCATGTCCATGTTTCGTCCATGTCAGGGCATTTCTTTTGTCTGCCGGTTTAAACACAGTTTTTCAAACTCAGATCATGTCAAAACGTATTTTCAAGGATAACAAAGCTATTGTAAAAGTCTTAATGAAGCAGGAAGTTAAGTCTTGGAACGTCCTTCAATGAATCTTTGACAATCTGTCAGTGGCATGAGAAACCGGCTCTGGGACTGAGCGCTGTTGAGTCTCATTGTGCTGGCGAAAATTTTAGCATTTTTGAATCACATAACATTAGAGAACGTCAGACATTTAAGGAATTCAAAACGGATTCAAACAGCAGTCGATTAGAGAGCATGAAAGAGAGTATGGCAAAATTTTGACCCAATCCGTTTTGGATTTCACTTATACTTTTATAGCATATTATACGCTCTTACGATATGAGATATTGGGCAGCTATCCAATACTAACTAACAAAAACCTATCGAACTTAGTGAGGTTAGGAACCTGGGGGCAAATTGTGGCACTCGATACGGTTCGAAATTTTAAAATGTTTCCATATAAACTCTATTGAAATATTTCGTAATTTCGTTCGATAACGAGTGCCGTAATTTGCCTCCTGTTCTCAATATTCTTTCATAAGTCTTTCCAGTCTGAATCCCTAAAGTATGCTTTCCAGATGAAAGCGTGAAGGGTAACTAAAATTTTATGGGGAAACCGAAATCAGCAAAGTGAAAAAAAAATGCTAAGAGCCTGGGGTCAAATCGTGATATCCGTGAACGTACAACTCGTAAACTAAAAACACCATTTCAGGCTTATGACATAGAGGAAAGTACTAAGATCCCATTCAGCTTCTACGATTGACGTATGACTTAACATGTTTTAGTACGATTGTCGATACGATCACGGATGTGAGGGTTTGAGCTCTGGTTAGCATAAAAACCGGCCACACGGAGGCAAAGTTTCATTTAGCTCGCATCTGACTGCCAGTGAATGTCACATCTGGAACAAAAGAGAAGGAGGACCAAACTGTGGAACACTATCTTTATAATTGCCCAGGGTTTAGCCAGATTATACGAGAAGAAAACGTACGGGACTTGGAATGTCTCAGGAACTCCGATTGGAGCGTCCAAGGAGCATATATAGAACACTCTGGTTGTTTGGCGTGACCGGTTTATGGAACAGTTTTTTTTTTTGGACAGATACATAAGTATATTGAGGGCAACACGCACCATCAGGTTTTGCGCCCCAATATGAAGGATAGGAAATAAATTTAATCGCGCATGGGATTGGATCAATCTTTTCAACCTAATCTAACCTAATCAGAAAAAATAAGAAACCATTTGATTGAAGGTCATGTTTTTGTATACGATTCTATACTCATTTGTTTAAGTAATAAAATTAGAGTGCAAATTCTATAGATAAATACAATTTTTTTACTAAAGGGTCCGCCATCTAACGTTTTTTTTTTCAACTAGTGCTTATTTCGTGAATGGTAACACTTAGCTCATGTCTGATTGGACAGATAATTAGTTTTATCCTTCCGCTGAACGAATATGGTTGTGTATACGCTTGAACAATGCTGGGAAATATCGAGTTACAGAAGATGCCGATTTTGCCAAAAAAAATCATCTTTTCAGATGAAGCTCATTTTGATCTTGGCGGGTATGTAAACAAGCAAAATTGTCGCATTTAGGGCACAGAAAACCCGCACGCATACATTGAAAAGCCGACGCACCCAAAACGAGTTACTATTTCGTGCGCATTTTGGTCCAGAGGCATAATTGGGCCATTTTTTTTCGAAAATGAGCAAGGAGTAGCCGTTACAGTCAATGGCGATCGTTATCGGGCCATGTTGAATGAATTTTTGTTCACAAAAATTGAAGAGGAGGATATTGGCAACATTTGGTTTCAACAGGACGGCGCTACGTGTCACACAGCCGAAGCTAAACTCGATGTTTTGCGCCCTGTTTTTGAAGATCGTATTATCAGCCGCAGAGCTGATGTCGTTTGGAAACCTCGGAGCTGCGATTTGACACCGTTGGACTATTATTAGTGGGGTGCCGTCAAAGATAAGTGTTACGCCGACAAGCCAGAAACAATTGACGCTTTAAAGGACAATATTCGTGAAGCCATTGGTGAAATACAGCTGCACGCAATCGATAATGTGTTTAAAAATTGGACCGATCGTGTATTTTTTTTATAACATTTTCAAAAAAAAAAGTTATCTGGCGGACCCTTTATATCGTATCCATATAGCAAAAGAATTACAAGTTTATGATAAGATAAAAGTCTATGAAATTCGGTAAATAAAACAGCCCCCGCCGTGTTCTCACAGACTACTCTTTGATTTCAAAGAGTTTTATATCGTCAGCTTAAATGTAAAACCACGTAACTAAGACCAATTTTAAAATCCTATTTTGAATTAATTATTGAAATTTACATAGAAACAAAAGTAACTTCTTCAAATTTTTATTATTTAACCGAATTAAAAATCAAGAAACTTTACTTAAGTCTTTTGAATATTTTTTATTTTTTTAATTTTTTTGTCTCCTATAGAATTTAAAAAAGTGTAGTTACGTGGTTTTGCATTTCAGCTAACGCTTTGTAAGTCATAAATTAAAAAAATTTCGAACTGTCGTTTATTTTTCTAAATTAAAAAAAGCAAAAATAAATTTTGCAAATATTGACTTTTATGACTGTCGGTTGGCCTGTCTAAAAACTACGAGCAGTATGTATGTATGTACGTGGACATGTGCATGTGCGACTAATTCCATTTGTGTATTTGTCTAAAGCAAATAATAGAAAACACATAAGTGTCACTTAAAAGTATTTCTGTTGCTTTGCTTTTTTCTTTTTCTTTCTCTGGCTCTAGGAAAGAGCCTTTAATCATATAAATGTGGCATTTCATTACAGAAATATTAGTTTTTCTTTTCAAACAAAATTTTACGTTTTGATGTCTCTGCCATATAGTTTTTCCTTTGAAAGGTGAAAGGCAAAAGTGATACATCTTCCTTCCAGTTTGTTGTGTCATAAAGAAAAATATTTTTCAAATAGCAGCACGTGCTGTGCTGACGACTTGACTGCATCTCGACACTAATGGCGATAAGACACAAGTTTAGCCCAACCAAGCAGGAGATGACTACCAGCAGGCGGTGTTTTTCTCTACCTCTCACATTTTGTTCAAGTGTAATTGTGTGTGTAATATAGCAGAAAAAGTAAAAAAAATGTCTGTTAGAATTTTAAAATGAAATATTATACAACATACAGACATACACACACTTAAATTAAACAAGATGTGTGTTAGTTTTTCATAACTTGTTCCTTTTCTTTAACAACTTTCAACCTCCTAATGCTGGGTCTGCGCTCCTTTCTTTCTAACAAAGTTTAAGTGGGTTCAAGATGAAAATTGAATTTAGAAAATTGGTTTTTGGTAAAATTATTTAAGGTTTTAGACAGAGTGAAAAGAAACATATGCATGCATGCATGTCTACCAACATTTTGCTCAAGAGTTTTGAAAACTAAAACCAACAAACGCATTACAAAGAAGAAAAAACATTTCTTTATTTTTTTTTATAAGAGTTCGTTTGCATACAGACATGTGCATGTAATCAAGTATAAAAATTGCCTGAACATGATATTCTTTTAATTAATTGAAAAAGAGTACAGAAAGTTACGAATAGGATAAACGAATATGCAGCTGGTGATGATATTTTGGTTGAATATTGAAATGCGCATTAATTAGATATGAATACTGGTTCATGGAATGAGATTTTGGGCGGTTGCGAGCAGGTATTAGAAAAGCATGTAAATAAGTACAATCGAAGTACGAAGGCCGATCATTAAACACAGTTTTTTTTGCAAAACAAAAATTTATTTTTCAACATAATCTACTTTTAACTCAATACACTTAGTCCAACGTTTCTCCAGTTTTTGTATCCCTACCAAAAAAATAAGATTTTTTGAGGTCCTTAAAATAGGCAATAATTTCACCGTTGGAGCTTAATCTCTTTCCACCGAGCCATTTCTTTAGGTTTGGAAATAGGAAGTAGTCACTAGGGGCTGAGTCCGAAGAATGTGGCCGATGGGATATCAATTCGTAGCCCAATTCATAGAGTTTTGCCATTGAGACCGCACACGTGTGCGCTCGTTTCTTGATGAAAAATAACTTTTTTTCTTGGCCATATGGGGTCGTTTTCTTTTTAAATCCTCATTAAATCGGTCTAATAAGTTGGCATAGTATTCGCCGTTTATTGTTTTTGCCTTTTGAAGGTAATCCATGTAAATTATCCCGCGTGCATCCCAAAGAACTGTTGCCATGACCTTATTGGCCTCAAACTCGCCTTGGCTTTCTTCGGAGCAGGTTTAGACTGCTGCTTGATCTCCGGAGTACAGTAATGGATCCATGTTGAATCTACAGTTACAAAACGCCGCAAAAAATCATTCGGATTGCGGTTAAACACTTCCAAACAATTCTTTGAAGTTATACGTTTGCGTTTATGGTCAATTGAGAGCAAAGGCGGCACCCATCTTGCAGACAACTTTCTAAAATCCAGCTGATCATTTAAAATCGAAACCACACTGCCATATGAAATGCCAATGGCATCAACAATCTCACGCACTTTTAATCTTCGATCGGCCAACACCATAGCGTCGATTTTTTAACATTTTCGGGTCTACTGACCTCAATTGGCCATCTAGAACGTTCAGCGTCATTTGTACTTGTGTGACCACAAGGAAAATCAATAAACCACTTTTTACCATAGATAGATAGTAGATAGTAGATAGTATTTATTGAGCTATTCCTTGGTTTGATTGATGGTTCTTTCTTCGCAAATTCACACGAAATTCACTTTTTTCCATTTTTTTTTTCTCAAAGAGCGAGCTAGTCTGTTATCAAAGGCTGTCAAATACAAACTATATGACACAGTTTATTCAAATTTAGGCAGAAGTCAACTGACAGTTGCCTCTTGACAGGAGCAGTGCTGCCATTTCAATCAAGAGGCGGAAAATTTAAAAAGACACTGAGTTAATGATACACCCTCGTATATATTTTTTTTTTTAATTTATGCATCACGAAAGCTTAAACTCTGCTTATGTACCAAATTTATATACTGTTAACGATATGCTAAAATTATGTTTTTTCTTAGTATTTTATACAAAAGAAATTTTGTCCGTCTGCTATCTTGTGAATTTAGGAATTTGAAATTTTTTCGAACTCATAAATCACTATAGCCTAAACAGTGCTTATCTATGCATTTAATATAATTTGAAAGTTTTTCAAATTCATAATTCACGAAAGCTTAAAGACTGGTTATCTACGAATTTAATATAATGCTAACGATATGCTAAACTTACATTTTATGTTAGCATATTATACAAAAGAATATTTAAGTTAAACATTTTTTAACGCACTAATAATCCCAAATTATTATTTTACTTATTCAGTTAAGTATTTTTTATTAAAAATACATTCAAATTGATTATTCAGCGGTTTATCTGGATCCTATGCGCATTTCACTACTGCTAATGCAGATCATCAGGGAAACTTTATCAAAAAATTTTCTTAGAACCACTAGAGTTATTCACCCTTATTCCAGTTGTCGGAATCGACGTCACTTTAACACAATACCAAAAAATTGGGGCTTGTGTACTCGCTCCCAAGAACAATTTTGTACACCTGACAATCTATTTACGTTCCCTAAGGTCTACAAAATAGAATAAACCTGCCAACAGGAGTCAGTTCTGTTCGACAACGGGTACAGAAGCACCAATTTTTTGGTATTTTCTTAAAGTGACGTCGATGCCGAAAATTGGAGTAAGGGTGATTATGTTAAACTTACATTGAAATGAATGAGAAGTTCAACATATATCAAAAATTTCATAATTTCCACGTATTGTTGAATGATAAGCCCGACCATGGTGACAGAGAAAGCGTCACCAATATGACCGATATGAACTGTTAATAGTCCTTATAAGAAGTTATATAAGTATTTTTAATATATTTAAATTAAGGAGAAAATATCTAAAATTTTACATGAAAATTTCCATAGATATTGATATTTGTCTTTCTTTTTATTTGGCAAATAATAAGTAGCTAATTAGCAGTTCCTTAGCAGCTCATTAACAGTTCGCTGCAGCCGGTAGTAGCTAAATGCTAAGAGGTTATTAATATTCGTTATTATTTTTTATATTTCCGATCTTTATTTTTTTTTTCAACGAATTTTTATTTTTTATTTTTTTTTTTATCACACCCGTCACTATGGAATAATCCATAATTAGTAATTAAAATTATGTTTTTAAAGTTCTTACATAAAGATAATATGGAGTTTCAAAGTTTTTTCATTTTCTGTTTTAATTAGTTTTTCGATTCATACAATTACGAGTAAATACTAGGGATGTAACGAATACCAGTTTAGCGAATGCGAATGCGAAAACGAATAATGCATTTGAATTTTTGCGAAAGCGAATGCAAATACTTAAAATACGATAAAAATCACATGAAACTTAATTTTTTTAAGAACATGAAGTTGTATTTATATGTATAAATAGATGCAATACAAATAGCATTTTATTTAAATTGAGTCTTTAATTAAAAAAAAATTTACAAATCAATCAACCCATTCGTACTTTGGCCCTAAAGCCTGGTACTCTGTTCAACATTTCATGTGAAATGCTGTCAAGATATATATTAAGAAAATTGTAATGAATTGTTCATGAAAAATCTTGGAAAAATAGTACTATTTTCATCTTGGGACAAATTTATATGAAATATATCTTCAACATTTTAAGATTTCATGCGAAATAATATGCGTGGCACTTGTTTCGCATGGAATTTACAACAAACAAGGGCTGGTTAATATTGTTAGCATTTAAAATTTTCTGTACGAAGTAATGAATGGTACTCAACATTTTTCCAAAGGTTTGAACAGACTACAAAACAGCTAGATTGTGGATTCATTATGATAATTATCATTTATAGAAACGTTTTCCGCTAAAATTTTAAAGCTTTGTTTGGAATCGTAAACCATTTTCGTAAGAGAAGTACAAATTTTGTTGTCTTTAGTATTCGCTTGAAATATTCGCATACAGTTTAGCGAATGCAAATGCGAATGCAAATAGCAAAACTAAGCCAATCCTTTTCGAATGCGAAAGAGAATGCGAACATTCGTTACATCCCTAGTAAATACTATATTTGATCTTTTAAATTAAAAAAATTAATTAATAGGGGAAAAATGAGTTCTTTAAATTTTTCTCATTCTTGTAATTAATACTCGCAACAACATTGTGGGAAACATTTTTGTGATTGCTTTAAATATTTTGGTAATTGAAACTTTTTTGTTTAACTCCCGATCAAAAATAGGAGTGCTATAAGTTAGTAGTATGTGTCTGTGTCTCTGTACGAGTTCACGTACAGACCAAATGGCTAGACCGATTTTACTTTAGGTTGTATTCTCTTTTAGCGTTTGTTTAAATATTTTTATTGTAGTTTTATTGTTTTGACTAAGTTGCCCAAATTACTTTCATCATTATCAAATACTCAATATAATGTAAACTTGTTGTTTGTTTTACTTTAAATTCAGCCTTGAGCAGCGCCATTGTATTAAACAATTTTAGCTGTCATGCTATAAATACCATTAAAAGTTTTTGACCTCGAGTTTGCATATGACATCATGTATTGAAAAATATTTATGCACAGAAAAGAACAAAAGCCTTTTAGCATGACGTTTATATAATTATTTCTAATTGAAAACGTTATTTCAGTTAAAAATTATTTGCCTAAATAAATGAAAAACAAATAATGGAAGATAAACAATTAAGTACTTACGCCATGATTTTGATCCGTTTTTAATTCACGATGATTTGAAAATTGTACATAAACCATGCGACCGCGCATCTGTGGCGGATTAATGTTATAACATGAGACCATAGCTGTGGCGGAAATTTCATCGGCCATTTCTAAGAATGCTTGATTTTTGCCCTTTAATATAAGAACATTTGTGACACGGCCAAAAGGTACACCCAAGGCAATGACATCAGCATCACCGGATTCATTTGGAATGTTACGCAAATGTATGACTTTTGAGGGTTTACCTGAAAGAAAAAGTTTTTGATTGAGTGATTGAAAATAAAAAATATAAATAAAAAAAAAAAAAAAATTCAAGTTTAATTTTGTTTAAGCTTTAAAATTGTTTCCCTTAAAAAATGTAGCCTGTTCTTTCATGTTAATTTTCAATATGATTTTTGTAAAGGGTGTTAACTGAACTTGTTAACACTTTGTAGAAACCATCATGTAAAGAAAAAAAACAGCTTGGCACGTTATATTTATTGTACTACTATGCGCACTCTAAAGCCATCAAAAATAAATGTACCAAGTAAAAATTTCGAGAAGGTAAAAAATAAGTTGTGAAAAAAAAAACAAATAGGTAAATAAACATTTTAAGGCACTTTATACAAAATATAAACTATGCTGAATTTACCTTTTTAAAGCTACCTAAAAGTATGCAGTAAAACCTATGAGAAGATCCCTTGTTATTAAGCAGCGCGCCATATAAACACAATGGAAACCAGTTTTTGTTTTGCACATGTTACATGTGTGTGTATGATTGGAATTGTGTATTTGTAACGACTCCTAAAAATATGCTAAATGTTTTTATTGTAGCATACAGCACTTACCCTAATAAATGCCAAAGTAGGAACTGCAAATGCTTCAGCAGTTGTGTGTTTGGGTAAGTGTGTGTGTGTGTATTTCTGTCTGTTGGTGTATATTTTGTTTTTTAAATCCCATTTGTTCACAAACATGAGGGATTTTTTTTATAAGTTCGTTTTGTTGTTACTATAAGTTTATGCTAAAATTTTGGAATATTTTAAAAACAACTACATACCAATATACATACATACATACATATGTATGTACATATACCAACTAACAGACTTACAGCTGTCTGCTTCTCTGTGGCTCTATATTCTTGTACAATAAGGCCAAACAATATGCAACAACTGTTTATTTTTTGTTATTTCCAGCTTGCAAACATACTTTTTGTTCCACATTTAAAATCTAGACATACAACCAGACGCACACAACTTAAATGGAAGGACTTTGCTTCTATCGTTATTTACTAGTGTATGGCATTATTATATGAAACCTTTTTTTGTCTGCATGATTATGTTACATGTTGCATATGAAATGGTTAAAGTATTAAGTACAATGTTCACTCAATGAATTTATGATTGCACTGAGTTAGTTACTCCAGAGCTTCAGCTCTAGAGGGATTGCAGCATGAGAAAAAGAGATAATATACTATATGCATTGGTATAAAAAAATTATAAACAATGTGGCATTGGAGACAATTAAGAGTAAGAGTAAGAGTAAATTAAGATGTAAAAAGATAAATAATTAAAAGTGCTAAAAAGCGCCACCAATAGGCGACAACTTTAAAAGGTAAAAAATAAATATTTCTAAAGTATTAGACATTTAACCATAATGCCTTTTCAAAAATTTTCGCATAATTAACGTAACAAGTTTGAAAAGAAACTGACAAGATTAAATCTCCTATTACCGTTCTCAACTTAACTCAGTTTGACCGTCGTAGAGTCAACCCAACTTGCGCATTGGTATTGACATTCACAACTTAAATCATGATTGAGTTTGTCGTTACTTGTTTTGTGCCATTTTCAAGCAAACATTCGTTGTGATATAGAGTAGAAAATATGTGAAAGTTGGGTTAAATCTCAAACAACAAAACTGAAATGAGTTGAGAACCACAATACGGGGATACATTGTTCTATGAGAATTTTAATGAGAAAATTTTAAAACAAAGTAATTTTAAAACAGGATTTAAAAAATATCTTTTTAGTAAGCCTACCACACTCGCAACGTAACATTTAGGGAGTTCACGTTAGCGTTTTAAAATATGTCTTAGTAATTCAACGTTTCAATTTTAATACTTTAATATGGGCTGGTAAGTTTGATGTTTTTGTTTATATGAAAATCAAATTAATTACCGTGAAAGTATAACAATCATGTCATTTTCAAAATGAAACATGGTAATATTGAACTAAACAAATTAAAACTACTTACTTGTACTTGTCGGATTTTGCAGAACAAAGTTATTTTGATAAATTTTTCCAACAATAATTTCTAATCTAAAAATTTGTTGTTATTGTAATACTGCAATATACTGCGTTTTATATCCTTGCTTGTTCAAAATGAAAGTTTAAAGATAGCATAATATTTACTACATTAAAATTTTAATATACTCTTTGTGAATTCCCTTATTTTTATTTGTTTCATTTTATTTACGTCATCAGCCAAGCCAGTAAGGTCAATGTTTGGCCAATGCTCTTTTTTACTTGTGCTTTTGTGTTCATTTGTGCAAACATCAGCAGAAACTGTTGCATTCAATACAAAACGGAAATTACACTTTCTGATTAGTTCAGGAACGGAAATAAAACTGAAAATAAATTATTCAAACAGGCTCATAAAATACAACGAATAGCAACAGCGTCATTAAATCACATAACAGCCAGTATAAAACGAATGGAGACAAAAAGCTTTTTATTTAAAAGCTAAAAAGTGTTAAGCAAAAAAAATATATTTAAAAAAATCCATTAAATAAACAATATCTTTTAAATTTATTGTTTGACACTCATAAATTTAAAGTTTTAGCACTTTCTCATATCTATTAAATAAATCAATAAATACATCAAACGCGACCATAAGACTTGCTAAATAAAAGTGTTATGAAATAAATCTGCTAAATCGATTTGTTTGTGAAATAAATTAGAAATAAATTGAAAAAAAAAATTTTAATTTAGTTTTAAAAAGAGAAAAAAAAACATTTAAGCACAAGATCGCAAAAGATTTTAGATTTTATATAAAAAGCATGAAAAAGGTATTATGCAAGTTGTTTGTTGATTAAATATTTTTTTTATTTTCAATTAAATAACATTTTCTTTTATAAAATAAAGTTCTTAAAATCTACTGTAGTGGAAAATTAAAATTATTATTATTTTTTTTTTGTCGGACAGTTGAATTAATGGAAAACATTTAATGCTCACTTTGCAGTTCAGTTATGCTAAACTGCGGATTAACTTTATCGCCAAGCTGTAATAACGGCCTCTATGTTGATTACTGCTCCTGAAAGTAGGCTGCGCTTTTATGTTTGTTTTAACAATTGAGGGGCTGGCGAACATAACTAGACATGTTTTCAGTTAATGTTTTTTTTTAATTTTTTTTCGGAATACCCAATTACACATCTATAAAGTCACGAAATATCTTCATGCATACCCAGTTCGATCCTATCTTAAAAAAATAACGAAAACTGACTTTTCCTTGCTTGTCCCTATCTAAAAATTTCAATAGTTTGCCTGTCCTGTAAAATGTAAAAAACATTTAACGAGACTAGTCTGGTTTTGTTCGCCAGCTCCTCAATTATAAAAGTTGATTGCTGAAATTTAAGGCTGAAACGGAGTTCTTACGGAATTTCCGGTTCTCATAAGAACTGCATGTAAATTTGATAAAGAAATTTCCGGACTTTCGAAAAGGAGTACACGGAATTTTTTATATTTATTGCCTATCTTAGAAATGCTATAACTATAAGTAGAGAGTTTTTCAGCCAACTCAAACAAAAATTAATGTTCCATAAAATTATTTGGTTACGGAATTTTTAAATTTTTTTTAGAAAATTATTGGTGTTTTTTGCGTTGTACATTAAAAATATTAATTTGTTTGCATGCAAATATAATTCAACACAAAAAATTAAACGATTATTTTTCCGTATAGAAATGAATGTAGATTTACAAACGTGAAATTCAGTAAGAACTCTATACAGTGTTTTACCAAGCAAACAAGTAATAAATTGAATGAAAACTTCTAAAACTCTTACAACATTTTTTACTTCTGTAAAATTCACTGATACAAATTTTTGTAATGCCTACTTTAAGACTTTTAGGTATCTCATGCAAGTGCGAGCAAAAAAAAAAACAAACAATTTCTATTTCTAATAAACAAACAAAAGCATCTTATGGCGACTAGGGCATAAATTAAAACCGTCAAAATACCAGAATATATAACATAAATATGACCCTTGACACGATAACCTTAATTTAGCCCATTTTTTTGGTGTTTATGCAGGTTTAGTAAACTTTTATATATATTTTTTTTTAGAAAATTTCACATGCAATCCCTTTTGATTGAAACTATTATTGCTACGTAGGTAATAGTTACTGCTGATGCTAATACGTTGCTACCAAACTTAAATCTGAGCTTAATATAACATTCATAAAACTATGATTACTTTTTAAAGAAAACAAATAATATACATTTATACACACATATTTATCAGACATATGCAAACTTTTTTCATTTTGCATGGAAATGTGAGAAAATGAACGGAAAAATCATTTTGTAATTACTTCTTCAATGATGTGGAACAGTCAGTATTTTTTTTTTCATATTATTTTTTTTTAGTTGTGGTAAGATTTTTTTTTTTTTTTTTTTTTTTTTTTTTTTGTAAAGCTATTGTTTTATGAGTTTGTTTTTAAACGAATATACATACCACTGGTGGGTTTGGGAATATTTAAACACACAATACGAATGAGTATAAGTGGAATATTTCAAATAACTAAAGATTCATTTGTGCAGAGAAAAATAAACCCGGCTAATGGGTACAGAAATGTATGCAAATATCGTGAGCAGAGGAGAAGGACGAGTAACAGGGTTTTTCCCCATTATACGTCGTCGTGCAGTCAGAAAAAATATAGTGTATGCAAATATTTAGCATGAAAAAATAAAAGCTGGAGGTTTTTTTATGGAAATGAAGCAAATGAAAAATTGTAATTGAAATGCAATTAAAAAAATATGTATATTTAGTCCTCAGCTACAGCAGCAATGGGAAAAAGTATCGCACACGAATTCTTATATCTTGTGAAACTATAAAACAGACTAAAACTTGTTATAAAATCAGTATTGCAGGAATGTGCATAGTTGCATGCTTGTGTCTGTATAAGGGTGTGTGCGTATGTATGTGTGCGTGTGAGAAGAACATATTTTTAATGAATTACATTTCTTAAGGGTGTTAGAAAAGTAAACGAAGTTTCAATGAACATGACTACAGCAAACAAGAAAAATACATATAAAAAAACGCAAGAATCGGTTTCTTTTTTTTTTCTTAAGAATTATATTCATATTGTGACTAAAGGACTAGTAGTATAAAATATATGTGATATTCAACAATGTTCCCCTAGGAAAATCTTTGTTTAGCAATAAGCAATAAAACTTTTCTACAGACTTAGGGTCTTATGCAAAAAAACTTAATAAAGCTTTGCCAAGCAATGTTAAGTAAAGTTGTATTCTAAAAAAATTATTGTATAAAAATTCTAAAGTAGGTACCCACGTTTGTTAAGACTACTTTAAGTTGATATTTCCAAAATGTGTATTTTGTACCTCAAATATTTTTACTAATATAGCACATATTGATTCATGTTACATCTGAAAATGAAGCTAGAAGTGCCTGCTCTTATCTTAAATTTATTATTTCTGTCATGTAATGGGAAACATCACCAAATTATCCAAGTGCTTCGAAATACATAGCAAAATCCATAAAAAAATATTAAAATAAATACAATTATACAAAAATGTTTTAGTGATGTACATACAATCAAAACAAATCGAAAAAAGCTGGATATTCAAATACTCGTTTCATTCGAATAAAACAAATTGTGATAATTTTTCACATTTTTTTACTTTTACTTCATGGTTGTGTTTATCTGTTTTCCTATTAAGTCAGAAGCTCATATTTTTTAAATTAGGTTGCTTTACTTCAAGACAATAAAAATTTATTTAATAAAATAAAAAAAATATTTGAATACCCGAATGAAATTGTATTCAATTTTGTACATCATAAGCTGTGAAGTGGTTGTTGAACACGGTGGTGTTACCAGTATTTATTATTAAATCACAAAATATTTAAAGTTGTCTTTTGCATATGATTTTTTAATAAAGCTGTGTTAGCCTTAAAGTGCTTATCAACTACTATGAACTTTAAAGCTAAATTAAAATATTTTTTTGCATAAGGGGGTTATACTATATAAATTAGTTTGTTTAAATTTCAATTAAATTTTTCCTAATTAAATTATTAGCAAAATTGATAAAAATCACAACAATAAGCGTAATATAATATTTGAGATTATTTTGTTTATTTTTCTTTATTATAAAAAGGTTTAACCAATAAAATTCTAAGATACAAAATAGAAATTAAATCGTTCGAAATTCCCATAGCATTGTTGTTATAAATATGTGTATATATGCGAAATATTGATAAACTAATAAAAATTGTTATCAACTTTTTTACAAAATTACCTAAAACCTAAATAAAATTTGTATATATTTATAAATGAACCCTTTAATTTTTTTTTAAGTCTAACCAAAACTCCTTGCATTTCGATAGTATTTATTCAAAGGAAAGTCTTCGTTCGCTAACGAATGCCATAATTTGATCCCTCAAGTTTTGTTTTCTTTGTGGATTTAATTGTTTATTTTATTAAACATATTTGCGTATTTAAAAAAATATAATTGCTTTGACACACCATAAACACCTGACAAACAAATGTTGTACATGTAACAACTGAGATAAAAAAATTTATAGTACATTTGTATGTACACATTTTTATACATATTTCCACGATTTCATCCACATACAACTGAATTCAATTTTCGAAATAATGTATTAAAATTATGATCAGCCATATTCCATATTCATGCAATTTGTTTTTTTTTTTTTTTTTTTGCAAAGAAGCAACAACGACAGCAATGGTAAAAATTTAACAGCAGTCATGTTGTGTTAAATACCAATTATTAACTCTCACTCTTGGGCTCATTACAAATTTAATCGGATACAGCCGCCCAAACATATGCAAACATTTTCATGTTCATGTGTATTGTAACGGAATTGTAAATGATAACCAGGGACGCCACTACACATTTCACGAATTAAAATGAAAAAATAAGGCATACCAAAATAATGCAAAAAACAATGCAAAAATTACTATATATTTTTTTGCAACAAAATATAAAAACAACATGTTTGTGTTAATGCTTCTTTTTTCTTTTTATTGTTGTAGTAATGTATTTACAATAAATGGAATTTTTAATTAATATATCGTATGATTATTTTCATGCAACATTTGCATTAAATGTTTTAAATATTCTGTATAGTTCTGCTATGGGTTTTGTTGTTGTTTATAATTTTTTTATTTTTCCTGCCAAGGCCACACACAAGGGATACTGGACGCCAGCAGGTGAACGGTAGGTAGCAGGAGTTATGAATATAATCGTTTTGTTATTAAAAATTATTGTTATTCAGCTACGTATGCATGTACATACACATGTACATATAATACACACAAGCATATGTATTTCAATAAGTGTTTAAGAACATATTTAAAATTATTTGCAAATTTTTACAATTGCCCCTATTGATATGCTGTAATATTCGTTAAATTAATTCATTTCTTTCTATAATCGCAAAATGTTATTTATGCATGATTCGATTGGCGCAGTATTTCTCAAGGTATAGTTGTTACAACATCGATTCATTCTTAATGGATATAGTTTATCTCTTTTATGAATATCGCAGTTTTCTTTATATTAAGATATATATTATGATATTTTTCACTGTTACTACTCAATGACCCACCAATCTCAATAATGCTGGTAAGTTGAAAAGAGGTAGCCACGCACATTAAGCAAGATACTTCCAAATCAAATAATAACTAAATGTCAAATATTTTTAATTACTTCATTTTTTTTTTGTGTGAAAACTTTCATTTTTTAAAATCACACTTTTTTAATATTTTTACTAAATTCTCTTTTCTTTGATACCAATATTGCTTACAAAATTTTTCTAGCTAAATGTGAAAAAAATCAGTTCAAAAAAGTGTCCTTAAGATAATTAAGGTCCCGTATGTCCCGTTGACATTCAACTTTTCTTCGAGTTTTCATATTAGCACACATTTTCGAAAAAGTTTTCTCTCTAAGAAAAATAAGTTTTTTTTAGGCAAAACTGTAAAAACTAAGATTTGTAAGGTCACTAACTAATGCCGCGTTTACATTGGGCATTTCAAATGTTGTCATTTTGTGGTGTCATTTTCATATGTGTGCAGTGCCATTCCCATCAAATTTTTCGATGACACAATTTTGTTGTGCCTTTTTGACAGAAAAGAGTCCCATCCCTAAATAATGGCAATACGGTATTGTTGTTACATCAAGAACTAATTTTGACATAATTACATTTAATGTCGTTTCATTTATCATTGTGAGACTTTGATTTTTGTATTGTTTGTTAATTAATATTTATACAAATTGGCTAGTGCCATCGTGTGTTTATCAATAATAAGGAAAAAATAAAGAACATCTAAAAAACGGCAAAGAAAGCGCTGGGAAAGACCAGGGCTTACAATACGTGCCACCAAAGGATTCTATTGTACTCTGCATTCCAATTTACGGAAGCGGGAAAGCGAGTTGGTTTAAAAATTTCATGTGCATGAAGACCTTTTTGCATTTCTATCCCTATAAATGCTACATATACATTCTACATACATACATATTATGTTTCCATACAGCCTCACGAACCTCCACAAGCTGAATTAGCTGTGTCGTCATGTCATGTTTCTTTTTCGTTTTCCATACTTTTAAATTTTTATATCCGCACGCATTTAAAATTCTTTCGGTATTTTCTCAATTCCAAAATGTAAACACGCTGACATTTTCTTTTTGTGTTTGCAATGCAGCCACACAACGAAAAATATCGAAAATGACAAACGTTGCCACTAGTTCGCACTGTGATTTTTGCTATATTTGTCACAAAATGCCACAGTGTGTACTCGGCCTAAGATTTGTAAGGTATTTATATATTTGAATAACAGTGCGGGCTCGATATGCGCATTTAACGATTATTGCAATTATTGTGTGAGTTCTAAGGAAGATTTTACAAAATATATCCTCGAAGTAATAATGTAAAAAACTAAGATTTTTAAAGTCACACCCGTCACAACCTTTTGATTGCCATTCTGAGCAGGCATCAAGTTCCTTCATTATATTTCATTCATTTCATTTCATTAAAAATTTTGAGCCCTGTTCTGTAAACCGAACGATTTCAAATCGCGCGATTTTAGAAAACCAACTCGTAAAATAGAAATATTTTTTTAGATATTTTTAAATTTTTTAATATTCATACGTATATGTAAATTCTCAAATATCATAAATGAAAGAAAATTATCATGTACACTAATAGAAAAATAATAATCTAAATTTAAGAAAAATTCTTGAATTTAGATTGTAGAAATCTTGAAATTTCAATCTTGACACTCGTAAGATTGACGTTCTCAAATTTAAGCATAAATCCTTAATTTATAGAATCAATAATGTGGTATTAAGCTTAAACATAGCATTCTTGGGGTCATTATTACAACTTAAAGTTAGTTAAAAGTAGGATTTTATCGGACATATAAAAAGCTTTCCATTATTGCAAATTGGATTTAACTTACCAGGTAGGATAAACTTGGCTTTAATTTATCGCTCACTTTAGGTTAAAGTAAATTTTTGCAAACGATAAGGCTTTTATACGTCCGATAAAATCCTACTTTTAACTAACTTTAAGTTGTAATAATGGCCCTTAAAATCAAGAACGTAATCCTAACTTTAGATTATATTCCTAAATTTTTAAGAATATAATCTTAATTTAAGATTTTTTTTTCTAAGAATAAAATCTGGAATTCGATCTTAAAATGAGATTTTATTCAAGATTACAATCTTAAATGCGATCTTAAATATAATTAAGATTTTGTTCTTGAATCAAGAATTTGAGCGTTAAACAGACTCTTAAGATTAAAATGATTTGATTTCGAGTGTTAAATCTTGATTTTATTACCTATTTTCCATTATTAATTTTTAGAAAACGAAATATTTACTCGAATTCGGTTTACGGAATAGGGTCGTTTATATTTTTAAATTACAGGGGGAGCTCGATTTGTGCAACCACCGATTGTTGCAATACCCGATTAGCGCAACGGATAATTTTTATATGTTAAAATGCTTGTAAGTGCAACTTTTTTCTAAAATCAGTCTCCATGAGCGCAACTTTTTCCGTGTTTTTAAATTTTAAACAATTATTCACTGAATTTAGTTATTCAGAAACGTAGTTTTAACAAGCAAAAACTTAAGACAAATTTATTGCTATTCAAGAAATTGAGAAAGCTGTCCCAATTTCAAAAAAAAACAACTTGAAGATTGTCCTGTTTTACGCTATTGATATATAAAACAATAACAAATAAATTGTGATATGTTGAATATTAAATTTTTAATGTTCGGATAGTCTAACTTTTCGGTAAAAGCAACAACACCGGTTTCTTTCGGTTGCGCAAATCGAGCTCGTACTGTATAACAAAAAATGTGTGAGATTATTATGATCGCATCCGTCAAAGTGGAATTAATATCAAATTTTCGTTAAAAAATAAAGTTCTTTCTAATTTAAAATTAACGTAAAACAGTTCCACTTTAATACCACCAATTTATAGTCAGTCATATTTCTTTTAATGTTTAAGGAAAAATTCCTTCGAATTATGAAATTTCTTACAAAAACGTATGACACAAAAATGTTTAAAATCATTCTTAATGTGCAGCATTTATCAGGATGACAATTATTCAAGCAACAAACAGTAAGCAAAGTATCTGGGCAATTGAACATATTTTATATTATTAAAAAAAAATTAATGCAAATATAGCCTTTATTTATGTAATTATATTGTTTTACTAATTGTGCATCAGTGAACCAAAAATAGCACCAGATCATTTATATATAGATTTTTGTTTGTTTATTTGGCTTGGAAATTTTAATCGAAAAATTTTATATTTTTGCCATTCAACAGGCGATTTGATGAAAAGGGGGACCTAGTGCTTAGAAAAAAATGATTTGTAAATACAATTAATTTTTTTGTTATATCAATTAAATAATTAATTGATTTTGAACCTACAACGATTTTTGTAAATACAATTATCGAAATTGTAAGTTAAAGGAAAGTCCGAAAAATATTTTTAATTAAATATGTCAACAAATAGTCTGTTGAAATTTATTTATTTTTCCAACATTTATTTTTGTTAGATTTCAAGGTTATTTCAGTTAAAGTTATTGTTATATTAACAATGTGAATTGTTTAATTTCCGTATCATAGTTGTGATATTAACAATGCTTTTTTATACACAATCACAATCTTCGAAACGATTTTTTGCTTGTCTGCGAAAAACACTAAATGTTTTTGGGCGGAGTTGAACCGGCAACCTCAAAACTAATAAACCAGCTTACTTACCTCTCAGCTAGAGAGCAACACTTTGTTAGATACGCTAATAATGAATACACATAAAATATGATTTCTTGTTTCTTCTACATGTGCACATTCCGTTATGATATAATTTAACAAATAATTTTGTTGAGTAGTTTAATTGACTACAAAAATTTTAATTTGTTATATCAACAATGATCATTGTTAATTTTTAAATTAAATATTAACAATTTGTTTTGTTGGTTGTATTTCGATGATATTTTTTTCTGTGTGTGTGAAAATGAAGTTTTGATTAAGTCCAAACCCGTTTTTTGACACACTAGGTCAAAAAGAAGATAAATAAAGATTTGTTCAATTGCAGATCATCATCATTTTTTGATTTAGCATTAACACTATTGGCGAAATTTTTGTGAATAATTGATTTTTTTTTTAATTTTATTAAATTAATTCGATAATTTTTGTTTTTTTTAAATAGTCTACTTTTAGGCTAAAAAAAATTTCAAACTTAAAAGAAAATTTGATCACTTTTATTGGCATTATAGATAACACTTCTAGAGTTTATTTTTTAGAGTTTTTTTTTTAATGGCTGAAACCTTGTTAGTGCAAAGAAAAAAAACACTAAAATTTTAGTCTGTAGCAGAGTAAATGTCAACTAGCATGAACAAACATAAACATAAGCATTACAATAGAAGCCGACTAATAAACAAACAACCACCAATATCAAAAAACAAAAAATCTTTAATGCAATAGTAACACATTGTGTCTATAGATAGACACAAGGTAAAAAGGAGTAACAATAAAAAAAATTTTTAACTTTAACAACTCTACACATCACAGACACTGCTTAAGAATTCATTACTATGTAAGACATGTTTGCTACATGTTTTGTTATTTTATACGATTCCAAACCACAGTTTGTGTGAGCACTGCTCCTTTGGCGATAATTTTCTTGTTCTTGTTACGCTTTAATGTTGTCATCACAAATTTGCCATTCAATTTATCCAATGTCGAGTGTATAAACAAAACAGAATTTTAAAGCTCCCAATATTCAACGACAAATTCCCAACAGATACTTCTATGTGTTATTGTTATTCTGCAGGAGTGTGTCTGTGTGTGTGTGTGTGTGTGTGTGTGTGTGTGTGTGTGTGTGTGTGTGTGTGTGTGTGTGTGTGTGTGTGTGTGTGTGTGTGTGTGTGTGTGTGTGTGTGTGTGTGTGTGTGTGTGTGTGTGTGTGTGTGTGTGTGTGTGTGTGTGTGTGTGTGTGTGTGTGTGTGTGTGTGTGTGTGTGTGTGTGTGTGTGTGTGTGTGTGTGTGTGTGTGTGTGTGTGTGTGTGTATGTGTGCGAGTGTGTTGCCTAAATGTAGTTGTGTGTTCGCAAACATGCATGTCCGGCCATTGTTACAATAGCCAAACGTTTCTAATGGCATTTAGTTGAAATTTGTTGCATGTCATTGAATGTTTTCACTAGTTTTAGTTGCCACTTTTCGTACTTGTTCTTGTTTCCTTCTACTTCTTGTGCTTCTCCTTTTTTTAATGTTTTTTTTTTCAAAAAAATTAAAAATTTAAACGAGGGTTACTATAAAGTTTTGGCAGAATAATATTCATGATATATGAAGAAATTGTTGGAAATTTCATTTTACCACAATAAATAAATAAAAGAAAACGGCTGCCACTCACGCAGGACATGCCAATAAAACATGCATGGTAAACAGTGATCGTTAGAAGATTTATCTTATATCAAGTAAAAGCTTGCTTCTAGTATAAAAAGTATTAAGTTTTAGAATTAATAAATGCTATAAATAAAATAGCAAGGCACTACTTTGTGTGTTTTTTTTTTTTGAGACAGAAAATTAAAATGGCAACTGCCCCTAAAAGTATGCAAAACGTATTTTGAAATGTCCGTTTTATAGAAATGTTTACAAAATACAGTATTTTTCCGACTAACCGAACCTAATTGTTGTCAGGCCTGTTCGTTAAAGTGAATTGTTTGTTATATCCAGTACTAAGTTAAAAAGGAGAAGCGTCCTACTATTTTATTCAAAACTCAAAGCATATGTTCTCCCAGTATTTCTAATATATATAATTAATAGGCGAACATGTTTTTTGTAATCCCTTTTACGCTGGTACCACTACACCGATTTTAAAAAGATATATGGTTTTAAAGGATTTTCTGTACAGATGTGCAGAACCTATATTTTATTGAAATCGGTTCAGTATTTTGGGAGCTATAAGCGTTTAAGGTTGCTACTATTCCATGCAAACATATTACACACGCATTTATTAGCTTATAAGTAAAAAAGAAACAAAACATGAGTGTGTGTGTGTGTTTGTAGTATTTCTCTTGATCTAACAATTTTTTTTTCTCTATGTTGTATGAAAGCCATAATACTTAAAGGAAGAGAATTGAATAAAGTGAATTAATTAGCTTGGTTGAAGAGATTTTGTTTATGTTTTTTTTAATTTCATGTATTATTTAATTATGCTTGCATATGTATGTAAGTTTGTGTGGGGCTGTGTTTTAATGAATTTTTTATGACGTTTAGATAGGCACATTTTCTTTGAATCTTAAATTATTTACATTTTGATTCTAGAATACGGACGAGTGTGTCGTCCGTTTGGTATATCTAGTATTTTATTAAAAGGACATACATTGTATGTACATATTTAATTAAAATATCGGCAAAACAAAATTTCATAAAGCACTGTAATACACAGTCTGTTTTTTGGAATTGATATCTTTCTCTTAATGACATCTTCTTGAAGCATTAAATTTGAGTTAATAATTTTGTTTTGTTGAGCCCATTGAATACAAATTTCTAAATGCTTAATGACATCTTTGTGTTTTATTTTGGGCTCTTGAATTTCAGTTCCATCCAGCTCTTCTTCACTTTCGTTTTGTTCACCGGGTAAAAAGGGCTATTTTCAATTAATCTATTCAAATTTAAATTAAATTATTTTTAAATCTGGTCAGACAATAATTGCTTGCATTAAACTATCCTCCATAAATATTGTTGTGAGTTTCTTTGGATTTGTATTGCAAAATGACAATTGCGTTGCACGAGGAACCACTGCAACAGTTTGTTTCCGATTCTCCGGAACTCACCTTGCTTTACAGTTTTTCTACTGCGATACCCAAGTGACTGTTTTTAACATTGTTTAAAAAATGTTCCTTTAATTTTAGGATTGGTGGATTTAATTGGTGGATTTTTTTAAATTTATACTTTAACAACAATCTATTTTTTTAAACTATTTTGATGTTCGTAGCAAAAATTACTTCACACAACTTACTCTTGAATGATATCAATCAAAACCATCAAAAGAAGAAAACTACTCGTGGCGGTACAATTTTATTTATATTATTTTTTAACTAAAAAAAGGGGTGTTATAAGTTTGCAGTGTGCGTCTGTGTGTCTGTGTATCTGTGTGTCTGTCCGTGTCCACGTACAGGCCAAACGGCTGGACCGATTTTCATTTAGTTTTTGAAAGATGACTTGATCGAGAGGGTTCTTAGCTATGTTTGAAGAAAATCGGTCCAGCCGTTTAGAAGATATAACATCTTTTCTGAAAAAAGTCGGGGGTTTTTAAAATTTTTAATTGTTGTTATTAGTAATTTTCTGATAATAATTATGTTTCGTATTTAATTTTAAATTTGTTCGTTATACCGAGCTCAAAATAGAATTTTTGTTCGTTATATAAGGTACTCAGTAGAAAAAATATTGGATGTTTGTTAAATGCGGTGTTCACTAAATCGAATGTTAGTTAAATCGGAAAACTACTGAATAAGTTTTATTTTAATTATTATTATTTTTTTTATTAAATGGAATTAGTCTTTAATTTTAACTTAAGCCTGATTAGTGCACAAATTTACACTTCTCTATATAAATCGATCTGAAATATGGAGTTTTAAATAAAAGTATAATTTCAGATAGATTGCGTCTATCTCTTTAGCCAAAGGTTGTATTTTCGCCTCTCCGGCCGTAAGACATGCTTGTCAGGCTTAACTCCATGCAATGTTAGCATAAAGGCAACGCATTTGTTCATTTCCCCTCGCCGACTTTCCAAGCTTTATTGGATTTCAAAATGTTTAAGAGTGTTCGGATGTTTTTTTTTATTTTGCTAGATATTTTAACATCGTCATCATCATCGCATGAAAGCAATACATGTTGCCTTTTTTTCGAGAAAACAAGGATATGTTTACACATACAATCAAACGTGTACTTAACGTGTTTTGCGTTAATGCGTTTGCTTTTATACGAATGTACGGATTCAAAGCTACAAATACAATTTAACAATTGACTGTTGCTTTCTATTGTTGTACTCTATAACGTATGACCATGAACAAATGACCAGTTCAGTTAGTGACAAAAAGAAAGAGGGGAAGTAACAAAAGCAGCTTTCAAATTGTATTGAATGGACTAAGAGGTAGATTTGTTGGGTTATTAGGGGGTATAAATGTATGTTTGTGAGTGTCGAGTGTTTTTGTGTGTGTATAACTGTATTAACAAAGAAGAATAAAAGTAAACATATTGACCGTAAACACAACACAATACATAAAACACATTTTTTTTTTCGACTGCAAATTTGTTTGGCTTTCATGACGAAAAATGTATGTACGAAAAAAAATAAACCCCTGCCAAGCACATTTTTTTACAAAAGTTTTTCGTTTTATTGCTTTAACAGGTAGTATCCCAGCAAAAAATTTCAAAAAGGTAATCGGGTTTGGAATTAAGCATTTTTGGTGGAAGAAGCTCTTCCCTACTGGATTACCAACTTAATGATTTTAACAAGGCGTGAGACTAAAATAATCGATTCTTGAGAAGTACTTACATTTTTTATTTGGAAACTTATTCACGTAATCGATTTAATCTAAAAAAATCATTCTCTTCATTTAGCAAATTGTACATAATTTTTTTAAATTTTAGGTAATGTGATTTGTAAGCGAGTAACGAAATTTGGTAATCAGAAAAGTAAGTCATTGTATGGCAAGTAGTTCTGATGGTAATGTGTAATTTTTTGCTGGGATATGATATTCATTGATATTTTTTCTTGCTCAATGTTTTCTTTTTCAGACATGCAAGCCAAAGGCTGAGAGTTGTGTGCAGGATACAGGTGTTGCATGTGAAAAAAAAATAGAAAACAAACCAAGCAGACATTTACAATTATTTACACAATTTTCCATTGTTGTTTTTTCATTCATTGTCAATAGGAAAAGTAATAAAAAATAATAATAAAACCACACACAAACGCAAAAAATAATAGTAATATATACTTATGTAATATATGCGTTTTTTTGGAGAGAACATTAGCTTCTAAAATGATTGAATTTACAGGCACAAAAGAAGACTAATTAGTAACTACAAATAAGTTCGAACTATGCATTGTATTAAATTCTAGTTGAAAATATTTTCAGCTTTGAAATATATTGCAAGTTTTTTATATTTTATTTTTGCACTCATAAGAGACCGAAATGATGCCTAGAGCTGAATGGAAACCAACTTGCCGTTTCATAATCCAACAACCGCAGCTAACAGAAAAAGTAACATTTACCCTGTTGCCGCCACCATGGTCGTTATCAGCTACCCACAACAACTAACAACTGTAACAGCCATTCAATTTCAATTTTTCCCTTTTTTATTTTTGCTAAACCAAACAAACAGTCTAACTAACTGAGTATTGAACGCTTTTTTCGAGGCATGATGAGGTATGAAGAGGAACAAGCCACCAGCATAACTAGCAATGATACACTAATGCAACACACGCACACAGTTACAAGCACAGACACAGGTACACATGTATGCTAAAATAACTTTAAAAAAAATCCAGTAACTGTAGTTTGTTGCTTTTTAATTAATAGAAAAGTCCTTTGTAAAGTAATAAATAAATATTATGTTTTGTGGTTACAAATACTCTGCAACAACAATGACTCTCACGACTCTCTCCCTCTTCCAATTCATGAATCGGAGCCAACCAGGCAAGCAACATCATGTAGTCAGCGACGACAACAACATGCTGGTTATTGAAGGGCTTAAGTGGAGAAGAGTAGTAAGATGTGGGAGAAACAAACATACATGTATACATATACATATATTTAGGTACGCCAACATTACCTTTGTGGAACTGTCTAGAGATGTGCTTGTAATCCCAGCAATAAGGAATAAAAAAAAAACAAACGCTTCTATTGTAGCCAAAAGACCACATCACAGGTAAAATTAAAAACTATGTGTGTGAATGTGTGCGATAAAAAAAACTAAATAACTAAATAAATACACAGTTGATCGAAACACTTTTGAAACTGAAGAAATTTAAGAAAATATTTCTTATTTAGAATAGATTTGAGATTTAAGTTAATAATAAAACAAAACTTATTTACATACATAGCTGAGCCACGCAATTATTTTTTTAACTACAAATTACTTCACACAATGGTAGGGTCAAAAACAAAACGAAAACCTACCGAGTGTTGGCCTGAACTTGTGTTAAAAATTTTAGCTCCACAGCTCTTGTAGTTCCAGAGAACATGCGTTAGATAGAAGATGTATGTATTTAGGACTAAAAACACGTATATAACGCATTTTTTTGCACTTCTGGAAAATTTTTCTTAGATTAACTTTACACTTTATGTTTCTTTTTACAGCAAAAGAAATCGCATCATTAATTACATTTACTCAAGGCTCAATATTCACTTAGATGAAACAATTAACAATGTACAGGATATGTAAATTTAGGGAACTCTTAACAGCGACTGACTACCTTAGTATCCTAATTTATTATCAAATGAATGGTCTAAAATCAGTGACAAAAAGCCAGCAACATTATATAAACCCTTTTATAAGGCACCTAAAACGGTAGTAATCGTATAGTCAGCGGACGATGTACCAGAGTAGCAAGTCGTAACGGCGCAGTCGGCGGCGGGCCGAGCTGCCTGTAAATATTTATGAGCCGAGCCGCCGCCGATGTCATCGGCTTGTCGGCGGCTTGATGCAAGCCGATGCTGCACTGCATTGAAAGTTTATGTATATGCCACTTAAATCGCAAACACAAAATTTATGAATACACAATCAACTCTGAAAGTATTGAATAGTAGTCACTGAAAAGTACTTGGTATTTCGCACTTAATAACCAATTTTTAAAACCGTTAACCTTATCTAAGGTTATTGCAAAAGTACATTTCAAGTGTTGTATGGAAGTGATACGTGTGTAAAAGTGTAAAAATTACAAACAAAAAATTTAAAATGAAAACAATAAAGATATAATAAAGATAGATAAAAATTTTCAAAGTGTTGAGGAAATTGAAAATGGAAGTGAAGGCACAATATCTGATGACGATGAGGATCCTGAGCAAAACATTTATTGCTTAACTAGTGCTGATCGCCAAATAATGGAATATGAAGCCATGTTCCGAAGGAATGCTGCAGCAAAAGATGTTGCCCAAATTTTATTAAGCGACCGAAAAGCATGTGGCTCAGCAGTTAAAGGGGTAAGTGTATATTTTCCATAGAGCAATAATTGTAATACATCCTTTAAGATCTTTTTGAAACGATATAAAAAGCATTTTATTATGTAACATATCGAGCCTTTGCTGCAGTAGTCATAAAAACACGTGTTTTGAGTTAATAATGCAGTAAGTATTAATTGCCACATCGTTCTTCAAAATGTGTAAAAATTTCGCAAAAATATGCTTAATTTTAGTGAGGAAAATAAAATTTTCTTTTACCATTAAGATTTTTAGCGAATTCAGAACTTTAAACTCGTTTGTTTGCAAAACTACTTTTTTAATTAATGACTCTATTGCAGCAAAGGCTCGATACAATCAATTATACATACATACCAGAGAACTGCAATGTTCGATTGAAAAATACCTAGTCAACATCCTAAAAACAATCCTATTAAAATAAAAAAAAAGTTTGTTCAAATACATATTCGGTGCTAAGTTTTAACCATTCCAATCAATTGTATGTTATTAAAGTGATATCATCTTTTTTAAAAACCCAAATAATTGTAATTTGGCAATATCTCGAAATCTGTTCTACTTTTAACCATTCTGAATTCAGATTCGGATTTGGGCAAAAATTCTATATTAATATCAAGTGTCAAATTCATTTGGTCACGACTTTGTTGAAAGTTTGTTCCACAGTGTTATTAATAGTTATAAATGAATAAAAGTTTAATTATTCCTTTTGATTAAATTGCAATAAATTTTATTTAAAACATTGGTTTAGATTCAAATGTACATTAGCTGCCGTATTCAGAAAAAATAATTTAGGTTTCCTAAAGGTTTACGAAACAAATTTTGTATGGAAATTTGTTTGGTAAACATTCAGTAAACGTAAATTATTTTTTTCTGAATAAGGTCTTAGGAATTTACAAAATCACAATTAAATTATTAGACACTTTGAAATTATGACCCCCATATTTATAAAAAAAATAAAATGAATTTGAAATTCATTTTAGGAAAATTTTGTATGGAAAATTTTAAATAAAATAAATTTCAAATTCGTTTCAAATTCGTGAATATACAATCATCGGCGCGCCAATATAAAAGTGGCGAGCCGGTAAAATCACGGCGCAAGAGGCTAAGCCACCGCCGCCGACCAATTATACACCCTAAGCCGCCGCTGATAAAAACTCATCGACTTGCTTCTCTGCGATGTACCGGCAAAAAAATTAAAAAAAAAATAATTTCAGATACATTTATCATCAGAATGAAGCGAAAGTTGCTAACTATTTCCGAGATTATATTTTCTAATTAAGCACAAAGTTTTGTTTCAATCTGTACAGGGATATAACAAACTTCCATATATCCTTTATTTTGAACAATTATTATTTACCTTAAATTGTGATCAGAATTCATTTAAAATTAGGAAATAATATTTAAATCAGTGCTTTCCATTTTATTGATACATAATATTTGATACATAATATTCCTATCTCCCACATATCCCTTGTTTAATAAACATTTATTTTCGCTAAAATTACGATCCAATTGCAGTGAAAGATTCTTAGAATTTTTAGAGCTATACTCTTTAACGCTGAGAAAAATTTCATTTGAATTGGAGCAAGGATATGCCTAGCGTCCATATATACTTTATTTTAAAAATTATGGTTTACCTAGAGCTGTGATCACAATGCATTAAAAATTAACAACTAACTTTCAATTCATTACTCTCGACTCTAAAACAGTTTTATCTTGTTTAATAAAGGAATATGCCAACCCCTCCCCCCCCCCCCATATATCCTTAATTTCACAAGAAAACAGTTATTTTCGCTAAAATTATGATCTGAATGAAGTGAAAGTTTCTTACAATTTCTAGAACTATATTCTTTACTGCTGAGAAGAATTTCGTTTCAATCGAAACAAGGATATGCCTAGAGTCCATATATCCTTTATTTTAAATAGTTTTACTTAAAATTGTAAATAGAATGAATGCATTGAAAACCAGCAACTACTATTCAAATCTGTGCTTCCTAATCTAAAAAAAGTTTGATCTTATTTGATACAAGAATATACTTATCTTCCACATATCCTTAATTTAATACACATTTATTGTCGCCACAATTATAATCAGAATGACGTGAAAGTTTCTTACAATTTCTAGGACTGTATTCTTTAACTTTAACAATAGTTTCGTTTCAATTAGAACAAGGACATTTGTAACGTACATATATCCTTTATTTTATATATTTAGTTTTACATATATTTTTTGAAAAGAACGCATTTAAAATCAGTAATTTACATTAAAATTAGAGCTTTTCGCTCTAACAAAGTTTGAGCTTATTTGAAACAAGAATAAACCTATTTACCACACATATATCCTTTATGTAATAAACATCTATTTTCGCCACAATTATGATCCTAATGAAGTGAAAGTTTCTAAAAACTTCTGGGATAACATTCTTAAGCTCTGAGAAAAATTTCGTTTAAGTCAGCACAAGGAAGCGCCTAGCGTCCATATATCCTTTATTTAAAAAATTACGTTTTACATCAATTTGTAATCAGAGTGCTCTAAATATCAACAACAATCATTGAAATCAGTGGTTTTAACTCAGTGGAAAATTTGGTTTTTGTTGATGCAAGGATATGCCTAACTCTTAAATATGACACATTATAAATCCGCTAAAATTACGATTGGTTTGAAGTGAAAATTTGCACAAAAATATCTCTTTGGATTTTGTTCTTTAAGTCTGAGAAAAATTTAGTATCAATTAGAACAAGGATATAATGTCCTTTTATATATCCTTTATTTAAAAAAAAACATATTTTACTTAAATTTCTAATCATTAAAATGCGTCTAAATTTCGCATATCCTTAATTTAACAAATGTAATTTATTCTGCAATTATCATTAAAATAAAAAGAAAACTGCTATTAATTTTAATGGCACATTTTCTAAGTGAAAAAATTTCGCTTTAGTCGAGGCAAGGATATGTTAACCTCCAGAAAGTCCTTAATTTTAAAATTATCTCTAAATTGATGATAAATTAAAATCAATAATTAATTTTAATTTTACAAATAAACAAAATAGGTTGCAATTAATTGTTTAATGATTTTTTTTCCAATTGCAACCAAACGAATCCATAAGAAAGTTTTAAAAGTTTAAAAGTTTTATAGCACTATGTCCCAAAAAAAACTGTTGCTAAAACAAAAATGCTTCAATTTGGATGCGGTGATTTCTCTAAGTTAAATAACAAACTAATATTAGTTAATTTATTTATGTAAAATCAATAAGAACCATTATAAGTACATAGGAGTATTAGGATTATTATTTACAAGTACTAATTAAAAAGTCCTCAACATAGTTTTACAACTGCAATGTAAAATTTTAAATGTTCATAATTATTTGCAAAAGGCTTACAAGAGGTTTTCACAAATTGGCCACATTTTAGACGTATTAAGGCAAACGGAAAATCATAAAAATCCAGAAGATAATTACAAAAGCCCCCTATCAATGTTTGCTATTTAATTCAAACCCAATTAATAGTAATTACTTTACAAAATAAACATTACAAAAATCTTTAATATCCCCAACAAATAGTAATTCCATCAGTGTCATTGAAAAAAGAAAGTAATAATTATGAAATGCCTTTGTAAGCAAACGAGGGATGAAAAATTAAAAAAAAAAGAAACAATTTATAAAAGGTTTATGGATATATTAAAAACGGAAAATTTTATGAATGTCCTTAGGGGCATCAGGGGAGTGTTGATTGTTTTAAACCATAAAACATAACAAATTGATACTTGTGGCTATAGCAGGTTGGTTTAGGGTCCTTTATGACTTGACTACAACTATAAAATAGAAAAATATTTATCACATGGTTGGTAAAATTCGCTGGAGGGTGGTTCTGCTCAAATGGTTTTTTTTGTGTAATATTGGCATTTCCAATAACAAATATTTATTGAACAACAAATATTTTAGGCTCTCAAAAGTATGCTTTATTGTGGTTTGTGCACACGCACACTCGCATTCAAGCAGGCATTTTCTTAAATATGCAAATGCGAATTGTATGCAGATGTGCAATATTGCATGCATGTTTTAGTGTTTTTGTAGTGAGTGGTAGGTACGCACAGCTCATGTTGACAACAACAACGATGTTAATAGAATATAAATTGAATTCTCTAAAATTGTATATATTATTGCGGTTATAACGCGGTAGGTGGTTTCATTATTTTGCTGCTTTTGTAGTTGATTATTTATATCAGTGGCATTTTTTTGGTTTTATATTATCAACATTAATGTTTGAGTATGACTGCTGTTGTTGGCCATCATCAGTTTTAAATCGGCAATTGCTTTGTATTCAAAAATTTCATTAATTATTGTGCATACTTGTTAACGTTTTGTGTAAAATGTCTAAAATATTTTTGCGGCAGACACATTTTATTTATTTAGTATTACATGCTTCTTTTCAATAATATTTCATGAATTTATGTGCGATTTTTGGTAATAAACACATTAAATATTTTAGAGAAAATTTAATCAATGTGGCTTAGTCCCCTTTTACAATTCAGAATTTGAAAGACAGACAGACGAAGTTTGTAGGTTGTAGAGGTAGAGTGTGTAGGTAGAGTGTGTAGTACACGAACCTCTGTACTGGACATTTTTTGTTTCTCTTTTGTACTTTTCGTAATTTATTCTTGTTGCTTCACATGCTTTTTTTCCTTTCAAGGACTGTGTCCATACTTCATATATATCAAGACATATGTATGTAATTATGTATAAGTAGATGTGAATAGTAAACGAGAAGAAGTAAACAAATTATAAATTTTCTGTCTGTCTGTTAATTTCCCAACTGTAAAAGGTTTGGGTAAGTTCAAAAGAGAATAAGAAAAATGTCTGCCTTTCAATTTCCCAATTGTAAAAGCGCACTTAGCCAACACGTCGCTGTTTCAAATTATAAGATAACTAAGAAGCTTTACATAAAATTTTGTTAAACGAACACAAGTATTAGGCGAATGCCATATTCGCCTTTACAAAACGGTTTATTTAATTTAAATTTCTTATTTTAATTTTATTCCCTTATTGCTATTTCGAAACAGAAATTAAAAGCTGTTAGTTAGCATTATGATAGATGGCAACGCAACTAGATATGGGTTCCCATCTATATAATTCAGCCATTAATTTAATTTGCAAGAAACCCCTAGATACAATTATTTCCTTTAATCGATTATTTTATATTCCGATTATTTTCATATGAAAGGCTTTATTCTAATAAAAAAAAATGACAAAAATTAATCGACTTATTTATTACAATAATTTATCGATTAAATGCTTTGGGTTCAATTATGAGAAATAAGAAAATATTTCAAATAAAAAAAAAAAAAAAAAAAAAAACAAAGATTAATCGAATTCAATTATTTTTGAGTTTCTGTAAAAAAAATTGCGCCATGAAAACTCTATTCAAACAACTTTTAGATTATAGAAAATATATGAAATAAAGAAATATTTGATAAAAACACAAAAAAAAATTTGACTCGACTAAGTTTATGTTCGAATAATATTTGGAAAAACTTATTTTCTATTATAAAACGACCTCGAGCTTAACAAACACAAGAAAATATTTCTGATATGGGTAAATTAAATTTTATTCAAATTAATCCTTATTTTGACAATATTTTTAAACTAATAATTTCGATTATTATACAAGATTATTCGACCTATTTTGCACACGTAACATTTATTTGATTTCAAAAATTGTTATATGCGCAACTTTTTACCGAATAGTTGTTTGAAATAAGTGCAACCTCAGAATAACGAAAACATATCAATTAAGATATATTTAATAAAAAAATTTCAAACAAATTTTCAATCGAATAATTTTGTAATCGAATAATTTTTGGGAAAAACAATTACTTTCGATTATAAAAATAGTTCTGATACTGCAAACTAAATATATAAATATTTTAGCTTTATTGTGAAAAAATTCTTTCTAATAATCTTTTTATTTTTCGAATAATTAAAAATAATCACAAAAAATTTAATTTTAATTCGGAAAATATTTGAAGCAAAAACCATTTGAATAATATTTATTTGTATCCATATATAAAAATAAAACATGTCGTCATACTTTTATTCGAATAAAATCAATCGAATATTTTTTAACTATTGAAAAATTAAGAATTTTAGTTTTTTGATGGCTAAGAATGTTTCTATAATGAGTTTCACAAGCAGAAGGAAATATTTATATGTGTTAATTCATAACCAACGACAAACAAAAATTATTCAGTTTAAGAAATCATTGAGCAAAATTGTTTTATTCTAACGTTATTTGAGGCAAGAATTTTGAAAAAACTATTCGAATATTTATTTATGACCATCCGTTCTGTATTATACAGAACAATACTGTATTTGAGAGCCCTGTTCTGTATAAATTATTCATTAGGAAATAACGTTGATATGTTCTGTATTTTATTTACTGTTCACTATTTGTTCTGTATTTTCATGACTCAAACTGCATTTAAAAAATTAACTCAGTCTCCGCAACAATACTGTTTTAATCAACATTGAAAAAGGGCATAATATACGAGTTTCAACTGCAAATCCAACAGTCCTATAAAAATAAAATAACAGCATGGGTTTTGTTTCCTTAATTTTTTTCCTTGAGAGCGTGAATATGAAATTTGTGTGATAAGGATTCATTAGTATTTACTTTCTGTTGCTGTTCTATGCCACTCTAACACACTAATACATACACACTTTTGGCTGTCACTTAACGTTGAATACTATTTTCTACAGATTTTTCCGCAACAGAACAGAACGAAAAAGGAAAAACTAACTACACATACAGATTTTCAACTGAACAGAAACAAAACAGCTGATTCAGAACAGAACAGTACAGCACGTACAAACTAATTCTGCCTTTAGTGCCATCTTATGTTTTAAATATTTTTGACGATCCCGCTTTAGGAGCCTGGCTTTTCTTCGTTCATTGTCAAGCTAATTTATATCATGATTATATAACACAGATTGAGTCCCACAAAATATGTATGACTGAGGTCTCTCTCATTATTAATGAATTTCAGTTTAAAATCACGCAACGTAGAGAAGAAATATTTTTGCCTATTGCTGTAAAAAAAATCGTAATTGAGATATGGATTAGTTTAAAGCTAATGCAAGCCGATTTTATGATGATTGTATTGAATACTTAAATCATACTGCCTACCAAGAAGTTGAAATTCATATGTGGAAAGATGGTAAATTCAGTTTTGTTTTCATTATGGATAATTATGAAGTAACTATTAAATTTTTTTACTGGTCTACTGTGTAAATCGAACCGAAAGAAAATACTTTGGAATTTGTATGCTTATAACGTAAATTCGAAAGCATTTGCTTTCTTTTCAAATTACAGAGTTGACCGCCTGATATATATACATACCTACTAGTCTCCTGCACAAGCTATCTTATAAGAACTTTTAAGACATGAGGGATTTTTCAAATGCTTTGCTACAGCGTAATCTTATAAAACAAACGTTAACAACACTGTTAGCAAGAAATTTATTTGAGTATTGTAGGTATAAGAGTAAAGAAGAAAACACTTCGTGACGGAAGAATTTGTGATACTTGCTTCTTTCTACGCATGAGCGCGTGTACAAACGTCATGCATGTATGTGTGTATGATCTTTTATTTTTCTGCGCACATGCAAAGGCACACACATGCATTAACATTAGTTGTATGCGGTTAAACACATAATAGCTTACCATCTACATATTACACACACACTCAAACGTACAATATGAAAAATAACAAGCATACACTAATCAACAGTACTTCTTTTGAGTGTTTGTTACAGACAAGCTGTCTTGACGTCATCGCTTGCTACAACTGATATACACATACACCAATACATCCATCGTGCTTCGCTTATAGTACGACAGCATTTATTATTGGTTTAGTATAATACATGCGACGTGAATACATTTAAAAATCATAACGTTTTTACATTTCAAGACTGTTTACGCAGCTCCCTAATACATACATATTAGATTAGCGTATGTGGTTACATTGTTATGTTACTTTTTGAATTTTTTGTTAATTTTGCCTTTAATTTTGTGTTTGTCAAAAAAATAAAAATTTAATAAATCCATGAAATTCAATATGTTTAATATGTCTGCAAGGTTGTTTGTAATTTAGCTGCTGTTTGTTATGTATGCTGTTTGTTCTGTATTTTGATTTAAAAATTATGGTCACCGTACATATATAAAGGGTATTTTTTATTGAGGTATAGAACTTTAAGTTGGCATCACTTTTTTAACTGGCGGCCATTTTGTCAGCTGTCAAGTGATTAATATTTAGTTTGGTTTGCCATTTCATCATGAACAGGTTGACAAAAGAACAACGCTTGCAAATCGTGCAAATTTATTTCGAAAATAATGGTTCAGTTCGCGAAGTTTACCGCAAGCTCCGTCCATTTTATCGTCGACATAATCGTCCATCAGAGCAATTAATTCGGTTAACCATGGATCGTTTTCGCACTACGTTTACTCTATGTGATAATACGCATCCGCAGAGACGTCGAACAGTGCGCACCGAAGAAACAATTGCCGCTGTAGAGCAAAGTGTTGAAGAGGACCCGAATGAATCGATTCGCCACCGTGCACAGCAATTGGAGCTTTGTCCATCAACTTTATGGAAGATTTTGCGCAAAGATCTTGGCTTGCGACCTTACAAGATCCAGCTTGTGCAAGAATTAAAGCCGCGAGACCATGCAATGCGTCGTGATTTTGGTGTATGGGCCGAAAATGAGATTGATCTCGATGCTGATTTTCATCGCAAAATTTTGTTCAGTGATGAGGCTCATTTTTGGTTGAATGGCTACGTCAACAAGCAAAGTTGCCGCATTTGGAGTGAAGAGAATCCACATGAGACCCTTGAGACGCCATTACATCCACAAAAACTGACTGTTTGGTGTGCTCTATGGGCTGGTGGAGTCATTGGGCCATACTTCTTCCGAAATAATGCTGGAGAGTCAGTTACCGTTAATGGAGACCGGTATAGAGCCATGATAACCGACTATTTTGTTCCCGAATTGGATGGCATGAATGTGAATGAGTTCTGGTTCCAACAGGACGGCGCTACATGCCACACAGCGCACGTCACAATCGATTTATTGAAGGAAACATTCGATGAGCGCATAATTTCGCGGAATGGACCTGTCAATTGGCCACCAAGATCGTGTGATTTGACACCATTGGATTAATTTCTTTGGGGATATGTGAAGTCGCTCGTCTACGCCAACAAACCAGAAATGTTAGGGGACTTGGAAGCCAACATTCGTGGCGTTATTGCCAACATACGGCCCCATATGCTCGAAAAAGTGGTTGAAAATTGGATCTGTAGAATTGGCTTTATTCGAGCCAGCCGCGGCGGCCACATGCCCGAAATCATATTTAAACATTAATGGCATAAAATTATCCTTCCAATAAAGCCAAATTGATGGACATTAAAACGATTTTCTTGTGTTTTATTTCAATTCGAAGTTCTATACCTCTAAAAAAAACACCATTTACAAATAAAACATACATATATATATATACTTTTAATTTGAATAAGATTAATCGAATAATTTATTTTAATTATTAAATAAAAATAAAGGATTTTAGTTTGTTGATGGTTAAGAACGGTCTGTTCTTATGTCACAACCAGCAATAATTTCAATTTGAATAAAATTATTCGAATAAAATTAATCGAATAAAATTTTTCGAATAATTTTTCAATTTAAAATTTATTTGTATTAAAAAAATTGCAAACAGAAAAAAAATAGATGAAATTTTTATTTTAATTTGAAATTTATTTGCTGGTGGTTCAGCGCCGTCCATACACCCCACTGTTGCCGTAACAAACCATCAGTAGACCCCAACCACACATTTTGAATAGTCACAAACCTCTTATCTTATGCACAGACTTTCAAGAACTATTTGAGAATTCACAAATAATAATATTTTTGAAAATCACAAAAGAAAAATGACCATAGTAGGCTTAGAAATTAATACAAAAAACCCAGCAAATAATTTCAGCTCCGTCCATACGGATGGTTTGTTACGGCAACAGTGGGGTGTATGGACGGCGCTAAACCACCAGCAAATAAATTTCAAATTAGAATAGACTTCTGACAATATGTCGAATGGTGGGTTTCTTGGATGTGAAATTTTTATTTAAATAAAATTAGTGGAAGATTTTTTTTTTTGGAAAATAAGAGCAAAATTTTCGTTTGAATAATTTTTATTTTAATCATGTAAATAATATTAAGACAATAAGAAATAATATTTAGATAAATTTTTATTTCAACAATTTTTATTCGAATTAAAATTGCAAAACGCGAGAAAATTTTTTTAACAATTTTGCTAACAAAAAAATATTATTATCTACCCGAATAAAATTATATGATTTCTATTTGCTTTATTGATTTGAGAATACATTAAAAGTAGGGCGATTGACTCGATTTTTCAAACGGTTTTACAACCCTGTTTTTTCACAAAACGGTTATCGGTTTTTTCAAAATGTTGAGTTTTCGAATGTCGAATAGTCCGGTTTTTTTTGCAATTTAAAAACCGGTTGAGTAGAATACTTTTCGATTTGTACATATTGCAATAAAATTAGTTTTTACTATGTTAAAACTTATATCAACATGATCTATTAATTTTCTTAAGATTTTTTTTCAGTGTAAAAGTCCTAAGCGTTTTTTTACCATGGCAACACTTACTGAAACATGGAATTTAAGCGAAATTATTTCATGAAGTGGTAGCAAAGGCGAATTAAATTGGTCTTATGGTGTGCAATGGATGTCAAAATACATTTTCAAAATGCATGTCTTAATCCTAAACTTTATTACAGTTTCGTTTTGGCAACTTTACACTCATTTTAGTTAAAAAAAATATAAACACGAAATCGATTTCTAAAAAAAAAGA
The DNA here is from genome assembly GCA_949987645.1 of Tachina grossa. Classification (NCBI taxonomy): domain Eukaryota; kingdom Metazoa; phylum Arthropoda; class Insecta; order Diptera; family Tachinidae; genus Tachina; species Tachina grossa. Next base: position 211,541,266 of record OX465274.1, read on the forward strand.
ATTTCAAATAAAAAAGTTACTTTTTCAAGTAGGAAAGGATAAGTGCAATCCTTTCCTATTTTTATTGGAGCTTTTTCTCTTTTAACTCTTTTTGTTATTTAAAGTAATGGGTGTTTTTTATTGAGGTATAGAACTTTAAGTTGGCATCACATTTTTAACTGGCGGCCATTTTCTCAGCTGTGAAGTGATTAATATTTAGTTTGGTTTGCCATTTCATCATGAACAGGTTGACAAAAGAACAACGCTTGCAAATCGTGCAAATTTATTTCGAAAATAATGGTTCAGTTCGCGAAGTTTACCGCAAGCTCCGTCCATTTTATGGTCGACATAATCGTCCATCAGAGCAATTAATTCGGTTAACCATGGATCGTTTTCGCACTACGTTTACTCTATGTGATGATACGCATCCGCAGAGACGTCGAACAGTGCGCACCGAAGAAACAATTGCCGCTGTAGAGCAAAGTGTTGAAGAGGACCCGAATGAATCGATTCGCCACCGTGCACAGCAATTGGAGCTTTGTCCATCAATTTTATGGAAGATTTTTGCGCAAAGATCTTGGCTTGCGACCTTACAAGATCCAGCTTGTGCAAGAATTAAAGCCGCGAGACCATGCAATGCGTCGTGATTTTGGTGTATGGGCCGAAAATGAGATTGATCTCGATGCTGATTTTCATCGCAAAATTTTGTTCAGTGATGAGGCTCATTTTTGGTTGAATGGCTACGTCAACAAGCAAAATTGCCGCATTTGGAGTGAAGAGAATCCACATGAGACCCTTGAGACGCCATTACATCCACAAAAACTGACTGTTTGGTGTGCTCTATGGGCTGGTGGAGTCATTGGGCTATACTTCTTCCGAAATAATGCTGGAGAGTCAGTTACCGTTAATGGAGACCGGTATAGAGCCATGATAACCGACTATTTTGTTCCCGAATTGGATGGCATGAATGTGGATGAGTTGTGGTTCCAACAAGACGGCGCTACATGCCACACAGCGCACGTCACAATCGATTTATTGAAGGAAACATTCGATGAGCGCATAATTTCGCGGAATGGACCTGTCAATTGGCCACCAAGATCGTGTGATTTGACACCATTGGATTATTTTCTTTGGGGATATGTGAAGTCGCTCGTCTACGCCAACAAACCAGAAACGTTAGGGGACTTGGAAGCCAACATTCGTGGCGTTATTGCCAACATACGGCCCCATATGCTCGAAAAAGTGGTTGAAAATTGGACCTGTAGAATTGGCTTTATTCGAGCCAGCCGCGGCGGCCACATGCCCGAAATCATATTTAAACATTAATGGCATAAAATTATCCTTCCAATAAAGCCAAATTGATGGACATTAAAACGATTTTCTTGTGTTTTATTTCAATTCGAAGTTCTATACCTCTAAGAAAAACACACTTTATTTAAGCATCGGAAGTTTAAGATTTCGTTTACAGAAATTATTTATTTTACTTATCTCCGTTTTTGTTTATTATTCGACCAAGTTTGTCTACTTTACTTTACTAAGAGAAAAAGTACAAAAATACTTGATGCATTTAATTTATATACTAAAACTTTTTATTTCAAATCAAACACTGTTGCTCCTTTTTAAGTATTATTTAACATGATTTCTATGTTATCTTCTTCTTTTTTTTCAATAACAAAATCAGAAATAAGAAAAAAACATTTTTTAATCTTTTTATAAAATCTCCCAGTAAAAATAAAAAATTACATTTTTGTTGGCATCAAAAGAAAAATAACAAATATATTTATAATATTGTAAACCTATTTAATTGCTATAAATGTTTTTTGTTAGTTTTATTTGCACAAAATCATCATCATCATCATTCTCATAATTATGAAGAACAAATTGCTTATTATAATAAGGGTGAAGGGAAAAATTCAAAATTAACGTTATGGAAAAATTTTATGTTTCGGAAAATAAAAAGTGTATATGTATGTATGTATTATAGCATTGCACAGATGCATCTGTTTGCACCAGTTTTGCGTGTTTTTTGGTTCTTGTATGAAAAAATATGTTATTTAGCGTTTATTTTACTAGTTGTAAATGTTGATTTGTAAAGCAGTTATTGTATGGTTGTGCAATGACCAAATGAGAAAAACACGTTTGTATGCATTTGTTTTTCTATAACAAATAAGATACATAAAACTGGTTTTAACATAAGTACAACATGGTGTGTTGAAAAAAAAAATCCATGGTTGATGAATGAATGAATGAAAGTAAAATTTCACATACACATGTAAGTAAATGATACATGTACATGAAACACATGCATTTGTAATTACTCTCAGAGCAAAATTGTCTCTTTCTCTCTCTATACTTTGGCTGCGCCACAAAATAACATAAGGAACGTCCGCACATACATCTGCACATCATGTATTTGTTTTAATAGTGGTTTTTTCATATATTTATATTACAATATGTATTTTTGGGCAAAAAGAGATCAAACAGTTGCTCAGCAGCAATACAATAAGCAATTGTTATTTGTTTTAATTGTATTTTAATTTGGAAAAGCACGCACACAATAACTCTTATACTAGTTCTGTAGTTCTGTCGCTCACACTAGAATTATATGGCACATACCATGGTATATTTGTTTTGGCTATACAAACGAGTATACAAATGCAACCCTATATTATGTATATGCAAGTAGGAAATGAGTAAATAAAATATATGTATGATAATTGTACATACCAACACCACCCAATACAGTGCTTGAGTCCAATTTGGCTTTCTTTGTGGCTAAATCCTGATTATTATTGTCCGAAGCGGGCGCCATAACTGCTGCTTGACTTAAAAGTTCGTCGCTACCACGCTGCACATGAAAAGAAAACAACAATATAAAAACAAATACAAGTTAGTATAATAAAAATAATAAATATTTATTATTTGTACAAAAAATACAACCAAAGCTTTTGACTTTCTCCCTTTCCTGGATTTCTTACTATTAATATAAATTATGAACAGATTTTCAGAGCTAATAATTGTTCGTAGTTAGAAAACGGTTACAATGTGTAAAGTGAAAAAAACAACAACAAGAGATTAAGGATATAAACAACAATCACTTATAAGGATCAAAACTTAAAGCATAGAAAATGAAGAAATATACATATTACAAAATTTAAAATGTTACTATGAGGCACAGTAAGAGAGGACTTTGGAAAAAAAATAAAATAAATCTGTTGTTTCTAAGCGGGCCATCTCTTCTAAAATTCCAGAAGGCATTTACAGGCATTACAAAAAACATTTTAATTTTAACATTTTTAACCACCTTGATCCGCTCTTTTGCAAATGGAAAAAAAATAAATTTTTTAAATCACACTCAGGTGCTCGATAGCAAGGAAGGCATTGAGAATTATAAAATTGTACCAACAACTTTTAAAAATAGTACTTTTTTTTACCTTAATTGTACTAAAAGATTTTTTTTTTAATTCAGATTACGTATTTTTTTGTTTTTATTTATACAAAGTTGATTATTTAACTTTGTTCTGACTATCGAATCGTTTTCACAAATTTGCTTGTAAGTTGGGATGTTAAAGCATCCCAGCAAAAAATTTCAAAAAAGGTTTTCGAGTTTGGAATTAAGCATTTTTGGTGGAAGCTGTTCCTTACTGGATTACCAACTTAATGATTTTAACAAGGCGTGAGACTAAAATAATCGATTCTTGAAAAGTTCTTACCTTTTTTATTTGGAAACTTGCTCACGTAATATATTTAATCTAAAAAAATCATTCTCTTCATTTAGCAAATTGTACATAATTTTTTTACATTTTAGGTAATGAGATTTGTAAGCGAGTAATGAAATTTGGCAATCAGAAAAGTAAGTCATTATATGGCAAGTAGTTCTGATGGTAATGTGTAATTTTTTGCTGGGATATTTATTACACCTGTTTAAGTTCAATTTTAAAATATACAAGTTAAAAGCATTTGCTCTAGCATCCGAACTTAGAACAAAAAATGATTTGGAAAAGGACAAGTTCATGTTTTGATTTTCTCGCTGTGTTTTGCTTTCACAGTGAAACTGGGGAGATTTCTTAAATGTACTTAATTAGTCATTGGTGTACTATTGTATTTTCAGAGTTTGAGTAGCAACAAAAAAGGTACAATTGTACCAACTTTTGCTCGATAGTGTTTAAAGCCGGGGATTATGAATGCCATTAAATAATTTTGATGCCAGGCGCCTTTTTAGGGTTCCGTACACCAAAGGTGAAAAGGAACCCTATTGTTTTCGCTATGCTGTCCGTCTGTCCGTCCCACGGTATTTTCTCAGGAACCGTAAGAGCTACGGACCTGAAATTTGGACACAGTATGTAGAACCTTGGCCGCTACAACAACAAATACATGAGAATTAAAAATTGAAGGGTGTTCCAAAACTACCAACGAAAAATGTTAAAATCCCATGTAATATACATAATTACAATTGTATGAACATATGTATATTGAAACTTGAAATTTGTAAAATTAGTGTATTTTTATACAGACTACAACAATTAATACTAAAATTTAAAATAATTTAAATTAAAGGGTGATCCATCAGTTAATGCAATTTTGACTATGTAATTTTGACAATTTGCTATATCTTGGAAACCGTTAGAGGCAAACACTTGAAATTTTCTAAAACGGTAAAACTAAAAAAACCGAAAATTATAAAATCGTCAAACCAAAAAAAAAAAAAAAAAAAAAAAAAAAAATCGCCAAAAATTAAAAAAAAATCGCCAAAACTAAAAAAATTGCCAATATTAAAAAAAGTTTCTAATACTAAAATAAATCGCCAAATTCGAAAAATTCGCCAAAATGAAAAAAACGCCAAAATGAAAAAAAAACGCCAAAAATTGAACAAAAAATCGCCAAAAAGCGAAAATGTCGCCAAAACTAAAAAAATTTTTATATAAAAAAAGATCGCAAAAATGAAAAACATCGCCAAAAATATAAAAAAAATCGCCAAAATGAAAAAACTCCAAAAACCGAAAAAAATCGCCAAAACAAGAAAATAAAGTGTCAAAACTAAAAAAAAGCCCCAAAACTTAAAAAATTCGCCAAAACCGAAAAAAACGAATAAAACGCCAAAACAAAAAAACCGAAAAGACCCCAAAAACGAAAAAAATGCCAAAACTATATATTATATAGGATGAAGTTTCTATCTAGTGTTCGTACGGAACCCTTCGTGCGCGAGTCAGAGTCGCACTTTACTGAATTTATTTAATTTTGGAAAGTATATGCATAAAGTTTTAAAACTTATTTCTGCTTGAATAGGAAACGTTTTATGGAAACAAATCGACTTGAGTTGAGTGGGCCTGTTTTTCTATTAAATTATTGTTTAATTTTTATATTAAATTAAGTTGCCAAGCTTTATATTTTTCGTTTCTGTAACGAAAGTGAGAGCTTCTTGAGTTGAAAAATTGTTCACCAAGACACAGGATGAAGAAGAAAAAAATCTAGCATCTACTTTTTGCAAGATTCCAAATACAAAGCGAAACGTACTTTGTCTTTATATTAAAGGATATGAAAAAATTAAATAAAATTGTCTTTTATTTGCATTTAAATCAATTTGAATGACCTTGGAAGCCTGAATAGAGTAATTCTATAAAAACCACATCATACGTTAAATAAAAAAGGTCGAATTGTCATATATATATATATATATATATATATATATATATATATATATATATATATATATATTTACATATAACAGGTGAGTAAATTAGCTAAGTTCTAAAAACTGTTCTATTCAAGGTGTGTGAATGAGCTAAGTCGCCACTTTTAGGGTTACAGTTTAAGAAAAATTTTAGACAGATGATTTTGTCTTGGATACGAAATCTTGAAAAATGTCGATATCGATTTTGATAAAGATTTCAATTCATATCCAATAGATTTCGAATATTAGTTGATATTGTTAATAAGTTTTGTTTAAATTTTTAACTGAATAGCGCTGTGTAGAACAATTGTGTAATTTTACTTATAAGTTCTAGAGGCACAAAGCTGCTAAGGGTAAACAATTTAAATTTGCAGCTGTGGTTCTACTGAATTATGACCCGAGTGCTGTAATTCAGTAGAAACACAGCCGCAAACTTAAATTTTTCCCTTTAGCAAAAAGTACTTAAAAAAAACTATGATATATTTACTTCCGCATTAAATGCACAATTTCTTTAGTTTTTTTCTTCTCTTCTAAATGAATTTCCATAAATATTTTTCTTTTCCAAACACTAATTAAAGCTTTCATTATGAACATTTTGTAGCATACTTAATGCCTTGTTAACCCAATTTGACTTGATTAATTTCTCTTATAAAAGCATATAATTACATTAACCGTGGTTGGTTTATTGTTAACTTTTGTTGTAGACAATCAAAAGCTTGATTATTTATATTTGTTGTCACTTAACTAACATAAATGCTTAATTGTAATAACTAAACAGTTGATTATATAATCAAGACACATCGAAAGCATTACTGAAACAATACATATTCGCAAATATAAACTTAAATATGTATAAAAGTTTACTTTCAAACTTTATAGCTAAATAATACATATAAAAGTTATATAAAAATTGTATCGTAGTTAACTAAACCGGAAGTAGAGACTGGCAACAAAAGCTACAAATTTTGTGCGTAAATAATCATAATTGAGTTTGGCTTTATTATGCCACGCAAAAGTAACAACCATAATATTAAATTTTGGCTAATGAACTAATTACCACAACAGCATAATAAGCACAAACTATTTTAGCTTTTCTTGCTTAGTTAAGTTGAAGCAATAAAAATGTATGCTATATAAAATTTTTTGTTAACAAGGAATAAAATTAACACCATGAAAAATACAAAATTAACTTGTTCTTTATGCAACTTCTTAAGGTTTAACATTTGCTTGTTTTTTAGCGATTATTTTCTTTAAGCAGAAAGTTTTTAGTACTTGCGTAGTGGCAAATGATAGAATTATATGCTTCACAGCTATATGCTCGCACATAGTAGGAATTTTAAAGAGAGCTTTAATTTTTTTGCTCAAATTCCTTTAAAATGGTAAGATGTGAAATTGATTTATTTATTTATTTCTACAAAAAAAATACTTTTTTCTTTTTAATCAGTCCAGCCATATGACCCATATAAGTATTCATATAAAAAAACACATTAAATATTTACTTTATTTCGAGCATATTTATTCATGTTAAAGCATACAAAAAAATATATGCATATTTATGTACATGTGTAGGATATATTTTTTTGCAAGTCTTAAAGTAGGCAACATATTATGAATAGCTTTGATTACAAATGGAAAACTGTAAAAAACAAAATAGAAAGCATGTGTAAGATGAATGAGGAATCATTAAAACTGAAAAATGTGGAAAGTAAATGTGGGCTCATAAGTGTGTGTATGCATGTCAGAGAATAAGTGAATGAACGTACGACCGAATGAGCAAACAAATGAATGAAAGACTGCATGTAATAGTAACCCACATACTATATCTTTCTATACCTTTTTTTTCTCTTATAAATATATTCATATGTTACCATTACTTAAAAGAGACAAGGTCTTTTTTTATTTTCATGTATTTTGTTTTCTATGCTTTTTTTAGTACTAGACTTATAAAATATTTAACATACTTTTAGGCGTATTAAATATGGATTTTTTTTTTCGTTTTGGTTGTTTATTTTAAAAGGTTTTTGCTACAAAACACAATTCCACAGCCTTAGCCATATGTATGAAAATGCTTTAAGATAAACAACATAAGAAATAAAATTTTCCACATACATACATCGAACAGATTTGAGCTAAAAAAAAAAATCAATAATGTTACGTTAATTAGTAAAGATAACAAATATTGTGAACATTAATACTATTGCATGGATATGTAAACAAAAAATCTGCTTATGCTTAAAATTTAAGAAGCAATATTTCCTCACTTAAATTTCTAAAGTGTAATTCAGTTTTTATGCCTACTTGAAAAGTGAAGCATACTTTTAGTTGTTGCTAGCTGACTTTTTTGTGTAAACCAACTTATTCTCCCAGAGCTGTTGAATTTAAGAAGATTTTCGCGAGTTGCAATGTAATAAGAAGTATAGATCAACACAATAATTTTTTTTTTTTTTTTTTTTTTTTTTTTTTTTGAAAGGCAAGTATTATTTTCGTTCCAGCTTATGGGGAGTTTTGGGTTTTATATTTATGCTTAAATATATATATTTAATGTTGCTTTAAATTTTCAAACCAGTATCTAATTAAATATTTTAACTAAGGAATGCCTACAATAATACATATTAAATTTTTCAGATTTTAAAAGGAAAAAATAATTTTATTATCACTAATTATCAGTGTGACCAGGCCTAAAAAAAATTTGCAACTTAGTCGGTTTTGAAATAATGCTAAAAGAATTAAAGCATTAAAAATATGCTTTTATCCTATCACGGCAATGCTAACTATATACAATAAATAAAAACGTCAAAGAAATTATTATAATATAACTCGATAACGGTTTAAACGATTTTTAAAAACTAAGCACTTAAAGATGCAAAATTAATTAATTAATTATTTTTAAGTGAAACTTTTTCGATTTTTAACGGTGTCAGAGTTATTTAGAAATTATTGGCGAACAAAATGTTTTTAATGCAAAACTAAGTCTTTGATCTACAAAAATTTATTAAAAAAATCAAAACGGCGGTCCACGACCTTTGGACCGAGACGCTAGCTAGCATTGCTACCACTCAGCCACAGAGGCACCCAGAAGACATACCGGCTTTATATTTGAAGGGACAAATATTGTAGAGTCAAAACTTTAAGCGTTTACAATTTTTTTATATAAGGATCTTCTGTGGCTGAGTGATAGCAATGCTACCACTGGTTCGATTCCCTGTATAGACCCGGAAAACACCTTCTGACAAGCTAATCGTTTCGGGGGTTCTGTTTGTTAAAAAAACTAAAATAAAAAATAAAAAAAATATATGGAAACATAAATTACAACAAAAATTAAAAATTTTAAAAACCCCCGACTTTTTTCAGAAAAGATGTTATATCTTCTAAACGGCTGGACCAATTTTCTGAAAACATAGCTAAAAACCCTCTCGATCAAGTCATCTTTCAAACAGAAAAAACTAAATGAAAATCGGTCCAGCCGTTTGGCCTCTACGTGGACACGGACAGACACACAGATACACAGACACACAGACACACACTACAAACTTATAACACCCCTTTTTTTAGTCGGGGGGTTAAAAACAAAATACTCCTACATGTACAAAACATAAAATATTTCAGCGCTTAACCTTTTCGTTTTAAAAAAGTTGACCCTAAGACACACAGCCACACAAGATTTCCAGTTTTCAAGACTTTTGGCAATTTTAAAGCGTTTGCCATAAATAATGTATTTTTTTTTTGTGTTAAAGAGTCTTTGAAGCGATTTGGAAGAACAAGTGAACGTAGATAAATTAACCAAAGGTACAGAATCCTATGAACGCAAAGAGCACTGGCACGACAAATTTATTAGTTTTATTTTTACATTTACATTTAGTCAGTCAAAATTAATTCAGTCAAGAATTAACTCAAAACTATACACTAATGCAGAAATTAAAATAAATAAATAAAAAATTAACAAGTTTTATATTTAAATTTATATTTAAATTTAATTCAACTAGAATGAATTTTAATCAAGAATAATTTCTTAATCTCATTAAAAAATTAACAGCTTAATTTATAAAATTATTACGGCCTTATAAAGGCTTAATAAGAAACATTGTGTAAGAAAATCGGTTTTAAAAAGTCCAAATAATTTCTATTAATAAAGCTGTTAACATTTAATTGAAAATGTGGAATTAAGCTATATTTGCCTATTTGTTTCAAGCAAATCTTTTGTCTGGAAAAATTTCAGAATTCAGCCTTAGATACACATTTACCATCAACTTTCATAGTTGGAATTGGATTTTAGATCTTTCTATGTTTCAAAAAAAGTTTTTATAAGCACATTTTTTTTCTATTCGTTGTCTAAATCAGTCATAAAATATTACTGGCGTACTGGCTTACGATGTTGAAGAAAATAGGCGTTTGAAAAAACTTTGTCGAAAACAAATCGGAAAAATGCAATAAGTTTTGTGTCAAGAACAAAATTGTTTTTGTAATTTCAAATCTCATTCACAAAATATAGTTCATGGGTCTAATATGTGCTCTTCAATATGATTTACATTAAATTCTTTTCAAATATTTTAAATTAAATAATAATACTAAAAACTGTTAATACTTAAGAAATGCTAAAAATAATGCTAAATTTAATTTAGCTAAAAAAAATACTAAAATGGCCACACTGCCTGCGATTAACGGAAGCCAGCTTACGGCATTCATTTGTCCAACTATAACAAATTTTACAAGCCTTAAAGTATGCTAGAGTTTTTTTTCGCTCACAGTCCTTGTCTATTAATTCTGTAGAAGAGACAAGATTTTTAATATTTTTTTTCTGCTCTACTCATTAACAAAAAAGTAATTTGTCAAGCGGAAATTAATAGAAATTATACATAAAAGACTTGACATCTTGATTTCTTTTTTTTTTAATGACAAGTTAATTAGTTTTAACAATGCTTAAAAACAATTGCCTAAAACTAGGCCACAATAATGCACAAGTCACTTTGTAAACAGTATTAGGGAAATATTTTTTTCCCAGCACCGACCTTTAGTAACTCTGCAAGGGAAATACGATATTTTTAGTAATTGTAATTGGTTTTAGCTTGGCAGTTCTGTAAAAAACATGAATCAGCCTTAAATAAAAAATAAATAAATCTTTAAGTAAATTTATACACATATATATGTATATATAAAGCCTACTAGGAACACAACAGCCTAATAACCTACAGTTTAAATTTCAATTAATAAATTAATGCCGCTGTGTAGCTGTTGTGCTGGTTGTCTCTATAATCATTCGAGTTTTTAAGGGGTTGCTTAATGGCTTGTTGATAAAAGATTTAATCATTTGATATAAGTGAAATTAAATGGATGAATGATATAGTGAATTTACTTTACAATCAACTTTCTTTTGTTTTCTAATAAATTAAACATGGAATTACTTAAATGTACAAAACATGAGGAAGAAAACATTAAAAACGCCCCCTAAAATTATGCTTTGACTATTATGAAAAACCCATAAATGTTAACCAAGCAACATGTGGTATCATTAAATCAACACCACAATTAAACCCACCCAAAAAAAAACATCAAGCAACAGCAACAAAAACTTACAGTAGCAATAAGCCAAGCCTGCCATGTTTTACAAAGGGGGCAAAAAATTGTTGCTTCTCATGTTCTGGCTCCCTCTACTAGCTGTCGTTATTGTTTTTGCTGCAGACAATATATATTTAAATAAATCAATTATTCGAAAAATATAACGATTAAACTGTCAGATTTTATATATCAAAAAAAAAAATAGAATCCATGTTTTGTTGGCATTTTGTTGTATGTTTATTTGCATGTACATACATATAGATGTAGAATTGTTGCACAGGCAGCAACAGTTTAGGTAATTGTTTACAGCCAATATGTAATCGTTTATATAAAATAGATTATCTAGTAAATATTGCAGCTAAATTGCTGGAAAATATATGTAAATGTTTTTTTTTGCTGCTTTTCTCTAGAATAAATTTAAATAACGGCTGTTGCAACACTACACAAGTAGTGAATAGGGCATATAATAATTGATTGCAACAAATTTTCCAGCAAATGTGCATATGTATATTAAAAACCATAGATGTAAGATATTTACCCCCATATTTATAAAAAAAAGAAAATGAATTTGAAATTCATTTTAGGAAAATTTTGTATGGAAAATTTGAAATAAAATAAATTTCAAATTCGTTTCACATTTTATAAATATGGGAGTTAAGGATGGAACAGAATAGTAGCTGTAGTACAACGTAACAAGTAGCGCTGCAACCTGTCAAAAGTTAAAAACTATTGTTTTAGAGGGAAGTAAACAGAATGGGTAGTTGTGGTAGTCGTTGCAGTGGAAGTTGAAGCGAAACTATTCGAACTTTGTTGCGAGACAAAAAATAAATGTTTGTATATGTCAACAAGGATTACCATGCTTTTGAGTAAAATATTATGTAGTCAATTATTATTGGTAATTTCTTTAATACATTTAGCAATTTTTTGCTAACTTGCGATTTTGTTCGCATTTTTTCGAACCTTTTTTATTTTTAACGGCATTGGCGATTTCTAATCAATTTTAGGGCTTTGCTTCTGATTTTGCAACTTCTCTCGAATTTTTGCAAAGCTCGCGATATTAGTGACTTTTGCATGTTTTCAGCTTCCTGACAGTTTCCCGATTTTTAAACAATATTAAACTTCGTTATCATCTCGCTGTTAGTAAGTTTTTACAAATTTTCGTAATTTTCGCAATTTTTTTGCATTCTTTACAGTTTTAGAGATTTTTAATCAATATTATATATAACTCATTTAAAATTTTGCAATTTTTCGCGATTTTTTGCAAGTTCGAGAAAAAGTGACTTTTTGCATGTTTTCAGAGTCCTAAAACTTATGCCGATTTTTAAACGATATTAGACTTTATTATTATCCCGCTGTTAGTAACTTTTGCGAATTTTTGACTTTTTCACGATTTTTACCGAATCTTTTGCATATCTTACAGTTTTAGCGATTTGTAATCAATGTTATACTTTGTTTAAAATTTTGCAACTTTTCGCGAATTATCGCTATTTTCGCGAAAGGCGTAATTTTCCAAATTTTTTTGCTATCTTATGTTTGTATGGACTCTTAGCCAATATTGTGCTCTGCAATCGTAAAATTTTTTGCAAGTTTTTGCAAATTTTCATAGTTTTCGCGACTTTTCCGAAATGTTTGCTAGCTTTACAGTTTCAGCGAATTTTAATAAATTTTGGTGTTTCTTTCCAATATTGCGATTTATGCGAATTTGCGGAATTTTATTGCTTGAGGAAACGCACCTTAAGAAGAATGTATTTTCGATTGTTAGTTATCAGATATATAAATTTTTTTATTGATTTTCAGACAACACATACGAAGTTAATTCAGGTACTTTTAAGAAGTTATTTATTTGGTAACCATTCAGAAAGCTTAAATATTCTGTTCACATTTTTTTCTTGCTGCGCCACTAGTTACGTCGTCAACTTCAGCTACTACTACAACTACTCTATTCTGTTCCAGCCTTTAATCTACAAGTGAATTACAAATATGTACAGTGGAGAACTAAATTATTAGCACAATAGGATTAAAAGACTATTTTTAATAACCGTACATTTTTACTAGATAGAATGGTAAGTTTTTTTTTTACAAAATTTGCATCATTTTATTTTAAAACTTCTATTAATTTAAGTTATTTGAACTAATGCAAATCATCAGAAGTTTTCAAAAAATTTTTAGAACAACTGAAGATACTATGTTAAACTTTCATTCAAACATATGAGAAAATCAACTATCATCAAAGTTGAAAGCAGAACTCAATAATCAATATGTTTTTCATTTTCATCCTTTACAATTCCTGCATTAGCTGACTTTTTTCAGCTCGAATGGTAGTTGTAAGAAGTACGTTAAGAAAATATATGTAAAAAAGCAACAACAACAACTATTTATTGCTTTCGCAAGTATAGAGTGCTGCCACATAAGTATTTTTTACGTGGTGTAGTCAGGGTGACTGACGACATTTTTTAAAAAGTGGCACCAAATAGGGGATTTCTCGAAAAAAGGGGCAGCATTAAAAAAAAAACGAGACAACTACACTAAACTCCTTATTTTCAATGTACATATTATTATATAATTCACTTAAAAAAAGGGGAACAAAAAGTGGCAAGGCAGTCGAAAAAGTGGCAATTTACCACTTCAGTCGGTCAAACGGTCACGCTGGGTGCAGTCAAGATAATAAATGGTATTTTTTGGGAATTGTTACAATTTAAGTTTAACGTCTGTTAATGCACTAATAATCCCAAATTCTTATTTTGCTAAATCGTTTTTCTATTAAAAATACATTTAAATTGATTAGTATCACTGTTGCTAATGCATATCATCAGGGATAATTTAATCAGAAACAATTTATTAATCGGGTTTAAGTTAAGTATTTTCAATTATTATAGAATGAAATATTCTTATTCGTTAATGTGACTTTCTAAAGAATAGAAGATATAAGAAAGTAACCAAATTCGATTATTAAAATTACTGGCACACTAAGGGCTAATAAACCAGTGTTAATTTAAATGCTGACTTAAATGAACTAATTTTAAATTTATTTGTAGCTTAAACTCAACAGCGGTAAATCGGTACACAATGCATTATACTTAGTTTAAAAAATAATATTGTGGCACCACTGGAATAGCTGTCAAAAAAAACAGCTGTTTTTCACCACAAAAAACACCAACAAGTTAAAAAATAAATAAATAAAAGATTTAAATTTTTTTTTGTTTTTTGTTTGTTTTTGTTTCAATTGCTATATGCATTTCATTCGTACTTCACGGCAATCGTCAATAGACTTTAACTCAAAAGATTTTGAAATTAGCTAAAAAAAATTTATATGTTTATACAAAGAGTCTTAATACAATATTGGTTATCACAAAAAATAAATGTAAGTTTAAAAGCATCAAATAAAAATCTTTACAAAACAGGCATCTGGGGGCAAATTACGGCATTCGATACGATTCGAAATTTAAAAATATTTCCATAGAAACTCTATTGGAATATTTCGTAATTTCTTTTGATAACGAGTGCCGTAGTTTGCCCCCTGTTTTCATTCGATTTTGCATCTATTTTACTTTCCACTTCGATTTAAGTTATATAAATTAATTATAACATTCAGATGAGAGTGGTTTAAATAACGTACTGATTTTTTGGTTTGCTGGTTTAAACACTTTTAAATCACAAAGTAGAGATTAGCTTGCACTGATGATAATCCCTTAACTACATTCTTACAGTTTTGTAGATCTTTCAACTTTCTTCTGAGAAATTACTGGTATCCTTATTTGTACAACTTTAAAAGACTATTTAATTTTCTTCCACATGTCAGTGTATGTCAAATTTAAAAAAAAAAATCAATTTATTTCGCAAAATAATGGAAGTCACAAAAAATGCTGAATTCGATAAAAAAAAAGGACTTAAGCCTGTTAGCAGTCAAATATTAATTTTTACACATAACCAATATCATAAAATATTTGTTTAGCGAAATTGGCTATTTTTTATAAATAATTAATTATCATTCCATTTAATAAAAAACTCTTTAATAACACGTTTAAAGCAATAATGAAGTATTAAGAGCTTACTGTGCTCATAATTTAGTTCGTCACTGTATATTCTAATTTATTTTAGCTATTTCAAATGTCTGTTGATGACGTGATTTTTATCTGATTTACTTTTATTATTTCTCTTTTCTAGCAAATATTTAATAAAGTTTAGCTGTCAAACTAAATAACAAATGAATTATAATAATTTGGTGGATATCTACTGCATTGAAATTTTCTGAGCCTCTAAATTTATTATTTGTAGCATAAATTGGATGTGTTAAATTAAAATAAAAATGTTTAAAGAGTGTGCAATTTGTTTTAAAATATTTATATAAACACTTGAAAGAAAATTAATTAAAAATTAATGAATCCCCTGATGGTTAACGTTTACTCTGCTGTTACTGTACGTACAGTAATCGTTTTAAGTATTCTTTTTTATCTACATACTTTTTTGTCTCTCTTTGTTGCTTCCAATAGTGCATAGTTTAATTCATATTCGCTATTTTACTTTTAATGCAGGCCCGGCCCTGCCCTTCGTTTTCAGCGCCATTGTTTGCACAATGCATTTTAAATGCACAAGGAAACAAAAGAAGATTGTAAGGATTACTTTTCCGGTACTATTAAACTTAAGTACACAACAACTACGGCTACATTGTAAGATAAAGCAAAAAATTTTACATTAAATATTAAATACAAAACCAAACAGGAAAACTGTGGGCAAGTGGCATGCAGAAAAAAAAGAAACCTATTAAAGGATTTAAATTTTGCATTAAAAGGCGAAATAAGAATGAATCCTTAAAAACGAAACAAAATTTACCTGGCTGCGACTCATCTCGTTCGCATTCACAGTGAATTGAAGAAATATATTTAATTAAGTACAACAACTTCATAAGCACTTGAAAATTCGTAACAAATTTTATATGGAATCATTTGTTATAGTAGATAATTTATGCCCGTTTATTGCTAAAACTACAATGTGCTTGCAAATCGCTAAAGATTATCATAGCACGGCTCCAGTGCATGTGTGTGCACAACATTTCATTAGAACGGATTAAGTCGACATACACTTTGTACAATATTCACCCTAGAATTCAAGTTTTCGTCATCAATAACGGTGTCATCTAAAGCTGAGATCCCACTATCGGCATAACCCAGCAAAAAATTTCAAAAAAGGTAATCGAGTTTGGAATTAAGCATTTTTGGTGGAAGCTGTTCCTTACTGGATTACCAACTTAATGATTTTAACAAGGCGTGAGACTAAAATAATCGATTCGTGAGAAGTTCTTGCCTTTTTTATTTGGAAACTTGTTCGCGTAATCTATTTAATCTAAAAAAATTATTCTCTTCATTTAGCAACTTGTACATAATTTTTTTACATTTTAGGTAATGAGATTTGTAAGCGAGTAATGAAATTTGGCAATCAGAAAAGTAAGTCATTATATGGCAAGTACTTCTGATGGTAATGTGTAATTTTTTGCTGGGAATATACCGACTTTCACCGGATCACTGCAATAAAGTCACAAATAATCAGCCAAAATGTACTCATTTCTCAATTAATTCCGGTATAAATCTATATGACTTTATAACCCGTTGCAGATTGATTCAATTATGTCCTTTATTTCAATTAGTTGAGAAATAAGTCCAATTGAGCTTGTAACTTATGACTTTATTTCAGTGAGCCGACGAAAATCGGTACATTGTGCAGATAGTGAAATCTAGGCTTAAGTATAAAATTCAAATTGCTTCAATGGCAACATCAGTTCAACAACAGTTTAGCATTTCACGAATATGACTATTTATCGACGTTGAATATTTATCGCTTATGGCAAATTATGTGCTCATAATTATGAAAGTGGTATAAATATTTCTTGTAGATTTGATCAAATAAAAATATATTTTGATATTATGCATTATTTTAATTTAGAGTTGTACTATTCTCGATTATTTTAATTTAATTTAATGCCCCTATCACGGGTTTCACCTTTTAAAATAGTTTGGTTGGGATTGACAAATTTGCATTGCCATTCTCCACTAAATTCACTGTTGACTTTTCAGTTGTGTTTTGGTACTTTCATTTACAACTGTGCGTAAATTTGGTTGAGAAAACGTTGAGTGTACACAACTGCTTTTTACTAGTTGGGTCTGTGGTTGGGTTTTTTTTAGTTACAGGTTGTTGCGATATCAAAATCAGAAAAAGTGGAAGAATCGTAACTAGAAATATTTCTTATGCTTAATAACAAAATATTTTAACAGTTTCAGTATTGGCGGCATACCGGGCACATACAAAGATTTCTTTAAATATGGTTTTAGGTGATCCAAAAATATAACAAAACGTGTGTTTTTCTGCCCCACAAAATTATTTTTTTAAAGAATTCGTTTCCTATTTTGATTATTAATTACTTTGCATTCGGTAGTTCAAGAGGGTTGCAATCAGCACGAATTTTTCTTCTGATACGTAGCACATCTATAATTGCGACTTCGTAGCCATAAAATAAATCTACACATATTTGTATCCATTTGGTATGATTTCTTTGAACTAAAACACTCAAAACAATACTTTTTCTAAAACTTGTGCTTTTTTCATGTCAAAGCAAATATTTTAAGTGGGCATTGCGATGATAATTTGAACTAAAAAACAGTTGTGGTTCATAATACTGAAACACAGTTTGGTCGAGTGTAAGTTTGGTCTACTCCTAGACGACCAAACTGAATTTATTTGAGAACCGTGATAGCGGCATAATATTTATTAAATATTTATTGTATTTTTTTTTAAGATTTATTTCATATTTCGAAGCAAACATGCATATGACTTAGACCACATATCTCAAATGTACATCTTTAAATATTTTAAGCAGCTGCTATAACAAACAGCAATTTGAGCAATTATTTTTTAACCCCCGACTAAAAAAAGGGGTATTATAAGTTTGTAGTGCGTGTCTGTGTGTCTGTGTATCTTTGTATCTTTGTATCTGTGTATCTGTGTATCTGTGTATCTGTGTGTTCACGTACAGGCCAAACGGCTGGACCGATTTTCATTTAGTTTTTTGTGTTTGAAAGATGATTTGATCGAGAGGGTTCTTAGCTATGTTTGAAAAAAATCGGTCCAGCCGTTTAGAAGATATAACATCTTTTCTGAAAAAAGTCGGGGGTTTTTAAAATTTTTAATTTTTGTTATTTTATTTTAAAACATATTTCCATAAAAAATTTTGCTTATTAAAGCCTGGTATGAATTTCATACGGAATTTCAGGTTTTGATACAAACTCTGTGTAAAAAAAAAACTTGCGGAAATTCAATTTGGTAAATTTCATAAAGAAATTTCCATTTGCTTGTATAGACTTTCAAAAGAACTAGATATACCAAATGGACGACACACTCGTCCGTATTCTAGAATCAAAATGTAAATAATTTAAGATTCAAAGAAAATGTACCTATCTAAACGTCATAAAAAATTCATTAAAAAACACAGCCACGCACAAACTTACATATGTATATATGCAAGCATAATTAAATAATACATGAAATTAAAAAAAAAAACATAAACAAAATCCCTTTAACCAAGTTAATTCAATTTATTCAACTCTCTTCCTTTAAGTATTATGGCTTTCATACAACAACAAATAAGAGAAAAAAAATTGTTAGATCAAGAGAAATACTTCAAACACACACACACACACACACACACTCATGTTTTGTTTATTTTTTACTTGGAAGCTAATAAATGCGTGTGTAATATGTTCGCATGTAGTAGTAGCAACTTTAAACGCTTATAGCTCCCAAAATACTAAACCGATTTCAATAAAATATAGATTCTGCGCATCTGTACAGAAAATCCTTTAAAACCATATAAATCTTTTTAAAATCGGTGTAGTGGTACCAGCGTAAATGGGATTACAAAAAACATATTCGCCTATTAATTATATAGATAGATAATACACGGAATTTTTTAAATTTATTGCCTATCTTAGGGATGTTATAAATATATGTTGTGTCTTTTTTTAACCAACTGAAACAAAAATTAATGTTCATACAATTGCTTGGCCACGGAATTTCTGACATTTCTAATTTTCATAAATTTTTAATTAATTTTTAGTGTTTTTGTGTGCTGTAAATTAAAAAATAAATGAATTTATGTGTATGCAAACATAATTCTACACAGAAGGCTATACGATTATTTTTCAGTGTAGAAATAAATGCAAATTTAGAAAGTGAAATCCCGTAAGAGCTCCGTACCAGGGGGGTTCGAATTTGTGTGTTATTAACATTACAATTCGAACACATTTTTTTTCGATTCGGATTACATAATAACACCCAGGCTTTAAAGCCTGGTATGAATTTCATACACAGAAAAAATCATTCCCAAAAAATTTTCAAACAAACGCGTGTTTTGAAATATAGTTTAGTTTCAGTAAATATTTTTTACTGTTCCAGTAAATTATTAGTTCCAATTTTATTTTATGTAAAAAAAAACTGTATAGAAAGAAAATTATCTATATAAAGTAAAATTTTTAGAATGTTTAGATTTATTTTTTTTTATATTTAAATTTGTTATTTTCAGTTAAATTTATTTTTATATACTATAAAAAAATTAGTCTGATATTTTTTAATTTTTTCAGTTAAATTTATTTTTATATACTGCAAAAAAAAATTGTTTGATTTTTTTTTTAATTTTTTCTAAAATTTAATTTTATTAATTATTATTTATTTAATTTTACCTAAAATTTTATTTAAAAAAAAAAAATTTAAATAAATGAATTTAACTAAATATTTTATTTTACCAAAAATTTTAAAATTTTAATAAATATTATTGATTTTAAGATAAATAAACTTAGTAAAATATTTTAAAAAATAATTAGGTTTTCATCTTAATTTTTTTTTAATTAATTAATTTTCTAAATTATTTTATAGATATAAAAAACATTTTATTTTTTTTAAAGATTTTTGTTTGCGGTTTTCAAACTTATTATGTTTGTATATTGTGATTCTCAATATAGTATTAAGAGTCTTACTATAAACATACGGAGTTTGTTAGCTAAATTCAAAAAAATTTTTGGTTGAAGTCTACTGACGAGTTCCAAAGCGGGAACGAAATGCTTAACCATAAAAACAAGCCAATTTTTGAAAGTAAAAAAAATAGTTGATCCTTTTATTTGATTCAGTTATTTTTTTCTAATAAAACTTTTACTAATTTTTTTTTTAAATTGGTAAGAATTGTCATTGATTCAGTTAATTTATTTTCTGATAATACGAAAAATTTTAGTGAATGTGTTTGTAAATTATAAAAAAAATTTTATGAATAATTAAAAAACAAAAATCTGCAAAAATGTTTTTCTGTTCCTATTAATAAATTTGACTGAAAATATTTTGAGTTTCAGTTAACTTTTTTCTCTAATGCCATAATAAGTTAACTAAAAATAAAAATTTTTTTTCAGTTAAATTTTTACAAAATTGTTATCAGAATCTACAAATTTCTTTGTAGGTCCGCATTCACACAAAAAATTTACTTATTCAATGAATTTGGTTACTGAAAACGAAATTAAGTTTTTTCTGTTTACGGAATTTCAGGTTTTGATACAAACTCTGTGTAAAAAAAAAACTTACGGAAATTCAGTTTGGCAAATTTCATATAGAATTTTCCATTTGCTTGTACGGACTTTCAAAAGAAAAGTACAAGGAATTTTTGAATTTTATTGCCTATTTTAGGAATGTTATTTGTGGAGAATTTTTTCAATCAACTGAAACAAAAATTAATGCTCATACAATTGTTTGGCCACGGAATTTTTGACATTTCTAATTTTTCTTCAATTTTTAATTAATCTTTATGTTGTTAATTCAAAAATAAATGAATTTGTGTGTATACAAACATAATTCCACAGAAAAGGTTGCACGATTATTTGTAAATTTAAAAACGTGAAACTCCGTAAGAACTCCGTATCGGTCTTTAATAAGCAAAATTTTTTATGGAAATTTGTTTTAAAAACAAAATAATTGCTTTAACAATTGTATGAACATTAACGCCTAGGTTCTACACTCAAAAAAAAACTAACTAAGACTTTGGAAAATTTTCTAAATTTGAGTACAAAAAAGTTGTCGTATGGCGCCAAAGCTGTTTTTTACTCGAAACCAGTAAAATATTTACTAAATTTTTAGTTCATTAATGAACTAGTTTATAGTAATTGTATTTTTATATTTAAATAAAATTTTTCTAAAATTAAGTCAAATTTCTCCATAAAATTCGTAGAATTGCAAAAAAGGTTTTTCATCTTTTATTTCAAATTTAGTAAATTTTTCAAAGTTTTTTTTTGTCTTTAATTTTGGTACTTTTTTGTTTTTAATTAAATTCTATACCACATGGTATGTTTTTAATTATATCTTCATATTATATTCTTAATTAATTCACCATACATACGTATTAATTCCTTGAGAGGGGCAAGTATTGAACCAACAACCTTCTAACTGATAGGCAAGCACTCTAACCAATTGCCTAACAGGCAGCCTGAATAAGCATTGAAATTTTTGTGTTTTAAAATTTTATTTTATTTTCAAAAAAATTTATTTCAAGTTCAAGTATTCGTCGCATATATGAAAAATGTACTTGAATTTTTTGCTTAATGCAAATAAAAAATATATTCTATAATTTAAACAAAAAATACTTAAAACGGGTAAATATATTTCTAAAATTTAGAATAACTTTTTATATCTTTCAAGTTAGTCAAATTTGATGAACTAATTAGGAGTAAGTCATGTCCTAAAATTTATTTTTTGATTTATAACGAGATTGACTAGTTTTTAAGATACAATTTCCCTAAACTTTTAAACCATTTTCCAATTTTTGGTAAATATTTCCTTTAAACCGGTAAACTTGACGTTGAATGTGAGAATTTTTGTGTGTATTTTTATGAACTACTTTTGAGAATATGAACTTTTTATTTTTTACTCATATTAAGTAATTTTTACTAGATTTTTGTAAAAATTTACTTAAACTTAGAAAAAATTACTTAAACTTAGAAATTTTTTTTACTTTAATTTAGAAAAATTTTTTCCTTAATGATAGTATATGTCTTTTTTTTGAGTGTACATTCGTAAGATGAAATGAAAGTGAAATTTTCTCTTGGTTTGTGTTCTCAATTTCGTAAATGTGATTTAAAAAGTAAAATTTCATTTTCAGTTTGTTTCAAATGAAATTGAAGTGTTCTGTAATCTAATTTCACTACAAAAAAAAAGTAATTTGAATTCGGCAGCAAACAACATTGTGAAAGAAAATACTTTTTAGTAAAAATGAAATATTTGTAACTATTTATTGCAAAAATACGAAAATGTAAGCACATAAATAGCATTTTTATATAAATTCTTTTTTATTGTTTATTTTATTTGTGTTTTAAAGGGGTAAGAACAAAAACCCGGAGTAAGAGGTGGCGTTGTTAAAATATGTGGAAAAAATCCGCGATTAGCTAGAGGGTTCTGTAAGTGATTTCTTCAAAGCGTTTAAACATTTTTTGCGAACTTGCGATTTTTTCGCAAACTTGCGATTTTTCGCATTTTTTCCGAGTTTATTTTCCTTTTAACAGATTTAGCGACTTCTAATGAATTTAAAGCTTGTTTCCGATTTTGCAACTATTCGCGAATTTTTGCATTGTTCGCAATGAAGTTTTTGCAAGTGCTTCCTATGAGTTTTCGCGAATTTTAAACAATATTAGACTTTGCTATTATGCCACTATTAAGGTTTTGCGAATTTTCGAAATTTTTTTACCAAATTTTTAGCAGTCCTTAAAGTTTTAGCAATTTTTAATAAAAATTATGGCTTGTTTAAAATTTTGAAATTTTTCGCAAATCTCTGTTATTTTTGCGGAAAATATAATTTTTGTAACGTTTTTGGCTTTCTTTACTTATTTATATTTAGGGACTTAAAATTTAAATTTACGCAAACTTTGGCGAATTATCATAATGTTTTGCGCTTTCTCCCGAGTTAAGCTTACAGTTTCAGCGAGTTTAATCAATTTTAGTTTATTGTTTGTTTCCAACATTGCGAATTTTCAACATTTTGCGATGTGTGATTTATTGTACAAGACTTGATATAAATTTTTGCATTTATTTTTATTGCAAACTCATAATCATAATTTTTTTGGTGTGAATATATATGCAAATATTGGGTTGTCAAATTTAATTGTGCTTTAAAAGGCGAATTTTAGCAACGAATTCTTGAAGGCTAGTTCGTCGAACTATGCGAAGTTCGCCGTTCGTTCCAATTGTGTTTATAGCAGAAGATGTCTTTTTTTATGATGCTGCAAATATTTATTTGAAATAAACTGGGAATGAAATCGTCGTGGAAAAAAATTTTCATTACTTTTCTAGAACACAGTGATATCGACTTTACGGAATTAAAAACGTTTTCATTTTCATATTGTAGTGGAATGTAGAACCTTTCCGTAATTTTCGTTTCAGCTGAGATAGGCAATAGATTTTGAAAATTTCATGTACTTTTCTTTTGAAAGTCCTTACTAGCAAATGGAAATTTCTTAGTGAAATTTACCGTAAGTTTTTCTTTTACACAGAGTTTGTATGAGAACGTGAAATTCTGTATGAACTCCGTACAAGGCTTAAAGCTTAAATTAGACGTGCCATAGCCGTAACGCCATAGATATAACCAAACCAAAATTTAATTGGTGTATATGGCAAAGACTATGGCGTTATGGCGAATCACCTATAATCAAATGCAATGTTCCCCATAAGTTTGGTTCGAAAAGCTGTTTTCTATGGTTATGGTTATGACATGTCTGATTGAACCTTAACGCTGGCGTGAAGTTAGCATAAGTAGCAAAATTGAACATGATACGAGTATTAAAGACTTTTGCTATACAAGGTTAAATTAAAAATCACATTAGACTAGTGACTTTAACTAGATTATGAGCCGATTTTTAAAGACAAATTGTATGCACGAACTCTTTAATTATTTTAATTAGTTTAAATCAAATCTCATCACTTATGCTAACTTCATGCCAATTTTTCGTTATGTATGAGCCTGTTAGTATTACAAACAAAACACAAAACCTGTGTGTTGGCTTCTTATTGAATTTAAATAAATCTTTATAAATTCTTTGATTTTCCAAGTCTTTGGTTGCTAAAAACTTTTGCTTAAACATTTTTTGTTGCATACACTCGTACTCTATTAAATGAAAAGAAAAACGTTTATTTTCCGCATTCATATCATTTCAATTGAAAAGAAGATAAACTGTTAAAAAATAAAGTTGTTTAAACGAGATAACGTGATCTAAAACCAAAAGTGGAAAAATGGCAAAAAAAAAACGTACGTACCAGGAAATGTCTTAAGAAAAAGTTTTAGATTTTTTTTTGGGTTTTTGTTCCTTGCTAAGGATACGTATAAACTGTTATTTTCCTTAAACAACTTTACTGCTCAATCACACTTTGCTTTAACGTATAAATACGGCTAAAGGAAACACATGTTTTGAATAATTTATTTATATGACTGGTGGCTGGTGATGAGCAGCGCGCGTAGACGAAAGTGATAAAGGCAAAACTTTTTTTCTTGTCCTCCAGCTTATGAATCAAGTATGTATGTATGTAAATTGTTTCAAATAAAATATAGACAACAGCAGCACTAAGAACAACATAATAAAAATTGTGAAAAATGTTGCAATAAAATTTCTCAAGAAAAAAAAGTACTTTTGCCTTTATTTTTTAATATTTGTTTCTCATTTCGTATTTGTATAAATATCAAAGCAGCCTTTTTTATTTCATTTTTTTTTTTTTTTTGTAGGTTTTATAGACACAAATATTTTGGCAGCAAATCGTTTGGATTAAGAATATTGTGGCATACACTTGTACTATAGGGAACTATCTAAAGTTGTATTTGCCTTTTTGGTTCGTTCACTTCTCTTTTTTTTTACATTCTCTGTGCCAAAGTGTTTTAAATATTTAAATAAACAAATTGAAATATAAACGTTAAAGAAAAAGGACGATTGAGCAGCAGTAGGAATATATAATAGAGCTGGAAAGAAAAGTTTTATGCCAGACAATTTTATGTATTACAAAATAAAAGAAAAAGTAAAAATAGATATAAAAAATGTTGTCTAGTAGTTTAGTAAAAGCTGAACTTATAAAGCCAAATGCAAATATTTATTAAGAAGACTGCAAGTATCTAGCAGTAGGAGCAAACTTTATTTTCCACACAAAACATAAAATTTCACGCAGCATGTTTACTTCATTAATAACACAGCTAAAAACTCTATTTATGGTAAAAGAAATATCTGTGGAAGAAAAATAAAAAAGGTTAGATATAAAATTTTGCCTAAATAATGCATTACAGTCTACCCTTTTAGCTTAAGAACGTTAAGGGCCTAAAAGTAGGCAAGATATATTGTTGTGGCATCATTATAGAATTTTATAACTGGCAAAAATGTTTATATTCACGTTTCTGCATGCGTTAGTTAAACTTAAGTGTTCTTAAATGTTTAATACATACATATACTCGTATAAGAAAAATATAAATAAATAAATAAAACAAAATGATATAAACAAAATAGAAGATACGAAAGAAAAACCCAAATGTTAACCTTTTCTTTTTATTTTCCATCAAACAGCAGTACAAACGACTCGAGTTTGCTTAACAAATAGAAGAGGAGTGTTTATGAAAATTGTGGCAGCTGCTGCCTGCAACTTGTGGAGCATGTTCACTAAATAAATGGGTGGCATTTCTTCAAATAAATAAAAACAACAGCAACAACAACAGAGTAACAAGTTAACCAAAAGAGAAATAACAATATACCCACTACCTTTAAATAGATTTAAATTGTGGAAATTCTAGCAGAGATGCTCTGCTGGCAAGTTTGTTATTGTGGGTTTCGTTGTTTATGCCGCACGGAAGCTGTTTGACAGATAATTTATTACATTTTACTACGATACCACCTAACTGCTTTACGGCTCTTTGCCCCATAAATATGAGTATAGGTTTGAAAATTATAGTCCTTACACGCCTTAACAAAAAAAAAAAAAAAACAAAAAAAAAACAAGAGAAGATTTCTACCTGTACGTGTTCTCGTATGTCAGTAGACATGGGTTTGTATTTTCTTGTTTGTGTGGAAGTAGATTTATATCTCATAAAATTTTCTATATATATTGACTTTTTTATTTAAAATTACAACTGTATACTTCTTTATTGAGCTTTTCTAGTTTTCACTTGGTTTTAAAGTATCCCACTGTAGGGACATTAAATTGGTAATACATATTCGTATTTTCTATAACATTTTTTAGTACATACTTGTTGTATGTACGGGTATGTACGATGAATAATGATACAAATCTTTATTTTATTTTTAACTCCATGTTATTGACTTCTTTATGTTAAACAAAGAAATATTATTGCAGCTGGAAATAAAAATTTGCTAGTTTAAAATATATTGTTAAACAAATTTTTATTGCCTCTTTGGAATGAATACGGCGATATAGTAGTATAAAAACAAAAGTTCGGGTTGACTTTTTCGTGACTGGATGGGAGTTTGTATACATTGTGAAAAAAAAAATAGACAAGAATTATTTTCAAAAAAAAAAAAAAAAAACAACCCCTGTTATTGAAAAAAAAAGTTTAATTTCAATAATATTTGTCATTAACTTAAATATTGTATTTAACAATACCGCGCATTTTAAAATATCATTTAATTCAATTTGTTTGTGTTGGTGTTTATCTTGCTTGTTGATTTTGATTGCTCGTGCTGTATACGTGTGAAATCCGACAAGAAGCCGAAAAACGTCGTGGTTTGTTTTTTTACTCAACAAAGTTATTTTTTAATTATATCAACGCAATGCGCACATCTAGAAGAAACATAAAAATCATGTTTTGGGTGTATTCATTATGCGCGTATCCAATAACGATTTGCTCTTTAGATGAATGGTAAGTAAGTTACTCCATTAGTCAAGAGATTGCCGGTTCGACTCATCCCAAACACATTTTAATTTATTTGCAGTCAAGCAAAAACCCCAAAAGGGGTCGAACAATTATTACTGACACTAAAATTTCAGTCAATAACTTTTTTTTATTGATTTTTAATAAACGTGCATAAAATTTTTTTTTATCAATAATGCAAAAATCGTCATCACAGAAAATTCAAAAGATTTTTTTTATTGAATCAACTATTTTCATATTCAAATATCAAAATCATATTTTTCTTTGCAAAAGAATAAATATTAGAAAGAGTGTATTGAAGTTTCCATCGCTGGATGTTAATGTATTACCTGATCAGGAAATATATTTTGAACGATATGCATTAAACACATTCACCACAGCAGGCTACACGAACACACGACTTCAAATGCCGCTAGCAGCATTTGTCGCCTCGTAGCCGGCTACTTAATTATTTTGGAGACGACAGCAGCACCATCTGCGCCTGATATTCAAGTACAAATATATAGTTCAGTATTGCCACTATCTTATATTTCGCATTTATAAAAATTAATTACTCTTTTAAAATGTACTTATTTCACGTACAAAAACGAATCAATTTATTCTTTACATTAATTTTTGAATATTGTTTCTGTTAAATGATATGAAATAATTGCACAAAATCATTCATTCAACATTTTGTATTGTACTGGCAACACTGAATTTTCTCATTGTAGCCAAAGAAATAGAAATTAGTTTAATTGTACTACAATGACAAAATCAGCATAGATAAGAACCTGTCGCCCTGTTGCCTTGCTGTCTCCAAAAGAATCATTCTCATATAAACGTGTGTATTCTATCCTTGACATTTGGTAGTCGGTAGCTTGCTGTGGTGAATGTGTTTAATGCAATAGTCTTAGTCGAAAAGCAGTATTGCCATTTGACATATGTATCGCTACAAAATTTATCAGTCTTCCTGCCTACTCAAATTTATCATTAAAATCAAATTAAAGAATACCGACAGTGTTTTTAAACTAAATTCGCAGCCTCTAAGCTAGTGTTGCCAATTTAAACTTTTAAGACCCAATGTTTATTTTTTATTTATCATCAGTCACCAGTCCTAAACCAACATTACCAACATTTTTGTCATATAAAAATTCTCAGATAAAAAAAGTTTTGACAGTTTGAAGTTCTCAGCTTTTAATAAAATCATTTTAGCAATATACAATTATTGCTTTACAAGAACACTATTTCAAATAGAAAGTGTTGTCAATTTGGGGTAAATCATACGGGGTTGCCATATTAAAATTCTCAGTAATGCGAATTTAAAATTTTCAGTCCTCCCAAAAAAAAGAGCAACAAAATGCTATTTTACTTGATTTCATATTCTATAAAAAACAGTTTTACCACCTTAAACGTATTATGTATGTGTGTTCCTCTCGATAAAACCGCAACTACAGGGTGGGCCAAAAGAAGCCAAGGGGTGTAAAAGTTTAATAACTTTTTTGTTTATTAATTTTTTTTTATTTTTTCTTTCAGATTATATAGACAACACTTGGAGAATTTATAATAAATGAAAATAATAAATGAAAATCAGAAAATAAGAAATGAATAAATGAAATCAACTTTATTGAAAATTTGATTATGAGTGATGAAGCTCATTTTCATTTGAATGGCTTTGTTAATAAGCAGAACTGTAGGTTCTGGGGTTCTCAAAATCCAAGAGCCATTCATCAACGCCAATTGCACCCCATCAGGTATACAGTATGGTGTGGGATCACATCTGAAAATGTCATTGGGCCCTACTTCTTCGAAAATGAAGATGGAAGTGCTGTAACCGTAAATGGAGAGCGGTATCGGTTTATGATAGAAAATTTTTTACGTCCTGCTCTTGAAAACAGACCTGGTATGTGGTTTCAGCAGGACGGAGCCACTGCCCATACTGCCCGAGACACAATGGCACTTTTAAGTAAAATTTTTGGAAAGCGAATAATTTCTCGAAATTCGGAAATTATTTAGCCAGCGCGATCGCCAGATTTGACAGCACCCGACTATTTTCTTTGGGGTTTTTTGAAGGAGCGAGTGTATGTGAACAAGCCAGAGACAATCCTTGAACTCAAGGCAAACATTGTTGCAGAAATTCGAACGCTACAGCCACAAGTTTTGAAAGATGTTATGGAAAATGCTCTAAAAAGAGCCCATCAGTGCGAAGCTGAAAACGGTGGTCATTTAAGAGACATAATTTTTCATACTTAGTGTAAAAAATGTCCATTTTGTATATTATATAATCTGAAAGAAAAAATAAAAAAAAGTTAATAAACAAAAAAGTTATTAAACTTTTACACCCCTTGGTTTCTTTTGGCCCACCCTGTATTTCAAATAAATTTTGCGGTATTTCTTAAATTAAACACAACAGAAATCGGCTCAAGGTAGTGTTTCGTACAAACTATTAAGAAAAAGCAATAAATTTAAATCATCATTTAAATAAACAATTTTTGTTCTCATTTTCACCTTGAAATATTTTCATGAAAATAACAACTTTTTTGTAAAAAAGTCTTTAAAATTTATAGTTAAGCAAACGCCATTATGGTACTTATGTACACACATATATATATGTTTCTCTTACAAAATAATATTTAGTTACCAAATCACATAATGTCTGTGTATGTCCTTCATTTAGATTTGTCAGTTATTTATCATTTGATTAATACCGGTGTGAGTGTGAGTCTGTATTAGAGTGTGCATGCATTTAGAATTCAAAGTAACCCTCATCGTTAACAATATTGTGCTCATGTTAATGCTAATGCTTATGATGTTGATGGTGATGGTGGCGACTATCCTTCTAAAAAGAGCGGATGTAATTATGCGACAAATGATGAAATATATGCGCCTGCTACTGCTACTGAGTGTATGGGTTACTGATTATACACGTTAATGAGTTGTATGCTGTTTGTTTATGCTGTCGATATGTAATAATGGTTTGAAATCCATTTGCTACTAATGATGGTCGTTTGTTTGTTTTGTTGTTTTTTATATTGCCATAAATGTTTGTAAAAGTATGTACGAGGTTTTCTAAGAAATCATAATTACTATCCCATTAAATTAAAATAGTTTTTGTAATTTTTAAGCTATAAGAATTTTTTTTGGGAATCAGCAATGCAAAACTCTATTTAAAGAAGAAACTGTTTGACTATTTGGAAAAAAAAATAATTTGAATTTGGCTTATATTGGGTGACCAATTAATGAGACTATTTTCAATAACTACGGTAATATTTTGGAGTGGAAATTCATTATGACTATACTGAACTTATTTTAAGTAATTCGAGAAAACTCCAAAATTATTCTAAAAAAACACAGAATATTAATACGCTTTGTCACCGTGTGTGGGCTGAGCGATGGTACAAAGAAGTGCTTAATATTTCATGCCTTTATTAGAAGACATTATTATGACAGCATCATATCCGAAAAAGTTTTAATTATTATTTTACCGCAAAGATTAGTTTCGTTGGCGATTTAATTGTGAGTATTTTTAATATACATATGTGACCTTTTCCGAGAAAACGAATTTTGACTTAAGAGTGGATTCTGGCACCTAACAGGGTGTAGAATAAGATGAAATGCGTTAGATTTCTGATAAAAATTTATTTACCCCATAAATCGCATCTCCCAACTGAAGGTGTGTTCAAAGTTGTAATGCGTTATGAAACATGTGTTTTTCTCAAAACTTCATTTTCACATACTAGGTGCCTTTTCTCGGAGAAAAATAAATAAAGTTTTTAAATGTGTTCGCATAGAAGTTTCACATTTAATAGAAAATTCGCCAGCCATCAGCCTGTATGTATGATGGAGGACGACCATAAAGCGAGCTAAATTTTCTATTATCCAAGCAATAAAAATCCAATTATGCAAGTTTTTTTCTTTCTGTGTAGCTCGAAAAAATGTAACACGGCAACACTTTTTTTAGGCGTTTCTTCCTTCAAGTTGCCATATTTGTGTTTGAAAGAACTGTGCAATCTGCTTACGGAAAAATTAAAAAAAAAACTACTAATGTATCCACTTTGAACGTGCGTCACAGAAGCAGGCATAAGCACGCACACATATGTACGTATTTCGTTACCTTAATATAGAAAGGCCCTAATGCCCATTTTTGCAGTTGGTAATTAAACTGTAATTATTTTTAAGTTCTACTTAAATATGGGCATTTCCTGAGGTCACGATCGTACGCTCGTACGCTTTTGATGTACAAAAAATATAGAAAACAAAACTTTTGCAAGCATTTTTTTGCGATTTGAAAGCATTTTGGAAGCTCTATGTTTAGTGCAAAAGATGATTTCATCGAGTTTAGGTTTTCATATTAATAGTTATTAACATGCGGTCACGAACGTACTCAAAATAGAAGTTAACTTTGGCTGACAGTAGTGAAATGTAAAAATCTGCGAAATGGAACAGAATAATGAAGAGTGATTAATTTATTTTAAAAGTGTATTAATGTAGGTCTCTATCCAGTATTTACACAATAAAATATCTCTATTGGTTTTTGTTTAATTAGCTTAATTACCGGTCGCGAACGTACGGGTCACGAACGTACGATTTTTCCACATGTTTTTTTATTATTATTATCACCATGCCTCCTTCAAATTTTCGAACTTTTTTTGTTATCCTTACACTTTTCTCTTCTAACTTTGATTGTTATAGAGAGATTTTGAAGAAAGAGTGCAAACATAACATATTTTTTGCATGTAAAATAGTTATATATAAAAACGTCTTTAGAAGTAGCTTAAAAAGAAAATATAAAATTTGCAGCTTCCAGCCCAATTTTCTCAAGTAAAACAGCTGAGATATGCTATTAAGCCATTCTTTTATATAAACATAGACCTCTTTATAATTAAAAACAATAAATGACGATGATAATCAACATTTAATTTTTCCAGCCTGGTAGACCATTCGGGGGAAATACCCATATGAAAATGTGTTTTTCAGTGCATATTTAAATAATAATTAAATGCCCAACCTTGTGCAATTAAATACTACTTAAGTGTTATGAGCCTACCATATGTTTTTATGCGTGTGTGTGTGTTTATTGAAAACATACACATGACCATCATGTGGTTGGGTTAAAAACATCATGTGGTCGTACTAGAAAGAATTTCGTTTAATTTGCATAAATACATAACATAAACAATTCATAGTTTCATATCATGGTATAAATAAATAGAAAAATGCATTCTGATGCTCCTTTGGTTTCATAAAATGTGTTTTTATGCAATTTTAATTTTCTGCATTTTGATAACCTAACTTTTTTGTTTTTGTTAAACAGCTGTTCTTTGGAAAGCCTTCCATAATACTGAAAAATTTTGCAGTGCTACCGTACTTTCAACGTAATTTAATAAGAACTTTAATTAACCCCTGAAAAAAATAAATCGTATTTAATTACAACTTAATTTTAAATAAAAATTAGCTAACTACGTACTTAATTTTTAAGTTAAAAACTAGGGGTAAGTCATTATTTTTTTAAAACGAGGTTTTTGTATATATTACAATAGAATAAAGTCTAATGTATCCAAAAATGCAAAAATATCGATTTGAAAAATTTATTGAGTTAGGGCATTTTTATATTAATGTAACGATATACACTTACATCGCGAAAATAAATTTGCACTGAATTAATCCCATAATTAGCGCACAATGTGAATTTACAAATGAACATTTGGACAAATGATTGAACTCCGGGTAGTTTGTTCGCATGCAAATGCTGCGGCAGTGTTAAAAATTAAACGGCCATAAATATAAATATTATAACTCTATTGTAGATCTGTCTAAAACTACTTTTATAATTCATATTATTGTCAACTGTTGGCAATAAAATTTATCCGAGTTCAAAATTTTTAATAAATCCTCCATTTATTTTAAATGTTTGTACATTTAGTGTTTTTCGAAAAATGTAGCCTACTTTTAGGTTCAAAAAAATTGTTAATTCGTGTTTTTAATTACTTATGAATTAAACTACTTTAACATGGAAAATAAGTACACGAGTATTTCAATGCTTTCTATCAGTTAAGTCCACTATGGCAACAACACAATAAAAGCCATGTATAAAGCACACACAGCAATACATACACTTATACAGGCATAAATACACACAACGGCAAAAAACATAAACAAACAATGACTATTGACCGCGCAAAGGCGACAACGGTGAGAGTTTGGTTATTTTTGAATGCATTTTTGGAAACGATGGCTTGGTTTGGCTTTGACTGGGTTGGCCGGTAATATGCCAGAGCTATTTGTCATACCAAACCAAAGTTAAGCGAAACATACCATAAAACTTAAGTTAGCCAACATAAAACAAACAAACAAAGATTTTTACTCGCACATAATGGACGACACTAACACTCACTTACACTCCCACACAAAATGACGTCATACGAGAGGAGAAATTGTTTAAATTATGCACAACTTTGGCCATAGTTGTAGTAATGATAATGTTAGTAGGTCTTTTCATGCCAAACCGGATACAGATGACCCCGTAATATACTGTATGTGGTGTGGTGACTTTGTTACATACTTAAAACAGCTTCATCGTCATTATCATCAACATAATCGCAATATTGTAACTGTAGAGCTTACTGTGTAACTAGTCTGTCGCTCAGTATAATTTTGTATGCATATGTTTATATGTATATGTATTAATGTGTTAGTAAGAGCATACATATGTATATGTTTAGTATGTGTACAAATGTTTTATAAGCTGAGGTTGCACACACATGTCAGCTACAAGTTCAATCCACAAACGTGTTTGGTCACTGAATGATAGCAACAGGAAGTTAAACAATGTGCGGCGTACTGTGGATTTGTAAAAATTAAAAAAACAACACCAGGAGTAAAAATTAAAACGTATGCAATTGGTTAAATAAAATGCTATTATGCACTACAAGTGCAAAGAATGTGCATGGTAATAATTTAAAAAACGTATTTTTTTAACATTTTCCAATATTAGCATTAAAAAACAAAAGGAAATATTTATATTAAAAAAAAGAGAAAAAACCTTTTAGCCTGCTCCCCAGTGCATGCCATTGCAAAAAAGAAAATCACTGAAATGTGCTCGATATGTACAAATATGGAATTTTTATCAATATAAATAACTCCTGCACATACACACTTCAACATTTATTTGAATATAATTCTATCAATTAAATTATTGAATGCAAATATTTGTGCGAAAACAAACACACAATTTCTGAATGAAAATAAAATAAACCGACTTAAAAATATTTAAAAATACACTATTTTTTACCGTTAACACAACTGTTTGGAAAAATTATCGCACTGCAATTTAATGGCAGTAGAAAACGGAAATTTCTTATTCACACACACACAAACACACACACATTTACAGTAGCAGCACTATAAATAAATACACCAGCATGATATGGCATGTCTGGTATATGAACTGCTGCATACTTTCAGGTATGTTTTTTATGAAATTATCACAGAAAAATAACCTCGCAAAAAAAAACTACGAGTATAAAGGAAAATCAACTTTATTTCCGCTTATATTAATTGATGTTTGTAGTTATTTGTAGAATAAAAAAAAATAAAATAAAATTTAAAAACAAGTTCAAAAGTATGTCTGATAATCAGAACGTAAATATATGTAAATTAATTTGGCCTCTGTACGTAGTTCATATTTGTGAGTCAGCATGTGTAATTACTGTATAAAATAAGTTAACACTTTTTGTTACTGCTCACTGGATATTTTATTTAAATTTATTTTTTAAATATTTATAGTGGGATTTGGTTTACAGCCTAAATTACGAAAGTTATTTAAATTTATCTAAAGTATAAAAAATTATTAATATGTTTAATTTTTCTTCACAAAAATTTTATAATTCTTTATTCCACTATATCAAAACAATTTCTTCATGCGCATTAAAAACGAAAGAAAACCGATTTTCATTTCTCTATTATACGAACTGTGACTCGAACGACAAGTCACAAGAAGACGTAATTCTTTTCATAAAAATTTTGATACCACTAATTCAAATGAGTTGTGAACAAATCGAACGCAATATCAAAATCATGCTATTTAGCTTTCGACTAGTAAATGTTATTTTGCCAACAATCCAATAAAATTTATTAAAAAAAAATTATTTTATCAATTTATTATTTCTTTTATTCACATTACTTCAATTTATTTTTTATTTGTAGACATGAGTCATAAAATATTCTTCAAAATATCATTGAACACTTTTATTTTGATTATTGTTTTGTATTCATTACACAAAGTACTCGCACATTTCTGACAAAAGGAATGTACTTGTAATGCAAAGAAATAATAACCTGCTATTGCTGTGCGACTATTTTGTTGAATTCATTATCATTGTCCAATATGGGTTTATTTATTTTCATGTGGGTGTTGCTAAGTTTACAAAAATCGCTAAAAACACTTGAAACTTACAAATTGGCACCACTTTGACTTACAAACACGTTAAACTAAAAAAGAGAAAAGAAAGCTGAAGTCTTAGTGGAAAGAAAATTTATTAGAATTCGAGTACCTGGATTCAGTAACTTTTATTACGATAATCGCATCATTAAACTAATTATCACAAAAATTTATCTAATTTGCTATTCAGTAACATTTTTAACGATATTCGCTGTAGGTTAATGTCAGCTGTATCGTTAATTAAACGACAATAATTTATGTGCTGTTAATTTTATCGACAAAAATCAACAGAAAATACCAGCTGCGTACTGTCGTTAAAAAGAAGCTACAGAATCACACCATCGTTATTGCAAGCGACAAAATGTAAAGACAAAAATTACGATTGTCGGATCGTTAAAAGTTACTGAATCGCACTACAGGGGTTTTCTTTCGACGTAGTGAAAGAGGCAGTATATGTCTTCCCCAGTAAATTGAAAACTACCAAGAATTTAAGAAATTTATTTCCTGCAGCAGCGAAATATGTATATGTATTTAGATGTGCTAACCCAACAACAAATAAATTTTTTTTTAAATTCGTATTCATTTTGATACGCGTTAAATAAAAATAAAATAGAAAAAAGAACCACGATTAATGAAATAAAATTTGTTTAAAAAATCCAGAGTTTTTTATAATCGCAAAATCAGGAACCGTAACGGTTATGAGTTTTATTCTAAAAATCACATTTTAATCATTATTTCTTAAGTTTTATTTTTCGCTTAGAAAATAAAAAGTATTTCTTGAGTTTTTTATTTATTCCTCAAAAAATAAGTTATTTCTTGAGTTTTATTTATTCCTCTGAAAATAAAAGTTATTTTTATAGCTATGCTATTTATTGCGCGATACAGTAGTTAGGACGTGATTTTCGGAACAAAAATAATCTACACTATTACTCTTATAAAATTATTTTTGTTTTAATTTCTTTGTACTTAAAAGCAAACTACGGTAATAAACCAAAAAAATTTTTTGATTTTGTTTTCTTTCGTTCTTTGAAGTGAGTGAAAAAAAAACCAAAACGAAAACAATAAGTACGAGAGCTCAATTTGCTTTTGTTTTGTTTTTGCACATGAGCACAAGCCAGAGAACATAGCCGATCGGCTGTAAGCCGGATTACAGCCGCCACCGGCCACAAACAATACATTAATTTAATTTAACTTTTATTTTTCACTTAGAAAATATTCGTTAAAGTTGAGATTTTTAATAAAATCTAAAAAAAAATTAAAACTAATGCATCTAAATAAAGTCCACCTAGCGCTTCTCTTTTAGTTCGATTTTTTCAGTTTAAATTTTTGGAGAATCGTTATATAGAAAGGCCCTAACTCTTTTTTTTTGTAATCGAATTTTTTTAATTTTTTGATGCATTAGATGTTCTTCTATTGGAATATACAAAGAACTCTAATTAAAAAATATAATAAGTTAGGGCCTTTCTATATCAATGCAACGTTATACAGATTCAAGCTGAAGAACATAAAAATATTATAAGCTTAATTAGCAACTATTTTTGTAATAACTGTTGCATAACCTAAGGGGTGAGTGAGTTTGTTTATAGATTTCCAGGTTTTTCTTAAAAATTATAAAGCTTTTGCATGGCGCTAATTAAACTCATAAAATAAAAATCATAATTAAAAATTTAATTATTCAACATGAAATGCCAAGAAAAACAGCAACAATATTAAACTAGAAAAATTATTCTGAGAAAAACCATGAAAGTTAGAAGTACGAAAGATGATAGTAAAATGTCACTAATTTTATTACTATTCTCCTTTTTTTATTTTTATCATTTTTTCTTTTTTTGTTATACTATAAGCCAAGTAATTACATGTAAAATGTTAATAAAATGTTTAAAACTTTTCTGTTTCCAAACATTTCTTATACAACATTCGTTTTGTGTCTTATCATTATTACAAAATAAAATATAAAAAAAAATCATCATCATGACAGTGATAATCTGTTTTATAGAACATATCTTACTTGTAGTTCATAGTTATATTTATTACTTTTTTGTTCGTGCTGCTACTGAAGTTGGTTGGTTGCCTGCATTTCATACTTGTAATTGCTAATAGAATATGCTATGATCTGCTATAAAGGACATTGAAAGGCAAGCACAGGCGCATGTGTGTGCAGGTGGTCTAGGTGTGTATGTAGGTGTACAAACAGTTATATCATATTATTATGTTTTAATGTTGCTTTTATATGGCCAAAAACAAAAAAAACTAAGTATTTAATGTAAAAGAAAACCCAGCCCATGCATATTCTTTGGAAAATATTATTTGTATAATGGCAAGTGAGTAATAATGCAGTCAGATAACCACAATACGCTTTTATTTATGTCTTTGTATTGTGTGGTTGCGGTGTGTAAGCAGCAGTGAGTGAAATGCTCTAGAGCCGCCAGATGAACTTTAGCTGTTTGTCATTGGCAAGCTTTTGCTGGTATGATTGTTCAACGGTATGTATCCTAATTTTCAGTCTGCTCATAAGTCTTTGAGCGTGTGTCTGTGTGTGATTGGTTTTCATTTCCTTTTTTTGTTTTTGCTTAGTGTAGTGTGCTTCTAGGTTACCTTTAAAATTTCCACTTATTTGTCGCTTTCTAGTGCTGTTTATTTATTTTTTTTTTATTATTTTTATATTATTTGTGTGTTTTTCTTGTTTCTTATATTTTCTTTACAATTTCTGTTACTCATTTAATGTTTCCAGCTGGATTCCTTGGAGAAATTAATTTCTAACTTGTGAAGCATTTTCACTTGATGTGTTTTTTATTTATATATGCACATTATTTTTATTTTTGATTTTACAAAATTGCTTCATAGGCCGTAATAAAATTGTGCCTTATCGCTGCAACACGATCTAGAGTTGATATAAAATATATAACACATATAATAAAATAAAATAGAAAAATTACATAAACTAAAGTAGTTTTTAAAATAAGCGAGATAATTCTTCATTATAAAATTAAACTCAAGTAATAAATACATTGCACTGTAATCTATCGACGCCTTATTATGAATTAACTCTAGCTTTGCCAATATTTTTATAACCTCCGGCCAAGATGTAGTAGTGTGTGCCTGTGTAGTGTGGCCGTCCAAGTCCACGTACAGACAAAACGGCTGGACCTATTTTGCTTTAGTTTATCTGTTTCTTTCGAGCTATGTTTTAAAAAACGGTCCAGCAATTAAGAAGATATCACGTCTTTTTTAGATATATTCGGGGGGTTTTTAACATTTTTTAATATTTGTAGTAGTTTTTAAAATTTTTCGAATTGATTTTTTGGCCACAAGTTTCTATTTGTACGATTATTTGGAAGTTCGTATTAAGTTTGGTTTTTATTTATCCGTATGCAATTCTTCGCGCTAATTATTAATTAACTGCTGTTATATACAATATTCAATAAATAACTGACCTAAAAGTATGCAATAGTTTATATATTTGGGCATATATTATTAAAGGTTTATGATATCCCGGTATTTTTTTTTATTTTAGAAAGAAATGCTTTAAGCCTTATTTCTAAAAACTATTAAGCCTTTAGAAAAGTTTAATAAGAAAAATCTTGTATGAAAATGTGTTTTATGAACCCTTTAGAATCCTTAATAATTTTTATATATAAGGCTGCATATTTTTCAAATATGTCAAAGGCAAACTGTATTTTCAAAAAAATTATACATACATCCAGAGAAAAAACAGCTTAAAATCAATAAAAACCATATTGAATTAATAAGAAACCTTAACGAAAATCCATTCATGTTGAAATTTCTTACTTCAATATGGAAAAATATTAATGTATTAATTAATTTTTATTTAGTTTTAAGTATCTCCATATACATTTTCTATTATATTGACAACTATTGAATTATTGTGATGCGTTTTTATTTTTAAGTTGCAGCTTTTCCCTGAGTGTATGAATTAGTCGGCATATAAGAAATGTCCTATTTTTTATTTATTCAGGAGGTACAAAAAATTGTTTAAATTTATTGAAACTAAATGTGTGTGAGGATTACGAAACTATTAATTTTGTTGTTTTAAAGTAACATAAAAAGTTATTTTATAATTGTGTTCCACTGCACTTAACTGGTGTTTTTTTTTTTATTATTTCTGGACTTAACATATTTTCTTACAACGGCATAACAGCAAGAAAAAACAACATAAAGGTATTTTAAATTAAAAAGACATTAAAAACTCAATTTGCATAAAAAGTGGACTTAGCATATTTGCCGACTAATCCAACGATATATGGCTGTAGAATTTGTATTCCTAAATTTTTTGCGTGGTACAGACCCCGCACTAAGCGGCAACAAAACTGCTCATCGCTATGAATTGACGGAAATAATGGGCATTGGTTGCACTTATAGCCTTTAAGTTTTTCGACTTCAAATTCGACTATTTGTAGTTGATTAAAGAAAACAAGCGACATTTTTCTATAATCAATCTAGTACAGTACGCCTGCCTTTCGCCTTAAAACCACCAACCACAATAAGGGGGTATATATTGACCTGCTTAGTGCTGTCTTACATTTAAGAGAGACAAGCACTAGATATTGCACTTATTACTAGAAAGTGGTAATCAAGCTTTGTTTTTGAGTTAACTAAAATGACGCTTGCAAGTAAAATATATCGTTATCTGAAATGCGAAATATCGTAACTACGCTTTTTTAAATTAATAGGAAAGAGAAAAAAGTAAACAAAATTATTCAGGTGACTAAGGTGAAAGACTAGAAAATTTTATGGACATAAATAAGATTCGATGTAATACCCAGTAATTAACTTAAAAAGCGATTTCGAATTTTTTGTTAGTTACATGGTTTTGCATTTCAGCGGACGATATATATATATTTTTTTTTTCATAAAATAATGTACATTTTCGTATTAAAAATTCTCATTTCCACTCTCTGGATTTTTAAATTTTAAGCCTAGTTCGTACGGAATTTCACGTTTGTAAATTTACATTTATTTCTACACGGAAAAATAATCGTGTAGCCTTTTGTGTAGAATTATGTTTGCATAATTTAAATTTCCGTACTTTTTTTCTATTCCGTGTCAGGCTTTACTAATTAATTTCACTCTAAAAACGCAAGTACACTTTTAGGTTAAGTAAGTTTAATTTGCCGGTTTAAGTTTAACCGTAATTCTTAAGCGTATTCAGTTTGTAATTAAAGCACCGAAAATCATTTTACAATTTTCTTGTTCTTGTTTCGGTAAAGCATACTTTAAACTTTTGACACATTTGTGGTTGGTTCATATTTTCTTATGGCTATCAAGAAAACTTTTCAAAAACTGACTTATTGTTAAATTTCAAGCAACAGCTGCTGTGACTG
Source organism: Tachina grossa (assembly GCA_949987645.1). Taxonomy (NCBI): domain Eukaryota; kingdom Metazoa; phylum Arthropoda; class Insecta; order Diptera; family Tachinidae; genus Tachina; species Tachina grossa. The sequence continues at coordinate 211,582,158 of OX465274.1, forward strand.
TCGCTACATTTTATGACAACCTTTACTAATCTATAAGAAGAAGAAAAAACCAGCTAATTATTTCTTACGCTCCATTCACCAATTTTATGCTTGTTTCAAGAAACAATTTCTTTTTGGGGAAGGGGGGGGGAGGGTGTTTTTATTTTATTTATATTTTTTGCCATATTTTTTATTCTGTGTGTTACTTTTTTTATATGGCAGCTAGCCACGTCAACTGGCAGTATGTGTCATTCAAACACGACAACACTAAAAACTTTGTTTTGTTAATTGGTTCAGTCACCTGTTTCTTTACAATTTTTATGGTTCAGCTCTTACAGTTGGCCATTAAATGCCCAGCCCAAGAGCTTTTATAGCTTGTTACTCTTTCCGCTTATCTATTGGCACTTTCTTTGTTGCCTTTAATGTTAGTTTCAATTTGATGTGAGTTTACGTTGCCATTATCGTTTTTGGTTACCTTAAAGTATGCAGCGAAATATGTACTACATACACATACATACATATTTATATAAAAATTTATGTAACTTCTTAAATATCACACTGGTTATCGTGGTCTTCTCTGGCTCATTATCAAGATAACAATCATCATTATGATTACATTTGCTGTGTTGTTGTGGCAAACTTTTAACCTTCAAAAAGCATCAAGTGAAAAATTGGCCATGTAAAACTCACACTCACCAGCCACACTGGTCTGACTTTTACACACCTTTATATTGGTATTATTTCTACATCATTTGCACATTATTCTAGATAGTATTTTTGTTATTTGTAAGGTTGTCCTTTTTTTACTTCTTGCAGCAAAGGAGGGGTTGGGGACTGATACAAAATTTGTTGTCTTTGGTTTCGGTTTAAGTGTTTTTTGCTAAAGACGAGAAACCGCTTGTCACTTTTTTTTCTGCTTTGTAATAATAGACATTTTGCTTATGTGAGTGCCAGTGTGTGTATGTGTGTGTGTGTGTGAGAGAGTGTTAAATATTCTTTTTCGAGTTTACTTCTTTGAGGTTTTAAATATGATACCCTAACATATTACAACAAATAATGACAGCTGTACTGTAAGTGACATTTAAGTTGTTTTGGTGTGTTACTGTTTAAATACGAGTGAATGTATGTTTGTGTGCGTTTGTAAATTTTTCATTTTGTTTTATTGGTGTTTTGCCTTTTAAGCAAAAACTGAAAAAAGTCTACTTCAATTCCTATTAGTGACGATTAAGAATGTTGTTGGTGTTGGTAAATGGGGGATTCAAATGTTTTTCATTAGTTTTGTTATTGTTGTGATTAATAGGTGTGTTAATGGATGTCATTTCGAAGTTTCCGTTGTTTTCTGTCCCCTCATACTACTCACACTTTGCGTCTTATTATACTGGCAACATTTTGTTTGATTTTTTTTTTTTTGTCCTAAACATTTTTCTCCCTTGCTACTGAGTTACAGTGTAATTCTATAAGAAATATATACATACATAAGCATATTTTTTAATAATTTGCAGACGAATTTTAAGGATGATCATTACTAAAATTATTTCAAATATATTTCACTTTTCAAGGTTTGGTCTAGCGTTTTTTATATTTGTTCTCTGTCTTTTTTTCCTCTTATTCTTGACGTTGCTGTCATTGTTGTAAGTTGTTTTCTTTTGCTGATTAGCCCAGCTATTATACAATAATTTCTTGTTAAGTATTTAATTTATGTCTTAAAATCAAACCACCTAAGAAATATAATAGTGTACAAAATTTTATTTAAATAAATATTTGATGTCATGCCTTATAAAAGTTTGCTAGATAAAATGAAAAATTTGTGTGGCATAGTTTAAGGCACTTAGGGCTAAAATTTAATTTTCAGTATTTTTATTTAAAGAGAGCCGAAATAAGCAGCAAAAATTTATATTAAGAAATTCACATAATTTTTTTTTTGGCAGTGGGGGAAAGGGGGGTGATTTCGATTATATTTAAATTAGCTAAGATTAAAAAAAAAATATCTTTTTAGATTTATCGAATTTAGTAATCAGATAATCAGATTTCTGAGCACACTTTTGTAACCTGAATATATACTTTTGTTAAGTCCCAGCAGTACAAGTTTTTAATTTCTGGACACATACCGGCGTGTTAATAAGGCCGTAACTTTTTGAATGAAACATGTTATTGGATCAAAAATCTTTCCATTTTGTTCTTTTAACTGCATACACTTTCATTAAAAAGATTTGTTGAGGTCATCAAAAAAGATATTTGTTTGAGAGATGACACAATTGATGGACTCAAATCTACCCCCGCCGAGTCATGTTTTCAGATTTGGGAACAGGAAATAGTTACGTGGGGCTGCAGCCGCAGAAAAGAGCGGATGAGGCAGCAATTCTTGAGTCCAATTCATGGAGTTTTGCAATGGAAACTGCACATGTGTACTGGTGAAAAATAATTTTTTCTTGTACAAATGCGGGCGGTTTTTTTTCTGGTTGTTTCACCCTTTTGAAGACATTCAAAATGTATTATTCTGCGTGCATCTCAAACAAAAAATGGTCGCCATGACTTTATTGAAAAACCCACTGTTTTGACTGCTGTTTAATCTCTGTTGTGAGGCGGTGGATCCACTTTTCGTCCACGTTTACAAAATGGCGCAAGGACTATACCACAGTTGAAAAACTTCGCAAGAGTGGAAGTTGTCACAACATTACGTTGGTGGTCAATTGTGAGCACCCGCTCATCTTGCGGAAAGCTTTCTCAAACTAAAGTGACCAGTCAAAATTAGGCTTACATTATTGCTATCGTTGTATACAAAGTCTCTTACTATTGTGTGTTTTGGCCAGAAGCTTGGATTAACTAAGCGGTCGAATATATTTTCAGAAACAATTATCTTAAATGACGCTCTATTTCTTGCATTTATTTTGAAGATTTTAATATCATCATCTGAGGTGGTACCTAAATTCTGCTTTATGTGGAACTCAACATCGGTTATAGTTGTATCAGCAGTAAAACGGATTGCAAATATGGTTTTCCTGGGAAGAATCACTCTTAACGGCTTAGCTGTCATATTAAGTAAGGGTTGATTAGAACTCTGATTTGATGGACCTTGGTTTACTTCGTTGTTAGGAGATATGGTATGTGATGGAGAGAACATCAATAATTCAGGGGGATGGGAAGTTTGAACAGGCTTAGGGATAATTTTCAATCTGATATTTTTTATCGGGTTTGACACCGACAGGTTATGACAGTCACATTCTCTCTCATTTTCAGTATCCAATGGGCAAACGCCATATGAAGAAATTTTTCAATTGTTCTGGGCGTTTATAACCCAATCTAACGTGCTTCTACGACCACAATTAGATTCAGTTAACCATTTTTTGAATTGAAATAGACGGTCCACAGTCACTATAGGATTTAAAAAGCTTAACCTTGTTCTAAGTGAAGGTAAATCACTTGTATTGCATTTTCTTCTCAAATCAGACAGTGAGTGAGGCAATGAGCTATCAAACGAAATGATGCAGCGCGGTAAAATTTTCACAGCAGTCGAATGACAGGTGCCTTTCATCAAAAGCAGTGTTTCCCCTTGAGCTAAGAGGCAGGAAAGTCAAAAAGTCTGGCACTTTAAAATTACTAATTATTATTATTTAAATTAGTTCTATTTTTAGGTATTTATTACGTATTTAGATAAACACAAGGATTACAAACTTTTCTAGTAAAATAATTCAAGACATCACTTAAATATTTGCCAAATAATAAATTATTTTTAACAAATATTTTCAAATACAATGAAATTAATTGCTTAAGAAAAAGGCAAATAAAGCTAAACAAAAATATGTAACAATGAATATTTTCACCATTAAATTGGTATTACAAAAATCTTGGCCAATAAATATATTGTGTTCATTTTGTCATCGTCGGCAATATGCTTAATACAAAACAGTTGAGAATGTTGCTAAATAAAACGTGAACTAATAATTTATTATTATGCCATTAGAAACTCTTTGACATGTTGTCAACATTTCCTTTGTTATCTCTCATCACTTTAATTAGTCTAAAGCAAATAGCAAATATTAAATTATTTAAAATTAATTGAATATTCATTAGCTGTAAACAGAAAACAAAGAATCTGAGGCCAAAAATTAATTTCGTTGTTTCATTTTATGCCAAACAGCATAAATTATTTAATTATTCATTATAAAATATATAGAAACGTTGTTGTTCTTTGTGGGTCTTTAAAATTATAAATACTTATTAAAATCTAATTAAAAATTCTATTTATTTTTAACGTGTGCTTATGTTGATAACAGCAGCTTAAACGAAAAACACAGTGCGAAAAGATATTCTATTCTATGTCAGGCGAAATTCATCATGTTCTCTATGATTAATTTTCCAAGATTGTTTTTAGTGTTATTTGGTAATTTATTTATTTTTTTCATATTCATACAGAATAAATAATGTAACTTAAACAGTGTAGGGCAAAAATTAATTAAAAAAAAATGGGAATCGTTTGAATTTACAGATCATCCTTTAAACTTCTCGTAAATATTTTAAAACATTGATCAAATTTGCGGCATTCGATAAACTTTTTGAAAGTCTTCAAAGATCAGTGAATGGTTTAAATCGTTTTTACGAAGACTCTTTTGAAGCTATTATAAAAATTAAGTCAATTAAAAAACGATTTTTTTTTCTAAAAATTTTTCGTCAACGATCTTAGTCAAATTTAACAGCACTGCACATGTCATTTTGAGATCAATTATTAGAATTCATTTAGATTTTAATATTTAAAATTTGTTTAAAAAAATAAAAATTTTGTGCAAGTTTATTTTCGAAAGATTTCGAAATCTAGCGAACCGAATCGATTTTTATCTTTCGACCTCTTTGGAATGCCCGCAAATGTGCTTTCTATCACTTGGAGCGCTCTGTAGTTATGAGATGTTTACACACACACACACACACACGTCTAAAAATACGGACATCAAGGTTAAATTATTCAAAATATGAAATATGATTAAAAATTGATTTTGGAATGTTGGATTAACTTAGCATTAACACATGTAAGTGCAAGTTCGAAAAACTCAATACATTAACAATTTTTTACTAACACAATCACATTTTTTGTACTTACTGCTTCCCAGTCAGCATGTTGAAGATTGTATCACCAAACTGAGTCTCTTTCGACTGCCTTAGATGATCAAAAACTGATTAACCAGTTCAGCGCTTAAAATATGATTCGAAAGTGAATCCCAGAAACACTTAGAAAGTGATTTGTTTAAAAGACAAAAAAAAAAAAAAAACAGCAAGCTCGTGCAGTAAAATCAAGAAAATATAAAAATATAAAAATTTAAAACAAAAAAAACTGAATGTATATACGCACAAACTGTCTCGAAAGTGAATCGAAATTGATCAGAAATGCGAGTCATAAAAGACTCTTTTAGAAGACTCGCGGCTAGGGTACCATTTTCTCCCGAATGAACAGTCATTTTCGACTCGAAAACGAGCGCACAAATGCTTATTTTAATCGTGCGGAGGAGTCGAAAAAGACTCGAATACGATAATTAATTTCATAAAATGCTGACTGGGTACACACTATGCCTTTTTAGCCTGCCTTGTATTGACAATTTTCTTTTGAAACCCGTACGAAAAGTCACACACATTTACATTAAGCCTTTTTTATTCATGCCTTTATGCCATTTATATACACGTTTAATCCTGCGAATACGAAAGAGGCAAAGAGAAATGTCATAAATCCCCTCGAATTTTCATTTCGTGCCTTTTGTTCTACACCGCAAGCTTCTCACCCCCTCTCACCAATAAACTAAAAAAGCCTGCCTGCACAGGCAACCAGAAAAGGCATAGTGTAAATTGTGTCTAAGTAAAATGACAATTGAAGGAACAGTGTTACCGAGAGTGAGTTTTGTATAAATTTTTTGTACTTCGTATAATAAAAACAATAATTTATTGGTGATTTCTTTCGTATTTATAAGAAAATAATATTTAAAAAAGAACAAAACTGTGCAACAACGCATATTAATTATGTTTTTACATATGAATTTCATGTATTTTGACAAAAATGTTGTTGAAGAAAATATTGTTTTCAGTAATTTATGATTTTGGCAATACGGCAATATTGGATTCATATATTTTTGAAATAGACATATTTTTTTTTTTATTCAAAAGAAAATTTATTTTCATAAGACGTGTACGCTTCGAAAAAGTTTTAAAAGTAAACTTACAACTGACTGTGTAAACTCTCAAGTAACTTGCAAGACTTTCGGTTATTTCTTCGAAATTTTCGTTGATAATAGGTATACACTACTTGCAACGACTCACTTACATGTGTAATTGTAGGGTAAAGTAAAAAGCTTTCATGAAATATTTAAAGCATATTTATTTGACATAAAGTATTTACTTAATTTTAAAATTTTCTTGTTTTTATGGTTAAGCATACATATGTATACATACAAATGTATGTCTACATACATTTGGTTTTTTTGGGGGGTTGAAGTCTACTGACGTGTTAAATAAGCGGGAACGAAATGCATATGGACAATGCTTAACCATAAAATCCAGCAAATTTTCAAAGTAAATAACTTTATATAGCGGAAAGTAAAAAATAAGGAAATGGATTTTTAGGTTTGCCAAACGAAAGAACACAGACTCATTATATTTGACGGTTTTCAAACGTATTAAAAGAATTTTTACATGTCTTAAGACGTTTATGAGTGCATTAAAAAACACAAGGCATTTTGCAAACGTGTCTTGCAAGGACTAACATTATCCTTAAGTAATGAATAAATCCTTAAGTAATGAGTAAAGCCAAAAGAAATACATTTCCAACTGGAAACAAATCAGACGCCATACGATTCATTTGGCTCTTACTTGCAAGAGTTTTCAAAGGTGAGAAGGGAGGGAGCTTCAACATCATCTTTGAAATATGTTCAAATGTTAAGTTTAGTATTTTTATGGATAAAATCGCGACATTCGATATTCAGCAAAATTTCAAAATATTCCAATATAAGTTCCAGTGAAATAATCACCCTTATTCCAGTCGTTGACATCGACAACACTTAAACGGTCTGTCCCACGATGTCACCAGCAAACGTTCGATCGACAACTTGTATTGCAAACAATAATAATATTACAAAATTTGTTGTTGTTTGCAAAACAAGTTGTCGATCGAACGTTTGCTGGTGACATCGTGGGACAGGCCGTAATACAATACCAAAAAATTGCGGCTTGTTTACTCGCTCTCGACAACAATTTTGTGCTACTGACAATATACATATTTCCGTTCCCTAAGGTCAAGAGAAAATAGCACAAACCTGCCAACAGGAGTCAGTTGTTTTCAACAATGGGTACACAGGTAAACAATTTTTGGTATTGTGCTAAAGTGACGTCGATGTCGACAGCTGGAATAAGGGTGATTCTGAAATTTCGCTCGATATCGAGTGGCGTAATTTGCCTGCTTGTTATTTGGGAAAAAACAGATTAATTTTGTTGCACAACATGATTGTTTTGTTTGAAATTGTTTTGTTTTATTTTTTTACTCTTCTCAATTTTCTCGCTCCACCAAGAATAATGTAATGTATTTAGCAAAAATAAAAAATAAAACAACAAAAACAAAAACGCAAGGGTTAGTTGTTGCTAATGGTAGAAAACATTTGAAAAAAAACATAATAATAAAGATAACTCTGTAAGCTTCCACGGCAAACGGCTGCTCGTGGTGGCCGTGGTGTTAATATTATAATCACCGTAGTATAAAACCTTATACTTTTTTGCTGTATAATTTCGAAAAGAGAATAATCTACTAAAGGAGTTTAGGAAAAAGTGTGATATGAAAAGTAAGAGCAGAGTAAAGCATTAATTAAAAATGCTATTACAGCAAACTTTATATAAATTTTTAATTAGCAATTTTTGCTATTTTGCTACTCAACTCTAGAAAACATTCAGCCAACCAAATGTTGGTGAAGCTGTTGCTTCCTCTTAACAATAGCAAGCAACAACGATTTTTTTTTTAGAGTCTAAAATAACCCAACAACCAAAAATAAAAAAATACCTGGCAACGAGACACACACATAAAGCAGCAAAAACAACACGTTTGTTTTTATAATTTTTTTACAATTTGGCGATTTTTTTTTTTGCTTTAAAGTTTTTTAATAAGGATTTTTTTATATCCTCTCTTTTTTGTTGGTTTGTTTGTTTTTTAATGTTAAATTAACACTTTGTTAACACCCGTCACAAAAGAGGATTTAAAGGTTTCTACGTACGTGTGTATGGCTGTGTGTGTATGTATACTAATAAAATCACAAAAAAGAAAAATTCATGGGCAAACAAGAAAAATTAAGCCTAAGCTTTAAGCACTAAATTTTTATATAAAGAATGTACGTACATACACATATGTTTATATAGCAACCACCTAAACAGCAGTTAATTGGTTAAAATAATACTAAAAATTTTAATTATATTAAAACAACTGCCAACACGGCAGAGAAGGCAAGTGTGTGTGTGTAGGTGTGTGTGTGTGTGTGTGTGTGTGTTTCTTTCGAAAATGTATTTTGCGGCTTAAATGTTTGCCTAATACGCTTAGACAACTCATAAAAATTCCAGTTCATTAATACAATGAGAAATTTTGGTTACACAAAAAAAAAGTAAAACGTAAAACAAACACTTTGTTATAACAAAAAAATAATAATAATAATTAATTAGAAGACATGTGTAATTTTTGCAATTAAAAATAAAATGAAGATTTTAAATTATCAAAAATAAAAAACAAATATTTATCTGTTTCTCTTTTAGAAAATTATTTTGTAAAACGTGTTGGAAAATTTATAGCCAGTTTCACGAAATCGAAAGAAAACTTTCAAACGAAAATTTATTTTAAAAACAACAACAAATTATTATACGTTATTGTTGTTTTTTTTCGATATCGTGAAACTGGCCATAAGTAATCCCATTAAGTTTATGGTTGTGGTTTCCACTGTACAGGGCAAGACTGTCTGTCAACTGTTGAATATCTATCATGTGAAGTGAAATATTTGCTAGTAACGAATATGGATTGTTTAAAGAACTCGCAAAAATAGTTAAAACATACTAAAAATTAGTGGTTGAAAAGTTTTGGAAATTACGGGGTCGTCATAATCGACCTATTGTGCAAGGAATAGTGTGCAGTGTGAACACTTGATTTTTTTTAAATTCGGTAGAATCGACAAAAAAAAAATCGGTAGATTTTAATTAAATTCGGTAGAAAATTTTTTTATTCAGAGAAACATAAAAAATAACAAAATATATGTACTTAGCAGACATGGGCATACTGCAGTAAATATTTACTGCAGTAAAAAAGCAGTAAGCAGTAAAATTTTACTGGTTACTGAAAAAATTTGCAGTATTCAGTAAAATTTTACTGGTTACTGAAAAAATTTGCAGTATTCAGTAAAATTTTACTGAATACTGAAAAAAGCAGTAACCAGTAAATTTTTACTGAAATGAAATTTTGTTGCGGTATTTTACTGGTTACTGAAAAAATAGCAGTAATCAGTAAATGTTTAAATACTGCAGTGTGACTCTTATAGAGTTATTATAAGTCGAAGCAATCAACAGCGAAAATACACGCTTTGCTTAAATTGTAACAAATACCAAAAGAGAACAATATCAAACAAATTCGAATAACACAAAACATAAGTAATCGAAACACTTCGCTTAAGCAAACACATCTGCACTGCTGCTAATAATAAAGTGAAAACTTCAAAAAAAAAAAAAAAAATATAATAATAATACTAAGTATGCTCAAATTAATAAGTGTTTTTAAAACTACAAAAACTATTCAAAGAAAAAATATGAGTGAAGAATATTTCGATAGCAACGATTCCATTAAAGATCCAGATTTTGTTTGTGAAAAAAAATCATCCAATATGTTCCAAAGGCCTTAGAGGAAACCCCTCTTTGTGAATTTTAGGCAGTCCATATATAAAATATTACTGAAAACTGCAATTTTTCAGTAACCAGTAAAATACTGTAAAAAAATTTCATTATCAGTAAAATACTGTAAAAAAAATTTCATTTTCAGTAAAAATTTACTGGCTACTGCTTTTTTCAGTATTCAGTAAAATTTTACTGAATACTGCAAATTTTTTCAGTAAGCAGTAAAAAAGGATTTTTTACTGCAGTAATTATTTATTGCAGTATGCCCATGTCTGGTACTTATATATAAAGGGTAAGTGCAAAATATTAGGTTATTTACAGTTTCAGTTTTTAAGCGATTTCTTTGTTCTGTTTTAATGATTTTCATGACAGAAAATGACCGCTCTACGGCCGCACTGCTATGTGGTAAAATAGGCAATTTACACATATATCGACTTAAAGTACTAAATAAGAATATTCGGTAGATTTCAGGCCTTGTTCGGTAGAATTGGTATTTTGTTAAATTCACAAACATATTCGGTAGAATCTACCGAACATCGGCAGAAGTATGCACACTGATTATAAACATATTTGAAGAGATTGAAAGCGTTAAAGATGTGGTCAGTATTTGGATTCGCTATCGCTGTAATATGTGACCTTCTCCGAGAAAAGGGACCTTTGTGTGTGAAAATGAAGTTTTGAGAAAAACGCATTTAAAGTTTCATAACGCATTATCACTTTGAACACAACTTCAGTTGGGAGATTCGATTTGGTATGGTTATATGGTATGACAATACCTTTGCTATTGTTGCTGCTCTGTACACATTGTAAAAATAAGTATAAGAACGGAAAATAATAAAGTAACGGTGCTAATACTACAGAACTAACTGAAAATCAAACATTTTTGCATGATGTTTCCGAATCCAATATTATATCCGAATTGGAGAAATCCGTTGAAGATATACAAGAGTCGATAAACATCGATTTGATGTACGGAGATAAATCCGAAGCATGTTGTTCGAAAGAATGTAATAAGATAATTCCAGAAAATCTTGCTATACAAAGTCGACAATTTTTTCAAAAATTAAGTAAACCAGTAGTGCGATTCACTATTTTTTTTAACGATAATCGCATCGTTAAAATAATTATAACGAAAATTTATCGAATTTGGTATTCAGTAACATTTTTAACGACAATCGCTGTAGATTAATGTCAGCTGTGTCGTTATTTAAGCGATAATAATATATGTGCTGTTAATTTTATCGACAAAAATCAACAGAAAATATCAGCTACGTACTATCGTTAAAAAGAAGTTACAGAATCACACAATCGTTATTGCAAGCGACAAAATGTATAGACAAAAATAACGATTGTCGGATCGTTAAAAGTTGTTGAATCGCACTGAAGAACAAGATTTAGTCCATTACAGCCGTTCAGAATTTCATCGAGAACGTTTATTGCTCGAAAACATTTATAATACTGAAGACTGACGAAAAAACAATTAAAAAAAAATAAAAAAAACTAATGTTTTTCTCATTTTTATCGATTTTCCCAAGTTCGTTTTGTACGTTTTTATGAGGTAAATAACTTTTTTTTCAGAAATCTAACTCATTTCATCTTATTATACAGCCTTTTAGGTACCAGAAACCACTCCTAAGTCCAAACCCGTTTTTTGACATACTATGTCCCTTTTCTCGAAGAAGGTCACATATAACGAAAATTTGCGACTTTGCTATTCAGTAATATACCGATATTTACTGTCAGTTGAAGTAAAAAAAGTAAAATCACAAGTTCAAATTCATTTACTTTTTATTTGTGCTTTTCGCATAGTTTGAACTTTTTTATGCAGAGATGCCATATGATTAGAAATAAAGCACAAATACACTCGATCGTAAGAAACAAATTACAGAATAACACTACCGCTACCGCTAATGAATAAATATATCGATGAATATTACAATTTTCGGTTCGCGAAATTTTATTGAATCCAGGGGTTTGTGCATCAGCGCAAATATTTCACTTTTATTACAACAGTTGTGAGTTTTGAAAAAAAAAATATAAGTCACTGACTACAATATAGTGCCATTGGAAAAGTATATAAAATTATGTTAATCGTAAATTTGAGCAGACTCTTGTATGACGATTACCAAAAACATATATACAATATTGTACAATTAGACGACAACGCATACGACGTTAACGCGAGCTTGTGAATGGAACAATTATATAAAATAAAAGCACTTCTAGCTTAAAGGAATCAGATGCTCTTGATGTTCTTGGCATGAAAATACAGTGTGATGTTCGTTGGACTGAACACATTTTTGAAATTGCAAAAGAAGCATTCAAGTGCCTCGGCTTTTTGAAACGGTGCAAACAATATTTCACCGCATCTGACCTCCATACTATTTATACCACCTATATCCGTCCGAAAATGGAATACAACTCTCATGTATGGGCCGGCGCTTCAAAGTCTATTTTGGGGCTGCTCGACCGCGTACAGGAGAGGACGAAGAAGCTCATCGGTGACAGTAGGGTATCCAACTCTATTGATTCATTGGAGCATCGACGCAATGTGGGGTGCATTTCATTGCTCTATCGTTACTACAACGGAATGTGTTCTAATGAAATTAGGGAACTTGTTCCTGAAACCCGCACATATGTACGTACAACACGTGCCTCATTTAGAGCACATCCTTTTGTGGTCGATTGGCCAATGCATCGCACTACGCATTACAGAGAAAATTCCTTTTTTAGCCGCACTGTTCGTATGTGGAATCAACTACCTGCGGTGGTCTTTCCTGTCACTACCAGCGTGGGAAGATTTAAATCAAATGTACACAGACACTACTCCCTCTATCCTCCTTCCCTATAACCTATTTTCCTAGTTCTAGCACAATGCACTGCATGAGTAGGGGTTATCCCCTGAGTGCTGGTCATATTAAAAAAAAAAAGTCATATTATTTTGATATCAAATTTTTAATGTTATATTAAACTTAGTTGGCTTAACACGCCTTAAAGCTTATTGCTGACAAATTCGTTCACATTTTTTTTAATATTATACGATAGAACAAGTAAATAAATATACTATCACACAAGCATAATTTCAAGTTATTTTACATTCAAGTCATTAAACTTTAAATGGTGTAAATGTCTCGCCTTGAAATTACCAAACAGTATTTGAAGTAACAATAAAATTATTTAAACTAGAAATTTTAAACGTTACGTTCTGTTTACATATTGTTAATATGGCTAAAATAGTTGCATGCTTGCTACATGTCCTTCCGCGTGTGTAGTTTTGCTTACACATTAAACTGTTTTTAAATTTTTTACTTTTTCTTATTGCCTTGTACTCGTGTTTGTTAAGGCTCTAGGAACTGGTGTTTTTAGGACAAAATTCTTACACATGAATACGTACATATGTATGTATATACATCTAACTTCACTTGCATATCTAAATTAAAAAACTAAAAAAGGCTATACAAAACATTTAAGAAATATTTATTCACAAGTATGGGTGTATGTATTTGAGCATGAAGAAGAACAACAGCCAGTAGTACAAGAGTAATCTCTCAGTTGTTTGTTTTTGTTTTTCTTGCAATAAATACGTTTATGCGAATGTATGTGTGCGTGTGTTGTATGTGTGCACGTGATTAAAATAAAACTTGCTGATGTTGCTTATTGTCGCACGCAAAAGCATCGTAAAGTGAGTGGTGTATCGTTATTTTGAATTATAAACAAGAATACAGATGTATGTATGCCACACATACATGCATACTTACTTAACTATACGGATATTTTAGTGTTTTAACTCATCCTATAAAGAGCACAAAGATGACAGCAATACCAGCGACAACGATTATGACAATAATGACACATTCGCATTCACCATAATACGCGCGTGCATACGTGCAGAAAACAAAAATAAGAGTTGTTTTTATTAAAGCTAGACATAAAATGAACAAGGACACAACATAAAATTTGGAAGAAAAAAAAGTTCAAAATATATTTTGATTGAAGAAATAAATCACAGATTTTGTTTTCACTTACACAAAAAAGGGTATATCCGGTCAAATTCCGCTTTTCAAAATGCAGCAATTAACGGCCAATTGGTTAATTTAACTAACACTAACAGTTAAAAATAGTTACAAAATATGATATGAAGTAAATTTAACCAATTTTTTTTTTTAATTTGAATTCATGTGGGTTTCGGCAATAAGAGTTTATAAATTCTAAAATTTAATAAATGTTAGATGATGTCGAAAGTTTTAGTTTTTTGAAGTACATGTAATAGATTCGAGTATTATGTCGATTAAATCGACCCCAAAAATGTGGGTAAAATTTTCTAAAAAAAAATACTGACTGTCAAATTCATATGATGTGTGATGAAGAAACTTCAAATTTGAATAGCATTTAGTGAACATAAAGTAGAAATACTTTAACTAACAAGACAGTAAACCAACAATCTAAGATATTTATTTCAACAGAAATATGTGTTTTGACACTGATATGGTTGTAACGTTAAAACCAACTGTTGAAATCTGGTTTTAAAATACTAAATAATTTTGTAAAAAAACCAACAGTGACAGTGAGTACTCAAAAACAAATATATATATATATATATATATATATACAAGTAACTAGTCTTAATTTAAGTAACAGTGGTTAATCATAATTGAAGCGCAATCAATTCGTATGCAAAAATCTAAACTACACTACAACTTAAGATAAGAACGCAAACGTGCAACAAGCGTATAGACTATCTGAAGTATGCTTATACTCACAATATGGATATTAGTGGGATAAAAAATATACTTCATATATTCGGGATATTTATTTATCAAGATCCAACGTACACATACATTTCTCTATATTTAATTTAATGGAAACTGTGTATGACTGTTTGACAACGTGCTTTATGTGTGTGTGTGTGTGTAAATAAAACAGTACTGTATATATGCATGTGTAGCCGATTACTACTCAGAGTATTTTTATACTCATGCGTGTGATTGTAGCTCACACAGTCTAAAAGTTTAACCACCCTTGTGCGTTGAATACAAATTTACCTACGTTTTGTTGTAGACGTGAATAGTTTGATTTACTTTGCACTTACAAATTAACAGTCTTATGTAAGGGCCGAAATCAGTCCTTAAATTTACCCACCCTATAGTTGTTTGTGTTGCGTAATTTAAAAAAAATTGTATAAGCATAGTTGTTGAATGTTTATAGTTATACGTATTCGGTTTAAAATTAATGAATGTGTTTGCGTATGAGTGTGCATTTATTTTTCATACTTGCTTGACGACCAACTTAAAACGATACTCATTCTCTGATAGATAATGATAGAAACATTTTCAACTTAAAATCGATGCACCCGGAACAACAAACGAAAAACTTGCGGAGAAAAATAAACGTTTTTATATAACAACTTGATTTCCAAGCACATCTTCACTTTGTAACTAATTACATAATATTATAATATTAATTTATCTATATATATATATATATATATATATATATATATATATATATATATATATATATATATATATATATATATATATATATATATCGCACTTGATCAACAAGAGGGTATTAACTCAAAATTTTAAAATTTTAAGTAGAGACGAAAAACTGTTTGTCGTTACATTTTAGGAGAATTTGAAAATCCAAATACATCATGGTAACCAAATAACATTTGGAAATAATTTTACATTGTTTTTATTTTAAAACCTTGCAATTATTTGGGAGGAATATCTATGTTTTGAAAAGAGTCAGATATCAGAAAAAATTTGAGCAATTTTATCATAAAAACAGTCACATTTCGATTTAAAATTATAAAGTAAAACAAATTTTATCAACAAAATAAATTCAGTAAAGTGCGACTCTGACTCGCGCACGAAGGGTTCCGTACGAACACTAGATATGTAATTTAATACAAACAAACTTCATCCTATATAATATATAGTTTTGGCATTTTTTTTCGTTTTCGGGGTCTTTTCGGTTTTTTTGTTTTGGCGGTTTTTGCGTTTTTACGGCTTTGGCGATTTTTTTAAGTTGTGGCTCTTTTTTTAGTTTTGACACTTTATTTTCTTGTTTTGGCGATTTTTTTCGGTTTTTGGAGTTTTTTCATTTTGGCGATTTTTTTTATTTTTTGCGATATTTTTCATTTTTGCGATTTTTTTTAGTTTTGGCGACATTTTCGCGTTTTGGCAATTTTTTTCGATTTTTGGCGTTGTTTTTTTTTCATTTTGGCGTTGTTTTCATTTTGGCGATTTTTTCGAATTTGTCGATTTATTTTAGTGTTAGAAATTTTTTTTAATTTTTGCGATTTTTTCCGTTTTGGCGATTTTATTTTAATTTTTGGCGATTTTTTTATTTTTATTTTGGCTTGGCGATTTTATAATTTACGGTTTTTTTAGTTTTAACGTTTTTGAAATTTTCAAGTGTTTGCCTCTTACGGTTTCCAAGATATAGCAAATTGTCAAAATTACATAGTCAAAATTGCATTAACTGATGGACCACCCTTTAATTTTAATTTTTTTAAATTTTAGTGTTAATTGTTGTGGTCTGTATAAAAACACACTAATTTTACAAATTTCAAGTTTCAATATACATATGTTCATACAATGGTATGTATATTACATGGGATTTTAACATTTTTCGTTGCTCGTTTTGGAACACCCTTTAATTTTTAATTCTCATGTATTTGTTGTTGTAGCGGCCAAGGTTCTACATACTGTGTCCAAATTTCAGGCCCGTAGCTCTAACGGTTCCTGAGAAAATACCGTGTGACGGACAGACAATACACCCCATTCTTTTCTTGATTTGTTTGTTATTGTCTGGAGAAGAGGAATATGAAAGAAATATTAAGAAAGTTGCACGGAATAGGGTATATAGAGACAAATTTGTGTGTTTGGTACTTTTTCTCTTTTAAAACAGCTGTTGTACAGTTTGTCAAATAAGTGTTATAAAAAGTAAGAAAAAAAATGTACAGCAACAAATGCTCTCATTTCTACAGATAAATTTTATTTTGAACAACTTTCTTAGACAGCTTATGTTTTAAAGCCTTAATTTACTAAACTTACTCATTAATCAAAATTTTATTATTTCTTACACAAAAATGCTTCTTCTATTCGAAGGAGCCGTAGTGTAAATCAATTCACATATATACACAAATGTATGTGTTTGCGTTCCTGGCAAGATATCTTGCACAGAACTTAACATTTAATTGCATGTATACTTTAGGTAGTAAGTGTAAAAGTAAACTAAACGAGTGTACAGCAGTCGCATGTGTGCGAGGAGCATCCCAGTAAAAAATATATGGAATAATCCATAATCGAGCAATAAAGGAGTAATGACTTGTTCATCCATTTGGAGTAATAAGCGAGCTGTCGAAACTTTTTTTTTTGTTTTGTTGTTTATGCCTCGCTTAATACTCTAAATGGATCAATGAGGGATGTATCAGTTCGTTTTCGACCTCGTCGAATCCAACAAAAAAAAAAAACAATAATAATAAAATTTTTTAAAAAATTTTAAAAAATAAATGAATATTTTCTTGTTTTTGTAAAAAATAAGCAAATTTGTATTTTATATGAATGTTTACTCCCTTTATGCTCTTTTAGGAGACAAAAACGATTACTCCCTCTGTCGTCATTTTCAAGATCAAAGGGAGTACGCCATAAGGAGCTTAAAGGGAGTACTCGTGTCTGCGGACATGCTGTGTTAAAAATCCAATGACGTCCGGAGTTTTATGGAGTACTCCATTGCTCGCAAAGGAGCGCTCCAAGATTGCTCTTTGGATGATCCTATTTTTTACTGGGATGTAAGTTTAAGCAAACATACACACATGCATATACATATACATATGTGTAAATGCTGGTGTTTACATTTAACGCCCCGTTGTATGCAAAGTTATTTTCTTTTTTTGAACGACACTACATACAGCTATCGCCAAAGCAGGACACAAATTTTTGTCATTGTAAGTATTGTGTTTTGCTACCTATATTCCTTTTCTTCTTATTCATTTTGTTTTCTTGTTTTCTTTTGGAGGTATTTTAGAATTCTAACACTTTTAACACAAAAATCTCAAGATAATGCTGTTGCTGCCTGTTCATGTTTAGACTACTAAAATCACACTTAAATACAGTCACACATGCACACACACACACATAAGCACTATTTAAACTTAATATAGTATATAAATATTTATATGTTTGCACATGTACACTAAAAGAAAGGAGTGAAAAAAAATTTATAGCAAGTGGATTGTTATGATAAAAATTCATATTGTTTGGCTCAAGCATATGTATGCATATACTAAAAAGCTTTTGTGTTAGTGCTAAAATTGATATTCAAATGCACACACACACACACACACACACACACACGTGTAGATGCACTGAAATCAACATTCTAGCGTGTTCAACGAGCAGTTAAGTGTGTCAGCAGCAACTAAATATACAAGCGACACTTGCTTTTCGTATACGTACACATGTACGTTATATTTAAGTGTTTATGAATATTTAAAGAGCCTTTTGCTATTTTATGAAAATATTTATTGTTTACATAAATTTATAAAACACTTATGCTAGACAATACTTTTTAAGTTTGTAAATGTTAACAGCATTATGATTTTGAATAAGAACTTATATTTTTTATTCTTGCCATCAAAGGTACTGATTTTTTAATTCAATATTTAAAAAAAAATTAAACGGAATTTTAAACCAAAAAAATTAATGTTTTATTTTGCAAAAAGAGTTTAATAACAAAAATTCTGCAAGATATTTACCCCTACTTGCGAAACTCACTGATGTTGAATAAATCGTATAAGTTTAATAATAGGTTCGATACTGTTCTGGCCAACAGAAGAAGATGGGGAGAGATGGCAGAACGATACATCCTCAGACAAGACACCAGCAGGTGGCACACAGATGGTTCCAGAAGGCTGGAAGGTTTTTGAAGAAAAAAAAGAACTTCGGCTCTCACACCCATGGTCTGACCAGCACACTTTCGTGGACTCGAATCGCATAGAATCCAAGAAGGTATATCCATGAAGATCAAGAATGCCAGGAAACACTTCTAGTTCCATCGCCCTCGATTAAGGCATGTAAAGCTAAGGTTTGAAAACTATAAAAAATCGATTTAGTAAAAACAATCTAGGATTGTTCGCTGGCTTCCTCAAAGGCCATTTCAGATTAAGAAAACAGTTCATTGAACAGACTTGAGAATGAGAGCCAATGCAGGCTCTGTGATTATGATGATAAAACTCCAGAAACTCTGTGTTGATTTATGCTACAGAATTTATAGCCGTCCAAGTAGGCAAGCACCTGTGAGAAGATAGGGAACTGTCAAAAGCAGTACTAGGTAATTTTGAGGTTTCTCAGGGGAGCCGGTATGAAACTGTGAGGTGAACTGTGTTCCCTCACATTTCAAATTAGTTTATTAAACCATTTGTCGAAGGCTCCTTATTTAAAAACTATGAATTCAGTTGATAATCAATAATATTTTTAATGGTACCATCGATTGTGAATACTTATTAAATTAAACTAATTTTTGTATATCCTTCAGATACAATAATAAAAATGACATGCGTGTACAAGAATTAATTACTTTAAATAATATGAATAATGTTGTTAAAATTTATTTTCCTTTAACTGAGAATAATTTTAGAATGTTATTAGAAAATAAAAGGGTGTTGGCTGAAGTACGAGTAGTTAACACGTTGACTACAAAACCGAAGCTACTGGGTTCAATCCCTGTGTCCAACAGTCATTAAATAACAACACCACGCATTTTTCTGATGTGCATTATTGTTCTTTTGTGATAGTTAATGTAGGAAAGTTCAAGTGATGAAGGCATAGTCACTGGTCACTGAACTATAACGACTTCAGCTGATACTAATCCTAATCTAACATCAGAGCACTCACCTTCTTTGTGTAGCAGAATCATCAGCGAAGTAAAATAAACGATAAAATGACTACTAACCACAGCTTCAAAATAATTTAATACGCCTCATTTAACACCAGAGGCGCTGCAACACTGCATTATTAAAAAAAAAGTGCAAAAAAAAGCTTTTCTCTGTCTACTCCTTCACCGCCTGTCGTCTCTATCACTATCTCTTTCCTAAAGAAGATAACACCTAGTAATAGTAGTAGAAATTCATTGTCTTAGTGTTACTTTTCTTTTAAACTATAAAAGAAGTCACTAAATATATTTTTAAAGTATGGTGAATGAAATCCGAACAATTGCAACACTGTTGTTAAAAAAACATACATTAAGCTTACAACGAAAATATATACCGCAAGTTTAACTATACCATCTAATCATGAAAAAAAAAACTAAGAATGCGCTGATCAGTTATAATTAGTTTTAAAAATTTCACTAAACTAGTTGAACCGTCGCAAAATAAATTGTAAAATTTGTGAAGAATAAAAGTGAGCTTTTTAAATATTTTAAAAACATGGGTTTCAAAAAAACGTTTATTTATAATAAAATAAAATAATTTATTTATAATAAATCAATTAAAAGAAAATGTGGACCTGGTCGGAAATGTAGTTTACAAGACGTCAAAGTTAGGTCAAAACTGAGTTCTAAAATAGTAGGTTACATTTAAAAATCTTATCGTCAATTGGGTAAAAAATATAATTGTGACAAAAATACAGTCAATAAATATTTAGAATCTATGGGCGTTCAGGAAAAGAAGAAAAAAAAACATCATCATTCACGACCGAAGCACAAAAGAAGGCCGTAAAGTGCAGGTTACGCGAACTCTCCAAAAATTATTTTTCTTGCTCATCAGAGTACAAATGCGTGATGGATGACGAGTCATATTTCACCTTCAAAGGTAAGGATTGACAGCCAAAATTTTACTTTGAGTCTTCCAATTACAAAGCACCTGAAAAAGCAAAGTTTATCCGAAAGACAATGTTTCCAGGAGAAGTTTTGTTGTGGTTAGCCATAGGCAAAAGTGGTATCAGTGAGCGAGTTTTTTTTAAAGGTGGTTTAGCGGTGAATACCCAAGTTTATAATGAAAAATGTGTACCAGCTCTTAACGACTTTATCCAAAAATATACTGGAAAAGTATTTTGGCCAGATTTGGAATTCTCACATTACGCGAAGAGAACTTGAAGAAAAAAAAAATAAATTTGTGCCTAAGGAAATGAATTCCCTAAATGTTCCACAAGTACTGCCTATTGAAACTTTTTGTGCCGATTTGAATAGAAATGTGTGCAAAAACGCATACAGAGCCAAAAATTTTGATTTCTTAATCATAAAAATAAAAAAAGAGTTAAAAACTATAAAACATGTGGTATTTAGATGTCAATGAGAAAACTACCACAGAAAATTAGGAAAGCAAGCTCTGCCGGAACCATTTTTTTTTTTAAATAATTTTCTTCAGCACTAATAATTTAAAAATAAATAAATCGCAAACTGAAATAAGTTTTATTACACTTGTTTTTTTATTACTTTTAAGTTTGTTCGGATTTCATTCAGCATACATTAAATTAAAATTTATTGATTAGCCTGCAAGGATATTTAGTCCATTGGCGTAAAAACAAATAAATAAATACAGTGCTACACTCGTTGAGACAGACAGTATTTTTCTCTTCCCTAAGGCCTAGAAAATGTTCAGAGGGTTTCGTTCATTTAAATGTTATCAGCAAGAAATGGTGATTTTTTGGTATTGTACTCGTATTGACGCTACGGAATAAGGGAAAACAATTTTGAGTTTTGATAAGATTTATTACTAAAAATGTGTATGGATATATATGTAATACCACAAAATATTTAAGTTAAGTTTAATTGATATTTACAGCAGAGCAGATTTTATCTCTTAACAACAAAGTAGGCAATGGTCTGCTGTGTAGAGAACTCGTCTCAAAGTCCGAAAAACGCACGAGCCTATGCTCATTGCAGGATCATATATACATAAAATGCAGTAGAATCATCGATATGAACTTTAACGAATATAATACTCCTTATAATATATCGGCATATATGTATATATCGATACTTGTTTTCGATTTTATCGTAAGCGGCAAAAGTTAAAGTTTTTTTTATAATCAAATACTCGTACATTTTTGTACATAAATTGTCGCTTACGATAAAATTTTGCAGCCAGTATCTTAAAAGTTATCAACAATTTTGGCATTTTGATTGTAATTCTAAACTATGGGTAGGCCCATAAAATTTTGATTTAAATAAAAAAGTCTATTTTCGAAAACATGTCGCTTACGATAAAATTGAAAAAAAGGCTCGATTACATTTTATGCTGATACTTTTACACTTTGCTATTTACTACTCGCAAACATAAGTTTATTTCGATGATTTTTATTTTCATTTTAAACTTAATTTAACATCAATTACAACATGTGTACATAAACTCACAAAATATATTACGGCTATAAAAACTAAAACCCAACCACTCACTCATCGTACAATGTACTACAAACAATTGTATGTGTGTACGTGTTTAAGCATGTGCGGGTATGTGTGTGTTTGTGTATCTGTGGCAAACTAAAGCAACAGGTCTTAAACAAGCATGCACAAAATGCAGGGGTCTAATTCCTGCACTCGTGATCGGAATTGCATTCGAATAGAAATTAATTCCGATGGCAAGAAATTTTCTGATGATGTCACTCGCTACCAAGCGAATCGAGTTTTGGTTTTAGTGTTGGAAAAAGGCAAATATATTTACATATAAATTCATTTCACAACACTGAATAAATTGTAAGCAAAAGCATATGTTTGTATATATGTATGTATGCAAAAACATATGTATGTACGTACATACACACGTATATGCAGAAAAAAGAAACGAATACATAAATGTTATTTTCATTTTAATTTTATTAATAATGTCTTTATAATAATAAATTAATGTAAAGTTAGAGATTAGAGCACTAGCCACATGCTCGATTCTTTTATTGCTTGACCAGAAGCATTTAATTTGTTATTTAGGTGCTCCCAGAGTTGGTTGATTTTTTTTTATTTTCCCCGACACAACTCTTGGGGAAAACATTATGTATTTGCCAAGCCAGTGTGTTTTGTTACATTTAAAGTCAACTAGAAATTTTTTAATTTTTACATTTGTGCATTCATTCATTTTTAAATAAATAAGTAAAATATTGAACATACATTTTCTATTTCTTCGTTTTTTCTATGTTAAAAATGATTTCGAATACCTTTTTGCTTGCGAGTAAAAACACGAACGGTTGCATTCGAATGTATGCACGTTATCGAATGCTGTCATTAGAAATTTCAATATGTGTTACTCGAAACCGAATGCGAAAATCCCAAAAGTTAAAAAACTCGCACATTCGAGTAATAACTCGCTCGCAATCGAATGCGGGAATTAGGCCCCAGCATACAAATTCGTTTATCGTAATAATAGAACGTGAAACGTTTATTTTGCTGCCAGTGTGGTAAAAAGAAACGAAAGAAAAAGAGAAACTCTGACAAAATAAAAATAGCAGATAAAACACAAGATGGAAAGCTGTATGGTGCACGGCTAAGTAGTGAGTCTGCCCTTTTTTTTATTTGCTGTGTGCAGTTTGCTTCATGGAACAGTGGTTAAAAAAAAAACAGTTCCATAGAAAGACAATTTTGAATTTATAAAATGGCATCAAAGACAATTCCAACTTGGCATACAAAGCGGTTATACTGCAACGAATAGAGTTTCGTGAAAATCAAAAGGCGTATGATTGATATTCAATTCAATATAATAAAGACAACAATCATACGTGGGGGTAAATGCAAGATGATGCAAAAGAGCTCAAAGATAAAATTTATAAAATATTTTATAAAATAAGGCAAACATTTTATTCCCTGAATTTTTTTTTTATACCCCGAACAACATTTTGCTATCGTGAATTTCCAGTGGAATTTATGTTCGCTTCGATATATATATATACATATTTTTTTTTCGAAATTCCATAGACGTTAAAAATGTTAAGATACATATCATCAGCTAAAACGCAAACGGCCCTAACTAAAAAAAAATCCAAAATCGCTTTTTTGGTTGATTCTGATGCATTGCATCAAAATACACAACCACAAAAAAATTTTGACTTGTCTGACCAAAATTAGCTTTTTTATTGACGAAAAACAAGCGGCTCTCTCTACAAAAGCGTTTATTTGATAAACGCAAAAAGACTTAAGTGATCGTTTGTATGGGCAACATTGAAAAATTACAAAAAAAAAACTGACATATTTTACCGTGGAAGAAATTGTTTGTTAAAGGAAAATTAAACTAGCTTCAGCTTAAGGCATTTTATTAAAAAAAATTCAAAAATTCATCTCAAAAGTAATTTTGTAAGAAATAAATGAAAATAAGAAGGGTATAAATAAAAAGCGTCATGTCCATGATAAAACTATTTTGTATTAAAGTGTAGATAGGGCCTTTGGTTTCAGAAAATTACGGTACAAAAGTCCTAACTAACATAGCCATTCAAATATCACAAAATTTGATTTTATTCTGCCAGAAATCAATTTGTCACATCTTTTTCAATATTTCTGGGTAAACACCATGCTGATTTAAACTATACTTTTGGTTTAAAACCGTATTTCGCTACTCTTGCATAATTTCAAATATGTTAGATAGGGCCGTTTGCGCTTTAGCTGACGATATACATATTTTTTTTGAAACTCCATAGACATTAAAATTGTTAAAATAAAATTTAACCAATATAAAATGTTTATGTGAAAAATAAAAATGTTTAAAATTGGTACAATTTTTTAATCACAATTGCATGCAAAAAGTTCAAATGTTAGATGGTTCTTCAATCTAATTAAACGTAAAAGTTATTAGAAAAAACCCCAATAAGCACTCAAAACATTTAAATTCAAGCACTTAAAATTGAACTGGAAACAAAGTTGAATTCAAGCATTTTATTCAAGTAATTTTCAAGTTTGAAAATATTTTTAAATAAAAAATCAAACGACATACATATATGCTCAAACCTTGTCAAATACGTAATTTATTTATTAATAATTATTAAAACTGAAATTGTGGTGAATATATTAAAAACAAATAACTAAAAGCGAATTTGAAAAAAAAGGTGAGTAAAACGTGAAAACAATAGCGAAGGCAGATGTGCAGAAAATAATTATTAGAAAACAAAGGAATTGCATTTTGCTTTCCATTTTAAAAGCCTTGTTTTTGCAGCTTGAAATACACTTGAATTCAATTGTAATACAAGGTTGAATTACAGTATAATTCAAGGCTTGAATTGAACTGTAATACAATTGAAATGTTCGAATTGAATTCAAGTTTCCATTTCACTGGAGGATGCTATTGAAATAAAGTGTAAATCAAGCATAATTCAACCCTTTACAATTGAATATGTGGCTTGAATAACACTTGTTTTACACTTGATTTCCAGCAAAATTGCTTATTGGGACGTCATAATCGTAGTCAAAATCGAAAAACGAACGAAAACAACGATAAAGGAGATTATTTACACAATTTACGAGTACAAGAAACAAGCTTGAAAAATTACTCGAAAAGGTTTTAAATGTTCAAGTAAAAAAATAAATTGACACATATCTAAATCCATAACTAAGCAAATAAACCAAACTATCAAATTTCAATAGAAAATGAATTGAATTTTTTTTTTAAACAATCACGGTTGGCATATTTCCACTTCGACTACAACGTCTTTTTCAAAATATTACAAAACACCCTAAACATTTTTCCTCAGTCTAGGACCGAAATGTGGTTGTCAAAGTCGAAATACGTCAACCAGGACCCGAACACGAATACCAAGACACGCACACTAAAAATTTTCTCATCACAAAATGGTATTGGTACAGTTTTGAAAATTAGAAAATTTAATTGTTTTTTTCAAGAGTCACTTTTCAAACTGCAGGGACAATTTTACACTGTCAACAGCTGATACTATCGCTTTACGTACAGATTTTTAAAATCAAAGACTTTGCTAGCGTTTTGTGTTTGACGATACCAAATAATAAATTTTTTTTTTTATTGGAAATTCATTCATTTAATATGCACAAAATCAGATATTTTGTCACCAACACATATTGTTGAGTCGTACGTATTCGTGGCATGCACCCATCTCTAGTTTAAACTCTGAAGTATTTCTATCTAATAAGGTTTAATTCCCTAATGAATTTGAAATTTATTTACTTCTCTTTGAAAAACCAAAAACTATTGCACATATTTTTAGAAAAGAAAAAGCCCATAAAAAAATAATAAAAAATATATTGAATGATATTAATAAAAATTAAAAGTTAATATTTTCCGGTCAATGTTGTTTTGAAGCTATGTTCGTGCGCATACTTAGCATGAGTTAAGTTTGCAGATTGCTGAGACAAGAAAGTAAGTTTTTAGCTGACTTGGTTGGCTACAAATGAGTAGGAAAGTTAAAATGCAGGTACAGATGGTGTAGTGATAAACTGATAAAGAGAGGAAAAGCTTAATACATTTTTGCGTTTTCAAAACTCTCATATTATACGATTTGTTAATTTTTATAGCATCACTGCAGCGCCTCTGGTGTTAAGTGCTCGTATTACTTTCAGCTGTGTAGACATTTTACTAGGTATTTTAATTCCCCTTCGATTAATTGCTACATATATTGACGATGGAGGATGCTATGATATGATAAATCCTGTTTTACATACGTCAACTTTTGTTGATCTAGTCGTAGTTCATCTGTAAGATAAACCGATTAGAAAATACAAATATCACTTTTTTCTACCAGCTTACTTAAACACAATCAATAAAAGTTGACGTGTGTGAACCAGAACTAACGCACATCAGACAATTCTATGATATTGATATGATAGGATCTGGCTAGACTTTGAATTTAGTCTTTTGAACACCGTCTTTTTTTTTAGCGTTAAAGCTTTCAGGTACTTCACCAACAGCACTCCCGTGCATAAAATTAAATAAAAATTCTTTAGAAAACTCGAATTTTTTTTATGTAGTATAAAAAGTCTCAAAAAGTAATTGAGAATTATTGAATGTACTCGTCTTAGCACAAACAAAATAAAAGGCTGCAAAGCAATCACAAGATACTTCGTTATAATTTTTAAAATAAATATTTATTGCAGGTTAATTAAAAAATTAACAAACTCGCCGCCCTTTTTGTGTTATTCGCTAAAACTAATTTTGATTGCCAAACTGCTGAACAAATACAAAATTAAAAATTTTTAGCGATGACATCAAACACTAAAATTTTTGGCGGAATAAATTTTTAAGCCATTGCCTGATTTACCAATAAACGTTTGAAAATTGCATTATTAGTAGAAAATCGAAAAATCGACTTTAGCGAGTTACAGAATAGGGAGGCTAGTGCATTTTCTTCTTATATGTATATAAATAGGCCACACAACGTTTTGTCTTACACTTTTAAGTATGTCATTGTCAAGTAATATTGACAAAACATACATATGCTTTAAACTCTCTTGATATGCACAACAAAAATCCCAGAAATTCCCCGAACACCACCATGGAAACACCGAAAATGTAAAAATACTGCAAAGTTAACGCTGAATCTCAAACATAAGGATCTTTCAGCCAGAATTTCTCCTTCAAAGTCAAGGCAGCTTTTGTTTGTACAGCGTAACAACAATTACACCAGATGAATATACACAGAATTAGTGATGGCAAGAAAAAAGAATAATCGATTAATGAATTATGTGATGATATATGAAAGAAAAATAATTAACCGCGATTAATTGGAAACAATTAAACGATTAATCGATAGTTTCAGCTAAAATTTAAAATTGTCATAAATAAAAAAAATATTAAAGGTATTCACATCAGTTTTTTCTTGTTGGAAAAATGGAAAAATGTAATTTTTTACAACAAACACAGGGAAAAAAATTCACCGAAAGTTGAATTTAAAAACTCAACTTTAGGTGGAATTTTTTTTCCTGTGTTTGTTGTAAAAAATTTACATTTTTCCATTTTTCCAACAAGAAAAAAAACTGATGTGAATACCTTTATTATTTAACTAATTACAAAATTTTCTGTTTATTCAATTTATTAAAAAATAATTTATTTGTTTAGTACAGAATTTAAAAATAGGAGCTTTTATAGCCATTTCGTGGTTAATCTGTTCTGTTTTTGTTATTATTGCACCCGCTTTGGAAAAAAGCCGGCCTGATGGTACAGATGTACCAATCAAAAAGCAATATTTTTGTGCAGAGAGTATAGCTTAGGTTAGACCGATTTCATTTCTTCCCATGCGTCTATTACGTTGCGCTTTAATTCTAGTACTGGAGCACTGACAAAGAAGCTTAGTTCATCTTGAGGAAGTGTTGAGTCATTGTCCTTCCTTCTTCGTTTGTGGTCTAAAGATTTATGGTGCGCCCATAAATCAAATTCAGCATCACCAGTAGAAGACGTTTCACTGCCGCTCCCAATGCTGTCATCTATATGAGAAATTTCTATAATTTCATTTTTTAGCTGTCTCATGACTTTTGATAAAGCTAAGGGATCATCAAAATGAATTTTTTTAAATCTTGGGTCTAGTAAAGTTGATGCTGCCAGTAGAAATGAATGTTCCATTTCCCTAAAGCGACGATCAAATTAACGATGTTAATAACTAGAGTTGCAGTTCTAGGCCTTTCGTCGTCAGCCATCAATGCTCAATGAATACACTTGGCGGCTGGCGACGAATCTTTTTTGTTCCTGGATGTCTATCGGTTATTATTTGGAATAATCGATTAATTCGATTAATCGAAGGAGAATTCACGATACAAATAAATCGTTAATTGACGGAAAATAATCGATTATTACAAATTTTTCGATTAATCGTACCATCACTACACAGAATACACTTAAATCGAAATTTTTCAGAAGCTCGTTTAACACACAAACTTAAAGGGTTGTGTCTAAAACGAGCTACTGAAAGAGTTCAAAACAAATATAACACACAAAACAAGTATAACACTGCGCGATGCTAGTTTATATAAAAACTCCACAAAAAATAACTGAGAATTGCTAAACATACATTTAAGCATAAACTGCTAAAAGGTTTCAGTAACTGCAATCGCAAGGACTTGCAAGAAGAATTAAAATACTGTGCAAGTTTTGTTGCCAGCAAAAGTTATAAAACGCATAGAAAATAAGGAAAACAAAATGCAGCATAATTCTACACTGCAACAAGCATTAACCAACACTGTCTGCCATAAACAACAGCTTTCACAGTGGATGTGCAAAAAAACAAAAAAAAAAATAGGAAATCAAGCTCAATACTCTTACTCTTGCTCTTGCTGAAGAAAATGCATTTACATATACACCAGAATACAAATAAATAAATGGCTTTGTGGTAAACTCAAAAAAAAAAAAGAAGAAACCTCTGAAAGAGTTGGAAAAACGTTTAAACATCATCATTATCATTGTGATTTAAAAGCGTATTAAAAACTTTTTAGATAAGTTGTGCAGGTTGTTAATGTTTTGTGTCTGTGTGTGTGTGTGCGTGTGCGTGTGCGTGTTTTCTGCTCTAGATAAATTAGTAAAAGTATTATTTGGTTTTCTGCGGCAAGATTGTTGCTTTCTATATATATATATATATATATATATATATATATATAGTTTTGTGGCAAACGAGGTAAATATATTTGCTGCTACTTGATGGAGTAAAAAAGGTAGAAAAATTAAATGTAATGTATATACTTTGCTTCTCTTGGGTTAAAAAAAAAAACAAAAGCTAAACACAACTAAAGACATTAACATTGATGTTATTTTTAATTTAATTTTTTTATTTATTTATTTTTTTTTTTCAAACAACTATTTCATTTGGAAATGATATTAAAAAGCCAGGGCTGGAGTGAAATAAATAATTTTAATTCATTTTAGTTTTTTTTTAATATTTTTGCAACTTAAATAGAAAGAAAATAATATTAAAAGTTTACTCGACTGAAACACACATACAAACAAAACAAACTCAATAAAGCAGAGTTTTTCATTTAAAAAATAAAAGAAGAGCAAAGTTCACTCTTTACTTTTCTGCTTTGATGTTCTGAGTTTTTTTTTATATTAACCCATCAAAAAATTTCAAAAAAAGGTAATCGAGTTTGGAATTAAGCATTTTTGGTGGAAGCTATTCCTTAATGGATTACCAACTTAATGATTTTATTAAGGCAAGAGACTAAAATAATCGATTCTTGGGAAGTACTTACTTTTTTTTTATTTGTCAACATTTCACGTAATCAATTTCATTTAAAAAAATCATTCTCTTCATTTAGCAACTTGCACGTCATTTTTTTAAATTTTAGGTAATGTGATTTGTAAGCTAGTAATGAAAATTGGCACTCAGAAAAGTAAGTCATTATATGGCAACTAGTTCTAATGGTAATGTGTAATTTTTTGCTGGGAAGCACAAAATAAAACCTGTTGCAAGTTACATTTTTTTAACTGCTCTGCAGGTAAAGTTTATTAGAGTGTGTGTTTGTGTGTGTGTGTGTGTGTGTGTTTGTGTTGTAATTCCACACAAAACCATTTACTTCTGCATGCAAATCTTAACTAAAGTCTAGTTTACATGACTGCTCGATGATTGTGTTGGCTTTTGAAAATGTATTCTGGTTTGTTTTAGCTTGTTTTTTAATTCATTAAACTTTTTATTTCAAATATTACTCGGTTTATTGTACTTGCTGATATTCTATTCATATTTATTTTATTCATTCATACATTCATTTAAAAAAAAAGGTATAATGAAGCAAGTAAAAACAGAGGAAAAGTTTCATAGAAATAAGTTAAAATATAAAGCTTAAAATAGTTTAGTATTTAGCATACAAATGTTGCTAATTATATGAATTGTGCTGAAATTAAAAGTAGAAAAACTACAAAGGGGGAAAAGTTCTGCTTTTCAAATTTAATATTTTTCTTCAATTTGCTGAAAAAGGAATCGTGATTTCCGAGCTATGCTGTATTTATAGACTTAGGTTAGGTTAGGTTTAAAAGAAATGCAATCAATATTAACCCAATCCATTTCAGATTACACTTAATCTTAGACTTAAGGCTCAGTTAGCCGACTTTAATGTAATGTAACTGTAACGTAGAAAACAGCTGATTGGTATTTTTATATGAAAAATAGGTTACGTTGCATTACATCTCTAAAACCATTTTCATTTCTTTTCACATAACAAAATCGATCAGCTGTTTCTTACTGTAGCAGTTACATTACATTACAGTCGGCTAACTGAGAATTTCGGCTGAGTTTACATCTGGTACACATGTGTCAAAAAAAAGCGCAACCACTTATTACAAATGAAAAGTCTGTTTGATTCAGTGTCAGTACTCATTTTTTATACTGGCTTAACTAACTACTACAGTACTACATTGACTTGCAACACCTATTATTTTTCAATACAGTAGTTTTGATTTAGCTGCCTTTTGTTTAAGTGCGCTTTGGACTTAACAGCCTAAAATTATAAATTTCTGTCACTATTCTTTAAAATCCCATACAAATTCGTTTTTTAAGTGCACTTTCTATACCTGCACATTTAAAATAAGTGCCCTAAAATTTTGGCAATTTTAAAACATTTTCATACAAAAAATCAATGTTAGCTGCACATTAACTTAACTGCACAAAATATATTTTTACTGTAATTATTCTTCAAAATCTTTTTTTAAGTGCACTTTGTATACATGCGCATTTAACATATTTTTTGGCAGTTTTAAATTATTCTCATATAAAAAATTTAAGTTAGCTGCACACATTAAAAAAATGTTGCTACATAAGTATGCAACCATGTATGTGTATAAAACTGAAGTCAAAAATTGTATACCTACACATTTAGGCAGGTAAGTGCATTTAAGATAACAGCATTTTTGACTTATCTGCAAAAAAAAGTCGTGCAAAGTTGATTGTGCAGCTAAGTCAAAATTACTGTACTGTAACATTTTTCAGTGTTTAAAATATGATTATGACTGACTGGCCACTGAAAATAATGCAAGAAAAGCTTAAAATTTTAAACGATCTAAGAACTAAAAAGAAAAGTGTTAAATATACATAAGTGCTTATAAAATTACTTGTCATAAAAATAATGATAAGTTTAGTGGAATGATTTATCGATGCTGGATGCAGGAAGTACAAAAGGAGACATCATCTATTAGGCGCCAATTAAAAGACAACCCAAATTAATTCTACTGTAAGTACATGTTCTTGCCAATAACTATTTTTAACTAAATGATCAAATAGAATAAATGACTAAACATAAATGCGGCATAAACACATTTTCATTACAAATTGATACAAAAAAGGCAGCCCCAGAAAGCTGTCGGCGGCAGTAAAATCAAATGCTCTCTCATATTTGTTATATTTCTTTTTGTGCTTATTTTTCTTTGTAGTTTTCATGGTACAATTATACTAGGTACATACACGACTACAACAAAATTACAACACCAAAAAACACATTCATTTTGTTGGTATAAACAAACGAATAATTGTCAGAAACAGATGCCTTTTGTTTTTAAAAATAACAATTACAGGGTAACTAAAGTAGAATTGCAGACGCGGCATTCCTGCACGATTATAGTTATTCAGTGTTGCCAATCTGTGTGTAGTTAGACAGTGTGTAATTTCTACTCACATGTGTAGGCCATGTAATTAAATTCTTGTATAATCTGTGTGTAATTCTACTTTGGGTTCTATTTTTATTTATTTTTGTTTTAATTTTAACCTACACAAAAGATGTGTATGAAATGTATGAAATTTATTGAAAGTATGATAGCATTGTTGAGAGAATGTGTATTTATATGTGAGAGCAGAAGAAAAACTCCTCAAAATAAAATTGATTTTATCTCTCGACTGCATTCTGGGGTTGTTTTCTTTTATCAATTTGTATGGAAAATGTGTTTACAACGCAATTCTGTTTGACCATTAACAATTTAATTTTAAGCTTAATGCATTAAACACATTCACCACAGCAAGCTTCCGACTACCAAATGTCAAGGATGGAATACACATGTTTATATCAGAATGATTCTTTTGAAGACAGCAAGGCAACAGGGCGACAGGTTGTTGTATATGCTGTTTTTGTCGTTGTAGTCCAATTAAACTAATTTCTATTTCTTTGGCTACAATGAGAAAATCAGTGTTGCCAGTATAATACAAAATGTTGAATGAATGATTTTGTACAATTATTGCATATTATTTAACAGAAACAATATCCAAAAATTGATGTTAAGAATAAATTGATTCATTTTTGTACTTTTGCGTGAAATAAGTACATTTTTAAAGAGAAATTAATTTTTATAAATGCAAAATATATATAAGTGGCAATACTGAACTATGTATTTGTACTTGAATATCAGGTGCAGATGGTGCTGCTGCCGTTTCCAAAATAATTAAGTAGCCGGCTACGCGGCAACAAATGCTGCTAGCGGCATTTGAAGTCGTGTGTTCGTGTAGCCTCCTGTGCTGAATGTGTTTAATGCTTAACGTATATTTTTACCTTCCCTTAGAAATAGCAGTTTATTTAATTTAATTTTAATTGTTTAATTTTACCATCTGTTTGCCTTAAAAATTATAGGCGGAATTTAAAAAATTGTGATTGTCTATATAATTGCAATTTGGCAACTGAAATGAATAGTTGTTAGTTGTCAGTTGCGGTACGATATGTCATAGACTTGTATCGAACTCATTCAGTAGCTCGTTTTTGACTCAAACCAATGATCAAACCCATTTTATTTAAATGGGTTTGATCATAGATTTGTGTCGAAAACGAACTATTGAAAGAGTTTGTTTTGGCAACTGGCAACGCAAGTGAAGTTCGATTGTCATCTATAATTGAGCCACGTATTTAACAGTTCGATTTTTTCTGGACAAAATATAAAATTAAACCAATTCAAACTGAGAGTTGTTCGTAAAAAATATTTTTTCTCTCTCAAGAAGAGAGAAGTCAAACTACATATATAAAAAATTTTGTCCGAACAAAAATTTTATTCGGAAACAATGGGTGAATTCAGCTTAACTGTTGCTACAAAAAATTCATTGTAATTGTTGGAGTACTTTATACGACATTTACACTGCCTCGAAATCTAGTACTTATGATATTTTGAGCTAAGTCCTGCTGCTTTTTACTAGATTTCCCATACAAAACAAAATCTATTTTGTCAGTAGATTTGTACGAAATCTAAAAAAAAATCAGCATACTTATAAAAACAGATGAGTGAATTAGCTACGGTCCGCTTTAAAATGTGTGTGAATTGGCTACATTGCTGTTGATTGGTTGTAGTTTAAGAAATTCTTCATTTAATGGATTTTGTTTTGGATAAACAAATCTTGATATATGTAAAAAAAAGTTGGTATAAACCGTGTAGATTTTCATAAAGATTTTAGTTAAAATGTATTAGATTTTGTGCGGGTTTAAATTGCCTATTATATTATTATTTTAAAATATTTTTATTTTAAAATAAGTTTGAAAGCAATTTTTTTTTTAAGTTTTCATACAAAATGTTCTTAAAATAGATTTTTCTATAAATATAAGCTAAAGGCTTTATTAATTAATTTTTTTTTGTGAAAAACTGCTATATAAGCCACTGATAAATCAATTATATTTTTGATAAAGCCTAGATCCCACTACAGTCACAATGTGCCGATTTTCGTCGGCTCACTGCAATAAATTCATAGTTAATAAACCAAATTTGCCCTATTTCTCAACTAATTCCGGAATAAGTCTATATGGGTTTATAACCAATCACATTGTGGTGCAACTATGTCCTTATATTTTCATTACTTGAAAAATAAGCCCAATTAAGCTTAGTACTTATGACTTTATTTCAGTGAGCCGACGGAAATCGGCACATTGTGCCGATAGTGGGATCTAGGCTTAAGCCTGTAAAAATTTAATACTTCATTATGTTTAAAGTTATTTAGCATTTTTAATAATCTTGGTTTTTAGAGATATTCCTTCAATATTTCTGTTTAGTAAAAATAACAACTTATTGGTTTTCTTTTGAAGCACCAGTCATTCAGATTGTAATTCAATTATGTATTATTACAATTTTTTTATATTTTTTTACTTGGAAATCTTTTGACGCGAAAAAATGTCATAGTTCTTAAAAAAATTACTTGCAGAAATATAATACGAGTAGCAATCAATAGCTTCGCGATTGTACAAATCAGAAAGAAATTTTTCTTTGAAAAATTGTATAAGCATAAAAATAAAGAGAAAAAAAATTTGTCAACATAAATGCAACACATTTATTTTAGTTTTCAATATTTTCTTATTAATACACATGCATTAAAGTTAGCTACGAGTACTTTAAACATACACATGCACACATCTATTCATACATTTATATAAGCAAATATTGATAATGTCCATTACCAACAACATGTTTAACTAAATAAAACATTTCATCCTTTTTTACCCCTGCTCTCATATAAAAAATCAGCAGATAAATTCATTGAAAATAATTTTCCTATTGCGCTTTTTGCCATGATGACACAAATGCAGGGAGCGAGCGATTCATAAGTTTTTTGTTTGGCAAAATGAAAAACTGGAACAAATGCATGTGGATTTGTGAATTGCATTGAATTTCATCTGATGTGATTGGTTTGTAGTTTTGTGTTTGTTTTTCTTTCTTTTTTTTCTATAACTAAATACATGTTGAATGTTACATACATATATTCAGAAGGGGAAGAAATAAAAGTTTTTGTATTAATGCCTACAATGGCAAATCCCTATACATATATAGGGAGTGATATGAGAAAAGAGATTTTTCTAAAAACTTTTGCAGATTGATATCACGATTACTCTCGTATCTCAACCTGTGTAGTAAATGGGATAGTGCTTTTTGTTAAGTATATTTTTTATTATCTTAAATTTATAACATTCAATGAAAATTTGAATATTATATTAAAGTTGAAAGTTAGGAGAGCAAGAAAATTAGTTTTATACCATGATTTTTTTTTTATATATATTCTTAACAAAATTATTTGGAGACAATTTTTTTTATTGTTGTTGTTTATAACTAAGATTTCCAATTTCCAAAATCATTTCAGACCTAATTTGTCTTCATTGGAACCTTAAGACTACCACACCTACATACATATAGGGATTTCTACAGGAATTTGAACTTTATGCAGCGTGCGACACCAAGCAAATATGCTTGTTAAAAAAAACGAAACTTTTTTTACTTCTTTATATATTTTAAGAAAAATTGAGTCACGTTGTTCAGAAATACAAGGTTAATTGCTCAATGTCGCACGACAAAAAAGTAGAATTTCTCCGAGAAATTCCAATATGTAGTGTAGTACATGTACTGTTCCATATTTTACTAAAATTGCCACAAATCTTCTCAAGAAGTTTCACAAAAAATCATATTTTTCAAAATCAATCACTTCAATTTCCAAGATTATTTCAGAAACGTGATTAATTGTTGACTAGCGTGCGATGAGTCCGACTGGAGGTCTGCTGTGTAATTCGAAACGAATGAAATTATTTTCGAATTTGTATGCTTATAACATGTAAATTCGAAAGTATTTCCTCTGCCAATACACACAAATAACGTTAGTTAAATAATTGATAAAACACATACATTAAACTAAATTTATGTTTTTTTAATTTGAAATAACTTTGATTCAACATGTTTTTTCGTGTTGTTGTTTTAAAATAAAAAATTTTGTTTGAAGATAACTGCAAATCATATTGAATTAACACAAAACACATATGAAGCAAAATCATTGGCGAAAAATGCTAAATTAATCTTGTTTATGTAAACTTTAAAGTAAAATATTTCTGTTTGTATGGGCATGTGTATCGATAAGGTGTTGCATTTCAGCTGACGATACTCGTACGACGATGTGTTTCATGCATCGAGGTGTAGGGTATGTTCAGCAATTTTGTAGCAAATATTAAGGCAAACATTTTTTATTTGTTTAATCCCACAACTTCCCCAAATAACTTTTTGGTTGTAAGAATTTAAAATATTAAAAAAAATTCATCGACACATTTAAATTTTTAATTGATTTTTTTTTTTAATAAAAGGTAATTTATTGGAGAAATACTTTGCTATATACCCCATAAAATTTAATTTTTTAAGTCAAGGCAATAATTACACTGATATTGTCTTAAACATTTAACTAGGAATTCCGTTGCATTTAAAATATTTTATACTAGAATAACAAAAAACAATAGCATCATCACAATAAGTATACATTGTGTTGAAGGAAAAATCATTGATTTTGTGGTGATAACTCTTTAAAGCATTTTAACCCATGATTTGCCATTTTGTTTCTTTTATATTTTCTACAAGTGGTTGGTTGTTGTCTGTGTTGTCTTTTTGTTTTGCCTTCTCTTATGAATTTATTCAATATTCATAAATTCTTTGAACTGACATTCATCATATTGTAGTCGTTGTTTAGCAGTAAAACAAAAATTAAAACATAAATAAAACAGGACCAGGGAAAAAAACAATACAATTCAAAACCATAAACTCCGTTAACAAGCACAAGCATCGACTTGATTTGTCTGTGAAAGTAAGCATGTGTATGTATGAGTGTGTGAGAGTGTGTTAGTTAAGTAGTTGTTGTTTTTGTCTTCATCATCGTTAGTGTTTCAGCAACACTTCCTGTTTCCGTTTGAATTTTTAACAGTTACATATTTGTTTTTTTTTGTTTCAGCAACATTTTTTTTTTGTATAAGAATTTCAATAATTTCATTTTGTTGTTGTTTTTTTTAAGCAGCAAAAATTTTTTTCTACAACTCAATAAACTATATTTTGCATTTATTTTACTATTCCATTCTTTTATTTTGTTTTTTTTTCTTGTTGCATACTTAATTTTTAAACAGAACAAATTTTTGGCATTTGTATTTTTTGGTCTGGTTCGTTCCCTGCTGATTAAGACTGTTCATTTCAACTTTTTCCTTTTTACGTTTTTAATGGTCTTGTGATTGTATGTTTATTTACAATTTTACCATCCCAACCAAGTTTTTGTTTGTAATCTGAGGATTTGCCTGGTGCTTTTGCTGGGAATTTCTTTTGTTTCCTTTAAGCAACTATGTTTAATATTTCTGGTTAGATTGAAATTAATTCAGCAATTGATTCTCAATGGATTCTTATTTTATTTTATTTTATTTTACTTTCTACTTTTTTTCTTTTACTGAAAATAATGTCGTATCTCAATGTTTGTCAAAAGCATACATAAATATATTTATTTTTTTCTTCTTTTTCTTCTTTATGATGAGATATTTGTGTTTACAAAAAATTTCCTGCTTGAGCAATCATTTACTATTCATTTATGTAGGACTTCTGCTTGTTTTCTACTATTTAATGCAAACGATTTCAAGTTGTTGACCATTATTGTTTATTAGAAGAAAACTGAATGAGTGAATGGTTGAATGAGGGCATTTATTTGATTTGAAATTATTTGCAATTTTAGACAGATTGCAAATATCTTGTTAAAATCTTGTAAGAATTTAGGACAATGTATATCAAGAAAAAAATATATGTAAATACCAGTGAAATTATACTTAAAAATATAAATGACTTTCTACTTCGGGTTTTAAGGGCTTCTGCTTTAGAAATTTCTTAACCTTTTCTTGTCCTTTTAATTAAATTGAAATTCTATATAAAATAGAAATATCTTAAGTTTGTAGCATACTTCAATTTGTGTTGTTTATTGCTTAAGTTTTTCTTTCGCAACTGCCATTTGTAAGTCACAACAAATAAAAGCCACACAAGCGTCACTTTAATTTGGAGTGGATGATTTTTTAGAAGAAACAAAATTGTGTATCCAAAATATGAATTTTATACCTTAATTTATTTTATATTTATTTTTAAACAATTACTCAAAAGAAATGCTTTAACTACCACTGGAGCCAAGGGACGCCAAATTTTATTTATTGCAAGTTAATGCAGTCAACAACAAAAATTTATTTATAATGAATTACCTTTAGTCACTTTTGTTGCACATTATTAGAGATTAAATAATATTTTGTCATATTTAAATTGTTGATTACTTAGTTTCGCTTGTTGGTTCAAGCGTCCCACAGTGGGATTTTGGAGTCGAACCCCCAGTTTTCAACCACTCAGTTTCAAAACTTTAATACTGAAGATTTGTAGAGAAATGTTTAAATACGAAGTGTGCCCTGAAAATGGTAATTTATTATTTAAAAATTGAAGTAAAGTCCAAACCAGTGTGCTACGTAAGATATAACTTCAATTTTCACGAAAATCAGTGATTCATACTATATGTATAATTTCATTGCCTTACTTGTGCTTAATAAATTTATATTTTCTTTATAAATTATTAAGAAAAACTACGGAGATATCACAAGCCATTAAAAGAAAATATGCAGCAATCTATAAGCCTGTGAAAATTAACTTTTTTCTGGTTTTTTTTTTCAATAAAATGAAAGGTGGGAATTTCGTCTTTTGATTAAAACAACTGTTCTAGGAAATTTAAAGAATAGAAAGAAAACTTTAAATTTCTGTAAAAAAGTCACTAAACTTGCATACAATTTTTAGGCATTTTTTTAGAAACAAAATTGGGCTTGCAGGGTTTTTATGAAAGATTTCGAAAATTTCCGAAAATAAAATTTCCATTTTTTCTTTTCACTTTGACTAAAAACATTTGATTCCTCAAGAAATATAGTTGACAAAAAGTTTAAAAAAAAATAACTTCTAGTCTTTGTCAAATTGATTTAAGAATTTACTAATTTTTATCGGATGTACATATGTAGCTTAGCGAAAAGTTTCGGGGATGGCCTGCTAAGTCCATAATTTATAAACCGAAAAACGAATTTATTTTAAACCACATCTGCGTAACAAATAAAACACCTTTTAGAATTTGTAACAAATGTGTGCTAATATCTTTATTATTAATTATTTCCGACATATCATATTTTGGCATTGAGGCCAAGGGCTAAAAGCATCAAACTAAAACCTAAACAATCTTACTTAAGGCAAAAGTGAAGTAGTATTTAACAACTTTTGTTTTTGCCTTAAAGGCATATTTTTTTAAACAAAACAAAAGTTTCATTTAAAGCAAAATCCAAACAAAACCGACAAAAAAAACCATTTCAGTTTCTTTTTTATTCACAAGGAATACAAAATCAGCCCCTAAGCTGGTTGTGGCGGCGTGGTTTTTATAACTTCATTTCCACTAAAACAAAAAGTTAAGTTTCCATTAACATAACTTCGAGGGTTTGATTAAATTTTTAGCCAACATTTGTATTAGAAATATTTCATTTACAATAAATACATCACAACAGCTTGATTAGGGTTAAATTTGCATAAGTATTTATTGTACAAAGTCAATTTTTTTTTAAAATTTCAAATATTTTAGACAATATACAAACGTAATAAAAATGTAGCCTATAAGGCTTAGCGTGATAACACAAAGATACTGTCAAGTTGCATGAAATTAAAATAGAAGCAATCTGCTACTTAATTTAAACTTAGACACTGCGGAATCAATTAAGGGTATATGAGATCTGTATATAACAAATTATGCATAGTAATTCTTAATAAATTAGAAAAATATAATCAACATGAATCTCACTCATCATTATTTACTACCGAGGAAAGTGTCAGTAAAGACTTTATGGTACTGACCTATACGACACAAAATAATGAATTCAATTTACAGTTGATTTACATATACTTTTTCGTAGTAAAATGTGTCTTAATAACATTATTAGTTGTTTTGTTTTTTAAGTTTCTTATCCAACTGCACAGAAAGAAAAAATTCGCACTAAATTCAAGTTTTTTCTACTTACTTTTAGTACGAATCGTACTTAAAAATTTGAGTAAGAATAGCACTAACATTTACTTAAAACAAACCAAAAACGAAATTGCTTTGGAAAACCAATCCTGGAGTTTCTTAAATTGAGAATGAAGTGCTTAAATTATGTAAAAAATATGAATCAAAATAAGTAAAAAGTTCTTAAGTTGAGTAAAAAAAAACTTATATAAAGTACGGCTGTGTACTTACTTTATATATAATGAAAAGAAAAATAAAAATACTTTTGAACAAAAAATTTCAAGTTCATTATAGCGTAGACAGACGACAGCGTTAAATATCACTAATGTGTATTAAAAATTTACCCTGACAGACGACAGTATTTGCATTAACAGCCAGGCCCACTAACTGCTTTCGACTCGTTCGAGTAGTCGTCTCAGTCACTCACTTTTTTTCGTCTGTGAGGCCCACTATCTATCTACTTATCGTTCGCTTAGCCTTACGTGTGCAACGTAAGCCATTTAAATATTATTGTTACCATATCAATAAATTCAGAAATTAATCGGCTATTTAAATAAAAAATCGCTAAAACAAGTAAAATCTAGTTTTAAAATTACAACTCTACAGTACTTTACGATGTGCTTAATGACAGAAGAAATGTAAACAAAAAAATAAAAAATAAACAAAAATATTATAAACAGAAAATTTTAAGCAAAACTGTTCCAAAATTTTTATTTTTTTATAATGTGCGATGGAAATATACATAAATGTAAACAAAAAACAAAATAAACAAAAATATTATAAACAGAAAATTATAAGCAAGTGTTCCAAAATTTTTCTTTTTATAAAGTGCGATGGAAATATCGGTGGCAGTATATTTTTTAAGTGATGATGAAGAGGCGGTAGAAATACCTCGAAGACAACTTCGAGATGCTACAAATGTTTTGGACCTGACGACAAACCAGTAAGTAAATAATTAATTATGTATGTATGTACATGTATATAAATACATATATAGGGTGTTTTGTTGAGGGGTATAGAACTTCGAATTGAAATAAAACACAAGAAAATCGTTTTAATGTCCATCAATTTGGCTTTATTGGAAGGATAAATTTATGCCATTAATGTTCAAATATGATTTCGGGCATGTGGCCGCCGCGGCTGGCTCGAATAAAGCTAATTCTACAGGTCCAATTTTCAACCACTTTTTCGAGCATATGGGGCCGTATGTTGGCAATAACGCCACGAATGTTGGCTTCCAAGTCCCCTAACGTTTCTGGTTTGTTGGCGTAGACGAGCGACTTTACATATCCCCAAAGAAAATAATCCAATGGTGTCAAATCACACGATCTTGGTGGCCAATTGACAGGTCCATTCCGCGAAATTATGCGATGGACGATTATGTCGACCATAAAATGGACGGAGCTTGCGGTAAACTTCGCGAACTGAACCATTATTTTCGAAATAAATTTGCACGATTTGCAAGCGTTGTTCTTTTGTCAACCTGTTTATGATAAAATGGCAAACCAAACTAAATATTAATCACTTGACAGCTGACAAAATGGCCGCCAGTTAAAAAAGTGATGCCAACTTAAAGTTCTATACCTCAATAAAAAACACCCTTTACTATAAACTGAAGCAGTGTTCTTTTATATGCATTAACTATATAACCTTGCATTATTTTAGATTTGTTGCAAATTTTCGAGTATCTAAAGATATATTTGTTATGATACTGGAAAAATTGCAGAACAAATGGGTACAAGGAAGCCGTGCCACTTATGTTCGGCCTGATATTAAGTTGGCAACGTTTTTACGTTTCCTAGCAACTGGAGGTTACCAGAGGTCGCTTGGAAATGAAAGTGTTACATCAACAGATAAAGCAACGGTTTATAGAATTATAAACGAATGCCTTAAGCTGTTTGCAAGTTTCATTTGTCCGGAGTGGATTAAAATGCCCGCACCTAATGAGGAACAGGAAGTCATCCAAAAATTCTTTGAACGCTTCGGATTTCCAGGTGTGTTAGGATGTGTTGATGGAACACATATTCGCATAAAAACTCCGGGAGATGAAGTTAAGCATTTGTACTTCAATAGGAAGGGCTATTGCAGTTTAAATGCAATGATGGTAAATATATGGGTAGTCTAAAATCGTTATAGTTTTTAATAAACTTTTTTTATTTTTAGATATGTGATTACAAAATGAGGATAATGTTTGTGAATGCTAGGTATCCCGGCTCCAACCACGATTCATTCATATGGGAGTACAGCGTCGTTAACCACAAATTACAAAATCAATTTGAAACCGGAAGAAAAAATATGTGGATTCTAGGTAATATATACATAAGTATATAGAATATGTTTATATACTCATTTATTTATTATGTTGTTTTAGGGGATAGCGGTTATAAATTAAAGCCCTTCCTGATGACGCCATTTAGAAACCCAACAGATGTGTATGAAAGGTTGTACAACCAAAAACATACAAGCACACGAAATGTAGTTGAACGTTGTTTTGGTGTGCTCAAAAATCGGTTTCGGTGTATTCTTGGCTCACGAGGGCTTCACTACACCCCCGAAAAAGCAACACAAATCATAAATGCTTGTTGCGCTGTCCACAATATGTGCATAACATATAAATGCTTTGATGAAGCACTTCAACATTTGGAAGCTAACATAGATTCCGAAGATGATGCATACAACGCTAATGACCCAGTAGAAACGGCTGCTGTTGCAATTCGACGTAACATTGCAATTAATTTGTAAATTTAATTATTATTATCATTATTATTATTATTATTATTATTATTATTATTATTATTATTATTATTATTATTATTATTTTTATTATTATTCTTACCTCTTATTATTTCAAACACCATACAAAAAGATCATATTTTCTTGTCAGTTTTGTCATTTTAGTTAATTTTATTACATTTTAATATTTTTGTTTCCATAAATTCATTTCTTAAATAATATTGCATAAAATAAAAAAAAAAATTATCATAAAATAATTTGTTAATTCAAAAAAAAGTAAATAAATTTAAATTATTATATATATATATATATAAAACAAATAAAAATAGTTAAACATTAATTCATATACATATCTAAGTAAAGCTTTGGCAAATATTTGAGATCAAAGGATCGTATATAAAAAATTTATTATTATTTAGGCTGTTTTAGGCACTTACTTTAAATTATTTGCTAAAATTTCAATTGCCTGCAGCATTTTTAGTTGGATTTCTGATTGTTTTTCCACTGCTTCTGC
Source organism: Tachina grossa (assembly GCA_949987645.1). NCBI lineage: Eukaryota > Metazoa > Arthropoda > Insecta > Diptera > Tachinidae > Tachina > Tachina grossa. The sequence continues at coordinate 211,625,934 of OX465274.1, forward strand.
AACTCGATTTACGGCAACAACCAAGTTTTTCGTAGCTTAAACCTGCTCTTGCGACGTTGAAGCTAACTTTTCACTGGCTGCCAACTGTTGTGAAATTAGGGCATGTTGATTTCCAGCTACCAGCACTTTCTTTTTTTTTTGAGATGATGTTAAAAAAACATTTTCAACATTGCCCTCAAAACTCTTCTGTTGTTGTGTTTGCTGTTATGGCTGGTTTTTTTCAGTGCCTTTATTTTGATGTTGCCTGGTGGGAGTAATTACTGCAACTGACTTGCTAGTCTTTGGTGGTGAATCCGTAAGCGCTATGAAGCAGTCATCTATTGAGTCAATAGTCTGCGAACAGTGTGCTTCTGAGTACCCAAACACATCCCCACTTGGTGCTGCAGATTTGGAAAGCGACAGAGTTCGGTCAACTATTTCCTCAATTGAAGACAACTGGTTCATACGATACGGGCCACCACCAGTTGCATTCATATTTTTTTTATTTTCCGCTACTTTTTTTTTGTTCGGGATTTCAAGTCAGCCCAGGTCTATAAAAATATTCGTTGATGTACTCGTATGTACACACTTACATAAGTATTAAAACATGCAATTTTACTTACCTTCTTCCACTCAACAACAGAACGTAGAGGCGGACCCATAGCATTTAATTTGGTTGTTAGTAGCTTCCACTGCTCTTCAAGGGACATCCTACTACTTCCAAATACAAAAAGGCCTCTAGCGAACTCCGGATTTTGCTCCATATGTTCACCTAGAGCTTGTAATTGTCCTGGTGTAGACTTCTTAATGCTGCAATATAAAATATTTATGAGTACCACTTTTTTAACAACATATACATATATATTTATACATTTATATGCATATATGTATGTACAAATGTATGTAAATGTAAAAAATATATTACTTACCATTTAGATTGTTCCATTTTTTTTAAATTAATTTTTTTTTTCAAATTGCACTTCACTGGTCGCTAATAAAAAAATAAGTGACTTCTTTGACATTTGTTTTCTCTTAGATACCATATGTTTTTACTTAGCGGGCCGCAAATTTGTATGTAGAGTTTTACGTTATCGTTTTCTTGTCGACTTGTCGAGATAAATGTTGTTAGTGGGCCGCAAATCAGCTGTTTTTCGTTAGGTGTGCGACAACTCGAAAAGGAAAATCATCGTGGGCCTGGCTGTAAGTAAACAAAATCTGTACATACCTTTCGTGCCACACACTTCGATAATTTTAAAATGGAAAAATGTGTCTCGATTTTAATATTTCTTTGCTCTTTTTCTAAAAACAATTAAAATAACTTATATTTTCTGACCGAATCGCATTTTAATTTTGAAAACCAAAACAATTTGCCAACATTTGATTGTTTGTTGACGGTGTTACCATATTAGGACTGTGTTATCATATAGCCATTTAGTGCATTTACGGATGAGGATAATTCACAACTTAATTTGCATTAAAACAGTTAATGCAAATTAACGCTGTCGTCTGTCTATGCTATTAGTGTGCTTGTGATTGAAATTCAATATAATGAGAAAATCAATACACTAAAATAAAAATTATTATATAATATTTGTATTTCTAACGGAAAATATTTTATTTAAAAGTGACTAGGCACGGTTGATTTTTAATACTCGTGTGAAAAAGTTTGTTTTTAATAATACAAAAGTGAAAAAAATAAAACTATATATAATAAATAAATAAATAAAATAAAAAGTGAAAGCAAAGGAAAACTACTAAAGGTTCTGAGGGCCTTAGATTGCGGAGCTGTTTCTCAATATTTAAGGCGTAAGTAAAAATATGAGTTTTTTTTATCGATTATGCGTGTTGTATTTAACAAGTGCCGTTGCACACACGGCAATTTTAGTTGAGCAACTTTTTAGTTCATCGGCGAGAGAGGAAAATATGATACTTCCCACCTTCATTATCTTCTCTTTCATCTCCCATAATCCCAAAATTTGCTCAACTGCAATTGTCGTCTGTGAACCCAATATGTAACTGCTATCGCTTCAGTCCTTGCAAATAATAAAAAAAAACAAAATACACACTTTGCTAACATTATGAAAATGTCCGTAAAAGATGTATATATAGAAGTATATTTTAATCTGTATTTTTTTTATATTTTATAAATATACATACTAGGGATGCCAAACGGGAAATCCCGAACCCGGAAATCCCGGGATTTTCGAGATTTGGCAAATCCCGAATCCCGGGATTTGTAAAATTCAATCCCGGGATTTCATTTTCGGGATTTCTTAGCAATTTTTATATAAAAACTTTATAAATTCAAATTTTCGTTGATTTTAAGGTATTTTTTATAATATTTAAAAGTCCCATACAATTTTACACGTACAGTTTTAACAATTTAATGACTATTCGTGACATATTTCTTATAAATTAACAACAAGAGCAAAATAAATAATACTTTCTTACGGTTATTTACATCAAAGGTGCTACAATATATGTACATTTTAGAATTATTTTGAAAACAAAAGAAACATAACGGGTGTTTTTTTTAGAGGTGTAGAACTTCGAATTGAAATAAAACACAAGAAAATCGTTTTAATGTCCATCAATTTGGCTTTATTGGAAGGATAATTTTATGCCATTAATGTTTAAATATGATTTCGGGCATGTGGCCGCCGCGGCTGGCTCGAATAAAGCCAATTCTACAGGTCCAATTTTCAACCACTTTTTCGAGCATATGGGGCCGTATGTTGGCAATAACGCCACGAATGTTGGCTTCCAAGTCCCCTAACGTTTCTGGTTTGTTGGCGTAGACGAGCGACTTCACATATCCCCAAAGAAAATAATCCAATGGTGTCAAATCACACGATCTTGGTGGCCAATTGACAGGTCCATTCCGCGAAATTATGCGCTCATCGAATGTTTCCTTCAATAAATCGATTGTGACGTGCGCTGTGTGGCATGTAGCGCCGTCTTGTTGGAACCACAACTCATCCACATTCATGCCATCCAATTCGGGAACAAAATAGTCGGTTATCATGGCTCTATACCGGTCTCCATTAACGGTAACTGACTCTCCAGCATTATTTCGGAAGAAGTATGGCCCAATGACTCCACCAGCCCATAGAGCACACCAAACAGTCAGTTTTTGTGGATGTAATGGCGTCTCAAGGGTCTCATGTGGATTCTCTTCACTCCAAATGCGGCAATTTTGCTTGTTGACGTAGCCATTCAACCAAAAATGAGCCTCATCACTGAACAAAATTTTGCGATGAAAATCAGCATCGAGATCAATCTCATTTTCGGCCCATACACCAAAATCACGACGCATTGCATGGTCTCGCGGCTTTAATTCTTGCACAAGCTGGATCTTGTAAGGTCGCAAGCCAAGATCTTTGCGCAAAATCTTCCATAAAGTTGATGGGCAAAGCTCCAATTGCTGTGCACGGTGGCGAATCGATTCATTCGGGTCCTCTTCAACACTTTGCTCTACAGCGGCAATTGTTTCTTCGGTGCGCACTGTTCGACGTCTCTGCGGATGCGCATTATCACATAGAGTAAACGTAGTGCGAAAACGATCCATGGTTAACCGAATTAATTGCTCTGATGGACGATTATGTCGACCATAAAATGGACGGAGCTTGCGGTAAACTTCGCGAACTGAACCATTATTTTCGAAATAAATTTGCACGATTTGCAAGCGTTGTTCTTTTGTCAACCTGTTCATGATGAAATGGCAAACCAAACTAAATATTAATCACTTGACAGCTGACAAAATGGCCGCTAGTTAAAAAAGTGATGCCAACTTAAAGTTCTATACCTCAATAAAAAACACCCATTAGTTGATAACAATATTTATTATTTTATCGATAGCTTCTACACAACGTTGCAGCGAAATATCGATAAAATAATAAATATTGTTGTCAACTATTTACAAAAAGGACATAAAGCTTAAATAAAACTTGTATATATTAAACTAAAAGGTCGAATAAATTATTATAACGTTAATTAAAAAATAAATTAAATCTTTGTATTCAATAAATCAAGTTAGGATTTCTTAAAACAGGTGCATTTAGAGATTAATTCAATCTAATTTTTTCTTAAATGAATCTCGTTTTAGGATTATTTCAAGTACGGATTCGCGATTAAATACACTAGAAAATTCTTGAATCAAGCGCATTTTGAATTTGATTCAATCTCAGGTTTTCTGAAATCAATCCTGTTTTGGGTTTATTTCAAGTACGGATTCAGGATTAGATATGGATAAAATTAAGTATTTAGCACTTGAATTATTCGTACTTGAATCAAGCCTTCTGTACTTGATTTAAGTAAATCCGTACTTACCGTACTTATGACACCGCTTTGGATTGATTTAAGTACGGATGGATTGATTTTTATTTTGAGTGTGAGATTGTAGATTTGTAGTTCTGAATAATATATTGCGAGTCTACTGATTTAGTGCTTGAGCAGCAACAAATGCTTCTAAACGTGCTTAACCAACATATGCAGTTTTTTACAATTTTTTTTTATTTTTAAGTAATTTTGGGCACATTTAAAAAAAAACAATCATCAAATAATATAATCACGAACTCAAGAAGTTGCCCTGAATGTTCTGTTAACTGCATAACTTTAGGCAAAGATTGGCAGCACTTTTTTAGAGCCCTGAACAAAACCATTTAAAAGAACTTTCAAGATATAATTTTCCAAATGCTTTACTGCAGCGAAGTCTTCACAAACAAACACTGAACAACACTGTTTGCAAGACATTTGTTTCACTTATTCTAGGTATAGAAGTAAAGAAGCAACTACAGGGTGGGCCAAAAGAAACCAAGGGGTGTAAAAGTTTAATAACTTTTTTGTTTATTAATTTTTTTTATTTTTTCTTTCAGATTATATAGACAACACTTGGAGAATTTATAATGGAGTGGTTCACAACTGAACAGAGAATCAGAACAACAGAATTTTATTATTTAAACCAGAGATCAATTATTTTAACGCAAAGAGCATATCGTCGACATTTTAACGTCAGAATTTCGCCCTCTGAAGCGATGGTTCTGGGGTTCTCAAAATCCAAGAGCCATTCATCAACGCCAATCGCACCCCATCAGGTGTACAGTATGGTGTGGGATCACATCTGAAAATGTCATTGGGCCCTACTTCTTCGAGAATGAAGATGGAAGTGCTGTAACCGTAAATGGAGAGCGGTATCGGTTTATGATAGAAAATTTTTTACGTCCTGCTCTTGAAAACAGACCTGGTATGTGGTTTCAGCAGGACGGAGCCACTGCCCATACTGCCCGAGACACAATGGCACTTTTAAGTGAAATTTTTGGAGAGCGAATAATTTCTCGAAATTCGGAAATTACTTGGCCAGCGCGATCGCCAGATTTGACAGCACCCGACTATTTTCTTTGGGTTTTTTTGAAGGAGCGAGTGTATGTGAACAAGCCAGAGACAATCCTTGAACTCAAAGCAAACATTGTTGCAGAAATTCGAACGCTACAGCCACAAGTTTTGAATTATGGAAAATGCTCTAAACAGAGCCCATCAGTGCGAAACTGAAAACGGTGGTCATTTAAGAGACATAATTTTTCATACTTAGTGTAAAAAAATTTCCATTTTGTATATTATATAATCTGAAAGAAAAAATAAAAAAAAGTTAATAAACAAAAAAGTTATTAAACTTTTACACCCCTTGGTTTCTTTTGGCCCACCCTGTACTTCGTGACGACAGAATTTATGATGTTTTTCGTACGGATGGGTGCGTATAGAAACGTTGTGCATGTACATACACACATAAGTTGTGAGTATACTCTTTTATTTTAGCAGTCGCCTTCAGCTAGTTACGAAAAAGAAGTCTTCGCGAGATCGCTTGTAAACACTCATATTCACGAATATCAATACACTAGAGACCTGTGTAAAAGGTCTTTAAATGTAAATACGTCATGATTTTTAAATGTATTCACGTCGCATGTATTATACTAAACCAATAATAAATGCTGTCGTACTATAAGCGACGCACGATGGATGTATTGGTGTACGTGTATATCAGTGTTAACAAGCGATGTCGCCAAGACAGCTTGTTTGTAACAAACACTCAAAAGAAGTACTGTTGATTAGTGTATGCTTGTTATTTTTCATATTGTATGTTTGAGTGTGTGTGTAATATGTAGATGGTAAGCTATTGTGGGGTTAACCGCATACAACTAATTTTAATGCATGTGTGTGCCTTTGCATGTGCGCATAAAAATAAAAAATCATACACACATACATGCATGACGTTTGCACACGCGCTCATGCGTAGAAAGAAGCAAGTATCGCAAATTCTTCCGTCACGAAGTGTTTTCTTCTTTACTCTTATACCTACAATACTCAAACAAATTTCTTGCAAACATTGTTGTTAACGTTTGTTTTATAAGATTTCGCTGTAGTAAAGCATTTGAAAAACCCCTTATGTCTTGAAAGTTCTTATACGATGTCTTATGCAGGCCACTACAATACACCCGTCGTGCTTCGCTTATTACACGACAGCGTTTATTATTGATTTAGTATAATACTTGATACGCTAATACATTGAAAAAGCAAGACGTATTTACATTTCAAGAATGTTTACGCAGGGCTCTAATACACATACATATCGTTAGCAAAAATGCAAAAAGTCGTAGCTAACAAAAAATATAGTTTTACAGCAGAAGCAAAAAAATCTCAAAAAAAGAGCTAAAATAACTAAAAAACTAAAGGGGACTTACCACTTGTTTTTTATAAAAGCGTAATTTTTTATCGCAGAAGTGTAAAATTTTGTCAAGAAATGCAGTCGATTTTGAATTTTTTGTTAAAATAAGTAGCTTTTCTACTTTAGCTAACGATATAATGTTTATTTTTTCAGTAATATTTTATTGCGTAAAGTAATAGTGAAGAATTCTGGTGTTTCAATGATACATTTTAGAACTCACTTGAGAGCCGAATTAACGTTAAAAAGTTCACACTATTGAATTATGACATTAATAAGAGTTGCTTGAATTTTGGGATACCTTTTACAATAGATGAAATAATTTTATAAAGGGGGCATTACGTGCCAACAGCTGTATACACTTATTTTTAATTTGTTTATTAAGCAAAAGAAAAATTAAAAAAATAAATAAAATCGAAAAAGAGTTCGAGAAAAATAATTTCAAGAAAAGAACAAACAAACGTCAATAAAAATATGTTATATGAAAGCACTCAGTACTCGAACTAGTACGTATGTTAGCGCTTAATTTTTATTAGAGGCATTATCAGTTCCAATTCAGCAGCGAAAACTTAAAGTTGTGTTTGAAAATAAAAATAAAATATTAAAAATCATTATAAGTGTATAAAAATGTTTATTTTTGAGAACATTTTAGCAGTCTTAGTGAGCGGCTTTTTAATACTTCTGCAAATTCCAGTGGCTTTATCTCACGAATATACAGACTTTGTGTTAGAGATTTTGCTTGATGGAGAAGCTATCTGTGGCGGAACTTTGATAGAAAAGACTTATGTTGTCTCGGCAGCGAGTTGCGTTTACAACATGCTCCATAATCCAGAAAGATTGACTGTGGTAAGTCACAATATTAATTCGACTAGTGGTGATGTTGCAGCACAGGTAAGCAGCATAAACATACCTGGAACCTACAACAATCGTACAATGTTGAAGAATGTGGCTGTGTTAAAATTGAAAACACCTCTTGAAATAAGACCAGCAGTTTTTTGCAATAAATACTGGAAGCGGGGAGATCCGGTTATATTATATTCTGGGAGTAAAAGGCAAGAACGAAGTATTTCTTTCCCTAGACATTTGGGAATTGAAAATCTTCAAATAGCTGGTGCAGACAAGTGCAAAAATTTATTCGATTCCCATAGAACTTTAACAGGTTCAACGTTTTGTGCTAATTCACATGTTTCCGGTAAATGTCATAATTTTTTGGGATCGCCAGCCATAATTAATGGTCAATTTTGTGGTATTGCCTTAAAGTTTTCTGAATGTAATAGCCAGGAATTTGACGTTGTCTTCACTAACATTCTGCATGTTTATGACTATATAAGGAGTTGTATGAAAACTAAAAATCACTTAATAAAATAATTTGCAAAATAATATTTGTTTTGGTTTTTATTTTCATAAGAAACTTTTGTAAGATATTATAAAAAATATACTAAAATAGCCTGGGTTGGATGAAATTTCGAACACGGTGTAGTTGTGTGTGTATTATAGCATTGCACAGATACATCTGTTTGCAGAAGTTTTTGCATGTTTTTGGTTCTGGTATGAACAAATATGTTATTTAGCGTTTTCTGTTACTAGTTGTAAATGTTGATTTTTAAAGCAATTATTGTATGGTTGGGCAATGAGCAAATGAAAACAACACATTTATTTTTTTTTTTTTTTGTTTTTTTAAAACAAATAAGATACATAAAACTGCTTTTACCGTAAGTGCCTTATGTTGTGTTGAGAAAAAAATACATGTCTGATGATGAATGAATAAAAGCAAAATTTCACATACATATGTAAGTAGATGATACATGTACATGAAACACATGAGCTTCAAATACAAAAAAATGACACACGATATGCAAGTGTAATTACTCTCAGAGCAAAATTGTTTGTCTCTCTCTCTAAACTTGGCTGCGCCACAAAATAACATAGCGAACGTCCGCACATACATCTGTCCATCATGTACTTGTTTCAACAATGGTTTTTTTCATATATTTTTAAGCAAAAACAGATCAAACAGTTGCTCAGCAGCAATACAATAAGCAATTGTTATTTGTTTTTAATTGTATTGTAATTTGGAAAAGCACGCACACACAATAACTCTTATACTAGTTCTGTCGCTCACACTACAATTACATGGTACATACCATGGTATATTTGTTTTGGCTATACAAACGAGTATACAAATGCAACCCTTTAGTGTGTATATGTACATATCGTTATCTCAATATGGAATATATATAACTCATTTTTTTATGGAATCCAGATTTAGGCATTTTTAGTTCTTCTATTGAAATATACAAAAATTTCGATTACAAAAAAAAAAAAAAAAAAAAAAAAAAAAAAATGAATTAGGGCCTTTCTATTATAAGATAACAATATGTACATTAGACTGGGCCTTATTTTCTATCATCGCAATATTTAATGCAGGAACCACTTAAATTGTTCCTTTCACAAAAAACTCATTCTGTAGATTCTTAAGTCGATATTATAATATTAACTCGCAACGCATCGAGTTCAAAGTTCGCCATAAAAGGGTAAAAATTCACGAAAAATGTCATTACTGCCCCTGAGACTTACCCCCAATAGCTCTTTCTCAAAAAAATTTTCATGAATATAACTACCCACATACTACACCACTCCTTAAAGGTGTTTACATACAAAAATTATACTTTTATAATTTTGCCCTCTTTTTATGGTTCCGTGCACTAAAGATGGAAAGGAATCGTATTGTTTTCGCTACTACGTCCGTCTCTCCCTCATAGGTTGTTTTCTCGAGAACCGTAAGAGCTACGGACCTGATATTTTCACAGAATATGTAAAAATTCGGCTGCTACAACAATAAATGTATGACAGTTAAAAAATTAAAGGTTGTTCTAAAGCGAGCAACGAAAAATTTTTAAATCCTAATGTAATATACAGACACTTGAAATTTTCAGTTATTTTATTTTTATGGTGACTGCACCAATTAACACTGACATTAAAAAAATTTAAATTAAAGGGCATTCTATCAAATAATGTAAGTTTTACTAAGTAATATTGACAACTTGTTGTAACTGTGAAGAGGCAAACAATTGAAATTTTCAAAAACCTAAAAACTAAAAAATCCCAAATTATAAAAATGGCCCAAGAGAAAAAAATTGCCAAAAACTGAAAAAAAAACGCCAAACCGAGAAAAAATCGCTTAAACTAAAAAAAATCGCTTAAACTAAAATATAACGCAAAAAAAAACTAAAAATCACGCCAAAACTAAAAACGCCAACAACCGGAATCAAGCGCCAAAACCAAGGCTGATGACAGAGTGGCCGCTAGAAGCGAAGCGAAGATAGAAGCGATAATAGTTTGAGCTATAACATGCTAGGAGCCTACCAAAAAATTTCAAAAAAGGTAATCGAGTTTGGAATTAAGCATTTTTAGTGGAAGCTGTTCCTTACTGGATTACCAACTTAATGATTTTAACAAGGCGTGAGACTAAAATAATCGATTCTTGAGAAGTACTTACCTCTTTTATTTGGAAACTTGTTCACGTAATCTATTTAATCTAAAAAAATCATTCTCTTCATTTAGCAACTTGTACATAATTTTTTTACATTTTAGGTAATGAGATTTGTAAGCGAGTAATGAAATTTGGTAATCAGAAAAGTAAGTCATTATATGTCAACTAGTTCTGATGGTAATGTGTAATTTTTTCCTGGGAGGTTCCAGAGTGAACGCTATATTGAAGAAAGCGATTCATTTTCTAGTGTTTTATAAGCACTTTCGTATTAAAAATGGATAATTAATACACACTTTCAATAAATCTCTGGCATTGAGGAAAAAGTGCTGAAGTCATATCTTACTATTTTGCAGGAGAGCACTTTTAAGCGTTCAAGTAGATTTTCACAAATTTATTTCTTTTACAGTTAAATTGGGAAATTCTTTGTTTAACTTTTCAATATATTTAAGTTGATATATACCAAAGTATAACCTTAATTAAGCCATTATTCCAAACGAAATTAGATGTTTAAAAAAGATAAGTCGCAAGTCCTTTTGCTATGACTTCTTGAAAATCACACAAATTTCTTGAGATTTTGACCAGAGGTACTTTCTAATATGCAGATTACGGAGGTACTCAATTTCAGCTTATCTCAACTTAAATACTTTTTCCTTTTTGCACCAGAAATGTTTGTGTAAAAAAAGGAAGGATATACAAATTTCAAAAATACAATACATACAAAAAGGAAAAAAGAATAATGCCATGACAAAAACAAAAACAAAAGGAAAGAAGCTACAACGTGCTAGAAATCTTTACACATCCTGCTTTGTTGCACACACTCGCAACTAGTTTCGCTCGCACTCTGACATCTTTTAAGCGATCACATAAGAAACCACAGGCGGTGGTTTGTAGCACATTGTAGCGCCATCTCACATTATTAAAGCTTCTAGCGGTCACTCTGTCATCCGCCTAAGAAGAAGCGAAAAAACTAAAACAACAAAAGTTTAACGTATGCTTCATTTTTTTTAATGTCTACACACAAAAAAAATGTTTTTGCGATAAACACATTTAATTGAAAAAAAAAACAATTAAAAAATTTTATTGAAATTTATTAAAGCAATCGACAATACGAATAAAGCCTCAACACTAAAAAAACCCCGAAAATTGCCAAAATCCAAAAAAAAAATCGCCAAAACGAAAAACAGCGTTAAAACTAAGAGAATCGTTAAAACGAATGCCCCTATCACGGTTTTCAACTTTGAAAATAGTTTGGTTGGGATTGATAAATTTGCATTACCATTCTCCACTAAATTAACAGTTGACTTTTCAGTTGTGTTTTGGTACTCTGCGTAAGTTTGGTTGAGAAACACGTTGAGTATACATAACTGCTTTTTAGAATTTGGGTCTGTGGTTGGGTTTTTATAGTTACCGGTTGGCTCGATATAAAAAGCAGAAGAAATGGAAAAATCGTAACTTGAAATATTTTGTATGGTTCATAACAAAATTTTCTTAACAGTTTCAGTATCGGCGGTATACTCGGAATACAAAGATTTCTTTAGGTTGGTTTTAGGTAATCCAACAAATAACAAAACATTTCTTTGTTCTGCCGGAAAGAACTAAAAACCTTCCATAAAAAGTTTTAAAGAAATTTATTCCCTATTTTGATTATTCACAGAAAAAATTATTCCCAAAAAATTTTAAACAAATATTGGTTTGAAATCAAACTTAGTTTCAGTAAATATTCTGTACTGTTCCACTAAATTAATTTGTACCAAAAAACTGTATAGAGAAGAAACAGGGGTCAAATCGTTACATCCGTGAACGTACAACTCGTCACGTAAAAGCACAATTTTCAGATTATGACATACGTGAACGTATTGAAATCCCATTCAGTTTATACGATTGACGTATCATTTAATTTGTTTCCGTACGATTGCCGATACGATCACGTATGTAACGATTTGAAGCCAGGTCACGACGTTTTTCGGCTACGTTTCGGCATTTACATGTATACAACACGATCAATCAAAATAAACAACAACAACCGCACAACAGCACGTTGTTCCTATCAACAAGCAAGATAAACACCAACACACTGAAATAACATTTTCTCTCAGCCGAACTCTGATTAATTTAATTTTTTACACAATTTTTATCGGAATTTACATTTACCGCATTCAAATAAAAAATTTACTGATTCAACGAATTTGATTACTGAAAATGAAATTTAGTTTTTTCTGTGTTCCTTTTCTTGCTTTGGGCAGTTCAAGAGGGTTAGAATCATCACGAATTTTTCTTTTGATATGCAGCACATCTATATTTGTGACTTCGTTTTCGTCGCCATAAAATAAATCTACATATATTTGTATCCTTTTGGTATGATTTATTTTAATAAAAATCTAAAATTAATAGTTTTTCTAAGACTTTGTGTTTTTTAAATTTTCACACAAATTAATTGCTTTCTGTCAAACTTGATATTTACGTATCATACGTACATATTTTAAGTTGGCAACGCGATGAAAATTTCAACTAAAATCAGTTGTGTTCATAATACCAAAACACAGTTTGGTCGTGTGTAAATTTCGTCTACTCTTAGACGACCAAACTGAATTTAGTTGAGAAGCGTGATAGGGGCATAAAATAAATTGCCAAAAAGCGAAAAAAATTGCCAGAATTAAAGAAAAGAGGTCAGTAAAAATCTAAATCGACGAACACGAAAAAACGACAAAAGTAAAAAAAACGTCAAGAATAAAAAAAAAACGCCAAAACTAAAAAAAAATCTACAAAAACCGATAAAAAAAAATTTAAAAAAATGTTAAACACCAGGTAAGGTAATCGATTATATCGGGTGTTTTTTTTAGAGGTATAGAACTTTGAATTGAAATAAAACACAAGAAAATCGTTTTAATGTCCATCAATTTGGCTTTATTGGAAGGATAATTTTATGCCATTAATGTTTAAATATGATTTCGGGCATGTGGCCGCCGCGGCTGGCTCGAATAAAGCCAATTCTACAGGTCCAATTTTCAACCACTTTTTCGAGCATATGGGGCCGTATGTTGGCAATAACGCCACGAATGTTGGCTTCCAAGTCCCCTAACGTTTCTGGTTTGTTGGCGTAGACGAGCGACTTCACATATCCCCAAAAAAATAATCCAATGGTGTCAAATCACACGATCTTGGTGGCCAATTGACAGGTCCATTCCGCGAAATTATGCGCTCATCGAATGTTTCCTTCAATAAATCGATTGTGACGTGCGCTGTGTGGCATGTAGCGCCGTCTTGTTGGAACCACAACTCATCCACATTCATGACATCCAATTCGGGAACAAAATAGTCCGTTAGTCGGCTCCAATTGCTGTGCACGGTGGCGAATCGATTCATTCGGGTCCTCTTCAACACTTTGCTCTACAGCGGCAATTGTTTCTTCGGTGCACACTGTTCGACGTCTCTGCGGATGCGTATTATCACATAGAGTAAACGTAGTGCGAAAACGATCCATGGTTAACCGAATTAATTGCTCTGATGGACGATTATGTCGACCATAAAATGGACGGAGCTTGCGGTAAACTTCGCGAACTGAACCATTATTTTCGAAATAAATTTGCACGATTTGCAAGCGTTGTTCTTTTGTCAAACTGTTCATGATGAAATGGCAAACCAAACTAAATATTAATCACTTGACAGCTGACAAAATGGCCGCCAGTTAAAAAAGTGATGCCAACTTAAAGTTCTATACCTCAATAAAAAACACCCTGTATATGCTAAAGTTAGTATAGTATTACATATCTAGTTTCTGTATGGAACCCTTCCTATACGAGTCAATGTCACACTTTACTTAATTTATTTTTTATTTTCTTTATGCCCCTAGAGGATGAAAATGTACGAGTATAACCCAACCTAATTGATTTTTTTCGGCTACATTTTGCATAAACACAACAACACCTTATCTTTTCTCTACCCAGATAAAAATATTTTTATAAATTTTGATCACATCGTTCTAACTGTTTTTATGGTATCTCTTACCAACTTCACTACACTTTTCTTAATACGCCAATCGCTTATTGAATTTTTTTGCATAAGTATATGAGCAACATATGTTAAAAATTTAATGAAAATATATATAACTAAATACAAAATATGAAGAACGATATGAGTAGTAATGCTGCATTATGACGTTGTTTGAGTAAATGAGCGCTACATATAAAATATTTAACCGTATTCAAATATGCTCGAGTATTAAGAGCCATAACAACTATTACAAACCAAACAAATTTTTTTTTTTAATAAATACACATAATGATACCAATCACCAAAATGATGATGATATAACTTTGAGCTGGACTATAAACATCTTATCAACAAGCTTCAACAAGTTACAAAAAAAAAAAAACATGGTTTGCATATTACAGGCCATAAAAGTGGTCATACAAAAAATCAAAGGAGATAAGGACTCGTCGTATTATAACAAAAATTCAAACACAAAGCGTGCACAAACAAATACACACAATAATTTTCTATTAATACAACTTTGCGCATAGATGTTTCATAAAAACGTTTTTGAAATAAGAATTTTTCGATTTAAAGGCCATCAAGTCAATATAAAAGACATTAAATGAGATGCGTACAAAATTATTGCGAAAGCAGCAGGATGAGTTTAAAGTGAATGCTGTCTGCTAATAATTTTAATATAGAAAACCAAACAATCTTGTAAATGTTGCGTACAGAGTCAAAGTCAAACATTCATGTGGATTATTGTAAAGTACATAAACAATTGCCAAATTTCTTAAGCTCCCAGCATAATGGTTGTGGCAACACAAAAGTATAAATCCTTATTAAATGTTGTATATTAACCTTTTGTCTATGGAAATGCTTTTGGTATAACTAACTATTACGCATTATCGTAATTAGCGTTTTGGTTTTCATGACTCATTGTCTCTTGTTTTTCTTTACAAACTGAAGAATACGAGTATTTTGATTAAAAAGGGGGTTTGTTTAAATTCAGCTCTTCTTCCTTTGTTTCATTTTCAATGAATTTTGGAATTTAAAATATTAAATAAATAAAATTCTTTTTGCTATACATACGCATACAAATTTCTATTATATTCATTTAAATAAACGACGATAGGCCAACAAAATAAACAATATACAGTATACAATATACAATATACAATATACAATATGGAAAACGATCGTTTTTAAAATGATTTCAAAGCAATCGTTTTGAAAAGGTGTGATGAATTCCGATCGATTTTGAGTATCATTTTTGAGCCAATCTGAAACTGCGGACTTTCAAAAAGCACACTAAAAGAAAAAATTTTAACCATGTAATAGGGCTGCGAAAATAAATTTATCAAAAATTTTTAGAAAAACCATTAAAAACAAATTTTAAAATTATTGACAAAACGACTATAGAAAACACGTCACACCTTTTATCGTTTTCAAATTGATTTTGAGCCTAAATCGTTTTTCATCACATACCTGATAATTTCAAAACAGATTTTATATTGACGTCAATTAGAAAGATGGTAGCACAAAAAGAAGGCATTTATTGTTTATGCTTAACAAACAACTACATACAGGTAGAGTCGGCGTTTTTAGTTTTAGCATTTGAAAACATATTTTAATACACGGTGCTACAACGTTGCACCCTATTTTAACACTTAAAAAATGGCAATCGTATGGAGGTTGTATTTGTATTTTCGTCGTTGTTAGACACACATATATTTTTACCTAAAAAAACATTAATGTGGAAAAAAAAGTAATTTTTGCACTTATTTGAAAGTTTCAATTAGTGTTGAAGTACATTCGAATAATTTAGTATTTAACAATTTTTTTTTAGAAACCATTGACAAAACGCAAATTTTTGTTTGACGTACTATCTAATTTTTTTTAATCAACTTTAAAAGGCTATTTTATTAAAATTATAATGAAATTCGAATCACTGAAATCCATTGAAAATCGTTAAATTTTAAACTTTATTGAAAAAAAATAATTCCAATTTGAATAGTTTGAAGTAGAGATGGGCGCGTGTCGAATTTTTTCAAAACGACATGACCCGAAGACGAATACTAAGAATTCTTACAAGCACGAAATACGCACGAGAGAAATTTTCTTGTCAATAAACTGCGCAACACGCACGAAATTAAATTTAATAGCAGGAAATCATTTTTGATATTCAAATAAATAAAATATAATATATAATTATATAATATATAAGCAATACTATTGGCAAAACATTTTTTCTGTTGTTTGTTTTGCCAACAGTGTTGTTTAGCGATTCTTTTAGAATATTTCGCTGTAGTAAAGCATTTGAAAAAATCTCTCATGTCTTGAAATGTCTTATAAATAGTCTTGTGCAGGACACTAATATGAACATATGCGTCATGATTTTTTTTTTATTTATTTTTTCTTAAGAAATTAGAAAAGTATGTATGTATGTATTTATTTAATCGACAACAAATATGCAAATGCGAAGTATTGATGATGTTGTTTGTATTTCTATGGAACAAAATTTTCTGAGAAAAGCCTACATATGAGAAACAATTAGACTAACATGCCTATTCACAGAAAGTATTGTGACTGAAAAATAGTCATAACTTTAACATTGTGACTAAAGACTAAAATTTCCGATTCTCAAAACAAATTTCTATCAACATAAATTTTTAAAATAAAGACTAGGAATGTAGACAATAATAGGAATTGTGACAGGCATTTCAAACTAAAATAATTAATATAAAATATTTAAGAAAGAGAAACTAATTTAAAAGTGGCAAAAGGTTTGTGCATATGTACATTTTTGCTAATAGCCAATTTTAGGAGTGATTTACAAATTCCACAAACAATCGAAGAGCAAGCTGTGCTCCCAAATTTTACCCTTATATTTATATTTTTTCTCGCGACTTTGTTCGCACTTAGAAAGAAACTGAGTAGGCTTTAAATTGTATTTAGGCCAATATTATCTAAAACAGACAAAATACCAACAGTGAAAATTTTCGCGATTTATTCTGTTTCGCACTACTTTCTCAATTTTTTTTTTTTTCATATCATTCTTCTCCAGACAATAATAAACCAAACAAAAAAAGGATATGTGGCCCAGGCCTTCACGTGTGCTGCCGTAGGAAAATGGGGATTCAATTTGTGTAGATAATGCGACTAGTCCATACATGCATGTAAGGACTAGTCCAAAGAGGAGTAGGAGTACTCCTAAACTACTCCAAATACATGAAAAAAGCTGGTCGATTTAACATTGCGATGTTCTAGGGTTGGGCCACATGCTCAAACTTTGCATTACATGGGCTAACCCCAAAACTACCGCATATGGAATAGCTTTAAACTAAACGAACACTTATCCTGCAGCATTGAATGCTTGTATGAAAACGCTATTGTCAATGAATGCATTACGTGGGACCATGATGTAACTAGTATATTTCATCTATATTGGACAACAAGGGAGTCCAACATTATTTGCAGGGGTAGATTATTTGAGCGTGTTAGTTCGCATGCGATACTTTTGGTTTTTATATATGTACATATGTATGTACATATATTTTTTTATATTTTTTATTTGACTTCATTCAATATTCAAATGCCATAATTTTTAATGTCATAATTTTCATTAACATAGAATGTTAACTATAAAATTTGGATTTTTGTGACTATGTTATGAGAATACAAAATTAAGTGCTAATTCACACGGTGAAATTTCTGACGTCTATTTTTCTTAATTCTCTTTTGAAGTTTTTTTTTTGGACGTCTAATTTTACTTCTCTTCACCCATATAGCCAATAAGCCAGAAGAGTAACAATAAAAAATAACAATAAGATAGAAGAGTAACATTAAAACGTAACAACAATAACAACAAGAGCAATGTAAAGAGAAATATGAAAAAAACCATGGAAAACAGAAACCGAGTCATTTTTTCTACCCCTCTTTCTTCTCTACACCGCTCGCTAACAAACAAAAAGTGACGCCGAAAAATAGACTTCATAAAAGTCTTCGTGTGAATTAGGTGTAAGACGGAGTCACAAGAGTAAATATAGAACTCTGTCATAGCAAAAATTGTGACTGACTTGAGACTTTTTCTGTGAATAGGCCTGTAAGTATGTAGATTAAAATTATAGAAATGAGAAGATAAATGAAATTAAAAACAACTTACAAATTTTTGCGGCATTTTTATGTGATAATATTCGTGAGGACTCACCTAGAAAGTAAAAAAAGAAAAAATATGACATTATAATATGTTAAGTAGAAATAGAAAATTCTGAAAATTTAATATTTATTTTTTTTTTGCGATATCAATATCGTGGTTATCAAATACGATTACGACATTTTTGTACCGATCACAATAACGGGGATTACTTTAGCAGTTTTTAGAAAAGTAATTTTTTCATTAAAGTATTTTTTTTTTTCAAGGGAAGACTTTCGAAATATATACTTATTTAAAAAGTTCCTTTTTCTTGGGTACTTTTTTAAAATTGCATTTTAAAAAATATGTTTTTAAGGTACTGTTTTTAAGGGTAGATTATTAAAGTACGTTTTAAAAAGCACTTTTCATAAAATTTGTTTCTTTCTAAAGCTATGTACAGACGGTTGTCAGATCTTACAATATTGTCAGTAAAATGTGCTCAAAATTTCTTACAACCGTGTGAACTGACAATTTTTGTCAGACGTCGTTGCAAGAAAAAGCATTGTCAGTCCATTGCAAGACTAGGAGCTGACAACAAATTGTCAGACATCTTACAATCGTGTGAACACATTGTAAAATTATTGCCAGATATTTGTCAGACATTTTAATATTGTCAGATGTGCGAAGTTTAAGCATCTGACAATGGCGTCATTGTAAGAGAATTCTTTCTATGGGCAACACTGCACACGCTTGATTTTAAAGAAAATATTTAAAATAAAATATATGCAGACAAAATCATTGCAATTGCTTCTTCATGGTCCATAATAATTTACATTTTCACTTTTTACATTTAACACAAACACAAACGATAAATATTTAACAATTTTTAACAAATGCTTTAACTCTGGCAACGCATAACAACAGATCTAACAATTTGTGCATATGACAACCGTGTGAACTGACAATTTTTCTACTGACAATTTTGTCAGATGAATTTATTGTCATACAACCGTCTGACAATAAATTGTAAGATTTTCTGACAACCGTGTGAACTGACAAGAAATATTGTGCTGGCAATATTCGATTGCCAGTACGTTGTCAGCACATTGCCAGATCTGACAATATTGTAAGATCTGACAATCGTCTGTACATAGCTTAAGATACATACTCGTATATAAAGATATTTTTCTTCCAACTCTTACAATTAAAAAAAGGGAAATATTTTATTTAGCATCGCAATTAAATATTTGCTCATAACTGCATTGAAAAAAAAAATAAAAACATATTGGTCAATAAAAGTTTGTGCCATGTAATTTAAACAAATGAACATATGCATGTATGAGAAAAAATATCTTATTTTTTATGCATAAAGTTCGCTTAAATCCCATATTAATTAAGTGATAAGTGAAACAATTAAATAATTAATTAACATAAAATGAAACAAAAGCATTTATTCATATTTGTTCTCGAAAAAACACACCCTCACACGCACACATATACATATAAACACACACAAGTTAAATAATCAAATAAGTATTTATGTATGTAATTATTTTTCTAACTATTGTATGAATGTCATTGTTATGAATAATATTAAGTAAATGCCATAAATTTTAATGTACATATAATAAGAATAATAAAGCAGAATAAATTATTATAGAATCTATACAACTATCAAGAAAAACAAAATAAGCTGTAAGTGTATGAACAGTAGTGTGAAAATTAAAGACACTTTTGTGTACATTTGGCAAACAAATGGGATAAGAAAAAAAATTTTATATGTTTACAAACACACACACACACATACAGGCTTAAATTTATGTTATAATAAATACTTGCAAATGATAATATTATTATGCAAATGAAATTAAATTGACAAACAGTAAAATTATGTTAAACAATAAAACATCTAAAAGTATGCAATGATTTTCAATAATAATTTATACCAGAGTGCTGCACAAGCCTTAAAAGATTGCTTACAAGCAATCTCCGTTGTTGCACAACAAATACTTCGAAAAGAGATGTGTTTTGCTTTACGATAATAATAGCGAAGTACAGAATAAAACTGCAATAGAACAATGTTGAAATAAAACAAAGCCTTTCAAAATAAAAAATGAAATAAAACATCAATATTTACATCGAACATTCAAAACATATTTGAATGTTCTGAAAGCAAAGAAAATGTTGCATAGAAAAGCAACATTTGCGTTTCATTAGAAATATGAAAGCTTAAAAGAGGTTTTATTTACATTTTTTAATTTATGTATATACAGTGAAACCTCTCATAAAGGAACCTCCCGCAACAGGACCCCTATAATAACTGGAAAAGTTTTACAGATCCAAAATTAAAATAAAAGAATGTGTACTACTCTCACAAGCGGACACCTCTAATAGTCGGACAAAAATATCACGACGATGAGTGCACGATGTTTCTGCAATGATTTATTGTTGTTTTATTTCATTATTCTTGCTTTTGGTTTTAATATTTTACTTGTTTTGAAAACACAAGTACTAACAAAACTGCTAAGAAACGTTTTGAATGATGCTAGCTTCATTCTAGTGAGAGTGATGATTTGTTTTGTTATTTATGTTTACAACTGAAACACGGTGCTTGGAAGTAGCGTGAAATAGAATACAAGATTTTTAGAACATGTTGCGCAGGGCTTTATTTTATACATTGTGTAGTAATATGTTTTTGCTTATTAATAGAAATTTCACTGTTGAAAAAAAAAACTATTTATTTGAAAATATTGATAAGTTAGGCATAAATTGCTAAACATTAAGAATAGCTACACAAGAAAGATGTTAAGTAAAAACTTTTTAAAGATACATATGCTGTCAGAGTAATTAAGTTACTTAAGCTAATAAAGTTTATCAAATAAATAGTTAAAGAGTTTAATTAAAGGAATACGTGGTATATGTACCACGACAAATTCAAAAATTTAATAGAATTTTTGTTGGTCTTACGTGCACATGCTCCTTATGTTCTTGGCATGAAACTACAATGTGATGCCAGCTGGATTGAACATATTTTTCAAAGTTCAAACGAGGCATTTAAGGGCAAAGGTTTTTTTTAAAAGATTTAAGCGATACTTCACTCCATCTGATCTTCTTCCTATTTAAACATGGTGAACTACCTATTACTTTGAACTTGAAAGGGAGTATAACATTAATTTTTGTTTTTATTTTTAGGTTTATGTTTGACATACGTTCAAACAAAACTAGGAACTATTAACAACAGCCTTATTTATAAAAATTATGAAGGCTTTATAAAGGGTTTTTTAAATAAATTTTCATACAAAATTTTTCTTATAAAGCCTTAATAATTTTTATAAATGAAGCTGTAAAAATTTACTGTCAAAGTAGTAGTCCTTAACGCAAAGTGTAATAAATTTACGAGGAAAATTTTGGAGGCCGATCTCTGGCTTTTAGTTCAGTTTGTGTGTCAATTTATGAAGCAAGTTGATGAAAAAGCATAGTTATTGGACAAACCGACTTGTGTACGTTCTCGTTCAGTGCGTTCAATCAAAAAAATTGCTGCTGTGGCTGAGAATTTTCAAAAACTTCCATCAACATGAACTTGTCATCGTTCTGAGAAACTGGACATTACTCGCACTTCTTTGAGAAAAAAAATATTGAATTGACCAGTACGCCATGTACTGCCCAGCAAGTCGTTGTATTCTTATGAATGATTCGATCACGTTTTTTTTAGTTTGAGATTAGATAGATAGATAGATAGATAGATTGTTCGATAGCGAATGCCATAATCTCAAACTGAAAAACGTTATGGAATTAGCACGTTACCGAAAGCAACGATTAGACCCCACAGCTTTTTTTAAAGCCGATTCAAATTTAAAATTTTAAATGGCTCACCCTTTATCACCTATATTCATTCCACCGAAAATGGAATACAACTCTCATGTATGGACCTTCGCTTCAAAGTCTATTTTGAGCCTACTCTAAGGCGAACAGGAGATAACGATGAAGCTTATGGGTGACAGCAGGATATCGAATTCTATTGACTCATTGGAGCTATCACACCGCTACTACAATGGAATGTAATCCAATGAAATCAGGGAACTTGTACTTTAAACCCGGATATTGTCACGCACAACAGGTTTTTCGTTAAGAACCAATTAGCTTATTGAAAAATTTAAAATATATGTTGTTTTTTATTATACTTTTTTTTGGTATTATTTAATCTTCATATTAAATAAGCTTTTAAGCTTAAATTAAATATAATATTTTCAAATCTTCTTTCCAACAACATTTCCTACTAAATCTAATAAATATTTATATAATAATATCAAATATGTATTTATATTTTAAATGAAATAGATGAAAAAAATCATATTTAATTGTTGTTGACAAACTAGAAACAATTAACAATTGGTTTTGGTCAAAAACTTATACAATACACAAAACACAAGCATAAGCAAAGGCCAAAGTTTATAATCCACAAGGAAATGATTTAATTCTACTAAAAACCATCATCTACAAAACAAATTCTATCCCAAAATATGATTAGGAAATTATGTACACACATACAAACCGAATGCAAACCACAAAAAGTCTACATACCAATACAGTTCGAAGTCTAAAGGAATTTTGTTTGGCACAAAAAGCACTAGACAAATTATTATTGAACACACAAATGTATGCTATGAAAAAAAAATAAAGAGTGTGTTATTTAGAATATGAGTAAAGTAAATACAGTTAGTTTTATGTGCGTACTGGGAGTGCTTGATGTTTATGGCAAACATTGTATGCAAGTATGTATGAGTAACATATCCGAATGTAGCCAATCACCCAGCAGCCAACCACAAAGTCAAAGGTTTTATGCTGCTATGATTTTTATCAACGCCTTTTCGCATGTTTGGTACTAAAATTTTAATTTAAATAAATAAGCATTTATAATTATGTCGCTACCTTAATATAGAATGGCCCTAACTAATTATTTTTTTAAATCGAGATTTTTGCAGCGTTCGATACGTTAGATGTTATTCTATCGAGAATTGCAAAGAACTCGATTTCAAAAAAATTAATTAGGGCCTTTCTACATTAAGGTAACTTGATACAGTAATGTCTGCTTAATTGGTTTTTGAACACTTCATGGCTTTTAAAACAATTTAACCGGCATGATTTTTGAATTAGTTAAGCGGGCAATTCAATTAACCCGCGATCAGTTAAGCGGAAACTACTGTACAAATTGTGCTTATATTAACTAACAAACCCTAAAATAACTAATAAATTACCTAATATTTTAAGCTTTTTTAATTTTTATAACAAGGAAACAGTTTTAACTAAATCTCTTCTAAAAAAATATAACCTATTAACATTTTTTAAAACACAAAACTTTAACTTGACAATCGAGATTTTAAGTAATCAAATTGCATACTCGAAACTCGAGAACAATATTTAAGTAGTCATGCTTCACTTTGAAAGGAATACAACCATTTAAAATTTTTTAAAAGCAACTTTAAAGTTTTCTCTGGGTATCATATCGCTCATTAATTCAAACAACGTCATAACTCCCAAAAAAAATTTTTTTTGAGTTAATGATGCAGAATTAATCCTCATATCGCTCTTCATTTTGTGTAAAAATTTCATACAAATATGTGAACCGGTCTATGAAAAGGAGGCTCATGACTCAAAAAATTATTTTTCATTTTTTTTTTTTTTTGGTTCGGATAGTTGTTGAGACGCTCTTTAATATGGTGAAAAGCAGAAAGTCCTAACTTGCTTAGAAGTGTACTAAAAATGTAGAGAAAGAAGAGCACAAATGAAAGAAAAACAAAATTTTATTGAAAATCGAGAATGAAGATTATAAATACATGTTTTTGAGTCATAAGCCAACTTTTCATAGACCGGGTCACATATGTATATTGTTTACACAACTCTTGAAAGCAAAATAAAATTTTCTTTTTCCACTAACTTGTATGTAAATTGAAAACTTTAAAGTCGTTTTCTGAAAAACTGTTTTTTTTTAGCTATCAGACGTTGTTTGAGTAAATGAGCAATATGTTCGCTGGGTTACACTAGTTTCATGAGCATCGTGGGTATATCTGTATGAATGTGCATTAGTGTGTATTCAAAAATTATTTTGGCAAAATTGAGTTGCATGCAATTGAATTGTACCATTATATTGGATTGAATGGCATAACAAACAAGCACACAAACAACCGACGAAATGAGTGCAAAAGCCCACAATGCCACAATTATATTTTCAATGTATGGCAATATTCTATGAAAGCAATTGTATGCAAATTTGTGAGTGTATGAACATGTAGAAGTTTTCTTTTCTTTTTTTTTATCAGATGATGTATTTGTAAGCTTTTAAGCCAGTGTTGCCATTGGACAATTCGGCTGTACTTTGTGGCTTGTCCCCCGATGTCGGCAAAAATAGTTCAATCGATCGATATTGAAATCAAAAACAAATTTTAATAATCCCAAGCTATTATTTTACTTATCCATTAAAATATTTTTTATTAAAACACAAATTTTCTTATTTTGTCGTTGTTGTCGGTCAAACATTTTCTGTTGAAATCGTAGAACAGGCCCCCTCTGTATTAAATTAGAAAGCAACTAAGAGTGAAAAAGTAAATAAAATATTTACTTTCTTTGAAAATGATATTCATATTAATTACGGTTGTCGAATTTATCGATTTGACTTCAGGAGTGTGTGTGCACAGAAAAAATTAAAAAACAACTTCAATTAATGTTTTAGTTAGAAATTTGTACTATTAATTAAATCCTGTCCTGCAAACAAATTGATAATATCAATTAATGAATTTGTGAGAATGAGGCTTTCTTGCTGTTGAGATCAATTAATAGATATAATTGAAAGTAGGCGTTTATTTTAAACAAATAATTAATTTGCCCAATTAAATTAGAAATTGAATTAAGAGGTTTTAAAAAAATAAATTGTTCATTGAAAGAATTAATGAAAGTATGTAATTGAATTGTGTAAAATTTTCAATTAAATAAATTAATTGACATAATTAAAAAAATGGATCTTTCAGTACATTTTTAATTACTATGTACTAGATAACAAAAAAAAATTTATATTTATTATTATTATTATATATTTTTTTTACTGAATAACTTTTAAATTACTCTTATGGCAACACTGATTTAAGAAAAATGTAACAACAACAAGTAGCAATAACAGTAATGCAAAATACACAGTGAACAACAAAAAAACCGTATTTTTTCTTCTTCTAGGAAAAAGGAAGACTGGAAAAAAACCGTACGGAGAAATATTATTTCTAAATTAAAGACACAAAACAAATTATTTATTATGTGTGTAAAATTGTTTAATAAATAAATAAATATTTTTATTCTTTTATTTTTTACTTTATCTTATGCCGAGTACACATCTGGCATTTCTCATGTTATCACTGTTGAAATGTGTGCAATGCCGTTTGCATTATGTTTTTTATATAGAAATCAATGCCACACAACGAAAAATAATAGAAATGACAAACGTTGCCACCAATTCCACTAAAGAATCTCGACTTCCGTAATAAATTTAAATGTTTCACTTACTTTACAAAGCTGCGCCATTGTCCGAAATTTCGAACAGACTTTTCTGGAAAAATTAAAATTCGTAAATTTTTTACCACGTTTTTGAAATCAGTGGATGGGTACTAATTATCCTAAAAAGTATTTTTTTTACAAAAATTAAAATAAAAATTTAGTGTTGGGTTGAAATGGGTTAATGTGTAAATGGTTTTTTAAACCAATGCTGAAATCAATTAAAAATAAAATTGCATAACCCCTTGTTCATAAAAAATAAAATGTATGTGAAATGAATTTTGTTTAAAATTTTTCATTGAATTTTTTTAATAGATTTAAAATACAATTCGTTTTTTTCTTTCCGTCACTGCAATAATTTTGTGGTTTTTTTATGTCAAAATGGAATAAACGAAAGCTTAATGCTGGGAACACAACTGGGACGAATGACGAATTTTCCGGTGCGCCTTTTCCTCATAAATATAAAACCAGAAATGTGTTATGAACATGAACACAACGCCGCCGTCGAGCGAAGTTCGTCGTGCGTGATGAACGCTGATATAGATTTATTTCTATTTGTACGACGACGAACGACGAAACACAATTTTCTCTCTCTCTCTCTCTCTCTCTCTCTCTTTCTCTGTCTTTGCACACACAATAACCAACCTTTTCAATTATGCATTAAAAAACACATTTACCACAGCTGGCTACCGACTACAAAATGTCAAGGATAGAGAATGATTCTTTTGAAGACAGCAAGGCAACAGGGTGGCAGGTTGTTGTCTGTGCTGATTCTGTCGTTGTAGTCCAATTTGTATTTCTTTGGCAACAATGAGAAAATTCAGTGTTGCCAGTATAATTCAAAATTTTGATTGAATGATATCGTTCATATTATTTAACAGAAAAAATATATCCAAAAATTGATGTAAAGCATAAATTGATTCATTTTTAAAAAGGGTCCGCCAGATAACTTTTTTGCTTTTGAAAATGCTATAAAAAAAAACTACTGAAGCTTCGGCTGTGTGGCACCTAGCGCCGTCCTATTGAAACCAAATGTTGCCAATATCCTCCTCTTCAATTCTTGTGCACAAAAATTCGTTCAACATGGCCCGATAACGATCATCATTGACTGTAACGGCCACTCTTTGCTCAATGGCCCAATTATGCCTCTGGACCAAAATCCGCACCAAACAGTGACTCGTTTTGGGTGCGTCGGCTTTTCAATCTATGCGTGCGGGTTTTCTGTGCTCCAAATGCGACAATTTTGCTTGTTGACATACCCACCAAGTTCAAAATGAGCTTCATCTGAAAAGATGATTTTTTTTTGGCAAAATCGGCATCTTCTGTACGTCGATGGCAGGCCCACTTAGGGAAGCGAAAACGCATTGGATGGTCAGTTGGCTCGTTCAGCGGAAGGATAAAACTAATTATCGGTCAAATCAGACATGAGCTAAGTGTTACCATTCACGAAATAAGCACTAGTTGAAAAAAACGTTAGATGGCGGACCCTTTACTTTTACATCATTTAAGTACATTTCGAAAGAGTAATTTAATTTTTATAAATGCGAAATATTTGAAGGTGGCAATGCTGAATTATGTATGAATATATAAGTATGAGGTGCAGATGGTGCTGCTGCCGTCTCCAAAATAATTAAGTAGCTGGCTACGAGGCGACAAATGCTGCTAGTGGCATTTGAAGTCGTGTGTTCGTTCGTCCCAGTTGTGTTCCTTGCATAAGAATGTGTTTTGAAAAAAAAGGAGCAAATTTTAAACTTTATTGTTTATAGACGAAACGCCGGTGAATACTGGTTTAAAGAGCGCTTTAACTTTAACAGCGTTTGGTTTTTTAACAGCATAACATTATGATCCAGCTTTTGCAAATTGAACAAATAATCAGGTATGTGATGAAAAACGATTTAGACACACAAAAACAATTTGAAAACGATAAAAGGTGTGATATGTTTCTTATAGTCGTTTTGTCAATAATTTTAAAAATTGTTTTTAATAGTCTTTCCAGATATTTTTGATAAATTTCTTTTCACAGCTCCAATATGTGATTTATGCTTTGTCTTCTAGTGTGCTTTTTAGAAGTCAGCAGTTTAAGATAAGCTCAAAAATTATACTCAAATTCTATCGGAATTCATCACTCCTTTTCAAAACGATTGTTTTGGATAGCTTTGTCACTGTAATTTTTCTTTTTTTTATTATAATAAAGTAATAGATTCCATTTTTTATATACATATAAAAACTCCTGACATAATGTTGTTGAAATGTTGCCTGTTTATTTGGGAGGAATATAATATTTCTTCCAGTTTTCTATTTTTTTTTTTGTGCACCAACATAAATGTTTATATTTCTATATCATCGTCAATAACATCATTTATTTTCGAAATATTTGATAAATTTTCTACCAAATTGTATTCAATCATAGAAGCCAACAAAATATGGAAGCATACGGGGAAAGCAGACAAACAGATAGACAGTGAGATAAATTGAAAAATAATATTATGCAGCTGATGCAATTCTCTTAGTGCAACGAATTTTAAGCAAGATATTTAATATTTTTCAATATTAACTTAAAGCAGAAATATTGCACCTAAAGGAGAAACTGTCTTTATATAAAATAAATAAGTAAAAGATTGTTGCTAAATTAAAAGGTACAACTACGGATAGTGAAATCTGTTATTTCCCCACAAGAAACGTATGCATGAGTTAATTTTTTTTTAATTTATTTAAGATGTAACGACACGTTTTCCCGCTTGTAGCTGGGATAGCTTAGTCGCGTCCAGGGTCGGTACTAGGGATGCCAAAAGGGACTAGGTTTTCTAAAACCCGGGATTCGGGATTTTCAATTTAAAAAAACGGGATCCCGGAACGGATCGGGATTTTATAATGTAAAAAATATTAGATAATCTCATTTATTAGCTTTTAGAATTATAATTTATTATTGATGCAGGTATAAGTATTAAAAAAATTCTTAATTCATGAAGAAAGTTAAATTCATTCATTAGAATCAAATAAAACATTTTTAATGTATTATTGGTAGAAATAATTTAAAGTAATATGGAAGTAATATTTGTAATATTTGTATTTGTCGTATCTCTTAAGAAACTTCTTAAAAAAATGAATGCATCTAGGGTGGCAGCCGACAATCGAGATCTTATTTTATTGCAAATATAAGCTGCTGACGAAAAAAAAAACGTTCGATTGGTGCTGTAATTGTGTTATGAAACAAGGCCCAAGGAAATAATGCCCAAATAAGAAATGAAATAAGGCTCAATAAAATAAAACCCAAAAAAATTAGTTGAGGCCCAAGAGCAAATTTATGAAATAACACAATATAAAGGAAATAAAGCCCAATGAAACCAAACTCAAAATGAAATAAAGCCCAATATAAATGAAATAGGGCCCAATTAAAAATTCCTTAATTTTATTGGACCTTATTTCATTTTCTTATTTGGCCGTTATTTCCGTGGGCTTTATTTGATAGCGCCAAGCGACACCTCACTTTGTGGGCCAAGAAAGTTAGTAATTTTTAGTATTTTTGGTTGAGGTACAACCTTCTAGCTGAATACCATGGGTCTATAAAAATATTTAAAACATTTTCTTTCATATATTTATCTGACAAAGTATACTTACATTAATATGTGTCAAAAGATCTTTGGTAGAACCTCCCTAAAGTTTTTAATACCTTTTTGCAAAATTTGCTTTTTGCGTGCGCAGTTCCATTATCATCCACCAAGAAAAAGCACCAAACCGAGCTTCCGATTTTGTTTTGTGTGGTACAAAATTCATTACTAATAATTTTTTCGCCTACGACTTCTTTTTATAGCCAGTAAAAAGCATTTAATTCATGGCTACTATGATTAAATTTCAACTCATGTTTATTTAAAAAACGTAAACATAGTTGCATTTAATAAAAAGAAATTGTTAGATTTTTAGTGTTACCGAAATCCCGGGATTTCTGCTTAAAAATCCCGGGATTCGGGATTCACTTTTTTAGAATAATCCCGGGTTTTCGGTATTCGGGATTTCGGTATTGGCATCCCTAGTCGGTACATAAATAAAAAACAACACGATTTAAGGCTTTCATTCGTAAACTCGGTTATTTATTCAATAAAGTAAAATAATTAAAACTAACAATGACTTTCGTCTTTTTAGACACAGCGTTCTGCCAACGATTGCTTGGTTCTCCCGTAGGTGTAGGCACTCTGGGGAATTATACAATTCCTCGCCAAAACACGTCACATGCTATGGGATGACCACCACGATCGTAGTCTAACACCAGAGATAGTTTAAGGGAATTATACAATTCCTCACCCAAACGTCCTCTGTTGTCTGTTGACCACGACTTGACACACACTCTTTGTACGGAAACGAATTCTTAGCCTCCTAAATCAGTCAACACGTAATTAAATCAACCACTAGAAAACACTTCAGGGAATTATACAATTCCTCACCAAAGCAACCTTTAGTGTATCGAGAAAACACACAAAAAAACAACAACTAGAAACCACCTCAGGGAATTACACAATTCCTCACCAAGGCACACCTCTACCGATATTCGGTAGATTCTACCGAATATGTTTGTGAATTTAACAATCTACCAATTCTACCGAACAAGGCCTGAAATCTACCGAATATTGTTATTTAGTAATTTAAGTCGATATATGTGTAAATTGCCTATTTTACCACATAGCAGTGCGGCCTCAGAGCGGTCATTTTCTGTCATGAAAATCATTAAAACAGAACAAAGAAATCCGTTAAAAACTGAAACTATAAGTAACCTAATATTTGCCAAAGAATTGTGCTTTGGGGATGAAATATTTATTCTTATTAATGATTTAATAATTTTTATACAAAAGTTTAAATTCATAAATGGATCTTACATATAATCTTTATAGTTACAAATGTTTGTCAAATAAAAGTTATTTTAGTAGCTTTATAAAACCTATGTAATTACAAAAACTGAATTCCTGTTATGTATGTATATTATTTTATATATGTATAGCATATCTATATATACAGGGTAAGGGCAAATAACTGGGGATGACACTTTTTTTTATTGAAAATGCTTCATTGTTTGTGGCAGTTTAATTTCCAATCACATGTGAAGTTTTAAATGCGCTTTTGGAAGCTGTTTAGTTTGATACTCCTTGCAATTACCCCTTATATATAAGTACATATATTTTGTTATTTTTTATGTTTCTTTGAATTGTTTTTTTTATGTTTCTCTGAATACAAAAACTTTCCTACCGAATTTCATTCAAATCTACCGATGTTTTTTGTCGATTCTACCGAATTTAAAAAAAAATTAAGTGTGCACACTGCAAGGCAGCCTTTAGTGTATAATGCAGTTGATGCTGAATGTAAGAATTATTTTGGGGAATTATACAATTCCTCACCAAACTAGCTCTTACCTACAGGTCTTCTGCCAGCCGACTGATCCATTGCTTTACAATGTTGCTGCCAGCGTGACCGTTTGACCGACTAAAGTGGCAATTTGCCACTTTTTCGACTGCGTTTCCCCTTTTTCGACTGCCTTGCCACTTTTTGACTCCCTTTATTTAGGGTGAGTTATATGAAAATACATTAAAAATAAAAAGTTTAGTGCAATTTTCTCGTTTTTTTTTTAATTTTGCCCCTTTTTTTTGATAAGTCCCCTATTTGGTGCCACTTTTTGAAAAATGTCATCGGTCACCCTGGTTGCTGCTTATATTCTTGTGCTTGCTTGTGAACATATACACAATACACATGAGCGTTGTATGTTTTGATTTTACAGCTGTGCTCTTACTCATGGTTGTATTTTCCATCCAGCCAGCATTATAGTTGATATGTAGGTGGCGTAGACCGTTATATTTGAAATAAGATTGGAAGAACGCTGTATTACTATATAATATGACTTATTCTTAAATAATTAGTAAATTGTTGAAGGATAGACAATAGGAATAAGAAAAAATACTAAAATACTTTAAATACTCCAATTAGTGTTCATCAGAGAATAATATGCTTAAATAATCATTCAATTTGTAAATAATAGAAATAAAGAAAAATAAATAAAACAAATAAATAAAGTTTTCGTGTTGGTCAAAACAAGGGCGCCGACTTTGGCCGTGACAAAGATTAACCGATCTGGAACTAAGCAGATATATTGAAAATTTTTTGCACCTACTTGCTGTTGAAGCTTGCTTTAAAATTAAAAATTTACATATTAAAAGCATCAATATTGTTTACGTACAAAAAAAAGTATGAGTTACATGCAATTAATCAAATTGATATTAAGTATACGCAGGGGGGAGTGAGCTTTCCCATCATGTTAGAGAGAAATTTGCATTTTTGTATTAGAATCTGGCAGACATATTTATCCCTTGACTCTCTCAAACACACTCAAAGAAAATGCCACAAGTTTTCCAAGCATACACAACAGCCCGCTGTGAGGAAAGAGTTTCTGGCCACACAAAAATTGTGCAAACATTTGCAAAATATTGTGGTTTGACAAAAACTATGACTGACAACTATGGTTATTGTGACATTAAGCCCAACAAACAGATGCACTGCTTGTCAGCAACATTAACCCAAAATCATAAGGCTTAAAATACTTGCCAGCCACCCAGCCAGCAGCAAACATTTTTCAATTTGTTAGAAATTGTAGAGACATTGTATATCATAATTGAAGTTGCCGCAATAAGTCTGTGTTTTTTTATCAAACATGTTTTATACATCTAGGTAGGCATATGAATGTGTTCAGATGTTTTTTTTTTGGGCTTGTGCTTCAGCTCTTAGCATTCATTTTGGCAGCAAGTTTAACAACATAAGTTTGATAAAAGCAAATCATAAATCTGAAAAATAAAAGACTAGCCAGCAGTAGCAAGTACCGAAACACACGATTAGGTTTTGTTTGCAACA
The DNA here is from genome assembly GCA_949987645.1 of Tachina grossa. NCBI lineage: Eukaryota > Metazoa > Arthropoda > Insecta > Diptera > Tachinidae > Tachina > Tachina grossa. The sequence continues at coordinate 211,658,649 of OX465274.1, forward strand.
GCAGAGGCATATTATACTGTACTATTGTATCGGACTAACTCACCCTCCCTCTTTTGTACACACTTAACTTATATCCTCCTACACACATACATATATTTGTTTGATTAGTTTGTGTTGGCTTTTTTCACTACTTTACATTTACAACTGCAAATACGAGTATGTACTAGAGAATTTGTTTGCATTCTGACTTTTTTTTCTCTAAATTGACTTGATAATACCAATGTCATTAACACAAGTGTAAAACACAACAGTAACATTAGTAACATCAAACTGCAACTACTTCTACTACTTTTACACATCAGAGGCAAGCATAAATAAGAAGAAAAAAATGGCTTTTACATCATTTGGTATCATATGCAACGGAAGTAGTAAAAAGTTGTGGTCGTAGTAATGGTGGCTTTCACAGTTGTTTAGTAAACTGATCAGTCAAACACTGCAACTTTTTTCTTTCTTTCTTTTTTTGTTTGTTTGTTTTTGTAGTGTAAAGGCTCACAAAAATGACCCCCGATTTTGTAAACACAAACAACATCCAACAAATGGACAAGAACACAAACATACAATGCCTTATTTGACCATTAGACAATTGCACACTAAACGTAATATGTATAAAGCAAATTCCATTACTTGGTGCTTTTATATAAAATCATTTAGTTTTTATCTTAAAAAGAACTAAAATATACAAGCATCAAAAAGGATAATGACTTCCGAAATATCGGGAAAATGTCCAAGTAATAAAAATATACGTTTGTAAAGAATTTTTTCTACAAATTCATTTTTTTTTAAATTGAGTAGATTGTTTTGAAAATGGAGTACATTGCTTGCAAACAAAAAGTTATAATCAATTAATGGTTTGTCTTAAGTACAACAAAAATTAGCAAATTAACTAACATGTGCATAATTAGTAAAGAAAAAACGGCAATGGCAAGACTGTTGTAAATTTAGAGATGGTTAAATTGTGCTTTCATTACAAAAAAGCTTCAACAAACTGTAATACGATGAATCAAAACAATTCACATATTCTATTTGCAATAATGGCTGACTATATATAAAGCAGAAATCTACATCAACTGACACCACACACAGTGGACCAAACACAAAGAACTCTGATTATGAAGGTGTGGTGTGGTGGCCTTCGAAAACATCTAGTTGTTCCGTTCTACTACGTGTTTGTAAGAATATTTACAATTAACTTTGGTGCTATTTGTTTACTAATAATTAGCACATGTAATTGGGCTTACAAGGCGATACGAACTTTAGCCTAATCAATTCATAAATATAGAAACAAATAAAGTTCGAACAATAATAATAAAACTAACAAAAAAAAAATTTTCCTCTTTCTTTTAATTTTTATTAAAAATTTCAACGAATGAAAGTTTAGAGTTAAAACACAATTTAATAAATTCAGTAAAGTGCGACTCTGACTCGCGCACGAAGGGTTCCGTACGAACACTAGATATGTAATTTAATACAAACTTCATCCTATATAATATATAGTTTTGGCATTTTTTTCGTTTTTGGGGTCTTTTCGGTTTTTTTTTTTGTTTTGGCGGTTTTTCGGTTTTGGCGATTTTTTTTCGGTTTTCGGCGTTTTTTCATTTTGGCGATTTTTTTTTTATTTTTTGGCGATTTTGTTCGGTTTTTGGCGTTTTTTATTTTTGGCGATTTTTTTAATTTTTGCGATTTTTTTATTTAAAATTTTTTTTAGTTTTGGCGACATTTTCGCGTTTTGGCGATTTTTTCGATTTTTGACGTTTTTTTCATTTTGGCGTTTTTTTTTCATTTTGGCGATTTTTTCGAATTTGGCGATTTATTTTAGTGTTAGATTTTTTTTTAATTTTGGCGATTTTTTTCGTTTTGGCGATTTTATTTTAATTTTTGGCGATTTTTTTTTTTTTTTTTTTTGGTTTGGCGATTTTAAAATTTTCGGTTTTTTTAGTTTTACCGTTTTTGAAAATTTCAAGTGTTTGCCTCTTACGGTTTCCAAGATATAGCAAATTGTCAAAATTACATAGTCAAAATTGCATTAACTGATGGACCACCCTTTAATTTTAATTTTTTTAAATTTTAGTGTTAATTGTTGTAGTCTGTATAAAAACACAATAATTTTACAAATTTCAAGTTTCAATTACATGGGATTTTAACATTTTTCGCTGCTCGTTTTGGAACCCTGAAACTAATCAGCTTAGCAATAAGACTTGCACAGTGTGATTTGGGACTAGTCAACATAGCAATAAGACTTGCATTGTGTACACTAGCACTAAGCCTTAATAAAAAATTATACCGAAACCATGATTGTAGCATTGCCATATTGCTCAAATTTAGTTTCTTAATTAATTATTTCTATTCATAATTTTATGATACTCGTAATAAAAAAAAAGTATTTCTGGTTTATTTAATTCTCTTTAGTTTTATCCCTGAGTTAAGTTAAGGTTAGTTTAGGTTAGGTTAGGAAGTGTAGTCCTATATTACGCACATCAACTCAAAGACCCAATTCGCTCTATTGTGATTCCCTTCTATTACCCATTCAAATCAATATTTACCCCCCATTGGATCCAGAAGTGATCCTGTTATCCGTGATGAATAATTATGCTATAAATCTTTTATAATCAAATTATTTTCTTAATTAAACGCTATTCACAAAAATTGTAGTGTTAAAGATGCATTCTGCATCATCTAGACTTCTGTAAAGATGTTCCATACTGGACCATTTTGTGTTTACAAAAGTTATAAAACTCAAGTAAGGCGGAAAAAAATAAAAGTGCAACAACTTGCAACATTTACCCAAAAAAAAAACTACCAACAGCAAATAGGAAATCATTTAAACAGCACCCACACATACACATACCATCTCATTCTCCATTAACAGCAGTAACAACAACAACAATAAAATTTTGGGCTGGCAACTTTATTGCCTGACCATCATCATTATCATCAACATATTGTTGGTGAAAAAGTCTATTGTTTATTTTGGCATTTGCCCTGTTGTCAGTTTAAAAGAGTTAAGTTGTTGTAAGCTGCAATCTGTTTGCGGGCTACTGACAGCAAGTCCGTTAACGTACAGAGTTCGTAAGCATTTACTGTTCATTTGTTTTTATGCATATTTGTTTCGTTGGTTATTTTTTTTCATGACCTTTTGCCGTAACAATGAAAATGGAGATTGGTAACCGAAAAATAAACAACAAAAAAAAAAAACAACAGCAAATCTTTCGGGAAAAAATTAAAAGCTCCACAAAGTTGCGGCTGAAAATTGCAGTATTTAAAATTTACATTTAAAAAGGATATGCAAGTGTTTATAAGGATTGGTGCAAGCAAAACATCATAAGACCGGACAGCATTATTTCATATGCCAGGATTTATAAAATACAAAATGAACATACATACATAGCGTTGCCTTAATAAAGAAACGCCCTAACTCATTATTTTTACCAAGTCGAAATTTTTTCGAAGGATGAGCTTCTACTCTATAGAAATATGCATAAGACCCGACTTGAAAAAAATGAGTTAGGGCGTTACTATATTAAGGGAACGATATTTGTGTATGTATATAAGTTTAAATGTTGTTGCTAGATAGTTAAGCTTGCATAGTTTTCCATTTATTTCTAGTTTGAAAACACATCTTGCTGGATGTAACCTGTTTGCTGCTTATCCTTTCCTAAAATGAATATATAAAAAAAAGCTAATGCATTTCATTTGTTTTTCAAAAAAAAAAATAATAAAATAAAAATATTTAAAAAGAAACACTACATTTTGCTTGTTTGTATATTTATATAAATATACATACATACATATATATGTATGTAAGTATGTATATCGTTACCTTAGTATAGAAAGGCCTTAACTCATTATTTTTTCTAAAATGAGATTTTTGCATTTTTCGATACATTAATTGTTCCTTCTATCGAAATATACCAAAACCTCAATTTCAAAAAAAAAAAAAAAAAAATACGGATTAGGGCCATTTTAAATTAAAGTACACAGAGAAAACAGTGCCTACTAAATACCTCATAAAATAGAACAAAATTAGTAAGAAATCTCTATGGTTTTTTTTCAATAAGGAAATCTTATTAATTTCATAGAGAAAACCTTTTTGAAAAAATCAAGAAGAAATCTTGTAGTTTTTATGAGGTTATCTTATTGATTTTTTTAATAAGGTTTTCTTTTGATTTTATGAGGCAACCTCATAAAAAGAAAAAAAATTTATGTCTTTATTCTTTGTGCTTTGCTTATGTATTTTCATTTAAATTATATACCATATACTTTTATGTATGTAACTATGTAGTATATGTAGATGTTATTTATATATACTATTTATACTATACATATATACTTACATAGATACATACATATTATATTGTATTCTTAATTAACTAACTCACCATACATACATATTATTACTTGAAAGGAGACAATTATTGAACCAGCAAACTTCTGACTGATAGACAAACACTCTAACCAATATGCTAACAAGCAGTCTGAATAACCATTGAAATTATTGTGAAAACATTATTATACAAAAACGAAAAAGATTATGAAAAAATTACCTCTATGTCTATTTATAGATATGAAATAACAAGACACCTCATAAAATCAAGAAGATTTCCTTATTAAAAAAATCAATAAGATGCTTTACACATAATCATATAGGAATCTAATAAAATCAAGAAAACCTTTTTAAAAAATCAATAAGGCAACCTAATAAAATCAATAAGAAATCCATATAGTTTACAATTTATAAGAAAACCTAATAGAATCAAGAAGTTTTACTCTATGGATTGTTTTTTTGGTGCCAAAAATAACGGAAATTGAGTAAAAAAAGTTGTGAATAACAAGATTTCTTCTTGATTTTATGTGGTTTTCTTCTTGATAAAATTAATAAGATTTACCACATAAAAACAATAAGGAATCTCTATAAAAAAATCTTCGCTTCTTTTTGCTGGGATACCCCTTAGCCTAAAAACGTTTCATAGAGAAAATCTTATTGATTCTATGAGGCAGTTTTTTCTCTGTGTAACGATATGTGAGTATATGTGTGTATGTATATGTGAGTGTGCCTGTGTGTGTGTGTGCTAGTTAATTTTTCATCATCTGTTTTAATCTTTCTCTCAGTTTGTGGGCTTATTCTGCTTAATATTTGTGGTTATATTTTGTATACTTTGCAAAAAGAAACTTACTTTGTGTTTGCTTAGTTTGTTTAGCAACAAGCGGCTTAAGTGCACGTATTTTCGGTATCTTTGTGTGTGTTAGGCGGCACTGTTGCCACAAAAAAGTTTAGTTTCCTGGCCAAAATGTCTATACGAGTATTATTTATCACACAAAATACACAAAGTGTGTAAATAAGTGCACTCTCTACTATATTTTAAAACATTTGTAAAATTAAATTTTTAAATAAACAAAAAGATACAGAATTTTATAAACAATATTCAAAAAAAAAAAAACTTTAATGAGGAACAAAATCCACTTTGCAGCTAAGATCACAACTGAGCGGCAACTCTGTTTAAAGACTTAGAAGACAACATTTTAAGTTTTCTTTTTCCATTTTCAATTAGTTCTTAGTACATTTTGGTTTGGTGTTTAATGTGGTTTTTCTTTGGCTGCATTAAGAAGACTTTTTAGACTTAAATCAGTTTACAGAAACTAATTTGTTGACAAACAGAAATTAAATGGAATTAAAATCTATTTTAAGCAACCCCAATAGTTATGAAAATGGTAATAGAAATAAATTATTGCGCAAAGGAAAAAGAAACTATTTAATTTTTTTATCGTTTTTATCATGAGCAAAATAAAAAGAAATACATAAATACTTTTCTTATGCAAAAGAGAGCAACCCAAACATCTGATTGCTTCTATATACTATTACAGTCGTGCAATAAGACATATCTCTCATTTGTTTCAATACCGCCTTAACTCAATATAATGCACACTGAATTAAAAAATTCCAAACAAATATTCAGTATAGTTAAATGTTGAGAGAAAGCCAAATAAAAAATGGAAACATTAAAAATTCATTTATCGATTTACTTACACCCAGAGAAAAAACAACTCAATATCAGTAAAAAAAAAACCATTTTGAATCAATAAGAAACATGAACGAAAATCTAGTAATGTTGAAATTTGTATTTCAATATGCAACAATATTAGTCTAAAGTTGCCGCATCTTGATAACTTTAATGCAGAAACAATATAAAAATAATCACCCCCACCCATTGTGAATAATGAAGAGAAATTTGCAATCGTGAATTTCAAGGGAACGTTTGTTTCCAATGCAAAGTTAATGTAAAAACGGGAAGATATACATATAAGTGAAAAATATTACTCACGATAAGGGGAATCAAGAAAGGGAATACATTCCAAGGGAAAAGTAATTCACGATTTTGCGATATGGGGAAAAGGGAAAATATTTCGAGAGAAAAAATGTTCACGATAGGAGGGGTGAATATTTTTCGGCTTTGAATTATAATATTGAATTCTTATAGAGCAATGTTGTCGTCTTATTGATATGATATGCTTTACATGTTCATTTAAAGTGGAGCAATATCAATTTTATTAAGTGCGTTATTAATTCAATATTTTGCAATTTAAATTTCAACTTAATTAAGAAATTAATCAAATAAAAATCTTAAAATATGTTTCAACTTTAAAACAACATAAAGTGCAACACGAAAAAATAAAAGTATATACCTACACCACTACGAGAGAAAATACCAAAAAAAAAAGACACGTGTCTCCCAGTTATGCCTCAACTCATCTACTTTTTTTATGGGCCCCAAAGCTTTGCGGCCTCGGTGTCCTTTTTTCATTTTCTCAGGCTCATATCTTGTAAACCGTTTGGAGTTTTTATTCACTCTGTGAGGCAAAGTTGTAGCTCTTGTCATAAAGAACAAAACTTGTGAGCATATGAAATCAATAAAAGTTCATCTTCAAGATCAAAATCGCAACAAAAAAATTAAAAGAATTCGTTTTTGTCACATTTTTCCACCTGTTCAGGTCCATAGGTAGCAAACCGTTCAAAATTCAAGGAAGCAATATCAACTACAAAAATGTACATAAGATCTCAATAAACAGCTAGAACATATGAACTTTCTAGGAATGATTCTTAACGCCGTTTAAGTAGCGCTTAGGTAGCCGCAAAAGTGAAAAATTTCCCGAAAATTTTTTAAATTCATTTGTTTGGAAATTTTTCACTTTTGACATTTGTTGTGCAAAGATGCCACATGATTATGGTAAGAGAAATACTATGCTTAAAAAGAAATTAGAGAATAACATTATCTTTACTGCAGGCTAAACAAACATATTGATAGATATTACGGGTTTTTTTGGGTTTGTAAAAAAGCAAACGCACAGCCAAGGTCCCTTTGGATTTAAGAAAAACAAAAAACAATATTTTAATTTATTTTGCAAATCATTTGATTATGAATTGCAAATTCTTGCAACAACCACACACAGTAATTGTATTGCGGCATGCGAATGTATGCATGCAAGCAACTTGCCCTTTCATAATGCAAATAATTTTAATCCTATTCGATGCACCTGACAGACAATCTCCTTCGTTTAACAAAAATTTCCATATACATACATACATACATGTTTTTTTATGGACCCAAATATTATTGTCTGAAATTTCCTAAACTATTTCAATTTTTCTAAGCAATTTGTCCTCAAAAAAGAAATATTGTATATTTAATAAAAAAAAAAATTGCATATCTATGAAAGGAAATTTTCATCGTAAAATTTTTTGTTGCCTAAAAAATAAACCCGAAACAAAATAAAAGTGACATAAAATAAAACTTGAAACATAAATGTCTGTTGTTGAAAACATTTCCGCATTTAGTATTTTATTTTATATTATTTTAACTTTTTCCGTTACTTTTTCCTTACTTTTTGTTTTATTTTTCTTACTTCTTGTTTGTTTGTTAATTTTCATCATACAAAAGTGATGATAAATATTTGATTTGTTTTGGCATGATGTGACACAGAACAAAAACCAACTCATCAGCATTTTCGTTTTCTGCACATGTACATACATATATGTATGTATTTATATTTGTATGCACCCTATCGGAAATTACGTTAGCTTTAAGCTAACTTTAAGCTAACTATTTCGCAACTAGTACTGACTGACACTTGGATTACTTTTCAATGTAATCAACTATTTCAACATTGCGATGTCCTAGGAGGTAGTCAATAGTCTCACTCTGCATTACTTTTCAACTAACTTAAAGTCGATTTTTTTTAAACCACCTGGTAGTCAGTAAATTAAAAAATTTTTTCTGGGGCTCGAACATGTAACATGTACACGTTGTGTACTCAACGCGCTACCACTCGGCTAAGCTGCCATCTAAAATAACAACAGCAAAATATTAATATAAAACTGAAATGAGTTTTAAAGTAGCTGAGAATAAATTTGTTGGCTCTCATCAAATTCGATTACATACTCAACTTAAGAATCAATTTTGGGTTTTTCTGGATGACTTTGCAGTTAGCTTTTAGTCGGTCTAAGAAAATTTAACTATAAGTTAACTATTTTTGTAGTCAACCACACATTCTCCGACAGGGCACATACATGTGCTCATGTGTGTTTTTGTATAAATTTGAGCTAAAATTCATAAAGTGGAGACATAATAATGTGGGTGGCAAAATATATGGCCAGTTGTTAAATATTTAATATTTTTATAACATTTTAACTTTGTAAATTTCGAAATTAAAAATGCACAGATAAGTGTGAGTGCATCAGCAAGTGTGTGCTTATGTGTGCATGTGTTTGAGAGAATTTTGCCTGCACCTGATTACCATGACAAACTACTAAGAGTAACCAAAATGACCAGGCAAGCACATGCATGAACTCTCTGTCACAACTTTCATTGCAAAAGTCATGTAATAAAATTCATATTTACAAGTTTATAAATATAAAATTTGCACAACCAAGCAGCACCAGCAGCAGCCAAACAAAGGAGCAGGAGACATATTTAAAAATTTATACACATACGACAACATAAACTTGCTTTTTGTTTTAAAATGAAATTGTTGTAACAATTTGAGTGATAGTGTGTGTGTGTGGTTTTTTTATATATTTGTGGTGGTATAATGTTAAATGTAGCAATAATTTTTAGCAACCGGAAACAGAAATCATCACACAGTATCAAAATGCTGCCTGCATATGATGATTGTGGTTGTTAAGGGTGAGTGGAACTGCTGCTGATAATCATGATTGTGTTGGCTTTACATGATTGCTGTGTTTTCTTAATTTCACGTTGTTGTTATTTAAATTTGTACTAAATTTATATTTTACTTATAAAATATACATAGAAATGAAAATAAATTAGTTTACAGCCAGTTTGTGTTTTTATTTCTTTTATACTCGTTTTTATAATTCTTTAAATTTATAATGTTATGCTAAATGTCAAAAATTGTTAACATTCATTTTAACTTTTGATCATCATCCATTTTTTTTTGCATTTCCCATAAAGCAGATTTTATAACCCTTTTGACATTCTAAATACTCATACGATAGCTTTTTAATAATAAATTACACGTAAATTTTGTTTTTTTTTAAATAAAAAAAAGAGATATTCATGTTAGAGATTAAATTTTAAATAGAAAAGTTTTCTCAAATATTTTGCCAGTAATTAAATTTTTTTTCTGAGAATTTGCACATAAAAGTTTGTTATAGTTAGCAAAATGTCATCAGTTCTATTCATGAGTGTTAAACAACAAGCAAGCGAAAGAAAACAAGAGTTCATATTGAAATATCATAAATAGCTGGAGTAATAAAGTCCTCTAGTATTAGTTAATCATTTTTTTTAATGAAATTTTTCATGATATATGTATGTTGCATTAAACTATTTTTATTCACATACAAGATGCATAAAAAGTCATCAAAAATGCTTAAATGATTTGTGCATTAAACATATTCACGACAGCAGGCTACCGACTATACAACTTGTCAAAAACATACACACACGCAAAGAAAAAATACATATGGTTGAGGTAACCACAATCAAACAGCAACTTACTATGATTGAATTATATGGTTACAGTCAAATCATATTATTGTTAATAGAAAAAACAACTTTAACAATATTATTATCTGACTTAATTTTAATATTATCTGAGTTATTTATATTATTATCTGAGTTAATTGTATTATAATCTTAGTATTGTAAATAAGACAACACTATTGTTAGATGTGACTAAAATATAATTGAGACTCACCATACCATGTTCTAGTATTATATTAATATTGTTAAATACGACCACAGTATTATTTAATATAATAATATTATTTTATTTTTTAATCATATATTTATTGTAGAAACAGCTGTGCGTTAAATTCGAAATAAAAATAAATTAAGATTGTTGAAATAAATTGTATATATAGAAATGTATACTTACACGACATACAGACATGTCGGTATAAAGAGATACACAAATGTTTATATAATTTTATTGGCCAAACCTTTTGTTAATACTTTATTTATTTATTAATTTATTTAACAACACCCGTGCACAACCGATAGCTTAAAAACTAAATATTGAACTGACAGATATTTCTGAAAAAGATTTTTTTAAAAACTTAACATAGCGTGGTTTTGGATAACATTATATTGTTATTTACATCATATTATTTTTAAATAATAATACAAATTATGTTGTAGTCATAAATTTTTAACAAAACTATATTTTTAATCTCTAACCATATCGCACTTTTATATGGATGTGATAATGTAATTATTAAATTCAAACATTACTCTGTTTATCGTAACGAAATAAATGTTTAAAATAACAATAACTAGTTTTCGACGACCACACATTTGTTTCAGAGAACATAATGTGGTTTTCTCAACCATTCTACAACCATATCTTTACTTTGGCAGCATTTGGCGTGAAATGTTGAACAGAGTACCAGGCTCTAAACAGCAGCCTTATGATATTAAATTCCGTGGCTGTAGTGATTAGTTTCTGATGGAAGTGATGAAGCTGTGGAACTAGTTCCGATTTTTTGCATGAATATCACTCATTTTATAAGCTTTTAAGCGAGTAATCAAAAAAATTACCAAATATACCAAAGAAGCACTTTTAAGGGGCGCTAAAAAAATACAACTAGATTGGGAAAATCAAAAAGAAAATTAATTCAGTACAGTGCGACTATGACTCGCGCACGAAGGGTTCCGTACAAACACTAGATATGTAATTTAATACAAACTTCATCGTATATAATATATAGTTTTGACATTTTTTTTCGTTTTTGGGATTTTTTTAATTTTTTTGTTTCGGCATTTTTTGCGTTTTTTCGGTTTTGGCGATTTTTTTTTATTTTTGGCAATTTTTTTCATTTTTGCGATTTTTTTTATATAAAAATTTTTTTTTTTTGGTTTTGGCGACATTTTCGCGTTTTGGCTCTTTTTTAGTTTTGACACTTTATTTTCTCGTTTTGGCGATTTTTTCGGTTTTTGGCTTTTTCCCTTTTGGCGATTTTTTTTATTTTTGGCGATTTTTTTCATTTTTGCGTTTTTTTTTTTATGTAAACAATTTTTTTTTGGAGATTTTTTTCGATTTTTGGCGTTTTTTTTCATTTTAAAGATTTTTTCGAATTTGGCGATTTATTTTAGTGTTAGAATTTTTTTTTAATTTTTTAGTCTTTTTTCGTTTTAACGATTTTTTTTATTTTTGGCGATTTTTTTTTTTTTGGTTTGGCGGTTTTATAATTTTCGGTTTTTTTAGTTTTACCGTTTTTGAAAATTTTAAGTGTTTGCCTCTTGCGGTTTCCAAAGGGGTGTTTTGTAACACATTTAACATTTAACATTTTTAATTCTCATGTATTTGTTGTTGTAGCGGCCAAGGTTCTACATACTCTGTCCAAATTTCAGGTCCGTAGCTCTTACGGTTCCTGAGAAAATACCGTGTGACGGACAGCGTAGCGAAAACACCGTACACCAAAGGTGAAAAGGAACCCTAAAAAGGTCTCCAATGTTTTTAGTTTTTTCGTCAACTTTTTTGAGAACTTTGTAATGCCGTGGCTGCAGTCAGGCATAGAATTTAATTTTGTGCATGTAAGCCTTTGAGATTAAAATAAAATCGAAATCTGCAAAATAAAAGCTTAAGAATTTGGTTGGTTGTAATGAATTTTTAAGGAGAAAATAAAAAGTAAACCCTTGCTATTTATTCTATTACGGTTACAATAACCTTTTGCAAGGGTGTAAAAACTAAGAAAAAAAATTGCTTGCAAAACTTTTCAGTTATATTGATTTTCTCTGCGTTTTCTTCGCCCTATTTATTTAAAAAAAAACTACAAGAAGACCTAACGTCAAATTCTTTAAAAATGTAAGTTAATTTTTTCATTGCTTAAACTTAAAAAAAAAGTATTTTTTTTTGTCTGCCTTCTTAATAAAACATTTCTATTTAGCAATCAAATCACGAGCAGAACTTTTACGAAAAAAACAGGTCATATTTTGCTAGCCTTTTATTTTATTTCTATGTTTTTTTGTTTGTTTGCTTTTCTGTTTTTTGCTGTTTCTCTTTCGTTGGTTTCTTCTCATTTAAGCCATTTTTTATATTTCTTGCTTAATAAACGTCACTGTGTGCCAAATACACCAGACAGCAAAATCGTGCCAGTGAAGGTGGTGGTAGTGGTAGTGTTGGCTGGCGGGATGCAGCAGGACTGTTAAGGCCAGGTATAACGGATGTAGCAACAAGAATAAAGTCTAAACATAAACTGTAAAAGTCTTAAGGAAATAATAAGAGAAATTGATGGTTTTAGCTAAAAATAGAAATTAGAATATAACTTTGAGACAATAGCAAATTAAAATAAATTCCAAATGGGCTACTAAGTTCAACAAAAGTTTAGAAAAATCAATAGCAAAAATATTTTCTCAACTTTTTTATAGCTGACCTTTTTTTTAATTGTATTTTAGTGTTTCCTTTTTTTTCTATGCTCACCCTTGAACAGCTACGAGCACCTATAAAATTTAATACAATTGTTTTTTCCAAGCATACTTTTAGGAGCCTATTATTTCATTTCACCAAATTGCTATTTTATGCAATTCTTTATTTATTATACTCGTTTGACCGTAATCACAGTGTTAATATACCCGTATTATACAAATACCGGATATTTACTTAGAGTTATAACGAGCCAAATAAGAAAAGGAAAAGAGAAAAAAAAGGAAAACACTAACTTATTTCATACCCTTGTAAATTTCACATTTATTTTATTTTCTTCAATTGCCGGATGTATTAAACTTGTACAGAAGACACGCACTGGAAATTTGACATCAATACAAATAGAATTTTCTTAAAGAATTCATTAATATTACGGCTGTTTGCTGTTTTGCTGTAATAAAATCGTAGCAAAACATTTAATTTCCCATATGTATTTGCTTGCTTTTACATATTAATTGCAATAGGAACGCACTAGGTTAAAAAACCCTACTCTCTTCTCACCGCAAACCAAACCACCCAGTCTCCCATGTTGCTCTCAATCAATTTCAATGAAGTAGATAATTGGAATAAGTATATACGTGTTATAAAATATTAATTTGAGAAGTTGCTTTTTACAAATTTAAATTAAATTGAAATTCAACTTCAAAAAAAAAAAAAAAAAAAAAGATAAAAAGGAACTACACATTTAATTTTTTATGCACAGCTTTTACGATACCTAAAACAATCTCTAAAGAATAAATAAATGCCCAAAAATTTTCAATAAGTTTTAATAGAAAAGACTAAAGCTGTCTTGTTAACTTAAAATGAGCATTACTATAAACTGAAGTTAGCATTTTATCAGACAAATCTGCGGCAAAAAGGAAAAAGTGCTTAAGTCGAGATATGCGGATTTTGAGGTCATGGCAACTCTCTAATTTCAATACCTAGAAGTACTTCTGGGCACAATTTCAATTATTTTGTAAGATTTTTTAGGAAGTTATAACGCCAGGACTTGTCGTTTATCTGTTTTCGACTTACAGAGAGGGCAATTATGAATAAAATTCCGCGAGAAATTTTTCCCGGGGAATAATTCCATCTAATGCCAAGTTATACACACAAAAAAGTAATATGAATGATTTTTTAATATTAATTAAAATATTTGTAATATCAATTAAAAAATTAATTAAATTTTCATCTATAAACAATTTGATAATATCAATTAAGTTTTTCCACTCAAATTGATTAATACAATTAAAATTTAATTGAATCAATTAAATCCTTAATTGAAAATATTAATTGAAGAATACTTTTTTCTGTGCAGGAAAAACAAAAAATTCTAATTGGAAAAGGGAGAAACTTCTTTTATGAATTTTATTCATAATTGCCTTGATAATCTCATGTGGAATAATAGCTTAACTTAGTTTATACTTTTGTATATTTCAAAATGAATGTATTATTTATATATAGTATGTTGAATAAAAATTTTGTAAAAAAAATGTAAGTGAATATCGAATTTTCCAATTTAATTTAAATACATAAATTTCTGAAAATCGACGTGAAAGTTTAAGGGCCTGTTCCACGATGTAACCAACGTTCGACTTGTCGCACAGTTACATTGGAAACAACAAAATTTTAAAATTTGTTTTTGTTTTGAATGTAAGTGTGCGACAAATTGAACGTTAGTGATATCGTGGGACAGGCACTAAAAGTGCCGTACTGTAAAACATGTAACATGACTTGAAGACTTTTTCCTTATTGCCACAGAAATATGATTAATTTTTAAACGATTTAAAAACAAGGAGTAGCTTATCAATTCGTCTGTATTTTTTTTAACATTGTTAGGTTACAACTCGGTGTATTTTAGACCGATTGTAAAAATTCTTTTTTTTTTTTTTTTTTGTCAGAAAGAATACGAGGGCTACTACTTATATTTTGAAAAAAGCAAATAGTAACAAAGATTTTTTTTAAATGAAAATAGTTTTATTGTTTTTCGATATATGTATTCCACTTAATGATCAATCAATACCCTTTTGTATTTGTTGAAACCACACAGAAAAAAATGATTTTGATATTTGAATACGAAAATCGTTGATTCAATAAAAAAAATCTTTCGAATTTTCTGTGATGACGATTTTTGCATTATTGATAAATAAAATTGTAGGCACGTTTATTGAATATATTTTTTTCAGCCAATAAAGAAATTTAATGAATCAAAGAAAAAAGTTGTTGACTGAAATTTTATTTTCAGTGATAATTGTTATTGTGTTGTGTGTGTGCGGATGAATGTCACATTTTTCAACCCCTTTTTGTTTGCTTTTGCTTGGCTGCTACTAAGACTGAATGTGTTTGGGATGAGTCGAACCGGCAATCTCTTGACTAATAAACTAACGTACTTACCACTCAGCTAAAGAGCAAATAGTTTTGGATACGCAAGTAATGAATACATGCAAAACATGATTTCTTTTGTTTCTTCTAATCTAAAAATAACTTTGTTCAGTAAAAAAAAACAAGCCAAGACGTTTTTCGGCTTCTTGTCCGAATGCACACGAATACAACAACAACAATCAAAATAAACAACAACATCAGCACATGACCAGGTTTAGTCAATCAACAAGCAAGGAAAACACCAACACAAATAAATGGCATTAAATGATATTTTAAAATGTGCGGAATTGATAAATACAATATTCAAGTTAATGAAACTAAAATTTTATTCAATAACATGGTTTTATTGAAAATAATTCTTGTCTATTTTTTTCTGTGCATTTGTCATAGCAATTTTTTTCATTGCTGTGAAGACAGCTACAAAATTGGTTTTTTGAACGCTTCAACTGCTTACTCGGCGCTCGTAAATCGTCGACCATGCATTTTACCTTTGATATTCGGGAACAAAAAGAAGTTATTGGATGCCAAAATTTCACTTGCTTGACGAGTTGTGTGAAAGCTCGCATTGATATGATGAACACTGCGGGGGGTTAGTTTTACGAGTTTCTCCGAAGACTTCCGGCAAACAAATGGTCGAAATTAACAGTTTTAGGTTCCTCAAGCGTAACAGTGACCACATGACCCATTCGGCCGAAGAAACGGGGCGACCATTTGCTTCGCTGTGCTTCTTCCAAGAAAAACTTTTGTTGAATTTAGGTCATCTTGGAATATCCACACGGTCGATTGTTTAAGCATATCTGCATGCTTCGTCGCCTGTCGCGATTTTATAGAAATATTTTGAAGCACATCGGTTGAACTTTTAAATAATTTCTTTTACACCACTCGACGCGAGCCTTTTTTTTTTGGAGCGATTGATAAAATATGGGGTATCCAGCGAAAAGGGTGGCGCAGAATGAGCTATCCCAATAAGCACTCAAAAAATTAAAATTCAAGCACTTGAAATTGAACTGGAAACAAAGTTGAATTCAAGCATTTTTTCAAGTAATTTTCAAGTTTGAAAATATTTTTAAATAAAAAATCAAACAACATATGTATGTATATGCTCAAACCTTGTCAAATACGTAATTTATTTATTATTTAAAATGAAATTGTGGTGAATATATCAAAAACAAATAAATAAAAGTGAATTTGGAAAACAAAGGTGAATAAAACGTGAAAACAATAGCGAAGGCAGATGTGCAGAAAATAAGTATTAGAAAACAAAGGAATTGCATTTTGCTTTCCATTTGAAAAGCCTTGTTTTTGCAGCTTGAAATATACTTGAATTCAATTGTAATACATATAAGGTTGAATTACAGTATAATTCAAGGCTTGAATTAAACTGTACTACAACTGAATTGTTCGCATTGAGTTCAAGTTCCCTTTTCACTGGAGAATGCTATTGAATTAAAGTGTGCATCAAGCATAATTCAACCCTTGACAATTGATTGTGTGGCTTGAATAACACTTGTTTTATACTTGATTTCAAGCAAAATTGCTTATTAGGATAAGATTTGAATTCTTTATAATTTTTTTAATTATTATTCTTTCTTTGTTTGTTTTTTCAGCATTTTGTGAAGAAGGCTTGGGGAATTAATTATGAATCATTACTCAATCGAACAACGTACAAAAGTAATTAAATTTAATTTTTAAACAGTCTATTGTGTTGACACAGCGTGCATATCGTCATATCATTTTAATGTTCGCATTGCACCCACAGTTTTCTTTGGGGATATTTGAAGGAAAGAGTGTACGCTAACAAACCAAGAATCATACTCCAACTAAAAACCAGCATTCGAAATCAAATCATGGCCATTACACCAGAAATTTTGCGAAAAGTTATGGCAAATATGAGATGCATACTCTCTGTCGCTAAAACGAGCACGTATGTGCGAAGCAGCAAATTGACATCACTTACTGGATATCATTTTTCACAGCTAATTGCAAAAATTTTTTATGTAAAATAAATATAACAATCGGATGAATAAAAAAGTTATAAACCATTTAAACCATATAGCTCATTCTGTGCCACCATGTACATACAATTGTATTTATATTACATGGAATTTCAAACTTTTTCGTTTCTCGTTTTAGAACACCCTTTAATTTTTAACTCTTTATGTATTTGTTATTGTAGCGGCCAAAAGTTTTACATACTCTGTCCAAATTTCATGTCCATAGCTCATACGATTCTCGAGAAAATAGCCTGTGACGGACAGACAGACAGACGGACGGAAAGACGGACAGCGCACACAGGGGCGAATTGAAAATTCAGTGTGACAAAATTATTTACTTTATATAGACTCAATAAATTTTAATAAAAATAGGAACCTCAAGGTTTTTAGGGTCGTTGATTACGAATATGATGTCAGTTTTTAAAAATTTAAAATGGCGGATTTAATATGGCGGACAATTTTTGAAAAATGTATCGAATTCGCTTTAAGCGTATTAGACGGGGTTTTTTTGGGTCGCTGATTACGAATCTTATGTTAGTTTTGAAAAATTCAAAATGGCGGATCCAATATGGCGGACCATTTTAAAAAATTAATCGAATTCGCTCAAAACTTATGGCACGGGAATTAGGTGTATTACCTAAGGAAAATATGCTATATATATTGAAAGGGGAAACTGGGGGACCACCACTTGACTTTTTTATACTTATTTGTAGTTGTGATTTTTAACTTATAAGGAAAAGTCGTGGAACTGTTTGGAACTTTTTTTAAAGCTCTAGCTAAAGTAAATTTTTCAATATATTTCATAATAAAAATGGCATACTATACCTACACTACGTATAATTGTTGCTTTAATAATAACTGCAAATTAAATAAGAAACCTGATGTTTAAAAATATATTTAAAAAACTTTAAACTGCAAATTTACAAAAAAAAAATGTCGAGTTTAGCAACAATAAACGCTATAGATGCTGTTGACAGGTATAAGTGCATTTAACAGATAATAATACTTTGCACGCACGTACAGACTAATGCGATGCGTTAAAAAAATAAATTTTTATAGGTTTATTGCGTACTGGTATATAAAACATATTAAGTGCAATAGTGCTTACATTTAACAAAATAAAAAATTACATTTTTGTCGTCCTAATTCGGTCATTTGTCCATGTGTGCAGCGTAGCGAAAACAATAGCGTTCCTTTTCACCTTTGGTGTACGGAATTTTAAAAAAGATCATTAATCGGGATCAAGTTTTGTGTTTTCCAATTTTTATTAAAGATTAATTAACAAAAGAGTTTAGTTTTTTTTTCGAAAAATATACAAATCGCCATTTCAAGGAAATTATTTTTCTTTTTTTTTTGTTTGTATATTTCTTCTATTTATGTGTCATTTTTGTTGACATTGCTGTTGAAGTCAAACATTTCCCACTCTGCGCGATTAATATAATTTTTTTTTTTTGCCTTTTTTTAATTTTATGAAATACATACAACTGCTGAATTTACTACAGCCACTTTGGGGAAAAAATTTTGTATTAAAACAAAAACCAAGTTCACCCATTTACAAGTGAAATGAGAGCAGCAAAAAGCAGAGGAAGGAACTTTAAGTTGAACATTCATTCACTTGATGACGATGTTTGCTTTGATAAAATAGCAGAATTATACAATGTGGAATAATAAAAAAAAAAACTAATTTCAGTTTTGAGCTTTTCGTCAAAACAAGCAAGACGTAGGATATTTTTGTAAGCAATTGCAACTGTCAGTATACCCACCAAGGATTTATGCTTACCACTACAGTAATAACACACATACAGTATTTCGTTAACTTAATACGAAAAGGCCCTAACTCATGTTTTTCATAGTTTACAGGAGGAGGAAAAAATTAAAAAAAAAGATGCAATATTGATACAAAATTTTTTTAAACGCAATTTTTATTAAAAACACTTTACATAAGCACATAATATTGCATTTAAAAAAAATGTTTATAAATATTGCATCTTTTTTATTTAGTTTTTTCCTCCTCCTGTAAACTATGAAAAACATGAGTTAGGGCCTTTTCGTATTAAGTTAACGATTTATTTTTTGTTCTATTACTGTTAATATTAAATGTTATTATGGCTCAAGATTTTTTTAATATTTTTAGTTCATAGCCTGCACATTTTTTTCTAACTTTTTTTTATTTCCGTTTGCCAGTAACTCCAGGTCGCATATGAAAACTCATATTTTTTTATTCCCGTTTGCTTTTTTTTTTTTTTTTTTTTTTGTTTTAAGGTTATTGTGATTTTGCTTTTTTTCTTTTACTTCCAATCCCCTAAAAAAACGAACACAAGTACAAAACGTGTAACATTTATAACAACTACTTTTACACGTACAAACACAAAACAAAAGAGTTATTGTCGGCAGTAACAGGCATTTTAGAAACTAAATATAAGCACAAGCCAGAAATAGAATGAAAGTGTCAGAATTTATGTGGCAACGGAAATGCTGTGCTGTTGTATATGAATGAAAAGACAGCATACTTTTAGGCGCGCTCTTCGTCTAAAACAAACATCATAACCTGCCACTTATGTATGAGCAAATGTCTCAACATATTTTATATATTTATGTATCTTCTCTTTCTCAGCCGTAAACACTCCTGCTGACTCGTCCTTAACAAAAATGAAAGATAAAATGGAAATAACTTGCGAGCACTACTATCCTTGCAAATGAGAAATGTCTGTTAAAATTAATTTTTTTAAAGGCATGTTATCAATTAACACATCTTGTCTTCGCTTTTCTCTTGTGTATTTATTCTTATTTTAAAGCGAAATTAATATTTGTTTGTTTTCTACTCATCTTTAGTATAATTAAAATAAAAATAAAATGAAGGCTTAAGCTAAAATTATTTTTGCAGTGCATTGAAGTTAAAATTGAAATAAATTACAATATTTGACAGGTGGAATTCAAAAATTAAATTGACTGCTCACATTTAAGCAACTAAGCATTTTTCTGCTTAAAAGTTAACATTTTATTTTACACAAACATTAAAGTCAAAAGGAATTTTAAGGCTAAAAGCAATAAATATATAGAATATTAAAATATTTTTGAATTATGTTTTTTTTTCTTTTTTGTTGCTTGACGTAGGTAAAGCAGTAACTGTTGACTTAGAAGCCATTACTCACGTGTGTAAATAATTTAAGGTATTTAACACGAATGGCTTAGTTATGGTTATAAAAAGTTCGTTCAATACATTTTGAAGCCTCAATATATGTGACCTTCTCAAAGAAAAGGGACCTAGTGTGTGAAAATGAAGTTTTGAGAAAAACGCATTTAAAAAATTTAATTTTAATGTTTTTTAACACATTAGGTCCCTTTTCTCGGAGAAAGTCACATACATATATTAATTAAAATTATTTAATTAATCTCTTGCGATATTCAATAACGAAATTTTTTTCCAGGGATAAAAACATTACAGGTAGTTCATAACTTTGTAGAGACAACCTGGTTGAACACGGACTGTAAATTATTAATGGTCCTTCGCACCATGTAGAATTTGTTATTGTTTCGGATAAATACTCGTAACACTCTGTATAATTTTTTAAGTCATGGAAATATAATCATATACGGACACCACTACGAGATAAAAGACAAAAAAAGACCCGTGTCTCCCAGTTTTGCCCCAAGATGGGCCCCAAGATTTTGGGCCTCGAAGTCATTTTTGTACTTTCTCAGGCTCATATCTTGCAAACCGTTTGGAATTTTGCTTTACACTCTGAGGCAAGGTTGTAGCTCTTGTCATAAAGAACAAAATCCGTGAACATATAAAATCAAAATAAACTTCATAAAGATCAAAATCGCAAAAACTTTTAAAAACATTCGAATATTATTTTACCTTTTTTCCCCTGTTCAGGTTCATAGGTAGCAAACCGTTCAAAATTCAAGAAAACAATTAACTACACAAATTTACCTAAGATCTCAATAAACAACTTTCTGCAACATATGAACTTCCTAGGAATGATTCTTAACACCATTTAGGTAGCGCTTCGATAGCCGCAAAAGTGAAAAATTTCCCGAAAATTTTTTAATTTCATTTGTTTGGGGCAAAACTGGGAGACACGGGTCTTGTTTTTTTTTTTTTTTTTTTTTTGTCTTTTATCACGTAGTGGTGTACGTATTTGGCTATATTTTTTCGTGTTGCTCTGTGCAACTAAATCTGGTGATTACAACGAGCTCCACATCAGCATATAATATGACAGGCTAATAGCTAGATGATATGTATGCAATCAGCACTTTCATGAGACCAACATTTTAAACTCAAACTGCGAACGTAGTTTCTTTCATCTATTTCGATAAAGGAGAACAAAGTAATTTAAGTGGCTTTATCACTTGATATGTTGAACAAAAATATTTCTTCTATAATTCTTCGATGGAAGGTTAAGGTTGTAACACAAATTCACTTGGAGATCCAATTGGATCCATTATGATAATGGTGAAAATACTTTTAAATGTATCTGAACAAGGTGCACTTAAACATTTAAAATCTGATAAAACTTGAAATTTTTTTAAGGACTGACTTCAGCTGCTGAACAGTTTTAAGACAAAATCTACGAGAAATATATTTGTAGAATATTTTATCCCTATAAACCTTCAACGCTTTTTGTCCCAGACAGGGTCAAATATGTACCACAAAATTGTCTACTACAAAATTCTAACAAAAAATCTCAGAAGACAGCAAAGCAAGCAAAGTTAAATTTTCCACTCTAACACCAGTTATAAGTCAAAACTTATAATGCTTAATAATTAGCCCCACAAACTAAAATTTTAGGCGTTTAACAAATTCCCCTAACTTTTTCCCTCACCCAATATGTGTGACTCAACTATGTTGGTAGAATTGTCTAACGTTTCCCCTAAATAAAATACAATGTGCATTGCCTGGATTTATGACGTTTAGTTTTTAACAGTTTTGTGTTATTTTTATACAGTTTTTAACTTTTTCTATTTGTTTGTGTGACTTTTGTTGATTTGCGAAAAAGTATAAAAAAATGGATAACGATAGAAATGTAACAGAAAAAAAACATCATTCATTCAGTTAACAACAAACATGCAATATTGTACTCAGTTTTTATGTGTCTTTACCCAAACAAGGATAAAATTAAATTATTTTGGACGCGACAAAATGTAAGCAAACTCAACACAATAATAGAAGGAAAAATTTAAAATAAAAAAAAAACTACAAACCACATTGTTTTGAAAAAAAGAAAAAACACACACACTGATAGACAAGCACTCAACAGCATACACACACACAAGCACAAACTCAAACACACACACACACAAACACACATAAATATAATGATCAGAAGTCATATGCATGAAAATCCAGGAAGCTCGCCAAGAGTGTTGCTGTTTTTATTATTTTCAAGAAAAAGTTTAAATTTTTTTCAGCCATAAAGAAGAGAAAACTTATGCTACAGAGAGCTTTATATGTGTAGGTTTCTTTAATAACTAAAAAAAAGTGTGGACACGATATGATATGATATGTATATTCTCTTCCTTTTTTTTTTTTTTTTTTTTTTTTGTCACAAGTGTCATTAGAAAAGTTTAAAATTTTTTTTAGGTGAAACTCTAATCAGAATAAAATTATAAAACTGGCCTTCACACAATAGGAGTAGTGTACTATCCAGAGATGTGTATATGAGAGTATATTACGTACAATCTAAGTTTCTAAATTTTTCACTATCACGCATGCTCAAGTAAAAAAAAAAACATTTCCAATCACGCACACTCTTGCCCTGTGGATCAGAGAATGACAATAAGTAAGTAAATAGTCTTAATTTTAGTACACTAAGAGAAAAATTACATTCTAAATTTAAAAATAAAATCTTGAATGAAGATTGCAGAAATATTAATATTTCAATCTTTAAATTTGCTCAGTCAGTAAGATTGACGTTCTCCAAATTAAGCATAAATTTTTAAATTATGGAACGAATTCTTAAATTCAAGAACGCGATCTTAAACTTTAAGAACGCATTCTTAAAACCGAGAACGTATATATATATATATGTATATATATATATACATGAAAACCCCGGTATAACGAGCGATATGTCCATTCGTTATATAGCAAAGTTTTTTTAAGTGTTATTTTATTTATTATTGCTGTAGACATCATACAATACAATAAAAAGAATAAGGACAATTTGTTTTTAAATGCAAATGCATTTGCTCTGCTGATAGAGATTTTGTTTAATATTTTTTTTTTGTCGTTCGTTAGACAGAGCACACATTTATCAAAACATTCGATATATAAAGTGGAACTAGGTTCTTAATGTAAAAAATTTGGACCTTCGTCATATCGGATTTTTGTTAAAGCGAGATTTGCCTGTATTCTTAAATTTTAAGAATGTTATCTTAATTTAAGATTTTTATTAAGAACAAAATCTTTAATTCGATCTTAAAATCAGATTTTATTCAAGTTTACAATCTTAAATGCGAACTGAAAATAAATAAGATTTTATTCTTGAATAACGAATTTTCGCATTTAACATTGAAATTTCGCATTTAAGATTGAAATTATTTGATTTTGAGCGTAAAATCTCGATTTAAGTGTAAATGCCACTAGACACATATTGTTCAAGCTCATGCGATAAGCATGTGTTGGTAAATTTTCAGGTTTTGTTAATGTATACGTCACACAGACAATTCAGTATGAAAAAGCAAAATAGTTTTGATTTTGAAATGAAATCATACTGC
Organism: Tachina grossa; assembly: GCA_949987645.1. Taxonomy (NCBI): domain Eukaryota; kingdom Metazoa; phylum Arthropoda; class Insecta; order Diptera; family Tachinidae; genus Tachina; species Tachina grossa. The sequence goes on from OX465274.1 coordinate 211,682,666, forward strand.
TGACAGTTTTTCAAATGAACAAATAACATAAATTAAAAATTTTAAAACCCCCCGATTTTTTCAGAAAAGATGTTATATCTTCAAATCGACTGGACAGATTTTCTTTAAACATAGCTCATAGCACTCTCAATCACCTTTCAAACATAAAAAACTAATTTAAAATCGGTTCAGCCGTTTGACCTGAGAAAATACAGCTCAAAATCAATAAAAACCATATTGATTTAATAAAAAAAAACATTAACGAAAGTCTAGTCATGTTGAAATTTCTTATTTCAATATGGGAAAATATTAATTTCTAGTATTAATTTATTAATTTTATTTATTTTTAAGTATCTCAATATACATTTTCTATTATATTGAAAATTATTAATTAATTATTTTTGAGTTGCAGCTTTTCCCTTGTACAGACACACAGATACAAAGCCACACACTACAAACTTGTAACACCCCTTTTTTTTTGTCGGGGGTTAAAAATAAATTTATTAATTTTTCTGATATGTATGTTTTTTTTAAATTTGACGTTTTTCTGGAAACAGACATAAAAAAAGTTTTGAAAAAAAATGTGTAAAAAATACGTTTTTTTTCTTAATTTCTTGAATACTACCAATAACTTTTTTTGTTCGCAAATGCAGGATTATTTTATAAATGTTTATTTTAAATGATGATTGATAAGTTTGTGGTAAAATATAGGGTGTTTTTTTGAGGGGTATAGAACTTCGAATTGAAATAAAACACAAGAAAATCGTTTTAATGTCCATCAATTTGGCTTTATTGGAAGGGTAATTTTATGCCATTTATGTTTAAATATGATTTCGGGCATGTGGCCGCCGCGGCTGGCTCGAATAAAGCCAATTCTACAGGTCCAATTTTCAACCACTTTTTCGAGCATATGGGGCCGTATGTTGGCAATAATGCCACGAATGTTGGCTTCCAAGTCCCCTAACGTTTCTGGTTTGTTGGCGTAGACGAGCGACTTCACATATCCCCAAAGGGTGTCAAATCACACCATTCCGCGAAATTATGCGCTCATCGAATGTTTCCTTCAATAAATCGATTGTGACGTGCGCTGTGTGGCATGTAGCGCCGTCTTGTTGGAACCACAACTCATCCACATTCATGCCATCCAATTCGGGAACAAAATAGTCGGTTAGTCGGCTCCAATTGCTGTGCACGGTGGCGAATCGATTCATTCGGGTCCTCTTCAACACTTTGCTCTACAGCGGCAATTGTTTCTTCGGTGCGCACTGTTCGACGTCTCTGCGGATGCGTATTATCACATAGAGTAAACGTAGTGCGAAAACGATCCATAGTTAACCGAATTAATTGCTCTGATGGACGATTATGTCGACCATAAAATGGACGGAGCTTGCGGTAAACTTCGCGAACTGAACCATTATTTTCGAAAAAAATTTGCACGATTTGCAAGCGTTGTTCTTTTGTCAACCTGTTCATGATGAAATGACAAACCAAACTAAATATTAATCACTTGACAGCTGACAAAATGGCCGCCAGTTAAAAAAGTGATGCTAACTTAAAGTTCTATACCTCAATAAAAAACACCCTTTATTAACTACACACGTATGCCAAGGGTTCACCGGCAGTAACTGCAAGCCGTATTTGTCTATGGGTCCCTTAATTCGTACGCTCACATATTTTCTCCTAAGCAGCTATGACTATAGCCGATTCCAACATACAAGAGCATCTCTACTTCGTTTATGCAAAAAAAAAATAAAAAATACTGTACAATGATTAATAAAGAGGCAAAAACGTATTAAGCGTATTGACTGCATGCCATGCTTATAGTCGGAGTATGGATATAAAGTCCGACAAAAAAAAAATGCATTAGGGATATTTATTCATCATACGCCAACGTATGCACTTGTGTGTATGAAATGGAAAGAAAAATACTCTTTGGCTATTCGGAAATTATAACACTTTTTTCTATACTCTCAAACAAAGTAACAATTACGAATTTATAAATAAACAAAAGAGCATTTCAAAAAAAAATAGTTATTAACTATAAAGTGATGCTGCTAGTTCAGTGATATATGTATACTATAGTATTATTAATATGAAATAATCAGTGATTACTTTGTATGGGGGATGGCCCTTCCCATACTCTTATACGACCACTTTTCCGTTGATTTACGAGCATTAAGTACAAAGTAATTCTCACCAACAATTGGCCTACTCACACAACGAAAATAATGAACACAATTATTACAAATATGTATATTTTGATTTGGCAACACTCGCGCAGAGGTAGAGAGAAAACTAAACAAAATAAAATCTAGCAAATTGCAAATAAAGCCTATTTTAAAAAGCATATTGCATGCACGGTTGCCAGAAATGCAGATTTATCTGGATATTGCAGATTTTTACCCTCCAAAAAGACGAAATGCAGATTTGAAGATTTTTGGCCTAAAAACGCAGATTTTTCAACTCCAATTATAATTCAAATTTGTCACATTTTTCCTAATACTGCTACTTCTTCTTGTTTTTTTTTTTTGTGTGTGAACGACTCATAGTTTAGAGAGTTACAATTTTTGAACTGAGAAGACATCACTGGAGAAAAGAAGAAGTAACTTTGCCAAGTTTCTGAAAACGAATATCTGATATAAAACGAGCTAATTCTGATAACGATTTTGCAGCCCAAACTTTATTCAAAATGTAATGTATTCATTTGCAAATATCGCAAGAATTTTCAGTCAATTGAACTTGAATAAAACAAAACTTCAAAGTCCTTTGGATATTTATGCAATGACTTTTTGTATAATTTTTTATATATCCGATTTCTTTTCTCATTCATTTTATATTATTTGCACATAACTATAAATAATTTTTATGTTTGTGTTGGTCATATGTATTTCTTTCCTTCTAAAGAAAGACGGGGTTTCCACACGCAAAGTTTACTTTGCAAAGTCTTGAGTTTGTAGGAGCGAAGAGAACAGAGATATTTTTTATATTATTTTTTCTTCAACAAACTCAAGACTTTGCAAAGTAATCTTTGTGTGTCGAAAAGGCGCCAAACTCATCAGGAGACTTCCACCAATGTGGCAGCTAATTGCAAAATGCTAATGAGAAATTAACAATGGGTTCCAAATCGAACACAGAAAAAATTATACCCAAAAAATTTTTAAACAAATATTTGTTTGAAATCAAACTTAGTTTCAGTAAATATTCTGTACTGTTCCATTAAATTAATTTGTACCAAAAAACTGTGTAGAGAAGCAACAGTCCACGACGTTTGTCGGCTACTTTTCGGCATTTACATGTATACAACACGATCAATCAAAATAAACAACAACAACCGCACAACAGCAACGTTGTTCCTATCAACAAGCAAGATAAACACCAACACACTGAAATAACATTTTCTCTCAGCCGAACTCTGATTAATTTAAATTTTTACAAAATTTGTATTAGAATTTACAAAATTATTTGTAGGACCGCATTCAAATAAAATATTTACTGATTCAACGAATTTGGTTACTGAAAATGAAATTTAGTTTTTTCTGTGAAGATGTTAGCTTGTTAAGATTTCTGCTTGAAGCTTTTAAGCCTATACTGCCGCATTCATAAAAAATAGTTTTGGTTTACAAAACTAACTTTATATGGAAGTTTGTGTGAAATGTTTTGTACTCCAAAATAATTTTTATGATTCATGGCCCTTATTACGAGTATCGTATTACGACTTCGACTAGACGATTTTAAATTAGAATAAAGAAAAAATGTTACAATGTTATTTAGTCTATTAAAAAATCGTTGTAGTCAAAGTAATAATACGACACTCGTAATAAGGCCCATTACCTATTATGTGTTTGTCCGTAATTCTTAATAACATATTGATATTCGCTCTATAGGCATATGAAGCTTTTAACCTTATTTCAAACATGTTTGGTTGAAGTCTGCTGATGACAGAAACGAAACACCCAGTCTTCATACATTAAAGGCTTATGTTCATAAAATATAAAATGTGCTTGAAAGTTATTTTACGAAAAATTTTTCTACAAAATTTAAATAAAATACATTTTAAGCTGAGTATAAATTTTATGAATATGGGTTAGTGAAAAAATATTTATATAAGACATGTTAATGTAAATTTTTTGAATAAAATATAAAAAAAAGTTGTTTTAAAAATTGCTTTCAAGATTTTTTGAAGATTTTAAAAATAAAATACAGATTTTGAAGATTTTTGCGTGAAAAATTTTTAAGTTTTGCAGACTTAATCCTTAGAAATTCTGACAACACTGATTGCATGTTGTAACGTATGAATACACGTAAGCGTATGCGAAAAGTAAAATTTTCTATAGAAATATTTCATTTCTTAACCAACTTTTTTTTGTTGGCTTTTTATTGTTTGTTTAACAAATAAGAAAAGAAAAACTAAATGGAAATACTACAGCAACAAGAACTTTAATACAATATATAATAAATGTGAAGTGAGTGCAGTATAATATAAAGAAAATTAAATTGCCCTCTTTATCAACAATAATACACAGACATAGAGGAGAGAGAGAGAGAGAGATAGAGTACAATAGATGCGAGGATGATGCGAAAAATATTAATAATAAACACGGCCTTGATTAAAATAGTAAAAAATATCTTTTATTACCAAAGTAATCTTTTCTATAACCAGCAGTAGGAAAACAGCTATTTAAATGCGTGAACAAGCAGCAGTTTTTTTTAGATTTGAGCAAAATCATCAATCTAATCATTATAAAAACCTGGCATATTTGATTTTTAGTTTTTATTTTATTTTTTACAAAAACACTAAAATTCCATATGTGACTTATTTGCAGTGCTGCCAGAAAAATTTTGACTCTTGTCCCCAATTTAAAACGTCATGTCCCCAAAAATCCCCATTACAACAGAAAAATCATAACTTTTGTCCCCAAAAATATATCATTCATAAAAAACGATTATTAACCTCCTTATGCAAAAAAATATTTTACTTTAGCTTTAAAGTTCATAGTAGTTGATAAGCACTTTAAGGCTAACATAGCTTTATTAAAAATCATATGCAAAAGACAACTTTAAATATTTTGTGATTTAATAATAAATACTGGTAACACCACCGTGTTCAACAACCACTTCACAGCTTATGATGTACAAAATTGAATACAATTTCATTCGGGTATTCAAATATTTTTTTTATTTTATTAAATAAATTTTTATTATCTTGAAGTAATGCAACCTAATTTAAAAAATATGAGCTTCTGACTTAATAGGAAAACAGATAAACACAACCATGAAGTAAAAGTAAAAATATGTGAAAAATTATCACAATTTGTTTTATTCGAATGAAACGAGTATTTGAATATCCAGCTTTTTTCGATTTGTTTTGATTGTATGTACATCACTAAAACATTTTTGTATAATTGTATTTATTTTAATATTTTTTTATGGATTTTGCTATGTATTTCGAAGCAGTTGGATAATTTGGTGATGTTTCCCATTACATGACAGAAATAATAAATTTAAGATAAGAGCAGGCACTTCTAGCTTCATTTTCAGATGTAACATGAAACAGTATGTGCTATATTATTAAAAATATTTGAGGTACAAAATACACATTTTGGAAATATCAACTTAAAGTAGTCTTAACAAACGTGGGTGCCTACTTTAGAATTTTTATACAATAATTTTTTTTGAATACAACTTTACTTAACATTGCTTGGCAAAGCTTTATTAAGTTTTTTTGCATAAGACCCTAAGTCTTATGCGCAGGGATGCGAAATAAGATTTTCATAAAGTTACAAGAAAAATTTTAATTTTTTCATTAAATTGCAAATTTTTAAAAAGTTGAAAGTTTTTCATATTTTTTGGGAATCACACATACACAGTTTTTTTATGCGAAACACAATAACTAAGATAGAATCGTGCGTACAACAATTGCACAATCAAAACTTTCAACAGTCATTTTTCTTTTTCAAAAGAAAAAAAAATGTTAATTGCCAAAGAGCTTGTTCTGCATCTGCGAGCACGGTTTTGCCTATGTACATATCGTTAACTTAATACGAAAAGGGCCTAACTCATGTTTTTCGGAGGAGGAAAAAACTAAATAAAAAAAGATGCAATATTGATACAAAATTTTTTAAAACGCAATTTTTATTAAAAACACTTCACATAAGCACATAATATTGCGTTTAAAAAAATTTTGTATCAATATTGCATTTTTTTAATTTAGTTTTTTCCTCCTCCTGTAAACTATGAAAAACATGAGTTAGGTCCTTTTCGTATTAAGTTAACGATATATATGTTCGCGGTATTACCATTATGGTAATATTTTCTTCATTATAGAGTATGATTACCGCACTACATCCACGATTATTTTCCTGACACATGCAAATTGTTCGAGCTCAAAACGAAAAGTCCCCAAATCCCTCCCCACGAAATTCTGTCCCCAAATTAGAGGCGAAATCCCCATTTTGGGGACAAATCCCCTAATCTGGTGGCACTGCTTATTTGTGAAAATTCTATGCATTTTTCCTGTTAGCTGTGACCCATTCTCGTGCAAGCACACAACAAAGCAAAAAGCAACTCTTAACTAACCATATTTGAAGCTAATATTACCATTATACTCGTATTTGTTTTTTTTTTTTAGTTTGTTTTTTTCTTCGCTCCACTAGTACCTATTGTGTTTAACCAAAAGTCACTTAAATAAATAAAAAATGCTATAAACAGTTGAAAAAGTATGTAAGAGTATGGTATGTTGCAGGTTTGCAAAGTCTTATAAAGTTTGTGCTTATTTTAAGTTTTATTTCCTTAATATGTTCAGGCGAATACACACATAAACACACACAAGACTATGTGCGAGAGTTTTAAAACAAATTTGATTTTTGGTTATCCCTGCAACACACACACACGCACACACGCAAACACATTTTTTGCTTACTGCAGCACAAGCATATGCATAAATGACTGCGTGTTGTGTGCGTGCATGTGTGTGTATAAAAATGTGTGTTAAAATAGATTTTATTTTCTTTATTTATTTTTTGCTGTTACAGTTTTTTAACAATATTTGTTTGGTTTGCAACAAGTCAACAGTAGTTAGAAACTTAAGAAAAGTAAGCATATTTGTTGCTGTAACTATTGCATTTGCTGTTATTGTTATTATTCTTGTTCTTTCATTGTTGACAATTGTTTTTGTTTAAGTTTTTCTGTGTTTGTATATGTGTGTGTTTTTTTTTTCTTTCTCTGTATACAGTTGCAATGACTTATTTACTTTTAGTACTTAAATAGAGTTTATAACCTCTTTTTTTCTATTTGTTTTCTGTTTCTATTATTTTATATAAAATTGTTTTGCTTTCTTTTTTTTTTTTTTTTTTGCTTTATTGTTTTACTTATTTTTACATTAAGGTAAATTTCATTTGTTTTCCTAGCCATTGTTGTGCACAATTTTATTAATTTAATTAAAATGTTTACTTTTTTGCAAAGAGTAATTAAAGTGTAGAAATGTTTGGTTTTAAGGAATTCTTAATTTGTTTGATTTACGACATGCATAAATATACGATATGCATAAACAATTTATTACTTTTGACCTTGCATTGCGACGATAAATATAATAATTTCCTTTATTGGTGTTGCGTGCTTTTAGGCGCCTAAATAATTTTTTAGTGATGAGATTGTATATGCAGTTGTTTTTTAATATATCTTTAAAGTTGGGCAATGAGGTATTAACTGAGAAATTAAAATTTTTCTTGGTCAGGAAAATTTTTGTTCTAATGTTAAATTTAAAATTATTTAAATTTATTTAAATGTAAATGTTTATGACTTATTGCTTAACAACCAAATGATTAAGATTGGAAGCAGTTGAGCTAGACTTAAGTTATTGATATCAAACGAAAGAGAAAAAAACTAAGTCTAACTAAGAGCCCTATTTGTCCACCACGCAATTTCTATAATCAAGTGACGCCGTTGGGTAGAGCAATGTTTATATATGACATCTGTATTCGTGGTTTTTATAAAAATTTAAAGTAGGGTCCATGCTAAGGATGATAAGCCAGCAATGACTTAACTTTATTTCGAATTTAATATATTTGAAAAATAGGGCATTTCTTCTTAAGTTAAAAATAGCATGGTGATAAACAAAAACAAGATATGAAGAAATAGTACATGAGCCTCTAAATATCAAAATATACATATGTATCAGAGAATGACAATGAGTATTCAAAAAAAGAATATACATAAGAAAATAGTCTTAAGTTTAAAAACTGCGTATAAACATAATTGTAGCGTAATTCGTACGCTCAAATATTTTCTCCCAAGCAACTATGACTATAGCTAGATTCCAACATATGTACAAGAGCATCTCTACTTGGTTTATGCAAAAAGCTAGAATACGCTGCAACTAAAAAGAAGAAGGCACATGCGTATCAAACGCATTGACTCTCTCTCTCTCTATCTCTCTCTCATACTTATAGTCTGTTTATACTCAGGCTATGGATATTTAATCAGAAAAAAAATATAGGCATGATACTCAAGATATTTATTCATCATTCTCTAATGACTACAAGCATTTGTTTGTATAAAATGGAATGAAAAATTTGTGGGTGTGTGTGACTGCTTACCCTGCAAATAATGCTACTAGTCCATACATGCATGTAAAGGCTAATCCAAAGAGGAGTAGGAGTACCACAAAACTACTCCAAATATATGAAAAAAAGGTGGTCGATTTAACATTGCGATGTACTAGGGTTTGACCACGTGGTCCAACTTTGCATTACATCGAACTAACCCCAAAACTACTCCATATGGAATAGTTATAAACTACTCGCATACAAGTTCTGAGTGCCTAAGAAGAACGATCATATTCGTTTAAACACGAACACTTATCGTATTATCGTACTTATCGCATTGAATACTTGTATGAAAACGACATGATCCATGAGTGCATTACATGGGAGCATGATGTAACTAGTCTGTTTCATCTAGATTGGACCACGTACTCCAATATTATTTACAGAGTAAAAGCACACTTCATGTGTGTGTAAAAAACTCGGCCTGACACGTGCGTATATAGCACGTGTAGCCGATTAATACTCAAGAGTATTTTTGTACTTGTGCGTGTGATTGTAGCTCATACAGTCTACAAAATTGTACACAAACTAGAGTAAGGTATAATCAAATCATGTATATAGAAACAAATGAAGATCGAACAATAACATTAAATTAAGAAAAAAATTAGTTGTCATTTGCATATGAGCGTGTGTTTTATTTTAATGCGTGCAGCATTCATAGTTGTTTGACGGCCAATACTGAAAGAGTACCTAAAACGATAATTTTGTCATTCTGTGAAACGTATGTCATTAGCAAACTTTCTGGTTTGGCGTCATGGTGATTTTTCTGGCGATAAATAAATTTATTTATTAGCGATTTTTATGGCAATTTTTTTAACAATATTAAACTTTAAAATTTTTCTAATTCAGGAAAATTGGTTTGTTGAATCAGTAATTTCAAAAATAAATCCTACCAATACTCATCTGCAAGAAATTAAAACAATTTGATTTTCTAATAGTAATTATAGTCATTAATACGTTTTGAATTCGACTGAGAAAAATTTACAAGAAATAATTTTTGGCTATTTTATTTCTAGTTTTGGCGATTTTCTGATCAACTATGATACGATCATTTTACAAAAATTTACATTAAAAAAAAGTATTATATAAAAAGAAATTTATTATCAAATATATACTAAAAAAAACTACATAAAATTGATTTTTAAGGATTTTTGGCGATTTTTAAAATTAATTTGGCGAAATATGTTGCGAAAAATCTGAATGCCCTGGTCGATTAGGCGTATTAATTGCCCGAGTGTGAGTTCAGTTTTAAACAAGATATATTAATTTATTTGCTCTGTGGGCCAGAAATAGATACAAAAATAATTTATTTCCTGTTATGAAAAGCTTACATTATAATTATTGAAATTATTAAAATCCACACTACTTGTGCATCAACAGATTTGAAAATTATTAAGTTCTTTGGAAGCTTATTTTCTAGTATAAATATGTACTCTGAACTACTATTCATTAACACTAATTAAGATCTTCATTATTTTGATATGATATTTCCTAAATGTGTGTTATTTTTCATTTTTTCTTTTAGGCTGGCTGCCACAGAAACAAATGATTAAGCTAAGTTCTTAAAATTTAATTTTGTTAATTAATTTTCTTGATACAAGCCACGAATATATTGTGTTGAAGCACCCTTACAACTTGTTAAATCTTTCTATTTTTTTCAAGTAAAATTTCGTAAAAAATAAGCTATTAGATTACCTTGGGATGGCATAGACGAAGACAAAGTATATTCACTCCCTAAAATGTACATACACGCATATATCTATACATATCGCTACCTGAATATATAAAGGCCATAACTCGTTATTTTTTTATAAATCGATTTTTTTTTTATATTTCGATAGAAGAATGTCTAATGTGAAGAAAAAAGCAAAAAATCTAGATTTCAAAAGAATAATGAGTCAGTGGCTTTCTATATTAAAGTAACGATATATATGTATGTATGTCTGTACGCATATAGGTATTTATGTATGTATGTATATATGTATATATATTTATATTTCTTTTTCAGCTGGCATAATAAAAAAAATATTGAAGAAAATAAATCGGGTTTAAGTGAAGTAGAGTCTATTTTATATTAATTCATTTTTTTCTGTTTGTTTAAATGATGCCGTCAGTCAATCACAGGCAAGAAAAAAAATGAATTTTGCATACTCAAGCATTTCCGCACACATATAAAATTTTTGAACACACTAGCGGTAAATCTTTTCCAGCCAACGCAGTGGTTGAAATACAAATTAAGAACGATTTAAAATTAAGTTTAAAATTTTTAAACGCACTAATAATCCCAAATTAATATTTTACTTATTAAGTAAAATATTTTTTTATTAAAAATACATTGAAATTGATTATTGAGGGGTTTAGCTGGATCCTATGCGCATTTCATTGTTGCTAATGCAGATCATCAGGGAACCTTTACCCAAAGCTTCTTAGAACAACTAGAGTTATTATATTATAAACTTTCATTTAAACAAATGAGAAGCTCAATAACAAATAACAAAGTTGAAAATTTAAAATTAAATTCTTTTGTATATTATTTAACTTTAAACAGTAATTGATATTGAAAAGATATTAAAATATTTTGAATTAAATTTCATAGGTAGTGTACTGAATTATACATTTATTTCAGTTGAGGCCAGTTGAGGCCTTAAGCATTAAACATGTTGCCTACAGCAGGCTGACGTTTTCAATATCGCGCCTTTTCTGCAAATTTCAAAAAACTAATAAACACTAAATCATTGTCTTTTTAAATTGCAGGATGTATACCGTTGGAATGTGGAATAAAATATTTTTCAAAATACAATAAAAACCCACAAGTCAGCTTATTAATAGTTTGTTTTTGAAATCAAGTGGTCTGAAATCGCCGTGATTTTCAGAACATGCCCCAAAGGTAAAGAACAGTTTGCACATGTTTATATGAGACCGATTATTTTTAGGACAAGGCAACACGGCAGCAGGTTGTTGTCCAAGCTAATTTTCTTGTTGTGATCAAAATAAACTAATTTATTTTGTTGTTGGCAACAATGAGCAAATGCAGTGCTGCCAATTTGGAAGAAGTAAAAGCTTTTAATTAAATCATATTATTTAAATGAAAAACACATCCTCAAACTCATACAAAGAAATAAATTTATTAATTTTTATATGTTATAATAATTTTATTTTTGTAAATGTGAAATAGTTGAAAAAATGGAACAGAGATATTTATTTATACTTGAAAATCAACTTCTTATGATGCTTTTGCGGTTTTCGAGATAATTAAGTAGCTTGCTACAGGGCGACAAATGCAATTAGTGGCATTTGAAGTCGCCTAGTTGTCAAGCCTGTTATAGCCAATGTGTTTAATGCTTTATTCATAAAATATCGTGCCATAATTGTCAAGCTTAAACGAAATAGTTTTCGAACTTAATTTTATGACCAAAAGCGATCATTTGCGATCATTAATATGCGAGGTTCAAAAATTATGTCGGTTAAACTTTTTTTTTTGGTAATTATGGCTCGATATATTTTTGTTTAACAAAATGTTTGTCCATAGAAAATTTTTTTTTAACTCTTTAATGAACAAAATATCATTTTTTACTCAAATAACACTATTACACCCCGAGAAAAAACAGCTTAAAATCAATAAAAACCATATTGAATTAGTAAGAAACACTAACGAAAGTCTAGTCATGTGGTAATTTCTTATTTCAATATGGAAAAATATTAATTTACAATTTCATTTTTTTTAATTTTATTTACTTTTACGAATCTCAATATATATTTTCTATTATATTGAAAATTATAAAATTAATGTGACGCATTCTTATTTTTAAGTTGCAGCTTTTCCCTGAGTGTTGAAATGTATGCGGATGTTGGGTAATGGACGCGTGTCGTGTTTTTGTGACACGAACACGCACCACTCAACATGAACTGATCGTGACAAAAAATCTGATTTCGTGCGTGTTCGGGTCGTTTCGTCTTGAGCCAAATTGACACGAAAAACATAAAACGATTTTAGATGTAAAATATGTATGAATGAATTTCCACTAGTGAAAAAAAAATTAATATTTTGTATCGTCTAACAACAACAGCAGCATATTTTTTAATATTTTATGGGCCTCTGAAGTTTAAAGTTCTGTACGTAAACCGATGGTATCAGCTGTAGTGGCAGATAGCATCAGCCGGCAGTGCCAACTCGGTGCCATATCAATATCAATTAAATTTTCTGATTTTCAATACCAATAAAATTTCGAGCGTGTTGTGCAGTATAGTGTCGACGAAATTTTTCACGTAAGTGTTGCGTACACGTACAAAGAAAAAATATGGTTGAGGTAACCATAATCAAACAGCAACATACTATGATTGAATTATATGGTTGCAGTCAAATCATATTCTTGTTAATAGAAAAGCAAACTTTAATAATATTAGTATCTTAGTTAATAATAATATTATCTACAAGAACAATTGACTTTGTTGTACCTAATCTTAGTATTGAAAATATGACAACACCATTGTTAGATGTGACTAAACTATAATTGAGACTCACCATACCATGTTCTAATATTATATTAATATTGTTAAATACGACCACAGTATTATTTAATATAATAATACTATTTTGTCTTTTAATCATATATTTATTGTAGAAACAGCTGTGCGTTAAATTCGAAACAAAGATAAATTAATATTGTTGAAATAAAATGTATATATAGAAATGTATACTTACACGACATACAGACATGTCGGTATAAAGAGATACACAAATGTTTATATAATTTTATTGGCCAACCCTTTTGTTAATAATTTAATTATTTATTAATTTATTTAACACCACCCGTGCACAACCGATAGCTTAAAAACGAAATACTGAACTGACAGATATTTCTGAAAAAGATTTTTTTAAAAACTTAACATAGTGTGGTTTTGGATAACATTATATTGTTATTTACATCATATTATTTTTAAATAATAATACAAATTATGTTGTAGTCATAAATTTTTAACAAAACTATATTGTTAAAGTATAACCATATCACACTTTTTTATGGATGGGATAATGTAATTATTAAGTTCAAACATTACTCTGTTTATCGTAACGAAATGAATGTTCCAAATAATAATAACTAGTTTTCAACGACCACACATTTGTTTCAGAGAACATAATATTGTTTTCTCAACCATTCTATAACCATATCTTTTCTTTGCGTGTACGTGTTGAGCGTCTTGGCATCAGTGTTCGTGTCATGTTGGAAAATTTCGACACGCGCCCATCTCTGACAAACTCATCATTAAAAATACATACATACGAGTACCTACAATCTACTTAATTTTTGCGGTTGCAGCGAAAACATAATACCACAAACTTGATATTTTTTCAATTATAAATAAAAAAGATATCACTAAAAATTAATGTTCTAATAGATTTTTTTTGTCATTTGCTGATATTGTATTAAATCTAAAATATGTCTTCCAGTTGTTGTCATTATTTGTTTTTCGCCAAATCTTATTTGTATCTAAACAAGCGCCCGCTAGTCCTCATTTTGCAGGATGTAGCGAAAATTAAACGACAATACATCCTCTAGTACCATATTTCATTTCAATTTACGTAAATTTGACATAGACAAAAAGATTTGCAGCACAAAGATGACAGGGTTTTTTTCCCCTTCAGGATGGTATAACATAAAAAAGAGCTTTCAAGCAATAACCCAACAAACATAAGCATGAAAACATGCTAAATTTTCAGTGCAATGAACGAAATTAGAGCCTGATATTCCACGCCATTTCTTGCTATTGCAGATTTTCCGTTTTTTCGGAACAGTTATGATTAAAGGTTCAATTATACGTGACCGTAATCATAATCATACAAAACAGCTGTAAACAGCAACCTTATGGGCAGCACTGTCCATACAAGAGATTACAAATACATAGTTTTAATTACTCTTTGAGTATTGGACATCACACAACTATGAATGCGTACAGTTGAAAATAAAATACACACTCATATACAAACACACGCATTAATTTTAAGCCGCATACGTATAACTATAAACAAACACAACTACATATGTTTATATACATATTTTAAACTACACAGTATAAAAAACTAGAACTGAAATTTATAGACTGTTGGGTTACAATCATACGCATGAGTATTAAAATACTATTAATCGGCTACACGTGCTTATATACCGGGCTATTTTATATACACACACACACCCACACGGCGTACGGCGACGAATGTTCAATATATATCCTGAGTATTATGCGTATATTTCTTTTGTCCGATTTAATATATATATATAGCCTGTGTATAAACATGCTCAGACTATAAGTATGACATAGAGTCAATGCGATTGATATGCAAGTGCCTTTTATTTTTAGTTTAGGTTTTCGCATGAACGAAGTAGAGATGGTCTTGTACTTTGGAATCGGCTATAGTCATACTTTCTGGAGAGAAAATATGTGATATAACGAGTTGTTTGCGCTACAATTATGATTATAATTGTCTTATAAACGTCTTAAATTTTATAAAAACGGGGCACTGGTTTCATTAGAAAGAGTTATAGGAAAGAGAGATTCTTAGCTTTGGATTAATGCATGTAATTGATTTTGAAAAAAAAAATATAGGATATACCTTCATTTTGAAATATATATCTACCTTAATAAAGAAAGGTCATAACTCATTATTTCTTTTTTTTCAAATCGATTTTTTTTTTTTAATTTCGATAGAACAACATGTGATGTATCGAAAAATGGAAAAATTCTATATTACGTCCCCATTCTCAACTCAACTCAATTTGGTCTTTTGCAAGTAAAGCCAACATTAACACAAGTCAACTATTTTTTTTTTAATAACAACTAATTTTTACTTGAAAATGTTGTGACATAAGGCAACTACAAATTCAACCGTTCTTAAAGTTGTGAATGGCAATGCCAAAATGTAAGTTGACTTGACTCTCACATTTTGTTCATTAAAAACAACAGCGAGAATTATGGCTTTATTCTGTTTGACGATTGTATCGTCTTGTCTATGGACGGAAAAATGCCGCAGTTGTGATTCATTAAAACAATTATTATTTATTGTCTCTACTACAAGGTTCGTGTATTTGCTTTATGATTTTGTTCCAAACATTATTTCCAACACATTTTTTTATATATTTTTCAAACTATTGTATAATACTTTAATTTAATTTTTATGTTTTAAAAACAACAACTATTTTTGAAGAAAATAATTAAAAGAATTCAAACGCAAGAACTCAAAAGTATTTTCAAACAAAAACGTCCTAAATCTTCTTACTGATTAGTGTATTAGTTGTAGCCAATAATTGAATTTTTCTATATCAGAAGTTTGCGGTAATGACGTTCGTTTTTAATACCCTGTTTTCAGAAATTAAAAAAAATTTGTGATTTACTTAAGTCAACCGTCCATATTGTGGAAACGGAGGGGTAATGTAAAATGTGTTACATCAAAGGTTTAATACATCGACTTGAAATGTGTTCCAACTTCCGATAGAAACTGTCTCCTTTTTTTGTAAGCGTATACGCACACAAAGGAATGGAATTTGAAACGTTTCCTTACACGACCACATGAAAAACAATACAAAGGAATGCTTGTGAGAGATATGCTTTGGGGCATAATAAACTCAAATACATGCACGAGGTTTGTGTAAGCGTACACAGAAAAAATAGAAAAGAATTATTTTCAATAAAACCATGTTATGGAATAACATTTTCAATTTCAATAATATTTGTCATTAACTTGAATATTGTATTTATCAATTCCGCGCATTTTAAAATATAATTTAATGTCATTTATTTGTGTTGGTGTTTTCCTTGCTTGTTGATTGACTAAACCTGGTCATGTGCTGATGTTGTTGTTTTTTTTTATTGCTTGTGTTGTATACGTGTGAGTTCGGACAAGAAGCCGAAAAACGTCGGGGTTTGTTTTTTTTTTAATCAACAAAGTTATTTTTAGATTAATCAAGACAATGCGAACACAGGAAATCATGTTTTGCTTGTATTCATTATTTGCTTATTCAAAAATTATTTGCTCTTTGGCTGAGTGGTAAGTACGTTAGTTTATTAGTCAAGAGATTGCCAGTTCGACTCATCCCAAACACATTTAGTTTTAATAGCAGCCAAGCAAAAGCAAACAAAAAGGGGTTGAAATGAAAAATGTAACATTCATCCAAACACACACCACAACATTATCACTGAAAATAAAATTTCGGTCAACAACTTTTTTCTTTGATTCATTAAATTTCTTTGTTGACTGAAAAAAATATATATTCAATAAACGTGCATACAATTTTATTTATCAATAATGCAAAAATCGTCATCACAGAAAATTCGAAAGATTTTTTTATTGAATCAACAATTTTCGTATTCAAATATCAAAATCATTTTTTTCTGTGTATGTTGTATGAGCAGATGATGGCACCCCAGGCGCATAAGTAACATTTCTAGTCATTACTGATATTGTTGTTGTTGTTGTTTTCAGACAACACAACAACACACATTATTATTATTATTATTATTATTTTCTGCAAATGATGTATTGCTTTTTAGACAGCATTACTAGTCTACATACGTACAGCTTTTTTTTATATCTATTTAACAATTTCAATGTTTTTTTTCATGTCTCTATTACAAGCCTGCCAGTTGCAAAATTTTAAAAAGCCATTATAATTTTTTATATATTCACACATGTTACACATTTGATGAATGTATAGAGAATAAAAAAAGTATTTTTTTAACAAAATAGAATTCATTACAATTTTCTTAATTAAATTAGGTATAATTTTTGTTTGTTTTTGTTTTTAAGGTTTGTAATAAAATAGATGTTTTGGTTTGAGTCAACAAGCAAATTTTGCATAAAACAAGAGTTTAGAAAACCCTTTTTGTTTTGTAAAACAAATTTGTTTTACTATAAGTTTTGAAATCTACTATTATCCTTACTATGTATATTTAATTAAAGCCATAAAAAATGTTTTGATGGAAGACGTAAGCGTGAAAGCTATTTTCGTATTTATTTCAATATAAAAAATTTTATCAGGTATGTGATGTAAATCGATTTACATCGAATTCGTTTAAAGTCCGCATAGCAGCTTTAAAACTTTATTTAGGACACAATAGAGCCCAAAGGAACAATATTATCCCCCTAGCAAAGTTTCTATTTTATAAATGTTCTGAAATTTTCACAAGTGTCTGTCTTTTAATGAAAATATTTAATTGAAAAATCTCGACATATAATCAATTAAAAGTTTTAGTGTGGCTCGCACAAAAACAAAATTCTCAAAGAAAAATCTTTAATGGAAAATAAATACATATAACTAATTAAATATTCAAGTGAGCCAATAATTTTTTTTTTAAATTTAAATGATTTAATTAAAAATTTAATTTATTTAATTAAATATTTAATTCATTTGATTAAAAATTTAATTGATTTAATTAAACATTTCATTAATTTAATTAAAAAATTTTATTATTGTAAATAATGAAATTAACTCAATCAATAAAAGTTTTGTGCAAAAATTTAATTGATTTTATTAAAAATTTAATTGAGTCCATTTAACTTTTGTTTAAGCTTGTAATTAAAGTCAATAAATGACAATGACACAAGTAAATGTTTTATTGATTTTTGGTTTTCTAACTTCACGCTATAACGAATTTTCGAAAATATATGTGTGTGTATTTATATCCATCGGGAAAAAGAAGGAGTAAGGGTGGGTGGCTTCTAGAAGGCCTCTGTACAAAATTAATTTCTATGTACAAAACCTGCTCGTTCCATTTCATACTAATGACATCTGTTCACGAGTTGTTTCTGCAATTCTGAAAGGGCGTAAAAGTATTGGTTTTGCTTTTGCAAAAAAAAAAAAAAAAAAAAAAAAAAAAAAAAAAATTACTCGTTTGCTTCTTTCTCCCTTCTCATATAGGAGAATATGGTATGTTTATCTTATCTCATAGAGTCAATGCCTTTTATAAGGCAGTTAGATTAGAATTGTAAACGTTTCAAAATAAATCCTTAACAGTCTTTTAATAATGCCTGAAGTAAGAAGGTCTTCTGAATATTCCCGCTGGGTATGTGAAAATAACTTAAGAACGGGTGAACGGATCCGATGCAAATTTCCCGCACTCGAAAGATGTTGAGCTCGAAAAATGTTCTAATATCAAACTTTCACAAAACTGTTTATTTTTACTACAAATTTTAAACTAATGAGCCATTGAATGTTAAGAAAGTACTTAACAGCAAAAAGAAATCTCGATTGTTGCCAAATTGACTACAATCGGGCGATTGGTTTGAGAAATATCGTTGACGAAATATTTAGAAAAATCGTTTTTTTTATTAACTTCAAAAGTCTTCGTCAAATTCGATTTAATTTACTGATTTTTATAGACTTAAAGTTGGTATAGGGTAGCTGCAAATTTGACCAAGATCGGAAGTTTAGCGGGAAATTTTAGGGATTACCAGCAATGCCAAACGATTTTCATAGTTTTTAACCGACTTCCAAAAAAGGAGGAGGTCATCACTCAAATCAATCTGTTTTTTTTTTTTTTTTTTTTTTTTTTTTTTTTTTTTTTTTGATATTGTTACATTTTAGACCGATTGTAAATTATTTTTTGTCTGAGAGTATATAACAACCAATTGGTCGCATTGTACAAAAAAGGAAGGCGACATTCCTACAATTTTTTTTTTTAATTTTATGATATTCTACTTATTTGATTGCTACGAAACCTAGCAAACACTTTTGGTTCTTATAACTACAAATTTTAAAATTGAAAAAAATAGGAGGGGCTACGCCCATTAAAATTTATTATTATATTTCACGTAGTTTTACTGAACCGATTTTAACGAAACTAATCACACACCTTGAGCTCTAAAATAGGCACAATCTTCTATTTAAAGGAATGGGCGGAGGTACGCCCATTAAAATTTAATTTTATATTTCACGTGCTTCTTCTTAACCAGCATATTTTAAAAAAAAATTTTGAAAGACTTTACTTTCAGTTTGTACCATAATTTTTTTTTCGAAAATATTCTATCAGATCTTTGCATTGAAATCTGTTTTTTTGCAGACTTATTTTATTAGTAAAACCAATATTAAAAATTATCAGCTAAACTAAATATAAACAATTTACATGAAAAGTAATTATTAAATAAAAAACAGCACTGTCAACAATAATCATCTCACACCTGTTCATATATTTAAAAAAAATTAAAGGAATTTTACCCAACGAAGCTAAGAAAATTTTATTTTGCATTTGCGTGATAACTCGTGCGTGATTTTTTTAAATGTAATCACGTAGAAATCAAGCTTATGTATTGAAGCACAATGGATTTTTAATTTAATCACGAGTGGCAAAGAAAAAATCATAACATTGTGCTTAATAAGTTAGTGGATTTTAACAAAACTCTTTCAATTTCATCAAGGCACCTTTTTATTTCAAGAAAGTATTAAACAAAATTTTCTTATACAAATTGAATTCAATTAATTAATAGCTTAAACTCATTATAAAAGGTTTTTGTATTATTTTATTGTACAAAAAGATTTTTCATGCAAAAAGAGAACAAAAGGTAAGAGCAGCTCAACAGCACGACAAAGAGATAAAGAAATAAGGACGAAATATATTTTTATTTTTTTATTTGTTTTTTTTTTTTTTTTTTGTAAATCATCCTTTTGTCTGGGGTTAAAACAAAAATACATATTTTTGATGATATAACTTAATGAAAAGCAAGATGGAAAATGGTTAAAATCCTTACGCATTCTATTGTTTGGTTTTGGCCAAATATTTTTGATACACCTAAAGTAAAAAAAGGAGTAAACTTTAGCAACAACTCTTAACAACATACCATTCATTCATTTATAGCATCCGCCAGTCATTTGTTCATTTATTTTACAATATATATTTCCTTTTTAACTCACAATTAAAAATAAAAAAAGGAACCAAATAGGAAAAAGGATTTTACTTTTATTTTTCAAGCCATTATTCTTAAGTAGTGTAACTACTACGTTATAGGGCAAGGATTCTGCAAAAGCATCATTATCAACCTCATTATCATCATCATCAAGGTAACATTTGAACATGCAAGTGGGAGGGTTTACAGGAGGTCATTTAATAAAACTTCTTTCTGTTCCCGCCCGCCCGCTAAATTAAAATCATTACATGTTTGTGTTTTTGTTAATAAAAGAAAAATTAAAAAATTTCTCTGAGGATATTACTAGTTTATATATTCTCTATTAAGGCATAAGATGTCTACGAAGTACTTAAGAAATTGATAAATGCTTTTCAAATAACTTTAGCATAATACCCTTTTTATACTGCTGATCATTTGAAGTTAGAGCAGTGGCCATTAAAACAAATTAACTTGAGGTATTAATAAGAGAACTTTGGTTAATGAACTATTAAACGTTTTAAGAATTCTGAAGAAAATAACTTTAATTACTATTTTCCATTGCTTTTCTCTAAATAAATAAAAAATAACAGCCTTATTTAGAAAAGTTATGAAGGCTTTATATAGGAGTTTTAAAACAAATTTTCTTAAAAAACCCTAATAATTTTAATAAATAGGACTTTAAATGGCCCTAATACAATTTTTAAGCCAGAGTTAAGGCTTCATTAGTCTTTACTTTCTGTTGATGTTCTGTACTGTGCCGTTCTGCTTCTAAATTTGAGTACTTACTTATTCTGCAGTAACTAATCAGCTGTTTCTGACCAGAAGGGTCACAGTTTTCCACTAAAGCGATGAGTTTTGTATCGTCCACTGTTAAGTTTCAATAAAGTTTAATTTTTTTTCTTTTAAAAATTATTTTTTTTTTAATTCTAAAAGTACAATCACAATTTATTTCAAAATATTTTTATTGAATTTATGCTGTCACTTACAATTACTTAAACATTTTTTTGATTTTCACAGGTTGAACCGTAACAGAACAGAACGAAACAGAAAAACTAACTGACTAATTCTGGCTTTAGTTTTTCCTTTCTGTTCTGTTACGAATCAGCTGACTCTTTTTTGTTTACAGAAATCTAATACAAGTCGTTAGTTTTTCTGTTTCGTTCTGTTCTGTTTCGGTTCAACCTCTGAAAATTAAAAAAAATGTTAAGTGACAGCATAAATTAAATAAAAACATTTTGAAATAAATTGTGTTGCGCTTTTTGAATGAAAAAAAAAAAACTAAATTTTGCAAGAAAAACATTAAATTATATTTAAACAACAATGGACGATGCAAAACTCATCGCTTTAGTCGAAAACTGCGAACCTTCTGGTCCGAAATAGCGGAAATACGGACTACAGAAAAAGTAAGTATCAAAATTTAGAAGCAGAACGGCACTGCACAGAACAGCAACAGAAAGTGAAGACTAATGAAGCCTTTATTCTTACAAGTTCCTCTTCGGTCCACATGGAGACAATATAACGCGCAACAGTAAGTTATCCGCTTGATTTTAAAGCTAGGGTCACACGGTTGGCACAATGTACCAATTTTCGTCGGCTCACTGCGATAGAGTCATAAGTAATAAGCCAAAATGACATTACTTAATTAATTCTTGAATACGTCTATATGGCTTTATTACTAATGCAGTGTGGTGGAGTTATGTATTTATATTTCAATTAGTTGAGAAATAAGGCAAATCTACCTTGCTACTTATGAATTTATTTCAGTGATCCGACCAAAATTAGTACATTGTGCAAATCGTGTGACCCCAGCTTAACTAACAGATGACTTCGAGTAAACCAAGTAATTGATGGGGTATCTCAGCCTCATATTATCATGTCTGAGGTCAATCTCAGTTTTACATAGGCGTTGTCATTCAAAACTTACTCGCAAATAAAGCCCGGTACTCAGTTCAACTTTTCACTCGAAATGCTACCAA
This sequence comes from Tachina grossa, assembly GCA_949987645.1. NCBI lineage: Eukaryota > Metazoa > Arthropoda > Insecta > Diptera > Tachinidae > Tachina > Tachina grossa. Next base: position 211,705,096 of record OX465274.1, read on the forward strand.
AGCACATATAAAAAAATTTACTCGACTTGTTCCTGAAAAAAATGTTGCAGAAATAGTACTCTGTTTATCTTGGGAAAAACATTTGAAATGTATCTTAAACATTTTAAGTTTTCATGCGAAATAAGTAGAGTGCCACTTGTTTCGTATGGAATTTACAACAAACACATGGAATGTTTCTACAAACATTAAAAATTGTAGCATAGTTTCAGGTGCCAGTTAATAGGCCTGACTGTAACGGCCCTTTTCACAATGTACAATTAAAAGCTAATAGGGACTTGAATGGCTAGTCTTATATGAAGAACTTTCTGTTAAAGTTCACGTTAACTCTTAATCATGCAATGTGAAAAGAAACGTAAGGCGTATTTCAAATACGACTACGACTTTTTGGTCATAGATTAAAGAAGACTTCAACAGATTTTTTAGATCAAAGAAGACTTCAACAGTTCTTCTTTAATCTATTACCAAACAGTCGTAGTCGTATTTGAAATACGCTTTACACAATCAGGTCCAATATTATTTACATCTCAAATTTTTCGTACTCATTAATCAATGTTAATAAACATTTTTGACAAATTTGAACAGAATACTATACTAAACGGCTGAGTTTGTAGTTGTCTTGTGAAAATTTGTGATCATTCAGCCTATCAAAATATTTTCAAGATTTTTTAATGACTTACAAAGGTATGTGTTTAGTAATGACTTCCACTTAATAAATTAAATAAGCACATACATAAATTGCGAAACCTTTAAGATAAAAATTTATTTTTCTGTAAGTTTTCTATGGAAAACTTTAATATCTAACACATATATTTACAAACACATACATTTCTTGCCATTTCTAAAAATTGTCTTATTAAATAGACACAACAAGATATGACAGACAATATTAATCAACAGGCATTTTTCCTCATATTTTGTTCTTTTTTAAAAGGACACAAAAGAAGTAATAAAAATAACAGAAAAAGCCCTTAAAAAAAGTGAAAAAGTTTTACAAGAATTAAATAAAATGAAAGAAAGTACTTATTGGGGAAAATAAAAATTTTGGTTATGAAAAATCGTAATTCGCTTCTTCAACAAAAAATTATATGTATATTAAATATAAGGCTTAAGCCAGCTATAGCAAGAAAAAAATTTCGAGTTATAAGATCATAGCAAAAAAAAAAAATCATCTTATAGTCGTATTCTTCTATCAGCAAAAGGGAAATTTTATGTAGACACGTGTGTCTGTCTGGGTTTATTTCATACGAGTTAAATGTGTAAATTCTAAAATAAATTACTAGAAATAAACATACAACTCTATATACGTGTGTAAATATACTCCTTCAAGAAAACCCTTTGCAATATAAAAATGAAATAAAAATATAATAATAAAAGATGTACAGGGAAACAAATCTCATTTCATCTCATCTTGAACAACATTAATATATAAATATGAAAAAAAAAATAAGAAATAAACGAAAATGTAAGTAAAAATTTAATATTAAATATTTTATGATATATAAAAATAAAAATATACGAGCCACTTTTTTTCAGTTCTTTTCTGTGACAAAAATGGAAAATAAATACAAGCTTAACACATACACACACATGCCAGCAATCAGCATCTTTCTGTTGCAGAAATTGCATCAAAAGAAGCTAAAGAAGTCTTACCGACAACCTGTTAAATGTAGTAGGAAAAATGTTAAAGAAAATGCAAGAAACCAAGAGTTAATAATTTTTAAAGCTCCGAAACCTATGAAGGAAGAACTTTCAACACACACGAGAGATATCAGGTAAAGGAATATAAAGGAATAAAAATCTTTTCTACTGTATTTACAGACTTGATAAAAGTAGTGCTTTTTCAATAGCACAAACACACACCAGCAAATGTATAAACAAGTCTTACCCAGCAAGCATTCGGGTAGGAGCTAATGTTACTAGTAAATAGCTTTTGAAAATGATTCAAGTAAAAGCACAACGATATGATATAATAAACGTATTGAATTTTTATAATTTTTAAATTGAATTAAATACATATCGTTAGCTTAAAATAAACCAAACAAATTCCCATAGTTTTTTTGTTTGTTTTTTTTTTAATAAAAACGTAAATTTTTTTTCGCAAAAGTGCAAAATTTTGTCAGGGCATGTAGTTTAATGGCATTCATAATAATCAATACAAAGCTCGATTTTGAATTTTTTTTTAGTTAAGCCTTTTTGCGTTTTAGCTAGCGATATATATTTACAGAATAAATTGATCTCCACTTAACAGCTTTCATTTTAAAAAAGTTCAAATAATCAATTAAAAATTTAATTGCTACAATTGAACTATTGTTTAAAAATGTACTTGATTAAAAGTTTAATTAAACATTTACTTGAGTCAATTAAACTTTTATTTAAAAATGTAATTGATTTAATGTTTTATTGAAACTTTAGTTGATTGAATTTAACTTTTGTTTAAAAATTTAAGTGATTAAAAGTTTAATTGAAAATTTGATTTTAAACAAAAATTTAATTGATTCAGTTTAATTGGAAATTTAGTTGATTGAATTTAACTCTTGTTTAAAAATTCAATTGATTAAAGGTTTGATTAAAAATTTAATTGAGTTAATTAAATTTGTTTAACAATTTTTATTCAAAGATTCCATTGATTAAAAGTTTAAATGAAAATTTAATTGATTAATTATGTTATTAAATTTTACCTAACTTATTCGATTAAAAGTTTCATTAAAAATTTAATTGAAAAAATAAAAGTTTAATTTAAAATTGAATTGATGGAAAGTAACTTGTTTAAAAATTTAATTGATGAATAGTTTAATTAAAAGTTCAATTATTGATTCCATTAATTTTTTGTTTAGAATACTAACTGACTAAAATCTTGATTAAAAATTTAACTTAAAAATTTTATTCATCAAACACTTGAATTGACACAATCAACTTTGGTTGTTCTTTCTCAATTGAAGGTGTTGAGTGGAGGAATAATTGTTTTTATCTGTAACATATTTTTAACGCACTAATAACCAAGCTCAAATAATTATTTTTTTATTCGGTAGAGTATCTCTGTTTAAATTGATGTGAATTTGTTGCATAAGAATTTATATTAAATGTTAAAATGTTCGAAAAAAATGTTGAGTGCAAAATTGTACGTAAAAGTTTTACACGTGTCTTTTAAGTGAAATGAAATATTTACATGATCTCATATCCCGATTCCCCGCTAATTACGTCCAGCTTTTAAATCATTCTTTTTTTTTGTATATTCTTCCATAATCAGCTTTTATATCCTTTTAATAAACTTTGGAAAAATTAAAATTTTTTTTTTTCATTACTTTAACAAAATTTCTAGCAAAACAAAAAGCACACTCAACGCTTTACCTAACAAAATCCAAAAACGGCTTTAGAAACTTTTTTGTTTTCCATATTCGGAAAGTTAAAATGCAATAATTTTTAAGGATGCTTTAAAATTATATAAATTTTAAGAGAAATTTGAAAATTTCGGCAAACATTAATTTCGATTCAAATTCGAGAGATAACATTGTAACCGCCACCTTTGAAACATTTCGCTATAAATATGCTTGCTGGGTATAAGTATATGCATTCAAGAAAAAAAAGAGTTGAAATTGCACTAAGGACGAGGGTTTGTTTGTATGAACAACAAACTTTAAAATGAGAAAACCAGGTAGAAGACTCCCATATAAACATTTCGTTCTTTATACACTTAGACAGATGAAAGAGTCTATTTGTCTGGGTTTATGTGGCAAAAACGAAGAAACATTTTCATAGAAATATAAATGCATGCAGCTCTCTCGGTGTGAGCATCTTTGCATGTGTGTGTCTGTGTGTGTGTGTGTGTGTGTGTGTTAAGTGTGTAAGTATGAGTTTATTTAAAATTCAATTATGGTATAAAAGGCGAAAAGTATATGAACCAAAAAGTGCAGGAGAAGCAGCTTAAACTGGTCAAATGGCAAAAATAGCTTATAATGACACACACAAAAACATACACGCACAAAAACATACACACACATATACAAACTTTTGCAGAAAGACAATTTCTTTACAGTTATTTCTTTTTTTTTTTTTGCAATTCATACAAATAATCCGACTGTTTTGTTACCGGTAGCAATGATATTTTATGCCAAGATTTTTCTCTAGCATTAAAAATGTAAGAATTTTAACGTGTATAAATATTGCCATGAATTGCACTTTATATAAATTAAATTGATTAGGGTTTTCTGAAAGTGTAATGCAAAATAAAATAATTGGTTTTCTTAATAAGGATTGTTGTTTGAAGAAGAAGAAAAAAACACAATACGATTTCTTATATTTTTAATACTTTAAACAAAGAAACTGACTGAAGCTGTGGAATGATAATAATGTAAGCTTTTATGTATTAAAAAAATTATTTTTATTTGCTTTTAAGTGACATGAAACTGGGTTTAGCTTTTAAATTTTTAAATATTGTGCATGACGTAGTCGACGACGTCACATCAAGACAACAGTAAAAATTGTTACTTGTCTACTCTTTGTCGGCAATAATTGACTACTATTAACATGCTCTATTCACTTGCAAAGCCCAAGAGATCAGTAAGAGATTTTCAATAAGATCCTACTGTTGCCGATAAAGAGCAGACAAGTCACAATATTTATTTACTGTGGTCTTGATGTGACGTCGACGATGCCATTCACAATAAGGGGAAATATTTTGAGGCAAAAATTATCAGTTTCTGATTTGGATTGGGCCAGCCTAAACTAACTAAATAGTTGGTAAGAGACGTCCGCAATATATTTGAAAATTTCGTGTGATTTTGAAAATTGTCTAGACAGAAAAAACTAAATTTCATTTTCAGTAACCAAATTCGTTGAATCAGTAAATATTTTATTTGAATGCGGTCCTACAAATAATTTTGTAAATTCTGTAAAAATTTAAATTAATCATAGTTCGGCTGATAGAAAATGTTATTTCAGTGTGTTGGTGTTTATCTTGCTGGTTGATAGGAACAACGTGCTGTTGTGCGGTTGTTGTTGTTTATTTTGTTTGATCGTGTTGTATACATGTAAATGCCGAAAAGTAGCCGACAAACGTCGTGGCCGCCCGCCTGTTTCTTCTCTACACAGTTTTTTGGTACAAATTAATTTAGTGGAACAATACAGAATATTTACTGAAACTAAGTTTGATTTCAAACAAATATTTGTTTAAAAATTTTTTAGGAATAATTTTTTCTGTGTATGCACTGTAGAAAATGTTTGACCCAAGCAGTTTTTCCCTTTCGTTACCTTAATATAGAAAGGCCCTAACTCATTATTTTTTTTAAATCGAGATTTTTGCATTTCTCCATACGTTAGATGTTTTATCTATCGGAATATACAAAAAAAAAAAACAACTTAAAAAAAAATAATGAGTTAGGGCCTTTCTTTATTAAGGTAACGGTATAATTATTTATGTATTTTGTCACACAATTATTTGAGTAATTTTTGGTTTCTTTTGATAAATTTGCTTACCAAATTATTTAACTTTATTATAAGTTGTTCATCGATTCTTACCTAAAACGAAACAAGAAAATAAAAAATATCATTAATTAAAGTTGAAAGTAAATAAATTTGAAAATAGTTACATTTATTTACAATACCAAAAACATACTACATACAAAATCTATACAAACATTATAAGAAATGTGTTTTTTTTTTACAACAAATAAATGAGGCTATACAACAAACATATTACATTTAGTAAATATTGAAATGATAACGCAACCACACAACTAAATATCAAGGACATAGGACATACGCATTAAAAAATAATCCATGTAAATATTTTTAAATTTATATTAAATATAAAACTTTAATTTTTTAAATTTTTGTTGATAAAATAAAATTCATTTCAAATTTACGTTTTTCACAAACATTAACGAAAGTATCATCTGCATGAAATTAACACTTCGAAATAATTGCAAAACATTTTAAAACATTTTAATTTTGAATACAATTCTAGCTGTCTGTTTGCTGTTTTGATAACAGAAAATTTTTAAATCAAGTCATTTGTTATGATTTAAATTTTGTGTAAAGTTGTTATGGCTTTAATACGGATAATGATACCTGTTTTACGAGTAGTACGTACGAAATTTAATTTTTTTTATTAAACAAAATAATACACTGTGCAACACAAGAAAAAACATAATAGCAACGACAGAATCAGACTGAATCTGGAATGGGAAATAGGAAACTTGGTGTTTCGAAACTGAAGCTGTGAACAGACGGTTGTTTGATGTTACAATATTGTCAGATATGGCATGACAGATACGACAGTCAAAAATTAGTAGTACAATCTAGATTGTCACTTTACACGGTTGCCAGATTATTGTGTGAAAATAAATTTATCTGACAACATCTTCAGTCACAGGGTTGCTGTACGCAAAAACTGTCAGAACTACTATTAGGCGTTGCCAGATAGAAATTGTCAGTTATCAATGGTTTGTGAAAATATAAATTATTACGGACCATCAAAAACCGATTGCCATGATTTTAACTGCATTAATTTTATTATGTGTAAGAACTTTATTTTTTCTTTAAAATCAAGCTTGTGCAGTGTTTCCAATAGGAAGAATTTTCTTATAGTGACGCTATTGCCAGATGCAAGAACTTCACACGATTTACAATCACAAAATGACTGAGAAATATCTCGCAATCATATGAGAATGTTAAGGAAATGTCTTCTCATACGATTCTGAGATGTTCGACAATTTGTTGTCAGCTGCCTTGCAATGGACTGACACTGCTTTCTGTGGCAACGTTGTTAGACAAAAAAATTGTCAATTCACATGGTTGTAAGTAATTTTTCGCACATTTTACTGATACTATTGTAAGATATGACCATCGTCTGTATATAACTTAATGTTTTTTTTTTAAGATAATTATGATGAGTCAGTGTATTGCTTTTTAGGGTTCCGAACACCAAAGATAAAAGGTAACCCTATTGATGTCCGTCTGTTTGTCTATCACAGGCAGTCTTCTTGAGAACCGTAAGAGCTACGACCCTGAAATTTTCACAGGACGTGTAAAACTTTTGCCGCTATATTAGCAAAAATATAACAGTTAAAAATTATAGGGCCTTTAAAGAAAATCCATTATTTGCCATATTGTCAGAAGTGTACATAAAATAATTGAAATTAATTTGCTGGTAGTTTAGCATGTCTATATACGTATTTCATTGGCGCTTGAACCAAATCATCAATAGACTTTAACCACAAATTTTAAACGTCACAAACCTCTTACTTTATGCATAGACTTTCAAAAACTATATGAGAATTCATAAAATAATAATACTTTTGAAAATCACAAAAGAAAAAATAAGCTTAGCAGGCTTTGAAACTGATACAAAACCCAGCAAATAATTTATATCCAGGTGAACTCATTTTATTTTTCTACATCCTTAATGTTTTATTTTTCATTTAGCCTTGTCAATACTTTTATTTTTATCCAATGGATTTCTAATTGTAACATTTAGCCTTGTAAATAATTTTATTGTTATCCAATGGATTTCTAATTGTATAAGAATGTAGAAAAATAAAATGAGTTCAAGTGGATATAAATTATTTGCTGGGTTTTGTATCAGTTTCAAAGCCTACTAAGCTTATTTTTTCTTTTGTGATTTTCAAAAGTATTATTATTTTATGAATTCTCATATAGTTTTTGAAACTCTATGCATAAAAAAAGAGAGAGGTTTGTGACTGTTTAAAATTTGTGGTTAAAGTCTAGTGATGATTTGGTTCAAGCGCCAATGAAATACGTATATAGACATGCTAAACTACCAGCAAATAAATTTCAATTATATTATAGGGTCTTCTAAGGCGAGCAACTAAACATGTAGAAATGTTATGTAATATACGGCAAATTGTATATAGACACTTCAAATTTTCAGACTATACCATTAAACACTAACAGCCTTATTTATAAAACTTATAATGCCTTTATTATAAAGGTTTTTTAAAACAAATTTGCATACAAAATTTTTCTTAAAAAGCCTTTATAAAGCCTTTTTAAATTTTATAAATAAGGCTGTAAAATTTTAAAAATCAAAATTAAATGGTATTCTATCAGTTAGTGTTATTTTGCCACCTTAAAGTGTCTTGGAAACCGTAAGAGGTACTCTAGAGTTACTAACATATGACGCGGTAGTAAAAAAAACTATTAAACACAGAAATGTAGTCCTTACAGACCAGAGAGCAGCAATGGGTAGTGAAAAAGTGAGTAGAGTTTAATCATGGCTTATGATTTGTTGTACTTATGCTCTTTCCTACTTATTGAAATATTGTCTATGAATCATATTCACTGGAAAGTGTGAAGTACGTATCGAATTATCAACATTTATGACGTTGTTGATTTCGACTCTCCTTAACTCAATGGCAATGGATAATACAAAATAAGCATGACTCGCAATGCGAACTTCGCATATGAACACTAAAGTTCCCCTTATGAGGTTATGTGTTTGCTTTGTTGTTTTTTTCTATTTTATTTATTGTTTTTGTTGCATTGTATTAATGCAAAACCACCGCTTTTAAATATACCCTCTCGGAGAATGTGTGGTTGACTACAAAAATAATTAACTTATAGTTAACTTTTCTTAGACTGCCTAAAAGCTAGCTGCAAAGTCATCCAGAACAAACCCAAAATTAATTCTAAAGTTGAGTACGTAATCGAATTTGGTGAGAACCAACAAATTTATTCTCAGCTACTTTAAAACTCATTTCAGTTTTATATTAACATTTTGCTGTCGTTATTTTAGATGACAGCTTAGCCGAGTGGTAGCGCGTTGAGTACACAACGTGTAATGTTACATGTTCGAGCCACACATTTTTTTTTTAATTTACTGACTACCAAGTGATTTAAAAAAGTCAACTTTAAGTCAGCTTAAAGTAGTGCCTAGTGAGACAATTGACTACCGCCTAGGATATCGCAATGTTAAAATAGTCAGTTGATTACATTGCAAAGTAATCCAAGTGTACTAGTCAGTACCAGTTGCGAAATAGTTAGCTTAAAGTTAGTTTAAAGTTAGCCAAATTTCCGATAGGGTACTTACATATATGTATACGGATGAGTTGAGTGACCTGAATCAATGTAAGTAGTATAAGTATTTTTCTGAAGTTAGAAATCGAACTGAGGTTGTGTGGTATAAATATGAATGTCGACGTCGCATTCATATTCATTGCAACCTATACATATAAGTCAATCCCATTGTGAGTGTGCGTAAATCAGAGTAGTTGACTTTAAACGATGTCTACACATTTATATTTAAAATTCCATGAGTCAATATGAATAGCAACAAAAAAAAAAAAAAAAAGATTATAGGAGATCACTGTTACAGAGCAATGAACACTGGTATAAAAATGTTATGATAGGACTAAAAATGGCGACACAAGAAACAAAATACTAAATGGGCGGTATTTGTAGGAGTGTCAAAATAATAAAATATATATTTTTGGAATTGTTTTTATATTATCTTTAATCCTAGAGGGCACATTTTTTTATGGAAGGCGAAACACTCGTAAGTTACACTCCTGAAATTTAAAAAAAAAGTTAAAACTAAGAAATCCTATAATTAAGAAAAAATAGCCAAAAATCTTTTAATTCTCAAAAACGCTAAAATCAAAAAATCCGAAAATTAAAAAATCGCCAAAACCGAAAAAAATCGAGGAAACGAAAAAAACGCAAAAAGGCCACAAGCGCTAAAACTAAAAAATCCAAATATTAAAAAATCGTCAAACAAAATCAAGAAAACGAAAATAAACGCAAAAAACCCAAAAATGCTAAAACTAAAAAGTCCTAAAATTAAAAAAAAAATCGCCAAAGCGAAAGAATCGCCAGAGCCAAAAATAAAATCAAGAAAACGAAAAAAAGACCCAAAGAAAAAAATTGCCTTCACACAAAAAAAAAGCGTAAAAAAACAACCGAAATAAATAGCTGAAAATCGAAAAAATCGCCAAAACGAAAAAAGCGTAAAAAATAAAAAAAAATCGCTAGAACTAAAATAAAACAAAAAAAACCAAAATAAGTGCGAAAAGTAAAAAAAAAATTGCTAAAACTAAGATAAATCGCCAAAAACTGGCTAAATCGCCAAAACGAAAAAAAACACGGAGAATTAAAAAAACGCCTAAAACTGAAAAAAATCGCCAAAACCCGAAAAATGTTTAGCGACTGTGTACTTAATTTTTTTTTTTTTTAATTTTTACATCAGCTAAGATATTCGATTATAGTTCGGACAGAATAACATATGTAGTGTCCATACGGAACCATTCGCGTGCGAATGAAAGTCGCACTTAACTGAATTTATTAAGTATAGAAAGTGTCAAGCATTTTTATGTAAAATTTTATAAGAAACATTTTAGCCCTTAAACCTTAAACCCTTAAACTTAAACCTTAAAGATCCTGCTTATTTTGATTCACAAAAATGTGTCGTTGTTGCACCGTGTTATTAGAGTAATTAAATCGAAATTCAATTAAGAACAATATTTTGCAGAAACAAATTTCCACAAATCTGTTATTAATTTAAAGCAATAAAATAATTTAAATAACTTTATAAATAGAAATAAAATCTAAGCAAGAAATTGTTATTGACAATAATGATTGCCATTGTAAGAAAGAGGATAATGATGGGTTCAGTAGCCATAATAATGATGATACTTATTTATGGTTGTGTGAAATTTAAGCTGCTGCTTAAATTGATAAAAGAAATTGTTAATATTTATAATGAACTTTGTGTCTTAAACTGATTATGAATAGTAGATGGAAACATTTTGCAAAACGATTGGATTTCGAAATTCAATTGGAATAAATAAGGGATAAGGAAATATAATAAATTGTTTAATATTTGGGAGAGGTTGAAATTAATTGCTTAATGGTCAAGTTGACTTGTATATACAAATACATTAGAATATAAATAATTAGTTTTTGAAAATATTTAATTAAGTTGCTTCGATTTGATAAAAAAAAAATATTAATGTCTGTAGCTGTACATACTATAGCATTGCACAGATACATCTGTTTGCACTAGTTTTGCGTGTTTTTTGGTTCTGGTATGAACAAATATGTTATTTATCGTTTTCTGTTACTAGTTGTAAATGTTGATTTTTTAAGCAATTATTGTATGGTTGGGCAATGAGCAAATGAAAACAACACATTTATTTTTTTTTTGTTTTTCTAAGGCCTAATAAATCAGTCAAAGTTTAAACACTGGTTTAGTTAAACTAAACTCAAATTTATTTGTAGTTTAAACTAAACAGGAGTAAATCAGTGAACCATACTTTATGTGTAGTTAAAAAAATAATATTGTGGCAGCACTAGAACAAATGTCAAAAACAGCTGCAGGCTATCAATTCGTTGCCCAATCAGAAAGACAAAAAAGTTAAGGAAATTTCAATTATATGTCGCCAAATTGTACCAAGAAAGGAATTATGTATATGGTTGGCGAAGTAGAATAGTATAAAATAATACTAGAGTGTAAGAAAACAGGTCGAACAAGATCTGAAGAAAAATAGGAGGCTTGGAAAAAAGTTGAAAGCTCTTTCAATGCAAAAGATATGGTCTGTAAGTAACAAAACCATATGGCCTGTATTGGTAGTTTAAACGCCCAATTTTATGCGTTTACAGATGGTTTAAATACTGTATTGATTTAAATGTTTACTAGTTTAAACACATTTTAAACCAAAAATAGAGATTAACTTGCACTGATTTATTAGCCCTAAGGCAAATAAGATACATAAAACTGCTTTTACCATAAGTGCCTTATGATGTGTTGAGAAAAAATATAATTGGCTGATGAATGAATGAATGAAGGCAAAATTGCACATACATATGTAAGTAGATGATACATGTACATAAAACACATGCATTTGTAATTACTCTCAGAGCAAAATTGTCTCTTTCTCTCTCTATACTTTGGCTGCGCCACAAAATAACACAACGAACGTCCGCACATACATCTGCACATCATGTATTTGTTTCAATAGTGGTTTTTTCATATATTTGTATTACAATATGTATTTTTTGAGCAAAAACAGATAAAACAGTTGCTCAGCAGCAATACAATAAGCAATTGTTATTTGTTTTTAATTGTATTTTAATTTGGAAAAGCACGCACACACAATAACTCTTATACTAGTTCTGTCGCTCACACTACAATTATATGGTACATACCATGGTATATTTGTTTTGGCTATACAAACGAGTATACAAATGCAACCCTTTAGTACATACATAATGATTAAGCAAGTCAGCTAGCTTATATGTTTAGAAAGGAGAGCGTGAAAAGAGAACACATGGAGAAGTCTTAGATTATTAAGCTTAAGCCGTTTCACAGCTCTGCTATTGAGCGTTTTGTTAATTTTTATAGCATCCTTGCAGCGCTTCTAGTGTTAAGCAGGCGCATTAATTTAGCCTACGTAGCCATTTTATTATTATCTTCGTTATTTTACTTCGCCAACGTTTCATTAACAAAAATATCGACAAAGGATTTTCATAACACGCAGTTTTTTTAACGCTTTCGAGTTAAAAGTATATTTGAGCATTGTCAGCAAATGCTTATATTTTATGATAAGTATTTTAAAAAGAAATAAATTTTCTTTAGACATTAGTAAGAGTGCTTTATTTACACTAACTTTTCCCTTCAAGTGTAGCAGCAACCTGCCTAGAATTATAGATAAGTTTCATTCTGGCGGGCAACATGAGAAGGCGCTTAACAAAAAGTTTTATGTTGTAAAATTTCCAAACATGTCTATTTTTGTGAAATATAAACTATAAAAATTAATAAATATTTCAGTTTTCTCGTGGGAAGGAAACCTAACAACAGAAACATATTAAAAAAGTTTCCAGCTTTTTGACAGAAATTTATTGATTTATTTTGTGTGTGTTTTTTTTTCTAGATGTTGTACGTGTTTTTCCATTTATGAATTAATATTACTTGTGGCCATTAATAAAAATCTTTCAACATTACACTGTAGTAAAAAAAACATGCAAAATTTTCAAATGTTTATGTAATATACGAGCAAACACACACACACATTCATACGAAAGAACCTTCTGAAAGCCCCAAAAAGGTTGGCATTTTGGGCGATCATAATATGTATTATTATTATTATTATTTTGTTTTAGTTTTATTAGAATTGTTGTAAAACATTTCTACATTTATTTTGCTTTTCTAAAAATTGAGCTTTTATATTTTATTACTTTTTTGTTTTAAATTTATTACATAAACACAACACAAATAAAACTTTTTCTACTCTAGAGAAGAAGAAAGAAACAAACAAATTTAGTTTCTCAAAGACTTGCCGGCAAATGATGATGTTAAGTAACAAAACTTTTTTATTTTATTTTTCTTGCAATAACTCTCATATAAAAACATGATTTAGCAATACAAATAAAAGGACATTTCCTTAACAAATGTTTGTCATTTCATATATATGTAAATAAATCAAAATAAACTTAGCATATGACAAACAGCAATATATCCCTGTAGGAGAACGAACTAGTGTTCAACTAGTATTTTTCTAGTACAGAAATCACCACCACTAGTTCCCAACTGTAAACTTTCCTATACTATCTTAATGCTCAAATTAGCATTGAGTGTGTTTAGAAAACTACTAGTACCAGTAGTACTAGTTTAGGACTAGTTTATTACCAGTTCGTTTGTAAAGAAAAATCCTATAAAATTGGTGGTTTTTTCTTTTGTTACCCAGTGACAACTGCTACTTAAAATTAGCAATTATTTATCAAAAATTCAGAAATACAAAAGGGTAATTATAATTATTTAAAAAATTAATTAATTACTAATTTATAAAATTTTAGTATTTATATGATACCAATTTTCATACAGTGCAAGGGCTCTGTTAGACAGTCAAAATTTATTTTGCAATGTGGTGCCTTGGAACTACTTCATATAAATACTAGTACTCATCAGCAGTAGTAATTTTACACAACAACTTTAACCCTTTTTGCACTAGTTCTTGTTATTCTAGTATTTATACTAGTAGCTTTTAGACAATTATCGCTTATTCTCCTGCAGGGATTGTACAGTTATATATGATTATACATATATGTATGTTAAACACATACACACACACACACACACACAGACACACACATAAATATTTATACCTTTCATACACAAGTTATTTTTCTGACTTTTCGTGGTCTATTAATTTCAGTAAATTTGTCTTTTAAAAAATTGAAAAGTATTTTATGATACGAGTATTAAAATTGTTATTATTATCCTGTATGTATGTATATTGACATTTCAAAAATAAGTTTATTCAAACATAAATAAACGAATTGTATTTATATTTGCAGAAAAAATTGCTGGATATATGTAAGTAAATAAACCGTATTCAAGCATGTAATTTTATCGAAATTTCTATTTTCGACACTAAGGGCCTATTTCAACGACTTAAAATGGGATAAAAAAAGAGTAAAATCGGGGGAAACTCTAAATTTTGGTTTCTTTTTTTAAACTCCATATATCTGTTAAAGTATTGAATATATCAGAAAGCCTTTTGGCACGTTTTTTTTTCTTCTGGAAAGAGTCTCAAATATGTTTAGGTACTATTTTTTGTTATTTTGTAATTCGCTTTTTTTGAACTTACAGCTTTGGAGCTTATTTTATACGAGCCAGTTTTAATAGAGCAAAAAGCAATTATTTTATTACAAAAAGACAATACTATTCTATACTTTATAGTCGTAGGGGGAACCCCCAAATTCACAATAAATTACATACTTTGATTGATTGTGTATATGTTTATATGTACAGTCAAATCCCGATAATTCGTAATCGCAAAGGACCGGCCATGTCTTACGAATTACAGGGATTTTAGATTTAGCGGGGTTTCGATTTAACGGGGTTAAAATAAAATAAATACGAACTAACGGAGTTTTTCAATTTATTTACTAAAACGATCAAAAAAGCATAAAAAAATTGTTAAAAATAAAATAAATACGAATTAACGGGGTTTTTCAATTTATTTACTAAAACGATAAAAAAAGCATAAAAAAATTGTTAAAAATAATATACAAAATAAAAATTTGTTGTTTTTGTAACACCGACAGTGTCTTATGCGTGCTCGCACACAAACAAGCAGAAGCAAAAACCCACGCAAAAAAATAGCGACAAACAAAAAATCATTCTTTCCATGTTTTTATAGTTTTTATTACGAATTATAAGTGGTAGTTAGCAAACAATTACGATTTATAAGAGGTAAAGAAGATTTTATTTGAAGAAAATATTACGAATTAGCGAGGGGACCAAAATGTATGGAAATTTTACGAATTAACGAGATTTTTTCAAGGGACCGACAGTTTATTACGAGTTATCGGGAATTCCGATTTATCGGGGTACGAATTATCGGGATTTGACTGTATTTTAATTTATATTGAGGCAAACATTTTGCTTTACTATTTAGAGTTGATGTTTTAGAGATTTGTGGTGTGGTTGACGTTTTATAGGGTTTTCACACGGAAAGTTAAAACCTGATTTTAACGTTAAAACCAGGAACATAACAGTTATAAGAGAAATGACAAAAAGGTTATATTTAACCATTAAAATTGATGAATTCAAATAATGGTTATAATCAACGATTATGGTAAGATATATTTCATTTTAGTTATTCTAACCAATTAAAGTGAGAAATATATTTTTTTGGTTACAAATAACTATTATCGCAACCAAAAAAAATTTTTTGCTTACCAATAGCTACTATCTAAATAATTTAAATTTTTTGGTTATTGCTACCAAAAATACGTTATTTTATAAAATTATTGAACGACTTCTATCTGCATCCGATATGTAAAACAAAATTTTTTCGAGCCCCTTTTAAATTTTAGGGCTTTAGGATTTATTTGTAAATTTCAGTAAGTTTTGCAAATCAGGTAATTTTAAATAAAACTTCTTGCTCTTGTGAGTAACTTTAATTTTTTAATTTTAATTTGATTGCAAGTTTTCGAGAATTTTGCCAAGTTTTTGGCATTCCTCATAATTTCACTTAAAAATTTCGGGCTTGTTTGCAGTTTTGTGCCAATTTTCGCGATAAAAGTGATTTTAAGCCAAATCTTGCCATTTTTCCGATTTTTAATCCATCTATCTATTTGATGCTAGAAATTTGGTTCGAATTTTTATAATTTGGCAATTTTTGCAGTAAAAGTGATTGTTCGCAATTCTTTGTTTTATTGCAGTTTTACTATTTTTACTAAGTATCCGACTGGGATATATTTTTAATGTTACCAAGTTTTTGCGAATTTTCGTAATTTTTGCGATTTTTTTAAGTTTTTTGTATTCCTTTTAATATTAGAGTTTAAAAATAAATTTTAAGTTTTTTTTTTAATTAAAAAATTATTTGCGAATTTTCGCAATTTTTTGCACATGAGATTATTTTTTACAGATATTCACATTTTTGCAAGCTTTCTGGATTTACATATATGTTGTAAGCATATTCTCGAGCTATTGCCTTTTTGCGGTCTATATAATCAGTTTTTGGAGATATTTTCCATTATTTTAATCCCTTGCGAATTATTATTTTTTTTTGCAATAATTAATGTTTTGAGTAGAAATTTGCTAAAGAAAAACATTTGAACATAATTGGACATTTTGTCGAAAAGAAAAGTAAAAAGCAAAATAACTAGTTTAAATACCTCAATTACTATATTTATGAAATTGATAAATATTTATTATAAAACTGCCCGTTTTGTCAGCTTTGCCAAAGATATTTAAATTTCTTGTCCTGCATACCCCTTACAAATGCTTCTTTTAGATATAAAATACCGTATTTTAGCCTGCAATGACCAAAAAAACTTAAATTCTTTAGATAATAGTTATTGGTAACCAAAAAAAAATTTTTCTTACTATAATTGTTATTCGTAACAAAAAAAAAAAAAATATTTCTCACTTAAATTGGTTGCAATAACCAAAATAAAATATCTCTTACGATAATGGTTAAAAATAACCCAAACCAAATAAAACACATTTTTCAGTAACCTTTTCATTTCAAATAAAAAAATAACAATTATTTTCGGTCCCTGGTTAAAACCATAAAAAGCTGATTTTCCATTCACACTGCAAGTTTGTTAAATTCAGGTTTTAACTTACAGATAACTTTGCTCAATAATAAAATAAATCTCCTGCCCAAATTCGTGTTTTTGTTGTTGTATTTTTATCTGCTTTTTACAACACTTATTTGACAAACTGTACAACAACTGAAAAACTCGGAAATTTTACATAAAATAACTGTTTTAAAATTATGGAACTAGTAACACAAAAGTGAAATAGTGCTTGGAAATCAAGTTATTGTAAGTTATTAAAAATGCGCAAATACATCGCAAAACCAAATTTTTTTTTATAGGCGGATCGATGTCAGTCATATCGTCTTTTCTCACTTTCCAGAGGTCAATGAAAATATTTTCGTTGTTTTCCTTCAAAAAATTCTTTTTTTTTCTATAATGTTTTGATTATTGTTGCTACTGCATCCCTTTTTAAGTTGAAAATATTTCAAGCGACATCTATTGTTATTCACTGACATAAGCAATATCAGCTGCTTTCAGTCAATTTAACTTGGCAGCACTGAATTTAGCACAGTGAAAACAAGGTTGCATTTCATAAAACCAACTTGAAAACAATTAAAAAATGGTTTTAAGTTCATTTTAACATATATACAATTTTTATGGTAAGACCAGGGGGTCTACTGTGTAATTCGAAACGAAAGAAAAAGCTTTCGAAATTGTATTTTCATAACATGTAAATTCGAAAGCATTTCCTTTCGAATCGAATTACAGAGTAGACCCCTGGTGTTAACAGTTAGTTTTAACGTTAAAACCAACTTTTATTAAAACCATGTCAGTGTGAAAACACTATTAGAGTAGTTTTTAGTAGTTTTTAAATATAGACGAAATGGGGTGTTAAATTATCCCAAGCGGACTATATTTTAAAATGTTTAAACTACTTTTTTAAAAGTACTTTTATAAAAGTATTTCTATAAAAAGTACTTTTTCAAAAAGTACAATTTTTAAAAAGTACTACTTACTTTCAAAAAGTAAAATTTCAAAAAGCACCTGATTCAAACACTACTTTTTTCTGTGCCTCAAATTTATCAAAAAATTTGCCATAGTTTTGGATTAAGGGGCCACTCACATATAACGTAAAGCAATTTTTGGAGTTTTTATAGTGGCTAGGAGACTCTTTAAAAAAAATGTCAGTACAAATTTTCTAAACCATAACAAATACTTGACACTCCCCCCAAGGAAACGTTAAGTAATATTTCAACAGCCCCTCAGCGATTTTTTTATATTTATTTTGACACATTTTTTTATTACTTTCAAATAAAAAAACAATATAGTTTTGTATTGATGGGAAATTGTTCATGTTTAAAAAAATCATTCGTATATATACACTAGTGATGTAACGAATGTCAATTTTTGATATTCGCGAATACGAACACGAATACGAATATTTGAAACGATATTCGCAAATACGAAAACGAATATTGTATGCAATATGAAATATTAAAAAATTGTTATGAAAAAGGACTTCACACTCTTGTTGGCGTACTCTAAAGTTAATAAAAAGTACACAAAATTTAAATGATCGTCATTAAATAATATTTGAAAATGATACAAAGCACAAATTTCTATAAAAAAAATTAATGTATTTGTACAAACTAAAATTTTTATTCATTTATTTAAATTTCGTTTAGGATTTATGCATTCATTTATTTAATTTCTTTGGAAAAATATTCGTATTCGTATTCGCCTGAAAATGGCCGAATGTTCGACAATTCGAATACGAATACGAATATTCGTGCATCACTAATATACACACTAACAATCACAATTGGTGCATTGTCTGGGCCTCCGAGTGGAGGTGCGTTATAGCATCGACCTTCTTAACCCATACACAGCATCAAAAGGAGCCAAAATGTTTGCTCGAAAGTACCAAAAACTAAAAGTACGGTCACACTTGTCAAACATTTGCCCAAAAAAGCGTGACCAACAAGCACTAATGAAAAAAAGTTTTGATCCAGACACTTGTTTATCATATTAAACAGTTTCGAATACAACTAATGGACAATGACATAGAATCCAGCCATATTGGATAATATTTAACTTGACAAACTTTTGTCTGAATTGACAGATTTTTCATTGGCTTTTAGTGGTTACGCTTTTATGGGCAAATGTTTGACAAATGTGACCGTACCTTAATAGCAAGTTTCTTAGAGCCAATTTCACCAATTTATTTAAATATCAATTCATATTTAAAAGTCATTTTTCCATACAAAAATTCATCAAAATCGTCATTTAAATATGAATTGATATTTAAATAGAGTTGGTGAAATTGGCCCTTAGTGAAAGAAAAATGACTTTCTAAATTTATTTCATTTCAAACTTTATTACTTTAGAAGTTATATAAAAAGGGTTACTAAAAAATTACCAAAATTATATTTTTACTTTTTTTTTCGTACTATAAATCAAATTTATCAAATTTTTCCATTTTGGTAACTCGCTTCTATCCATGCGAATTTCAACGTACATAAATTTCAGTAAATATTTAAAAAAAAATTTAGATGGAAGTTACTCGTATTTCATGAATTGAAACTTCTAATATAAAATTGATATTTTTAAATTTAAAGCATCGTGAGTATTTTCTAATTTAAATATTTCATCGCTCTTCGAAAAATATATTTCATGCAAACGTTTCGTCAATGGTAAGAAGATTATTGCTCATGGCTTGTTAATTTAAACTTTCAGTACAAAAAAGCTTGCATCAGATTGTAATACGGTGAATCACAAGAAGTCACGTATTCAATTTATATTAAAAAAAATTATGAACGTATTTATAATGCTAGGAACACAACTGGGACCAATGACTAATTTCGTCCACGTCAATGAATTCATCGATAAGAATTCGCTGCGTAAATTCGTCGTGTGAAGCACAATAACGACGAGTTTATGCGGCGAATTTTACTCTTATAATTGATAAAGTTGGTTATTGTGTGTGCAAAGAGAGAGGGAAAATTGTTTTTTATCGTTCGTCGGCGTACAAAATAGGAATAAATATATCTCAGAGTTCGCCACGCACGACGAATTTTGTTCTACGGCGGTGTTGTATTCATTTTCATATGCACAAATTTATTTTATTTTTATGACGATAGTTCGCACCGAAAACTTCGTCCGTTCCTCCCAGTTGTGTTCCTAACATAAGGTTGAAGTTTACACTAAACGTTTTTTTTTTTGATCAACGTTTCAAGTATTTTTTAAATATTTTCATGTTTTCCATCCAGCTTATATTTTGTTATATTTTACAAAAATTAGAACAAACCTTAATTAAATCTATAGTTTTTCAATAGCTAAATTTGCATGAAAAACCTTTAAAAATTTAAATGTTATAATACCAAAATTAAAAGAGAAAAGGGAACACTTGACAATATCTATTCCACGAAGTTTATTTTTATATTCTATTGTAATTTTATGCTATTTAAACACACACCACCTACTCATTCAGCTAACACCAACTTTTTCCAAATTTATTTTAATTGCCACGTTCTTTATATAAGTTCGTAAATATAAATCATTTTGAATTTGCATTGCAGTAGGAGTATAAGAGTTTATTGTGTTACTTCCTGTTTTTGCTATACCTACTGACTTTTCTATACAATATTAAAATATTATTTATTTATTAATAATAAGCAAGTAATAGGCACATTTTTGTTCTATAAAAGACTAAACTAAAACATCTGCAGCCACCATAAGTTGCCTTATCAACAGGTATCCTAGAGCAAAAATAGCAAAGTATAATTTTTTTTTTCTTAAATAGAACTGTGGGTACTGTTTTTGTTCAACTCACGTTTACCAACAGACTTTAAAGTACCCGCCCAATAGAAACCAAAGAAAATACTTTATATTCTGCCTTAATTTATGTATACATATATACATACATACGAGTACATACAAAAATACGCTATATAATTTTATTTCTATACCATATTCTTATAGCAATTTTCTTATCTTTCAGCATTATCACACACGTACCATTTTTTTTAAATCACAAGCAGACGTCACAAGCTACTAAATAAAAATAAAAATAAGTATAAAAAACCGCCTACAAAAAATTCTTGTGTAATGTAAGAGAAGTTAAATAAATCAAAACATATTTTTATAAAGAAGGATACAAAAATGCTGCACCATAATTTCTATTTCTCATTTTTTTTTTGCTCCTTAAGAATTTCACCTGACAACTTAATAGAATTATATTAATGTTGTTATATTGCTGGTTTAGACAACAATTGTTTTTAATAAAAGACAATTCTACGCAATAAGCACTCAAAAAATTAAAATTCAAGCACTTGAAACTGAACTGGAAACAAAGTTGAATTCAAGCATTTTTTCAAGTAATTTTCAAGTTTGAAAATATTTTTAAATAAAAAACATACATATACACACAAACCTTGTCAAATATATAATTTATTTATTATTAAAACTGAAATTGTGGTGAATATATTAAAAACAAATAAATTAAAGTGAATTTGGAAAACAAAGGTGAGTAAAAAGTGAAAACCATAGCGAAGGCAGATGTGCAGAAAATAATTATTACAAAACAAAGGAATTGCATTTTGCTTTCCATTTGAAAAGCCTTGTTTTTGCAGCTTGAAATATACTTGAATTCAATTGTAATACAAGGTGGAATTACAGTACAATTCAAGGCTTGAATTAAACTGTACTACAACTGAATTGTTCGCATTGAGTTCAAGTTCCCTTTTCACTGGAGAATGCTATTGAATTAAAGTGTGAGTAATTTCTTAATAAAATCAATTTTTTACGCAACTCTGCCTTTATTTTCGATTTACACGATTGTTCATACAAAAATTTAAAATTTCAATTTACACGACTTTCTCAGGAACGTATCTATCGTGTAAATCGAGGTATAGGTGTACTTAATCAGTTGAATGCTTCAAAAGAAATCGTTATCTATGAATTTCCTATCCGTTTGAGCTAGAATTGACGGGGTAGTTCCAGGAATGGTCAATAAAGTGTGTGCCATCAGAATATTATTAAATCACTGACTAATTTATATTTATATACTACATCGAAAAAGGAAGTTAATGAAAACAATTGATAACAATTTTTTCTATGCCCTCAAATAGAAGATCAATTTCGTCCTGTTTTACAATTAGGGTTCCGTACACCAAAGGTGAAAAGGAACCCTATTGCTTTCGCTACGCTGTTCGTCTGTCCGTCACACGGTATATTCTCAGGAACCGTAAGAGCTACGGACCTGAAATTTGGACAGAGTATGTAGAACCTTGGCCGCCACAAGAACAAATACATGAGAATTAAAAATTAAAGGGTGTTCCAAAACGAGCAACGAAAAATGTTAAAATCCCATGTAATATACATACAATTGTATATTGAAACTTGAAATTTGTAAAATTAGTGTATTTTTATACAGACTACAACAATTAACACTAACATTTAAAAAAATTTAAATTAAAGGGTGGTCCATCAGTTAATGCAATTTTAACTATGTAATTTTGACAATTTGCTATATCTTGGAAACAGCAAGAGGCAAATACTTGAAATTTTCAAAAACGGTAAAACTAAAAAACCGAAAATTATAAAATCGCCAAACCAAAAAAAAAATAGCCAAAAATTTAAAAAAATCGCCAAAATTAAAAAAAAAATTCTAACACTAAAATAAATCGCCAAATTCGAAAAAATCGCCAAAATGAAAAAAAACCCCAAAATGCAAAAAAAAAACGCCAAATATCGAAATAAATCGCCAAAAATCGAAAAAAACGCCAAACGCGAAAATGTCGCCAAAACTAAAAAAAAAAATTTTAAATTAAAAAAAATCGCAAAAATGAAAAAAATCGCCAAAAATAAAAAAATCGCCAAAATGAAAAAACGTCAAAAACCGAAAAAAATTCGCCAAAACAAGAAAATAAAGTGTCAAAACTAAAAAAAAGAGCCAAAACTTAAAAAAATCGCCAAAACCGAAAAAACGCAATAACACCAAAACAAAAAAACCGAAAAGATCCCAAAAACGAAAAAAATGCCAAAACTATATATTATATAGGATGAAGTTTGTATTAAATTAAATATCTAGTGCTCGTACGGAACCCTTCGTGCGCGAGTCAGAGTCGCACTTTACTGAATTAATTTGTTTTTTTTTTTTTTGTTATTTTATTTACCCAGAAATATTTATTGCATTTTTGCTTATATGAAACCTTTAATATTATGTAATAAAACATTCATATGTATCTGTAAGTGTAAGTGTGTGTGTAAAATTAATACAAAATATTTATATTAAATCTTGTTATATTTGTACTATTCAATTTCGCCATTGGGGAGGCCAACATTTAAAACAAAAACAAATTGTTTTCAGAAATTTTAATCAAACTGAAAAGCAAGACAGCAAAACGGAAAATGTATAGAAAAATAATCACCAAAAACATTCACACACAAACCTAAAAGTATGCAGATATATTTTTTTAAATGTTCCTGCTTTTATTCACACAAATCCGATGAGAGAAAATTATGTTAATATTGTATATAAGACACAAATACGTATAATACAAATGATATAAAAGTACATTAACGTTTCAAATGTAAATGATGGATTATGTAACACAAATCAAGAGATTTTGTATGTGTGAAACCACGCAAATGCCAACACAGAAATTCACAAGCAACTCAGTTCAGCTCGTCTCTACACTTGTTGTCTTGTATTAGAATAGAAAATAGGAATTAAATTCACACACACATACACACATACAAATTGTTAGGAGTACAAAAAAATATCTGACGTTTGGACAAACAACATGGGCTTTAAGCATTATATTAAACTACTTCATTGGAAATTTTTTTAATTTAAAACCGTTCATTATTTAATTTTCTATCAGTTCCTTAATGTAGTAGTGCATTATTTTAATTTCTTATTTTATTTCAATATAAGCTTTAACAATTATTTTTAACTGAAGTACAATTTTGTACACTTTATCTTTTTTAAATACAACTCAGCAAATGTCTATTATTTATAGTGATTACACTCGTACAGTAATAGAAAAACTTATTATAGGATTGATCAATAAATTTTAAACCTTATGTTCGTTCTCAACTCAACTCAGATTGGTTATCTGAGAGAATTTTTAAATCATTTAAATGTTGTGTATATGTGAGCTTTTCATAATTATGACAATAGACTTGGGTCGAACTCGTTCACTAGTTCATTTTTGCCACAAACCGATGATCAAACCCATTTAAATTACATGGGTTACATCACAGGTTTGTGTCAAAACTGAACTAGTGAACGAGTTCGACCCAAGTCTATATGACAACTAGTCTTGTATCGAACTCATTCAGTAGCTCGTTTTTAACACAAATCAACGATCAAACCTGTGTAATTTAAATGGTTTTGATCATTGGTTTGTGTCAAAAACGAGCTACTGAAAGAGTTCGATACAAGCCTATATGACAACCACCGCCTTCATACTAGACTTGGTTTGAACTTGTTCACTAGTTCGTTTTAGATATAAATCTATGATCAAACCCATTTATATTACAATAGACTTGTATCGAACTCTTTCAGTAGCTCGATTTTGACACAAACCAATGATCCATCCCATGTAATTTAAATGGGTTTGATCATAGGTTTGTGTCAAAAACGAGCTACTGAAAGAGTTCGATACAAGTCTATATTACAAGGAAAGAGTTCGATCCAAGTATACTAACAATTAGGACAACCACTAGAATTAGTTCGATTTCGTTCACGAGTTCATTTTAGACACAAACATATGATTATACCCAGGGATGATAAAGTTGGTACAATTGTACTTTTTTTGGTACTATTCAAACCCTAAAAGTACGTTGGTACCTCCGTGACTCATTTGGTACTATTTGAAAAATTTGCGAGAGACTATCCCTTGTTTTATTTTCACAAAAATAATTAATCGCGATCATTTAAAGTATAAGCAATTTGAGAGAAAAGTGGCGAATTTGTTTTGTTGTTGAGAGCGAATACCTTGTTAGATGTGCATTAGACTTGATTGGTTTATTATAAAGAACTACATCTAACTTCACCGGTGTTTTTTTTTTCAATATGATAGCGCCTTCTTCATTTATTTTATCTATTATATTAATATAAAATTTGTAAGAAATAAAAAACTTGCTATATTATTATCATATCAATCGTTTAAGTGATGAAATTAAATGAAGCTAGGTATGCTACATACATATGTAAACGATTAAAATTTACTTTGATATTAAAAACTTTATATATCTAGAAATAAAATTAAAAGTTATATAGTATACGGACTTTAAAAGAAATGTTATAGAAACTTTTGCGAAACTAAATAAAGTTACTTTTCATAACGAAATTTTAACATGGCTAGCAAAATTCACTACCGAATATGTTAGTAGTATAGTATATCTCTTATTAAAAAATATTCCTAAAAGAAAATGGAAATTATAATACTATAAATAACGAGTTTTGAGCTTTAAAAAATTAATTGGACCCAATAAGCACTCAAAAAATTAAAATTCAAGCACTTAAAATTGAACTGGAAACAAAGCTGAATTCAAGCATTTTATTCAAGTAATTTTCAAGTTTGAAAATATTTTTAAATAAAAAATCAATCAACATACATATATGCTCAAACCTTGTCAAATACGTAATTTATTTATTATTAAAACTGAAATTGTGGTGAATATATTAAAAACAAATAAATAAAAGCGAATTTGGAAAAAAAAGGTGAGTAAAACGTGAAAACAATAGCGAAGGCAGATGTGCAGAAAATAATTATTAGAAAACAAAGGAATTGCATTTTGCTTTCCATTTTAAAAGCCTTGTTTTTGCAGCTTGAAATACACTTGAATTCAATTGTAATACAAGGTTGAATTACAGTATAATTCAAGGCTTGAATTGAACTGTAATACAATTGAAATGTTCGAATTGAATTCAAGTTTCCATTTCACTGGAGAATGCTATTGAAATAAAGTGTAAATCAAGCATAATTCAACCCTTTACAATTGAATATGTGTCTTGAATAACACTTGTTTTACACTTGATTTCCAGCAAAATTGCTTATTGGGGATGATCTAATGAGCTTTCAAAAGTTCTCAGGAGAATATTGTCAATTCTTCACTCATCAGCGAATGTGGAAAGAGAATTTTCATAATCAAAACGAAGACTTGAAAGTCTAATACAAACAAAGGACTTATTGAGAGGTTGTAACTCATATTTTTTTCACGAAATTCAGTTTTTCAGTGATTCCAATATATTTAATATAGTTTCAAAAGTAACGCTTTTACAATCAGTTGTACAAAAATATTACAGAAAGAATATTACAGTTTCTATTGTGTTTTTACCTTCTCCTGCAAAACAGCAATTATTTGAGTTAGGGAATTTTTACTTGAGACCAACGTTATGTATTTACTGCCTGTTCCACTGTCTCTAATTTTAATAAAATTTCAGTTAATGATGCAGATTAATCCTCATATAGTTCTTTTTTTTTAACATACACAAAATTTTAATTTTTCATTAAGACGTGTGTAAATTGAAAAGTTGAAATTTGTGATCTAGCAAAATATTTTTTTTGAGTTATGACGTTAAAAATACAAACAATACCGATTTTAGTACTATTGGGTTCGAAAAAGTATATTTTCAAAAGCTAATTGGTACGAAATTGGTATTCTCATTTATCATCCCTGATTATACCTCTTAGACTTGGTTCGAACTAGACTTGGGTCGAACCCATTCAGTCGGTTGTTTTTGAAAAACCCTATGATCAAACCCATTTAATTTAAATGGGTTTGACCATTTAATTTAAATGGGTTTGATCATTGGTTAGTGTCAAAAAAAAACCGACTGAATGACTTCGACCCAAGTCTAGTTCGAACTCATTCACAAGTTCATTTTCGACACAAACCTATGATCAAACCCATATGGGTTTCTGTTAAAAATTTGCCAGCAAACGAGCTACAGGAAATCATTAGACTTGTATCGAACTCTTTCAGTAGCTCGTTTTTGACACAAACCAATGATCAAACCCATGTAATTTAAATGGGTCGAAGCTGAACGGGACCATAACTTTGTATGTTCTATGTTGATTCTTCATCAACATATTAAATATTAAGAGAATTTACAACTAAATTCGGTGGAATGATTCGACTAGACTAGACCAGACTAGGCTAGACTAAATTGAACTACTGCAACACACAAGTGTAGCTGCGACACCTTTAGTGCCATGCAGTAACTTTTAACAATCCGTTAATCGTAATTTTTTTTTGCCTATACATTTTGTCGCTTGCAATAACGATTGTGTGATTCTGTAACTACTTTTAAACGATATAACTTAGCTGATATTTTCTGTTTTTATTTTTTGTCGATAAAATTAACAGCACATAAATTATTGTTGCTTAAATAACGACACAGCTGACATTAACCTACAGCGAATATCGTTAAAAATGTTATAAATATTTTAACGATGAGCTTATCGTTAAAAAAAAAGGTTAGTGAATCGCACTACTATAGAAATTCACAAAAGCAACAAGTATAAATTGTTTAAATGATTTTAGTTCAGTATGCACTATAACAAGCTTGACCATTTTAACGAAAATATACTTCGGTCGAACTCGTTCAGTCGGTCATTTTACACAAAGCCATGATCTAAACCATGAACAGACAGTGAACGAGTTTGACCCAAGCCTAAATCTACGTTTTTTAAACTGATTTGATTATAAAAGTTTGTGTATAAAATCACCAACTGAACGAGTTCGAGTTAAGTCGAAACAAAAATATGTGACCTTCTCCGAGAAAAGGGACCTAGTGTGTGAAAATGAAGTTTTGAGAAAAACGCATTTAAAATTTCATAACGCATTATCACTTTGAACACACCTTCAGTTGGGAATGGTTATGATTGGGTGCCTCAACTCATTTCATCTTATTCTACATCCTTTTAGGTGCCAGAATCCACTCTTAAGTCTAAACCCCTTTTTTTTGACACACTAGGTCCGTTTTCTCGGAGAAGGTCACATATGCGTTTTGTGGATGATGTTACATATGAACTCTTATGAGTTTAGCAGGTAAATTTCGCTGATAGGAATGTCTATTTACTAATATTTAAAAAAACGAAGACAGAATAGTGTCAAAAAAAAAAACACTAAGCTCAACAGGTTTCATATTGACGGCACTTAAATGTCGCATGTGACATCAACAGCAAAAACATGAGAGCTGGAGAATCAAGTCAAAGACTATTTAAATATTTATTTATTTTAAAACCGCACGATGTTAATCCGTATTAATATTCGATGATTCCTAAACAGCTGATTAGAACCTTAGATATCAATGTTTAATTTCCAGCATGAAGAAAAAGTTAAGTTTTCCTTAACAGGTGAAGAGCACTTAACATTTTATTAAATGGTCCACACTCATTTTACGCACACCTAATACTCCAATCTAAAACAAGTACAATATGAATATATTATTAGATTCTTAACAAGATGAATATGATGAACAATAATAGACTTTATGGCACTTGCAACAACAACAACTACTATGACAACAAACACAAAAAGGAAGAATGGAATAAAAGCCCTAGAATAGGACAGCTACACATGTGGGAAGGGACAGATGAGCATAACAGGCATTTCATACTTGCTCGTAGAACAGGCAGACAGAGAGACAGTAAATTATTAATATTTATGTATAGGGTGGTTTTTTTAGAGGTATAGAACTTCGAATTGAAATAAAACACAAGAAAATCGTTTTAATGTCCATCAATTTGGCTTTATTGGAAGGATAATTTTATGCCATTAATGTTTAAGTGTGATTTCGGGGATGTGGCCGCGCGGCTGGTTCGAATAAAGCCAATTCTACAGGTCCAATTTTCAACCACTTTTTCGAGCATATGGGGCCGTATGTTGGCAATAACGCCACGAATGTTGGCTTCAAAGTCCCCTAACGTTTCTGGTTTGTTGGCGTAGACGAGCGACTTCACATATCCCCAAAGAAAATAATCCAATGGTGTCAAATCACACGATCTTGGTGGCCAATTGACAGGTCCATTCCGCGAAATTATGCGATGGACGATTATGTCGACCATAAAATGGACGGAGCTTGCGGTAAACTTCGCGAACTGAACCATTATTTTCGAAATAAATTTGCACGATTTGCAAGCGTTGTTCTTTTGTCAACCTGTTAATGATGAAATGGCAAACCAAACTAAATATTAATCACTTGACAGCTGACAAAATGGCCGCCAGTTAAAAAAGTGATGCCAACTTAAAGTTCTATACCTCAATAAAAAACACCCTTTATAAGAGTAAAGCTGTGACTGTATGTATGTACATACATACATATTTCCATGTAACAATTTCATTCCTCATGTGGCACGCTTAAGAAATAAATGTTGCCTTACATGTTGTTATTATGTTGGACTTCATTTATTTGTAACTTGCATGTATTAAGTAAAACCATATGGAATTTATGGCAATTTTCCATACTTGACCGCTGATTTGCCATGAATTTTGTAGGTGTATGAGTTTGTTTTTTTTTTATAGCCAACATGAGTTCTTTTTAAGTATAGAAAATTACATAAAGGAATTTGTGTTTTGTTGTGAGTGTGTGTGTGTGTGCATCATGAATATGTATGACTATTAAAATGAAAATCTCGTAAAAAAAATTTTAAATATTAAATGAACATAAATGCTCAAACTTTTCCACTCGCCCATTTACATATAAGCATACACAATTTTATGAATTATTATGAAAAAATTTTTGTAATGCTCGCAAGTTATTCTGAAAAACGAAAGGGCGAAAAGAAGGTGCAAAGGAAACACCCATCACTTTGCACTTGTGAAGCAACAAAGTTTTTTTTATTAAAACATTTAATGACAATTATCGTAAAATTATTGCTTATATTAACATAAAAAAAGCATCCTGCTCTTCACTATTAAATTTTTGGCGTTGGCTAAAGCACGTTGACTACAAAACCGAAGGTATGGGTTCGAGTCCGGTGTCTGACAGTCAGCGATGCCTTAAAACGCCAAATTTTGAGCGTTAGTGCCAAACTAACAAAAAGCACTAAGTAGTGCTTTTAAGAAATTTGTGTATTTCTTAAAATTACTTTAATAAAAGCATGGTGTATTTATTTTTTCAGTGTAAAGAATACCTTTATCGCCTGATAATTTTCATTAAACGGAGAATAAAATCGAAAATATTAGACCTTTTTAAACATTATTAAATTTCACTCGTTTGGATCTTCACTCTTTTTCACGGTGCACAGAGAAAACAGTGCCTAATAAATACCTCATAAAATAGAACAAAATTAATAAGAAATCTCTATGGTTTTTTTTCAATAAGGAAATCTTATTAATTTCATAGAGAAAACCTTTTTGAAAAAATCAAGAAGAAATCTTGTAGTTTTTATGAAATTATCTTATTGATTTTTTTTAAATAAGGTTTTCTTCTTGATTTTATGAGGCGACCTGATAAAATAAAAAAAATTATGTCTTTCTTTATTCTTTGTGCTTTGCTTATGTATTTTCATTTAAATTCTATACCATATACTTATGTATGTAGTATATGTAGATGTTATTTATTTATACTATACATGCTATATATACTTACATAGATACATAAATATTATATTGTATTCTTAATTAATTAACTCACCATACATACATATTATTACTTGAAAGGAGACAAGTATTGAACCAGCAAACTTCTGACTGATAGACAAACACTCTAACCAATATGCTAACAAGCAGTTGAAATAATTTTGCAAACATGCTTATACAAAAACGAAAAAGATCATGAAAAAAATTGTATGTGTCTATTTATAGATATGAAATAACAAGGTACCTCATAAAATCAAGAAGAAAGCCTTATTAAAAAAAATCAATAAGATGCTTTACACATAATCATATAGGAAACTAATAAAATCAAGAAGAAGAAAACCTTTTTAAAAAAATCAATAAGACAACCTAATAAAATCAATAAGAAATCCATATAGTTTACAATTTATAAGAAAACCTAATAGAATCAAGAAGTTTTTCTCTACGGATTGTTTTTTTGGTGCCAAAAATAACGAAAATTGAGTAAAAAAAGTTGGGAATAATAAGAATTCTTCTTGATTTTATGTGGTTTTCTTTTTGATAAAATTAATAAGATTTACCACATAAAAACAATAAGGAATCTCTATGAAAAAATCTTCGCTTCTTTCTGCTGAGATACCCCTTAGCCTAAAAACGTTTCATAGAGAAAATCTTATTGATTCTATGAGGCAGTTTTTTCTCTGTGTAGTGCTTTTTACGCTTTTTAGATCTCAAGAAGACGCTTTTTGTGCTTTTTTAAAATTTGAATGTGCTTTTAAAGCCATAAAAGTTGGCATCACTGCTGACAGTTATTAAATAACAACAGCAAGCATTTTTATGATGTACATTAGTGTCCCTTTTTATCAGTTGTTACAGGCAAGTTCAAGTGATGAAACCATAGACCGTGGTCACTGAACTACTCCTACTTCAGCGGATACTACTACTAATGTTACATTAGATCGCCCTTTTCCTCCGGTTTTATGTAGCAGAATCATCGGCGAAGTAAAGTAACCATTAAAATGGCTAATGAGCGCAGCTTCGAAAGATTTAATACCAGAGGCGCTGCAACACTGCATTTTTAAAAAACTTGCAAGAAAGCAGAGTTATAAAAATTAAGCTTTCCTCTTGCACCGCCTGTCTTCTCTATCACTATCTTTTTTCTAAAGAAGGTAACTTCTTGTAATAAAGGGTGTCCCAACAAGAACGCAGGATTTAAATTTGGCGCCATTCGAAGTGTCATTGTTTGACATTTGAACAATTGTTATTCTTTGCTAGTAGAAGGTACGAGGTTAGTAAAAATGGAGCGATACACGAATGAACAACGCATTCTCATTGTGAAATCGTTTTACCAAAATGGTGAAAGTTTTGCGGCTACAGTTCGCAAATTTGCGATCAATTTGGGGTCACAATAATGCTCCAAAAGAGTAAACTGTAAAGACATTAATGGATAAATTTGCCTAAACTGGGTCTGTTAGTGATGTAAAGAGAACAACGCGCCTTCGACCAGGTCGATCGACCGAAAATGTCGCAGCTGTACGTGGTGATGTCGCTCAAACGCAGGTCAAGCGCAAACAGTCAATGGTGTTCGGTATCGTGAAATGATAACCAGTTTTTTCGTGCCTAGAATTGAAGAAATGAATGTGGAGGGCATGTGGTTTCAACAAGACGACGCCACATGTCATACAGCCAGAGAAACAATTCAATTGCTACATCAGTCATTTCCCGGTTTTGTTATTTCGCGTTTTGGAGACCAGAATTGGCCGCCTAGATCTTGCGATTTAACACCGCCAGCAAAGCCGCGGCGGCCATCTGCCCGATTTGTTGTTCCACACATAATTTCATTTTGTCTACTTTACGATATAATAAAGTTTCACGATTTTTTTTTAAATATCTGTGTTTTATTTAAAATTTAAATCTTGCGTTCTTGTTGGGGCACCCTTTGCCTGAGTGTTACTTCTCTATAAAAAAAAGACAGCACATATCTAAAAACTAAAACTTATGCAAAATATGACTGAGGTCGAGTTCGTTCAGTCGGTGAGTTTCGACACCAACCTACCATGCATGGATTTAGACCAGTCTTGGGCCCCAAATGAAGAAATGAACGAGTTCAACCCAAGTCTAGTTTATACCGCTGCTGGCCACCGAGAGAAATGTCTTCGTATATGTGTGTGAGTGTTCATTTGTATAAGAAGCCGATGGTAGTTCGGCACTCTGGTGTCACTTTGGCCAGCTATGGTTTAGACTTGGATCGAGCTCACACTCAATACGAACTAGTCTAGAACTAGTTGGTCACTACAGCTGGGTCCAACTCGTTCAGTCGTTCATTTAAAAATGGGTTTGATAATGTGTTTGTTTGGGTAAAATTAACGACTGAACAAGTTGGATCTAGCTCAGGTCAGTTTTGACACAAACCAATGGTCAAACTCATGTTAGTCCTCGGCCAGACTTGCAATTTTTGTTGCTGTAATTTTTTAAAATTCTGCTTTGAAATTGCATAAGTGTCCACATTAGGAAATTTTAGTTTTGCAATTAAGTACTAAACAAATTCTATTTCACAACAAATTATCCTGAAAAATTAACAATTCTTTTTACTTTTTGTTACATTTTGTGTTTTTCATACAACTGAACAAATAAAACAAAAATAAAACGTCAAATACACCTACAAACTTTAAATTAACAACAGCGAATTTCAAAACAAAAGAGAATTGCCGAGCACATGGAACTGCGTACCCGTTCCCAATCTTCTCAACCCTTTCCCCTATAAACTCAAGAATTGCTGCAACAAAAATTGCAAGTCTGGACGAGGACTAATTTAAATATGTTTGATGAAAGGTTTGTGTCATAAATTAACTCGATCTAGACTTGGCTCGAACTCGTTCACTAGTTAATTTTTGCCACAAACCGATGATCAAACCCATTTAAATTACATGGGTTTGGTCACAGGTTTGTGTCCAAACTGAACTAGTGAACGAGTTCGACCCAAGTCTAACTCGATCAGAACCTATGATCAAACCTATTTTAATTATTTAGGTTTGATCATAGGTTTATGTTAGACTTGTATCAAACTCTTTCAGTAGCTCGTTTTTAACACAAACCAATGATCAAACCCATTTAAATTACATAGGTTTGATCATTGGTTTGTGTCAAAAACGAGCTACTGAAAGAGTTCGATGCAAGTCTAGTTTATGTCTTAAAAGACAGACATAACAAGTTCGAACAAATTGGACCACTTTGACATAAACCAATAATCAAAACCATGTAACTTAAAGAGGTTTGAACGTAAGTTTGTGTCAAACAGCTCTCTTTGAACTAGTTCGAGAGCGTTCGAATCAAACCCACTTAATTTACATGGACGTTTTTGATTGGACTTGTGTCCAAGAGAACGAACTAGTTTAAAAAGAGCTGTTGGACACAACTCTACTCAAAAACAAGCTACTGAACGAGTTTGATCTAAGTCTATATACTCGTAAAATACATTCACCCGTATTGTATATTGTGTGTTGAACATTCGTATACGAGAATGTTGTATTAGGTTAAAGGAAACGAGTACAAGTTTTCTTTAATCTGGGACAAAATTTTCGTAGATGAATATGCGACTCAACATACGCAATACGGCTGAGCAAATCTCAACAATTTTGTGTACTTCCCCTAGTAAATCATTGCCAAAAATTCCAGTAAATCGAAGAACAAATGGTCATTTAATACTGTAAAAATATTCTCCATTTGTCGAAAAAAGAAATCAGGGAAAAAATACGAAAAATTAAATTTATTTAAGGAAAAATTATGAAAAAAATATGTCACCTGATGAACACTTGCATGTATTTATTAGCAACATATTTCTACTAATGTGATTTCTGTTGGGTTGTTTGATTTTTATATACCATACTCTGCTAACTGATTCACTTACGCTATTTCAAGCTTTTTTTAGTTACAGAAATCAAGCAAGAATCAAGTAAGCGGGAACTTCTGTACTAGAAGGGGAGACAATTATAGCTTAATGCGCACAAAAAATCATTCAAACTTTTTGCATATAAAACAAATTTCGAAAATTACAAAATATTAGTGTGAATCAATCATTATAAGAAATTTTATATAATTCTAAAATATACATAAGTTTTTTATAACTAACAATTCATATGCATATTGCAGCTATAGTTTCGCAAGTAAACTGATTTTTCATAATATTATTTTATTGTCGAATTCAAAAAAAAAAAAAAAAAAAAAAAAAAGAAAAAAAAAATTGAAAAAATGGAAAAATGGAAAAATGGCAGCATGCATAATTTCAACAGCAAACAAAACGCCGGACCGAATAATAGCGACGACAGACAATTCGCATACAAAAAAATTACGCAAATAAAGTAAAATTAAAAAAGAATACTCGTATTTAATACAAGAAAAATGATAGGTACATATATATACATACTCGTACATACAAAAGAACAATCGACAAACAGCCAGACAGACAACTCGAAGGAAACACTTTTTATCTTAAAATGATGAAATGGCAAAATATTGCAGGAAAAACACAATCACCTTAGAATGACTGCTTGACTGCTAGAAGCTGCTGTTAGAGCAGGAACAAACTTTTACAAATAAAACTGAATAACATTCAGAGAAAAATCAAGTCAACACCGTCATCACAGGATATCCAAGTATACAAAGGACTTAAACTGAAAGCAAAGCAGCCAAAGCAAAAAGAAATCATTTTGAATCACTATTCTTCTTCGCTTCGTTGTCATTTCTTTTCTTTTTTTTGTTTTGTTAAAGCTTTTAGAAAGCTGTGCCACCATATTTACTTGATAAAAGTGTTGACACAATATATTGCAGTAGTTAAACGGAAAATCTAGTTCATACATCTTAAATGCACAAACTTACTTACAGAGATAGATGGATACATACATGTATACAAACATGCATACATATGTATAACGTACAACCATACAACCTTACTAACTGTCTCTACTTCGTAGCATACAACTAGGAGGGAAGTGCACACATACATACGTACATATGCATGTATGTTTGTATAGGGTGCAAGCAAGCAACCTTAGTTAAATCAAGAAGACAGTGGTTTTTCTTAGCATACGAGTATTATTCTTTATTTTCAAATAGAAAACATGCTATTACTTTCAACTTGCATATACTATATATATATATATATATATATATATATATATATATATATATATATATATATATATATATATATATATATATATATATATTTAAGCATCAAAAACAGCTAAAGAAAAATTATCATCTTGAACTTACTATTTGAAAAATTTAAGTAAAACTATGGTTTTTAAATGAACAAAACCTTTGGCAATTTACTGGAAGTAATTTGTGTCTTCTTGTTTTACTATTCTTTGCCATTTTAACATACATACATATACTTATTTTATTAAATTTTTTTTTAATCACAAGCAAGTGAAATACATTTCTTACAATGGTTAAACAGGAATAAAATAATATTATAAAAAAAATTTAATAAATGAAGTGCATACTTGAAGGGGCAACAATTTGATTTTATAAGAAAACAGTCGTTGAAAAATTAAAGTTGCTTTGTTGCCAAGTATTTAAGGAGCTAGAAAATGCAAGAAATTCCATAAATAATATAACAAAGATTTACTCTGTTAATGGTATTTCGGTACTTTGTTATTAATGGTAAAATGACTTTGTAAGATTTCTCTAAATAGTGGAAAATTGCAATAGCTTCAAATAATTTTTCAGTTCTCTTGAGTACGATGTTTAAATTTACCTCCTCAATTTATTCAAAACAATTTGTTATATTTAATCTAATGTATCTGTGGCAACAAGGAAAAAGTGCTTAAGTCATATTTTACTGTTTTGCAGGAGAACAGTTTTAAACTTTCAACTCGATTTTCAGAAATTTACCTCTTTTGCCGTTAAATTAGGAAATTCGTTCTCCCGGAAAAATGTGAAAATCCATATTACATGGGATTTTCACATTTTTCACAATTTGTATACACATATGTATATTGACACTGGAAATTTGTAAAATTATTGTATTTTTATATAGACTACAACAATTCACACTAAATTTTTAAAAAATTTAAATAAAAGGGTGGTCCATCAGTTAATGCAATTTTGACTACGTAATTTTGGCAACTTGCCATATCTTGGCAACCGCAAGAGGCAAACTCTTGAAATTTTCAAAAATGGTAAAACTAAAAAAAACCGAAAATTATAAAATCGCCAAACCAAAAAAAAAAAAAAAAAATCGCCAAAACCCAAAAATAAGTCGCCAAAACGGAAATAAAGCACCAAATTAAAAAAAAATCTAACACTCAAATAAATCGGCAAAACCAAAAAAATCGGCAAATTGAAAAAAAAAACCAAAAGCCGCAAAAAATGCCAAAAAGGCACCAAAACTAAAAAAAAATCGCCTAAATGAAAAAAAAATTGCTATAATGAAAAAAGTTTCCAAAATGAAAAAAAAATCGCCAAAGTGAAAAAACGTCATAAACCAAACAAAATCGCCAAAACTCGAAAAAGGCGCCAAAACTAAAAAATCTCCTAATTGAAAAAAAATCGGCAGAGTGAAAAGATTTCCAAAATGAAAAAAAAACGCCAAAAACCGAAAAAATCTACAAAACAAGAAAAAAGAGTGCCAAAACTAAAAAAAGAGCCCAAACCGAAAAAACGACGAAACTAAAAAACGCTCAAATCCGGTTCGAAGGACCATGTTTAATATACTTGGGAATATTAGTATATATTAAGTCAACTCAATATGTTCAAGAGGATTTGAACAGATGAATTATTTGAAGGAAAATGGCTGAACAAAAGGGGATTTGATTTTAGGTATTTTAGAGATGGGTGGAGTGCTAAGGAAATATCGTATATCACGAGGGTTCTTTCCTTTTGAATAATATCAGTCAAAATTATATTAATTCAATCACTTACATTTATTGATGATATGTGTATTTAAAGTTAAATTCAAAATAATTATATACCACTACGCCTTTCCTCCTTAATGGTTAAGCTGACGATTTGAGAATGAATCCACGAAAAAACTTCGTACAAAAAAGTAGTTCGATCTCATCCAAAAACAGTGGAACCAACCACATAGAAGTTGGGGCGTCAATATAAAGAAAAAAATGATAACTAAACATAGTTACGATACAATATAATAATGAAATCATTTACAATTCAGAGTTGGTTAATGTGGTGATATTTAAATAATAAAAAAATATATATATAATAATAAAAATATAAAAATATAAGGCATATAGAATTGAAGGTGGATACTACTTTAAACAACGAAAAAACCCAAAAACGAAAAAAAAAAGCCAAAACTATTTATTATATAGGCTAAAGTTCGTGTTGAATTACAAGTCTAGAGTCCGTACGGAAGCCTTCGTGTTGCACTTCACTCAATTTTTTTTTTTTTTTTTGTTTTGTTTGTTTATTTGCAGGAATTGAAAAACAACCCTATTTGCTCCTATTGTATACTGCATGCAAACTGTTTAATGACTAAACTTTTAAATAAACATATCGCACATTCAGTTCAATAGTGACATCACTCAAAAAATTCGTTTTTTTGAGTTAATAATGCAGAATAATAATGCATTTCGTATTTTATCGTGCATACAAATTTCATATAAATAGCTTTTACTATCACCTCCTGAGAGAAGAATATTTGTTCATGCCTTCATTGAGTTGTATGTAAATTGAAAACTTTAAACGTGTTTTCTGCATAACTAGTTCTTTTGAGTTATGACACTTTTGAACTGGATGTGCGATATGTACATGCATGAGTTGAGTGAGCTGAATCAATGTTAGTAGTATAATTATTTTCCTGAAATTAGAAATCAAACTGAGGTGATTTATGAGTGTGAGAGTGATAGTGTTATGACTATGATGTCGACGTCGCATTCATTTTTATTTCAACCTATACTTATAAATCAATCTTATTGTGAGAGTAGAGTAGTTGATTTTAAGTTTTACTCAATTATATTTAAATTTTTATGTGTCAGTATAGTGAAAACATGATTCATTGCCAATCACTGGTACCGACCAAACAAACGGCTGGACGGATTTTGATTTAGTTTTTTCTGTTTGAAAGGTGACTTGATCGAGAGGGTTCTTAGCTATGCTTTAAGAAAAACGGTTCAGCCGTTTATGAGATATCACACTTTTTCTAGATATACTCGAGATTTTTAAAATGTTTAATTTTTGTTATTAAATATTTCACATTTATAACATATAAAAAATTAATCTTAAAATGTGTAAATACAAGTACCCATGTATATTTATATCTTTACATCAATTGCGGGATATTCTTTATGTTAAGGAATATCCAATAATTTTAGGCTATCGTTAATTTCGCATTGTTGCATTTTATATTGGCAGCCTTGTTTTTGCTCAGTGTCGCCAACAACTACAATAACAAAATCAGCATGGACAACAACCTGCCGCCATGTTACCTTGCTGTCGTCAAAATAATCGCTCTCATCGCTTTTAGTTTCCTAAAAGTACAGACATTCATGCGCTTATTTGTACATGTCGCTAATTTACTCAAAAAACGTCATAAAGCAAAAAAATTTATTTTTTAAATTAATTAATCCTCATGTTGTTATTTATATTGTGTAAATATTTCATACAAATACCTTATTTACTCAACCTCTGAGAGAAAAATAAAATTTTTTTGAACCATTAAGTTTTGTGTAAATTGAAAACTTTAAACTTGTTTTCTGGCAAACTAGCTTCTCTTGAGTTATGTTATTTTAGTAAATGAGCGATGTCTATTCTATTTTTCACATATTGAATTCGGTCGCTCGCTGTGGTGAATGTGTTTAATACTTAACAATAAAAATTTATTTAGGACGAGGGTGTGTTGTGTGCGATGGTTACATTTTAGTTAGTAATGCGTGTTATAAAACTTTATAAATTTCGAATTAGTTACGGTTCTCTAATAAACTTTACAAAAAATACAAAAATACCTACGAACAGTTCATTGCGGGTATAACAAGAAAAAACTTCAAATTAGGTGACACCAAAGTCAAATATATTTTTTATTTCAATTAAAAAAAATCCCTCAGCTTATTTTGTATTTATAGACTTTTTTATAATAAAAAAAATTATTATAACAAAAAAACACTCAGAGACTGATTGCTAGTGTAAAACTTTTGCTTAAAATAAGAACTTTAACGAAACAAAAAAAAGTTTTTAATGAAATATTCGAAATGCGAGGGGAGCAGCTAATTATTTTTACACACACATTTTTATGTGTGAGCAATTCGTATTATTTTGTTTTCCCTTACCCTACGTCTATACCTGATATATTTTTATCATGACAAAAGTCAAACTGTATACTGAAAAATATTTTTTTTTTATGATAACTGTTTTTCATGTATGGAATGTGAAATTTGTCATGACAAAAATATGTCAGGTATAGACGTAGAGTTATAAAACTAGAAGTGTA
Organism: Tachina grossa; assembly: GCA_949987645.1. NCBI lineage: Eukaryota > Metazoa > Arthropoda > Insecta > Diptera > Tachinidae > Tachina > Tachina grossa. The sequence continues at coordinate 211,745,126 of OX465274.1, forward strand.
ATTTAAAAAAAAGGTAGAATCTAGACTTGGGTCGAACTCATTCAACCACTTCATTTTTGCCACAAACCGATTATCAAACCCATTTAAATTACATGGGTTTGATCACAGGTTTGTGTAAAAACTGAACTAATGAACGAGTTCGGCCCAAGTCTAGAATCTAGACTTGTTCAGTGATCAAACCCATGGGTTTGTGTCAAAAACCTACGACTGAATGAGTTCGATCAAAGTTCATTTAGATTGAATTGAGACTTAGTGCAAGCATATATGCTATATAGTTCACATTTGATTTATATATTTCCAAGATCGTTACATAACGACCCGTTTAGCACAAATTGTTAGCCGTTGAAAACACTTTTAATTTGACATGTCAATATATTTTTTTCCTACGTGCAGATGTGCAATTGCTTTACGTGAGTACCTGCCATTACGGCCTAATCTCACGTGTGCCAAAGCACTGGCTGTGGGAGGCCAGACCAACGCCCCCATGCACCCTTTTAGAATGAACCTATGGCCCACTCCATAAGGCACATAGGTTGCAATCTTTGAATATAGTTATCCCTGTACTATATTCAATTACCTTGCTGAGGTAATTTGAGCTATCTAAACTCTGCTGCTATGCCCGTGCCCATAGCAGCTTCTGTTGAATGGCAACAGCACCTAGAATAGTGTCTGGCTGACCGCGTCAGACCAACCACTATCATTGATTTAACACTGCGAAGCCAAGACTATTCTCCCAGCGTTTTTGGCAGCAACCACAGCCACCACGATAATTCTACGGCTTCCATGCTAAGGTGTTGTGTATACACCTATAGCGAGGTGCCCAAGAGAATACCTCAACCATTGCCGGCACAGTACGGCCACTCTTCCGAGAAGAATGCAAGCTTGCCGCCAGATATTAGTGCCTACTACAGTCAGCATCATCCCTTTAACCCCGTAGGGTGGGACTAAGTCGACTTACTTCAGCACAATACTCTGACGACCGCAATACACTCAACTCCAAGCAGCTCGACTGTCGGGCAACCGGCACCCGTGGCACCAGAAGTAGCCTCTGGTTAGACCTCGAAGTTCCACCACAAAGGCTTCACCTCTATCGTCTTTTGAACTCAGGGGCAGTTCTAGGTGACGCTGCACCTAACTGACATCAACAGGACCTGTCTTCCTTTTGTTATAAATATGTGCACATCCTTTGCTCTGTTTATTTTCAGAGATCGGGTAGTAACACATAAGTTCTATGGGTAATGTACCAAAGGTACGTCAATGGAAAAAGCCACATCACTCCAGCTGGGGCCCCGGGGTTGCCACACCCGTAGTCAAAATAGACTCCCCTGGGGAGTTTTCCAACGTGCAATTGCTTACAAAGAACACACAGATATAATTATGAAGTAATAAAAATATCCTTCAAACCTTGACTTAGTTAATATTTTTATCTAATTTTTCGACCTTTTTTTATGTTTTAAATTAAACTATTTTCTTGAGCTTTCGGTCAGTTTATATTTTGAGTTTATTATCTTCAATATTTCGTTAACCTTCGGTTAACTTCTTCAGGATATATATTTTTTGATTTTTTATGATATATAATTTTTTCTTTTTCCTTTCAAAAAAAAAAAATTAGATATCATAAAAAATCAAAAAATATATATCCTGAAGAAGTTAACCGAAGATTAACGAAATATTGAAGATAATAAACTCAAAATATAAACTGACCGAAAGCTCAAGAAAATAGTTTAATTTAAAACTTGACTTAGATAGTTAGCCTCGTATGTATATAAAAAGTATAATTGTGTTTGTACAAATGAATTTTTAAGCCTTTGCACATACACACACACACACACACACACACACACACAAACAAATACAATCAAACCAGATGTGCAAGGATAAATGTGTGTTAAACTTTTGAATTTTTGTTACTTTTTTTATTTTTGCATCATTTTTGTTAATGAAATCAACTGCAGCAGCAAGCAAACAAGCAAGCAAACTGTCTGTCTGCCTGCCTGCCTGACAGTAAGCCAACGAACAAACAAGTACTCAAATTTCAACTCAAGTGCAGTGGTGTTGATTAATAGATACCAAGAGTACGCAAGAGAGCCGTTGCTAAACAAGGTAAGTATGTGGATAAAACTTTTTTCCTTTCCTTTTTTTTTTTTTTTTTGCAAAAGGAAAGTGAATTGAGGAATAAAAGTATGCAGAACAACAAGCAGCAGGAGCAAAAAAGTAATGTGACGCACAGGGAAAAATGATATACTACACATAAATTTGTATATGTATGTATGTGTATATACAAACGTGCATATATTATCATATAGCAACTCAAAATAAAACCATTAGTTAGTTGTGTGCATGTATGTATGTATGTAAGTTGTTGTTTAAAGTATCATGTAGCTTGTATGACTCTAGGCTGTATGTAAAATTGTACAAGTTTTTCTATTGCTATTCATTTTATTAGCTTGTGCTCTCAAAAACCCTAACGAAATTATATTTGCAAAAGTATTCCATACATACATACATTTGTGTATTATTATATCATATGAGTACATATACACAAAAACATAAATATCTAGAACTTTATTATAAATACATATTAGACCCCTGCACAAGACCACTTACAAGAACTTTTAAGACATGAGCGAATTTTTACAATGCTTTACTACAGCGCAATCTTCTAAAACAAACGCTAAACAACAATGTTTGTAAGAAATTTGTTTCAGTTATTGCAGGTATATGAGTAAAGGAGAAAATACTTTGTGACAGAAGCATTTGTGATGCTTGCTTCTTCATACGCATGTACACACGCACACACGTTGTATGTAGGATCTTTTATTTTTCTGCACACATACAAATGCACACACACACATTGACATTAGTTGTGTGCGCTTGTTTTAAAAAACCACCCTTAAACACATAATATCCTACCATCTGTCAACACTACTTCTTTTGAAGTAAACACTTGTAAACACTCATATACACGAGCATCAATACATTTATCGTGCTGCGCTTATTAAACATCATTTATTAGTCCCTATTTACACTATGCAAGTCTTATTGCTAAGCTGATTAGTTTATTAAAAGAGAGAGACGGGGGGAAAAGAAACGTTGCTGTTCCCCTCGTCTCTCTCTCTCTCTTTGAAACTAATCAGCTCAGCAATAAGACTTGCACAGTGTGATTTGGGACTTATTGGTTTAGTATAATACATGCTACGACAATACATTTAAAAAAAACAAGAAGTATTTACATTTCAAGACTGTTTACGCAGCCCTCTAACACATATATTTCATTCAATGTATGTATGTATTAATAACCAAAAAATTAGTAAGACTCATATTAGTTTGAATTACTAGAGATACCACTGGATAATAAATAAGCACACGCATACATTTACGGACAGACAGTTAGCTATATATTGATAAGTTTATCATAGATTTCACTAACGAGGGTTCATTAATTATTAAAAGAAATATTAATCGATGGCCAAAACTAATAAAAGGTGGGCATATTTGAGGTAATGAAGCAAATGTCAAGAATTGAGCTGTCATTTATTTAATAAAAAAATTGGGAAATTTTAACCATGCAACGCTGGCTGCACTCTTGAACAAAGAATTTTAATTGTGAAATTTGTGAATTTTAATTTCAAAGACCGGATTTATGTGAACAAACCAGAAACAACTGACGCTCTGAAAAATGAAATTCGGCTCTGCGTTGACCACATAAGCGATGCTTTATTGCAAAATGAAATTCAAAATTTTGTTTTATGAGCGGACGTCTGCCGACGTGCTAGAGGTGAACATTATTAATTCCCATATCTGTCAAGTAATAAGTGTGTTCTTAAGACAATATAATATTATATAATTATATTATACAATATTACTTCCTAACCTTAAGTTTGCCCACCTTTTATATAATATTTTAATACATGCTATAATTTTTTTTGTACTTTTTGTTTGATTATTGAAAATTAATTAAATGAAAATTTATGTATATAGATGAAGTATATTTTGTTGGACAGTTAGGTTTTTGTACGTCAAAGCAAAACTTAAATGAACTTTATCTAGAAGCAGAAACACGCTAACGCAAACGTCTCGTGTGTATATGTTACAAATAACCTGACCTGTTTTACTTACATCACAGGAGTATTAGACGTTAAACAACAATGAATGCGTATAGCTAAAAATATAAAAAAATGCTCATACGCTAAAACTATCGTATTAATTTTTAAACTACGCAGCACAAACAACCTTTTACTAACACTTAGAGACTGTATGAGCTACAATTATGAGCAGGATTAAAAAAAATACTCTCATTATTAATCGGCTAGACATGCGTATATGCATGGCTAGTTTATTTACACACACACACTCACACACACAAACATGTTTTCAAACAGCAACATACAAACCCACGCATATTTTCTATTCCATTTCATATACCCAAATATATACATACGGTGGCAAATGATGAATAAATATTCCGAGTATCATGCATATATATTTTTTGTGCGATTAAATATCCATATCTGCCTGCGAAACTATCGCACGGATTTTTACGAAATAGAAAGATTTCCATTTTAAAACACACACAGGTTTCATATTTTTTAGAAACAGGAATCTAGCAGCACGAGCCCCTAAACTATCCTACAGATTTTTTTTTTTTTTTTTTTAAATTCGGAACATAAGATACATACATTTACCTCTAAAAGTTTACATGGGCCTTATATTTTTAGAAAACAAGGACTAAAGGGAGGAAAATATGCAACTTTTATGAAATTTAAAACGTTTTATAAATAAAAAAATAAAATAAAAGCTTAATGGGTAACGACTCCTCTTTACTGTAAATAACCAACACCCAATTTTTTTTTCACTTATCCGATTTTTTCTCTAAAACGTAGTTCGGATTACTGAAATTTGTTACAATTAAGCGTACTGCTTATAATCAGTAAATGTCTAGCCACTTGCATTGACAAGATAATAGAAAAATACAATAAAGTACGTAAGAGCGAAAAGCACAAATACATTTTGCTATTTAATTTTTTAACTGACAAAACAAGCACAATTTTTTTAGCCTTAAGCTATGCAATCGATTTCTAATAAATAAATTTGTTATTGTTTATTTTTTCACTAAAGCGAAATAAGTTTCATACAAAACGTAGTTGTGAGCTTGCTTTTGGATTTCAGCAATACGATATTTTCAGTAAAGCGATGTTTCGCTAAAGCGAAGTGAATAAGACTAGCTGCGTTTAAAATCAGTGCGGGGATTTGTATCGCTTTCAATAATCCGATATTTTTATCAAAAATCGTGTTGCGCTAAAGCGGATTCGACTTTAGTTGTAAAAACGTAATAGAAAGTGAAAATTGAAGCAGAATCGAATAAAGTAGTTTTCAGGCTTTGAAACTTATTATAATTATATATTGTGATTCTTAATAACAACCTATTAAGAGTTGTTGAAGTCTAATGAGTTCCACAATCAGGAACGAAATTAATAGTTATGCTTATCAATGGTAAATCAATATATTATTATTATACAATACAATTACGTCTCATAATCCATTTCATTAAAAATTCATCTTAAATAGCTGATTTTAGCAACAATCTCTGCGTGGTGGCACAGAAAAAAGCCGGTATTTTCAAACATTTTGATTTTTTTTCGTCTTTAGAGAATCACATTAATTATTAAGAATGTTTCGTTCAATAAGCATTGAAAATACTGAATTTAAAAGCCCGATTCATAAATTATCTCTTATTAAAATTACAAATAAGTGTTAAACCAAGAAGAACTTTATCCCCCATATTTGTAAAATTTAAAATGATTTTGAATGTATTTCAGTTAAAATTTTCAATACAAAATTTTCTTAAATTCGTTTTCAAATACATTTTACTTTTTTCATGCATATGCGAAATGAAGAATAACTTTACAGGACATTATGCCACAAGACAAACTCTTTAATAAGATTCTCACTGACTAAGGTAATGCTAGAGATACTTTTAAATTTACCTATAAGATCAATTAGTTCATGAAATTACTTTGAGATCGTCCCTCGTGTGTAACCCTTATGGCAAAATTATTTTTTACTTGAAAAGAAAATGCATTATAATTTGAAAATATTCAGACGAGAGAGGGAGAGAGAGATAGACAGCGAGAAATAAAAACAAACTAGAACTCAAAGAAAAACGTTTCCAAAGTTCTGATATAGAAAAGTTTTACCTTTGCAAATGAAAAAAAATAAAAAGAATTATAGAAGAAATTAATACGCAATACTAAAGATAATAAGGATTGAAGCAGAATACACGTAAGCAGTGAGTAGCATTTGCAAAACCTTTAAGGAAAAGGAAATTTAAAGGAAATGTACTAGCAGACTACATACATACATATTTATTTGATAACTAAGTAAATATTAACTATGTAACTGCAACTCAATGTTGCTAACACAAAAGCGTGTAAGCCCAGCGGGAAATTCAGTTCATTTACCAACAAGTGCATGCCACACACACAAACGCACACACACAAATTAAAATGAGCGAAGAGACGTTGTTAGTTAAACCTGCATAAACTGTTTAAACACACTTTTACACAAAGACATCATTAGTATCGCTTTACTAGACATTTTAACGATGTTGTTACTTTAACACAAAAAAGTAATTATGTAATGTATAGATTTAAGTATTAGTGGCTGACAACTTTATAAACTGGGCGCTTTCTGTTCGGGTTTCCCCCAACCGGGTTCTGTCACACTGTGCCATACACACAAGTGTTAATTGCACTGTGACTGACTTGTGTGTGTATGTGTGTGTGTGTGTGTGTGTGTGTATGTTTTTGAAGGCACTTTTAACAACTCTACACCACCGCCGCTGTCACCCATATCCTTGATATTTTTTGTAAAGGAAATAAAAGTTCGGGCAAAAAAAAAAAAGAAACTCATTCAATAAATTCAAACAGCAAATGTCATAAGTATGTTAAGAAGTCGAATAAGATTGCTGGCTGATTTGTTAGCAGCAGTTGGGTGTTGACTTATTCCCCCTTTATAGGTTATTTATCATATTTTCTGTTCGAAATAAATCACTTAAAATCATCATATCAAATCATTGCATCAAATAAAATGAAAACGAAATAAATTATTGGAAAACAAACTTGAAAAACTTGTTGTTGATTGAAATCCGTTTAGCTGAGAAATATTTTCTTTTTTATTTCGTGCTCTGCTTTACAACTACAAAAATAAAGGAAATATAATAAAAACGAAACAAAAAAAAAACGAAATAAATTATATGAAAAAGTTTTTAATAAATTTAATGACATGTCTTTACGCAACGAAAACTTTTGATTTATGAGAAAACATTTCTCAATGGCTTTTCTTCCAATCATTTGTTTAAGAGTGAAGAATATAAATAAAATTAATGAAAATTTCCGTTAGAAATTTATTTTTTAAGAAAATTTAAATATTTTTCTTAAAAGGAAGGCGCGTTAAAAAAAATTCATGAGGAATTGAATGGTTAAGCATTTGCAAATGAGAAAGCTAGGGTTTGGTCCTTCGAGCCCATTTCTTCGATGGCTATTTTCTAAGCAGTGCGATATGGCATTTCCAGAAGGCATTAATAACTAATGATAACGAAATAATAAACTTTAGAGAAAAAGCTTGGCTTTGTATATAGTAATGCGATTTATCTTGCTGGTCCTTCGTGCCCATTTCTTTGCGGGCTGCCTTTGGAATAGCGCGAAATGGCAACTCTTACAGTTAATCATATATTGTGACAACGAAGTCATGAACTATAACACTACGACCACACGAGCAATTTGATGTGTCTTAACACAAGCACTAACGCCGGCAGAATGATGACGTCAAATTGCTTGTGTTCAACAATGTTTCTAGAGGTGGTGAACACGTATATTCAAATATATTTGCTTTTATTCACATAAATACTTCAATTATCAATAATTTTATCCTTTTTTAATTTTAAATTAAACTTTTATTGGTTTTATTTAGTTAAAACTTTTGTTTTCTACATTTACGTTGAAAAAAATTTTATATAATTTGTATTTGACAGCATGTGTTAAGAGATTGTTGCTCAGCAATGTATTTTAACATTTGTTGCTGGATATATATTTGAACAAATATTCATACGGTCTACACGCTAATATCTTGTGTCGGCAATCGAATTTGACAGTTGCCACGGCAATAATTGCCAAGATTATTGCTCGTGTGGTCGGCATGTAAAGAAAAAGCTAGGATTTGTATACAGTACTATGAACTATCATGTTGGTCCTTCGAGCCTATTTTTTTCGATGGCTGGCTTCTAAGCAACTCGTACATGTATTCATAAATAATGATAAAGAAATCATGAACTTTAGAATTTTTTCTAGGCTTTGGCTATGAACTATCTTGCTAGTCCTTCGAGTCGATCTCTTTGCGGGCTGCCTTTGAAGCAGTACAATATGGCAACTCTTACAGTTAGTCATATATTTTGATAACGAAATCATAAAGTTTAAAGAGAAAGTTAAGCTTGGTATATAGTACTATGAACTATCTTGTTGGTTCTTCGAGCCCATTTCTTCGAGGGCTGCCTTCTAAGGAGTGCGATATGGCAAGTCTTACAGCAAGCGTTTTTAACGTTTTAATTTATTACAGTGCCCTACTCCCTTCAGATTCCTCCACTCAACCTATTTTACTACTTCTAGGAACAGCCAAAGCAGTAGAATCATTAAGCAACAGTTGTGCAAAACATATTGCAAGGCTTAACATTTGGAAAACAACACAAAAACATTTGTGTCGCCTTTTACAATATTTTGCTAGTTAATAGAAAGCAGGGTAAAATACAGACATAACTGTCGTAAATTTCCATTTCGATAATGGAGGAAAAATAATATATTTCAAACGATTAGATAACACTATCAAATAGACACTTACAAACGTTTTATGTTAGCCAAAAAACAAATTTATATGAACAAGGGATGGATTCTTTTTTTATACTACAAACATACATTCATACGTTTTATTATTACTATTATAGTGATAAAAATAAACGAGTGATAAAAAATATATGAACTGATTTGGAAAATAGCAAAATAACAAAAGGGGTGCCATAGAAAAAAAAAAATACGAAATTGACATATCGCTTGCTAGACTATTTGCAAAAAAAAAGTCCTTAAATATATAATTTAGTTTTATGAAAGCCTGTCAAACAAATCACGTGCTCGAGTTTTGATTGTTGCAGGCAAAAATCAATATTTAAGAAAATGTCTAAATTATGCTGGCACAATTTTTTTTTATATAGTAAATAGCAAGCAGTGAGGAAACGGAAATGAAAACATTGTCACCATGGAAAGTTGTTTCCTGGCAAGAAGTAAATTGAAAGCAATAATAATAACGAATTAAAAAGTTATAAAATTATATTAAAAAAAAATGGAAGGCTATAAAGAGGATAAAACTAAATCTAACTTGTAGATTGTTTTGCTTAACATCTAAATAAGAAGCACACTGTCTGACGCTGTATGTTTGTATGTGTATGTGTGTGCGTGCCAGTGTAAGTGTGAAGGAATTTTTTTGCTTGTTGCTCCTTGTTTGAAGCAGCTAAGGAAGGCATTGGCGCACTGCTAGAGATGCGAACAAAAAATATTTTTTAAATTACTTTTGCCAGTCTGCCAGCAACAAAAATTACAACAAACGTTTTAGTAAAACAAAGTTTTCTCTAGTGTTGCTTGGTTTGGCTTGTTGCTGCTGAGTTTTTCTTTTTTTTAATACATTTATAGTTTTTTGCAATTATTTCCCTTTTTATTATATTTGTTTTTATAGTTAAGTTTTAGTATTGCTATTGTAGTAGTTCTAGTGAAAATAAATGCCGGTGAAACGAAACAAAAAAAAACACACAAAAAATATATTGAAATTGTAAAACAAATCTTAAGGATTAACAGGCTTTAACTTACACACATTTAACTAACTTTATAGCGAACAAAAAATATGTTTTGAATTTAATTTAGTTACGTTTTATTTTTTGCTTTTCAGCTTAACAATTTCATTATGAACAAAATATGAGAAGAAAACAAAAAAAAAACAATTTAAATAAAATATTCAATTAAACATAAACTAACAAAATATTTTGCATTGTTGGTTGAGATTTGTTTTTTTAATTTGCATTTACTTAAAGGATTAAAAACCAATAACATAAATATTTATTCAAGTTATTTGTTATATTTTGTTTACGTTAAAAAACATTTATGAATTCTGAAGGTAGAGCAAGAGCTAATATTTTATTTAAAACAATAGCAAAAGGAACTCCCCGGCATACAAATTAAGCAACTAAAAAGCATTATTTTTTTTAAAAGAAAATTTCAAAAAAAAATTTAAAAGCTTATAGAAAATGCTTTTTAAGCCCGATTGAACTACCACAAAGGTTAACTGTCATAAGAAGTGATATAATAAGATCACTTGTTGACATTAATGAGCAATATACTCTCCACACCAGCTTAATACATACGTCCAAGCCATACACACACTGTGCAAGCTTTTACAAAAAAAGCTTTGTGCTTTCACACCGACAACAGTGTGCACACTTCTACCGATATTCGGTAGATTCTACCGAATATGTTTGTGAATTTAACAATCTAGCAATTCTACCGAACAAGGCCTGAAATCTACCGAATATTGTTATTTGGTAACTTAAGTCGATATATGTATGTGTTAATTGCCTATTTTACCACATAGCAGTGCGGGCGCAGAGCGGTCATTTTCTGTCATGAAAATCATTCAAACAGAACAAAGAAATCGGTTAAAAACTAAAATTATAAGTAACCTAATATTTGCCAAAGAATTGTGCCTTGGGGATGAGATATTTATTCCTACCAATGATTTAATAATTTTTGCACAAAAGTTTAAATTCAAAAATGGATCTTACATATAATCTTTGTAGTTATAAATGTTTGTCAAATAAAAGTTGTTTTAGTAGCTTTATAAAACCTATGTACAAAAACTGAATTCTTGTTATTTATGTATATTATTTTATATATGCATAGCATATCTAAATAAAGGGTAAGAGCAAACAACTGGGGATGACACCTTTTTTATTGGAAATGCTTCATTGTTTATGGCAGTTTAATTTGCAATCACATATGAAGTTTTAAATGTGCTTTTGGAACCTGTTTAGTTTGATACTCCTTGCACTTACCCTTTATATATAAGTACATATATTTTGTTATTTTTTATGCTTCTTTGAATTATTTTTTATGTTTCTCTGAATAAAAAAAATTTCTACCGAATTGCATTCAAATCTACCGATTATTTTTGTCGATTCTACCGAATTTAAAAAAAATTAAGTGTGCACACTGACCGACAATAGCACTACAGCCAATTATATCTTGGTGTAAACCATACTTGCTGCTTTGCAAAGAAACAGCAACAAATTGTAAGAGCTGTCAAATGTGTTTGCCATAAAGTCAAATATTTAAAGTAATTTACGTTTTGACATAGCTCCCTCTAGTCAGCCTAGAACCAGATGTCCCTATGTCAATAATCTTTCTCTAGCGACAATTGCATGAGTTAAAATGTCGACAACTTTCCTTTTATGCGCGAGTACAGATACGTTAGAAACAGCAGTTCTAGTGTATTTCTGATGACATTGTCAATGAACGTGTCAATAGGTTGTTTTTCTTTTTAGGGTTCCGTACACCAAAGGTGGAAAGGAACCCTATTGTTTTCGCTAGCTGTCCGTCTGTACGTCACACGGTATTTTCTCAGGAACCGTAAGAGCTACGGACCTGAAATTTGGACAGAGTATGTAGAACCTTGGCCGCTACAACAAGAAATACATGAGAATTAAAAATTAAAGGCTGTTCCAAAACGAGCAACGAAAAATTTTAAAATCCCATGTAATATAAATACAATTGTGTGAACATATGTATATTGAAACTTGAAATTTGTAAAATTAGTGTATTTTTATACAGACTAAAACAAGTAACACTAAAAGTTAAAAAAATTGAAATTAAAGGGTGGTCCATCAGTTAATGCAGTTTTGACTATGTAATTTGGACAATTTGCTATATCCGTTATAAAAGGTTTTACTATATGTATTCTGAATGAAATTCATTTCACTTTGGTGGGGAATTATTCGCCAAAAATTATAAAAATCGCCAAAACGAAAAAAAATCGCCAAAGTTAAAAAAAATTCTAACACTAAAATAAATCGCCAAATTCGAAAAAATCGCCACAATGAAAAAAAACGCCAAAATGAAAAAAACGCCAAAAATCTAAAAAAAATCACCAGAACGCGAAAATGTCGCCAAAACTAAAAAAAATTTTTAAATAAAAAAATCGTAAAAATGAAAAAATCGCCAAAAATAAAAAAACGCCAAAAACCAAAACAAAAAAATAAAATGTCAAAACTAAAAAAAAAGAGCCAAAACTTAAAAAAATCGCCAAAACCGGAAAAACGCAAGAAACGCCAAAACAACAAAAAAAACCGAAAAGACCCCAAAAACGAAAAACAAAATGCCAAAACTATATATTATATAGGATGAAGTTTGTATTAAATTACATATCTAGTGTTCGTACGGAACCCTTCGTGCGCGAGTCAGAGTCGCACTTTACTGAATTTATTTAATTATGCTCCGCAATAATATTAAATAATGCTATATGAAGACGAGGTTCACAAGAATCTACTAGTGAATCTTTGGATCAAATATCTCCATATAGTCGTAAAAGAACTACCTCGTCAATAGTGATAAAGTCTATTGGTAGATTTTGAATGACAACCTGGTACCTGACCTGGTACACCTGGTCAGTAGTACTATTGACAATGTCACTAGTAAATCACTACAATTTTACTCTTGACATCGAGCGAGGAAATATCGATATTGTAGACTAGAGCCCCTAAAATTTACTAGTGAATCTTTGGTGCCAATGTCTCCATGTGGTCTCAAAAGAAATACTTAATCAGCAGTGCTACAGTCTAGTGGTGGATTTTCAATGACAAGATAATGTTAAATGTCAATAGATGATTACCTGGTCAGTAGTACTACTGATAATGTCACTAGTAAATCACTAAAACTTCACTATTCCAATTTCCTGCAGGGCTGCTCTACACACACAAAAAACTACCAATGTAGAATCAACACGCAACAACTTTAATTACAATTTATTTAAAATTTTTTTTTTAAATAATTCCCCTTATTGCGAATGGCGTCGTCGACGTCATATCAAGACAACAGTAAATATTGTATTTTAATTATAACAAATTTGGTTGTTTTAATGAAATCCGCTGAATTAATTGTTGAGATTAGACAGGTTTAATTCTGGATTTTTTTCCTGTGTGTACATAATTAATAAAAATTTATAACCAGTCTTTATCATTACTAACATGCCATTTTTTTATACTCTGCAGACATGCAAGCAAGCACACTATTCAAAGGCATTGAAATTTGTTACTTGTCAATCGATTACTAAAATATAAAATTCCTTAAATGCAAGTTTAAGGAATTTTACTTAGAAGAATAGTACTCGTAATAGAACTATAGAAAATATGAAACCTTTGAATTAAATTGTTAAGCATGTTTTTGTTCATATACATAATAAGATATCTAAGTCAGCCCAAGTGAATGTATAAAATGATGTATGAGTATGAAACGCTGCTGTAATTTATTTTTCCCCAGTCTGCTACAAAATTTATCATTTTAATTAAAGAAAGAAAAGTTCATTCATTAAAAGTTAAACAAAAAAATGAAAAACCTGCTCAAAGTAATTAATTAAATTACAAAACCATTAATGCCATAATCTAGGCAAGGAAGGACCTTCATATTTACCTAATGTTATATTTGTGGGCTTAAAGTATTTAATTTTTTTTTTTTTTTTTTTTTGTATTGTATTGAATTAAATAATAAGTACAATAGGTTTGTTATACTCGTTGTAGCTGAAAGTTATATTTTTTTATATCTTAAAGTAGCAGATATACAACAAAGAGTGCTTCCAGCAAGAAATTTTTTTTTAAATATGAATGACAATGATCCGGGAGATTTAAATAGGAGGGCAGTGCGTGCCATACGACAACCGCAACCATCGACTTATTGAAATCCAAATTTGGGGAGATAACTTGACTTCGAAAAATTAGCGATTTTATACCTTTCGATTATTTCCTGTGGATTAATGTGATGCTATTGATTGTGCTGCGAAATAAGCAACCATTGTTATCATTGTTCGTATTATTCGTAGACATGCGGACAGCAATGCTCGAATATGCAATAGTAACCTACACTAAGCGAAAAACGTGCTAAAATCAAGATTTTACACTCGAAATCAAATCATTTCAATGTTAATAGTCTGTTAAATGCGAAAATTCATGATTCAAGAATAAAATCTTAATTTTTATTAAGATCACATTTAAGATTGTAATCTTAAACTAAATCTCATTTTAAGATCGATTTCAAGATATTGTTCTTAATAAAAATTTAAGAACATAATCTTAAAATTAAGATTACGTTTTTTGATTTTAAGAATGCGTTATTGATTAGTTTGTTAGGAGATAGAGAGAGAGAGAGAGAGAGACGAGGGGAAAAGAAACGTTTCTGTTCCCCTCATCTCTCTCTCTCTCTCTCTCTCTCCCCATCAAACTAATCAGCAGCGATGCCAACTATTTATAACCCAAACGCGCTATTACCCATCTCAAGAAGCGCTAAAACGCGCTAGGTTACAGCATTATCAATTATTTATAATCAAAGCGCGCTATTTTCCTACGCGCTAAATTTAATTTTAATAAAAATCGTTGTATGTATGTATTAGCTAATACAACTGCTTTTTTAGAAACTCTTTTTCTGATTTTATAAAATTGTTTCTTCGAAATTATAGCCTAAATAGCTAAAATCATTTAGTACAGAATACAGAAATAATCGAAATCCTTAGTTTTTATTATAATTTTATTTGTCGAACTTTGTAGTTTTGCGATTCAAATGCTTTTTGTAATTCAGCTCTCATAGATGCTTAATAAGTTATTTAAATTTTTTGGGTCATCTAGTACATAATTTTAGTTGTGAAATTTAAAAATATTTCCCAATTTCAGTATTAAAATGCGTTTTTAATTCCAACCACAGTCAAAGGAATTTTATTAGCGATAGCCGAATCATTTTAAAAATATTTGCCAGAGTTTTGTGTACTAGAAAATTGTTAAATTTATAAAAAAAAAGTAAAAAATATTAAACTGAATTGATGTTATTGACTTTATTCAAAACGCGCTAATTTAATTTAATAAAAAACGCGCTAAGACGAAAAAAGTGCGTTGGGCATAATTAAAACGCGCTAAATTGGCATCGCTGCTAATCAGCTTAGCAATAAGACTTGGATATTGTAAATTAGGACTATATTAAGAATTTATGCTTAAATTTGAGAACGCCAAGAATGAAATTTAAAAATTTTTATAATCTTAATTCAAGTTTTTTTGTTCTTAAAATTAGATCGTTATTTTTCTATTAGTTTAAGTAAGATTTCAACATAAATTTTGGCCGTTACTCAAATTAATATTGTCTCATCATGTTCAATCAAGGAGTTTGCAGTGATGTATCCTTTATCCTTTTTTTCATGTACATTTGATGAGAGGTGATTTTCCTTAAGTATTTTCTTCCACTGAATTCGAAAATCAAGGTTAAATTTTTTTATGGAACATTTTTTAAGATATTGTCAGGAATTGAGTGAATAAATTCAAATCGTCCCATATTTTCCGAATATAAGATTTTTTCGACAATTTATGAGTTCAGTTGCTCACACGCAAAAATATTGAAATTATTCTTTTTTATTTTTGATGTGTAAACATCTATACGCTAGGGGGTAAAAATCTTTTGACTTTGATTTCTTTGCTGAGATTTCTTTGCTTTTTGCTTTTGCTTTGCATTGTCAAATCGGTGTGAGCTATGTATGAGTGCATTAGTGTTTGAAAGAAGCAATACCAAGCAGAGAAACAAGTCGACCGGCTCGAAGCCGACGGTGCGCCGCCGCCGGTTATTTTTCTGTATATTTCTGTACACCAAAGGTGAAAATGAACCGTAAGAGCCACGGACTTGAAATTTGGACTCAATATGGCCACTACAACAACAAATACATGACAGTTAAAACTAAAGGGTGTTCCAAAACGAACAACGAAAAATTTTAAAATCCAATGTAATATACATACAATTGTATGTACATATATACACTTGAAATTTTAAAAGTTAGTGTATTTTTATACAGACTACAACAATTAACACTAAATTTAAAAAATTTAAATCAATGGGTGTTCCATCAGTTAATGCAATTTTGACTTTGTAATTTTGACAACTTGCTGTATCTTGGAAACCGTAAGAGTAAAACTCTTGAAATTTTCAAAAACGGTAAAACTAAAAAATCAAAAAAATATAAAATCGCCATATATAAAAAAAATCGCCAAAACAAAAAAGCACCAAATTAAAAAAAAATCTCTAGGACTAAAATAAATCGCGAAAAATCGCAAAAATCGCCAAAATTAAAAAAATCCTTAAAAAAAATCGCAAATATGAAAAAATCGCCTAAATAAAAAAAACCCCAAAAACAGAAAAAAATCTCCAAAATGAAGAAACCCCAAAAAACAGAAAAAAATCGCCAAAATTTAAAAATCGCCAAAATGAAAAATCGCCAAAATGAAAAAAAATTGCGAAAATTAAAAAAAAACCCCAAAAAGAGAAAAAAACGCCAAAACGAGAAAAAGCGATTAAACTGAAAAAAAAAATCTTTTAAACTGAAAAAACTTAAAAAAGGAAGAAAGATAAATCAAAAAAAAAAATGATCAAAACCGAATGTGCACAAGTCAAAGTCGCACTTTACTGAATTTATTTTAATTGCAATGCGTACACAACAATAAGAACAGCAACAACTAAACGATGAACAACAGGAATTAACAATTAAAAAGTAAAAGTAAAAGTAAAGGCATTTACCATAGATGAGCACTGCAGTACCACTAAAGTTTCATTAAAAACAAAAAACAAAAATTACTGATTACTAAAATTTTTTTATACAATTTTTATAAATTGCCTAAATGATTTGTTATATGATGAGGTGCATTGAATTTTCAGTAATCAGTAATGCCCGTATTCATAATGAAGTGGCTAAATGTTTTTCATACAAAAGTTTCAAAATTTGAATGAAAAAACTTTGCCACTTGCTACGGCCCTACGATTTTACTAGTAATGCAAATTAAATTTCATTAGCAGTAAAAATTTACTGAGTTTTTTTAGTAATCAGTAAATTTACTGCTTACTGCAATTTTGAATGCAGTACATACACATATACTGCAGTGTGCCCATTTACTAACCAAATAAGTTTAATAAAACAAACAAAAAACCAACAAATTCATATGTATTTACAATATTGAAAGTTTTGATACTTTTAATTAATTAATTTAAAAAGAGATACTAAAAGCATAAGTACTTCCAACTTAAAAAAAATTTCATTACTAGATGTTTACACATCTCCTCTGTGATCGGACTCACATTGCTTTTTTTATGTATTTTGACTTACTTATTACTATTATTTATTTACTCAATTGCTTATAACTTTGTCATTTTTCGTTTGATTTTCTACTGCTTAGTCTTAGTTCTTACGTAAAAGTATCATCTTTACACGTACATAACCAAAAACTAGACGTTTGTTTTTAAACGATTTGTTTTTTTCTATAGGCATAAAATCACTGTAAAATATGATTTTTTTTGAAAATGTGCCCTATTTTTATCGATACATTTTGAACCGCTTTACTAATCAAAGATTCGATTATACACATTTATTCGTCATCTCAGGACCTTGGATTTGAATACCAAGAACGACCCAATCGGACATTCTAGCTGGAGATATGATCTGTCAAGTGAAAAGAGGTCGAAAAATTAAAAAAAAAATACAATATCTCGAAAACTGTTCCATAAAAAAAAATTAACCTTGATTTTCGAATTCAGCGGAAGAAAATACGTAAGGTAAATCACCTCTCATCAAATGTACATTTTCGGTGTAAACTAGTGTAATTTAAGATTATACTTTAAAAAAAACTAATTGCCAATTTAAGCTCCTTGAGTATATAATTGAATTCTATAACTGTCATTTACTTTCGAAATATTTAGCAACATGTGGTTTAAATTTTTATTGCGTCTCAGCTACGCTTCAGTAGGAAAGGTAACAAAAAAAAAATATTGAATTAATTTTATATTACAACAGTTTAAATTAAACAAGAAAATATTATAGTATTCTAATGCCCATCGCTTACTACTACCATTTTTTTTGCTATTACATTAGCCAGACCTGGGTGCCGTATGAACACAATTAAACTGGCTCAATAATTTTTAATATGGCTGGAGTGGGGCGGTAGACGGACAAACAAAAACAAATAGAAAATATTATATATTTAACTATTCTGAGTATTTAGATGGTAAGGGTAACAGCCAAACCGACGATATCAAACGTTGTCGTTCGCAATCATTTTTAACGACAAACAGCTGATTTGGGACCCACTAAACTTGTTCAGCACGACAAGTCGATCGACAATGAATGCGAACGATGACGTAACCATTTTCATACAAATTTGGTACCCACTATGGAAATTCAAACGACAACAAATGTCAAAATCAGTCACTTGGTTTGTGTTTGTCGACAAAACAAAAAAGTACACATAAATACCAAATTTTTAAACAAATTTACATTTATGAACATCAAAAATAAAAAGTTTAACCTTTTTTTGCGTTTATTTTATTTATTTAACTCACAAAAATGCATTTTTGTCACATAATTCTTTTTGAATTACATACATACATACATATACAGGGTGGGCCAAAAGAAACCAAGGGGTGTAAAAGTTTAATAACTTTTTTGTTTGTTAACTTTTTTTATTTTTTCTTTCAGATTATATAATATACAAAATGGAAATTTTTTTACACTAAGTATGAAAAATGATGTCTCTTAAATGACCACCGTTTTCAGCTTCGCACTGATGGGCTCTTTTTAGAGCATTTTCCATAACATCTTTCAAGACTTGTGGCTGTAGCGTTCGAATTTCTGCAACAATGTTTGCCTTGAGTTCAAGGATTGTCTCTGGCTTGTTCACATACACTCGCTCCTTCAAAAAACCCCAAAGAAAATAGTCGGGTGCTGTCAAATCTGGCGATCGCGCTGGCCAAATAATTTCCGAATTTCGAGAAATTATTCGCTCTCCAAAAATTTGACTTAAAAGTGCCATTGTGTCTCGGGCAGTATGGGCAGTGGCTCCGTCCTGCTGAAACCACATACCAGGTCTGTTTTCAAGAGCAGGACGTAAAAAATTTTTCTGTCATAAACCGATACCGTTCTCCATTTACGGTTACAGCACTTCCATCTTCATTCTCGAAGAAGTAGGGCCCAATGACATTTTCAGATGTGATCCCACACCATACTGTACACCTGATGGGGTGCAATTGTCGTTGATGAATGGCTCTTGGATTTTGAGAACCCCAGAACCTACAGTTCTGCTTATTAACAAAGCCATTCAAATGAAAATGAGCTTCATCACTCATAATCAAATTTTCAATAAAGTTGATTTCATTTCTGGCCAACTCTTGAAATTTAACTGCAAAATTTAGACGTTGCCGATGATCTGCGGGTTTTAATTCTTGGACCAATTGCACCTTATATGGGTGTAACTGTAAATCTTTTAATGCGCCGTAGTGACGTACGAGACATTTCTAGCTGAGCAGAACGCCTTCTGCCAGATGTTTCTGGTGCTTCGTTAACACTTTGCTGTACTCGTTCAATATTTTCCGCAGTGCGACTTAAATGTGGTCTACCGGTTCGAGGCAAATCTCTTACGCTGCCATGTTGGTGATGACGATTAACTAAGCAACGAATCATCGCTTCAGAGGGCGAAATTCTGACGCTAAAATGTCGACGATATGCTCTTTGCGTTAAAATAATTGATCTCTGGTTTAAACAATAAAATTCTATTGTTCTGGTTCTCTGTTCAGTTGTGAACCTCTCCATTATAAATTCTCCAAGTGTTGTCTATATAATCTGAAAGAAAAAATAAAAAAAAATTAATAAACCAAAAAGTTATTAAACTTTTACACCCCTTGGTTTCTTTTGGCCCACCCTGTATATGTATGTATGAATGTGTATACGTGCAATTTATCTAACGAATTCTTCTAAAACACTCTCAATTAAGTACATTACTCTTTCCACTTCAATAGATTGCTTGTCCGATTGGTGCTACTCCCGTCCATTCTTCATTACAATCCCCTTGCATTATTTTAGGAGTATCTACACATTTCAACTGATATATTTATTTATATTTCACACACAAATTTTTGAAAATAACTTTTTAATTTTTTTGTATTGTCTTATGTTTATCATTGTTTTTATTTTTATTATTTATTTGTAGAAACTTTAAGTAGCATACAGTTGCATTTTTTATGGAATACTTTTCACATTTCAGCGCTTTTTATTTGTAAAGTAGCGTTTTATTTGTGAAATTTTTGATGTGGCAATATGCTAATTTGACAATGACTAAATGCATTACCTTAACAACGTAAAGCCTGACAACCGACAAGTCGATAGTTAGTGGGTCGCTAAAACGAACTACATATAATGAGTGACTTGTCGTCAGTCGATCGAGTTGTCGGTCGACATCGTGGGTTAGGCTGTAAGTGATATTTATTTATTTATTTTTTTAATATTGTTTCAACAACACAGGATTTTCCTTTAATTCCCGGAAAAATAACTGCAAAAAAATGGAACAAATTATCATAAGCTAATATAATAGATTTATTTTTTCGATACGTTTAAAATGGAATCTAAAAAAAATTTTTTATATAATATGCAATAATACATTAACTCTAATGGATACAAAAAGGTGTTGTTAAAAAAACCGCTGAAAGGATTAAGAGTTAAAAAAAAAACACACAATACAAGAATAAAGCAACTTCATGAGTAACTCAGAGACTTTATAGCTCGGCTGACTATCCAGCAAGGCCATACCAGAGACATACAGATACACTTACGTACACGTATGTACATACATATAAATATGTACAAACATGTGCAAGTACATGATAATATCTGCATTTTAATATCTGACCGAGGTGGCAGGCAAGAGTCATTATTATCGTTTGTTTTATGCTTTTAGATTCAAAAAAAAAAAAAAAAAAAAAAAAAGATAATGAAAAAAATGAAAAATAATTTAGTGCAATTATATGCGGGTCTGTGGTATATGCTGTTGCGAGAACTACACCATTTCCTGGTCAATTCAAAGCTAAATCCAATTCTGACGACGAAGCTTAACAAATATCGAAAAGAGAAAAATTAAAAGATCTTGATAAAATATATATAAAAAAATATATCTAATTTATCGCCAAATGGCAGCTTTATTTGAAATAATCGGGCCTGTTCTGCAAATCACGACATGTCAAATCACGGCGATTTCAATAAATCAATAAAACCTAAATCATTGCTTTTGTAAATTTGACAACTAATAGAGATGGAAGTTGCATTAAAATATTCTATTATACATGACAAAAACTTAAAATACAACAAAACCCAACTAACAAGTCAGTTATTAATAGTTTACTTTTGAAATCACCCAGTAAAAAAAGACACTCCAAAGAAGTCGTGAAAATGTAGAGTTTGCAGTCTGGAAGTAGTTCAAATTTCGATCCGATCTAATAATTTTTACATAGGGTTGTCATTGCAAGAAGTTCTCTTTTTCGATGCCTAGTCACCGAATTAGAAGCGATTTTAAGAAAAATTTCCTTTTTTGTGTTCTATGGTAATATTTTCATCTAGGAAAAATTTTAAAAAGTTACATATTTTAACAATTCGTTTCTTTTTATACGAATTTAAACGCGAAACAGTTTTTTCATGTAAATTTAAGCAAATAACTTCTAAATTTTAGGCCAAAATTAGTTCATAAATTTCTTTAAAAAAATCGATTTTTTGAACATTTCGATGAGTATTTACTGAAACTATGGAAAAACTACAAGGTTTTGTTTGATTAAAATAAACTTTTACTTGGTTTTCTGCTAACTATCGGCAAATTAAAAATATCGATTTTTTGGAAGCAATGAAAATGTGGTTCCTTCAGAATGACTTCCATTTTTTTTTTACTGGGTCACCGTGATTTAAATCACCGGGATTTTCAGAACAGGCCCGAATATATAATACAATCAATTAAAAATTTAAATGAATCAATTAAAAAGCTTTTGTTTTAAAATTGATTTCATTAAAAATTTAATTGATTAAAAATTCAATTTATTAAAAATCTAATGAAAAATGTAATTGGATGCTAAAAGGCCTCAGTCCACTTTTCGAAAATTTCTCAATTTTGTTCTATAGGGTCCGCCAGATAACTTTTTTTTTTTTTGAAAATGCTATAAAAAAAAGCCGAGTGTAGCTTCGGCTGTGTGGCACGTAGCGCCGTCCTGTTGAAACCAAATGTTGCCAATATCCTCCTCTTCAATTTTTGTGAAAAAAAATTCGTTCAACATGGCCCGATACCGATCTACATTGGCTGTAACGGCCACTCCTTGCACATTTTCGAAAAAAAAAATGGCCCAATTATGCCTCTGGACCAAAATGCGCACCAAACAGTGACAGGTTTTGGGTGTGTCGGCTTTTCAATGAATGCGTGCGGGTTTTCTGTGCCCCAAATGCGACAATTTTGCTTGTTTACATACCCGCCAAGATCAAAATGAGCTTCATCTGAAAAGATGATTTTTTTTTTGGCAAAATCGGCATCTTCGGTAAGTCGATCGCAGGCCCACTTAGCGAAGCGTTGTTCAAGCGTATACACAACCATATTCGTTCAGCGGAAGGATAAAATTAATTATCTGTCAAATCAGACATGTTACCATTCACGAAATAAGCACTAGTTGAAAAAAAAAACGTTAGATGGCGGACCCTTTATTACTAACTTATTAGTTGTGAGCTCTATGGGAATTATTTTGTTCTTCTAATATTTAGATATTTTCCATTAAAAACATGAAAAATCTGCTTTGTCTTATTTTAATTTTTTTTCAAAAGCTATTGCAATTAAATTCACTTAAATAAAACGCATTGGTTTAATCAAGCGAAATTTCCATGTTTTATGAAATTTTATAAAACTAGCCAATTTATCTATTACGCGGGTATACCCTCTCCCCACCTCTCATTTTTTTTTTTAATAACATAACATAACATAACATATTTTGTACATTTTTTTTATAAATTTCATAAATTTTGGAAATCTTTTTGTCTAACATTACTAATTTACTCAACTTTTTATTTTGTGGAGTTAGGCCTTTGAGCTTCTGATACATCCAATTAAGTCAAGTAAGCTTTTGTTTAAAAATTCTATTAATTAATTGCCACAATTATGTTTTTAATTAATTCTTAATTTTTTCTCACACTCAAAAAAAAACTAACTAAAAATTTGGAAAATTTTCTAAATTTGAGTAAAAAAGTTGTCGTATGGCGCCAAAGTTTTTTTTTCTTGAAACCAGTAAAATATTTACTAAATTTCTAGCTCGGTAATAGACTAGTTTATAGTAATTATATTTTTATAAAGGGTGTTTTTTATTGAGGTATAGAACTTTAAGTTGGCATCACTTTTTTAACTGGCGGCCATTTTGTCAGCTGTTAAGTGATTAATATTTAGTTTGGTTTGCCATTTCATCATGAACAGGTTGACAAAAGAACAACGCTTGCAAATCGTGCAAATTTATTTCGAAAATAATGGTTCAGTTCGCGAAGTTTACCGCAAGCTCCGTCCATTTTATGGTCGACATAATCGTCCATCAGAGCAATTAATTCGGTTAACCATGGATCGTTTTCGCACTACGTTTACTCTATGTGATAATACGCATCCGCAGAGACGTCGAACAGTGCGCACCGAAGAAACAATTGCCGCTGTAGAGCAAAGTGTTGAAGAGGACCCGAATGAATCGATTCGCCACCGTGCACAGCAATTGGAGCCGACTAACCGACTATTTTGTTCCCGGATTGGATGGCATGAATGTGCATGAGTTGTGGTTCCAACAAGACGGCGCTACATGCCACACAGCGCACGTCACAATCGATTTATTGAAGGAAACATTCGATGAGCGCATAATTTCGCGGAATGGACCTGTCAATTGGCCACCAAGATCGTGTGATTTGACACCATTGGATTATTTTCTTTAGGGATATGTGAAGTCCCTCGTCTACGCCAACAAACCAGAAACGTTAGGGGACTTGGAAGCCAACATTCGTGGAGTTATTGCCAACATACGGCCCCATATGCTCGAAAAAGTGGTTAAAACTTGGACCTGTAGAATTGACTTTATTAGAGCCAGCCACGGCGGCCAGATGCCCGAAATCATATTTAAACATTAATGGCATAAAATCATCCTTCCAATAAAGCCAAATTGATGGACATTAAAACGATTTTCTTGTGTTTTATTTCAATTCAAAGCTCTATACCTCTTAAAAAACACCCTATATTTAAGTAAAATTTTCCCATAAACTCGGAGCTTTGCAAAAAAAAAAATTTCATCTTTGATCTCAAATTTAATAAAATTTTCAAAGTTTTTTTTATGTCTTTAATGCTGGTACTTATATTTATTTTTTATTAAATTCTATACCACATGATATGCTTTTTATTATATCTTCATATTATATTCTTAATTAATTCACCATACACATATATTAATTCGTCGGGAGGAGACAAGTATTGAACCAGCAACCTTCTGACTGATAGGCAAGCACTTTAACCAATTGCCTAACAGGGCAGCCTGAATAAGCATTGAAATTTTCGAGTTTTAAAATATTACTAGATATACCAAACGCACGACACACTCGTCCGTATTCTAGAATCAAAATGTAAATAATTTAAGATTCAAAGAAAATGTATCTAAACTTCATAAAAAATTCATTAAAACACAGCCACACACAAACTTACATATGTACATATGCAAGCATAATTAAATAATACATGAAATTAAAAAAACATAAACAAAATCCCTTTAACCAAGTTAATTCAATTTATTCAACTCTCTTCCTTTAAGTATTATGGCTTTCATACAACAACAAATAAGAGAACAAAATTGTTAGATCTTGATCTTGTAGTATTTCTCTTGAGAAATACTACAAACACACACACACTCATGTTTTGTTTCTTTTTTGTCTTTTTCGACTCCTCCGCACGATTAAAATAAGCATTTATGCGCTCATTTTCGAGTCGAAAATGACTGTTCATTCGGGAGAAAATGGTACCCTAGCCGCGAGTCTTCTAAAAGAGTCTTTTATGACTCGCATTTCTGATCAATTTCGATTCACTTTCGACATAGTTTGTGAGTATTTACATTCAGTTTTTTTTTGTTTTAAATTTTTATATTTTTATATTTTCTTGATTTTACTGCACGAGCTTGCTGTTTGTTTTTGTTTTTTAAACAAATCACTTTCTAAGTGTTTCTGGGATTCATTTTCGAATCATATTTTAAGCGCAGAACTGATTAATCAGTTTTTGATCATTTAAGGCAGTCGAAAGAGACTCAGTTTGGTGAAACAGTCTTCCTCATGCTGACTGGGCTAATAAATGCGTGTGTAATATCCCTGCAGAAAGTGCGAATAGTGAAATTGTGGTGATTTACTAGTGACGTTGTCAGTAGCACTACTGACCAGGTGTACCCCAGCCAATGGTATCATCTATTGACATTTAACATTAGCTTGTCATTGAAAATCCACTACTAGACTATAGCACTACTGACTTAGTAGTTCTTTCGGGACCACATAGAGACATTGGCACCAAATATTCACTAGTAAATTTTAGGGGCTCTAGTCTACAATATCAATATATCCTCTCGTTGTCAATAGTAAACTTATAGTGATTTTCTAGTAACATTCTTAATAGTGTTAGAGACTAGGTGTACCCCAGCCAATGCAAATGCCTATTGACAAATAACATGGGTTGTCATTCAAATGCTATCAGTAGGCTTTAGCACTATTGAGAAGGTAGTTCGTTTACGACCATATGGAGATATTTCAACCGGAGATTCACTAGTAGATTTTAGTGTCCCTCGTCTACATATATTTATTTAATATTATTGCACAACATAATAAAAAAGAAAAACAAACTATTGACGCGTTCATTGACAATAACACCAGAAATACACTAGAACTGTCGTCTCTAACGTATCTTTACTCACGCATAAAAGGAAAGATGTCGACATTTTAACTAGTGCAATTGTCGCTGGAAAAAGAGTATTGACATAGAGACATATGGTTCTAAGTTGACTAGAGGGATGTTTGCATGCAGTAGTAGCAACTTTAAACGCTTATAGCTCCCAAAATACTAAACCGATTTCAATAAAAGATAGATTATGCACATCTGTATAAAAAATCCTTTAAAACCATATAAATCTTTTTAAAATCGGTGCAGTGGTACCAGCGTAAAAGGGATTACAAAAAACATGTTTGCCTATTAATTATATAGATTTTATTTTCAAAAATATATATTTCAAGTTCAAATATTCCTCGGAAATATGAACAAATTTACTTGTATTTTTTGCTCAATGCAAATAAAAGATATATTCTATAATTTAAAGAAAAAATACTCAAAACTGGTAAATATTTTTCTAAAATTTAGAATACCTTTTTATATCTTTCAATTAAGTCAAATTTGATGGACTAATCAGGAATAAGTCATTTCCTAAAATTTATTTTTTGATTTAAAACGAGTTGATTTAAAACTAGTCAATAGTTCTTAGGAAACATTTTCCCTAAACTTTTAAACCATTTTCCAACTTATGGTAAATATTTCCTTTAAACCAGTAAACTTGTCCTTGAATGTGAGAATTTTTGTGTGTATTTTTATGAATATATTAAGTAATTTTTACTAGATTTTTGTAAAAATTTACTTAAACTTAGAAAAAAAATACTTAAACTTAGAAATTTTTTTACTTAAATTTAGAAACTTTTTTTCCTTAATAATAGCCCAGCAAAAAAATTACACATTACCATTAGAACTACTTGCCATATAATGACTTACTTTTCTGATTGCCAATTTTTATTACTCGCTTACAAATCACATTACCTAAAATTTAAAAAAAACAAAATGACATGCAAGTTGCTAAATGAAGAGAATGATTTTTTTAGACGAAATAGATTACGTGAAATGTTGACAAATAAAAAAAAGTACTTCTCAAGAATCGATTATTTTAGTCTCACGCCTTGTTAAAATCATTAAGTTGGTAATCCAGTAGGGAAGTGCTTAAACCAAAAATTCTTAATTCCAAACTCGATTACCTTTTTTGAAATTTTTTGCTGGGAGTAAATGTCAATTAAAGTTGTTGATTGGAGACAAAACGTCATTTAAAGCAACTAAGTCCAAACACACATATTCTGATATTTGCGTTTGAAGTAAACAGCTTTGAATGCTCTTAAAATTTGTTCTTGTTTTTTTTGCAAAATAAGCAGCAAGCATTGTTTTCACCGAGATCGGATTGGTTGTTGGGCTTTCGTCGGTGTATAAGCCCAAACCTCTTTTGTGTGCAAGGTCACTGCACAGAAAAAAGTATTTACCAATTCGTTGGCTTAGAGTGTAAACCTGCTAAATCCACTTTCTATTAAATATGAATGAGACTCCGCATCGACTGGTTAAAATATATGTTTTACTTCAAAACTCTACAGGTAAAAAACACTTAATATATAACGTTAATTTTTTAAGCTACATATAGGAAACGTTAACAGTATTTTGTCTCTCCTTTAAAATTTGGTTGGTTACACTCTAAGCCGACGAATTATAGTTTTCAATTAAGAATTAAATTGATTCAATTAATTTTTTAATTGCATTCATTAATTTGAGTGGAAAAACTTAATTGATATTATTAAATTGTTTATAATTGAAAATTTAATTAGTTTTTTAATTGATATTACAAATTTTTTAATTGATTTAAATCACTTGAATAAACTTTTCATCACTTGATAACTTAAGTCTTCCCTTGAGCCGTCCATAAATATTTAAATATTTCAACGCTCTTTTAGACTGGACAACAGTGTAGACTTCAGTTATCTAACAAAGCCATCACATACGAGTACAACACATTACAAAAATGCAATAATGCAAGGAAAAACAATAACAGCAACAACTTAAATAGTGATAAGCACTTATTTTTTATTTAAAAGCGCGTTGGCATGACACTTTTAGACCCCATAAAAGCTAATAAATATGCACAGTGTGCTGTTTGAATATGAAAAGGAGCAGGAAGTTTAATACACACATACTCATACACACACACACACTCAATTTAAAAATAAATCAAAGCGGGTTTTAATATTTTATATCGAGGTGTCTACTTACTTCATTAAACTTAAATACAGGGTTTACAGCAAAAACTAAAATTAAAAAAAAAATTATGTATAATAAACTGCATGAACCTATGAAGGATCGCAAACATATTTGCAATCATAACTTTAAATTCATTGTAGAAAACCGGCAGTACCGGTGGGTACAGCAATTGTTGTGCTTTTTACAGGATTCATTTGAAAAATAACAATTTTATAGCAAAAATTTATAGAGAAAAGAGACACATGTTTGTAATGAAGCCATCTGGAAACACAAACCATTAGGGGAGGGAAATTATAGCTAATCAAGCTTTTGATTAAGACGTATCAAGTAAATTTTCTTTAATTTAATGATAGGTCTCGATTGCCATTCGAATTTGCTACTTACAGGCAATATATTATTAGTTTTACCTAATAGTTTTAAAATAATTTAAAAGGCATTTAGTAATTATAATAAATAACGTTATTCCTTTTTTTAAATAAATAATCAAGAATATTATTCTTAATGTAATGGTGTAATTAAATTGAATCATGCTAAAGTTTAAGGAAAATACTTTCGTTATATGTACATACATAGATACTTACTTAAGGTAATAAAATAAAAATTAATTTAAAAAAAAGTAATTTTGAATGAAGCAGTCAATACACTACACACATTTAAATATATTTATATACACTAACACAAACAAAAAAAATTTTATAAAGAGAAGAAAGCCAGTTTCACATCAACTAAGAGTTTAAAAAATGAGATATGTACATACTATCACCGGTATTCATAAACAATTGTTAAAGTTAAAGCATATAAAATTTGCAGCGTAAGCCAACATTAACTTTAATAAGGACTTATAAATACCGGTGTGCATAGTTTTTTTTATTTATGAGTCAAAGAGAAAGCTGAAAAAGAAGTTGAAGAAGAGGAAAAATAGTTAGATATGAAGTAGACTTGTATCGAGCTCTTTCAGTAGCTCGTTTTTGACAGAAACCAATGATCAAACCCATTTAAATTACATGGGTTTGATCATTGGTTTGTGTCAAAAACGAGCTACTGAAAGAGTTCGATACAAGTCTGATGTGAGGCATCCTTAAAACCAGGCATCTGCTGCATAGCACCTCACTCACACTCTCTTACTTTTTCTCAATTTTTAAATTTTAAAGTTTCAATTAAACATGCCATAAGCATTAAACACATTCACCACAGCAAGCTACCGACTACCAAATGTCATGGATAGAATACACATGTTTATATGAGAATGATTCTTTTGAAGACAGCAAGGCAACAGGGCGACACGTTGATGTCTATACTGATTTTGTTGTTGTGGTCCAATTAGACTAATTTCTATTTTGTTGGCTACGATGAGAAAATTCAGTATTGCCAGTATAATACAAAATGTTGAATGAATGATTTTGTACAATTATTTCATATTATTTAACAGAAAGAATATTCAAAAATTTATGTAACGAATAAATTGATTCATTTTTGTACTTTTACGTGAAATAAGTACATTTTAAAAGTGTAATTAATTTTTATAAATGCAAAATATATGAAAGTGGCCACACTGAACTATGTATTTGTACTTGAATATTAGGCGCGGATGGTACTGCTGCCGTCTCCAAAATAATTAAGTAGCCGGCTACGAGGCGACAAATGCTGCTAGCGGTACTTGAAGTCG
The DNA here is from genome assembly GCA_949987645.1 of Tachina grossa. Lineage (NCBI taxonomy): Eukaryota > Metazoa > Arthropoda > Insecta > Diptera > Tachinidae > Tachina > Tachina grossa. The sequence goes on from OX465274.1 coordinate 211,775,068, forward strand.
TGTGTTCGTGTAGCCTGCTGTGGTGAATGTGTTTAATGCATAAGTCAAACATCGCCAAATTACCTCACATCCGAATGACTCTCTACGCACTTTACACTCTCTTGGTACTTCTCAATGTTAAGGCCGGGGCACAATGAATCCGTCATACGTTAAACTTCGCCTTTTTCAACTGACAGCTAAGTTGAAATACATGGTTTCTTATGAGGGCTGTTACATTCAGTACGTGTCCGTCAACGCAAAGTACAAAAACTGGTCAACTTTTAACTTCTTGCGTACGTTGAGTAGTTTGACAGATATTGGTTGGTTTTTTTGGTGCAACGACAAAATCAGCATAGACAACAACCTGACGCCCTGTTGCCTTGCCGTCTTCAAAAGAGTCACTCTCATATAAACATGTGTATTCTATCCTTGACATTTGGTAGTCGGTAGCTTGCTGTGCTGAATGTGTTTAACGCATTATGTAGATGATTATGAATCAAGAAAACAAGATTGTGCATTGCGCAGGTCCGTTATTTTATTTTCTGCCTGTGACGTACATAGATGTAGAATTTTGTTGTAAACAAAATACATACAGTTGTTTGTGGAATGTGCTCTCTCTCTTACACACTTTTTACAAAAAACAGACGCGTGTATTCTATACTGACGTAGATGCGCAGTAGAAAATTTGTTTGTACGGCTGATTGCGCAATCTTGCTTTCTTGTTTCATGGTAGAGATGTTTCATATTTACAACTGAACGAACATACAAATACAAACTCAGGATTACGTTGACGAATGTGGTTCATTATAGAGATACAAAATCTAATTATCTTCATCTTAACGTTTTACTGAAAAATTATTTGTATATAGAGAAATTATCTCTAGAGTAGTCATCGAAAAGGCACCACAAACTTTCCTACTGCTTCTTAATTTTATATATAATTTCTATAATTAAAATTATAAATAGTAATACCTCGGTGCTGTGGCGCATGTGAGGATGCCTGCTCTAGAGCAACTTTCCGGAAACTAAAATTATCAACTTTGTTTCTTTGATAATGTGTAGTTTTCACAATTCAAGCAATCGCCTTTTTTTAGAAAATTTGTATAGGAATCACTAACAAATTTAAGTATTTTTCATTACGAAAATTAGTGCTCAACAGCATTTTAACGTGACATACAGGGTGTCTCAACATAAAAGAAAGTTTATATTAGTTTAGCTTAAGGCATGGACGCAACGAGTCTGGAGAGCGTGTATGTTATATCAAACGGTAGCGCCAGACTGGCAATTGTGAGTGAGAGATATGATAATTCGGTGACTAAAGGTCCTTTTTTGCGCCAATTAAATGAAGCGATGGGCATATTGCCCATTTGCCAAATGTATCAAAAATCTTCTAGATATAGGCTCAACATGGCAAAAAAAAAAAACGAAATGGATGAACAAGATCATCCAGAACGGTAGAAAATAAACAAAGTGTTAATCAGTATATACATATATATATATTCGCGACGATACCAACTTTTTAATTAGGAAGAGTGCAAGAAGTGCCCAGCAAAAACTACTTATTCAGCCGAAGCAGGTTCACAGAAAAAAATATTCCTGCAATAAATAACTTTAATTGAAAATAAAATCAAAAATCATTTAAAAATGTATTTAAATCAATTAAACTTGTGGTTAAGAATTTAATTAATTAAAACTATAATTGACTCAATGACATTTTTAATTGATTTTTGGTTTTGTTTTCAATTAAATTTGTTTACTGCAGAAATATTTTATTCTGTGTTTGTATGCGAGAAGCTGGTTGTTATTGTTACTCCTGCTTCGAAATGGTATGATTTTAGTTCGCGAAATCCCACTTGAGGGGTGTTGTTTTTGATATAATACCCGATTTAGACACGGAAAGCTTACTTTCAGCTGTGCGAAAGACAGAGGGCGGAATTATTATCTCTTATTTCTTCTTTCTCCCAGCTGAATTAAGACTTTGCAAAGTAAACTTAACGTGTCTAAAAGGGGTATAACACAGCGTTTCTTTCAAAGCATCAAAGATGCTCTAAAATCAAAAATCTTTTCTCAAATTAACAACAAAACGATGGAGAGAGAAAGAGAGAGAACTTCTAGAAATAACATTATATCTCTAATTCATTTTAATCTTCGTGTTAAATATATGTAAATAGCCAATTTCAACAAGCTTAACAATACATTTAGACATCGCTCTGCCTTCTTTTTGCGCATCCTCGGAAGCACTTTAAAACAGCGCATCAAGCAAGAAAAATGTTTGCTACTTCCAAAAACTTGATTGAGTGCTTAAATGGTGAGATCATCATTATTTAAATTGGAGTAAGACTTAAAATCACAGAAGTCTTGAGTTTTCTGGAAAATCGATCTCCAGAATAGGTGAGGCAATTTGGTCGCTACGCTTTCCTGATATAACCTCTAGGGACCTTTTTCTGTAATGTTATCTCAAATCTAAAGTTTACGCCAACAAACAGAGCGCTTTATCAAAAATATCTCTCAATAAATGGCAGGAGTTTACCTGCCAAGCCGTAGTCAGTATTTTTATACAGACTATAAACAATTAACACTAAAATTTAAAAAAAAAAATCAAAATTAAAGGGTGTTCTATCAGTTAATGTAATTTCGACATTTTGCTGCATCTTGGACACCATAAGGGGCAAACTCTTGAAACTTTCAAGAGCGGTAAAACTAAAAAGTTACAAAATTATAAAATCGCCAAGCCGAAAAAATCGCCAAACCGGAAAAATCGTCAAAACATAAAACGCCAAACTAAAAAAATCGCTTAAACTAAAATAAATCACCAAAAACTGAAAAAATCGCCAAAATGGAAAAAACGCCAAAAAACCGAAAAAATCGCCAAAAGGAAAAAGCGCCAAAACCATAAAAATCGCTAAAAGTAAAATAAATCGCCGAAACCCCAAAAAACGCTAAAACTAAAAAACGCCAAAACTAAAAAAACGCCAAAACTGAAAAAATCCAAAATTCGTACAGTACGCAACCCTTAGTGTGCGAGTCAAAGTCCCACTTTACTGAAGTTATGAAACGATAAACTATATATAAACTTTCTTTTAAAATATCTTATAGTACAAATATATGGCAAAAAAAATAAAATAACAAATAAATCGCCTCCGCGCATGAGTTTGTAGTTATTTTTTTACATCACTACAGAGAGTTCAGTTTGTTTTCAGTTTTTGTGTATGTTATTAACCTTAAAGTGACAGCTGTGAAATGATTTAGTGATTTTGTAAAAACAGAACAACAATCAAAGCCTTAAAAGATAAAGAGAGAAAAACGAGACATCAAGTTTCTGTTTCACAATCCCGACAACTGGCACGCAATACATGCGTCAAAATTTTCTACAAGTCTTTGTTTAAATCATCGGAATTGTTTAAACAGCGCATTGCTCTTGCATTTGTAAAAAAAAGGATGATGGAGTGTTAAGGAAAGAGGTAAAGATTTGATAAATTTTTTTGTTTGTTTGTTTTGTTACTCTAGGCGAAAAGTAGACACAAACCTTTTTAGGAGAAGATAGGTGTAATGAAGATGGCGATGGCATAGAACAATCAGAAGAAGCAGAACTGCAGCGACTTGAGCTGGAAGAGTGCGACGCCAATGAGTTGGCCTGGCTATGGCTGATCACCGGTGAGTTGGCCAATAATAATTTAGAAGTTTTATTAGCCAGCTCGATGGTGGGACAGCCAGGAGCACTGCCCAGCAAACCAGCACCTCGACGCATACCAACATAACCACCACCACCGCCAACATTGCCGACCAGAGCATTCGTTTTGGGCAAATATTTGCTAGTAGCAAAGTCACAGGCATTTAAAATTAAATTTGGAGCACCACCCAATAGACCTGGCCCAGTATTATTTATAGCATGATGGCCATTAGTGTTGATAGATGTTAGAGCGTTTGTTGCCGCCAGAGCACTTGCGAAAGCTCCTCCAGTCGCTGCAATTGCTGCTGGAGAAGAACTAGTTGCAGATAGACTAATGTTATTATTTACATTATTGGATGGAGTAGTTGTTGACGACGATGATGATGTCGTACCAGCCATATTTGCGGCAAACATAGCAGATGCCACAGCTGCCGTACCATTGCAGGCGGGTATTATTGTCAGAGGTGCAGCCGCTGCCGTGGAGAAGAAAGCAGCCGCTTGCTGCTGCTGCTGGTGCTGCTGAGGGGTTTGACCCAATAGACTGGTATTGTATTTGGTGGGCGTTGTGGGCGAGGTGGCATTATTCACTTGCATTTGCATGTAGGTCTGCAGCATCTGCAATTGTTGCTGCTGCTGCTGCTGCTGTTGTTGTTGTTGAACAACAGCAGCTTGTTGTTGCTGCTGTTGTTGTTGAGCGTAAAACTGTTGCATTTGGAATTGTTGCTGCTGCTGTTGCTGATGCTGCTGTTGATGCAGCATAGAGGCGGCGGCTGCTGCTGCAGCTGCAGTCGCTGGATACGCGGTCGTGGTAAACGTTTGCGGCGTCATGTGTAATTGATGTGGATGCGCTGCTGTCGGTGCCGCTTGTAACAACTGCATTTGCTGTTTGTGGTTGGTTTTTACAAAATTGTTTAGTAGTATTTTTTATTTATGTATAAATATATTTGTTTATTTTTTTATGGACATATATAATAAATATGTTTCAAAAAAAGATAGTGAATATTTTAAATGGAAAGAAAAACAAAATTAAAATATAAATATAAATACATATTTAATAACTGTACAAAAAAAAATTGTGTATTTAAATATTGAAGGTCCTGAATTTGTGCTTAGCAAAAACAAACAAAAACGGTAATTTAACAAGTAACGGAAATTAAAAATTAAATTCATATAAAACCAAACGAATAGTTTATTTAAGACAAAACGAAACGTAATAGAAAAAAAGTAGTTAGTTTTTATATTAGTTATAAAAAAAATATGAGAGAAAGACAAGCGAGAAATATACTACAAAGTGAGTGAAAATATTATGATATGGAATTGTTATTTAAAATTGCTGTGGGAAAGTGAAATAAAAACAAAGAGTTGTATAGTACAGAGTGTGAAATAGCTGGGAGTTAAGTAAAGAGCAGGATGTATTATTTCAGCCAGGCCATTAGCATTTAATAGAAACAGTTAGCAGATAGTTAGTAAGATATATTGATTTAACAATTAAAGTTGAAAGGAAACAAATAAAATATTTGAGTTAATAAGTTGACTAGTAGCAGCCGTCCTTTTCTCTTACTAATAATAATAATAGTAATAATAATAAATTTAAAATTCTGAAACTCTTATCAACTCATTGCTAAATTAAATAAAACAAAAATATATATTTTATGTATCAATATATGAAAACTTCTTTAAAGAATTAATTTACAATTAATTAAAATATTTACTTTGATATTTAACTAAAGTAAATCCTAAAAATATTTTGAGTATTATTATTTCTTTCTCTATATAAATATATATTTTTATTAAAAAGTATTTGAAACATTTTATTGCAAGAAAAATTTTAAAGCACGCGGAGTTTAAGAAAAGAAAATAATAAACATGTTTCCTTTTAAGATAATTAGCAACCTTACAAATATTCCATTCCGTGAATTTCTCACATCCATTTCAAGTAACACGTTATTCACAAAGTTTTCTAAAATTGTGTTTTATTTATATTACACTCATAGGAAAAGGCAGATTGCTTACATCAATATAGCGACAAATGGCATCAACAGGACATTATACAATTTAGATAATATTTTTTGTTTTAATCCGGTTCCAATTCTGTAGTGTCAATTCTTATTATTGTAGTAGACAAATTTTCTCATATTTCTCAGATAATTTTTTTTAATAAAGGTCCAATTTAACACACAACTTTTGGTATCTAGAATCCTTCAAATAAAGGATACTGCAAAATAAAAGTTTTTTCAATTAATTTATATATTGATTTTTTTAAGAAAAATTTAATAGATTTACTCTTTCATGGATTAATTTCACTGATAAAATCCGTAAATTAATAGTGAAGATTTATAAAACATATTGCATAAAACATATTCCATTATAAAACATATTTCAAAAAAATGGTTTGTTTGATTAAGATGAACAGAATGCTAGTTTGGTTGTTCTAACCAATTTTAATTGCTATTTTACTATGAGTAAAAACTGATGCAACGAGTTGATTGAACGAATGTTTGTTGTTCTTTAATCTTATTAGTTTTAAAAGTAGATTTTGTAAATATTTCGTTTCTTAACGTCTCGAATTAGTATGAAAAATAACGAGTTCGTTTTTAAAAAAATGTTTTTTTTTTTCAAAACGACAGAATCGTGTATCGGCCAATTTTTGTAAACCGAATGCGAGTAAATTTTTCGTTTTCAAAAAATTAATAATGTTCCTGCAGACGTGTTAAAAATCATACACGATGAATTTCTTTCAAACATGATATTTGAGTATCTTTATAATAAACAAATTTAGAAATATATAAATAATATTTCTATTGTCGGATTTAATTTTCTAAAGTCGTGCGATTTCAAATCGATCGGTTTACAGTTCAGGATCATAAATTTACAAAACCTACACTTTAATGTAGTCTCCTTCACTTTCTTTTGATAGTCAAAACCTCCGCTTTTTATTCAGGGAGATTCTACCTAAAACAAGGCCATACAGGAAAAATAATTTTCCTATTTTTTATAAAAAAAAATCGTTCAACTGATCTTTTACAAGCGAGTGAAAAGAATACCAATTTTACTATTTGTATCAATTAGAAAACGTTTTACAATAAAGATATACTGAACACTCTGCTCTCGCTCTTCGTATATTATTTATAAAAACATAATATTTCTTTTATTGCCTTTCTTATCTTTATTAAAAACTATTATTTGTGAAAATACTATATATACCCTGGTTTGCCTTTTGTAATAGAAAATAGACGGGTCATACCCGTCAAAGAAAAAATTTAAACAGTTTAATAAAATTTTTACTGTACCCAATACATAAATATTTGATAATTTCGTACAGCAAAAACGAAGACCAAAAAAAAAATACTATAATAAAATTGTATATTCGATTTATTAGTTATAGAAAATATTTGGTCACATCTGTGACACCTACGCTGAAGTTTTATGTTTTCAATCAAAAATAGAAAGCGAGAACAAAGGAAGAAACTTAAGAAAAGTTAAGTAAAATATCAGCTGTATTTAGAGACAGAGACGGAAAAAGAACAAGTACTGAGAAATTTATGATGGATAAAGAATCATTGGAAGAAAAACAGCAGAAATTATGAAGAATGAAAAATGAAAGGGCAGACAATGGAACAAGGATGAAAGTCAAAATGTAAGCCTTTTGCAAACTTCTAGGTAGTTACAAACCACAGCTTTATTAAAAAAATACTCGTACAACTCGTAGTCCATCAGAAAGAATTTTTGTTATTAAGCCAGTATTTAAAGACATTTCTGTAGAATCTCTGGCGCCTCCAATAAGCACAATAACTGAAATTCCAGCTGGAGACGTTGAAAAAATCAACCGTCACACCCGTCAGTCTCACATTTGCAAAAAAGCTTTTTTAAGGAAAATTGAATTTTTAATTATTAAATATAATCAAGAAGACTTTGAACCACCAGTATTGTTGTGTGAGTTTTACAAAATATTTAACATAATATCCCCCTCATGCAAAAACGTTAAAGCATGTGTTAAAACCGGTTTTGCCATACAAAACTCGTTTGTAAAACCAATTTTAAGTTTAATAATCGTTTCTGCATAGGGGGTATATCTTTAATAATACAATAATAATAATTCTGTAAAAACTGGAATTTCTGAAAGCTTTTCTGATCGAAAACCATGTTATTTCAGTTCCGACTTAAGTTATAAATTTTATATATTTATGATTTCATTAGTGGACCAAACGCAAACAACGCTGATGATGCAGGTGTAGTGGTCTTTGAAAACAGCTAGTTGTTCTGATCTGCTACGTTTTTATCAGAATATTTACAACAAATTTTGATATTATTTGTTCATTAATAATTATCACATGTAATTTGGCTTAAAAAGCGATACGAATTTTAGCCTAATTGAATCATAAGTATAAAAACAAATGAAGTTCGAACAATAATTATAAAACTAACTAAAAATTATAAATTTTATATTTCTAATTCTAACAAAATATGTGAGTACAATGGTCACACCGGTAGCAATGCAATTACCAGCTGGCTTCCAAAACGTATCAATACAAAGTTTCTCTTATGATGCGATATTTATATGGTTTACAGAGACATGGTTGCGAAATATTTTATCCATGAGCATGAACATTGAAACCTATGTGCAGATTGCTTATGTGTGGCGTTTTCAATACTTGTCGACGACGTTATGGGATATTTAAGCAGTTTCCTTTTATCCCGTTAGAGGAAGCTGTGGAAAATCTGATGCGATTTTAAAATCAACTAAACCTTAGGGGTAGTAGTTGAGGGAGCAATAATACAAAATGCAGATAATGATGAAGCTGACCCAGAACATACATTCGTATTCCACTAGCAGAAGTAGAAATAACTGAAATTGTTGAACCTGCTATGGATTCAGAATTTATTTCACATATCGCTCATTTCATCAAACAACGTCATAACCCAAAAATTATTATTATTATTTTTTTTTTACTTGAAGTCTATTGCTGAGTGTGATACATGACCACAAAATAATAATTCTTCACATTAAAGAAATTTGCTTTAAAATAATTTTTAAGGGAATTATAGGAAATATGAAACCTTTGAATTAAATTTTTTTATGCATATTTTTATTTAAATAGATGATACGACATGTCATTTCATGTGAATGTATAAGATGATGAATGCTTATGAAATGCTGGTCTCATTTAACTTTTCCCCTCCTGTCTTACTCAAATAAAAATTATCATATTTTTTAAAAAAAAAAGTTCATTCCTTAAAAAGGAAGACAAAAACTTGAAAAAACTGCATAAAGTAATTAATGAAATTACAAAACCATTAATGCCATAATCTAGGCAAGGGAGGACCTTTATGTTTCCTTAATTTTGCCGTTGTGCTTATAAAATATTTCCTTGTTTTAATTTATAAAATGTCTCAAATACATTAATTATAAATTTTAACACAAAAAAAAACAAAACATGGAGATTTTTGACATACTTTATTTGAAAATGTTTAAAACTTAAAGAGGAACCTTCTTCTTACCATTATAAATTAAGTTTAAGAGTTTTTGTTGGTGTTTGCTGAAGTTGAAGTTGAGATAACTCTCGGTATGCTAGTCGTAGCAAAATGTTTATTCGATTTGTCCTTAAGCGAACTTGTTGAATATCCTTAAAAGGTTTTTGCTATTTAACACTGACAAAAAACACTTTTCTGTTTCTTTGTTAGCTTTATTTGGCAATATTTTATTAAATATATGCGTTCGATATTTAATTTGAGTTAATTTACGGCGTTAATTTTTTTGCTCCTTTGTTTTTCTTTTGTTTTTAAATTTTGTGGTTTGGGAGGGATTATGGGAGAAAAATGTGGAATGTCTTGGGGTTTGAGAGGAAAAATGTAAATGTATTTAGTGTGAGTTAAATTTGTTTGATTTTAATTGAACAAATTGTTGCCTAGGTTTTTTGCTATTTTGATTGGTTATTTGATTACAATTTAAGGATTATAAATATTATTACTTATATGCTAAAAATATTTTTCTAAATTCTTGAATTATTAAGAGCTGATGATTATTATTATTTTTTCCTTCGCAAGATTTTAAATATTTTAGTTAAACGTATTGAAACACTAAGTTGATTTTTTTTTGCTATTTTTATATAAATAGTTTTAGATGATTGATTAAGATTGTCAGTAAGGATATTTATTGTATTGTAAGTTGAAATATGTAGATAAATATGTGCAAGAGATTTGTTTTGTTAAAATTTATGTGGTTAAGTTTATTATTATTGTTATAGTAAAATATAAAATGTAGAAAATTTGTAGACAGATTGTCAAGGATTAGGTTTGCATATATTTTACATTAAAAACATCACACAGTTTAAGGGTCTAAAATATTAATAGACTATTAAAGAGTTATTAAATATTTGTGGTTTTATTTAATATAAAAGATTGTCGTTTGGGTGTAGAGTTTTGATTAGTTTGATTCTAGAGGGAAATCACAATAGCAATAGCAATAGAATTTAAGAAATATTATAAAATATTTGTATATATTTATGTATGTATGGTTTTTGTTTTTTTTTTTTTATTTATTTCTATTAATATTTATACGCTATTTATTTCGAATGATTGTCAAAACGCGCTTTCTTGAGTTAGTTTTTTTATATTAAATACATTTAAGGATTTTAGCCAAATAAAACTAAAATGATTTGGTTAAAAATCCCACTAACTTTTTGTTTAAAATCCTAAACAACTAAATTTATGTTAAAATTAATAATTTTACTATTCAGAAATATTTCACAAAAGTGTTTCAAAGAGTTAATATGGTTTTGTACCAACAATATGTTTGTATAAACTTTAAGATATACTTTGCTTTTTGTTTACTTGATTTTGGTTTGGTTTTTTTTACAATTGACTTGGGTTTGATTTAAGCTTTTTTTTTCTTAAGTAAGAAAATTTAAAACTTTTTGATTGCTAAAATTTACTACGATTTGTGTCGCTTTAAAACAGGGAGATTTTTCTCTATTTATAATAAGATAATTTATTTTTAAAAACAACCTTACGAATTGCTAATTGATTTGTTCAAAATTTTTACAATATTTAGCTGCCGTTAATAATTTTTATTTTCTTAAATTCTTTTTTTACTTTAATTTAAAATATATTCAAGAAATTTTTCATTTACAATATTTTGGTTCAAATTTAAGCTCCTTTTTTTAATTTTTTTTTCTTATTTGATAATTCTTTTTCAAATCTTTTTATTTTGATATGTTAAAAAACAGTTTAACACTGTTAATTTGTTGTTTGTTTTTCTTAAGGGATTTAAGCAACAATTTGTTGTTTGAAATTTTTTTTTTTGTTTTACTAAAAATCGTTTATTGTTTGTATTAATGGGTTTATGAGAGTTGCTTGTAAGGACTTTTCACAAGGATTTATCGAAAGGATACCACAAACTTAACAGTTTATTGTTTTTAAAAGTTGTTTTTGGATTGTAGAAATTATTAGTCAATTTGGAAGAGAAAAAATTGGAAGTTATTTTTGATTGTTAGTAAATTAATACATACATTTATATAAAGAAAAATAAATATTAACATTAAAAAATATAGCAAGAGAAAACAAAAGAAAACAAGCAAATTATGTTATGTTCTAAAGTTATGTTATGTTAGTGTACGTTACAATATGTTATTATGTTATGTTAGCGAAATTGTATTACTTTCTGTTATGTTACTTTAAGTTACGTCACGTTATGTTACGTAATGTTAAGTTACGTCATGTTACTTTGCGTTCCGTTACGTATGTTATATTGTATTTTGTTTATTTACAATACCTTATATGTATGCATGTCATGTTAGCAAAATTATGTTACACTATATTACGTTACTTCAAGTTATATCACATTTTCTTACGTTACCAAATATTTCCAAGCTAGAAGAACCCACATTAATGTAAAAAAATGGTATGTTATGGTATGTTCTATACATACATATCTACATATCTGTGGCAATAAGGAAAAAGTGCTTAAGTCAGATTTTACTGTTTTGCTGGAGATTACTTTTAAGCTTTCAAGTCGATTTTCAGAAATTTTTTTCTTTTACATTTAAATTAGGAAATTCTCTTTTAACCTTCATATTTTTAAGCAAATATCGTTCTATACACTATAAGATTAGATAGATTTAATAGATTTAAGTTGAAATATACCAAAATAAAACCTAAATTAAGTTGTTATTCCCAATTAGATTAGAAGTCTTAAAAAGATAAGTCGCAAGTCATAGTGCTATAACTTCCTGAAAAATCACACAAATTAATTGAGATTTTGACCAGTTGTACTTTCAAACGTGCAGATTACGGAGGTGTTATTAACTCAAAATCAGCTTATCTCGACTTAAGTACTTTTTCCTTTTTGCCACGTATATATTGGGGATTGTTATTAGACCCATGCCATTTTCCTTTCTCAAAGAAGTGCAACATTTTTTTATTTTTTTTTATTTTAAGTTTATTGAGCCATATCATTTAAGATCTAATAAATTTTCACTTTCGAATAAATATGAAATTAATTTGATTGCCTTTAAAAATGCAATTGATTTTCATCTTATTGTATACCCAATTTGACAGCCTAGTTTATTCAAAAGAGGAAAAGTTTAGATGGGAAGTGATCAACTTTGCACTTAGTATTGGAAGAAGTTTTCCCAAAATGATCACTTGCGAAAACTTAGATGCTCTTTCAAGTTTTTTTTATTCGCCATTTTGTAATCGAAACAGTTTTTTACTAATAGTAGTTTCAAACTTTAGACGTATGAAAATAATATCTTACAATATACAAAAATATAAAATTTATTAAAAATTTTCCTAAAAAGCTGTTTGAAACTCTTTACAGCTGATTTGAAATTTATTTACATAATAAACTTTGGCTTTATTTTTCTCACAAAAAAAGGCTGCTTAATTTCAACAAATAATATTTCTTTAATATTTATAATTTTGTATGTTAAGCACCCAAGCTGGTTATTTTTCGCTTTTAATGACTCATTTTTTTTTTCTTTATAAAAAAAAACCGAAATCTTAAGATTCTTAAACAAAATACATTCACTGTTATTATTATTTTTTTTGCTTCTTTTTCAACATTTTAATTATTGCCAACAAAAGAACGTCCGTCAATTTTGCAAGTGTTTGTGAGAGTTCTAATAAAGTTTATAAGATATTAAAAACGAGTACTTTTTTTAATTTAAAAAATATTTGCTCTAATCGAAGAGAGCTTAAGGTTATTTCATTTAAATGAAATCTAAAATTTGATCACCAGTTGCCAGCATCAACTTAAATTCTTTTTTTATTCAATAGCTTTTAGTCCACTCTCTGTTAAAACTTTGTTATTAGTGGGGTAACAGTTTTGAAGTTAATAAAATTAGTGTTAATGTATTACCAGTTGACTAGACTTTGGTGCTTTTTAACAAAACTTAACTTGTAGAAAATAGTTTTTGCGACTAAATGCAATGACGATCAATGAAATCAGCTCCAGTGAAATTACGCATAAAAATAAATGCATGAAGTCCCAATACTATTTAATGACTTAAAGTCCAACAAAGTAAAAGAAGTCTCAAAATTCGAAAAGAAGTAAGTCCCAATATTTGAGACTCACTTTACGATGACATAAATCGCATGCATAAGTCAAGATAAAATAAGTCCCATTGAAATATTATTATAGCCTTATGAAATACAAAAAAAAACTTGTGTTCGAAATGTGGTGTTACCATTCCACAATTCCCACAATGGCTAGTGTTACCATACCACAATGCGAATTTGACATTCGATAATCGATGTTAGATAACCAGAAAGTAAAGCTTAAACATCGAATGCAACTCATAACATGGGACTGGACATAAAGAGAATTTGGTTTAAGAAAATTTAAATTATTTGAATATATTACATGAATATAAAAACATAGTTGGTGGCTTTTGTCCGATTTAATACACAGAGAGAAAAATTTGTACTAATAAAAAAATTAACAACCAGTTTGTGATAAATTCTTCATTTGTTTATAATTTAACAAATTTAATTATTACAGGCAAGTCCCAGTATAACGAACGAATGTCAGGCTCTTTCGTTATACCGTAAAATTCGTTATATTGCAAAGTGTTATTTTAATTATTATTATTGTTGACATGACAAAATGCAATTAAAAGAATGACAACAATTTTGCTTTCAAATAAGCTAGCAACTGCAAACTTATGGTACCACATTTTTTTTTTGTATTTACGTTGCTGCTGTAAATTTTCTTTTAAGATTTTTTCTTGCCGTTCGTTATAAAGAATCAAAACATTCGCTATATAAGGTAGTACTAAATGTTAGAAATATGTCCCTAGCAAGTTTTTGTTATTATTTTGAAATTTTTTCTTTGTCATTAGTTATATCCAGTATAATTCTATGATAGTATTCGCTATATATGGTTGTTAATGTAAAATATTTGGACGTTCCTTATATGGGATTTTCGTTAAAACGAGATTCGTTACACCGAGATTTGCCTGTACTACGATTTTAAAGCCGATTGTTGTCACTCCTTACAGTGGTAGATATTATAAATTTTTTTTTTCTCTGCGTGTAGATTTCGGTTGACGAGAGGAGGCACTACGCTCATGACAAGGGACGTACACAGAAGAAAATGTGTAGATTTATTTCCATTAATGGAATGGACTAACCTCTTTGAAGTCATAACAAGGGCGCCCTGTTCTTTAAATCGCTTTGGGTTTGCAATCGCACGATTTTGAAAACTAACTTCGATAATAGAATTTTTTTTTATCAGCCTTCTTTTAATTTTTTTAGTATACGATGAATATAATAATAATAATTGCTTAATTCACAACAATCTTTATCGTGTATTTCTGTATCAAATACACTTTTGGTTTTTTAATTGTGAACTCCCTCTGTGTTGTGTATTAATGTATTTCGTATTTTTAACGAAAAAAGAAGAACAAGCTACATACAAATTCTCTCAGAGAGCCTCTCTTTGAATACAACATTTTAAAAACATATGAAATAAAAGTGTAATAGTGTATTTCATTTTTATATGAAAATTTCATACAACAAATGTTACACTCTTGTATTTAATATGATAATACAATCGATACAGAGATACAAGAGGTTTTTTGAATTAAGCAAATATGTTGCCTAAAATAAATATCTTATTTGAAAAAAAAAACTGTCGTATATGATTTTAAAAATACGATTTCAAATCGATTCGATTTACAGACCTAAGCGGATAATTTGATTTTATAAAAAGCAAAACACTAGTATTTCGCTTAAAATACAACAAATTTAGGGAATATAGCGAAAGATTGGTAACTTTTATTCGAAATCAATAGAAATAGAGCAAAAAATAAATAAAATTAAAAATTTAACCAGTGTGTGGTCATATGTGTTGTTCAAAAATTATTGTAAATTTTTTATATTGTTTGTTAGCGAAAAAAATTCTAATAGCGAATATTGTCACTTTTTTTTTTGTTTTAGATTAATTTGGTTTAAGAAATACTTCTAATGGTGTCGTTGACAGTGCAAAATAACACGTTCTTTTGTTTGCATTGTTTAAAATAATATAGGGTGTTTTTTGAGGGGTATAGAACTTCGAATTGAAATAAAACACAAGAAAATCGTTTTAATGTCCATTAATTTGGCTTTATTGGAAGGATAATTTTATGCCATTAATGTTTAAATATGATTTCGGGCATGTGGCCGCCGCGGCTGGCTCGAATAAAGCCAATTCTACAGGTCCAATTTTCAACCACTTTTTCGAGCATATGGGGCCGTATGTTGGCAATAACGCCACGAATGTTGGCTTCCAAGTCCCCTAACGTTTCTGGTTTGTTGGCGTAGACGAGCGACTTCACATATCCCCAAAGAAAATAATCCAATGGTGTCAAATCACACGATCTTGGTGGCCAATTGACAGGTCCATTCCGCGAAATTATGCGCTCATCGAATGTTTCCTTCAATAAATCGATTGTGACGTGCGCTGTGTGGCATGTAGCGCCGTCTTGTTGGAACCACAACTCATCCACATTCATGCCATCCAATTCGGGAACAAAATAGTCGGTTATGGCTCCAATTGCTGTGCACGGTGGCGAATCGATTCATTCGGGTCCTCTTCAACACTTTGCTCTACAGCGGCAATTGTTTCTTCGGTGCGCACTGTTCGACGTCTCTGCGGATGCGTATTATCGCATAGAGTAAACGTAGTGCGAAAACGATCCATAGTTAACCGAATTAATTGCTCTGATGGACGATTATGTCGACCATAAAATGGACGGAGCTTGCGGTAAACTTCGCGAACTGAACCATTATTTTCGAAATAAATTTGCACGATTTGCAAGCGTTGTTCTTTTGTCAACCTGTTCATGATGAAATGGCAAACCAAACTAAATATTAATCACTTGACAGCTGACAAAATGGCCGCCAGTTAAAAAAGTGATGCCAACTTAAAGTTCTATACCTCAATAAAAAACACCCTTTATGTATATAGATTTAGTTTATTTTTATTTTGATTGAGCTAATAAATATATTTTATTTTAAGCTTCTTTCATATCAAGAGAAAATTAAGCAGTTCATGTTCTTGTTCTAACGCCCATCTAGGCTGGCAAGAAATATCTTGGCAATAAGACATTAACACCGGCGGCAGAATAACGGAACAATATTGGTATTGCTTTGCTTATCCTAAAGCTATGGGAAGACGTAGCTCATAATATCGTACCATAACTGCCAAAAAAAAAAAAGGTTAAGCGACATAATTTTCGAACATCATTCTTGGGGATAAACGACTATTTTTAGGATCGCAAGTAATCAATTTTGGTCAAGAAATTAAGTTAGAAAATTATGTCGCTGAAGCTTTTTTGACGATTATGGCATTATACAATATTAATTTAATAACAATAAATTTAATTTAAATTTGATTTAAATTAAATTTAAATTCATTATTCCTTATTAAAAATTATTCCTCATTATATGAACACATATTACGATTTTCAATTCCTAATAAAGTTACTGAATCGCACTATAGTATAGCAAGTCGGTGTAAGTCGTTTTTTAACTTATCGTGTTTTATTATTTAAAATTAAATATAATTGAAATTAAATAAAATAAATATTAAATTTAAATAAAACGAAATAAAAAATTGTGTAAACATTACCAATTAGTGTAGTCAAATAGTTTTTTGATGAAAATTATGTATGAGGAATTTTTTGATTAAATTTATATTTATATTTTTCGAACTTTTCTGCTGTAGTTTTTCAGCTTGCGGCCCGAACAGATATTTATATTTTTGCTGCTGGAAAGATTTTCCTTATCACTTTATTAATTTTCTTTTTCCTAAATATTTTTATATATTTTATTTAAATTTTTTCTAGTTGAGAAAAAAAATTGCACTGGTAGGTTTTATTAGTTTTGAAAACTTTTTATACGCACTATGGGGTTTAAAAGATTGTATTTATTATTATTTGTGAACACAAAGTTTAGATGAAGCACTAAAAAGAAAGAAAAATATTTTAAATAATTTAACAAAAAATTAATTATGTATTTCTTTCATTTTTTTAAGATAATTTTTTCTTCTTTTTTTGTGTGGCTTTTTGCTTTAATCACTTTTGGGGGGAAGTACTTGTTTTGTGCTGCTCTGGTGTCGTTATTATTTCTGCACTTCAAATAAAACACATTATGTACGATATGTTTAAACAATTTTAAAAGGCGAGAAGGTATAAAAAGTATATTTCAAGAATGGAAGAAAAAGAAAGGCGAGAGCACAAGTAAAAGTTATAAAAGTGTACAACGCAATAGCAACAACAACAACAAAAACAGCAACATATTAGCTGAATCTTTAAGCCTACCGGTGTCCGTCTGTCTGTCTGTCTTATAATGTTTTTGCTCTTTTTTCTGCCTTTTTTCTGTACTCTTATTTCTTGCCTTTTGCCATTAAGTTAATAATCACCACTGTGATGACTTTTTTTCATTCTTTATGTTTTTTTTACTAATTCTTGGCTTCTTCCTTTTGTGGTTTGTTTTTTTTCGGGTTTAAGAGGAATGAATGGTACCCGTCTGTATATTTCGGCAAAGTTGTGTCTTTTTAAGTGTTGTGTTTGTATTTATTGAAAATAATTGTACTTGAAAATATTGCCAACTTCACGCTGCTTCACGCTCTTTCCCTTATTTTCTATTCTCTTTCTATAAGAAGATTTATTGTTGAATTGCTTTTCTTACCAATTTCTTTAGCAACATAAACGTGTTTCGTTGAGAGTTAGAGTGTCTTATTGTTTTTATTTGGAATTTTTATTTTGCCGGTTGTTTGGCTGTCTCTTCTTTGTTATTTTTTGCTTTCTTGGGTGCCCGTTCATAAAGAGATACGATACACATATGTATGTATTACAAAAACACTAAACTCGGCTTGTATAACATGCACACCATTTCCATATGTTATATTAATAGAAGAGATAATGGGGAACAATTATTTCATTTCATTTATCTATTAGCCTAAGTGAACAACAGATAAGGTATTTATAATGTCGACTTTAGTTATATTTTAAAACAAATAAGATAATATATTTTTTAATAAAAACGAATCGAGCAGATATAGAGGTAATTTTCAACTTCCCATAGTCGCAATAAGCAGCAAGTTGTTGTTTAATAACCCAAAATGCAACAACTCTCATTTGGTTCATATATAAACTAATATAATACTATATGCGTGCATTTCATGTTACCGAAAAATTTGTTAGATTAAAAGCTAATACTTTTTCGACTAAGCATCCCAGTAAAAAAAAAATGGAAGTCCTTGTGAAGCAACTACATTTTCATTGCTGCCAAAAAATCGATATTTTTAATTTGCCGATAGTTAGCAGAAAACAAAGTAGAAGTTTATTTTAGTCGCACAAAACCTTGTAATTTCTCCATGGATTTTTAAAAAATTTATTTTTTTTAAAGAAATTTATGAACTTATTTTGGGTTAAAATTTCAAAATTTTATATTTGCATGAGAACACAGTTTCGCGTTCATATTCGTATAACAAGAAACGAATTTTTAAAATATGTAACTTCTTACCATTTTTCCTATAGAAAAATATTATCATAGAACACAAAAAAGAAAATTTTTCTTAAAATCGCTTCCAATTCGGTGACTAGGCATCGAAAAAGAGTACTTCTTGCAATTACAACCCTATGTAAAAATCATTAGAACGGATCGAAATTTGCACTAATTCCCGATCGCAAACTCTAAATTTTCATGACTTCTTTGGAGTGTCTTTTTTTACTGGGATTAAATACATAGGCTGCAGCAGACAACAGACCACAATCTGTCGAAAATGGAATATATACACGTTTGCAAGCAAACGATTAATTTGACGTCATCACAGCTATACGGCTGCCAATATGAAACCAATAATAGCTAATATTTATTTAATATTTTATATAATATTTTATATTATATTTTATTGAATATTATTTAACAGAAAGAGAATCTCAAAATTCATGAAAAGATATATATTGATTCGTTTTTATATTTTGACGTGTTATAACTTATAAGTCAAAGATGGAAAAGTTGGTACAATTGTACCATTTTTAGCACTATTTGAATGCCAAAAGTACCATAGCACCCCAATGACCAATTTAGCACTATTGATTTTTTTCTATTACATATATTATATGCCAAAAATAGCATTGAAAAATATTGAATCTATTAATAACCAGTTTCGAGCGCTAATTGATGTATAAGTTATTAAGTTCTTAAGCAACGACAAGATATTATGTATATATATTTTGCTCGAAGGTATTAGAAATGAAAAATTAACTAAGTGAACCGCTATTTTCCGATATTTCAAGAATTGCTAGAGGAATGTTCTATATTTCAAATTCATCTGCAAATCCTGTAAGTTTATTTTCGTACCAAGGAGACAAAAGGCAAGACTATTTTCATCGACTGTCTCCACTTGAATCAAAGCAAAGGATGGAAAAGTATATCCTAAATGTTACTTTCATGTTCAGATCTCAGGAACTAATAGTCTCTTTTGTACCTTTTGACACAGTATAAATTAATATTATAATAAAAAAATATATAATAATATAATACAAAAATATATAATAAAAAAAGTATCAAAAAATTAAAAATAAAGAATTTGGTACAATTGTACTGAAAAAAGTACAATTTTTCTTGAAAATTAGTACAATTTGTAAATCTGATTTCGCATCCCTGTTATAAGTACATTTCAAATAAGTAATTTTATTTTTATACATATGTTTATATATTTGTACTTTAATATCAGCTGCTTATGATGTTACTGTCGTTACCAAAATAATTAAGTAGCTGACTACACAGCGACGGTAGCAGTCAACAGCATTCGTAGTCGTGCTGTTGTGTGTAATACTGTGGTTTAATGCATGAATGTGTAAATTGAAAAGATTGAAAATTGTTCGTGAGATGAGTTCCAAAAATGTCGTAAAATTTTATGAAAAATTACATTATGTAAATTCAGTATAAGCTATTGCTTCCTGTAATTAAAATAACAAAAATTTTAAATTTTAAAAAGCCCGGAATATATCTAGAAAAGATGTGATATCTTCTTAACGGCTGGACCGTTTTTCTTAAAACATAGCTAAAAACGCTCTCGATCAAGTCTCCTTTCAAACATAAACTAAATCAAAATCGATCCCGCTGTTTGCTCTGTACGTGGACACGGACATACACACAGACAAACAGATACACAGACACAAACTACAAACTTATAACACCCCTTGTTCTAGTCGGGTGTTAATAAAATAAAATAAAATTAAACTAAATTAATTTAAATTAAATTAAATAAAATAAAATAAAATAAAATAAAATAATACAAAACAATATAATATTAAATAAAATCAAATTAAATAAAATAAAATGAAATGAAATAAAATGCAATTAAATAAAACAAATTAAAATAAAATAAATTAAAATAACAAAAATTACAAATTTTAAAAACTCTCGACTTTTTTCAGAAAAGATGTTATATCTTCTAAACGGCTGGACCGATTCTCTTCAAACATAACTAAGAACCCTCTCGATCAAGTCATCTTTCAAACAGAAAAAACTAAATGAAAATCGGTCCAGCCGTTTGGCCTGTACGTGGACACGGACAGACACGCAGATACACAGACACACAGACACACAGACACACACTACAAACTTATAACACCCCCTTTTTAGTCGGGGGTTAATAAAATAATATAAATCAACATTATATAAGATGTAAAATTAAAGCTATAGTAAAAATATATAATCAGGTATGTGATAAAACGCGATTTGGATACAAAACCAATTTGAAAACGATAAAAGATGTATAGTGTAGTCGTTTTATTAATAATTTTAAATTTTGTTTTCAATAGTTTTTGTAATAATTTTTGATAAAACCGGTTTGAAATCGCTTTGAAAACAATCGTTTTCTATTTCATAAGTCATTATAATATATTTAATAAAATAAAATTAAAGTATAATATTATAAATAAAATAAAATAAATAAAATAAAATAAATAAAATAAAATAAAGCAAAATAAAATAAATTAAAATAAAAAATAATATAAAAAAATTAAAATAAAATAGAAGAAATATAATAAAATTAAGTTAAATTAAGTAAAAGAAAATATTAAATTAATAATAATATGATATTTTAATTTGAAATTTATTTGCACATTTAGGTAGATTTAGGAATGGGCTATCACATAAAATAGTAGATATGATAGCAGGTAGGGTGGGTATAGTAAACAGTAGGGTAATTTAAATCTTATCCTCTTTTTCCTAAGTAGTCCAATATTTTTTTTTTTTTTTTTTTTTTTTGTTATTATTTTATTTTACAATTTGTTTTGCCAAAAAGTAATTGTCTAGCTACCTACCGATAATGTAAATTTTATTGTACGGTTCTTAACTTATTCATAAAGAAACAAGATCACCACACCAAGCCCTGAGCACGGCCGGACATTTAGGTAGCAGTTTCTTAAAGAAAAAGGGCTTTATTGCAAGAATCGTCACAAATAAATTTCAAATTAAAATAAACTTCTGACAATATAAATTCTTAAATAAATGACAATAAATTTCTTAAATAATATGATATATTATTAAAAACAAAATAAGCCATATGAAATCAAAACATATGAAACATAAAACAAAATAAAATTAAATAATATAAAATGATATAAAGTAAAATAAAATAAAACCTAATAAAACAAAATTAAAATAAAATAATATCAAATGAACTAAATTAAAATAAAATAAAATAAAAAATTAAATAAAAAAAAATAAATTAAAATAAATATAATAAAATTAAGTTAAATTGAATAAAACTTAATTAAATAAAATATAATATTTTATATTTAATAAAATAAAATCATATGAAATCAGAATAAAATAAAAGAAAATAAAACATAATAAATTTATATACGAAATAATTTCTCTAGTCAAAAACTTTGTTGTATAGTGTGTAAAGTTGTATTTGAAAACACAATTTGAAACCAAATCTTTTAAAATATTTTATAAACATGTACTTTGTTTTTATTTATTTGAAGACATTTTTATTGAAGTTTTTTCGAATATGGCTTCAAAAATACAGCAAGACTTTTGAATTGAGCAAATAATTACCGCCGTATCCATCATGAAAATACGAGTATAAAACAAAAATATTTAAAGGATTTATAAAACAAATTTTGTATGAAAACCTGTTATCTGAAGCTCTTATAAATCTAACTATTACCTAATTTATATCAAGCATTTTTTCATGAAATTTCATGAATTTTGTTGCACGAAACTTTTTCTATTTGCGCTGATTGCAGAGCTATAAAAGAGAATTTTATATAAAAAAATGACGTAGAATGAATCTCTGATGCATTTTTGGCAACATTTTTTATATAAGTTGCTCCTCCAGGCCTCCTATTTGCAAATAAAAAATTGTCATGCAACTAATTTCATGAAAAAATGCTTAATATAAATCAGGTATATGTATAAAAATAGCATGCAACTATTTTATGACCTTTATTTTGAATTTTCACTCTATTATATGACATCTGATGATTTTATTCATTTATTTATTCCATATTAAAACACAAAAAATCGAAAATAAATAATTACCACATTTCACATGCAGAATTCAAATAATATTTTCTGCACATAAAGAAGCATAAACAATTTTTTGTTATAAATACGGCAAATATAATTTCAACTTGACTCGGTGCGAGAACTTTTCGCAAGTCACAGAAACGAGGCACATATTTTTTTTTTTATAAATTAAAAAATGAAGAAATAAGTTCAATGCACATGTTCGTCATTTTAAATTTTTTATTTACTTCTCGAATGGTATTTTTATGCTCTGATATCTCGAGAGGTTTTGATAACATTGTGCAACAAATTTCAGGTCATCACCGCCAGCCTCAACAGTTCTAGTGGGATATGAAAGTAGACCATTAAGTAAACAAAACCACCAAAGGGTTTTGAAAAGTTAGCAGCTCGAATTTAATTTTCATGGCCTCTTAAAGTTGGGCCATTTTTTGGGCATTTTTTAAAATTAAAAAAAAATGAACTTTCCGCTAATAAAAAAAAATCATCATCCGTCGAAGACACCTTTTCCAAACGTACACACACAACGAACACAAAATTAAAATGCTGATTGACGCTTTTATTTGATTGTCTCCAGAGCCCATAACAATCACCCTTATTACAATTCTCGACATCGACCAAAAAATTGGTGCTGGTGTACCCGTTGTCGAAAACAACTGACTCCTGTTAGCAGGTTTATGCTATCTTCTAGATCTTAGGGAACGGAAATAGATTGTCATTAATACAAAATTAATCTCGAGAGCGAGTAAAAAAACCCCAAATTTTTTGGTATTGTGTCAAAGTGACGTCAATGTCGACAACTGGAATAAGGGTGAATGAGTTTTTTTGCCTTTTGAATATCGGAGATATCTTTATTAACTTTGGGTTAAAGTCCACTTATAAATTCCTTAACTAGGAACAAAATGTATCAAAACAAGAAAAATTTCCTTATACATTAAAGATTTACCCCTTATGCTGAACCTTGTTGCAAATAACAACATTATAAAAAATGAAAATTTTTGTATATTTAACAATGTAAAAATTGGAATTTGTTATAATTATTAGATTTTAGAATACAGGTGGGTGTTAATATCAAATAAATATACTTTAGTATTTCTTATATGAAAATGAGTATTTTGATTATTCCTAAAATTTTAAATGTTTTTTTACCCAATTAATTAATTGTAAAAAGGTTGTGAAAAATTAAAAATAGATGTCGAATCGTATAACGACGCTTATTTTGCAAGGCATTTTGTTTGAGGCTTTAAAATTGTTTAATTTGTATATTGTGATTCTCAATAATATATTAAGAGTTTTACTATATGTAAACATATGTGCGCTTAATTATGAAAGTGGTCTAAGTCATATATTTCTTTGGTCAAGATATTTAGTAGATAATAACATTTAAATAAATGAAAAATTATTTTTGTATTGTGCAACATTTCAATTTAGACTATTACTACTCTGGATCAATATAAATTTATTTAATATTCATTATAACCCCCATATTTATAAAAAAAAAAATAAAATGAATTTGAAATTCATTTTAGGAAAATTTTGTATGGAAAATTTGAAATAAAATACATTTCAAATTCGATTAAAATTTTATGAATATGGGGGTAAAGATTTAGTAAATATTTCGAAGCAGAAATGCATATGACTTAGACCACTTTCATAATTAAGGGCACAGCTTTTTTAAAAATTTTTGGGTTGAAGTTTACTTATCGAGTTCTTTAAGCAGGAACTAAATGCATAAGCATCAAGAAGAAAAACGATGAGTTGAATTTGAATTAAAGGTAAAATTAATATTATTTTTCTTTTGCAATTTTCAAATATATTATTATTTGTGAATTCTCATATAGTTCTTGAAAGTCTGTGCATAAGATAAGAGGTTTGTTACTATTCAAAATGTATGGTTGAAGTCTACTGAAGATTTGTTGCAACAACAATGATATGCATATAGACAAAACTGATTAACCAGCAAATAAATTTCATATTAATAAATATACTTATGACAATATGTCGAATAATAAATTTCTTAAATTAATATTAAAATTGATATTTCAATATTTTGAGTCTGACCACAATGTCGACAACTCAAGTTCAAAAGAAATACATATTTTGAAATTCAACATTCAATATTCATACATATATGATCACTCATACGAATTTAAAAAATTATTTTACTATTTTTAATTGAAGTAATCACTGACTTCTTTGTTATGTTTATTCAATTTAATTTCATCTAAGGTTTAGTACAAATTTTTATCCTTCTGAATTTTTTTTTTTTTTCAAAAGTGAAAAGAAAAGCAAAAAAGTGCTGTGAAATCAACAAAATATGTAGGCTTTGCCGTACGATCCAACAGGAGTCACATAGTATTACAAAGCCAATATTAAGGATGACTAAACATATACAGCTAAAAAGATACCCGCAAAAAAAAAGTCGGAACTAGTTCCAAAGCTTTACCACTTTATTTGCACACCAATCACTTAAAGTTCTAAGGCAGTTGTTTATATCGAAAATTGTTCTATATGTATATCCTTTTAAGCGCCTACAATAAGGGGAAAAAACGTGTTAAAATCAAGCTTTTACACTCGAAATCAAATCATTTCAATCCTAATAGTCTAGTAAAGGCAAAAATTTTTGATTCAAGAATAAAATCTGGATTTTATTTAAGATCACATTTAAGATTGTAATCTTGAATAAAATCTCATTTTAAGATCGATTTCAAGATTTTTATTTTGATAAAAATCTTAAATTAAGATCATATTCTTTAAAGTTTAAGAAAATAATCTTAAAATTAAGATTACATTCTTGTTTTTTAAAATTCATTCTATAAATTAACAGCCTTATTTGTAAAAATTATTAAAGCTTTACAAATGCTTTTTAAGAAAAATTTTGTGTGAATATTTATTTTAAAAAGCCTTTATAAGTTTTATAAATATGTAAGTCTGTAAGAATTTATGTTTAAATTTGAGAACGTCAATCTTACTGATCAAATTTCAAGATGGAAATATTAAGATTTCTGCAATCTAAAGCCTGGATCACACGATCGGCGCATTGGACCAAATTTTCGTCAACTCACTGCAATAATGTCATAAGCAGGGACAAGGACTTCATGCATTTAAAAAAAGTATTTTAGGCGCCTAAAATATGACATCAAAAACGCAAAATATGCACTAAAAACAATAAAATATGCACATATCTTTAAAAAAAATTATTCAAATTATTCAAATTATTCAATCTACATATCACTAAATAAAGATATTAAAATATTTTCTTTTCTCAAGAGGTGCGTGTACAAGCCTTTTATATTGAATCTTTACACAAGATTAAATATGGTATAATGATTTTTTCTGCATTATTAACTCCAAACTCGCATTTTCGAGATATTTATGTTTATATTACAGTAAAGGAGCGATACGTAAATAGAAAAAGAAAAGTGTTGTTATTTATTTTCATTAAAATTTTTTTTTATTATTCATACATATCGTCACCTAAAATCCAAAAAGCCGTAAGTACACTTTTTACTTTTATACAGGAGAAGCAAAAAACAAAATAAATTTTAGAAAATTTATTTGTTAGGTGACAAATTGAATAATGAATAAAATCGGTATTTTTGAACATATATCGGTAAAATTTTAGGAAAAGTTGTATTTTGGTTTCTCACATCATAATCAATCAAAAAGTGTATTTTGAGTTTTTTGGTTGTTACGGCTTTTTGGATTTTAGGTGACGATATGTATTATCGAATGTGAAGTCCAATCAATTTGTTCTTAGATAGCTTTGTGCATTGAAAAAGGCCTTGTAACGTCTGTGGATGTAATCGGCTCGAATTTAAATGATTATTTTTATATAATGTTGTATATTTATTTAACTCAACCATTACAATGAATAGAATACTAGCTATTAGATTTAGTTTTTGAATCCGTTATAATTTTTAAAAACATATCAAATTTCAGCATAATTGTTTCACTACTTTCGGCTTTAATACCAGACAATTTGAAATTATCAAAATTACAATTTCCATTAAATTTGTTATGCCTGTACAATGGTTCAACAATTCAAAACAGCGAATACAGTTGCCAAAAACAGTTTTGCAATATGTTTTGAAATTTGAATTTTTGAGAATATTTATATGACACAGCATTCAGCATTTTTATCAAAATATGAGGCAAAAATATGAAATTATGACTAAATTATGCAAAAATATGAATTTTCAGCAAAATATGCAAAAATATGCGCTAACAAATCGATGCCATTTTCACTCAAATTCAATGTTTCGTAAAGATATTTCGTTCTTGCCATTATCAGGTTTGAGGGAAAAAATATGCATTTGCATGAAACTCCTGTCCCTGGTCATAAGTAATAAGCCAAAATAGCATTATTACTTAATTAATGCTTGAATAAGTCTATATGGATGGCTTTATTACTAATGCAGTTTGGTTTAGTTATGTAATTATATTTCAATTAGTTGAGAAATAAGGCAAATTTACCTTATTACTTATGAATTTATTTCAGTGAGCCGACGAAAAATGGTACATTGTGCCAATCGTGTAAACCAAGCCTAAATTCAAGAATTTTGTTCTTAAATTTCGATCGTCATTTTTCTCTTACTGTATCATTCACTTATTTCGATTACTTTTTTCCTATGACAACTATGTGTTAAAGTCAATAATGTTTCAGCAGAAATAGATCAAGTTGGAGCGGATTTCATCAATGCTGTAGCTAATGATTTGTATGTTAATTTTTTTTATTGGTATTTTTGTATAGATATGCATATAATTAATGGTTTGTTGAAAAAGTCCCAGTGTAAAAGGGGCAAAATAGGTTTTGTTTTGCATTTGTATAAACACACATGTTTATAATAATTTAAAGACTTATATTATGTGCCCTTAATTATGAAAGTGGTCTAAGTCAGATATTTGTCTGATCGAGATATTTAGTAGATTACATTTGAACAAATCGAAAACTATTTGTATATTATGCAACATTTTAATTTAGAGTTGTACTAGTCTCGATTAAAATAAATTTATTTAACATTTATTAAATATTTATTGAAGATTTTTTAAGATTTAAATGACTTAGACCACTTTCATAATTAAGGCCACATATGAGTGTCAAGTGGTCGAATTGACGCCACGTAGAGAGATCCTAGTAAAACAATAAAAATTTCAGCTTCTAACGAAATATGTTAAAATGGAAATGGTGTAAAGGTATCAACGAACTTTTGCTTTTTTCAAGTTATCTGTGTGGCTATCGAAGTGTTTGTTGTTTGTTGGTTTGTGTGTGTATGTGTGTGTGTATCTGGGTGTAGCTAAAAAATCGCACGCTTTTTTTATTATAAATGATTTTTATTCAAATGAAAAAATTGTATATAATTATTTTTAAGAATGAAAAAGAGAGCATTAACTCAAGCTTAGACACATGTTGTTGCTGTTGCTGTTGCTGTTGTTGTTGCTGGTTGTTGTCCATTAAAACATTTAGAACAATGTTTAACTCTTTTTTTTGGCAATAATTATAACAGGTTTAAAAAATGTGTTTGAAAAAGTATAATAAAGAGACGCTTGAATTATTTGCCAGAACATCAACAACAAGAATTAATTGAATCAGGTTATAAGCAATAAGAAAAAAAAAGAAGAAAAAAGTTCCATTTTATAAAAATAACGAAAGAAATAAATGAAATTTCACAATTTAGATTTAAAATGGAGAAACTCACGAGGTTTAGAAAAAGATATTTGAGAATAAAATTCACTTTGATCTTTTAAGCACAAGTCAGATTTTTGTTTTTCTTTTTTAAGTGTTAAAAATACACACACAGTTTAGAGAGTTGTAGAATAATGTTAAAGCCGCGTTTGGGAAAATATTTTAACTTTTATATTCTTGCTTTTTGCTGTTTAAATATTCCGTTTAAATTTTTATGTTTGTTTTTTGACTGCAATTATTTTGTTACGTTTGATTAAATTTATAATATTTTTATTTTTATATTTTTCAATTATTTTGTTAAAAATGTTTTACTTTCTTTTATATAAACGTAGAATGACGATTGTTATTGCGTGAGAGACCAACGTTAACTATTGCGTTAAAAGCGTTTAAACCATAAACGAACGTGTATTTGAATGAAGAACGTACAACGTTTAAGAACGATGTTGCTGGTATTACTGACGTTTACGAATTGAACCTCTAAGCTCAACTTTGATTTTTCAACGTTATTGAAAAACGATGGTGGTACTTTTTTGTTTTTTTTTTCTTTTTTTTTTTTTTTTTTTTTTTTTTGAAAATTCACAAAGCAGTTGTTGAGTAAAGTTGCAGGGAAACAGAAACAAACAACTTGTACACACAACTTCAAACACCGAATGGAAAAGCAAAAATACGCGCAAAAAATACAAGCAAAAATATGCTGCTTCCTCTGTTAATAATAATGCTGCTGCTGCTGCTTCTTTAACTTTACGACAAAAGTTGCATAGAGTAGCTAGTGGTACACGATGAGGACGATGACGATGATGATGATGAGAATGACGATAATGAAGTTAACGATAATGATAGTTAAATATGTTAAGAGACAATAATGAAGAGAGTTAGTTTACTCTTTTAAATCAACAAATTTTCGTTTGGCAAATTAGAAACGAACTTAAATAATTTTGAAACTATTCTATTGCTATTTTTATTATATATATTTTTTTTTTCAATATTCAGATTTTATAAAATCAAATTTATTTGTGGTGATTTTTGATTTTGTTATATATTTTGTTTGAATTATTTTTGTTGTTTTTATTGTATAATATAGAGCAAACGGCGGACAGAATTTGGAACGGGTTAAAGCAAAGACTGTACGAAGACTGAAGTAAGAATGTTTGGCATACTAAGGTAATATACCTACAATTTTATTCGGAGTTTCATACAAAAACAAAAAATATACAACAAAAACACACAGAGCAGAAGGAAATAATAAAACACACACAGAACAAACAAAAAATAAAATAAAAAAACACACAAATCAGCCATCGAAACGTTTTATATAAACATACAGCACACGACAGTACGATGCCGACAATATTCACTCACTCACTCAATTAAGTTGAAAATTTTATAAAAAAAAAAAAACATAAAACAAAATCAATCTGTGAATCAACTGCGTCTACGTGGGCAGAGTACAAGAGCGCCAATGCTAACCCATCTTCATTATCATCAACATCAACGTCATTATTATGGACGTCAGAAAAATAAAACTGTTGAATTTGGATGAATTTTCTGTAGTCGGTCCGTATTGTGTGTCCGTCTTTCGTTTCGAGCACCATCATCGTAGTCAGTCGTCCGTCCATCGTTGTTTTACTCCTCGCTTGACTAACTCGTTCGTATTGAAACGAAAACAACAAGCAACAGGAAAGAAAATAAAAACAAAAAGCAGCAGGTTGTCTTCGAATTGACTGCCAGCCTAGCCTGCCTGCCTGCCTGCCTGTTGATGTTGATGTTGATGGTGTAACGCACACAGTCACAGTCAAGAAAATATACATACATACACACATACATATTATAACAACAAATAAGGGTAACAACATTCTCCTATTTGTGTAGCACAGTTTTATGTAATGGAATCCATTACATTCCTATTGGTATGCAATAAATACTCT
The DNA here is from genome assembly GCA_949987645.1 of Tachina grossa. Classification (NCBI taxonomy): domain Eukaryota; kingdom Metazoa; phylum Arthropoda; class Insecta; order Diptera; family Tachinidae; genus Tachina; species Tachina grossa. The sequence goes on from OX465274.1 coordinate 211,805,363, forward strand.
TTCTTATTAAGAGAAAATCTACTTAGAATTCGTAACGAATATGGAATTGTTAACAATTTTGGTAAGAATCCAGAGTTAACGAGATAGAGAAAGAAACTTTGCTGGTTGCAATAATATAAATTTGTGTGAGTGCAAATATTTAGAGAAAGAAAAACCAAACATTCAAATGTAGCAAATTTTTCTAACTGCTTTTCTTAAAAAATTTAGGGCCAAACCCACGATATCGAAAACGTTCGACTTGTCGCACAATTGCATTCAAAACAAAAACAAATTTTAATATTTTGCTGTTGCTTCAAATGTAAGTGTGCGACAAGTCGAATGTTGTCGATATCGTGGGTCAGGCTGTTAACTACATACTTTCAAAAAATTAACACTAAAAATTATAAAAAAAATTATATATATGTATAAGCATAAGTAAAGAAATTTTGGCTAATTTTTTTATGGGTTGCCAGATTTTTTAAGGATTTTTTTTTTTTTAGAAAAACCAAAGAAATTTTGGCAGCAGAGGATCAGTGTTACTTTTTTCAGTGCCACGAGATTTTTTTTCTTAAAGAAACTACTTTATACTTTAGGCAATTTATCTACATATGCACAAAATGTGTATGTACATATGTATGTATCTACGAAAATATTAAAAAATAAATTAACTGCCTTAAAATATTAACGCAAAAAATTACACAAAGGAAACATATTGCTATTTTACTTGAACGGTGTCATAACTCAAAAAATTAGCTTCTTGAGTTAATAATGCGGCATTTCGTATTTTATCTTGTGTAAAATTTCATATAAATAGCTTGTACCATCACCTACGGAGAGAAGAATATTTTTTCATGTCTTCATTGAGTTGTATGCAAATTAAAAATTTAAAACGCGTTTTCTGCAAAACTGGGTTTTTGAGTTGTGATACTATTGAAGTAAATGAGCGATACACATACATACACATATATAAAGTACTTTGGCAGCTGAAGACAAGCAGCAATGCCAGATTTTTTCCCGTATTACCAGATTTTTTAAAGAACAAAAAAAAAAAGGAAAAAGTGCTTTTGCAGCTGGGGACAAGTACCACTTAATTTTTTTTCTGCGTTACCAGATTTTTTTCTACTAGGAAAATGAAAATTTTTCTATATACGAAATAAATTTTCTAATTTGTCGACCTTTTTTGGTAAATATATGTATGTAATTAATGAGCTCTAGGTCAGTTTTTAATAACGTTATAAATATTTATTATTTTATAATGTAGATATTTCGATATCCTCCGGATATCTTCTTCAGGACGATATTTTTAAGTAAATTTAACAGTTAAACAACAATATACATATAAATAACAGCAACACTATTATTATTTAATTTATATAAAACAAAAAAACCATAAAACAAATTTAGTGTTGCTGTTATTTATATGTATATTGTTGTTTAACTGTTAAATTTACTTAAAAATATCGTCCTGAAGAAGATATCCGGATATATATATATATATACGAAATAAATAAAAACAAACAAAGTGTCTACTCTTGAAACTATTCAATGCCTTAAAAGTTTAAGACTAAAAGTTTAAATTAAAAATAACATAAATAAAATACTTTTGGCAGCTTAGGACAGACAGTACAGCCAGATCTATTTCTGGTTGGCCAGATTTTAATAAAGAAATTAATTTTTTTTTTTCAGTTAAGAAAAAAATTTTGCCAGCTGCGATCCAACACAACTAGATTTTTGCTGACCTGCCCGCATTTATTAATTATTAAAGGCCGTAATACAGTATCCTACACAATCGTTCGAGTTGTGAGACAATGCAGCGCTGGTATGATAGAGTATGAAAAATTTCAAAAGACAATAACAATTCATCAGATGCAGGTTGTATTTTTTCGTAGGTCCTACGATTGTATAGGATAGTGAGTCATGGCCACAAAGGAAGCTACATGCAATATATTTTAGCCAATTTTTCTATATTAATAGACCAAATGCATTCCTTAAAAAATTTTAATGCCTTTAAAATTTGGCACTAAAAATTAAAGAAAAAATAAATTAACATAACTAAGTAACTTTTGGCAGCTAAGGACAGGGCTGTCAGATTTTTTTTTTTTTTTTTGGTTGACAACTTCTTTTGGGTTGCCAGATTTTTTAAGGAAAAAAAATTTAAAAAAAAAATGAAATAAAATAAAAAGTTTGGGCAGAATAAAGCCAGTGTCATTAGTTTTTTTTCAGTACCACCGTGTTGTTTTTTTTTTAATGAAGAAAAGTATATGAAAATTATATTATAAAAATATGCACATGAACTACCTTAACATTTATAGTAAGTTTTCCAGTTGACCATCCTGAAAAAATTTTTTATTGTTACCTACAGTTATGCTCGAAGTGTGTATAAAGACTCATGGGAATTGGTTGATTAAAATCACACGAAATATAATGGGAAATATTGCGCAATACGTTTCTAGTTTTTGTTGAAATCAGTTGACCGGAAGTGCCTACAGAAAATATACTAAAAAATATTAAGGGATGTATGCCAAGTTTGAAAAGAGAAAAATGCCACGCAATTTTAAACGAAATGTGTCTAGACGTGCTTATTCAATAACAAACGAAATTTTTAAAAGGCATTCTAAGTTTTGTGTCAGGGACTTAAACACCGCATTGATATACTGAAATGCAAACATTCTTATCTCCATACCACGAAAGTGGCATTCATTCCCAATAGAAATAAATAATATATGAAATAATGGCATTAGGCGTGTGACTACTGGTGGTAAACGTGCCACCACTATAAATAAACTATTGACACGATGTCATGTCAGATACTGGGGAACACGTGCTGTATGCGATATTATCAAAAGATGTAAGATAATGGTAATGGTCTCTATGTAACCATGTTTTTTTTTTTTGAGAAAATATTTATTTTTTTTTTGTGACAGTCCACGTGTTAATAATTTAATTGAAACAGAATAAAATTAAAGTAGAAATTAAACTGAATTAATTAAAAATTTAATTGAAGTTATTAACAATTTACTTAAAGCAATTAAAAATTTAATTGAATAAAATAAAACTTTAATTAAATTGATTAAAAATTTAATTGAATTGATTTAAAGTTTAGTTTAATTATTTAAATATTTAAGCGGAACAATTAAAAATGTAATAAAAGCAATCAAAAATTTAGTTGAATTTATTACAAATTTAACTGAATTGAATAAAAATTTAATCGAAACAATTACAAATTTAACAAAAGCAATTAACAACTTGATCAAATCAATTAAAAATTTAATTGAAGCGAAAAAAAATTTTGTTGAATCAATTAAAAATTTAATCGAAACCATAAAAAAATTCAATAAAAGCATTTAAAGATTTTATTGTATTAAATAAAAATTTTATTGAATTATTTAAATTTCAAAATTTAGCTGGTGGACTTTTTTTTACCCATGAATGTAATATAATTTTTTTTAATATCATTTAAAAAATTAATTAAATTTTTAACAGTGAGCTATAATTAGCAATTTACTTTTTACACTCGAACAAATTATGCAATTAAAAATTTTATTGAATCCATTAAATTTTTAATTGGGTTTTTGATTGAATCAATTAAATTCTTAATTGAATAAATTAAACTCTTAATTGAATCTATTAAATTCTTATTTGAATTAATTCAATGCTTAACTGAATCAATTAAATTTTTAATTAAAAATATTAATTGGTCAAAGATCTTTCTGCGCATGTGTAAATTTTTATTTATATTTATAAATAGTTTATAAAATAATTTTTTTTTGCAATATTAAAATACTTCTTTGTAGAACTAAAAGCTATAACAATCTAATAGAATTATTAATATTACACAAATCATTAATTTTTTATAAAAATTTTATACTTAATATTAATCATGTGTTATATTTGTATACACATATGCATGCATGTTCGCTGATTTTATTTTACTTTCTACTAGAGATGTGCAAATATCGTGATTTTATCGTGTCACGCATGAGTCACGCGTGATTCACGTGATTCGTGATCAAATATTATAACTAATGACGCGTGAGTGCGTGAGCGTGATTGAAAAAAATTTACTCGTGCGTGATCGTGCGTGAGCTTTTTTTAATAATCACGCACGAATTCTCACGCTCTCACGAGATAACATTCCTGCATAGGTACTAGTGTCCTGCACAAGATATCTTATAAGAACTTTCAAGACATGAGGGATTTTTCAAATGCTTTACTACAGCGAAGTCTTATAAAACAAACGTTAACAACACTGTTTGCAAGAAATTTGTTTCAGTATTGTAGGTATAAGAGTAAAGAATAAAACACTTCGTGACGGAAGAATTTGTGATACATGCTTCTTTCTACGCATGAGCGCGTGTACAAACGTCATGCATGTATGTGTGTATGATCTTTGATTTTTCTGCGCACATGCAAAGGCACACACATGCATTAACATTAGTTGTATGCGGTTAATCACATAAAAGCTTACCATCTATATATTACATACATACTCAAACGTACAATATGAAAAATAACAAGCATACACTAATCAACAGTACTTCTTTTGAGTGTTTGTTACAAACAAGCTGTCTTGGCGACATCGCTTGTTAACACTGATATGCACGTACACCAATACATTTATCGTGCTTCGCTTATAGTACGACAGCATTTATTATTGGTTTAGTATAATACATGCGACGTGAATACATTTAAAAATCATGTCGTATTTACATTTAAAGACTGTTTACGCAGGTCTCTAAGATGTACATATGTAACTGTATTCAATCATTTGAAATAAATTATTTTATAATAATAAATGCATATATCGATGGTATCAAGTAGAAAGGCCCTAACTCGCATTTTTTACGAAATTGAGGTTTTCACTGATTCCAATATATTTCACCCAAATACACCTCGTTGTAAAAATTTATTGCAATAGTGTAAAAATTAACGTTTTTACAAGTAGTGGAACAAACCAGTTCTGCATGCGGTTGTAGTGTGCATTATTATGTTTTCACCTTCTCCTTTAAAGTTACAATTATTTGAGTTAGGGCCTTTCTACTTGAGACCAACGATATGTATAGTAATATGTATGGTATCTAGTATGAGCTTACAAACATAATGAATACCCCCAAACAAAATGTTTCGACTTTTTCTGAAGTCAGACTTGTCGTACCGAATTCGTTAAGACATTTCGGTAGTTTCTCTGAAATTTTTTTTTAAACATTTGATTTTTGAGTACATAAGTAAAAGTCTGTGAAAAATTTTTTTAAATAAATATGTATGTATATGTTGATAATAAAAAGGATTGTAACAAATATTAAAAACGTAAGTATGTATGTGCAAATTATTTCGACAATAGCAGCAACATAACGGTGAAGCGGTACTCTGCTATAAAAGCAAAAGGAAATCGTACCTACAAGTCGTTACGAATTCGTACCGACTCATCGTAACGAATTCGTACCGACATATCGTTACGAAGTCATGTCAACCATATTATACAAAAATGGTTACGATTTCGATGCCGAAATCGGAAGATTTTGTCGAGCAATCGTTACGAATTCTTTACGAATTCGAAGCATTTTGTTTGATGTATACATACACCTTTTTAAGTATGTATGTATGTTTCTCAGATACCCTGTAGGAAGTATCAATTGAGAAACACTACTGATTCAACACTGCCTTTGTCAACAATACTACTGACTAATTGTACCGCAGAAAATGTTTTTTGCTTTAGGGCCGTCCATATATTACGTAACACTGCAGGGGGAGGGTTGGGGTTCGAGTTTTGTTATGATTTGTTATGGTGTGGGTGGGGGGGAGTCTTTGAAAATGTTACGTAACAGAAACATTTTAGTAATTTGTATGTTTTCTCATTTAATATGCTTTTCTTATTTATTAGCCCCCGACTAAAAAAAGGGGTGTTATAAGTTTCCCAGTAAAAAAAGACACTCCAAAGAAGTCATGAAAATGTAGAGTTTGCAGTCTGGAAGTAGTTCAAATTTCGATCCGATCTAATGATTTTTACATAGGGTGTCATTGCAAGAAGTTCTCTTTTTCGATGCCTAGTCACCGAATTAGAAGCGATTTTAAGAAAAATTTCTTTTTTGTGTTCTATGGTAATATTTTCATCTAGGAAAAACTTTAAAAAGTTACATATTTTAACAATTCGTTTCTTTTTATACGAATTTAAACGCGAAACAGTGTTTTCATGTAAATTTAAGCAAATAACTTCTAAATTTTAGACCAAAATTAATTCATAAATTTCTTTAAAAAAATCGATTTTTTGAACATTTTGGTGAGTATTTACTAAAACTATGGAAAAACTACAAGGTTTTGTGTGATTAAAATAAACTTTTACTTGGTTTTCTGCTAACTATCGTAATATTAAAAATATCGATTTTTTGGAAGCAATGAAAATGTGGTTCTTTCAGAATGACTTCCATTTTTTTTACTGGGTTGTAGTGTGTGTCTGTGTGTCTGTGTATCTGTGTGTCTGTGTGTCCACGTACAGGCCAAACGGCTGCACCGATTTTCATTTAGTTTTTTCTGTTTGAAAGATGACTTGATCGAGAGGGTTCTTAGCTATGTTTGAAGAAAATCGGTCCAGCCGTTTAGAAGATATAACATCTTTTCTGAAAAAAGCCGGGGGTTTTTAAAATTTTTAATTTTTGTTATTTGATTATCATTTATTTAATTGATCATACGTCTTACCTTCACATTTATATTATGTAGTATACATACATACATGTGCGGAATGTCAATTTTTGATATACGACAATTCGAATTTGAATATTTAAAATGATATCCGCGAATACGAATATTTAAAACGATATTTAATTTAATTTACATTGTAAATTTTACAAAAACACGAGCATACATAGATATGTACATATGTATGTATATGTAAGAACCTATTTTTCAACCCAAAAAACATGAAAATTATATTATACATACATATACTTTTTCGTGAGCGTGCGTGATCGTGAAAATATTCAAAATCATTCGTGCGTGAAAGTGCGTGAGTAAAATATTTTTCTGCTTGAGCGTGCGTGTCGTGAGTCAGAAAACACTCACGTGCACATCTCTACTTTCTACAATACAAGTGTGAATTGAATGATAGAAAACATTATAAAAACAAGGTCGTTTGAAAACGTGCATGTAAGTTTTTCACGATTCCAGCTTTAGTTGGCTCATGCGAATATACCGACTTCGTAGCAAACACACATACACGCACACGCACGCCAAAAGAAAGGAAAGTCCACTCACTACCTTTTGACCCATTTTGTGTCATCATCGTCATCGCAATCATCATCATCTCCATGAATCAACAGTAACATATACACACTTACATTACACTTTTGTGTTAATATTTGTTTTAACATACATACATATACACACATTACCCCCTCCCCCCACCCCACCATTCTCAACATACATATGTATTTACTTTCTCCCATCCTTCCTTAAATGGCCACAATATGACAAACGTCTCATTTGTGAGTGCAATAACGCACAACTGAAATTTACTTATTTCTCCAAATGCCATCAAACACACTCTTTACCGTTATTTTCTCATATGCTTTTTTTTCATTTATTTTTTTATTTTTTATTTTGCACATACACATGCAAAAGTATGTTGTTATTATTGTTTTCCATCTTTTGGTATCATACTCATCCATACGCCAGTAACACACATTTGCATGTTTTTGTTATTTCGTTTGTAGTTCGAAAGGAACAAGGATAGAAGTATCCTCCTGCCAGAATGCGATAACAATATTTGGAAAATTCCAACAAAAAAAAAAACAAATACCCTAAAATAACAACAAAATCTATTAAAAAAGGCAACACTCTTCAAGGAAACAACAAAAACTACAATATTACACCTGTTTCAAGTATGATTTTTTTCTTATTCTCAGTATAAACACACACACACACGCACACACACACACACACAAAACGTAAGAGGAGAGTAAAATATTTCATGTGGTTGAAAGAGCGGGGGTGGTTTTCAAAGCGAACAGACGACAACGTCAACGTTTATGCCGAACTCATTTCGGAGTGTACAGGTAAATTAGGTGCACAAGTTGTTGCGCTTATTTTAGCCATTTATAATGTTCATGTGGGGTTGTCGCCCACCCACAACCCCATCTTACTTACTGTTGCTGTGCTACATGAAGTTTCACTAAAAAAAATAATTTATTGCCTTCGTGTTTTTCCGAAAAATATTAAAGCGCAAGTCCCTATTTTTTTAGGGGGAGTTTGCAATTTATTTGTGGATGTTGTGCCAAATATCAACTAAAAAATTTCTCTTATGTTTTCGTTTGAAGGGGTAGCAAGATTTCGTAAATATTTTTAAGCTAGAAAGCCCGTTGAAATGAAATCTCTTAAATGTTAAAAACTTAAATGGAACGCTTATTTAAATTTTATAGAAAAGCTTTGGCTATGTTATGTAAATTTCAAAAATGTGTGTTAACAGAACTTTGGCTTGAAAAATTTATGAAATTGATGAAGTTGTCAACGCTTAACGATTTCGAGCCAAACCCACGAGATCTGGGGCCTAATTCCTGTACTCGTGATCAAAATTGCATTTGAATAGAAATTAATTTCGATAGCAAAAAATTTTCCGATGATTTCACTCGATGCCAAGCGAATCGAGTTTTTGTTTCAGTGTTGGAAAAAGGCAAATAAGTTAATTTCACAGCACTGAATAAATTGTAAGCAAAAACATATGTTTGAATATATGTATGTATGTGCTCAAAAACACACAGGCAAAACAAAATTTTACGCTTGATAACATCGGCTCCATGGTTCATCAAAAATTCAAATATACATCGTGATTTAAATATGCCATTAGTGACAGAAGAAATTGCAAAATACGCAGGCAAATAACCAACAAAACTCGAGTCACATCGTAATCCGCTTGCTCGTAATATTTTGAACTTTACTGGACAAATCCGCTTAAAAAAGAGAGATACTAGGGCTCTAATACTAAACACTCCAGATGAAGCTGCTTGAAAATACTTTTTTTTGCCTATCACTACTTGTGTATTATTAATAACTATCACTAAGTTATGTGGCCTACTAATTATATTTTAGATTTAAGATTTGAATACTTATTGTTAGTTCATATATGAAGATACAATAAATAAAAAAAAAACGCATTAAAAAAACGAACGTAAATGTAATTATCATTTTTATTTAATTAATACGAGGGCGGATCAATAAGTCCGTGACTTTTTGAATGAACACAGTTTTTTTTGCAAAATAAAAATTTATTTTTCAACATAATCTCCTTTTATCTAAATACACTTAGTCCAACGTTTCTCCAATTTTTGTATCCCTCCCAAAAAATAGGATTTTTCGAGGTCGTTAATATAGACAATAATTTCCACCGATCCATTTCTTTATGTTTGCATATAGCAAGTAGTCACTGGGGGTAAATCCGGAGAAAATGGCGGATGGGGTACCAATTGGTAGCCCAATTCATAGAATTTGGCCATTGAGACTGCTCGCACGTGCACTCGTGCATTATCTTGATGAAAACGAACTTTTTTCTTGGCCATATGGGGTCGTTCGTTTTCTTAATTAAATCGGTCTAATAAGTTGTCATAATATTCGCCATTTATTTTCCTTTTTGAAGGTAATCGATGTGGATTATCCCGCGTGCATCCCAAAGAACTGTTGCCATGACCTTATTGGCCGACCAACTCGCCTTGGCCTTCTTCGGAGCAGGTTTAGACTGCTGCTTTGTCTCCGGAGTACAGTAATGGATATATGTTTCATCCACAGTTACAAAACGCCAAAAAACTCATTCGGATTGCGGTTAAACAACTCCAAACAATCCTTTAAAGATATCACTCGTTTACGTTTATGGTCAATTGAGAGCAAACGCGGCATCCATCTTGCAGAAAACTTTCTAAAACTCAGCTAATCATTTAAAATCGAAACTACACTGCCATATGAAATGCCTATGGCATCAACAATCTCACGCAATTTTACTCTCGCATCGGCCAACACCATATCGTCGATTTTTCAACATTTTTCGGGTGTACTGACCTCAATTGGCCGTCCAGAACGTTCAGTGTCATTTGTGCTGGTGCGACCACAACTAAAGTCAGTAAACCACTTGTTTACCATTGAAATAGATAGTGCAGAGTCCCCATAGTATTTATCGAGCTTTTCCTTGGTTTGACTGACGGTTTTTTGGGCAAAAAATAATGTTTAATGATTACACGAAATTCACTTTTTATATTTTCTTCTCAAAAGGCGAGGTAAGTCTGTTATAAACGGCTGCCAAACACAAACTAAATGAGACAGCTTCTTGAAATTTAGACAGGAGTCACCTGACAGTGCTTTTTGAAGACTCAAAACGCAAAATTTTGAGCCAAACTAAGAAAAAGCACTAAGTAGTGCTTTTAGGAAATTTGTGAATTTCCTAAAACTACTTCAATAAAAACTTGGTGTATTTATTTTTTCAGTGTAAATCATACCTTATTCGGCTGATATATTTCATTAAATAGAGAATAGCTTAGAAAATATTAAACATTATTAAACTTCACTCGTTTACATATTCACTCATTTTTCACGTTAGTGCTGTTTACGCTTTTTACGCTCTTTAGATCTCAAAATTACGCTTTTTAGTGTTTTTTTTTTAATTAAAATGTGCTTTTAGAACAAACAAAAATTGGCACCACTGTTCGATTTACAAAAAAAATTCATGACATGATCTTTTCTTTGGCATAGTTTTGGGTGTTAAAATATTCTAAAAAAAAGAGATAAGAATTACAAGTTCCAAACTTTACGAAATTTTTACAAATTGGGCTAATACCCAATCATGTAACTATATTCCCTCGGAATTTATTTCACATGGAAATTTATTTTTTTAAGGAGAAATTCCCCTAAACATAAATTACTTGGGAACAAAAAAAGGAGTAATAGGTGGCATCACCGCATTACGATGCTCTTTGTTCTACTTGTTTATTGACATTTTTTCTCTCTTTTTTAGGGTTCCGTACACCAAAGGTGAAAAGGAACCCTATTGTTTTCGCTACGCTGTCCGTCTGTCCGTCACACGGTATTTTCTCAGGAACCGTCAGAGCTACGGACCTGAAATTGGCCGCTAAAACAAAAAATACATGAGAATTAAAAATTAAAGGGTGTTCCAAAACGAGCAACGAAAAATGTTAAAATCCCATGTAATACACATACAATTGTATGAACACATGTATATTGAAACTTAAAATTTGTAAAATTAGTGTATTTTTATACACTATACAACAATTAACACTAAAATTAAAAAAAATTTAAATTAAAGGGTGGTCCATCAGTTAATGCAATTTTGACTATGTAATTTTGACAATTTGCTATATCTTGGAAACCGTAAGAGGCAAACACTTGAAATTTTCAAAAACGGTAAGACTAAAAATAACCGAAAATTATAAAATCGCCAAAAATTAAAAAAAAATCGCGAAAACGAAAAAAATCGCCAAAATTAAAAAAAATTCTAGCACTAAAATAAATCACCAAATTCGAAAAAATCGCCAAAATGAAAAAAAACGCCAAAACGTCGCCAAAACTAAAAAATTTTTTTATATAAAAAAAAAATCGCAAAATGAAAAAAATCGCCAAAAATAAAAAAATCGCCAAAATGAAAAAACGCCAAAAACCGAAAAAAATCGTCAAAACAAGAAAATAAAGTGCCAAAACGAAAAAATGAGCCAAAGTTAAAAAAAATCGCCAAAACCGAAAAAACGCCAAAACAAAAAAAAAACCCGAAAAGATCCCAGAAACGAAAAAAAATGCCAAAACTATATATTATATAGGATGAAGTTTGTATTAAATTACATATCTAGTGTTCGTACGGAACCCTTCGTGCGCGAGTCAGAATCGCACTTTACTGAATTTATTTTAATGTCATAAATCGTTGATTTAGGAACATGGAAATTTTCGGCAACCTGCCTAATAGTGTTTCCCTCATCCAGGCATTGTAAAATATCACACTTCTAATGTAAGGTTAGTGTTTTATGTTTGCGTTTGTTATTTAAAAACATGGCACTTCGAATGGAATTAAACAAACACGCTTGCAAAATAATGAACCGAAACTGAAGCAATAACAGTGAAAGTTTTAAATCAAAATACGAAAACAAAACAAAACAAAAACTCCCGTTAACTCGCATGTTTTGCTTGGATTTTAGTTTTTGTTCTTGCATAAAAAAATTTGTGCGGATTGCGGAGGTAAAAACTTTAAATTGTCCGAAATGTAGAAGCGTCCGAATTATTGGAGTGACCGGACTGGCGCATGTCCGGACTATCGAAGTTGTACTGTATTTAAAAATTTAAAATTTGTAAATTTCTTAAATTTTTTAAATTTTTTTCCCTGTAGTAATATCTATATTATCTAAACAAAGAAAGTAATTTTTTCAAGTGACTAACAAGTTAAATGTGTTAATCAACTCTCATACCCCCGTCTAGAGTGGCAATAAATATGTTGGCAATATAGCGATAATGCCGACAGAATAGCAGAAGAATATTGCTGATTGATTTACTTACGTTAAAGCTATGGGAAATCGTAGCCATTATATGGAAAAAGTAAAAAAGGAGGATGCAGAACATAAATATAATTTACTTGTAAATATCTTAATCGAACAAATTTTTATTTTTATAGTTATAACCAGGGCAACCAAAAATATGAACTTTTTAAGAATTTTGGCATATTTTTGCATATTTTGCCCATAAGGGAATATTTTAGCATATTTAACTTTTAAGAGCATATTTCACATTTAAGAGCATTTTTAAAGGCATTTTTTCGCTCATAAAGACATATTTTACGTTTAAGAGCATGTTTTCGTAAAAATTTTTTTAACTATATATATATTCTAGATATTTTTTGTTTAATTGAAAAATTTACAACCAGATGGGCGTTCAGCGAATCGACTACGGTGAACTGAATTCGCCAAATCGAATTGACATCTAGGTGGCGTTCCAAGCGAATTGGCTACGGCGAACTCAATTAGCCACTGACCAAGGCGAATCCATATTAGGTGGTCGCTCGGATGCCAGATTTGACGATTTATTTTTGGTCCCGAAAATAGCAAAATGACGATTTGACGATTTTTTCCTTAAAATTTACGATTTTTTAGAAGTCCAAATATTGCACTCTTTATTTTATATTGATATCTCTGTAAATTGAAATTCTAAAATAAAAATTAATGTGAAAAAAGGCCAAGTTCCTATAAAAAATTTCGGGCATCAAGACTACTGACACCAAGACTTGGACATAACTTGCAATCAATATTTTTCATAATTCTACCACTGATAGGAAAAAAGTTATAAGGGATTAAAAAGGACAATGTTTCAATTTCCCAATTAACATGTAATATAAAAAATATGTATATATATATATATATATATATATAAATATACACTAGGGCATGTCGATTTTATTTTGCAAAAATCGTATAGCAAAAATGCAATCTGCACGAAATTTTTAGAAAATTCTCCGAAAAATCCATGTGTCTTAAATCAATCCCTATATTGCGCCTCTCGACATGAAAATGTATTTCCAATTCTTTAAAATAATTTTTTTTAATTACAATTTTTTCAAATAAAAAAATTTATGTACTGAAATAAATGCTACTAAATCCGAATCATTATCCACGTACTTCCTGCTTTTAATTTTTTCGCGAGCTATGTACCTTAAGCACCCCATACACGTTTCAATTCAATTGTGAATTGAGTCTTTCAATTGAATTGATTCTTCGCCACACACTTCATAAACTGAATTGAAAGATTTTCATTCAACTGTGAAATTTATATTTTTTCACAAATAAAAATTTAAAAATTTAAAACTTCTATTGTATTTATTCATTTATTTTTCTATTTTATAGTTAGAATTCAATCAAATTAAATAAAATTTTAAAAATACATAACTTTTTCTATACAAAATAAAGCTACAGACATAAATTTTGACAGCTAATCAAGAGACTCGAACACACACAGCACAATCGAATTGAAAGATTTACTAGTCAACATTAAAAATTAAAATCTTTTGATTTTTCTGCAACCAACTCGACAACTGCCAAACTAATCAATTGACAAAGCCATACACGCTTTGATTTGGACAACAACCGACTCAATTGAAAATTGAATTGAATCGTGTATGGGCTGCTTTAGACTTATCCATAATATTTGGTTCCCCAAATAAACAAGAAGCTCAGGAAGAGGAAATAAATTTTCATGTCGAGATGCGCGGTATAGGGCTTGATTTTACACCCATGGTTTCTTTGCAAAATTTTCTTAGAATTATTTTTTTGTAATCGAGTTTTTTGTATTTTTCGATAGAAGAAATCTAATGTATCGAAAAATGTAAAAATCACGATTTCCAAAAAATAATGAGTTAGGGCATTCCTATGTTAAGGTAGCGATGTGTAAATTTCGTTTTTACTATACGAGTTTTTAATTTTATCTGTCCATACTAATCGACCCGGCCAAGTATACACGTTAAAAAATTCATTTTGATTTGTCTGATTTTTCTGACGATTTTTCGAGTATAAAATGACGATTATTTAATAGTTTATCAGGATTTCGACGACTTTTCGATAATTTTATCTGGCAGCCTTGGGTGGTCGCAAGGGATCAGTTGACTATTTTCGCCGCTTGTAATTTGAATATACCAAGGCGAATTCATACTAGGTGGTCGCAAGGTATCAGGTGACTATTTTCGCCCCTTGTAAATTGAATATACTTTGGATGTCAACACACATTTTTCAGTACATTTTCTTGACATTTCAAATATAAATTTCTCAAAGCGAATTGAGCTGAGTATACCTTATATGAAATTGCCTTGACCACTGACATTACCAAGGCGAATTTATAATCAGGTGGCATTCTACTGCAACAAAGCAAAAAGAAGTTGAATATATATAAAAAAGCAAATTGTTTATAACTGCAGTTCTTTTTTTAGAAAATGCCAAAACAAAAGCTGTCTCAGTCAATTAAATTAAGGAATATTGTCAAAGAGTACCCGGTATTCAAAACGGACGGAAAAGTCCTTCTTTGCACCTTCTGCAACAAATCTGTGTCCGTAGATAGAACTTTTTTCGTCAAACAGCACGTAGAAAGTGCAAAACATGTCCAATTAAAGGAAAGGCATGCAAATAAAGATAAATCCCAGGCGTTCTTGTTTGAATCGGCTGGGCTTTCTTCCAAAAATATTTTCTTCGAAGAAAAATTATGTGAAGCATTTGTGTCTGCTGACATCCCTTTGTACAAACTTAGAAATGATAACATTAAAAAATATTTCGAAACATTTACGGATTATAAAGTTCCATGTGAATCTACCCTTCGTTCGAAACACGTCAACACAGACTTTACACAAACTGCATCGAAAATATAAAAACTACACTAAAAAATCAATATATATGGGTATCGATTGACGAAACAATGGATGGCAAAGGAAGAAATGTAGCAAACGCTATAGTTGGAACATTGAGTTCTGATGAAAAAACTATAAAAAACAAGTTTTTGTCAAACTCCGTAGCCCTAAATAAAACTAATCATTCCGCAATCGCAAAACTTTTTGATGATTCTATTAAAATATTGCATGTCAACTTTAATAAAGAATTGGTTTTACTTTTTGTAACAGACGCTGCACCACAAAACATACAGAAGTGTCACGAGACGGAAGATACGGGTATTTTTCAGTTTGTCTCGTTTGCCCTCAAATTTTGTCGTCGGTTTTGTTTTGCTACGTCTTTCTAGTGCAATACATTTTTATTAGCTGTGTTAATTGGTAAGTAGTAATACACTACAGTATCAAATACACTATGCTTTTCTCTTTCTTCCATGAATTTTAACAAAAAACTGATTGGAGCTTTTTTTACCGGTCACTTTCTTCATTTCTGTGTATTCTGTGGCTGCACCGTATATGGTAAAAGCTGCCAAAGCCATTTAAATATTTTACCCAAAAATGATACATATAACTATATTTGTGATTTGAACGGGCTAAAGTTCGTATCGCTTTTTAAGCCAAATTACATGTGATAATTATTAATGAACAAATAACAACAAAGTCTGTTGTAAATACTTGAACTTTAGCCCGTTCAAATCACAAATATAGAAACAAATGGAGTTCGAATAATAATTAAAATTAACTAAAAATTAATAGCCATGGGCCTGTGGCAAAAATTAAAAAATAAAAATATACTTAATAGTAACAAACCAACAAAGTTTGTCTTAAGTAGAACCAAAAATAAGCAAATTAAGTAACATGTGTATAATTAGTAAAAAGAACAAAAACGACAATGGTAAGACTGTTGTAAATATAGTGATGGTAAAATTGAGCTTACAATACAAAAAAGCTTTCAGCAAATTGAAATACGATGAATAAAAACAATTCACATATTCCATTTGCAATAAAATGTTAAGTATATAAAGCAGAAATCTACATCAACTGACAGACACCACACACAGTGGACCAAACACAAAAGAACGCTGATGATGAAGGTTTAGTGGCCTTCGAAAACGGCTGGCTGTTCCGTTCAACTATGTGTTGTTAGTCAGAATATTTACAACAGACTTTGGTGTTATTTGTTCATTAATAATTATCACATGTAATTTGGCTTAAAAAGCGATACGAACTTTAGCCCGTTCAAATCACAAATATAGAAACAAATGGAGCTCGAATAATAATTAAAATTAACTAAAAAAAAAAGATACATATAACATGTTTAGCCCATGGTCTTCATAGAGTTTGTGAAACTATAAGGGATCATTATGAAAATGTGGACAAAATGATTTCTAATGTTAAAAAGACTTTTCTAAAAGCACCATGCAAAGTAGAAATATTTAAAGAAATGTATCCGGACCTTCCTCTCCCTCCTGAACCAATAACAACCCGCTGGGGTACATGGATTGAGGCTGTAAATTATTACGCTACCAACAACGAAAAAGTTTTGCAAGTTTTAGATAGTTTGAAAGATAATGCTAAATCTATTAAAATTGCCAAAGAAGCTTTACGTAAATCTACTATCTACTAAACAGGTTTAGTTTTTATTGCATCGAATTATGGATTTATTGCCAACAACATCAAAAAATTGCAAACTGCTGGTATTTCCCTATATCAGCACATAAAAATACTGAACGACACAGTTAAAAAGATCGATAATGTACCTGATTCCGATTCTAAGCATATTGTTCAAAATAAGTTAAAACGAGTTGTGGATAAAAACAAAGGGCTTGAAACAACAAAAAAAATTTGTAGTCAGCTCAATGGTTCTAAAGTAAGGCCAACTTCAGAATATAAAGTGGGCGAAGTTTTGTCTTTTAAATATGCTCCAATGAGTTCAACGGATGTAGAAAGAAGTTTTTCTTTTTATAAAAATATTTTTAGAAGCAACAGACAAAACTTTCTTTTTGAGAATTTAAGCCAACACGTCATAATTTATTGCAATTCCAACATGAATTAAGTTAATCAGGGCAATCATGAAAAAATTCCCCGTGAAAATTTTCCGAAGAACAATTCCAACTAATAGCAAGTAATAGGGAAAACTAAAAATTCTAACTTAAAAAGGGAGAAACTTCACGTGGAATTTTATTCATGATTGCCCTGAATATATTTCACAAACTTATACTTGTACAAATTCGCTTACAAGGAATTTTATCTTACATAAGTTAGTATGTATGTATTTACTATATGTTGTATTACACACGTAATGTTGCTAAATTAACAAGTTATATTAATGAATTCGATAACTTGTTTATTTTTTAATTTAATTTTTCATTATATTTTAAATAAAATTTTATAATTTTTACAAAAACAAAACTTTTTTAGAGCATATTTTTTACACTATAAGAGCATTTTGTCTATTTTTTACAGCATTTTTTATGCGCATAAAACCTTTTTTTTTTAGAGCATATTTTTGGTTGCCCTGGTTATAACAATACAAATTATTTCACTACACCAGTTTTGAAGAGACTATACTTTTTTTTTATTGTGCAGAGGACTAGTCTAGAAAATTTGTATGAAAATTACTGTTTTCCATACAAATTTTATACTAAAGTCGGCCATCTGGGTTGTAGAAACAGGGGGTAAATATATATTTTCTCAATTTCACTAATATCATTTAGATGTCAAACGCAATACAGAAAGTTGCACATAAATTATCACCTAGTTTGACGTTTCATGTTAGCGATAATTGTTAACGAAAAACTTTTGACAATAATTGCCGCATTTATTGCAAGCATTGGCAATGAGGTGTCTCCATTGGCAATATCAATATTTTGACATTTGCTGCAATGTACATATGTTAATGAATTTATTGCCTGCCCAGACGGGACGATGAGTATCGTTAATAATTACTAGCAATAATTTTAATATTTTTCTTACATTACTTCATACGATTATAAAGGCTTAGTTAGCCGACTGTAATGTAATGTAACTGCAACAGTAAGAAACAGGTGATCGATTTTGTTAAGTGAAAAGTAATGAAATTGGTTATAGAGATGTAATGTAACGTAATCTACTTTTCATATAAAAATATCGATCAGCTGTTTTTTACTTTACAGTTACATTACATTACAGTCGAATAAATGAGTCTTAAGGCTTATACTCGTAGTACAGGCATGCTTTAAATTTAAACTTTTAGAACTTTTTTGGTAGGACCCTCTAGCAGTTATATACATTAGAGGGCTGCGTAAATAGTATTGAAATATAAATGCGTCTTGGTTTTTAAATGTAATGTCGTAGCATGTATTATACTAAACCGATAATAAATGATGTCGTTTAAAAAGCGAAGCACGGTGGATGTATTGATGTAAGTGTCTAGGTCCTAGACTCTAGGAGCGTTTTTAAGCGTTATCGCGAAGACTTCTTGCTCGTAACAAACACTTAAAAGAAATAGTTTTGATGCTTGTATGCTTGTTATTTTGCATATTGTACGTTTGAGTGTGTGTGTGTGTAAGATGTAGATGGTAAGCTATTGTTTTAAGGCTGGTTTTCAAATGCAATCGCACTCAACTAATGTTATGCGCCAAAAAATAAAAGATCCTACACAAAACGTGTATGCGTATCAATGCCACCAGATTAGGGGATTTGTCCCCAAAATGGGGATTTCGCCTCTAATTTGGGGACAGAATATCGTGGGGAGGGATTTGGGGACTTTTCATTTTGAGCTCTAACAATTTGCATGTGTCAGGAAAATAATCGTGGATGTTGACATAATATATTAGTACTGGTAACATTTCAGTTTTTAAAAATCTCGTAGTGTAGTGCGGTAATCATACTCTATAATGAAGATGATATTACCATCATGGTAATACCGCGAACATATATATCGTTAACTTAATACGAAAAGGCCCTAACTCATGTTTTTCATAGTTTACAGGAGGAGGGAAAACCTAAATTAAAAAAATGCAATATTGATACAAAATTTTTTTAAACGCAATATTATGTGCTTATGTAAAGTGTTTTTAATAAAAATTGCGTTTAAAAAAATTTTGTATCAATATTGCATCTTTTTTTATTTAATTTTTTCGTCCTCCTGTAAACTATGAAAAACATGAGTTAGGGCCTTTTCCTATTAAGTTAACGATATGCACATAGGCAAAACCGTGCTCGCAGATGCAGAACAAGCTCTTTGGCAATTAACATTTTTTTTCTTTTGAAAAAGAAAAATGACTGTTGAAAGTTTTGATTGTGCAATTGTTGTACGCACGATTCTATCTTAGTTATTGTGTTTCGCATAAAAAAATTATGTATGTGTGATTCCCAAAAAATATGAAAAACTTTCAACTTTTTAAAAATTTGCAATTTAATGAAAGAAGTAAAATTTTTCTTGTAACTTTGTGAAAATCTTATGTCGCATCCCTGCGCATAGGACTTAATAATCGTTTTTTATGAATGATATATTTTTGGGGACAAAAGTTAGGATTTTTCTGTTGTAATGGGGATTTTTGGGGACATGACGTTTTAAATTGGAAGCAAGACTCAAAATTTTTCTGGCAGCACTAATGCGTATGTACATGCATGACGTTTGTATACGCGCCCATGCGTGTGAAGATGTAAGTATCACAAATTCTTCCGTCATGAAGTATTTTCTTCTTTACTCCTATACCTGAAACAAATTTCTGGCAAACAGTGTTGTTTAGCGTTTGTTTTAGAAGATTTCGCTGCAGTAAAGCATTTGAAAAATCCCTCATGTCATAAAAGTTCTTGTAAGAGGTCTTCTGCAGGGATCTAATATACATATCTTTAAAATTGATATATTTCAAAGTCTCTTAGCATATATATTTATAGGAAAAAACAAACAAAATATTGTTTCACATTAAAGTCCTTCACAAGACTATTTATAAGACCTTTCAAATGCTTTACTACAGCGAAATATTTTGAAACAAACGCTAAGCAACACTGTTGGCAACACATTTGTTTCAGTTGTTTGTCTTGCCAACAGTGTTGTTTAGCGTTTGTTTTAGAATATTTCGCTGTAGTAAAGCATTTGAAAAATCTGTCATGTCTTGGAAGGTCTTACACAGAAAAAACTAAGTTTCATTTTCAGTAACCAAATTCGTTGAATCAGTAAATATTTTATTTGAAGGCGGTCCTACAAATAATTTTGTAAATTCTGTAAAAATTTAAATTAATCATAGTTCGGCTGATGGAAAATGTTATTTCAGTGTGTTGGTGTTTATCTTGCTTGTTGATAGGAACAACGTGCTGTTGTGCGGTTGGTGTTGTTTATTTTGTTTGATCGTGTTGTGTACATGTAAATGCCGAAAAGTAGCCGACAAACGACGTGGACTGTTTCTTCTCTACACAATTTTTTGGTACAAATTAATTTAATGGAACAGTACAGAATATTTACTGAAACTAAGTTTGATTTCAAACAAATATTTGCTTAAAAATTTTTTTAGAATAATTTTTTCTGTGTATAAAGGATCCTATGCACGACACTAGTTCACATTTATCTTACCACTTACAACGTTGTTGCATCGTTTAATTGCAGCAATTAAGTGATGCGATGTGCCGATAAAATTATCTTTAACAAATCATAACGATTTCCAGAAAATTAATTTAGCTTACCTGCAAAGAAAATTTAAGAGAGAAAAAACAAATAAAATTTAGTAGGTTGAAAAAAAATAAAACTTTCAAAAGAAGAAATTTAGCAATTCCTAAGATAATTGACTTAATACACAGCTTGTATTAGAGAAGCAATAAAATTCCTTTTAACAAACCAAAAAATTTAAATTCATTACCACAAAAATAACAAGAAGAAAAAGCATTACAAAAAAAAACCAAATTAAATACAGCAACAAAATAATGCATAAAATGTGCAACAACAACAACAACACAGCAACCAACTTACCAACACAACATAGAAGAAATAAATACTTAATACTCGTAATAAATGGTTTATAGTTGGCAAGAAATTCGTGTGGACGCAGAAATGGAAGAAGTGGAAAAAATGGCATCTTGAGCAGCAGCATTGGCAACCAGCAGCAACAACCCAAAAGTACAGCACCAAACAAAAATACCAACAACATCAGGTAAGCAACAAACAAATTCATGGCAAAACATTTAAAAGCTGTTTAGTTGTTGCTCAATTCTACTGCTGCTGCCACAATCAACCAAGCGTATCAGAAAAGCAGGCAAGATACATATATTGCAAAAAAAAAAAATAAAATAAAAAATAAATAAATACACACACTCTGACTGCACTGTGTTGCAGCAAATGCAGCAATGTGGCAGGGAGGCAAGCAAGCAAGCAGCAGCAACCAACAAACCACCAGGCTGGCAGTCAGACATGGAGTTAAGAATGTTTCTAGTCTCCATAGTTCAAGGAATTGCAAAAAGATTTTCTGCACTTGCACATACATACATACAAGCATACAAACTTAAGACATTAATAACTATAAGTTAATACGAGTGTATCTGAGTGTTGTGTGGTGATTGTCTGTGGCATTTTATTGTTGCAACAAGTTTCGTTGGCCATAATGCAAAAGAAATAAGCAATAAGTAAAAAAATAAAACAAAATTACTTGTTGCTTAGTGTGTGCGTGTGTATGTGTGTGTGTTTAGTTGCTTAAATAACAAGTTTTGTTGCTTGGTGGCTGAATTATTTGCTTTGTTGCCACATACAGTTTGGCAATACTAGTTTCAAGTGCAAGTCCAAGACCAATAAATTCACAAAAATACAATGAAAAATTATAAAAGATGCAAAAGTAAATTAAAAAAAAAACAAACACACAAAATTATTCACATGCAATGGCAAGAGGCGAATTATAAATTTACTCTTTCTTGAAAAGTTGTTTCTGCTGCTGTTGAAGTTTTTTGTTTAAAGTTAAAGAATTTCGGCATATAAGAGTAGTTTTCGATTTTAATTTTTTTTTTTTGTTAATTTCTTTCATAAAAATCTCGTTCTGCAAAATTCGTATACATACGTGTGAAACAAGAGTTGCAAAACGACTGCATATCAGGTTTTCCATGATTGATGGTAGTGCACAGAAAATAAAACATTTCATAGATATAATACAGTAAAAGGCCTATTATTAAAACATGGCGATAAAGTTCCTGATAGTTAAAGTCAAATTTAGCTAAATTAAACGATAAAGTGAATTTTAAGCTTTTTACATTATTACAAGTGTCTGATAAAAAATTAGAGATGTGCACGCGACACGCACGCTCACGCAGAAAAGTATTTTACTCACGCACTTTCACGTACGAATGATATTGAAAATTTTCACGATCACGCACGCTCACGAACAAAATATTCTCAATCACGCACGATTGGTTTACAATTTATATATTTTTTGGGTTGAAAAATAGGTTTTTACACACACACATATGTACTCGTATGTACATACATACATATGTATGCACGTTTAGATGTAAAATTTACACTGCAGAGTGGGGACTTTTACAAAGTAAATGAAAATAAATATGGAACTTCTAAACTAATGATTGTATTTATATGAAACTGCTAACATCAGTAAGGGAGGACTTAGGCTTTATAATACATGTCATGACAGTCTTCTGGCTTGAGTTGGACAGGGGTCACAGTGGGCCAAACTTGAGTACATTTGACCTAAAAAAAACTTCTAAAGCTTGTAACTTTTTTAAAAACTATCCAACTTCCACCGGATAATGCATTTTGAGATAAACTTGAAATTCTTAAAAATAATTTCTCAAGATGTGTTCGCGTACGCTCAAAGAAAAGATATAGTTGTAGAATATTATATTATATTAACAATATTATGTTATCTGAAACAAATGTGTTTTCGTTGAAAACTAGTTATTGTTATTTTAAACATTTATTTCCGTACGATAAACAGAGTAATGTTCGAATTTAATAATTACATTATCACATCCATATAAAAGTGTGATATGGTTAGAGTTTAACAATATAGTCTTGTTAAAAATTTGTGACTACAACATAATTTGTATTATTATTTAAAAATAATATGATGTAAATAACAATATAATGTTATCCTAAACCATACTATGTTAAGTTTTAAAAAAAAATCTTTGTCAGAAACATCTGTCAGTTCAGTATTTCGTTTGTAAGCTATCGGTAGTGCACGGGTGGTGTTAAATAAATAAATATATAAAAAAAGTATAAACAAAAGGGTAGATCAATAAATATATATAAACATTTGTGTATGTCTTTATACAGACATGTCTGTATGTCGTGTAAGTATATTTTTCTATATATGCATTTTATTTTAACAATATTAATTTATTAATTTATTTTTATTTCGAATTTAACGCACAGCTGTTTCTACAAGAAATATATGATTAAAAAATAAAATAGTATTATTATATTAAATAATACTGTGGTCGTATTTAACAATATTAATAAAGGGTGTTTTTTATTGAGGTATAGAACTTTAAGTTGGCATCACTTTTTTAACTGGCGGCCATTTTGTCAGCTGTCAAGTGATTAATATTTAGTTTGGTTTGCCATTTCATCATGAACAGGTTGACAAAAGAACAACGCTTGCAAATCGTGCAAATTTATTTCGAAAATAATGGTTCAGTTCGCGAAGTTTACCGCAAGCTCCGTCCATTTTATGGTCGACATAATCGTCCATCAGAGCAATTAATTCGGTTAACCATGGATCGTTTTCGCACTACGTTTACTCTATGTGATAATACGCATCCGCAGAGACGTCGAACAGTGCGCACCGAAGAAACAATTGCCGCTGTAGAGCAAAGTGTTGAAGAGGACCCGAATGAATCGATTCGCCACCGTGCACAGCAATTGCAGCCGACTAACCGACTATTTTGTTCCCGAATTGGATGGCATGAATGTGGATGAGTTGTGGTTCCAACAAGACGGCGCTACATGCCACACAGCGCACGTCACAATCGATTTATTGAAGGAAACATTCGATGAGCGCATAATTTCGCGGAATGGACCTGTCAATTGGCCACCAAGATCGTGTGATTTGACACCATTGGATTATTTTCTTTGGGGATATGTGAAGTCGCTCGTCTACGCCAACAAACCAGAAACGTTAGGGGACTTGGAAGCTAACATTCGTGGCGTTATTGCCAACATACGGCCCCATATGCTCGAAAAAGTGGTTGAAAATTGGACCTGTAGAATTAGCTTTATTCGAGCCAGCCGCGGCGGCTACATGCCCGAAATCATATTTAAACATTAATGGCATAAAATTATCCTTCCAATAAAGCCAAATTGATGGACATTAAAACGATTTTCTTGTGTTTTATTTCAATTCGAAGTTCTATGCCTCTGAAAAAAACACCCTATATAATATTAGAACATGGTATTGTGAGTCTCAATTATATTTTAGTCCCATCTAACAATAGTGTTGTCATATTTACAGTACTAATGGCCATTATTACAACTTAGAAATAGTTAAAAGTAGGTTTTTATCGGACGTATGAAAAGCTTTCCATTATTGAAAATTGGATTTAACTTACCAGGTAGGATAAACTTGCGTGTAATTTATAGCTCACTTAAGGTTAAAGTAAAATTTTGCAAATGATAAAGTTTTTATATGTCCGATAAAATTCTACTTTTAACTATTTTTAAGTAGTAATAATGGCCCTAAGATTATGTGTAACAAAGTTCATTGTTAATGTAGATAATATTATTATTAACTAAGATAATAATATTATTAAAGTTTGCTTTTCTATTAAGAATAATATGATTTGACTGCAACCATAAAATTCAATCATAGTATGTTGCTGTTTGATTATGGTTATCTCAACCATATTTTTTCTTTGCGTGTACTCTCATAAGATATTTTTCTTAAGATAAAAAAAATTTTTTTGCTTTGACTCTTTTTAGTATTTCGCCTATTACATTTTAGTTTATTGTTGGATTTTAAATTAAAAGACAGCATTAAATTTTTGACAAAATTCTAAATAAAAATAGGAGAAAAATTTATTAATACTCATTTCGTGAAATCGAGAAAAGGCTAAAAAATCAACATTTAAAAATTTTTTTTTAAAAACTTTGTCTAATAAATACATTCACTTTTTAATTACATAGCGGTAAAGACAATCCATTAAGAATGTGTTTAGAGCCAATTATTTTGTATTTTGGAAATGTACCCTACATGCAGCTTACAAAAAATTGTGACGGTAGATTTTGAAGGTTTTAACTATAACATTTAATTATGTCGATAGTTTCCAACATGTTAAAATATAAGTTTAGAGAGCCTTTTCATAAATGTTGACATACGCGCAGATTTTCTGAAAAAAGTGAAAATTTAGGGAAATATATATTTTTCTATATTGGTATTTTTTAATTTCATATGAGCCAGTTTACTACGGCTGAAAAAATTATAACAATAGCCCAATTCACAATCTTGTGCAAATGGTCTTGCACCGTAGCATGTGCAAAATGGTATAGTACATATATTGATAATAATGATATCTCGTGAGAGCGTGACAATTCGTGCGTGATTATTAAAAATAGCTCACGCACGATCACGCACGAGTAATTTATTTTTATGTCACGCTCACGCACTGACGCGTGCTTAATGATAAATTTGATCACGATCATGCGTGAGTCACGCGTGACACGATAAAATCACGACATTTGCACATCTCTATAAAAAATCTCTTTTGATAAATTTTTAGGGTTCCGTACACCAAAGGTGAAAAGGAACCCTATTGTTTTCGCTACACGCAAAGAAAAAGTATGGTCAAGGTAACCATAATCAAACAGCAACATACTATAATTGAATTATATGGTTGCAGTCAAATCATATTATTTTTAATAGAATAAAAACTTTAAAAATATTATTATCTTAGTTAATTATAATATTATCTGAGTTAAGTATATTATAATCTTAGTATTGTAAATATGACAACACTATTGTTAGATGTGACTAAAATATAATTGAGACTCACCATACCATGTTCTACCATGTTCAAAATCTAAATAAAAATAATTTAATATTCTTGAAATAAAATGTATATATAGAAATGTATACTTACACGACATACTGACATGTCTGTATAAAGAGATACGCAAATGTTTATATATTTTTATTAGTCTACCCTTTTGTATATTCTTTATTTATTTATTTATTTATTTATTTAACACCGCCCGTGCACTACCGATAGCTTACAAACGAAATACTGAACTGACAGATGTTTCTGACAAAGATTTGTTTTTAAAACTTAACATAGTATGGTTTAGGATAACATTATATTGTTATTTACATCATATTATTTTTAAATAATAATACAAATTATGTTGTAGTCACAAATTTTTAACAAGACTATATTGTTAAACTCTAACCATATCACACTGTTATATGGATGTGATAATGTAATTATTAAATTCAAACATTACTCTGTTTATCGTAACGAAATAAATGTTTAAAATAACAATAACTAGTTTTCGACGACCACACATTTGTTTCAGAGAACATAATATTGTTTTCTCAACCATTTTACAACCATATCTTTTCTTTGCGTGTAGCTGTCCGTGCGCCCGTCTCTCCGTCATAGGCTATTTTCTCAGGAACCGTAAGAGCTACGGACCTGAAATTTGGACAGAATATGTAGAAGCTTGGGCGCTACAACAAAATTAAAAGGTGTTCCAAAGCGACCAGCGAAAACTGTTAAAATCCCATGTAATATTCATACAATTGTTTGTACATATGTATACTGACACTTGAAATTTGTAAAATTAGTGTATTTTTATGCAGACTACAACAGTTAACACTAAAATTTAAAAAAAATTTAATTAAAGGGTTTTCTATCAGTTAATGCAATTTTGACTATGTAATTTTGACAACTTGATATATCTTGGAAACATTAGGAAGCAAAGTCTTGAAATTTTCAAAAACAGTAAAACTAAAAAATCCCAAATATATAAAATCTCCAAACCGAAAAAAATCGCCAAAACGAAAAAAAATTTCTGACAATAAAATAAATCGCCAAATCCGAAAAATCGTTAAAATTAAAAAAATCACCAAAATGAAAAACACGCCAAAAAACGAAAAAAAATCACCAAAACGCGAAAAAAAACACAAAAACTAAAAAAAATCGCCAAATGAAAAAAATCGCCAAATTGAAAAAACGCCAAAAACCGAAAAAAATCGCCAAAACGAGAAAAAAGTGCCAAAACTAACCAAAAGCGCCAAAAACGAAAAAAATGCCAAAACTATATTCTAAATAGGCCAAAGTTCGTATTGAATTACATATCTGGTATCCGTACGGAACCCTTAATGCGCGGCTCAAAGTCGCACTTCACTGAATTTATTTATTCTTATAATTGTTTATACATACATATATCAATTATTTTTTCTTTTTTGTAATTAATTGAATTTATACCCTATTTACCCGACTGCGCGGCGCAAAGAAAGGTATTGTGTGTATGAGCCTATGGATGTATATATGTATGTATGTACATATGTGTTTGTGTTCCTGTGCGGTAGTATACAAACCGAACGAGTGGACCGATTTTGATGATTCTTACATCAATCCACCAACAGACGTCATTTTGTAACTAAAATAATAAAAATAAAAAGATAGGTGAACTAAATCAAATTGGGTATCATTCGACAGGTATTTTAAAGTCATCTCTAGGTTTCTCTTATAACGATCTTTCATTTCGAATAATCATTTAGGATATTTAACGGTTCAAGGTAGTCGTAGTCGGTTTTTTTTTTTTTTTGATTTTTTTCATTAATACTTGTTGTATTTATTCGCCTAATATTTCACGAATGGCCCTGCAAACATTTGTCTTTCTTTCTGGATTGTTAATCTAAATAAAATTCTCTTATTTCAGTAGAGGTACATTAATGAGCATATCACGTTATCTTACAGTTATTATAAGGATGTAAAAAATCGTGTGTATCTAGTTTAGTCCTTAAAAACTTTTTTTATTTTATTTTTTTTTGCCCTCAATTATGAAAGTGATCTAAGTGATCATGTGCATTTTTGCTTCAAAATATCAAATAAATTTTAAAAAATCTTCAATAAATATTTAATAAATGTTAAATAAATTTATATTAATCGGAGACTAGTACAACTCTGAATTAAAATGTTGCATAATATACAAATATTTTTTCAGTTGTTCAAATGTAATCTACTAAATGTCTCGAACAATGAATGATATGATATTAGAGCACTTTCATAATTAAGGGCACATATATTTAATAATATGAGGTCTCTGATTTTAATTGGATACGTTGTGATTAAATTCTAATAATTCTGTATTAAAATTTGAATTTTTTCTTAAAAATGTTTTGTTTTACTTCACAAAAAGTGCACCATTTCAAATATAGGATATAATCAGCCATATCGTAAAGCTTACAAATTAATTGAAAATCAAACAATTTTAAGTTAAATAATAAGAAATACAAAAATTTTATGTTCCAACTGATTTTTTTTTAACTCTAAAGTTGTGTTTTTAAATATTCTAGGTGCAATGGAAAAAATTCTTTAGTATAGGACCGCGCGGTGTACTTCCATTGGATTTGCTATGTGTGAACCAAAGAGACTCATAATCCACTAAAAAAAAGTGTTGCAGGGAATTGTTGTTAAGAATCGTGAACTTTATTTACTAATCTTGTGATAAAAATTAATATTTATTATATAATTCAAAGGAAAATATCGAAATTATTCGATGGAATAATTCAGTTCGTCTGCAAAAATAAAGTGAACTAAACCAAGGTAAAAGTGAAAAAATTCAAGTGAAAAATATTATTCACGCTAAGGAGAATCAAAACAAGGGAAAAAATTTCCAGTGAAAAATTATTCATGATTGCAATTTGGTGAAAAGTGGAAATATTTCGAGAGAAATTATATTATATTCTCGATAGGGGTGAATAATTACAAATAACACAAACATTTTCTAAACTAGTACACACAGCATTTTATTTTAACGTAATAAATGAATTTAATTTAAAGAACAGTATAACCTCTCTAATCCGGACAGATATAGTTTCAGCTACTGTCCGGATTATTGGATCGTCCGGACTACAGTTAAAATAAAAATTTAATCGTAATACGTTTATGTACATCTATATAAATTACTTTTATTACCGAAATGAAGAAACACTACACATAAGAATTCATTTGTGTTTAATTAATTTACAGAAGACACAAACAAAAATACTCAAAGTGGTCAAAAATATTCATTTTGAAAAATAAGAATTTATTTTTGTTTGAATACACATATCACTATGTAATTTATATGGTCTATTTTTAAATTCTTTTAAAAATAAAATTTCCTTTTCTGTCGCTTTGGTTTGCTCAGCCCATAAAATAGCTGTTGAAAATAGTTCGCTTGGTTCTTTATTTGAGATTGTGTTTTGAGCATTCTCAGGCTCCTCCAAAGAACTAACTATCAAAGTTCTCCAATATTTTGGTTTGTAATTACTGATTGGACTATAACCTCATCCGAGAAATCGTAAGCAAATTCATGTTCACCCCTTGCCCAAATATCGATTGTAGAAGGGCAGAAATCAACGGATGGTTCAAGAGTAGTTAATGTAGAATAAATGCTATTCATATTCTGACACAGTGGATCTCTGGCTTTTAATTGAACAAGAGGTACAAATACTTACATACTTATTTTGTCTAGCTGTAAAATAACGAACAAATTTTACTGTGAAAAAAACACTAACATGGTCCACAGTGTCATAGCTCACGAAAGGCTTATAATAACACATACTGACATCTAGCTTCGGTCTCTTTCGAGCGCATACTTAAGAAAACACAAACATATAATCGCTTGTAGGGCGCACTCTTATATCGTCCTGTCGAGGATATGGCAAAAAAAAAGGAACATAAATGAAGAATAGCCAAATAATTTTAGTCAAGTCACAATCACCAAGAATGTCGATAATTTCGAAAGACTCAAAGGTAATGATGAACAGTAATCCAAAAAACTGCAATTGTTCATTTAGTCATTTTGTCTAATTATTTTCTTAATAAACTTTGATAACTTGACACAATCGATAATGAGAAAAAGGCGATCGCTTATTTTTTTCTTTCACTAAGTTAATGAATGCTTCAAACAATTTTTTTTCATATTTCGGTTTTATTTATTTAATTTATTTTAATCTATTTATTTTAAAAGCAAACGAAAAAGTATTCGTAAATATATTTTTAGTTTTTTGGATGATATTTCGTTGAGTAATTATTCGGGCAGCTTTATTTTGTCGCTAAAAGAAAGAAATACATATTTACGTTCATTTTATACATTTATGGAAAAAAGTCGTTGAAATAAGATTTGAAAAGGAGTTTTGTTAGTTTACCGAAACATGATTTTTACAGATTTTAAAAATTATATTAATTTTAATAATTTCTAAAATAATATTTATTATTATTTGGGAATGCAGGAATTGTTCTCTTTTGTCTTTGATAATTATATTGTGTGTGTTGAATTGCTGCCCTTCGTTTTCGATAATTTCTCATATAGTTTGGTTCAGATACAAAATTTCTAGGTCATTTTTACTCTTTTGTAGCATTTTCAATAAAGTCGCGCACTTTCCACACACTGGTGTAAACGTCTGGGGAGTTTGGACTGGCAGAGCCCTTAGACCACGATACTATAGCACATAATGTCCCATTAAGAACAACTGGACCACCCTCGTAGCCATTATAATCGGAAAGAGCTTCTGTTTCTTTGCCAGCTGCACAAAATTTTGAATCTGTTATACTCACTTTATCCTGGTGGATCTTTTTACACTGCTCTTTATCAAACACTTTTACGATTTGAGCTCGTAGTTTATTTGTAAAAGGTTTGTTCTTTTTTTGCCCCCAACCATAAACTTCCATTGAAATATCACTCTTCAACTCTTCATTGCATAAATCAATTTTTTCGATAAATGTTCCCTTAACAGACGAAAGATCGTTTTGTAGTTCCAATACTGCTACGTCGTTATCAAATGTAAAATTATTATACTTATCATGTATATTTATTTTGATAACTTCAGCGTTGGCACGTTGATTATTGTATAGAAGCGAAGAACCTCCTACTGCTGTGATTTTTGATGGATCCAAATTTTCAACACAGTGAGCGGCAGTAACGACAAATCTTTCCTTTACTAAAGCTCCACTGCATAGCAAGTTTGGATTGTTAAAAAGATGTTTAGATGTAACTGGTTTTTCATAAATTTTAATCAAATAAGGTACACTCTTCACATCCCGAATATCTCGAGGAGTTCGTTGTGACAAACCCACTGACATCTGTAGCAGTAGCAAATGCCAGATTATAGACATTTTAAAAAACTTGTTGGACTGGAACATTTTTAATTTTTTAATTTACAAATTGGACAATATTATGTAAACTTATTGGAGACTGATGATATACTGAAACGAATTTGCGTCTTATATAGCCAAAAAGTTGAGATCCAAATTAGAAACAATTGTGACAATATTTGCTCATTTTCGATTGCGTTTAAAATTCTAATTACACACATTAATTCATTTTAGAAAATAGTAGATATCGTGCTCTTAAATGCAAATGGCATTTAATTATAATTATAAATTGAAAATAACTTAAAATTTTCAATATGCAAATACGAGAAAGAAATTTATGGCTCGATAATGGATGGCAACCAAACTTCAGTTGCCTTCACAGAAAAAAATAGTCACAATTTTGATTCGATAACTATGTGTCGTTCGCTACGAAGATGAATTTTGACAATAATAATATTTATCAATTCAGCCAGTTTTAACAGTACAACTCAAAAAAACTATTCAATAAAATAAATATAGATTTGACAACTCATGTACAACAACAACATTAAATCTTATACAATTTTACAAAAATCGATTTGAAAATTCTTTGCTTTGCTTTGAAAAAATTCTGTTTGCTTCAATAACTAACTAATTTTTTTAATTAAATATCTGTTAACTTATTTGTAATTGTACTTATCAGTTCTGGAATTATTTTTTTCACAGGAAATTTAAAAAATAGTTGTTGAATACCGGCATTTTTGTTATTGAAACTGAAAAGAATTTTTTAGTGTGTTGGCTACAGGCAACGCAACTGAAATTAAAATAATATTATGTATGGCAACTTACTCTAGTTGCCAATAAGTTAATCAATGTGAAAATGTTGTAAAATTTAATTACGACAGTTTGCCAACTGAAAATATTTAGGGAGTTCACAATAGCGTTTTAATATTTGTCTTAATATTGCAACGTTTCAATTTTAATCATTTAATTTGCATTGACAAGTTTGTTGTTTTTGTTTGCGAGTAAATCAAATTTATTACCAAGTGGACTATTTAAAAGTATAAAAATATGTGCAATATGGTAATGTTAAACTAAACAAATTAAAAATATTTCATTCAATAAGAATTCAAAATACTGAACTCCAGCCGGATTAAGAATTTATTCCTGATTTAAATTGAATTGAATAAATTTTTTATATATTTTTCTCACTTAAATGTCTGCACTATCTCTTTAGAATTTTAGGAAGCGATATTTAAAGTATTGTATCGCTTTGTATTTAGTTTCCATCTAAAAAAAAAAAAAAACTTTTTCTGATGAAATTTCTCTTCGGAATTATTTATTATTGCACTATAATTTTTCTATGTTACTGGGTAAGTCGATATGAGGTACTTTGTTAGATTCTTAGACAAGTAAGTCTGAAGCTTGAGCATCATAGGCGTGACCATATTGTTACGTTTTTAATTTAAAAAAAAAGCCGATTTGCTACTTTTCGCAGTTGCCAATAAAATAAGTTACACATTATTTGTTTTTAGAAGTCTTAGACAACAACTGTTAAATTATTAATTTCTAAAACGCCATGTTTTCAACTTCAGTGTGCACCACATGGATTTTAACACCCCCAGTAACTTCTTAATTGACATCATTATCCTTAACATAAGACTTCTGGAAAAGCTTGGTAAGCCATTAAAAGTTTGTTTGGTTTATCTTATGCCTATCCAAGCTTATAACATTCAAATTAAGACACTTCTTCGCCAAGTGGTTGCAACTGCAGAATGTTCGAGGAGGAACTAGATGCAAACTTGTGTTTCTTTATCCTAAATCGAAATTTAGGTAAATGAGAACAATCTTGAAGACATTATATAATTTTTTTTGCACGAAATCAGCAAATTATATTTACCTAGGGCGATCTCATCAACTGTTATTTTTAACTTGACAGTCGTTGTTTTATGCTTGCAGCTTTTTGGTGTAAAGTGCCCAGGAGACGTACAAAAAAACCCATCAATCACATAGTTGTGTGCGTGCAGTCGTTTCTTTTCGGCTACACGTACACGTTATCGGCACTGATTGATGAGAATCAAAAAATTTTGATATTTTTATTTGACGGCTGATTATTTGTACGTCTCCAAATCTGATTGACGAAAAAAACGTCATTTGCTTTGTGTTATTTGTTCTGTGACGACATGGAGAAGTGCGCGGATGAAAAAAATTAATTTGCACTTTATGAAAATGTACCATTGATCTTTGCAAAAAACCCAACAATCAAAAGTCTACAAACAGTTTTATAATTATTATAAATATTATATTCTGTAATTTGTCTAATCTTAATGGGTAGTGTGAATAAAAAAAATTACTTAAAACTTGTTTTTAAAACCCCAAATACATATGTAACGGGTGTTTTTTAGAGGTATAGAACTTCGAATTGAAATAAAACACAAGAAAATCGTTTTAATGTCCATCAATTTGGCTTTATTGGAAGGATAATTTTATGCCATTAATGTTTAAATATGATTTCGGGCATGTGGCCGCCGCGGCTGGCTCGAATAAAGCCAATTCTACAGGTCCAATTTTCAACCACTTTTTCGAGCATATGGGGCCGTATGTTGGCAATAACGCCACGAATGTTGGCTTCCAAGTCCCCTAACGTTTCTGGTTTGTTGGCGTAGACGAGCGACTTCACATATCCCCAAAGAAAATAATCCAATGGTGTCAAATCCCACGATCTTGGTGGCCAATTGACAGGTCCATTCCGCGAAATTATGCGCTCATCGAATGTTTCCTTCAATAAATCGATTGTGACGTGCGCTGTGTGGCATGTAGCGCCGTCTTGTTGGAACCACAACTCATCCACATTCATGCCATCCAATTCGGGAACAAAATAGTCGGTTATCATGGCTCTATACCGGTCTCCATTAACGGTAACTGACTCTCCAGCATTATTTCGGAAGAAGTATGGCCCAATGACTCCACCAGCCCATAGAGCACACCAAACAGTCAGTTTTTGTGGATGTAATGGCGTCTCAAGGGTCTCATGTGGATTCTCTTCACTCCAAATGCGGCAATTTTGCTTGTTGACGTAGCCATTCAACCAAAAATGAGCCTCATCACTGAACAAAATTTTGCGATGAAAATCAGCGTCGAGATCAATCTCATTTTCGGCCCATACACCAAAATCACGACGCATTGCATGGTCTCGCGGCTTTAATTCTTGCACAAGCTGGATCTTGTAAGGTCGCAAGCCAAGATCTTTGCGCAAAATCTTCCATAAAGTTGATGGACAAAGCTCCAATTGCTGTGCACGGTGGCGAATCGATTCATTCGGGTCCTCAACACTTTGCTCTACAGCGGCAATTGTTTCTTCGGTGCGCACTGTTCGACGTCTCTGCGGATGCGTATTATCACATAGAGTAAACGTAGTGCGAAAACGATCCATGGTTAACCGAATTAATTGCTCTGATGGACGATTATGTCGACCATAAAATGGACGGAGCTTGCGGTAAACTTCGCGAACTGAACCATTATTTTCGAAATAAATTTGCACGATTTGCAAGAGTTGTTCTTTTGTCAACCTGTTCATGATGAAATGGCAAACCAAACTAAATATTAATAACTTGACAGCTGACAAAATGGCCGCCAGTTAAAAGTGATGCCAACTTAAAGTTCTATACCTCGATAAAAAACACCCATTATTTATGTATGTGAATTTTGCGTTTAAAACAAATTTTTAACTAAAAAGCAAATACGTACGGGCATGATACAATAGTATAAAGGTACAACCACATTTGACGTACAAAATTAATTATGACTTTTTACCCGATTATTTGATTACTGTGTTTTTGTAAACAAAGAGTAGAACGTTGCCACACACATATAATGGCAACTTTAATTTAGGAATCCTTTTTTAATTGTGTAATATGAGTTTATAGTTTAATTCACATTTTTTTTTAAATTCTATATTCATTGGACATGAGGAAAACAAAATCTGTGTGTAATATGATCGTGAAGAGTTGACAAATGTTTGATTTATTATTTATTTCACCACATAATAAAAAAGCCTCATGGCTAGGCATGGAACATCAGTCTTAAAGCAGAATAACAGAAAAGTTTAAAATTATGTACTGAAAACTGTTAGGAAGCAGGATACTTGAAAAAACTCGTTTGCATGGCGAACATTGCAAAAATACTCGAGAAGTTGCAAAATCGGAAAAAGCCTTACAATTTATTAGAAATCGCTAAAACTATTAAATAGAAAAATTTCTAAATGCATTGAATAAATAACTTCAACTGCAAACAATAACAAACTCCCACAAAATCAGATAAATCGCAAAAAAAAACATTCGTAACATCGCAGAAATTGCAGTGTCTAGTAAAAGTTTTTGTATAATTGTCATTTCGAAATGAAACTTCAATGGACATAAACATTCAAACATTTGGTCATCGTTCGACGACGTAAGAAATAAACTATCGCCAGTTAGTTACGCAGGGAAACTTTCATCCAAAGTACTGATTGTGTGTATTTTCATATACACAAAAGTGTTTTTATATTTTACGAAGAATATTCGTCGTTGGTTCCAGTTGTGTTTACAGCAGCTTCGTCCAAACACACATGCTCCAACATTTGTATTTGAGGTAAAAAGCTTTGAAAGGTCTTGAATTTTTTTTTTCGTTTCTTTTCAAAATAAGAGCAAGCATTGCTGTCGTCAAGATGGCTGATGTGATCTCTTCTGCTCCTGCCGGTGTGAAATCACAAAACTTCCCTTTTAAAAGTTTGCACATTTTTCATATGCCTTGGACGTACCTGATGTAAGGCAATAAATAGTACAGTCAAGCACTAACACGAAGTCCCGCCTATGATTCCGAAGTGGAGCAGATGCTGTTCAGTTAGGAATTTCCTTGCAGATGTTCATTTCCTTGCTGTTCTATCTTTGCTGCTGCCGTTGTTGGTGCACTGAAAGGAAACCCTTCATTCAGACAATGAAATTCTTCATTGTATTAATGAAATGTTTCATTGAAAGTCAGCTAATGAAGCGCTTCATTGGATCAATGAAGAATGATTCATTGTATTTATGAAGTTAATTTTGGGGGCTATGTCATAAATAGAATGAAACAATTTCATTGGTTCAATGAAACTTTTTCATGTGTGTAATGTAGTTGTTTCATTGTTTTAGTGAAGTTTTTTCATACTATAAATGAGATTAATTCATTAATATAAAGAAAATTTCATAAATATAATGAAATTTAAGCAGAAAATAATGAAAATTTATTATTTAAACATGAAATTATATCCCCTGCAAACAACCTACTTAATAAAAAATATATACATATTTTTATTTTATTTAATATATACAAATACATATTTATGTACTTAATATATGTACATATGTATGTATTTATTAAAGTAAATACATTTAAAATTTAAGGAACTCATCAGTCGAGTTCAACCCAAATAATGCTTTTAGTAAGCCGAAAATTGAACATGTTTATAGTAAAACTCTTAAAATGTTGTTGAGAATCACATAACACAAACATAAGTTTAAAAGAATCAAAGAAAAATCTTAACAAAACAAGCATCTTTATAAGATGTTTGGCACAACCTTTTTGTGTTTGTATTGAGGTGAGGGATGTGAATGGATAAAAAAAAAGAAAAGAGAGAGATATCTGCTATACAATGAAGAATATTGCATTGTATAAATGAAATGATTTCATTGCATTTATGACGACCATAATGCTTTGAAATTAAAAGGGATTAGAAAAGTAAGAAATAGAAAATATTTTTTAACAAAATGACTTTTGATTTATTTATGTTTGACAAACTGTATACATTAATTAGATAAAATTTGTCGAACTTACTTTTATTTGCCCCAAATTGGCTAAAACGAAAATTCGTTTAAATAATGTAACGATTTTCATTAATACAATGAACTATGAAGAACACATGAAGAGCATAGATTGAAAGATTTCATATATACAATGAAATTGTTCATTGTATTAATGAAAAAAAAAATGAAAAAATTTAAATATTTTTAATTTTTTTTTAATTAAATAAACAACAAAGTAAAACAATTAATCAAAAACTCGGATTTCATAAACTAATAAGGTAGCATTAATTTTGAGAGTAAAAGATAATCCGGACAAACGTCAGAAGGGTAATATGGCGACGAAAAGAGAGAACGGTTTTACCTTTATATTATTGTATCATGCATACGAGTATGTACATATATTTTTTTTTTACTCACACTACCAAATGTCTTGTTTCTGTATTAAATATCGTTTGCAGCGTTGTCAACTTTTAAATTTCAAAAAGCACCAAAACCAGGAAAAAAGCGCGTATTTTAAGTAAAAAAGCACTAAATTTAAAATTTTATTATTCTATTTAAAAAATTTTGCACATCGTCGATTGGTTATTGGTTTGCTGCAAACATAATGCATTTTGAATATACTGTGCCGCAAACCAATAACCAACCGACGACATGTACA
The DNA here is from genome assembly GCA_949987645.1 of Tachina grossa. Classification (NCBI taxonomy): domain Eukaryota; kingdom Metazoa; phylum Arthropoda; class Insecta; order Diptera; family Tachinidae; genus Tachina; species Tachina grossa. Next base: position 211,843,473 of record OX465274.1, read on the forward strand.
CAAAAAATATAGGAATCGGTTGACCTTGCATTCCATTCCTAAGATTTGAAATTTGAGGCATCCGATACATATTTCTATAAGAAAAAGTAAACTCTTAAGTCAATTTGACGAAGCATTTTCTAGTTATAAAAAAAAAATTTTTTCGTCAATGAACAAACGAAGTTTTTGAGTTTAGTCAAATTGGCAGTAATCCACAAGCCTTTTTGATGTTAAGAACCGATTAGTCGTGTATTTTGAGCTCGATGGGCTTAGCAGTTGAAAATATTTTAAAATCAAGGCTTACAAAATTTGGTTTTTATTAAATTATACTATGGAAACATTCTCTCGGCTGCTATGTGACAAATATAATAAATTTTGATAGAAATAAAAATGGTAACTACTGCGTTTCAATATGGAAGTAACAGAAGTTTGATGGGAATGCAAGTTTTGATAATGCCTCAAACGAGTTCATATCAACTGAATCTCTCAATATTTTTCCAATTGCATTAAGTGAATCAATCTTTCTGCATCCATTGTCTATACTAGACAAAATTTCGATATTACACTATATTTGAGTAAATACTTGTATTATTTATGTCTTCTTTTTTGTATGACAAAACACTGTTTACATTAATTATGCTTAAAATTTTAAAGTTTGAGGGTAATATGGCACGCATTTATTCAACCAAGCCTTTTAAAATCTTAGTAGATTTTTTGAGATGCTCCATTTAACTTCAGAGCTTATGTTTTTTAATGAAAGACTCCCTCGAAAAAAATAGGTAAGGAAATTTTTCTTTAAGTTTTTGGTTTAGTGCCACCGCCTCGAAACAAAAAGCACCGAAAATCAATTTAAAAAAGCACTGAGCACTAACTTCGAAATTTGTCGCGTCGAAAATTTAAAAAAGCACTAAAAACAGTGCGAAAAGCACCGAGTTGACAACGCTGATCGTTTGTTTGTTTCGAATTTATTTTAAGGAAAATATGTTTGTTTTTTTAGAATGGTTTGCAGAACTAGAATTATTATTATTATAAATAATAATAATAATAGATGAAAAATTAGAGTGGAAGATAGAAAAATTATTATTTAGCTCTGTATATTTGTTTAATGTGCTTTTCTATACAAAGATTTTATAAAGTTTTAATTAATGCCGCTAATAACAAAAAATCATCATCCGATGAAGACATATGTATATGCCATCGCACACAACGAACACAAAATTAAAATACTGATTGACGATTTTATTTGTACGTCTCCGAAAAATCATCAATTAAACGACACTAACACATTTATACCGATTGATGGCTTTTTTTGTACGTCTCCTGGACACTTGAAGACTTCTTGGTGTGAATCCAGCCAGGTAGCCTTACATTTCGCAGTGTTGTATTTCATTTCGTTTGTTATATTTATCATATTATATCATTATTTTATTTTTAATTACAAAAAAAAAACAGTTTAGAGAAAGCAATTCAAAATTCGGTTCACTTGTCTTCTATAAACTGGCAGTTAAATTTAATTTAAAATTTAATTGAGTTTAAAGTGAATAATTGGAAAATAAAAAGATTTTGAAGCTTCTTATATATTTACCCCCATATTCATAAAATTTTAAACGAATTTGAAACGTATTTTATTTAAAATTTTCCATACAAAATTTTTTTAAAATGAATTTCAAATTCATTTTATTTTTTTATGAATATGGGGGTTATTAATTACAATACAATTGGAAATAAAATATAAAATCCAACTGAACCGTCAGCGACATTTGTGAAGTGGCCAGTTTATCTTTCATATCGTTGTATTTTGTAATACAACATATAAAGAATGTATCGTGGGAGATTATGCGAAAATCAACACTAGATTTCTATGGAAAAGCTAAGATTATTAAGGATAATTTTTTCGAAATGTCGTACTTGCTGTATGGAAAGCACTATACTTCGTGTTTACCTACACGCGCTACTGATTTCTATTGTTTTTGTCAAAATCTCTAAATGTTTGGAAATAATTTGTTTATTTTCAAATTAAAAATTCCTAGTTTTTCTCAAATAGTCGCATTATTTATACAATAATATCAATTGCTGACAACAATTAATTTAAAACTTCAGTTTGTTTTTATGTCTACTTTAAAGGTGAGTAATATATGAGTTAATAGTCTGCACAGAAAAAAAGAATTGTAAATACAACTAATTTATTTGTGAATACAATTAATTAAAATATTATTTAAAAAGGCACCTACAACGATTTTTGTAAATACAAACACACATTTGTAACATAACAAAACAAAATCAACTGAATTATTTTCAATTAAAATTATTGTGTTATTCACAATTGAGTTGTTTACAGAAAACAAACATTTTTAATGAATTTTTGTTTTTCAAATTGTAATATGTTGTTTCTTTGTTTTTTTTTAATTCTTTTTTATAATTTGGTTTTTTATTAAATTTTAACGATGTTTGGGATGAGTCGAACTGGCAACCTCTTGACTAATAGACTACCAGGCAGCGTTGCCATAATATTTTTTTGGAAAACTGAAAATTTAAAATAAAAAAACTGATTTACATGTGAAAAAACTGCTCATAAAAAATTCTTTAGTATTTTGTATATTTTGTGGGGAGGGGGTCTTAACCAACGTCTATACCTGATATATTTTTTTATCATGACTTGACAATGTTTGTCAAGTTGTTACGACGTTTTACCATCTCGAAAGCCTCATCGGCATCAGTTAAGAAAATATGGCTCTACAAATTTATAAAGTTTTAAATTAATTGAAATGAAATTGTTTTAGTTGCACTATGGGATATTTCGCATTAAATTACACAGGGAAATTCCCTTTTCCGAATCAACCTAAAGAAGTAAGTGGATCCAAAATTCAATAAATAAGGTAACTAAGATTTCTGCTTTTGTTTTTTGAGATATTTTTTTATTTGAAGTGCACAGTAATTTATTTATATAATACACTTGCTTAGTCAAAATAAAATGTTGTTTTTTCTGTGAATTACTAAAATTTTGCAGAGAATTCTGAAAAAATGCCTTAAAGCCTATGGGGTCTTTCATTTAATTTGGTATATACTAGTATTTCGTCGTGTTTTATCTCATTATATTTATAAGGGATCGAATTATTTCAATGAAAAAACTTGTTTTTTTCTTTCAATAAGGCAAGGCGAATTTATATTATTAAAGGGAGTGCTACGTCCGTATGAACCCAACTTGCAAACAATAAGACCAAATTCTATAAAGAAAAACACAACTTTCGTTTGAATTCTCTCTTGCTCTCTGAAAAAGTACTAATAAACCTTCACTATTATATTAAGCAAAATGGCTAAAACTATGGCTTCAGATATCGGAACTAAATAACAAACTTGTGATAAAGTAAAAAATTAAAAACTGCACAATTTATATAAAAACTTATTTTTTAAGCAAAAAAGTGCAAAACTGCTCAATGCTTATAAAAACTGTTAAAATCAGTTAAAACTGCACATTTGGCAACGCTGATCCCAGGCGACGTGTCGCAATTAGGCCACCCTTCATCTAAACGGCCTCTTACCTCTCAGCTAAAGAACAAACCGCTATTGGATACGCAAATAATGAATACACGCAAAACATGATTTCTTATGTTTCTTCTACATGTGCGCATTGCGTTGATATAATCTAAAAATAAATTTGTTGAGTAATTATCGGAATTCAGACGTATACAACACGAGCAATAAAAAAATAAACAACAACAAATACCACATGAGCGCGTTTTATCAATCAACAAGCAAGATAAACACCAACACAAACCAATTAAATTAAATGGTATTTTAAACTGGGCAATATTGATAAATATTGTATTAAATTAATTACAAATATTATTGAAATTAAATTTTTTTTTTTTACTTTGCTGCCAGCTGTTACTGAAATAGTTTTGCGATAGCTCTATGTTAACATCTGCTGACTCTATTAATTTAATAGGTGAATTGTGGTTAGCAATCCTAAAGGAGCGTTGCCACTTTCTAAATAATGTACTATGACATATTTAATTCCTCGTTATTTCTGTTCAGTTCTGTTTAGCTTAAACTGAAATAAATATTTAGGCTGAGTACATATTATGCCATTTTGTGACATCGCACATAAATATTGATAGTGTGTACTGTCAACAACTTTTTTCATTTCCCATATTTTTTCGTTGTATGTCAAGAAAATAAATGCCAAATATTAAATTCGGCCTCATGGTCACATATGGTCCCAGTTTGCAAATATATATACATATATATCCTTTTGTACTCTTAAACGTTTCTAATGACACATACGACAGCAAACAGCCAACAATGCAGCATCTCGAAGTGCTTGTGCAAAAATTAAAAAATTAAATAGACATGCCGAAAATATCAAAAAAGAAAAAAATTAAACAAATGATAAAAAAGTCAATTTAAACAACAACAAAAAATAAACATCAAAATGCAGTTTTCACAAAAATCTCAGAAAAAATAAGAAGAAAAACTATATAACTTGTATCTATGTAAATAGTACATAAGTATGTATATAAATATTGTACATACTCGTTTATATGTTATATATTTAATTTTTTTTTCGGAAAAAAGCACAAACTGCTAAGTTGCATGCAACTATCAGTAGACATTCAACAGGAACATATATAAAAAAAATTATATATTATAAAGACAAAAAATCTAGATAAAAAAAGCACCAATAACAAAGCGTTTTTAATGTGCTTTGTCTTCTTAGACACACACACACACACACACACACACACACACGCGCATACACACACACACACACACACATACACACACACACACACACACGCACGCACACAAAATACACAGTTGCAATAAGACTTTAACAGAGAGTGAACTTAGCGAATAGACCGCGAGCGGGGGATAGAGATACAGAGAGAAAGGAGCCAATCGTACCCATTAAAAAAATGATGCAAAGACAGACACAATTACTTTACTTTAGTTGCATGTTAGCTTATTGCTGCTGCTTAGGCTGCAAGGTTTTTTTCTTGCGGATGGTTTAGCTAGTAAATTGGAAATGCTTCGTTGCATCGGCACGGTAAGAGTTAGAATGAACAAAAAGTTCTAATGGAATGCGAGGAAATCACCAAAGAGAAGAAAAAAAGTATTGTATAGAAAGTATGAAAGCTAAGGAATTTGCGACTGCAACAGTTGAGTTTATGTATTTAAAAGAAATTTTCTTTTTTCTTTATCAATATATTTTCTTTTTGGTTTAAAAAGAGTTTTAAAATCCTTTACTCTATACATATTAAATATTAGACACACTCACATACATACATACATATTTATTATACATTTTTCAGGTATTCGTTATGACCGTCTCGTAAGACTTGCGCATCTTCATGACTTTTAGGAATTTCGCAAAGAAATAGTTGCCGCAGATACATATATCGTGCCATAACAGCTAAAAAAAAGCTTAAGCGACATAATTTTCGAACTTAATTTTTTTTTACCAAAATCGCTCATTTGCGATCGTTAATAATCGATTTGCCTTAAAAAAACGAGGTCCAAAAAGTTTTTCGGTTAAGCTTTTTTGGCAGTTATGGCTTGATATAACTTCAGCAGAAGGCTAGCTTGCAAATAGGCTTTTAGGGGAATAATACATATGTTTACAAATTTTTTTAATATTGCTTGATTTAGAAACTACTCACCACTAATGCCCGTTGTTTCTACAAACAGGTAATTTACCTACGAGTTTTACCTACGAGTTTGGCTTATAAAATTTAACTTACACGATAGATATCTGTAATCTAATGGATATCTAGGCTAGAAATAACGGCCATAAGCATTGTATTATATTGGTGCGTTCCCCGATAGCGAAATGAAAGCTAAACCAAACCAGTTGTCCACGAATGGTTAAATTTTGATTAGTTACTGTAGTAATATTGTCGATGGAAATTTTCATGTCGACTTCGTTCGACTCTGTTCGAATATGCGAAAACATTGATTTTTCCTTGCGAAAAAATCGACATGTACCAAATGTAGCCCATCTCGGATTTAATGCTTAAAAGTATGCAACATTGTTTAAAATTATGTGCGAAATATGTACTGCTCACATTAGGTTTGTTCATTTACTAAAAATTGTTACGAATTTGTAAAAATTATTACTGAAAAGTGTCCATTAACTCAAAAAGTTTGTAAGGAGAGAGCGTCAAGAGAGAGAAAAAAATTTAGAGCCAAAAAAATTCCTACAAATTATTACTAGCAAAATTTTTACTTGCAAGAATATCCAAATTATAATACACAGAGAAAAAACTGCCTCATAGAATCAATAAGATTTTCTCTATGAAACGTTTTTAGGCTAAGGGGTATCCCAGCAGAAAGAAGCGAAGATTTTTTCATAGAGATTCCTTATTGTTGTTATGTGGTAAATCTTATTAATTTTATCAAGAAGAAAACCACATAAAATCAAGAAGAAATCTTATTATTCACAACTTTTTTTACTCAATGTCCATTATTTTTGGCACCAAAAAAACAATCCATAGAGAAAAACTTCTTGATTCTATTAGGTTTTCTTATAAATTGTGAACTATATGGATTTCTTATTGATTTTATTAGGCTATCTTATTGATTTTTTTAATAAGGTTTTCTTCTTGATTTTATTAGGTTCCTATATGATTATGTGTAAAGCATCTTATTGATTTTTTTAATAAGGAAATCTTCTTGATTTTATGAGGTGTCTTGTTATTTCATATCTATAAATAGACACAGACAATTTTTTTCATGATCTTTTTCGTTTTTGTATATGCATGTTTGCAAAATTATTTCAATGGTTATCAGTCTGCTTGTTAGCATCTTGGTTAGAGTGTTTGTCTATCAGTCAGAAGTTTGCTGGTTCAATACTTGTCTCCTTTCAAGTAATAATATGTATGTATGGTGAGTTAATTAATTAAGAATACAATATAATATGTATGTATCTATGTAAGTATGTATAGCATGTATAGTATAAATAAATAACATCTACATATACTACATACATACATAAGTATATGGTATAGAATTTAAATGAAAATACATAAGCAAAGAATAAAGAAAGACATATTTTTTTATTTTATGAGGTCGACTCATAAAATCAAGAAGAAAACCTTATTAAAAAAATCAATAAGATAACCTCATAAAAACTACAAGATTTCTTCTTGATTTTTTCAAAAAGGTTTTTTCTATGAAATTAATAAGATTTCCTTATTGAAAAAAAACCATAGAGATTTCTTATTAATGTTGTTCTATTTTATGAGGTATTTATTAGGCACTGTTTTCTCTGTGTATATAATATAAAATTAATTATTTCAAAAATATCTGAAAAAAGAAAACAGAAAAATTTGTATTTCTTTGTTAAAAAAAAACATGCGTACGTATGTAAATAGAAAGCATGTTTTCTTAATTTATAGTTTTTCTTTCAATAAGCCACATAAATTAAATTTTAATGGCAAACAATTTTGTTTGTTTCTCATATATGATCAGAGATGGAAAGTCGCACTTTTGTATTTGTTAATGAATAAAAATTAAAATATTATGAAAAATGCATAAAAATCGTAAAAATACATGAAACTGTGTAAAGAATTTCATATTAAATGTCAATTTCTAAAAACATTTGCAATTTAAAATACACCAGAAAAAGTACAATTGTATCATGATTTCCATCCATGGTTCTGATATGAATAAAATTTTCTTGCAAGTTTTTACAACTAAAGCGTTCATTTACTCAGGTATGTGATGAAAAACGATTTAGACACAAAATCAATTTGAAAACGATAAAAGGTGTGATGTGTTTTTTATAGTCGTTGTGTCAATAATTTTAAAATTCGTTTTTAATGTTTTTTCTAAAAATGTTTGATTAATTTCTTTTCACCATCTATTATATGGTTAAAATTTTATCTTTTAGTGTATTTTTTGAAAGTCAGCAGTTTCAGATTGCCTCAATAATTGTATTCAAAATCGATTGGAATTCATTACACCTTTTCAAAACGATTGCTTTGAAATCGTTTTCCATCACATACCTGACTATTTGATATTTGGGAGAGTAATTTTGTAAATGTCTGCCTTACTCCCTCCCTCGTTGCTAGTTTCTACTAGGAAAGTAATTGAACAGACCTATTGTTTCGCAGCTGAAACAAAAATGATGCCAGAAACATGTTGCATGGTAAAACATGTTGCAAGATATATTTTCTGTGTTTTTCTCAATAAGAACAGACTACTACTTTTGCAAGTTTATTTCGCATATATTTCATACCAAATACTTTTACATGTAGACAGAGTACCAGGCTATAATCGTCAAGAAAGCTTAACCGATAAAATTTTTTACCTCGTTTTTTTTACAAAAATCGATTATTTATGATAGCAAGTAATCGACTTTGATAAAAAATTATATTGCTTAATATTTTTTGACAGTTATGTTACGATTATTATATAAGCTTATCCATTGCAGGAAGTTCTCTTTCACAATTCCTAACCACCAAATACATATATACATAACATATATATATATATATTAGTATATAACAATGAATCTACTTCATTTATAGTCTGTAAAAACTTCATTAAGACAACGAAACAAATAAATTTAATTCATGGAACAGTTTCTTGGAACTAATGAAAATGAATGAAGCGTTTTTTACTGATCCAGTGAAGGCTTTCAATGACAAATTTCATTGATACAATGAATAATTTCATTGTCTGAATGAACGGTTTCCTTTAGTGTGTAGTATATACTAAATATCTTACTAATGTTGATGTTTTGGGATTTTTTGACATCACAATATTGTATGGTAGTGGCAGCGTTGCTCATTTCCGATATTTTTTCGTTGTGTGGCATTGCGATAAAACAACATAATCATATCCCCCCTTCCCCTTAATAAAAATAGCCGATGTGATTTTCAAAACGTCGACACGTATTTTTTAATTTTTTATTTTTTGTTTTGGTTATGGCAGAAAATCAAATTTTAATTAATTTTAATATTTATGATTATGGCTATTGCGTTATGGCACGAACGACACCTGCAATAAAAAAATTGTCTATAAACAAATGTTTACATAGAAATTACCAACAATGTTTGTACGAACTCCGGCTACTAAATACAATAGGTAGTAAATTGAGCAATTGTTTACACTTGTAACGAAATTTTTCACTAGCTCGTTTTTGACACAAACCGATGATCAAACCCCTGTAATTTAAATGGGTTTGATGCAGAGCCACCGAGACAAACACGAGAGAAATGTATTCGCGTATGTGTATTCATTTTTTATAAGAAGCCGATTGATGTTCGGCACTCTAGTGCTACTTTGGATAGCTCAGGTTTGATAACAGGTTTGTATCTAAAACGAGCTACTTAAGTATTTAAATTAATATGCCCTAATATATGCAATATTTTTTTTAACACTTGTACGTTTTTATCAATTAGGCCTTAAATTTTAATTTGTTGTGAAATCAGTGTTGCCAGTTTCTTTATAATTATGTAAAACTTATTCTATTTAATAATTGATGCACAGGGTGTCTCATAAAAAAATTTAAGTTCAGAAGATCGATTAAAACATAGATATAACTTTTAGGGAAACTATTATAATTACTTATTTTTTAAAAATTTGCTTGTTCTGTAAGCGAGAATGAAATGCATATAGACTTCGGTATTTTATTTATTACTTATTAAGATTTATAATTTGGGAGTTTATAGCTTAAAACCGGGTGCCCGCCATTAACGCAATGCACCGAATTTAGTCGGCTCACTGCAAGAAATCCATCCTTACTCATATTATAAATGTGAAAGTGAAGAGCTACATTACCAGTGTCACATATAGGATATTTTTTATCCGGTTCGTAGCCGGTTTCTTTATATTTGTTGCGGATTTTTTTTTTCGAAAAACGCGTTTTTGGCTGGTTAGGTTAATTTTTGTTTTGGGTTTGATTGTTTAACCATTGTTAAAACAGGATTTTATGTATTTTTTAAACACATCAAAGCGAGCGGAGCCGCGGGTAAAAGCTAATAAGTAATAAAACCCAAATGGCCCATCTCGAATAAATAATGTAGTATTATCCAAATTTAAACCCTCGGGTTGGCGGCACAAAATTGTTAAATGTAAAAATATGCTCAGCAAGATTTGCCATTTCACCATGATTAAACTAACAAACGAACAATGCTTTCAAATCATTGAATTTTATTATGAAAAGTTAATGATCTGAATTTTATTATGAAAATTCAATGAATTAATTATGTATATTCAATAGACTAGAGATGAGCGATCGCGTGATTTTTTAATATGATGTTGCTCCCAGTAAACGTTATATCTAAATAGCTGTTCTATCAAAGTGCGATCGTGATCACGGTTTAGCAGTGTTTTATTTGTAGCAGTTGTGTTATTTTGAGAAATACTAATAATAAATACTTAAGAACAGTAGTAGTGAAATAAAACAGTGACAATACATTTGAGCACTTCTGCTTTAAAAGTATTTATTAGAATTTGGCTTACAAAGCGATACCAACTTTAGCCAAATCAAATTATAAATATAGAAACAAATGAAGTTCGAACAATAACAATAAAACTAACTAACAGTTAATAGCTATGGGATTGTGGAAAAAATTAAAATATACTTAATAGTAACAAACCAAAAAAGTTTACATTACGCTGCAGCCAAACGTTCAATTAATCGCTTTCGATTTCATCACAAATACTGTGTGTCAAAATTCCTTGAAATTGATTGCTGTGGCACAAATTGATAATCAATTTTATATTTTAAATGCCACCTACGAAGAAACAACTCAAATTTGTAGCTTCAATCAATGTGTGCTGTGACCAGCAGTTCAAATTGAAAATTAAATTGCCATATAAATGGATAGGTGAATTTGAAAGCAATCTAGTTATCAATTAGAAAAGCTTGATTGTGTTAGTAAAAAAATTGTGAGTGTATTGAAAATTGAATGGAATTGAAAGGCAAAAATTGAACGTGTGGCCCCCAAGTTAAGTAGAACAAAAATAAGCAAATTAACATTAACATCTGCATAATTAATAAAGAACAAACGACAATGGCAAGACTGTTGTAAATTTAGAGATGTTAGAATTGAGCTTTCATTACAAAAAAGCTTTCAGCAAATTGTAATACCATGAATCAAAACAATTCCCATATTCCATTTGCAATAACGGCTGGGTATATAAAGCAGAAATCTACATTAACTGACACCACACACAGTGGACCAAACAATAAAGAACGCTGATGATGAAAACAGCTAGTTGTTTCGTTCTACTACGTAATTGTCAGAATATTTACAACTAACTTTGGTGTTATTTGTTCATTAATAATTATCACATGTTATTTGGCTTACAAAAGCGATACGAACTTTAGCCAAATCCAAGAACATAAAATATTTACTCAGGGTAATAGGTACTTAAAGAACGCATTGTAAAATAAAACTCACATGCACATGTGCATATGCATTCGTGCATATAATTGTAATTTATTGAGTTATTTTAAACAAAAAGGCAATTTATTATTTATTTCCATAAATAGGAAACATACACACACAAAAATTTTATCAAAAATTAAAATTGATTTAGAAAACAATTTCTGCACAACATTAAATTTTTTTGTATTAATTTGGAGTTATCGAATATATAACTCTCGTTGTTGGTTGAATTTAACAAAGAAATACTTTGGTAATTTAATATGTAATTCAATTATATCTGTGTGTATTTATGCTGTATTTATGTATATTGAATGATGTTACAAGTAGTTACATTTGTTAACTGGAATTAACACTTGAATCACACGCATTAGCCTGACTGACAGGCCGACTGATGCCTGCTTGTAAGCCTGCCTGCCTGCCTGACTGCTTTCGTTCTTGGCTGCATTTTATTTAAAGAGTAATTAAAACTAGCAATTATTAACTGAAAAACAACTTTTTGTTTTATGTACACATTTCAGCATTTTAAACCGCAACCAAGCATAACTAACCTTAATGGATAAATCAGAAGTACAATAAAACAGAAGAGATCTAAAAAATAAATAAAAATAAAAACAAGCAAAGAAATGTTACATGCAGTTTAATTTGTGGCAAGAAACTGCATTCCTGAGAATTAGAAATGTTAGAGGAAAAAGCAAAGAAATTATAAATGCAAATGCTTGCGTGCTGCCGGTCTGCAAATTTAACACCGGCATAATGCATGAGCATTATTGCATGCAGCGGAAAAATGTAAATGCATTTGTTGTTATAATCTTAAAAGCGCATCTTTTGTCTATGCAACAGTACACAAATAATTCTAGATGCAGCCTAGTTGATGAGGAAACCGTGGAGGCAGGATAGAGAATAGAGGAATGAAAATGCAGCAATAACAACAAACTTGCCAAGTTATCTAGGCTTGACCATGAACTTGTTTAGCCAGACATGAAAGTTTATTAAACTCAAGCAGCAACAACGAAGTGAAAAATTATACCTATGCACTAGAGGCCTGCATAAACAGTCTTCAAAAGTAAATATGTCTTGCTTTTTAAATGTATTCTCGTGGCATGTATTATACTAAACCAATAATAAATGATGTCGTCGTTTAATAAGCGAAGCACCATGAATGTATTGATGTCCGTGTATATGAGTGTATACAAGCGATGTCGCGAAGACTTCTTGTTCGTAAAGCACCTCATACACGTTTCAATTCAATTCTGAATTGAGTCTTTCAATTGAATTGGTTCTTGGCCACACACTTCATAAACTGAATTGAAAGATTTTCATTCAACTGCCAAATTTATATTTTTTTCACAATTACAAATTTAAAAATTTAAAACTTCTATTGCATTCATTCATCACTTTTTAAATTTTTTATCTAAATTTCAATGAAATAAAATACAATTTTAAAAATACATAACTTTTTCTATACAAAAATAATCACGAAACTCGAGCACACACAGCACAATCGAATTGAACGATTTACTAGTCAACATGAAAAATCAAAATCTTTTGATTTTTCTTCAACCAACTAGACAACTGCCAAACTAATCAATTGACAAAGCCATACACGCTTTGATTTGAACAACAACCGACTCAATTGAAAGTTGAATTGAATAGTGTATGGAGTGCTTAACAAACACTCAAAAGAAGTAGTGTTGATGCGTGTATGCTTGTTATTTATCATAATGTACATTTGAGTGTATGTGTGTGTAAGATATAGATGGTTAGCTATTATGTGTTTAAGGGAGGTTTCTTTAAAGCAAGCGCAAGGAATGTCAGTGCATGTGTGCGTTTTTCTGTGCGTAGAAAAATAAAAGATCATACACACAACGTGTATGCGTATGTATATGCATGACGTTTGTATACGCGCCCATGCGTATGATGAAGCAAGCATGACAAATTCTACCGTCGCGAAGTATTTCCTTCTTTACTCCTATACCTGCAATAACTGAAACAAATGGCCTGCCAACCGTCTTGTTTAGCCTTTGTCTTAAAAGTTCTTGTAAGTGGTCTTTTGCATGGGTATAATATGTACATATGTATGTATGTTATATAGTAAATATCGCTAATTTACTGCAATAATGTCATAACTCAAAAATACTGGTATTGCAGAAAAAGCTCAATGAAGACATGAAAATATATTATTCTCTAATGGGATGGTAGTACAAGCTTTTTTTTTAAGAAATGTTTACACAAGATAAAATACGAAATACCTAACTATTCTGTGAAAATGAATTTTTTTGAGTTAAAACACTATTGAAGTAAATGAACGATACGTATGTACATATATACCGTCACCTAACATTTAAAAGGCCGTAACAACCAAAAAAAGTTCAAAATAAACTTTTTGATTGATTATGATATGATTAACCGAAATACATATTTCTTTAAAATTTTACACACATATGTTCAAAAATACCAATTTTATCCCTTTCAGACCTAGCTTAATCGATTGTGCGATCTGCCTTGATTGACCTCAAAATGCATTAAAAATTATTTTTTTTTTGTCTATTAACCGGCAAGCAGTGATTGTGAGGTCTTGTTTCTTTCTCAAAAAATAAGAGAAACAAAAAAAAAACAACATAAAATAAAAAATACAGCCTACGTATCGTTGTGTCTTACAAGGAGTGTCCACATGCGTCCACCAGGTGAGTGTTTTCGTAAAATATTTTTGATATATGCTCTAAAAATTACTGGTGGCAACAGCAAAATGAGATTTTTCAACAATTCAGTGCATTCCTGGTGGTATTGTGCATAGTAACAAGTAGCCAGTGTTCAAGGAAATTCAGATAGCACAATTGTGTTGATCAGGCACAAGATGACATTTTGCTTTATGCTCACGTTTGTGTTATCTGATGTTGACTTCAGCGACGATGATAATGCTGCTGACGAAATCTGGATGTCTTTAGATGAAAATGCAGAATAACAAAAATTAAAAATTTTAAAAACCCCCGACTTTTTTCAGAAAAGACGTTATATCTTCTAAACGGCAGGACCGATTTTCTTCAAACATAGCTAAGAACCCTCTCGATCAAGTCATCTCTCAATCAGAAAAAACTAAATTAAAATCGGTCCAGACGTTTGGCCTGTACGTGGACAGAGACAGACACACAGATACACAGATACACAGACACACACTACAAACTTATAACACCCCTTTTTTAGTAGGGGGTTAAAAATAAAATAATGAAAGCATTGAAAATATTTACATGTTTGAGTCTACCAATAACAACCCAGATAGACCGATTGAACAACTAAACTCCCCAGATATAACATTGTTTCATTCCCGAGTATTGAGCTTCCGACATCATCGTGTTATCAACAAGAAATCATCCACAAAACTTTGCCAGAATATCTAAATAAATATTTTCTAAAAACCCATTATCAATGAGTATAATAACTACGGTGGTCAGGAAGTGAGCTGTATAGCTTCGAGCATTAAATGGTTCTACGAATGCGCGATCGTATTGGGGTGGCTTGTTCACCCGGCGATCAAGGTGTACTGGTCCTACAAATATAGAGTTTCTCTCTTATTTAACTCCATGTACAATGATAAATTCCTGGAACTTAGACCAAATACGCACTTTTCAGACTATTCCGAACTATACTCAATAAATAAACGATGTACGGACAGTTCAATTAGTCATCGAAATAGTTGGAAAATGGTGAGAGAATTTGTCAACTGAGATCAAAAATTATTCAATTGATGAACAAATGATTCATTCCCTTTAATGGGAGTTGTACTGCACGAAAAGTTACTCGTATTAGGTCAAAGCCATGACTAGTTGTATTGTAAATCTGGTATGCGCAACTTTTTATGGTAGTTGACTTCCAAGCTTTTCAGGGAGCTGGAACGTTTAAATATTTTGTATCAAAGGACAGGCATGTATATTTAAATAGATTTTTTACAGTAATTCCACTACCTATGTCTGCCAAAGATCCTGTTGGTAAAATTGAAGGATAGAACAAATATCTTAAGCACCGTTGCCCGGCCAAGTATCAACAGTTATTAAAAATTAAAACGCTTTTAAAGGTCTGCAGTATTACAAGATTAAAATAAAAACTAAGAAATGTATTGTCAAAGTATTTTTCCTTTTTCCTGATCTAGCGATATATAACTAACTCTTCAATTGAATACCGAAAATAATGCAAGCTTCTTGGATTACCTAGTCGTAAAGTATACTACTTTTTACTATCAAAATGGGGATAGGTATACTGTTGAAGTCTTCTTTGAGGTTTTTGGGATACTTTGTTTAACAAAAAACAAAGACTGCTTCGAGAAATATTGCTTAAAATTTCAAACTCCATTAAATTGTTTTTTGTTTATTTTTTAACTAATCATTTTTAGGGTTCCGTACACCAAAGGTGAAAAGGAACCCTATTGTTTTCGCTACGCTGTCCGTCTGTCCGTCACACGGTATTTTCTCAGGAACCGTAAGAATACGGACCTGAAATTTGGACAGAGTATGTAGAACCTTGGCCGCTACAACAACAAATACATGAGAATTAAAAATTAAAGGCTGTTCCAAAACGAGCAACGAAAAATGTTAAAATCCCATGTAATATACATAGAATTGTATGAACATATGTATATTGAAACTTGAAATTTGTAAAATTAGTGTATTTTTATACAGACTACAACAATTAACACTAAAATTTAAAAAAATTTAAATTAAAGGGTGGTCCATCAGTTAATGCAATTTTGACTATGTAATTTTGACTATGTAATTTTGACACTTGCTATATCTTGGAAACCGTAAGAGGCAAACACTTGAAATTTTCAAAAACGGTAAAACCAAAAAAAAAAAACCAAAATTATAAAATCGCCAAACCAAAAAAAAAAAAAAATCGCCAAAAATTAAAAAAAAATGTCTAAGACTAAAATAAATCGCCAAATTCGAAAAAATCTCCCAAATGAACAAAATCGCCAAAATGAAGAAAACGCCAAAAATCGAGAAAAATCGCCAAAACGCGAAAATGTCGCCAAAACCAAAATAATTGTTTATATGAAAAAAAATCGCCAAAATTAAAAAAAAATCGCCAAAATGAAAAAAATCGCCAAAACTAAAAAAATCGCCCAAACGAAAAATAAACGCCAAAATGAAAAAAATCTCCAAAATTAAAAAAAAAATGCCAAAACTATATATTATATAGGCTGAAGTTAGTATTAAATTACATATCTAGTGTTTGTACGGAACCCTTCGTGCGCGAGTCAGAGTAGTACTTTACTTAATTCATTTTTTTTGTTTTGTTTGTTATTGTCTGGAGAAGAAGAATATGAAAGAAAAAATTAAGAAAATTGCACGGAACAGGGTAAAACGGGGAAAAAATTGCGGTTGATATTTTTTCTGTTTTTGACCAAATTGGTATAAATTCAGTTTCAAGTCTACTCAGTTTCTTTCGAGATGCGAACGAAGTCGCGGGAAAATTCTTGTTTCCAATAAAATATTTCATTTACTCTTATGTAAATATGTGTATCATTTAATTGAAAACTAAAGGAGAGATGATGTCAAATTCTCAGCAAAACGTTTCCATTTATTTCCCATTATTTATTTTCTTGCGTCGTACGATAAAATTAATGTATTGTTTGTCGCCGGTAGCGGCTGTTAAGGCTCAGTTAGCCGACTGTAATGTAATGTAACTGCAACAGTAAGAAACAGCTGATCGATTTTGCTATGTGAAAAATAATGAAAATGGTTATAGAGATGTAATGTAACGTAACCTGCTTTTCATATAAAAATATCAATCAGCTGTTTTCTACGTTACAGTTACATTACATTACAGTCGGCTAACTGAGCCTTTAGGTGTCTTTCAGCCGATCGGCTGTAATCTCTGGTTTGTACTCATGTGCAAAAACAATACAAACACAAATTGAGCAACCCTTCTCATTGTTTTTGTTTCACTCTCTTCAGAGAACGAAACAAACAATATGAAACAATTTGTATTGTTTGTTTTCATACTCTGCTTTTAAGTAAAAAGAAATCAAAGCAAAAATAAATTTATAACGGTAATAGTATCGACTATTTTTATTACCGAAATCACGTACTAACTTCTGTATCGCACAATAAATAGCATAGCTATTAGTGATGAGTGATAACGTGATTTTTTAGTAATGTTGCTCCTTGTGAACGTGATTTTTAAATTGCTGTGATCACAGTTTAGCAATATTTTGTTTGTAGCAGTTCTGTTATTTTGAGAAAATCTAATAAGAAGAGCAGCAGTGGAATTAAACAGTGACTGTGACTGTGATCACGGTTTAACACATTTCAGCTCTTCTGCTTTAAAAGTATTTATTAGTATTGGTGTCTTGATAAATACTAATAAGAGCGACAAGAATAAACAATTAGCAATCAACCCCATCCATACATTGACACAGTGATGCCAACTTAGCCCTTTTAGGGCTAGATTTAGCCCGTTTTCAGTCAGTCAAAACGCGAAAAAAAATTTTTAGCCCCAAACTAAAAAAGGCGCAAACCTAGCACTTTTTACAATAATCTTTCAGCCCTTTTAGCCCCTTTTTAGTTTTTGCTAGATATGGCTACATTTAAACTTTTGCGAACTTTTTCTTCCTTTAATCTAGCAAAATAAAATGAGTAAAAAGTCGATATTTCTTTACCAATTAAAAAAAAAAAGAATAATATAGAGTGATCTTTTATTTCTTCCAAATATTTTATGCCTTGAAAGTTATTCAGTACAGCCTAAAACAGATAATGTATGTTTTTGGAAGAGCGAGAAATCGAAATTTTATTTAATAACGGCCAATTTTAAATGTATCTACTTATGTAAACATTAGTCTCCTGCACAAGACATCTTATAAGAACTTTCAAGACATGAGGGATTTTTCAAATGCTTTACTACAGCGAAATCTTATAAAACAAACGTGAACAACATTGTTAATTTTAATTATTATTCGAACTCCATTTGTTTCTATATTTGTGATTTGAACGGGCTAAAGTTCGTATCGCTTTTTAAGCCAAATTACATGTGATAATTATTAATGAACAAATAACATCAAAGTCTGTTGTAAATATTCTGACTAACAACACATAGTTGAACGGAACAGCCAGCCGTTTTCGAAGGCCACTAAACCTTCATCATCAGCGTTCTTTTGTGTTTGGTCCACTGTGTGTGGTGTCAGTTGATGTAGATTCCTGCTTTATATACTTAGCATTTTATTGCAAATGGAATTGTTTGCAAGAAATTTGTTTGAGTATTGTAGGTATAAGAGTCAAGAAGAAAATACTTCGTGACGGAAGAATTTGTGATACTTGCTTCTTTCTACGCATGAGCGCGTGTACAAACGTCATGCATGTATGTGTGTATGATTTTTTCCCTGCAGTCAGACTGGGGCCAAGTGTCTCTATGTCAACACTAAAATTCTAGCAGTAGTTACATTGTCTACAATTTCTATTCTATTCGTCGGTATAAAAGAAATAGAGAAAACAGATGTGGTGTATTTCTGGTGGATTTTGCAACAACTTGTCAATATACATAAATTTGTATGTACGTAAGGTATATAAATGTACCAGTATATGTCTGGTTGGTATGTCTCCATGTTCCCATAAGAACTATGAATTCACTACCTAGTCAATTGTTTTAGTTTTACTAGTAGATTTTCAATGACAAGTACGTGCTAAATGTCTATAGCATAAAGTATTGTATGGGGAATAATTGTAGAGTAGTACTGGTGTCAAAGTCAAAAGCGACTCAGTACATTTTCACTATTCGCACTTTCTGCAGGGTTATTTTTCTGCGCACATGCAAAGGCACACACATGCATTAACATTAGTTGTATGTGGCTAACCACATAATAGCTTACCATCTACATATTACACACACACTCAAACGTACAATATGAAAAATAACAAGCATACACTAATCAACAGTACTTCCTTTAAGCGTTTGTTACAAACAAGCTGTCTTGCGATATCGCTTGTTACAACTGATATACACATACACCAATACATCCATCGTGCTTCGCTTATAGTACGACAGCATTTATTATTGGTTTAGTATAATACATGCGACGTGAATACATTTAAAAATCATGACGTTTTTACATTTCAAGACTGTTTACGCAGCTCTCTAGTAAACATACATATGTATATATATTTCTATTATATATGTACATATGTATATGCTAACTATTTTATCTAAGTATGTACATACCTTATTGAAATGTAATATGAAATGTAAATGAAATATGTACAATATTGAAGCTCTCAAGCTATGTATGTGTTGATCTCATGATAGTTATTTATATTACAAAAATTGATTTGATGTTTTTATTTTCAACAGAAACATTTTAATACTAGCCCCTTTTCGCGCTTTTTCGAAAAATTTTACTATTTTTTTATTTTTGAATATTTTTTCAATTTAGCCCTTTCTAGCCCTTTTTTCAATTATTTTTACGCGTTTTGAGTCTCAAAAGTTGGCATCACTGCATTGAGATGTCGTATAACAAGCAGTGAGACAATAAAATTGCAAATAGGAAAATGTGAGCTGTATAGTTGCCAGAAAAGACGATTTGACGATTTTTTCTTGACAAAAGCTGAATGTATAAAAAAAATTAATGTGGTAGCTTTATTTACTGTAAAGCATGAATGAACATCATGTAGCAAATTTTTGCAAATCGAATTCACACGTATTCTTATTCTCTTTCATTTAGTCTTATCTGAGATACATTTTTGGTTATATTTTTACTCATTTTTCTCAAACGAACTGCGAGAAATTTACTGTTTATGCTGTTAATGTTAAAAAATGCTTTTGCTTACGTGAAAATTAAAAATTATTTTCTCTTACAAATTGGTTTTTAGTAGTTTTAAACTCAGAATTTAAGTGAATAATAATGTTTATTTATTATATTTTGTTGAAACGGTTTTCTGGAAAAAAATTTTTTCATAAAAAATATCATATAAGAATTACTTTTATTAATTTTTTCTGACCAAGATAAATTTAAGGTTGTGTAAGTGAGCGAAAAAGATAAACACACAGCCAGAAGCAATTAATAAAAGTAATTCTTATATTATTTTTTATGAAAGAATTTTTTGAATAAGATAGAATTTTTGAAAGAATAATGAACAATAACACCCGCTATGCATGTATCGGGTGTTTTTTTAAGAGGTATAGAACTTCGAATTGAAATAAAACACAAGAAAATCGTTTTAATGTCCATCAATTTGGCTTTATTGGAAGGATAATTTTATGCCATTAATGTTTAAATATGATTTCGGGCATGTGGCCGCCGCGGCTGGCTCGAATAAAGCCAATTCTACAGGTCCAATTTTCAACCACTTTTTCGAGCATATGGGGCCGTATGTTGGCAATAACGCCACGAATGTTGGCTTCCAAGTCCCCTAACGTTTCTGGTTTGTTGGCGTAGACGAGCGACTTCACATATCCCCAAAGAAAATAATCCAATGGTGTCAAATCACACGATCTTGGTGGCCAATTGACAGGTCCATTCCGCGAAATTATGCGCTCATCGAATGTTTCCTTCAATAAATCGATTGTGACGTGCGCTGTGTGGCATGTAGCGCCGTCTTGTTGGAACCACAACTCATCCACATTCATGCCATCCAATTCGGGAACAAAATAGTCGGTTAGTCGGCTCCAATTGCTGTGCACGGTGGTGAATCGATTCATTCGGGTCCTCTTCAACACTTTGCTCTACAGCGGCAATTGTTTCTTCGGTGCGCACTGTTCGACGTCTCTGCGGATGCGTATTATCACATAGAGTAAACGTAGTGCGAAAACGATCCATGGTTAACCGAATTAATTGCTCTGATGGACGATTATGTCGACCATAAAATGGACGGAGCTTGCGGTAAACTTCGCGAACTGAACCATTATTTTCGAAATAAATTTGCACGATTTGCAAGCGTTGTTCTTTTGTCAACCTGTTCATGATGAAATGGCAAACCAAACTAAATATTAATCACTTGACAGCTGATAAAATGACCGCCAGTTAAAAAAGTGATGCCAACTTAAAGTTCTATACCTCAATAAAAAACACCCTTTACATTCGTCGCTGTTTCAGTGAAGATTGAATTAAATTTTTTGTTGTATATAGGCAAAATCATTTTTTAACATAAACAGCATACCTAATAAATTTCTCGCAGTGCGTTTGTGAAAAATTAGTAAAAAGATATTCAAAAATTTATTTTAGATAATACTTAATGAAAGAGAATAAGCATACATGTGAATTCGATTTGCAAAAATTTGCTACATGATGTTCACCCATGCTGTAAAGTAAGCATACAAGAAAATTCACAGGTTGTATGAAAGAACTATATTTCCAAAACCTGTTACTTGATAAATTCAATCACAGTTGTGATATGTGATTTTTCAATCGCTGTGAAAAAGTAACAGGCTTCGAAATATCGCTCAACTCTAATAGCTATAATAAAGAATTTGGCAATTTCAACCCGTTTAGATGAAGGTTGTCTTAGCTGGGACCAGTGTGCACACTTCTACCGATATTCGGTAGATTCTACCGAATATGTTTGTGAATTAACAATCTACCAATTCTACCGAACAAGGCCTGAAATCTACCGAATATTGTTATTTAGTAATTTAAGTAGATATATATTTAAATTGCCTATTTTGCCACATAGCAGTGCGGGCGCAGAGCGGTCATTTTCTGTCATGAAAATCTTTAAACCAGAACAAAGAAATCGGTTAAAAACTGAAACTATAAGTAACCTAATATTTGCCAAAGAATTGTGCCTTGGGGATAAAATATTTATTCCTACCAATGATTTCATAATTTTTGCACAAAAGTTTAAATTCGTAAATGGATCTTACATATAATCTTTGTAGTTACAAATGTTTGTCAAATAAAAGTTATTTTAGTAGCTTTATAAAACCTATGTACAAAAACTGAATTCCTTTTATTTATGTATATTATTTTATGTACGCACAGCATATCAATATAAAGGATAGGAAAAATAACTGGGGATGACACCTTTTTTATTGGAAATGCTTTATTGTTTATGGCAGTTGTATTTCCAATCACATTTGAAGTTTTAAATGCGCTTTTGGAACCTGTTTGCACTTACCCTTTATATATGTATAAGTTCATATATTTTGTTATTTTTTATGTTTCTTTGAATTGTTATTTTTTATGTTTCTCTAAATAAAAAAAATTTCTACCGAATTTAATTCAAATCTACCTATTTTTTTTTGTCGATTTTACCGAATTTAAAAAAAAATAAGTGTGCACACTGGCTGGGACTCGTGTTTGCTGGCGAAAAGTGTAGAGAATTTGTGGGGTAGTAAAAGTCGCTCAAAATGAGAAATCAAGCGGCAGTCAGCGTTGCCAGAAGAGCTTTTCCATGATTTTCATATTTTATTTACTGCCAGTTTATAGAAGCCATCTAAAAATTCTCGGCTGTCTATTTATATTGAAAACAAAAACAAATTTTGAATGCTTTGTTTTTGTTTTCAATATAAATAGTCAGGCGAGAATTTTTACATGGCTTCTATAAACTGGCAGTTAATGCATGAAATACTGAAGTATATTTATTTGACATAATGTCTTTATTTAATTTCAAAAATTGGCTTGTTTTTATGGTTAAGCAATTGTCTATATGCATTTCGTTTCCGCTTATGGAACTCGTCAGTAGACTTCAACCTAAAATATTTTTGAATTTAGTTAACAAACTCCGTATGTTTATAGTAAGACTCTTAACACTATATTGAGAATCACAATATACAAACATAATTTTGAAATTAAATAAAGACATTATGTCAAATAAATATACTTCAGTATTTCATGTCTGAAAATACATATTTTATTTTTCTTTTTGCTTTTTAAATACTGAAACGAGATCACGTGATGTCAGTCAATTCACCTTGACGGCGTTTAATCAGTCTCATACGGAAAATGAACAAAACAAATTTTTAATTTTATTTAACAAAAATCTTAGGTAAATTAACTTAAAACTTTCTTTTAAATTTAAATGAAGTTAAACAATTGTTTATTTTGTTACTTTAAATAAAGTGATATTTTTTGTTTTGTGTATGTCCAGAAATGCTTATATATTTGCCACACATTAACAACGCGAAAATGTTCTTTATTGATGAACAACAAAAAATTCCACCAGCCGAACTTGAAATTCAGGCAACAAAACAAGTTTAGCAGCCTTTTGGCAGAAATAATTGCAACCAAGTTGTTCGCAGGCAGGCAGGCGGCTACAGGTAGCAGTAGCAGCCGCAGTAGCAGCAGCAGCTGCAGCATCCATCAGCATTTTTATCTCCTTTATAAATTTATATAGTTCGTTTTTTCTTCTTCTACATTTGCCCTATACTGAAAAACCACAAAACACACTTCAAGATCACTTTATATTTATATACAGACGTTAAAAATCGTTGTAAGTACAAACATACATACACATCGTTGCCTTAATATAGAAAGGGCCTAACTCATTATTATTTTTTTAAATCGAGATTTTTGCATTTTTCTATACATTAAGATGTTGTTCTACGAAAAAATGCAAAAAACTCGATTTCAAAAAAAAAATGAATTTGGGCCTTCCTATATTAAGGCAACGATATGTAGGTATTATAGCATTGCACAGATACATCTGTTTGCACTAGTTTTGCCTGTTTTTCGGTTCTGGTATGAACAAATATGTTATTTATCGTTTTCTGTTACTAGTTGTAAATGTTGATTTTTAAAGCAATTATTGTATGGTTGGGCAATGAGCAAATGAAAACAACACATTTATTGTTTTTTTTTTTTTGTTTTTCTAAGGCAAATAAGATACATAAAACTGCTTTTACCATAAGCGCCTTATGATGTGTTGAGAAAAAATGTAATTGGCTGATGAGTGAATGAATGAAAGCAAAATTGCACATACATATGTAAGTAAATGATACATGTACATCAGTGATGAGAAATGAGATTTGCATTTCGGTATCAATAAAAAAAAATTTTTAGTACTTTTTTGGTCCCGATAGTACCTAAAACTATAATTTTTTTTATTTAAATTTGATTAGCAAAAAATTATATTCATATATTCATTCAGCTATCATACACGAGAACAATTGTGCTGGCATAACATGGCAGTATGTAGGTGAGAGAGGCAAAGAGAGTGGTATTGTGTTTGGCATAATTTTTCAACCAGGCACAATACCGCATCATCGGCACAAAACCAATACATACACAACTTAAAAAACAGCAAATGTTAAAATAATACATAAAACACCCATACACACAAAGCTGTGTGCATGTATACATTTTTATGCCAGATTAATTAGTCTCGTGTGTTCTAAAAATAAAAGTTGTGCCGGCATAAAAATTACTCCCGTGTGTGATACCCAATTTACAAATAAAATAAGGAACACATAGCATATACGTATATTCATCAGAGATGGGAATTGGAAATCTTGATTTCGTGCCGAATCTGTTTCTAAATATTACCAAAATCACTTGAATAGTGCAAACCACTTTTTATTTAATTTAAAGTGCTTCAATAATAATTAATTTAATAATTTCCAAAATTAGTTGTTTACAGAAAGACATATATGTACATATGTATGTATATCTATAATTTATTAATTCTTTGTACTTATTTACAAGAAATACAAATACCTGTGATCTGTTTACTTATTATTGGAATAAGAAAAGTTTCCATATTAATACGAGCCATAACCGCCAAAGAGCTTAAGCAACATAATTTTCGAGCTTAATTTTTTGATGAAAATCGTTTAGTTACGATCGCAGATAATAGATTTTCGTTAAAAAATTAAGTTAAAAATATATGTATGCCGCTTAAAGTTTTTTTTTTTTGGCGGTTATGGCTCGAATGGACAAAATAGTGCCTGTGCCATCTAACATCCAATAGTGCCAATAATGGCACAATTGCGCCACATTTCTCATCACTGATTTTCATAGGCACAAAGATTAAAGTTAAAGCAAGACGAGTTTTAAATTTTAGGCCTGGATAAAGCTTAAATTAGATGTGATATAGCCACAACGCCATAACCATAACCAAACATTTCATCTTAGATGTCAAAGCGAATCTTCAACGTAACGCGAAGCAAAAGTTTTATCTGACATGGCCTTTAGGCAACTCTCAACTTTTTGTATGCTTTGACAATCAGTTGGTATACTATTTTTAATTTGTTTGACCAAACTCGCATGTAAATATGGAATTTTTATTAAAATGTCGGTAATTTTACATAAAAAATGAGTTCGTGGCATCAGAGTAATTGAATTGTGTTGTGTTTTATACATAAAACTGAATAGTGAAACAAACAGTGAGTGTTGTCAAAGTTTTCATTGTGTCATACACATTTTGCGTCATGCTTTTTCCCCAAAGTTAGAAACGTCACGCAAAGCGTTGAAATTGTATCTGACAGCGCCTTAAGACTTGATACTGTCGGAACATAAAGTCTGTTCCTTTGTTTTGTTTTCATGAGATTTTGATAAGCAAAAATCCTTTCGACATTCGCAGAGAAGTGAGGTATAGACAAAATTCCATAAGCTACTTTCGATATATCAGGAATCATGTATTCATCTAATGCGTTTTTAGTTTTAGACACTCTAGACCAGAAACTGCATATATTATTTTGTTAATGGTTTCAGTTCTTCCATATTAGCCAATAATCGATATTGGTTGTTAATATTTTCTAAATTTAGTCTTTCGCTGGGAGACATTTTAATTAAAAGTGGTAGGGGAAATCTTATTAATCCAAACTAACATTTCATGGTCAAAGTCCACTTTAGAACTTGACAGAATTTAATATAAAACTGCAATTTTATTTAAACTGTTATATATAGATCAACTTCTGTGCCGCAGAAAATATCATTTGTTAAAATATCTTTATTAATAAAGTTTCATGGCATTTGTCGAAAAAGAAATTTAATTCTTGACAAAAATATATGCAAACGCGCGTCTTCTGACTGCATTTCTAAGTAGACCGAGTGTCAAATGCGCTGGGGGAGTACTACGGTACTTTTTCATGTCAAATAGTATCAAAAAAAGTACGATCGTACCAACTTTCCCATCACTGATGTACATGAAACACATGCATTTGTAATTACTCTCAGAAAAAAATTGTCTCTTTCTCTCTTTAGACTTTGGGTGCGCCACAAAATAACATAACGAACGTCTGCACATACAATAGTGGTTTTTTCATATATTTGTATTACAATATGTATTTTTTTTAGCAAAAACAGATCAAACAGTTGCTCAGCAGCAATACAATAAGCAATTGTTATTTGTTTTCAATTGTATTTTAATTTTTAAAAGCACGAACATACAATAACTCTTATACTAGTTCTGTCGCTCACACTACAATTATATTATAATACCATGGTATATTTGTTTTGGCTATACAAACGAGTATACAAATGCAACCCTTTAGTAGGTATTGCATATTTTTGCAAACATTTTGTGATGTCTCAGTAACCAGCTCCTTTTAAGTTTAACTTAAGAGTGGCGTCTTTCACTTCAATATGTATATAAACAAAAAATACTAAATAAAATGTTGTAATAATTTTATTTGCACAACATTTTTCTTAAAGAAAATCTTGATTAAATGTATAAAATTGTAATTTTTATGCACATGTATTTATTTTTCAAGGTCTGTAAGGAAGGATTTTATCCGATAATAATATCTGCTTTGTATGAAAACTGTTGTGCAAACTATTGCGACTCATTCATTTTGGAACACAAGTTAACCGGTTAAAGCTTTTTAGTAATATCACTCCCTTATTGCAACATAACCATATCTCAGAAAGTACGTTTTTGGCGTTAACAATGCAAACTTATTCGTCATATCGTATTTTATCTAGTACAATCATCTATGGAGAGATGAGAACTGTTTAATATTCTTATTGAGAGTTAAATTTAAATTGGAAAATTTGAACTAGTTTTTTGCCAAACTTTTACATTTTTGAAATATGATCATGTGGTTGCAATAAAAGAGACGACATAATATAAAATTATTACTCTCTTTAAGAAAATTCATTAAAGGTAGTTCACCTTTAAGGTGAATTTTAATTTAATTTAAACTGAAGTTTAAAATTAATTGTTATCAGCAATTGATATTATTGTACAAATAATGCGACTTTTCGAGAAAAAAGGCTCGTTAATAAGCTAAGCTACTTGGAGTTTTTAATTTACAAAACAAATTCTTTGGAAACATTTAGAAATGTCGGCAAAAAAAATAGAAATTAGTAGCGCGTGTAGGTAAACATGAAATGTAGTGCTTTCCATACAGCAAGTACGAGATTTCGAAAAAATTATCTTTAATAATCTTAGATTTTCCCTTCAAATCTAATGTTGATTTTCACAAAATCTCCTAAGATACATACTTTATATGTATGTTGCATTACAAAATACAACGCTGTGAATGAGAAACTGGCCACTTCACTAATACTGCAGACGGTTCAGTGGGATTTTCTATTATATTTATAATTGTATTGTAAATAATAACGATCTAATTCATAAAAAATATTTTAGGTTTATTACAGCTTTATTTGATAAATTTTCCCATAGAAATACGTCAAATAAGCGCTTAATAAACCTGAAATATTTTTTATGAATAAGGCAGTAAATATATAAGAAGCTTCAAAAACTTTTTATTTTCCAATTATTCACTTTAAAGTCAATTAAATTTTAAATTAAATTTAACTGCCAGTTCATAGAAGACAAGTGAACCGAATTTATAATTGTTTTCTGTAAACTGGCAGTAAGTCTGTTGTTTTTGTCATTTGTGTAGGCAGATGTATAGAAAAACATCAGGACTTATATTTTACAATTAAAAAAATAATAATTAATGTAATATAATAAATATAACAAACAAAATGAAATACAACACTGCGAAATGTAAGGCTACCTGGCTGGATTCACAACAAGAAGCTGCCTGTCTTTACACCAAACAGCTGCCAACATAAAACAACGGCTGTCAAGTTAAAAATAACAGTTGATAACATCGCCCTAAGTAAATATAATTGGGCGATTTCGTGCAAAAAAAATTATATAATGTCTTCAAGATTGTTCTCATTTCACTAAATTTCGATTTAGGGTAAAGAAACACATGCTTGCATCTAGTTCCTCCTCGAACGTTCTTCAGTGGCAACCACTTGGCGAAGAAGTGTCTTAATTTGAATGTTATAAGCTTGGATAGGCATAAGACGGCTTACCAAGCTTTTCCAGAAGTCGTATGTTAAATATAATAACAAAAATTAAAAATTTTAAAAACCCCCGACTTTTTTCAGGAAAGATGTTATATCTTCTAAACGGCTAGACCGATTTTCTTCAAACATAGCTAAGAACCCTCTCGATCAAGTCATCTTTCAAACAGAAAAAGTAAATGAAAATCGGTCCAGCCGTTTGGCCTGTACAGGGACACGAACAGACACACAGATAGAGACACACAGACACACACTACAAACTTACAACTTTAAAACTTTTTTTAGTCGGGGGTTAAAAAGGATAATCATGTCAACTGAGACGTTTCTGGGGGTGTTAAAAACCATGTGGTGCACACTGAAGTTGAAAACATGGTATTTTAGAAATTAATAATTTAACAGTTGTTGTCTGAGTGTAACTTATTTTGTTTGCAACTTCGAACCTCAAGAAATCGACTTTT
The DNA here is from genome assembly GCA_949987645.1 of Tachina grossa. NCBI lineage: Eukaryota > Metazoa > Arthropoda > Insecta > Diptera > Tachinidae > Tachina > Tachina grossa. The sequence goes on from OX465274.1 coordinate 211,872,497, forward strand.
TTTTTTATTAAAAACGTAACAATATGGTCACGCCTATGATGCTCCAGCTTCAGACTTATTTGTCGAAGAATCTAACAAAGTACCTCATATCGACTTACCCAGTAACATAGAAAAATAATAGCGCCATAAAAAATAATTCTAAAGAGAAATTGTGTCAGAAAGTTTTGTTCTTAATGTGGAGTCTCTATACAAAGCGATACAATTGTTCATATATCGCCGCCTAAACTTGTAAAGTGAAAGTGTTTTATTTGAATTTATTAAATTCAATTTAAATCAGGAATAATTTCTTAATCGGGATTAAGTTCAGTACAGGCAAATCTCGGTATAAACAATCTCGTTGTAACGAAAATCCTATTTAACGAACGTCTAAATTTTTTATATTAACAACCTTATACATATATAGCGAATACTATCCTAATTTTATGCTGGATACAACGAATATTAAGGAAAAAATCGCAAAATAACAACAACAAAAAACTTGCCAGGAATATATTTACAACATGTATTCGACTTTAACCAGAAACCGAGTTTTGAATAGTTCGAATATTTTATGTAATGAAAAACCCAGTTTCGGTTTTTAAAATTCAGGAAAAACCGGTCAACCGTTTTTTTTAAGTAAGAAAATTATTGTACAAAAGTTTGGATTTTAAATTGCTTTAAAGGTAAAACATAAAAATTAACTTCACATACTTATGTATAGTACATACATACATACATATATATAATATATATACATATGAATGTATGGACAAGGTGGATATCTACCTCTATATAAAATATGCAGCAAAATGTCAACAAAACTAAAAAGACTTTTTGCAAATGGATTTTGACATCCATTGCACAACATAAGGCCAATTTAATTCGCCTCTGATGTCACCTCAGAAAAGAATTTCTAATAAATTTAATGTTTCAGTAAGTGTTGCCATGCTCAAAAAATGCTTAGAACTTTTACACTGAAAAAAAAAAAATACTTAGAAAAATCAACAGCACACGTTGGTCTAAGTTTTAACATAGTAAAAACTAATTTTATAGCAAAATGTACAAATCCAAAAGTATTCGACTCAGCCGGGTTTTACATTGTAAAAAACCGGATTATTCGACATTAGAAAAATCAACATTTTGAAAAAACCGACAACCGTATTGTGAAAAAACCGGGTTTTACAACCGGGTTTTAAAACCGATTGAAAAATCGAGTCGGTCACCCTACTTGGCACCTAATGGCTTCTTCTTTTTCCCGAATGTCAAAGGTAAACTGCGTGGTCAACGATATACGAACTCCGAATGAGCAGTTGAAGCCAAAGTGACCGTTTGATCGACTAAAGTCGCAAATTGACACTTTTTTGAATGCCTTGCCACTTTTTTCCCCCTTTTTTAAAGTGAATTATATAATAATACATTAAAAATGAAAATTTGAGTGCAGTTGTCTTGTTTTTCTAATGTTGGCCTTTTTTTTATAAATCCCCTATTTGGTGCCACTTTTCGAAAAATGTCATCGGTCACCCTGGTTTGAAGCGTTCAAAACCCATGTTTTGGAGGTGTCTCAAGAGAAATGTAAAAACTGCCACGACAAATGGTTTGAACGAATGCAAAAGTGTATTGATCATCAAGGGGAATATATCGAAAAACAATTAAGACATTCTCATTTAAAAACTGTTGTTATTATTTGCTATTTCCCAAAAATAAGTAGTAGCCCTAGTAATTGTTTGAAACCAAGAAATTTACTTCACTAATCTGGGGCTACTTTGCGCCTCAAACTATCTCTTTTGGCTGTTTAAGTGTACAGCCAAGAATTATGGCTTTTCAAGGGAAAAAAAAGGAAATTAAGAGATCCATTATGGATGGCAAGCAAATTTTTGTCGCGTTGCCAAAATTGTATTACGTATGGCAATTATCAGCTAACTAACAGCAACTAAAATTTTTTAATACTATTCAACACAAAAAGATGGTCAAGTGAAAACAAAACAAATATTAAATTAAAGTAAATTAAAAAAAAACTATTCTATTATTAATTAAAAATTATTCTAAGCTTTAACTTTTACTCACAGATTTGGTTGGTCCCTTCGACATTTTTTCACTTCCTTCCCTTTACCGAAAAATACTTCCACCACTGAACTAATTATTATTATGACAAGTAATTGTTTAATTACTTTTACTTACAAATTTTCGTATCACCGCGTATAGTTCTTAAATTACGAAGATTTGTTCACATTTAGGGAATTCACAATGAGTATCTTAAAATTTTAATGTGGCAACATTGTGCCATCTTAAAATTTCATTTCATACTGAAGTATTAGAAGAATACAGTTTTTTTTAAATTAGAAATTATTGTTGGATAAATTTTGTTCTGCAAAATGCTTAAGGACAGCGAAAAATACCATTTATTTTTTCATCAGTTTTAATTGTTTAGTTTAACATTACCATATTGCACATATTTTTATACTTTTAAATAGTCCACTTGGTAATAAATTTGATTTACTCACAAACAAAAACAACAAACTTGCCAATGCAAATTAAATTATTAAAATTGAAACGTTGCAATATTAAGACAAATATTAAAACGCTATTGTGAACTCCCTAAATATTTTCAGTTGGCAAACTGTCGTAATTAAATTTTACAACATTTTCACATTGATTAACTTATTGGCAACTAGAGTAAGTTGCCATACATAATATTATTTTAATTTCAGTTGCGTTGCCTGTAGCCAACACACTAAAAAATACTTTTCAGTTTCAATAACAAAAATGCCGGTATTCAACAACTATTTTTTAAATTTCCTGTGAAAAAAATAATTCCAGAACTGATAAGTACAATTACAAATAATTTAACAGATATTTAATTAAAAAAATGAGTTAGTTATTGAAGCAAAGAGAATTTTTTTCAAAGCAAAGCAAAGAATTTTCAAATCGATTTTTGTAAAATTGTATAAGATTTAATGTTGTTGTTATACATGAGTTGTCAAATCCATATTTATTTTATTGAATAGTTTTTTTGAGTTGTACTGTTAAAACTGGCTGAATTGATAAATATTATTATTGTCAAAATTCATCTTCGTAGCGAACGACACATAGTTATCGAATCAAAATTGTGACTATTTTTTTCTGTGAAGGCAACTGAAGTTTGGTTGCCATCCATTATCGAGCCATAAATTTCTTTCTCGTATTTGCATATTGAAAATTTTAAGTTATTTTCAATTTATAATTATAATTAAATGCCATTTGCATTTAAGAGTACGATATCTACTATTTTCTAAAATGAATTAATGTGCGTAATTAGAATTTTAAACGCAATCGAAAATGAGCAAATATTGTCACAATTGTTTCTAATTTGGATCTCAACTTTTTGGCTATATAAGACGCAAATTCGTTTCAGTATATCATCAGTCTCCAATAAGTTTACATAATATTGTCCAATTTGTAAATTAAAAAATTAAAAATGTTCCAGTCCAACAAGTTTTTTAAAATGTCTATAATCTGGCATTTGCTACTGCTACAGATGTCAGTGGGTTTGTCACAACGAACTCCTCGAGATATTCGGGATGTGAAGAGTGTACCTTATTTGATTAAAATTTATGAAAAACCAGTTACATCTAAACATCTTTTTAATAATCCAAACTTGCTATGCAGTGGAGCTTTAGTAAAGAAAAGATTTGTCGTTACTGCCGCTCACTGTGTTGAAAATTTGGATCCATCAAAAATCACAGCAGTAGGAGGTTCTTCGCTTCTACACAATAATCAACGTGCCAACGCTGAAGTTATCAAAATAAATATACATGATAAGTATAATAATTTTACATTTGATAACGACGTAGCAGTATTGGAACTACGAAACGATCTTTCGTCTGTTAAGGGAACATTTATCGAAAAAATTGATTTATGCAATGAAGAGTTGAAGAGTGATATTTCAATGGAAGTTTATGGTTGGGGGCAAAAAAAGAACAAACCTTTTACAAATAAACTACGAGCTCAAATCGTAAAAGTGTTTGATAAAGAGCAGTGTAAAAAGATCCACCAGGATAAAGTGAGTATAACAGATTCAAAGTTTTGTGCAGCTGGCAAAGAAACAGAAGCTCTTTCCGATTATAATGGCTACGAGGGTGGTCCAGTTGTTCTTAATGGGACATTATGTGCTATAGTATCGTGGTCTAAGGGCTCTGCCAGTCCAAACTCCCCAAACGTTTATACCAGTGTGTGGAAAGTGCGCGACTTTATTGAAAATGTTACAAAAGAGGAACAGCGACCTTTTGTATCTGAACCAAACTATATGAGAAATTATCGAAAACGAAGGGCAGCAATTCAACACACACAATATAATTATCAAAGACAAAAGAGAACAATTCCTGCATTCCCAAATAATAATAAATATTATTTTAGAAATTATTAAAATTAATATAATTTTTAAAATCTGTAAAAATCATCTTTCGGTAAACTAACAAAACTCCTTTTCAAATCTTATTTCAACGACTTTTTTCCATAAATGTATAAAATGAACGTAAATATGTATTTCTTTCTTTTAGCGACAAAATAAAGCTGCCCGAATAATTACTCAACGAAATATCATCCAAAAAACTAAAAATATATTTACGAATACTTTTTCGTTTGCTTTTAAAATAAATAGATTAAAATAAATTAAATAAATAAAACCGAAATATGAAAAAAAAATTGTTTGAAGCATTCATTAACTTAGTGAAAGAAAAAAATAAGCGATCGCCTTTTTCTCATTATCGATTGTGTCAAGTTATCAAAGTTTATTAAGAAAATAATTAGACAAAATGACTAAATGAACAATTGCAGTTTTTTGGATTACTGTTCATCATTACCTTTGAGTCTTTCGAAATTATCGACATTCTTGGTGATTGTGACTTGACTAAAATTATTTGGCTATTCTTCATTTATGTTCCTTTTTTTGCCATATCCTCGACAGGACGATATAAGAGTGCGCCATACAAGCGATTATATGTTTGTGTTTTCTTAAGTATGCGCTCAAAAGAGACCGAAGCTAGATGTCAGTATGTGTTATTATAAGCCTTTCGTGAGCTATGACACTGTGGACCATGTTAGCTAGTTATTGGAGAATTATTGGAGAATGAGAAACCCAAAAGCAAAATAAACATTTTATTTATTAAATTTTTATTGAAGTAAATGTTGAGATTTATTTGTCATAATATGAAAAACCTTCAACCATTTCTTTGAATAACTTCCGCTCGGCAATGTATTGAAATTATGGATGGCAAGCAAGTTGTAGTCGCGTTGCCAGTTGCAAAAAATGCATTACGTATTACAACTGGCAGCTAACAGCTGTCAATTTCAGTTGCCAAATACCGATAACATTCGCAACCACAAATAGTTAGTTACTACATATCTTTAAAACATAAAAATATTTTATAATTTAAACAAAACAAAAATTTTAATAAAATTACAGTACAACTTCTCTAGTTCGGACACTCGCTAATTTCGGACTATCCAGTAATCCGAACATTTGAATTTTTCGGACAGTAATTTTTCCTCTATAGTTCGGACAAGTGTTTTTTTTCACAGTAAAATTTGTTCGTTATTTTACAGCTAGACAAAATAAGTATGTAAGTATTTGTACCTCTTGTTCAATTAAAAGCCAGAGATCCACTGTGTCAGAATATGAATAGCATTTATTCTATAGGGTGTTTTTTTAAGAGGTATAGAACTTTGAATTGAAATAAAACACAAGAAAATCGTTTTAATGTCCATCAATTTGGCTTTATTGGAAGGATAATTTTATGCCATTAATGTTTAATTATGATTTCGGGCATGTGGCCGCCGCGGCTGGCTCGAATAAAGCCAATTCTACAGGTCCAATTTTCAACCACTTTTTCGAGCATGTGGGGCCGTATGTTGGCAATAACGCCACGAATGTTGGCTTCCAAGTCCCCTAACGTTTCTGGTTTGTTGGCGTAGACGAGCGACTTCACATATCCCCAAAGAAAATAATCCAATGGTGTCAAATCACACGATCTTGGTGGCCAATTCACAGGTCCATTCCGCGAAATTATGCGCTCATCGAATGTTTCCTTCAATAAATCGATTGTGACGTGCGCTGTGTGGCATGTAGCGCCGTCTTGTTGGAACCACAACTCATCCACATTCATGCCATCCAATTCGGGAACAAAATAGTCGGTTAGTCGGCTCCAATTGCTGTGCACGGTGGCGAATCGATTCATTCGGGTCCTCTTCAACACTTTGCTCTACAGCGGCAATTGTTTCTTCGGTGCGCACTGTTCGACGTCTCTGCGGATGCGTATCATCACATAGAGTAAACGTAGTGCGAAAACGATCCATGGTTAACCGAATTAATTGCTCTGATGGACGATTATGTCGACCATTAAATGCACGGAGCTTGCGGTAAACTTCGCGAACTGAACCATTATTTTCGAAATAAATTTGCACGATTTGCAAGCGTTGTTCTTTTGTCAACCTGTTCATGATGAAATGGCAAACCAAACTTAATATTAATCACTTGACAGCTGACAAAATGGCCGCCAGTTAAAAAGTGATGCCAACTTAAACTACTATACCTCAATAAAAAACACCCTTTACATTAACTACTCTTGAACCATCCGTTGATTTCTGCCCTTCTACAATCGATATTTGGGCAAGGGGTGAACATGAATTTGCTTACGATTTCTCGGATGAGGATATAGTCCAATCAGCAATTACAAACCAAAATATTGGAGAACTTTGATAGTTAGTTCTTTGGAGGAGCCTGAGAATGCTCAAAACACAATCTCAAATAAAGAAGCAAGCGAACTATTTTCAACAGCTATTTTATGGGCTGAGCAAACCAAAGCGACAGAAAAGAAAATTTTATTTTTAAAAGAATTTAAAAATAGACCATATAAATTACATAGTGATATGTGTATTCAAACAAAAATAAATTCTTATTTTTCAAAATGAATATTTTTGACCACTCTGAGTATTTTTGTTTGTGTCTTCTGTAAATTAATTAAACACAAATGAATTCTTATGTGTAGTTTTACTTCATTTCGGTAATAAAAGTAATTTATATAGATGTACATAAACGTATTACGATTAAATTTTTATTTTAACTGTAGTCCGCACGATCCAATAATCCGGACAGTAGCTGAAACTATATCTGTCCGGATTAGAGAGGTTATACTGTTCTTTAAATTAAATTAATTTATTACGTTAAAATAAAATGCTGTGTGTACTAGTTTAGAAAATGTTTGTGTTATTTGTAATTATTCACCCCTATCGAGAATATAATATAATTTCTCTCGAAATATTTCCACTTTTCACCAAATTGCAATCATGAATAATTTTTCACTGGAAATTTTTCCCTTGTTTTGATTCTCCTTAGCGTGAATAATATTTTTCACTTGAATTTTTTTACTTTTACTTTGGTTTAGTTCACTTTATTTTTGCAGACGAACTGAATTATTCCATCGAATAATTTCGATATTTTCCTTTGAATTATATAATAAATATTAATTTTTATCACAAGATTAGTAAATAAAGTTCACGATTCTTAACAACAATTCGTTGCAACCCTTTTTTTTAGTGGATTATGAGTCTCTTTGGTTCACACATAGCAAATCCAATGGCAGTACACCGCGCGGTCCTATACTAAAGAATTTTTTCCATTGCACCTAGAATATTTAAAAACACAACTTTAGAGTTAAAAAAGAATCAGTTGGAACATAAAATTTGTGTATTTCTTATTATTTAACTTAAAATTGTTTGATTTTCAATTAATTTGTAAGCTTTACGATATGGCTGATTATATCCTATATTTCAAATGGTGCACTTTTTGTGAAGTAAAACAAAACATTTTTAAGAAAAAATTCAAATTTTAATACAGAATTATTAGAATATAATCACAACGTATCCAGTTAAAATCAGAGACCTCATATTATTAAATATATGTGCCCTTAATTATGAAAGTGCTCTAATATCATATCATTCATTGTTCGAGACATTTAGTAGATTACATTTGAACAACTGAAAAAATATTTGTGTATTATGCAACATTTTAATTCAGAGTTGTACTACTCTCCGATTAATATAAATTTATTTAACATTTATTAAATATTTATTGAAGATTTTTTAAAATATATTTGATATTTTGAAGCAAAAATGCACATGACTTAGATCACTTTCATAATTAAGGGCAAAAAAAATAAAATAAAAAAAATTTTTAAGGACTAAACTAGATACACACGATTTTTTACATCCTTATAATAACTGTAAGATAACTTGATATACTCATTAATGTTCCTCTACTGAAATAAGAGAATTTTATTTAGATTAACAATCCAGAAAGAAAGACAAATGTTTGCAGGGCCATTCGTGAAATATTAAGCGAATAAATACAACAAGTATTAATGAAAAAAATCAAAAAAAAAAAAACCGACTGCGACTACCTTGAACCGTTAAATATCCTAAATGATTATTCGAAATGAAAGATCGTTATAAGAGAAACCTAGAGATGACTTTAAAATACCTGTCGAATGATACCCAATTTGATTTAGTTCACTGACTTTTTATTTTTATTATTTTATTTGCAAAATGACGTCATGTTGGTCGTCACCATATTGTGTTTTGACTACTGCCAGGGATTAAGGCAAATCGATTGATGTAAGCATCATCAAAATCGGTCCATGCGTTCAGTTTATATAGTGCCGCAAAGGAACACACATACATACATACAAGAGGCCTGCGTAAACAGTCTTGAAATGTAAATACGTCTTGTATTTTAAATGTATTTTCGTGGCAAGTGTTATACTAACTAATAATAAATGCAGTCGTTTAATAAGCGAATCACCATGGATGTATTGATGTTCGTGTATATGATTGTTTACAAACAATCAGAAGAAGTAGTGTTGATGCGCGTATGCTTTTTATTTTGGATATTGTACGTTTGAGTATAAGTGCGTAAGATTTTTTTTTTCTAATACTGTTTTTATTTGCAATCTATTTTTCAATAATAAGCAAATTATTTCAAATATAAAAATTAACATGAGTTTTAACCTCCAATAAGGTTAAAACATAATTAGATTAATGTAGTGCGTAAGATGTCGATGGTAAGCTATTGTGTGCTTTAGGGTGGTTTTTTTTAGAGAAATCGCACACAACTAATATCAATGCATGTGTGCGTTTGTATGTGCCCAGAAAAATAAAAAATCATAGACACAACGTGCGTATGAAGAAGGAAGCATCACAAATTCTTCCGTCACGAAGTATTTCCTTCTTTACTCCTATACATGTAATAACTTAAACAAATTTCTGGCAAACAGTGTTGTTTAGCGTAATATAGCATTTTAAAAATCTCTCATGTCTTAAAAGTTCCTGTAAATGGTCTTGTGCAGGAGTCTAATATATACATAAGCTGATAAGCACCACACTACTCTACTTTGCGTCGTGCAATCGACTAAAAAGTGCTGTGAATTGTGCAAATGCTAAATTACTGTCACTACAGCTTTAAACTCTAGCTTTAAGATTTTAAAATTATAAAACTAAACCTACTAGATAATTAATACTAATGATGCCATTGTAATAAGAAGATAAAATTGCATAAGAATCGGCTATTTCATCTCTGGAGAGAAGAGAATTGTTTAAGGTACCAACAGACGACATGTTTTTCACATTGTATGTGCCAGAATTTACATATGTAAACGAAAACATGTCATCTGTTACCTTTAAAACATTACTTGTGTAAAAAACATGACAAAAAACATAAGACATTATTTGAAATAGAGCGTGCTCTATTTTCTTATGTTAAACATACAGCTCAAAATGTCTATGTCATGCGAACAAATTCGTCGGCGGTTGATTATGTGCACTATCATTAGCCGTCTGAATGAAGTATTTTGCAAGACAAATTAATTATATATTTTTTATTTTAATTTAACGTTGTCGTTTTATTAAAATAAGTCCAAAAATGTATAGATTTTTAGATACAACCTCAACGTCTTGTTTAAAAAAGAAAAAATTAAAAAAGCAAATTTGCGTCGCCAGTACTACAGCGACGGAACCAAAAATATTTCGACGGCTGCAAGCCATTTATAAAACAAACTACGTGGATATTTATGTACTGAAAAAGAAGAAGTGATACTACATGTACGTTTGTGACCAAAAATTATAAACCTTATGTAAATTAACCAATATTGACAAGCATAAAGAAAAACATACGAGTCGAAAACTTAAAAAACACATGTAAAAAACATGTCGTCTGTTGGTACCTTTAATATCATTAAAATTCTTAAAATATGAACGCGTTGCAATAAAAGACACGATATAATATTAAATTATTACTCTCTTTAAGAAAATTTCCATCTAACTAAAATGTTAACTAGCTTTTAGATAGATATAAAAAATAACTAAAGTTTTAAATTAATTGTTATCAGCAATTGAAACTATTGTACAAATAATGTGACCATGATACAATTATACAGGTAACCGCGAAGCGCCAGCTGTTTTGCTTGTTATGTGATTTGATCTGCCAAATTGTGCTTATGTTTTACCAACACACGCGTACAGTGCCTTTTAAAATTGTACTAATACAAACATGCTTTGCAAAGCTAAGAGAAAACGCAAGTACATGTATATTGTTTTCCTCTCTTGTCAATCACAAAACAGCAATAAAAATTACTGTTGTTTTATTTGTTGTACATTTGTTGTAGATTCGCGGCTACCTGTATTATTGTATCATGAATGTGACTTTAACGAAGAAATAGAGTTATTAATAAACTAACCCCCAGTTTTTAACTTAAAAATTAAGGGTCTTATGCAAAAAAACTTAATAAAGCTTTGCCAAGCAATGTTAAGTAAAGTTGTATTCTAAAAAAATTATTGTATAAAAATTCTAAAGTAGGCACCCACGTTTGTTAAGACTACTTTAAGTTGATATTTCCAAAATGTGTATTTTGTACCTCAAATATTTTTACTAATATAGCACATACTGTTTCATGTTACATCTGAAAATGAAGCTAGAAGTGCCAGCTCTTATCTTAAATTTATTATTTCTGTCATCTAATGGAAAGCATCACCAAATTATCCAACTGCTTCGAAATACATAGCAAAATCCATAAAAAAATATTAAAATAAATACAATTATACAAAAATGTTTTAGTGATGTACATACAATCAAAACAAATCGAAAAAAGCTGGATATTCAAATACTCGTTTCATTCGAATAAAACAAATTGTGATAATTTTTCACATATTTTTACTTTTACTTCATGGTTGTGTTTATCTGTTTTCCTATTAAGTCAGAAGTTCATATTTTTTAAATTAGGTTGCTTTACTTCAAGATAATAAAAATTTATTTAATAAAATAAAAAAAATATTTGAATACCCGAATGAAATTGTATTCAATTTTGTACATCATAAGCTGTGAAGTGGTTGTTGAACACGGTGGTGTTACCAGTATTTATTATTAAATCACAAAATATTTAAAGTTGTCTTTTTCATATGATTTTTTAATAAAGCTATGTTAGCCTTAAAGTGCTTATCAACTACTATGAACTTTAAAGCTAAAGTAAAATATTTTTTTGTATAAGGGGGTAAGTACGTAATTAGCTAATTTTTATTTAAAATTAAGTTGTAATTAAATAATATTTCATTTTTTCAGTGGTTATTTAAAGTTCTTATTAAATTACGTTGAAAGTACGGTAGCACTGCAAAATTTCCCAGTATTATTGAAGGCTTTTCAAACAGCAGCTGTTTAATGTAAACAAAAAAGTTAGGTTATCAACATGTAGAAAATTAAATTGCATAAAAGCTCATTTTATGAGACCAAAAGAACATCATAATGACTTTTTATATTACTTTATTCCATGATATGAAACTTTGTACTGTATATGTTATATATTTATGAAATTTAAACGAAATTCTTTTTAACACGAACGCATGATGCTCATGTGAATGTTTTCAGTAAACAAAACACACACACGCATAAAAACATATGGTACAATCATAAAACTTAAGTAGTGTTTAATTTCGCAAGGTTGGGCATTTAATTATTATTATTTAAATAAGCACTCAAAAACACAATTTCGTATTTAATTAGAACTTAAAAATAATTACGGTTTGATTACCAACTGAAAAAATGGGCATAAGCTACTACGACTTTTTAATTTAAAAACAAATTCTTTCGAAACATTTAGAAATATCGGCAAAAACAATAGAAATTAGTAGCGCGTGTAGGTAAACATCAAATGTAGTGCTTTCCATACAGCAAGTGCGAGATTTCGAAAAAATTATCCTTAATAATCTTAGATTTTCCATACAAATCTAGTGTTGATTTTCGCAAAATCTCCCAAGATACAGTATTTATATGTTGTATTACAAAATACAACGATATGAAAGAGAAAGTGGCCACTGCATATATGCTGCTGACGGTTCAATTGGATTTTATATTTTATTTCTAAATGTATTTTAAATAATAAATATATAAAAAGCTTCAAAATCTTTTTATTTTCCAATTATTCACTTTAAAGTCAATTAAATTTCTAAATAAAATTTAACTGCCAGTTTATAGAAGACAAGTGAACCGAATTTTCACTTATCTTCTATAAACTGGCAGTAAGTCTGTTGGTTTTGTCATTTGTGTAGACAGATGCATAGAAAAACATCAGGACTTATTTTTTACAATTAAAAAATAATAATTAATGTAATATAAATATAACAAACAAAATGAAATACAACACTGCGAAATGTAAGGCTACTGGATTCACACCAAGAAGCTGCCTGTCTTTACACCAAACAGCTGCCAGCATAAAACAACGGCTGTCAAGTTAAAAATAACAGTTGATAAGATCGCCCTAGGTAAATATAATTTGCTGATTTCGTGCAAAAAAAATTATACAATGTCTTCGAGATTGTTCTCATTTCACTAAATTTCGATTTAGGATAAGGAAACACATGTTTGCATCTAGTTCCTCCTCGAACATTCTGCAGTTGCAACCACTTGGCGAAGAATTGTCTCAATTTGAATGTTATAAGCTGGGATAGGCATAAGATAAACCAAACCAACTTTTAATGGCTTACCAAACTTTTCCAGAAGTCTTATGTTTAGGATAATGATGTCAATTAAGAAGTTCCTGGGGGTGTTAAAATCCATGTGGTGCACACTGAAGTTGAAAACATGGCGTTTTAGAAATTAATAATTTAACAGTTGTTGTCTAAGACTTCTAAAAACAAATAATGTGTAATTTATTTTATTGGCAACTGCGAAAAGTAGCAAATCGGCTTTTTTTTAAATTAAAAACGTAACACTATGGTCACGCCTATGATGCTCAAGCTTCAGACTTATTTGTCGAAGAATATAACAAAGTACCTCATATCGACTTACCCAGTAACATAGAAAAATAATAGCGCCATAAAAAATAATTCTAAAGAGAAATTGTGTCAGAAAGTTTTGTTCTTAACGTGGAGTCTCTATACAAAGCGATACAATTGTTCATATATCAATTTTTTTTATTAAATATGAAAGCTGTTATTTGGCAGTTGATGTTGGTAATACTGTTTTTGGCAACTGGCAACCAGCGTGACCGTTTGACCGACTAAAGTGGCAATTTGCCACTTTTTTGACTGCTTTTCCCCTTTTTCGACTGCCTTGCCACTTTTTGACCCGCTTTATTTAGGGTGAGTTTTATGAAAATACATTAAAAATAAAAAGTTTAGTGCAGTTTTCTCGTATTTTTTTTAATTTTGCCCCTTTTCTTTGATAAATCCCCTATTTAGTGCCACTTTTTGAAAAATGTCATCGGTCACCCTGCTGGCAACACAATAGCATTTCGCAGACATAAATCATCTATTTAAAGCAACAGCAAAAATATTTTACTGAAATCCATCCTCAATCTTTTAAATAAATCAAATGAAATAAAAATTAAATGAATTGGCAAAATACTCAAACAAGATATAAACTTTTTATTTCTCTTAAGTAATTGTATGTTTGCTGGACAAACATTCTTGAAAAAAATTAAAAAAAAAAATATGTAAGTATCCGCCTGATGTGCATTCGTCGCTGTCTCATCGACGACTGAATTAAAGAGGGTAAGACTCAGTGTTGCCATATGTGAAGATTTATCTTATTATTGAAGTTTTTTAGACATGAAAAAACGATCAAAAAGATTTCTTAGATAAAAATAAGATTTTTAAAAATGTGACTTTTGATTAGAGATGCTAAACGGGAAATCCCGGGATTTTCGGGACTATGCAAATCCCGGAGCCCGGGAATTTTTAAATTTAAAGCCCGGGATTTTCGGGATTTTCTGAATCCGGTTTTTGCATAAATAATGTATTTGACTGTCATCTTCTATATTAAAAATTATTACAAACTCCCTGTTATAAAAAGTTAAAATATAAAATTAGCTTTGAATAAATATTTTAGTAGATACTATCATATTGTTTATACGAGTACATAATATATATCTGTGGCAAAAAGGAAAAAGTGATTAAGTCATATTTTACTGTTTTGTAGGAGAGCACTTTTGAACTTTCACGTCGATTTTCAGAAATTTGTTTCTTTTACAGTTAAAACGGGAAATTCTCTGTTAATCGTTAGTTTTTAATCAAATATTGTTCTACACACTATAATTAATATATTTAAGTAAAAATATACCAAAGTATAATCTAAACTAAGCTAGTGTTCCAAATGAGATTAGAAGTCTAAAAAAGATAAGTCGCAAGTCATAGCGCTATAACTTCCTGAAAAATCACACAAATTGATTGAAATTTTAACCAAGGATACTTCCAAATATACAGATTACGGAGGTACCATTAACTCAAAATCAGCTTATCTCGATTTAAGCACTTTTTCCTTTTTGCCACAAAAAAAGAAAACACCATCTTTTCTAGGAAAAAATATTACATGAAATGAAAATGTTCAATTAAATGGTTTTTTGAAAATAAAGAGTTTATTAGAAATTATTGTATCACACGGACGCTAAATTTTATAGCAAAATATAAAAAATTTTAAACTTTTTCTAGAAACGAAAACGGCATTAGTGTTTAATATTTTAATTAAAAGTCTCAATTATATAAGTACATACATATATTCGACTGTATGTACCTTTTAAATATGCAAAAATATAAAGTGTTAAATAAAAATATCATTTTTAATATAAAGACGCACATTTGTTCACAACTTTTTCGGGATTTTGTTAGTCCCGAAAATCCCGGTTCGGGATTTCGAGACTCCATCACTAAATCCCGAAGCCCGGAATTTCTAAAAACCTGTCCCGATTAGCATCTCTACTTTTGATACTTTTAATATATTACTTATTGAGAAGTCTTTTGACTAAACTACTTACATATTTTCTGGTTTGTTTCATAATAATCTTACACATATTCTATACAATAAATATTTTGTGTTAATTAGTTTTCTTAGAAACAAAATAAATTTTAAACTTATTTTCGTTCAACATAATAACAAAAAAAAAAAAATTAATAGCCATGGGCTTGTGGCAAAAATTAAATAAAAATATACTTAATAGTAACAAACCAAAAAAGTTTGTCTTAAGTAGAACAAAAATAAGCAAATTAACTAACATGTGTATAATTAGTAAAAGAACAAAACGACAATGGTAAGACTGTTGTAAATATAGAGATGGTAAAATTGAGCTTACAATACAAAAAAGCTTTCAGCAAATTGATATACGATGAATCAAAACAATTCACATATTCCATTTGCAATAAAATGCTAAGTATATAAAGCAGAAATCTACATCAACTGACACCACACACAGTGGACCAAACACAAAAGAACGCTGATGATGAAGGTTTAGTGGCCTTCGAAAACGGCTGGCTGTTCCGTTCAACTATGTGTTGTCAGAATATTTACAACTAACTTTGGTGTTATTTGTTCATTAATAATTATCACACGTAATTTGGCTTAAAAAGCGATACGAACTTTAGCCTGTTAAAATCATAAATATAAAAAAAAAAGATTTTTAACAAAAAAAAAAAAAAATTTTTTTTGCTCGACTTGAAGATTTTTGAAAAATAATTATGGCAACACACACACAATTGCACAATTGTGCAAAGAAACGCTCTTCCTTGATGTAGATGCATGACGTTTGTATACTCGCCCATGCATATGATGCATATTTGCATCACAAATTCTTCCGTCGCGAAGTATTTTCTTCTTTACTCCTATACCTGCAATAACTGAAACAAATGGCTTACCAACAGTCTTGTTTAGCCTTTGTTTTAGAAGACTTCGCTGCAGTAAAGCATTTGAAAAATTCTTCATGTCTTAAAAGTTCTTGTAAGTGGTATTTCGCAGGGATCTAATACATAAGTACAATCACGATCACATTTGCACATTTCTAAAGCGCAGTATTCAAGGTCAAAATGTATGACAGAAGCATCGTATACGTGTGCATGAAGAACTCAGCATACACTTGCATGCATTGCACGATAAATTAACAGCATCTTGTTACAAGCTAAATGTAAGGCAATTGTCAAACTACATACAAAAACTTTTTACGTATAGAATTTGACAGTTCTTTGTATAACCCAATGCTTTGAGTAGTTTATCTTGTTATTATTGTGTTGCATACATGCATGTGAAAAAATCAAAAAATTTACGATTTTGCTTCAAGCATCGTTGGTGTGACTCATACAAACAAAATTTCACTAAAATTATCATAGCACAGGTAATGCATTTTGACCGTGAATAGTGCGCTTAATGACAGCACATAAAACAATAACAAAAACAACAGCAGTAAAGGTGTAATCGTAAGCATGTAAGCGGTAATCGTGTAGCGCTTATTATTGGTAAAAAAAAAATGCGTGAGCTCACCCATTCGTATTGCTAATAATACTATATCTCTGAGCTTCTATCAACTTGGTGTTAATTACTTTATAATCAGGCTTATCATAAATAACAGTTTGTTTCAAAAAACATTATACGATTGCGAAATATTTTGATAATATATGAAGAAGATTATATACAAGGTTTTGTCTGTCGGAAAAGTGGAAATAATCCGTGTGAAAGATGTTTAATTCGGAAATTTTCACATTTGGAATTAATGATAAGGCTAAATGGGTTTGGATTTTGTGTGCGCTGTTCTATTGAAATCGCATGTTGTTTAGCTGTGTTCAGTGCCCCGTACTACCGGTACGAATTCAACAAAAAGTAATATATAATGTGACACTAAAAACATTAGAAAAATTTATGGTGTGGATGTCTTGCCAGAAACTGGGCTCGACCCCACGATGAATAATCACCCTTATTCCAGTTGTCGGCATCGACGTCACTTTAACACAATACCAAAAAATTGGGACTTGTCTACTCGCTCTCAAGAATAATTTTGTGCAACTGACAATCTATTTCCGTTCCCTAAGGTCTACAAAATAGCATAAACCTGCCAACAGGAGTCAGTTGTTTTCGACAACGAGTACACAAGCCCCATTTTTTTGGTATTGTGTTAAAGTGACGTCGATGCCGACAATTAGAATAAGGGTGAATGACTTTCTTTGTAGTCAAAGCGCTACCTAGTAGTGCTGGCAAAGTATTGAGTAGTGGTTACCGAGTAATGAGTATTTGCAGCATTTCTTAGATACAGTGAACGTCCAATAGTACGATTATATAATGTCAGGCCTTTCGATAATGTTGGAAAATTCGTATTATTGGACGACAGTTTTTTCCTCCTTTTATTTAAATAAAACACATGCAAATAGTTTAATTTAAATTAGTTTTTTTAATTTAAATTAGTTTGCAGCTAAAAGTTGCGCCTTCTGCTTTCTTATAGTGCAAATGGTTGTTTTGGATAATCCATACTTGCTACAAATTTCATAAAGAGATTTTCCACTTTCACTGTCTTCTATAATTTTCAACTTGTTTTATAAAGAAATTTGCTTTTTTTTACTTCTTTTGTTTTAAACATTTTGTATGTATCAAATATGTATAGAACACATGACACAAGGCACTTGTTATCACTATAAAATTTGGTACCAACTGAATATTTCGCAGTTGACAGCAGAAAAAAACAAGTAAAAAACTTCAAAGTAAAACTTTTTTCTTACAAAAAATACAGTTATTCGTATTATCGAATCCCAAATATTTATTATATTCGTACTACAGAACTGCCAATGCAAAAAATTTAACATTCGTGCTATTGGAAATTCGTGGAAACGAAAGTACGTACTATTGGACGTCCACTGTACTCAGTTCATACTCAGAAGCAATCATTCGATATTTTCAGAGTTGTAGTTTTTACCCGACTGCGCGTCAGTTGTCAGTTGTCAAAATTCAATATGGCGGCCAACAGACGCCATTTCGTAAATACGAAAAAGATTAAAAGTCGGCGAACTAGTTATAACAAAATGGGTTTAGGTTTCACTAATGATTTTTCATTTCTAATGACCATTCAGGATATTTAACGATTCAAAGTTGGCCGCAGTCGAGTTTTTTTTTATTTTTTTATAAATATTTTATACTTTATTTGAAGTCGGGTAAAAAGTAATAATTGTTCTAATTAATAACGAGTCTGGGTTTGCTTTACATTTTTTTTATTCTATTCAAACTGTTCAGCATCCGTGGCATAGTTTTTTGAAGCAACTGGTATTTTACTTAACATTTTAAGAGAAAATTTTTATTCGCCAAGTGGAGAAATGAAAACACTTTCTGGTGTATAACACTTTCTTTTCAATGTTAGCAAAGCTTAGAATAGGGAAATTTTGGAAGCATAATAATGTTATGAAAGAGCTTTTGTTTATAAAATAAAAGCTTTTGCGTAATATTAACAGTTCGCGGATGAAATAGTTTAAGTATGTAAATTGTATTTTAAGTGAACTTTTGTTAATTTTTATCCAAATTGAATTTTATTATATTTGAAAGTGGACAGAAAAAAATGTCTACTAAAAAGTAGACATGTAAGCAAAGAAGTAAAATAATACTTAACTTACATTAAGCATTTTTTCATGAAATTTCATGAATTTTGTTGCACGCAAAGATAGATAGAAGATAATTTTATATAAAAAAGGGACGTAGAATGAATCTAGGATGCATTTTTGCCAACTTGTTTAATATGAGTTGATCCTCCAGGCCTCCTACTAACAATTGAAAAATTTTCATTCAACTAATTTTATGAAAAAAAAAATGCTTAATGTAAATTAGTTATACCATACCAAAGGTTTGCAAATTGCTTCATTTATTTGCATACACTAATTACTGACTTTTGAGCGATCGTGCCACTGTGTCGTGGAATTTGGGATGCCATTTTGTGTAACATTTTGGCTTTATAAGAAAATATGTTTAATATAAAAGCAGAAAATTAAAAAGAAATGCAACCATTTAGTTGCTGCTAGTACTCCTACGTTTGCTTGTGCTCGTACATCTGTATATATGTAAGTATGCAATCTCCTGACCAACAACAGCATTGATAAATGCTGTTGTACACGAGCAGCAGTTGTTGTTATTTTCATTTCAACATTGAACCAAAGAACCGAACACTAGGATCGTTCGCTAATGAACCGGTTTATGAAAAGGTAAGGGAAAATACTTGTATTACATATACAGATTCTATTGCATATTTTCGACTCCTTTAATTTCTATGTATATATTAGAGGGCTGCGTAAACAGTTTTGAAACGTAAATACGTCTTGTTTTTTAAATGTATTGTCATAGCATGTATTATACTAAACCAATAATAAATGATGTCGTTTAATAAGCGAAGCCCGATGGATGTATTGACGTACGTGTATATAAGTGCTTACTACCGATGTCGCGAAGACTTCTTGTTCATAACAAACAATCAAAAGAAGTAGACATCGCTTGGAAACACTCATATACACGAGCACCAATGCATCCATCTTGCTTCACTTATTATATGACAGCATTTATTATTGGTTTAGTATAATACATGCCACGGGAATACATTTAAAAAACAAGACGTATTTACATACATATCAAGACTGTATACGCAGCCCTCTAGTCGAAAACAACTGACTCCTGTTGGCAGGTTTATGCTATTTTGTAGACCTTAGGGAACGGAAATAGATGATGAGTAGCACGAAATTGCTTTCGCTGTATTTATTTCATTGAAAAAATTAGAAATAAAACTCAAGCTATATAGTAGATATATAAATATGTCTGCAAAGGCCGTACATTGCCAGAGACCCAAATCAATTTTAGAACAAAGAGAGAGTACACTGAACCAAAAAAAAACTGATTACATGAACATATGTATAATAAAAAAAACTTAGTCAGTTTGAGCGTATGATTTTACTTTTTTACTTCAACCGACAACGAATATCGATAAAATACGTTAATGGATACTGGTGGCATTGGCTGAAGTAGTTAGCACGTTGACTACAAACCTGAAGATGCTGAGTTCAATCCCTGTATCCGACAGTCATTAAAATATAACACCACGCATTTTTCTGATGTGCATTAGATTCCCTTTGCATCAGTTGTTGTAGGAAAGTTCAAGTGATGAAGACATAAACAATGGTCACTGAACTATACCGACTTCAGCAGATGCTAATCCTAATGTAACATCAGAGCGCCCTCCTTCGTCGGTATTGTGCAGCAAACTCATCGGCGAAGTAAAATAACCAATAAAATGGCTACTAAACACAGCTTCAAAAGAATGAACCTTTCTTCTAGCTCTTCCTTCACCACCTGATTCTATCACTATCCCTTTCCTAAAGAAGGTATCACCTAGTAATAGTAGTAGGCATTAATTGCCTGAGTGTTACTTCACTTTATTAAAAAAAAAAATCGATCAGTTTTCTTTCATCCTTATTCCCGTTGTCAAAATCGACAATACCAAAAATTTGGATTTGTGTACTCGCTTTCGAGAACAATTTTTGCTATTACGAGTCTATTTCTATTCCACAAGATCTAGAAAATAACATGAGCCTGCCACTAGCAGTCAGTTGGTGTCGACAACGGTTGGACAAGCCTAAATTTGTTGGTATTATATTGACGTGACGCCGATGTTCACAACTGGAATAAGGGTGCTTATATTTATTATAGCGATATGATTGAGCAGCGTAGTAAGAGTTACTGAATGCAGTCACAGACCTACACTGACAGGAAACCCTTCATTCAGACAATAAAATTCTTCATTGTATTAATGAAATGTTTCATTGAAAGTCAGCTAATGAAGCGCTTCATTGGATCAATGAAGAATGATTCATTGTATTTATGAAGTTAATTTTGGCGGCTATGTCATAAATAGAATGAAACAATTTCATTGGTTCAATGAAACTTTTTCATGTGTGTAATGTAGTTTTTTCGTTCATTTAATGAAGTTTTTTCATACTATAAATGAGGTTTATTCCTTAATATAAAGAAAATTTCATAAATATAATGAAATTTAAGCAGAAAATAATGAAAATTTATTATTTAAACATGAAACTATATTCCCTGCAAACAACCTACTTAATAAAAAATATATAAATTTTTTTATTTTATTTAATATATACAAATACATATTTATGTACTTAATATATGTACATATGTATGTATTTATTAAAGTAAAACATTTAAAATTTAAGGAACTCATCAGTAGAGTTCAACCCAAATAATGCTTTTAGTAAGCCGAAAATTGAACATGTTTATAGTAAAACTCTTAAAATGTTGTTGAGAATCACATAACACAAACATAAGTTTAAAAGAATCAAAGAAAAATCTTAACAAAACAAGCATCTTTATAAGATGTTTAGCACAACCTTTTTGTGTTTGTATTGAGGTGAGGGACGTGAATGGATAAAAAAAGGAAAAGAGAGAGATATCTGCTATACAATGAAGAATATTGCATTGTATAAATGAAATGATTTCATTGCATTTATGACGACCATAATGCTTTGAAATTAAAAGGGATTAGAAAAGTAAGAAATAGAAAAATTTTTTAACAAAATAACTTTTGATTTATTTATGTTTGACAAACTGTATACATTAATTAGATAAAATTTGTCGAACTTACTTTTATTTGCCTCAAATTTTCTAAAACGAAAATTCGTTTAAATAATGTAACGATTTTCATTAATACAATGAACTATGAAGAACACATGAAGAGCAGAGATTGAAAGATTTCATATATACAATGAAATTGTTCATTGTATTAATGAAAAGTTTCATTAATATAATGCAGAACATTTAATGAAACCGTTTCATTCTCTGAATGAATGATTTTCCTTTCAGTGTACTGGAGTCACTGGAGATTTCGGTGGCGTTTGTTCGTATAAGTATTTTATTCGATGTGTTTCTAACTATTTTTAACCGACTTCAAAAAAGGAGGAGGTTAACAATTCGTATCCATTTTTTTTTTGCTGTGTTGCATCATAACTCGGTACATTTTAGACCGATTGTAAAAATTTGTTCTTGTCTGAGAGGGTATAGCTTCCTATTGGTCCCATTTTAAATCAAGTGGGAGGGGACACGCCCATAATTTCTTTACTAGATTTTATGATATTCTGCTTACTTGATTGCTGCGAAACCTACAAAACCCCTTTGGTTCTTGGAATTACACAATTTTAAAGTTGGAAAAATGGGCGTGGTTACGCCCATTGGAATTTATTACATTTCACGCGGTCCTACGTAACCAATTTTTACAAACCTTACCACACACCTTGAGCTCTAAAATAGACACAATGCTCCTTTTAAAAAATGGGCGGAGGCACGCCCATTAAAATTTCATTTTATATTTCACGTACTTCTTCAATCAGATCTTTGCATTGAAGTCGATTTTTTTTTTGGCAGAAAGAATTATTTAATTTATTTTTAATTTATTATATTTTTTAATAATTTTTTTTACAGCAATTTTTACAACTATAAGCCAGTCTACCACAAAAAAATATAAGAATATAAATAATAAGCTTAAATATTAAATAAATAAAAATGCACCAGACGGGAGAGAGTACATCTTAGTTATTATTTAATAATTAAGGTCAATACACTCATTCACTACATG
This sequence comes from Tachina grossa, assembly GCA_949987645.1. Classification (NCBI taxonomy): domain Eukaryota; kingdom Metazoa; phylum Arthropoda; class Insecta; order Diptera; family Tachinidae; genus Tachina; species Tachina grossa. The sequence continues at coordinate 211,895,416 of OX465274.1, forward strand.
CACATTTGTTAGGAGTTAGTTTTTTGGTTAGTTAGTTAGTCTTGATTTTTGCTTAGTATGTAATTTTATTATATTTTTTTCTTAGTGAGACTGTCTCGTTTGGCAAAATCCCATGTTTTTTTTTCTTTGTTGTGATCATGAAAAAAGCCGGTTTAATTCTTAACACAAAAATGCAGTCAGCCACGTTAGTGGCGGTTTTTGTTGCCAGTCGTGTTTGAATGCATTATTTATACTGGGAAAACTTAAGCGTTTAAAAAAAAATATATTTTTAAATACCCGTTTAAAGGCATACATACATATATATTTTTGTTTGTTTGTGCATCATGCTAGGAAGAAAGAATTAATCTTAATGGTAATGGTTTCCCATTACCATTAAGTTCATGAATTAATTGTTGAAATGCTTCAAAACGTAATAAATTTTTAAATTTCTAAAGGGTAAACACTTTTCTTAGATTTTGATTTTTTTTTTTTTGAAATTTAAATCTTTTTGACCCACTGTGTCAATGGTGGTAGAGCTCAACTAGGATATCGCTTGAAAACCAAAACTTCTCACCTATTAATGTAAAGTTTTAAATATGTAAATCTGATCAAGTAATACATGAATTACCATTTGTATTATGAGCAGCTTCATATTGTGACAAGGGGTGACAGTTCATTTTAAAGTTCATAATAAGATTCTGCACCTAAGTGCGTTTTTTCTTTGCATGTGGTCACTCTTTCATTCACGCAGGGTTTAAAAAGAAATTAAAAAAAAATGTATATAAATATTACACTTTCAAGTTTAGTTGCCATAATAAGAAGTAAACTAGTGTAAAATATAAATTCTTACATTCTTTCCACACAGGAAAAAATTATTTACTTATTTTTAATTCAACTGATATTAAGAAGAGAATGACAATTATGGAAAAATTATTATAATGCAAACTTTTTAATTTTTTTTAGTAATGTTGAAACTCTTTAAAATGAGCACATACTGCGCACTTTGTGCACCCTCTTTGTTTTACGTTTTCTTTTATCGCCTTGCTGGTCTTGTTAGTGTTTTCTAGAAGTTTCGGCTTTGTATTTAATAATGACAGTTTTGTGGTTTAGTGGATATATTGAAATTTTTAGTCACACCCGTCACAGTAACAATTTAAAAATTACTTGATATTTTCCATAGAGATGTGCACGTGAGCGTTTCTTGACTCACGACACGCACGCTCACGCAGAAAAATATTTTACTCACGCACTTTCACGCACGAATGATATTGAAAATTTTCACGATCACGCACGCTCACGACCAAATATTCTTACTCAGCACTTTCACGCACGAATGATATTGAAAATTTTCACGATCACGCACGCTCACGAAAAAGTATGTAATCCAATTTGTATCTTTTTTTTTGGGTTGAAAAATAGGTTTTTACACACACATGTGTATGTGTGTATGTACCCTGCAGTCAGGCTGGGGCCAAGTGTCTCTATGTCTACACTAAAATTATAGTAGTAGTTACATTGTCTACAATTTCTCTTCTATTCGTCAGTATAAAAGAGAAAGAGAGAAAACAGATGTGGTGTATTTCTGGTGGATTTTGCAACAACTTGTCAATATATATAAATTTGTATGAACGTAAGGTATAGAAATGTACCAGTAAATGTCTGGTTGGTATGTCCCCATGTTCCCATAAGAACTATGAATTCACTACCTAGTCAATTGTTTTAGTGTTACTAGTAGATTTTCAATGACAATCACATGCTAAATGTCTATAGCACAAAGTATTGTATGGGGAATAATTGTAGAGTAGTACTGGTGACAAATTCAAAAGCGACCCAGTACATTTTCACCATCGACATTTCCTTCAGGGTACATTTGTGTGCACGTGTATATGTAAAATTTACATTGCACAGTGGGAACTTTTACAAAGTTGGTAATAAATCTGGAACTTCTAAACTACTAATTTGATTTATATGAAACTCCTAACATCCGTAGAGGAGGACTTAGGCTTTATAACACATGTCATGACAGCCTTCTGGCTTGAGCTGGACATGAGTTACAGTGGGCCAAAATTTACTACCTGGGACTCAAAACAACTTCCGAGGCTTGTAAATTTTTTAAATATTATCCGATTTTTACCGAATAAAACATTTTGACATAAACTTGAAGTTCTTAAGAAATAATTTCCCAAGATGTGTTTCCCTATCTCTCATAAGATATTTTACTTAAGACAAAAAAAAATTTTTTTGCCTTGACCTTTTTTAGTATTCCGCCTATTACTTTTTAATTCATTGTTGGATTTAAGTTAAATTTTTTAAAAAAATTGATATAAAATTTAAGAGTGCCTTTCCATAAAAAAAATATATTAAAATAATTTTATTTTTCTATATTGGTATATTTGCATTTCATATGAGTCAGTTTACTACGCCTGAAAAAATTATAACAATAGCCCAATACACAATCTTGTGCAAATGGTCTTGCATCGTAGCCTGCACAAAATGGTATAGAATATTGATACTAATTTATTCAGGAATGATATCTCATGAGAGCGTTAGAATTCGTGCGTGATTATTAAAAATAGCTCATGCACGAGTAATTTATTTTTAAGTCACGCTCACGCACTCAAGCGTGATTAGTTATAAATTTAATCACGATCATGCGTGAGTCACGCGTGATTCACACGTGACACGATAAAATCATGACATTTGCACATCTCTAATTTTCCAACATTAAAAAATAACTAAGCGATTTAATGGTATAATTAAATTTTGTAAACATTTATTTTAATATTCGAGTTATTCACAATTATCGGGAATAAAATACGGAACTTTTTATTTCACGTGAAATATTTTATTGGATACAAAATTAGAAAATAGTATACTAGCACAACAACAACGCAAAAATTGGCGATCAGAATTTTAGGGAACGGGAACACATTTCCTTGTAAGCGTGATTCATTATAAGACAAATGTGGTCACACCCGTCACAATAACGCTGTTGTATTTTTTCAATGGATACCATAAATAGAAAGGGGAAAAAATTAAGAAACCTAAAGAGCATATGAACTGCATTTAGCTTTAGAGTGAGAAAGCGACAGAGAGAGAACAAATACTAAGAAAATTATAATAGACAAAGAATCATTAGAAAAAAATTTTATAGAAAGAAAACAAAAAAGCAGACAGCGCAAAAAGTAACACAATCAAATTGATTAACTATATGAATAAAGTCAATAAAAAATTTTATTTGTTAAATATTTTTCTAGTTTTTATGCTTGATCACGCAAGTCATACGAAAAGGTCACACCGGTCACATTATCGAAAACTTTTGTTTTTATTAAAAATTTATTTTTTCCAGTATTAAATACAAGTCACAAATACTTATAACAATTTTCTACACCAAAAGTATTATTTAGGCCGCTATTAAGATTTTCAACTAAATGAACAGTTTAGTTGTAGTTGTAAAATTATCAATATGGATTACAATTTTTTTCATCATGAGACAACTTTTTTTATCTGTTCTAAAGCTTGGATCACACGATTGGCACAACGTACCAATTTTCGTCGGATCACTGAAATAAAGTCATAAGAAACAAGATAAATTTTCCTTATTTCGCAACTAATTGAAATATAATTACATAGCTACACCACACTGCATTGGTAATAAAGCCATACAGACTTATTCCAGAATTAACTCAGTAACAATGTAATTTTGGCTTATTACTTATAACTTTATTGCAGTGCGCCGACCAAAATTGGTACATTGTGCCGATCGTGTGATCCAGGCTTATGTATTCACTTTTTATTTCGAGTGTTGTATTAGTTTTGCTTCATTATTGCAGATGCCAACCAATCCCATTTGTCTACCAATATTGTTGCCACGTTCATAAAATATGAAATCTAAAAAAAATATATACAAGGCTAAAGGCAGAATGCCAAAAAACAGTTAAGTTGTTTTAAGGTTAAGTTGTTACAATTTCAACTAAACTTCGTTGCGTTGTAAACCTTAATAGGGACATTAAGTTCTACAGATTTTACAGAATATATAGTAAAAGTAATAATCCTGTAAAAACTGAGATTTATAGGGTCACACCCGTCACAGCCTTCTAATGGCTATTATAAGCATATATCACATTCATTCAGTGTCTAACGTATTATTAATTGATTTAACATTAACAGTCTTGGGAGCCGGCGGCTTTTTTAAATTATAAAATTTAAACACATAAAAATGTGAATATCATAGTCAAACTCGTCAAAATTTAGTTAACTATACAAAGAACAAATTCAAAACTGACTATCCATCTAATCGGAATTTTTCCAATTAACAAAATGTTTCTTTAAAATAAAAATAAAAAATAAATAAATTATGAAAATGTGTTAATTTCAAACTTTAATATAACGAATTAAAACATACATATTAGATAGCGCTATTCGTTGTTTCCATTGCCTAATTAGTTTGATTCGCTTGGGAAGAACGATATGGTTACACTAACAGTTTTTGTAAAAAAAAAAGTCTATACTCAGGGAAAAGTTGCAACTTAAAAATAAGAACGCGTCACATTAGTTCAATAATTTTCAATATTATAGAAAATGTATATTGAAATACTTAAAAATAAATAAAATTAATAGATTAATACTGTAAATTAATATTTTTCCATATTGAAATAAGAAATTTTAACATTAATGGACTTTTGTTAATGTTTCTTATTAATTCAATATAATTTTTTATTGATTTTAAGATATTGCTTTCTCTGGGTGTAGATTTTGAACGGCTTACATTATCTTAAAAAATTTATGGCATGTGAAACATTTTTAAACTTGGCGGGGTCATATTTATCTGTATACACACGCGACCTACTACAGCTTACGAGATCCTGGACCAATTATTTTTTAATGCAACTCTACGATATTATATAAAATATAATGCTTTATTGGTATAAATTGGAAAAAAATTATTCCAAGTTCTTATAAATCCTTACAACAGTACAGGCATGTTGCATTCACTTGCATATAAATTTCTTTATTTCTTTCACATTTAAAACATTAATTCAACATCATTACTAAATAAAAGCTTTAAAATGGTATAAACAGAATATAAAAACATTGCATGCAAACCATTTTATAAATTCCCATATTATCAAAGCAATTTTTTGGTTTGTAAATCTCCACGTCTGTTTGAGAAATTTTTACACATGACAACCCTGCCTGTTATCACTTTTTGTTCTGCGGCAAGACTTTTAGGATGAAGAAAATGATAAATAGAAATATAATAAGACATACTTTTAGGCTTTACAGAAAGAAAAAAACAAGAACATTTAACTCCACTCTCTTAACATTGTAATCAGCGTTGCCGTTTTGGTTACTTGTAACCAAAATTGGTTACTTTTTTTTCCAATGTGTAAAGTACACAACTTTTTTCCATTTTGGTTACTTTTTTTCAACACAAAAATAACAATTTTTTATACATATATGTACATATGTGGTATGTTAAATGTGCACATAACTAATTATCTTGATAAAAGATCAGAATTGAAGCGTTTTTAATACGTTGTAAATACAACACTGCTTAATCAACATAGCGTTTAAAAAAATACATGTCTGTCTCTGAACATAAGTAGCCTGGTTTTAAAAATCAGATGCATTCATTGTTGCAAAATCTTTAAACGTCAAACACTATCAGCCCAATTATGAATATTCCCGGGGAGTTTTCTTCCTTCCTTACCATTTGTTCCCGGGGAATAATCCTCCTATTCTAAAGAGCCGGGGAATAAGAAAATACGGGAGAGAATAAAATCTGAGCCAGGTGCAGATGCAAATGGATTAAATTCCCAAGGACTGTGTGTACAAAGGAAATTGTAAATTTTATAAAGTTTTTCTTATCAGTCTTGATAATATTAGAAGGAAACAAATCTTTCATTTACCTATTATGTGAAGATTAAAGGATGCCTGCAAAATTAAGTATTTTAATATTTCTTCTGAATACAGCAGTAGTTTATGCTTTTGAAGTGGATGTGCGCAGGGTTTAGATAAAAATGCAAAAATACAAAATACAAAAGGGAAATATAATAATTCGGTATTATTATTAATTTGATTTTTTAATTTTTGCATTAGTTCCCTTCAAAATGTTTGGGGAGAAAACTATCAACAAATTCCCTCATATTTAGAATACCTACTATTTTCTCGGGGAGTTTTCTCCCGGGGATATTTTAATTCATAATAGGAAGAATGGGAAAAGGGAAAAAAACTCCCTGGGAATTGCTATTCATAATTGGGCTGTATGTAAAAAGTTAAAAGCGATTTTATTTTTATTTTTATAGGCCCAGTTAGCCGACTGTAATGTAATGTAACTGTAACGTAAAAAACAGCTGATTGATATTTTTATATGAAAATAAGGTTACGTTATATTACATGTCCATAACCGTTTTCGTTACTTTTCACATAACAAAATCGATCATCTGTTTCTTACTGTTGCAATTACGTTACATTACAGTCGGCTAACTGAGCCGTAACAAGCACGGAACGAAGCCGATCAGCTGTGAGTCGGCTAACAGCCGCCGCTGGCAGATTTTCTAAATTAGAAGTAAGTGCTGATATGGACACAGTTGAATTTTGGGACGCAGTTTCAAAACATACAAATGGATTGAACGAAAAATGTTTTTATGATTTGATTTGTATATTTTTTTAATTTTGTATGTAATTTAATGTCACTGCCACACAGTTCGGCTGCTGCTGAAAGGATATTTTCGCAGCTAAGCCTAGTCAAAACTTAATATAGGAATAAGCTCGATTTTAAGGCTGTAAACTCAATAATGCAATCTAAAGAATTGTGCATTAATCGAAACAATTCCTATTATGTTTGGTCTGCCAAAGATTTATTTTAATATTAACAAATTTAATACTTTTTTTATACAGTCTTGTGTTTTGCTAACCAATGTTATTAAATTACATATTATTTTTTTGTTACTAAAAATACTTTTGGGTTGGAATTTCCAATAATATTACCTGAAGTATTTTTGTTACAAAATTGATTTTATTGATTGTTAATTATAATAAGATATACTTATAAAACTGAAGTACAAATTTAAATGTAATGGTCCATTTATATTATATGATTTTATAATAATATATATTAATATATGTATGTATATTTTTTAACTGAAGTACAAATAAAACAGTATTTTAAATTTAATAATTTTGGTTACTTTTTTTTGTATTTTGGTTACAAAATTTTTTTGGTCGTGGCAACGCTGATTGTAATACTCAACACATGAAACACACACGTACTAACCAATAAAAATAGATACAAATGAGTTTACAGTGGCGTGCAAAATGGTTATACATTTTGTTTTTAATGGAGATGGTTTAAGCAAATAGTATATTAATATTGCAATTGATTTTTTATTAGAAATTAAAAACAGAAGCCGAAAAGAAAAGAAATATATTTTTATGAGTCATCCCTAATATAGAATTTTATAATGCAATGTAGCTAAGTCATACACCTTTTTCAGCAGACCGTAGCTAATTCACTCATTTTTTTTATAAATATGTCTGTCTAACAGGGTGGTAAAAAATAAATAAAACTATTAGATTTTTATTAGATTTCCTACAAATTTACTGAAAAAATAGATTTTGTTTTGTATGGGAAATTTAGTAAAAAGCAGCAAGATTTAGCTAGAAATCTCGTAAGTACTAGATTTCGAGGTAATGTAAATGGCCTATAAGACAGAAAGGCCCTAACTCATATTTTTGTCATATCGTATCAAAAAATGCATTTATTTCGAATTACAGAAAATAATGAGTGGGGGCCTTTCTATATTAAGGTAACGAACGATATGTATGTATAACCAGCAAAAAATAAAAGAATGGGTTTAAAATTAAATAGTGTTTCATGCTTTCTTGAGCATTTGTTTCTTTGAATACATTCTGAATGTCATCGCCAATTGTAAATAAATAGTTTTGGAACTCGCTAAAAACGCATGCGATATAACTGGGTAATATATTGTAATAAATATTCAGCGAAAAAGCCATACAAAAACGGAATTAGATCATCACATTTGGGACAGTTCTGCAAATCACGACATATCAAATCACGATGATTTCAAAAAATTATAATAAAAGCTAAATCATTGATTTTGTAAATTTTACAATTTAGAGCGATGGAATTTGAAATAAAATATTCTATTATACATGGCAAAAACTTAAAATACAATAAAATCCACTAACAAGCCAGATATCAATAGTTTGTTTTTTAAATCACCATGATGTAAATCACCGTGCCCGATTGACACATTTTCATAAAACAAGTTTTATCTTCAACAAATAATAAAAATACAATATGCCTTGACAGTAAGAACGACACGTTTCGTATCCTGGCTGCAACAAAATTTACATGCAAAAACATTCTCGAATATCGAATATGTTGCTTTTCATAAACAAATATAACTGAATGACGGGAAATTTTCTTCCGCTGATCTCGCTTAAAACTTTTTCTCTACTGGAAATTCGTTCACACATATTTTACATCACGTAACGAACCGAACACTCACGAAATCAGATTTTTTGAAACAAACACTTCGTGTGGAGTCCTGCGTGTTCGTGTCACAGAAAAAGCACGACACGCGCCCGTCTCTAGTTTACATCAAGTGAGTGTGTATGAGTGAGTGAGTTTGTGTGTGTGTGTACGTGTGTGTGTGGGTACGTGTGTGTATGTGTGTATGTATGTATATGTGTGTGTGTGTATGTGTGTGTGTATGTGTGTGTATGTATGTATGTATGTATGTATGTATGTATGTATGTATGTGTGTGTATGTGTGTGTGTGTGTATGTGTGTGTGTGTGTGTGTGTGTGTGTGTGTGTGTGTGTGTGTTTACGATGTTTTTATGTTTGCCTAACCAAAACTAATAATTTGTTTTTTCAAAATGTTAAACGGCAACAATTGCGAAAGGAAAGAAAGGGCCCGCGAAGGAAAATTTGATGGGAACTGCTGCTCTAAGCTTTAATATCATTTAGCTAAGAGTACTGCAAATATTGACATAATAAAGTAAAACAAATTAATCCAAGAGAAATAAAAAAGGCTTTTGAAAAATATATTTTACTAGCTACACCCGGTGTGCTACGCTACCCCTAGTGTCTTTTCAATTTCTTTTATATTGATTTGAAAGTGTAGCGCAATATGAAAATTGGATTTTGCCACGCCCCTCCGCCCGCAGATCGAAAATCAAAAATCAGGGGCCTAATTCCCGCATTCGATTGCGAGCGAGTTATTACTCGAATGTGCGACTTTGTTAACTTTTGGGATTTTCGCATTCGGTTTCGAGTAACACATATTGAAATTTCTAATGACAGCATTCGATAACGTGCATACATTCGAATGCAACCGTTCGTGTTTTTACTCGCAAGCAAAAAGGCATTCGAAATCATTTTTAACATAGAAAAAACGAAGAAATAGAAAATGTATGTTCAATATTTTACTTATTTATTTAAAAATGAATGAATGCACAAATGTACGTATAAAAAAATACAAATTAAAAAATTTCTAGCTAACTTTAAATATAACAAAACACACTGGCTTGGCAAATACATAATTTTTTGCCCAAGAGTTGTCTCGGGGGAAAATAAAAAAAAAATCAACCAACTCTGGGAGCACCTAAATAACAAATTAAATGCTTCTGGTCAAGCAATAAAAGAATCGAACATGTGGCTAGTGCTCTATTCTCTAACTTTACACTAATTTATTATTATTAAGTTATTAATAAAATTAAAATGAAAATAACATTTATGTATTCGTTTCTTTTTTCTGCATATACGTGTGTATGTACGTACATACATATGTTTTTGCATACATACATATACATATACGAACATATGCTTTTGCTTACAATTTATTCAGTGTTGTGAAATGAATTTATATATAAATATATTTGCCTTTTTCCAACACTAAAACCAAAACTCGATTCGCTTGGTAGCGAGTGACATCATCAGAAAATTTCTTGCCATCGGAATTAATTTCTATTCGAATGCAATTCCGATCACGAGTGCAGGAATTAGGCCCCAGGCTTCACAGTATCACCGGCCTGAATACTCTGAAGATTCCCTGAAAATTTCATCAAGAAGGGCCCAGCCGTTTTGGAGTCCATACGTTACATACATACATACATACATACATAACTACATACATACACACATTCTCTTTTATATATATTTTATTCGCAAAAGTACTACGATGAAAAATTAAGCACATTAGAAGCTTTTGGTAGTTGTTTTTTAAATATACTTGCACTCGCTCATCAGATGATTTGATGATTGTTCGTTCACCTGTCAGTTAATAGAATTTGTATTTAATTTTCTTTGACACTCTTGCGTTTAAAAGTTAAATGTGAAAGAAAAGCTGCATAATAATTTAGCAGGGCAAGGACACAAAAGTACTTTAGGTTGATGCTGGTGGTGTATATGAGAGATGTTATTGAGATTTTTTTTTTAAATTTAAGAAAGACACAAAACAAGTTTTTTTTGTTTTTTTTTAAACATTAAATCTTAATCAAGCCGAAATAACTTGTTTAATTCATATTAAGAATACAGTAAGAGCGAGGCAGTGGTATAAAAAGTGGTTCAATGAATCAAGTAATTTTTTATTCAGACGGCGTTTGCACACGCCAAATTTATTCTGCAAGATCTTCAATTTATAGGAAAGGAAGGAAAAAATTTAATGGAAGTTCTGTTCTCTTTTCAAATAAAGTTTAACGTGTGCAAAATTACGTGTTTTATCTATATACATATATAAAAGTTAATCCCTTTTATTTGTCACGGCGTCACGCGTGAATGACTGGACCAATACCCCCATTCCTTTTTTGTTTTGTTTGGAGAAGAAGAACATGAAAGAAAAAATTAAGAAAGTTGCGCGGAGCATGACAAAACGGGAAACATTTGTGCGTTGGTATTTTTTCTGTTATGGATAAGTCGCGAGAAAGTGCTAATAAATAATAGATATAAGATATTTTATACTTCTCGTTAGTAATTTTTAGGGAAAACTCGAATATGCAATTGCATATTTTTTCTTGGGTGATGTATTAATGCGGAGATAAGATATTTTTCCGTTTTAGAATTTTCTATGAATTTTTGGGTTCGATTTGTTGGCGCATATTTTTGCATATTTTACCCTTTAAAGCATATTTTTGCATATTTTAAGTTGACATGCATATTCTTAGCATTTGTCGCTTTTAGAGCATCTTTTGATACTTTATAGATATATTTTTGTTTTAATATTTTTTAGAAGTAGCACTCAGTCAATGAATGCCTACTACTATTACCAGACATTTCCTTCTTTATGAAAGTGATAGGAAGAGATAGAGGAAAACTTCATTATTTTACAACTCTGCCTTTTGCAGGTTTTTTTATTAATACACTTTTGCAGCGCTGTGTCAGAGTAAAGGAGGGCGCTCTGATGTTACATTGGGATTAATATGTACTGAAGTCGGTACAATTCAGTGACCAGTGACTATGCCGCCTTCATCACTGTTTTAATATGTTTACAAGCCAGGTTTTTGGTCAAAATTTTTATATTTAATTTTCGCCATTTAAATATAATTTTTAATGTTCCGAGTGCAGAAACCATAACAAAGAATATTTTTTGGAGCTCCTGAGAAGCTGCGGATATGTGGGTGGTTCTATAAATTTCAAGCGATAATTTTTTTTAATGATTATTTGGTATAAAGGTAAAAAAGATTGCAAAGCAGCGGGCCAATCAGTTTAAGCTTAACAGTTTATTGAATTATAACTTGAAGGGCTTTCGGATTTAATCCCCCTAATTATAAAAAAAATTTGAAATTTATTTGCTGGTGGTTCAGCGTTGTCTTTATGCATTTTATTGTTGCTGTAACAAATCATCAGTAGACTACATCCGATGGATTTTCAATTGTATAAAGGTGTAGAAAAATAATATAGATTTAAATCGAATATAATTATTTGCTGGGTTTTTTGTATTAGTTTCTAAGCCTACTACGCTTATTTTCCTTTTGTGATTTTCAAAAATATTATTATTTGTGAATTCTCAAATAGTTCTTGAAAGCCTGTGCATAAGATAAGAGGTTTTTGACTGATGATTTGTTACAGCAACAATGAAATGCATACAGATAACGCTGAACCACCAGCAAATAAATTTCAAATTAAAATAAACTTCTGACAATATGTCGAATAATAAATTTCTTAAAAAAAAAAATTGCTTTTCATACAAAATTTGTGTTACAAAACCATTTATAAAACAAAATTACAATAATGTATAAACAGACATTATTATCGATATTATTATATTATTATTATATTATATATATATTATATTATTATTATATTATCGATTGCAACTACACACTTACATATGTATGTAATCTAGGTCAACACAGTTTTTCTAATATGATATAAATCCCTTTCGCTACCATCTAATTAGTTAAAGATATTTATCTTTATCTCCTGCAGTGACGACGAGATTTTCATCATTTAATTCTTCCCCAAGGAATACATTGAATATTTACAAAGTTACAATGTTTTTATCAAACGCATTTCGTCATTCTTTAAGCAGCGGAAGGATTTACACGTAATCACACAACAATTTAACAACATAAAACATGAATAAATGACAACGACAAGGAATGGTCATGCGGACAGACAGACGGATAGACAGTCAGTCACACGGGCAAGAAATCAAGACAAGAGTAAACCAAGCTGATATTTGTAATGACTCCATAAAATGACCACCCCCCCCCTCCCACCCACCAACCTAAATATATAAATACATACGCACAGATGTACATACATACATACATATGTACATATGTATATATTTTTATTTATTTATTTTTTTTTTTGCCGCAACTGGCCAGAGAATTGAACAGATTCTTTTATTTTATTATGCATGACAGCATAAATGGAAGATTTGACAAAAAAAAATAAAGAAACTATTACATTCGAATACGGAAAAAAAAATTCTAATATCCACTGCTTCGTCCGTCCTATACAACAAAGATGGATGACCTTTTTTCTTCTAGCAAATACACATGCTCTCTTTTTCTCAATGCCAAATACATAATATAGCATTGCACAGATACATCTCTTTGCACTAGGTTTGCGTGTTTTTTGGTTCTGGGGGTCGATTCTGGTTCTGTGATAATGTGAGATGAAAAAAAAAAAATTTTCATTTTCATTTACACAACCATTTTTCATAATACTTTTCACAATTACATAAAATACGATTCTCGTTGCTATTATGAAAACATTGTTTTATTCCGTTAAAACTTAATATTTGTCTCTTCTTTATTATAGATTGGGTGAAATTGACGCTTTCAATTGCAAGGTCCGTTGTTTGTTCTGAATCATCGTCACAAGCAGTATTTAGGACAAACTACTTCAAACCATAGGAGTTATTATTCGTTTCTTCTGTAGGAATAGGGAAATGTGTTATGCCGTGCACGTCTCCTGCCGAGCTTAAATGTCAAACGGTGGTTGTGGTGCATAAAGGTTTTCTTTTTATCTTGCCTGTAGCCTTTAATGAAGAAAACCTTTGTCAACCATTAAGGCTGGGTACGCACAAATATTTACTTTATTATTATACTTAGGAGAGAACCCCCTTTAGTCCGGCCGACAGCTTTGAAGGCTAAAAACTTATGAAGCTACTGTTTGATATGCTCGTAAAATTTTATGTTCTTGCAAAAGGCAAATGATGCCCATCGTGACATCATGGACGTTATTATTTCCTTTTTTAAATGCTACCGCGCACATCTTAAACCATCGCAATTAATTTTCCACATTCTATCATCTTAAATAGCTTGACCCAAAAGCATGACCTATATGTACCTCTCTGCACTTTTCTTCTCTGATCTTGGTACTCACTGTCTGCAGACGCATCTGTTACTGTATTTTTTTTTTTTTTTTTTTATTAACTGAATTTCGGAATTGTCGCTTGCAATTTCAACATCAACCCCTAAATAATTCACAATGTATTATTTTTGATTATGTACTTAAATTTCTTTACTGTTTTTCACGTAAATATTTTTTGTGTTAAATAATTTATCATATGAAAACTTTTTTAAGTTTTTTTTCACGGTTATACTAAACGAGAATCGGCAGAGTTGTGTAACTGTGAAAAGTTTTGTTCCATTCCCCATTTTTTTCATAATGAAAATGTATTTAAATTCTTTTAATTTTTCACTGAACGGGAATCAGAAATGCTATGAAATCGTGAAAAAACTTTTAATTTCATAGTTTCACAGAACGAGAATCGAACCCCTGGTAACATCTAACATATTGGTGCTGCCAAAAAAACCATGGTTGATGAATGAATGAATGAAAGTAAAATTGCACATACACATGTAAGTAAATGATACATGTACATGAAACACATGCATTTGTAATTACTCTCAGAGCAAAATTGTCTCTTTCTCTCTCTATACTTTGGCTGCACCACAAAATAACATAACGAACGTCCGCACATAAATCTACACATCATGTATTTGTTTCAATAGTGGTTTTTTCATATATTTGTATTACAATATGTATTTTTTGAGCAAAAACAGATCAAACAGTTGCTCAGCAGCAATACAATAAGCAATTGCTATTTGTTTTCAATTGTATTTTAATTTGGAAAAGCACGCACACACACTAACTCTTATACTAGTTCTGTCGCTCACACTACAATTATATGGTACATACCATCGTATATTTGTTTTGGCTATACAAAAGAGTATACAAATGCAACCCTTTAATACATAACTAACCAGTTGAACAAAGCTAAACGAAAATAAATTTACCATATGACGTTTCAAGTCCAAGATGTCATTTCTTTCAGGAAATGTGTGTAAAACAAATCCCTTTAGAGTGAAATACAGCGGAAAGTTAAAAAAATAGAACGAGCATTGCTTAATAAATTCAAAAGAAAAGTGAAAAAAACACCAAAAGGAGAAAAAGAAAAAACTTGAAACGAAGATGAAAATCTTTTTTTTTTTTAAGGTTAAAGATGATTGAATGTTTGGTCTGCGAAAATGTTTCATACTAGGTAAAAACAATTTGCTGCAAATTCTATTTTAGTTTTATTAATTTACAAAGAGGAAACTTAAGAGGATACAAACACATTTGTATTAATTCTGTAAGGAGTAGACAAGAGAAGACAAGTTGGCATACTACAGCAAACGGAGAATTTAAGAAGCCAATGTTGTCTTAAATAAAAGATATTAGTATCTGGTAGTCGAGTCACTCCCAAGTAGACGTCCGTTCCCCTCTTTTATGGAATTTTATGACCGTCAAACTTGAATCCATGCTGCTTAAAATACTGGCGTTAGCTTGTGGTCTTCACAAGAGGATGTAAGACATCATCTTTTCTGCTTCCAATGCTATATGGAACAAGATTTAGATTGTCTGACAATGCATATACCAAGACTCCAAAATGTCGTCAGGCGGATAATGCCAAATGGCTCTTCAATGTGGACTGCAGTAGACAAGACCGCAGGCCATCTTATCATCATCATATCCTGCTCTCATCCGCTTTGATGGTGCGCTAGCAGTGATGGTATTTTGGTGCGTTTCGGGTATTTTTTGATGCTTTTTGCTTCTTCATAAACGCGAAATTTTGGCTAATACCCTTTTTTAAAAAGCGGGTATTTACAGTGCTTTTGACAATTTCTTACAGTGCTTTTGGTGCTTTTTTGTGAAATAAAAATATTATTAATTTACAAAACTAAAATACTTTTAAGCGCTAATATCAGCATCTTTTAACGGAGGCTTATTAAATTGGTTTTAAGGACAATAACGGAAACTATGTTAAAAACAATTTAGAATATTGTTACGTTTTTCTCTCTATAAAAACGCTTTTCCGTGGACCCGAAGATTTGCAAATGAATACAAGACCCGAGTGTAGTAATTAGGGTTAAGAATGATACAAGTTTTATTTACAAATACACTTATACTAAATTAATCAAGAGCTTATATAAACTAATACAACTTAAACTACTGAATTACACACAAATATTCACAACTGGTTACCACTACGCCTTCCTCGCCGTAGTTTACACACGTCTCTTAGCTGGCTGCGCAAGTATTCACGTGACACCTCTTTGTCTGCTACTCGTCACTTACGAGACTCACTCTGCCGTCACTCACAGTTGATACACCAATACCTCTTTGTCTGCTGCTTGTCACACACGGAACTCACTCTTCCGACACTCCCAGTTGATACACCAATAAAGACTCACTGGCTTTACTTACAACCTTACACATGTCTATAGGCTGCGCTGTTCCCTTTACTCCAGTCGACACGATAGACTCCACAATAATCACAATTCCACGACAGACTTTGCTGTCACTATAGACTGTCCTATAGTTTCTCCTTTACTTCAACTCACGTGTAAAGCACAGACTGATCTTAACTATCAATCTTAACTATAACCACTGTATCGCAGACTATTAGTAATTCACAACTTAATTATCAACTAACTTGTTCACACACAACTGACTGACTTGTTCACAACTGACTTGTTCGCAACTAACTCACAACTGCAACAAACTATAACCGTTCGCGACTGACTTACAACTGCAACTAACTAACTCATTGATGCGTCGCCTCTTTTTATACTTCACACAAATACCACTATAAGTTTCAAGCAACGTCTAGACGATCATCTTATATGCTGCCTAATTAAGTTCATGTGGTAACTATGTACATACATGTGTATATGCATACGTGTGTACATCATTAACTAAACAATACACGGTGTTTATCTTCTGCTTTTCGTTTGAATTGGTATGTATGTATGTGTGTAAATATGTGAATCTTCTTAATAAGCAGACGCTTTTTGTTGTTGTTGCTTTTGCTTGTTTACGTTTAATCAAGCTAGGCATGCTTATTTAGTTGTTGGCTACTATTCTAGACTATTCTTTGCTTTGACCCTGTAGGAATATTTTCGCGTAGCACTTACATTAACCCTGTTGGAATATTTTTGTGTAATGCTGCTTAAACCTGTCGACGGCTATTTTCGTAACAATATCATAATTGGGATTAAAAAAATTAATTTTTGTTTAGAAAATAAAAAACGGAAGTAACTGGAAAGTACCACATAATTATCTGCATAATAATTGACTGAAAGTAGTATGGAATAACACACTTGTTAAAGCTTACACAAATATTTAATCATACTATAGGGTGGTTAAATTTTAAGGGCCGATTTCGATTGAAAGCATGAGGTTATCAATAGCAGTCAGTTGTTTTAGACAACGCGTAGCCAACCCCCAATTTTTTTTCATATCGTATTGACGTGCTGTCAATGTGGACCACTATAATAACGGAGAATATCGCAAAAACAAAAACTTTTAAGTTAAGAGTACTTAAGAAAAGAGTGACGCTTTTAATGCATTCTTTATGTGTAAATGATTTTTCAATAATATACATATCTTAATCTAAGCCTAAGCTTCACCTACTATTGTATGTATGTATGTATGCAAGTATATGCTACTATATTTGGGTATGTTCTGTATTTCACGTGAAATTAAATCGTTCGGAATTGCCATAGCATTGTTGTTGTAAATACATATTTCCAACAACAATTCTACGGCAATTCCACACGTTTTAATTTCACGTGGAATGCAGAACATACCCAAATATTTGACTCATGTTTTTTTATTATTTGTTTTCACATACTTATTTTTATTAAACTAAACAAGATTTTGTTTTAATTAATATGTTAATAAATTCTGTTATTACATCTCAAATACTTTGTTTATTTCGAAGCAAAAATTTTAAATTATATTTTGAGCTTTTACACTCTAAACTCTCCTTTTTAAATGGCTTAGGGCCATTATTACAACTTAAAGATAGTTAAAAGTAGGATTTTATCGGACGTATAAAAACTTTATCATTTGCAAAATTTTACTTTAACCAAAAGTGAGCGATAAATTTCAGGAAAGCTTATCCTACATGATAAGTTAAATCCAATTTGCAACAATGGAAAGCTTTTTATACGTCCGATAAAACCCTACTTTTAACTATCTTTCAGTTGTAATAATGGCCCTTAATGTATTAAAATTAAAAAAAAATATTTTGGTGCTTTATTACCCTCTTTTTCGTATTTTTTTGCGCTTTTTAGCCTTTTTCCAACAGCTTAATGTGCTTTTGCTCTTCGTAGAGATACCAACACTGTGCGCTAGAGTTGTGTCACTCCGGAACGATTCCCTAATTGAAACAGCGCGGAATGATTCTCTAAAAGGAACGTTGCGGACTTGTTTAAGGGTTGATTTTTATCGTTCTTCGTTCCGTAATTGCAAATTGTCTTGAGGAGTAAATTATATGTTTCGACAAACAATAAAAATAGACATTCCCGACCTTATTGTTACATTTGTTTCGTTCCCTTATTTCTGTTCACTTTTTTATAGGGAATCATCCCGGTATCCAACAGTCATTACATAGTGTCTATACCTGATAAAAATTTATCATAACAACTAACAAAACGTCGGCAGAGCAGTTGTCAAATTTTTGTTAATGCAAGCATACATGCGAAGACGTTGTGGTTTTTTTATTATGATAAATCATGATTTTTTTTGTCGTCTTGAAGAAAGTTTGTCACAATACCTGCAATATTTCACTTCATATTTATTAAAAGGCTTTTATTTAAAAAAAACATCAATATTTTTCTTTATTTTTATATTTTTTTTACTAGAAATTATGTAAATATTTTATTTTTTAAAAATAAATTAAAACTTCATACAGTTTGTTTACATTTTTTATCACGACAAAGTTGTCTGAGCTGAAGCTCTGACAAAATTGTTAAGACACAGCAATAACACTAATAAATACAGTCTACACCTGATAAATTTTTCTCTTGATAAAGATTTGACTTTTATCATGATAAAAATTTATCAGGTATAGACTCACTGTTGAATAACAACACCACAGATTTTTCTTATGTGCATTAATGTACCTTTGTGTCCCTTATTGTCGGAAAGTTCAAGTGATGAAGGCATAGTCACTGATCACTGACCTATACCGACTTCAGCAGGTACTAATCCTAATGTAACATCAGAACGCCCACGTTCGTTGTGTAGCAGAATCATCGGCGAAGTAAAATAACCAACAAAATGGCTACTAAGCACAGCTTTGAAAATTTAATACAACTCATTTAACACCAGAGGCGCTGCAACTCTGCATTATTAAAAAAACGTGCAAAAAGCAGAGTTATAAAATAATGAAGCTTGACTCTATCTATTCCTTCACTACCTATCTTCTATATCACTATCCCTTTCCTAAAGAAGGTAACATCCACTATTAGTGGTAGGCATTCATTGCCTCAGTGTTACTTCTTTACTTCTTTCTTTTACAAACGAATGTTTATGAGAGATTTTATTACTTTCATTCAAATATGTATTGCTTGTTGCGGACTATTATTTTTTTTACAAATATTTTACGGAAACAACGAATTATTTATTGTTATTTTGTCAGAATATTCAAACAAACCATAAAACGATTTTGTTTATGTTTTTATTTTTTTTTTGGAGCGACAGAGACGTTCTCTCGTGCATTCACTATTCAAAGTAAAACGCCGGAACGATGAACGAAAGAAGCGACCTAGTTCTTTTAGTCTTTCGGATCGGTCCAAACTATTCCACAAAAATAACGATTTTGCCCAACTCTATAGTGCACCTCGCATCGCACCATCAAAAGATACATATATTTACAATATTGATGCGCGTTTCTTTGCACATTGTGCTGAAAGCATTCACACATATTATATTTTAACTGTGTTTGGTGGGTAGCTCTCAATCTCAACCTCAACATATTGACAGTTCACCAATCCATTCATACATAAATTTACAAAAATTCACTGGTTAATGGCATCAAAGGCACTAATGTATATATATATACACATGCTTGATGGTTTATTTGACCGTCTCCAGGTCTGTAGAGACTTAAATATTACAGATTGGTTGGAAAACGGTTAGTCCAATAAAATATCATTTGCATTAACTATATTTCAGTTCACGCTATCAATTTTCTGGTAATCCAAAAAACAATCCATGTTCATTGCCATAAGGGCATAATTGTAACAAAGATATGATTGTGATAATACTTAAATTGATTGCATCAACCGAGCGTATGCTTTTGTCATGATTAATTAACTGATTTATTAGCACAACCGAATAAAATATTATGAATTGGATTTTAGTACCAATTTTCGGTATTGGCAACTAAACAAATTGTCCGTCTACATTTACGTTAAAATAAAGACTTTCTATTAGTTGTTGCAACTAACAGAACTAGCAGAAAATTAAAATTAAATATTAAGGGTGGTTTTATAGATATTGTATCTATTCAGGCTTTCAAGATCATTCAATTTCTTTAAAATGTGAATAAAAGACGTATTTTTTTATTTCATTTTAAATGTATCCGACGTTTCGTTGGTTAAGATTTGATTGATATTCCCAACCGATTAATCGGTTCGTATTAAAAATTGTCTATTATTGTTAAATATTTTTTTTAAATAAGTTAAAAACAAAATACATACTATCAGCATTAAGTATAACGAAAAACTGGCATGAAATTAACGTAAATGAAGAAATTAAATTAAATTAAAAATATAGTTGTACCACAAGAAAATTGCAGTCGTTATATCAGAGTTCTATGATAGTTGCTGCAACCGCCAAAATTGGCAACAAATTCGGTTGCCTTAACGAATCGGTTTTCTCTGTGTACAATTAAGTTTATAATAAAGCTTAAGACCAAGGCACAAGTAGATTGAAAATCGGTTTTCGAGGACAGTAAATCTTCCATAACACTTTGAATAATAATAACAATATTCCATCTACAGAAAAATAATTTGTTGATTGCAAGAATTATTGAATTATTTTTATTGCAAACAAGCCTGCGTTAAATTAACTTTTTTTATTTTATTTTGCTGTACAGCTCAAATTAAGCTGTTTATACCAAGTGCCATGAATTTCCGTAGGTCTGTGTTGAAAACTTCAAGTTGATGTTGAATGATTTTGCTTGACCAAGCAGACAATTTTCTGCAGCGAGTGCCCCGATTTAATAAAAAAAAAAATAATAATAAATAAAGAGCAACCAACACACCTTTTTACTCCCTTGTGATATTGACATAGATGACCCCCCATTAAAGTCTTACGCATACAAAATACGAATGGCAGCAACAGCCAAACTTATGAAAGATGTTCATTTTAGATTTTAATGATTACATTTCGAACTTTTTTTTTTTCTTTACTACTACCGGTCTGAAGCACAAATATATACTACACACGCACAAGCAGCCAGCAAGAAAGCATAAAAGCAGGACACAGGAAAAATGTAACAGATTTTAACGTTTCAGTTTCCTCTAATTTTTTCTTTTTTCAATCAAGACATTGAGAGATTTTGAAACACACAAACTTACATACATATAGAAAACTGAACATGAGCAATGAAACATGGTCGCCAGGAGTATAGAAAGAAAGAAAAACACAACTAAAATTTAATAATGCAAATTGGACAAATAACTGGAGCATACATCCTTTCCTCTAAATAGCAAATGCAAAAGATATATAATGAAAATATGAAGAAAGAGACAAAAATAAACAGCTGTTGATTGACTACCCGGCGCATAACAAGCTGTTTGATTGTTTTATAATTATATTTACAAATTTTAGACAAAATAAATTGTTAGAATTCCCGAATAATCAATTGAAGGCAAAAATTACAAAAACAAGTAGTAGCGGAGTATCTTTTCAACTTTTTAACTTCCATGGCTGTTAAAAGCAAACAACAAAAACTCAAAGTCAAGATGAAAAGTATTTACACACTTTATTTAAATATTTAAATTTATTCAGGGATAGATAGATTGAAACACTCTGTTGTAAGTGCGTATAAGAGCGACACATACACAAATGCACGCGTGCTTTTATTTGAATGTGTTTGCTTAGCTTTTATGTACAGCATTTATTTGCTCATGTGCGGGAAAATGTTTTACAGAGCTGGGAATACACGCATATGACTGACATATTAAAAATGTATTTGTCATATTTAAAAAATCGATATACAGAACGCATTACTGCATTATTGCATTATTGAATTGAAACGAACAAAATGTGGTCCCATTATCGACAGTGCAACACCAAAGTATACATATCTCACCTATGCCTTTTATTGCAATAAAGTCATACATTAAATAAATTCAGTAAAGTGCAACTTTGACTCGCACAAGAAGGGTTTCGTACGGACACTACATGTACGAGGACAGTTTGTCCTGGAAACTGGAACCACTAATGCCAATAGCTAAAATCTGGCAACACCATAATAAAGTTTGACATTTTTTAGCATAAACTTAAGGCTCAGTTAGCCGACTGTAATGTAAAGTAACTGCAACAGTAAGAAACAGCTGATCAATTTTGTTATGTGAAAAGTAATGAAAATGGTTATAGAGATGTAATGTAACGTAACCTACTTTTCATATAAAAATATCAATCAGCTGTTTTCTACGTTACAGTTACATTACATTACAGTCGGCTAACTGAGCCTTTACTCACAACGATTTGATGTAAAAGTGCTATTTGTTTTGTGAGTTGAGAAAAAAAAATAATTTGACAAAAAAAAATGGAAATTTCAAGAGAAGGTTTTCGTTGGATTATTTTTCAAAACCTTCCACGTGGTTTATATCAACAAGAATGTGTCGATGAACTCAGTTCTTTGTATGGCGATAAAGCATCATTAAAAACCACACATTATATCGTTGGTATAGTGAATTCAATCGTGGTCTTAGTACCGTCGCCAAAATCGGTAGTTGTGCCACAAAACATCGATGCAGCGCGTTAACTGATAATGCAAGATCGTTATGTGACATATTGTTTGATAGAGGAATCCTTAGTTTCACTTCAATGCATTCGATTTTGTTGTAAAAAAAATTGTTCTGGTTGGATACCGCATAATTTAGCAATCGCTCAAAAAAAGGCTCGCGTCAAGTGGTGTAAGGAAATAATTAAAAGTTCAACCGTGGTGCTTCAAAAGACGTGTATAAAATCGTAACAGGTGACGAATCAGGGATTATGTTTATGGAAGGAAACAGAACAGGCTATTCCAAGACGCACCAATTCCAAAAAAACTTGTTCGTGGAAGAAGCACAGCGAAGCAAATGGTGGCCCGTTTCTTCGGCCGAATGGGTCATGTGACCACTTGAGCAACGTAGAACCGTCAATTCTGTGTGATTCACGACCGTTTGTTTGCCGGAAGTCTTCGGAGAAATTCGTAACTAGCGCCCGAAGACGAAACATTCTCCATCATGGCACCACACAGCTCGTCTAAGGCCGGGTTTCCATCTATGTGCCATGTGCCACACAACCGTAAAAAAAACGTAACCACTAATTACTAATGAAAAACAGTTTGATTCAGACACGTATTTATTATGTTAAACAGTTTCATACATAACTAATAGACAATTTTATAGAATCCAACATGATTGGAAACTTTTTAAATCAATAAATATATGTCTGAATCAAACAGTTTTTCATTAGTAATTAGTTGGTTACGCTTTTTTGGGCAATTGACACACAAGAAATGCCAGATGTAAACTCAGCCTAACAAGTGAATTTTTGAGCAAAGGTAAACTAAGTGGTCAAAGATATACGAACGCCGAAGAAGCACTTGATGCGTTCATAATCCATATTTTGGAGGTGTTTCAACAGGAATGGAAAAGCTATGCTATGACAAATGGTTTGAACGAATGCAAAAGTGTATTGATCACATGTAATCGAATGAATATCTAACGTTATCTAGAATTTTTTAGTTTTGGCGGTTTTTCGTTTTGACGATTTTTTTTTTTTTTTTTGATTTTTGGCAATTTTTGCGGTTGTTGTTCAGTGTAAGCGCTTTTTTCGTTTGGCGATTTGTTGGCTACTTATTTTACTTTTAGCGCAATTTTTTTCTTTTTTTTTGCAATTTTTTTCGGTTGTTTTTTAGTTTTAGCAATTTTTTAAATTTTGAGGATTTTTTTGTGTTTTTGCACTTTTTGTCGTTTCGGCGATTTTTTTCGCTTCTTAACTATTTATTTTAGTTTTAGCGATTTTTGGCAATTTTTATTGGTTGTTTTTTAGTTTTAGCGATTCTTTTGAATTTGGCGCTTTTTTTTTGTTTTGTTGTTGCTTTTTTTTGTTTTGGTGATTTTTTCGCTTCTTGGCTGTTTATTTTACTTTTTGCGTTTTTTTTTTTGGTTTCTGCAATTATTTTCGATGGTTTTTTTAGTTTTGGCGATTCTTTTTTTATTTTTGACGCTTTTTTTGATTTTGTGATTTTTTTTCAGCGATTTTTTTCGGTTTTTGGCGATTTCTTTTCGATTTTTGGCTGTCATATATTTGTTGTTGCATCGGCCAAAATATTGCATATGCTGTGAAAATTTCAGGTCTGTATTTGTTGCGGTTCTCGAGAAAACAGCATGTAACAAACAGACGGACAGCGAAAACAATAGGTTTCATTTTCACATTTGGTATACGGAAACCTAAAAATCCAAAGATTTTTAAGCAGAACTAAATACATCTTGTCCATGTTTCAATAGTTAGCACAAAACAAAAATTCAATCGTCATACAACTAATAACTACGTTTAATTTAATTGCAAATTAAGTAACACCTTTTAAATAATGTAGAATCTATATTAAAGATAGAGTCCCCAAACAGCCGACCTGACAAACATATACATACATATGTAGATGGCGACAGTAGTTCGAAAAAAATTACTGTGGTGCAAGGTGGCACGTTGTTTAGTATTTTCTTTTTTTTTGCCGTGAATTTTTAATTATTAAAAATATATTGGTACCCGTCATGTAATTTAAAGCTTTCAGTTGAAAGTCTTCAGTCCAACCAATATTAGAAACCAGCTAAATTCTACTCTAGGGGAGTCTGCTCCTTCGTTTACGACTATAAACAAATTGGATGGTAGATTTTAAACGCGGCCGTACGAGCTGTCAGGACAAACACCGTAACAGTCGCCAGCAACAGTTAAGAAAATCCAGAAAATGTTATTAGAGTATAGTCGGCTAAAGGTGCGGGAGCTAGTTGAAATTATGTAGCCGGCACACAATGGGCCAGATTGGAGAAAAAAGGACTTAATGAATTTTTTTATCGAAATTTTAATTTTTTTTTTGTTATGTCAAATCGGAAAAACTAATCTATACAATCAACATTTATTACATATATAAATCTTTCGCAAAATTAATATTTACCGAAATACAATGTCAAATGTGTATTTTTTACAATGGAACTAGTTTTCGTTTAAGCATCCATTCTTCTCATTCCAAAAATTCTACTCTATGGATGTTTTAATTATTAAAAGAAATTGAAAATACTGATCTTGAGCCCGATTAAAAAATTATTCCCGCTTAATGTTAACAATTTTTAAATTACCCATGCCATCCAACTCTGGTGCACGGAAAATAATATATGCGTGTGTGAGTGAGTGAGTGGGGAGGAGGTTCATCCAGCTTTTTGTTATTTCGTCATATTCAAATATTTGTACGTGACAAACACATTCTACTCTTGCAGATCATTAGTGTACTCCTTTTTGAGTATTTAGTCAAGTGTGTTTAAAAGTGCGTACTTCTTGTTGTTTATTATTTACTGCATTTTTTTACACTTGTTTTTTATATTCTATTTTATTTTTTAAATTCTTTCTAAATTTTTGTCTAGTTGCAAACAATTTGCTAATTACTTTGAAGATTTAAGTGGAATACACACTATAGAACTTGAGTGACAGTTTTGCTCAAATTTCGTCAGTAAACCAGAGAAATGTTTGGGGTTGAGTGACACTCAGCGATAGAACTGGGTGCAACTCCCCAGCAAAAAATTACACATTACCATTAGAACTACTTGCCATATAATGACTTACTTTTCTGATTGCAAAATTTCATTACTCGCTTGCAAAGTACTTCTCAAGAATCGATTATTTTAGTCTCACGCGTTGTGAAAATCATTAAGTTGGTAATCCAGTAGGGAAGAGCTTCTACCCAAAAATGCTTAATTCCAAACCCGATTACCTTTTTTGAAATTTTTTGCTGGGTCGTTCAATCGTTCATTTTTGCCTCAAACCTATAATCAAACCAATTTAAATTACATGGGTTTGATCATAGGTTGTTTGATTGATAGTGTGTAGCAAAAAGTGTCAGTCAAGAGCTACTTTTTGTAGCATAAACTGCATAACTTGGAAAATAATATTTTTTAAGGAATTCATATGTATCATTTTATGAAATGCAGGGTTGTGTGAGATGGGATAAAAAAAAGAATATTGAAGAGGGCCTTCTGGACGTGTGGAAAAGTAAGTCTAATAT
This sequence comes from Tachina grossa, assembly GCA_949987645.1. Taxonomy (NCBI): domain Eukaryota; kingdom Metazoa; phylum Arthropoda; class Insecta; order Diptera; family Tachinidae; genus Tachina; species Tachina grossa. The sequence goes on from OX465274.1 coordinate 211,921,712, forward strand.
ACTTTTTACAATACTTTTTGTAAAAATTTCCACGTAAAACTTTTTCCTTAAGAAAAGAGCTGTGATAATTTTTTTTTTTTTTTTAAATCAAAATATCTTTTTCCTTATCTTCCACTACTTCTAGTAAGCTTGGGTACAGGCCAATTTGTTTTATACTTGCCGTATACAAAAATAGTTGTCTTTATTCCAAACCAATATAAATGTTTTGGCCTAAATGATAAATAAAATAAAAAACAATTTTCTTCACTAAAGCAACGTTAGTGTTTGAGATCTTTATTAGTTAATTACACGATTAATTTTCTGCAAATTGTGTAATAGTTAACAGCAAATTGTTCTCGCTAGTGCTATAAATTAGAGATGTGCACGTGAGCGTTTTCTGACTCACGACACGCACGCTCACGCAGAAAAATATTTTACTCACGCACTTTCACGCACGAATGATATTGAAAATTTTCACGATCACGCACGCTCACGAACAAAATATTCTTACTCACGCACTTTCACGCACGAATGATATTGAAAATTTTCACGATCACGCACGCTCACGAAAAAGTATGTAATCCAATTTGTATCTTTTTTTTGGGGTTAAAAAATAGGTTTTTACACACACATGTGTATGTGTGTATGTACCCTGCAGTCAGGCTGGGGCCAAGTGTCTCTATGTCTACACTAAAATTATAGTAGTAGTTACATTGTCTACAATTTCTCTTCTATTCGTCAGTATAAAAGAGAAAGAGAGAAAACAGATGTGGTGTATTTCTGGTGGATTTTGCAACAACTTGTCAATATACATAAATTTGTATGAACGTAAGGTATAGAAATGTACCAGTAAATGTCTGGTTGGTATGTCTCCATGTTCTCATAAGAACTATGAATTCACTACCTAGTCAATTGTTTTAGTGTTACTAGTAGATTTTCAATGACAATCACATGCTAAATGTCTATAGCACAAAGTATTGTATGGGGAATAATTGTAGAGTAGTACTGGTGACAAATTCAAAAGCGACCCAGTACATTTTCACCATCGACATTTCCTTCAGGGTACATTTGTGTGCACGTGTATATGTAAAATTTACATTGCACAGTGGGGACTTTTACAAAGTTGGTAATAAATCTGGAACTTCTAATCTACTAATTGGATTTATATGAAACTCTTAATATCCGTAGAGGAGGACTTAGGCTTTAGAACACATGTCATGACAGCCTTCTGGCTTGAGCTGGACATGAGTTACAAGGGGCCGAAGTTTACTACCTGGGACTCAAAAAAACTTCTGAGGCTTGTAATTTTTTTAAAAATTATCCGATTTATACCGGATAAAACATTTTGACATAAACTTGAAGTTCTTAAGATCTCTCATAAGATATTTTACTTAAGACAAAAAAAAAATTTTTTTTTGCCTTGACCTTTTTTTGTATTTCGCCTATTACTTTTTAATTCATTGTTGGATTTTAAGTTAAATTTTGTAAAAAAAAAATTTATATAAAATTAGGAAAAAAAATTTATTAACATATTCATTCGTGAAATTGGGAAAAGGATAAAAAATCAAAATTTTAAAATTTCTCTGAAAAAGGCATGTGTTTTTTTAAGTATCTTCATTATTTTCAGTTTTGTAAGATAATTTGTTTAATACATTTTTAATTTTTTAATTACATAGCCCTAAAGACAATGCATTAAGAATGTGCTTAGAGCCAAATATTTTGTATTTTGGACATGCACCCTACATTCAGCAATGTCCTAAAGTAGTAAATTTTAAAAATATTTTTTGTGTTTAAGCGGTTATAAAAAGTTGTGACGGTAGATTTTGAAAATTTCAACTATAAGATTTTATTATGTACCTAGATAGTTTTAAAAAGTTTTTACTAAAATTTAAGAGTGCCTTTCCATAAAAAAATATATTAAAAGTATTTTATTTTTCTATATTGGTATATTTGCATTTCATATGAGTCAGTTTAGTACGCCTGAAAAAATTATAACAATAGCCCAATACACAATCTTGTGCAAATGGTCTTGCATCGTAGCATGCACAAAATGGTATAGAATATTGATACTGACTTATTCAGGAATGATATCTCGTGAGAGCGTTAGAATTCGTGCGTGATTATTAAAAAATAGCTCACGCACGATCACGCACGAGTAATTTATTTTTAAGTCACGCTCACGCACTCACGCGTGATTATTTATATTATGCGTGAGTCACGCGTGACACGATAAAATCAGGACATTTGCACATCTCTACTATAAATATCAAGATATTGCTAAACTCACATTTTTATAATTCATACAATATATTTTTCCTGAAATACAGCCAATAATAAGTGTTTCTCTCTTGGTATATTTTTTAACGAAATAAGTAAATTTTTATGTGCGCATAAGGGAGTAATTCGCTATTAAAGTAAATAATTAAAATTTTATTCATTACATCAATTATTTGCCAGCAACACGTGAACAAACACTCTAATATAATTGCCATTGTTTATTAAACTTCTGACATTCACTAAACAATGTTTTTTGTATTAAGTGTTACGGTGTGTCAGAATGTATTTAATTATGTTCATATGTAAATATTTTGACAATATCAAAGGATTTGAACAATCGCTTTTTTGAAATCGCTTTTTTATACATATAAATGTAAATATATGCAGATTTTATTTGAATTATACACGTTTGCGGTTTAAAAGAAAACTAATAAATTATAAGAGTGTAACAAATGTATATATATCATTCATTTATTTCGAAAACGTCGTAATTCAAAACAAAAAGTAGTTCTACAGAAAACGAGTTTAAAATTTTCAATTTGCATACAATTTAGTGGAAAAAGAAAATTTAATTTTTTTTTTTTTGCTATTTTTCAACAATATGATTAACGATAAGAGAACTAATTTTGCATTAATAAATCAAAAATCCAACTTTTTGAGTTATGACGTTGTTGAAGTAATTGGACGATATGTACAAATTAATTTGACATAATTAAAAAGTTCATTATCAATAGTAAAAGCAGTCAATTAGTTGGAAAATAGTTAATTAAATGAAAAAACCTTGTTGACGGCTGCCCTAAGCTTAAATTAGACGTGACATAGCCATAATGCCATAGCCATAACCAAACCAAAATTCAAATGGTTTCTATGGTGAGAGTTATGGCGTTATGGCGAGTCACCTATAATCAAATAAAGTGTTAACCATTAGTTTGGTTCGAAGGGCTGTTTTCTATGGCTATGGTTATGTCACGTCTGATTGATTCTTTAAGCGGCAGCTTCAGTTTAGCCACCCAGTAGCAAAAATTGGAAGTCATTCTGAAGGAATTACATTTTTTTTTCATTGCTTCCAAGAAATTGATATTTTTTAATTCGCCTATAGTTCGCAGAAAACCAAGTAGAAGTTTATTTTAGTCATACAAAATCTTGTAATTCCTCCATAGTGTTATAAAATACTCACCAGAATTTTGTGACCTAATTTTGGTCTAAATTTTAAGTGCCTATTGCACCAGCTTTTAAATATTAATTAATAGGAGGGCGGATCAATAAGTCCGCGACTTTATGAATGAAACAGTTTTTTTTTTTTTTTTTTTTTTTTGCAAAACAAAAATGTAATTTTCAACATAATCTCCTTTTAACTCAATACACTTAGTCCAACGCTTCTTCAGTTTTTGTATCCCTTCCAAAGAAAGAATTTTTCGAAATTCTTAAAATAGGCAACAATTTCATCGTTGGAGATAAATCTCTTTCCACCGAGCCATTTCTTTAGGTTTGCAAATAGGAAACATATGGCGGATGGGGTACCAATTCGTAGCCCAATTCATAGAGTTTTACCATTGAGACTGCAAACGTGTGCACTCGTGCATTATCTTGATGAAAAATAACTTTTTTTCTTAAGCATATGGGGTCGTTTTCTTTTTAAATCTCCATTAAATCGGTCTAATAAGTTTTATAATCAGGACAGGGGTTTCATGCAAATGCATGTTTTTTCCTTAACTCTGATAATGGCTAGAACAAAATATCTTTACGAAACAATGAATTTGCGTAAAAATGGCATCGATTTGTTAGTGCATATTTTTGCATATTTTGCTGAAAACTCATATTTTTGCATAATTTAGTCATAATTTCATATTTTTGCCTCATATTTTGATAAAAATGCTGAATGCTGTGTCATATAAATATTCTCAAAAATTCAAATTTCCAAAAATATTGCAAAACTGTTTTTGGCAACTGTATTCGCTTGCATTGTTTTGAATTGTTGAACGATTGTACAGGCATAACAAATTTAATGGAAATTGTAATTTTGATAATTTCAAATTGTCTGCTATTAAAGCCGAAAGTAGCGAAACAATTATGCTGAAATTTGATATTGTTTTTAAAACTTATAACGGATTCAAAAACTAAATCTAATAGCTAGTATTCAATTCATTGTAATGGTTGAGTTAAATAAATATACAACATTATATAAAAATAATCATTTAAATTCGAGCCGATTACATCCACAGACGTTACAAGGCCTTTTTCAATGCACAAAGCTTTCTAAGAACAAATTGATTGGACTTCACATTCGATAATACATATCGTCACCTAAAATCCAAAAAGCCGTAACAACCAAAAAACTCAAAATACACTTTTTGATTGATTATGATGTGAGAAACCAAAATACAACTTTTCCTAAAATTTTACCGATATATGTTCAAAAATACCGATTTTATTCATTATTCAATTTGGCACCTAACAAATAAATTTTCTAAAATTTATTTTGTTTTTTGCTTCTCCTGTATAAAAGTAAAAAGTGTACTTACGGCTTTTTGGATTTTAGGTGACGATATGTATGAATAATAAAAAAAATTTTAATGAAAATATATAACAACACTTTTCTTTTTCAATTTACGTATCGCTCCTTTACTGTAATATAAACATAAATATCTCGAAAATGCGAGTTTGGAGTTAATAATGCAGAAAAAATCATTATACCATATTTAATCTTGTGTAAAGATTCAATATAAAAGGCTTGTACACGCACCTCTTGAGAAAAGAAAATATTTTAATATCTTTATTTAGTGATATGTAGATTGAATAATTTGAATAATTTTTTTTAAAGATATGTGCATATTTTATTGTTTTTAGTGCATATTTTGCGTTTTTGATGTCATATTTTAGGCGCCTAAAATACCTTTTTTAAATCCATGAAGTCCTTGTCCCTGCTTATAATACTAGCCGTCTATTGTTTTTTCCCTTTTGAAACTAATCGATGTGGATTCTCGCGCGTGCATCCCAAAAAAATTTGTCATCACCTTGTTGGCCGACAAACTCAATTTGGCCTTCTTGACGTTGCAGCTTATTCAAATTGTGACAGGAGTCAACTGACTGACTGAATGTTGATAGGACCAGTATTGCCTTTTTAGTTAAGAGGCGGGAAATTCAAAGTCACGAATTATATTTTGATATATTTTACTTTTTTCTTAACAACTAAAGCCTACAACACCATGTTCATTATAACCTTTATTGATTTTAAACCATATATAACCGACAATGGGTTGTCGATAAAACAATTATTTATTTACTCCCTTATTGTCGTTCCCAACTCAACTCAGTTTAGCCGTGTGATATTTAACTCTACTTTTATATAACCCGATTATTTTTTAGTGCTGTGAATCTTAACTGATCTTATTATAAAAACTAAAAGGTTATTGGGGGTGACGTTGGCTGAAGCATTTAGCACGATGACTACAAAACCAAAGGACCTGGGTTCGAGCCTGGTCTACGACAGTCAGTCATTAAATAAACCATACGACGAATTTTTCTGTTGTACATTGGTGTCCCTTTATATCAGCTGTTGTAGGAAAGTTCAAGTAATGAAGGCATAGAAACTGGTCACTGAGCTACACCGGCTTTAGAGGATACTAATCCTAATGTAACATCAGAGCGCCCTTCTTCGTCGGTATTGAGTAGCAGAATCATCGCAGAAGTAAAATAACCAATAAAATGGCTACTTAGCACAGCTTTGACCATTTAATACACCTCAGTTAACACCAGGGGCGCTGTAACTCGCAAAGAGCCGAGCTGTAAAATAATGAAGCTTTCCTCTATCTCTTTCTTCACCACCAGTCTTCTCTATCACTATCCCTTTTCCAAAGAAGTTAGCACCTAGTAATAGTATAGGCATTCATTGTCTGAGTGTTATTTTTCTTTAAAAAAAAAAAAAAGTTGACTAGACTCTCAGATAACCCCCTTGAGGTCAGTGTGGAATGAAAACAATGGCTTTAATTTTATTTTCTTCTGAACCAATTTATGCAGTTTAATATATTTTTTATTTTATAAAAATCCATTTATTTATTTTAAGCCAAAACCCTGGTTAACTTAAAATCATGTTATAAAAAATTTATATTTGCGCTTAAAATCTTTTAGATTGTATTTTATGAAAGGTTCTATTTTAATCTAATACATGATAGATAGACAGACTCCTGTGGTTCCCTTTTTATATATATATATATATATATAAAAAAAACTTTTTGAATCTCTGTTACGTTGGCCATTTTTAATTACGTTGTTGTTACATGATTTATGACAGCAGCCAACCAATTTAATAATATTTAATGAAAAACAACAAAAAAAATTAGCAGGAAGCGCTTGCGGAAAGGAGCAAGCATCCTTTTTTATTTTAAACCACTAACCGGAAAATGTTTTAAAACAATAACCAACCACCTGCTGGCAAAGTTATGAACACACAAGAAATAAGCAATAAAAAAACTGATAGCTACGGCTAATTAGCAGCAACAAAAATTAGGCCAAAAAAAAAAACATTAATTTCAAATGAAAATATATAAAAAGCAAAGTATTAAATACAACATAAAGACTTACCTTAACTCCAATATGTATGGCCGAGAACGCTTGTTCGCTGTGTAGTGTTTGTAATATGGGCAATTGGATGGACATGGGACACGACATCATGGTCGCAACCTAAAATTTTAATTAAAAAAATAAAAAAAACAAAACATGGAATTAATAGATTTAATATGAATTATTATTTGGCAGATATAATGGGTGTTTTTTATTGAGGTATAGAACTTTAAGTTGGCATCACTTTTTTAACTGGCGGCCATTTTGTCAGCTGTCAAGTGATTATTATTTAGTTTGGTTTGCCATTTCATCATGAACAGTTTGACAAAAGAACAACGCTTGCAAATCGTGCAAATTTATTTCGAAAATAATGGTTCAGTTCGCGAAGTTTACCGCAAGCTCCGTCCATTTTATGGTCGACATAATCGTCCATCAGAGCAATTAATTCGGTTAACCATGGATCGTTTTCGCACTACGTTTACTCTATGTGATAATACGCATCCGCAGAGACGTCGAACAGTGCGCACCGAAGAAACAATTGCCGCTGTAGAGCAAAGTGTTGAAGAGGACCCGAATGAATCGATTCGCCAACGTGCACAGCAATTAGAGCTTTGTCCATCAACTTTATGGAAGATTTTGCGCAAAGATCTTGGCTTGCGACTTTACAAGATCCAGCTTGTGCAAGAATTAAAGCCGCGAGACCATGCAATGCGTCGTGATTTTGGTGTATGGGCCGAAAATGAGATTGATCTCGATGCTGATTTTCATCGCAAAATTTTGTTCAGTGATGAGGCTCATTTTTGGTTGAATGGCTACGTCAACAAGCAAAATTGCCGCATTTGGAGTGAAGAGAATCCACATGAGACCCTTGAGACGCCATTACATCCACAAAAACTGACTGTTTGGTGTGCTCTATGGGCTGGTGGAGTCATTGGGCCATACTTCTTCCGAAATAATGCTGGAGAGTCAGTTACCGTTAATAGAGACCGGTATAGAGCCATGATAACCGACTATTTTGTTCCCGAATTGGATGGCATGAATGTGGATGAGTTGTGGTTCCAACAAGACGGCGCTACATGCCACACAGCGCACGTCACAATCGATTTATTGAAGGAAACATTCGATGAGCGCATAATTTCGCGGAATGGACCTGTCAATTGGCCACCAAGATCGTGTGATTTGACACCATTGGATTATTTTCTTTGGGGATATGTGAAGTCGCTCGTCTACGCCAACAAACCAGAAACGTTAGGGGACTTGGAAGCCAACATTCGTGGCGTTATTGCCAACATACGGCCCCATATGCTCGAAAAAGTGGTTGAAAATTGGACCTGTAGAATTGGCTTTATTCGAGCCAGCCGCGGCGGCCACATGCCCGAAATCATATTTAAACATTAATGGCATAAAATTATCCTTCCAATAAAGCCAAATTGATGGACATTAAAACGATTTTCTTGTGTTTTATTTCAATTCGAAGTTCTATACCTCTAAAAAAACACCCGTTATTAATATACATATAAATATGGTAAAGAAAAAAAACTGTGGTCGAATTATGCAACTTACGCCTGCAATGGTGGTCAAGTTCATTTCAAGCAACAAACAATTGCAAGCCCTGCAAGAAGCGACTGACTGAAACTAAAGCTACGGTCACACTTGTCAAACATTTGCCCAAAAAAACGTAACCAACAAACACTAATGAAAAAAGTTTTGATCCAGACGAGTGTTTATCAAATTAAACAGTTTCGAACACAACTAATAGATAATGTCGTAGAATCCAACACTATTGGGTACTCTTTAACTTGACAAACTTTTCTCTGAATTGAACGATTTGGCATTAGCATTTAGTGGTTACGCTTTTTTGGTCAAATGTTCAACAAGTGTGACCGTACCTTAACGCATTTGTAAAGCACCCCATACACATTTCAATTCAATTGTTAATTGAGTCTATCAATTGAAGTGATTCTTGGCCACACACTTCATAAACCGAATTGAAAGATTTTCATTCAACTGTCAAATTTATATTTTTTTTACACAATTATAAATTTAAAAATTTAAAACTTGTATTGTATTTATTCATTAATTTTTAATTTTTTATTTAAAATTCAATGAAATTACAGTCGAACTTCCATAACTCGAACTTCTCTAACTCGAATTTTCTCTAACTCAAACAAATTTGGTTGGCAGTAGCGTTAAGAGAACAAATCGCATACAATTTTCATTCCGTAACTCGAACTTCCATAAGTCGAAGTTCTCCATAACTCGAACAAAAAACATGCACATGAACTCTATAACTCGAAGAATTTTGCTTGTTTAAATGGTTATTTGTTTTTGTTTTAGTTATGGTTTGTTTGTTTTACTCTCTTTTGTTGCTTGAGTTGGTTTGTATATTTTACATTCTATTTTTGTTTATTTTTTTTTTTCGGGGAATTACAAATTTGTTTCTTTTTGTTTGCGTAATAGCATAGACAGACGACAGCGTTATTTTGCATTAACTGTCTTACTGCCAGTTTATACAAGCCATGTAAAAATTCTCGTCTGTCTATTTATATTGAAAACAAAAACAAATTTAGAGTGCTTTGTTTTTGTTTTCAATGTAAATAGGCAGACGAGAATTTTTACATGGCTTCTATAAACTGGAAGTTAATGCAAATTAATTTGTGAATTATCCTAATCCGTAAATGCACTAAATGACAGTGAATTAAACTGAATTCAGCTATATGATAACACAGTCCTCATATGGTAACACCGTCACAATCAATCAAATTATGACAAATTGTTTTGGTTTTCAAAATTAAAATGCGATTCATTCAAAAAATATAAGTTATTTTAATTGTTTTTAGAAAAAGAACAAAGAAATATTAAAATCGAGACATATTTTTCCATTTTAATATTTCCAAGGAAAATTATCGAAGTGTGTGGCACGAAAGGGATGTACAGATTTTGTTTACTTAATCCAAATACTGTCGTCTGTCAGGGTAAATTTTTAATTCATATTAGTGAGATTTTAATGCAAATTAACGCTGTCTGTCTACGCTATAAGTATCAGTTCTATGTATAATTCGGGCTAGATGATAAATGCTGAAATCGACTTTTTTATTATTATGGCAACTAAACGTGTTTTAAAATGCTTATCAATTTAAGAAAAATGTAAACTTATAAAAGACGTCGAAGACGGATTAAAGAAAAAGAAAGTAGTTAATAAATATGGTATCCCGGCAAGCACGGTCTCAAAAATTTTCAAAAATAAGGAATCAATTATCAACTCGTTTGAATCTGGGTTTCGTTTATGTAGTAAAAGAGTTCGGACCCCAAAATTCAAAAATGTCGATTGGTTTTCAGGAACTAGAAGCCAAAACGTGCCTATATCTGGTGCAATATTAAAGGAAAAGACAATTGAGTTTGCAAAGCGTTTTGGAGATGATAACTTTACAGCAAGCACAGGTTGGCTTGACAAATGGAAGCAGAGGTATTGAGCAATAAGATTAATTGATGAAAAGTTCTTTTAACATGTACATGCGTGAATAATTTTTCCTTTAACCTTAGACATAATGTGGGTTATAAAAAAGCTTGTGGTGAAAGCAATGACGTTAGTGAAGTGGACTGCGAAAAGTGGAAAAGAAGACATTCTGCCGAATTTACTACAGAAGTGCAACGAAAGGGGTGTTTTTAATGCGGATGAAACAGGATTGTTTTATAAATGTTTGCCAGATAAAACATTAGCTTTTAAAAACCAGAAATGCCACGGAGGCAAAAATAGCAAGCAGCGTGTTACGTTAGTGCTGGCAGCAAATATGGATGGTTCTGAAAAACTTCAAATTCTACTTATTGGTAAGAGTGCCAGGACTCGCTGCTTTCGTAATGTAAAATGGTTACCAGTAACGTATAAAGCTAACTCTAAGGCGTGGATGACCGGACAGCTATTTGAAGAATGGGCTCTAAAATTAGATAAGCTCTTTCAAAGTGCTGGTCGAAAAATATTATTGTTTATTGATAACTGTCCAGCTCATCCAAAAGACGTACAAAGTAAACTGAACTCCATTCAATTGGCATTTTTTCCACCGAATATGACGTCTAAATTACAACCTCTTGATCCGGGGGTAATACAAAATTTCAAAGTTTTCTATCGTAGCAGAATTGTAAAAGAAGCCCTTAAGTGCATAGAGCTAAACAAAAAACACGATATTACACTTTTGGATTGCATCAATCATGTAACAAAAGCTTGGAATATTTATGTCAATAAGCAAACAATAGCGAATTGATTTAAAAATGCTGGATTTGTTCAGTATTCTGAATGGGAAGAGGAAGTTGACATGCCTTTAATTTTTTTGAATAGTATTGATGAAAATCAAAATGAAATTGAAGCTGATTACGAAGCTTGGTTAAAAGCAAACCAGATATCTTCCAGTGCTACTCTTAAGTATTATATTGAGGTAGATAATGAGCTCTGCACAACTGGCTTTCCTACAGATGATGATATTGTTGAGCAAAATTGCCATGAATCAGAGGATCAAATCTTAAGTGGAACGGAGAGTGATGTCGAGAATTCGGTAGAAGAAACTACTCAAAAGCCAACAAGAAATGATGTAGAAAGTTCATTCTGAACATTAAATAATTATTTACAGACAAATGACGCAACAACTGATGAGCACTAAAAAGCTTTAAGCGCATTGAAGTTATTTTTTACTGAAAATAACAAAAAAAAAAGTAAAATGTCAGTCACTACTTTCAGAATATTTTACTTAACTGTAATCTTTTAAATATATGAGTACATATGCTTGTTTTTTATATTCTTAAGTATATAGTTTTCCATTAGAGGCTATTTTAAATAAAAATACATAATATAAAAACTGTAACTCGAAGTCTCTGTAAGTCGAAGTTGTTTTTTGGGTTAATGGTGATTCGAGTTATGGAAGTTCGACTGTATATGCAATTTTATAAATACATAACTTCTTCTATACAAAATAAAGCTACAAACATAAATTTTAACAGATAATCAAGAGACTCGAACACACACAGCACAATCGAATTGAAAGATTTGCTAGTCAACATGAAAAAACAAAATCTTTTGATTTTTCTTCAACCAACTCGACAGATGCCAGACTAATCAATTGACAAAGCCATAGACGCTTTGATTTGGACAACAACCGACTCAATTGAAAATTGAATTGAAACCTGTATTAGCTGCTTAACAATTTTCCATTGAATTCAATAGTGACAGTCAATTGACTAGTCTTTTTATTTATTAATTATAGTTGCTTCACTCTAGCATATACATATGTTGTTAGAGTGGGACATCTAATGTAAACATCAGTTTTATCTAAAAAAAAAAATACAATGCATTCTGTCTGTGAAAATTCAAGTCTTAAAAACAAAAATGAAAAATTTAAAAAAACCCCGATATATGTAGAAAAAATGTGATATCTTTTAAAAGGCTGGACCGTTTTTCCTAAAACATATGTGGCTAAGAGCCCTCTCGATCAAGTCAGCTTTCAAACAGAAAAAAACTAAATCTAAATCAAAATCCGCTCAGCCGTTTGGTGTGTAAGTGGACACGGACAGACATACAGATAAACACGACAAACTTATAACACCCCTTTTTTGGTCGGAGGTTAAAAAAGATACTTAAAAACAATAGTGAATAAAAAAAATTTGCAAACTTTAATTAAATGTATGTATATTTATTTTCAAAATTTTAGACAAGTATTTGTAAAGAGCAATATGCGTTGGTGGCGAAAGGGTGTGAAGAGGGCTGGATGCTGCCTAGGTTATTCTGTTTTTGCTAATTGAGTTAATATTTATGTTATATTATAGTAATATCTACACAGAGAAAAAGCTGCCTCATAGAATCAATAAGATTTTCTCTATGAAACGTTTTTAGGCTAAGGGGTATCCCAGCAGAAAGAAGCGAAGATTTTTTCATAGAGATTCCTTATTGTTTTTAGGTGGTAAATCTTATTAATTTTATCAAGAAGAAAACCACATAAAATCAAGAAGAAATTTTATTATTCCCAACTTTTTTTTACTCAATTTCCGTTATTTTTGGCACCAAAAAAACAATCCATAGAGAAAATCTTCTTGATTCTATTAGGTTTTCTTATAAATTGTAAACTATATGGATTTCTTATTGATTTTATTAGGTTGCCTTATTGATTTTTTTAAACAGGTTTTCTTCTTGATTTTATTAGGTTCCTATATGATTATGTGTAAAGCATCTTATTGATTTTTTTAATAAGGAAATCTTCTTGATTTTATGAGGTGTCTTGTTATTTCATATCTATAAATAGACACCGACAATTTTTTTTCATGATCTTTTTCGTTTTTGCATAAGCATGTTTGCAAAATTATTTCAATGGTTATTCAGACTGCTTGTTAGCATATTGGTTAGAGTGTTTGTCTATCAGTCAAAAGTTTGCTGGTTCAAAGTATATGGTATAGAATTTAAATGAAAATATATAAGCAAAGCACAAAGAATAAAGAAAGACATAATTTTTTTTTATTTTATGAGATCGCCTCATAAATCAATATTAAAAAAATCAATAAGATAACCTCATAAAAACTACAAGATTTGTTCTTGATTTTTTCAAAAAGGTTTTCTCTATGAAATTAATAAGATTTCCTTATTGAAAAAAAACCATAGAGATTTCTTATTAATTTTGTTCTACTTTATGAGGTAATTATTAGGCACTGTTTTCTCTGTGTATTTATTTTTATTTGTTAAAGCATTAATTTTGAAATAAATTTTAAAAATGTTTATTTAAAAAATTGAAAACAAATTTTTTTTAAATGTGATTTATACATTTATACAGTACTGATTAGTCAGCTCTGGCGATATTTACATCAGTACTGATTTGTTAGCTCTGACGATGTTTACATCAGTACGGATTAGTAATATACTGTGGACTGAGCAGTCCAGATATATGTTTTACAAGTTAATGAGAGAGAAACAAAATCACACGTACACGAATGCTTACATCAGTTTTTTTCATATTGCCCTTAACGAATTGATAGAAACTTCTGATGTATAAACAAATCACAAATGAGCATCAGATGATGCATTAAATGACCGTCATTGTTCTTGTAGGGTGCCTTCATTATCCCTATTTTGCATTTGATTTCTGACACTACGAATTCGTTTTGAAGTTTTCTTAATTTACAATATTAACCCCCTTATGCAAAAAAATATTTTACTTTAGCTTTAAAGTTCATAGTAGTTGATAAGAACTTTAAGGCTGACATAGCTTTATTAAAAAATCATATGCAAAAGACAACTTTAAATATTTTGTGATTTAATAATAAATACTGGTAACACCACCGTGTTCAACAACCACTTCACAGCTTATGATGTACAAAATTGAATACAATTTCATTCGGGTATTCAAATATTTTTTTTATTTTATTAAATAAATTTTTATTATCTTGAAGTAAAGCAACCTAATTTAAAAAATATGAGCTTCTGACTTAATAGGAAAACAGATAAACCCAACCATGAAGTAAAAGTAAAAAAATGTGAAAAATTATCACAATTTGTTTTATTCGAATGAAAAGAGTATTTGAATATCCAGATTTTTTTGATTTGTTTTGATTGTATGTACATCACTAAAACATTTTTGTATAATTGTATTTATTTTAATATTTTTTTATGGATTTTGCTATGTATTTCGAAGCAGTTGGATAATTTGGTGATGTTTCCCATTACATGACAGAAATAATAAATTTAAGATAAGAGCAGGCACTTCTAGCTTCATTTTCAGATGTAACATGAATCAGTATGTGCTATATTAGTAAAAATATTTGAGGTAGAAAATATACATTTTGGAAATATCAACTTAAAGTAGTCTTAACAAACGTGGGTGCCTACTTTAGAATTTTTATACAATAATTTTTTTAGAATACAACTTTACTTAACACTGCTTGGCAAAGCTTTATTAAGTTTTTTTGCATAAGACCCTAAAGCTTTGGGGAAAATGGCCCTACAGGGCCATTTTCACAACGTGCCTTTGGTTAAAGTTAGGATTTTGTCTGCCCAATAAATATCTTTGCATTATTAAAACTTCAAATTTTTGTTGTTATAATTATTAATAATAATAGAATTTAATGGATAAAAAATAATAATAAATAAAGTTTTTACAGTCCCAAGTCATTTATCGGACAAAAAAAATCCTGCCTTTAGCCAAGTTGTGAAAATTGCCCTTTGGTAAAGGGTCCGCCATCTAACGTTTTTTTTTTCAACTAGTGCTTATTTCGTGAATGGTAACACTTAGCTCATGTCTGATTTGACATATAAATAGTTTTATCATTCCGCTGAACGAATATGGTTGTGTATACGCTTGAACAACGCTGGGAAATATCGACTTACAGAAGATGCCGATTTTGCCAAAAAAAAAAAAAAAAAAAAAAAAAAATCATCTTTTCAGATGATGCTCATTTTGATCTTGGCGGGTATGTAAACAAGCAAAATTGTCGCATTTGGGGCACAGAAAACCCGCACGCATACAATGAAAAGCCGACGCACCCAAAACGGGTCACTGTTTGGTGCGGATTTTGGTACAGAGGCATAGTTGGGCCATTGAGCAAGGAGTGGCCGTTACAGTCCATGGCGGTCGTTATCGGGCCATGTTGAACGAATTTTTGTTCACAAAAATTGAAGGAGGATATTGGCAACATTTGGTTTCAACAGGACGGCGCTACGTGCCACACAGACGAAGCTTCAGCATTTTCAAAAAAAAAAGTTAACTGGTTGACCCTTTACATAATATTTAAAAAAAAAACACATGAGAAATTTTATCTATAGTTTATATTCCAACTCAACAAGCAACTGAAACATATAAAAGCGATGGTTTAGGGTAAATGTACTATAAGGAAATATTTACGCATGTGTTTGTTTTTATTATTTTAATGCCATCACGCAACAGGGTGGCAGAGAAAGGAAACTTGTACATTAGTTATTCTAAGCAATCGAGAAAAGAGATAATATTTAAATTGCACTACCACCAAGTTGCCACACAAAAAAAAAAGAATTAAGTGAAGGAAGTATGCAACAGTGACATTGAAATAACACGAAGCGATTACACTTATTTAACAACATACTGCAGCAAATATTGCAACTGACAACAAATATGGCGCTCCCACATTTTCACACGCACGCACACACACACACACACACACACACATTGTTGTACACAAAAACAAACGACTTTAAATAACACAGCAAGCACACGATTTTCCACTTAACTTGTGAATGATTTAGCACTACAATGGTTTTTTCAATTAACAAAGTAATTTTCTTACACAGTGCAACAAGAAATAATATTTAACCATATAAGGACACCACTACGTGATAAAAGTAAAAAAAAAGATCCTTGTCTCCCAGTTTTGTCCCCCAAAGATTTGGGGCCTCTATGTAATTTTTGCATTTTCTCAGGCTCATATCTTGCAAACCGTATGTAATTTCGATTTACTCACTGAAGCAAAGTTGTAGCTCTTGTCATAAAGAAATGTGAACACATAAAATCAAAAAACTTCATCTTCAAGATCAAAACCGCAAAAATTTAAAAAAATCGGTTTTTTTTACCTCTTTCGCTCTGTTCAGGCCATAGGTAGCAAACCGTTAAAAATTCAAGGAAACAATCTAGTAGAAAAATTTACCCAAGATCTCAATAAAGAACTTTCTAGAATATATGAACTTCCTAGGAATGATTCTTAACAGCGTTTAGGTAGCGCTTAGGTAGCCGCAAAAGTGAAGATTTTCCCGAAAATTTTTTAATATCATTTGTTTGGAAATTTTTGCGATTTTGATCTTGAAGATGAAGTTTTTTTGATTTTACATGCTCACAATTTTTGTTCTTTATGACAAGAACTACAAGAACTTTGCCTGAGAGAGTAAATCAAAATATCGAACGGTTTGCAAGACATGAGCCTGAGAAAGTGCAAAAATGACACCGAGGACCTAAATTTTTGGGGGCCCATAAAAAGAAGTAGATGACTTGGGGGGGGGGGGGGGGTGGGCAAACCTGGGAGATACGGATCTTTTTTTTTTGTCTTTTATCACGTAGTGCTGTCTGTTATATTTCCAGGACTTAAAAAATTACACAAAAGTGTAATTAAAGTACAAAATTTATTGAATTTTTACCCCTCTGGCGGTATCAATAAGAACTAAGGCCCAATTCATACGATGATTTAAAAATCTTGTTTTATTTTTGATTCTCTTTTAAAAGTTGCTTCAAAAAACATTTTACATTCATACGATGATTTTTTCTATGTTTCTAGTTTTTACTTTTTTTCTACCAAAAATCGTATCAGTGTTGCCAGTAGATTTAAGAAACACCGTTTTTTCTCTTCCCTACATGTTAAAAAATTTCCCCCATACGAAAATCTAAATTAAAAACATTTAAGGCCTTAATGATCAAACAGAATTACGGATTAAACACATTTTCCATACAAATTGACGTCAGAAAGCATTTTTATTTTGACACCTTTTTTGTTATCCTCCCACATATGAATAAATATTCTCTCAGCAATGTTACCAAAGACAGGCAGTGCGACACCAAAATAATTGGCTAAAAGTCTATGTAATTTCGAGCAAAAACAAATTTTAAATATATTTTTGGTATAGTTATTTTTACATTTATGCACAAAAAATGCAATATGAGATTAAAAAATACCTACATTTTGTTCAAAATAAAATATTTTTCCGATATTCCCTATACTCATCTATTAGTGACAAAAATACCTACAGGTAACACTGTGTTGTATTAAAAAAAGCTGTTGTTCGCATTCAATGAAAAAATAAAATAAAGCAACATAAAAAAAATTAAAATATTACCTAATTTACATTACGCATTTTTTTTTTCATGAAATTAGTTGCATGAAAAATTTTTATTTGCCAATAGGTGGCCTGGAGGAACAATTTATATCAAAAAAGTTGTCAAAAATGTATCAGAGATTCATTCTACGCCCTTTTGTATACAAAATTCTCTTTTATAGCGCTGCAATAAGCAAATAGAAAAAGTTGCTTGCAAAAAAATTCATGAAATTTCATGAAAAAATGCTTAATGTAAATCAGGTATATGTGTAAAAAAAATTTGAAAAAAAACTCGTAGAACGGAAATGTCATTTTTTTCTTCCCCTTTTGCTTTTCTATACCGTTCGCCTACAAACTCCAAAAATCGTGTTTCAAAAAATCATTGAAAAATCAACGTGTGAATTACCTGTAACACCTCAAAATTATTTTAAATTTGTTTGAATTAGACTGTTAACTATCAAACAGCATAACTTTCATTAGAATATAAGGCATGATTAATGTTTGTACTTTTGTCTATGGAACAAAGCACTATGCGTTGTGAAAAGGCAACCATTGTCATTTAAGTTGTGGGTGTGTGTATTTAAGCTCTTGATTTTTTTAAATAACTCAATTTAGTAAATAAAGTATCATTCTAAACCCCTTATTAGTACACTGCGGTCATTTGAAAATCTTCGAGTCCACAGAAAAGCGTTTTTAAAGGTTAAAAATGTAACAATATGTGTAAATTAGTGCATTCGCATTCTCCACAATAAAACAACGCGCCGTTATTATGTGGCATTTTCTGAAGTTTTTCAAAAAGTAAGTACGGTTTCATGCTGTAAATTTCGATGCTACACGAAATGTACACTACTGCTTATTTTAAAAAAAAAAAGTTAACCAATATGCTTAAAATTCTCGAAACTTCAGGAAACATCAGGACACATTTTTGATTTTGGAGAATGCGATAGCAAATACCGACCTACATCTTAAATATCTGTCTCTTTACTCGCCAATGCTGAGTATCAAAGAGAGAAATGTTTTTCAAAGGTTTAAGTACTCAAGAATAGTTTCTTGTAAATAAAGTCAGTTTATGAAGGAAATTCAAAAGCAACAAACTTTCGTCTTTTATATGTTTTTTATTATTCAATTAAAATATAAAAATCATTTATGGAGACATATTCGAAAAAAAATTAAAACATAGAAAACTCTTATACACTTGACGTTAATTGTTTCATATTAAAACTTTGTGAAGGAATTACTAATTAATTTACCCATTTATACATACATAGTATCTACGTGTTGGTGTTAGTTTCTACATTTTTATTTAAATATTTGAACATATGTTTTCTCATTTGATTTTATTTCGTTGGTATAATTCAATATTCCGTTTTAAAATATAATCAGTTTGAAGCTTCAAATATTTAGTTATTATTTCATTGTTAAAAAGTATATATCAAGAAATTTTTAATATAAAAAACTTTTGTAAAGCATTGATATGCCTGCAAATAACAGTCATTTCGACCGCAAGGCGTTTATGCCTTGCATGTGGTGAAACTACAACAAAATATCAAATGATTTAATTTCGAGCGTAGAATTTGGACTTTAACACATTTTTTCCTTTACTGTGAGTGGACCTTTAAAGAGCACACGAAATTTACTTTTTAATTTAATTTTAATTTAGTGTGCTATCAATAGCTATTATTAAATTACTATTAAATAACTCAGTTGGTTCCAATTTTGACAGAGTCAATTGACAGTGTCCTGATGACAGCAGCAGTATTTCTCTTTCAGTTAAGAGGAGGGATTATAAAAAGTTACGGACTTATTGACGCGCACTCGTACTACTCGTAAACAAACTGTTTGCAAACTGAAAATACTTATAATAATTACAAAATAAACTGAATGAGAACTATATATAGTACATTATAACATAACGTGCCATAACCGCCAAAATAGCTTAAGCGACATAAAAAAATCGATTATTTGCGATCGTAAATAGTCGATTTTCGTCAAAAAGTCCAAAAAAGTGTGTCGCTTAAGCTATTTTAGCCATTATGGCGCCATAAGTTGAGTAACTGGGAACATGTTTGGTATTTAGATACTTAAAAGTTGTTAAAGGCCGTGATACACTATCATACACAGTCGTACGATTCATTCACTGGAAAATCGGATTGAATTCTGTCACACTCCAAAAAAAATTTCAACAAAATCTCTTATAGGCGCCACACTATTCCACAAAAAAGATGAAAAAACATTTAAAATAATTTTTATGTTTAATTATTTTTCATTTCTAAAGAAACAATAACGCAAAATGTAATTTTCAAAATGTATCTCTCCATCTTTAAATAAATGAAGCAGAATTTGCTGTTTCCTTATCATTTCTGATCTAATAGAAATTTTCATTTTATGAAAGTTTTCATAAACTTTTGGAAATCGGACAGACTTGTCAAAAAATCTGTCACACATGTCAAATTTTAATCCACACTATATACTTTTTGAGCGCACACGATTTTTTTGACAGATCGAACGACTGTGTATGAAATTGTATCACTGCCTTAATATGATTTCACAAGAAAACGAAAATATGCATTTACAAATTCTTTGGAAATCAGAAAAATTCTATTCCTTAAGCATGTGTTCCATTTGATGAGACCTTGTGTTTGCTGGGAAAGCAAAATAGCAGAAGTAAAAGCCATAAATTATGAAAACAAAAGCAAAAAAATAGAATGAAAATAAATAAACGCCTTCTTTGCAACTCTTTAATACATGAAGAGATATAAAACGAAAGAAATGTGAATTCAAAGAAAACAAGAACTGACAGCACAACAAACACATAACAAAACGAAAATGAAAACGAAAAGCAAATACACAATATAATAACAACAAAAAGTACGACCATAATATCTGCCACAATAATAGACCCGAGAAACAAACGATAAGACAGACAAATAAATGAAAACAAGAGGAAATTGACTCAGGCCATGACTGCCCCACGACAACCTTCTTTCATCTTTTTGTTGCTCGAAATTCTTTACCAACATTTATATTTATGCTGACAACAACGATGATGCGGTTACAAAGGCAAACAAGCAAACAAATATCAACGGCAACTCTCGTAATGCACACTTCATGTCGCTGAAACGAAGAAGGAGGAGTATGCACACATTTCAAAATAGAATAGTAAATGCCTACACAAGAAATGCTGAGGAGCAGCGTTGTCAACTGGGTTCTTTTCGCACCGTTTTTAGTGCTTTTTGAAATTTTCGACGCGACAAATTTTGAATTTAGTGCTCAGTGCTTTTTTTAATTCATATTCGGTGCTTTTTGTTTCGAGGCGGTGGCACTAAACGAAAAATTCATAGAAAAAGTTACTTACATATTTTTTTGACCTCGAAGGAGGTCTTTCATTCAAAAACATAAGCTCTGAAGTTAAACTTTAACATTTTAAGCATAATTCATGTAAACAGTGTTTTGCCATACAACAAAGAAGACATAATACAAGTATTTACTCAAATATAGTCTAATAGCGATATTTTGTCTAGTATAGGCAATGGATGGAGAAAGATTGATTGACTTAATGCAATTATGAAAACTTGCATTCCCATCAAACTTCTGTTACTTCCAAATTGAAACGCAGAAGTCTATCGAATGAATCGATATGAATAATTTTTTTTATATATAACTTGATAAAATTGGAAATAATTTTTTTTAATTATTAACTTTGTTATTTATATTGTGTTTGCTGCACAACGCTTTTGACATTATTTTAATTTCGATCATAATTTATTATCTTTGTCACATAACAAAGTTCATCTGATTCGAGAGATTGGTTTGTTCATTGGCGAAAAAAAATTTAATTTTTTTTATAATTACTTGAAAATACTTCGTCAATTTGATTTAAGAATTCACTTATTCTTATAGAAATAAAATGTGTATCGGATGCCTCAAATTCGAAATTTTAGGAATAAAATGCAAGGTCAACCGATTCCTATATTTTTTATGTACATGCCGTCGTTTGCGGCACAGTATATTCAAAATACATTATACATGTTTGCAGCAAACCAATAACCAATCGACCATGTGTAAAATTTTTTTTAATAAAACAATAAACTTTTAAATTTAGTGCTTTTTTACTTAAATTACGCGCTTTTTTCCTGGTTTCGGTGCTTTTTGAAATTTAAAAGTTGACAACGCTGCTGAGGAGTCTTACTTGAAACGCCTCATGACACTGACGACACAGATGATGACACCACAAAAGGAAGTTGATCTTAAAATACAGCAACAATGTTAGCAGCCAAAATAGCAGCATCTCCGATGGAAATGACAATAAAATTTATTGTCACAATTTTATAGAGCAGAAATCAGCAAAGAAAAAAAACATACCTATTTGTTACAAAAGCATGTGTTCGTTTTTCTTATATAAGATGCAAGTACATATCGCTCATTTAATTGAACAGCGTCACAACTCAAAAAAAAAACCAATTTTATATTAAAACTTAAAAGTTGTTAACTAAAAGTTTTACATTTATACACAATGGAAAATGGGAAAAATTTTATTTTTCTCTTAAAGAAATTTCTATAAAATTTTTACACATTTGGAATAGCGATATAAGAATTAATTTTACATAATTAACTCAAAAATTGCATTTTTTTTTATTAAGTTGTGACGTTGTTCAAGTAAATTAGCGATATGTGTTTATGTTTATTGTTGCAACAGAGCAATAACCATGTGGTTTTACAATTTTATTTATGGGTGAAGGAAAAAAAATCCATACACAAATGCAGTCGCAACAATATTTGTGGCAATAAATGTTTTTGTATAAACAATTAAACTCGTGGCAACTCAACTAAATATTTATGGCGTTGCATGATGACTCATCAAACGCAAGTATGACACGAGTGCAAATTTTAATTTTGATGTTGTTTAATTTATTTAAAGTTTAAACGTAACTTAATTTTTGGTTTGTAATCTTCGCCAGCTACGAGTATTTAACGACCGCTCTCCGAATTAGGGTTCTAACAGAAATGACCAAAGGTCATTGTTAAAAAAGAAAAATGATTTGTCCGCTTGCTTCTTGCATTATCAACATTTTTTTTTTTTTTTTTTTTTTTTTTTGTAATGCATGTATTTATTTATTGTATCTTCATATATGAACTAACAATAAGTATTCAAATCTTAAATCTATAAAAAAAAATTATTAGGCCCGACCAGTGTCGGACATAAACTTAGTGGTAACGGGTGTTTTTTTTAGAGGTATAGAGCTTCGAATTGAAATAAAACACAAGAAAATCGTTTTAATGTCCATCAATTTGGCTTTATTGGAAGGATAATTTTATGCCATTAATGTTTAAATATGATTTCGGGCATGTGGCCGCCGCGGCTGGCTCGAACAAAGCCAATTCTACAGGTCCAATTTTCAACCACTTTTTCGAGCATATGGGGCCGTATGTTGGCAATAACGCCACGAATGTTGGCTTCCAAGTCCCCTAACGTTTCTGGTTTGTTGGCGTAGACGAGCGACTTCACATATCCCCAAAGAAAATAATCCAATGGTGTCAAATCACACGATCTTGGTGGCCAATTGACAGGTCCATTCCGCGAAATTATGCGCTCATCGAATGTTTCCTTCAATAAATCGATTGTGACGTGCGCTGTGTGGCATGTAGCGCCGTCTTGTTGGAACCACAACTCATCCACATTCATGCCATCCAATTCGGGAACAAAATAGTCGGTTATCATGGCTCTATACCGGTCTCCATTAACGGTAACTGACTCTCCAGCATTATTTCGGAAGAAGTATGGCCCAATGACTCCACCAGCCCATAGAGCACACCAAACAGTTTTTGTAGATGTAATGGCGTCTCAAGGGTCTGATGTGGATTCTCTTCGCTCCAAATGCGGCAATTTTGCTTGTTGACATAGCCATTCAACCAAAAATGAGCCTCATCACTGAACAAAATTTTGCGATGAAAATCAGCATCGAAATCAATCTCATTTTCGGCCCATACACCAAAATCACGACGCATTGCATGGTCTTGCGGCTTTAATTCTTGCACAAGCTGGATCTTGTAAGGTCGCAAGCCAAGATCTTTGCGCAAAATCTTCCATAAAGTTGATGGACAAAGCTCCAATTGCTGTGCACGGTGGCGAATCGATTCATTCGGGTCCTCTTCAAAACTTTGCTCTACAGCAGCAATTGTTTCTTCGGTGCGCACTGTTCGACGTCTCTGCGGATGCGTATTATCACATAGAGTAAACGTAGTGCGAAAACGATCCATGGTTAACCGAATTAATTGCTTTGATGGACGATTATGTCGACCATAAAATGGACGGAGCTTGCGGTAAACTTCGCGAACTGAACCATTATTTTCGAAATAAATTTGCACGATTTGCAAGCGTTGTTCTTTTGTCAACCTGTTCATGATGAAATGGCAAACCAAACTAAATATTAATCACTTGACAGCTGACAAAATGGCCGCCAGTTAAAAAAGTGATGCCAACTTAAAGTTCTATACCTCAATAAAAAACACCCAAGGTATTTCACTTGGGAATGTTGAGGAATATTTTGATTGTTGATACGAATGGGGGAGCAAGTATCTCTTCTTAGGGTGAACGTTATATGGACACACTTTTGTTCATTGACTTTAATTCTCCATAAGTTCAACCATATTTCCAGCTGAGTGATATGTTCCTGGAGATTGAGGGATGCCTCATAAGGGTTTTCGTGCACACTCATACAGGCTGTATCATCGGCAAAAGTAGAAATATGGATATTATTGCTCACAGGCATATCACAAGTATATATTAAATACAAGACAGGACCCAGAATACTACCCTGGGGCACACCAGAAGATATAGATTCGGGCACACTCGTGAACTCTCCTTCCACATCAGTGAACTTCCTATCAATAATATAACTTTCCAAAAGCTTTTGAATGTTTATTGGCAGATATGTCTTCAATTTTAAAACTAGGCCTTCGTGCCATACTTTATCAAACGCCTGAGGAACATCAATAAAGAGAGCAGAACAATACTTCTTTTCTTCAAATGTTCTTCTTACAACTTGGACCAGTCTATGCGTTTGTTCAATCGTGCTGTGCTGACTTCTAAAGCCAAATTGATGGTCCGGGATGCACCCATTATCAGTTAAAATTTTGGACAATTTAGTCATGAGCAGCTTTTCGAAAAGCTTTGACATTGTAGATAGTAAGCTTATAGGCCTATATGACTCAGTCTTGGTAAGATCTTTGCCCGCCTTTGGAATCATTTTGATCCTAGCCAGTTTCCAGTTATGTGGAAAATACTGCATTCTTAAAATAGCATTAAAAGTAAATAGCAGGATTCTTATTGCAATAGTTCATGAGCATTTTGTTACTAATGCCATCAATACCTGGAGCTTTCTTCGGGTTGAGTTCAGCAATTACTTTTTGTACTTCACGCATCTTAATCCTTAAGGGACCAGGGGGTAGAGAAGCTACACTCGGTAAATCAGCAGCACCCGTACATGAATTGGGAGTGAATACAGATATTAAATGCTCAGAAATAAGTTACCTTTCTCACTATCACTTCTTGCCCAGCCTCCGGTCGCAGTACGCAATGGTGATTTAAGATCAACGGGTCGTTTAAGATTTCTAGTAGCGCGCCATAAAGAGTAATTAGATGCGGACGTTACATCAAGACCTTCTAAATATTTTTTCAGCAGTGCAGTTTTTCCGACAATAGCAGCTCTTTGAGTCGTTTAGTACATTCTTTAAGTCTGATTTTATTTAGGGGTGATCTGTGTTGTTGCCATTCTCTTCTAGCTCTCCTTTTTCACATACAAGACGTTCAATTATCAACATAAAGTTAATCCCTTATAAAGGGTGTCCCAACAAGAACGCAAGATTTAAATTTGGCGCCATTCGAAGTGTCATTGTTTGACATTTGAACAATTATTGTTTGTTAGTAGAAGGTACGAGGTTAGTAAAAATGGAGCGCTACACGAATGAACAACGCATTCTCATAGTGAAATTGTTTTACCAAAATGGTGAAAGTTTTGCGGCTACAGTTCGCAAATTTGCGATCAATTTGGGGTCACAATAATGCTCCAAAAGAGTCAACTGTAAAGAGATTAATGGATAAATTTGCCGAAACTGGGTCTGTTAGTGATGTAAAGACAACAACACGCCTTCGACCAGGTCGATCGACCGAAAATGTCGCAGCTGTACGTGGTGATGTCGCTCAAACGCAGATCAAGCGCAAACAGTCAATGGTGTTCGGTATCGTGAAATGATAACCAGTTTTTTCGTGCCTAGAATTGAAGAAATAAATGTGGAAGGCATGTGGTTTCAACAAGACGGTGCCACATGTCATACAGCCAGAGAAACAATTAAATTGCTACATCAGTCATTTCCCGGTCTTGTTATTTCGCGTTTTGGAGACCAGAATTGGCCGCCTAGATCGTGCGATTTAACATCATTAGACTTTTTTCTTTGGGGTTTTTTGAAGTCGATGTTTTACGCGAATAAGCGGACGATAAGCCTTAAAAGAGGAAATTGGACACTGCATTAATAAAATACCGCAGCATTTATGCAAAACGGCCCTTGAAAATTTCATTAAAAGATCGCGTGTGTGCCAGCAAAGCCGCGGCGGCCATCTGCCCGATTTGTTGTTTCACACATAACCTCATTTTGTCTACTTTACGATATCATAAAGTTTCACCATTTTTTTTTTTAATTATCTGTGTTTTATTTAAAATTTAAATCTTGCGTTCTTGTTGGGACACCCTTTACATATATAATAACCTGATCCGTAACAACGCATGATACCAACTGGGCTGATGAGAGCGCAGGCTGGAAATTTAAAAAAAAAATTATATAACAGATGGGACTAACATACATATGAGTGCACATCACGAAATTAGAGTCTAAGGCTGAGTTTACATCTGGCATTTCTTGTGTGTCATTTTCCCAAAAAAGCGTAACCAACTAATTACTAATGAAAAACTGTTTGATTCAGACATGTATTTATTGATTTAAACAGTTTCCAATCGTGTTGGATTCTACCAAATTGTCTATTAGCTATCTATGAAACTGTTTCAACTTAATAAATACGTGTCTGAATCAAACCTTTTTTCATTAGTAATTAGTGGTTACGCTTTTTTTACGCTTGTGTGGCACATGGCACACAGATGGAAACGCGTCCTAACTTTCTACACACCCATCTTCATGTCTTCTTTTCTCTTCCCAAATCGAAGCTCGTCCTGAGCAAATGTCTTCCGGTTGCTATGCTGACCTCTAACAGCAAGATATTGAAGTTTTAATGCAGCAGGCAGGGCGGTTGTTTTTGACCTGAAATGTCCTGTACCTGGATTCAATAACTTTTATTACGTTAATCGTATCATTATAATAAATATAACGAAAATTTATCGACTTTGCTATTCAGTTACATATTTTAACGATATTCGCTGTCGGTTGGAGAAAAATAAATTACGTCACAAAATCAAATTTGTTAAGTTTTTCTGTATTACTCTTTGTGCTTTTCGGTTATTTTCACATTTTCTGTACAGAGCTACCACATAATATTGAATTAAATGGTGAATAAGATAAAGCGGGAGACTATCGTAAAAAAGAAATTAGAAAATCACAATATCGTTATCGGAAGCGAATAAATATGTCGATAAATATTACGATTTTCGGTTCGCAAAAAGTTATTGAATCCAGGTACTGATATGTGTCCGGGTCCAAATACTTATAATTACATCACCCGACTCTGCATGTCTACGATTTTCTTAACCGATACGCTTGAAATACATTTCAATAAAGATCCTTCTTGAATTACATATGTATATGAACAGTAGCGAGGAAAGACCAGAATCTGAGGCATATACAGAAAAAGTGTTAATAGTTAGTCACAGTGGTCAAAGCACAGAACTCTGTCTTTTAACTTCCTACTGTAGGAAGTTACTGCTGTTATCCCAATTTTCGAAAATCGAGATGTTATCATGTTTCAATGTTTAGAGGTCCAGGGGGTGATCTTGATGTGTGTGTGTAAACTCAAAAAAAAATTTAACTAATAGTTAGGAAAATTTTATAAATATGAGTTAAAAAAACAGCTGTCGTATGGCGCAAAAGCCGTTTTTTTACTTGAAACGAGTGAGATATTTACTAAAAACTAGTTTATAGGAATTATATTTTTATGTTTAAGTAAAATTTAACTAAAATTAAGTAAAATTGTTGGCTCAATCGAAAATCGCCTAAAAATAAAAATGAAAAATCGCCTAAAATTTTTTCATACAAATTTTCTTTGATTTTTTTACATGAAAAATCGTCTAAAACCAAATCACCCTAAAATAAAAATGAAAAATCGCCCAGCATTTTTTTGGCATATAAAAATCGTTCAAAGTTGTTTAAATATTTAAACAACTAAAGGGGGAAAAATACACCCAAAAATACACTGTATGAGTCGCCAAATGTTGGAACTCATTACCACGATCCGTACCCTACGTGTCATAGACTTGGACATGACATGAACATGACGCCGGCAGAGCTACTGTGGTGAATACTTCTTTCTTGTGGTGAATACGTTTTATGTTAGTGCAATTTTGTTCTGCCTCTTTTCTTTCTATTGCAAATGGTTGCGGATGGCGAACATTGTTGATCAGACATATGTTTGGGCATCCATGTCAGAGCTTGGATGAAACATGGGCATGAGCGGTCTCCATAAGGCATTTGCAATGTCCGACATTATGCTCATAACAAGTTCATGGCTACACAGAAAAAAATATACAAGATTTAAAATTTTTAATTTCAATAATATTTAGCATTAACTTAAATGTTGTATTTATCAATACTGCGTATTTTAGAATATCATTTAAATTACTTTGTGTTGGTGTTTATCTTGCTTGTTGATTGACTCAACGTGGTCATGTGCTGATATTGTTGTTTATTTTGATTGTTGGTGTTGTATACGTGTAAATTCCGACAAGAAGCCGAAAAACGTCGTGGCTTGTTTTATTTATCAGCAAAGTTATTTTTAGATTATATCAAAGAAATGCGCCATGCAGAAGAAGCATAAGAAATCATGTTTTGCGTGTATTCATTATTCGCGTACCTAATAATGATTTGCTCTTTAGCTGAGTGGTAAGTACGTCTATTACGTCTACGTCTATTAGTCAAGAGGTTGCCGGTTCGACTCATCCCCAACGTCTTTATAGTGTTTTCACACTGACATGGTTTTAATAAAACTTGGTTTTAACGTTAAAACCTGGTTTTACCATACAAATTGTTTTTGTTAAAACCAAATTAAAACCATTTTTGAATTGGTTTTAAGTTGGTTTTATGAAATTCAACCTTGTTTTCGGTGTGATAATTTCAGTGCTGGCAAGTTGAAATGACCGACAGCAGCTGATAATGTTATGCCAGATAATAACAATAGATGGCGCTTGCAAAATTTCCAACTTAAAATGGATGCAGCAGCAGCAATAATCAAACAATTATGGAAAAAAAGAATTTTTTGGAAAGAAAACAACGAAAATATTTTGATATATTTATTACTTTAACAGGCTAAAGTTCGTATCGCTTTTTAAGCCAAATTACATGTGATAATTATTAATGAACAAATAACACCAAAGTTAGTTGTAAATATTCTGACAACACATAGTTGAACGGAACAGCCAGCCGTTTTCGAAGGCCACTAAACCTTCATCATCAGCGTTCTTTTGTGTTTGGTCCACTGTGTGTGGTGTCAGTTGATGTAGATTTCTGCTTTATATACTTAGCTTTATTGCAAATGGAATATGTGAATTGTTTTGATTCATCGTATTTCAATTTGCTGAAAGCTTTTTTGTATTGTAAGCTCAATTTTACCATCTCTATATTTACAACAGTCTTACAATTGTCGTTTGTTCTTTTACTAATTATACACATGTTAGTTAATTTGCTTATTTTTGTTCTACTTAAGACAAACTTTTTTGGTTTGTTACTATTAAGTATATTTTGAGTCGAACTGTGGAAAGTGAAAATAGACAATATGACTGACATTCATCTGCCTATAAAAAAAGGTTTATCTTATAATGTATTTGTGCATTTTTATATTATTAAAAATATTTCCAAGCACTTCTTCGTTCTGTATAAGAAGTTCCATAATTTAAAAAAATTTTATTTACAAAATATAAAGTAAATTCCATTTTAGAGCGCATTGTGAAATATCTCAGTTTTTCATACAAACAAAAACAATTGAACAGTATGTCCAACAAGTGTTATTAAAAAGCAGAAAAAATGCAACAACAAATAAACGCATTTCGACAGAAGATTTATTTTATTTTGAGCACAGTTATTAGACAGCCTGTGAGTTAAAAACCGAATTTAACAAACTTGCAGTGTGAAAGCAAAATCAGCTGTTTATGGTTTTAACGTTAAAACCAAGTTTTAACTTTCAGTGTGAAAACACTATTAAATTAAAATTTAATAAAAAGCCAATTTGTAAAAAAAAAATTAAACAAACAACGAAAAACAACCACACATTAGAATTTGAAAAACAAATTCATTAAAAATTTTTGGTTTTTGTTAACAACTCAATTGTGAATAACACAATAATTTTAATTGGAAATAATTGAGTAGATTATGTTTTTTTATTTTACAAATGTGTGTTTGTATTTACAAAAATCTTTGTAGATGCCTTTTTAAATAATATTTTATTTGTATTCACAAATAAATTAGTTGTATTTACAATTCTTTTTTTTTTCTGTGTAGTTAAGAACATTCCATCTTACACGTAATTCATTCAAAGATAAGCTTGTTGAGCATTTCTCACAATTGAACTGATCTAAATTTTGAATATATATATATATATATATATATATATATATATATATATATATATATATATATATATATATATATATATATATATATATATATTCAAAATATATATATATATAGTTATATTCACGTTCTAGTTTATTTGTTGCCTACATGTTTAATTGTTCTTATGTTATACTTGTAGTCCACCAACTACATATATATGGTCATACGGGTTCAGTTGGTTATTGTTATAATTTAAAAATAAAGGGCCAAACCCACGATGTCGACAATGTTCGACTTGTCGCACACTTCCATTCAAAACAAAAACAAATTTTAATATTTTTTTGTTGTCTCAAATGTAAGTGTGCGACAAGTCGAACGTTGTCAATATCGTGGGTCAGGCCTAAAAAATTAAAATTTGGCAATTATAAAGATCGACGATTTAAAATACATATATCGTTAGCTAAAATGCAAAAAAGCGTAACTAACAAATATATAATTTTACAGGAGAAGCAAACAACTAAAAGAAAACTAAACAAACTTGTAGTTAAGTCCCCTTGTTTCTTGTGAATAAAAGTGTAATTTTTGATAGTAGAAGTGTAAAATTTTGTCTAGACATGTGGTTTATTGGCATTCATAATAATCAATCGAAAACACAATTTTGAATTTTTTGTTACTTACGCCTTTTTGCATTTTAGCTAACGATATGTATGTACATTAGTGCGTGGCCGTTAGTTCCATGGAGAATTTTTTTATATTTTATATTCTCTCTCCCCCAAATCGGTTTAGTCTTATGTAAAAAAAATAAAAAATAAAAAAAAATTCATAGCGATAAGTTGTGTTTTAGGGGGTGCGTTCACACCTCGAAGTGGGCCTTCAAGGCCACTTATTCCCGGTTTTATTCAAATAGCACACTCTGTTCGTAGTGGGCATTAGGATACTCTGTTCGTAGGACAGATTAAGGTCCTATTAATAAATTATATCAACACCTCAAAGAATTGAGTATAAGAACCACTTTTGTTGACTGCACTCTGTGTGTGTAATATTGTACGATAGAATTCTCATTGGATTCATACTGAAATTTATACATATACCCAGTAAAAAAAATTGGAGGTAATTATGCAGGAACTGATTTTTTTCTACTTTCAAATGTGTGTAGTTTTGACTTTTCAGGAATCGATTATTAACTACATCCAGTTAACAAATATAGAAGCTATTTTACTTAAGCAAAATTGAAAATCATGACCTCAGATTCACTGAAAAAGGTTAAAATAAGCATTTCTTGCAATGACAACCAAAATTTGCACTACTCCCAGATCACAAGTACAGGACTTTACTGACATCCCCGGAAGCTCTTTTTTCTGGCTACTTAAGTATTTTAGTTTTATGGACGGTATTTTGCCGAAGCTAAAACAGTGACTCAATATAACCATTAATTTGTGAGTGCAACACTATGACTTACTATAATTATAAAAATTAACAACAAAAACTTAAATTCCTTTGATAAACAACAAACATCGCCTTTTGTGGATCATTTTAGTTCTCTAAGGGCCAATAAATCATTTTGGTTTAAAATGTGTTTAAACCAGCAAACCTATAAATCAGTGAAGTATTTAAACCATATGTAAACGCATAAAATGGGGCGTTTAACTACCAATGCAGGTCATATGATTTTGTTACTTACAGACCATATGTTTTGCATTTAAAGAGCACTCAACATTTTTCAAAGTTTCTACTTTTTCCTCAGATCTTTTCCGATCTGTTCTTTTACACTCTATTGTTCTTTTATAATATTCTACTTTGCCAAGAATATATATAATTTCTTTCCCACTAAAATTTGGCTACTTTTAATTAATTAATACAATTAAATTTTTTTAATTTTTGATTATGCAAAGATCTGATAGCCTGCTGCAAAACAGCTGTTTTTTTTTGACATTCATTGTAGTGCTGCCACAATATTATTTTTTAAACGACACATGACGTATGGTTCACAGATTTACTCCTGTTGAGTTTAAACCACATATAAAGTTGAGTTTAGTTCAACTAAACTAGCATTTAACCTTTAACTGACATATTAGCCTTAACTCTGCTCCGCATGGGTAGATTTTTTCCCACTTTAGTTAAATAGCATGCTTAAGTTTAAATTTACAAATCGCTGAGACATGATGAACTGCTCGGGTCACTTGGGCTCTGAATATCTTCGTAACATTTGTGTAGCGGCTTACATGTCATACGAAATTATTTTTCCAAAAAAAATTCTACTAGAAATCTCTGAGTAAAGACCGCAACCACTCACTCGTGGCGCAGCATGAAAAGACATTAGCAAAAATCTTTTTCAAAATTATCGTTGATAATGATGACGACGTTGGTAATGGCGATTCTGCAAAATTATTCTGAAACTGCATTCATATTGTGGTTGCATTGGTTTTTATTTCTTCTTGATGGCAAATGATGAAGATGAATGAATTTTACATTTTTGGCTTGTGATAGATTGCCAAATAAAAGAGAAATTCAAAAAAAAAAATATATATATATTATAAAAATAAATGGAAACAGTAGAAGGAAAATAAAAGAATAAATGATATACAGTTTCATAAATTTAAGTGAAGGGTGCAAGCTGGGAGAAAGTGTAAATAAATATAAAATAAGGGCAGCAAGCCATAACAACTGTTGACTTCTTGTCAATGAGATTTTTGGACATCTAATAGTTTATGCACTGAATTATTCATAATGCCATGAAAGTGTTTCAGTTGAAACGTTGCTGTTTAATGCTGGTGGTAATGGCCATGAATGCACGCACTTATTGGTCATAAAATGTAGCTTTTGTACAAAGTGTCAGTAAATTATTACAATTTATTTTATTTTTAAACACACAGCTCAGCCAAGAACCACAAAAATTTTACAATTCAAAAATCATTTTTAATAGCCAGTAATAGTCGTGCAGGTAAGTGGAAATATTTATTCATAGCTAAGAATTTATTTTTGTTGTTTTGTTTTCTATTTAGTTACAGCATATTTACACTACATGGTATTTGGTGTATTTTGATGGATTTATGTTTTGTTCATAGTTACAAACCGGCGGAATAACTCGTTCGGATTGCGCCTGAGCATTGCCGAACACTACCCTGAAGTAGTAGCACGGTTGCGAGATGAGCAATCGCAATAGCCTCCGATGATCCAATTTCAACGAGCAACTAACTTTGACTCGTACCATAAACATTCAACAACTATATTTATACACATTATTTTAAATTACGTAACATAAATGACAGCAACCAGTATTTATAGGCTGTGCTGATCAATTAGATTACATTTTAAAAAGAATCGTACTGATTATATAATCCCTTTAAAAGAATTTCTGATAAATAATTGATTACGATTACTAATAATCGAAAAGTAATCTGAGTTACTAGAAAATACAACAAATAATCAAAATGAATCAAAAGTAATCAAAAAATAATCCGACTACTTTCAAAAATTACTTTTTATTATTAATCAATAATCAAAGAGGATTAAAAGTAATCTTTAAAAGTAATCAGATTAGTTTTTAATAACTTAATTATTTTTGATTGTTTTTTGTTATTTCAAGTAATTCAGATTACTTTTCCAATATTATTAATCGTAATCAACTAGTAATCGTGCGAAACTGAATATAATCGTAATTTAATCATGACTTCACCTTTCAAAAAGAAGTCATCAAATTAGTAATCAGTACGATTACTAATTATTACTTAACAGCTATGGTATGAACTAATATCATATGCATGAGTATAAAAATACTCTAACTTTTAATCGGCTACACATAAGTATATACAGGTCTATTTTATTTGCACACTCACTTAAAGCATATTTTGAAAGAGCCACACACACACACACACACACACACACACACACACACACACACACACATTTTCCATTGCATTTTATATACAGAAATATGTATATCTGCGGCAATAAGGAAAATATGTTTAAGTCATATTTTAGTATTTTGCAGGAGAGCACTTTTAAGTGTTCAAGTTGATTTTCAGAAAAATATTTCTTTCACATATAAATTGGGAAAATCTCTCTTAACCTTAATTCATTTTAAGCAAACATCGTTCTACACACTATAGGTAAAACATTTACGTTGGAGTATACCAAAGTATAACCTAAATTAAGCTATTATTCCAAATGAGATAAGAAGTCTCAAACAGATAAGTCGCAAGTGATAGTGCTATAACTTCGTAAAAAATTACACAAATTAATTGATATTGGGACCAGGAGTACTTTCGACTATGCTTATCAGCGTATCTCAACTTGAGCACTTTTTGCTTTTTGCCAATGATATGTTTACGGTGGCGAATGATCACTAGATCATGATTATATTTTTTTTTTGTCCGATTATATACTCAAGGCCTGAGTATATATAGTTTTAGTTGTAGCGTATTTTAGTTTTTCGCATAAACGAAGTAGAGATGCTGTTTTGTGTTTAAATCAGTAACCCGCAAGCCATAGCACAATTGTGCAGATGAAAATCACATAAATGCTTATGCTCTTTCATTTAGTCGTCACTGAGCAAGCGACGAATTAAGTTGTGCACGCGTATGTTAATTTTTTTCCTGGTTTTTGGTTTAGTTTTTTTGAGCACACGGAACGAAATTAAAGTTCAAATTTAATATATTTCTACAGACAAAAAATTGATAATATAATTATGGAAGCTAAGAAATATTTCGTGATGAAAAATGCTTTTCGCAATATGCAATGCATTTTATGTTATGAAACATTAAAAAATAATAGGGAAAATGGTTTAAAAGGGCATTTTAATAGTATCAACAGAGCTGTGAATAAATTTAATTTTGAATCTATACACTAAATTGTTGAATGGTTATTAAATTTTTACTTTTTATTTAAGTTTTTAGTAAATTGCTTATTTACAAAAAAAAAATTCATACAACTAATAACCACATCATGTATTTTATATTACAAAACTTTTCTTCAAGTGCAATTTTATCTTACTCTCATTTTTCTCACCAATACAAACATATTTTATTTTGCGGGACACTGGTTTAAATCAATGATGTCAGTTTCATGGCACAATTGTGCAAACTAAAATCACACACATTCTTATTCTCTTCCATTTAGTCGTCAATGAAACAGCGACGAAAACACATGCGCAGCGGGTGTATTAAGTTCTTTATAGATACAATGAAAGAAAAAAAGTGGTATGCGAAAAATATTCTATGATCAGTAATGCTTTTTGCGACATTCAATGTATTTTATGTTACAAAACTTTTAAGGAAACAAATAAATATATATTAAAAAGACATTTTGGTTTTTTTTCTAGCAGCTTCACTAAATTGCATTTAATATCAAAACTTAAAAGACCAATAACTCGGAAAATATTGGTCGCAGTAATTTTTTTTTTTTTTTGTTTAATTTTTTCTTCTTATTTTTCACGTTTCTATCAGATAAGATATTTAAAAATTTATTTTAAGAAATTCTTCATAGTTTCCTATAAAAAGTTCACAGCCCCATAACTCAGAAAATATGGGCCGCCCCCAAATTTTTTATTTAATTTTTATTCTTTATTTTTTAGTTTTCTATCATACATATTTCATATGTTTTGATCTGCTTCACTAAACTGCATTTGTTGCAAATATTTATTTTTTTCGATGTATCTCAGAGACGATTAAGACAATTTTTCCCACACATACAACTATAGTTTTATTTTTGACATCACTGGTTTAGATCGAAAATAGTCGTAGTTGCTTGAGAGTAAATATGTGAGCGTACGAATTGTTTGCGCTACACGCAAAGAAAAAATATGGTTGAGGTAACCATAATCAAACAGCAACATACTATGATTGAATTGCAGTCAAATCATATTATTGTTAATAGAAAAAAAAACTTTAACAATATTATTATCTGAGTTAACAATATTATTTATTTATTTATTATTATTTATTATTTATTTATTATTATATACAATGAATTCTTAAGCCTATAAGGCCAAATTAAATTCAGAATAATACATGGCAACAGAACTAGAAAAATGTCATTACTATCTGAAACTAAAATAATACTTATGAATAACCCCCCATTTTATGCACAAATAATGGAACCTATTTACTATATAACATTAAGTAGTTTGATAAATTGCTTTATAGTAACGTAACAGGTTATTTAACTTAAAATTATACGTGCTCCTTAGCAATCTTTTTGAATTGGATAATAGTTTTGTTAAAATTACGAAATTCGTAAGGAATCGAATTATTCCAAATCTTAGCAACTCTTACAACAAAAAATCGATTCATAACAAGAGTAGTGTGAATTGGGCATATTAATATATTTGATCTTAAAGAGCGTCCAAAGTGAAATCTTTGGCATATATATAATGGCTTACCATTTTTCATCATTTTATAAAACTGCGTTATTATGCGTTGATCAATAAAACTATGAAAACTAGAGCCTAAGGTCCCTACTACATAAGCAGAAATGTGGTCCCTGTATTTTAGACTATATATAAACCGCAAGACCCTATTAAAGCAGAGATGAAGTTTTGTAATATTTTGTTGAGACGTTCCCGAGAAGACTTCAATTCCATATAAAAACAGTGGTAGACACAATGAAATAGCGACACGTTTTTTCACTTTTAAAGGAAGAAAGATCCCTGTATTGTATAATCTATTCAACACAAACGATACACTACGTATTATGTGGTTAACTTGGTGAAGAAAGTCCAGCTTAGAGTCAAGGTATATACCTAGAACTTTTTAGTGCGACACAAAAGTTATAGGAGCGTCGTTGTTAAGATATATCGATGGGGGAATTGAACAGCGAGAAAAAAACATAGCCTTTGATTGGGTGGAGTTAAGAGATAAACGATTATGTTCAGTCCAATCCGCAATATTAATTAGCTCAGAATTCATGTTATTTTCTAAATAATCCTATTTCTCTTGATCTAAAAATTTTTTTCTCTTATTTGTTGTTGTATGAAAGCCTTAATACTTAAAGGAAGAGAGTTGAATATATTGAATTAACTTGGTTAAAGGGATTTTGTTTATGTTTTTTTTTTAATTTCATGTATTATTTAATTATGCTTGCATATGTACATACGTAAGTTTGTATGTGGCTGTGTTTTAATGAATTTTTTATGAAGTTTAGATACATTTTCTTTGAATCTTAAATTATTTACATTTTGATTCTAGAATAAGGACGAATGTGTCGTCCGTTTGGTATATCTAGTATAAATAAAAAAGTGATTTTTTATAAAAGAAAATGTTATTAAAATAATTGTAAGAAAACTATTCGATTGAAATTTTCCTTCTATTTTAAAAGCATGGTTTTTGAAGCTTGAAATATACTTGAATTCAATTGTAATACTAGGTTGAATTACAGTATAATTCAAGGCTTGAATTAAACTGTAATACAATTGAAATGTTCGAATTGAATTCAAGTTCCCATTTCACTTGAGAATGCTACTGAAATAAAGTGTAAACCAAGCATAATTCAACCCTTGACAATTGAATATGTGGCTTGAATAATAATTGTTTTACACTTGATTTCAAGCAAAATTGCTTATTAGGTCCAAAGTTATTAAATTCATGTGTCACAGACAAAATGCAAAATTTTAAAGGCAACCACAATCTTAACTTCCTTTGGAAATTAATCTCCAGAAGAGTTAACATAAAATGGCCTCCACGCAGTCTTGATAAAGGAAACCAGCTACTACAAAAATGTACCTAAGATCTCAATAAACAACTTTCTAGAACATGTGAACTTCCTAGGAGTGATTCTTAACACCGTTTA
The DNA here is from genome assembly GCA_949987645.1 of Tachina grossa. Classification (NCBI taxonomy): domain Eukaryota; kingdom Metazoa; phylum Arthropoda; class Insecta; order Diptera; family Tachinidae; genus Tachina; species Tachina grossa. Next base: position 211,959,879 of record OX465274.1, read on the forward strand.
AGCACCGCTTGGGTAGCCGCAAAAGTAAAAAATTTCCCGAAAGTTTTTTAATTTCATTTGTTTGGAACTTTTTCACTTTAGCGGCTAAATAAGCACTACCTAGCTGGTGTTAAGATTCAGTTCACATGTTCTAGAAAGTTGTTTATTGAGATCTTAAGTACCTTTTTTGTAGTTGGTCGTTTCCTTGAGTTTTGAATGGTTTGCTACCTATGGACCTGAACAGTGGAAAAAAGGTTAAAAAAAATTATTTATTTTTTAATTTTTTTTTTGCGATTTTGATCTTGAAGATGAAGTTTTTTCTTTATTTTATATGTTCAGAGCTACAACTTTGCCTTACAGATTTAATCCAAATTCAGAATGGTTTGCAAGATATGTGCCTGAAAAAATGCAAAATGACACTGAGGCCCCAAATCTTTTGGGGCCCATAAAAAAGGAGCATGACTTGAGGCAAAACTGCGAGACATGGGTTTAATTTTTTTTTAGGTTTTTTTATCACGTTATATTTCCATGTCTTAAACAAGTACACAGAGTGTAATGCAATATTATCATTCTTCACCACATTTTTGAACAATTCAAAACATTAACGTTGAAAAAATAAGAGTTAGAATCCAGCGAAGTAGACTAAAACTGACGGTCCAAGTGCTGCCAGATCACACCATATTCTCAGATCTGGCAAAGTACTGACAAAAAAAATATACAGCACAAGGTAGATTGTCAGTTCACACGGTCGTATAAAATTTGTCAATAAATTTATTTGAAAACATAGCCAGTTCACAGGGTTTTCGTATGCAAAAATTTTCAGATTTATTGTTAGGCATTGCCAATGACAAAGAATTTAACAGAAATTGTCAACTATCAACTGACTGCGCTTGTGTCAAATGTAAAAAGTGAAAATATAAAATATTATGAACCATAAATAAAAAAGCACTTGCGAAAATTTTGGCTGCACATTTTTTTTATAATATTCGCATTACTTTCCTTTTTCTTTAAACAAAAATGTGTGCAGTATTGCCTATAAAGATAATTCTGAGCCAATGATGACATTATCAAATGCATAAACTATGAACATCTAACAATGATAAAATGAACAAAAATCTGAACAAAAATCTGACAGTCATTTGACAATAACAACGAAATAAGTTCATACGATTGTTAGATTTCTAACAATTTGCTGTCAGTAAGTTAATATTAAAATAGACTGGCAGTGCATTTTCTGGCAACATTGCCAGAGCTTAAGATCAATTCAATGCTACCAAATTTTATATGAACAGTTGTTGTTTTCAACAAGTTTGGTATTTGTCTTTTAAGCATTTGGATAGAAATCAAACAGTGGGGTTAACGAACTGAAAACAAATAACTTATGTATATCAACCATATTTTTTTTTTAATTAAATGCAAATATAGAACAAAATGTTTATCTAAACTTTATTACTAAAAAACAATAAGCAGTGTTAATGACATTATTGAAAAGAAGAAAAAAATCATCTAACCTTGATCGTGAGCCAGTAATTTAGTACAATGTCAAACAAAAATTTTAAAGCATTTTGCTACTTGGCAACAAATTTCTAAAAATACACATACCTTTTTCGATCAGATTAAAAAGTGTATTTTTCTCATGATATTTAGGAGAATATTAATGATATTCCAGCAAAATAAAAAGGATAAGTTCTTAAGTATTAACATTTTCAAAACTTAGAAATCATAGACTTTTTGGAAAGAAATATTTACCACGATACAAGTGGTGGGCGCAATAATAATATACGCTATAATTCTCAACTGGTTTTAGTTGGAAATTATAAAATTCAAATTATAAATATAGAAACAAATAAAGTTCTAACAATGCAAAAAAAAAAAATAATAAAAAATATACTTAATAGTAACAAATCAAAAAATTTTGTCTTAAGTAAAACAAAAATAAGCAAATTAATTAACATCTGCATAATTAGTAAAGAACAAACGACGGTGGCAACACTATTGTAAATTTAGAGATGGAAATATTGAGCTTTCATTCCAAGAAAGCTTTCACCAAATTGTAATACGATGAATCAAAACAATTCACATATTCCATTTGCACTGAAAAGCTGAGTATATAAAGGCGAAATCTACATCAACTAACATCACACACACTGGACCAAACACAAAGAACGCTGATGATGAAGCTGTATTGGACTTTGAAAACAGCTAGTTGTTCCGTTCTACTAAATATTTGTCCGAATTACAATTACAATTAGGTTAGGTTAGGTTAGGTTAGGTAGGAGTGGCAGTCAGAAACCCGGACTCACTTAGACCTTTTTGGTCCATTGTGATACCACGGAGACTCTGCTTATGCGGAGTCCCCACCGTCAAACCAACCAGAGCTCAATATAAAGCTACTAATACGTTGAAGTTCAACACTAGCAACGTCGGAAAGTTCCCTGAACTCAAGAGCGCCCATTGTGGCCAATCTCTTTCTTGCAAGTTCAGGACAGTGACAAAGAAAATGCACTATGCTTTCCTCTTCATCAATGTCCTGGCAGCTACGGCAGTAATCATTGTGTTCAACCCGTAGCCTTTGTGCATGCCTAACTATGAGACAGTTACAATTAACTTTGGTGTTATTTGTTCATTAATAATTATCACATGTAATTTGGCATACAGAGCGATACGAACTTAAGCCTAATCAAATCATAATAAACAAGCTTATTATTTTCTCTAATTTATAAGAACATCATTGCAATTTATTTTTTATCACAATGATTTGCTAACAACTTGTACAAAACCTTTTCAAATGATTCGTGTTCAAGAATTTTTACACTTTTAAGCCACTTTTTGATAACTTGATCTGAAGTAGCTGCAGCGACTTATTCTCTTGGATTGATAATAAATTATCGCATTAAGCTATGTACAGACGATTGTCAGATCTTACAATATTGTCAGATCTGGCAATGTACTGGCAATCGAAAATTGCCAGCACAATATTCCTTGTCAATTCACACGGTTGTTAGAAAATCTTACAATTTATTGCCAGACGGTTGTATGACAATAAATTCATCTGACAAAATCGTCAGTAGAAAAATTGTCAGTTCACACGGTTGTCATATGCACAAATTGTTAGATCTGTTGTTATGCGTTGCCAGACTTAAAGCATTTGTTAGAAATTGTTAAATATTTATCGTTTGTGTTTGTGTTAAATGTAAAAAGTGAAAGTATAAATTATTATGGACCGTTAAGAAGCAACTGCAATAATTTTGTTTGTATATTTTTACATGTTTGTATATTGATGAATTGAAATTTATTTGCTGGTAGTTTAGCATGTCTATATACGTATTTCATTGGCGCTTGAACCAAATCATCAGTAGACTTTAAAAATTTTAAACAGTCACAAACCTCTTACTTTATGCATAGACTTTCAAAAACTATATGAGAATTCATAAAATAATAAGACTTTTGAAAATCACAAAAGAAAAAATAAGCTTAGTAGGCTTTGAAACTGATACAAAACCCAGCAAATAATCTATACCCAGGTGAACTCATTATATTTTTCTATATTGTATATTGTATATTGTATATTGTATATTGTATATATTTTATTATAAATTTTTTCTTTAAAATCAAGCGTGTGCAGTGTTGCCCATAGAAAGAATTCACTCACAATAACGCCATTGTCAGATGCATAAACTTTGCACATCTGACAATATTAAAATGTCTGACAAATATCTAGAAATAATTTTACAATGTGTTCACACGATTGTAAGATGTCTGACAATTTGTTGTCAGCTGCTAGTCTTGCAATGAACTGACAATGCTTTTTCTGGCGACGACGTCTGACAAAAATTGTCAGTTCACACGGTTGTAAGAAATTTTTAGCACATTTTACTGGCAATATTGCAAGATATGACAACCGTCTGTACATAGCTTTATTTTTGAGACGCAACGTTGTACATACATCTACATGTGCGTATTTCTCCGAGAAATTCCAATTTTTTTGTCGCGTGCGACAGCAAGCAATTAACCTTATATTTCTGAACCACGTGACTCGATTTTTCTTAAAATTTTACCTAATGTAGAGCTGCTGCCGGCCTACGCAAATATATAAAGAAGTCAAAAAAAGTTTAATTTTCTTTCAAAAAAACAAGCATAGCACCCTACAAAAAGTTAACATTTCTGTGGAAATGCCTATATGTATGTATGTATGTGCAAATATAACTTTATTAAGTACCCAGTTGGCCAGATTGGCCTGTACGACATTGTCATCAATGAGTCTTGTACGACTTATCCTCTGTTGTTTCGTTTTCTAGTTGGCAATTTAAAGGAAATCCTCGTTCACGACAATGTCTTAGATGTTGTTCTCAATTAAACATTCTTGACTTGACAATCTGAGCGACAAATCGAGTGTTTTTGTCTTCAATCAAGCACATGAATATTTTGGTCTCTTGTTGACAAAGTTTTAGTTGGTGCTGTAGCCAGGTGGTATGCGCGAATCCTAGCTAAATCAGTCAATAATTTAAATGTTATGAAAAAAACAAAAAGCAAAATTTAATTTGTGTGTTAAAAATATTAATTAAAGTCTGTTCTGTTGAGTGACATTGTCGCTCCAGAATTCACACTATCATTTTGTGAACGACCACGATATGGCGGTGGACATTGTTGCGTGTGTGATCGTGAATGATTTCGTGCTCATTTCTTCGAAAATTTCGTCGCGAATATGTCTTCGAAGATTTTCTATTGTCTTGTATTCATCGTTTAAAATGTCTTAAAGACATGGCCAGCTGGGTAACTTCAATTGATTGTGTTAGTTAGTATATTGCGGCAGCACTGGTTACTTTCAAGACCAAGAGTAAATTTTAAGACGGGAAAACAAAAGAACTACGATCGATAAGACCATTAACAACAGCTCTCATTTTTTGCTTGTTTTTTTTTTTCTTTCTTGTTGCATTCGTTCGATGAGATCATGCGCAAAATACACAAATGAATTCAACAGAAAATTTAAATTATATAAAAAAAAAACTAGCTACACCCGGTGTGCTTCTCTACCTCCATCGTGTTATCGAATGATGTAAATATTTTGTAAATGACCGAAAACTCGGATTCTTTTAATGCAAAATTTCGAAACTTTTAAAATTTTGATATTGGATCATTATTAACATACATAGGTTTTTTGTAAATATCTTCGGAACTACATAACCGATTTAAGAGTTTGATATCTCGTTTAGAAAAACATGACAACTGCTTTCAAAAAAAATAATAATAATAAAAAATATAAATATAGAAAAAAGCAAAAAAAAAAAAATAAATATATACATATGTATATCGTCACCTTAAAGACCAAACAACCTATCAGCAAAAATTTCAAAATTGAGTTTTTTATTTAATATTATTCCGTATATCATAACGCATATATATGCAAAATTTTGAACGCCTAATATTACAAATAAACAAGCTATTACCAAATTTCCAAATACCCTATCAGCAAGTGTACAATTTTCTGAAACCAAATAACCTATCAGCCAGCACTCATGCTAAAGAAGAAATCAGAGTAAATATTTGAATTTTTTCTTTTTGAGAAACAGTTACTTTTGATTTGTTGTTCTTTGTTTTTTATTACATTTTATTTATTGTTAGAAGTGAAAAGAAAATAAAAAAGTTTTAAAACGCAATAAAATGCAGTAATGCCAAATTTTGAGACTCAAAACGCGTACAAATTTTTGAAAAAAGGACTAGAAAGGGCTAAATTGAAAAAAATATTAAAAAATAAAAAAAATAGTAAAATTTTTCGAAAAAGCGCGAAAAGGGGCTAGTATTAAAATGTTTCTGTTGAAAATAAAAACATCAAATCAATTTTTTTAAAGTAATTTATTAGAATAAAAATAACTATCATGAGATCAACACATACATATGTAGCTTGCGAGCTTCAATATTTTACATATTTCATACATACGTAGATTAAATAGTTATCATATATATATAATAGAAATATATATACATATGTATGTTTACATAAGTAGATACATTTAAAATTGGCCGTTATTAAATAAAATTTCGATTTCTCGCTCTTCTAAAAACATATTTACATTATCTGTTTTAGGCTGTACTGAATAACTTTCAAGGCATAAAAATTTGGAAAAAATAAAAGATTACTCTATATTATTCTTCTTTTTTAAATTGGTAAAGCAATATCGACTTTTTACTCATTTTATTTTGCTAGATTAAAGGAAGAAAAAGTTCGCAAAAGTTTAAATGTAGCCATATCGAGCAAAAACTAAAAAGGGGCTAAAAGATTACTGTAAAAAATGCTAGGTTTGCGCCTTTTTTAGTTTGGGGCTAAAAATTTTTTTTCGCGTTTTGACTGACTGAAAACGGGCAAATATGGAAGTTCCTAAAAAAGTCAACAAAAAAGAAGAAAAAAAATAAAAATCGTATGAACGGTAAGGAATATGAAGATTTTTCAAAAGGCAAAATCGTTTACAGAAAGGCAAGAGAAATGGAACCTGGGTGCACATCAAAATGTTGTGAAAAAGCTTTAAATCGACATTGTTCTATTTTTTCCGAAAAATTAACTTTAATAACTTTCAATAACTTTATTTAAAAATTGAAAATTTTAGGAAAAATAAAAAATGTATACTTTAGAAGGCCGTGACGTACTAAAAAAGAGCAAAATGAATCATCAAAAATCATGATAAAATTTTAATTTTGTTGCATAGTGTAATTTAAGCAAACATTAGGCACTTTTTGTTTAAACAAGTAAAATAAACTATAACTGTTAATATTTAATTTAGATAATATTCATGTGTTTAAAGGAATGCTTAATTATTCATACTAATTAGTATTGCTAAAAAGTTGTTTGGTTTCAGATTTTTACAATTCCAAATAACCTAAGCTCCATATCATAGGCTGTGTTTAGAAAAACCGAGCTTTCTCAAACGATATATACTTCTGGTTTCATTTTAATCTGAATATATAATTTTCGTTTCAATATTGCAAATAGTTCCAATTTTATAACGTTTTTTCTCTCTCCTGTAAACTTTTGAAAACTGCTGCTAGGTCGTTTGGTCTTTAAGGTGACGATATGTATATACGGCATTGGTGGTGCAATATGAAAAATGGATTGACCGAAAATGGAGTTGAAAAAAAGTTAAATAAACTTGTCGAAAGTCCATACACGGATAGTACCACGTGATAAAAGACCGAAAAACCCCGTGTCTTCTAGTTTTTCCCCAAGTCATCTACTTTTTTATGGGCCCCCAAAGATTTGGGGCATCAGTGTCATTTCTGCATTTTCTCAGGCTCATATCTTGAAAACCGTTCAGAATTTTGGTTTACTCTCTGCGGCAAAATTGTAGCTCTTGTCATAAGTTGTGAACATATGAAATCAAAAAAACTTCATCTTTAAGATCAAATTCGCAAAAAATTTAAAAATATTCGATTATTTTTACCTTTTTTCCACTGTTCAGGGCCACTGGCAGCAAACCGTTCGAAATTGAAGGGAACAATCAACTACAAAAATGTACCTAAGATGTCAATAAACAACTTTCTAGAATATATGAACTTTCTAGGAATGATTGATTCTTAACACCGTTTAGGTAACGCTTAGGTAGCTGCAAAAGTGAAAATTTTTTCAACAAATGAAATTAAAAAATTTTCGGGAAATTTTTCACTTTTGCAGCTTAAGCTTTTTTTAATGGTTATGGCACGACATACCAATGTAATCAGGGCTATTCGAGAATACGCGCTTCGCTTCTTCATCGTCTAGCGTCGAACTTTCGACAGTTCGACGTCGACAGAATCGAAAACACGTGCGAAGAAATATCGTTTTCAGTAATCGATTTTTTATAATCTCTTACAAAAACATCAACAAAATTGAAAACAGCTGACTTGTGTGCAGAAAAAGTTTAAAACAAAAAGGGATTTAAAGACATACCCCCTTATGCAAAAAAAAATATTTTACTTTAGCTTTAAAGTTCATAGTAGTTGATAAGCACTTTAAGGCTACCATAGCTTTATTAAAAAATCATATGCAAAAGACAACTTTAAATATTTTGTGATTTAATAACAAATACTGGTAACACCACCGTGTTTAACAACCACTTCACAGCTTATGATGTACAAAATTGAATACAATTTCATTCGGGTATTCAAATATTTTTTTTATTTTATTAAATAAATTTTTATTATCTTGAAGTAATGCAACCTAATTTAAAAAATATGAGCTTCTGACTTAATAGGAAAACAGATAAACACAACCATGAAGTAAAAGTAAAAATATGTGAAAAATTATCACAATTTGTTTTATTCGAATGAAACGAGTATTTGAATATCCAACTTTTTTCGATTTGTTTTGATTGTATGTACATCACTAAAACATTTTTGTATAATTGTATTTATTTTAATATTTTTTTATGGATTTTGCTATGTATTTCGAAGCAGTTGGATAATTTGGTGATGCTTCCCATTAGATGACAGAAATAATAAATTTAAGATAAGAGCTGGCACTTCTAGCTTCATTTTCAGATGTAACATGAATCAGTATGTGCTATATTAGTAAAAATATTTGAGGTACAAAATACACATTTTGGAAATATCAACTTAAAGTAGTCTTAACAAACGTGGGTGCCTACTTTAGAATTTTTATACAATAATTTTTTTAGAATACAACTTTACTTAACATTGCTTGGCAAAGCTTTATTAAGTTTTTTTGCATCAGACCCTGAGCCTTTAAGAATAGTTTTTTAGTAGTTTCTTATGAAAGAAACTCAAAAGCAAAAAATGTTCGTCTCTTATACATATATATTTTATTATTTATGGAGATATATTCGACAAGAAAACTCTTATACACTTCACGACAATTATTTGATATTAAAATTTTGTGAACGAATTACTAATTAATTTACTCATTTATACGTAGTATCTTGTTGCGTGTTGTTGGTTTTGGACGTAATATCATTATTTAGATATTTGAACATATGTTTTCTCATTAAAACTAATTTCGTTGGTATAATTCAATATTTCGTTTCGCAATATAATCAGTTTTCATTAAGTTTCAAATAGTTAAAGTTATTATTTCATTCTAAAAAGTATACATATATCAAGAAATGTTTAAGATAAAAAGTTTTTGCAAAGCATTGATATCGTGTTTTTTGATATTCCTGCAAATAGCAGTCGTTTTGCCCGCTAGACATAAACGCCTTGCGGGTGGTGAACCTACTACAATCGATAAAGCTCCTTATATGGTACAAATTCATGTGAATGGAGAATTATATTGCGGCGGAGCTTTAATATCAGCAACAACTGTTGTCACTTCAGCCCACTGTGTTGCAGGGATACACCCAAATCGTTTTGTTGTTGTGGGTGGTACTTCGAGAATCAACGATTACGGTGTCAGATCAAAGGTTATCCAAGCAATAAGTCACAGATATTATAACAAAACGACATATAATATGGATATAGCTGTGATGCAATTGGAGACACCTATTACGGGACCATCGGTAAAACCAATAGCTCTTTGTAACAAAACCATTAAAGCAAGTGATCAAGCGCAAGTTTTTGGTTGGGGTCTACTTGATGATAATGATAAGTATCTGCCTACTCAATTGCAAACTTTTACTGTAACTGTGATTGATAAGAACATTTGTGCGCCGTACTTCCTCAGAAATATAACAGACAGCATGTTTTGTGCCGCAGCACATGGCAAAAATATATGCAAGGGTGATTCGGGCAGTCCGGTCATAGTTAATGGAGAATATTGTGGTATCGCATCATGGGGTATATCCTGCCGCCTCAAAGACTATTATCCAGGTGTATACACTGATTTGAGCTATGTGAAAGATTTTGCAGCAGCTGCATTGCTGAAGTTTGAAAATCAATAAAATATACTTAATATTACTTATGTATACTCGAATGAAAAACAAATAAAAAATACAAAAACTTTGTTTTTTTAACCTTTTGCGAAATAATGTACATATAGGTTTTGATGCAAAATTTTTAAGGGAAAATCTAAAAAAAAAACTTGTTCCATGAGGAGCGTTAATGTCGCGCTTTTAACTGTAAAAAAACCGGGCTTTCTATGTAAATTTTTTTTAATGTGCACTTCAAGCTCACGTTATTTTTTTAACCGACTGCACAAAGCAAAGAAGGGTATTGTGTTTATCAGTCTATGTATGTATGTATGTATGTATGCATCTTTTTTTTACATATACATATTTCTTTATTGTATCTTCAAAAATGAAGTATTCAAATCTTAAATCTAAATATAATTATTAGGCCCGAGCACTGTCGGACATAAACTTAGTGATAGTTATTAATAGACCATAAGTCGTGCTAAGCAAGAAAAAAAGAGTGTTGAGTAATAGAGGCCTTGTGTCCCTCTTTTTTAGGCGGATGTGTATAATAAAGTTCAAGTTATTACGAGCAAGCGGATTAGGATGTGACTCGAGTTTTGTTAGATATTTGCCTGCGTATTTTCTTCAATTTCTTCAGTCACTTGTGACATATTTAAATCACGATGTAAATTTTAGTTTTTTATGTACCATGGAGCCGATGTTGTTAACCGTTAATTTTTTTTTTGCCGTCGTTGAATTTTCTCGATATTTGAAGTTGAAGCAGTGCCCCATAGTTGAATTCCGTAGCACCATATAGGTTTCAAAAGCGACTTGTATATTAAAAGTTTGCAGTATACACTCAAAAAAAAAGACATATACTATTATTAAGGAAAAAAAATTTTTTAAATTTAAGTAAAAAAAAATTTCTAAGTTTAAGTAATTTTTTCTAAGTTTAAGTAAATTTTTACAAGAATCTAGTAAAAATTACTTAATAAGAGTAAAAATAAAAAGTTCATATCCTTAAAAATAGTTCATAAAAATACACACAAAAATTCTCACATTCAAGGAGAAAGTTTAGGGAAAATGTATCCTACGAGCTAGTCAATTCGTTTTAAATCAAAAAAATAAATTTCAGGAAATGACTTATTACTGATTAATTTATCAAATTTGACTTACTTGAAAGATATAAAAAGGTATTCTAAATTTTAGAAAAATATTTACCAGTTTTAAGTATTTTTTCTTTAAATTATGGAATATATCTTTTATTTGCATTAAGCAAAAAATCTTAGTAAGTTTTTCATATTTTCGAGGAATATTTGAACTTGTAATATTTTTTTTTTTTTTTTTTTTTTTGAAAATAAAATGAAATTTTAAAACTCAAAAATTTCAATGCTTACTCAGGCTGCTCTATTAGGCAATTGGTTAGAGTGCTTGCCTATCAGTCAGAAGGTTGTTGGTTCAATACTTGCCTCCTCTCAAGGAATTAATATGTGTGTATGGTGAATTAATTAAGAATATAATATGAAGAATATTAAAAAACATACCTTGTGGAATAGAATATAATGAAAAATAAAAAAGTACCAGAATTAAAAAATTAAAAAACTGAAAAATTTACTAAAGATGAAAAAAAATTGCAAAGCTCCGAATTTTATGGGAAAATTTTTCTTAATTTTAGTAAAATTTTACTTAAATATGAAAATATAATTATTATAAACTATTTCATTAATGAACTAGAAATTTAGTAAATATTTTACCCATTTCAAGTAAAAAAACAGCTTTGGCTCCATGTGGCAACGTTTTTTTACTCAAATTTAGAAAATTTTTCAAATGTTTGGTTAGTCTCTTTTTGAGTGTATTTGTTTAAAGAGTTAGAAAAAATAAACGTGTTATGCAAGTGCACACAGCTGCTATTTATAATGATTATGAAAATTCAATGTTGCCGGCCGGCCGGCAACATTAACAAGTTTATTTAGTTTATTTAGTTTTTTTATTATTTATTTAGTTTGTTATTGTCTACAATTCGTTGATTTGACATTCACTATGCCACATTACATCAACTTATTTATATTAGACAACAATAACTTAGATAAACGAACAAAATACGAAAACTTACAGTCATTTAGAAGACATACACATACATACATACATACTCGTATCAGTGATGGGAATTGGAAATCTTGATTTCTTGCCAAATCTGCTTTTAAATAGTGCCAAAATCAATTGAATAGTGCCAAAACACCTTTTTATGTAATTTTAATGCTGGCACTTGATGTTCATTTAAATTATGGTTCTTGAATGATAATTCATTGTGTTTATAACTAGAAAAATTTAAGAATATCACAAAAAACACGGTCTAAAATTATTTATATATATGTATACATCAATACATTTCGAGCCCTATTTTCGATATAATAGTGAAGGACATGTGGTAAAAAATTAACTTTTTTATTATCAAAATTGCAAAATTGTTGATAACTTTTAAAATAGAGGCTGTAAAGTTTATCGTGAGCGACAATTTACGTATGTACTCGTCCAGTTTTCGACATCGACTTCACTTTAATACAATATCAATTTATTTTTGTTGTACAAATCGTGCACGAGATAAAAATATTAATAATTGTTAGCTATTTATTTTAATAAAACAAAGATTCTATCGGTATAGTAGAATTTGTATTGCTTTTTTGGTTCATACTTTTATATGTATTACGATTATAACAAGATCTATTGCTAGTCTTCAAAAATCTTTACCATGTATTAAAGATGCTAAAGTTTATAACTGCAGCCCATTTAACGTTTTACTTTTGATCAAACTTCGAACTAGAAATATACTTTCCACGTTTGATGAAGAATAGAGAATAAAAAGAATACCTTGAACGAATCGATAAAAAATTATTTAAAAATTGTTCATTGAAACTATTGTTTACGTCTCCATGTATTTGAAAAACAAAAGACAATAAGAAAAATGAAATATAAGAAGACTTTAATTCTATTTTTGAATTCTACAACTTTATGCTGGGAAAATAAGTTTTTGATTATTAATAGTTAAATTTCAGTGCCGCAATAATTTTCTTCCGTTGGAAGGTGGTGAGAATTTTGATCTATATTGTCAACATTAAGATCATCAATATATTTTTTGTTAAAAAAATGTCGATAGAAATGACGAAATAAAAAAGCCTCTTTTAAAATTAAATGTATTCTCACATTTTTAGATTGCATTTCGATAATTTCAAGGACATAAGCTAAAAATAAAAATACATTTTGCTTATATTAAATGTTAGGGTTAGGTTAGCCGAACGTTGCTGTTGCTGTACCGTACCGTACCGTACTGTTAGCACGTTGGTGCACTTATAGAACATTTAAAAACGTGCGTATGCTTTACATCGTTTTTTTTTGTTTTAATATGAAAAAGAACAGCTGTTCAGAAAACAGTGATGGGAAATAAAAAAGTTCAAATGGTGAATGTTCCGAAGAAAAGTTCCTAAAAGTATCTAAATATGTATGTTATACATTATAATAAATAAATATGTTCATACATACATACATATCGATGGACACAAGTACACATCGTTACAAAAATTTATTGCAAATACCGTAAAAATAACACTTTTAAAAGCAGTTGTACTTCTTATTATTATGTTTTCATCTTCTCCTGTTAAATTACAATTATTTGAGTTAGGGCCTTTCTACTTGTGACCAACGATATGTATGCAACATGAAATAATCTTTACATGTGTGCATACACAATAAGAAGTATTGATACCATTTAAATCCTTTAATACATATCACATTTACATTATGCCCATACATATTTATGAATTTCTTTATTATATATAAGAACATATACATACACATGTATGTATATATTTGTGTACATAAGTATGTATATACACACACAAATATTTATGTATTATTTTAAGTTAATTTTTCACACATATATTTTTAACAAAAGTACCAAAAAACAGAGCCAAAATAGCCCGATTCCATTTAACTTACAATGGTACCATCACTGGCTTACAAACGTCACTTAGCAACGTTAGGAAATTCTATTTTATACAGGTTGAGACGTGCCGTCAACGTTACAGCTAATTTCGGTAAGCGTTTGCATTGTTTTCAATCAACAAAAACTATCAGCTGTTTCGTTAGCTTACGTGGACGTTCGGCTAATTCTACCTTTAAGCTATTCAATATGAATATAGTTTTGTCATTGCATTATGACTAAAAATTTTATAATGTGAAGAAATATTTCAAAGGCTCCCACTGTTCAAAGACTCTATCTGCAACGAATTGACGAAACAACCAACGGTTTGGGGAATACTAAAGAATTTCATAAATTTCAAAGTTGAAATATATATCCAAAAATTTATAAAATCATTTCTACGACATGAGCTGTTACAAACAAATTTATATATTCATTTTAATACATCTTCAATGTCTCTGAGCAAACCGTTACTTTTAACTATCAGAACCGAAGAGTTGTCAGCATATACTACTAAGTTTTCATTACTTAAAAACGCAAAAAGTAATAAGAAAAGTTTCCATATACATATATAATGGACAAAAAGTGCCAGAAACCTTAGCGAGAGTGCCACAGTGCCAGGCAACAACCAATAGTGCCAAAAATGGCACAATTGTGCCACATTTCCCATCACTGACTCGTATGTAGATATTTTACAATTTTGCCGTCAGTTAATTGTAAATAAAATCATAAGTTGTTCATCAATTTTGATAAGGTAAAGAAACCGAGTTCTTTTGTAGACACATTAAGACATATGCATATGCAGATATTTATGTATTTCTGAAATATCAATTTTCGTTTTCAATTTTCGAAATACAAAATTGTTTAAATAAAAATTTCTTTTCGCTCGCAACTTAATCCAAATGTATCTCTGAAACCTGTGCCTTATTTTTGTAACGAATGTGAGAAATTTTTTAGCGTTCGAAAAAATTGTTACTGACGTGTGAAGCAAGGGATTGATTGGTAAGAAAAAAAAACTCAATAACTAAACCTATTTATTGACAGTTTGTGTAAGTTTATTTAAGTTTTTATACATATAAATAACCCTGTGTAAAAAATATAATTATTTAAATTTTTTCGGTGCGAAAACTGCTCACAAGTTACAGAAACGAAGCACTGACATAGAAAAAATATTTTAGGTAAATCTAATACATTTCAGCAAAAAAAAAAAAAAAATAAATAAAATAAAATGCGCCAACCAACGCAACTCGTTAAACAAACTAATGTAAGCAGTTAAAAATATTTACAGCCTCTTCAACGATGTCGAAGCTAGGCATTCTTTCGCGTTCTAAGCGAAAGTAAATTGATTTGGGTTCATCAACAAAGAACATTTATTCAAATGGGAACTCAAAAGAAAACGTAAGTGTTTTCATATAAAAAACAGTTCAGCTACGTCGAAAAGACTATGAACAATACGAACTCACGTGTCAAAACCACTCACTTACTATTTTGCTTTCGACTGGTACAATTGATCTCCCAAGAAGCCATTAAAGTTGCAAAAAAGATTATTTTATCACTTTATTATTTTTTGATTAAAATTTTTTAAATTATTTTTTTATTTTTTCACGATAGACATATAATATGAATTAAAATATTTTTGAACAATTTTGTTTTGATTACTGCTGTATATTCATTTTACAAAGTACTCGCACATTTCAAACACCACGAATGTAGTTGTAAAACAAAACAACGATAACTAGGTGTTGTAGTGCGACTATTTTGTTGAATGTTTTTTCATTGTTCAATATGGTTGCATTTCATCTCATACAAATGAGTAGTATTATCTTTAAATTTTAAAGAAATCGACTAATATTTAGTAAATTCCTATCTGGCAATGTTTTACTTCATTACCAAGTAAGAAACATAAACTGATAAAAGTAAGTACATGCGAACGAGCACTGGCAACATCGTTGAATCCAAACTGACTGGCTTTCGAGCGCTTCGATTTTCTTACGATATCGTTGAACAGGCAGATAATCTGAAAATTTGTTATAACTTAAGTCTTGCAGGGTTTTTACCGTGAACAAAGTTCATATACCTACATATACACACTAGTGATGCACGAAAATTCGTATTTGTATTCGAATGGCCGAATATTCGGAAATTCAGGCGAATACGAATTCGAATATTTTTCAAAAAAAAAAAAAAAAAATTAAATACATAAATGCATAAATCCGAAATGAAATGTAAATAAATGGCTAAAAATATTAGTTTGTACGAATTTATTAAATTTTTTATAGAATATTGTGCTTTGTATCATTTTCAAATATTCTGTCTTATCGTGTTTGGCGTATTTCAAATACGACTGCAACTCTTTGGTAATAAATTAAAGAAGACTTCAACAGTTTTTCTTTAATCTATTACCATACAGTCGTAGTCGTATTTGAAATGCGCCAACCACGAGAATATCAAATTATTTAATGACGATCATTAAAAGTCATTAAAAGTTTTTATTATTAACTTTAAAGTACGCCAAGTTCTTTTTCATAACAATATTTTAATATTTCATGTTGCAGGCGTAAATAGAACCCCAATTTAATTTCTATAAGTTTTACATTCGCCAATGTCGTTTCAAATATTCGTATTCGTATTCGCGAACATCAAAAATTTACATTCGTTACATCACTAATACATACATATAAATATATATATATATATATATATATACGCACAAGCTTATCGCTCGTTCCCAGTTGCACAAGACTTTCGTTATTGAAATCAATTTTGAATAGATATATCTCGAACATTTATCATACAAAACACTCAAAAATGAATCGAAAAAATCACCTGTAGCTTAGTTTTGTCCCAAAAAACATTCGATCTCGAATTTTCGCTAGCAATATCAAAAGTGAGAGAATATCGAACTAATTTCGATATCGCAAAAAAGGCAGCAGAAAAAGAAAAAAAAGGAATTTTATTTTTTATTTTTATTTATTTATTTTAACTTAATTATCGTATTTTTTATTTTTAATACAGTTAGGCCTAGATTATCCGTAATGCTCGGGACCGGAAGCATTCTGGATAATCGATTTTCCCGGTTAATTGGATAACAGCTTTCGCTAGTTTTTCATATTTTTTATTCATATTTTTGTACTTATACATCTTTGTATAAGCCGCATATAATAAAAGAAAAATTCATATATTTTATGCTTGTATTTAGTAAAAAATTAATAAATATGTACTATAACACAGTACAACATATGATTTTGGGACTCAATTCTGACAATTTCACGTGAAAGTAGGCCCAAAATGAAGAACTTGTGCATCATTCGTTTTGTCTTCTTACCTGCTAAAATATTTTTAATATCGATTTGAAGTTAGTAACTATCGTATAGGGGAAGTTTTCACGTTTTAGGCTCTTTTGTTTGACATAACTCGAGAACCACTAGTCCAATTTAGCTGAAAAAAAATTTAGAAAAATTAAGAATTACAATTCCTCTAATCTGTTCTTATACCGTTTTCCTATGTGTGCAACACTTTCGAAGTTAAAAATGAATGTATGAAGGGAAAAAAGTATTTTTTGCTTAAAAATTTAAATTTTTTTTGATGTGTAAACATCTATACGCTAGGGGGTAAAAATCTTTTGACTTTGATTTCTTTGCTGAGATTTCTTTGCTGAGATTTCTTTACATTGTCAAATCGGTGTGAGCTATGTATGAGTGTATTAGTGTTTGAAAGAAGCAATACCAAGCAGAGAAACAAGTCGACCGGCTCGAAGCCGATGGTGCGCCGCCGCCGGTTATTTGTCTGTATATTTCCGTACACCAAAGGTGAAAATGAGCCGTAAGAGCTACGGACTTGAAATTTGGGCACAATGTTTAGACATTTGGTCACTACAACAACAAATACATGAGAGTTAAAAATTAAAGGGTGTTCTAAAACGAGCAACGAAAAATGTTAAAATCCCATACAATTGTATGTACATATATACACTTGAAATTTTAAAAGTTAGTGTATTTTTATACAGACTACAACAATTAACACTAAATTTAAAAAATTTAAATCAGTGGGTGTTCCATCAGTTAATGCAATTTTGACTTTGTAATTTTGACAACTTGCTGTATCTTGGAAACCGTAATAGTAAAACTCTTGAAATTTTCAAAAACGGTAAA
This sequence comes from Tachina grossa, assembly GCA_949987645.1. NCBI lineage: Eukaryota > Metazoa > Arthropoda > Insecta > Diptera > Tachinidae > Tachina > Tachina grossa. The sequence goes on from OX465274.1 coordinate 211,977,800, forward strand.
ACTAAAATATCAAAAAAATATAAAATCGCCAAATATAAAAAAAATCGCCAAAAACAAAAAAAAGCACAAAATTAAAAGAAATCTCTAGGACTAAAATAAATCGCGAAAAGCCGCAAAAATCGCCAAAATTAAAAAAATCCTTAAACAAAAAAATCGCCGATATGAAAAAATCGCCAAAATGAAAAAATCGCCTAAATAAAAAAACCCCCAAAAAGAGAAAAAAATCGCCAAGATGAAAAAAACCTCAAAAAACAGAAAAAAATCGCAAAAATGAAAAAATCGCCAGAATGAAAAAAAAAATTAATAAAACCCAAAAAGAGAAAAAAAACGCCAAAACGAGAAAAAAGCGATTAAACTGAAAAAAAAATCTTTTAAACTGAAAAAACTTAAAAAATTAAGAAAGCTAAATAAAAAAAAAAATGATCAAAACCGAATGTGCGCGAGTCAAAGTCGCACTTTACTGAATTTATTTTAATTGCAATGCATACACAACAATAAGAACAGCAACAACTAAACGACGAACAACAGGAATTAAAAATTAAAAAGTAAAAGTAAAAGTAAAGGCATTTACCATAGATGAGCACTGCAGTACCACTAAAGTTTCATTAAAAACAAAAAAAATTTACCGATTACTAACATTTTTTTCTACAATTTTTATAAATTGCCTAAATGATTTGTTATATGATGAGGTGCATTGAATTTTCAGTAATCAGTAACGCCCGTATTCATAATGAAGTGGCTAAATGTTTTTCATACAAAAGTTTCAAAATTTGAATGAAAAAACTTTGCCACTTGCTACGGCCCTACGATTTTACTAGTAATGCAAATTAAATTTCATTAGCAGTAAAAATTTACTGAATTTTTTTAGTAATCAGTAAACTTACTGCTTACTGCAATTTTGAATGCAGTACATATACATATACTGCAGTCTGCCCATTTACTAACCAAATAAGTTTAATAAAACAAACAAAAACCAACAAATTCATATGTATTTACAATATTGAAAGTTTTGATACTTTTAATTAATTAATTTAAAAAGAGATACTAAAAGCATAAGTACTTCCAACTTAAAAAAAATTTTCATTACTAGATGTTTACACATCTCCTCTGTGATCGGACTCACATTGCTTTTTTTTTTTAAATTCATAAAAAATCAAAAATGCAAAAAACAACCATTATAGGCAGCATACTTTTAGACGTAATAGTATTTTAGTATTTATTAAGTTTGCCTGCTATCTCTTTCTTTTGTGTTCTATTATTTGTCCCTATTTACACTATGCAAGTCTTATTGCTAAGCTGATTAGTTTAATAGGAGAGAGAGACGGGGGGAAAATAAATGTTGCTGTTCCCCTCGTCTCTCTCTCCCTGAAACTAATCAGCTTAGCAATAAGATTTGCACAGTGTGATTTGGGACTTTCTAAAACATTTGAATAGAAATTAATTTCGATAGAAAGAAATTCTCTGATGACCTTACTCGATAACAAACGAATCGAGTTTTTGTTTTGGGTTTAAAAAAAAAAAACAAATACATATAATCATAAGTAGTGTTGTCATTCGAACAAAAATTGTTCGAATATTCGAACAACTTTTTATCATTTTTGTTCGAACGAACAAAAATATTCAATTTAGAATAAAAAATTATTGGAATAATTTTTGTCGAATATTCGAATATTCGAACAATTTCCTTAATTACTTTATATAAAAAGTGCTTTACATTTCATTACTTTTTAATTAGTTAACAATATGATATTAAATAATCAAATTACTACAAATTATAAATACTTGTGTAAGCTTTGTTTGTATGTACATATGTATGTATGTATACATACATATGTTCGCTAAACTCATCTTTTTTCTTTTTGGGAAAAGATTATACTTCTTTCATGGAATTAGAAGGTGTCTTACAATTTCTGATAAAGAGATTAGAAAAAAACAGATTTTCTCTAATGAAAAGCGTTAAAAATCGAATTATTAAAAAAGCATTAAATACCAACTTTTTAAAATACGTCACAAAAAGGGAAAAAAATTTATAAGTTTGTAGTGTGTGTCTGTGTATCTGTTTGTTTTTACGAGTCAACGTACAAACCAAACGGCTGGACCGATTTTGATTTAGCTTTTTCTGTTTGAAAGGTGACTTATTAATTTCCAAAATAGAATTTTGCAAAGTATATTTTTGTAATTTATGCACGAGCAACAAGAAAGTTTACAAACGATTATTATCACTACTAAACGATTCATATTTTATAATAATTTTTCCTGGCATAAATCATAATGAAATGGCGTGTAAAGAAAAATCTTTTCGCCTGTGTTCGCCTAATTAAGGTAAATTAATTAGTTAGTTAGTGTTCGCAAAGGCATAGACAATGCAAGTGTGTATTATAATGGAATCGGCTGATATGTAAACAGCATAAGTCGTTGTATTATTTAGCAGCACATAAGGCCAGAACGAAATTAATAAATAAAGTTTCATACATATTTTTTTTTTTGGTAAGACTCTCTGCAACTAGTGCATTTTATATTCTAAAATTGAGGCCATTTGCCTAATGATAGTAGATACATATATATATATATATATATATATATATATATATATATAAAATATCGGTATTCATAAACAATTGCTAAAATTAATGTTGAATGAACATACAAATTTTGTATGACAAACAATCATTTACTAATGAATCAAACAATTCACATATTCCATTTGCAATAATGCTAAGTATATAAAGCAGAAATCTACATCAACTGACACCACACACAGTGGACCAAATACAAAAGAACGGTGATGATGAAGGTTAAGTGGCCTTCGAAAACGGCTGGCTGTTCCGTTCAACTATGTGTTGTCAGAATATTTACAACTAACTTTGGTGTTATTTGTTCATTAATAATTATCACATGTAATTTGGCTTAAAAAGCGATACGAACTTTAGCCTGTTAAAATCATAAATATGTAAATATTTAAATTAATCGGATGCAAACTATTAAACATTGGCTGCAAATTTTTTAAATTCTCTTCTAAAACTTTAGTCGTGATCAGACAGTGAAGCTTTTGTTTCTTCTCTCTTCTTCTATATAACTGGTAAGTTCCTCGATACAATTAGCTCCCTAATGGAATCCTCGTTGAGGGATATTCATAGATGGGCAACAAGGGTAGGTTTGAACTTAAACCCAGGAAAAACTGACCTTGTGCTTTTTACTAATAGGAAAGTAAAGGAATGGAGAAGACCAAAGTTAGACGGTATATCGCTCTCGCCCAAAACACATACAAAGTACCTGGGGGTTATTTTGGATAGTAAGCTGACGTGGAGGTACAATATAGAAGATAGAGTTAAAAAGGCCACCATTGCTCTATATGCATGTAAAAAAATGCTGGGCAAGACATGGGGCCTTTCACCTACTCTTACGTATTGGACATACACAGCGATAGCTAGACCAATTTTACTCTACGGAATACTTGTATGGTGGAGGGCGACTGAGACAAAATCATACCTGAAAAAGCTGGAAAGTATCCAGAGGCTAGCAGAGCTCTGCATCACTGGAGCTTTAAAGAGTACACCTACTGCAGCCTTAGACGTTATATTGGACCTTAAACCAATAAAGCTAATTGCAGTGAACGTGGCATGCAAATCAGCTATCCGACTAAGGACAACAGGTCAGATGTCGTACAGATCATTTGGTCACAGCAAATTACTAGAAAACATGGAGTGTAGCTCGGACTACATCATTCCAGTGACGAACTTTTTTACCAAACCACAGATCACTATAAGTGAAGAAGGCTATTTGGAAAGTCTTAATCATAGTGGTTCTGGTTTTAACTTTTTCACTGATGGTTCAAAGATGGATAGAGGGGTAGGAGCTGCGGTTTACTGTCGGGAGCTCGATATAGAGGAATCTTATAAACTTCCTGATCATTGTAGCATCTTCCCGGCGGAAATCTATGCTGTCAAAATGGCAGCAGAGTTAGCCTTCACCTCTCTAACTATGGATGCGCGTGTAAATCTGTATATAGACAGTCAAGCAGCTATTAAAGCAATTTCAGCTGACTGCAATTACTCCTCGGTTGTGCTCCTGTGTAGAAAGGCCCTGGATATGTTATGTACTGGTAGACAAGTACATATATTCTGGATCCGGGGACACATGGGGATAGAGGGAAATGAAATGGCCGATACACTGGCCAAAAGGGGAATTCTATTACCGGCTGAGGTAACGGTAAATATCCGAAAACCAATTCAATACCTTAAAGAGATCATACATTCTAATATGAGGGAAGAAGCGGAGAAATGTTGGCGCGCGACGAAAACTTGCAAAACTTCTAAAATCATGTGGAGCTCCTATGATCACAAATTGACTAAGTTCCTTTTATCACTAACTAGAAGCAACTGTAAGCTTCTAGTGGGAGTATTAACTGGGCACTGCTGGACAGCTTCGTACGCTGTCAAAATAGGACGAATAGCCGACGGTACCTGCAGGAAATGTAAGGAACCCGGAGAAATGGAAACAATGGAACATCTACTGTGTCACTGCCCGGCTTTAAGCCGTACTAGATATAACTATCTTGGTGCTTACACTTTTCGTAGTCTTGAGATTGTATCGAGAGTAGAAATGTGTAGGTTGCTAAAATTTGTTAAATCTGTGTGGGAGTCATTCGATACAGGCACCACGAACTAGGCTGCCATACTAACAGGTTCTCATTTCATTTGCTGGTATCGCTAAGGATCAATGCCGGTCTATGCGAGGTCTTGGACCAACCAGATAAACCTAACCTAACCTAACCTCTCTCTTCTTCTTCTCATCGTTGACGATGGGAATTGTACACCCAGAAAAAAGATTGGTTGGAAAACTGTTAGTCCAATAAAATATCATTTGCATTAACTATATTTCAGTTCACGCTATCAATTTTCTGTTAATCCAAAAAACAATCCATGTTCATTGCCATAAGGGCATAATTGTAACAAAGATATGATTGTGACAATACTTAAATTGATTGCATCAACCGAGCGTATGCTTTTGTCATGACCAGGGAAACCAGAAATATGCTATAAAAAAAGTGTTTTATGAGCATTCAATATGCACTAAAAACTTGAAAATATGCTATAAAAACTTAAAAATATGCACTTAAAACTAACATGAATTGGCTTATTTGTAAATGAAAATATATTTCTAATTCAACAAATCATCAATATTTGCATATAAAATAAGACAAAAATAAAATAAACCAAAAAGAAAGCAAACAAGAAAAAAATTAACGAAGAATAACTTCCATATTAAAGAAATAGTTTGGGTTTGAAGTGTACGTTAATACAAAATTATCATTCAAATTTTAATTAAAGCAAATAATACAAATAAATTTTTATTGTATACGACCGAAAAAATTTAACTTCAACTTCAAAAGAGATTATGATACATATTAGAATTAAGTACTATATTGTTGATAAATAAGACAACTTTTTTAATTTTTATTGGAATAAACAATAAAATATTGACCAATATTTTCAATTAAAAATCGCTGCTTGTGACATCTTAATTAACTTTTATACACTGACAATATTCCTTCAACGGATGTAATCGGGACAGAGTCCGGCACAAATAACAAAACCAAATTTTTATTGAAACTAACGTAAGTAATAACGGCGCAAAAAATTATAAAAATTTATAATTTATATGTATAGATAATTGAAAATGAGATTTAGTTGGTGAAAAGATAAATTGAATGGCTTGTAGCATATTAAAATAAAAAATTCTTTACAGTATCAAAATATGCCCTAAAAGCGTCAAATATGCTCTCAAAATTCGAAAAATGCAAAAAATATGCGCGTAACACTGAAATATGCAAAAACATGCTTTAAAGGATAAAATATGCAAAAATATGCAGTAACAAATCAATGCCAAAATTCATTAAAATATCCGAAACGGATAAATATCTTATCTCCGCATTAATACGTCACACAAGAAAAAACATGCAATTGCATATTTGCGGTTTCCCTGGTCATAACTAATTAACTGATTGGTTAACCCAACCGAATAAAATATTACGAATTGAATTTTACTACCAACTTTTGGTATTAGCAACTAAAAAATTGTCGTCGTTCTATACTAAAATTAAAATAAAAACTTTCAATCAGTTGCTGCAACTAACTAGAGGTTGAGTTTACTATCATAATTTACTATCATAGCAGATTAAAAAATTAACTTTTGTGACTTTCAAAGATATTATGATTTTTAAATTCTCAAATGGTTTTTGAAAGTCTGTGCATAAGATAACAGGTTTGTGGCTTTTCAAAATGTGTTGTTGAAGAAATGTATATAGACATGCTTCACCATTAGGAAATAAATTTCAAATAAAATAAACTTATGACAATATGTCAAATCATAAATTTCTTAAACTGTGTATTTTTATTTGCGTTTATTGTTTATTTTTATTTCAGCAAGGAAGGCCAATTTTTCTTTTACAGGTACCAATTATGACATTGTTTTAATTATATTAACCAAATTTTCGGTAACAAGAATAACATTTATTTCAAATTCCATACTGTCAACCAATTTTTTTTTTTGTTGCTGCAACTATTGGGTTGAGGGTTATAATTAAAATATAATGGTACCAAAAGAAAATTTCAGTCGCTATAGCAGAATTCTATGATAGTTGCTGCAACCGCCAAAATTCAATTGGCAACAAATTCGGTTGTCACAACGAATCTGTTTTCTCTGTGTACCAGTCTTGCTTTGTATTCCGCATGTCTTCTCTAGATGTTGGCGGGCCTTCCATTGCTTTTCCTGTCTTGGGGGTTTAAAATGTGACCGATCCAATTCCATTTTATTTTAGCTATTTCTACTCTAATGGGAATTTCTCCTACAAGCTCCCACACAAGCCTTTGTTTGAAATTACATTCGGCCAAAATATTTTCATAATATTCCGCAGTGATATGTTTATGAATATCTGTATCGCCTATAGTTCCCTAGTTGAAGTATTCCACGATTCCCAACAATGTAACAGCACACAGCGTATGTAAATTTTTTCGGGAATTATACAAGAAGAACTATATGTACATGCTTAAAAGTTGTTCAGCAAATGTTTAATAATGTGAACGAATTGGTAAAAGAAAAAAATTTAAAAACTTAAATTAAATTAAATAAAGTACACTTCTTGAGAAGAACAAATAATGCTTTTGTCTCTTTTTAACTTACTTACACTTTCACTGTTAAGTTTTATGGGTCTTATGCAAAAAAACTTAATAAAGCTTTGCCAAGCAATGTTAAGTAAAGTTGTATTCTAAAAAAATTATTGTATAAAAATTCTAAAGTAGGCACCCACGTTTGTTAAGACTACTTTAAGTTGATATTTCCAAAATGTGTATTTTGTACCTCAAATATTTTTACTAATGTAGCACATACTGATTCATGTTACATCTGAAAATGAAGCTAGAAGTGCCAGCTCTTATCTTAAATTTATTATTTCTGTCATCTAATGGGAAGCATCACCAAATTATCCAACTGCTTCGAAATACATAGCAAAATCCATAAAAAAATATTAAAATAAATACAATTATACAAAAATGTTTTAGTGATGTACATACAATCAAAACAAATCGAAAAAAGCTGGATATTCAAATACTCGTTTCATTCGAATAAAACAAATTGTGATAATTTTTCACATATTTTTACTTTTACTTCATGGTTGTGTTTATCTGTTTTCCTATTAAGTCAGAAGCTCATATTTTTTAAATTAGGTTGCATTACTTCAAGATAATAAAAATTTATTTAATAAAATAAAAAAAATATTTGAATACCCGAATGAAATTGTATTCAATTTTGTACATCATAAGCTGTGAAGTGGTTGTTAAACACGGTGGTTTTACCAGTATTTATTATTAAATCACAAAATATTTAAAGTTGTCTTTTGCATATGATTTTTTAATAAAGCTATGGTAGCCTTAAAGTGCTTATCAACTACTATGAACTTTAAAGCTAAAGTAAAATATTTTTTTGCATAAGGGGGTATGTCTTTAAATCCCTTTTTGTTTTAAAATTTTTCTGCACACAAGTCAGCTGTTTTCAATTTTGTTGATGTTTTTGTAAGAGATTATAAAAAATCGATTACTGAAAACGATATTTCTTCGCACGTGTTTTCGAATCTGTCGACGTCGAACTGCCGAAAATTCGACGCTAGACGATGAAGAAGCGAAGCGCGTATTCTCGAATAGCCCTGATTACATTGGTATGTCGTGCCATAACCATTAAAAAAAGCTTAAGCTGCAAAAGTGAAAAATTTCCCGAAAATTTTTTAATTTCATTTGTTGAAAAAATTTTCACTTTTGCAGCTACCTAATCGTTACCTAAACGGTGTTAAGAATCAATCATTCCTAGGAAGTTCATATATTCTAGAAAGTTGTTTATTGACATCTTAGGTACATTTTTGTAGTTGATTGTTCCCTTCAATTTCGAACGGTTTGCTGCCAGTGGCCCTGAACAGTGGAAAAAAGGTAAAAATAATCGAATATTTTTAAATTTTTTGCGAATTTGATCTTGAAGATGAAGTTTTTTTGATTTTATATGTTCACAATTTATGACAAGAGCTACAATTTTGCCGCAGAGAGTAAACCAAAATTCTGAACGGTTTGCAAGATATGAGCCTGAGAAAATGCAGAAATGACACTGAGGCCCCAAATCTTTGGGGGCCCATAAAAAAGTAGATGACTTGGGGAAAAACTAGAAGACACGGGATTTTTCGGTCTTTTATCACGTGGTACTATCCGTGTATGGACTTTCGACAAGTTTATTTAACTTTTTTTCAACTCCATACTTAGGCCGTTTTCAAAACAAGCGGCTAGTTTATTTGTCTGTATCGGCTTGTACATATATAAGAGGTGGATAATATGTCTTGTATATTTATTAAATCTATCTCTGCTACCAATCAAGAACTAAGTAGCATTGTAAAACTATAAAGTGTACACCTCTCTGCACCCATAATTTGCTCTGATTCAATGTGTTCATTCACAAATTTCAACAGAGACACGCAGCAAATATAATTTTCTGTTTGGCCTGCAACTACTTCGTACAAGATCATTTTTAAAAAGAAAACTTTTTGAAATATTATTTGCCTTTTGCTCATCATCATCTTCATCATTGATGATTTTTATCATTTTCATAGCATGCATTTGTTTATGAGCGTGCCAGTTGAATATGAAATGTGTATTAGAATATCTAGGTGCAGATTGAACCAGTCCCCCTAAAAAAAATGAAAATTTTTTACATATAGCCGCCGAGTGATAATTTCCAATTAAGAAAAGTTAATGCAGATGAAAGTGTCCGCTTCTAATGTAACAATCCTAGCAAAAACTATGCGAGATCTTGGACTCCGTTAATAGCTTATAATTATGTATAACAATTACTCCCCCGTAATGAATAAGAGAAACACTTATTTGTGTCATTATATAAAAGTACTTTTTTTTGGTGTGTAAACATCTATACGCTATCTATTTCTTCGCACGTGTTTTCGAATCTGTCGACGTCGAACTGCCGAAAATTCGACGCTAGACGATGAAGAAGCGAAGCGCGTATTCTCGAATAGCCCTGATTACATTGGTATGTCGTGCCATAACCATTAAAAAAAGCTTAAGCTGCAAAAGTGAAAAATTTCCCGAAAATTTTTTAATTTCATTTGTTGAAAAAATTTTCACTTTTGCAGCTACCTAATCGTTACCTAAACGGTGTTAAGAATCAATCATTCCTAGGAAGTTCATATATTCTAGAAAGTTGTTTATTGACATCTTAGGTACATTTTTGTAGTTGATTGTTCCCTTGAATTTCGAACGGTTTGCTGCCAGTGGCCCTGAACAGTGGAAAAAAGGTAAAAATAATCGAATATTTTTAAATTTTTTGCGAATTTGATCTTGAAGATGAAGTTTTTTTGATTTTATATGTTCACAATTTATGACAAGAGCTACAATTTTGCCGCAGAGAGTAAACCAAAATTCTGAACGGTTTGCAAGATATGAGCCTGAGAAAATGCAGAAATGACACTGAGGCCCCAAATCTTTGGGGGCCCATAAAAAAGTAGATGACTTGGGGAAAAACTAGAAGACACGGGATTTTTCGGTCTTTTATCACGTGGTACTATCCGTGTATGGACTTTCGACAAGTTTATTTAACTTTTTTTCAACTCCATACTTAGGCCGTTTTCAAAACAAGCGGCTAGTTTATTTGTCTGTATCGGCTTGTACATATATAAGAGGTGGATAATATGTCTTGTATATTTATTAAATATATCTCTGCTACCAATCAAGAACTAAGTAGCATTGTAAAACTATAAAGTGTACACCTCTCTGCACCCATAATTTGCTCTGATTCAATGTGTTCATTCACAAATTTCAACAGAGACACGCAGCAAATATAATTTTCTGTTTGGCCTGCAACTACTTCGTACAAGATCATTTTTAAAAAGAAAACTTTTTGAAATATTATTTGCCTTTTGCTCATCATCATCTTCATCATTGATGATTTTTATCATTTTCATAGCATGCATTTGTTTATGAGCGTGCCAGTTGAATATGAAATGTGTATTAGAATATCTAGGTGCAGATTGAACCAGTCCCCCTAAAAAAAATGAAAATTTTTTACATATAGCCGCCGAGTGATAATTTCCAATTAAGAAAAGTTAATGCAGATGAAAGTGTCCGCTTCTAATGTAACAATCCTAGCAAAAACTATGCGAGATCTTGGACTCCGTTAATAGCTTATAATTATGTATAACAATTACTCCCCCGTAATGAATAAGAGAAACACTTATTTGTGTCATTATATAAAAGTACTTTTTTTTGGTGTGTAAACATCTATACGCTAGGGGGTAAAAATCTTTTTCACAACACAATCACAAATTTTGAGTAAGATGCACACCGCGTTATGAAATCGGTGTGAGCTATGTATGTGTGTATTAGTGTTTGAAAGAAGCAATACAAAATTATTTAAAATATTGTCAATACATAGGAAATTGCTGATTTGTGTTTGTTTTATTTAGCTTTATTAGGGTTCCGTACACCAAAGGTGAAAATGAACCCTATAATTTTCGCTACGCTCTCCGTCCGTCTGTCACAGGGTATTTTCTCGAGAACCGTAAGAGCTACGGACCTGAAATTTGGACACACTGTGTAGATATTTGGATATCTAAAACAACAAATACATGAAAGTTAAAAATTAAAGGGTGTTCCATCAGTTAATGCAATTTTGACTTTGTAATTTTGACAACTTATTGTATTTTGGAAATCGTAAGAGCAAAACTCTTGATATTTTCAAAAACGGTAAAACTAAAAAATCAAAAAAATTATAAAATCGCCATATCTAAAAAAATCGCCAAATACAAAAAAAAATCGCCAAAATGAAAAAATCTTTAAACAAAAAAAATCGCCAAAACGAAAAAAGCACCAAATTAAAAAAATTTCTAGGACTAAAATAAATCGCAAAAAACCGTAAAAATCGCCAAAATAAAAAAAAATCGCCAAAATTAAAAAAAATCGCCAAAATTAAAAAAACCCAAAAACAGAAAAAAAATCGCCAAGAATGAAAAACCCAAAAAACAGAAAAAAATCACCAAAATTAAAAAAAAATCGCCAAAATGAAAAAAATTTCGAAAAAGGAAACAAAAACCCCAAAAAAGAGAAAAAACGCCAAAAACGAGAAAAAAGCGACAAAACTGAAAAAATCGTTTAAACTGAAAAAAACTTAAAAAAATTAAAAAAGCCACATCAAAAAATGCTCCAAACCGAATGTACGGAACCCTTCGTGCGCGAGTCAAAGTCGCACTTTACTGAATTTATTTTAATTGCAATGCGTACACAACAACAAGAACAGCAACAACTAAAGGTACCAACAGACGACATGTTTTTTACATGTGTTTTTTAAGTTTGCGACTCGTATGTTTTTCTTTATGCTTGTCAATATTGGTTAATTTACATAAGGTTTATAATTTTTGGTCACAAACGTACTACATCACTTCTTCTTTTTCAGTACATTAATATCCACGTAGTTTGTTTTGTAAATGGCTTGCAGCCGTCGAAATATTTTTGGTTCCGTCGCTGTAGTACTGGCGACGCAAATTTGCTTTTTAAATTTTTTCTTTTTTAAACAAGACGTTGAGGTTGTATCTAAAAATCTATACATTTTTGGACTTATTTTAATAAAACGACAACGTTGAATTAAAAAAAATATATAATTAATTTGTCTTGCAAAATACTTCATTCAGACGGCTAATGATAGTGCACATAATCAACCGCCGACGAATTTGTTCGCATGACATAGACATTTTGAGCTGTATGTTTAACATAAGAAAATAGAGCACGCTCTATTTCAAAATAATGTCTTATGTTTTTTGTCATGTTTTTTACACAAGCAATGTTTTAAAGGTAACATACGACATGTGTTCGTTTACATATGTAAATTCTGGCACATACAATGTGAAAAACATGTCGTCTGTTGGTACCTTAAACGATGAACAACAGGAATTAAAAATTAATGAGTAAAAGTAAAGGCATTTACCATAGATGAGCACTTTGCAGTACCACTAAAATTTCAGTAAAAATAATAACAAAATTTTAACCAGTAAATTTTTACTAATTACTAAAAAATGTTTCTACAATTTTTAAAAAGTGCCTAAATGATTTATTATACGATGAGGTGCATTGAATTTTCAGTAATCAGTAATGCCCGTATTCATAATGAAATTCTACCAAGTGGCTAAATGTTTTTCATACAAAAGTTTAAAAATTTGAATGAAAAAAACTTTGCCACTTGCTACAATTTTATTATGAATACGGCCCTACGATTTAAATTTCATTAGCAGTAAAATTTACTGAATTTTTTCAGTAATCAGTAAATTTACTGCTTACTCCAATTTTTAATGCAGTACATATGTATATACTGCAGTGTGCCCATTTACTAACCAAATAAGTTAAATAAAACAAACAAAAACCAACAAATTCATATGTATTTACAATATTGAAAGTTTTGATACTTTTGATTAATTAATTAAAAAAAATATACTAAAAGCATAAGTACTTCCAACTTAAACAAATTTTCCTTACTAGATGGTTACACATATCCTCTGTGATCGGACTCACATTGCTTTTTTTTCTTAAGAGAAGCAACACTCAGGTAAAGAATGCCTGTGAATGAAGGTGTTACCTTTTTGAAGAAAAGAACAGTGATAGAGAAGACGAGTGGTGAAGGAAGAGATAGAGGAGAGCTTCATTCTATGTCAACTCTGCCTTTTGCACGTTTTTTTCCATTAATGCAGTTTTGCAGCGCCTCTGGTGTCAGTGAGCAGTATTCAATTTTCACAACTGTGTCTTAGTAGCCATTTTATTGGTTATTTTTCTTCGCCGCTAGTTTTGCTACACAATACTGACGAAGGAGGGCGCTGTGATGTTACATTAGGTTTAGTATCTGCTGAAGTCGGTATGGTTCAGTGACCACTGACTATGCCTTCATCACTTGAACTTCCCTACAACAACTGACACAAAGGGAAACTAATGCACATCAGAAAAATGCGTGATGTTGTTATTGAATGACTGCCGGACACCGGGCTCGAACCCAAGACCTTCGGTTTCGTAGTCAACGTGCTAACTACTCCTGCCAACACCACCCGCTCTGTTCAGCTATTAAGGAAATATGTATACACAAAAATTTATGGATCGTGAAAATTAACTTCCCAGTAAAAAAAAAATGGAAGTCATTCTGAAGGAACCACATTTTCATTGCTTCCAAAAAATCGATATTTTTAATATTCCGATAGTTAGCAGAAAACCAAGTAAAAGTTTATTTTAATCACACAAAACCTTGTAGTTTTTCCATAGTTTTAGTAAATACTCACCAAAATGTTCAAAAAATCGATTTTTTGAAAGAAATTTATGAACTAATTTTGGCCTAAAATTTAGAAGTTATTTGCTTAAATTTACATGAAAACACTGTTTCGCGTTTAAATTCGTATAAAAAGAAACGAATTGTTAAAATATATAACTTTTTAAAGTTTTTCCTAGATGAAAATATTACCATAGAACACAAAAAAGGAAATTTTTCTTAAAATCGCTTCTAATTCGGTGACTAGGCATCGAAAAAGAGAACTTCTTGCAATGACACCCTATGTAAAAATCATTAGATCGGATCGAAATTTGAACTACTTCCAGACTGCAAACTCTACATTTTCATGACTTCTTTGGATTGTCTTTTTTTACTGGGTTTGAAAACAAAGAGCAAAATTTTTAGAACATTATCAATTATTTAGTTAAGGCCGTATCCCAAAACAAAAATTAATTTGAACTTCAAGTATGCTTTAGTCAAATTATGTATAGGAGTTTTGTTTTAACATAAAATTCATGCTCCAATAATTATTTTTTTGGATAGGGTAGTTGGATTTGTTTTATTTTCATGTAATTATTAAAAAGATCTTTAGAAGAACTTTATAAACACTAAATGTTTGCTGGGACATGAAGAATTTTTGAGTTATTTGACTTGCCTGCTCGATTGGTTTCGCGGTGCAAATTTATAAATTGGTCACATTTCATGCAGTGTCGACGAGGCATCAGAGACGTCGTCCACACTCGTCATAGACTCTATATCAAACTTATTTAAATATTTATTAGACACTTGAGATTTTTTTGCATAAATGTTTTGTATGTAGTTGAAAATGTATGGGTTAGGTTGTTTGTGTATCTATGAATTTCCTTGTGGCATGTTAGGAGGCATTTTTGTATAGTTTGCATGTAAGGTTTGTAAATGGCAGATTTATAGTTTTAAATTACTAAATTTTCTTTTCTCTATATTAAAGACTGCAACAAAACAAAGACATCTTATTAAAGGTTTAAAAATGTCTTTTCCTCGTTTTCATTTAGAAAAGAGTCCTCGGTTCACACACTTGAACTGATAATTCAGCTGTAAGAAAAACGCAGAAAAAAATTTAAATTTCAAATTTTTTTAATGGCAGAATTAAAAGTTAATGAACAAAAGTTGACGTGTGTGAACCAGAGAATGACACCAGTATCGTTTTAAGTACAAACACATGCATTAATTTTAAACCGAAGATGTATAACTATAAACATCCAACAACTATATTTATACACATTGTTTAAATAACGCAGTACAAACGACTATAACTAAAATTTATAGACTTTATGAGCTACAAACATACACATGAATACAAAAAAATACTCTGACTATTAATCGGCTACAGAAAGGTATATACAGTGCTATTTTGTTTGCACACACACACACACACACACACACACACACACACACACACACACACACACACACACAAAAGAATATTTTTAAATTTATTTTTCCGTTGCATTTTATATACACAAATGATTGTATACGGTGGCGACTGATGAATAAATATCCCGAGTATGAGCGTTTTATTTATTTTTTTGTCCGATTGAATACCCATAGCCTGAGTATAAACTGGAAGTATGAAAGACAGTAAATGCCTTTGATACGTATGTGCCTTTATTTTTAGTTGTAACGTATTTTAGTTCAAACCATAATCGAAGTAGAGATGATCTTATATGTTGGAATCGGCTATAGTCATAGTTGCTTGAGAGAAAATATGTGAGCGTGCAAATTGTTTGCACTACAATCAGGATTGTGCACAGTTACTAAAATTAAACCCATTTATTTATGTACATTTTTTTGAGTAGTCATTGTCATTCTTTAGTGTGAACCGGGACGAAATGAAAGCACACAATTTTTTTGTTACATTACATACTTTCTTTGAAAGTAGTTGTGTGTATATTTGCAATTTTTTAAAAAGGTACTTTTGTAATGTACTTTTTAAAAACCGTTATAAAAGAAAATTTTGCCTCAAGGATATTTATAATTTTTTCGAGATACTTTTAAAAAGGTACTTTTTTAAGATACATTTAAAACATATTTTTTAAAGGTTCTTTTTAAGAAGGCACTTTTTTATTACCATTTATGACTTTTTTTTTTAAATGTTTTTTTAAGATACTTTTTTCAAACGGTACTTTTTTAGAAGTACTTTTTCTAAACGGTACTTTTTTGGACAGTACTTTTTTAAATGGTACTTTTTCGGGCGGTACTTTTTAAGAGGTACTTTTTGTTAAATGGTACTTTTTTAAAGAGTACTATTTAAAAGGCTCACTTTTTAAATACAATTCAGTTTCATAAGGAGACATGGTCTGACGGTTAACTCTGATTAGACTATGCTGGTACTTTTTTCTCTTAAAAGAAAACTTGGTCTAGGGACAGTATCGTTGATTGGATGCAATATTCCTTATTCGACCGATATCAAATACTTAGGGATTACCCTTGATAGAAAGCTAACTTGGAACCGACGTGTTAAATGCGGAACACAGAAAGCCACTAGGGCGAAGTGTTATGCTGGGTGCACATGGGATATGAGTCCAAAAATGGTTATGTGGATATATGCAATGATCGTTAGCCAAATCATAATGTGCGGCACGATTGTTTGGTGGCAGGTTGTGTCGACAACTAATGGCGTTTTCTTTTCTGGAAAAAGTGTAAAATTTTTTAACTTTTTATTAAAAAAAAATGCAGTTTAGAGTTCGTTTAAAGAAAAAATTTTAGTTCGGAAGAGATGATGCAATAATTTCTAATAAAATGTATATTTCAGAGAATCATTTTATTGCGAATTTTCATTGAAAAGTGTAATAAGTGTAACATTTTTTTCCAGAAAAGAAAATGCCATACCTGTGCAAAATTCAGAGATGGGGGTGCCTTCTTGCAAAAGGCGAAATGAGTTCCAGTCCAACCTTAGCCATTGAGGCCTTGATTGGACTACTACCCATACAAATCTATATAAGATCGTCTGCGGCAATGGCCGCTTATAGGATGTGTCTCGAGAGATCTGCTCGTTGTGGTGGCAACGGGCACTCGTCGGTCCTGGGTGCAATGTCCAGCTTAGGGCTGCTAGGAATGCCTAGTGACAGAATAAGCTGTGAACTGAGGTTCGAGAGGAGATTTACATGCCTATTCACAGAAAGTATTGTGACTGAAAAATAGTCATAACTTTAACATTGTGACTAAAGACTAAAATTTCCGATTCTCAAAACAAAATTCTATCAACATAAATTTTTAAAATAAAGACTAGGAATGTAGACAATCATAGGAATTGTGTCAAGCATTTCAAACCAAAATAATTAATATAAAATATTTCAAAAAGAGAAATTAATTTAGAAATGGCAGAAGGGATGTACATAATATGTACATTTTTGCTAATAGCCCATTTTGAAAGTGATGCACAATTTCCACAAACAATCGAAGAGCAAGCTGTGCTCCCAGATTTTGCCCTTATATTTATACTAGCATTTTCCCGCGACTTTGTTCGCACTTGGGAAGAAACTGAGTAGGCTTTAAAGTGTATTTAGGCCAATCTTATATAAAACAGACAGAGTACCAACAGTGAAAATTTTCGCGATTTATTCTGATCCGCACTACTTTCTAAATTTTTTTCTTTCATATCATTCTTCTCCAGACAATAATAAACTAAACAAAAAAATAATAGATGATCCAGGCGTTCACTGCCGTGACCAAGGGAAATAGGGATTCAGTATCTGCAGATAATGCGACTAGTCCATACATTCATGTAAGGACTAGTCCAAAGAGGAGTAGGAGTACTCCAAAACTACTCCAAATATATGAAAAAAGCTGGTCGATTTATCATTTCCATGTCCTAGGGTTGGACCACATGGTCAAACTTTGCATTACATCGGACTAACCCCAAAACTACCGCATATGGAATGGCTATAGACTAAACGAACACTTATCGTGCAGCATTGAATGCTTGTATAAAAACTACATGATCCATGACTGCATTACATGGGACCATGATGTAATTAGTCTATTTCATCTATATTGGACAATGTGCTCCAATATTATTTGCAGGGTTTATATATACATACATACATATCTATGTATGTATGTATGTATTTTTTTATTTTTTATTCAATATTCAAATGCCATAATTTTTAATGTAATAATTTTCATTAACATAGAATGTTAACTATAAAATTTGGATTTTTGTGACTATGTTACGAGAATACAAAGTTAAGACGGAGTCACAAGAGTAAATATAGAACTCTGTCATAACAAAAGTTGTGACTGACTTGAGACTATTTCTATGAATAGGCATGTTAATGTCAAAATCTCACCAAGTGTAGTGTAGGACGTAAACGCTCCAGCGGTGGATTCCAGAAGTTTATGTTAGTATACGGATGGATCCAAAGCGGAAGGTGGAGTTGGTGCTGGAGTTGTTGGGCCCAACATAAAAATATATTTGCCCATGAGCAAATGGTTTCTACGGTATTTCAGACGGAGATATAGGCAATCACCAAATGTATGGACATTAATTTAAATAAAGTCATTAGAGGCACGCATACATTCATAGTCAGGCAGCTCTTAAGTCCCTCCTTTTATGGGGAATTCCGTTCCAGGCTTGTTTCAGAGTATTATAATTCATTACAAAAGCTATACATATGGAACAAGGTTTCCATTCACTGGATATCTGGCAACAGCGATGTGGAAGCAGATGAACTGACCAGGAGGGTCTTTGCTGTTCCGTTCGTGTCGTATGACGGGCGACTGTAACATCCCTGATCAAAGGAGATGATACTTCCACCGCTAAGGAAATGTGACTGACTGTGTTTTTATAAGGAAGGCCAAAGCATTGATGAATCAGTTTTCATATAATGGCATCCTGGATCTCAAGCGGAATAATTTGCGGCTTGTTACTTCAGTCACTTTGGACTGAACTTTTCCTCTGTGGAAAAGTAACTAAGTTCATTCACCCTTGTGTCATTTATGTTTAGAAGATGACGAGACAGATCTTTGGCACAGAAGATGCACCAGGTTGGAAGTCCCGGTCCTTGGACCAGATCCGCCCCTCGATTCTATTCTATACATATTTATTTTACGTCATACCTTTTAATATCAGGTCCTTTTGTGGTATGTTCTTATTCCAATGTGGCTTTTGTGAAGAGAATTTTTCTAGAACTTGCAATCAATTATATATACTGCAGCTGCAACTGCCATAAAACTCGTACTGGAGTTTACTATATACACATACATAGCTACTCCCCATGGTTTTATAATTTCAATTAAATTTCTTTTAATTTTTTTTACCAAATAAATTTTATACTCGTAAATTTCAAAAATTGACGTGCGTTAATTTACAAAATGTCATCAAGGCAAAAAAGAAATCTAATTTTCTTGCTTAATAATTTCTTCTCGTTTGGCTGCATTTTGGGGAAATTTAAATGAATGATGTGCCGTAGTTTTAAGCATTTATTATTATTTTGATACAACTAGTGCCAACAAAATAATTCAAGCGTTTAAAATGGATATACTCGTTATAAGAACTGAGAAAAGAAAATTTTATGATATATGCCAGCATGTACATATGCATGAGTGTATGTATGTATGGAAGTGTATGTATGTATGTAGATACTTGTTGCTGGTTAAAGATAATACGCTATGTAGTATCTAAAAATCTTATTGAAATCATTAGTATAAACATTATCAGAAAAGTTTACACATGTTTATTTACAAAAATAATTGAAAGAGTGAAAAAAAAGAAACGCATTTGTAATTGCACACATTTCACAAAATTAAATTGTCTAAACATTTTAACAACACCTGGTAGGTATATTTTGTTGAGAGCTTTACTTCTTTGAAGAAATTTCCATTTAAAAATTTTCTAGTGGATTTTAAATTAATAACAGATATAAATTTAAGACTGTATTAAGGTAGAATTAGTAAAATCGTATCGTGATGTTGCGTGTCAGCTGACAAAAACCGTACCATATATATACAATGCATGTTACTAGTTATAAAATATGTGGTGGTAGCACTGCTGACGTAGGAATCTGCAGAAAACAGATTTTTATGTAGCGAATGTCTTATACCGAATTATTCCTCTATTTGATAATTTTTTTTCTAAAGAAATTAATTGTAGACAAAAAAAAAATTAAATAAACAAAACATTAGAAAGAAAAACTCAAGGGCAAATATGCTAACACGAGAAAAATCTTTAAGGTAAACATGATTTCACAAAGAGAACAGAAAATATTGCGAGTATAATTTCTTATTACTAAACAGTGTTACCATATGTGAAGATTTATCTTATTTTTGAAGTTTTTAGACATGTTAAAACGGCAAAAAAGATTTTTTTATCTTAAAATAAGATTTTTAAAAATTTTACTTTTGGTACTTTTAATATATTATTGAGGGATTTTTAGACCAAACTACTTGCAAATTTTCTGGTTTGCTTCATAATGATCTTACACATATTCTATACATTAAATATTTTGTGTTATTTGGCATTATTTTTAATTCACAAGAAACAAAATAAATTTTAACTCTATATTTATAATTTGAACTCATTTCCATTCAATAAAATAACAAGAAAGTCACAAAAAGTTTTTTTTTTTGCTCGACTTGAAGATTTTTGAACAAATAAATATGGCAACACTGTTACTAAACTGCTCAAAGAATTTATAAATCACAGATCTCAGCACTAAAGGCTGGAACACAATGAATCCGTCATACGTTAAACTTCGCCTTTCTGAACTGACAGAAAGAAAAAAAGCCATACTAAATTCAAGTTTTTTTTACTTGCTTTTAGTACGAATCGTATTTGAAAATTTAAATACGAATAGAACTAACATTTACTTAATTCAAGCCGAAAACGGGATTTCAAAAATATGTTATCGCTCTAAGTGGCCAAGAACCACTAGCTTCTTAATGACATAGTTTCGCTTAGAGTACTGATGGGGTTGCACTTTTGGAGCGACGACGATTATAAATGTAATCAGCTTAGAAACGTGAGCTATAGTTTAGAGCTAAACAGATAATTCATTCATTGATGAGGCAGTATTGTGCAGGCCAAGTGCCTATTATTATTTAGTAAAAAAGCATGCAAAAAACTGCTATACAAATTTAAAATCTATAATTTTTTTCTTCCATAGAACAGACATCTTGGACTCATTTAGCATTCTTCCATCATAATTTTCTGCCAACCCTGTTAGAGATACATGTAATAGAGCGACGTAAATGAAAGAAGACCCGCTTTTGGTCTTTTGCACTACATTTAATTGTTATTACCATAGAAATTCTTATCAATAATTAAAACAAATAAAAAATATTAATATGGGCAATAAGAAGTTAATAAAAAATGATATTAAGGGCCATTATTACAACTTAAAGATAGTTAAAAGTAGGATTTTATCGGGCGTATAAAAACTTTACCATTTGCAAAATTTTACTTTAACCTAAAGTGAGCGATATATTATAGGCAAGTTTATCCTACCTGGTAAGTTAAATCCAATTTGCAATAATGGAAAGCTTTTTATACGTCCGATAAAATCCTACTTTTAACTATCTTTAAGTTGTAATAATGGCCCTAAATCTTTTCATTCAAAAAATCAAGTTAGGATTTCTTAAAACAGGCCTTTTGTGGCATTTTTCAAGTACGGATTTGGGATTAAATGAACCCCATTTTTAGATTAATTCAATCCCAGATTTTCTTAAATCAATTTCGTTTTGGAAGTATTTCAAGTATGGATTCGCATTAAATCAAGTTAGAAATTCTTGAATCAAGCGTATTTTGAAATAAATTCAATCTGAGGTTAACTGAAATCAATCTGGTTTTGATTTAATTACGGATGTATTGATTTTTATTTTGAGTGTGGTTTCTTATGAGGTCTGTTACATTCAGTACGTGTCCGTCAACGCAAAGTAAAAAAATTTGGTAAAATTTTTGCGTACGTTAAGCAGTTTGACAGATATTGGTTGGTTTTTTTTTTTTTTTTTTTTTTTTTTTTTTTTTTTTTTTTTTTTTTTTTTTTTTTTTGTATATACTGAGTTAGGTTTTTGTGTTTTGTGGCAGCAAAAATAAAATTTAACAAAAGAAATACAAAAAGTTGAATTTAATAAATAAAATGCAGATGATTCATCCTATTGAAGCTGTTGAAATGCTTCCGTCAATAAAGTACACATTGTGCCAACCTTCTCCGTCGTTGCGTTAATTTCAGTTGAAGAAGGTTTAATGTTTCGCTTATGTTTTGGATTGTTGTATAACATCTTCTTCAAGAACTAGCAAATTTGTGAAAATTTTGTCATTTATTAAGGCTCACTCAAATACTCAAATCAAAATAAAAACGTGACACCTTGAATCTTTTTTTTTTTTTTTTTTTTTTTTTTTTTTTTTTTTGTAATAGAGAAGACAGTTGGTGCAGGAAGAGATAGAGGAAAGCTTTATTCTATGGCAACTTTGCCTTTGGCACGGTTTTTTTAATAATGCACTGCTGCAGCGCCTCTGGTGTCAGTGAGGTGTATTAAATTTGTGAAGCTATTTGTAACTAGTAGTCATTTTATTGATGATTTTGCTTCGTCGATGATCCTGGCGCTGTGATATTATATCAGGATTAGTTTTCTATTGTTGCCACTTTTCACCTAAGTAATTTTTTTTTCAAGCTATTAGCAGTTGGTGGGCCAGTTTTGACATTGCCCCATAACCCTTGCGATTTAAAAGGCAGAACATTTTTACCAATATTAGATGTAATAAAATTTTAGAAATAAATTTAAAATACCACGGCTTAAAATGTTATACGAAAGTACTCGCGGCAAAATTCTTTAAATGAGCCAAAAATTTACCATAAACTGGTAAAACTCGGACTTGTGGGACTTTTTCGTACCATTTGTAGCAAATTTAATTTTTGAATTTCAGTTACAAATATTTTTCTATAATATTTAAGTACTTTCTACTTTTTGCCACTATTTTTTCGAAACGGACAAAAAGTTATATATGCGAATTGGGCAATAAAATTAATATATTCCATAAAAGGGTTGACTGATAAAATTTTTCATAAAAGTGCTGAACAGGAAGGACATCACATACCTAAAATGTAAGATTTGCTTATTCGTTCAAACTTTAAAACTAATTATTTTATAATGTATTGTACAGTGTTATATATTGATTGCCGTATTAGAAATAGTGATCCAAGTGCCCTGTAAACGATCAAATAAACTAATCAACCACAAAGTTTTGTGCAGGAAGTCGCATTTTTTTCGCCTACAATGTTTCATGATTATTTTATCCTGTCCAACTCTGATTGGCAAAAATAACGTCAGTTTCTTTATGATGCTTATTATAAATTATGGAGATACACGTGTTTATTTGAATGTCTACTTTTAAGCGAAAGCCTTACGACACTCACACATATGACAGATTTTTTTGATCGTCTCCATCTTTAAAAAAAAGTTATTCTGAAACCGTTTATAATATAAAAGCTTCGAGTTGCAACCATTAGTCATAGTCAGTAAAGCAACATTTCGATATTTTCAATAAACATCTGCTTTGACATCAACACATTGTTTCAAAGGAAAAATTAATTTAACGTTTTGTTATCTGACGTGTATGTATGCACGCGTACATATGCACACAGAAAAAAATACCAACGTAAAATCAACATGCAAAGATGTTGATTGCAAATCATATTATTTTAAAATAATATGTTGTTTAAATGTTGTTGTTGTTGTTGTTTGTTTTGATGTTCGTAAATAGCCAACAAGATTCGCATTTCCAGCGAAAACTTCCTGCAGCTGGCTAGTCTCGTCTAGTCCTGTGTTTGGAGGGACGCAGGTTCGAATCCTGCACAACAAAGCCAAAGTAGCTTCTTAGTTTGTGTTTTTTTATATACCATTAACCACAATTAAATTTTGTGTTAAATGATCACCTAAACAATGTTGAATTAAAATTAAGTTTATGATGGTATTAATTTAATGTGTATCTAAAGAATATTTAAGATTCTGGCGTTGAAAAACACGCCATGATAAAACTAATTACAACACACAAGCAATCACGGAAGTTAAATGATTAATAAAATAAAATAAAATCATGTTGTTTCAACATTGATTTAATACGACTCTACCTGATATTGCAGTATTAAATGCATGTTGTTGCAACTTTAAATAATTTTGATTTAACATGATTCTTGATTTTGATTTAACAGCAAGGAAATGATAAATCAACATAAAAAAATTATTGCAAAAGCCAACATGTTCTTTGAAAATTACTGAAAATCATGTAGTATTAACATGAAACACACATAAAGCAAAATCATTGCCACAAAATGTTAAACTAACCTTATTTTGGTAGATTTTAATACGAAATTTTTCTGTGCGTATACATTTATACGAGTAGTAATATGTACATTCATATTAATATACTCGTAGTAAACTGTACTGTACTGAAGACTGAATCTTGCCGGTGCTTTACGCCTTTGTTATTTTTTTTTTTCATACAAATTTCATTTCCACTTTGATCTTCAAATATTAAGAAAATTATCAAATTGTATTTTTTTAGATCGCGTACATCTTCGTTGTACAATCTGCAAGTTTGTTTATTTCCTTTTTGAATGAGCAAAAAAAAACAAAATCGTTTGATTTGCAGGTGTTTATTTTTCATTCATATACATACATACATAAATGCGTCAAATAATTAGTGTTTGAACACTGTTGTGCCACTTTACACTTTATGTTAAAAAAAAATTTTGGAAATTCTGAAAAAGAAGGGAACGATCACTGACTACCAGTAGTAGTGGAATGGTGAAATGTTTTACAAATTTTATTCATTTAAAATGTTAGCAAATCGAGTAATTTGTATCCATTCACTGGTTTTTTCAAAATATCTCATTTTTAAAACCATTCTATTAACAGAATAATACCGATTGCTTGTTTCCTACGTTAAATTTGACATATACATATATACTTTCTCTTGTATTTGCAAAGATTGTTTGTGTTAGTGCAGTTTTAATAAGTACTGTGCACGTGTATTGGTAACACATGATTGCATGTTCTCTTGTAAAGGGTGTCCCAACAAGGACCCAAGATTTAAATTTTAAATAAAACACAGATAATTAAAAAAAAATCGTGAAACTTTATTATATCGTAAAGTAGACAAAATGAGGTTATGTGTGGAACAACAAATCGGGCAGATGGCTGCCGCGGCTTTGCTGGAACATACGCGATCTTTTAATGAAATTTTCAATGGCCGTTTTGCATAAATGCTACGGTATTTTATTAATGCAGCGTCCAATTTCCTCTTTTAAGGCTTGAGTCGTCGTCGGCTTATTGGCGTAAACCATCGACTTCAAAAAACCCCAAAGAAAAAAGTCTAATGGTGTTAAATCGTACGATCTAGGCGGCCAATTCTGGTCTCCAAAACGCGAAATAACACGACCGGGAAATGACTGATGTAGCAATTGAATTGTTTCTCTGGCTGTATGACATGTGGCGCCGTCTTGTTGAAACCACATGCCTTCCACATTCATTTCTTCAATTCTAGGCACGAAAAAACTGGTTATCATTTCACGATACCGAACACCATTGACTGTTTGCGCTTGACCTGCGTTTGAGCGACATCATCACGTACAGCTGCGACATTTTCGGTCGATCGACCTGGTCGAAGGCGCGTTGCTGTCTTTATATCACTAACAGACCCAGTTTCTGCAAATTTATCCATTAATCTCTTTACAGTTGACTCTTTTGGAGCATTATTTGTGACCCCAAATTGATCGCAAATTTGCGAACTGTATCCGCAAAACTTTCACCATTTTGGTAAAACAATTTCACAATGAGAATGCGTTGTTCATTCGTGTAGCGCTCCATTTTTACCAACCTCGTACAATAACAATTGTTCAAATGTCAAACAATGACACTTCGAATGGCGCCAAATTTAAATCTTGCGTTCTTGTTGGGACACCCTTTATTAATACAATTTGGTAAAACATACACAACATTTGACAGATCATATTACGAAACAACAAGCGAAAGAATCTACCAGCTGGCGCTTGGATACTACCTATATAATTATACCATGGTTAAAATAAAACAGCAAACTTCGAAAATTCGAAATTATCTCAATGTTTTTATTTTTCTCACCATCTGTTAAGAACAGAAAAATTTTATTCTAGGGAAAAACTAATTTCGTGGGATTTATTAAGGTGGAAGCACATAACACGCGTTCAATGCGCTAATGCGATACACACGGCTGTCAAAAAAGTTGAAATAGTGTGTTTTCATAAGGCAAGTTACATAGAGAAGTTCGCGACGCGCGTACCTCGCAAAAAGTTGAACATTCTTCAACTTTCACGCGTTGTATACAAAATGAAAGCTAGTGTTGCCAGGTTCATAAGCTAACATACACAAAAATGATAAGAAATTAATGTTTCATTAAAAAATGGATAAAAAAATGCATTAAAGATTTAAAGAAATATGAAACGTAAGTGCAAGACAAAAAAATAACCGACAAAGGCTTTAAATTTTACAACTAAAAAAAACCTCAAAAGCGTGTTGTGTAGCTTTCCATTTGTATAGCGTTAAACGTTTAACAAGCCAGAAAAGCGTTGCCGCGTAACGCGTGGTATGTACTTCCACCTTTATTATTAAGAATCGTGCTGAGAACAAAAAAAATTTTTTTTTAATTTATTGTTTTCGACAATTTCAAAGCATTTAGAATTTTTAATAGCAAAACCAAGTCAGTCACTAAACATTATAACTAGAATATAAAACTAAAAACTTACGTTTTCTTTTTCCTCGTAAGGTGAACTTACCTGCAAAGATGAAAAAACAAAACAAAAAAATAAGAAAATTAAAAATTTGTAAGACATTAACAAAATAATTAAATGGCCAGACGTAATAAAATATAGAAAAATAAATGTTCATATAGGGTGTTTTTTTCAGAGGTATAGAGCTTCGAATTGAAATAAAACACAAGAAAATCGTTTTAATGTCCATCAATTTGGCTTTATTGGAAGGATAATTTTATGCCATTAATGTTTAAATATGATTTCGGGCATGTGGCCGCCGCGGCTGGCTCGAATAAAGCCAATTCTACAGGTCCAATTTTCAACCACTTTTTCGAGCATATGGGGCCGTATGTTGGCAATAACGCCACGAATGTTGGCTTCCAAGTCGCCTAACGTTTCTGGTTTGTTGGCGTAGACGAGCGACTTCACATATCCCCAAAGAAAATAATCCAATGGTGTCAAATCACACGATCTTGGTGGCCAATTGACAGGTCCATTCCGCGAAATTATGCGCTCATCGAATGTTTCCTTCAATAAATCGATTGTGACGTGCACTGTGTGGCATGTAGTGCCGTCTTGTTGGAACCACAACTCATCCACATTCATGCCATCCAATTCGGGAACAAAATAGTCGGTTAGTCGGCTCCAATTGCTGTGCACGGTGGCGAATCGATTCATTCGGGTCCTCTTCAACACTTTGCTCTACAGCGGCAATTGTTTCTTCGGTGCGCACTGTTCGACGTCTCTGCGGATGCGTATTATCACATAGAGTAAACGTAGTGCGAAAACGATCCATGGTTAACCGAATTAATTGCTCTGATGGACGATTATGTCGACCATAAAATGGACGGAGCTTGCGGTAAACTTCGCGAACTGAACCATTATTTTCGAAATAAATTTGCACGATTTGCAAGCGTTGTTCTTTTGTCAACCTGTTCATGATGAAATGGCAAACCAAACTAAATATTAATCACTTGACAGCTGACAAAATGGCCGCCAGTTAAAAAAGTCATGCCAACTTAAAGTTCTATACCTCAATAAAAAACACGCTTTACATTGGTGGCAAAGTAGTAGTTAATATTAAATTAAACATTTTTATTTAGTGCGAGAAAGAACGCAGTGAAAAGTGTAAACAAAAAAAAAAAAAAAAAAAAAAAACAAAAAAAAAATTTGTAGTAAAAATCAGGCCATGTGCTTCTTTTTAGGCCAAAATGTATGTACAGGCGGATCCCGGTATAACGAACGATAGATATAATGTCAGGCCCATTCGTTATACCGAAAAATTCGTTATAACGCAAAAAAATTTTTCAAGTGTTATTTTAATTATTATTATTGTAGACATGATACAATACAATAATAATAATGAGGGTAATTTATTTTCAAATAACCTACCATATACAAACTAAGGGAATCACATTTTTTTTGCAATAACATTGCTGCTGCAAACTTTTTTTAATATTTTTTGCAGTTCGTTATACAGAACACACATTTATCAAAATATTCGCTATACAAAATAGAACAAATTCTTAGAAATATGTTCCTAGCAAGTTTTTGTTTTTTATTTTGCGATTTTTTCTTCATAATTCGTTATATCCAGTATAAAACTAGGCTAGTATCCTCTATATAAGGTTGTTAATGTAAAAAATTTAGACGTTCGTTATATCGGATATTCGTTAAAGCGAGATTCGTTATACCGAGATTTGCCTGTATGAAGAATTAAAAAAAAAATCAAAATCGCGATACTTTATTTTAACTATAGCTGCGCTGCCTGTTTATTTTGTGTTCAATACGATCGAAGGCTACAGTGGAAGTCATAAATTATTACGCATACCAGATGTTGGAAATAAGCAACAAGAAAATTTAATGCGAAAAAAATACCAGCACAAAACTACATACATACATACACTTTACAGCAAAATTATTGTATACATTTAAAAACAGCACCACCACAGCACACTAAAAACTAAATATGTACAATAAAAATTAAGAGAAGATGGCGAAAAATAATGTGCACATGAAATAAAAAAAAAGATTTGTAGTATCTTTATATTTTTGGATATATGTATGTACTTACACAACCATACATAATAAATACCGCGAAAGTTATAAGATCCACCTAATTAAATTCTTTAAAAGATTCGGTATTTGCACTGCAATAATAAACACAAAATTGGTACAAAATATTTTTAAATCAGGGAAGACAATTTATGCTGTATCCAGTTACAAGTAACTTTCCTACAACAATTAGAAGTGTATTGTAAAAAAAACTTACTGACTCTTCCACTATTTCGAAAGAAGGTCTTCATTCTAGAGCTGGCAAACAATCGATAGTACTATCGATAGTATCGATTGTTTTGTTTCCATTAGACTATCGATAGTTTTTTTCTCGATAGCGATACTATCGTTGAAAAAAATATATTACCAAATTGGCAATGAACTCGATAAAATTTAACATATTGGCTTTCTTTTATTGCAAATACATGTAAGTATATATCGCTCAATTATTCAAATATCGTCATAAGTAAAAATAATAAATAATAAATTTATGGACTTAGTACTACAGAAAAATTTGTGTGTAATGGATCTACTCTTGATAGAAGAAAGAACACTTTTTAATATCTCCACTGAGTTGCATGCAAATTGAAAACTAAACTCATTTGAAAATTAAATATAACATTCTTAACTCCTAGTCTCCTGCTGACATGAAAGGCTTACTTTAATACTAACTTCAAGAAAGAAAAAAGTACGCTGAATCGAAGGTTGTGATATAGAGACCGAATATATATATATTTTTTTTCATTTCATATTTTAACTGAGTTTTTAAAACACATTCCCTAACAGCCATGTTAAGCCTACACTTAACATTAACTAGAAATTAATATTAAATTTAGTCATTTTATGTTACGTGTAAACCGCAAGTAATTCGATACTATCGATAGTATCGATAGTTTTCCGACAAACTATCGAAAATATCGAATGGCGTGACTATCGATAGTTTGCCAGCTCTACTTCATTCGCATTCTAAGCGAAAGAAAACTGATTCCCATTTCTCGATCTTACTTCTGTACGAACAACATGTCGCAAGAAAACAGATTTTCATGCTACTAATTCGAATGAGTCTTCAACAAAGCGGAACACTATGTCAAAATCACTGACTTGCTATTTTGCTTTCGTATAGTAAAATTTATTTGCAAAGAAATCAATAAAGTCTGTAAAATTATTATTTTATCACGTTATTATTTTTATACCCTTTACCAAAAAATGGTAAAAGGCTATATGTACATATATAGGTTTGTCATTCCGTTTGTAATTTCTAGAATATTAATAAGCGAGTCATAAAGTATATATATTCTGGATCCTTATGCATAGGGAAGACGAATAAGCGATGTCCGTCTGTCCGTCTGTCTGTACGAGAAATCGGTTTTCCGAAGCTCCCAAAAAAGCTAGAGACTTCGTTTTTGGACTGGTGGGTCAGAAATGGTCGAAATAAGATTGGTATTGAAAATAAGCAAAATCGAGCGGACAGTTTCAGAGCTGGGAGACTTAAACTTCATTTTGCCATACAAAATAACTACCGAAAACTAGTTTTTAATAATTTTTTATTAAATAAACTTATTTTATACTTCAGTATTAATAAAATTGGTATTTCTAACTAAAAAAAAATTTTAAAAAATTAAAAAGACGTTTCCAGGGTTGGAAAACCTTAACTTTTTTTATTATGCAAAAGTAACTTACTAAAACAAATTTTTCCTTTTTTTTTCTATAAACTAAACATATGTAATGTTCTTAAAAGAAGGAGATTGATGTAAGAAATCAGAAAAACAAAAAGGATGATTCCAAGGTTGGAAAACCTACGATTTTTGCGATATATAAAATTAACTACCGTAAACTAATTTTTTAATTATTTTTATTAAATAAACTTATTTTATACTTC
Source organism: Tachina grossa (assembly GCA_949987645.1). Taxonomy (NCBI): domain Eukaryota; kingdom Metazoa; phylum Arthropoda; class Insecta; order Diptera; family Tachinidae; genus Tachina; species Tachina grossa. The sequence continues at coordinate 212,008,343 of OX465274.1, forward strand.
ACCACAAATAAAATTGGTATTTCAAATAAAAAATTAAACTTCAAAAAATTAATAAGATGTTTCCAGGGTTGGAAAACTTTAACTTTTTTTCTTATATAAAAGTAACTTACTAAAACAAATTTTTCCTTTTCTTTATAAATTAAACATATCTTATATTCTTAAAAGAAATAGATTGGTGTTAGAAATCAGAAAAATCAAATAGGATGATTCCAGGGTTGGGAAACTGAAACTTTTTGTGCTATAAAAAATTAACTAACGAAAGTTAATTTTTATTTTTTTTTTATTTTTTATTTTATTTATTTTATACTTTAGTACGAATAAAATTGGTATTTCAAATTAAAAATTAACCTTCTCAAATTAAATAGATGTTTCTAGGGTTGGAAAACTTTAACTCTTCTTATAGAAAAGTAACTTACTAAAGCAAATTTTTCCTTTTTCTCTATAAATTAAAGACATCTTATATGCTTAAAAGAAATAGATTGGTGTAAAAAATCAGAAAAATTAAAAAGGATGATTCCAGGGTTGGGAAACTTACTCTTTTAGTGATATAAAAAATTAACTACCGGAAACTAATTTTAATTTTTTTTTTAAATAAATAAAACTAGTTTATACTCCAGTACGAATAAAATTGGTATTTCAATTTAAAAAACTTTAACACACGTTTCCAGGGTTGGAAAACCTTACCTCTTTTTATAGAAAAGTAACTTACTAAAGCAAATTTTCCCTTTTTCTCTATAAATTAAAGATATCTTATATTCTTGAAAGAAAGAGATTGGTATAAGAAATCAGAAAATTAAAAAAGTATGATTTCAGGGTTGGTAAGCCTACACTTTTAGTGATATAAAAAATTAGCTACCGAAAACTAATTTTTATTTTTTTATAAAATAGATTTATTTTATACTTCAGTACGAATGAATTTGGTATTTCCAAATAAAAAAAAGGTTGAAGAAAATAAAACGGCGTTTCCAGGGTTGGAAAACCTTATTTTTTATACAAAAGTAACATACTTAAACAAATTTTTCCTTTTTAACTATAAATTTAACACATCTTATATTCTTAAAAAAAAGATTGGTATTAGAAATAAAACAAAAAACAAAAAGGAGAATTCCAGGGTTGGGAAACCTTCACTCTTTGTGATATAAAAAATTAACTACCGAAAATTAATTTTTGTTTATTTTTATTAAATAAACTTATTTTATGCTTGAGTACGAATAAAATTAATATTTCAAATAAAAAAAAATTTAAAAAAAATTACAAAGACGTTTCCAGGGTTGGAAAGCCTTAACTTTTTTTCTTATACAAAAGTAACTTACTAAAACAAATTTTTCCTTTTATTTACAAATTAAACATATCTTATGTTCCTAAAAGAAATAGATTGGTGTAAGAAATCAGAAAAATCAAAAAGAATGATTTCAGGGTTGGGAAACTTACACTTTTTGTGATATATTAAAGTAACTAAGTCTAATTAATTTTTATATTTTCCTTTATAAATTATACATATTTTACGTTTTGGAATGAAAAGTTTGGTTTGGAAAATTATAAAAATAAAAATCACATCTCCAGAGCTGGAAACTTTGAACTTTTTTTTTCTAGATATTAAAGTAACTAAATAAAACATTTTTTTTTGGAATTCCCTTTTTTCACTTAACACACTTTCTATATTTTTTTAAGAACTACTATATTGATATAAGGAATGAGAAAAATCTAATTTGATGATTCTAGGGTTTGAAAATTAATTTTTTTTTTTGTACATAAAAGTAACTAGGTCAAATTACTTTATGTATGTATGTGCTTATGTATGTATCTCTATACTACATAAACGCACTTTGGTAAAGGGTATATAAGATTCGGCACAGCCGAATATAGCACTATTACTTGTTTTTATTCACATTTCTTCAATTTATTTTTTATTTGTAAAGAAAAATCATAAAATATTCCTGAAAATATTATTGAACACTTTTGTTTTGACTCTTGTTTTATGTTCATTATAAGAAGTACTCGCACATTTTAAACAAAACGAATGTCAACTACTCAAAGCAAAACAGCAATAACTTGCTGTTGCTGTGCGACTATTTTGTTGAATTATTTTTCGTTGTGCAATATGGTTGTATTTATTTTCATGTAAATGTTAGTAAATTTTAAAAAATCGTTAGAAATATATACTTGAGATATACAAATTGGCACTACTTTAATTTATAAACACGTAAGACAAAAAAAATGACATACGTAATCACAAGCGAAAGAAAACTCTTAACATAGTGGAATGAAAATGTATTAGAATTCGACCGACTAGGTTTCTTTAGCAGAGTTTTTCTTTCAACATAGTGGAAGGGGCAGTTATAATCGTGTGACAAGTGAATCTCAACACATATACAAAAATTATATTAAAGCCTCGGTTGCCATTTTCAACTCAACTCAAGTTTGGTCTTCTGCGAGTCTACCCTATTTTCACACAATCCAGCTTTTTACTTGAAAATGTTATGTCACAAGGCAAAAACAGCCTCAATACTAATTTAAGTTGTGATTGGCAATGTCAATTTGTAGATTATGTGAGACCGTACCCAAGTACTCAGATAAGGTGATTGGTAATAACATCAACTTGTCGCATTAAGGTATCGAATCAGGTCATTTAGAGCGATCACGGATAAATCTCAAAAGTCGTCTAGTACATGGCTGGACATTTTCAAAGAAAGTGGAAAACTATCTATTCCTTGCTTTCTTCATGGCATATCAATCGATTATCCACTGGTCATAAAATTTTCCTAGATTATGCTTGAAGATGCAGAAAATGGAGGGTTTCATAGCACAGCCAGTTCTAGCCAGCTCATCAGCCTGTTGGACTATTTTTATAGCTCTGATTTTTGCAAGTTTTTTTTTTAAATGCGGAGTTGCAGCGCCTCTGGTGTCAATGAAGCTTACTAAATTTTCAAAGATGTGTTTAGTAGCCATTTTATTGGTTGTTTTACTTTGTCGATGAATCTGCTACATAATGTTGACGAAGCAGTGCTCTATTTGGCCATTTTCTGCCGAAATTTAGCTGCTTTTCATCCCATTTAGCCGGAAGAAAAGTGATATCAGCTATTAGCTATTTTTTTTAACAATTTTTATTTTAATCCTGCTATTTTTTTAGCTATGTTTCCAAACATGAAATTTGTTTGTGATTTTTTTATAAAAAATTTAAACTCGCAGCAAAGGAACATTTATTTACTACTATTAATATTAACAAATTCCAGTTAAAACTTGCAATTTTTGTTGCAGCAACTTTTTATTTATCTGTCAAAAAGATATAGAGAGGAATACAAAATGTATGTACATTAGAGTGGCCGTTAATTGTATGGAGCCTTTTTTATTTTTTCTTCTCTCAATCCCCAAATCGGTTCAGTTTATGTAAAAAAAAAAAATACAAAAAAAATTCATAACGATAAGTTGCGTTTTAGGGGGTGCGCCCGGCCCACAAAGTTGGCTTTCAAGCCCATTTTTGAAAAAAAAAAATTGAAAAATCATATTACAAGAACATGACATATGGCAATGTTTTTAGCTCTTCAAGTCAACAATATTAGTCTCAAAGAAAGTTTTTTGCTAAAACTAATATTTTAGAAAATAATGATGAAAATAACTAACAAAATACCAACAATTTTATGTAACAAAATTATATTTATATGGAAATTTTTTATTTTAAGCATGTACAATAAGAGCTTATATATATTAAATTATTTCATATAATACATATAATCAAAATAAAACTAAAAAAAAATAATAAAATAAAAAAAAATTGCATTGAATACATGCGCTTGAGGGCCAACTTTGAAGGCCGGATGCACCCCCTAAAACGCAACTTATCGGTATGAAATTTTTTTGTATTTTTTTTACATAAAACTGAACCGATTTGGGGGGTGAAAGTAGAAGAAATAAAAATAAATAAAAAACGACGGTCACCCTAATATACATATATATATATCTAAGTCAATACTTTCCCACATATCCAAGAATTGCTACAGCAAAAATTGCAAGTCTAACAGATCGTATATGAAAGCGGTGGCTAAATTTGTAACAATAAGATTTGCTACTCCGTTTTTATCATCATTGCAATGTTGTTATAAGTTGTTTATGATAATCAAATTTGTTTTTCTTCTCAATACAAATAGAAAGACGACAATTTTTACTTTTCATCTATAAACTGGCAGTAAAGATCATTTGAAGTTACTGTCTTCGATATTATTATGATAAGTATTTTGAGTACTTTTCAATATAAATAGGCAGAGGAGAATTTTTACTTGTCTTCTATAAACTGGCAGTAAAGATCATTTGAAGTTACTGTCTTTGAAAGCAAACAATTCGTTTATTGATCTTGCTGAAATATAAAAATATCCAGCATAATTTTTTTCAACAGCTTTCGATTTTGATGATGTAACTGAAGTAGGCCTTTTAAAAAGTATTTCCTGTTCCCGAGAAAGTAATCAAATGTTTTAATAATTTTTATACCAATATGGTTTTAAAGTGTATTAGATTATTTTAAGTTATTTATTATTTAGTAAAATTCCTTCAAAATGATATAGCATGAATCTCTGTTGCATTTTTGGCAAACGCAACTAATTCCATAAACAAATACAAAATATAAATTAGATAATAGATTTTCAAGTCGTATTTTATTTCGTAAAATTCCAAAAAAAAAAAAATCTGTAATTTATTATTATCATAATTATTTAAACAATAGAATAAATAAATCTTGAAGCATTAAACACATTCACCACAGCAAGCTACCGACTTGGATATGTCAATAATAGAATACACATGTTTATAAAGGGTGATTTTTTTTAGCAAGTTTCTCTTTGGCAACACTGTGTTTGGCAACTCAGCTGTTTACGTGTATCATATTACTGTTAAACATGTTCAGACACACTCGTCCGTATTCTAGAATCAAAATGTAAATAATTTAAGATTCAAAGAAAATGTATCTAAACGTCATAAAAAAATTCATTAAAATACAGCCACACATAAAATTACATACATATGCAAGCATAATTAAATAATACATGAAATTAAATAAATTCAGTAAAGTGCGACTCTGACTCGCGCACGAAGGGTTCCGTACGAACACCAGATATGTAATTTAATACAAACTTCATCCTATATAATATATAGTTTTGGTTTTTTTTTCGTTTTTGGGGTCTTTTCAGTTTTTGCGTTTTTTTCGGCGGTTTTTGCGTTTTTTTGGTTTTGGCGATTTTTTTAAGTTTTGGCTCTTTTTTTAGTTTTGACACTTTATTTTCTTGTTTTGGCGATTTTTTGGTCTTGGGCGTTTTTTCATTTTGGCGATTTTTTTTATTTTTGGCGATTTTTTCATTTTTGCGATTTTTTTCATTTTTGCGATTTTTTTTATTTAAATTTTTTTTAGTTTTGGCGACAATTTCGCGTTTTGGCGATTTTTTTCGATTTTTGGCGTTTTTTTCATTTTGGCGTTTTTTTTTCATTTTGGCGATTTTTTCGAATTTGGCGATTTATTTTAGTGTTAGAAATTTTTTTAATTTTGGCGATTTTTTTCGTTTTGGCGATATTTTTTTAATTTTTGGCGATTTTTTTTTTTGGTTTGGCGATTTTATAATTTTTGGTTTTTTTAGTTTTACCGTTTTTGAAAATTTCAAGTGTTTGCCTCTTACGGTTCCCAAGATATAGCAAATTGTCAAAATTACATAGTCAAAATTGCATTAACTGATGGACCACCCTTTAATTTTACTGTTAATTGTTGTAGTTTTATAAAAATACACTAATTTTACAAATTTCAAGTTTCAATATACATATGTTCATACAATTGTATGTTTATTACATGGGATTTTAACATTTTTCGTTGCTCGTTTTTTTGCCCTTTAATTTTTAATTCTCATGTATTTTTTGTTGTAGCGGCCAAGGTTCTACATACTGTGCCCAAATTTCAGGTCCGTAGCTCTTACGGTTCCTGAGAAAATACCGTGTGACGGGCAGACGGACAGCGAAGCATAAACAAAATCCCTTCAACCAACCTAATTCAAATTATTCAACTCTCTTGCTTTAAGTATTATGGCCAGGGTGACCGATGACATTTTTCAAAAAGTGGCACCAAATAGGGGATTTATCAAAATAAAGGGGCAAAATTAAAAAAAAATCGAGAAAACTGCACTAAACTTTTAATGTATTTTCATATAACTCACCCTAAAAAAGGGGGACAAAAAGTGGCTAGGCAGTCGAAAAAGTGGCAATTTGCCACTTTAGTCGGTCAAACGGTCACGCTGATTATGGCTTTCATACAACAACAAATAAGAGAAAAACAATTGTAAGGTGAAGGGAAATACTACAAACACACACACACACTCATGTTTTGTTTCTTTTTTTACTTGTAAGCTAATAAATGCGTGTGTAATATGTTTACAGGTAGTAGTAGCAACTTTCAACGCTTATAGCTCCAAAAATACTAAACCGATTTCAATAAAATATAGATTCTGCACATCTGTATAAAAAATCCTTTAAAACCATATAAATCTTTTTAAAATCGGTGCGGTGGTACCAGCGTAAAAGGGATTACAAAAAACATGTTCGCCTATTAATTATATAGACCCAGCAAAAAATTTAAAAAGAGGTAATCGAGTTTGGAATTAAGCATTTTTGGTGGAAGCTGTTCCTTACAGGATTGCCAACTTAATGATTTTAACAAGGCGTGAGACTAAAATAATCGATTCTTGAGAAGTACTTACTTTTTTATTTGGAAACTTGGGCACGTAATCTATTTAATCTAAAAAAATCATTCTCTTCATTTAGCAACTTGTACATCATTTTTTTAAATTTTAGGTAATGAGGTTTGTAAGCGAGTAATGAAATTTGGCAATGAGAAAAGCAAGTCATTATATGGCAAGTAGTTCTGATGGTAATGTGTAATTTTTTGCTGGGGAAGATACTAATGAACAACTCTTGAAGATCATAAAATTTTATTATCAATTCATGCTCGGTTAAGAAAGTGCTTTGTGCACTTCTTCCATTTTATGGTCAGTTTGGGCGACCTTCTGAGGCGGCTATTCGAAATCTTGTGATTAAATTTCGCATTAAAATTACATTATTGAACATTAAACCACCAACACGAATATGTAAAGTGTGGATAGATGAAAATATCGCAGCTGTCTGTATCCGCCAAATTTGTTGATGACTGCGAATTATCGATTCGGCTCCATTTACAGCAACTAGGCCTCGGTTATGTTTTTTTTTTACCCAAAATAGAAGAGGTGGACTTAGCTAACATGTGGTTTCAGCAAGATGGTGCCACATGCTACACATTACGCGAATCAATGGCCCAATTGAGAGATGAGTTCGGTGAACAGTTTATTTTACGTTTTTGGCCGATCCTAGATCGTGCCACCTAGATCGTGGGATTTCATGCCTTTAGACTATTTCTTGTGGGCCTATGTGAAGGCTCATCTCTATAGGGACAAGCCCGCAACGATTGACGCACTGGAAGACAATATTGAAAAATTTATTCGTGAGATACCGGCGATATAATGGGGAAATTATGTCAAATTTGGACCCAGCGTCTGAACTATTTCAGACATATGAGCGGTCAAAATTTACATGAAATCTTCTCTAAACATTAAGAGATCCTTCTATCGACTCAAATAAAAGTTGCATATATTATTCTAAATTTTGTGTTTTTTTTTATAAATCAAATCGGAAAGCTCTTAAAAAATCACCTAATAAAAGAATGATTATTTTGACAACAGCACGGCAGCACGGCGGAAGGTTGTTGTCCATGCCGATTTTGTCGTTGTAGACCAAGCTATTCAACATTTTTTGTTCGCGTACCACAAAACTCACAACCAACATTTCGCGTACCACCAAAAAAAATTTTATGTGTATAAACAAGTATGGGCTCAATAAATAAAGCCGAGATCACACGATCGGCGCAATGTACCGATTTTCGTCGGCTCACTGTAATCAAGCCATAAGTAACAAACCAAAACGGATTTATTTATTAATTAATTCTTAAACAAGGCTATATGGCTTTATTACCACTGCATTGAAGTGCAATCACGTTTTTATTTTTCAATTAGTTGAGAAATAAAGCCATTTTGCTGCTTTACTTATGACTTTATTTCAGTGAGCCGACGAAAATCGGTACATTGGGACGATAGTGTGATCTCGGCTTAACCAAACAATTTTAAAATACGACCATATACGTACATAGGCATGTACATATATAACATGCGAACATCTGTGCATATGGGTCGTTCTACAACAGAAATGCTCGGTATAATAAAAATGGAAATTCATGAAAAATACGTAAGTATACTTTTAGGATCAAACATAAACAAATACAACATATTGTTTTTTTTTAATTGCATTACTTGGTTAGTTAATGAAAAAAAAATGCTCAAATTTTCGAAGATTTGTCGTACCACCTGGGAAAGTTTCGCGTACCCCAAGCAGGGTTGTCAGATTTTTTCCGACCTATTTCGCCAAATTGATTTTAAAAATCGCCAAAAGTCGCCAAAAATTAGTTTTATGTAGTTTTTCTTAGTAAATATTTGATAATGAATTTGTTTTGATATAACAGTTTTTTAATAGAAATTTTTATAAAATGATCGTGTCAAAGTTTATTAGAAAATCGCCAAAATTAGAAATAAAATCGCCAAAAATTAGTTCTTGTAAATTTTTCTCATCCAAATACAAAATTCATTAATAACTATAATTAATATAAGAAAAATTATCAAAATTAAATTGTTTTAACTTCTTGCAGACGAGTTTTGGTAGGATTTATTTTTCAAACTACTCCTTCCACAAACTAATTGTTCTGAATTAGAAAAAATTTTAAGTTCAATTTTGTTTAAAAAAAAATAGCCATAATAATTGCCAATATATTTATTTATAGCCAGAAAAATCGCCATGTCGCCAAACCAAAAATTTGGACGCCAAACAAGTTGAAAAATCGCCACGTTTGGCGAGAAATCGCCATATCTGACAGCCCTGACCCCAAGTGGTACGCGTACCACAGGTTGAATAGCCCTGTTGTAGACCAATTGAACTAATTTCTATTTTTGTTGGCGACAATGAGCAAGCCAATATAACAAAAAATGTGGACTGAATGATAATCATACCTTACAATTATTTCATATTATTTAATATAAGTACATTTTAAAGTAATTTTATTTTTATAAATGCGAAATATTTGAACGTGACACCACTGAAATGTGTATTTATATCCAGCAAAAAATAAAAGGAGTACTTCCTTACGAACCACTTTTAAATTACTTCGAAAGTATCTAATGCATATTTTTAGATGTTAAAGAAGTTATTTTTAACCACATATCCAAATAGAATTTAAAATCTCTACTTGGTTTTCACCAAAGTCATCGCTTTTTTGGCTCAAGCCAAATACAAATGTAACAATGGAATAAAATACCAAAAAATTAAATAATTTAACTTTTTTTCTTTTCAAACCATATGCAAGTGATTTTAATCACTGAATAAAAAGCACTTTTTAACTACTTTTTTTAAGTGAATTATTTTCACTCCCGAATTTCGGATTTTTATAGTATCAAAAACATGATATTTATTGAGTTTAAAAAATGTTAAAAGCAAACCACTTCCTTCGAATGACACGTCAATGTAAAATTCATTGGTTTTTTACCTAAATTTGAAGTGGTTCGATTCAGTAGATGTGGTGTTTTTCCTACTTCTTTTTCCTCACTTTTTTTGCTGGGTACTTGAATATCAGCTGCTTATGATGCTGCTGCCTTCACCAAAATAAATTAAGTAGCCGGCTACAAGACGACAAATGCAGCTAGCGGCATTTTAAATCGCGTGTTCGTGTAGACTGCTGTAATGAATGTGTTTTTTAATGCATAAAATTTATACGACTAATCGAATGAAAAAAATATTTTTTTTTCAACTTTTATTCAAACAATTTTATTTTTGTACCACCTTGAACTTTTACTTATTTTTCTCTATAACAATTATACATCGCACTAAACATTAAATAAATCGTAGCAATTTGTTATAAAAAAAAACAAAAATTTAAACACAAGTACTCCGATCAAACAAGATCAAACTATACAGAGAAAAAAATATTCCTGCAATAAACAACTTTACTTGAAATTAAAACCAAAAATAAATTAAAAATGCATTTGAGTCAATTAAAATTTTGTTTAAAAATAAAATATAAACAATAAATAAATTGAAAATAAAACTAAAAATCAATTAAAAATGTTTTTAAGTCAATTGAACTATTATTTAAAAATTTATTTAATTACAAAATTTAATTGACTCAGGGCGTGTGCCAAACGGTAGAAAAGTACTATGGTAAAAAAATATTTGCCTGTGGGGAAAAAATTTCATTTTTCTGCTGTGCCAAATGATATCTTTCTTGCTTTAGCATATAAAGAAGCTGATGAAAAAATTGCTGCGGCGGCAAAACAAAAAAATTGACTACAAGCCGCCGACTACCATAAATTTTTTTAAAGAAAATTTTTTTATAAAACCATATTCTCGTACCAAAAAATTATATAATATTATATAAATGATGCGAAATTTTTCACAAATTAAAATAAACAATGCATTTTTCACAGTCTAACTACATTTAAGAGACGTAAGAATGTATGTAAAAGGCGACGGCTGGAGGCGACGGCGGTGGTTTTTCCTTTTATGATACCATGCTTCTTATTTGCTGCTTGTCAAAAATGTATCTGTTGTGTCAAAAATTCTACTAGCCCCCAGGGCTAGTGAAATTTTATTCACCTCAGAAGTGTCAAAAACTTACTTTCACTAGTACTTTGCTACCGTTTGGCACAGGCCCTCAATAACAAATTTAATTGCTTTTTGATTTAACTTTCAATTAAAGTTGTTTATTGCAGGAATATTTCGTTTTTAAACAAAAATTTAATTGGCTTAACTACATTTTTAATTGATTTTTGGTTTTATTTTCAAATAAAGTTGTTTATTGCAGGAATATTTTTTTCTGTGTACATTAGTCTCCTGCATAAGACATCTTATAAGAACTTTCAAGACATGAGGAATTTTTCAAATGCTTTACTACAGCGAAATCTTATAAAACAAACGTTAACAACATTGTTTGCAAGAAATTTGTTGGAGTATTGTAGGCATAAGAGAAGAAAACACTTCGTGACGGAAGAATTTGTGATACTTGCTTCTTTCTACGCATGAGCGCGTGTACAAACGTCATGCATGTATGTGTTTATGATTTTTTATTTTTCTGCGCACATGCAAAGGCACACACATGCATTAACATTAGTTGTATGCGGTTAATCACATAATAGCCCTATCGGAAATTGGGCTAACTTTAAACTAACTTTAAGCTAACTATTTCGCAACTAATACTGACTGACACTTGGATTACTTTGCAATGTAATCGACTGACTATTTTAGCATTGCGATTTCCTAGGCGGTAGTCAATTGTCTCACTCTGCACTACTTTAAGCTAACTTAAAGTTGACTTTTTTAAATCACCTGGTAGTCAGGTGATTCTGGGGCTCGAACATGTAACATCACACGTTGTGTACTCAACGCTCTAGCACTCGGCTAAGCTGCAATCTAAGATAACAACAGCAAAATGTTAATATAAAACTGAAATGAGTTTTAAAGTAGCTGAGAATAAATTTGATCGCTCTCGCCAAATTCGATTACGTACTCAACTTAAGAATTAATTTTCGGTTTATTCTGGATGACTTTACAGCTAGCTTTTAGTCAGTCTAAGAAAAGTTAACTATAAGTTAACTATTTTTGTAGTCAACTACACATTCTCCGACAGGGAGCTTATCATCTACACACACACTCAAACGTACAATATAAAAAATAACAAGCATACACTAATCAACAGTACTTCTTTTGAGTGTTTGTTACAAACAAGCTGTCTTGCGACATCGCTTGTTAACACTGATATACACGTACACCAATACATCCATCGTGCTTCGCTTATAGTACGACAGCATTTATTATTGGTTTAGTATAATACATGCGACGTGATACATTTAAAAATCATGACGTATTTATATTTAAAGACCTGTTACGCAGGTGTCTAAGTGTACATACATCTAAAAATACTACAAATTAGTCACTTCATTCAAAAAACTATTTGGCTTGTTGTTAATTGCATTTTTCTATTTGCTTAGCGAAGAATTAAGTGATTTTTTTTTATGTTCAAGCGTTGAGTGACTGTTTAGCAAGTGAAATCAATGTCGAGTTGAAGGAACATATTACAAGTTGGCAAAGCGACAAATGGTGCTGAAACATTGGCAAAGAGGTGAAGCTACAACAATTACAGCACATGAGAGAAAACTCATTGTATAATATTTTTTTTTATTTAAAAAACCACCTGTTTTTAGCAATTTATTTTTAAAGATTTACATGAACTTAAATAAATACCAGACAATGGATAATCAGCGTTTGAAGGACAACAACAAAAGTGGTTAAAACACTTGTTTAAATTTTATTACTAAATAATAAAAAAAACAAGCTGTGTTTTTGTTGACATTCTGGAAATGGAACAGTAGGGCAACAAGTGTATGCACCAGTGTTGCCATAAGGAATGATATACTTTATTTTTTTCAAATATTTAAAAAAAAAAGTTTTTAGTAAAAAATTTCCAATAAATAATATTATATGGTTGTTTAGCCGCAAGTGTTGTCATACGTTTTGATATATTTTATGTAAAGATTTTTTGGTAATATGTTGAAAATGTGTTAAGATTTTTATTAAACAGTTTTATGTGTTTCTGGGTTACCAATATTGCCGTTTTGGAAAATTTATTTCAATCTTTAGAATTTTTTTTATATGTAAATATTTTTTATGTTTTTCTAAGGCACTAGTAGTGCCATATGTGATAATGTATTTTATTGTTATTCACCCCTATTCTGCGTTTCGATTCGAATCGAAAGTTTCTCCGTTTGGCCACCTTGGTATTCTACGTTCCGTTCTTCGATTTCTCTTTCGATTCTATGTGTTGTGCATTTCGATCGTAACTACATACGTTATTGTAAATTGTTATTTTAGTGGCGGAGCGTTTTCAATTTTTGTTTGTTTACGTTCAAAAAGTGATTAATTAAAAAAATAATGCAAGCATTAAATGCAAAAGAAGGTTTAATTAATGAACTACAACCTTTGTTTTGTTTTTCTGTACTGAAATGCGATTTTTATTTAATTTATTACAGGTAAAACAGTAAAGTATGATATACCTATTTAATGGCAGCGAAAAACGATATTGTCTACGGATTTAATTAAATTTAAACAAATAACAAATATTAAAAACCGCCGACTTTTTTCAGAAAAGATGTTATATCTTCTAAACGGCTGGACCGATTTCTTTCAAACAGCTAAGAACCCTCTCGATCAAGTCATCTTTCAAACAGAAAAAACTAAATGAAAATCGGTCTAGCCGTTTGGCCTGTACGTGGACACAGACAGACACACAGATACACAGATACACATATACACAGATACACAGACACACACTACAAACTTATAACACCCCTTTTTTAAGTCGGGGGTTAATAAACTTTATTTTTGTGTTACAATTATGTGTAAAAAATTACAATATCACCTCCGGCGCGACAGGATTTTTGACACTGGATAAGTTTGGCCACAAATTCCTCTTGCTTATCTCGTTTTTTTTAACTCCTCTGTACTTAAATTTGCAAGAGTTTATTTAATGAAAATTTTCACAATATTTAACTATTATTTGTTTTAATGTTAAATCACTGTTTTTTTGCACTAAATTTAACTTTTTGCTAAAAATTTTGCAAAATTGCTTAATTTTTCTGTTCCTATTTCAACCGTTTCATAGCAAAGCATCAGTTTTAATGATTAAACAGAATACCGGCTTCAACACATTTTCCATACAAATTGACACAAAAAAACAGCCGCAGAAACCGGTCGTGAGATAGAATCTATTTCAGTGATGGGAAAGTTGGTACTATCGTACTTTTTTTGATACTATTTGATATGGAAAAGTACCGTAGTACTCCCGCAACACGTTTGATACTCTCACGGCCAGCTTAAAAATATAGTCGGAAGAATTAAATTTGTTTTTCGACAAATGGCACGAAACTTTATTAGTAAAGACATTTTAGAAAAGTGTACCCAACCAATCACAATTAAATATAAACGAAAACCATATTTGATGCAATGGTATTTTCTGTGGCACAGAAGTTGATCTATATGTAAAGAGAAATCATGTTGAAACAACTGTTTCAGTTTAAAGAAAATTTTAAAAAGTTTACATTACATTCTGTCAAGTTCCAAGAGCAAAAGTGGACTTTGACAATGAAATGTTAGTTTGGTTTAGTACGTATCCCTCTGAAAATGTTTTATTTGGTAATTATACTACTTTTAGTTGAAGGGTTTCCCAGCGAAAAGCAAAATTTTTAAAATATTAACAACCAATATAGAGCATACTATATTGGAAGAACTGAAGGCATTAACAACAGAAGATATATGTATGCAGTTTCTGGACTTCCGTGGCTATAAAAACGCACTGGACGAATATACATATGTTTCCTGGTAAATCGAGAGTAGCTTATGGTATTTTGTCCACACCTCACTCCTCTGTAAATATCGAAAGGATTTTCTCTTACCACAATCTCATGAAAACAAAACAAAGGAACAGGCTTTATGTTCCAACAAAGATTTATTGAAGTCTAAAAACTGTTTTTGTTATTACTTTAATATTTATACCCACCCAGACAGAAAAAGACAATCAGCAGGATGTTGTTACGATGGTCTGCGGGTACAACTAACATCAGTATAACATCTCTTTTTAACATTAAAATGATAACGCCGTATGACCGTCCTCCAACTCTTGTTTTCAATGTTGTTACAATACTATAAATACAAGTTTATAAGGTCGTCGCAATGGAAATTGTCAAACTTAAGTCAAACTTTTGTATTTACGGCATTGAAGCAGTAGACTGTTGTGAACGGGGTATTTGGGAAACTTAAGTAAAATTTTTGTATTTAAGGTGTTGTAGTGGTATAGGACTACTAAGAACACGGTATTTGAAAACACAAAGTCATATTTTTGTGTTTGTAGTACAGTGGTGGTACAAAATTTTCGTAAGAGTCGTAATTTTGTATTTACAGTGTTGTGGTGGCACATACTTTTTGCGCATGGTTATGAATATATATGTATATGCTTTGTCTTCATTTTCATATTTATTTGTAATAAATTTTATATAATTTTTTGTTAATAAAATTTAAATAAAAGAAGGTTTCTGGTACTCTCGGGTTCAAAAAAGTACTCAAAAAATTTTTTTTGATACCGAAATCCAAATCTCATTTCCCATCACTGATCTATTTTATTTTGAGAGCGTTTTATCTTATACTCTCACATATCAATGTTCATTCTCACAAAAATGTTACCATACTTTCAATAAATTTCATACATTTTGTAAACAAAACTACAAAGAAAAATAAGCACAAAAGAAAATAAAACAAAAATTAGAGAGCATTTGAAGTTACTGCCGTCGATGTTATTATAGGCTTGATTAAATTGTCAGCGATTTTCCTGAAGTTGAAGACTTTATTCTGTTTCTACATTTAAACATACGCCCAGGTTCTACATTCCACTACAAAATGAAATTGAAAACGTTTTTAATTCCGCAAAGACGATATCACTGTGTTCTAGAAAAGTAATGAAACTTTTTTTCCATGACGATTTCATTCCCAGTTTATTTCTAATAAATATTTCAAGCAACATGAAAAAAAAACATTTTATGCTATAAACACAATTGGGACGAACGGCGAACTGGGCATAGTTCGATGAAATTGCCTTCTAAAATTCGTCGCTTAAATTAGTCTTTTGAAAGAATTAAATTTGAATACCTATCTGTCTTGCTATGGATATTTTTGTAGCCAATGGATGCTAAAATATGCAAATATTTACTGCGGAAAGAATCAATTGCATATAAGTATATTCACCAAAAATATAATGGTTACACAGAAAAAAAAAATGATTTGTAAATACAATTAATTTTTTTGTTATATCAATTAAATAATTAATTGATTTTGAACCTACAACGATTTTTGTAAATACAATTAACGAAATTGTAAGTTAAAGGAAAATCTGAAAAATATTTTCAATTAAATTTATCAACAAATATTTTGTTGAAATTTATTTATTTTTTCGACATTAATTTTTGTTAGATTTCAAAGTTATTTCAATTAAAGTTATTGTTATATTAACAATGCGAATTGTTGAGTTTTTGTACAAATTTTGATTATCATAATTGTTATATTAACAATGTTGCTTATACACAATCACAATCCTCGAAACGATTTTTTGCTTGTCTGCGAAAAACACTAAATGTCTTTGGGCGGAGTTGAACCGGCAACCTCAAAACTAATAAACCAACTTACTTACCTCTCAGCTAGAGAGCAACACTTTATTAGATACACAAATAATGAATACACACAAAATATGATTTCTTGTTTCTTCTACATGTGCGCATTCCGTTATGATATAATTTAACAAATAATTTTGTTAAGTAATTTAATTGACTACAAAAATTAAAATTTGTTATATCAACAATGATCATGGTTAATTTTTAAATTAAATATTAACAATTTGTTTTGTTGGTTACAATTCGATGATATTTTTTCTGTGTATGTACTTCTAATAAAAATAAATGCAAAAATCTATATCAAATCTTGATAAAAAAAATATAATAAATCACGTATCGCGAAAATTTGCAATATTGGAAACAAGCTCTAAACTAAAATTAATTAAACTCGCTAAAACTGTAAAGTAAGTCACTAACTCGGGAGAAAGCGCAAAAAATTATGAGAATTCGCCAAACCTTGCAAAAAATTGAAATTTTAAGTCTAAATAAAAATAAATAAATAAATAAAGCCAAAAACGACGTTGCAAAAATGACATATTTCGCAAAAAAAAAATAGAAATTGTGCTAAAAATTGCAAAATTTTAAAGAAGCCATAATTTTTTATTAAAAATCGCCAAAGTCTAGGAAGACAAAAATTTAGGTAAAAAATCGCAAAAATGGCGAAAATATGCAAAAATTTAATAGCAAAGTCTAATATTGTTCAAAATTCGCAAAAAATGCTAAGAAGGAGAATTTTTGCAAAAATTCGCTTTCATTGCGAACAAAGCAATTTAAAAAGCGATACGAACTTTAGCCCGTTCAAATCAAAAATATAAAAACAAATGGAGTTCGAATAATAATTAAAATTAACTAAAAATTAATAGCCATGGGCCTGTGGCAAAAATTAAATAAAAATATACTTAATAGTAACAAACCAAAAAAGTTTGTCTTAAGTAGAATAAAAAATAAGCAAATTAAGTAACATGTGTACAATTAGTAAAAAGAACAAAAAACGACAATGGTAAGACTGTTGTAAATATAGTGATGGTAAAATTGAGCTTACAATACAAAAAAGCTTTCAGCAAATTTAAATACGATGAATCAAAACAATTCACATATTCCATTTGCAATAAAATGCTAAGTATATAAAGCAGAAATCTACATCAACTGACACCACACACAGTGGACCAAACACAAAAGAACGCTGATGATGAAGGTTTAGTGGCCTTCGAAAACGGCTGGCTGTTCCGTTCAACTATGTGTTGTTAGTCAGAATATTTACAATAGACTTGGGTGTTATTTGTTCATTAATAATTATCACATGTAATTTGGCTTAAAAAGCGATACGAACTTTAGCCCGTTCAAATTAAAAATATAAAAACAAATGGAGTTCGAATAATAATTAAAATTAACTAAAAATTTGCGAGAAGTTGCAATATCGGTAGCAGTCCTCAAAATTCATTAAAAATTGTCAAAACTGTTATAAATAAAATAAATTCGGGAAAAAACGCGAAAAGAGGCAAGTTCGCGAAAAAATCGCAAGTTCGCTAAAAGTTTATGAACGCCTTGAAGAAATCATTTACAAAACCCTTTAGCTAATCCCGGATTTGTTTCCCATATATTTTAGCAACGCCTCTTATTCCATGTTTTTGTACTTATCCCTTTAAAACACAAATAAAATTGTTTTGAAAAAATAATTTATGTACAAATGTTATTTATATGCCGACATTTTTGTATTTTTGCAATAAAAAGTTACAAAAATTTTATTTTTACTAAAACGTATTTTCTTTCACAATGTTGTTTGCTGCCGAATTCAAATTACTTTTTTTGTAGTGAAATTGGATTCCAGAACACTTCAATTTCGTTTGAAACAAACTGAAAATGAAATTATACTTTTTAAATCGCTTTTACGAAATTAAGAACACAAACCAAGAGAAAATTTCACTTTCGTTTCATTTTACGAATGTAGAACCTAGGCGATACTCTTCTCTTCTTCTTTTTCTTTCGATTCAGTTTTTTGGTAGAATACCTCTTTTCGATCCGTGCGTAACTGAATGCGGGAACGTAATCGAAACGCAGAAAAGGGGTGATTAAAAATAATATTTTGAATTAGTTGCATAGATTATTTTAATATTTAACATAAAATAAAAAAATAAATTTTTTAAAGAGAAGTAACACTCAGGCATCGAATGCCTATTGCTATTAGTAGGTGTTACCTTCTCTAGGAAAGGGATAATGATAGCGAAGACAGGTGGTGAAGGAAACGATAGAGGAAAGCTTCATTTTTTAACAACTCTGCTTTTTTAGGAACATTGGAAGTAGCAGTGCTGTTTTTAATGTGTCAGTAGGACAGCCTGTATATACACCAATGTTGCCACATCGTATGACTTTTTGAAACATAAAATTTTTTCTTGGTTATACCCAATAAAATACCTCCATCGTAAAAACTTACTCAGAAAAATAAAATAAAGATCAAAAAGATCAAATAAAATATCAGCCGAAGAAAATCCTTCTATTATAAAAAATTGGCGAGAAATATTATATGGAAGAGGGAATTTCGAATTTATTTGAAAAAAAAAATACCCTTTTGATGTCAGCTGTTTTTTCCTCTGAAAGTTTGTAAGTAGTTTTTTAACATACGATTCTCGTGAATATATAAAATTTTTTAAGATTTGTTTGAGTTGTGGATGATGTAAATATTTTTGGTACAATACTACAGGGTGGGCCAAAAGAAACCAAGGGGTGTAAAAGTTTAATAACTTTTTTGTTTATTAATTTTTTTTTATTTTTTCTTTCAGATTATGTAGACAACACTTGGAGAATTTATAATGGAGAGGTTCACAACTGAACAGAGAACCAGAACAATAGAATTTTATTATTTAAACCAGAGATCAATTATTTTAAGCTCATTTTCATTTGAATGGCTTTGTTAATAAGCAGAACTGTAGGTTCTGGGGTTCTCAAAATCCAAGAGCCATTCATCAACGCCAATTGCACCCCATCAGGTGTACAGTATGGTGTGGGATCACATCTGAAAATGTCATTGGGCCCTACTTCTTCGAGAATGAACATGGAAGTGCTGTAACCGTAAATGGAGAGCGGTATCGGTTTATGATAGAAAATTTTTTACGTCCTGCTCTTGAAAACAGACCTGGTATGTGGTTTCAGCAGGATGGAGCCACTGCGCATACTGCCCGAGACACAATGGCACTTTTAAGTCAAATTTTTGGAGAGCGAATAATTTCTCGAAATTCGGAAATTATTTGGCCAGCGCGATCGCCAGATTTGACAGCACCCGACTATTTTCTTTGGGGTTTTTTGAAGGAGCGAGTGTATGTGAACAAGCCAGAGACAATCCTTGAACTCAAGGCAAACATTGTTGCAGAAATTCGAACGCTACAGCCACAAGTTTTGAAAGATGTTATGGAAAATGCTCTAAAAAGAGCCCATCAGTGCGAAGCTGAAAACGGTGGTCATTTAAGAGACATCATTTTTCATACTTAGTGTAAAAAAATTTCCATTTTGTATATTATATAATCTGAAAGAAAAAATAAAAAAAAGTTAATAAACAAAAAAGTTATTAAACTTTTACACCCCTTGGTTTCTTTTGGCCCACCCTGTATGATGTTTTGCAGGCATAAGTGTTGCCACATGTGTAAATATTTTTTCAGACTTTCTTTTTGGATTTTTGGGTTGCTTGACCACCAGTATTGCCAAATATGATATCATAATTTTGTTTTTAAAGTTTTTCGAAATTAACAAAGATTTAAAGGTTTTTAGCAAAATATTTAAATTTTTCGTAAACTACAGCTTTACGGATTCGGCGAAGGGATTCTATTTTATTTTTGTATGTAAATTTGAAATTTGTAAAGTTAGTGTATTTTTATACAGAATACAACAATTAACACTAAAATTTAAAAAAAATCTAAATTAAAGGGTGTTCTATCAGTTAATGTAAATTTGACTAAGTAATTTTGACAACTTGCTGTATCTTGGAAATTTTCAAAAACGGCAAAACTAAAAAATCCCAAAGTAGCCAAACCGAAAAAAATCAAATTAAAAAAAATATATAAAACTAAAGTAAATCGCCAAAAACCGGAAAAATTGCCAAAATGAAAAAAATCGCCAAAATTAAAAAAAAAACCAAAACAACGAAAATTATCGCCAAAATAAGGAAAAATGCCAAAACTAAACAAAATGCAAAAACCGAAAAAACACTAAAAAGCCCCCCAAAAAAATACCAAAAACAAAAAAAAATTCCAAAACCATATACATATTATATAGGCGTACGGTAGGTACCCGTGAGTCAAAGTTGCGCTTTACTGAATTTATTTTTATTAATTGTCTGCATAGGCAGCAAACAGTGTTGCCATATGTGATCATGTATTTTATTTCTGAAGATTTTTGTATTTTTGGAAATGTCGAAAAAAAATAATTTCAATATAATTATAACAAGTATAAGTATAGCAGATATTACAATATTCATGTATGTGATAGAACTCGAGCAATTTCAAAACGGTTCGATAGAGTTGATGCCGAAAAAAATTGCTGAACCTGTTCCCAGCTAGGGTGAAACGTATTACCATGGATATTCCATATGCTCATCATAAGCATTATAAGCCGATGCTATACAGCTTTCACATCATTATTAATGCCTTGATTACAGCATCATGAAATCTGAAATGGATTCCTTTTTCTGCTTCAATCTTTTTACAATTTTATTTGGTGTGTATTTTTATTGACCAATTTGCTTTTTTACACACCTTATCGGAAAATGGAAAAGATTTGTTAAACAAATTTTTATAAATGAAATGATCATTTAAATCATGCCCATTATTTATTCGGCCACTAAACTATTATTAAAAATACGATAAAACTATTAAAGTCTTACAGCAAGTATACATACCACAGACGCCCTTTGTAACCTGCTGAATCGAAATTTTTATTTTTAGCTTTTTTTATATTAAAAAGGGAGCCGGACGGAATACAAGCATCTATAGAATGATAAGTGTGAAATTAATTGGAACTTATTAAATTCCTAAGATAATGGGTATAAATTTTGTAGACAAACCATTTCTTTTTAATAAATGCTTCAGCATAAACGGCTACTATCACGAATTTAAGAATAAGAAATTGTGTTTAGTTTTGCTCAAGTTTCAAGGAGGCAAGTTCATGTCACATTATGAAGAAATTACTGAAAATGTAGATGATTTATGGTATTAAGGTTTTTCGCCCAATGCCACTATATCGACAATGTTCGACTTGTCGCACACTTACATTCAAAACAAACATAAAATTTGTTGTTTCACATTTGAAATAAACAACAAACAAACAAAATATTAAAATTAGTTTTTGTTTTGAATGTAAGTGTTTTGAATGTAAGTCGAACTTTGTCGACATCGTGGGATTGGCCCTTAAATTCGTAGCTCTCATGCATTTATTAAAATTTTCGAATTGTGAATTGGTGATCCATAAAAATTTGAAATGAAAAAAACCAAATTCGAACTAAAGATAAAAATAAATATTTTTTTTAATATCAGTATCTTCATTTTCAAATTAAAAAAAAAAATATTTAACTCCAAAAGAATTTTCTAAAGCCGGCCACTCACATACAGTTTTAACTGTCAGTTTTAACTGTTCAGTTAAAACTGTACGTATGTGAGTAATAACTGACAGTTCAACTCAACTGTTCAGTTTAACTGAGAAGTTTAAAATTCTTATATTTTTATCAGTTATAACCGAACAGTTAAAACTGACAGTTAAAACTGTATGTGAGTGGCCGGCTTTAGACGAGCAACTTATTTTACTTATTTACAAACATGTTTTAGTTTGTTTTTATTGTAAACAAGAGCACAAAAGTAAACATTTACTGAATCAGACAGAATGTAGATGAGAATTTAAAAAAATGGATTATCTGAAAGTAATTATTCCCCTAAATGTACATACATATATAAAGTTAGCCCCATATTAATAAAATTTAAAACGAATTTGAAGTGTACTTTGTCTAAAATTTTTCATAAACCATTTTCTTAAAATGTATTTAAAATAAAATTACTTCCTTGGTTATAAAGGGTGTTTTTTATTGAGGTATAGAACTTTAAGTTGGCATCACTTTTTTAACTGGTGGCCATTTTGTCAGCTGTCAAGTGATTAATATTTAGTTTGGTTTGCCATTTCATCATGAACAGGTTGACAAAAGAACAACGCTTGCAAATCGTGCAAATTTATTTCGAAAATAATGGTTTAGTTCGCGAAGTTTACCGCAAGCTCCGTCCATTTTATGATCGACATAATCGTCCATCAGAGCAATTAATTCGGTTAACCATGGATCGTTTTCGCACTACGTTTACTCTATGTGATAATACGCATCCGCAGAGACGTCGAACAGTGCGCACCGAAGAAACAATTGCCGCTGTAGAGCAAAGTGTTGAAGAGGACCCGAATGAATCGATTCGCCACCGTGCACAGTAATTGGAGCCGACTAACCGACTATTTTGTTCCCGAATTGGATGGCATGAATGTGGATGAGTTGTGGTTCCAACAATACGGCGCTACATGCCACACAGCGCACGTCACAATCGATTTATTGAAGGAAACATTCGATGAGCGCATAATTTCGCGTAATGGACCTGTCAATTGGCCACCAAGATCGTGTGATTTGACACCATTGGATTATTTTCTTTGGGGATATGTGAAGTCGCTCGTCTACGCCAACAAACCAGAAACGTTAGGGGACTTGGAAGCCAACATTCGTGGCGTTATTGCCAACATACGGCCCCATATGCTCGAAAAAGTGGTTGAAAATTGGACCTGTAGAATTGGCTTTATTCGAGCCAGCCGCGGCGGCCACATGCCCGAAATCATATTTAAACATTAATGGCATAAAATTATCCTTCCAATAAAGCCAAATTGATGGACATTAAAACGATTTTCTTGTGTTTTATTTCAATTCGAAGTTCTATACCCCTTAAAAAAACACCCTATATAAGCCATAGTATGTGCAATTTTTTTTCAAGTGAAATTAATTGTTAGTTTTGGTATTAGAACAAGAGTAAAAAAAGTTTAACACTTACACTGCCGTTCATAACTGTTGCAACAAACTTACCTAAAATGAAACAAGAAAAGTAAAATATATAAAAGACAATAAATAGTAATAATAGTTTTAAAATACATTAAGTGAAAATAAATTCTAAAATTTATAAAATTTGTTAAAAGTATAGTATGAAAGCAAGCAGAACGAAACGTTTGCTTTCGTTTTATTTTTTTGTTTTGTTTTTCTTTCAGTTATACCTAATTACATTAAGCATTTTTTTCATGAAATTAGTTGCATGAAAATTTTTTATTTGTCAATAGGAGGCCTCGAGGAGCAACTTATATCAAAAAAGTTGTCAAAAATGCATCAGAGATTCAATCTACGCCCTTTTTTATATAAAATTCTCTTTTATAGCGCTGCAATTAGGAAATAGAAAAAGTTGCGTGCAACAAAATTTATGAAATTTCATGAAAAAACACTTAATGTAAATCAGGTATTAGTAAAACAAAAACAAAATAACATTAATGAGTACGATTACGCTATTTATTTGATTTGTTTTATCTTTCGTCATGAACCCAAATTATACATTATCTTTAATGTACGCAGTCAGAAAAATGAAAACAAAATTGAATTGTTTTCAGCTAAAACATTCAGCAACCAAACGGCTGGTTGATTTGTAGTGGACATTGTGCATATACAATACATACATATTTACGATATACACATACGTATGTATGTGGAAATGCAATTAAAGTCGTAAGTTTATATTACATTAAACACTTTAATACACTTTTTTATAATTATACTGTTACGCAAATATACCGTGAACAGACCTAACATAAATGTTTATCTTAAAAACCTTTGGTAACAGTAATACCCCTTTTAGAAACATAAAGTTTACTTTTCAAAGTCTGAATTCAGCTGGGTGGTGATAGACAGAAAGAGAAAGTATTTCCTCCTCTGTCTTGCACACAGCTGAATTAAGACTTTGCAAAGTAAAGTTTGCGATTTTATAAGGAGTATAAGAACGATCCAGATATTCTTAGTTAAAGGAGCGTAATACACAAGCACACAAGATGATGTTGAAATAAATATTCAAGTCATAACAACAATTGTTATGTTATACTTACTTTATCCCTATTAAGAAATATACAAGCACACACAAATACTTTAGCCAATGCAGATTAAAGGGTTGCATTTGTATACTCGTTTGTGTAGCCAAAACAAATATACCATGGTATGTACCATATAATTGTAGTGTGAGCGACAGTATAAGAGTTATTGTGTGTGCGTGCTTTTCCAAATTAAAATACCATTGAAAACAAATAACAATTGCTTATTGTATTGCTGCTGAGCAACTGTTTGATCTGTTTTTGTTAAAAAATTCATATTGTAATACAAGTATATGAAAAAACCACTATTGTAACAAATACATGATGTGCAGATGTATGTGCGGACGTTCGTTATGTTATTTTGTGGCGCAGCCAAAGTATAGAGAGAGAAAGAGACAATTTTGCTCTGAGAGTAATTACAAATGCATGTGTTTCATGTACATGTATCATTTACTTACATATGTATGTGCAATTTTGCTTTCATTCATTCATTTATCAGCCAATTACATTTTTGCTCAACACATCATAAGGCACTTATGGTAAAAGCAGTTTTATGTATCTTATTTGCCTTAGAAAAACAAAAAAAAAAAATAAATGTGTTGTTTTCATTTGCTCATTGACCAACCATACAATAATTGCTTAAAAAATCAACATTTACAACTAGTAACAAAAAACGATAAATAACATATTTGTTCATACCAGAACCAAAAAACAGGCAAAACTAGTGCAAACAGATGTATCTGTGCAATGCTATAATGCAGATGCCATGTACAAACAACAACTACAATAATCGGGTATGTTCTGCATTCCACGTGAAATTAAAACGAGTGGAATTGCCATACAATTGTTGTTGGAAATATGAAATTATAACAACAATGCTATGGCAATTCCACTCGTTTTAATTTCACGTGGAATGCAGAACGTACCCGAATGCTTCTATATATCGTCGCTGTTTTAACTAAATGACCTAGCTAGCATTTTTGAAATTGCACAGGACTGCAGCTTTTTTGATTGTTTTACACATGCATTCTTATTAATACGTCCGAAATATTTTTACTTGTATTTCCTATAAATAGTAATGCTAAGTCACAAAAATTATAAAAAAAATCGTTAGGTCGGTTAGTGAAAACAGCAACGATATTGTCAAAGTACATACAAACAAATATAGAACGAATTATAACACGCACTAAAGACGTTAACGATCGAAAAAAAGCGCGATTAACTTGTGTAAACAGCGAAGTTAACATTGCGGTATTCCAGCAGTGAGAAATTTAACATTATGTGTTTAACAGCTATTAATATCAATACAGTAATTTTGACTTAGCTGCAGAAAAGTAAAAAATGCTGTTATCTTACATGTACTTACCTGCCTAAATGTGCAGGTATAGAATTTTTGACTTCACCCTGCAGAAAGTGCGTATAGTAAAATTGTAGTGATTTACTTCTGACATTGTCACGAGTACTACTGACCAGGTGTACCCCAGCCAATGTAATCATCTATTGACATTTAACATTAGCTTGTCATTGAAAATCCACCACTAGACTGTAGCACTGCTGACTAAGTAGTTCTTTGGGACCACATGGAGACATTGACACCAAAGATTCAATAGTAAATTTTAGGGGGTCTAGTCTACAATATCGATATTTAATCGCTCGTTGTCAATATTGAAATTATAGTGATTTTCTAGTGACATTGTCAATAGTCCTACTGACTAGATATACCCCAGCCAATGTAATCGCCTCTTGACATATAACATAGGGCTGTTATTGAAAATCTACCAGTTGACTTTAGCACTATTGAGATATTTGAACCAAAGATTCACTAGTAGATTTTAGTGACACTAGTCTACATATATATATTGAATATTATTGCAAAACATAATAAAAAAGAAAAACAAACTATTGATGCGTTCATTGACAATATCACCAGAAATAGACTAGAACTGTTGTCTCTAACGTGCCCTCTAGTCAGGTAGGACCATATGCCTCTATGTCAATACTCTTTCTCCAGCGACAATTGCACGAGTAGAGATACGTTAGAGACGACATTTGTAGTGTATTTCTGGTGATATTGTCAATGAACGCGTCAATAGTTTGTTTGTCACTAAAATCTACGAGTGACTCTACAGTTCAAATATCTCCATATGGTCGTAAAATAACTACCTTCTCAATAGTGCTAAAGTCTACTGATAGATTTTGAATGACAACCCTATATTATTTGTCAATAGGCATTTGCACTGGCTGGGGTACACCTAGTCAGTAGCACTATTGACAATGTCACTAGAAAATCACTATAAGTTTACTATTGACAACGAGAGAGGATATATCGATATTGTAGACTAGAGCCCCTGAAATTTACTAGTGAATATTTGGTGCCAATCTCTTCATGTGGTCCCGAAAGAACTACTAAGTCAGTTGTGCTATAGTCTAGTGGTGAGTTTTCAATTACAAGCTAATGTTAAATTTCAATAGATGATACCATTGGCTGGGGTACACCTGGTCAGTAGTGCTACTGACAACGTCACTAGTAAATCACCACAATTTCACTATTCGCACTTTCTGCAGGGCAGTTTTATACACATACAAGGTTGCATATTTATGTAGCCACATTTTTTTAATGTGTGCAGCTAACTTAAATTTTTTATATGAGAATAATTTAAAACTGCCAAAAAAATATGTTGAATGCGCAGGTATACAAAGTGCATTTAAAAAAGATTTTAAACAATAATTACAGAAAAAATATATTTTGTGCAGTTAAGTCAATGTGCAGCTAACATTGATTTTTTACATGAAAATATTTTAAAATTACCAAAATTTTACGGCACATATCTTAGATCTGCAGGTATAGAAAGCGCACTTAAAAAACGAATTTGTATGAGATTTTAAGGAACAGTGACAGAAATTTATCATTTTAGGCAGTTAAGTCCAAAGTGCACTTAAACAAAAGGCAGCTAAATCAAAACTATTGTACTGAGTAAATAAAGTGTTCTGATTTGATAAGAATTCTACCCTAGTGACTTTTTCTTTAATTGCAAAAACACGCGCTAAACATGTCCATAAATTAAAAAAATACAACCAAAAATATTTTGGTGTTATTCAAAATTGTTTGTGTTTTACAAGCCTCACAAATATTTTTTTTTTTTAATTTACAAAAGCATTTGAAGAAATTTTTAACAGTTTACAGCAGAAAACTTTCAAAAGTTATTTAATTTTTTTTAAAGAGAAGTAACACAATGAATGCCTACTACTATTACTAGGTATTACCTTCTTTAGGAAAGGGATAGTAATAGAGAAGACAGGCGTTGAAGGAAGAGACAGAGAAAAGCTTCATTCTTTTACAGCTCTGCTTTTTGCGCGTGTTTAAAAATGCAGTGTGGCAGAGCCTCTGGCGTTAAATGAGGCGTATTAATTTTTTTTTTTTTTTTTTTTTTTTTTTTTGAAGCTGTTTTTATCGGTTATTTTACTTCGCCGATGATTCTGCTACACAAGGAGGTCTCTCTGATGTTACATTAGGATTAGTATCTGCTGAAGTCGGTATACAATGAAAAAACAGTTTTACATAAATTCAACGAACTCGCATTCATTGATTTAAATTCATTGAAATTCAACGTATTATATGTTGTTTCAAAAAAATATTCCTTGAAATTCAACGTAAAATTTTATGTAGATATGAACTGAACGTTGAAACCAATCATTGATATTATTCGTTGAATTTAACAACGAATTAGTTTATTGATTTAACGTATAATACGTTGAATTTAAGGAACACGTTCTTTCTTATATAAATAAAAGAAAAAAGTTTAGTAAATTTCAAGAAAGTGTACCTTGATTCAAGGAACCTGTTCATTGATTTTAAGTAATGTACGATGAATTTGACTTCAAGAACAGCAATAAGATGTTTTATTCAATGAACGAGTACTTTGATTCAAGGAACCATCATTTGAATTTTTGTTTTACTTGGTTCAATTCAACGTACTAGTTCCTTGTTTTATAACGGGAAAAAACATAATGAAAGGAAAAAATAAACAAAGAGCAATCGGTTGTTGTTCTTCGTTTAACAAATAAGTTTGTGCGCAATTAAGAAAGAAATTTAAAATAAAAAAGTGCCAAAAAGTAATTAGTTGCAAAAAGAAATATAGCTGTATAATATCCCGTATGTCAGGAACTTGCTGAACTATTCTAAAGCTGGAAAATAAGTTCCAGATGTATCCACTCCTGAAATTATTGGTTCAAATTCTCAATTTTCATGTAAGTAATTATTTTGGATGCTATTTAGATACATAGTATAATTTTATACATATACATACTATACATATTTATGTATGTTAATTTTAAAGATTCGGAACCAACGCAGAAGTTTGCATTAGAAGCCTCAGATATGACAATTCCAGTGCAGAGGAATTCAATAGCACTTGCCAGGTAGAATTAATGAAGTAAACCAAGCTTCCACTTTAGCCGAAGTTTTTAAAAGATGGCCCGAGTATAAGAAACCGAGTAGATTTCGATATGTGAGTATACAAATCTTTACTGTTTTATACTTTAGTATTTATTGCAAAATAAATATTTATAACTATATTTCAGATTGACAAAGACTTTGGCGTTGCTTTTTGTAAACGTGAAGGAGTTTTCTTTAACTGGCCGGAACGATTCGCGAAGATAACAACATCAAAGATAAAGCTTTGATAGAAATATTGAATAATTTGGATAGTTCGGAGAGCATCTAAAAATTTAAGTTTGTTTTATTTTAAACTAACAACTACATTTTTAAATTTGTACATGAATTATAACTTTACAGTCTAATTTCTGAAAATTATTAAGGCTTTATAAAGGGTTTATAAAACAGATTTCCATATTAACCCTTTATAAAGCTTTAATAATTTTTATAAATAAGGCAGTAATAATTTAGTAGACTATGATATTATCATAACCAAATTTTTTAATGACTATTGGATACAGGGATTGAATCCAGTACCTTCGGTTTTGTAGTCAACGTACTAACTACTTCAGCCAACGCCACCCTCAAAATTAGAGTATTTAAGATTTTAATTCGATTCACCTTTCTCGCAACTTCTTGCGGTTTTCCAAAAAAAAAATTGAGCTTTTTAAAAATATCTAGTCATTGAGTACCAACGCCTCGTTTCTGTAGCTTGTGAGAATGTAATGTAATTTATATAAAAATTTAAATAAACTTACTAAAACATTAATAAATGTTTTTGTTTTGCCTACTCATTCTGTATTTGATAAGTTGGTAAAAAAATTCCACTAGAAAAGTTCTCACATTCGTTACAGAAACGAGGCAGTGATATATACATATACATATATAAAATGAATGCATTTATGGCCACTTTAAAGAAGACCTAACGTATTGCAAAATTTTTCTATGAATGTTATTAGGTTTTTTTTTACCCTGAAGAATAAAAATATGGATATGGGCATTTCCAGGGAAAGGTAAACCATGACCAAAAATTTAAATTTTATTAAAAAGCTTTGCTTGGCCGATAGCATCATAAAAAACCCTTCAAATAATTGGATTGTAATGTATTTATACGCCATCTCAGTTGAAGTAAAGAAAAACTAGGCTGCCAAAAATTAATTTCTATTTTTCTAACTCTTATAATGTTTTCACACTGAAAGTTAAAAAAATAGGGATCTTATACTCAACACACCAGGGACTGCTTGAAAATATTTTTTTTTCCTTTTTGATTATCACTACTTATGTATTATTAATAACTATCAACAATTTTATGTCCGACACTGGTCGGGCGTAACAATTATGTTTTAGATTTAAGATTTGAATACTTATTGTTAATTCATATTTGAAGATAAACCCCCTTATGCAAAAAAATATTTTACTTTAGCTTTAAAGTTCATAGTAGTTGATAAGCACTTTAAGGCTAACACAGCTTTATTAAAAAATCATATGCAAAAGACAACTTTAAATATTTTGTGATTTAATAATAAATACTGGTAACACCACCGTGTTCAACAACCACTTCACAGCTTATGATGTACAAAATTGAATACAATTTCATTCGGGTATTCAAATATTTTTTTTTATTTTATTAAATAAATTTTTATTATCTTGAAGTAAAGCAACCTAATTTAAAAAATATGAACTTCTGACTTAATAGGAAAACAGATAAACACAACCATGAAGTAAAAGTAAAAAAATGTGAAAAATTATCACAATTTGTTTTATTCGAATGAAACGAGTATTTGAATATCCAGCTTTTTTCGATTTGTTTTGATTGTATGTACATCACTAAAACATTTTTGTATAATTGTATTTATTTTAATATTTTTTTATGGATTTTGCTATGTATTTCGAAGCAGTTGGATAATTTGGTGATGTTTCCCATTACATGACAGAAATAATAAATTTAAGATAAGAGCAGGCACTTCTAGCTTCATTTTCAGATGTAACATGAATCAGTATGTGCTATATTAGTAAAAATATTTGAGGTACAAAATACACATTTTGGAAATATCAACTTAAAGTAGTCTTAACAAACGTGGGTGCCTACTTTAGAATTTTTATACAATAATTTTTTTAGAATACAACTTTACTTAACACTGCTTGGCAAAGCTTTATTAAGTTTTTTTGCATAAGACCCAAAATAAATAAATAACTGTATTAAAAAAAAATATTTTTTAAATTGATTAATCACATTTGACTGTGACTTTTGGCACTACCGCTTAAGTTGACTAACGATAATTTTTTGATTCACTTTCATACAAATTAGCAAAAGTTAAGTTGTTTTGTTAAATATATGTATTAACGTTTTTCTAATTGCAATAGATCAACAACAAGTGGCCTTTAGTGTTGTTACATATGCCAAGCATTGTCTCTTTTTTTATCGATTTCGTCACTACTACGACAACGATAATAAGGCTGAAAATGTTGAAAAATTAAAAGAAATGTACAAGTATACACAATTCTTATCAAATTCAATTAATTACGTCTGATTATCACACTTTTATAGGCACATATAGTGTTTTCTTTCACACTGAAAGTTAAAACCTGGTTTTAACGTTAAAACCATAAACAGCTGATTTTGCTTTCACACTGCAAGTTTGTTAAATTCAGTTTTTAACTCACAGACTGTCTAATAACTTTGCTCAAAATAAAATAAATCTTCTGTCGAAATGCGTGTATTTGTTTTTGCATTTTTTCTGCTTTTTAATAACACTTGTTGGACATACTGTTCAATTGTTTTTGTTTGTATGAAAAACTGAGATATTTCACAATGCGCTCTAAAATGGAAATTATTTTATATTTTGTAAATAAAATTTTTTTAAATTATGAAACATATTATACAGAATGAAGAAGTGCTTGGAAATATTGTTAATAATACAAAAATGCACAAATACATTATAAGATAAACCTTAATTATAGGCAGCTGAATGCCAGTCATATTGTCTATTTTCACTTTCTACAGTTCAATTTAAAATATTTTCGTTGTTTTCCTTCCAAAAAAAAATCTTTTTATCCATAATTTTTTGATTATTGTTGCTGCTGCATTAATTTTTAAGTTGAAAATTATTCAGGCGCCATCTATTGTTATTCACTGGCAGCTGCTGTCGGCCATTTCAACTTGGCAGCACTGAATTTATCACAGCGAAAACAAGGTTGCATTTCATAAAACCAACTTAAAACCAATTCAAAAATGGTTCTAATTTGGTTTTAACAAAAACAATTTGTGTGGTAAAACCAGGTTTTAACAGTTGGTTTTAACGTTAAAATCAACTTTTATTAAAACCATGTCAGTGTGAAAACGCTATTAGTAATATTTAATCATATTTCCACTTTAATGTTCAAAACATTAATGAGCATGTAGTGGTTGTGCTTTTTCCATAAATATGTTCTTAAAACTACAACTAATAGGAACAAATGAAGAGATAGTAAACAAATATCCTTTAACATTAATATTTTCCATTTGTTTTTCGCTATCCTTCAATGTAACGTTCGTTTACAAAAAGGATAAAATATTATAGTTATATTTGACTCGTCAGGACCAGGTGTCTTAAAAGTTGGATTTTAAACAAGTTTGAGAAACAGAATTTAAAAATATTTCGCACTTTCCAAAAATTTTCAAAACAAAGGCCTTTTGAGGTAGGCAAAGTTTGTAGCGTTCGTCATTGTAAGTAAAATTTTATACAAAAACTATAATTTATAAATATTTTTTTTTATTTAGTATTAAAAGATTGTATAGTTCATAATCGTAAATAATGCTTTATTTTCAAAAAAATATTGTTATGGGTTAACGTATCTTTTTATGCAGAGGTATAAAAAGCTGGCGAAAAAGAAAAAAGAAAATGAAAAGCGTCATAGAAACAATTTAAAAGGTACATATTAAAGATATAAGAGTATAGATCAAAAAACAAAAGAAAGAATGCGGAAACATTAGAAAAGGGTGTTAAAATTGACCAAAGATAACAACAATTTGCTAAAAGAGAAAAAAAACGTGTGAGACAAAAAGATATCGGGACAAAAAGAAAAATAAAGGTCAGATAATCGTCAAAGTTCTGGCTTTCACATCGTTTTTACATGTTTTCTTGTGAGTTCGGATGTCTCCCACCTCGTCATTTATAATACCTGTAAATAGTATACCTCATCTTCATTAGCACCTCGTTCATATTTCTATACCATCTCAACAGAAAAATAAATTATGCTTGTACATTACACCTGTTTAAGTTGAAATTTGGAAAATACAAACTCATAGTATGTGTTCTAGCATCCAAATTTAGAAGAAAACAATTTGGAAACGGACGACTTCAAATTTTTTGATTTTCTTGTTGCGTTTTTCACAAGACTGTTTACAAGTGAAAAGAATACGAGTTTTTTTTTTTTGCTCAAAAGTGAAAACGAAAAACTCTAAAAATTTCAAATCGTCCATTTCCAAATTGTTTTCTTCTAGAACACATACTAGTCGTATTTTCTAAATTCAACTTTAACAGGTCGTCAGCCCATTATTGGTTTGACCTACCGACCATTTAAAAAAAAAATGAGTTAGGTATGGAGTATATATATTTCGAATATACACTTTCTGAACCCAAAAAGTGTTTCGCGAAATTAATTATGGTTTCTGAGATATTTATCATTCATTTTGCTCCATTTCAACTATTTTTAGTTTTAATAAGTATTGTTTGGCTGTAAACACCACTGTTTGGCTATTGCGTGTAACATGTGTTTTAACATCCGAACTCACAAGAAAACATGTAAAAACGATGTGGATGCCAGAGCATAGAAGAATTTCATTTTAATTTTTCTTCTCTTTAGAAACTCACATTAATTAATAAAAAAAAGCAATGTAAGTCCGATCATAGGGGAGATGTGTAAACATCTAGTAATGAAAATGTTCTTAAGTTGGAAGTACTATGCTTTTAGTAATATTTTTTAATTAATCAATTAAAAGTATCAAAACTTTCAATATTGTAAATACATAGGAATTTGCTGGTTTTTGTTTGTTTTATTTAACTTATTTGGTTAGTAAATGGGCACACTGTTGTTTAATGAAATGTAATGCATGTAGTTATTTTACAGCAATGGTTTTCGCACTAACAGCGCTAGCACAATTATATGTTAGTGAAAATTAGTAGCTACTATTGCACACAAGATGGTGTTTATATGAAGCTGTTAAGTTTCTCTGTACTTCTTGTTTTCCGTATGAATGACAATCTCAAAGACGATGAAGACTTTTAGTTTGACAAGTTTAGGTTTTTGTTTTCCTTATTTTGCTTTGTTTTAGTAAATTTCTTATTAAAAGTGCAAAAAATCTTTTTAAAAGTTATTAAAATTAAATGTTTTTGTATTCATTTTATTTATTTGTTTTTATTTGCCTATGATAACGTAATGTACGACAATTAGTAATAAATTCAGTAAAGTTCGACTTTGACCCGCGCACGAAGGGTTCGTGCGGACGGACACTTTAGACTATATAACAAATAGTTTTGGCTTCTTTTTCGTTCATTGCGTTTTTTCGGTTTTTGGCGGTTTTTTTAGTTATGGCACTTTTTTCCCTGTTTTGTCGATTTTTTAGGCTTTTGGCGTTTTTCCCATTGCGTCGATTTCTTTTTTTTTTTTTTTTTGTTTTTGGGGTTTTTTTAGTTAGGCGATTTTTTCATTTTTCAATTTTTTTGTTTAAGGGTTTTTTTAACGTTTGCGATTTTTTTTATTTTGGCGATTTTTTTCCATTTTGGCGATTATTTTTCTGTTTTTGTATTTTTTTTCACTTCGGCGATTTTTTTTTCATTTTGACGATTTTTCCGGTTTTTTGCGATTTATTTTAGTCCTACAATTTTTTTTTAATTTGGTGCTTTTTTCGGTTTTGGCGATTTTTTGGCGATTTTTTTTAGATTTGGCAATTTTATAATTTTTTGATTTTTTAGTTTTACCGTTTTGGAAAATTTCAAGAGTTTTGCTCTTACGGTTTCCAAGATACAGCAAGTTGTCAAAGTTACAAAGTCAAAATTGCATTAACTGATGGAACACCCTTTAATTTAAAATTTTTTAAATTTACTGTTAATAGTTGCAGTCTGTATAAAAATACACTAGCTTTACAAAATTCAAGTTTATGTATAATACATGGGATTTTAACATTTTTCGTTGCTCGTTTTGGAACACCCTTTAATTTTTAACTCTCATATATTTGCTGTTGTAGCGGCCAAATTTCTACACACTGTGTCCGCATTTCAGGTCCGTAGCTCTTACGGTTCTCGAGGAAATAACCTGTAACAGAGGAACGGACAGCGTAGCGAAAACAATAGGGTTCATTTTCACCTTTGGTGTACGGAACCCTAATAAAGGAAAAAACCTAACGACCCTAACAAACAAAAACCAGCAAATTCCTATGTATTTACAATATTTTAAATAAGTTTGTATTGCTTCTTTCAAACACTAATACACTCATAAATAGCTCACACCGATTTGACAAAGCTGTGTGCATCTCAGCAAAGAAATCTCAGCAAAGAAAATTTTTACCACCTAGCGTATAGATGTTTACACATCAAAAATATTTCATTCAATAAGAATTGAAAATACTGAACTTACTCCCAAGTAAGAAATTATTCCTGATTAAAATTCACTCTAGTTCAATTAAATTTAATATGTAGCACTTGCTAAAAATTGTTTAAAAATGATGATAGGCCCTTTTGCATTTTGTAAGACGATAGATACATAATATCCTGAACAGCATTATTATTTGTATTAAATAATTACATAAAATTTTTTATATTTTACTCAAATACATAACTATGGAAAAATATGTCATATAACGAATGTAACGTTACGTATCAACTATTGCTTGTATACAAGACATTTATAAAATAATTTCAATGCAACAAGCACTAACCCAAAGCGAAATCTGTAAAGATCAATTTAAGTTTTGTGATTTAGAAAAAGCGTAATTCATTTCGCAGAGTTTTGCATTTTCATAGATAACGTTCGTATCACTTTTTGTTTGATAATATCTCAGAAACCTATTTATGCAAAAATACAGATTTACCACTCAATATAAAACCAGTCCAATGCTGTTCAAAAATTACAAAATTAACAAAATGAAATTTTTGCTTTAGGTTTTCTTTCCCATTTAAGACGTACGACAGTAACGTTCGTCACCCTGGAAATGCCCATATGCTTTTTCTAAAGGGTCTTGCAAAAGCAACCTGCGAACTTTGAAAGTTTATAGTGATTTTATAGTTGAAGCTTCATCTGTGGTATTGGAAGTCATTTATTCAGTCTATTTTGGCAAATCACTGTTCAGCAATACGTGCAATTATTAAATCAAATTATCAAACAGCTGGAAGCTGACAATAATATTCTTCGAAAAATCGTCGTCAGCATTGAGCAGCATTTCTGGATGAATGGGTAAGTTAAAATGGAAAATTTTCTAATTTGGGATGATACAAGTACGAATCCTATGCATGCCGAACAAGTCTCCAATGTGGATTTTGGGCAGGTGACATCATCGGTTCGTACGTATTTCTCTGAGGACGCGATGTTGGCCAGGCCACCCTGTCAACAGCGAGCGACAGAATTGGATGATATAGCACAGCTCATGCCACATTGGAACCTCTGCACTAGCGATTTGGGGTCCTGGTCAGCGCACATTTATCTGATGTAAGTTTGCTGCCAAGATCGTCGTTAGCCAAGTTAGAAAAGTTTGACATATCGGATGCACGTAAGTTAGGGCAACCTTGGACCACATTTACCACCATATTATATTCCGTAGCATAACAGCAATGTTCGGTCTTTTAAACGAATAAGAAATATCGGTACACACTTTGGTTTTTTTATTTTAAGATAGGAAGCGTTCAATGCAAGACCCTTTACATTAAATCATTGATATGTTAATATTGTATATAGAACACTGGCAAGTCATTGCAATCATTAGAACTTTTGGAATCTACAATATTTACTGCTTCGCATTAGTAACTTTTCGACGTACGCACACAATTATTAGAAAAATAAAATAAGAAAAAAAAATTTAATACAAATAACAATAAAAAGTACTGCCTGCCGCCACTGCTGCTAAGTACAATGACATTATTCTGACAGTTTTTTCCTAAAGTTGATTTTATACGA
Organism: Tachina grossa; assembly: GCA_949987645.1. NCBI lineage: Eukaryota > Metazoa > Arthropoda > Insecta > Diptera > Tachinidae > Tachina > Tachina grossa. Next base: position 212,045,417 of record OX465274.1, read on the forward strand.
ATCATTTTTATAGTTCTTGTTTTTTTTTTCATTAATTCTGCTGTGGACGTTGTTGCTATTACAAATTTTTGCAAGGAAAAAAGATTTTTATACATATACTCATATTTTTGCTAAACAAAAAAAAAATATAACAACATCGCAATAGTTGCTGTTGACCATATCGCTGTCATTTTAGGCCCATTTAATACGGTTGGTTGTTTTTGGCATTTTGCCCAAACATTGAAAACAAATACTGCTTAACACCACCAACAATTTTGTACAATAATATTTAAAGAATATCTGCATACGTAGATATTCAAATAGATAGGGAGAAAATTAAAAAGAGAATGATGGCAGCCGGTTAAATGGTGTGAACGAATAAACGATGGCTTTTTAAGACTTTTCAACAAAATAAAAAAAATAATAAAAAAAATCAACCTCAAAGAGCAAAGAAATTGGAAGATAAGGTGACAATTTTCTTGAGTTTTAAATAGTGTTTTGACGCCTTAAGTTATAAACTGGTTTTAACACTAAAACCATCAATAGCTGATTTTGCGTTCACACTACAAGTTTAATAAATTCAGATTTTAACCTGTGAGGTTTTCTAATAAATTTGTTCAATATAAAAAAAATCTCTTGTTTTTAATAGCACTTATTTGACAAACTGTACAACAGCATGAAAAACTAAGAAATTTTACTACATATATGGTCTAAAATGAAAATATGTACATAATTTTATATTGTGTAAATAAATATTTTAATATTATGGAACAACTTGCAACAAGTGAAGAAGTACTTGAAAATGAAACTTGTATAACAAAAATACACAAATACATAATAAACTAAACCTTTTTTAACGGCATTATGACGTTGGCGTTGGATGAACTAGTTAGGACCTCATTAACACCAGAGGCGCTGCAACGTGCAAAAAGCAGAGTCGTAAAAGAATGAAGCTTTCCTCTATCTCTTCCATTTCACCACCTTCCTTCTCTATCACTATTCCTTGCCTAAATAAGGTAACACCTGGTAATAGTAGTAGGCACTCATTGTGTGAGTGCTACTTCTCTTTTAAAAAAGAGACAGATGTCAGTCATATCGCCTATTTTCTCCTCCCAGAGGCCACTGAAAATATTTTCGTTGACATGTTGTGTGTGTGATCTTTTTTTTCTGCGCACATACAAACGCACACATGCATTGACATTAGTTGTATCAAAGAATATAAATTGTATAGAATGCGCATCTGAGCTAAAAAATTAAACATTTTTTGCTTACGCTTTAGATGCGGGGGGAAAGTATAAAGCTGAAGGTCCATACCATCCGTTCAATGCGTAGTTGCGTTTTATGCATGTGCCAAAAAGTAGAATCAAGGTAATTGTATGTGGAAAGTTACAGAATAAAACGCAAAGAACGTGTAGACGCATAGGATGGATAAAGTAGGTTTACTTTCTACTTTTGTATCCGTCGCATGCATCATGCTCTCTTTTATAGCCAAATGTTCGTGTGGTGAATTTAAATATTCTCTCTTTTTGCATTAAAACAACAAAAATACTTGCGCATAAGACGTATTGCATGTAACTTGAATTTAGAATCGGAGAGAACGTACAGAAACGCATACAACGCATATGCAAAGAACGGATGGTATGGACTTTCAGCTTAAAGCGCAAGCAAACACACACTGAGAGCATTATAGTCTTTGCTCTTAACACCAGCGTTGCCGTTGTGCGACTTAAGTCGCATTTTGCTACTTTTTTTCAACAGCAAAACATGCGGCCAATTGCAAAAAAAAACTATGTAAAAATATCCGAGTTTTACCACAAAATATACCGATTTTTGGAAGAAAGTTGCTGTTGCTGAAATAAAGCTTGTTTTAAGGATGATAAGTTTCCAAATTCAGCAGTTGTAAAGTTAGTAAATTACACCTTATTTCTTCATCTTTTTAAATATATATTTTTTTAATTGTGATACTCCGAGAAATAATTTGCATTTGGAATCAAGGATTTGGGTGTCAGATTTTTTGCAATATTTTCACCATTTATTGGCTTTTCTATCGACCAAAACAATAAAATGATCGACATCATCGAGCCGAATATCGCCAACTGGATACAAAGGGATAAATTGAAAAAAGGGTCATAAAAAGTTTCATTGGCACGAAAAGGGGCAAAAAGTGATACTTTAATGTCACAACGGCAACGCTGCTCTCAGCAATGCGAGCGTAGCATACACTGCAGAAAGAAATGAGAGTGTGTACGCTGGACAGGTAGTACTGGAAATACTCGTCATAGAAAATTTTAGCTTGCATGAGATGCGCAATTCTATATGATTTATATTCTTTGGTTGTATGCGCTTGTTTTAGAAAACCACCTTTAAACACATATATAGCACATATATAGCTGAAATATTTGCAAGTAATTCCTACTTGCCGGAAAGCAATCAGCCTCTGCCTATACTAGAGAGAGTATCCACTACTATGCCTAAGATATTCTTTCGAGCTCGGGCAGTAAAAAGGGTTTTGTCGGAACTCAACATAAACAAGTCTCCTGGGCCGGATGGCATTCCAGCACTGGTCTTGAAACAGTGCTCTTCGACGCTAGCACGTCCATTAGCTAATCTCTTCAGCACGTTGTACCATGTTGGTGAGTTCCCAGTGTGTTGGAAGATTGCTAACGTTACGCCAATCCCTAAAAAAGGAGAAGCTACTAACCCTGAAAATTATCGCCCAATCGCAATATGCTCTGCACTTTCCAAAGTGATGGTATGGTATGGGGTATGGTAAATTTCCATCTTGTAAGGTATTTGGAGTCCAACAGCTTACTCAACGACCGGCAGTATGGGTTTCGTAGAGGCCGCTCTACGGGAGACCTACTAGCCCTCCTCTCGGAGAAATGGTGTAATTCAGTCCACCATTTCGGCGAAAGTAAGGTGGTGGCTCTAGATATCTCCAAGGCATTTGATAGAGTGTGGCATGGTGCACTTTTGTCAAAATGTATTGCCATTGGTGTCGGTGATAATTTCTCTCGTTTCTTATCGAGTTTCCTCAGGGATCGCACTATAAGAGTTGTTATAGATGGGATCTCATCAAATGAGTTCAAGTTAAATTCAGGGGTACCGCAAGGTTCCGTTCTTTCGCCAAGTCTATTCCTTATCTTCATAAACGACCTTCTATGTAAAACTTTCAACCCTATCTACTCTTTCGCGGACGACAGCAGCATTTGCCATTCTTTCTCATTCAGCAATAGACCTAGTCTGCCGCAGGTTGAGGTCATGCGTCAAATAATGAATGAGACTTTAAACTATGATTTAGAAAAAATTTCTGAATGGGGCCATGTGAACAGGGTCGACTTTAACGCCCGTAAGACCCAATGTTGCATGGTTACACACAGACGTATGACCGAAAATGCTGTTGCCTCTGTAACTATGGGGGGTATAAATATTAAGGAATCAGATGCTCTTGATGTTCTTGGCATGAAAATACAGTGTGATGATGTTCGTTGGACTGAACACATTTTTCAAATTGCAAAAGAAGCATTCAAGTGCTTCGGCTTTTTGAAACGGTGCAAACAATATTTCACCCCATCTGACCTCCTTACTATTTATACCACCTATATCCGTCCGAAAATGGAATACAACTCTCATGTATGGGCCGGCGCTTCAAAGTCTATTTTGGGGCTGCTCGACCGCGTACAGGAGAGGGCGAAAAAGCTCATCGGTGACAGTAGGGTATCCAACTCTATTGATTCATTGGAGCATCGACGCAATGTGGGGTGCATTTCATTGTTCTATCGTTACTACAACGGAATGTGTTCTAATGAAATTAGGGAACTTGTTCCTGAAACCCGCACATATGTACGTACAATACGTGCCTTATTTAGAGCACATCCTTTTGTGGTCGATTGGCCAATGCATCGCACTACGCATTACAGAGAAAATTCCTTTTTTAGCCGCACTGTTCGTATGTGGAATCAACTACCTGCGGAGGTCTTTCCTGTCACTACCAGCGTGGGAAGATTTAAATCAAATGTACACAGACACTACTCCCTCTATCCTCCTTCCCTATAACCTATTTTCCTAGTTCTAGCACAATGCACTGCATGAGTAGGGGTTATCCCCTGAGTGCTGGTCCTATTTAAAAAAAAAAAAAAAAAAAAAAAAAAAAAAAAAAAAAAGCTTACCATCTACATCTTACGCACACACTCAAACGTACATTATGAAAAATAACAAGCATAGACGCATCAACACTACTTTTTTTTAGTGTTTGCTACGAACAAGAAGACTTCGCGACATCGCTTGTAAACACTCATATACACGAACATCAATACATCCATCGGGCTTCGCTTATTAAACGACATCATTTATTATCCGTTTAGCACAGTGATGCGACGAATGTCAATATTTGATATTCGCGAATGCGAATACGAATACGAATACGAATATTTGAAACGATATTCGCGAATACGCCTGCAATATGAAATATTAAAAAATAGTTATGAAAGAAAACTTCATACTCCTGTTGGCGTACTTAAAAGTTAATAAAAACTACCCAAAATATTAATGATCGTCAGTAAATAATATTTGAAAATGATACAAAGCACAAATTTCTATAAAAAAAATTAATGGATTCGTACAAACTAAAATTTTTATCCATTTACATATTTAAATTTAGTTTAGGGGTTATGCATTTATTTATTTAATTTTTTTGGAAAAATATTCGTATTCGCCTGAATTTGACGAATACGAATGATTTGTATTCGCATTAAAAACGGACGAATATTCGGCAATTCAAATACGAATACGAATATTCGTGCATCACTAGTCTAGTTTAGTATAATACATGGTACGACAATACATTTAAAAAACAAGACGTATTTACGTTTCAAGACTGTTTACGCAGCCCTCTAACTTTCAAGATAGTAAACAAGTACCATTGTTCAATGCTTGGCTTCAACTTCACAAATATTATTATTGAGCCTTTGAAAAACTATTGGAAAATACATTCTTAACGAAAACACACAACAATAAGTATTAATAAAAAAAAAACCGACTGCGCCCAACTTTGGACCGTTAGATATCCTAAATGGTCTAAAATAAGTTTTTAATGCTCATTCAATATGCACCAAAAACTTAAAAATTGCGCTAAGAAGTCAACAAATATGCTCTTAAAAATAAAATAAATTGATTTATTTGTGATTGAAATTATGTATATTTTTAATTCAAAACATTTGCATATAAAATAAGACAAAAAAAAGGAAACAAAATTTACAAAGAATAACTGTGTTTCAAATGCAGGTTAAAACAAAATTACCATACAAATTTTGGCTAAAACAAATAATACAAATTAATTTTTATTGGATGTGCTCGCGTAATAATTTAGCTTCAATTTCAAAAGATCACGATAACAGAATTCAGGCTTTTTTTAACTGTATTTTGGATAAATAAGACACGATTTTTATTTATATTTTTTATTGCCATAAATAACTAAATATTGACCTAGAATTTCAAATAAAAATCGTTTCTAAGTTTCTGTCAATGTTCCTTAAACATTTAAGCTGAAAGTACATAACACGCGTTAGTGTGCGTGCGAGCTGTAGGCATCTGTCAAAAAAAGTTGAAATAGTGCTTTTGCATACAACAAGTTACATGCGAAACTCTTTGGCGCGTTTGCCGCAGAAAGTTGGTTATCTTTCAACTTTTTAACGCGTTGTATTGTTTTGACAACTAGTCGACAATAAAAAACAAAAAATTTAAAAAAATTAGAATCATGGAGTAAAAACTTATTGAAGAGTTTGAAAAACATACAGTATTGGATAAAAAAGGATTTGAATATGTTCCAAGTCCATTTTTCAATGTAAAATTAAGTAGAAATGTTGTTTATAACGCGTGTTGTGTTACTTGCCATTTTCCATGCTTGTAGACGAACTGACGCGTGTTATATACTTCTACCTTTACTCGTTGCAGAGTCCGTCACAGATAGCAAAACTGAATTTGTATTGATATTGTATCGTCCGGAAAACTGCGTGTATAAGAAAAATTTATACGCTACATAGAAAATTGAAACAGAGATTTAGATGGCGAAAAAAAATTTGACCAACGCCTTAATTTGTAACAATATTAACCGAGATAGCACCTTAAAATTTTTTTTATAAAAACTTTAAATATTATTTCGAAAATGAAATTTTAATAAATTTAAAAAAAAAATTTATAATTTATAATTTTTTTCTAAATAAAAAAATTCTATGAAGTGTCAAAATATGACCGAAGGGCGTAAATTATGCTTTAAAAATTAGAAAATATGGTAAAACTATGCGTGTAAGACTGATATATGCAAAAACATGCCTTAAAGGCTAAAATATGCAAAAATATGCACTAACAAATCAATGCCAAAATTCATAAAAAGTTCTGAAACGGACAAATATCTTGTCTTCGCATTAATACGTCACAAAATAAAAAACATGCAATTGCATATGTGACGCGCAAAATAGAAAGGGACCTAAGGGTAAAAACCTGTTTTGTTCAGGAGAGCCATTTTAAAGATTTAAATACGTGTATCTTTGGTGTACCATCACTTAATAAAACGAGCATATCTCTGGGAGGGAACACTTTTGGGGCATGGGATCGGTCTCATTCGATCCTCAGATGTTGTCCACATCAAAAAAAAAAAAAAAAAATAAAAGAAAATAGATTTTTTTTACCCTTAGGTCCCTCCCTTTCTCTATGCGCTGTCACATGTTTGCAATTTCCCTGGTCATTAGGAATGAAAAATCATAAGAGAAACCTTAAGTCCCTATTTACACTGTGCAAGTCTTATTGCTAAGCTGATTAGTTTATTAGAAGAGAGAGACGGGGGGAAAAGAAACGTTGCTGTTCCCCTCGTCTCTCTCTCCCTGAAACTAATCAGCTTAGCAATAAGACTTGCACAGTGTGATTTGGGACTAAGATGATTTTTAAGTACCTGTCGAGTGATACTTGAGGAGCTGGCGAACAAAACCAGACTAGTCCCGTTAACTGTTTTTACAGGACAGGCAAATTACTGAACTTTTTAGATAGGGACAAACAAGGAAAAGTCAGTTTGCGTTATTTTTTTTTTTTTTTTTTAAGTAGAATCGAACTGGTTTTGAATTAAAATATTTCGTGACTTGAAGAGTCCGAAAAAAAAAATTAAAAAAGAAATCATTAACTGAGGACATGTCAAGTTCTGTTCGCCAGCTCCTCACTTATTTTGATATAGTTCGACTACTTCTTTTTTTCGTATTTACAAAATTTCGTCTGTTGGCCGCCATATTGAGTTTTGACTACTGTCATACCATTAGTGACACTCTTATGCCCATTTTTTCAGTTGGTAATCAAACCGTAATTATTTTTAAGTTCTAATTTAATACGAAATTGTGTTTTTGAGTGCTTATTTAAATAATAATTAAATGCCCAACCTTGCGAAATTAAACACTACTTAAGTTTTATGATTGTACCATATGTTTTTATGCGTGTGTGTGTTTTGTTTACTGGAAACATTCACATGAGCATCATGCGGTCGTATTAAAAAGAATTTCGTTTAAATTTCATAAATACAGGGTGGACCAAAATAAACCAAGGGGTGTAAAAGTTTAATAACTTTTTTGTTTATTATTTTTTTTTATTTTTTCTTTCAGATTATATATACAACATTTGGAGAATTTATAATGGAGAGGTTCACAACTGAACAGAGAACCAGAACAATAGAATTTTATTATTTAAACCAGAGATCAATTATTTTAACGCAAAGAGCATATCGTCGACATTTTAACGTCAGAATTTCGCCCTCTGAAGCGATGATTCGTTGCTTAGTTAATCGTCATCACCAACATGGCAGCGTAAGAGATTTGCCTCGAACCGGTAGACCACGTTTAAGTCGCACTGCGGAAAATATTGAACGAGTACAGCAAAGTGTTAACGAAGCACCAGAAACATCTGGCAGAAGGCGTTCTGCTCAGCTAGAAATGTCTCGTACGTCACTACGGCGCATTTTAAAAAAAGATTTACAGTTATACCCATATAAGGTACAATTGGTCCAAGAATTAAAACCCGCAGATCATCGGCAACGTCTAAATTTTGCAGTTAAATTTCAAGAGCGAATAATTTCTCGAAATTCGGAAATTATTTGGCCAGCGCGATCGCCAGATTTGACAGCACCCGACTATTTTCTTTGGGGTTTTTTGAAGGAGCGAGTGTATGTGAACAAGCCAGAGACAATCCTTGAACTCAAGGCAAACATTGTTGCAGAAATTCGAACGCTACAGCCACAAGTTTTGAAAGATGTTATGGAAAATGCTCTAAAAAGAGCCCATCAGTGCGAAGCTGAAAACGGTGGTCATTTAAGAGACATCATTTTTCATACTTAGTGTAAAAAAATTTCCATTTTGTATATTATATAATCTGAAAGAAAAAATAAAAAAAAGTTAATAAACAAAAAAGTTATTAAACTTTTACACCCCTTGGTTTCTTTTGGCCCACCCTGTATATAACATATACAGTACAAAGTTTCATATCATGGAATAAAGTAATATAAAAAGTCATTATGATGTTCTTTTGGTCTCATAAAATGAGTTTTTATGCAATTTAATTTTCTACATGTTGATAACCTAACTTTTTGTTTACATTAAACAGCTGCTGTTTGAAAAGCCTTCAAAAATACTGGGAAATTTTGCAGTGCTACCGTACTTTCAACGTAATTTAATAAGAACTTTAAATAACCACTGAAAAAATGAAATCGTATTTAATTACAACTTAATTTTAAATAAAAATTAGCTAATTACGTACTTAATTTTTAAGTTAAAAACTGGGGGTTAGGATTAAGACAAAATCTATTAATGTAAGAATCATCAAAACGGGTCGACACATTCGGTTTATATAGTGCCGCTAAGTAACACGGCATGCATACATACATACATACATACATATGTGCATATATACATAAATACCTACATTCATACATACATAGGCTGATAAACACAATACCCTTCTTTGCGTCGCGCAGCCGGGTAAAAAGAGTTTATTATCGCTGGTCGTCGTCGGCTTCCTAATGTGGGTGTTCTGCAAGGCCTGCAAGATATTTTCTTGAATATACAAATAAAACAAATAAACAGTTTTGCACTACTGCACAGCAGCGTGCGTCAAAAGGAAAAACATATCAAAAAACCACATAAAAATATTATGAAAATAATTCTTGTCAACACCCAAAAGTATCTCTAAATAAACAAAATTATATATTTTTATATGATGTTTATGGCAACAAAAACCAGATAAATATACATATTAAGAAATTAAGAAGCAAATAAAAACATAAATAACAACATTTAGTAGCTAAATAAACAATTTTTTTTATAGCAAACACCTTCATTCACTGCAAGATGAAAAAAAAAAACTAGAAATTTTCCTAAGACCGCCCAGTCTCTTCTGATTCACTCAAGTGGCATGGGAAAGAAAAAAAGTGTTTTTGATGAAATAATTTTTAGATCTATGGCTATAAAAAGACAACCAAATGACATTTCGTGATCTGGTGACATATATTATGGCAGAGATTATAAAAAAGTACCAATAATCAATCCATTAATGAGCTTCGTATTGCCTATTATTTGGTCTATTATTTTTGACTTTTATGCTTAGGCGAAAAATAAAGATAAAAAGATTACTACAAATGATGGATTGGAAGTAAAACTTTGTTTGTTAAAAAAAAAATAACTGCGCACAGTGTGGGATTTTGGCAAAAAAAAAAAAAAAACTCAAATAATTCTGCAGTTTATAAATAGGCTGTGCGATTGTATTTAAATTGCATAGTATATCTCAGGTTATTACCTGATATAACAAAACAAATACATATTCATATTTTTGAATAACCCGCATCTCCTTGCAGTAGAATAAGAGGTTTCTCTTAAGATAAAGTAATAATGAAAAAGACATTAGACGTCTTCGACAAAAGGATGCTGTAAAAGTTTTATTTAATCGTGCCGTAACCGCCAAAAAAGCTTTAAGGCGGTTTCAGACTATAATACTTGTATTAATACTTTTGACGAAAATGCTTCCCTGATCTAATTTCTGTTTAAAAAAAATCAATGGTTGCATTTCCACAAAAGTATTAATACTTGTATTATAGTCTGAACCGCCTTTAGCAACATAGGTCGGAAAAATGTACCAGTAGTTAAGGCTCGTAATAATATTTTCCACTAAAAGTTCTCCTTTACGTAGAGAACGAGTGTCACTAAAGACACGTCAGATGTCAAAATTCAATATGGCGGCCAACAGACGCCATTTTGTAAATCCGAAAAAAATAAAAAGTCGGCGAACTATATCCAAATGGGTATTATTCCAGAGCTTTTCTTAAATCATCTTAAGGTTTCTCTTATGATTTTTCATTTGTAATGACCATTTAGGATATTGTTTTTCAAATTTGTACTAAAAAGGAGAGTAAATTGACTACAATGCAGTTGAATCTTGATATCCCAATAAGCAATTTTGCTTGAAATCAAGTGCAAAATAAGTTTTATTCCAGCCACACAGTCAATTGTCAAGGGTTGAATTATGCTTGATTTACACTTTAATTCAATAGCATTCTCCAGTGAAAAGGGAACTTGAATTCAATGCGAACAATTCAGTTGTAGTACAGTGTAATTCAAGCCTTGAATTAAACTACAATTAAACCTTGTATTACAATTGAATTCAAGTGTATTTCAAGCTGCAAAAAAAGGCTATCAAAATAGAAATCAAAATGCAATTCCTTTGTTTTTCTAATAATAATTTTTTGCACATCTGCCTTCGCTATTGTTTTCGCAATCTTAATCACTTTTTTTCCAAATTTACTTTTTTATTTATTTCTTTTTGATATTTTCACCACAATTTCTGTTTTAATAATAAATAAACTATGTATTTGACAAGGTTTGAACACATATTCTGTTGTTTAATTTTTTTATTTAAAAATATATTCAAACTTGAAAATTACTTGCAATTCAACTTTAATTCAACTTTGTTTCCAGTTCAATTTCAAGTGCTTAAATTTTAATTTTTTTGATTGCTTATTGAGATATATCAAAAAAAAAAACTCGTGTAAACGGGTATAGATTTTACAAAGATTTTAATTGAAATCTGATCATTTGCAGGTGCAAATGACTGTCCTATAAGAAACTTTTTCAAAAACAAAACTAAAGGTATTACGAATGTGTTGTCAATTTTACTTTTCTACTATATTAATATTTAATTTTAAATTTCCCTCGATATCAAATGGCGTAACTTGCTCCCTTCGCCGGTCCGATATAAAAAGCCTAAGAAACAAATTTGACGAGCAAATAAAAGAAACCAGACAGACAGACATTACCAACAAAAAAAATTGTGTGTTCTGTGTATGAAAATGATTTTCTAAGAAAATTTATTTTCATACAAAAATGAATAATGTGGCGATTTTTTGTTTTTGCAAATTTTAATTGAAATAATTAAATATATTCTTGTTACATTTCCTAACGACTTTTTTAAGTTTCTAATTCATCTCACATTAAATTGTCATTGAGTTGATAAATCTTATTTCTTGATATATTTTTTATATTAAAACAATTTCGTAGATGAAAAGTCTATGCAGACTTTTCTTAAAACCATAGTCTGCGAAATAAAATCTAGACATCATTTAATGTTCTTGTCTATATTGTGATTTTTGTCTTCGATTTTTTTTTCAATTTAAATTAATTAAAATGCAATATTGCCTAGTAACATACAAACGTACTCGTATGTATGAAATAGAGCCCTGCACAAGAGCACTCACAACAACTTTTAAGTCATGAGGGATTTTTTAAGTGCTTTACTACAGCGAAATCTACTAAAACAAACAAACGCTAAACAATACTGTTTGTCAGAAATTTGTTTCAGTTATTGCAGGTAAAGGAGTAAAGAAGAAAATACTTCGAGACGAAAGAATTTATGATGCTTGCTTCACGTTATGTACATGATTTTTTTATTTTTCTGCGCACATACAAAGGCACACATGCATTCACATTACTAGTGTGCGCTTGCCTTACAAATCCACCCTTAGACACATAATACAAGTAGCTTATCATCTACATCTTGCACACACAAACACACACACTCAAACGCACAATATGCAAAATAACAAGCATACGCGCACCAACACTACTTCTTTTGATTGCTTGTTATGAACAAGAAGTCTTCGCGACATCGCTTGTAAACAATCATATACACGAACATCAATACATGCATCGTGCTACGCTTATTAAACGACATCATTTATTATTGGTTTAGTATAATACATGGTACGACGATAAATGTAAAAAAAACAAGACGTATTTACATATCAAGACTTTCTACGCAGGTCTCTATTATGAAATGAAACACGCCAACGCATACAGAGCATAAATTTAATTTTCTAGTATGTTGTTGCATGCATCAAACTAAATATGAAAGTACATGCTACATACGTAGTGTGTGGCACGAGATTATGTGCAATATTTGTTTATTGTGGTGGCTGTGGATTCTTGGGATAAATGTGTGGTAAATTTTCCCTGTGTGTACTCGTATTTACAAGCATGAAGAGTTTTTGCATTTAATATTTTTTTTTTTTTGTTATTTTTTGTTTTTGTGTGACATGAGTCTGTTGTCTAAAATGTGTGATCTTTTTTTTAGAATTTTGCCTTGTTTGTGGCAAGATGAACAATAAGAAAACAACAAAACATACATACATACTGACATAAGCAGCCACACTCACACAATCTTGGTTTACGTTGCCTGGTATTGTGTAAAATAAATATGTAAATATACATGTATGTGGCATGAACAGCAAAATCTTGCAACCTGTTGCCTACACAAAAACACAAAAGATACGCTGAAAATGTATTATAAATTAAATTTAAATTCTTAACAAATTCGCCTCAAGAGTTGTTAAATATAAATACAAAAGGATAATCCTTTTATTCTCAGGGACTTACGTGTTGCGTAAAATAGTTTATTATTTAAATGTATAAAAAATAAAAGCAAACGGCAACACTGTTAAGTCTATTGTTTTCTTAAAACACTATTTTTTTAAAGCTGTCTTTAAATTTCTATTTAAATTTCTTAAGTGCTTTCAAAATGTTAAGCATCTGCTTTTTGCGCCCTTTTCTGTCAAGTATCGGAGAAGCGAAAAATTTTTAGGTTTGATAATCTGAAAGAATTTCGTTGCTGTTACGTTGGAATTTAGTTGTAACACATTTTATTTTTCTGTATTTTCCTATTCATTTGTCGGCAGCATATTTTTTTCCCAAAAGAATTTTTCAAAATTCTTTGCACTATGTCATGATAAAATGTTATAAAATTCTTTGCTCTTTTTTTTTTTGCTGGTGTAGTGGTGCTCACTGCCACGTCGAGCATAAAACAAACAGAAAATCAACAAAGGTTGCAAATAGAATTTCATTAAAAAAAACACATTTTATTTAACATTTTTAGTTAAATTTTAACATTTTATTTAATAATTTTATTTAAATTTATTTCGTTTGATATTTCTATTTAAAAGCAAATTGTTACACTGGGTAACTCAGAAAGTTCTAACGGCTGATTCTGAAGGAGGAGCACAATAAATTTAAGCATCATGGTCACACCCGTCACAATGGAATTACCCACATACAAATCTGTATACACACTTTTTAATTTTTATTTAATTTTTTGTGCTTTTTTACATACATATCGTCGCCTTAGAATTGATTTAAACCATAAGCCACAAAGTTGGAGTGGATGAGATTTACATGGGACTTTTCGCAAAATATACTCGATGGATTTCTGTTGTATTTGCACAACTGCTTCCGATACAAGTTTTGAAGAAAAATTTTAATTTTTGTTAACTTTCATGACTGAAGTTAGAATTTAATATTACTTTGTTGTTAAATTAAGAATACGTTTTGTGCCCCATACACAACTTTCCTTAATTTATTTTCAAAAACTAGCTTTTTGTGCTCCATACGTATACTTGACTGCTGTGAATTGAGAATTTTGTTGTTTTGTTTATTTTTTTTTCTGTCTAAGACAAATAAGTCAAAGCCGCCGCAATATTTTTAACTAACTATTTAATATAAATATTGAAACTAAATGATTTCTGTTATACTCAAACATGCATAATTAAGGTTTCCCATCTAAAAAAATATGTATGGAGCATATATTATATCCCATATATAGTTCGGATCCGAAAAATGAGGGTATATGGGCATATATGATTATATATATTCATACATTTTCATACATCTACATATGTGTAAATATTTCCTCTACAGTTCATATTCAAGCGTACTGCTGTGCAATAAATTAAATTACTAAAATTGCTTTTTTTATATTTTGAACAGGGAGGTTGTATTTAATGAAACATTTGTTTGTCAAAAGTCGATTATTTAAAAAACACAAAACTCATATTCGTACATAAAATTTAATTTAAGAAATCATATTAAAAACTAATGCAATCAATTATAAAATCAAAAATAATCCATCTAACAATAGTTTTCAATATAATATTTTGCAGTAATATGAGCTTTGTTTCTTATCTAGTGAATTTTGTTATTTTCTATAAAATTAATGACTGGATTATCCTTTTTATTATTTGATATATTGAATGGGGCCACAATGTATAAAATCATACAAGAATGTTTTTTTTTCGTAACAAAAGTTTTAATTTTTTTAAAGGTTGAGGCTGTACGAATATAAACTTTGCATACCGTATGTATTTTATAATGGATTTCTAATTCACCAGTGATAAAATACCAAGCTTTTTGATTGCAAAAATGATCTTAACCCAACTAAAAAAATTATATATGGTCCATATATTTTTAATATATGAATGTACATAACTATATATGAATATGTATGAATTCATGTATGGAAATGTATGGGATTATACATGGCGAAACTATTATGTATGAACTAATATATGGAGTAATATATGAAACGTATTATAATACATTAGCTCATATATGGAAATTTAATTATGAAGCTCTTCATATGTAGATTCATATATAGAAATAAGATTTAATATATCGAGCCATATAAGAATGTATCCATACATGATATCTCACATACCAGCTAAAAAAATATGTATGGAGCATATATGATATCCCATATATGGTTCGGATCCGAAAAATGAGGGTATATGGCCGTATATGATAATATATATTCATACATTTACATACATGAACGTGTGTATTCCCTATATATTATGCAAAGTTGATATTTATACTCCCTTGATTAAAAAAAGCGCACTGCTGTGCAATAATTTAATTTACTAAAATTACTTTTTTTAAATTTTGAACAGAGAGGTTGTATGAAATGAAACATTTGTTTGGACAAATAATGAAAAACGAACTAAAAGTCATTTCATTCCTCATTTTAAGTCAAAAGGTGAATCAATTATTTAAAAATCACAAAAATCACATTCGTACATAAAATTTAATTTAAGAAATCAGATTAAAATGTAATGCAATTAGTTATAAAAGAAAAAATAATCCGTCTAACAATAGTTTTCAATATAATTTTTTGCAGTAATATCAACTTTGTTTCTTATCTAGAGAATTTTGTTATTTTCTATTTTTCTATAAAATTAATGACTGGATATCCTTTTGATTATTTGATATATTAAATGGGGCCACAATGTATAAAATCATACAAGAATTGTTTTTTTTTTTTTTTTTTTTTGTAACGAAAGTTTTTCCTTTTTAGACGTTGAGGGTACGCCTGTAAACTTTGCATACCGTATGTGTTTTCTAATGCATTTCCAATTCACCAGTAATAAAATACCAAGCTTTTTTGATTGCAAAAACATCTTATGTGAGATATCATGTATGCATACATTCTTATAGGACTCCATATATTAAATCTTATTTCTATATATGTGACGCGCAAAATAGAAAGGGACCTAAGGGTAAAAAACGGTTTTGTTCAGGAGAGCCATTTTAAAGGTTTAAATACGTGTATCTTCGGTGTACCATCACATCATAAAACGCGCATATCTCTGGGAGGGAACACTTTTGGGGCATGGGATCGGTCTCATTCGATCCTCAGATGTTGTCCACATAAAAAAAAGTGAATTGATTTTTTTACCCTTATGTCCCTTTCTCTATGCGCTGTCACATATGGATCTACATATGAAGAGCTTCATAATTAAATTTCCATATATGTGTTCATATATTATAATACATTTCATATATTAGTCCATATATGAGTTCATATATAATAGTTTTGCAATGTATAATCACATATATTTCCATACATGAATTCATACATATTCATATATAGTTATATACATTCATATATTAAAAATATATGGGCCATATATAATTTTTTTAGCTGGATTCTTTTATTTTATTTCATGTAATCGGCGGCTGCGTCTAGGTG
Organism: Tachina grossa; assembly: GCA_949987645.1. NCBI lineage: Eukaryota > Metazoa > Arthropoda > Insecta > Diptera > Tachinidae > Tachina > Tachina grossa. Next base: position 212,061,767 of record OX465274.1, read on the forward strand.
ATGATGTTTTTGCTTAACAGTCCCCTTTAAATTTTTCGGACGGCACCTTCTTTTTTAGGGTTCCGTACACCAAAGGTGAAACGCTACGCTGTCCGTCACAGGCTATTTTCTCAGGAACCATAAGAGATACGGACCTGAAATTTGGACAGAGTATGTAGAACCACATGAGAGTTAAAAATTAAAGGGTTTTCCAAGACAAGCAACGAAAAATTTTAAAGTCCCATGTTATACACATACAAACAATTGTGTGTACATATCGCTCATTTACTTCAATAGTGGCACAACTCAAAAAAACCAGTTTTGCAGAAAACGCGTTTTAAGTTTTTATTTTGTATACAACTCAATGGAGAAATGAAAAAAAATTCTTCTCTCAGGAGGTGATGGTACAAGCTATTTATATGAAATTTTTACACAAGATAAAATACAAAATGCCGCATTTTTCTGCATTATTAACTCAAAAAACTCATTTTTTGAGTTATGCCACTATTGAAGCAAATGAGCGATATGTACATTGACACTTGAAATTTGTAAAATTAGGCCGGGTTTACATCTGTGTGACATGTGCCACACAAGCGAAAAAAAAGCGTAACCACTAATTACTAATGAAAAACAGTTTGATTCAGACACGTATTTATTAAGTTAAACAGTTTCATACATAACCAATAGACAATTTTATAGAATCTAACATGATTGGAAACAGTTTAAATCAATAAATACATGTCTGAATCAAACAGTTTTGCGTTAGTAATTAGTGGTTATGCTTTTTTGGACATTTGGTACACAAGAAATGCCACATGTAAACTCAGCCTTAGTGAAAAAACTCCAAAAAACCGAAAAAAAATTGCCAAAACGAGAAAAAAAGTGCTAAAACTAAAAGAGGGCCAAAACTTAAAAAAAAATCGCCAAACCCGAAAAAACGCTCAAAACCGAAAAAACCCAAAAACGACAAAAATGCTAAAACTATATTTTATATAGGCTAAAGTTTGTATTGAATTACATACCTAGTGTCCTTACGGAACCCTTCGTGCGCGGGTCAAAGTCGCACTTCACTGAATTTATTCATTATTCATTTCTTATAGAAATGAAGCAAATCAAGAGTTAACTTTACTTCATATGTTTTTCATGAAGAATTTGACGCAATAGCCAAACAGTGGCGTGTACAGTAAAACAATACTTATTAAACCTAAAAATAGTGGATGTGGGGTAAAATGAATGCTTAATATATCGGACACCATGATAACATAACAAATTTAGTTAAACGCGTTTTTGATTTAGAAAGAGGGTAATCAAGATATATGTATATGTATATTCCATACCTAACTCATTTTTTTTTTATTTGATTTGATTTGATTTGATTTGACTATTCTGGCGCGGCGATATGCTCAATTAAACAGTTTTTTCATGCATTTTTAGCATAGACTTAAATAGCCTAAGAGCTAAATATAATATCTCAAGCTAAATCAAAAAACATAAAGCTATATTTAGCTCTAAAAAAACTGTTAATATGGTCACGCTGATCATGACATATGCAACGCAATATGGCAGTTTTTCCTGGTCGCAGAAAGAGTTAGGAACCTAGAGGGCCTCGAGTGGACAGGAAAAGTAGAAAATTTTTCCTTTTTTCACACACAATTTAAACCAAATTCTATTATTAATCGCTCTTAGAGCATTAAAAGATTATTTTTATACACATAGATATGACAATTGTGCCACATCATATCACTGATAAACAAACATGTTGTAGTAGAATGGCTTTTTCATTATTCGTATAACTTATGGCCCATTAATAACGGCCATGATGAGACATGACATCAAAATATACAACTAATAAAGTATTTTTGTTTTTAATATTTACACTTGAACTGCCAAAGAGGAGCCAGAGAATGTCGAGAAAACAAAAACAAATGAATGATTTTTTAAACATTTGATTTGTTGCGTTGAATTTTCTTGTCATTTCCTTTTTAGGATCTTTTACATGTTGTTGTTGCTGTTGTTGTTTTCAAACCAATTTAATATACAATGAATGATCGTCGTATAACCAAACATGTGTTTCTTTTTAGGATTTCGTTCAATTTTAACAGAAAACGTGTTTTATTTTTATGATATTTTTATCATAAAAGGCCAAAAAGCAAAGAAAATTTCTTAAAAGTGAATTGTGTTTAATGTATGTGTGTATGTGTGTTTGCATGTGTATCTATGTGTGCGTAAGTTTTACATGGAGTGGAGCGTTTTCAACAGAAAATATATTAAGAAGCAGGCCATTGTCATTAAGCCCCTTATTTAAAAAAAAAATGTTTGGTATTTTTTGTTTGTTTTTTGTTAAGAGTTGCTTTTAAATGCAAGCAATATATTACACAGGCATACATACGTGTACATATATATATACATCGTATATGCCTAAAATCGAATATTGTGTGAGTTTCATTAATGTCAAAATATCTTAAAGACCAGTCGTGTTAAATTCGCCATATTTTTTTTTTTTTTTTTTTTGAAAGATTGCTGTTTTAAGTGATTTATATGGAAGGAGCTGCCGCAGAATTGCCATGATAGAGAAAATTCCATTAGCCAATTTTCTTCATTAAACGCACTTCGCTCAAAATAGAGTTCCTTGCAGACTGTTCACAGGAGATTAATTTGCTAAGAAGATTCTTAAAAACCGACCTCATATATCTGTAGTTCGATTCACTAACTTATTTTAACGATGATCGCGTCGTTTAGAAACAATAATAGCAGAATTACCGAGTTTTCTATGCAGTATCATTCTTAAAGCAGATGCGCCGTTGTTAACTAAAGGACAATAATTTGTGTAGTGTTATTGAATCGGCAGCAGTCAGCTGTTCAGTTAAAGCATATGGGCATTTCCACAAAAGTTCTTGTTTTTGTCGCGTACGACAGGAAGCAATTAAGCTTGTATTTCAAAGCAATGCGAGTCGATTTTTCTTAAAATTTTAACGGCTTACGCAAATAGGTAAAGAAATAGAAAAAATTTTCGTTCGCTTTGAAAGGACTAGCATATTTGTTTGGTGTCGGGCGCTACAAAAAGTTGACAATCCTGTGGTAATGCCAATATGCTCTTTTAGCAGAGCTCAAGAAATTATTATTTTATTTTTATACAGGGTGGGCCAAAAGAAACCAAGGGGTGTAAAAATTTAATAACTTTTTTTGTTTATTAATTTTTTTTTATTTTTTCTTTCAGATTATATAGACAACACTTGGAGAATTTATAATGGAGAGGTTCACAACTGAACAGAGAACCAGAACAATAGAATTTTATTATTTAAACCAGAGATCAATTATTTTAAGCTCATTTTCATTTGAATGGCTTTGTTAATAAGCAGAACTGTAGGTTCTGGGGTTCTCAAAATCCAAGAGCCATTCATCAACGCCAATTGCACCCCATCAGGTGTACAGTATGGTGTGGGATCACATCTGAAAATGTCATTGGGCCCTACTTCTTCGAAAATGAAGATGGAAGTGCTGTAACCGTAAATGGAGAGCGGTATCGGTTTATGATAGAAAATTTTTTACGTCCTGCTCTTGAAAACAGACCTGGTATGTGGTTTCAGCAGGACGGAGCCACTGCCCATACTGCCCGAGACACAATGGCACTTTTAAGTCAAATTTTTGGAGAGCGAATAATTTCTCGAAATTCGGAAATTATTTGGCCAGCGCGATCGCCAGATTTGACAGCACCCGACTATTTTCTTTGGGGTTTTTTGAAGGAGCGAGTGTATGTGAACAAGCCAGAGACAATCCTTGAACTAAAGGCAAACATTGTTGCAGAAATTCGAACGCTACAGCCACAAGTTTTGAAAGATGTTATGGAAAATGCTCTAAAAAGAGCCCATCAATGCGAAGCTGAAAACGGTGGTCATTTAAGAGACATCATTTTTCATACTTAGTGTAAAAAAATTTCCATTTTGTATATTATATAATTTGAAAGAAAAAATAAAAAAAAGTTAATAAACAAAAAAGTTATTAAACTTTTACACCCCTTGGTTTCTTTTGGCCCACCCTGTATTATAAATAACAATATTGCTTTTATTATTTAAACATTCAATTTAACCTTTATTTCTTAAAATTAAAGATATTAATGAAAAAATTTTTGTGCACCATAGATCACCTAAAAAATGTTTTTCCGGAAGTTTTTCGCTTCACCGGCAGTTTCTGATAGACTGGTCATTAAAAATAACATGTGCGTAAAAATTGCACCGATAGCGTGCAAACCGGCCATGAGCATTGCAGTACAAAAATTTTTCGCCCCATAACTTTCAAATGCGTTGTTTTTCGGAAAAATTTTATATAACCGTTTCGGTGCAGAATAAATAGCACAACATTTTTCCTCTACATAATTTTACCCTAACTATGACCTATTATGGCCCTTTAACTAAGTTTTTTGGGAAGACTTTATTTCAACGGCTCTCGCTAAAAATTGGAGAGCGATAATTATAATGCGTTTTTAGGGTTCCGTACTCCAAAGGTGAAAAGGAACCCTATTGTTTTGGCTACGCTGTCCGTCTGTCCGTCACACGGTATTTTCTCAGGAACCGTAAGAGCTACGGATCTGAAATTTGGACACAGTATGTAGAACCTTGGCCGCTACAACAAAAAATACATGAGAATTAAAAATTAAATGGTGTTCCAAAACGAGCAACGAAAAATGTTAAAATCCCATGTAATATACATACAATTGTATGAACATATGTATATTGAAACTTGAAATTTGTAAAATTAGTCCTAATTTACAATAAGCAAGTCTTATTGCTAAGCTGATTAGTTTTTAGGGGAAAGAGACGAGGGGAACATAAAAGTTTCTTTTCCCTCGTTTCTCTTTCCTAAAAAACTAATCAGCTTAGCAATAAGACTTGCTGAGTGTAAATTAGGACTTAGTGTATTTTTATACAGACTACAACAATTAACACTTAAATTTAAATAAATTAAAATTAAAGGGTGGTCCATCAGTTAATGCAATTTTGACTATGTAATTTTTACAATTTGCTATATCTTGAAAACCGTAAGAGGCAAACACTTGAAAAGACGGTAAAACTAAAAAAACCGAAAATTATAAAATCACCAAACCAAAAAAAAAAAATCGCCAAAAATTAAAACAAATCGCCAAAACGAAAAAAATCACCAAAATTAAAAATAAAATTTCTAACACTAAAATAAATCGCCAAATTCAAAAAAATCGCCAAAATGAACAAAAAACGCCAAAATGAAAAAAACGCCAAAAATCGAAAAAATCGCCAACACGCGAAAATGTCGCCAAAACTAAAAAAATTTTAAATAAAAAAATCGCAAAAATGAAAAAAATCGCAAAAATAAAACATAAATCGCCAAAATGAAAAAACGCCAAAAACCGAAAAAAATCGCCAAAACAACAAAATAAAGTGTCAAAACTAAAAAAAAAGAGCCAAAACTTAAAAAAATCGCCAAAACAAGAAAATAAAGTGTCAAAACTAAAAAAAGAGCCAAAACTTAAAAAAATCGCCAAAACCGAAAAAACGCAAAAACCGCCAAAACTAAAAAACCTAAAAGACCCCAAAAACGAAAAAAATGTCAAAACTATATACTATATAGGATGAAGTTTGTATTAAATTACATATCTAGTGTTCGTACGGAACCCTTCGTGCGCGAGTCAGAGTCGCACTTTACTGAATTTATTATTATTTTATAATGTGATATCTGTAGATTATATAGCCCCATTACATTTGGTCAAAATATGTATCATTTAATAATATAACGATGAAAACATCTAATACCAGTTTATTATAAGCTTTGTTATGTATTTGGAAATTATCCTAGAGCTCGTGATCCATTGCATAAGTATATCTACACCCAAATATGATCGATGAGGAAATTATATTTTTTCTTTAAAAAAAATCTACGTATGTATTTTACACCTTGCAACGAAATCTACAAAAAGGCCACAGCTGAAAAATAATGTATGTGCATATGTATTTACGTAATTTTTACTTTAAAAAATTATCGTTTATAGTATAAAATATTTTAATCAATTTAATTTAATTTAATATCCTCTGTTTGTGCACAAAAGACCGTAAGAGTGCAATTGTGATACTACGTACGGTAAAAAATTTATTTTATTTACATACATAAATAGATACATACATATAATGGGAAAAATGTTGATAAGGTGAGGTAAGTGGAGTATAAATGTACATTTGTATCTACATATATTTACATATACATAGATAAATACGAGAATGTGTGTAATGTGAAACCTTGACACTTATCCAATTCATTTGTCACAATTGTTTATTTTTATTTTTTTAATTTCACTTGCGGTAATCAGCTGTATAGTATGTACTTTATTGTATGTGCATAATAGAACTTATGCTGGCTACAAACTATGGCCAAAAAAAAAGCTTAAACGACGCATTTTTAACTTATTTTTTTTTTTTTTAAGAAAATCGATTATTTATGATCGTAAATAACCAGTTTTCGCCAAAAAAAAATTAAGTTTAAAAATTATTTCACTTAAGTTTTTTTTTTGGTAGTCATGGTACGATATGCGAAACACGAAACGAAAAGTGATTTTCGCTAATATGAACACAAATCAAATGAATGAATGTCACGCGCATAGAAAGACAAACGATATCAAGCCGAATAGAAGTTAAAAAATTATTTTAGCTATTAAACAAAGTCAAACAGAACAAAATGTGTTAAGTACATAATATTCACGTATTTGAGTATAAAATTATTACACTTTAACTACATATTCCGATTATTAGCAACTGTTTGAGTGTCTGTGTGTGTGTGTGTGTGTGTTTTATTATGGTTTTGCTAACAATACATACATATCGTCATATAAAATCGAAAAAGTTTATGGGGAAAACTAAAGCTTAAATTAGACGTGCACAAAAAATTCAATTAGCTATGGCTATATGGCGAGTAGTGTTTTTCATACGGGATTTCATGGGAAAATTTTGCCGGGATCCCGCACATTTTGTGAGAAAGAAATCCCGGGAAATTTGTGCGGGAATTCCCGGAATTTTTTTGATTTTATTATACAACTTTAGTTGGCATGTACACATTCCTTGATGAGTCTCGTTATTCACTTTATTAATGAAATGGTGCATTCTTAGAGGCCTTCATTTGCCAAAACCGGAACGCGACGTTCAAAATTTAATTCTGCAACAATTCATAAAGTAATAACAAATTTTTAAAACCCCCGACTTTTTTCAGAAAAGATGTTACATCTTCTAAACGGCTAGACCGAATATTTTCTTCAAACATAGCTAAGAACCCTCTCGATCAAGTCATCTTTCAAACAGAACAAACTAAATGAAAATCGGTCAAGCCGTTTGGCCTGTACGTGGACACGGACAGACACACAGATCCACAGACACACACTACAAACTTATAACAGCCCTTTTTTAGTCGGGGGTTAAAAACAGAAATACGCAAGGAAACAAAAGAAAAATTACGAAATAATTACAGATTCTCTTTGACAAAAAGAACGATTCTGTTTATGTTTATTCTGTACTAAAGTTCTATTTCCAAAGAAATATTTTGTAATATTTCTTTAATAATATATTTGTTCTTTTTTTTTGCGTTAAATCAATTCATTTACATATAACTGGAATTGTATTAGTTTTTTTACTAATCGTCGGGTGTTTATTGGTTTGTCGCAGTAATAATGTATTTTAAATATACTGTGTGGCAAACCAATAGCCAACCAACATAATGTGTTTATAAAACGTTATTATTTAATCGATCTCATGAATTATAATTTGGTTTTTGTTGAAAAAGATAAAATTAAAAAATATTTTGTATTGTTTTGCACTGGGCGGGAATTCCCGGAATTCCCGGGAAACCGAAAAGTCCTTCTCGCTTTACCGGGAAATAAAAAAGTCCGGTAAAAGAAAAACTCTTAATGGCGAGTCACCTATAATCAAATACAGTGTTGCCCATACGTTTGGTTTCAACAGCTGTTTTCTATAGTTTTGGTTATGGCACGTCTGGCTGAACCTTAAGTTCTTAACCAAGAAAAGTAGTAATGCCCCCGCTTAAGCCGCGTTCAGACTATTATACTTTGTATTTATACTTGTCAAATATTCAAATAATACGTGCAAGTGTGATAGTCTGAACACAAAATGTCATCAAAGTGGCAAATAATACGATAAAAATTTTGACATCCCATAAGACTTTTTCGTTTTTAGAAAATTTTCTAAACGATAATACTTTTCATTAGATCAGGGTTGCATTTTCACACAAACCAAATTTCCAAGTCGGTTGTTTCGCCGCCGATAGCGTGTCGTCATTGATGTAATGTTTTGTCATATGTATATCGGCTCAAAATTTTGAATAAGTGCATCGTATGGAAGTATTGACATCATTTTTTAACGTTTTTGTAATATCTTTTCTTAAATTTTGTCTATTATTTAAGAATATTTTTAACTGCCGCATTTTTTCAAGTGCCGGCACGTCCCCCATGAAACCGCTTTGTCGCCGATAGTCAATGAATAGCACAGATATTTTCATTGAACAGCTGTTTTGATTTCTATTTTCTATTATTTGAAGTGTGATAGTCTGAACACAATATGTGATTTTACGTTAGATTTTTTGACAGTCGCAACGAATGTATTTAGAGTTCTGTATCGTAAAATGTGATGAAAGTATTAATACTTGTATAATAGTCTGAACGGGGCTTTAGAGATTGAGAGGAATTAAATTGACGTCTAACAGCTATATCTGGCCATATGTTTGTTGTACTTGTTTTTATAAAAAAAAATGTTTCTTTCCTAAAAAAATACAATTGAAAATTTTGAAGCTTGAAGGAAACTATCATTTCGTTTTTTACGCATAAAAATAAATGACTACTGGGGCGGGGTACTAAATGAATGAGTGAACGAGTGAGTGAGTGCATTTACTTTAGATTTTTGTTTTTTGTTAATGTTTCGTTTGTTCTTTATATTTCACTGCATTTTAATTTCCACTACACACATACATACATGTATGTATGTATTAAAATCAATTGCCTGTAATGGATATAAGTCAAAGTGACTGACGACTGTCTGTCGGTTTGCTCGCCAAGTTGTTAAAACCAGCGAGTGTGTAGTACATTTATATGATTTATATGCATCGTATCTCGTGAATGTGTAAATATTCATGCTCACTTTAAAAGTTTTACATATTTGATTTGAAAAACTTGTTGCATGCTACTGTACTTTTCATTGTTTTTTGTTGTATTTGCAGATATCAATCAGTGGCAATTTATTAAAATTATTTTGATGGTGTTATATACACACTTTTAGCTTTTATTTTTAATGGATTTATAACGAAGGATGAACAGAAATTTTTGTACACTTAAGTAAAAATACTTGAAAATATTAATTCATGCAGACAGAAATACATTTTGATCGTAATAATTTATGAGTGTTTAGCTAATTGAATTAATTGTTCATAACCATTTATTTTATTCTGAACAATATCTTTTTAATGATTATGTTTTGTTTTGAGTTTTTTTTTATTGGTAAATAGTTATCGTGGGTTTTTGTTGTTTTGTTTGCTGAGAATCTATATATGTACCCGGTCTATGGAAAGGTGGCTTATGACTCAAAAAATTATTTTTATTTTTTTTTTTTTTTTTTGGTTCGGATAATTTTTGAGACGCTCTTTAACATGGTGAAAAGCAGAAAGTCCTAACTTGCTTAGAAGTGTACTAAAAATATAGAGAAAGAAGAGCACAAATCTAGAAAAACAGAATTTTATTGAAAATCGAGAATGAAGATAATAAATTTTTTTGAGTCATAAGCCACATTTTCATAGACCGGGTCACATATAATAATTAGCAATAATTTATTAAACAGACTTAAGTTCAGTTTTTTTTTCAATTCTTACAGAACGAAATATTTTTTATTAATTAATATGATATATAAAGAGAAGAATTTAACTTAGGAAAACACTGGAATTTTTCTGTGCCGCCACGCGCACTTCGCGAGCACTGGGGATGCCAATTGGTATTGATTTTTGAGAATCCTGGGGTTAGGGATTTTGGAATCGGAAATCGATTTTTCGGGATGCCAACACGCACATAGCTAAAGAGTATTTTAATTTTACTCCTCTTTTTTTAGAAAATCACATTAATTAATAAAAATATTTTGTTATAAATATAAGAATTGAAAATACTTCTGTCCCATAGAAACTTAAGCGAACAAAAGGCAGTCACTCTGAAAAAGCGTCCTACTACTTTAGCGTTTACATATGCAATGTACATATGTTCAGATCAAAAATTCTATGTAAAGGGGATATAATTCTATGAAAAACGCTTTGATACAATTTAGACAAATTTTGAAAATCAAAGAGAAATAGAGACTAGAATATTTGGGCTTTTCTTTAAATCACAGTGATTTCAAACATTTACTATTAATCAATTGTTTAGTGGGGTTTTATTGTGTTTTTGTCATTTATAATAGAATATATATAAATTGTACAAATTGAAAAAGCAATGATTAAGCCTTTGTTAATTTTTTTTTAAATCACCCTGATTAGACATGTCGTGATTTGCACAACAGGCCCGATTGTTACTTTCTTTACATGTTAAAAACGATTTTTTGTATTAGTTGCCATTTAAGAAAAAGAGACCAGCGTACAATTCTTATAAAATAAAAAACACTTTATTTAATCGACATATGCCCTGGTAGCTGAGTAAGTAGTGTGCTAGGCTATCTGTGCGGGGTTCATGGGTTCGATTCCCACGATTTCCACATTCCCTCTGGTTTGTCTCACTACAACAGTTGAAGGTCATTGTTTGCTCGTCAAAATAAGTTACTATATAATTTATAACATTCAATAAATAAATTAAATAAATATTTACTCAACACTAATATGAAGGGCTTTTGAACACACTATGTTAAATAATTCATAGGTGGAATACCACGATGTGAACTTCACTGTTTCTTACATAAAACTCGACTTGACTCAATAAAATTTTAGCGGATGAATAATCCGCTTTTTTATACTTAACATAAAGCTGCCAAAAGAATATTAGGAACGCCTAGAAATTCAAATGCCAACAGTAGCATCCTATTACAAAGGGCCTTCCAATAAGAGGTTTCATTTTGATGTGTAAAAAAATTTTAAATATTTTTAAGCGAAGTCATGGGATTTTTACTTAATTGTAAAGAAGAGGCTAGGCTTGAAGGATCATACATATTATTTTTCATAAAAATTTTTTATGACCAATTCACACGTTTGCGGCTGCATGTCCTGGATAACTTTATTAAAATATATAAAATATATAAATATATATTATAATATGTATTATAATATATAAAATATATATTTATAATTTCATCTTTAGGATCTTACATCGATTGTGGGTACTTGGAATAGAGATCTTGTCTTGCACGTAGCTCTAAAGAAAAATGTTTAAGGGTGTCTTGTAGAAAATAAACATAGTGCATGTCAATGTGCCTAATTACGAGTGTTTTAATTCGACTTCCACTGCGATGATTTTGTACTAGATTAAAAGGTTGACACATTTTTTGGTCTAGTCGTTGTAGTGGAAGTTTAAAAACAACACTAGTAATTAGGTCGAACATCTACCCGTTTCCGGCCATACAAAATCATTAATCAGCGTGCGATATTGCCTGAAGTAGTTAGCACGTTGACTACAAAATCGAAGCTGCTGGGTTCGAGTCCGGTCTCCGACAGTCATTAAATAAACATACCACACGCATTTTTCTGATGTGCATTAGTGTCACTTTATGTCAGTTATTGTAGGAAAGTTCAAGTGATTAAGGCATAGTCACTGCTCACTGAAATATACCGATTTCAGCAGATATTAATACTAATGTAACATCAGAGCGCCCTCCTTCGTCGGTATTGTGTTAGCAGAATCATCGGCAAAGTAAAATAACCAATAAAATGGCTACTGAACACAGTTTTAAAAATCTAATACACCTCATTAACACCAGAGGCGCTGCAACACTGCATTATTAAAAACGTGCAAAAAGCAGAGTTGTAAAAGAATAAAGCTTTCCTCTATCTCTTCCTTTTCACCACCTGCCTTCTCTAACACTATTCCTTGCCTTCATAAGGTAACAACTAGCAATAGTAATAGGCATTCACTGCCTGAGTGTTACTTCTCTTTAAAAAAAAATCCATCCACAACCTGAAAAAACCGGGGCTAAGAGTTGTGAGAGAGTAAAAGTCGCACTTTACAGAATTTATTATAAATGGCGTAGTTTTTACTTTTCATTCCTCAGATCGGTTTATGACAACTTTTAAAACGGTGGGCTTTGAAAATGAAACGTCTAATTGGAACACCCAACACTCACTCCGCTGTTTGTTTAGCTGCAGCCTTTCAACTGTAAAAGCCAAACACTTGGAATTTTTGCAGTGCGTTTTGCTATGGGAAGTCTGTCCTTTCAGACCGAGACACGGCTATTACAAACCAATAAGCCTGAGGAAATACATACGTACAGGAGTTACACTTCTTCAAACGCGAATATCTTAATTAGTTATTGTTAATTTGTTTGTAAAATTTATTTAAAAAATAAAGTAGGCAAGAATATAAATTACTAAGAGATCATCATTATCATTTATAAAAGAATTTAAGCAGATAAAATTTACATTAAATTTACTCACCCGACTATTTTAAAAAAGCGTACATTTGATGTAGACTCCAAGTTACTGCCACTGTGTTCAAGATTTTATATGTCTAGTTTAAAAAATTTGCAATTTAAACTGTATTCGTAAAGTTAAGTTTTCTATATTTGAAGTTTATGCAAATTCACAAGTATGGAGTAATTAAATAAATAAATAAAATGCCATGGAGCAATGGAAAAGAAAAAAACGCGGCGGCGCGTTTCAAAGAAAAAATAAAGGGAATCTATGTATACCTTTTTTGTTGATTTTTTTTTATAAATACAAAAAAAATCACTTCAACTACAAAATTAAAAGTCAACCGCATACAATTTAACGAAACTGGGCGTTTATTCACAAACTATCATCTGTCTTTTTTTGAACACACACACTTGAACACTTATTAAACATACGCAAGCACATTACAAATTTATTTATGATGTTGTTGACATCAATCAATTATTTTGCAATACATATTTTTTTTAATTATTTTCAATTTTTTGGACACACAAAAGTATGATGAACGAGTATTTAAAAATCGGACTGTTAGACTGATTGGCTGTGCGCGATGACTAAATCGCGTCTAGAAAGGAAGCATTTACTTTTGCTTTTTCTTTTTTAAATTATGAGATTGTTAGAAGATATTTGGATCAATTACATGTTTTTTTTATCGTACTAAACACACTATAGTCACTAAATTGTAAACAACTTTGAATTAACAATAAAATATATTTAAGTGTCAACTTTTAAGAAATATTTGCCAAACTATTTGAGGCCAATAACGCCGAGTCAATAGAAAAAAATTTTTTGTTTTTATTTCTATACATATCTATGGCGTTCAGATCAGATGTTTAAAATATAAACACAACATACAAACAACATCTTTAGCGAGTAATTTTATTATATAGTAGTTTTGATTTGGAATTTCAACGTGAATATTTAAGTGGGTGTTGATTGTTCTTAATGTTTTCGTTATTGTGACTGGTTGGGGTTTTTTGTTCCTGTTGTTTAAGTTATTTTTATTTAAAAAATTATTATTTTATTTTTCTCTGTATTTTGCTGCTGTTATATTAATTCATTTGCTTAATTGGACGTGCGCTGTTGTTTTTGTGAACGAACTTCTTTCTCTTTTACTGGCCTGTAAATAATCGAAAAAGAAAAAATTTTCGATAAACTTGTCGGTTTTAAACAAAATTTCAGTAAGAAATTTATGTTACAGGAAACTTTTCGATTACAGTATTAATAAGAGACAGTGAACAGAAGAGAAGAAGAAGTAAGTAAATTAAGACACAGTTAAGTAGAAGTGATTGAAGAAAGGGTAGAATTAAATGTAAAGGAGAGGTGTATTGAAGTGTGTGTGTGTGTGTATATATATGCGTATGCGTATGACTATAGGCACTTGGTAGAATTTTTAGGAAGGAAGTGACAATAAGGCAACCTACAAGACCTTTTAAACAAACATTATTAAATAGTTTGTTTGTTAAAGATTATTGTCCCACTGTTTCCTTTGTATAGAAAGAGTACTTTTTAAAAACAGTACTTTTAATGGTAGGTACTTTTAGCAAAATATACTTTTTGTGAGATACTTTTATAAAGGTATTTATTACAAAAGGTACTTTTTATAAAAGGTACTTTTTATAAAAGGTACTTTTAGAAAAGGTACCTCTCAAGGTACTTTTTATAGACGAAAATTTTTACAAAATTTATTTCTTATAAAGGTGCTTTTTTAATTATCTATTTTTATAAAAGGTACTTTCAGAAAAATGTACTTTTAGAAAAATTTACTTTTAGAAAAATGTACGTTTTATAAAAGGTACTTTTTATAAAAAGTACTTTTTATTAAAGGTACTTATTATAAAAGGTACTTTTTGTAAAACGTACACTTTTATAAAAGTTACTTTTTCTAAAAGGTATTTTTAGTTAAAGGTACTTTTTATAAAAGGTACATTTATAAAAGGTTTATTTTATAAAAGGTACTTTTTATAAAAGGTACTTTTTATAAAAGGCACTTTTTATAAAAGGTACTTTTTATAAAAGGTACTTTTTATAAAAGACACTTTTTATAAAAGTTACTTTTTATAAAAGGCACTTTTTATAAAAGGTACTTTTTATAAAAGGCACTTTTTATAAAAGGTACATTTTATAATAGGTACTTTTTATAAAAGGTACTTTTTATAAAAGGTACTTTTTATAAAAGGTACTTTTTATAAAAGGTACTTTTTGTTAAAGACATTTTTCATGAAAGGTACTTTTTGATAAAGGTATTTTACATAAAAGGTACTTTTTGTAAAAAAGTATTTTTTGTTAAAGGTACTTTTTGTAAGATTCTTTTGTAAGTTTTTTTGTAAAAAGTTCTCTTAGTTAAAGGTACTTTTTGTAAAATGTACTTTTTGTAAAAAGTACTTTTTGTAAAAGGTACTTTTTGTAAAAGGTACTTTTTGTAAAAGCTACTTTTTGTAAAAGCTACTTTCTGTAAAAGGTACTTTTTGTAAAAGATAATTTTTGTAAAAGGAACTTTTGTAAAAGGTACTTTTTTTGAAAGGTACTTTTTTGAAAGGTACTTTTTGTAAAAGGTACTTTTTGTACAAGTTACGTATTATAAAAATATTATTTTTATAAAGGGCTCTTTTTTAAAAGGTACTTATTTATTAAGAGTACTTTTTATAAAAAAAGTACTTTTTATAAAGGGTACTTTGTTCATAAAAGATTAGGTTTATTTTTTTAAATAATAATTTCTAACTAGAGTTTAGTTTTTCTTAAAAGTTTTTGAATATGTTTGATAAGACAATGAAACAAATTAAAAAAGGCAGTAAGAAATTTTATAGCTAAAGAATGGCGGTAGTAACAGATACATATGTATTAAAGTCCTCCACAAGACCATTTATAAGACCTTTCAAGACATGAGAGATTTTTCAAATCCTTTACTACAGCGAAATATTCTAAAACAAACGCTAAACACTGTTGGTAAGACATTTCTTTCCATTGTTTGTCCTACCAAGAGTGTTGTTTAGCGTTTGTTTTAGAATATTTCGCCGTAGTAAAGCATTTCAAAAATATCTCATGTCATGTCTGATATGTATGTGTATGACTGTAGTTGAAATTTTTATATACATACATATGTATATATATATATATATATATATGTATGTATGTATGTGTGTACATATTTTGCTTGTATGCCAAGTACAAACACTTTTTTAAGTTAAATATTTAATTTATGTATGAGAAGAGCAGAGATAGAGTAAAACTGCAGAAACTAAATACTTTATGATAGAAGATAAAAATATCATGGGGGTTAAGCCTACAAGTACTATCAAATACAAACAATTTTGAATGAATTGCTTGATAATAAAAAATACCAAATAATTCTCGATTAGTTGAAATAAACTTCTTTATGATTTTTTTTTTTGCATTTTTTTTTTGGTTAATTTAAAATATATATAGGCAAATTAGTATGACAGAAGTCAATTTATTTTAAGTAAAACATACGAAATACACATATAAGCATTTGACAAGAGACAATATGGAAATAGAAATTTAGTTGAAAATATTTTTTTATGTTTTTAGAAACAAAATAATTTTTTTTTTCGTATATTTATTAGAAAAATAAATTTTTTTTATATGTACATACATATATGAAATCAAATATTTATAGAAAAAGTACTTAACACTAGAATTAATTTTTGAGTGGGTGTAATTTTTGCCGAATGGTTTAGGAAGTGATTGTATTATTAGCGGGACATTATACACATTTTAGAACATGTGGCTGCTAAAAATATGCGTATGTTTTCTTGAATATCTGTATTTTTCCTACAATAAATTTATGTTGCAAATTTAATATGAAAAAAATACGATTAAGAGAATCGAAGAATATTCAAAAAAATATAAATATATGTATAAATACAGCAGAAAGTAGAGAAGATAGAAAATTCACATAACAACAAGCGCTTATTTAAGAAAGGAAATACTTTGAGAATTGGTGTTCCTGCAATTTGAAAAGCTTTTGAAAAATAAATAAAATAAAAATAATTTATTAAACAAAATAAAGGTGCATATAAATATTTTGGAAAAAAAACAAGGTTAAATTAACACAAGATTTTAAATACTTTTACTCAATAAAATTTTAGGAATATGTATGTATATAATATGGTTAAAAGTTAATTTGAAATGTTTTATAAGATATTTGTTAATAATTTAATATTAATTTACACAACAATAAAAAAGAACACATTGAATTACACAGCTTGCAAAATTATACAAGGAATTACACATAAAATTGGTGTGGAAACAGTTTGAATATAAAACTGAAGTTCAATTACACAGAAAACTTATTTTTCCAATCAACACCTTTAATTCAAACAAAAAAAAATTTTTTAATTGTATCAATTAAATTGTTTGATTAATTTTTAAACAAAAGTTTAATTGAATTCAATTAAATTTTAATTAAAGTTTTAAACAAGTAACTGACTCAATTAAATTTTTAATTGATTAGCAAATGTAGGTTCGATAGTGACACCAAAGGGTATTGTATTTAAACCCTATATGTGCTCAGTTTAGCTAATTTTATCACCTATTTTTTATGGGCCACCAAAAATTTCGAAAAACAGTGCTTCCTCAAAAAATGGTATCAGCAGTTTTCTGCAAACCTGGTGATAACTCTAAACTGTATATGGGCAATTCCACTGAATTTCACGTAATATGTCACGTACGTAGACCAATCAATTAAGATTGTATTTCACATCAATGCGTTTAAATTTTTCCATATATTTTACAAAAGGTAGAGCTACTTACGCTTCTTAAAAGTACATAAAGAAATAAGGAAAAATTTAAATTTTCTCTGTCAACGCACGTGACATCGAACTTGACATTCTGTGGAATTACCCATCTGACAATAACGTTGCTAAGAGAAAACCGAACAAATCTTAATAACATTTTATCCCAGAAAAAGAATTTTTTTGTACACGTTTCTTTGTAAAAGTTAAGGTAAAAAAATTTTCAGAATATTTTACAGGGACGCCTAATTTTTTTTAACAATATTTGGCAAAGTTGTAGCCACGGTAAGGCTGAACAAACCTTGGGAACATATCAACATAATGTGAACATGCAAGCGCCCTAAATACTTCATTAAGACCACTTTGAACCTCGAATTATTTTCATTTATCTTCACACACTAATTAATGTTTTGTTGTTTTGTGTGCGAATTGAAGCTAATTTCTTGCTGTGATACATTAAAAAAATTCCTGGTAGAATCTTATTGCGAATAGTTTCCAAAGTATCCCAGGTTAAGTTTGCTCATAAAATCTTATATAGAAAAGCTGAAAGCATTATTTACCCAAAATTTAATAAATTCAGTGAAGTGCGGCTTTGACCCGCGCACGAAGGGTTCCGTACGGACACTAGATATGTAATTAAATGCGAACTTTAGCCTATATAATAAATAGTTTTGGTTCTTTTTTTTCGTTTTTGGGTTCATTCGGTTTTGAAAGTTTTTAAGTTTTGTTGATTTTTTCGGTTTTTGGCGTTTTTCATTTTGGCGATTTTTTTTTATTTTGGCGATTTTCTTAATTTTGACGATTTTTTTTCATTTAGGCGATTTTTTTAGTTTTGGCGATTTTTTTTTTTGTTTTTGGCGTTTTTTCAATTTAGCGATTTTTTTTTCATTTTGGCAATTTTTTTTCATTTGGGCGATTTTTTTAAGTTTTGGGCCTTTTTCGAGTTTTGGCGATTTTTTTCGGTTTTTGGCGTTTTATTTTCATTTTGTCGATTTTTTTCGGTTTTGCCGATTTATTTTAGTGTTAGATTTTTTTTTTTAATTTGGTGCTTTTTTCGTTTTAGCGATTTTTTTTGGCCTTTGGCGATTTTTTTCGGTTTTGCGATTTTATAATTTTCGGATTTTTTAGTTTAACCGTTCTTGCAAATTTCAAGTGTTTGCCTCTTACGGTTTCCAAGATATAGCAAGTTGTAAAAATTACATAGTCAAAATTGCATTAACTGACGGACCACCCTTTAATTTAAATTTTGCAAAATTTTAGTATTAATTGTTGTAGTCTGTATTAAAATTCACTAATTTTACAAATTTCAAGTGTCAATATACATATGTACACACAATTGTATGTATATTACATTGGATTTTATCATATTTCCCTGCTCGTTTTGGAACACCCTTTAATTCGCATGTATTTGTTGTTGTAGCGGCCAAGGTTCTACATACTCTGTCCAAATTTCAAGTCTGTAACTCTTACGGTTCCTGAGAAAATATCGTGTGACAGACAGACGGACAACGTAGCGAAAACAATAGGGTTCCTTTTCACCTTTGGTGTACGGAACCCTAAAAATGGGTAAGCTCAACGCTCCATTTATACGGGGTGGCGCAGAATGAGCTATATGGTTTGAATTCTTTATAACTTTTTTTTTTCATTATTTTGTGAATAAGACTTGGGGAATTAATTATGAATCATTGTACGATCGAACAATCTACGCATACTGCAGGTGCCTCAATGGCTTTGTTAAGGGACTTATTCGGCGATCGCATTATTTTGCGCACAAGCGATTTTAACTGACCTCCACTTTCACCAGATTTAACATGTTTGCTTTGGGGATATTTGAAAGAAATAATTAGTATACGTTAACAAACCAAGAACCATACTCCAATTAAAAACAAACATTTGAAATGAAATCATGGCCATTGAAATGGAATCGAAACGTGTAACAAAATTTTGCCAAAAGCTATGGAAAATGTGCTGAGCAGAAAATTGACATTACCTACAGGATATAATTTTTCAAAGCTAATTGCAGGTTATTTTTGAAACATCCATACACGTTTACTTTTGTATAGTATCGTCGAAATACGCTTATCTTTTTTTTTATATTAAATAGTGTAATTAAAGGGTCACACAGATATTTATACAAGTATAAAGACTTATACATATATTACATATATAGATATTTATTTCGATTGTCAAAAAATCTAACATAATGTGACATTTTGTGAGAAAAAGAAAATACGATAATTTCGTTAATTTTCAGACATGGCTTACACAAAAGATTATTCAATACCATAAGTATATAGGCGTTTCTACAGGAATATAAACTTCTTGTAGCGTGCAACACTCAACGAATATGCTTGTTATTTTTTTAAGAAAACTTAACTTTTTTTGCTGCTTTGTGTACCCCCCTTCAGCAGCTGTACATTATGTAAAATTTTAAGAAAAATCAAGACACATTGTTCTGAAATACATACAAGCTTAATTTCTTGCTGTCGCACGCGACAAAAAAGTAAAATCGTGTAAATGTCCATTTGCAATATTTAGAGTCGGTTTAAGACAAAGAAATATACCATAAATAGCGGCACGGCACACTGTGGGGTGAAGGTCTTCTCAAATGGCGATTAATTCAAAACATGAACTTTAAATTTCTCAACCGTATTTGATACCATATGAAAGTATATAAAATTCTACTAAGTGTAAAAATAAAAGCTCTTGGTAGTTTACTTTATTTGCAGTGTGTGTTCAAAGTTCAATAATTTTAGTTATTTTTGCGCGCATTGATTATAGGAGAAAATTTTGCTATTTCAAGTAATTATAGTTTTTGCTAAGACTTCTATAAGTAAAAGTTTTATAATGGAACCGTCAACTTCAGGTATATGAGCATTTAAAAAATTATTTTTTGTTTAGATAAAGGTTTTAGAAATATTTAAAAAAAAAATGCTCTAAAAATGTGGTATTTTTGATATACATATACATTGTGTTTCAATAAGTTTCCGGATGAGTGCCAGCGATGCCAACTATTTATAACCCAAACGCGCTACTACCCTTCTCAAAATGCGCTAGAACGCGCTAAGTTACAGCATTGTCAAATATTTATAGCAAAAACGCGCTATTTTCTACGCGATAAATTAAATTTCAATAAAGTCGATGTATGTATGTATGTATTAGTGTACTCGTATATACAATTAATTTTTCAGATTTTGCAATATTGCTTCCTTGACATTATGTTTTAATTAACTAAAATCATTTAATACAGAATCAGAATCGCCTTCCAAATAATGGAAATGCTTAGTTTTTACTTTTAATTTATGTATTTCTAAAACTTTGTAACAACATATAAATTGTCGAATAGTTTTGCGATTCTAATGCTTTTTGTACTTCAGCTATAATAGATGTACATTTTTTGGGTCATTGTATGTATAGGGTGTTTTTTTTAGAGGTATAGAACTTCGAATTGAAATAAAACACAAGAAAATCGTTTTAATGTCCATCAATTTGGCTTTATTGGAAGGATAATTTTATGCCATTAATGTTTAAATGTGATTTCGGGCATGTGGCCGCCGCGGCTGGCTCGAATAAAGCCAATTCTACAGGTCCAATTTTCAACCACTTTTTCGAGCACATGGGGCCGTATGTTGGCAATAACGCCACGAATGTTGGCTTCCAAGTCCCCTAACGTTTCTGGTTTGTTGGCGTAGACAATTGTTTCTTCGGTGCGCCCTGTTCGACGTCTCTGCGGATGCGTATTATCACATAGAGTAAACGTAGTGCGAAAACGATCCATGGTTAACCGAATTAATTGCTCTGATGGACGATTATGTCGACCATAAAATGGACGGAGCTTGCGGTAAACTTCGCGAACTGAACCATTATTTTCGAAATAAATTTGCACGATTTGCAAGCGTTGTTCTTTTGTCAACCTGTTCATGATGAAATGGCAAACCAAACTAAATATTAATCACTTGACAGCTGACAAAATGGCCGCCAGTTAAAAAAGTGATGCCAACTTAAAGTTCTATACCTCAATAAAAAACACCCTTTAGTACATATTTTTATTTGTGAAATTTCACAATTTGTCATTGCAGTATTAAAATTCGTTTTTTATTCTAACCACAGTCAAGCGAATTTTGTTTGCGACAGCTGAATCATTGACTAATTTAAAAAATTTTATCGGAGTTTTGGATATTAGAAAATTGTTAAATTTTTACAAAAAAAAGTTTAAAAAATATTGAACTGAAATGATATTATTGACTTTATTCAAAACGCGCTAATTTAGCGCTTTTTTTTAAAACGCGCTAAGACGGAAAAAAGCGCGTTTGGCATAGTTAAAACGCGCTAAATATAGCGCGAAATGCGCTAAATTGGCATCGCTGATGAGTGCAGGAAAAAATGATTTTATGCTCTTAAAATATAATATTTTAGCTAATAAATCCCAGAATGCGTATTTGCGCATTTGTGCGATTTTTGATTTATGAAGGTTTTTGTGAGAGAATTCCAGTTGCAAAAAATCAATGTGAAAAATACATATTAACTGCCTTATTCATAAAAAATATTTCAGGTTTATTAAGCGCTTATTTGACATATTTCTATGGGAAATTTGTCAAATAAACCTGTAATAAACCTTAAATATTTTTTATGAATTAGTCCGTAAATATTTATTTTTTTTTTATTTAAACAAAAAAAAATATTTTTTTAAAAGGCACATAAAGTATGCTGTAATTTAATTACAATTAAATTTACCAATTTATCTTTTTTCATTCCAAAGTTACAGCAAATATAGTCAAATAGGACAATTTTCTCCAAAATACAAAAAGGCCCATCCATAAAAGGTTAAAATTTTTTTTTTTTTCAAAAAAAATTTTTTAAATGCTGGTTTTTTATGTATTCATTAATATTCATCAATAAAAAATAAGAAGACTTTAATATTACGACTGATATGAATTAATCACCACTTTCTCTACCATTCACCCATCGGTGCGGCATCGGCGTCGCTACAGACGACTTATCACTTTTTTATTACTTGATTTTGTAATAATACAACTCTGATTAGATGAAAAGTCTTATCGTTTAGAAAATTAAAAAAAGAAAATGGTCAAGTCTTATGGCATGACAAATTTTTATCATATTATTTACCCATCGTCATGACATTTAGCATTCTCAATATCGCACTTGCATGTATTATTCGGAATTTTAACATGTTGTAATACGAAGAATAATTGTCTGAACATGCTTTGAGTGATATCGCCGCATATTTTATAGGTCTCTACAATCGTCTGATCGCAAGTGAATCTAACTTTCATTTGTCTGTTAAGCATACATAAGTGTGTACATATGTACATATTTTTTGCGATCCAAAGAAGTCGTTGAGAGATCGATTGTTATTTTACTCAAAGCAATTGTATTCGTATTGTTAAAAAAAAATATATATAACAAAAACAAAATAAACGCACATCAACCAGTGTGCACACTTAATTTTTTTTAAATTCGGTAGAATCGATAAAAAAAATCGGTAGATTTGAATGAAATTCGGTAGAAAATTTTTTTTATTCAGAGAAACAAAAAATAACAATTCTAAGAAGCATTAAAAATAAAATATATGTACTTATATATAAACTAAACAGGTTCCAAAAGCGCATTTAAAGCTTCATATGTGATTGGAAATTAAACTGCCATAAACAATGAAGCATTTCCCATAAAAAAAGTGTCATCCCCAGTTATTTGCCCTTACCCTTTGTATATATATGCTATGCGTACATAAAATAATATACATAAATAACAGGAATTCAGTTTTTGTACAAAGGTTTTATAAAGCTACTAAAATAACTTTCATTTGACAAACATTTGTAACTGCAAATATTATATGTAAGATCCATTTATGAATTTAATCTTTGGTGCAAATATTAATAAATCATTGGTAAGAATAAATATTTCATTCCCAAGGCACAATTCTTTGGCAAATATTAGGTTACTTATAGTGTAGTGTACCACATTTATAGTAATGCACCGTAACAGAAATTACTTGCATTGCTTTAATAGCAGTTCAATGCACAAGCAATAATGCTGAATGGAATAAATTGAGTGACATTCTTTTGGGTCACAATGTAATTTCTTATTACCAAATCCCCTGTTTTTGATTGGTTAATAAAATAATGCTTACTATTTTCATAGTAAAGAAAGAAACAAAACATAATTATAAATATTAAATGTAAAATAGAAAGGCTAATCTAGATTTGTAAAAATAGTATATAAGCAGAATGAATTGTTGAATAAAATCAGACTTTAATTTAAAAACGCAATCCGGCAACAACTTGCCTAGTTCATAAATTGACTTCTCATTTTTCTGGCAGCCTACTTATAAGCTGGACCCCCTGTACAGCTGGATAAAAACAATAATTGGGCTATAGGACTTCACATACAGACTAACACACTACCATAACAATTCCTTTGAAACATTACAATAGTTTCAGTTTTTAACCAACCGATTTCTTTGTTCTGTTTTAATGATTTTCATGACAGAAAATGACCGCACTGCGGCCGCACTGCTATGTGGCAAAATAGGCAATTTAAATATATATCTACTTAAATTACTAAATAACAATATTCGGTAGATTTCAGGCCTTGTTCGGTACAATTAGTAGATTGTTAAATTCACAAACATATTCGGTAGAATCTACCGAATATCGGTAGAAGTGTGCACACTGACATCAACGTTATGCAAAATCCCACTCGGCCAAGATTCTTTTCGGAGAAGTGTGTGTACATACATAAATACATTTTTGGACGTTTTTATGTGATTAGAAATAAGTAAATAACAAAAAATAATAAATACATACATATGTATATAAATGTGTGTTTGTGTTTTTTTTTTTTTGCAAACTGTCAGCAATTCTCCAGCACGAAACTTTATTTTTTCAGTTTTATTGTCAGTAGTTAAAGATTATTTGAAATTTTAGTCACTTTTTTTTACTTTTGGTTTCGTATTGTTCGAAAATTCAAAAATAAACAGACATATCAGTGCGCTACTTATATGCATGTATGTATACTATGTACATTAGGGAATTCCTCATTTGTATGACGAATATGAAATAAGAAAACAGCACAGCATGGATGCACTCGATAAAAGCACTTGTTTGATTGTGCTTTTATACTTTATAAAAGAAACAAAATGTTATTTGGAATACTTTTTAAATTTTTTATGATATTGAATACCTTAATTGATACCCTGATATTTTTAACTAGACAAAAGCGGCAAGCATTGTGTTTTATGGCGCTTAGCATTAAGGTGACACCTCTGGTTAATATTAATATTTAATGTTTTTAATAGAACCCACGACAAAAATAAATAACAAAAATTAAACATTTTAAAGACCCCCGAACATATCTAGAAAAGATGCAATATCTTCTAAGCGGCTGGACAGATTTTTTTCAAACATAGCTACGAACACTCTGGATCAAGTAACCTTTCAAAAAGGAAAACTAAATCAAATCGGTCCAGCCGTTTGGTCTGTAGGTGTACTTGTACAGACATACAGATATACAGATACACAGACACACACTACAAGCTTCCCATCTAACAAAATGCTCCGAATTCGTAAAGAATTGGTAACGACTGGTCGACAAAATCTTCCGACTTCGGAACCGAAATCGTAACAATTTTGGTATGAAATGGTTGACACGACTTCGCAACGATATGTCAGTACGAAATGGATACGATATGTCGGTAGGAATTCCTAACGTAATAATTTGCACATACTCACATTTTTTAATATTTGGTACAATCCTTTTTTATCAACATTTACATATTTATTTTAAAAAAAAATTCTGACTTGTACTTACATACATATGTACTCAAAAATCAAAGTTTTAATGTTTTAAAAAAATTTTTCAAAGAAAGTACCGAAATTTTTTAAAGAATTCGCTACAAAACGTCTGAGATCAGACAAACTACCGAATTGTCTTAACGAATTCGGTACGACAAGTCTGACTTCAGAAAGTCGAAACCTTTAATTTTTGGGGGGGGGGGGGGGGGGTTATAACAGCCCTTTTTTAGACGGGGGTTAAAAATGCATATAACATTTATATCCATTTTTTATAAGCTCCATCCCTCGGTCATCCATCAACAGTAATAATAATTTAATAAATTTTAAATGTCAACTTTATGTGGATAAAATTCACTTTGCAGCTGCTGCGCCCACCTTATAAACAACAAATCACTCACAAGCTCCAGTGGAAACACCTTGAAGTGATTTAGGACCTGTTCGTAAATGCATCACTGCGCTGCAATTGGAAATTTAAATGTTCTAAACTGGTTCACTGAAGTAGATAACCCACAAATAAATGTAAAATATGGTGTACAAACATAATTACTACTAAAACAGATAATCAGCGAAATTGTATTGCATTTTAAATAAAAGTTTGCACGTATGATGCAGAGCGGTGATACATTTACGAACGCGCCCTTACTTAAACCTACTTGATTTGAAGTCGGTGTTAACATACTGCTCGTATTACAAAACGAAAAAATTTCATAAAAATCGATTTTACTATTAAAATTCTATACTTTTGAGGGACACCTTAATAAAAATATTTATTATTTGCTAAATGAGTAGTGTTTGGTGTTTGTGGTGTGTGTTGTTTGCCAGCCTGCGTTTAAGACGTTGAGTGTGTGTATAATAGAGGACTGCGTAAACAGTCTTGAAATAAAAATACGTCTTGTTTTTAAAATGTGTTATCGTAGCATGTATTATACTAAACCAATAATAAATGATGTCGTTTAATAAGCGAAGCACGATGGATGTATTGATGTACGTGTGTATGAGTGTTTACAAGCGATGTCGCGAAATATTTCTTCTTCGTAACAAACACTCAAAAGAAGTATTGTTGATTTAGATTTAGCTCTAGTAAAGCATTTGAAAAATCCCTCGTCTTCAAATTTCCTGTAAATGGTCTTGTGCAGGGGTCTAGTGTATAAACGATTTTTGCATTTGTTTATAAATCAATGTATACATTTGTGTGTGTTAGTGTTGGCATGTGTTTTTGTTGTTCTTCTTCTTTTTTTTAATACATAGTAATAAAACAAACAAAAATATGTTTAGAGATCTTAAATTACAAATATGGTGCTAATTGAAATATCAAAAACAACAACAAAAACAAGTGAAAAAAAAATCATAGCAAGCAAATATTTATACAGATATTTTTACATCTATATACAAACAAACAATTCCAATACATAGATACTGCACAACAAAAATTAAAAAAAAAAAATTGTGATAAAATTGCAACAGCAATTGTAAGAAATTCACAATAGGACAACATGACCGGAGGAGCAATGAGTAAGTGAAGTGACACAATTTATTTTATAGAAACTTTTGATTTGAAAAGAAATACAAAAATAATAATAATAAAATAATTTATGTGAAAATGTTGTTCGCAAATGTTTGTTGGCAAAGTTAATCAATTAGAATACATTAGAAAAAATCGAGACGAATATTTTTTTTGGATAGACACAAGGCTAAAAAAACAGCACATATGGGCAATTCACAGGCAACGGACGCGACATTTGTATATTTTTAGTTGAGCAAAAAAAAAAAAAAAACATGAAAGGAAGGAAAGATCCAATATACATAGTTATCAGGGCTGCCAGATGAAATTATCGAAAATTCGTCGAAGTCTCGATAAACTATAAAATAATCGTCGACTATAAGTCCAAAAATCGTCAGAAAAATCGGACAAATCAAAATGAATTTTATAACGTGTATACTAGGCCGGGTCGATTAGTATGGATAAAAAAAAATAAAAAAATCGTATTATAAAATCTGAATATACATATCGCTACCTTAATATAGAAATGCTTTAACTCATTTTTTTTTTAAATCGTGATTTTAACATTTTTCGATACATTAGATTTCAACTATCGAAAACCCTAACCGCGCATCTCGACATGAAAATTTATTAATTATATAAACCAAATATTTTGGATAAGTCTAAAGCTAAGTCTAGACGATATGTTGAATCAGCATATTTATGATAAAAAATTTGTTACCAGTGCCAACATATCGTGTAGACACTAAATTTTTCAACATACGTATGCTTCACGACATATGAAGGGCATTTGTTAACGTTGTCAACAAACGTATTTTCAAGATTTTAGCATATCGTGTAGCCACCATATTTTTAGTTTGTAACAAATTTCCTATGTATGCTGTCAGATATGTTATTTGTTGAAAAGCCTATGTAAGCTTTTCAGCATACGGCAAGTTTGATAGCATATAGAATTGATATTTTAACTCTGCTCAGGTACGAACAGTGTTTCCTAATTTGCCATTTTTAAAATAAAAATAACGTAAATATTAAAATAACAAAAATAGTAGAACAAAAGCAAAAAAAAAACACAAAAAATTCTACATTACGCGAAAAATATACTGCATAAATATTCATGGTAAATTCGTGTGAATAAAAAATAAGGGAAATTAAAATTTCATAAAAAAAATTTCAGGCGATTCTGAAGAAGACAATCAAATCAATCTTATTCCAGCAAACTTCGCAATAAAATCGACTTTTTGCATGCTTTCATCAGCCTCCTAAAAGTTTTGCCGATTTTTAAAAAATATTGGAATTCGTCAACATCCCGCTGTTAGTAACTTTTTGCGAATTTTCGCCATTTTTGCGACTTTTATTGAATTTTTTGTATTCCTTACAGTTTTGGCGATTTTTAATCAACATTATGGTTTGTTTAAAATTTTGCAACTTCTCGCGACTTTTTGTAGTTCGAGATAAAAGCGAATTTTTGGATGCTTTCAGCCTCTTAAAAATTTTGCCGATTTTTAAGAAATATTGGAATTTGTCATCATCCCACTGTTAGTAACTTTTTGCGAATTTATGTAATTTTCGCGATTTTTGCCGAATTTTTTGCATTCCTTACAGTTTTAGCGGTTTTCAATCCATATTATGACTTGCTTAAAATTTTGCCAATTTTTTGCGATTTTTTGCAAATTTGCAATAAAGGCGGCTTTTCGCGTTGTTATTTTTTTTTAGAAGTTTTAACAATTTTGAAGAGTTTAAAACATTATTAGACTTTGTCATCTTTCTGTTGTAGCTTTTTGTCAATTTCCGTCATTTCGCGAATTTCTTATTATTTATATACATGTATAATTGCACTAATTTTTATTAACCAAAAATATAATTTTTTGCACTGAAAGCGATAATTGAAAAAAGAAAAATAATTGCCAAAATTTATTTTATATCTAAGCAAATGCTCACATGACTCAACATATATATTATAATACGAAATTCGACATATCATGTAGACACAAAAATTTTATGCTAATTCATATGTTGAATTATCATTTGCTGACATATGTTGACTTTAAAAAATGTGGTACTTTCAGCATACTGTGTAGACGGCTAACATATATATATATGCTGACAGCAGGATTTGTTGTTATTTTAAAGCATATGAACAAAATCATACATTTGCTGATTCAACATATCGTCTAGACTTAGCTTAAGGTAGCTCGAGAAAAAATTAAAAGCAGGAAGTACGTGGAGAATGATTCAAATTTTGTAGCATTTATTTCAGCACATACATTTTTTTATTTATAAAAATTGTAATTTAAAAAAATTGTTTTAAAGAGGAGGAAATACATTTTCATGTCGAGAGGCGCAATATAGGGATTGATTTAAGACACGTGGGTTTTTCGGAGAATTTTCTCAAAACTTCGTGTAGATTACGTTTTTGCTATAGGATTTTTGCAAAACAAAATCGACATGTGTATACATAAATATGTATGTTTCATTTTACATGTTTATTGGGGAATTGAAACTATTGTCCTCTTTTAACCCCTTATAACGTTTTTCCTCTCAGTGGTAAAATTATGAAAAATATTGCCAAGTTATGTCCAAGTCTTGGTGTCAGTAGTCTTGATGCTTGAAATTTTTATGGGAACTTGGCCTTTTTTCACATTTTTTTTTTTTTTTTTTTGTTTTTTTTTTTTTTTGTTTTGTAGAACATAAATTTACAGAGTACTAATATAAAATAAAGAAGGAGCAAAATTAAACTAAAATCTTTTACATAATACATGAACTGAAATAGTCGCTTTTTTACAAAAGAACTGCCATATTTTTACTTCTAAAAAATCGTAAATTTTAAGGGAAAAATCGTCAAATCGTCATTTCGCTATTTTCGGCTCCAAAAATCGTCAAAATGACGATAAATCGTCAAATCTGGCAGCCGTGATAGTTATATATGTATATATTGCATTAAATATATGGGCTTGAGAACCAACTTTGTGGGGGCCGGACGCACCCCCTAAAACACAAATTATCGGTATGAAATTTTTTTGTATTTTTTTTACATAAAACTGAACCGAAGGGGGGGGGGGGTGGGAGTAGAAGAAATAAAAAATAAATAAATAAATAACGGCCACCCTAATGTACATACAACTGTATGTATATTACATGGGATTTTAACATTTCTTCTGTCCAATTTTCAGGTCCGTAGCTCTTACGGTTCCTTAGAAAATAGCCTGTGAGGGACAGACGGACAGCGTAGCGAAAACAATAGGGTTCCTTTTCACCTTTGGTGTACGGAAACCTAAAAAGCTATAAGCAAATGTCAGCGCAAAACATTCGAGACAAATAAAGAAGTTATTTTTTTTGTGTCCAGTTATAGAAATATAAATAATTCAGCGAAATTTTATGAAGAATTTTGAGATAAAGGTGAAATAAGATCGTTTATGTATAAATGTGAAAATTTTGTTTTAATTTTTTTAAATGGGTAAAGTACAAATACGGACGAGACAAGCGGACGCAGAATTTTGTTAGTATTGATTGAACTTTAATTCAAAAGAAATTAAATAATAACAAATACTTATTTACTGCTGAAAAAAAAGTAATAAATATTGATTTTATGCGACGGATCTCAGCTAACATTTGGGCGAAACCTCTTACAAGATTCTCTTTATATCACTTTTTATGATTAAAAATTGATATATGTATCAATTGAGTGATTGAGAAAGGTTTCACTTATGATTCATCTATATGATCAAATAATGATATCTTGAAAAAAGAGAAACAAAATGCAAAGAAACCTCATAAAAGTGATTTAATGATTTAATGGTTTTTCTGGTAGTAGAAAATTGCTCAAAAATTAATCAGAAAATCGTATCATAAATGATTCTTTGGTATGATTCATCTGTAAGGTACCGTTAAGATGATTCGGAAAAGATTCGATTATGGTACAAAATGCTAGCTGGGATGCGACATTAAGGTATAAGTTAAAAAAAACAGCCAATACCCAATTTACATTAAGCATTTTTTCATGAAATTTCATGAAGTTTTGTTGCATGAAACTTTTTCTATTTGCTAATTGTAGCGATATAAAAGATAATTTTATATATAAATGGACGTAGAAGGAATCTCTGATGAATTTTTAGCAACTTTTTTGATTTTGAGTTGCTTCTCTAGGCCTCCTATTGACAAATGAAAAATTTTCATGCAACTAATTTCATGAAAAAAATGCTTAATGTAAATTAGGTAAAACTCAAATAACTTCCGTTATTAGAACTGTTTTATCTAGATATTCTGTTATTTTTCGCTCAAAAGACACGTCGATAAATCCCGTATTTACACTATGACTTTTTACCGTGACTTTTCTAGAGTTTATTGACAAAAGGGGTACAAAGGTGATCAAAGGGGCAGCAACATAAAAGAGAATTCAAGAAAAACGCAGTTGGAGTGCTATATATACAAGAAAATTGTTGTTTGATCTTATCAAGGGGAGCGTATATTTAACCGACTTCAAAACACAAAGGAGGTTAACAATTTGTCTCTATTTTTCTTTTAGGTGTGTTACTCGGTACTTTCCATAACTCGGTACTTTTTTAAACGATTGTAAAAATTCTTTTTTGAATAGCCTCGCATTGGGCCCATTGTGAAAAAAGTTGGCGGAACACGCCCACAATTTTTTTTTATTAGATTTTATGATATTCTATTTATTTTGATTGCTGCAAAACTTATAAAACACCTTTGGTTCTAGCAATTACACAATTTTAAAGTTGAAAAAATGGACGGTTACACCCATTAAAATTTATAATATTTTACGCGGTTCTACTTAACCGATTTTTAAGAAACTTGCCACACACCTTGAGCTCTAAAATAGACACAATCCTCCTTTAAAAAAATGGGCGGAGTCACGCCCATTAAAATTTGATATTTTAATTTAAGTATTTCTACTTAACCGATTTTTACAAGACTTAACATGCACCCTGACAGCATTGCAAGTCTAGTAGAACTAATAAGGTTTACCGAAGCATCAGCCCTAGAGTTTCGTTGTATGCATTTGGTTCTCCAAGATTTAGATGATCTTAACATTGAAATGCCCTGAAGTCTCGTTGAAAGCTGCTCCTCAGTAGAAGATCGAAGAGAAAGAGTAACAGATCCATATTTCAATCAATACAATACAGCTAGTCAAACAATTCATTTATGACAGAAAAAACATTTTGAGGAAACATTTTATAACTCAAAAATCATGCAGTGATTTGAACACCGAAACCTTGCGGTTTAAGACTTTAGACTGACTCTTTACTATAAAATTGCTGCAACCTTGGCCGCATTGGCAAACCACTATGTGGTCTATACTCAAACTCTAATGAAGGAAATTCCTTCAATGGATAGAGCAAACAAAATTTTGTTTTGATCCTTAAGCAAACACTTAAAGCATGATATGTCTACAAATATTTATAAAAAAAAGTAAATCCAATGTGAAAAATATGTATTAAATGCCGAGATATATTTTGCACCAAATAGAAATTAAGTCAACAGACTTTGCTTAGCGAATTTGCGGGCTAAAACTTTTAAAAAACTATAAATACAAAAAAAAAAAAACAATGACATTGAGTATGCAAACAAACAAAATTTAAGCCATTAATAAATAATATTCTCAAACTCACGGCGACTTTGAATTTCATACCCAGCTAAATACTAGAAGCCTTGTACTGGTAAAAACGTACTCGTATCTACTTTAAACACGCAATTCAAGGTCCTCCATAACGCACTTTTTTTAACAATTTACTTTCTGCTATTGTCTTATTGTATTTTACGTACCTGCCTGCCTGCCAGACAGTCAGTGAGTCAGACGAATAAATACACAATACAAACAACAACATCCCATCAATTTCTTATACAATATTCATTTTTATCAGTTTTGTTTTCTTCTTGAGATTTTTTTTTCTTTTTCATTGCGCTGATTTACACGCGCATAATTGTGCTGTCATAACATGCCAGTTTGTGGGTGAGAGGGGCAAAGAGAGCGGTTTTGCGGTTGGCATAACTTTTCAACCAGCTACAACCCCACATTAGCAGCATAAAACCAATACACACACAACTTAAAAAACAGCAAATGTAAAATGAACACTAACACACACAAAGCTGTGTATACGTATACATTTTGTGCCAGATGAATTAGTCTCGTGTAATTTGGAAAAGAACAAAAATTGTGCGGCTTAAAAATTGTTCTCGTCTAAACTACCTCATTGAGACGATAATTAAATTGAAACCAAAAAAATGAAAACCAATCATTGAAACCAAAATTACTAAAATTAATGGACTACAATGGAAAGGTAAATATGTACTTAAACGAGTAATTGTATATTATAGGGATGTTATATGTAAGTAAGGTTAAATTGACTTCTTTGATTGGTATGCGTAGACACACACACACACACACACACACACACACACACACACACACACACACACACAAAAAAAACAACTTTAACGTAGAATAATTCTTTCTGCCAAAATAAACCGGCTTCAATGCAAAGATCTGATAGAAGTACGTGATATATAAAATTAAATTGTAATGGGCGTACTTCAGCCCAGCTTTAAAATAGACTTAGTCCTCCTCATAAAAAATGGGCGAAGTCACGCCCACTAAACTTTAATATTTTATTTTAAGTGGTTCTACTTTACCAATTTGTATAATGCATTAAACACATTCACCACAGTAAGCTACCGACTACCAAATGTTAAGGATAGAATACACATGTTTATATGAGAATGATTCTTTTGAAGACAGCAAGGCAACATGGCGACAGGTTGTTGTCTATGCTGATTTTGTCGTTGTAGTCCAATTAAACTAATTTGTATTTCTTTGGCTACAATGAGAAAATTCAGTGTTGCCAGTACAATACAAAATGTTGAATGAATGATTTTGTACAATTATTTCATATTATTTAACAGAAATAATATCCAAAAATTGATGTAAGGAATAAATTGATTCATTTTTGTACTTTTACGTGAAATATGTAAGTATATTTTAAAAGAGTAATTAATTTTTAAAAATGCAAAATATATGAAAATGACAATACTGAACTATGTATTTTTACTTAAATATCAGCTGCAGATGGTGCTGCTGCCGTCTCCAAAATAATTACATAAGTAGCCGTCTACGAGGCGACAAATGCTGCTAGCGGCATTTGAAGTCGTGTGTTCACGTACTTCTTCTTATCTTCTATTAGATCTATGCATTGATTTTTTTTTGGCAGATGGAATTATTAAGAAAAAAATGCATCGCTTCGTTTATGTTTTATTACTTTTTCGGATTATAGAAGGTATGTACATATAGCCGAATTCGTTCGGAGTTCGATATAACAGGATTTCACTGTGGAATTAACGGAGGTGAAAAAGTTTTGGTAAAATATTACTAACTACATTTAATCCTTTTTAGGGTTCCGTACACCAAACAATAGGGTTACTTTTCACCCTATTGTTTTCGCTACGCTGTCCGTCTGTCCGTGACACGCTATTTTCTCAGGAACCGTAAGACCTACGGACCTGAAATTTGGACAGATTATGTAGAACCTACAACAACAAATACATGACAGTTAAAAATTAAAGGGTGTTCCAAAACGAGCAACGAAAAATGTTAAAATCCCATGTAATATACATACAATTGTATGTACATATGTATGTATATTGAGACTTGAAATTTGTAATATTAGTGTATTTTTATATAGACTACAACAATTAAAACTAAAATTTTGAATAATTTAAATTAAAGGGTGGCCCATCAGTTAATGCAATTTTGACTATGTAATTTTGCAAACTTGCTATATCTTGGAAACCGTAAGAGGCAAACACTTGAAATTTTCAAAAACGGTAAAACTAAAAAATCCGAAAAATATAAAATCGCCAAACCAAAAAAAAATCGCCAAAAACAAAAAAATCGCTTGAACGAAAAAAAACACCAAATTAAAAAAGATCTCCAACACTAAAATCGGCAAAACCGAAAAAATCGGCAAAATGAAAAATAATCGACAAATTGAAAAAACCCCAAAAACCGAAAAAAATCGTCAAAACGCGGAAAAAAGACGCCATAACTAAAAAAACGCCTATATGAAAAAAATCACCATAATGAAAAAAATTGCCAAAATTAAAATAATTGCCAAAATGAAAAAAAAATCGCCAAAATAAAAAAATCGCCAAAAGCCTAAAAAATCGACAAAACGGGGGAAAAAAGTGTCAAAACTAAAAAAAGCTGTAAAAACCGAAAAAGAAGCAAAAAACGACAAAACTAAAAAACGCTCAAAACCGAAAAAACCAAAAACGGAAAAAAGCCAAAATTATTTATTGTATAGGCTAAAGTTCGTATTGAATTACATATCTAGTGTCCGTACGGAACCCTTCGTGTGCGGGTCAAGGCCGCGCTTCACTGAATTTATATTAATATTTATGAAGGTTTATTTTCGAAAAATATGAATACCATTTTTTGCCATTTCTAAAGGAAGAAACGAAATTCCATGTTCAATAGAAATTTAAAGTTTATTACGAGGTGAGGCAGTTCTTAAGGATTTACAGTCATATAATTTCTTAAATGACATCGCTAAGAAAACGTAATTGCAAAAAGTTGGAAGAAATCAAACAAAACTTCGAGAGAGTTGGTGTAGAAGTACACATGCATAAAGTTTTATAAAAACATAAAACAAGAAACTGGGCAATTATCAGCCTAGGGAAACTCCAAAAATATAATACTGAAAACGCCATTTGTTACATAAGTACATTAACTGCAATTATTTCTATATCCAAATTCCCCAATACAACCATTTTACTTCAATCAATAAATAAAACTTTTGAAACCACAAAACATGCTTCAGAATTCACAAAATTATAATAAAAAATTTAAATTAAATAAAAACCCTATTCAATTGCAGACAATCATAAAAACCATTTCCGTTTTCCAAAATGATGTTCCAAAAAAGTTAAATAAGCGAGCGAACCCAATAGCAAACTGACTGAATGACATTAATTTTAATTTTTTAACAATATGTTGAAAAAAAAATACCAAGAAAATTAACACACACAAAAAAAGTAAGCGATAAACAATGCAAAAGATTGTAGTTGAGAGATAGGAAAACCAAACAAACAAAAAGACGTATAAGAAATGAAAAAATTAAATGCATAAATTTAAAATGAAACTGTCAAAAAATATGTATGTATATGTGGCAGCCCGAGAATCCTAATGGCAAAGAAACTCTGACAGACTAGGCGAAAGATTGCGCTGAATTAAGCATTTCACAGTGGGAACGAACGCACCTATGGCATAAAATAGTTTATTTTTATTTAGGGAGAACAAAGAGTATGGACTAAGTTCAAAGAAAAAAGTTATCATGGCTTTTTGGTCGCTTGACGTAATTATTTTATATGTCATTTTAATTAATTTAATCAAGTTGTTTATTGGTGGAATAAAATCTTTATCAATTTATTTACCTTTTAAGAAGCTTCATGTTGTTTCAACTTGAAATAACTTTCATTCAACAGGTTTCTTCGTGCTATTTCAGTATCGAATTTACGTTCTTCCAACTTGAAATAATTTTGATTTAACATGATTCTTCATTTTGATTTTAACAGTAAGGGAATGTTAAATCAACATCAAATGAAAACTTTTTCTTTACATATTACTTTAAATCATGTTAGATTAACATTTAACACATATGCAGCAAAATCATTGCCGAAAAGTGTTAAATTAAACTTGTTTACGAAGATTTTAAGTTCAAAAGTCTTCGCCAAACCGATTTTAGATATTCACTAGTTTTCATAGACTTTAAAAAGTATATCGGATTAGAGTTGCAAAACTATCGATGGTACTATTTTAAGTAGAACATCGATATTTTTTTCAATAGCGTTACTATTGACAAAAACACGCTACTAAAAAAAATTAAAAAAACAAAGTCAATAAAAACGGTATGACGGCGATTGTGGAATAAAATAAATGCAATATTCAAATTTCGCCGCCTGTAAACCTTTATAATAACGGTTATCATTACATATATAAATGTGAAAATATGTTAATTAGTTTTGATTTGTTTCAACATAAGATTTCAGCTTTTAACAACTAGAAGCAAATTGCATAAAAAATACAAAAAATACAATTATGTACCAACGGCATTGACACATGAAAAAATTTGGCGGCGGCTAAATTTGACGACTACTGGACTGCCTCCGCTCTTTACTTTTAAATAAACGGTGAGGCTAAATAGTTTGCTTCTCGTCATCTTAAATCAATGGCGCTATTCGATGTTTGATGCAAATGTTCTTGCGTTAGAGCAAATGCAAAATATCGTCGTTTTTCTCTCGCTTGTGGGTGTATTTTGTTTTTGGATTTTATAGGAAAAGCTACGATATTTTTTTTTTGTAAATCAACTTTCTTTTTCTTTAAGAAATAATTAATTATAAATTAAATTATATTCGAAAAATACACAATTGACAAGTTTCTAAAAATCAGAA
This sequence comes from Tachina grossa, assembly GCA_949987645.1. Classification (NCBI taxonomy): domain Eukaryota; kingdom Metazoa; phylum Arthropoda; class Insecta; order Diptera; family Tachinidae; genus Tachina; species Tachina grossa. Next base: position 212,098,927 of record OX465274.1, read on the forward strand.
ACTATCGATGGCATCAAAAACTACTATCAAAACTATCGAATGGAGCCACTATCGATAGATTTGCAGCTCTCTATCGGATACCGCAAATTTTACCAATATCTGTGTAATAATAGTTCGAGAGATAAGTTGTCGAAAATTTTTGGGGGAAAACGTGTTATCGAAGCGACCTTCGATGCTTATAATTTTTTTTTGCACTTTAAAATTAGCGTTAATATTTTATATTTATTACAAATTATTTGGCATGTCGCCGGGCCCACTGTACAATGGTTGGTTTGCTGGTTCACTGGTGGTATAATATCCCTTATTTTATATGTATAAATTGAGTTTGAAGAAATTATTTTTAGTTATGTTCGTTCTACTGCTGCCACAGACAAAATATACAGGAAAGCAAAACAAAACAAAAAACTAAAACAAATTATACAAAATTAAGACGAAAAAAAATGTTTGCCTGTTGAATTTGAGTAACTACAATTATATGAACATACATACATACATACATGCGAGGGTGGGTCATTAACACACTGTCTTTTTTAATTTCACGCCATTTCATTGAAATGGCAACAATGTCAGTTGACCTTTGTCTAAATTTGAACAAGCTGCGTCATTTAGTTTGTGCTAGCAGGCTACCGCTCGTTTTGAGAAGAGAATGAAACAAAGTGAATTTCGTCGCTCATTTACAGTCGACTCCGCTTTACTGGAAATAACCAAAACCCAATTTTTTCAGTTATACGATTTTTTCTCTAAAACATAGTTCGGATTACTGAAATTTGTTACAGTTAAGCGTACTGCTTAAAATTAGTAAATGTCTAGCCATTTGCATTGACAATATAATAGAAAAATACAATAAAGTACGTGAGAGCGAAAAGGACAAATACATTTTGCCATTTAATTTTTTAGCGGACAAAACATACACAATTTTTTCAGCCTTAAGTTATGCAATCGATTTCTAAAAAATAAACTTGTCATTTTTTATTTTTTCACTAAAGCGAAGTAAGTTTCATCATACAAAACGTATGTACTTGTGGCTTGCTTTTGGTTTTCAGTAATACGATATTTTCTGCAAAGCGATATTTCGCTAAAGCGAACTGAATAAGACTAGCTGCGTTTAAAATCAGTGCGGGGATTTGTATCGCTTTCAGTAATCCGATTTTTTTTTAATAAAGCGTGTTGCGCTAAAGCGGATTCGACTGTAACATTACTTTATCAAGGCTAAGCTTCATAAATAATATGGGGACTCTTCATGGTCAATATAAATGGTATTAAAATGTTTTTTATTGAACTTCTAAACGGCCCGTTGAGATCACATTACTGATTGATTTAAATTTTGAATGATCACTTGAGTATGAGGAAGCTGTCCGCAAGATGGGTGCCTCGTTTGCTCAAAATCTACCACAAATTTATGTACAGTTTCCATGAATTGGGCTTCGAATTACCCCCTCATCTGCTCTATTCACCAAATTTAGCACCGAGTGACTATTTCTTGTTCCCAAACGTGGAGAAATGGCTCAGCGGAAAGAGATTTGACTCCAAGAACTAAGCATCTCAGAAATGACTATTTTCATCATCAAATCATATTTTTCGGAAGTGAAAAAAATAGGAGAAACGTTAGACTAATTGTATGGAACTCAAACACGACTATGTTGCAAAATAAAATAACTTTTTACATAAAAGTCTGTGTTTCTTCAAAATGACCCACCCTCGTATGTATAGTATACATACAAATTGTGAATAAAAATTTCTAAAAATGCACACACATATGAGAAATATTCCAACTTCACAATCCCAATCATCAGCATGATCAGGAGGACAGTAAATTACCATTGCCGATCTGTTTGGGCTACAAAAACTCACAATAGTGGTCGTCTTATGCATGTATGTACATATTTACGATTATTTATGTTTGTTGTTGCTTGTTGAAGAGAGTGAAACTCAATACAATAAAGAAAATTATAATGAAAATAAAACCAAAGTTGAATTTTAAAACACGAAAACTCTTCATTCGCTCCACAAGCCCGACCGGCGATTCCAAATTCAAGGTCAAGCGTGTTAAAATTTTCAAACCGGCCGTTCAACTTGGTAACTTTTATTTCTTTTTGTCATCGTCAATATTTTTTTTTTTTTTTTTTTTTTGTAGCAGAGAAGCATGTGGAATCACACATTAAGAAAATATTAAATAAAGTAAACGTAACATCGTAAAGAACTCCAAGTCTGAGGGTAATCATCGGACCATAAAACCATTGAACTACGTTTTTTTTCTTGTTTTTTATGAGTGCAACCAACAGAGGGTTTCGAGTTAAAACTAATTTATAAAGCACTTTTTTTTCATATAAAAAAAATTATTTAAGTAAAAATTATAACTATAATTATTATATAATTATTAAGTCATCTTTCAGATATTGCAAAACAAGACAAAAAAAAGTGTAACTGCAATACGTTTGATAATACTAAAAAGAGATCGGGCACTTTGAGAGAAATTCAGTGGTGTCTGCTTAATGGGATCTCCGGTTAATTGATTTAGCAGCCGTGTTTTTTTTCAAAAACCATGCCATTGCGATAGTGAATTAGTTAAGAGATGATTTAATCATTTAATTGTTTCAAAAGCGATGACTTTTTTTTAAAAAATCAATTAAGCGGAGAGTACTGTACGCATATATGGTTGCAATACATAACGCTGAAAAAATAAGATTCTAATGACAGATTCCAGTAAAGGGCGCCAAATAAAACAATCGGCCCTTTTCTGTAAACTGAAACCGAGTAAATTTCTCGTTTTCAAAAAATTAATCAGGCTTCTGCAGACGTGTTTAAAATCATACACGATAATTTTTTGTCAGTAGAAATTATTCAGAAGTTATAAGCTACAGAAAAATATAGACAAGCTTACAAAGAGTTAAGAACATGAAGTAAAAAACCAGTGTTTAAAAAACTGAAGTGATTTTCATTTCATTTCATTTTACTTCTGCTTTTGCTTTTGAAAAATACAACAGTTTCAGTCAAAGCAAAATTACAAAACGATTGATGGCCAATTGCGCAGTATTTACAAAAGTCGAAGATTCGGAAAGTTTGAATTTGATTTGCTTTTGCTTTTGGTTAGTATCGCAAGTAAAAGCAGAAGCAGTCCATATGCTTTTGGAAGTCACAAACAGTCACAGTCGAAGAAGCAAAAAATCTTGCTTTTAGAAGTTTGAAGCAATCGCAGTAAAGTGGTTTTAGTGCTTGCTTCTTGTCTGATGTGCAAAAACAACAACAAAAATATGACAAACACCACAAAATAATTGATTGGACCTGCAGAAAGCTTCTAAAAGCAAAAGCTTTTGCTTCTTCGACTGTGACTGTTTGATATTTACAAAAATACACAGACTGCTTATGCTTTTACTAGCAAAACTAACCAAAAGCAACCACAAATAAAATTCAAACTTTTAAAATCGTCGATTGTTGAAAGTACTGCGCAATTGTTCATAATTTGTTTTCTGCTTTTGCTTCGACTGCGACTGTTGGTTATTTTCACAAGTACAAGCGAACGCATTGGTTCATTTTAAACAGTTGAAAAGAGGCAAAGCAGCAAAAAGTAAACATTTTACGACTTCGACTTAAGTTTTTTTAAACACTGTAAAAAACGACTATAATGTTATACTGCCACATACAGCCATATACAACCACACAAACACATAAGCCAATGCAACCCTTTTAGAGTATTTTTTTTTACTTCCTTTCAAAAGTGTCAAAAAGACTCACATAAAGAAGAGTTAGAGGGTTAATATGTTCCACAAAAATTTTCCTCGTAAGATTTTACATAAAAGTACTAATCACTTAAGATCTCTCTCTGCTGGCCACCGAGAAAAATGTGGTCGTGTACATATTTATATTCATTTGTATAAGAAGCCGATTGAAGTTCGGCACTCTGATGCCACTTTGGCCAGCTATGCTTTAAATACATTAAATGAAAGGATTCAGTGCGACTTTTTAAGTTCAAGATTATATATCAAATTAATCTTAATCATCATTTGTGATTATTGGGTAGTTGATTATATGGTTTTACTTGCTAGTTTATTTAAGCTGCCAATCGTGGTGGTTTAAGCTTACATTAATATTGACAACATATAACTTTTGCTAAAATAATTTAAAAACATAATTTAAAAAAATAAGGCTCAAATTCACTGTCTTCAGTTAACTAATGAAGGTGATGTAGCCAATGAAATTGATAAGAAAAATGGTTAGTTAAACCACGGGCGTTAGTTAACTATAGGCTGTAAATTTGGACCTAAGAAGTTTAAACTACCACTCAAAAACATCAAACTCAATTAATGTCAGATTAAGTTAATTTTCGGATGAGCTAATTAAAGAAATAAACTAATCTTAATCTCGAACCCAAAAAGTGACCCTTAAAAGTAATTGAAATATGTTTATGTAACATGTCACACGTGTAAAGCTTTGCCTCCTTGGAAGAGCGTATTAAATTACATTACATTCAATAAAAAATATCTCTCTAAAAGGTTTTACTACTTGAGATTCAGCCTGCGAACCCTAAAGAAAGAATTAAAGAAACAATAGGGAGACGACAAAAGAAGAACTTTTGCTTTTATAAGTTGTCTTTTTGCTTTTTATTTAATAAATTTCAAATGAAATGATGAGTAATATTTTTTGTGAAAGATTTATGTGAAACAAAAAAGCACTTTTTTGGCAGTAAATGCTGGTTTTGTTTTATTTAAAAAAAAAAAAAAAACCAAAACAAGGCTTAAAATTTTAAAACAATCTTTAGACCAGACATTACCTCAACTCACTCACACTTTAGAAGAATTCTTCTTTTATGTCTGCGTCTTGTGCGAGCAGGGAATAATAATTGCGATCATTTTTGCAATTCATTTGAAACAAACAATTACACGACTTTTACAGATGATCACATAAATTGAGTTCAGAAACACTTCAATTTTAAAAGTAAAATGATAAAAAATAAAATAAAAGAATTAAATCTGTTTTTATGACAACACAATTAATTTAATTACAAGTTTATGGAGAATTTTGTGTAAAAAAAATTAAAAATAATTATTTTAGCAACAATAACATATAAACCATTTAACAATGAAATACTTGTTTGTTAGGCTAAAGACAACAAAATTAATGAAATAAATAAAAAAAACTTCTCTCTAAACGTTGAAATAATAAATAAATAAATAAACAAACTGGAAATTAGTTCAATGACTTTTTCTTTGAAATTATTATTGCGACTTTTTATGAATTTATAAAACCTGCCCATATAAATTTATCGGAATATCTTTTAGATTTTTATCAAATTTAATTTAAAAAATAAGGAGATATTACAGAATCAAGATACTTACATAGACATATGAAAATAAAATTTTCAAGTAAAAATACGAGGGTGGCCTTTCCGCCTCGAAAATTATTTTATTGATATTTCGTAGTGGAGTTTTTTTCATCATGCCAAAAGCTATCGAAAAATCGATGGCACAATATCGATTAATTTTTTTCACACAAATCGATCCGCTTTAATGTACATAGATGTCAGTTTCTGATTTTTATTTCTTAATGCCCTTATTCCGTAAGAATATTTAGGACGTTTTTGTTTGAAAATACATTAGAGTTCTCGTGTTTGAATTCTCTTAATTATTTTCTTCAAAAAAAGGTTGTTGTCTTTGATAATGAAAAATATAAATATTATTGCCATCTTTTTAAAACATAAAAATTAAATTAAAGTATTATACAATAGTTTGAAAAAATATATGAAAAATTATGTGTTGGATATAATGTTTGGCACAAAATCACAAAGCAAATACACGAAACTTCTAGCAGAGACAATAAATAATAATTGTTTTAAAGAATCACAACTCCTGCTTTTTTTCGTCCATAGTCAAGACGATACAATCGTCGAACAGAATTAGGACATTAAAATCAGAAAATAACAATTAATTCTGTTCAAAAAAAAAAAAAAAATTAGTAATTGATTTTTATTTCTGCTCAAAAAAATAAAAATCAGAAAATAACAATTATTACTGCCTAAAAAAAATAAAAATCAAAAAACAACTAGTATCTTCTGATTTTTGTTATAAAATGCATATCAGTTACTGTCCCTGAAAAATTGTCTTTTTGATATAATCTCTAGCTTTCTTGCTATAAGCGTTCTAAGTTATACATATTTTGCATCTGCACGATATCGAAGGAATGGAGCTCTTTATTTATTTTTAATATAAATTGTCGAACCGAAGTTTTTCTAGTCACTAGACCAGCGGTCGGCAAATTAAGGACGCCGTACCTTTTAATATAATCTTCTATAACGTATATGTACTAGGGTGATCGATTATTCGACTTTTTCCAGAAACCGGTTTTCGAATAGTTCGAATATTTGATATTATGAAAAACCCGGTTTCGGTTTTTACAATTCAGGAAAAACCGGTCAACCGGTTTTTGTAAGTAAGACAATTATTATACAAAAGTTTGGATTTCAAATTGATTTGTTAAAAAAAAAAGAGTTAACAGTTCATGTAAATACAACAGTTGACAATAACTCTGAAAGAATCTAAACATTTATCACAAATGATGACATTTCCCTTTAAAAATTAACCATGCTTAAATAGAGATTAAATTAAGTAATTATTACACATGATGTGAACTCAAATTCAGCAGCTTCATTTGCGGTAAATGTTTTACATTCTTTCGAGCGCATTGTTGCTTTTTTAAGAACATATTAGACCATATTTGGATGATATTTGTTGACGGCTTGGTACCGTAAATCATAAAATTTTCAAACAAGTTGACGACCTCAAACATTTTGCAAGTATTTTTTCATGTATTTTATGCCTGTATGTACTTTTTTCCTATGTATTTTGAATATTTTTACCATTGTAGTTGTTAATATAATTTTTTTTTTATTTTTTGTGTAAACATATTTATTAGCACCTTCAATTTGGCATAATGAATTTTTTGAATTTCTTCTTCCCAAGTTTCCTCAAACCCCAAAAATGATGGGTGTATGTAAAGTTTATTCCTTAATGGTATATACATATGAATGTATGGACAAGATGGATATCTACCTCTATATAAAATATGAAGCAAAATTTCAACAAGTCTAAAATACACTTCTTGCAACTGGATTTTGACATCCTCATAAAATAATTTCGTTTGAATTTCATGTTCCAGTAAGTGTTGCCATGCTCAAAAAACGCTTAGAGCTTTTACACTGAAAAAAAAAATACTTAGGAAAATCAACAGAACACGTTGGTCTAAGTTTTAACATAGTAAAAATTAATTTTATTGCAAAATGTACCAATAGAAAAGTATTCGACTCAGCCGGTTTTTAAATTGTAAAAAAACCAGACTATTCGACATTCGAAAAATCAAAATTTTTAAAAAACCGACAACCGTATTGTGAAAAAACCGGGTTTTAAAACCGGTTGAAAATCCGAGTCGATCACCCTAATATGTACACACGGATTGTTGAGAACAAGTTGTGTGCAGCGCATACTCTTTAGAATCAGCGTTGCCAGAGAAAAAATATTTTCCCAACAATAAGATAATCGTGGGCTATTCGGGTAAACGCATCGAAGAATTGAAACTTTACTACATTAAAGCAAAAATAAAGTTTCCAAAATTGTTTTTGTTTTCCATACAATTCTAAAATGAAATAAACGTGAGAATTTCAACGCGTTGCTCTATTCTTTTAAAGTGGTGAATTTTGTATGATAAACAAAAACAAATTTTTGACATTCATAGATGTTTTGTTTCAGTTTTACATGTAAATTTCACCCAGTCGAAGCGGTTTGGTTTGCCAACGTACGTTGTCAGGCATGAAAAAATATGACATGCAAAGGCATTTACAAGGATATATTTAAATTATTTTAAGAACATTTTCTACAACACTATCTCTTTACTTACCATTATATTGACATATCAACAACAAAAGATTTCTTTCTTTATAAACAAACCTTGAGTGTTTCTTCTGACCATTATAAAATCAAGTTTGGTTTTGGAGATTTAAAATTTCAAGTTAGGGAAATGAGACGAAAATTTCACTGGCAACACCAGCTCGTAGTGAGAGTATTACTAACACAATTGTAAAATATAACGGTGTATGTTCCCAAAATTAATAAGCGTAGGCAAAAACCAAAATTTTTTTCAATAACCAATTCCAAGCTAATAGTGCTCTTTAACCACTTAACAATCATATTAAAGTTAATTGAAATAACACGGTTAAAATATATTCAGGGCTATCATGAAGAAAATTCCGCGTAAAATTTCTCCCTTTTCCAATTAGAATTTTTTCTTTTCCCTATTACTTGCTATTAGTTGGAATTGTTCCCCGGGGAATATTTCACCCGGAATTTTATTCATGATAGCCCTGATTGTATATTTTTTTTTTAATTTTTACATGTAGATAAAGAAGGTTATGTATTTCCAAAGCGTTTTAAATATACATATATAAAATTTTTTTTTTCATACAATGCGATGGCGAACTTAACATATGGACGTTTTTAGAAGGCAAAAGCGTAACAATATGTATACATTTACATCACGTACTCTTTTCTACAAAAACGGTATATTATGAGTTTCTCCTCTAATATTATTTTTCTCCCCATCCTCTACGGTTAAAAATTAAATTTTTTCTACTTAAATTTTTTTTAAAGAAATTTTGTTGAAATTTCTACAAAAACAGGATGTCATGACTTTTGATTATTGGACATTAAGGTCCTTATTATGAGTTTCATTCGATTTTAGATTTTCGCTGGCTATCGAACATCGAAAATCGAATGTTCAATTCATTTCATGAGCACCAAAAATTTCGTTGAGAAACGGATTTTCTATCGAACAAAATTTAAAAAAATTTAAAATTTTAAAAATCACTTTGAGTGATATTCACAATAAGGGCATTCTTCATCGAATAGTCATCATACCAAATTAAAATTCGTTCGATCAGTACTTTAGACTACAGTCGAAGATCGAAACATGCTCGTAATAAGGGCTTAATTTAGATAAGTCTCCTCCAATATTCTTTGTCTTCCCATTACCTACGTTTTTTGAAGAAAAAATACCAAAATTCATTTTATGAATGTGAGCTTTTCGTGTCCTTGGAGGTATTTAATGCAATATCTAAATAAAAGAGGCATAGAAAAGGAACTGGGTTTAAATTTTCTTATTCATTTGACTGGAAAAAAACTAATTTTTTGAGAACAAAAATAATTATTACTTAACAAGGTCTATTTTTTTTTTTTTTTTTTGTTAACAGGACGCTGTTAAACACAACGTTTTGTGTCTAGGGCATTGGTGTCAAAAATAAAACTATAGTTGTATGTGTCAGAAAATCTCTCTCATTCGTCTATGAAGTACATAGAAAAAAATAAATATTTGCAACAAATGCAGTTTAATGAAGCAGCTCAAAATATATAAAAAGGTGGTCTATATGATAGAAAATTAAAAAATAAGGAATAAAAATTAAATAAAAAAGTTGGGGGCTACCCATATTTTCTGAGTTACGCGGCTGTGAACTTTTCATAGGAAACTGTGAACTTCTAAAAATAAATTTTTAAATAGCTTATCTGATAGAAACTTGAAAAATAAGAAAAACAAATTGAACAAAAATATTGGCTGCGACCAATATTTCCCGAGTTATTGATCTTTTAAGTTTTGATATTAAATGCAGTTTAGTGAAGCTGCTCCAAAAAAAAAAACAAAATGTCTTTTTAATATATATTCATTTCTTTCCTTAAAAGTTTTGTAACATAAAATACATTGAATGTCACAAAAAGTATTACTGATCATAGAATATTTTTCGCATACCACTTTTTTCTTTCACTGTATCTATAAAGAATTTAATACATCCGCTACGCATGTGTTATCGTCACTGTCTAATTGACGACTACATGAAAGAGAATAAAGGCTCAAGGCCGGGGCACAATGAATTCGTCATGCGTTAAACTTCGCCTTTTTCAACTGACAGCTAAGTTGAAATACATGGTTTCTTATGAGGTATGTTACATTGAGTACGTGTCCGTCAACGCAAAGTACAAAATTTGGTCAACTTTTAACTTTTTGTGTACGTTGAGTAGTTTGACAGATATTGGTTGATTTTTTTTTTGGTATGCTCTGATTTAGTTTTTTGTGTTTTGTGGCAGCAAAAATAAAATTAATCAAACGAAATAAACGAAATGAATACAAAAAGTTGAATTTAATGAATAAAATGGAGAATAGACCTATTAAGCTGTTCAAATGCTTGCGTCAATAAAGTACTCATTGTGCCAACGCCCCGGCCTTCAGTTAGCCGACTGTAAAGTAAAGTAACTGCAACAGTAGAAAACAGCTGATCGATATTGTTATGTGAAAATGTATGTATGTATGTATGTAATGTAACCTACTTTTCATATAAAAATCTCGATCAGCTGTTTCCTACGTTGCAGTTACTTTCCATTACAGTCGGCTAACTGAGCCTTAAGAATGTGTATGATTTTATTTTGCACAATTGTGCTATGTAACTGACATCAATTGTCTAGGGTTATAAATTTTAAAATTTTACATTTACATCCATTTGTTGCTTTGAGATTTTTAATTTTTGAGATTGCACAAACTTATTACCAGCCTACTTGAAAAATTAATTCAAGGAATACAATTTTCTACACAAGTCGACTATGCGTGTTGTGGAAACAATGTTTCAAACTTTTAAGAGTTGCCTTTTTTAAGAAAAGCAAAAGTAAAAAAAAAAATTTTTGCAAAAAATTAATCAAATATAGTAATGAACATTTGGTCAAATGATTTGCGGTTGATTACCTTGTAGTGTTGTCATTCGAACAAAAATTGTTCGAATATTCGAACAACTTTTTATCATTTTTGTTCGAACGAACAAAAATATTTAATTTAGAACAAAAAATTATTCGAATCATTTTTGTCGAATATTCGAACAATTTCCTTAATTACTTCATATAAAAAGCATTTTACATTTCATTACTTTTTAATTTGTTAACAATGTGATATTAAGTAATCAGATTACTCCAAATTATAAATACTTGTGTAAGCTTTGTTTGTATGTACATATGTATGTATGTATACATACATATGTTCGCTAAACTCATCTTTTTTCTTTTTGGGAAAAGATTATGCTTCTTTCATGGAATTAGAAGGTGTCTTACAATTTCTGATAAGGAGATTAGAAAAAAAATCAGATTTTCTCTAATCAAAAGCGTTAAAAATCGAATTATTAAAAAAGCATTAAATACCAACTTTTTAAAATACGTCACCAAAAAGAGAAAAAAAATTTATAAGTTTGTAGTGTGATTCTGTGTATCTGTTTGTTTTTACGAGTCGACGTACAGACCAAACGGCTGGACCGATTTTGATTTTTTTTTTTTTTTTTTTTTTTTTTTTTTTTGTTTGAAAGGAGACTTGATCGAAAGTGTTCTTAGCTATGTTTAAAGAAAATCGGTCCAGCCGCTTAGAAGGTATCACATCGTTTTTAGATATATTCTGTTAGATCTGTGTGTCTTTGACGCCGTAGCTCCCGAACGGCTTAACCAATTTTAATTTGCTTTCTTTTCGTTTGAAAGGTGACATGATCGTATATCTTCTAATTTATACTTGAAGAAAATCGTTCTAGCCGATTGGAAGTTATCTTAAATTTTTTATATATTAATTTACTCTCTTCTTTTTTGCGATTCTGCTACTTCAAAGTATTAGTGGAACATAGAGTTCTTAACTTATACTACAGCGTCAACTGCGGCAAAGGTTCTTAAAATTTTTAAGTTTTGTTAGTAATCTTTCTAAATATGTTATTGAAATCATATGTTTTTCGTGTGTAATGAATAATTTTTCGTTGGTTAATAAAAAAAAATAAACTACTGCACATACGTGTCGTTTTTTGCAAACTTTTTTAAGGTTATTCGAATATATTTTTTTATTCTTTGTTCGTTCGAATATTCGAACTAAAGTACAAAATTATTCATGAAAATTTCATCATGGAATTTTATTCCAACAAATATAAAAGACGAATAATTAACAACACTATTACCTTGTGATTCTATTAGAAAATTATATTATACGAACACACAAATGTTAACATGAAACCTAAAAATCATATTTCTTCAACTCTAGTACATATTCCCTCATTAACGAATTTAAATTTTAATAAATTTTGTATTGTTCATATGTATATACTCTCAATAGATGTACGTGCACAGATATTACGAGTATATTAGAATATTGTAAACCTGTTCCTGGTTTCTGTAAGAACATTTTTTTTTATTACCTGAGTAAGAAGAAACAAACTAGTTTTATGATAGTTTCAATAACATAATTTTTGGTTGTTCTATGAATCCAACTACAAAGAATGGGACAGCAGCCAGCCAATTAAAAAATTTGTTCGTTGCGAAACCTTGTCACAAATTACACAATACAGCGAGCGACTGGATATAACTTTGTAGCCTGTTCTAGTGTTTATGTTAGTTAAATTTTGAGTGTAAAAGTTGTGTGTATTGTTAATTTATTTTTGTTTTTGTGTAAACATCTTTAACAAGTTTCTGTGAATCAGCTCTTTTGTTTACATAGTAACTTTTTGACGAATACAAAAATTCATATGTAGGAACGTACATACATAATTATTTTAAATCGCATTAAGATTATTTATTTTTATTTTTTGCTAGAGAAAAGAACCTGTTTTTTTAAGGAAATAGTTTTTGTTTTTCATAAAATATGTAAGGAAGGCACTTTTTTTCAATGTGTGAGTGGAAAATTTGACCGAATTTACAGACTTCTTACAAAATAATCCAAAGTCGTGATTAAAAATAATTTTTTTTTTATAATCAAATTGAATAGAAAGTTATTATTAAAAAGAAAACTTGAAAAGTTTACCGATTACTGAGAAAATTGTCTACCTAGATCACTTTTTCATCTATATAAATGACGCAAAGAATGCTAACGAGTGACGTAGTACAACAAATGTAGAAGCAGACATTTTAAAATTTCAACTCATCATCAAATTTTTCTATCCTCACAATATTTTACGCAAATGCCAAAAGTAAAATTTACAATTAAATTATAAGCAAGATAAATGGTTAAGTGTTGGCTGGCGGGATGCGGGAACAATCCAAAAATAATTATTTTTATTTGTATTATTTATTTATTTAATATTAAGTAATAGTAATGTTAAGACTAGACTAGCTTACGGCGCCAGAAAAAAATTTAAAACTGGTTTTAATCACAAAAAATGCTTAAATCAATCAAAAATTTTAATTTTGCTCCTATTATCAAAATGTTAAAAATTATCAGAATTTCAAAGTTTACGTAAAATAACCCCCGACCAAAAAAAGGGTATTACAAGCTTTTTTTAGTGTGTGTCACTGTGGGCTAATAAATCAGTGCAAGTTAATCTTTGTTTTTGGTTTAAAATGTGTTTAAACCAGCAAACCTATAAATCAGTGCAATATTTAATCCATCTGTAAACGCATAAAATTGGGCGTTTAAACTACCAATACAGGCCATATGATTTTATTACTTACAGACCATATGTTTTGCATTTAAAGAGAACTCAACTTTTTTCCAAGCTTCTCCTTTTTTTTCAGATCTTGTTCGATTTGTTTTCTTACACTCTATTGTTCTTTTATAATATTCTACTCTGCCAAGAATAAATATAATTTCTTTCTTAGTAAAATTTGCGTACTTTTAATTAAATTTGATTAATTTTTTTCCTTTTTCATTGTGCAAAGAACTGATAGCCTGCTGTAAAACAGCTGCTTTTTGACATTTATTTTAGTGCTGCCACAATATAAATTTTTAAACTAAACATAAAGTATGGTTCACTGATTTACTCCTGTTGAGTTTAAACCACATATAAATTAAAGTTTAGTTCAACTAAACCAGCGTTTAAACTTTAACTGATTTATTAGCCCTGTGTATCTCCGTACCTGTGTGTCTCACAGTGTACACGTACAGACCAAACGGCGAGACTGATTTTAATTTAGGATTTTAATGTTTGAAAGGAGACTTTATCGAGTCTTCTTAGCTATGTTTGAAGAAAATCGGTCCACCTGTTTAGAAGATATCGCATCTTTTCTAGTTAATGATCGGGGGTTTTTAAAATTTTTAATTTTTGTTATTACAGGAATATTTGTAGTAATCGAGTTTCAAATGACATCAAAACGTCAAAAAAAAAAGATATATATGCAAATATTAAAGTCCTGCACAAGACCACTTACAAGAACTTTTAAGACATGTGAGATTTTTCAAATGCTTTATTACTACAGCGAAATCTTCTAAAACAAATGCTAACAGTACGTCTTCACGCGGAGTATTTATTTCCGAACATAAGCAATAACGTCGGCAGCATGACGTCACAAATATGTTCATGTACGAGCTTATGTTCTAGGCTATAGAACACGCATTGTGGTATTGGACACAAATTTAAAAAATTCACTGTGTATAGATCGATGTTTTTTATGTTTATTTTATTTTATTTAAAACTAATTTATTTATATTCGTTTTATTATACATTAAAAATGCTGTATTTTTACCACACTCACAAGTTTATTATGTATATGTTCAACATTATTTCTTCGCAATAAGTTTGAACAACTATTTCGCAATTTATTTGCAAATAAATGTCTATTCGGTCCACACGTTGACATATGGTGTTGGAAATAGAATTTGACAGTTGAGAACATAATTATTTCCAAGTCTATTGCGCGTGGAGACCCCAAGTAAACAACACTGTTGGCAAGACATCTGTTTCAGTTATTGCTAGTATAGGAGTAACGAAGGAACTACTTCGTGACGGAAGAATTTGTGATGCTTGCTTCTTCATACGCACGCATGGGGTGCGTAGACAAAAGTCATACATGTACATACACACATAAGATGTTGTATGATCTTTTATTTTTCTGCGCACATACAAACGCATACATGCATTGACATTAGTTGTGTGCGCTTGCTTTAAAAAATCCACCCTGAAACACATAATAGGTTACCATCCACATCTTACACACACACACACACACTGAAACGTACAATATGAAAAATAACAAGCATACACGCATCAACACTACTTCTTTTTAGTGTTTTTTTTATGGGAATTGTTACAATTTAAGTTTAAAGTTTTTTAAACGCACTAATAATCCCAAATTAATATTTTACATATTAAGTAAAATATATTTTTTTATTAAAAATACATTGAAATTGATTATTGAGGGGCTTAGCTGGATCCTATGCGCATTTCACTGTTTCTAATGCAGATCATCAGGGAACCTTTAGAACAACTAGAGTTATTATATTATAAACTTTCATTTAAGCAAATGAGAAGCTCATAACAAATAACAAAGTTGAAACAAGAACTCAATAATCAACATGTGTTTTATTTTCTTACTTTACCATAAGTAAAATATTAATTTGGGATTATTAGTGTTTAAAAAATTTTAAACTTAAATTGTAACAATTCCCATAAAAAAACACTAATTATTAACTTGACTGCACCCGGTCAGAAAAATACTTATGTGGCAACACTCTATTGTTAAATAGCTGTTGTTGTTATTGCGCTGATTTACACGGGCATAATTGTGCTGGCATAACATGCCAGTTTGTTGGTGAGAGAGGCAAAGAGAGCGGTTTTGCGGTTGGCATAACTTTTCAACCAGCTTCAACCCCGCATTAGCACCATAAAACCAATACACATACAACTTAAAAAACAGCAAATGTTAAATGAATACTAAAAACACTAACACACACAAGCTGTGTATACGAATACATTTTGTGCCAGATGAGTTAGTCTCGTGTAATTTGGAAAAGAACAAAAATTGTGCGGCTTAAAAATTGTTCTCGTCTAAACTACCTCATTTACATTTATTTTCTTTTACATATGCTAGGACAGTGATGGCAAATGAGATTTGCATTTCGGTACCAAAAAAAAATTTTTGAGTACTTTTTTGATCCCGAGAGTACCAAAAACAATTTTTTTATTTATATTTTATTAACAAAAAATTATATAAAATTTATTACAAATAAATAAGAAAATGAACACAAAGCATATACATATGTACATAACCAGGCAGAAATTGTGATTTTGCGCAAAAAGTATGTGCCACCACAACACTGTAAATACAAAATTACGACTCTTCCAAAAATTTTGTACCACCGGACGGTCATTCCGTGTTACCATTTTAATTTTATGAGTACCTTAAAATAATGGTAAACAGATGTTATACTGATGTTAGTTAGTTTCCCGCAGACCATCGTAACAACATCGTGCTGATTGTATTTTTCTGTCTGGGTGGGTATAAATATTAAGTTATAACAAAAACAGTTTAAACTTCAATAAATCTTTGGCCTGGATAAGACTATAGTGTTGGGACATAAAGCCTGTTCCTTTGTTTTGTTTTCATGAGATTGTGGAGTGAGGTATGGAGAAAATTCCGTAAGCTACTCTCGATTTACCAGGAAACATGTATTCGTCCAATGCATTTTTAGTTATAGCCACGGAAGTCCAGAAACTGCATACATATATTTTCTGTTGTTAATGGCTTCAGTTATTCCATAGTATGCTCTATATTGGTTGTTAATATTTTAAAAATTTAGATTTTCGCTGGGAAACACTTTAATTAAAAGTAGTATAATTACCAAATAAAACATTTTCAGAGGGATACTTACTAAACCAAACTAACATTTCATTGTCAAAGTCCACTTTTGCTCTAAGAACTTGACAGAATGTAATATAAACTTTTTACAATTTTCTTTAAACTGAAACAGTTGTTTCAACATGATTTCTGTTTAAATAGAGATCAACTTCTGTGCCACAGAAAATATCATTGAATCAAATATAGTTTTCGTTTATATTTAATTGTGATTGGTTTGGTAGACTTTTCTAAAATGTCTTTACTAATAAAGTTTCGTGCCAGTTGTCGAAAAAGAAATTTAATTCTTCGCAAAAATATATGCATACGCGCGTCTTCCGACCATATTTCTAAGCTGGTCGTGAGAGTATCAAACGTGTTGCGGGAGTACTAGGGTACTTCTTCTTGTCAAATAGTATCAAAAAAAGTACGATCGTACCAACTTTCCCATCACTGTGCTAGGAACACAACTGGGGACGAACGACGAATTTTTTGGTGCGAACTTTCGTCATAAAAAATAAAACACTTTTGTTCATATGAAAATGAACAAAACACCGCCGTAGAACGAAATTTGTCGTGCGTGACGAACTCTGAGATAGATTTATTTCTATTTTGTACGCCGACGAACGACGAAAAACCCAATTTTCTCTCACTCTCTTTACATACACAATAAACAGTGTGACCAGATTTTAAAATAAAATTAAGCTAAATCACGTATGTCTTTAATATATTTTTAGAGCTAAGCCCCTCAATAATCAATTTCAATGTATTTTTAATAAAAAATATATTTTACTTAATAAGTATAATATTAATTTGGGATTATTAGTGCGTTTAAAAAGATTTTAAACTACTTCTTTTGATTGTTTATTATGAACTGATGATGCACGAATATTCGTATTCGTATTCGAATTGCCGAATATGCTGCCATTTTCAAATATTCGTATTCGCATTCGTATTGGTCAAATTCAGGCGAATACGAATATTTTTCCAAAAATATTTAAATAAATAAATGCATAAATCATAAACGAAATTTAAATAAATGGATAAAAACTATTTGTACAAATCCATTAAATTTTTTATAGAAATTTGTGCTTTATATCATTTTCAAATATTATTTACTGACGATAATTAAAATTTTGGGTAGTTTTTATTAACTTTAAAGTACGCCAACAGGACTATGAAGTTCTTTTTCATAATAATTTTTTATTATTTCATATTGCAGTTGTAAATAGAACCCTAATTTAATGTCTATAAATTTTACATTAAATATTCGTATTCGTATTCGCGAATATAGTTTCAAATATTCGTATTAGTATTCGCGAATATCAAATATTGACATGCGTTGCATCACTATTATGAACTAGAAGTCTTCGCAACATCGCTTGTTACCACTTATATACATGAACACCAATGCATACATTTTGCTTCGCTTATTTTACGACAGCATTTATTATTGGTTTAGTAAATATAATACATCCCACGAGAATACATTTAAAAGACAACACGTATTTCAATTTCAGGACTGTTTACGCAGGCCTCTAGTGTTTACATATCATAACACTACGACCACACGAGCAATTTGATGTGTCTTAATACAAGCAATAACGCCGGCAGAATGATGACGTCAAATTGCTTGTGTTCAACAATGTATCTGGAGGTGGTGAATACGTATATTCAAATATATTTGATTTTTATTCACATAAATACTTAAATTATCAATAATTTTATCCTTTTCTAAGTTTGAATTGAACTTTTATTAATTTTATGTAGTTAAAACTTTTGTTTTATACTTTTTTTGTTTAAAAAAAAAATTAATATAATTTGTATTTGACAGCATGTGTTAAGAGATTGTTGCTCAGCAATGTATTTGAACATTTGTTGCTGAATATGTATTTGAACACATATTCATACGGTCCACACGTTAATATCTTGTGTTTGGCAATCGAATTTGACAGTTGCCATGACAATAATTGCCAAGATTATTGCTCGTGTGGTCGGCATGTAAAAGAATGTTGAGATAAATTGGCAACACCATTTATGCACAGCACGAGCAGAACACGAAATATTGGAAACTAAATATAAAGTTTACAGTGTAAACGAAGAACAAAGAAACCAGTGTCGTTTGCATGACGCGTGCAGCAGGGGCATAATTCTAAATGTAAATCGCCTTTATTGCAAAATGACTGAAAGCGACCATTTTTACAGTTGTCTTTAAATTTAAAGTTTAAATCGATTACAATTTATTTATGAACAAATAAAGCAGAAAAAACACAAAAAAACAAATAATTAACAATGAAAGATATTTATTGTCTTTTATATCCCTCTTAACGAAGCAAAAAGTCTGCTTTTATTTTGATATGATAAGAGAAGATATAGGAAAAAACACTGCGCAAAGATAAAGAAAATTAAGCGATAGATGGTAAAATACATATACATATGTATGTACTTATAATTTTATGAATAGTTGCATTCGATTTTCGATCTTCACTTGTTATAGAATTTAAAATTCTTATTACGAAATTATAGCATAATTACAGCGTAATTTTTGGTTGAGCTTTCATATTTTTATCGAACGGAATTTTTCTTTCGATGCGGTAAAATAAAATTATTTATTTTAGTATTTAGATTTTGTATTTTATTTTTATACATAAAAATGCCAATTTTAAGCAGTTCTAAGATTTAAAATAAAAACTGGTTTGCGGGTGATAAGTTTTTATTTTCATTGTATTTTTTAGTTCACTATAAGCTGTTATGTTAATAAAGGATTAAAATTAAATTAAAATTGACAAAATCGGTGCATCAGATATTTCGAAAATTGCAATTTTGGTTTCAAGGATTGTTGCTGTTTCACCGATTTTTTCCTTTTCTTACGTTAATCGATTTGCCTTAAAAATTCAATATGGCGGAACACAAAACACATTTTGTAAATACGAAATAAATAAAAATTCGGCGAACTTTATAAAAAAAAGGAGCCCCAATTTTGGTTACAACACTACAATAAAACGAAATTAAATTTTTTTTGACATACATTCTATTGCATTCACCGCGACGATATTTGATAATAAAGTTGTTTTTATAAAACACTTTTTTAATATAATTTTTTATAAAATGATCGCCTCAAAATTTATCAGAAAATCGCCAAAATTAGTAATAAAATCGCCAAAAACTATTTCTTGTAAATTTTTCTCGTTCAAATTCGATGACTATATTTAATATAAGAAAAATCATTAAAATCAAATTGTTTTAACTTCTTGCAGACGAGTTTTGGTAGGATTTATTTTTGAGACTACTCCTTCAACAAACTAATTTTCCTGAATTATAATAATTTTGAAGTTCAATTTTGTTTAAAAAATAGCCATAATAATCGCCAACAAATTTATTTATCGCCATAAAAATCGCCATGTCGCCAAACCAAAAATTTGGACGCCAAAAAAGTTGAAAAATCGCCACGTTTGACGAGAAATCGCCATATCTGACAGCCCTGGATGTTTATGAAATTCCAGCGATTTTTATAGTTTTATTGTTGTGGATTTTTTTCGGCTATGACGGCTTTTTTTTAGCGATTTTGTATGTTTAAGCAATTTTTTTTCGTTTCGGTTTTTTTAGTGTTGAATTTTTCTTATTAATTCGGCGATTTCTTCAATTTATTTGAGTTCTTATGAAGTGTTGTATGAAATGAAATGAAATTTTTTTCAGTTACCTCGTCGTTAAAAGTTGCGAATCTAAAAGTTGATCATGCAGTTGTCGAGTTGGTTATTCAGTAGGAGCATTTTCAATAAAAATTTTGATTAACTTTTTGAATAAACAATTATTCGGCCATAATTATGGTCATATCGAACATTTACTGCAAAAAAGTCAAAACTTGAAGTTAATACCCCAAAATTAATTGACAAAACGATATTTATATTGCAATTCATGCAAATATCTTATATACACACCGATTGAGGGAAAAGTTACATGTTTATTTTACCATTAATCTTTTCTAAATTCAAAACTTTAAACTCGTTTTCTACAAAACGATTTTTTGGCGTTATGATTCTTTTGCAGCAAATGTTCTAAATGTACATATTTGTATAAAAACCACAAAAATTATGGTGTATGTTTCTCCATAAATTATTTTCAAAATAAAAAAAATGCTGTTTATCATTTTTAAGACTTAATCGGCAGGTGACAAATTTTGAATAATGATGTTAAGCTGAAATGGAACAGTGGAATCTTTATAATCATAATTACTGCTGGCTGCTTAGTTTATTTTGAAGGGCATAACAGTAATAAAAACGCCATTAGTTTTGTGTTTAGTCTTAATACTTTTTCTAATTTATACAATAACAATAAAATTATTCATTTTCCTTTGAGGGGAGCATCAATTTTCAATTCTACAGCGGAGTCAAAGGGAATGACGTTTTGGAAATGTCAAGTCTTGGAGAAAACATTTTCTATGAATGTTTTTGGGAGTAAGTCTACAATCTCTTTAATTTTGTTTAAACATAAATAATTTAATTAAATTTACATTGATTACTTAGTTGTCTGCAATTTGGGTAATTTTGAACTACATGTGACGGTTTAACAAGTGAACACTGTTCTTTGAATACAAAGTGAATACCTTGTGCGATTGCTCAAACAATAAACATTCCATTCTTATATTTAATGTACATACGTATTAGAGAGCTGCATAAACAGTCTTGAAATGCAAAAACGTCATGATTTTTAAATGTATTCACGTCGCATGTATTATACTAAACCAATAATAAATGCTGTCGTACTATAAGCGAAGCACGATGGATGTATTGGTGTATGTGTATATCAGTTGTAACAAGCGATGTCGCAAGACAGCTTGTTTGTAACAAACACTTAAAAGAAGTACTGTTGATTAGTGTATGCTTGTTATTTTTCATATTGTACGTTTGAGTGTGTGTGTAATATGTAGCTGGTAAGCTATTATGTGGTTAACCGCATACAACTAATGTTAATGCATGTGTGTGCCTTTGCATGTGCGCAGAAAAATAAAAAATCATACACACATACATACATGCATGAAGTTTGTACATGCGCTCATGCGTAAGAAAGAAGCATCACAAATTCTTCCGTCACGAAGTGCTCTTATACCTACAATACTCAAACAAATTTCTTGCAAACAATGTTGTTAACGTTTGTTTTATAAGATTTCGCTGTAGTAAAGCAATTGAAAAATCCCTCATGTCTTGAAAGTTCTTATAAGATGTCTTGTGCAGGAGACTAATACGTATGTATATAAAAAACAATTTGAAGTGCTTTTTGCCGGTATCTATATTTATGCGTATCTATCTGTATCTATCTTATCAGTTCTTTCTTATACGAGTAGTTTGTGTGTATAATTACTGCTACTGCCTTTCAAAAGAAAACATCTCATTAAGTAAATTTAATGCGATTTTACCGCAGGGTTTAGTGCACAATGGTACGCGCGAGCCAAGCAAATAAAGTTTCATAAGATTTCATAAGAAGTGTTTCCCCAACATCTGTTGCATTTCGTGTTTATGTGATACCTTTTTTAAATAAAAATGGTTTGCGTAAAAACAAGAAACTATAAAATAGATATAATTTATCATTTGTTGCCTTTGCTAAGTTTTTGTAAATATTTGTTAGAAACTTTTAATGATTTAAAATAGTTATAAATTTATTTAGATGTTACGCACATAATAATAAAAGTAAAGATAGAGTTAAGATTTATTACAATGAATAAATAAGGGAAAACAAAAAAAGGAAGAACTGAGCTTTTACATCTCATTAAATTATGTAATAAATAAATAACTGTTATACGTGGGTTAATCAATAAGTTGATCACTTTTTTAAGACTTTTATATCTAATATAAATAAATAAGGGTAGATTTTGCATTTACAAACGATTTTTTTCTTTTTGTTATTTTTATGGAAACAATATTGTTTTAAACGACTTTTCGTTACATTTCATACAAATTTAAAACCTTTAGAAAGGAAAATGTTTACAAAATTAAAATACAACTTTGACACAGTTAAGAAGGTTTCCGTACGGCAGGGGTGGAAAACTATCGATGGTACTATCGATAGTTAATTTTTTTTTTGTTACTATCGATACTTTAATTCTTCCATCGATTATTAAATGATACATCACTAAAACCAAAAAATTCATACATATATCGAGCCTTATTTTCGTTTTAATCGTAAGCGACATAGATAAAATTTCTCAGGAGGTTTTTTAAAATATTCAAAAATGTGTTTGTACATAATTTGTCGCCTAAGATACAATTTTACAGCCCATATTTTAAAAGTTATCAACAATTTTGGCATTTTGATAATTCTAAACTATAGGCAGGTCCATAAAATTTTAATTTCAATAAAGAAGTCCATTTTCGATAACATGTCGCTTACGATAAAATCGAAATTAAGGCTCGATATGTTGCTTTTCATAAACAAAAATAACTGAATGGCGGGAAAATTTCTTCCGCTGATCTCGCTTATTTTTCATACAATTATTTTATTTTTGTTATTTATTGAACTGACAAATAAAATTATATTTTATTTTGTTTTGTTTAAAAATATTTTGTTTTTATTGTAAATTAATAAGTATGTATGTATGTATGTATATTATGTTTTTTAAACTATCGAAAACTTTCGATAGTGACACTACCGATAGTTTTCCACCTGTAATATGTACATTATGGAGAGTATACACAAGTATGAAATTAGTAACGTGTATCATGCTGTCGTACTTATGAAGTATACTTTGTAGTACGAAAATCAAAAATTTTTGATTTTTGTGGGCGGAGCTTCGATAAGTACGATAATAAGTATTGTGTATCATGCTGTTGTACAGCAAAATTTGTTTTATGAGGTGATCATTTAAAATTAGGTTTATGTAGAGGATATTTTAATTAAAAAAAGAAAATGAAATATTATTTTAATCACTCTCTAGAACATACCCCTTTTCTTTTTGCATTATTTTTTTCATTCTTTTCCGCTGAAGTTAGTTCACTTTTAATTAATAAATCCACCATATTATTTATCCGCGTGGGTATTGCCTTAAAAATTTTCTTTCAAGTGAATTAGTATGATTTGTTGTAACGTGTATCTTTAAAAGCGTACTACAACTCATACTACGCCAAGTACGAAATTAAGTATCGTGTATACCCTGCATTATAACTACGAGAACCATTCAACTTCGATACTATCACGATTGGTATCGACGATACCGATAGTTTTTCTAACTTCCGATAGTCTTGAATCGATATATCGATAAAACTTATTAACCTATCGAAAACTTTCGCTAGTGTCAATATCGATAGTTTTTTACGTCAACTGTATGGATCCTCCATTCACTTTACGAACTTTAACATATACATACACATAATCGAATATCTTACCCAAGGTAGACAATTAAAAAAAATACGTAAACTTTTTCGTTTTGTCGTTTTTATTATTTTAGTTTAAGCGATTTTTTTACTTTTGGCACTTTCTTCGTTTTGGCGATTTTTTTTTTGGTTTTTGGCGATTTTTTCGAGTCTTGTGTTTGTCAGCTTTGCAATACAAATGCAAAGAAAATTAAATTCGCGTGCAATAATGAATAAATAAACAATAATCCTGCCAAAAACAAACCGACTTCAATTCTAAGTTCTATCAATTCTAAGTTCGATCAGAACGAAATTTTAATGGGCGTGCCTCCGCCCATTTTTTAAATGCAAGATTGTGTGTTTTTCAGAGCTCAGGCTGCGTGTTAAATCTTGTAAAAATCGGTATAGTAGAACCACTTAAAATGAAATATTAAATTTTAACGGGGGTGGCTCCGCCCATTTTTAAAATGGAGAATTGTGTCTATTTTAGAGCTCAAGTTGTGTGGTAAATTACATAAAAAATGCTTGAGTAGAAACGCCTGAAATATTATAGTAAATTTTAATGGTCGTAACCCTGCCCATTTTCTCAACTTATAAATTGTTAAATTACAATAACCAAAGGAGTTTTATAGGTTTAACAGCTATCAAATAAGTACAATATCATAAAATTAAATAAAAATAATTGTGGGCGTATCTCCGCGCTCTTTTTTACAATGGGACCAATGGGAAACTATAAACTCTCAGACAAAAAGAAATAATTTTTTCAATCGGTCTAAAATGCACCGAGTTATGAAGTAGCACCCAAAAAAATAGAGACTTGTTAAACTCCTCCTTTTTTGAAGTCGGTTAAAATGGAAATCACCACTTAAATCAAGAAAGGAGTTTCTCTACCGTCGACTACTACCGGCCATGCTGATCCCACACTCATGCATTAAACACATTCGCCACAGCAGGCTACACGACTTCAAGCGCCGCTAGCTGCTCTTGTCGCTTGTAGACAACTACATACATATTTATTTCGGAGAGATGGCAGCATTATCATAAGCAACTGATATTCAAGTATAAATATGTTTGTATATATTTCAGTGGTGGCACTAGGCTTGCCAGATTGAGATTAACAAAAAGCTGGACATTTAAATTAAAAAAGCGGGATAATTAAAAATAAGCTGGACATTTTGAAATAAAATTTTCACGAAAGAATAGTTACTTTTTTGTTATACAAACAATTGTATTAAAAAATATGTTTACATTGTTTTTTAAATTTTTTATATAATACTCTAATGCACTATTCACATAGCCAAATATATCAAAACTTTTTCAGTTCATTTATCCATATGGTAGATACGTATATACATATGTACAGCTACGATCAAAATAATAGTAACACGAAATAATATGGGCATCTAACATTAAAATTCAAAAGGGTTTATCTTTAAAAATAAATCGAACATTACGGAAAAATAAAAAGTGTTTTGTCTACAAAACAAATTATTTTTTAGTAATGTTCGATTTAGTTTTAAAGATAAGCCATTTTGAATTTTAACGTTAAGTGTCCATATTATTCCGTGCTGATATTATTTTAATCGTAGCTGTACGTATTAATATTATATAACGAAATAAAAATCATACTAAAAAGACACAATAAAAAACAATAATTGAGAATTTTCCATCATAACATTTTTTCGCTACCTATAGTCAACATGTTGTACTCAGCATGAACAGCTGATCGAATAGAGTTATACCGTTTATATGCTTTGTTAGGTGGCAGGAGCAAATATTTGTTAAATTTTACATTACAAATGCGATAAAGTAACGAAATAAAGATATAAAAAAAGACGTAACTATTGGGGCCAACGGTTGCCAACAGTTTCACAACTGTTGAGCTCAACAGCTACATACGTCTTATAAATGCGCCCAATTTTATTTTTTCTGCCACATATATTTTGTATTTGCGCTTACGGGTTTTGCTAGTTCCAAACCTTTAGGATTTTGAAGAAAACTTTAGAAATGTTTGCAAGATTCCTCTAAGATAGTTCTTATTAATAAAGGGTGTTTTTTATTGAGGTATAGAACTTTAAGTTGGCATCACTTTTTTAACTGGCGGCCATTTTGTCAGCTGTCAAGTGATTAATATTTAGTTTGGTTTGCCATTTCATCATGAACAGGTTGACAAAAGAACAACGCTTGCAAATCGTGCAAATTTATTTCGAAAATAATGGTTCAGTTCGCGAAGTTTACCGCAAGCTCCGTCCATTTTATGGTCGACATAATCGTCCATCAGAGCAATTAATTCGATTAACCATGGATCGTTTTCGCACTACGTTTACTCTATGTGATAATACGCATCCGCAGAGACGTCGAACAGTGCGCACCGAAGAAACAATTGCCGCTGTAGAGCAAAGTGTTGAAGAGGACCCGAATGAATCGATTCGCCACCGTGCACAGCAATTGGAGCCGACTAACCGACTATTTTGTTCCCGAATTGGATGGCATGAATGTGGATGAGTTGTGGTTCCAACAAGACGGCGCTACATGCCACACAGCGCACGTCACAATCGATTTATTGAAGGAAACATTCGATGAGCGCATAATTTCGCGGAATGGACCTGTCAATTGGCCACCAAGATCGTGTGATTTGACACCATTGGATTATTTTCTTTGGGGATATGTGAAGTCGCTCGTCTACGCCAACAAACCAGAAACGTTAGGGGACTTGGAAGCCAACATTCGTGGCGTTATTGCCAACATACGGCCCCATATGCTCGAAAAAGTGGTTGAAAATTGGACCTGTAGAATTGGCTTTATTCGAGCCAGCCGCGGCGGCCACATGCCCGAAATCATATTTAAACATTAATGGCATAAAATTATCCTTCCAATAAAGCCAAATTGATGGACATTAAAACGATTTTCTTGTGTTTCATTTCAATTCGAAGTTCTATACCTCTAAAAAAACACCCTATATTTCAGCTCTAATAAGATCGAAAGACATTCGATTTCTTTCTTTTTTGTATAAATTTCTTAAGATACTAAAAACTCTTTCACAAAATGCGTTTCTAACTGTTGTTGCAGGGACGAAACATACAACTTTTCGTAAATTTTCTAGTTCATTGCTTTCAATTTTCATTAAAAAGTAGGACAAATCTTTTGGTAATTGGTTATAAACTGCGCGAACATAGCAGTAGTCGATGTATAGTTTATCGTTAGAAAATTAAGGCAATAAATATTAAGTACATTTATTGGAAAATTGTTTTAGCTGGACAAATTTTATTTTAGCTTGAAACTGGACAGGTACTTAAAAAGCTGGACAATCCGAACAAAACAAACCCGACTGGCAACCCTAGGTGGCACCTTCTAACATTTCACGTTTATGAAATAACTATAACTCCTTTAAAATGTACTTATATCACGTAAAAGTATAAAAATGAATCACTTTATTGTTTTCGTCAATTTCGGGATATTATGTCTCTTAAATATTAATCAGGAATAATCAGCGTGACCGTTTGACCGACTAAAGTGGCAATTTGCAACTTTTCCGACTGCGTTTCCCCTTTTTCGACTGCCTTGCCACTTTTTGACCCCATTTCTTTAGGGTGAGTTATATGAAAATACATTAAAAATATAAAGTTTAGTGCAGTTTTCCTGTTTTTTTTAATTTTGCCCTTTTTTTTTGATAAATCCCCTATTTGGTGCCACTTTTTGAAAAATGTCATCGGTCACCCTGGGAATAATTTATTACATAATTATTATTAAGTATTTTCAATTCTTGTTGAATTAAATATTATTTATTAATTAATGTGATTTTCTAAAGGAGAGAAGACAAAATTAAACTAGACCTTTTAGCGGGGGGAAGAGCAGCCACGCATTTCATCAGCGTCCATGTCTATGTATTTGGGCAGAGATTGTTATTAAAATCAGCTATTTAACGTGAATTTTTTTAAATGAAATGGAATATGAGAAATAATTATTGTTTGCCATTGGTAAATACATTTGTAAGTATCACTATTCATTTTCTTTTTTTTCGTTTTTTTTTTAATTTTCCATTCAAAAGTCATTCTTACTATTTCGAATCACCATATCGCACACTAAATCATAAACAGTCACAACTCAAAATGATCAAAGTGTTTTTGCTTTTTTTTTAAATCATTTACCTGAACAAAACTCTAACGACCGCAATAATTTCCTTTGCAATAAAGTATTCTCGAAGAATATATAATTCCTTTATTCTTGTTTTTATGTTACATAGTTGCGTCATTTGTACAGTATCAACAGTTGTTTGCAACTACTCAGCATTTTAAATTTTTTGAGTTGTGACTGTTTATGATTTAGTGTGCGATATGTATAAGATATTTAACGGTTCAAAGTTGGTCGCAGTCGGGTTTTTTGATTTTTTTTTTAACTATGAGAAAGGCATTTTTTCAGAATGTAAAAAAGAAATTGGAGATTTTTTTAGAAAACTAAATGGATATTTAAAAAATCATTTATTGATCCGCCTTATTAGTATGTTCATCAAAAATATTTGAATTTAAAAAACAAAGTAATGGGTTAAGGTAAGCTTTTGCTTCAATTCAATTTCGAATTATAGTAAAAAAAAATATTCAAGATTTCTTGACTTATCCACCACATTGAAAATGTTCATAATTTGAAATAAAAATATAACAAAAAAATTTTAATTACAAGGACACCTGTTGAATTTTTATTTTTTTTTTTCATTCATTTTCCTCTTAATTTGAAATGTACATATGCTAAGAAAATATAAAACGGATATTGAGATGAAATAAAAACATTCATAAAAAGATATTAAAGATGATCAAAAATAAAAAACAACATAGACAATGGCATAATGACAGAAAACAAGAAATACAAAGTACGAAAAAATAGTTTAAACAAATTGGCAAACCGCTTGCAATTAGACCAAACTGATTTTAGAGAGATAGACCAAACATATAAAAAAGTTACATGTACATAAATGAAGAAAAAAATTAAATAAAAATAAAAGATATACATTTATTGAAAAATTATAAAAAAAACATTATCATGCTTTTCATTTCTTTATAAATTAAAGAAAACTTGACGAATTAGGGTGTTAAAAATAAATCAAATAAAATGTAATCTTTAAAAGAACACAGTTGTATTTCTAAGAATTGTCAAATAAAAGAAACAAATAAAATAAAAATTAAATTTATTAATAAATAAATATAAATAAATTTTAAAAAGGAATTCAAAAATATCTTGGTTAAAATTAAAAAAAAAAAAATTAGCGAATATCGACAACAATATTTAACAACGTTTTAATCGCAGAATCGATACAACGCTTCCTAAATATTTGTGAATTCCTTTAATATAAATGACACAACTACATTGCAGTGATTATGTTAAGAAATAATAAAAATAATAAATTAACCGTCTAATTCATAAAAAATATTTTAGGTTTATTACAGGTTTATTTGACAAATTTCCCATAGAAATATGTCAATTTTCCCATAGAAATATGTCAAATAAGCGCTTAATAAACCTGAAATATTTTTTATGAATAAGGCAGTAAATAATCTGCCTTATCGTAGTTGGCGTATTTCAAATACGACTATGACTGTTTGGTAATAGATTAAAGAAAAACTATCGAAGTATTCCTTAATCTATTACCAAACAGTTGTAGTCGTATTTGAAATACGCCAACCAAAATAAGGCAGATTAAAATTCTTGCAAAACTAAAAAAAAATAAATCACAATGAGTGAAATTCACAATAACGATATTACCCAATGAAAACTCGTTCGCTCAGTACTTTCGACTACAATCGAAGATCGAAAATTGCTCATAATAGGCATATAAATGCCAAAAAAAATTTTAACGTTGTTACTCGTAATTAAACATTTTCCAAAGACGATTGAACCGACCTAAAACATTGCCAATTACAGCCAGTTCGAATATGAATAAATGCTGCCGAACTTTCATGTGTATGTCGATACAAGCCTACAAGTCCATTAACAAAAAATTCACTAAGGAAAATTCTTAAGGAAAATATACTCTGGCAATATCAATCAACCAGCATTAACAAATGCATTCGTAATTCATACACCCAAAAAAATAGGTTTTAAAATCAAGAAAAAACAATTTTATTTTAAGAACGTAACCTTTATGAAATAGAACTAATTTATTTATTTATTTTGATTTTGGAAGGACCCAACTTATTTTGATTTTGGAAGGCCCCAACACACTAAGGTTATATAGGCCCTTTTTATAGTTATATACAACATATCAAAAATTATATATATATCAGAAAATTACAATTATTTTCTTTTTTACATGCATTTATGTTTTAATTATAATAATTATTATTAATATATTTTTTATTGATAAACAAGATTTAAATCGAATTATATAAATTTATTTCTAAAAGAAATTTTTTAACTTTTTCGAATTCACTATCTTTTGTCAGAATTTCAAGGTTATTTATTTTATATTTAAGCCGTTTTTCATGTAATAATCTACATTCATCAAATATATGAGATACAATTAGGAGTTCTCCACAACTGCACAATGGAGGTTGTTGCTTTTCAATAATATGTTTATGTGAAAATAAACAATGACCTATTTTCAATATAATAAGCTTAATGAAATCAGTTTTAAAGAGTTTGACTTCGTTGTTGTTTTTCCAAGTATCTTCCCAAATATCTCGTAAATATTTCTTTATCATACATTTGAAATCTGAATATTGAAATTTAATTTCTGAGCAAATATTTTTTAATAAGGATTCTTTAGCAAGTTGATCTACTTTTTCATTTCCTCTAATGTTCAGCTGACTTGGAATCCATAGAAAATTAATTTGATGTTGAGGGCTGGTTGAAATCAAGTTTCTTATCTGTTGTGCAATCATGTTGTCATTAAAAATATTTTGTAAAGCTTCTAACGAACTCTTGCTATCAGATATGATGAGATATCTTGGTAAATTGTTATCTAAACTATTCAAACATGTTTTGAATGCAGCTAATTCGCTTGTGAAAATTGAAGAGTGGTCGAGAATATGTTTTAGTATGACTGTATTTTCACCAAAAATTGCAAATCCTGCTTTTGCATTCATAACAGAACCATCTGTGAAAAATTTGGAGTAGTTGTGGTATTTTGTATTTATTAATTATTTTTTATTTAACAATTTTATTTTAAAAACGTAACCTTTATGAAATAGAACTAAGTTAACTAAAAAGACAACAACCTTGATATAAAGTTGAACATACTCAAATTAAAGGATTATGTTTTTGAGTTAAAAATAAAATATTCTTGAAGTTATAATGAAGCATTTTTATTTTAAAACTTATTATTTTTATTTTCAAAAATTGGCTTGTTTTTATGGTTAAGCAATTGTCTATATGCATTTCGTTCCCGTCAGTAGACTTCAACCCAAAAAATTTTGAATTTGAATTAATAATTTTAGGGCCATTTTCACAACTTGCCTTTAGTTAAAGGTAGGATTTTGTCTGCCTGATAAATATCTTTGCATTATTACATCTTAAATTTTTTATTGTTATTGTTACCAATAATAATAATATTTAATGGATAAAAAAAATAATAAATGAAGGTTTTATAACGCAAAGCCATTTGTCAGGTAGACATAATCCTACCTTTAACTAAAGGCAAGTTGTGAAAATGGCCCTTAGAATTATAAAGTTAAGAATGAAAGGTCTTAAATTAATAATGAAGAATTTTTAATTAAGAATGAAGCGTCCTAAATTAATAATGGAGAGTTTTTAAATTAGGAATGAAACGTTTTAAATTAATAATATAGAATTTTCGTTTTAAAAATAAAAATATTAATTATTTTTTTGGAATCAAAATGCCCTTACTATGAAAAATTGTCGATCTTCAACTGTAGTCCAAACCGCTAATGGAACGAATTTTCATTTGGGTTATGGCGATTTTTTTGTGCTCCAGGAGCATACAGGGTAATGGACATTAATATACACTTGTTCATAATAATAAATTAATTCTCTTGTTTTAACACGACACAATTATAAAATGATACTCGCTGAAAATTATAATTTCCTCTATTTTAAAAACTTCACATTTCTTTTTCATTATGACTTAAAAAATTACAATTTTTATTTTAATAAGAAAACATTGTTTTTGAAATTTTTAAAATGAAAGCGCTTATTTTTGTTTTAAAATTGCTTCGTTATAAAAATAAGAATGTTATATATCAATATTATACAAGAAACATTCTTATTTTAAAAATAATTTTTAAAAATGCTGCATTTTTAAAACCAAAACACACATTTTTGTTTTAAAACTGTTTCGTTATAGACATGAGAATGTTATTTATTAATGTTATAAGAATTATTCTGAATTTAAAAATTATTTTTAAAAATGTTGCATTTTTAAAACGAAAACGCACATTTTTGTTTTAAAACTGCTTCGTTATAAAAATAAAAATGTTGTATATTAATGTTATAGGAAACATTCTTATTTAAATTTTTTTTTAAATGCTACATTTTTAAAACGAAAACGCAAAATTCTTGTTTTAAGAATGGTTTTTTGGTTTAGTGTACCAACAACAAAATGCACGTGCTAAAACTTTTGTATAACTAGAAATTAAGATGTAGAGATGAGTAAATTGATTGAACGAATATGGTAGTAACTTTTTTTGTTGATAAAATCTATAAATGTGATCATTCATTATGTACATATCCCTGATTTAAGGCTCAGTTAGCCGACTGTAATGTAATGTAACTGTAACAGTATGAATCAGTATGAATTATGAATAGTAATGAAGACGGTTATAGAGATGTAATGACACGTAATCTACTTTTCATATAAAAATATCGATCAGCCGTTTCTTACGTTGCAGTTACATTACCTTAAGGCTCAGTTAGCCGACTGTAATGTAATGTAACTGTAACGTAGAAAACAGCTGATCGATATTTTTGTATGAAAAGTAGGTTACGTTACATTACATCTCTATAACCATTTTCATTACTTTTCACATAAAAAAATCCATCATCTGTTTTTTACTGTTGCAGTTACATTCCATTACAGTCGGCTAACTGAGCCTTTACAGTCGACTAACTGAGCCTTTACTCAATTAACGTCATAAGTCAAAAAAAAAGTAGTTTATTAGAAAATGAGTTTAAAGTTTTCAATTTACACACAACTTAATGGGAAAAGAAAATTTTATTCTTTCATTAAATATTTTTTTCCTATTATTTTTAAATTTTCTATAGGATGGGATAATTTTTATTTATATTTGAGAGGTGGAACAAAATCCAATTTGTTCCTATTAAATTTAATATAGAATATATTAATGTACACAAACATAAATACATATTACATTTGTATATACAAATTGATTTTATTTTAAGTGGCGGACAATAACAGAAGTGAAAACAGTTGGAATAGACCATGATTTATAGCTTCAGTAAAATGGAAATGTAGTTGTGTCATAAACATATGGTTATAAATGAATATTCATTCATACATATGTACATACAGATGTAGAGAGCCGGAAAAAATATTCACACAGGACTTCAGTTTAATTTTGAACGTTTATATTTTTCAGACGAAAGGACCTAGGGAAATCCGATAAATTATTTGTGAACTTACAACTTGTTACAATACAGAGAGAAACTAGTCATTCCGTAGGTTACATTAGGTATGTTCATTTACTAAAAATTTATACGAATTTGTCACAATTGTTACTGTAAAGTGTTCATTAACTCAAAAAGTTTCTTGCAAGTTTTTACAAGCAAAGCGTTCATTTACTTTTTCATATGTGGGAGATTAATTTTATAAATTTCTGCTTTAGTCTCTCGTTGCTAGTTTCTGCTGGGAAAGTAAATTAACAGACCTATTATAAAAAATTTATTACTTCTTAAAGAAAAGTACAAATTTAAGTGGACAAAAGTATTCACACAAATGATACTATTAGTGCTGAATACACAAAAATTCTAATTTTTTTGTTTACGACAATGTTTTTATCATATGATATTGCAAAGTATCGTATTAAAACACTTTGTGCCATGTTTATGTTAAAAAATTCTTTATAAAGGAGTCAGATTTGAAAAACTGTCCATAAACTGAAGAAAATTACAGATGGTGAGAGAAAAGCCATTTCAGAGCTCATTAAAGAAAAAATATTATATGTGGAAATTATTAAACAGTGAAAAGCAGATGATTTTATGTACCCAGCATCGTAAAAACATTTAAGAACTTTTCAAGCTCCTCAACTTCCCATCGTAGTGACCGATCTCGAAAGGTTACGTCAAAAGACGAACTTCTGGTTACAAGAAAACCAAAAATCATTCAAAAATTACGTCTATTATAATGACAAGAGAGTAAAGCTGGTGCTAGACACATCAATATTCAGCTGCTTGAATATGAAGAAGAACCTGACACAGTGCCGGCTACAGCTCTCGAGTTAAAGGAAGAAATCCAGATATTAACAAGACCAATAGAAAAAAGGTTTGAAAATTCACGTAAAGACTTCTTTGATAGAGTACTAATTCCCATTGAAACCAAATTTAATGTTTTTCAAACGGATGGAAAAATGCTGGCTAGAAGAAAGCAAAATAACGAATTAGAGTAGAACAATATTGTAAGTACCATCAAGGACCATGGTAATGTGAGGGTGATGGCTGCAACAGGTGTGAGGAATTTAATTTTAATCGGTATAGCAATGGAAAAAAATGCTTATGTGACTATTCTAAAAATAATGGCGCACAGTCATAGTGATAAACAAAGTAGACTTGTAAGACTTTAAAACCAGTATTACCATACAAAATACTGGTTTTAAAGTCGTAAACAGTGTGCACACTTCTACCGATATTCGATAGATTCTACGAATATGTTTGTGAATTTAGCAATCTACCAATTCTACCGAACAGGGCCTGATATCTACCGAATATTGTTATTTAGTAATATAAGTCGATATATGTGTAAATTGCCTAATTTGCCACATAGCAGTGCAGCCGCAGAGCGGTCATTTTCTGTCATGAAAATCATTAAAACAGAACAAAGAAATCGGTTAAAACTGAAACTATAAGCAACCTAATATTTGCCAAAGAATTGTGCCTTGGGAATGAAATATTTATTCTTACCAATGATTTATTAATATTTGAACCAAAGATTAAATTCATAAATGGATCTTACATATAATATTTGTAGTTACAAATGTTTGTCAAATGAAAGTTATTTTAGTAGCTTTATAAAACCTTTGTACAAAAACTGAATTCCTGTTATTTATGTATATTATTTTATGTACGCATAGCATATCTATATAAAGGGTAAGGGCAAATAACTGGGGATGACACTTTTTTTATGGGAAATGCTTCATTGTTTATGGCAGTTTAATTTCCAATCACATATGAAGCTTTAAATGCGCTTTTGGAACTTGTTTAGTTTGATACTCCTTGCACTTACCCTTTATATACATATAAGTACATATAGTTTGTTATTTTTTAAGTTTCTTTGAATTGTTAGTTTTTATGTTTCTCTGAATAAAAAAAATTTCTAACGAATTTCATTCTACCGATTTTTTTGTCGATTCTACCGATTTTAAAAAAAATTAAGTGTGCACACTGCTCGTAAAGTATATTATGTTTCGACTATGACTATGCGCCAATGTCTAAGTTTTAGGAATGATATCAATTATATATAGGTAAGAGAACGATCCTAAAACTTTGCCAAATGCGTTCGACTGCCCATTATTCACGAGGTCTCCTACATTTTACCATCTCTCACCGGACATGAAGCCGAATAAAAATCTTTCGGATGAATTCGATAGACAAGTGGAGAAGCGTCATATCCCCAATAAATCATATCTCGCAGAATTTCTGAAGAAATGTGATGTTATTGGAATTTGTGTAACAAAAAACTTATGCATTCCTTTTCAAGAAGGTTAGAATCGGTTATCCCTTAAAAGTTTAAATTTGTTAGACATTTGATTTCACGCACGCTGTGGTAATACTTTTGTCCACCTGAATTCTTGCCTTTAATAGAAAATTTGTTCTTATTTCGCTTAAGCAGTCTATATTCTAGTTTTTTTCTCTAAAAAGTGTAACATTTTTTTTTACTTTTTATTAAAAAAAATACAATTTAGCGTTCGTTTAAAGAAAAGAATTAAGCTCGCAGGAGATGATACAATAATTTCTAATAAAATGTATATGTATTTCAAAAAATCATTTTATTGCGAATTTTCATTGAAAAGTGTAATAAGTGTAACATTTTTTTCCAGAAAAGAAAACGCCAATAGAAACAAATATTATTCTTAAAAACTTATCCGGCTGTGCCCTTTTATTCAAAAAATAGGTACATGAGGTCGAAATCAAAGATGGGTGCTGTGTGAATATTTTTGTGCGGCACTTTACATACATATATTAAATGTATGTATGCAGTGATGCCAACTTAGCCCTTTAAGGGCTAGATTTAGCCCGTTTTCAGTCAGTCAAAACGCGAAAAAAAATTTTAGCCCCTAACTAAAAAAGGCCCAAGCCTAGCACTTTTTACAATAATCTTTCAGCCCTTTTAGCCCTTTTTAGTTTTTGCTCGATTTGGCTACATTTGAACTTTTGCGAAATTTTTCTTCCTTTAATCTAGCAAAATAAAATGAGTAAAAAGTCGATATTGCTTTACCAATTTAAAAAAGAAGAATAATAAAGAGTAATCTTTTATTTCTTCCAAATTTTTTATATCTTGAAAGTTATTTAGTACAGCCTAAAACAGATAATGTATGTATGTTTTTGGAAGAGCGAGAAATCGAAATTTTATTTAATAACGGCCAATTTTAAATGTATATACTTATGTAAACATACATATGTATATATATTTTTATTAAATAACTATTTAATCTACGTATGTACATACATACTAGTGATGCACAAATATTCGTATTCGTATTCGAATTGCCGAATATTCGGCCATTTTTAATGCGAATACGAAGCATTCGTATTCGTCAAATTCAGGCGAATACGAATATTTAAAAAAAAAAAATAAATAAATGCATAAATTATAAACTAAATTTAAATAAATGGATAAAAATATTAGTTTGTACGAATCCATTAAATTTTTAATAGAAATTTGTGCTTTGTATAATTTTTATTTATTATTTACTGAAGATAATTAACATTTTTGGGTAATTTTTATTAATTTTAAAGTACGACAACAGGAGTATGAAGTTCTTTTTCATAAGAATTTTTTAATATTTCATATTGCAGGCGTAAATAGAGCCCTAATTTAATGTCTATAAATTTCACATGAAATATTCGTATTCGTATTCGCGAATATCGTTTCAAATATTCGTATTCGCATTCGTATTCGCGAATATCAAAAGTTGACATTCG
This sequence comes from Tachina grossa, assembly GCA_949987645.1. Taxonomy (NCBI): domain Eukaryota; kingdom Metazoa; phylum Arthropoda; class Insecta; order Diptera; family Tachinidae; genus Tachina; species Tachina grossa. The sequence goes on from OX465274.1 coordinate 212,136,179, forward strand.
TTACATCACTAGTACATACCTTATTGAAATGTAATATGAAATGTAAATGAAATACCTATGTAACTACAATATTGAAGCTCTCAAGCTATGTATGTGTTGATCTCATGATAGTTATTTATATTCTAACTGCCTTATTCATAAAAAATATTTTAGGTTTATTACAGGTTTATTTGACAAATTTCCCATAGAAATATGTCAAATAAGCGCTTAATAAACCTGAAATATTTTTTATGAATAAGGCAGTAATAAATTACTTTACAAAAATTGATTTGATGTTTTTATTTTCAACAGAAACATTTTAATACTAGCCCCTTTTCGCGCTTTTTCGAAAAATTTTACTATTTTTTTTTTATTTTTGAATTTTTTTTCAATTTAGCCCTGTCTACAGGGTGACCGATGACATTTTTCAAAAAGTGGCACTAAATAGGGGATTTATCAAAAAAAGGGGGCAAAATTAAAAAAAAAGCGAGAAAACTGCACTAAACTTTTTATTTTTAATGTATTTTCATATAACTCACCCTAAATAAAGGGGGTAAAAAAGTGGCAAGGCAGCTGAAAAAGGGGAGAAGCAGTCGAAAAAGTGGCAAATTGCCACTTTAGTCGGTCAAACGGTCACGCTGCCTGTCTAGCCCTTTTTTCAAAAATTTTTACGCGTTTTGAGTCTCAAAAGTTGGCATCACTGTATGTATGTTTATATACGTGCATATCGTTACGTTAATATAGAGAGGCCCTAACTCATTATGTTTTTGAAATCGAGATTTTTGTATGTTTCTATAGAACATCTAATGTATACGAAATGAACAGTTGACAAATTCAAAAAAAAAAAAATAATGATTTAGGGCATTTCTCTATTAATGTAACGATATGTATGTATGTAAGTGGTAATTAAAAACAAAAACAAAACTTACAGCTTGTAGATGTTGAGTAATAGGAACCAAAATAAGTCCAAAACTGCTCGGAAAGTGGATTGCTTTTATAGTTTTTTACACTTTTTTTAATATTTAATGGTTTATAAGGTTTTTTTTCTTTTGGATACACAGAAGTTTATTTTTTAAGGCACTTTTAATTTACACTTAACGTTTAATTTAATTAATATGCACAATTACAATAAGGCAAAATTTTATAAATACACACTATGTATAAGAATTTAAAATTTTAAACACTTGCAGGGTTAAATTTATCAAAAATAAATTTTGTTGTTACTATCGTTGTTCTGGAATTTTTCGCTACAGAAATATTCTCTACACGTTACTTTCAAACAAACAAACCAAAACCCGCCACGGAAAGATAGCACAAAAGGAATTTTGACGAGAAAAAAGGGAATATATTTGGAAACGATCACACCGAAAGAATGGTATTGCAAGACAAGAGCAATAAAGGAACTTGTTTGAATGATTTAAAATGACGAGCCACGTTTTTTGAATGACGTGATGGATTTTATTGAGAAATTGCAAAGGCTTTGTTTCTGCGTAAACAAACACTATATTAATAATAACTTTACTCAATTTACAGCAAATAAACAAAACGTGAAAATTACTTAATAAATAATAAAAAAACAAAAAGCTAATCTTGTAATAAGACGCCGAGAAGTTAGAACAAAAAAACAAATAAACAAAACTAAAAAATGAATTCTTTTGTGCTCAAATTTTAAACCCAAAACACATTGAAGTATAGATACATTTTTTTTTTACAAAAATTCTGGTTTATTTGAACAGTAGTTTTTTGAATTAATAAACACTTTTTTTCCAGCAGATTACAAAATTTTTTATTATTTTTTATTTTATTATTAGTTAATAATTATTAAATATTTTTGCATTCAATTCAAACACTTTCGTTTTCTTTGCACTGTTTTCGCAATTAACTTTTTTTTTGTTATTCTCTTTCGTCACTAATTCGCTTTTAATTTGGGGTTGGTTTTCGGTAAATTTCGTTACTAAACCACTTGTTAATCATATCTAATAAAGAAATCACCGCCCAATTTATTTTATTACTTGCAGTATATAGGTATTAGTTTAATTTGCAAACAAATTTAACATACACTTTTTATTATTTATGTTATTTCTTTTCATGCAACGATTACTTAGAATATAATCAACAAAAATATTCATTTAAATAAGAACTTGATTCCACCTTGTAGTTCACACGACGATTTCTGTGTAAAAACTGACAGAAGAAAAAACGAAACTGTAAATTGGATAACAACAAACAACAAAAACCAAACGAATATCATGCAAAAACAGCAACAATTTAAACAACAACAAATAAAATTACAAATGAGTATGAGAGTGAACAAAGCAAATGGAAAAAAACAACAAAGACTTTTTAAGGGAGAGCGCGAGTGTAGATAAAATTTGTAGACTTTTGACAAAATGAAAATGAAAAAACACAAAAATGATCACAAATAGAGTGACCAGATATAAAGAGCAAACACATGTCCATAATAATATGTATAATATACAGATGTAATTCAATTGGAGAACAAACCAAACTATTCAATAAGGAATTATTTTCGAAATACAAAAATTATATTAAGAAATAAACAAGACAATGATTTTTTTAATTTGCTATATGTTTAATAAATACAGATACAACTTCAACGCCTTGCGTCACGTTTTTAACTATGAGACAAAAGCGTGAAGCAAAATGTGTATGACACAGTAAAAACTTTGACAACACTCACTGTTTGTTTCACTGTTTTGTTTTAGAAAAAAAACTGCACACTTCTATTACTCTGATGCCACTAAAGGTATCAACAGACGACATGTTTTTCACATTGTATGTGCCAGAATTTACATATGTAAACGAAAGCATGTCGTGTGTTACCTTTAAAACATTGCTTGTGTAAAAAACATGACAAAAAACATAAGACATTATTTGAAATAGAGCGTGCTCTATATTCTTATGTTAAACATACAGCTCCAAATGTCTATGTCATGCGAACAAATTCGTCGGCGGTTGATTATGTGCACTATCATTAGCCGTCTGTATGAAGTATTTTGCAAGACAAATTAATTATATATTTTTTTTTAATTTAACGTTGTCGTTTTATTAAAATAAGTCCAAAAATGTATAGATTTTTAGATACAACCTCAACGCCTTGTTCAAAAAAGAAAAAATTAAAAAAGCAAATTTGCGTCGCCAGTACTACAGCGACGGAACCAAAAATATTTCGACGGCTGCAAGCCATTTATAAAACAAACTACGTGGATATTTATGTACTGAAAAAGAAGAGGTGATACTACATGTACGTTTGTGACCAAAAATTATAAACCTTATGTAAATTAACCAATATTGACAAGCATAAAGAAAAACATACGAGTCGAAAACTTAAAAAACACATGTAAAAAACATGTCGTCTATTGGTACCTTAACTCGTTCTTTATGTAAATTTACCGAAATTTTAAGAAAAATTTCATATTTACATGAGAGTATGGTCAAACAAATTACGAAAAGTATACGAACTGATTGTCAAAGCACGCAAAAAATTGAGAGTTGCCTAACCTTTCGCTTCGCTTTGCGTTAAAAGTTCTTTATGTGACATGTTTCATATAAGCACGTACATTTAATCTTAGATGTCATAGCGAATCTTCAACGCAACGCGAGGCAAAAGTTGTATCTGACATGGCCTTAACTCAGAAAGAAAATAAGTTTTCAGCATTTAATTTATAGTATAAATTAAATAAATAAATAAAATGATATGTATTTATGTATATACCCATAGAGCACAAAATATTGCTGTAATTTTGCAGGAATATTCTTTTGTAACGTTGTAATGTTACAGACAATATTCCAGCACTATTCCTGCAATATTCCTATGTCCGCTTTTTTGTTTTGCCAGCAAGATTGAGGAAATATTGCACGACAACATTGCAAAGATATTGCAATTGCTATTGTGTCACCCGGGAACCATAAGGACGTATAATTTTTTTTTTTTTTTTTTTGAATTAACAAACCATGGTGTAATTATACAGGTGACTGCGTAAGTATTTGTTATACAAAAATACGGCAACCATAGCTGTGTAAAGAACCGAAGAATGTCAAAAGCACAAAATAATTGTACTAAAACCAAAACAAAATCGAATTTTTTGACATTCTTCAGCTACAAAGCACACAGACCAAAAAATTATCAGCTGAAGTAGCGCTGACACCTAGTTAGATACACCTTGTAACAAACTTTCGCCTGAAACATCCAGAATTGCAAAAAAAAAAATTCTCAAAAATTTAATTTATTTTTAGACAGAAAAAATTTAATTTATGGAAAAATTTTTTTTGGAATCGCCATATTTTTACCTGAAACTTAAAAAAAACAAAATAAATGTTTCCCCCAAGTTAAAATTTTTTTAGACTTAGAAAAAAAATTTATTATATGCCCTTAGGCCTTTTCATCGGTAATTTTGCCGGGTATATGGACTTATGGCATCTGTAAAGCGATATATTAATTTAACAAAAACGATATTGCTAGATATAATATCTAATTATTTTTGGTAATATTATAATAATATTGGTACAATGTTGCAAATGTAATATTACCAAAAACTAGGTATTGTATATTGTCACCTTAAATGCAAACGGACGTAACTACACAAAAATTCGAAATCGAGTTTTAGATTCATTACAGTTCATGTTATCAAACTACATGTTTTCGCAAATATTTAGACCTTTGCGAACAAAAAGTACGACTTTATTAAATAAATTCAAGCGGACGTAATTACGAATGCATCTATTTCTTACTGCAACCAACGTAACTAACATAAAAGCTTAAATATGTATACATATTTAAAATATAAATAAAGGGTTAATTTTCCAAACTGCTTCGAAAAAATTTGCAACAACACTTTATTATTATTGATTTGAAATGTTTTTGTTTCTCATGTAAAATATATAAAATTGTAGTTACGTGCGTTTGCATTTAAGGTGACGATATTAAATATAAGGGTAGAATAATTTATTATAATAACTTAAGGTGGCCATAGGTACGTTTTCTTTTTGGAGCACAATCATATATTTTAACTCGCTGTCATCTATAAAATTTGTGTCCTCTTTTTTTCATAATTTTCATTGGGTGCATTCATAAGACGTAGCTGTTGCGCAATCGTTGAGTATTTGTCTTAGAAACGCACGATTGAGTAATTTCGCTCCACTGAACAGTTGAGTAATTTTCCATCACAAAATTTTTTCGCTACCTGTAGTCAACATGTTTTGCTCTGCATAAACAGCTGATCGAATAGAGCTTTGCCATTTATATGCTTTGTTAGGTGGCAGTAGCAAATATTTGTTAAATTTTATATTACAAATGCGATGAAGTAGCGAAATAAAGATATAAAATTAAATTATATCCATCAAGCCGTTTCTAAGACGTAGCTGTTGGGGCCAACAGTTGCTAGCATTTGCACAACTGTTGAGCTCAACAGCTACGTCTTATGAATGCGCCCATTATCAGTCATCCTTTGTCATATTTAATATTAAAAGAAAGATTTATATTTGTTTTTATCGATAAAACAATGTATCCTCACTTTCATTTGCATTCTCTAACTATCAACCAAGCTCCATGTATAAATTTGTGTGTTTATTTTGGTTTTTTATGGAGGTTCACAGTTGAAATAACCAGATGTCTTATGGACTTAAGTGGTTTGTCAATGTTTAAAGTGCTGTGCTATTGTTGAGATTTCGTCGGTTGGTTTGATGAATGGAACTCTTGAGTATATCAGGAGATATAGAGCTGCAATATTGCGTAATTTCCACAATTGTTTAATATTGTAAAATCCGTTTTACGGCAATGGACAATTTTGGGGATATATGGCACATTTTCCACGTAAAAGTGTTAATATTGCAATTCGCGTCTGTTTACAAATTCATATTCTGCTCAAAGAATGTGAATCAAAGCAAAGTACAAAAATTTAATTATTGTGTTGTGTTTTAATCAGATGAATTAATATTTATTTTTTATTAACAAAACTTTTTTTTTATTAATTATATTCACTGTCTCTTATTTCTTGCTTTGTTTTTCCTCTAGAAGTCATGTTAAATGAATAAAACTGATAATTTCACCTTTAATATATGCTTAAATATATACAGTATTTTAACTTACTTGAACAACTAGTGAAAAATATTGTTGTTATGATTGTGGAATGCGTTGACATATATTTTTGTAATTTTTTCTTTAAGTCCTAACTACTTTTCATGTTGGATGTAAAAATCTACCAACTTCAAGTTTGAATAAAAAACATATGTATCTATTACTTTTATTATTAAACAAAAAATTCTATCATGTATTTTTATAAAAATAATGAACTTTCGACTTTCTCGAAAACACATTTTTGTTCCATACATCAAATCAGAAACCAAGCGACGATTTGTGTCTCAGTAGACTGCAACCCAAAAAATTTTTCAATTAAGCTAACAAGCTTTGTATGTTGATTGCAAGACTATTATTACTGTATTGAGAATCACAATACACAAACATATTAAGTCTAAAGGCTGCAAACAAAAATCTTTACAAAACAAGCATCTTTATTCGATTGTGGATCTGTTTTATTTTTATTGTGACTCCCAATATATTATTAATAGTCTTACAATAAACATACGAAGTTTGTTAGCTAAATTCAAAAATTTTTTGGGTTGAAGTCTACTGAAGAGTTCTAAAAGCGGGAACGAAATGCATACAGACTGCTTAGCTATAAAATTAAGCATATATTTTAACAATTATTTCATTACGGTGAAATAGAGGAAACTGTTTTCTATATAATATTATTTTCAATTTACAAATTTTCTACAAGTTCCTTTTTCATCATTATGAAGCTTAATTTTTTGTATGCATTTAATCTGTTTGATACAACGTTTATAAGCAAAATTCATTGTCATGAGTTTAATTTCATTTGAATTAATTTTTATTCAATTTATAATTGCAATTTTTTTACATTATGTGTTTTATATTGTACATTTTATGTCTGTATGAAATATATCTCAAAAAATTAAAAGGAAATTGTAATAAAAGATAAAATATGTCTAATTCAATAAATATAATTACACATGAAGATGTTGGCAATTCCCAACGATACGTCGGATAAAAAAAAGTTTTTTATTGCGAATTACTAACTCACGAATCTCATTCACGGTTAACGCATTTTTTGCCAATAAATTTTTGAGAATGCCGCCCTTACGAATGTTAAGAATAAAAATATGAATATTGCACAAAAAATGTTGGTAGAAGATTGTAAAGAAAATTAAAACAAATGATTATTTGTTATTTAACACATTTACCCTATTTTTTGTTAACATAAGTAAGTTTTCTGCTACCAAGTTTTTGTACTTTTTCTGTACCGTATAAACAGTGAGCTAATTTACTTGCATACATATATATTTATTTGAAAATAGTGGGCGTATAAAGACAGAATGAAATGGAATGAAGAATGATTCAAATGAACAACACAACTGTTGCAAAATAAAATAAACCAGATGGTCACTCTAATACAGATTTTTTCTTGTGAGCACTGCCATTCATTGTGTTCTAGTGTAGAATTTTGTTATATACACAGCAGTGATGGGAATTGGAAATCTTGATTTCTTGCCAAATCTGCTTTTAAATAGTGCCAAAATCACTTGAATAGTGCCAAAACACCTTTTTATGTAATATTAATGCTGGCACTTGATGTTCATTTAAATTATGGTTCTTGAATGATAATTTATTGTGTTTATAACTAGAAAAATTTACGAATATCACAAAAAATATGGTTTAAAATTATTTGTATATATACATTAATACATTTCGACCCCTATTTTCGATATAATAGTGAAGGACATGTGGTAAAAAATTAACTGTTTTATTATCAAAATTGCAAAATTGTTGATAACTTTTAAAATACAGACTGTAAAGTTTATCGTGAGCGACAATTTACATATGTACTCATCCAGTTGTCGACATCGACGTCACTTTAATACAATATCAATTTATTTTTGTGGTTAAAGTACTGTCGAGTTGCACAAATTCGTGCACGGTAAAAATATTAATAATTGTTAGCTATTTATTTTAATCAAACAAAGATTCGGTAGGTATAGTAGAATTTGTATTGCTTTTTTGGTTCATAATTTTATATGTATTACGATTATAACAAGATCTATTGTTAGACTTCAAAAATCTTTACCATGTATTAAAGATGCTAAAGTTTATAATTGCAGCCCATTTAACATTTTACATTTGATCAAATTTCGAACTAGAAATATACTTTCCACGTTTGATGAAGAATACAGAATAAAAAGAATACCTTAAACGATTCGATTAAAATTACTTAAAAATTGTTCATTGAAACTATTGTTTGCGTCTCCATGTATTTGAAAAACAAAAGACAATAAGAAAATATGAAATATGAATGAATGAAGTTTTATCATTGCATTATGACTAAAAATTTTATAATATGAAGAAATATTTCACAGGCTCCCACTGTTCAAAGACTCTATCTGCAGCAACTTGACGAGACAACCAACGATTTGGGGAATACTTAAGAATTTCATAAATTTCAGAGTTGAAATATTTGTAAAAATTTATAAAATCATCTCTACAACATGAGCTGTTACAAACAAATTTATGTATTCATTTTCATAGATCGTCAATGTCTCTGGGCAAACCTTTACTTTTAACTATCAGAACCGAAGAATTGTCAGCATAGACTACTAAGTTTTCATTACTTAAAAACGTAAACAGTAATAAGAAAAGTTTCCATATTTAATGGACAAAAAGTGCCAGAAACGGAGCGAGAGTGCCACAGTGCCAGGCAACAACCAATAGTGCCAAAAATGCACAATTGTGCCACATTTCCCATCACTGATACACAGTGTTGTCATACTTTTTTTTTCATAAAATCTCTTAATTTCTGGGGAAAAATAGATTTTAGAAATGCTCAAAACCACAGAGGATCAGCGTTACCGTTGAAAATGTTCAAAAACGGGCACAAAAAGGGGATTTAAAAAAAAAGTTGCACAAAAAGGGGATTTCCAAGAAAAAAAGGGGCAACTTTAAAATCAAGGAAAATTAAAGAAACAAACATATTTATCAAGCTATTTTTATTAAGAATAAGCAATAAAAACAAATTTCTCATGTATAAAAAGGACACAATCATTAATTTTATGCGAACTCATATAAGTTTATTCGTAGGTTTTATTTGCAAGTAAAAATTATAACTTGTGGCAGAATTAGGTTTTACTTTCTGTTCTGTTACAAATCAGCTGACTCTCGGGTATGTTCTGCATTCCACGTGAAATTAAAACGAGTGGAATTGCCATAGCATTGTTGTTATAATTACATATTTCCAACAACAATTTCATGGCAATTCCTATCATTTTAATTCCACGTAGAATGCAGAACATACCCGTCTTTCTTGCTTTTAGAAATCTTACACAAGTCGTTAGTTTTTCTGTTTCGTTGTTATGTTACGGTTCAACCTGTGAAATTCCAAAAAATTTTAAATAATTCTAAGTGACAGCATAAATAAAATAAAAATTGTGACTATGCTTTTAAAATTTAAAAAATTTAATTTGTATCGGAAAAAAATTATTTTGAAACATAAAAATAGACGAACTCATCACTTCAGTGAAAATCTGTGGCCGTTCTGCTCTGAAACAGATGATAAGTTATAACATAAAATGTAACTATTAAAATTTAGAAACAGAACGGCACGTCACAGAACATCAACAGAAATTAAAGAATAATGAAGCCTGTACTAACTCACGTGAATAGTTAGTTACTGATTACTGGGGATGAGATGTATGCACACAGAAAAAGAAATTTTTGATTTTACAATTGTTTATTTGACGACTGTGAATATATTACTATAATACCGGCTAGTTGAGTATTTGCAAACACAGTTTTTATTTACAAATAAGACGAGTATAAGCATAGTATAGATAGCTACTAAATATAAAAAAAAATCATAAAATCTATGATAATAATGAAACACTGGTCAAAATGTGGCATTTGATATTGATCGAAATTCCAATAGAAAATAAATGGAAATTTCGTTCGATATTGAATGCCGTAATTTGCCCCAGTTCTTAAAATTAACAAAAAATTAAAAAATATATTAAAGGTATTCATTTCAGTTTTTTTTTTGTTAGAAAAATGTAATTTTTTTAACAAACAAGAAAAAAATTCCACCAAAAGTTGAATTTTTAAATTCAACTGAAATGAATACCTTTACTAATAACTTTTTTGGCATCTTTTGGGGCATATCACTTTTTACTTAAAAACCAGTATAATTCAAAAAATTTACTTAACCATTTAAAGTTTTGATAAAAAATTTTAAACTCCGATTCTGAAGAGGATAATATATATATTTGTAATATTATTTTATGCATAATGCATACTTATTAAATGTCTTAAATATCAAATCCTTTGAAATTGTACATCTGTATTTATTAATAAGTCCTTCACTTGCAATCCATTCTTTCAAATCGTTTTGAAATAAATTTAGACAGACAAGTGTCTACTATAGCATTGCACAGATACATCTGTTTGCACTAGTTTTTGCGTGTTTTTGGTTCTGGTATGAACAAATATGTTATTTATCGTTTTCTGTTACTAGTTGTAAATGTTGATTTTTAAAGCAATTATTGTAGGGTTGGGCAATGAGTAAATGAAAACAACACACTTATTTTTTTTTTGTTTTTTTAAAACAAATAAGATACATAAAACTGCTTTTACCGTAAGTGCCTTATGTTGTGTTGAGAAAAAAATACATGGCTGATGATGAATGAATAAAAGCAAAATTTCACATACATACATGAAACACATGAGCTGCAAATACAAATACAATAACTCTTATACTAGTTCTGTCGCTCACACTACAATTACATGGTACATACCATGGTATATTTGTTTTGGCTATACAAACGAGTATACAAATGCAACCCTTTAGTGTATACTTTCAGTCTATTTGAAAAATTTTTAGCTATGCTAATTTAAGTTTACGCTTTATGTTGGTTTTGGTAAGTTTTTTTTATAAAGATGAAATAAGGTGTAACTCACCTACCTTGCAATTTCTGAATCTGGGTATATTTTTGCGTTAATTTGGCCAATTTGTCCATTGACTTAAACGAGTAGTTGCAACTTATCATCAGCAATATTCACTTTCCTCTGAAAATAAGTATTTTTTGTGGTAAAAACTCGGATATTTTTCGAGCATTTGCTTTTGGGAATTGGTAAAGTGTTTGGCTGTTTTAGTTTTATAAAATCATGCAGTTTCAACTTGGTTTTCACAAAGCTGTCGAAAATACAGTTAGAATTATCAAGTATATATATTTAAAAATCTTACACAAATGAAAAGATTCATACCAAGGTGTATGTTTTTATATTAAGTTTAACACATAGGAAATAAAATCTTGTTTAATGTGGTAGAATCTGTACGAATCTGCGTACATTTATTGTCAAAATAAAAGCGAAAGTTGACTTTCAACAAAAAGGGGCATAAAATAATGCAAATGATACTATTTAAAAGGGGATTTAATAGTAAGGGGCATAAAAAGTGGCAAGGCATTTGAAAAAGGGGCAAAATGCGACTTTAGTCGCACAACGGTAACGCTGCAGAGGATAATATCCTTCAAAACCTTTGATGTATCCTCTAACTGCATACATATTAGAGAGCTGCGTAAACAGTCTTGAAATGTAAAATGTATTATACTAAACCAATAATAAATGCTGTCGTACTATAACCCTGCAGAAAGTGCGAATAGTGAAAATGTACTGTGTCGCTTTTGACTTTGTCACCAGTACTACTCTACAATTATTCCCCATATAGACATTTAGCATATGCTTGTCATTGAAAATCTACTAGTAACACTAAAACAATTGACTAAGTAGTGAATTCATAGTTCTTATGGGAACATGGAGACATACCAACCAGAAATTTACTAGTAAATTTCTATACTTACGTACATACAAATTTATGTATATTGACAAGTTGTTGCAAAATCCACCAGAAATACACCACATCTGTTTTCTCTATTTCTTTTATACTGACGAATAGAAGAGAAATTGTACACAATGTAACTACTACTAGAATTTTAGTGTTGACATAGAGACACTTGGCCCCAGTCTGACTGCAGAGAAGCGAAGCACGATGGATGTATTGGTGTATGTGTATATCAGTTGTAACAAGCGATGTCGCAAGACAGCTTGTTTGTAACAAACACTCAAAAGAAGTACTGTTGATTAGTGTATGCTTGTTATTTTTCATATTGTACGTTTGAGTGTGTGTGTAACATGTAGCTGGTAAGCTACATAGTAGTAGTGTATGGCTTTGCATGTGCGCAGAAAAATAAAAAATCATACACACATACATGCATGACGTTTGTACACGCGCTCATGCATAGAAAGAAGCACATATCACAAATTCTTCCGTCACGAAGTGTTTTCTTCTTTACTCTTATACCTACAATACTCAAACAAATTTCTTGCAAACAGTGTTGTTAACGTTTGTTTTATAAGATTTCGCTGTAGTAAAGCATTTGAAAAATCCCTCATGTCTTGAAAGTTCTTATAAGATGTCTTATGCAGGAGACTAATACATACATACATTTGAGGAAAATAGAAATAAAGTTCAGAATGCATTTGTGTAAATAAGAAAAAAAAAGGAATAAATATGGGATATTTCAAATGGAATTTAACTTAACAACTGTGCACAGTGGGCTTGAATCAAAGTATTTTTAAACATAGATTGGAACTTTGCGATAATTTTCGAACTGCTCTTAGTTACAATGAAAGGCTTACCCCATGTTTGTGTAAGACGTTTGAGTTAGAAATCTTGGCGTTTTTGTAATAGATTAAAGTAAACTCGTACAACTTTTCTTTAATCTATTACAGAAACGTCAATACACAAACAGGGGGTTAGTCTTAGGTCAGATTGAAGCTCATTATTTTATTAAAATTTAAGACTCGGCAAAAATGTGGCCAAGAAATATTTTTTAAAGGCACAACATACATACATACATACATACCTATGTTATTTAATATATTTTTTTGATTCCACTCTGTAATAACTAGTAAAATATAAATTTTATTACAAAAAAAGCCTTGTAACGCTTTTTTGATATAATTTGAAAAAAAAATAGAAATAAATACGATATCTTATTATATGCAGTATTTATTTTTGTCTAGTTGCAACAATTCCTTATAATTTTATTTATTGTTTATATTATTACATTTATTTATTTTATAAACAATTTGCTTAGTTATTTTGATATATTTTTTTCTTGGTTGCATTGGTTATGCCTTCCTCTTCATTGCGACTTGTTTTCAGCGTCATATTCATATTGTGTACATTGTCTCTTTTTAGTTCATTGTTTGTTTGTATTTATTTTCAATAAAGATGTTTTCGAAAAAATAATTTTGCTTATATATATATATATATATATTTTTAAAATTTTCTGAGCCAATTGACTATGGCACAGAGTTCCTTCCTATCAGACTATTTCTTGAATGCAAAAATAAAAATATAAAAAATTATTGTATAAGAATAATATAAATTTATCTTATACTTCGCTGTTGTTAAATTTTATTTAGACTTCATCTTGACAAAATATTTGTTCTCAATTTTTATTAACATTTTATTTAGAAATATCAACGAAGTCATTAAAATGTGAAAAATTTATTTACCTATTTGTAAAATTGAAAAATTTTGTGCGTAAACATTTGAGGCCGTCATCATACAATGTTGCAAGTGGTATTAAATTTAATAGAAAGAAAATTAAAGTTTACTTCAATAAAATTTTCATTCTATTTGAATAAATGTACATATGTATGTTTGTATGTATCAGTGAACAGAGTGAAGGTAGAATTAGTAAAATCGTATCATTCTACTTTACAGCTTGCCGTATCGTTCAACTTAGTGCACAAGTTATAGAAAATGTAACAGTTTGCACAGCACTTTTTTTTTTGTCTGGCATTAAATGCGGCGTTTTTGACATTCGCTACAGAAAAATCTGTTTTCTGCAGATTCCTACGTCAGCAGTGCTACCACCACATATTTTGTAACTAGTAACATGCATTGTATATGGTACGGTTTTTGTCAGCTGAGACGCAACATCACGATACGATTTTACTAATTCTACCTTGAGACCATTCACATTTGCTAACTATTCATAAATTCGTTGCTTTTGCAATGCATTTTTTCGACAACAATAACAAATGTAGTTGCCTTGCTTATAATTCGTTGTTTTTGTTGATTGCTCTCACACACTCTATTAGTCCCTATTTACACTATGCAAGTCTTATTGCTAAGCTGGGGAAAAGAAACGTTGCTGATCCCCTCGTCTCACTCTCCCTGAAACTAATCAGCTTAGCAATAAGACTTGCACAGTGTGATTTTGGACTTATTGCAATGCTGTTATAATACAAGCAGCGAAATGAAATGATGCAGCATGAAATAATGTATTTCTTTCATACCATTCACTGGAGTATTCGTTGATCTTTTGTATAATACATACATACATATAAACACATACATACATATAAATACATACATTTCAAATCTATATCGTGTTTTAAGAATACAAATGTAAGAGCACACATATGTACATATGAACGTTTTATACAAGATTATGTTGTGTTCAATCACAATAAAAAGTATTCGCACCATTCACTGAGTATTCGCTGCTTTTGACAAGACCAGTGAACATTTATATAAAACAAGCAATGCAGGCAATAATATTGGCCACACTCATCTCTTTTGATTGTGCCATGCGTTATTTTTTTTTTCAAATGTTGTGGATTGACAACAATATGCAGGTTTTTTGTGATTGCATTCAAAACAGCAAAATAAGGCATTCAATCTGATCTCTGGTATGTATGTACATTAGAGTGACCGTTTTTTTTTTTTTATTACTTATGTTCTCTCCCCAAATCGGTTCAGTTTTATGTAAAAAAATTACAAAAAAATTTCATAGCGATAAGTTGTGTTTTAAGGGGTGCATCTGCCCCCCAAAGTTGGCCTTCAAGCCTATTTTTTAATGTAATTTTTTGCATATGACTATCTTTTTAAAAAATCATTTTACAAGAATATGATATATGGCAATATTTTAGCTCTTCAAGTCAACAATATTAATCTCAAAGAAAGTTTTTCGCTAAAAATTAATATTTTAGAAAATAATGAAGAAAATAAGCAACAAAATACCATGTACCATGTACAATAAGATCTTATATCTATTAAATTATTTCATACATATACATATAGTCAAAAGAAAACTAAAAATAAAATAATACCTTGATTATATGGGATTGAGGGCCAGTTTTGAGGGGCGGACGCACCCCCTAAAAAACAACTTATCGCAATGAAATTTTTTTGTATTATTTTTTACATAAAACTAAACCGTTTTTGGGGGAGAGAATATAAGAAATCAAGCAAAAAAAAATTCTCCATACAACTCATGATACAATTATAACAGGTACATGCACAAGCCCAGCCTGTTAATGTATATAATACCTACAGTTGTCAAACTTTGTTTACAAGCTGCAAGAATGTTGGTGTATGTGTGTGCATAAAATGATTACAGTGTTGCCAATGACATTACACATGGCTGTGTTTCCAATTATATGTTAAAGAAAATTACACTACACATCTTTTGTGTAGGTTAAAATTAAAACAAAAATAAATAAAAATACAAGCCAAAGTAGAATTACACACATATCCCGTTTATACGCACTTCTTATTTGCAAATAAAACTGGAAAGCGTTGCCGTATAACCTTTTTATTGTAAGTTAATAACTCACGAAAACTATTTGCAAATAACGCACTATTTGCAAATAAGGTGTAAAATGTTGCCAATTATTTTTGTTTTGTAAAAAATGTAATACAAATTTAACAGTGTGTGGCAATATCATTCACAGATAGCAATGGTTTCTATCTACGTATAAACAGTGAGTTCAGTATTTGCAAAAATAGTTATAGTTTTATATATAATAGTTTTATTTGCAAGTAAGATTTGCGTATAAACGAGGTAACAGATTATACATGAATGTAATTACATGGCCTACAAATGAGAGTAATTGCACACTCTGTGTAATTACACACCTATTGGCAAAACTGAATGACTATAATCATGCATGAATGCCGCGTCTGCAATTGTACTTTAGTTACCCTGTAATTGTTATTTTTAAAAACAAAATGCATGTGTTTCTGACAATTATTTGTTTGTTTATACCAACAAAATTAATGTGTTTTTTTGGTGTTGTAATTTTGTTGTAGTTGTGCATGTACCTAGTATAATTGTACCATGATACAACTAACGCCACCTAATGTACATACATACGTACATGCAGAGTGCACCCATATGCGTAGAAAGCAGCGATGACAACTATTTATAATCCAAACGCGCTACTACCCTTCTCAAAACGCGCTAGAACGTGCAATGCTGTAACTTAGCATTGTCAAATATTTATAGCAAAAACGCGCTATTTTCTAAGCGCTAAATTAAATTTCAATAAAATTCGATGTATGATGCATTAGTACTCGTATCACAAATAATTTTTCAGATTTTGCAATATCGATTCCTCGACATTATGTTTTAATAAACTAAAATCATTTAATACAAAATCAGAATCGCCTTCTGTTCAAAGTTTTGAAAATTTTTCAGCACCATTGATTATTTCGCTTGAAAAATTTGACATTTACTAAATGTAGCCCAACTCGCGGGTTTTTTTTTTATAAAATTCTAACTTTTATTGCTTGAAAGTATGCAACATTGTTGAAATTCCGTGCGAAAAAAACACTGCTCATGTTGTTTCGCAGCTAAACTAAAATGATGCCAGAGTCATTTTGCATGGAAAGACATGATTTTACGTATTTTTCACAACAAGAACAGAGTACTACTTTTGCGAATTTATTTCGTAAATATTTCGTACCAAATACTTTTATATGTAGTTTGACAGCATTTCGCACGAAATTGTGAAGAGAGTACCAGGCTTTATTTATAAATTACAATATATATATATGTTATATATATTATAAATAAATTTTCACACAAAATTTTTCTTAAAAAGCTAGTTAGTTTTTACTTTTAGTATTTTTGTAAAACTAGTTTTGCGATTCAAATGCTTTTTCTACTTCAGCTATAGTAGATGCTTTGTAAAGGCTCAGTTAGCCGACTGTAATGTAAAGTAACTGTAACGTAGAAAACAGCTGATCGATATTTTTATATGAAAAGTAGGTTACGTTACATTACATCTCTATAACCATTTTCGTTACTTTTCACATAACAAAATCGATCAGCTGTTTCTTATTGTTGCAGTTACATTACATTACAGTCGGCTACCTGAGCCTTAAAGCTGAGTTTACATCTGTCATTTGCCCAAAAAACGCGTAACCAACTAATTACTAATGAAAAGCTGTTTGATTCAGACATGTATTTATTGATTTAACACTTTGCAATCATGCTGGATTCTATAAAAATGTCTATTAGTTATGTATGAAACTATTTAACTTAATAAATACATGTCTGAATCTAAAAGTTTTTCATTAGTAATTAGTGGTTTCGCTTTTTTTACGCTTGTGTGCCACATGGCACACAGATGGAAACCCGGCCTAAGTTATATACACTTTTTGGGTCATTGTATGTAGTACATATTTTTAGTTGTGAAATTTCAAAATATTTGCCATTACAGTATTAAAATGCGTTTTTAACTCTAACCACAGTGAAGCGAATTTTGTTTGCTACAGCTGAATCATTAACTAATTTAAAAGATTTTATCAGAGTTTTGGATATTAAAAAATTCTTAAATTTATACAAAAAAGTTAAAAAAAATATTGAACTGAAATGGTATTATTGACTTTATTCAAAATGCGCTAATTTAGCGCTTTTTTTGGCATAGTTAAAAAGCGCTATATCTAGCGTGAAACGCGCTAAATTGGCATCGCTGGTAGAAAGGCATTGCCACCCAAGAATTACTTTTTTACCTCTTAAAATTATTAAAATTTGCTTATAATTATCAACAGGTGTATCGTCTGCATATGTAAAGGGTGTTTTTTATTGAGGTATAGAACTTTAAGTTGGCATCACTTTTTTAACTGGCGGCCATTTTGTCAGCTGTTAAGTGATTAATATTTAGTTTGGTTTGCCATTTCATCATGAACAGGTTGACAAAAGAACAACGCTTGCAAATCGTGCAAATTTATTTCGAAAATAATGGTTCAGTTCGCGAAGTTTACCGCAAGCTCCGTCCATTTTATGGTCGACATAATCGTCCATCAGAGCAATTAATTCGGTTAACCATGGATCGTTTTCGCACTACGTTTACTCTATGTGATAATACGCATCCGCAGAGACGTCGAACAGTGCGCACCGAAGAAACAATTGCCGCTGTAGAGCAAAGTGTTGAAGAGGACCCGAATGAATCGATTCGCCACCGTGCACGGTATAGAGCCATGATAACCGACTATTTTGTTCCCGAATTGGATGGCATGAGTGTGGATGAGTTGTGGTTCCAACAAGACGGCGCTACATGCCACACAGCGCACGTCACAATCGATTTATTGAAGGAAACATTCGATGAGCGCATAATTTCGCGGAATGGACCTGTCAATTGGCCACCAAGATCGTGTGTTTTGACACCATTGGATTATTTTCTTTGGGGATATGTGAAGTCGCTCGTCTACGCCAACAAACCAGAAACCTTAGGGGACTTGGAAGCCAACATTCGTGGCGTTATTGCCAACATACGGCCCCATATGCTCGAAAAAGTGGTTGAAAATTGGACCTGTAGAATTGGCTTTATTCGAGCCAGCCGCGGCGGCCACATGCCCGAAGTCGTATTTAAACATTAATGGCATAAAATTATCCTTCCAATAAAGCCAAATTGATGGACATTAAAACGATTTTCTTGTGTTTTATTTCAATTCGAAGTTCTATACCTCTAAAAAAACACCCTATATGTTATTCCAAGCTCCGTAATTTTTAGACCGATTTTAAAAATCTTTTGTTTTGCCTGAAAGGGTGTAGCTTTCACTTGGGTTTATTGCTAAAAGGTGGATGGGAGCACACCTATTAAACATTTTCATATGATTTTATGAACTTTCACTCACCCGATTGCTATGGGCGGAGCCATTAAAATTAAATCAAATATCACAGGACCACGCCCATTTAATTTTAGTAATAGATTATATGTACTTCTACTTATCCAACACTCTTGGGCGGGGCCATGACCATTAATATTTTGTATTAAATTATATCGAGCCATAAACGCTAAAATAGCTTGAGCGAGACTTCTTTTTAACTTCATATTTTTACAAATATCGACTATTCACGATCTCAAATAATCGATTTTGGTCAAAAAAAAAAAATTAAGATAAAAAATGATGTCGCTTAAGCTTTTTTTTTGGCGGTGATGGCACGATATGTACTTCTATTATTCGCTTGGCAAACTGCTTGGAATGGCATAAAATTTTGGTTTAAAAAAGTAGGAGGGTCCATGCCCATTACAACTTAATATTATAATTCAACTTGAACGATTCTTACAAAATATGACAATCACTTTTAGCTCTGAAAGCGGTAAAATCTTGCATTTAGAAAAGTGGGTGGATCTGCTAATACGAGTATTTGCCAAATTTCTGATTTTGTTGAGCAGTGTTATTAATTTTCATGCGTGTTGTTAAACAAAATAGATTTTAAATTTACAAAAATTTCAAAGGCATCTAATCAAATAAACTTTTGACTAGATCTATGAAAAGTTATGAAAAAACATGAAACAAAATCTATGAATACAGATTGTCATGTCTGAAATATCCCTATAATAATTGTATATTAAAAAAAAAAAAAAAAAAAAAAGCAAAGGCAAGTTGGTCCTTTGTTTATGTTAGAGATGTAACGAATATTCGCATTCGCTTTCGCATTCGCAAATTATTCGCTTACTTTTGCTATTTGCATTTGCTTTTGCATTCGCTAAAATGTATGCGAATATTTCAAGCGAATACTAAACCAAAATCCAGCTGTGTTTGGAAATATTTATCAATTTTTGAAAAAGACTTAAAACTAGTCTGTTCAAACTTTTGAAAATTGTTGAGCAACATTCATTACTTCGCACAGAAAATTTTAAATGCAAACAATTTTGAACTAGCCTTTGTTTGTTGTAAATTCAATGCGAAACAAGAGTCACGCATATTATTTCGCATGAAAACTTAAAATGTTGAAGATATATTTCATATGTTTTTCCCAAGATGAACAGAGTACTACTTCTCCAAAATTTTTTCATGAATTCATGCCAATTTTTCTATATTTTGGCAGCATTGAACAGATTACCAGGATTTAGGGCCAAAGTATGAATGGGTTAATTGCCTAACATTTTTTAAATTTATTTTTATTATCTATACTTATTTTAATATAATTTCACATATACATCTTTCTGTTTTAAGAATTTAACAAGTTAATAAATATTTGCTCAATTCAAGACTCAATTTAAATAAAATGCTCTCTGTAGTATATCTGTGTATAAAATACAAATTCATGTTCTTAAACAAATTTAGTTTCATGTGAATTTTTTTACCGTATTATAAGTATTTGCATTCGCTTTCGCATTCGCATTTGCTTTCGCAAAAATTCAAATGCATTATTCGTTTTCGCATTCGCATTCGCATTCGCATTCGCTAAACTGGTATTCGTTACGTCCCTAGTTTATGTGTATAAATATTTCCTTTTTTATGTGTGTATCACACAAGTGAGTGCCTACGGCTGTTATAAAAAATTAAATAATGCACAGTTTCTTTTTTTGCTGCGAAATACCTGAACATGGACGGTTTGATACAGGGAACTAAGGCACGTGTTCATAAATATTGCCGTGGTGTTTATAATCGATATGCAAATTAATATTTGAGTATATTTCCAGATCAACGCACAAATGAACGTTTAAACGGGGCATTGGCAGGAGATGCATTTAAAACAAGCAGAGTAATATGGTATTGTTGGAGGCAAGTTGAAAACAACCTTAAGCTTAAAGTACCAAATACATTTCTATATGCAAACATGCATGAAGAGACACACATACATACATACATACTCTATACAATATACATACATACACATAAAATAAATGCAAGAACTATCAACATACATACATGTATATACATACATGCATATGAACGTACACTGAAATAAAACAATGAAACGGTTTCATCAAATCCCTGCACCGTTTTAGTGGAACTTTTTGCCAATACAATGAATAATTACATTATATAGATGAAATATTTCATTCTGCGCATGCTCTTTATTATTTCCATTGTTTTAGTATAAATCCCTACATTGTTTAAACACTAACTTTATTTTAAATCAAGTTATTACATAATATATTGTTTTTTTTTTGATGTGTAAACATCTATACGCTAGGGGATAAAAATCGTTTTCACAATACAATCACAAATCAAATCGGTGAGCTATGTATGATTGCATTAAGCCGAGATCATACGATCTGCTTAATGTACCGATTTTCGTCGGCTCACTGTAATCAAGTCATAAGTAATAAACCAAAACGGATTTATTTATAAATTAATTCTTAAACAAGGCTGTATGGTTTTATTACCACTGCATCGAAGTCAAATCACGTTCTTATTTTTCAATTAGTTGAGAAATAATGGCATTTTGCTGCTTTACTTATGACTTTGTTTGAGTGAGCCGACGAAAATCGGTATATTGTGCCGATAGTGTGATCTCGGCTTTAGTGTAATCATACGAACAGGAAGTACAAAGAAACTTAACAGCTGCATAGAAATAACTCATGCGAATTTTAAAGCATACCTTCAGGAGTTAATTTTAATAGAATTTGCTTGTGAAGTGTAATAGTGTTGCCAGTGGGGATAATTTTGTTAAAAAGTTGAAAAATATAAAATATATATAAACTTTTAAATAAAAGAGCGTTTTAAATGTCAAATATTTGTTTAAAAGATATATAGCAGTCTTTATAAAGAATTTATAATATTATAGTATAACATATCTTCATTACGTACTGTTGCCTTACACTGAAGCTGCTGCACGACAATTGGGTATCAATCTCCATCTCATGCCAATTATTATGGGTGGAGATTTTAATACAAATTTTGCAAACCCACAGTCGCGAGCTTTATCAAAATTTTTATTTGACGTTTTCCACTTGCATATGAGCAGTTCTCCACAAACCCCCACAACTAATAATTCTACTACTATAGATGCAGTTTTCCATAGATTTTTAAATACAGTAGAGTCAAAAATTTATACATCTTATTTTAGTTACCATAAGCCAATATTAATTATTTGTACTTAAGGTATTTACCATAGATGGGCACTTTGCAGTACTACTAAAATGTCAGTAAAAATAATTTTATAATCAGTAAATTTTTACAGATTACTAAAATTTTTTTCTGCAATTTTTAAAAAGTGCCTAAATGATTTATTATATGATGAGGTGCATTGGCTAAAATTTTTTCATACAAAAATTCCAAAATTTGTATGAAAAAAACTTTGCCACTTGCTACAATTTTATTATGAATACGGCCCTACTGGTAATGCAAATTAAATTTCATTATCAGTAAAAATTTACTGAATTTTTTCAGTAATCAGTAAATTTACAGCTTACTGCAATTTTTAATGCAGTACATATGTGTGTGTGCCCATTTACTAACCAAATAAGTTTAATAAAACAAACAAAACCAAAAAATTCCTATGTATTTACAATATTGAAAGTTTTGATACTTTTAATTTATTAATTTAAAAAAATATACTAAAAGCATAAGTACTTCCGACTTTAAAAAAATTTTTAATTACTAGATATTTACACATCTCCTCTGTGATCGGACTCACATTGCTTTTTTTTTAAATTCGGTCCTTAATTTTTTTCATATTTTTTACTCTCAAATTAACACTTTTTCCATTCAAATTAAATTTTTTACAAATCAAACTCAATTTTTTTTCAAAGCAACTTCAATTTTATTCAAAACAAATTAAATTATTTTCAACTCATATTAGTTTTTTTTTCATTTCAAATTAATTTTTTTTCTTTTAGAATTAAATAATTTTTTTTTTCAAATTCAATTTTTTCCTTTTAAGTTTAAAATTTTTAAACGCACTAATAATCCCAAATTAATATTTTACTTATTAAGTAAAATATTTTTTTTTATTAAAAATACATTGAAATTGATTATTGAGGGGTTTAGCTGGATCCTATG
The DNA here is from genome assembly GCA_949987645.1 of Tachina grossa. Classification (NCBI taxonomy): domain Eukaryota; kingdom Metazoa; phylum Arthropoda; class Insecta; order Diptera; family Tachinidae; genus Tachina; species Tachina grossa. The sequence continues at coordinate 212,159,344 of OX465274.1, forward strand.
CGCGTTTCACTGTTGCTAATGCAGATCATCAGGGAACCTTTACCCAAAGCTTCTTAGAACAACTAGAGTTATTATATTATAAACTTTCATTTAAACAAATGAGAAGCTCAATAACAAATAACAAAGTTGAAACAAGAACTCAATAATCAACATGTTTTTTATTTTCTTACTTCACTATTGCTACATTGGCTGACTTTTTTTTCAGCTTCAAATTGTAGTCGTAAGAGTATGTAAAAGAAAATGAAAGAAAATAAATGTAAATAACAACAACAGCTATTTAAGAATAGAGTGTTGCCACACAAGTATTTTTTTGACCGGGTGCAGTCAAGTTAATAATTATTGTTTTTTATGAGAATTGTTACAATTTAAGTTTAAAATTTTTAAACGCACTAATAATCCCAAATTAATATTTTACTTATTAAGTAAAATATTTTTTTTATTAAAAATACATTGAAATTGATTATTGAGGGGTTTAGCTGGATCCTATGCGCATTTCACTGTTGCTAATGCAGATCATCAGGGAACCTTTACCCAAATTCCACTTCAAATTAATTTTTCCACGAATTCAATGCAGAAAGATTTAAAAACTTGTTTTTTTCATTTATTAGTGATTCCTTTTCTATTGTGTTATTTATAGTACTGGAAAATACTTTCCAGTACAATAATTTAAACTCCGGTTAATCCTTTCACTCACAAAACTGGTACGCAATGTTTCCCTCATTGCAGCTATGAACATACATGGCATTTTACATAAAAAAGTAATTGCTAATTCCTCGGTTAATATCAACATTTTCACACATTTCCTTGAAGAATTATTCGATAAATTAGCTGAATCCAACATCACAGGTGCTTGGCTTATCCTTGAGAATGCAAAGATACACAAAACGCAAGTGGTTAAAGATAAAATTGCTGAGTCCGGTCACATTTTAGTTTTTCTTCCTAAATACTCCCCTATGCTAAACCCAATTGAAAAAGTTTTCTCAAAAACTAAGCTCTGTGCTCGTAATATGGTAGCTGATCCAGAGAGTAACATGGACTTGGTCACCATAACTAACCGATCAGTAGAACCCGTAACACCTTCAGATTGCAACAATTATTATGTTGATATGACTATGAATTTGTCATTAGCTGCAACTGGAGAACCGCTACATTGAAAATTTTATACAGCAAGTAATTGAAGCTTATTTTAAATTTAATTTTGTATAAATAAAAATATTTTTTTAAGTATTTTGAGAAAATTAATTTCAAGTTAAAAAAATTTAATGTAAAATGAAAAAAAATTAATTTGTAATGAAAAATATTCAATACGATTTGTAAAAAGTTTAATTTGTGGTGAAAATAATTTAATTTATTTTGAATAAAATTGAAATTACTTTGAAAAAATTGAGTTTGATTTGAAAAAGTTTGAATTTGAATCGAAAAAGCGTTAATTTCAGAATAAAAACCTATAAAACACTCAGTTGAGTGCTATGCAACTTATTTTTTATTCTCCTAATTATATAAAACCCAAGTCCAAATATTCCTTGCTTATTACTTTCCGCTGAATTTATTTGTCCCGGAAACGATATTCTGCTATATTGTGGTACAATTATACCAGGTACATGCACAAGACCAACCTTTTAATGTATACAATACAAAAAGTTGTCAAGTTTTGTTTACAAGCTACAAAAATGTTAATGTATCTGTTGTGAATAAAATGATTACAGTGTTGCCAATGAAATAACGTATGACTGTGTCTCCAATAGTGTCCCGCACAAGAGTATTTATCAGACTTTTCAAGACATGAGAGATTTTTTCCAATGCTTTACTACAGCGAAATATTCTAAAAGAATCGCTAAACAACACTGTTGGCAAGACAAACCACCGAAAAAAATTACTTGCCAACAGTGTTGCTTAGCGATTCTTTTAGAATATTTCGCTGTAGTAAAGCATTTGAAAAAATCTCTCATGTCTTGAAAGGTCTTATAAATAGTATTGTGCAGGACACTAGTCTCCAATTACACACTGAAGAAAATTACATTGCACATCTTTCGTGTTGGTTAAACTTAAAACAAAAATAATTAAAAATAGAACCCAAAGTAGAATTTGACACAGATTATACATGAATCTAATTACATGGCCTGCACATGAGAGTAGAAATTACACACTCTGTCTAATTACATACAGATTGGCAGCACTGAATGACTATAATCATGCATGCGTGCCATCTCTGTAATTGCAATTTAATAGCCATGTACTTGTTAACTTTAAAAACAAATGACATCTGCCTCTGACACATATTTTTGTTTGTTTATACAAACAAAATGCTGGTGTTTTTGGTGTTGTAATTTTGTTGTAGTTGTATAGGTACCTGGAATAATTTGACCATGTGCTTTATTAAATAGCCGGCAAAAAAATAAAAACAAGGGAGAGTTTCAAGGCGAATTCACATAAGGTGATCTTAATTTGCCAGCTGACATAAATTTCCTGCTGTCAAATGAACCAAAACGTTAAGAAATATTTTGACAGCAGGAAATTTTACACTAACAAATATACAAGGCGAATACGCAGAGTTGCAAATCAAGACCACCTTATATCAATTCGCCTTGGGAGAGTTTCGAATTTTCAAAAGCAGCTGTTTTACTTGATAATTTGCATATATTTTTTAAAGGAAAACAATTGCCTTACGTGGTTCGTTTCAGTCGTGTTTCTAGTATTACACGAAATTTCACAAAACTTTTCAAACGCACTCGTTGATTTAGTATGAAAGATACACTGAAGTACAGTGTATGGAAGTAGTGTACAGTAGTAGAGTGTGAAGGGATTATGCGGTTTTCTAATCGGTGCTTATGTAATAAAAAAACTTCAGCAAATAAATTAACGGATATGTATCACTAAAAATAAAATAAGATTGGCAACACTAAAAATATGGAAAGTCAAAGGTCATTCCATTACCTTCTACACCTATGAGCTGTTCTGACATGTCTAATCAATTTGCATACATACATCCTTATAATAGTTAAAATTTTATATATGTATATGAATATTTACAAATAGTCTAACAGATTCCAACATTTACATATGTACATACATACCCACGAGTACATAAATCAATAGAGATGTTTTGTTCACTTTTCATCATCGATATCTAGTATGTATAAATATGTACGTACATATGTACATACATGCATATGTGCCCATAATTATGAAAGTGGTCTAAGTCACATATGTATTTCTTTGGTCGACTTATTTACTAGATTGCATTTGAACAAATCAAAAAATATTTTTATATTACGCAAAATTTTAATTTAAAGTTGTAGTAGCCTCGATTAATATAAAGTTTACTAATATTTATGAAATATTTATTGAAGTTTTTTTAAGATTTATTTAAAATTTCGAAGCAAAAATGTATATGACTTAGACCACTTTCATAATTAAGGGCACATGTTGATATATTGTTGTTTTCCACGAACATTCTCATCTATTCATCGATGAAGTATGTACGTATGTAGTTGCACGATTGATTCTAACAAATATTTTTCGCTGTAGGCCATTATTGTAAAATTCATGTAAAATTATTTATGAAAACTTAGATTTATCTTAAAGTTTAACTTTATTTTTCCCTCTCCATAATTCCTTTGTTGGTATGAAATACTTTATGTATTTAAATTTGTTTTCGCATCTCAATTTTTAATATTTTCCTTTGTGATGAACGCAATGAAATGCCTTTAGTGATTTAGTTGATGTGTTTAATAGAATGCGTGAACGCCTGTTTAAGTATGTAGTAGAGCGCTGCGTAAACAGTCTTGAAATGTAAATACGTCTTGTCTATTAAATGTATTGTCGTAGCATGTATTATAATAAACTAATAATAAATGAAGTCGTTTAATAAGCGAAGCACGATGGATTTATTGAAGTATGTGTTTGTGAGTGTTAACAACCCTGAAAATAATGCGACTAGTCCATATATGCATGTAAAGACTAGTCCAAAGAGGAGTAGGAGTACCACAAAACTACTCCAAATATATGAAAAAAGGTGGTCGATTTAACATTGCGATGTCCTAGGGTTGGACCACATGGTCCAACTTTGTATTACATCGGACTAACCCCAAAACTACTCCATATGGAATAGTTATAGACTACTCTCATGCAATTTGTGAGTGCTTAAGAAGAACGATCATATTCGTTTAAACACGAACACTTATCGTACAGCATTGAATGCTTGTATGAAAACAACATGATCCGTGACTGCATTACATGGGACCATGATGTAACTAGTCTGTTTCATCTAGATTGGACCACGTACTCCAATGTTATTTGCAGGGAAGCGATGTCGCGAAGACTTGTTCTTAACAAACGATCAAAAGAAGTAGTGTTGTTGAGTGTTTGCTTGTTACTTTGCATATTGAACGTTTTTTGTGTGTTTTTGTAAGATGTTGATGGTAAGCTATTATGTATTTAAAGGCCCAACTATAATATGAATAAGCTAGCTTAAGCAACTGTGCGGTTACATATAAAACGCATGTGGCAAACTATAATGTACTTAACAAACTTTTCGTCAAGTTTCGTCAAATGTCATTTGCTTAAGTAAAGTGCCAAACTGAACGCACATTCCGTAAGGAAACAACTGTTTGTGCATTTTTTAAACTCAAACAAGCAGCAGCAGAAAATATTCATTGATTTTAAATATTTTTTTATTGTTTCTTATTTTAAACTCAGAAAATAAAGCAAAACTTTTATTTTCATTGTTTGTTTTACAATACACATATACACACATACTCATGTATTTACTTATGTATACTCACTGTTGTACTTTTTAGTAGGCAAAACAAATAAAACAAGTAATAAGGTGATGGATATATTTATATGTGAATTTCTAATAGATTAGGTCATTCTTTCAAGTTAGTTTGATTGAATTGCGTTCATTTAGGAGTTATGAGAAGAAACAAAATTACTACAAAATTATTGACAATACCTAGATGTGCAGCTGTGGCTAAAGAATACTTAAGTGCATGTAAGTACATTGTGGCCACCTAAACGTCACATCTGAATTGTTTAAGCATTTGACAGACTTAAGGCCCAACTATAATATGAATAAGCTGGCTTAAGCTAATGTCAGAATTGAACGATAAGTCTGTCAAATGCTTAAACAATTCAGATGTGACTTTTAGGTGGCCACAATGTACTTACAGGCACTTAAGTATTCTTTAGCCACAGCTGCACATCTAGGTATTTACAATAATTTTATAGTAATTTGGTTTCTTCTCATAACTCCTAAATGATTGCAATTCAATCAAACTAACTTGAAAGAATGTCCTAATCTATTAAAAATTCACATATAAATATATCCATCACCTTATTACTTGTTTTATTTGTTTTGCCTACTAAAAAGTACAACAGTGAATATTCATAAGTAAATACATGAGTATGTGTGTATATGTGTATTGTAAAATAAACAATGAAAATAAAAGTTTTGCTTTATTTTCTGAGTTTAAAATAAGAAACAATAAAAAAGTATTTAAAATCAATGAATATTTTCTGCTGCTGCTTGTTTGAGTTTAAAAGATGCACAAACAGTTGTTTCCTTACGGAATGTGCGTTCAGTTTGGCACTTTACTTAAGCAAATGACATTTGACGAAACTTGACGAAAAGTTTGTTAAGTACATTATAGTTTGCCACATGCTTTTTATATGTAACCGCACAGTTGCTTAAGCTAGCTTATTCATATTATAGTTGGGCCTTTATCGTTCAATTCTGACATTAGCTTAAGCCAGCTTATTCATATTACAGTTGGGCCTTAAGGGAGTTTTTTTTTAAGCAAGCGCACACAACTAATGTCAATGCATGGATGTGTTTGTATGTGTGCAGAAAAATTATAGATCATACATACCAAGAATGATAAAATAAAGATTACGCCATGGTACAATTATACTAGGTACATGTACATGCAGGACTACAACAAAATTACAACACCAAAAAACACATTCATTTTGTTGGTATAAGCAAACGAATAATTGTCAGAAACAGATGCCTTTTGTTTTTAAAAATAACAATTACAGGGTAACTAAAGTACAATTGCAGACGCGGCATTCCTGCATGATTATAGTTATTCAATGTTGCCAATCTGTGTGTAGTTAGACAGTGTGTAATTTCTACTCACATGTGTAGGCCATGTAATTAAATTCTTGTACAATGTGTGTGTAGTTTTACTTTGGGTTCTATTTTTATTTATTTTTGTTGTAATTTTAACCTACACAATAGATGTGTAGTGTAATTTTCTTCGATTTGTAATTGGAGACACAGCGATGTGTAAATTCATTGGCAACACTGTAATCATTTTATTCACACACATACACTAACATTTTCGCAGCTTGTAAACAAAGTTTGACAACTATTTGAATTGTATACATTAACAGGCTGGGCTTGTGCATGTACCTGTTATAATTGTATCATGGATTACGCCTTGCGCATGATTTACCGTTTGATGACGTAGTAGTCCCCTCGCAAAGGTTACCAAGTCTGTATCACATGTGAAATTTATAATTTCTTGCAAAAAAATTTATGTATTTTGTTGTAGTTGGCAGCCCTGTGATTAATTTACTCAGAGAGATCTCCAAGAAAAAAATTACATGTTGTTGTTTAAAGGCTGCAAAACTAAGAAAAATAAAAAACAAAATAAAAATAAAGAGATAAGAAAAAGAGCAAATATGAAATGTTAGTTTGTGTGCGTGTAATAGTTCTCCAGTTGAATTTTACTAGCCAATGAGGACACAGGCTGAGTGACGTCAGAATTCCATCATGCGCAGAAATGTTTTTTTATTCTTGCGCGCTGGCGTAATCTTTATTTTATCAGTCTTGATACATACAACGTGTGTGTGTATGTACATCAGTGATGCCAATTTAGACATTTTCTGGCTAAATTTAGCTATTTTTCATCCCATTTAGCCGGAAGAAAAGTGAATTTAGCTATTAGCTATTTGTTTAACCATTTTTATTTTAATTTAGCAATTTTTAGCTATTTTTCGAAACATGAAAATTATTTGTGATTTTTCATAAGAAATTTGAGCTCGCATCAAAGGAACACTTATTTACTACCAAAAGAACACAACGGAATTTTGTTTCGCATTACTATCAATGAATTGTGGTTGAAACTTATAATCGTTGCCATGTTGTGATAAGTTGTCGGGTCTATTTAATTATTTTTATATTGTTACGTAAAAATATTCCTACAGGGTTAATGCAAAGAACTATCTAGAAGTATTTAACTAAAGCACTAAACGCACACACATACAAATAAAAGTGCGAGCACTTATGGTGACCACCCTGTACTACCAGTAGCACACCGCATTGCCAACATGAGAGTCGTTACTTTGAAATTCAAAAATAACGGCCAATCGAATTATCTACAAACGCCTAGAAGCAGCAACATGAATTTTCCCGATTGTGTTAGAGGACTGTTTAAACATCTGGCTATCAATAGCAAATGACAATACAGATAGCAACATGCACAGATGCCATTACTAAGTACAGACATGTTATTACGCCATCTATCGGGCGAACATTCGAGAACCGGTTCCTGTACTATAAAAAGTGGCAGCATGTGCGAGAACAGATCAGTGATAATCAGAAAGTAGTCGAGTTAAGACCTCGTTAAAAGTGGATAATAACGATAAGAAGTAGTTAAGTAAAGACAAGTTGTAATTTGCTTCGTTAAGAATAAAAGGAAGAACAGTAGCAAATAAAAATTATGTGTTATTTATTTTTATTTTTGAGCAATCAAAAGAACTCACACGTTTAATAAAATTTAAACGTAACAATATCAATCAAACAAGGGTCAGTTTTGTTTTACACGAGTGAAAACAAAAAATAAATCAGAGTTTAAATGAAAGTTTAAAAAATAGAAAATGAATAAAAATTATAAACAAAATTGTAACCAAAAATTTATCGACTGAATAGCAGAATGTACAAATGAATACAAGGAGTACTGCAAGTATTGCAAGTTCGCACTATATGCGCATTTTCTTGACTACCTGAAGAAAAATAACTTTATGTATTACTTAAATTAGTTTTTATTTACTTAAAAAAAAATTTCCGATTTGTTTAAAAAAATTAATGTATGAAATACCTTCTTGTTTTTGCTAAAGTTTATGATTTTTGCATTCGATGGCACTTAGTCATTTTTTATCTAGTTTTTAGCCATTTTTTAGCCATTTTTTTTGTATACATTTAGCCATTTTTGTTGAAGGAATTCTGGCATCACTGATGTACATGAAAGAAGTAATCAACACAAATTCTTTCGTCACGAAGTATTTTCTCCTTTACTCTTATGCCGGGTATGCCATGTGCCACATAAGCGTAAAAAGGGTAACCACTAGAGCTGCAAAACTATCGATAGTCGCTCCACTCGATAGTTTCGATAGTTTTATGTAAAACTATCGATACTATCGATAGTATCGAATAGTTTTATAAAAGTTGCCACATAAACTACATTTGACTCGAAAAAAATCCAGAATCCTCAACATTTTCATTAGTATATAAAAATATATCAAGCCTTTTTTTCGATTTTATCGTAAGCGGCACATTATCGAAAAAATACTTTTTTATTGAACTTATAATTTTATGGGCCTACCCATGGTTTAGAATTATCAAAATGCGAAAATTGTTGATAACTTTTAAGACACTAACTGTAAAGTTTTATCGTAAGAGACGATTGGCGGCCGTCGCGATATCAGTACCACCAAAATTTATCTTTGTGTCGACGATGTTGAATTTATTAAGATACTTGTGACTACTATTGATCGAATAACACTTTGATTTATAAATAAATTCATATACATACATATGTATTTAAGTACTTATGTATACAGAAGCAGGGATGCGATGTCATATTTACAAATTGTACTAACTTTCAAAAAAAATTTTAATTTTTTCAGTACGATTGTACCGAATTTTTTATTTATATATTTTTAATACTTGTACTTTTTAATTAACTAAAAATCAATTAACAAAACGCCAGAAGGTGCACAAAGAATATTAATTGCTGGGATCTGAATATAAAAGTAACATTTACGATATACTACGTTTATAACCTTTTTTTTATTCGATTGTTCACAGTCGATGCAAATAGTCGGCTTCTCCCCTTGGTACGAAAATAAAATTTCCACATTTGCAGATGAATTTGGAATAAATAACATTCCTCCAGCAATTATTTAAGTACCGGAAAACATCGGTTGATTTACTTAATTTTCTAATACCTTCGAGCTAAAGATTAACCCCCTTGTGCAAAAAAATAAGGGAACGTTAAAACCGGTTTTTCTATGGAAAGTTTTTTAAATGTACACTTCAAGCAAGCATTATTTTTTGCATAAGGGGGTTAATATATTTTAATGCTATTTTTGGCATGCAATATAATATAAAGAGATTCCAGTAGTGCTAAATGGGTCATTGCGGTGCTACGGTACTTTTGGCATTCAAATAGTGCTAAAATTATACAATTGTACCAACTTTTCCATCGCTGTAGAAAAGTTTAAATCTACTACGGATAATTTGCTTCAAAGCTGCTGGCTACTGCTTACTGACTTCGATTATTTTTACTCTTTTAATTACTTGTTTTTTTTTGCCGATAGTATCGATAGTGGAAAAAACTATCGATATTTTATTTACAACAAAACTATCGATACTATCGATAGTACTATCGATAATTTTGCAGCTCTAGTAACCACTAATTACTAATGAAAAACTTTTAGATTCAGACACACTCAAAAAAAAACTAACTAAAACTTTGGAAAATTTTCTAAATTTGAGTAAAAAAAAGTTGTTGTATGGCGCCAAAGCTGTTTTTTACTCGAAACCAGTAAAATATTTACTAAATTTTTAGTTCATTAATGAACTAGTTTATTAATTATATTATTATAATTATAATTATATTTTTATATTTAAATAAAATTTTTCTAAAATTAAGTCAAATTTCTCCATAAAATTCGGAGAATTGCAAAAAAGATTTTTCATCTTTTATTTCAAATTTAGTAAATTTTTCAAAGTTTTTTTTTTTGTCTTTAATTTTGGTACTTTTTTTTTAATTAAATTCTATACCACATGGTATGTTTTTTATTATATCTTCATATTATATTCTTAATTAATTCACTATACATACGTATTAATTCCTTCAGAGGGGGCAAGTATTGAACCAGCAACCTTCTGACTGATAGGCAAGCACTCTAACCAATTGCCTAACAGGCAGCCTGAATAAGCATTGAAATTTTTGTGTTTTAAAATTTTATTTTATTTTCAAAAAAATTTATTTCAAGTTAAAATATTCGTCGGATATATGAAAAATGTACTTGAATTTTTTGCTTAATGCAAATAAAAAATATATTCTATAATTTAAAAAAAAAAATACTTAAAACTGGTAAATATATTTCTAAAATTTAGAATAACTTTTTATATCTTTCAAGTTAGTCAAATTTGATGAACTAATTAGGAGTAAGTCATGTCCTAAAATTTATTTTTTGATTTATAACGAGATTGACTAGTTTTTAGGATACAATTTCCCTAAACTTTTAAACCATTTTCCAACTTTTGGTAAATATTTCCTTTAAACTAGTAAACTTGACCTTGAATGTGAGAATTTTTGTGTGTATTTTTATGAACTACTTTTGAGAATATGAACTTTTTATTTTTTACTCATATTAAGTAATTTTTACTAGATTTTTGTAAAAATTTACTTAAACTTAGAAAAAATTACTTAAACTTAGAAATTTTTTTTACTTAAATTTAGCAAAATTTTTTCCTTAATAATAGTATATGTCTTTTTTTGAGTGCATGTATTTATTAAGTTAAATAGTTTCATACATAGCTAATAGACAATTTTATAGAATCCAGTATGATTGCAAAGTGTTTAAATCAATAAATACATATCTGAATCAAACAGTTTTTTATTAGTAATTAGTTGTTTATGCTTTTTTGGGCAAAGGACACACAAGAAATGCCAGATGTAAACTCAGCCTTATACGTGCAATAACGAAAACAAATTTTTTGCAAACAATGTTGTTTAGCTTTTGTTTTAGAAGTTTTCGCTGTAGAAAAGCCTTTGAAAGTTCTTTTAAGTGGGCTTGTGCAGGAGTCTAATATGTATGTATGTATTTATGTATTTGTGTAGGTGAGTGTATTAGTGCATAATGTGAAAATTGCTGGATAACTAAACTAAAAGTTCTAATAAAACTGCTGTTTGTTTATTATTTTTTTCGATAATGAAAAATAACATTCCAGCTGTGCTCGACAATGGGTCTCATTCGTCTATAATACTCGTAGCTATGATGTCCTTTCTTATAGGACTTGTACAGCAGTCAATTTTAGCTTGAAGTGAAGTGAGAAACATTTCGTGCAGTAAATAAGGCATGGCAAAGAGAATGGTAAAGAGTGTACGACACAAGCTATATATTGACAATTAGTATGCAGATTACACCTGCCAACCAATTCTTAACTTATTTCCATTATCTGAAAAGAAATAGTCTCAAGTTAATTTGCCATTAATTTATTTATTTCCCCAAAGAAGCATTTTCGATATTATCCCTAAGAACCGTTGCCAAATCGTTGCATTTCATAGCGAGCTGATTCGAACACGTTTCTTCAGTTTGAGATTACGGCATTCGCAATAGAACAATGTAATAATATTGTACGATATCGAATGCCATAATCTCAAACTGAAAAAACGTGATCGAATCAGCTCGTTATTAAAAGCGACGATATCGAACAATATTATTACATCATTCGTTTTCGAATGCCGTAATCTCAAACTGATGAAACGTATTCGAATAAGCTCGTTATCGAAAGCAACAACTAGGCCCCGTGATCGTATCGACAATCGTATGAAAAAAAATAATTAAGTGATACGTAATTGGTATAGGCTGAATGGAATTTTAGCACGTTCACGTATGTCAATCCGAAAATAGTGTTTTTAACTGACGAGTTGAACGTTTACGGATATGACGATTCAGTACAGTGTTGCCAGTTTTTTTCTAGAGCTTATCCCCAATTTTTGATTTGTCATCCCCGAAAATCCCCAAATTGAGTTTTTTTATTAAAATTTTTTGTTTTGTTAAAAAGATAAATTTTTTTAAATTTTATTAAAAAAATAATGCCAAAATAACATTTATATCCATAGCTATATTTACATTCATATTAATTTAATTTGTACTTATAAAACTTGCAAAAAAAAAATGACGTATAGTTTAATATACAAGTATAACAAAAATTTTAACCAAAGTTTACCATTTTAAATATTTCAGAATCGAAATCTTCCGATTCATCAGCCTCAAAAATTTTGTTGTACATAGCAATTGTATTAAAAAGCTTTAGCATTTCAGCAGATGGATTAATTTGTCACAACAAATGGAATTATTTTTAAAGTGTGTTTATTCTAAGAAGTGCTTCCAACAAGTCATATTTCATTTTGTTATTGTTTTGGTAGTGTTTATTATATTGGTTAATCTGCCTTGATACTTCTTCTTTATTACGTATAGAATTCATTCACTATGAATAGAAACACACATTTTTAGACTTGCCAGACACACATTTCTTAGCTCAAAGATCATTCTTGTTACCATCTGTTATAAAATAAATCCCGAACAATCCCTTTAATTTTGGTTATCATCCCCAACAAATCCCCAGATCCCCAACACAAAATTGTCATCCCCAATCTCGAAAAAAAATCCCCAATTTGGGGACAAATCCCCTAAACTGACAACACTGATTCAGTGCGGCTTGTGTTGCTGACAATATTAAATTAAAGTTTTTATGCCTGCCTGTCACTTATAATATATACAGTATAATATATCCTCACAAAAACATAAATGTGAAAAAAGGCCAAGTTCCTATCAAAAATTTCGGCCATTAAAAGTAGTGAGATATAAATTTTGACCAAGTTCTTGTTTGGCACAATACCTAACACAGAAATATGCTATGCGTTATATAAATTTGTAATCGTAAGGGTGTCGTATAATATCTAGATAGTCTGTTTACTTGACATCCAATTACTATTTGTCTACAAAATGTCAGCTCTCTATAGTATAATATTACGTAAAATTCTTATGGGCCTGGCCTCGCTGACTTTTATATCTTCTAGTGCTTATGGTTCATGCAAAGTTTGGTATTAAAAAGTTAATAAGAAATACCTGAGTATTAAGTTAAAAACTGCTAAGCCAAAGTTCCTGAAAGAAAAAGCTAAGATTTATGAGTGAAGTCACGGCTACTTTTCAAAATAGGAAATTTTTATTTTGGATAAGTGAAATGTGTATGAAAGGCTTCATTCAATAAAATTTATCTTAATTTTGAATTTAAAGTGCTTGTTACCGCCCTCTGGTTGAAACTTCAGGTTTTTTAGATTTATCTTAGTGATCTCTGATCTATACTTATTTGTGTATCTAATTTCAGTTCTCTAGTGCGAATTGGAGTTTTAAAGGCGTGGCCCCGCATACCGAAAAAATTTCTTGGTTTTAAGATTTTCCTATTGGCTTACTCTACACTTACTTATGTTTGAAATTTCAGCTCTCTAGCGAGAATTAAATTTTATGAGCGCTCTCCCTCCCACTATTTTCAACTCACAATTTTGTTGTGAGCAGCGCTTACAACTCATGCTAATTTTCTAGTAAAATATGCTAGACTGAAGTAGATTAAACACAAGGCTAACATTTTATAGGAGTGATCACGCCCACTTCTTAATGTGACAGTTTAAAGTATTGTATACGTGCAACGCGTATTCAAGGTTTCACTAAATTAAATTGAGTTAAAAGCTGTATATTAAGGTTTTAGTACCAAACAATATTAGCGTAGCCCCGCCCATTCTGATAAACTTTTTTGGGTTTTCAGATTTGTCTAGTTGGTTTGTGTATCAAATTTCAGCTCCTTAGCTCAACTTTTCATTTTTAGTTTTTATGGATGCAGCCCCGCCCCTTTAACTAGAATTTCCGTGTTTTCAGATTTTTCTAGTTAGTTTCTCACCTAGACCTACTTGTATGTCAAATTTCAGCTCCTTAGGGCAACTTTTAATTTTTAATATTTATGGGCGTAACTCCGCCCACTTTTCCAAACCTAAGATTTTTTCGACCAGTGCTTATTATTCGATCAAGTTTGGTTGCAAACGGATAATAATACCCACATAAATAGTATATCTATTATGCTGAACCGTAGTAAACGAAAATGAGGTTTAAATTATATGGGCGTGTCACCACCCACTTTTTTAACAACAAATTTATAGCCCTGCATTATCGCAGTATACATTCAAAATTTCAATAAAACAGCGTCTTTAAGCGCCTTATATTAGCTTTTTTAATTCGGACTTTTATGGGCGTAGCCCCGCCCTCCTAACCAAAATTTCCGGGTTTTCAGATTTTTTTATTTTAGTGCTCGCCTAGACCTAGCTATGTATCAAATTTCAGCTCACTAGCACAAATTTTAATTTTTATGGGCGTAGCCCCGCCTCCCTGGTTGAAATTTCCGTGTTTTCAGATTTTTCTGGTTCATTGCCCACCCAGATCTACTCGTGTACCAAATTTTAGCGATAGCGGAAGTGCTTCATCAATTTGATGAGTGTGTCAGTGGTCAGTGGTCAGTGAGTATGTCTTAAAATATGCACTTTTTGCACCTCTATATCTCCGGAACCTTTTGTTGTACAACTTTCAAACCTTGCATGTGAGGTTATATGAGTTTATTATAATTATGGTTTAAATTCTATAATTTTACGATTGCAGGGAACAAAGTTATGAGGGGGGTAAAAACAGCTCGAATGGCTTTGTGTAAATATACACATTGCGTGCATTGGCCAGAACTTAAAATCAGTATTAAAATCACAATTTTACAAAAACTGGAATGAAAGCAACGCAAACATACAAACAAGCAGAACAAAAATAAAACGAAACTGAAAACGCTTTTTACTAACTGAAAATAATTAGGTCTCGAATATCCATCCGTAAGCTAATAATGACCCATTTGACAGTAAAGCGCCACATAGCTCAGAACCTTCCCAGCAAAAAATTTCAAAAAAGGTAATCGAGTTTGGAATTAAGCATTTTTGGTGGAAGCACTTCCCTACTGGATTACCAACTTAATGATTTTAACAAGGCGTGAGACTAAAATAATCGATTCTTGAGAAGTACTTACTTTTTTTATTTGGCAACTTGTTCACGTAATCTATTTAATCTAAAAAAATCATTCTCTTCATTTAGCAACTTGTACATCATTTTTTTAAATTTTAGGTAATGTGATTTGTAAGCGAGTAATGAAATTTGGCAATTAGAAAAGTAAGTCATTATATGGCAAGTAGTTCTAATGGTATTGTGTAATTTTTTGCTGGGTTGTCACTTATTTTCTATTTAGCAGGATGCAGCGAACAAAACAAATAACAACTACGATTGAAAGGAAAATAAACACATTTTGACAATTAATTAAAAATCGATGATGATGATGATGATGATGCTGTCGATGATGGTGACGCTGTTGGCGTTTTTTGCGTGCTAAAGTTTATGAGCAGTATTCTCTCTCTCTGTCTTTCTTTCATTTCATTTTATTTTAATTTTATTTTGTGTTCACGGAAATATTAGCCAGCCTTTATAGATCTCAAATTATTTAAACATGAAGTTTTTTTTGGTTTAACAGCATGATCGGGCAAGTATGGGTGAATCGTTTCCGGTGAAAAACTAATTTGTTTTGTTTAACTTCAAATTTTGTGGAAAGTTTTTCCTTTTCAAATTGTTATTTCTTTGTTTTAGATTATTAATTTTTTTTTATTGTTGTTGTTTTTTTTGGGAATTGTTACAATTAAGTTTAACATTTGTTAAAGCCCTAACTAATTATCCCAGTAAAATATATTAATTATCCCAGTAAAATATATTTATATTAATAATACCTTGAATTATTTTACTGCATAAGTAAATTAAGAAATTGGGATAATAAGTTTGTTAATTTAATTTTTTTTTTATTTTGTGGTACAAAAATTTACACTGAAATTAAAAAATATTAAGTAATACTTTGCCAGGACTTCTATTCAATGGCAAAACATTGTGGTAACTATTTTCTAATCGAAACTTTGTTCATGAAGTATATCCTGGCTAGGTGTCATTTAGCTTCTTATATCGCATACAGATTTCTTTAAAAATATTCTTTAGAGATTTCAAACATTTTTATTATTTTCCATGAACTTCGAAGATTTTTTTCTATACAAAACAACCTTCATGATAATTTTCTAGTCTCCTGTTATTTTTATAAATGAAATGTTTTTTGTAAACGGTACCTTTGATAAAAGGTACTTTTTATAAAACATAACTTTTATAAAAGCTACTTTTTATTTTTCCAAGTGCACTTTTAAATAAAGGAACTTTTTATGAAATATTCTTTTTAATAAAGGTACTTTTTATAGAAGGTACTTTTTATAAAACTTGCTTGTTTATAAAAGTACCTTTTATTAAAGATACTTTTTATAAAATGTGCTTTTTATGAAAGGTACTTTTTATAAAAGTTCCTTTTTATAAAAGATAATTTTCATAAAAGGTACTTTCTCTAAGAGGTACTTTTATAGAAAATGCTTTTTATAAAAAGGGCCTTTTATAGAAGGTACTTTTTATAAAAGGTTCTTTGTTATAAAAGGTAATTTTTAAAAAGGTACTTATCGTATAATGTGGTTTTTATAAAAAAGTACTTTTTATAGAAGATAATTTTTATAAAAAGTACTTTCTATACAAGTTACATTTTATTAAAGGTACTTTTTTATAGAAGGTACTTTTAATAAAACTTGCATGTTTATAAAAAAGAATTTTATTGAAGGTACTTTTTACAAAATGTACTTTATATAAAAGGAACTTCTTACAAAAGATAATTTTTATAAGAGGTACTTTTTATAGGAAATAATTTTTATAAAATTACTTTTTATGAAAGGTACTTTGCTATAGAAGGTACTTTTTATAAAAGGTACTTTTCACATTATGTGGATTTTATAAAAAGAACTTTTTATAGAAGATACTTTTTATAAAAAGTACATTTTATACAAGTTATCTTTTTTTTACAAAAGGTACTTTTAATAAAACTTGCATGTTTATAAAAGTGAATTTTATTAAAGTTACTTTTTGTAAAAGGTACTTTTTATAAATGGTTCTTTTAATCAAAGGTAATTTTTATAAAAGTAACTTCTTAAAGAAATTACTTTTCATAAAAATTTTACTAACGGTACTTTTTATAAAAGGTACTTCTTATAAAAAGTACTTTTTATAAAAGGGACTTCTGATAAAAAATACTTATTCTTAAAGGAAATTTTATTAGAGATACTTTTTTGGTATCACGGAAATTACACTGGTCTACAAATTTGGATAATAATTTTGACTGCGGAAACGAAGCTGAAGCAAATATGCGAATGTGCGAGTGTACCATCGATTCCCAAACCAGTTCAACGTCCACCAAATTATCCATTACCAATCATTTCCAGAGCGACAAATAAGGGGAGCGTGCTTACCTATATTTAATGAAAATTTATTTATTGCTGGACTCTTTTATACGTGAAACTGAACCAAAAAATTCGAATGACGTTTAAATAACGTCATTCACTTTTAAAAATTCATTGATTTTTAAACAAACTAGTTATTTTTTATGTAAAAAACGAATAAAAACATATTTTTTTGTATCTCGAAAACCGGACGTGATAGAGAAAAACCAATTACAGATTCGAATTCAGCTCACCAAATTACCCTAGGAAAGATATTTGTTTGCTTCAATCCAAAACTTTGTTGGCTAGTGTTATTTTCATAGGAAAATTAAACAAAAAAAACTTAAATTTGATTATTGAAACTTAATTTTCCAGCAAGAACTTTTTCAAAAGATAATGAGTGGGTTGGTTCAAAAATTAATCATTGCATTGAATATCACGCTTAAGTGACATAATTTTCGAACTTATTTTTTTGGCCAAAATCGATCAATTGCGATCGCAAATAATTGATTTCCATAAGAAAAACTAGATTCACAAAATTTGTCGGTTAGGCGTTTTTGGCGGTTATGGCATGACAAATGATGATGCAACGCATGATTAATATTTGCTTTGTCATATCAACAAAAGCATTGCAGAACAATCATATAGAGCATCTTGTGATGTATTTTCCAACAAATCTAATATTTTAAATATTTCCCGATAACAGAAGCAAAGCTTTTTAAAAATATATTTTTCATCCTAAGATGTACAAATCTATAGTGATTGAAAATGTCTCATTTCGCCTGAATTTTTCAACCTAAAATTTGCATTTATATTCCTTTATTTACTTAAATGCAGTTGTGCAAATTGTGATGTCTACCTTTTGTGCTTGTAAAATAATGTCAACAATTGTTTGAAGGATGAAATTATTTGCTCGGCACTTAAATAATTAAATATGAAAATGCATCAGTGTTAATTAACATTAACATAAGTATACAAATTTAAGCACACAACAGAAGCAACAATACGATTGTATGTGTGTGTGTGTGTGTGTGTGTAAAATTTGTTGCGTGCATGTGTTTAACCGGAAAAGAGAGATACTTGAATATTCAAAGATAATTTTAATAGAGTGACATTCAAACAACTTAAATCAAAGGGTAAACTTAAAGCAAGCATACAACAAACTCACATGCAATTTATATTTCATAATAAATTTTTTCACTTTTTTTTCTTTTTTTTTTAATTGTTTAAAATAATGTTGTTGATAAATTATTTTGTGGCATTTCTTTTTCTGCTTTAATTGGGTTTAATTGATGTGTTTGCAAGTGTGCTTAATATGTTGGTTAACAAGCCAATATATTTGTTGTTAGTTTTATAATAAACATATAATAAATAAATAGCAGTATAATAAACTGTATTAATTACTTTATTTAACTAATAATAATATTGTGTTGTGTTGTTTTTATGCCAAAGTGAGTGTGTGTTTTATTTGGTAAATAGTTTGTCCTTCTAATTTGAAAATCCATAACCACAGAAAAAAAAATTGTTGCAGAACAAACAAAACGAAAGCCAACAAATTGGCTTTTTACCTGCCACACAGTAACCAGAAAATATTATTTTAAATAACAATTTTGTTAGTTGTTTTCATTTAAGAATAATTTAGAAAATCTATTAAATATTTCATATGCATTGCTGGTGAGAATATGGGAGCAAAAGTGTACATGTATGTTATATTTAAAAATTGTGTGGCAACTGAATGAAAAATAATGGCAGCAGTGTTTTAAATAATAACACTAAGAATTAAGCGATTAAGCCTTTTTGTCGTCCTTGCCTTGTGAAATCTATAAAAATAAGTTTGTATAATAATATAATTAATTTTCTCTCGCTGTTATCTAGGCGCACAGCAGTGCGAGGCCAAGTTCTGGCCAATGCACGCAATGTGTATATTTACACAAAGCCATTCGAGCTGTTTTTACCCCCCTCTTAACTTTGCTCCCCGCAATCGTAAAATTATAGAATTTAAACCATAATTAGAATAAATTCATATAAACTCACATGCAAGGTTTGAAAGTGCAAAAAGTGCATATTTTAAGACATACTCACTGACCACTGACACACTCATCAAATTGATGAAGCACTTCCGCTATCGCTAGAGAGCTAAAATTTGGTAGGTGAGCAATGAACCAGAAAAATCTGAAAACACGGAAATTTTAGCCAGGGGGGCGGGGCTACGCCCATAAAAATTAAAATTTGTGCTAGTGAGCTGAAATTTGATACATAGCTAGGTCTAGGTGAGCACTAAAATAAAAAAATCTGAAAACCCGGAAATTTTGGCTAGGAGGGCGGGACTACGCCCATAAAAGTCCGAATTAAAAAAGCTAATATAAGGCGCTTAAAAGAAGCTGTTTTATTGAAATTTTGAATGTATACTACGATAATGCAGGGCCATAAATTTGTTGGTAAAAAAGTGGGCGGTGACACGCCCATATAATTTAAACCTCATTTTCGTGTACTACGGTTCAGCATAATAGATATACTATTTATGTGGGTATTATTATCCGTTGATACGAATAATAAGCACTGGTCGAAAAAATCTTAGGTTTGGAAAAGTGGGCGGGGTTACGCCCATAAATATTAAAAATTAAAAGTTGCCCTAAGGAGCTGAAATTTGACATACAAGTAGGTCTAGGTGAGAAACCAACTAGAAAAATCTGAAAACACGGAAATTCTAGTTAAAGGGGCGGGGCTGCATCCATAAAAACTAAAAATGAAAAGTTGAGCTAAGGAGCTGAAATTTGATACACAAACCAACTAGACAAATCTGAAAACCCAAAAAAGTTTATCAGAATTGGCGGGGCTACGCTAATGTTGTTTGGTACTAAAACCTTAATATACAGCTTTTAACTCAATTTAATTTAGTGAAACCTTGAATACGCGTTGCACGTATACAATACTTTAAACTGTCACATTAAGAAGTGGGCGTGATCACTCCTATAAAATGTTAGCCTTGTGTTTAATCTACTTCAGTCTAGCATATTTTACTAGAAAATTAGCATGAGTTGTAAGCGCTGCTCACAACAAAATTGTGAGTTGAAAATAGTGGGAGGGAGAGTGCTCATAAAATTTAATTCTCGCTAGAGAGCTGAAATTTGAAACATAAGTAAGTGTAGAGTAAGCCAATAGGAAAATCTTAAAACCAAGAAATTTTTTCGGTATGCGGGGCCACGCCTTTAAAACTCCACTTCGCACTAGAGAGCTGAAATTAGATACACAAATAAGTATAGATCAGAGATATTTTTACCTTTCTAAAATGTAGAGGATAATGCGTATTTGTTTAATTCTTTCTATTGGAAAAAATGCTGTCAAGAAACAGACTATCTAGAAATTATATGACACCCTTACGATTACAAATTTATATAACGCATAGCATATATCTGTGTTAAGTATTGTGCCAAACAAGAACTTGGTCAAAATTTATATCTCACTACTTTTAATGGCCGAAATTTTTGATAGGAACTTTGCCTTTTTTCACATATATGTTTTTGTGAGGATTAAAGAATTACAGAAATAATAAATATTTAATTGCAAATAAATTTTTTTTCCAAACTTTGTAAATTTTTTTACTAATTTGGATTTCCGTTAGTCCTGATTCACACACATCATGTTTACCTGATCAGTTATTGTTAAATTTTCTTTTGAACTTGCATTTGCGTTCATACACACCGTCAAATTTGTTTCATCAAGTCTCATCAAACTTGACCAGTCTTGTCAAATTTTTTCCGACCTATTTCGCCAAATTGATTTTAAAAGTCGCCAAAAATTAGTTTTATGTTGTTTTTCTTACGGCCGTATTATTCACTTTAGATAAAATCAGCGTGAAAACTAGTTTTCGTGAAATTCATTCAAAGCTAGTTTTAAAAAAAAGTTGGTATTATTCACATATGAAAATAAAACTGGTTTCATTTTTCAAACGCATTGCTAGTTTTGTGATTAAAACTAGTTTTGTGCAATATTTTGCATCAAGACACATGCTTTCGCAGGTAGTGTTTACATTTTGAGTGCGGAAAGCAAAATATTGTTTTATATATTACTCGTGAGTTCGATTTGAATAAATATTGATTGTAATATGTGTTTAATGTTATTTATTTTGTTTTTAGTTCTATTTTAGCTACTAAAGTGTGAATTTATAAATATGGAGCGTAATTCGAAGAAGCACACCATTTCTAAGAAAATAACTTCCGCGTCGTCTGAGGGTATTCGTTACAAAGGTGAAAAGTGGACTCAAGACGAAATGGAAACATTGGTGTCTCTATGTGTTGCACATGGTCGTAGTGGCATATTATTGAAGGAGACCAATTAAGCAACAATAGTGAAGAAATATACTCAGTGGGCTACTATCATGAATTTTTCCAATTCGGTGAGTTAATGCATTACATGGGTGCTGAATCTTATGAGTGAAATCTTTCTTTTTTATTCTCATCGCAGCTACATCCACCACGAGATAAAAAAGCATTGCTCAGGCGATATAAATTTATATTAATGCATTTGCGAAAGAACAATGCGCTCGAACACCGCAATATCTTTGCGACGGGTGGTGGCTTGAGCACTTTAAGGGAAGAAAAAATGCCCTTCGAAATTACTGGTCCATTTCTAGAATTGCGAAACGTTTTGGGGATTTCCGTCACCGGTCTATCTGGATTCGGTTCGGACTCACAAACGTTGGACACTTTTATTGAAGCACCAGTAACTGGTCAGATTGATGAACCTGGAAGTATTTATTCGTTTGAAGACACAGTCACGGACCACTGGACCAAATTGCAACCACGCGCGAAAAGTGGTCTTTTTCATTCGAAATCGCTGATGAAAGGCCACATCGTCCCATTCATCAACTACTGCATGGGTGCGTAGTGTGTATAGTCATATTCTTCGTCAGAGTTGGAACTGGTATCATCGTAGTCATCTGTTAAGAAGTCGGCCATCCCCATTTCTTGCAGTGCTGCTCGGCGTACCATTTTTTCAAATTAATAATGTGATACAGAGGCAAAACTAGTTTTATCTACGCCAAAGCCAGCTTTTTCTAGTTTTGACGAAAATTTTCAATAAAATTACTTTTCAAAATCCGTGTTTTATCCCTCTACTACAATGAATAATGCCGAATTTCTCAAAACTAATTTTTCAATTGCATATAAAATCAGTTTTCACGTTAAACTAGTTTTCAAACTTATCAATAAATGATCGTGTCCAAATTTATCAGAAAATCGCCAAAAATTATTTCTTGTAAATGTTTCTCATTCAAATTCAAAATGCATTAATGACTATAATTATTTATTTATTTATTATACATATTATACAAAGTAAATTTGCATAATATGGTGTCGCACAAATATGGGCGGGGTAGCTAGACCATATGCCCAAGATGGTATTAACAGTATTTTAAAAGGTTTTGTTACTGACTGTGCACGATCTACGCCTTCACATAGGAAGTAGCAACGTGGTTGTTAAAGAAATTCCACAAAAACCCGCAAGATTATACGGTTATCCGTGGCAGATCAGTCAACCAGTGCGAGCGAGACGAAAAACTCTCGAAGGCCAAACAACATACACAAGCCTGACCGCACTTAAGAAATAATTACGATGACGCGAGAGATGTTCCTCAACCCAGAGCTGCTTTACGACTGGACTATAATTAATATAAGAAAAATTATTAAAATCAAATTGTTTTAACTTCTTGCAGAAGATTTATGATTTATTTTTGAAACTGCTCATTCAACAAAATAATTTTCCTGAATTAGAAAAATTTTGAAGTTGAATTTTGTAAAAAAAAATAGCCATATTGATCTCCACCAAATTTATTTATCGCCAGTAAAATCGCTAATAAATTTATTTATCGCCAGAAAAATCGCCATGTCGCCAAACCAAAAATTTAGACGCCAAACAAGTTGAAAAATCACCGCGCTTGGCGAGAAATCGCCATATCTGACAGCCCTGCACTTTACTGGTACGGTCAAGTCTATACCTCTCTCCATTCTCTTTTCCTCTCTCTCTCCTAAAAACTCAGGACTTGACGACTCAGACCTGACGTGTGTGAATCAGTGATGCCAAATTTTTTTGGCTCTAAAAGCACATCAGAATTTAAAAAAAGCACTTAAAAGCGTAATTTTGATATATAAATAGCGTAAAAAGCACTTTCGTGAAAAACGACTGAAAATCCATAACGTGAATTAATATGAAGTTTAATAATGTTTAAAATTTTCTTAGCTATTCTCCATTTAATGAAATATATCAGACGAAAAATGTATGCTTTACACTGAAAAAATAAATACGCCGAGTAATTATTAAAATAATTTTAAGAAATACACAAATTTCTTAAAAGCACTAATTAGTGATTCTTCTTATTTTGGCACTAACGCTCAAAATTTGGCGTTTTGAGTCTTCAAAAAGCACTAAAAATAGTGCCAAGTTGGCATCGTTGGTGTGAATCAGTACTTAACAAACTAAATGAAAATAACACTTATTATCTGTGGGAAAAAGTGCTTAAGTCTATTTTAACAATTTTTCAGGAGAATATATAAATCTTATGTTAAGTTAAGTTTCTATTTCAAAGTATTCTCACATTGAAATAAAATAGTAAAAAAATAATTTTCCTGCAACTTTCTTAAACAGCAAATTAAAAAAATTTTACACAGGGTTATTTTTAAATTGAAAGTTGAGTTTTAGCTCAAGTCGACTTAAGCACTTTTTCCTTTTTGCCACAGATATACATATATACATATTTATTTCGTATTAAGTTCAAAATGATTATTTATTTTTATCAACAAACATCAAAGAGTCTTCAAATATTTGTTATGCATATGGGCATTTACATGATGTCGAACGTGACCGTCGTATAAATTTAAAGTGAAAAAGTAAAACAAAAGGATTTTTATTTTGACAACTAGCGCAATTTGTAGGCCTTTAATTAGCCCAAAATAAAAGTTAGCACAATTTTTTGTTTATAATATAATTTAAAAACCAAGGCATTTGCATGTGACAAAACTAAACACTGCTTTTAGTGAAATCTAAGCAATATCTGAATGTGACTTATTTTGAAATGGTTGTGGTTTTTATCAAATATGAGAGATATTGTCTTAGCATAAATTTTGAGCCCAATCGCTCGTGACATGTTGCACGTGACATTTTTTCCTTTTGCTCTGTTTGCGAAATTATAATTAGACAAGCTTAGTAAAAATGTTTTCGAATTAGCAAAAGTATTCAACTCATTTGTTTTAAAATAATAACAACGAACTTAGCAAAAAAGAGAATTATGAAATTATGAGTAATAAACCAAGCTCTGTTTTTTTTTCAGAAGAGACTGTTCCAGCTACTTTTAATTCTTGACCATTCCAGAAAAATAAATGCAACTGTGTTGGACCTGTAATGCTTTTTACTTCAACTGTTAGTTCAACAAAAGTTGTAAGGAATTTGTACTTCTTTTTGCAGCTTTTGCTAGCATTTAATTGTCTTTCTGCGAGCTTCTGCCGACTGTGTCTCATACCGCCTTTTCTTTTCATTCATTTAATATTTTCCTCTGGCCAAATTTTTCCACTTTTTCATAGAATTTTCCATTCTTTCCTTGATTTTAATTCATTGGTTTGTTATAATCAACCTTATTCCAGCTGTCGACATCGATGTCACTTTATCACAATACCAAAACGGGTACTTGTGTATCAGTTGTCGTAAACAACTGACTCTTGTTGGCAGGTTTATGCTACTTTATAGGCCTTAGAAAACAGGAATAAATTGTCAGCAGCATAAAAATGTTTTTGAGAACGAGTAAACAAGCCCCAATTTTTTTTGCTTTATGTTTAAGTGACATCGATGTCGACAACTGGAATAAGGGTGAATATTTACGGCCTTGTGTATAAGCAAAAAATGGCATCAAGTTAGCAGTGATGCCAACTATTTTGGCTCTACAAGCACATCAGAATTTAAAAAAAGCACTTAAAAGCGTAATATTGAGATCTTAAAAGCATAAAAAGCACTAACGTGAAAAACGAGTGAAATTTAACGAAGTTTTCTAAGCTTTTCTTTGTTTCGGCTATGTTATCAACAAATATACCAGACGTAAAAGGTACGTTTTACACTGAACAAGTAAATACAGCAGGTTTTTATTAAAGTAATTTTAAGAAATACATAAATTTCTTAAAAACACCACTTAGTGCTTTTTCTTAGTTTGGCACTAACGCTCAAAATTTGGCGTTTTGAGTCTTCAAATAGCAGTACAAAAAGTGCCAAAAGCACCAAGTTGGCATCGCTGCAAGTTAGCACAAGTGGCGACAATGAAATAGGTGCTAACGAGTTCCTACATATAATTTGACATTACAAATCGGCGCATAATGTATTTTTAGCCCACTATCAAATCCTATCGTGATTTTTAATGTAAAATTGTATCGCCAAACTCGTTAAGATCATATTCCACTTATGCTAACTTCTTGCTAGTTTTTTCTTATACATAGGCTTAATCTTCCTTAAATTTTTTTCCACCGTTTGCAAATCTCTTTTTTTCCAGTTTTTGCTCATCTAAATTTAAATATTTTAAAGTAATGTAATTTTTTTTCTAGCAAAACAAAACATTTTTTTTTAAATTTTACACTTACGATGTCGCACGTGACCATTTCTGTATAAGTACAACGATCACAAATTTTTATATTTTTAAGTAAGTTTTTTATATTTTACATATGTTACATACTGAATGCTTGATAATAAAATCAGATTTTCAATGTCGCACGTGACATCGAAATATGCAATTTTGCAAAAATTATTTCTGATATAATTTTTTTCACTCTGTACTCTCAGAAAAAATTTTTTAGATCAAACGTCAATGCATAATGTTTCTTTTTAGGGACGTTTACCAAAACAAAAAGACCAAAAGAAATATTCAGATGAAAAAAGCTGTGCTTTTGTGATTTTCCATGAGAGTATTTCAAAATGGGTTATGCAAAAGTGCAAAATTGTATTCCTCTCTGAAAATATGGTTAAGTGAAGGGTCTTCAAGAACTTGTAATATTTTTTTTAGGAGTCGATGGACCTTTCGCTGGAAATACCCATATACATATATATGTAATTTCAATAACTTTTCAAAGCTTTATAACTTTTATCTACATATAAAATTTATAAATAACATTTTGTTTTTTATGACTTCATTAAATATTTAATGGTGTTGATGTTTGCATTAAATTGATTGAATTTTTAATTAAGTTTTGAATGCAATTCTAGTCAAATAAAACTAACAAATTACTAAGGGTTTGTGTATTTGGGCAAATTTCGACCACACTTTTTATTAAATTATTTTAGTGAGACTTTAAACTGTTAAGTGTTGCTTTTATTTTTTTAATAAAAATATAACTTTGTAGTAAAAACTACTTTTTCAAAGGGTTGTTTTTCAAAAGGTAGTTTTTCAAAAGTTATTTTCCATCATCGAAAATGGGGATTTGTTTTGTCATTTTATTTTGTGGAATTTTTTTAAAAACATTTTCCTTATCCCTGTGCTAAAACTCACAATAACGTAAGTTAAAAATTATTAATAAAATACAATGACTATATTTAAATAAATTCATGTTGCTTAAACTTAAAATAACTTTGATTCAAAATGGTTCTTCGTGTTATTTCAGTATCGAATTTACGTTATTTCAAATTGAAATAACTTTTGTTAATTTTAATTATTTTTCGAACTCCATATGTTTCTATATTTATGATTTTAACAGGCTAAAGGTCGTATCGCTTTTTAAGCCAAATTACATGTGATAATTATTAATGAACAAATAACACCAAAGTTAGTTGTAAATATTCTGACAACACATAGTTGAACGGAACAGCCAGCCGTTTTCGAAGGCCACTAAACCTTCATCATCAGCGTTCTTTTGTGTTTGGTCCACTGTGTGTGGTGTCAGTTGATGTAGATTTCTGCTTTATATACTCAGCATTATTGCAAATGGAATATGTGAATTGTTTGATTCATCGTATTTCAATTTGCTGAAAGCTTTTTTGTATTGCAAGCTCAATTTTACCATCTCTATATTTACAACAGTCTTGCCATTGCCGTTTTGTTCTTTTATTAATTATACACATTTTTGCCACAGGCCCATGGCTATTAATTTTAGTTAATTTTAATTATTATTCGAACTCCATATGTTTCTATATTTATGATTTTAACAGGCTAAAGTTCGTATCGCTTTTTAAGCCAAATTACATGTGATAATTATTAATGAACAAATAACACCAAAGTTAACTTTGATTTAATATGAGTCCTACATTTTAATTTTACAGTAATGCAATGTTTAATCAATATAAATTTAAAGTTATTTCAAAATAAAAAATGTTTTTGGAAGATTAATGTTGAATTAACATGAAACACATATGAAGCAAAATCTTTGCTGTTATACGTAGCTCTTAATAAGATATTTTTTTGTGTGTGTCACAAGTTTGCTTTTACTTTGGTTGAGATGTAAAAATGAACTGAAGGCGAATGCCAACTGAATAAAAAAATTATTTACTAATTCTTATTAGTTGTATGTTGAGCAACAACATTAATGTTTAAATGTGACTTGAGTAAATTTTTTTTATTATAGAATTAATAAGGCCTTGGATTAAATATGACTACACTTACCTATAACATGAATATATTAATTCAAACATTATTTTTTGCATTTTTGAATAAAAACTCATGCATATAATTTATATATCTTTCATTTTATTTCTATTAAATCAATCTTTGCTCACAACCGTTGTTGGCTGCAAAATTTAATGAAAGAACCTGCGCGATACAGAAAATTGCTGCTTTCACAGGTTAGTGTACTTTTTTTTCTGGTTGTCAAAAATGTCAGCTCAATTTTCATTCACATTCACACAGAAAGGAATGTCTTGTTTGAGGGAGTAAGTATAATTAAACGATTGTTTTACAATTTACAACAACATCAATGAAATGACCAGCTGGTATTTAATAATGATAATGCCAAAGCAGGCATTGGTGTCCATACCGTTGGCAGTGAAAATTGTGGCAATAGTAGGGCGGCAGGATTAAGCCATGTCCAACGTGGCCAATTGTTTAGTTTGTAACTCGAATGCTAATGATGTCGCATAAACACAAATGTTTGTGAGTTAATTTTGTTGCATCGTTCAGTTGGCAAATGGGTGATCCTTTGATTAGCTCATTTTATTCTAGGCAACCAACTGATTTTGGTTATTTTTGTTGCTTGGTGAAGCAATTTTTTTTCTTCTTCATTTGTGCTGTAGCCAAATGCAGTCCAGGTGTGTCTTTTAGTCATAGCGACGCTGGGTGAATAATTATGGCGGCCTACCCTTGTAATTATACAACGAACATCAAGAATCATGTGACAGCATCCGAACCCATCCCTGCCAGCGCCAACTCACATGCAGTCACATACCAGCATGCACGGACACACATACACATACACAAACACACGCCCAGCTGCGAAATCGTGTTGTGAGTCTATAATTTCATTTCACCGATTGATGGCTGCTGTTTTATAGCCTGGCCTTTTAAATTGACACCTTTTAATTAAAAAAAAAGAACTACAGCAATTCAATATAATTCGATACGATTCGTTAATAACAGTTCAATTTCATTGAGCCTTTTTTTTATATCAAAGTGAGTATAATATAACACGCCGTGTTGTTTGTATCCCGTCAACCTGTTGGGAATAAAATTAACAAAGTGAACCGACTAGTTAAGGTATTTGTAAAATTAAAAAAGCACCAGCATTTGATAGACTCAAAGTTAGTTTTAGGAATGTCAAACAGAGTTAAGAAGAGAAAGATTAAAAATTGCAAAGATTTATGCAGAAAAAGTTAAAGAGAAAAATTTTGGAAGTTTTTGAGAAAATTGTGTTAGTTTTTTTTTTAATAAAATTTCGCTTACTGAGATAATAATATTCAAGCAATGAAGCTAAGAACTCTGTCCAATATTTCTAAAATTTATTTATTCCTTCAAAAAAAAAAAAAAAAAAAAAAAAAAAAAAAAATTTGTTGAAATGAAGACGATTTCATCAGTGGAGTGAAATTTCTTTCTGCCGGGCAATTTTTTTTTTGGTTTTGAGATCAAGAAATAGTTACTTGAGGCTGGAGAAGAGGGTGGGTGAGGAAGTTATTCGTAGCTCTACACATGGATTTTTGCCATGCAAACTGCACATGTTTGTATCCTTGCATAGTCCTGGTGAAAAAATTTTTTTTTGGCCACATGCTGTCATTTTTTTCAAATCCTTATGAAATCGACCAATGGTGCATCCAAAAAATAAACGGTCGCCATGACATTTTTGGCTGAATTTAACTTTCAGAGCATGAGAAATATATGAGTAACCAGCAAAAAATTTCAAAAAAGGCATTCGGGTTTGGAATTAAGTATTTTTTGTGGAAGCTCTTCCCTACTGGATTACAAACTTTTTAACAAGGCCTGAGACTAAAATAATCGATTTTTGAGAATAACTTCCTTTTTTTATTTGGCAACATGTTCACGTAATCTATTAAATCTAAAATAATCATTCTCCTCATTTACAACTTGTACAGCATTTTTCTTAAGTTTTATGTAATCTGATTTGTTAGCGAGTAATGAAATTTGGCAATTAGAAAAGTAAGTCGTTATATGGCAAGCAGTTCTGATGGTAATGTGTAACTTTTTGCTGGGCACATAAGCCAATGCAAAAGACACACGGTGCACAGTGGGGGATTTCTTTAAAAAAGTAGTTTCTAAACGAGCCGTTCGATTGTTATCAAGTCAAATCTTGTTACATATAAAAAAATTGACACGAATTGTGCCACTTGTTTCGTACGGAATTTACAACAAACACATGGTGTGTTTCTACAAACATAAGAAATTGTAGCATAGTTTCAGGCGCTAATTAATTGATAAACATTTTTCAAAATTTGAACTGATTTCTATGCTTTAAATAAAAATTAAATGTTGAAAAAGAAAATTATACTGATTTCATTTTATTTGTCCTCATCTAAATTTTTATCATTACTATGAATAGTCATATGTTAGCTTAAATTATGTGTCCCCTTTGGAGCTGCCATCAACTTTTTAACCAAATATACCAGCAATACCCTCATTTTATATTG
Organism: Tachina grossa; assembly: GCA_949987645.1. Taxonomy (NCBI): domain Eukaryota; kingdom Metazoa; phylum Arthropoda; class Insecta; order Diptera; family Tachinidae; genus Tachina; species Tachina grossa. Next base: position 212,189,883 of record OX465274.1, read on the forward strand.
TATCATGAAAAAAAGCATATAAGCTCATTTACTTCAACAACGTCATAACTCAAAAAATTTAATTTAATAAAAAAAATTTGACATATTGTATGTAATATTGTAAAAAAGGTTTGTACAAATTCTTTGTACAATTACTTCTAAAGAGAAAAAAATTTTCTTTTGTATCTCCATGTACTCGTCTTCTATAAAACTAGTTTTTTTGAGTTATGTCATTGTTGTAGTAAATGAGTTCCCGGCAATTCACAAAAAAATTTGTAAATTCCCCTAAATGGGGGGTTTCAGTATTTTTGAGTATTTATCTTATCTTATGCGCCGTGCGCAGATAATATTTTTGGAAATACATATTTAAAAACATATCATGTCTTAAGGTGTCATAATAAATTTTTTTGGTGTCAGCCTTACATTTGATAATTATAACAAAAATTGGTTTACTTCGAAACCATCTGGCTCCTTCAATAACAAAAATTTTTAACAAAAATGTTCTTTATAATATTTTTTATAGCATTATCTTTTAAATAAATAATAATATAGGGCTAATATTCTTGCAGAATTTTTAAATAATAGCGAAATAATTAACCCACTTTTAAATGCAAAAACAGCGAAAAATCTACTTTTTTCAAAAATTTAATTTAAATTGCATACAACTTTTAACTAAATTGTGCTTTTGATAACAAATTTTTTTAACTCATAATGAGTTACTTTTTCAAAATCGAACAAGATTTGACTTCTTCATTAGAAGAACACTGGACCAAGGTTGGTAAAAAGCCAAAATTTAACTTTAAAAAACCCATAATTGTAGGAGATTTTTTTTTAGCTCTTGGATAGAGAAATCTGCTTGAAAAAAACTTTTTTATCAGATCAAAAACATCAGCATGGCATCGGTTGGAATTTTTCATTAACTCGAATTTGGTGATTTGTGACTCCGCCCCCTTAAGAGATATATTTTTCAAACTCCAAACTTAAGCTCTGTGGCACCTTAGAAGAGGTACGAAAGTGTATAACAATTGAACGGCTTGTTTATAAACTGCAGAATTATTTAAATTTTTTAACGAAATCTCCCACTGTGCTGTGATTCCAAATATAAAATTAATATCATCTAATATCAATGAAAGTTTGAAAATAGACAAAGAAAATGCAGGTTGTCTTATATAGTTACCTTTTATAGTTTCAAAGATATTTAACTTTGAATTTTAAAATTTTGCTTTTTGGCCTAATTTCCTAAATATCTCCGATAGCAGCTTAACCAAAATTTAAAAAAAAATATTTTATATTTTTCAATAACATTCGTGATAATATGTAATACAAATTCTTGAGTGATTTCAATTCATATAGCCATAAAAAGAATCTAAATAAGAAATTTTAAATGAGATTGAAAAATTTCTAAATAATGGCAAAAATAGAAACAAAATTCACTCTTTCAATATTCCAAAGAAAAGACTTCAAAAAGAACTGCAGTTGAAATTTTAAGTTGATTCAGGCATGAACGCTACCTACAGTTTTAAGGCCTCATTATTTTCGTTGTCGTTCTGTGCCGTTCTTTTCTGTATCAAATATTTTGCAATTAATTTTTCTGCGAAAATAATCAGCTGGCAATCTATAGAATTGATTACACTTGTATAAAAAATTTCAGAACACAATATTGCACACACACTTTTGGCTGTCACTTAACGTTGAATTCTATTTTCTACAGATTTGTCCGCAACAGAACAGAACAAAAAAAAAAGAAAAACAAACCACACATATAGACTTTCAATTGAACAGAAACAAAACATGTGATTCAGAACAGAACAACACGTACAAACTAATTATGCCCTTAGACGATTATAGTTAAATTTTCTATTAGGTATTCAAATTAGAAATCTTATATATCACGTTATGTTACACCAAGGTACTTCAAATTTCAATATTTTGAAAGCTTAGGTCTTCTTCTATAATATCTACGTAGATTTTATTTTCTGATTTCAAATTCCAGAGATACAGATTTATTAAAATTTTTTTCTATTTGCAACCACTGTGCTACAGTTATTTAAAAGCACCAACAACTTTTTGTCAGCGTACATCAGTGACCTGCGCCGAGCAATTTTGTCGGCGGCGGCGGCCCATGAGAAATTGTTCGGCGCCGGCTGAAAATCGGCTGGGTCGGCTTCACAATGTTTACGATTGTGTCAAAAAAATTCACATTTTTTTATAATTATCTATTTTTTGCTCAAACTCACGCCAATTTTTTAGCAGCTAAATTTCAGGGAAAAACTGATTTAATCAGCGTTGCCACGTTCTTTGTATTTTGTATTTTTTTTTCTTATATCGTCCAGTGGTACTAGTGACTGCACAGTATATTTAAAATACATTAATTTTGCGGAAAACTAGTAACCACCTGACGATGTGACAATTTTCTAGCGTTATTTCCCTGCCGACAAATCCTAGTAAGGGCGTGCAATTTTTGAATATGTAGAAATTTTGATCGATATATATGCATGTATATATATATATATATATATATATATATATATATATATATATATGTATATATATATATATATATATATGTATATATATATATACGACAACGTTTTTAACTTTTAGTTACAAATAAAAAGTGCGTATAAACGGGATATATGTCAATTGAAAAGAAAATTTTGAAAGCAAGTTTGCATCAAAATTTAAAAGTGTGAATGGATTAGTGAAAAACCTAAAGCCGCCAAATAAAATATAATAAATCAACAATCGGCGGCTAGTCTTAGCTGATTTTCAGCCGAGAAAAATCGGCGGCGGCGGTTGACTTAAAGCCTTCGGCGGCTCGACTTAGCCGGCTGTCAGCCGGTCGGCGCAGGTCTCTGGCGCACATGCAGACGAGCGAACAGAACGAATTGTTACACGAATAAATGATGTGATTGGAAGCTAAAATTGCGAGGCTGTTTAATTTGCTGTAATATTCTGGATGTTACTAACATTCTTCCTTAAGTTTTATGCTAAAAAGAGCGATGCATCGACTACGAAGGCAGTATTGCGTAAGAAACAGCAAAGTTAAAATCGTGGGTATTCCAGAGTAGTGAATAATTTAACATTGTGTGTTTTAAATCTCTTAACATCAATATGGATAAGAATTCTACACTCGCGATTTTTTACTTTAATTGCAAATATTTGAACCTATAAACATAAAGTTTTTGTAAAAGATAAAAAAATAAAAATATCTTAACTTGGTAGAAAGTACAAAAAAATGCTTAGGACTTTCAAGCTTACGAAAAGTTTACCACTGAGTCTTCAAAATGTTTTAGGAAACATCATAACACAAATCAACAATCTACTCGTATAATATGGGAGGCTGAGAAAAATCCATTTTCCGTGAGCCCCCTTTATGATTATACACATATTTTTTATGGTATAATTTTCACAAGTGAAACAAATTTCAAGTATTATTTTTTTCCCATAAAATTCCAAAGTTGATAAATTAAAAATTAATAAATTTATAATATAAATTTTATATGCACATACATACACACACAACTATGTAAGAAAGCTTAACATACAAACACGTAAATACTTACCCACACACACACACACACATAAGCACACACATACACACACATGCGAACAATTTTTAATTAAATATTTTTCTTTTACTGTGACGAAAGAATTTCTGTTTGTTGTGCATGAAAACTACAACAGGCGGCAATTGTCTCATGTGCTGTCTGCGCCTTGTAGGATACTTTCAAGTCATTTGAAATAATACCCAAAGACAACAAGTTAGAAAATATTAATTTAAAATTAAAATGAATGTAAGTTACTAAAAGGCGACTGAATATCGATATCCCGTCGCTAAATGGAAATAAGAAAATGGTTGAATAGAAAACCTTAAAAATTCTTTGAGAAATGCAGGAAATACTTAATCAAAGCAAATTTCATATTCCAATACCTCCGTAGGTTTTCTCATTAACAATCAAAGTGAAAAAGTATATTTGGATATTTAAGTTTCGAATTCCAGGGCTTCCGTTATTTTTTATAATATGTGTTGTTGGGTATTTTAGGAGTTATATGTTCATGAGTGTTTAATAAAAGTAAAACGAATCCCCGAAGGCGAATCATTCTCATCATGACACATCTCGTCAGACAAGTAAATTTTTGAGCAATGACTTCTTCTTGTTCCCGAATATCAAAGATAAACTGCGTGGTAAACGATTTACAAGTGTCGAAGAAGCATTTTAAGTGTTCAAAAACCATGTTTTGGAGGTGTCTCAACAGGAATGGAAAAACTGCTATGAAAAATGGCTTCAATGAATGCAAAAGTGCAATTTTCATTTACAAATGTTTGTTATTATTTGTTATTCTCGTAATATACATAGTAAGCCTCGTAGCATTAGCATAGGCATGACGGGTGTGATGAAATATATTCTATAACTAATCAGTAGAATATTAAAATTTAAGCCTTCAGGAAACATTTTTTTTTTTTTAAATAGGACCAGCACTCAGGGCATAACCCCTACTCATGCAGTGCATTGTGCTAGAACTAGGAAAATAGGTTATAGGGAAGGAGGATAGATGGAGTAGTGTCTGTGTACATTTGATTTAAATCTTCCCACGCTGGTAGTGACAGGAAAGACCTCCGCAGGTAGTTGATTCCACATACAAACAGTGCGGCTAAAAAAGGAATTTTCTCTGTAATGCGTAGTGCGATGCATTGGCCAATCGACCAAAAAAGGATGTGCTCTAAATGAGGCACGTGTTGTATGTACATATGTGCGGGTTTCCGGAACAAGTTCCCTAATTTCATTAGAACACATTCCGATAGAACAATGAAATGCACCCCACATTGCGTCGATGCTCCAATGAATCAATAGAGTTGGATACCCTACTGTCACCGATGAGCTTCTTCGCCCTCTCCTGTACGCGGTCGAGCAGCCCCAAAATAGACTTTGAAGCGCTGGCCCATACATGAGAGTTGTGTTCCATTTTCGGACGGATAAAGGTGGTATAAATAGTAAGGAGTTCAGAGGAAACATTTTACACCTAAAATGCTTCTTCTAACAGGTTTGATTGGTCCCTTTACAGAAAGAATGTGTGAAGTATAATTAACAGATTAATTTGTTCTATCAAATATTTCCTATATTCAGTCACTCGAATATTCAAATTGGGCGCTATAAAACAAGACCCAAGGAAACAACGCTCAAATTAGAAAGTGAAATAAGGTCAAATGAAATAAAACCCAAAAATTTAAATAAGGCAAAGGAAAAAATTAAAAAAAAATCAATAAAGGTATTCACATCAGTTTTTTTCTTGTTGGAGAAATGGAAAAATGTAAATTTTTTACAACAACAACAGGAAAAAAAATTTCACCTAAAGTTGAGTTTTTAAATTCAACTTTTGGTGAATTTTTTTCCCTGTGTTTGCTGTAAAAAATTAAATTTTTTCCATTTTTCCAACAAGAAAAAAACTGATGTGAATACCTTTAATAAAAATGAAACAAAACCCACACAGAAAAAACTAAATTTCGTTTTCAGTAACCAAATTCATTGAATCAGTAAATTTTTTGTGTGAATGCGGACCTACATAGAAATTTGTAGATTCTGATAACAATTTTGTAAAAATTTAACTGAAAAAAAAAATTTATTAATAGGAACAGAAAAAAATTTTTGCAGATTTTTTGTATTATTCAGCAAATTTTTTTTTATAATTTACAAACAGATTCACTAAAATTTTTCGTATTATCAGAAAATAAATAAAAAAAAAAAAAAAATAGTAAAAGTTTTATAAAAAAAATAACTGAATCAAATGAAAGGTTCAACTATTTTTTTTACTTTCAAAAATTGGCTTGATTTTATGGTTAAGCATTTCATTCCCGCTTTTGGAACTCGTCAGTAGACTTCAACCCAAAAATTTTTTTAATTTAGCTAACAAACTCCGTATGTTTATAGTAAGACTCTTAATACTATATTGAGAATCACAATATACAAACATAATAAGTTTGAAAACCGCAAACAAACATTTAAAAAAAAAAATAAAATGTTTTTTATATCTATAAAATAATTTGTAGAAAAAATTAAAAAAAAAATTAAACACATTTTTTTACAGTATATAAAAATAAATTTAACTGAAAATAACAAATTTAAATATAAAAAAATAAATCTAAAAATTTTTTTTTTTACAAATTTTACTTAATATAGATAATTTTCATTCTATACAGTATTTTTACATAAAATAAAATTGGAACAAATAATTTACTGCAACAGTAAAAAATATTTACTGAAACTAAATTTTATTTCAAAACACACATTTGTTTGAAAATTTTTTGGGAATAATTTTTTCTGTGCAATTAAAAAGGCCAATGAAATAATAAACAATAAAATTAAAGATCAAATAAAATCTAAAAATATTAAAAAAATCCCTACGAAATTGAAGACGAAATAAAGCCCAAACAAAATGGTATAAGGCCCAATCAAAAATTCCTTATTTTTATTGGGCCTTATTTTCTTGGCCCTTAATTCTTAGCGTCTTGAAATTGAGGCTAATAAAATTTTATTATATTATTAATTGTGCTTACTTATCAATTATTTATTATGTACAGTAACAATTTCATTAAACTTTTTACATTCTTACGGTGACGGGTGGGACCAAAAATATTTCAATTAATTTACAAAATTCTCATTATAATATATACAAAATCAAAGCATTTCCAATTTGTTTGAAAAAAAAATTTTTTATTACAAATAATTCTTTCTGACAAAAAAACAACCGACTTCAATGCAAAGATCTAATAGAAGAAGATAAGTACATGAAATATAAAATTAAATTTTAATGGGCATGACTCCATCGATTTTTTTAAATGAAAGATTGTGTCTATTTTAGAGCTCCAGGTGTGTGATAAGTTTCATAAAAATCGGTTATGTAGGATCGCGTGAAGTATTAAATAAATTTTAATGGGCATAGCCCCGCCCATTTTTTCAACTTTCAAATTGTGTAATTACAAGAACCAAAGCTGTTTTATGAGTTTTGCAGCAATCAAAAAGTAGAATATTATAAAATTAAATAACTTAAAATTAATAACTTAAATACTTTTTTTCAATAGCACCAATGGGAAGCTATACCCTCTCAGACAAAAAAAAAGAATTTTTACAATCGGTCTAAAATGTACCGAGCTATGAAGTAACACCACAAAAAAAAATAGAGACAAATTGTTAACCTCCTCCTGTTTTTGAAGTCAGTTACCAAAAAAATTATATTTTCCTGTGTGAGCTTGTTTGGCCTTGAATTGTTTTGTTATTTTTATATAGATCAAAATAGGATTGAGAACTAAATAAGTCATTTAGCTTTTGTTTTATTCCCAATTTTACGAGTGAAAAGCTAATTGCTTTGTTTTTCTTTGGACAACTTTTTGTCGTAGTTTTGTTCACGTACAAAACAATTCGATAATTTGACCAGATTATGTTTTTGCAGGAAACGCTTGCGAAATGTTTGGTTTTCTTTCATACACTTCTATACATACATATGTATGGTTATGGGCTTATGGTTTGGCCACTCACTTAAATTCATAACAACTACTCTCATGCTTTTTTGATATGTATATTGCATATTATACACAAAAGATAAAAATTAAATTCACATATTATTATACAAAAACCCTATTTTTTGAAAATAAATAATCCCAACTGGCAACACTTACTGTCATAAGGAACAAATCAAACCATTTTTTGTCCTTGCTCCCACACAAACACACTGTTATTCATTCAATAGACAAGCTATTAGCATTCACTCACTTTCACACATTTTTACAAATAAGCTTTGTAGTTATTTTGTGTCCCCACCTCTCCACCTCCCACACAACTACATGACAACATTCTCTCTTGCACTCTTTAAATTTCCATGAGTCTTGTTTGTGCATTTTTGTATGCATATTGCAATTTTCTATTGTCATTTATATCCTGTTGCGTCTGTTGTCTTTCCTTTGAGCGCCTTGTGTTATTATAGACGATTCGTCCGAATTTATACTCGTACACAGAGCAAAGTCTACCGCCAGCTGTTAAAAACAATTGCCTTTGTAGTTGTATGAAGCTATTTTGGTTGTATTATACCCATCCGTACAATATGAATGATGAATTCGTAATCTGTTTGGTATTTCGTTGGCTGAATAGGTAAGAGCAAGTTTTTACGAGTTATGCCATACGCAGCATGACAAACAGAGTTTTTGTTATGTGTGTTTTCAATCGGACAATCACTTAGGAAGATGACGCTTGATAGTACAGTGAATTCCAAAGGAATACATAGAAGATGTATCGTCTGTGGACATTCGACTAAGAGTGTTTTGCTAATGAAAAATATTAATAAAGATTTCTGCTGAGAAATTGTTCATTATGAGGGAGATGCTGAGCTGAAAAAATTTTAGTTTTTTTTTTTTGAAAATTCTTGTTAAGTTTAGTTGATTCTTTTAAAAAATTTAAAAATTTTTTTAAAGTATTTCAGAGATGCATGAAAAATCACAAAGGGTCTTAATTTTCATCCTCCTCGATCCGACTATTTTTGTTGAGGTTCTTGTGCTGAATCGTAAGCGGAAACTTTATAGTTCCTGCATTTTAAGATACAGATGTGAGAAATATTTTTGTGAAACATTTTAACCCTCTAACTCCTCTGAATATGGGTATTTTTTGTTCCATTTGTTTCGTTTGAAAAAGTGCACTTGACGGAGGACATCATGCGTCAAAAGAATATGCGAATCAGAGATCAGCAATAAGTAGTGAAAAAGTGAGTAGAGTGGAATCATGACTTATAATTTCTTGTACTTATTGCAAATGTTGTCTATGAATCATATCCACTCGAAAGTTTGAAGTGCTCATCGAACTCATACTTAGCAACATTTATGACGGTGTTGATTTTGACTCTGCTTAACTCAATGTCTACGGCCGATGCAAAATAAGTATGACTCGCAATGCGAACTTCGCATATGAACATTAAAGTTTTCATTATGAGGTTATGCGTTTGCACTGTGGGTTTTTTTTTGCTTTTTTATTTATTTTTTGTTGTTGCATTATATTAATTCAAAACCACCGCTTTTAAATATACGTATGTATATGGATGAGTTGAGTGAGCTGAAACGATGTAAGTAGTATAAGTATTTTCTGAAATAATAAATCAAACTGTGTGTGTGTGGGGTATGAAGATGAATGAATGTCGGCGTCGCATTCATATTTATTGCAACCTATACTTATAAATCAATCTTATTGTGAGTGTGGGTAAATCACAGTAGTTGAGTTTAATACCAGTTTCTGGGTTACACAGTTGATATCTCTGTTCTAAGAGCTTCATCAAGTATAATCAATATATCAGAAGCAGCAGTGGCAGTATGCCTTAAAATAAGTACTGGCGAACCATCCGTGCCAATATCTCAAATCTACATCAGCCAATATTGCTACCTGGGACGCATAATATTTAACAAGTAAGAGTGCTATATTCGGCTGTGCCGGATCTTATATACCCTTTACCAAAGTGCTTTTATATAGTATATAGATACATACATAGGCATAAATAAACAAATAGTTACTTTCATGTATAAAAAAAAAAATTAATTTTCAAACCCTAAAATCATAATTTTAGATTTTTCTGATTCCTTATACCAATCTAGTAAATAGTTCTTAACAAAATTTAGAAATTGTGTTTAGTGAAAAAAGAAAATTCAAAAAAAATGTTTTATTTATTTACTTTAATATCCAGATATTAAAAAGTTCAAAGTTTCCAGCTCTGGAGCTGTGGTTTTTATTTTTATAGTTTTCTACAAAAAACTTTTATTTCCAAAACGTAAAATGTATATAATTTATAAAGGCAAAGATAAAAATTAATTAGACTTAGTTACTTTTATATATAACAAAAAGTGTAACTCTTCCAACCCTGAAATCATCCTTTTTGATTTTTCTGATTTCTTGCACAAATATTTTTCTTTTAAGAATATAAGATAAGTTTAATTTATAAAGAAAGGGAAAAATTTGTTTTAGCAAGTTACTTTTGTCAAAAAAAAAAAAAAAAAAAAATAAAGTTTTCCAACACTGGAATCGTGTTTTTAATTTTTTCATTGCTTTTTTTTTATTTGAAATACTAATTTTATTCGTACTCAATTCAAAAATTATTTTATTTAATATTAAAAAAAATAAAAAATAAAAATTAGTTTTCGGTAGTTAATTTTTTATATCACAGCGAGTGTAAGTTTCCCAACCCTGGAATCCTCCTTTTTGATTTTTCTGATTTCTTATACCAATATTTTTTTAAGAATGTAAGATGTGTTTAATTTATAGTAAAAAAGGAAAAATTTGTTTTAGTAAGTTACTTTTGTATAAAAAATAACGTTTCCTAACCCTGGAAACGTCGTTTTAATTTTTTAATTTTTGTTTTAATTTGAAATACCAAATTCATTCGTACTAAAGTATAAAATAAGTATATTTTATAAAAAAAAAATAAAAATTAGTTTTCGGTAGCTAATTTTTTATATCACAAAAAGTGTGGGTTTTCCAACCCTGAAATCATACTTTTTAATTTTTATGATTTCTTATACTAATCTCTTTTTTTTAAGACTATAAGATATTTTTAATTTATAGAGAAAACAGAAAAATTTGCTTTAGTAAGTTACTTTTGTATAAAAAAAAGTAAATTTTTCCAACCCTGGAAACGTGTTTTAAATTTTTTCAAACTAAAACACCAATTTTATTCGTACTATAGCATAAAATGAGTTTATTTATTTAAAAAAAATTAAAATTAAGTTTCGGTAGTTAATGTTTTATATCACAAAAAGAGTAAGTTTCCTAACTCTGGAGTCATCCTTTTTGATTTTTCTGATTTCTTACACCAATCTCTTTCTTTTAAGAATATAAGATATGTTTAATTTATAGAAAAAAAAGGAAAAATTTGTTTTAGTAAGTTACTTTTGTATAAAAAAGCTAAAGTTTTCCAACCCTGGACACATCCTTTTAATTTTTTGAAGTTCAATTTTTAATTTAAAATACCAATTTTATTCGTACTGAAACATAAAATAAGTTTATTTATTAAAAAAAAAAAAAAAAATAATAAAAATTAATTTTCGGTAGTTAATTTTTTATATCACAAAAAGTTTCAGTTTCCCAACCCTGGAATCATCCTGTTTAATTTTTCTGATTTCTTACACCAATCTTTTGCTTCCAAGAATATAAGATATGTTTAATTTATAGAAACAAAGGAAAATTTTGTTTTAGTAAGTTGCTTTTGTATAAGAAAAAAAGTTAAAGTTTTCAAACCTTGAAAACGTCTTTTTAAATTTTTAAACTTTTTTTTTATTTGAAAACCCAATTTTATTCGTGGTGAAGTATAAAATAAGTTCATTTAATAAAAATAATTAAAAAATTTGTTTACGGTAGTTAATTTTAAACTTCAAAAAAATTTTAGGTTTTCCAACCCTGGAATCATCCTTTTTGTTTTTCTGATTTCTGACATCAATCTCTTTCTTTTAAGAACATAAGATATGTTTAATTTATAGAAAAAAAGGAAAAATTTGTTTTAGTAAGTTTCTTTTGTATAAGGAAAAAAGTTAAAGTTTTCCAACCCTGGAAACGTCTGTATAATTTTTTAATTTTTTTAAATTTTTTTTAAATTAGAAATACCAATTTTATTCATACTGAAGTATAAAATAAGTTTATTTAATAAAAAATTATTAAAAACTAGTTTTCGGTAGTTATTTTGTATGGCAAAATGAAGTTTAAGTCTCCCAGCTCTGAAACCGTCTGCTCGATTTTGCTGATTTTCAATACCAATCTTATTTCAACCATTTCTGACCCACCAGTTTAAGAACGAAGTCTCTAGCTTTTCTAGGAGCTTCGGAAAACCGATTTCACGTACAGACAGACGGACAGACGGACAGACGGACATCGCTTATTCGTCTTCCCTATGCATAAGGATCCAGAGTATATATACTTTATGGCTCGCTTATTAATATTCTAGAAATTACAAACGGAATGACAAACCTATATATACCCTTTTACCATTTTTTTGGTAAAGGGTATAAAAATGGCGGATTAAACGTAGACAATGACAATTGCTTACAAAAAGCTTGACAAACTTTCGGTCGATTAAGACTTATCTGGATATCGTCATGTACAATGCAAATTTAAAATCCACCCTTCATTCTACAGCCAATAACCACCGAAAAAAGTTGAATGGCGGTGGATTAGCAACAGGGCGATTGAAGAAGCCGTTCAACTTATACGTGGAGCAGACAATTTCAAGCAGAAAACGCCACCATTGTTAAGAACTGGAATGAAGTGAAAGTTATGGCACATGAGAGGAGCACATTCAATCAACTTAGTAAGGCCCTGTGCTCCTTATAGAACCGATGGGAGTAAATTATTTTGTTATTAGTAGAGGATAACCGGAGTGTGCTACTATGCTAAAAAATAACAAATATTGATTAAAAGTAGCAAACAAAAAAAGCTGATTAAACTAGAACAAACAATGCAAATTAGCAGACATATGTGTGTGTGATTAGTAAAACAAAAAGAAAACAACGGCGGTAAGTGACGGCCTTATGTATAATCAAAAATTGGCATAAGTGACAAAATTGAACTACGTGTTGACGAGTTCCTATATACAGTTTGACCTTAAAAATCACCACATAATGTAGTTTTAACACATGACTACATCTTAGCGTGATTGTTTATGTAAAATTGTATGCGAAAACACGTTAAGACTATGTTCAATTTTGCCATTTATGCTAACTTCATGCCAAATTTTGACTACATACAGGGGCGTTAAAATTTAAGCTTTCAATGGAAAAAAATATCTTTCAACAATGAATGAAAACAATTCACATATTCCATTTCCATTCGAAAAGAGCATGTTGTTTTGTTTTGCTAGCACTTGTCATATTAATTTACAATTTGTCCTTAGTGTAATTTGTTGCGCCTAATCGTATTGTAAGCAGAAAATGAAATAAGTTCTAACAAAATAAATAAACAACTAAGAAAAGGAAATTTTTTCAGAACCGCACTAGCGTATTTGTTCCGTTTTGTTGCATTTTTTGTTTTTCTTTAGAAAAAACACATATATCTTAATGTATTATTTATGAATAGAGGAATTTTATAATAAAATTTTTATTGCCATATTAATGTGCAGAAAAAATATTTTTTGTAAAAAAAAGTACCAAAAAAGAGAGATCAAAACTGATCCTTCTTATTTCAAAAAAATTTTGAAATACATTTAAGTTTTTACTAAAATTTTTTTTATATTTAATTTCTATTTCAGGGATAAAATGGCTCCAAAAAAATACGAAAAGTCGGTTTTCGTCCATTTTCTCGCTTTAAAAGTGCAGAAATATAAAAGTACCGCACACAATTGTTTTTGAGTAAATTCAGATTTAGTCGAATTTTGTTACGTTAAGTAATTCCGCTGATACAGATTTTACTTGTTTATATACTTTAAAATTAAAATTTCCCAAAATCGCTTCTTAGTGGATCTACACATCGGGAGTAGTGTGTACATACAAAATTTCAAGACATACAAATTTTCAAAAATTTTTAAATCGACTTCACGTTTGGACCAAATAGAAATAATGCAGTGTTAAAGGTGTTTCGGATCCTCTGCACAAAATTACCTTCCTAATGAATCCAGTTTTGAGCACAAGGACCGGATGGCTTCAGAGTCTATAATGCACACACACAAAAAGTAATATGAATAATTTTGAAATATCAATTAAAACATTTGTAATATCAATTAAAAAATTAATTAACTTTTCACCTATAAGCAATTTGATAATATCAATTAATTAATTAATTAATTAATCAATTAATTAATTAAATTAATTAATACAATTAAACATTTAATTGAATCAATTAAATTCTTAATTGAAAACATTAATTGTTGAATACTTTTCTCTCTGTACATAGATAGCAAAATTTTGTGTGTTTTATATACATACATACACGTAGAGATTATTATTCTAAGATTAAAATCCGTCTGTGAGTTAATTTTGGGCCCCTTCACGATTCCATTGCTCGGCAGTTTTATGTAAAACTCAAATAAATATATACATCTAAATAGGTATTTAATGAGTTATAATGTTCCCCAAAAATATTTGACTTAAAATTAATTTTTTGAAAAATATTAAATTTTGTAATTATCAAAAAAATTTCTTTATTTACTTTACTTTGATGATATTACCTTATTTCAAAAAAAAAAAAAAATTAAACAACAAGACTATTCAATTATCCATCCCTGCACGTTATATGTATTAAAGATTTTCTATTACCGTACATGAATATACACATACATATATGTATACCTAGTTGGATTTATCCCTACAAGCAAAGTAATACGAAAATGATTCGAAATCGTATTGCTTGGAAGAAAAATATTTGCTTAATTCACAAAACCTCTTGTATCTCTGTATCGATTGTATTATCATATTAAATACAAGAGTGTAACATTTGTTGTATGAAATTTTCATATAAAAATGAAATACACTATTACACTTTTATTTCATATGTTTTTAAAATGTTGTATTCAAAGAGCGGCTCTCTGAGAGAATTTGTATGTAGCTTGTTCTTCTTTTTTCATTAAAAATACGAAATACATTAATACACAACACAGAGGGTGTTCACAATTAAAAAACCAAAAGTGTATTTGATACAGAAATACACGATAAAGATTGTTGTGAATTAAGCAATTATTGCGGCAACAATCAAATTCGTATTGCGGAAGATTCCCCTTCGGGAGAATTTGTGCGGCCAGGGCGATACTTGGAAGAAATACGAATGCAATACTTCTAGAAGATAAAACTGTAATATTGCTAGATAATCATCTAATAGAATTATTTATGATATTGCCATATTATCTTTAGGAAGATAATTTATTTATAACGATAGATTATCTCCTAAAGTACAATTTTACAATTTTGCTAAATTATCTGAAAGAAGAAAAATATATATGTATATACATACATATGTACGTATACATATATAAAACTACCACTAAATTAAATTTAAAGCAATTTTTTATAGTCAAATAAATTCAATTTATGATCACGGGAGTCATCAGTATAAAAAGAAATTTCCTGATATAATGTTTTGAAAATTTTCTGATTGTTTCTATTTTAAATTAAATATTTTTTCTATCTTCTAGTTGAAAACATATTGATATTATAAATTTATTGCGCATGTGATGAAACGCCAGGCTGAAAAAAATGCAACAATTTAATGACATAAAATACCTTGTTTAAGGAATAAATAAATAGTCAATACATTTTGAACTGTTCATTCAAAAAGTTTCACTGAAATGAAAATATTTTTATATAGAGAAAGTATTGCCTTGATGATTTTCTTCTAAATGTTAAAATAAGACATTGTATTTATATCTTCTGGGCAAGATATCTTCCAAATGTTTGTAGGGATATATATATGAATGTAAAGTGAGTGTATTTGTGTAACTGCGCCAGTGCTTTTCTAACTATTATGTAGATATCTGTTGTGAAACAGATGTAAATCGCTTATAGAGCAATATGCATGTAAATAAAGATAAATGACATCTATGTAAGATATCTTGTTGCACAGTTTTTGTTCAAATTTGCTCTACTCACCCACATAAATGTGGCAGCAATTTATTTATTTCTCTTTTTATATTTTGGTTATCAACAGCTGTTTTAGTTTATATATAAATAATTTTTGCAAAATTTGTAGAATATAAGATAACAAATCTATTGTGGTTTTTTTTTGTTTTTTTTTGTTTTGGGCGGAAATAATGATGGTCTTTTAATTCGTGGTTCTCTATTTCGTTCAAATAAAAGTAAAACTTTGTGCGTTTATAAAATATTGTTAACATTTTTGGTTGTGTCAAGTTTTATGATCAAAATAGCATTTTCAAATGATCTTTATAGACTTTGAAAAGGCTTTCGTTACTCTTAATCAGAATGCAGTTTTCCAAATAAGAACGCTCACATTCTTGTTTGGAAAACTATCCGCCTAAAATTTTTTTTTAATCTAACTAAAGTCCTGCACAGTGATGTTAGATGTCAAGGTGTTCATGAAGACACACTGACTTACTACTTTAACAATGCAACAGGGGTGTTCGGCAGTAATGCATTCCATTCCTTATACTCTTCAACATCTTTCTTCGTGTTATTGTATTTAATTTAGGTCAAGCAAGTAGAGGAATAAGGTTGAGACTTAATTATAAACTAAAGAGCTTTAAATACTTCGAAGATGTCTGCCTTTTATGTCACAATTATAAACGTACGGCGGTCAAAGTCAAATCCTTAAATCCTCAAATCTTCAACAAATTCCAGATACAAGACGTTGAGCTAGAAAAAGGAAAATTGTTTTGTTTTCTAGAAGAATTTTAACACATACAGACCGGCTGCAGAGTATAGGTATCGGCTAACCACTCTTTTGGTATGCTAAGTCCTGTTTGAAACTCTTCTGCTATCTCCCTAAGATCACTATCTTAAATTTTTGCATCAAGTCGATTCTTTTATATGACTGTGAATCTTGGAAAGTGTTACCACACGACATCTAAACGCAAACCACGTATGAGTTTAACAAAACATCATAAGTGCCAAGCAGCACAGTGAGATTTAGGTGCTGAAATACCCATTTTGCGACCACTCATTTTCAAAGGTCGAATGAAGCAATTTTGTAGGAAATTGCTAACATATGACAATAAAGATGATTTGACATATCATAACAATTAAAAATGCTCCAGCCTACGAATAGCGTTGAATTGGTCACAGGCTGAGAACGACTAAAGATAATATTGCTAGAGCTGTTATTGAGTAGAACCTTTAAAACTAAAATCAAAAAATTGGAAGTCCATTGCACACTTGGGACCTTCAACTAGAGAATGAAGTCATCCAAAGTGAGCTCAACTGGAGAATAGTACAATATCTTTCTTCAAATGACATAATACATATGTATATAAGGACTCGAGATTTTTAGAACATGTTATTGTCCCAACTAAGCATTTCCGCTCCTTTTTTGATATAGTTATATGGGCATTTCCTCCAAAAGGTCCTACGACCAAAAAACTAACAGTTCTAGAAAACACTCTATTTAATAATATTGTCAAAGAAAAACAATCAATAAACAATATTTGAATGCAAACTAAAAAAACTTCAGCCTTTTTCATTTGAATATTTCTTTTGCTCATTTTGCCTTTTTGCTCTCTAAAGTTTTCTTGAGGTTTAAAAATCATTAAAGAAATATTGCATAAGAAACTATGTCATTGCAAATAATTTTAAATTTTTGGCTTTAAGTAATTTTTTTGGTGTCACGTGCGACATTGAAAAAATAACATTTGTTATCAGTGCGTCGAAAATATAAGCAGAAAGTTCATCAAATATTCAGTAAAAGCCGATATATTTAATACAAATAAAGTAAAAAATACTTCCGGGATAATATCAAGAAGAATATAAGAAACAGGGAAACAGAAAAAAATTAAATGATTGAAGAAACAATATAAATATTACTAGCTGAGCGCGGAAAACGTTGTCATTCAAGTCGATCCAGCCATTTACTTGCAATATAGATAAATAACCTAGATACCGACTGCAGCACCACCTGCCAGGCTGATTTGGGAATCTAAACAATCCAGGGCGCCACCCAAACGCATACAAAAAAACTCATTCAAATCGGTCCATCCGTTTAAGAGGAGTTCAGTGACATACACATGTACAGTAGAATTATATAACGGGTGTTTTTTTAGAGGTATAGAACTTTAAATTGAAATAAAACACAAGAAAATCGTTTTAATGTCCATCAATTTGGCTTTATTGGAAAGATAATTTTATGCCATTAATGTTTAAATATGATTTCGGGCATGTGGCCGCCGCGGCTGGCTCGAATAAAGCCAATTCTACAGGTCCAATTTTCAACCACTTTTTCGAGCATATGGGGCCGTATGTTGGCAATAACGCCACGAATTTTGGCTTCCAAGTCCCCTAACGTTTCTGGTTTGTTGGCGTAGACGAGCGACTTCACATATCCCCAAAGAAAATAATCCAATGGTGTCAAATCACACGATCTTGGTGGCCAATTGACAGGTCCATTCCGCGAAATTATGCGCTCATCGAATGTTTCCTTCAATAAATCGATTGTGACGTGCGCTGTGTGGCATGTAGCGCCGTCTTGTTGGAACCACAACTCATCCACATTCATGCCATCCAATTCGGGAACAAAATAGTCGGTTATCATGGCTCTATACCGGTCTCCATTAACGGTAACTGACTCTCCAGCATTATTTCGGAAGAAGTATGGCCCAATGACTCCACCAGCCCATAGAGCACACCAAATAGTCAGTTTTTGTGGATGTAATGGCGTCTCAAGGGTCTCATGTGGATTCTCTTCACTCCAAATGCGGCAATTTTGCTTGTTGACGTAGCCATTCAACCAAAAATGAGCCTCATCACTGAACAAAATTTTGCGATGAAAATCAGCATCAAGATCAATCTCATTTTCGGCCCATACACCAAACTCACGACGCATTGCATGGTCTCGCGGCTTTAATTCTTGCACAAGATGGATCTTGTAAGGTCGCAAGCCAAGATCTTTGCGCAAAATCTTCCATAAAGTTGATGGACAAAGCTCCAATTGCTGTGCACGGTGGCGAATCGATTCATTCGGGTCCTCTTCAACACTTTGCTCTACAGCGGCAATTGTTTCTTCGGTGCGCACTGTTCGGCGTCTCTGCGGATGCGTATTATCACATAGAGTAAACGTAGTGCGAAAACGATCCATGGTTAACCGAATTAATTGCTCTGATGGACGATTATGTCGACCATAAAATGGACGGAGCTTGCGGTAAACTTCGCGAACTGAACCATTATTTTCGAAATAAATTTGCACGATTTGCAAGCGTTGTTCTTTTGTCAACCTGTTCATGATGAAATGGCAAACCAAACTAAATATTAATCACTTGACAGCTGACAAAATGGCCGCCAGTTAAAAAAGTGATGCCAACTTAAAGTTCTATACCTCAATAATTAAAATAATGGAAAAATGTCACATGCGAGAGTGATTAAAATTGATGTAAAAAAATTCATTCAAAATTAAATTCATATTTGGGTAAAACTCAAAACCATTCTAAAGATACATTACACACAACATTTTAAAATAATCTAATCTAATCTATACAAAAATGGTCACGTGCGACATGGCAAGTGTAAAATAAAAAAAAAATTTAGATAAAAAATTCGTTAAATGAAATCAATAAATTTAGATAAGCAAAAACGGCGAAAAAATGAAGAGAGTTGAAAACGGTGCAGAGAAAATTTGATGGAAGCTGAAATATTACTACAAAACCATAAATGAGAAAAAAACAGGGAAATAATGCGGAATGCTAGATAAAAGAAGAAATAATTGTTTGAAGGAAAAAATTAAATGATTGAAGAAACAATATAAATATTATGGTGGAAAAATGTCACGTGCGAAAGATTAAAATTGAATTATATCATGTTTGGTTAAAATTCAAAACTATTTTAAACAGAAACACAGAATGTTTAACACAAAATGGCTGAATGAACAATCTCCCATAAAAAAATCGCCCAAACCACCTAAATGAACACGCCCAAAAAAATTAAAACAAAATTTGGGCGATCGTTCATTAATTTGAGTCTTTCGACATTATTGCAATACTTGGGTGATTCTTCATAATGAAGGATAACTTAAACTTCAAAAATGTCAAAAGACCCAAATTTGTTCTTTGGGCGATTGTTTATTTATATTATTTTTATAAAAACGTAAGTTTTGTTTTTCTCTGTTATGATCCTCCGTTTCGGGAAATGGCATGATGGAAAAAATCCGTAAGCCCGGCTAAAGGCCGGCAGTCTAGAAAACACTATTAGGAAGGAAAACTTTGCAAGGCAGAAAATCTTTATTAGGTTGTTCAACAACGGTGGCTTCGCTGAAGAGTGATGCTTCGAAAACAAAGCTAATACTTTTCGTCTTATTGCTCCGAGTTCTGTAAGGAAAAATAGTTATAATGCGGTGCCGTAGAATCCCCACAACAGATAAGGCACTTAATTCTCTTCGGACAATTATTCATATTATTCACTTTGTGATTTGGGGAAGTATTCACAAAATTTTGTGCAATTTGCACTTTGTTTGGGTATTTTTTCATTATGAACAATAAATAGTCCAAAAACATTGGGCGATTGTTCATTTGGGTGATTTAACATTTTGTTCCACACAACTACTAAAAAAGCTTAATATTCACTATATTATATAAAACATAAATGTACAATTGCCCAATTTGGGCCATTGTACATTTTTGTAAAACGGTTGATCGTGCATAGTGAACAATCACCCAAAATTTTATAATGTGAAAATACCCAAAACCGATGAACAAAAACAATTTTTTGGACGATTGTTCATTGGGTGATTGTTCCTTAGGCGATTGTTCGTGCAATCTAAGATATTATTTCAGGTTTAGCTGAAATCATTATTTTTTGTCGTTGGCCGTATAAACAACTTCTATTTCTGTCACATGCGAATGCCTTGGGTTTTTTGCAATTATCTTTAAATCGCAAAAATTTTCAAAATCAAACTTAATACGAATTATAGGGCTAATTTAAAGCTAGAAGTTACGAAATTTTGCTCCTGGATTAAAAAAAATGTTGGGGTATTCTTTCATCTATTGCAAAAACGTCGAAGTCGGAATGAGCCAACCATGACATAGGAGCTTAATTCTTAATTTTGAACTTACAAATTCGTAAGAAGAGCAAATAAATTAATATGAATATCATTGTAGAAAAAACGTCACGTGCGACTGTAAGTAAAATTTAATAAAAAAAAAACATTAATCATTTTAGTCAACAACGATTTTCGAGTCACAACACTACACAACATTCTAATATTGGTACCTTTAAAATCTTGCTGCAGGTTTTGCTCAGATCAATGTTTTTGTTGTTAGCCGCAAAACAACTTCTAAATTTGTCACAGGCGAACGTCTTGATTTCTTGCAATTTGATGAAAAGCACACTTAACGAACTTTGGCCTAATCAAATCATAAATATAGAAAAATGCATTTTATTTTTATTTATTTTTTTTATTTTAAATGTGTGCTACGGTCACGTTCGACATTATGAAAATGCCTTTATTTAATAACATAATTTCATTATATATCTGCTACTGCAGATATGTAATATGTAAAACAGTATGCTGTAAAATTTCCCAATTTCTGGTTTATCGTGCGGATTTGTTGAAAAAATCTAATGAGATGTTAAAATGCTGTTCATTTATTTTTGTTACAGAAATCAGACCTGTATTCACTTATATAACCTTGTATGGCATTATATTTCAATATTAATTGTTTATATTTAAGTTTCATTTTAATACTTTTGAAAGCTGTCTTATTTTTAATTTTCTGATATTTTTCAACTGTTTCAAAAGTTGGTTTGCGAATAATTTGTAATTTAATTTGCTTGTTTTTAGTTTTTCGGTTGGATATTGCAACAAAAATATTTTGTTTGAAATGCCACAAACTAAATAAAATAAAATCAATTGTACAAGAAAAAACTAAAGAGAACAACGGAAACAGAAACAGCAGCAATAAAACCAGTAACAATCTGATATCAACAACAACTCCCACTTGTACTGATTGCAATTCCTAAATAAATTGATGATATAATTTTTATTTTTTATTTTTTATTTTTACTTTGTCAAAGCCGACAAATAAATACATAAACTAACAACAACAACAACTATTGCGGTAGTGTAAATAAACTTTTGGTGAGAATTGAATACACAGAAACGAAATTTGACAAACACACTTATGTAAAAGTATATGCAATCCAGACACAAAGACACTTTAGTTTTAGTTGATTACCCAACGAACATATTTGATGTGAAATATTATTTTTGATTGTAGCTTTAAACTTAGATAAAATTAATATAAGAATATGGATTTATTTGCACGGTTTTAGAATAGATTTTTTCTAAACAATGCACAGGGGAATTGCTATCGTACTAGTTTCAGTTTTTAGTAAGAGAGAAATTTCCATTTGCATTGCTTGGAGGTTGCCTGTCTTATGAAAAGTTGATTGACACTTTACTACATTGAAATAAAAGTAATCTAAGCGAGCTATTGTAGTCATTTAATAAACTTGAATTATCTAGCAATAAAATACATCAATTTTCTTCTCCAAAATTTTTGCAACGCTTCAGAGCAATGCTTTAGAGTCAACGTAGATTAAATTCACATTTTGTTCTAACGAAAACTTTTAAGGCTTTATTTCTTAAACATATATGTACATATGTACGAACTTTTTTCTTATTCCCAATAAGATATTAAGCCTGCATGTTTGCTGGGTTAAAACAACTTTCTGCTTCTTTCTTCCTTTTTTGCAAAGAAATTGATGCCACACTTTATAGTAAAATAAAAAAATCTTACGCAGACTTTTATATACAAAGTACGTCGATCTGTTCATTTTTATTGTTGGTGTAAAAACTTTAGTTTTGCTGTTATTTTTATGGGTTAGAGAAATGCACAAAAAAGAAAACAAGAACTGAAAAATTAACACATTTACCAATATCAAACAGCAACAGTGTTTCTTTATCTGCAATAAAAAATAATAAAAATCTGATAATACTTATATCTTGCAAATATTTTTTTTCAGTTTAGAAGTACCTTAAATCTGGTAAATGACTGCAAAAAACTTTAATATTTTGTTTTATTTAATTAGGCTAAACTTTGTATGTTGTGGAAGACAAATGACATCTGACAGTTTTTAAGGAACAAACTACAACAAAGACAATGGCAATTATTCTGCAAATTTATAGCGGAATGGAACAACAAGCTCTTTTCGAAGGCCGCTAAGCCTTTATCTTGAGCGTTCCGTTCCGATTGATCCACTGTGTGTGATGAAAGCTTCAGCTTTATATAAAAATTTCACAGTTCAAATAGAATACGTGAATTGTATTTATTCATTATATCAGAATTTGTTCAAAGATATTTTGTAACGAAAGCTCATATTTAACACAGTTATTTTTTAATAGATTTTAAATTGTTATTTGTTCTTTATGAATTTAATATATATTTTTTTTTTGCTTAACTTGGGGCAACACGTTCAATTTTGCCTTTCAATTCCATTTAATTTGCAATACACTAACACTTTTTAGGGTTCCGTACGCCAAAGGTGAAAGGGATCCCTATTGTTTTCGCTACGCTGTCCGTCTGTCCGTCACACGGTATTTTCTCAGGAACCGTAAGAGCTACGGACTTGAAATTTGGACACAGTATGTAGAACCTTGGCCGCTACAACAACAAATACATGAGAATTAAAAATTAAAGGATGTTCCAAAACGAGTGCCAAACCAAAAAAAAAAAAAAAAAAAATCGCCAAAAATTAAAAAAAAAATCGCCAAAACGAAAAAAAATCGACAAAATTAAAAAAAAAAATTCTAACACTAAAATAAATCGCCAAATTCGAAAAAATCGCCAGAATGAAAAAAAAACGCCAAAATGAAAAAAACGCCAAAAATCGAAAAAATCACCAAAACGCGAAAATGTCGCCAAAACTAAAAAAAAAATTTTAAATAAAAAAAAATCGCACAAATGAAAAAAATCGCAAAAATGAAAAAAATCGCCAAAAATAAAAAAAAATCGCCAAAATGAAAAAACGCCAAAAACCGAAACAAATCGCCAAAACAAGAAAATAAAGTGTCAAAACTAAAAAAAGAGCCAAAACTTAAAAAAATCGCCAAAACCGAAAAAACGCAAAAACCACCGAAACAAAAAAAAAAAAAACCGAAAAGATTCCAAAAACGAAAAAAAAATGCCAAAACTATATGTTATATAGAATGAAGTTTGTATTAAATTACATATCTAGTGTTCGTACGGAACCCTTCGTGCGCGAGTCAGAGTCGCACTTTACTGAATTTATTTTATTTTACTAACACACTCAAACTTTTTAAATTGAAAACTAGATTGCTTTCAAATTCACCTATCCATTTATATCGCAATATAATTTTCAATTTGAACGGCTGGTCACACACAGCACACATTGATTGAAGCTAAAATTTGACTTGTTTCTTCGTCGTTGGTATTTAAAAATGAAATTGATTATCAATTTGTGTCACAGTTATTAATTCCAAGTTTTGGCACACAGTATGTGTGATGAAATTGAAAGCCATTCATGGAACGTGTGGCTGCAGCGTAAGACCAACCAATTTGTTTTTTTTTTACTTTAATTATGTATATTTTTATTTTTATTTTTAGCATGTATTTAATTTCTGGTCGAACTTATTTTGTGTTTTTTTTTTGATTGATTTAATTAAAAGAATTTGAATCGCTTTTAAATATTTATAGCAAACAATTTTTGCATAAAAAATAATTACATATTTGTGCGACTTGTTTTACTAGAATTCACTTTAAATAATATATAAAATTTGAAATACATACATCAAAGTGTAAGCGAAATTAAGCTTTAGTCTTATATATGAGATTAAAAGTAAATAACAAAAATTAAAAATTTTAAAAACCCCCGACTTTTTTCAGAAAAGATGTTATATCTTCTAAACGGCTGAACCGATTTTTTTTCAAACATAGCTAAGAACCCTCTCGATCAAGTCATCTTTCAAACAGAAAAAACTAAATGAAAATCGGTCCAGCCGTTTGGCCTATACGTGGACACAGACAGACACACAGATACACAGATGCACAGATGCACAGATACACAGATACACAGACACACAGCCACACACTACAAACTTATAACACCCCTTTTTTTAGTCGGGGGTTAAAAAGGTAATCAGTAAGGCATTGCTCTATATTATAGAGTCTATAACATACTGAAATATCACACAAAAAAATTTGAGATTTTGCCCACATATATTTTGAGCCATTAACTCAAAATCAGCTTATTTCGACTTAAGAACTTTTTCCTTTCTGCCAAAAAAAAAAACTTCACCAAAATATTAAAAATTTCATTAAAATAAAGGAAAAAATAAAATCGTTAATAACACTGTGCAACAGCGAAAAATCTGCATGTTCGGTAGTAGTACCAGAGGATAGTAAGACCCTATACCCAGTCTGGCGATTTTGGTGACCATTTTTTTTTATGGGCCTCCAAAAATTTCGAAAAATCCGTGCTCAATTTTTTTTCAGTTTTTTCAGAATAACTTAAAGGGACTCCTAAATTTTTTCCAACAATATTTAGCAAAGTTGTACCTACAATGAAACTGAACAACTTTTGTCAACATATCAATACAATCTGAACAAGTCTAGGCACCTCAGCACCTCAGCTCATAAAAATGGTAATTTTTAGCGTTAAAATTTTTCTTTTTGAAAATCATATAATCAAATACACACTTCTTTGTTGAGTTTCAGTAGCACATTGTTAAAAAAAGTAATAAATTTTTTCCAGCAATTTTTTTTTTCGAAAAAATAGACGAAATAATTTTTTTTTACTTTTTTTTTAGCAAAACTTACAATTACTAACAATTCTGCACTGATAATATTTGGTAAAGCAACAACAAAACCTTAAAATAGTAACGACTAAAATTTGCAAGACAAGGAATAGAACAATATCCAAGAAAGTAAAAAAGATCCAATAAAAGTATAGTCTAACTAGTGAAAAACGAAAATTTTTTAAGCTGCAAAGTAATCCCAATGACGTATATAGGATGCCAAGACACGTTCATATCATATTGATATGTTCACAAAAGTTGTTAGCAAAAATTTAGGAGTCCCTTTAAGTTATTCTGAAAAAAACTGAAAAAAAATTTTTTCCTTTAATTTTTGCACAAAAAAGTGCACGAAGAAATAATTTTTTTGGCATAAGATATTAGCCAGATTTTCTCAGTAGGAGCTTAGCTAAATTATTGTTTAGTGTAGCTAACGTCTATCATTAAGCCTGAACTAGCTTTTGGCTAAAAACTAATAACATCATTTTTTGAGGGTACTCTGATTTTCGAAATCTTTGGAGGCCCGTAAAAAAATAATAAAAAGTCGTAACTTTCAATTGAGGCAAAACTCGAAAAGGCCTAAAAGTGTGCTACGAAAATTTTAAAACAAACAAAGACCACAACGTATGCGCAATTTGGAATAAAATAATGCGTATACGTATGTATATAGGGACATGCATTTATCAGGTTTCAGTAATTTTATTTATATGTACATATCGTCGCGGATTCAACTAACCGACCTGACTTACATTTTTTGTAAATATGAGTTAAATCCTCTACTAGAATTTATAAGTCATAATACACATTGTCTAAAATTTTCATGACTGCAAGCATTACTTTTGTGCCTATATATGTAAGTAAAAAGATTTCTGACGCAGCCATAAGAATGAATGTATAAAACAATCATAAAATCAGCTCTTCTGTTAAATTTTTAAAATGTTAGTTAGGTCAGTTAGTTAAAACAGCGACGATATATAAAATTCCAGAGCTGTAAAAGATCAGTTTAATTATAATCACATGATTTGGCGTTAATGATAGCTAATTTTTGGATTCCATGCAATTTCGTAATTTTTTTTATGATTAAATATGATTCCATTAAAAATCGTAAATTGATTTTATGATTAAATTTAAAACCATGAAATCAATATATATATAATATAAACGATTCAAGAATTTATTTTTCAAATCAATTCTTTTACTAATTGACTACAATCTAATATTATTGATATCGATTTGATTGGCATTAGTATATGTCATGCATACCTAAAACGTTAACGCATTTATGCAACAATATTGTATGTAATAACTAAAATTTTCAATCTACTAGTCCTATGTAGCTTATTAACTTAATGATTGCAAGTTGTAAAATCAATTTTTTTCTTTTCGTTACGATTTTCCTAAATTTTTTATTTATTCCTCGACAAATTTTATTTCCAAAGTGCACATTGCACTCATATCTAATTACATTTTTAGATTGAGATTATATGTTATTTGCTATCTTAACAGAAAAAAAAGTTTGGGAAACTGAACCCCTAAAGACAGAACTTTCTACTTCTCTACTATTTATTATTATATTTGTGTGACACTTTTTAATTAAATGCAACATGTTTTTCTTGTGGCATGGTTAGTTGTTGTTATTATTATAGTTAGTTGCAGTAATTATTTTTATTATTGTTGTTGCTCTTTAACTTAAAAAAATCGATATTTATGTGATTTTCCTTGTTTTTCTTTCTTTAATTTTATAATAAGGAAATATTTATTTACATTTTGCTTCATATTTTGTGCAGTTCTATATTATTCTTTGTGCCATGAAAACTAGAGTAAAACATATTAAATTATTAAAAATTTTCTGCATTACAGCAAGACCCAGTGGGACTTTATTTTGTATAATTATTATTATTATAGTGAATAAGTAAATTTTGCAGGCCGTGTGAAAAATCAAATGCAATAATTTTTCTTTAATACTTTTGTGTACACTTGTGCTTGAAAAATATTTGAAGTAAAATATTTGAATGCTCCTGTCGTCTCCTTAACGTAGCCACAGTATTTCAATGAAATATTAGCCGTAAAGGAAGCGGCTAGAGTGCTGATTGATAGAAAGGTACAGAGTAAAGTTGGTATCTTTGTCAACAGCCAGGCAGCTCGTCTATCCCTAAGATAAAATATCACTTCATCTATTCTAGTCGGGCAGTGTAAGAGTTGGCTATATAGACTGAGTGGTCAGGCTAACCTCACTTTAATCTGGGTTCCAGCACATAGCAATTTTTTAGGTAACAAACGGGCGGATGAGCTGGCTAGAGCTGGCTCTGCTATAAGGCACAAATGCTGAATCGCTAGTCATGCCGTTTGGTTCTATTAAAAGCGGTATATTCAAGCACTATCTCTATAAGGCTGAATGCAGATGGCGCAATATAGTCATGTGCAAGATTGCTAAGAAAATGGGGACTTAAAAAGTAGGTACCGTAGGGTCAACTCGGGACTCATTGCAGTCAGGGCAGGGCACTGGGGGGTTGGTAAACATGCTAATAGTATAGGCCTGTTCTATAATGAATTCTGCCGAAGTTGTCGCGAAGAAATCCAAGAAGAAACAATCCTCCACTTTCTTTGAGAATGTCCAGCTTTGCATCTCTCGAGATACAAATTTTTAGGAAGTCATGTACTAGACGATCTTTCAGATTTATCTGGAATTGGCTTGAGTGACCTAATCAGATATCTAAACGCGACGGGTTGGATGTAGTAACGATCACCGCATCAGAATACTTAGATACGGTTCTACATAGGTTGACAACGGTGCGCGCAGTGGTCCTTTCAAAAAGAAATTATCCAGTTTCTTCTCGAATGCCTACGTGTAGTAGGCAGACACGTAATCCAACCAACTAACCAACGAAAATTTATGATATTAAAAAAAAAAATATTATCATTTTTGAATATTTAAAATAAGTTCTCCTCTTTACTTGGCCAAGACTGGGGACTTTGACTCTTATTACTTCAGTTTTTTTTAACTTTAAAAACAGATGAAATAACTTAAATGTAGCAATTAACAAAAGAAAATATATCGGTTGATCCTTAGATTTTGCTTGAGTTTATAGAATAATTAAATGTTCCGGGGTAGCCTTCAAGAAAGTTTTATCTACTAAAAATTAAATTTAAATTTATAATAAACTTAAGCCTGACTTGAATTTGATTTAAAATTAAAGAAAAATAAGCTAATTGAGAACTTAATTGTTGGAATATTTCACTGCACACTGTATATACATCTTAGATGGCCAAAGTGGCACCAGAGTGCCAAACTTGAATTGGCTTCATATACAAATGAATACACTTACACGAATACATTACTCTCGTTGGCCAGCACTGATATACATACATACGTATGCATGTGTTGTGTGTGTGTATTTTTTTTTTTAATGAGAAACATTCAAGGTGAAATTTTATTGCTCACTCGAAGAAAGTACTTTTTGTTGTGGTTAAATTTTAATCTTGATGTACATGCATAAATATAAGTACATATGTACATATATAAAATAATATTTAATTTGCTCTTGTGCACTTCAACATTAACCCAGTTTTTTGACTATTAAACACAATACAATACATTTGAGTAAATGGATTTAGTTTGGGGGAAATATAAGTTTCATAAAATATTTAAGCTATAACATAAAATTTATTAAATAAAAATATACTTGTAGCTTTCTTAAAAGAAAAGTAATTTAGGGCCATTATTACAACTTAAAGTTAGTTAAAAGTAGGATTTTATTGGACTTATAAAAACTTTATCATTTGCAAAATTTTACTTTAACTTAAAATGAGCGATAAATTATAGGCAAGTTTATCCTTCCTGGTAAGTTAAATCCAATTTGCAATAATGGAAAGCTTTTTATATGTCCGATAAAATCCTACTTTTAACTAACTTTAAGTTGTAATAATGGCCCTTAGAAAAATAAGTGCTAAAGTGAATATTTTTATCTTTTAAGCAAATTTCAAACATTCAGCCATTTTAACTATATCCTTTTAGTGTCTAATATTTGACATTAAACTTAAAACAATGATGTAAAGCATTGCAAGACACCATAAAAATCTCAAACAGATATGCATGAGTATTATATCTATCTATCACAAAATCGATCTTATTGTTGGGGAAAAGAAAGGGTTTGCAGCAGCTGCTGCAATAAAAAGAAATTAACTAACATGTTTTTGTCTCTACTGGACACGTGCAAGAGTATACAATAAAGTAGTGCCCAAACATGTACAGTAGCAAAATTCTTATAACTATATGTATTAAAGGGAGAGTAAGAGCCTATTTTACCACTTGTATTTTTCAATAAACAACAACTCTTAAATATGAATTGATATTTAAATAGAATTGCTGAAATAGGTTCTAACTGATAATATTGTGCCATAACTGTCAAAAAAAGCTTAAGGTTCATAATTTTCGAACTTAATTTTTTCACTACAATCGATTATTAGCAAGCGTATAAAATAAATTTTTGTCAAAAAGACGAGGTACAAAATAAGGTTAAAAAATGAGTGAAATATTCCCTTTTTTTGTCTGTTTACAAATATTTTTACAATAAAAAGTAATAATATGATTTGATTTGTCTAAAGTTCGTATCGCTTTGTAATCCAAATTACATGTGATAATTATTATTGAACAAATACCAGCAAAGTTAATTGTAAATACTCGGAAAAGCACTTACTTGAATGGAACAATTAGCTGTTTTTGAAGGTCACTTTACACCTTCATCATTAGCGTTCTCTTTGTTTGGTCTATTGTGTGTGGTGTCAGTTGATGTAGATTTATGCTTTTATATGCTCAGCCGTTATTGCAAATGGTATATGTTAATTGTTTTGATTAAACGTATTATAATTTGCTGAAAGCTTTTTTGTAATGAAAGCTCAATTTTACTATCTCTAAGTTTACAACAGTCTTGCCATTGTTGTTTGTTGTATGTGGCCTTTGAAAACAACTAATTGTTCCGTTCTGCCTACGTGCTTATCAGAATATTTATAATTAACTTTGATGCTATTTGTTCATTAATAATAATCATATTTAATTTGGCTTAAGTGATACGAACTTTAGCTAAATCAAATCATAAACATAGAAACAAATGAAGTTCGAAGAATAATAATAAAACTAACTAAAATTTAATAATTTCAACTCGAAACTGAAACATTGAGCTACATATATATTTTCTTATTATATAATAATATGATAATTTGTGCACACAGATGGATTTGTGCACGTCTTTATATTCTACATTTTCCCCATACGGTTTATATTTATTCATATTATGACCATAATTTGTTTTAACAATGTCGTCTTAGCTGATGCCACAAGTAAATTAAATAAAGAGTGTCCCAGAATTTGCGGTAAGTGTTGAAAAACTAACAATATTTGACTACTGCACAGTGGTGGCTAAGGCAGGAAGTATTAATAAATTAAAAAAAAGTTCAGCTTGTAGAAACAATAATTTCTTAGGCACCCTATTGCTGTTAAAACAGAGATAAGGAGTCCCAAATTACGAAAACACTTACAAGCTTGTTTTTTTTTAGAAATAATTCTAAAAAAATATTTAAAATATTTATTTGTTGAGGGCTTAGCATGGCTAGATGCATTTCGTTGCAGCTAAGCAGCACCTCAATAGACTTCAACTTCGTGCTAGATCATCAACAAATAAATATATTAAATTCGTATTAATTTTTACACTCGTTAAGCCTAGACGCATTTTACACTGTGCCTTTTCTGCTTGCCCGTGTAGGCAGAAGCTTGCGGGGTAGAACAAAAGGCACAAAATGAAAATTCGAGAGGATTTATGACATTTCTCTTTACCTTTTTCGTACTCTCAGCATTAAACGTGTATATAAATGTCAAAAAGGCATGAATAAAAAATGTTTAATGTATATGTGTATTACTTTTCGTAGGGGCTTTAAAAGAAAATTATCAATACAAGGCAGGCTAAAAAGGCATTATGTGAAATGGCTCCTAGTACTCTGTTCAACATTTCACGTGAAATACTGCCAAAGTACATATACAAAAAATTGGCAAGAATTGTTCATTTAAAAATGTTGCAGAAATAGTACTCTGTTTATCTTGGGAACAACATTTGAAATGCATCTTCAACATTTTAAGTTTTCATGCGAAACAAGTAGAGTGCTACTTGTTTCGTATGGAATTTACAACAAACACGTGGGATGTTTCTATAAACAGAAGAAATTGTAGCATAGTTTTAGGCGTTAGTAAATATTGTTTACATGTTAAATTTTTCGTAGCAATTATTTGAATATATGAATAGAGTACTATGCTTTAAATAAAACTTAAGTATTGCAAAAGAAAATTATACCGAAATCATTTTATTTGTCCTTTATTGTTTTTGAGTTCTCCTTATCTAAAGTTTTAGCATTATTATGAATAGTTATGTATGTTAGCTTAAATTTTGTGTCCCCCTTTAGTGGTGCCATTAGCTTTTTAACCAAATATATCAGCAATACCCTCATTTTATATTGTCCCATGAAAAAAAATATCTAAAGCTCATTTACTTCAATAACATCATAACTCAAAAAAATTTTTTTAACACAAAAAATTTGACATATCGTATTTAATATTTTAATTAAATGTTCCTACAAATACTTTGTACAATTATTTCTAAAGAGAAAAAATTTTTCTTTTATACCTCCATGTACTAGTCTTCTATAAAACTAGTTCTTTTGAGTTATGCCATTGTTGTAGTAAATGACCGGTATGTCAAAAAAAAAAAAAAAAAAAAATAATATGAAATGTACTGCTCATATTTATGAGGTAAACGTGTGCTGTAATCTACAAAAAAGGTTACATTTAATATTACTAGCACAATGTGTGAAATGCTGTGTTGTGCTGCGCTTACAAATCGTGTTTTTTCGGATAAGATTTTATTTTTATGTGTGTTTTGCTTGTGTATTGTGTTCTGTTTCATTTAGCAACAGAAACTAAATCATTTGGAAACACCAAATGAATTGAGACGAATAAAATTTGCAAGTCAATGGTTGTAAATGAGAGCAAAAATATTAAGTTAACTGACCATAAAGTCCCACAGTTCCATCAATATTTTTTTTGTCGGCTGCTATCAAAATGCATAAGGATATGTGTATGCATATATATGTATATATATATTCCTGTGTATTTTTGTAAAATTATTTGTGTTTATGTATGGTAAAATGATTAATTATGTAGTGGAAAAGTGCTAACGCAATTACACACACCCACATAATGACTTTGGAGAAACTTTTCAAAGAAAATAATTATATTAAGAGCTGCAAACAGTCAAAGTAATTTGCATAATAGCATTAGCTTGAAACTTGAAAATAAATTTAAATATAAACTAAACAAATTTATTCCTATATTTATATTTGATCAGGCAAAGGTTCGTATCGCTTTTCAAGCGATAATTATTAATGAACAAATAGCTCCAAAGTTAATTGTAAATATTCTGACAAACACTTAGTTAAACGGAACAACTGGCTGTTTTCCAAGTCCATTAAACCTTCATCATAAGCGTTCTTTTGTGTTTGGTCCACTGAGTGTGGTGTCAGTTGATGTAGATTTCCGCTTTTTTCCGCAATTTTTATGCAAATGGAATGTGTAAATTCTTTTGATTCATCGTATTTCAATTTGCTGAAAGCTTTTTTTTTATTATTACGAAAAATTTTGTAAAACATTTAACATCTTTGGTTTTATTATTTCCAGATCATACTCCTGCTTTTGATAACTAAAAACAGACTACAACAACAAATCACATAAAAATTAAAAACCACTGCAGACTGAGAAGCAGAGAAGGAAGTCGAGGTAAATAATTAGTGGTGACCAGCAACGGTGCGTTGAGAGAATTTTCAGCGGTTGAAATAAGCAATTATGAAAATTTACAGAAAAAAATTTAAATTGAAATTGAAAATCAATTTTAATGATTTTTTCTCCCAAATAGTACGATTTTGGTAGAAAAATTCCGGCTGGTTTTGAGCCGATAGCAGTTGTTACAATCGGCGGTGGTGGTGCGCCGACGGCTTCGAGCCAATCGAATTGTTTCTCTGCTGAGAAGTGCAAATGCTTACAACGCTAAGACAGATGAGTTTCTTGTTTTTTTCTTAAAATATTAAAACAAATAAACTCTGGAGCTGGCACAATTTCAAAGCAGAAGCGCCGCCTTAAAAACTGAGGCCAAACACAAAAATTATGTTCACAAT
The DNA here is from genome assembly GCA_949987645.1 of Tachina grossa. Lineage (NCBI taxonomy): Eukaryota > Metazoa > Arthropoda > Insecta > Diptera > Tachinidae > Tachina > Tachina grossa. The sequence goes on from OX465274.1 coordinate 212,223,485, forward strand.
GAACCAAAGTGAGTTACTATTCTACAGTGAAGGCAAATACTTTACTTTGCAATCTTATATTATCATGATGATATAAATTTTATTTAAGGCCCAATAGTTAAAATCAGAATATTATTAGAAAGTAACTGCTGATCTAGAAGGGCGGTGCGAAAACTACCCGGCCCAACAAAAAAAAAAAAAAAAAAAACCCAAAAAGTTGTATATAATTTTATTTATATCTCAATATAGAGGCATGTCACAGATTCCAATCAAAATGGTTTTAATTCCATATTTGCAATTCCGATCGATTTTTTTTGAGATTATTCAGACTCCTAACGATACTGTTTATTCCAAAAATTATAAAATCTCTTTTTCTCAAATAATGCACAAGGCATGACAAAACAAAAAATATTTATGATTTAATTAGGCGAATATTCGTAGCGCTCTGTGAGCCAAATTACATTTGACAATTTTTAAGAAAAAAAAATATGTGTATAATTAGTAAGGAACAAACGATAATGGCAAGATTGTTGCAAGTTTAGAGATGGTAAAATGGAGCTTTCATTACAAAACTAGCTTTCAGCAAATTCTAATACGATGAATCAAAAACTATTCACATATTCCATTTGCAATAAAGGCTAAGTAACGGGTGTTTTTTTAGAGGTATAGAACTTTGAATTGAAATAAAACACAAGAAAATCGTTTTAATGTCCATTAATTTGGCTTTATTGGAAGGATAATTTTATGCCATTAATGTTAAAATATAACTTTGGGCATGTGGCCGCCGCGGCTGGCTCGAATAAAGCCAATTCTACAGGTCCAATTTTCAACCACTTTTTCGAGCATATGGGGCCGTATGTTGGCAATAACGCCACGAATGTTGGCTTCCAAGTCCCCTAACGTTTCTGGTTTGTTGGCGTAGACGAGCGACTTCACATATCCTTAAAGAAAATAATCCAATGGTGTCAAATCACACGATCTTGGTGGCCAATTGACAGGTCCATTCCGCGAAATTATGCGCTCATCGAATGTTTCCTTCAATAAATCGATTGTGACGTGCGCTGTGTGGCATGTAGCGCCGTCTTGTTGGAACCACAACTCATCCACATTCATGCCATCCAATTCGGGAACAAAATAGTCGGTTATCATGGCTCTATACCGGTCTCCATTAACGAATCGATTCATTCGGGTCCTCTTCAACACTTTGCTCTACAGCGGCAATTGTTTCTTCGGTGCGCACTGTTCGACGTCTCTGCAGATGCGTATTATCACATAGAGTAAACGTAGTGCGAAAACGATCCATGGTTAACCGAATTAATTGCTCTGATGGACGATTATGTCGACCATAAAATGGACGGAGCTTGCGGTAAACTTCGCGAACTGAACCATTATTTTCGAAATAAATTTGCACGATTTGCAAGCGTTGTTCTTTTGTCAACCTATTTATGATGAAATGGCAAACTAAACTAAATATTAATCACTTGACAGCTGACAAAATGGCCGCCAGTTAAAAAAGTGATGCCAACTTAAAGTTCTATACCTCAATAAAAAACATCCATTATATAAAGCAGAAATCTACATCAATTGACAGCACACACAGTGGGCCAAACACAAAAGAACGCTGATGAAAAGGGTGTAGTGACCTTTGAAAACACCTAGTTGTTCTGTTCTACTAGTGTTTGTCCGAATATTTACAATTAACTTTGGTGTTATTTGTTCATTTATAATTATTACATGTAATTTGGCTATATATAAGCGATACGAACTTTAGTCCAATCAAATTAAAAATATAAGGTTCGAACATTAATAATTAAACTAAAAAAACATGATTGGTTAACAAACAGCAGAACAAAAACTTAACAAACAAAAAATATTGTTGCAATACTTCTATTAAAAATACATCAGTTTGTTTTGTTTGACTCAACAAGCTTAAGAAATCAAAATGCTTACATACAAATATTCACTAAATGCTTAATAACTCAATGTAATAATTACAAGTAATCAAATATACCATTTTGACTTTCAGCCAGCTTATAGAAAGCGGCCAAATTGAAGCGTGACGTGCCGATATATGTTAAGTTTTTCGTTTTTTAAAGACTGGACTTTCAGAAATGAAACCACTTTTGATTGGGATTGCATAACCTTCTTTTAGCACTATACGAGCTGCCTATCAGCTTAAAATAACCAAACTCCCCCAGAGCATAATCTAGCTCGGCTGTGATATTCAGGCCTCTCACAGAAATCTATTGAAATTGTTTAAATTGTGAATTTTGATTTCCATCGATTGTGTTTTACCTTCTACAAAATTTTGATTGATTTTTTTCATTTCCAAAAAGCGGCAATTTGTGTTTTCAGTTAAAATGTGGCACAATTGCGCAATACAAAATAAAAAACACATGGTTATTAGAAGACCAACACAAAATACCAAACGTACATCTATTGCAGCCGATTGTCAGCTGTCCTTACCCCATCTGTCAAACTCCATATAAAAAAGCATTCAATCTTAACTCGAACTGTTAAAATACATATACAAATTGGTTTACCTTGGCTTACGTGGCTGCCTTCTTCACGTATGCATTCAAGTAGAATCTAGATGATTCTTTTTTGAAACCAAATAAAAATAAAAATAATCCTACAAAAAATTTGTATGTATGTTGTTTTAATGATAAGACCACTGTATGTTTTCAATTAGATTTTTGTACTTTCATATACATTAAATGACAATTCCAAGAATAAAATTTAAAATGCTTTCATTTCGAGCAAATTCTTTGTTTTTCGTTTTTCGAGGAACCTAATTATGTAATTCAAATCAATTTTGATCAAATTTGGCTTCTGTGAGAGGCCTGACTGATCGAAATGAATCCTTCCAAAATAAAGTATTCAATTATATAGCGGATACCTATTTTTGACATTATTAAAAGTTCACTGAGGTCACTTATTTGTGAGGGTTCAAATAAATGTTAAAATAAATGTTAAAACATCCCAGCAAAAAATTTGGATTTGGAATTAAATATTTTTGGTGGAAGCATTTCCCTACTGGATTACCAATTTAATGATTTTTAACAAGGCGTGAGACTAAAATAATCGATTCTTTGAAAAGTACTTACTTTTTATATTTGACAACATATTCACGTAATCTATTAAATCTAATATAATCATTCTCCTCATTTATCAACCTGTACAGTATCTTTTTAAGTTTTATGTAATGTGCTTTATAAGCGAGTAATGAAATTTGGTAATCAAAAAAGTAAGTCGTTATATGGCAAGTAGTTCTAATGGTAATGTGTAATTTTTTGCTGGGATGTTATACATGACATGTTGTTTACATCTGACATGTTAACTTTTCAATTCAGATGTAATTCTGGGGTCTAATCGTCGCTTTCGATAACGAGCTGATTCGATCAGGTTTTTTCAGCTTGAGATTATTGCATTTGATATCAAACCATATTATTACATTGTTCAATAGCGAAGGCCACAATCTCAAACTGAAAAACGCGATCGAATCAGCTCGTTATCGTAAGCGACGATTTGACTCCTGAATTTTTGTCAAAAGTTTTGTTTACAGAAGGTTTATAACATTCGGTCACCAACCTATATGTTAAAGCTTCTGACACAGTCTCTGTTTTTTTTCTCTCTCTCCGTCTCTGCAAGAGCCTATTTAGATCAAGGGTGGCTTAGCTGCGACACGTTGCTTGCGAGTCGTGTTTGTAGGAGTGAAGTGAAGAGGAGCTTGCGGGGTAGCAAAAGTCACACGTGCTTGGAAATGAAGCGATAATTTTAACTTTTCTATCTCACATATTTCTTTCTCTCGTATTTTTTTATGATATGTACAAGTAGTGTTGCCAGTTAGAAGAATTTTTTATAACATGCATGAAAAAAATCATTAAAATATAAAAATTATAAAGAAATAAACTAAGGAGAGAAAAGGAATTATTGTATTTTAGTTAATTAAAAAGAAAATAAATAAAAATATATGGACAAATTAATTATACATTACCCAAACAAACAATTAGTTCCTTTACGGCAACACTGTTAAGAATGAATGAATAAAAAGCATTGATTAAATTAATATTGCGACAAAAAACTCTTCAAGTAAACGCGCGTGGATTTAAGAAGCGACTCCAAAAGAGAACGTAAGCATTGTCGCAGCTACACCCAGAGAAAAAAACAGCTTAAAATCAGTAAAACCTATATTGAATTAATAAAAAGCATTAACGAAAGTCCGGTCATGTTGAAATTTCTTATTTCAATATCGAAAAATATTAATTTACAGTATTACCCCCAGTTTGTGTAAAACGTTTGAGTTAAAAATCTTAGCGTTTGTGTAATAGACTAAAGGAAACTTGTACAACTTTTCTTTAATCTATTACAGAAACGCTAAGATTTCTAACTCAAACGTCTTACACAAGCAGGGGGTTAATTTAATAATTTTATTTATTTTTAAGAATCTCAATAAACATTTACAATTGTATTGAAAATTATTGAATTAAAATGACGCGTTCTTATATTTAAGTTGCAACTTTTCCCTGAGTGTAGGTCACCCTTCATCTAAAATGGTGTTGCCGCCAAAAAAGTTTTTCATTGCGCCGCAAACAAGTTCAGCCATTTTTTAGAGTTTAGTTAATATATAGTAATGCAATGCTATTTGTATTTTATATTCATAATTTTACTATTAAATAGTTAAAAAACATATACGAGTATATGTATTATTGTGTTGTAACATATCAACTTCAGCCGGCTAATGCTTTCGTCAATAGTGAACCGCCGTTGCTTGTTTTCTCATGACAAAGATTTCTGGCTAAATATTTTTTTTTTGGTAATAAACACAGCTGGTGTCAGAAGGTTTGTCAGAAGAAAATAGAGCATGCTTTAATTGAAATTTGAAGTTGCCATATTTACTGCTGAAGATATGGTAACGCCGACAGCAGCTGTGTATTAGAAATAAAAAAATTAAACTCTAGCACAAAGCAATCGAAAGTATTGCAAAGCAGAAAGAAATACAAAAGAAAAAAATTCCCTATAATGTTTTCAACTGCACAAATAAAAACTGAAAGTAAACCACTGCAGTGTGATTATAATATCAAAGTTATAAAACTTATAGTACATGTGTATATGGAAAAACGTTAAAGCTCGGTCAGCTTAAAGTTCACTTTAGCTAAACCTGAGTTTAATTATAAGTACTACTTGTAACAATATTCCTTGCAAGCAATAATCATTTCCTGTGAGTGCACAGACTGCACAAAATCGATTTTTCTATATTGAGCTTATTGTTTACATTTAAAATTTTGACTTTTCAGAAGTTGTCTCTTCAACACTCAACAGGTTACTTATAAAAACTACAGCCACTACCAGCATAAGTGTATTGTATTGCCAAGATAGTAAATCCAAACTCAATTTTCTTTTTATTAGAGTACCTTAATTTTCTAGCTGACACTGTTAGCATGGAAAGTGTATTTTCAGTGGGGAAAAAAAATTCAAAGAATTTTTAGTTAGTTTTTCGTGTTTCTGCAGTAACAGATTAAATAGCACTTATTATGATAGTGTAGTTTTTGCGAGTATAAAATGTGGGTTAGTTAAAAGTATGTACAGTAAGAAAAAAGTGAAAAGAGAAATAGCAAAAAAAAACAAGTTAAGTTAAAAAAGAAATCAACATACCTGGTGTAAATTAAGCAGCAATGTTTAATTTGAAATATGATTTATGTAGAGAATGACTTTTTACACGTCACTGCTTTTTTTTTGCTGTTCTTATTCATTTGCATGTGTATTTTCAAACATTTTGACACGCTTTAAGTGTGAGGCGAGAGATGCTTAGATTTTCATAAAATCTAACACAATCAAACACTAGGTAAGTGAGTAGTAGACAGTATGTATTTTTGCTATGTTTTATTTTTAATTTGTTTTTTAGATATACACACATAAGTATGTCGTAAAGGTGAAGGTGGATTTAATCCAGCACAAATGTGCAGCACATACACTTAAATTAATACACGCACTGGCCGAAGGACTCAGATGTTGCTTAAGAGTATGTTTTACGTTTAAAATTTGTTTGTGTGTAAAACACTTTTAATTTTGAGGGGTTCCTTTAACTGTTTTGGCTTGCGGTGGGGTTAATTTTCAGGTTGTTGCTGCCTTATATGCGTTTACTGGGCTAGCGAATCGGAATAAGGTACTGTGTAGTAGCAGATGTAGTTTTTTTCAAGTCTTAATAATGTTTATTTGTGTGTGTCTTAATTGCATGAACTATAAATATAGTCTTGAGTGTTGCACGACAGCCAACTTACGAAACGGCGGGTATTTTCTTCACTTACAGCAAGTCCTTGAAACAATATGCTAACAGTGCACATATGTACATACATACACAACTAGATAGAATTCATATATTTAGTTTGCTCGTTTTTAAGAAATGTTATTTACACTTGTATATTCGGTTAATTACAGACACACAAGTTGACCAACACAATTAACACTTTAATTTAAATGCAAACATTTATATACATACATACATACATACATATATATGTATGTATGTACGTTCTATGTATGTGTGTATGTACAAAGCTATATTAAATTAGTATTTCCAGCAGTATACACAATTCAAATTTGTTAATTAAAATTATATTTGATTTTATACTACCACCCAAACTCACATATTTAAAAATCAGTTTTATTAATATTTTGTGTGTGTAAGTTGCACGTTAATAAACACATGTAGTAAAAGTACTAAAACAATTTTACTTTCGCCACTCTTTTCAAACAATTTACTACTTTAACACTTCACTACACGCACGAACACATACATGCACATGTTCATGTGCCTCAATACAAATGAGCTATTGTACACTCACACACACACACACACACACGCACACTCGCAAATGCACATATGAACATTCTCTCTCTTTCCTATTTCTCTTTTACTTTGGTTCTTCTTCAACACTCTTTTTGGCCTTTTCTTCGTCTGGCCGTAAAAAAAAGAAATGGAATTTCATCAGCAACAAACAATTATTAAATTCTTTTCCTAATATTTTTGTTTTACACTGCTATTCTTATTTGTATATTTAATATAGCATATCTTTAGGCTTTTCTATATAATTTCTAAAGCAGTCGTATATTTCTATCACTTGTTTCAATTTCTTTATTCATTTTTTTTAAACATTTTAGTTATTATTAGTAAATCACCTTTTTATATATATTTTATCATAAATAAAACCTGAAACCCTTCGATGATTTTCTCTAAAAGCGTACTGTACCGTTTAGATTGTATGTTTGGTTATAAATTTCTCTTGACTTTTCAATGTGGTGAAATGTACTGCCAACCATGTCCTCAAGTGGTGAATATTGTGCTGAGAATCTTTCTATGGTGGTGGTGTAGGATATAATTTTTTGCTTTTGTAAGAAAAGAGTTTGCGCATTCTGTCGTTGTTGGTGGGAGACAAAGTTAGTCAGGAGTAATTTGCAGTCGGTGGTATTATGAAAGCTGTTGAGAAAAATTGATTAAAAAATAAAAAAAGCAAAAATACACTGCATGAATTTCTAAGTCCATAAGTAAGAAACCTTAGAGAAATAAATACATCAATTAATTAACTCTCTTTTTTTAAATAATAAAAACATCTTGTTTTTTGGGAAAAAACCTAAAATTATGTGGTAAGAAGGAAAAAGTGCTGCAGTCATATTTTACTATTTTATAGGATAGTATTTTTAAGATTTCAAGTCGATTTTTAGAAATTTATTTATTTTAAAACACTGTGTGTAATTTTTTAAGTCATGGAAATATAACCATATACAGACACCACTAGGTGATAAAAGACCAAAAAAAAAAGACCCGTCACTCCCAGGTTTTTTACTCTTTGAGGCAAAATTAAAGCTCTTGTCATAAAGAACAAAAATTGTGAAAATATAAAATCAAAAAATTTAATTTTCAACATCAAAATCGCAAAAATTTAAACAAAATTCGATTTTTTTTTAAATTTTTTCCTTTATAGGTAGCAAAACTTTCAAAATTTAAGGAAACAATCAACTACAAAAATGTACCGAAGATCTAAATAAACAACTTTTGGAATCATATAAGAGCTTCCTAGGAATGATTCTTAACACCGTTTAGGTAGCGCTTACGTACCGCAAAAGTGAAAAATTTCCAGAAAAATTTTTAATTTCAATTAAGGACGTGTGCCAAACGTTATCAAAGTACTACCGTAAATAAGTTTTTGACACTTCTGAGATGAATAAAACTTCACTAGCCCTTGGGGCTAGTAGAATTTTTGACATAACAGATAAATTTTTGACAAGCAGCAAATAAGAAGCCTGGTATTATAAAAGGTAAAACCACCGCCGTCGCTTTTGAAAATGCGAGCCTTCACCCAATACATAGATTTTTACTACTCTTAAATGTAGTTAGACTGTGAAAAGTGCATTATTCATTTTAATTTGCAAGCAATTTTACTTATAATAATATTATAAAAGTTTTTGTTACAAGAATATTGTTTACAAAAAAAAATGTTCGGTTAAAAAATTGTTCGTAGCCGGCGGCCTGTAGTCAAATGTTTTTGCTTCACCGCCGCAGCAATGTTTTCATTAGCTTCTTTCTATGGTAAAGCGAATTTGTCAAAATTTTAAATTGTCAATAGAGATATCACTTAGCGCAGCAGAAAAATTAAATTTTTTCCCCACAGGCAATTACCAAAGTGCTTTTGGTGTTAAAGGAAAAGTTCCAAATCAATTTTTTAAACAGGCACCATAAAAAACTAGCCCACCTTGACGGCGGTACTAGTTTGAAAACAATTATTTGAGTGAAAAGTAGCGACCTTATAAAACATATGTTTTACTTTTCATGACACCATATTGTTTAGAATTTCTTTATTTGTGTTGTTTCAGTCCAAGAAATATTAAGGACGAGCTAAATTTTACTCTGAAATAGTCTGCTGCTTCGATTGCGACTATAAAATATTGACTCGCAGAGTTTATACGAATCCGTACAAATTGGCATTTTGAATATTAGAGTGGTCGACCAATTAAGGTCTCCACGCCAATCCTTACTATTTTATTGCATGATCGTCACCTAAGGGTGCATGAGTTAGCTGAAATGGGAAGAGTTTCAACATCTTTGCATAATAAATATGAGAAACTGTCTCCAAAATAAATGATACGTTGGCTCACCATAGAAAAAAAACAGCATCGTGGACACGTTTCAATAGAGTGTTAAGTAACGTTTGATCGTAATAAGTACTTGTTTTTGTGACAACTCATAACCAAAAGAAAGTTATGGGTCCACCACTACACACCTGAGACACGGAAACAGTCAAAGCAGTTGACTGGAATGGGATAACCATGGACAAATAAGGCGAAGAAGCAGTATGCTAGTTATACAATGTTAAAGTGATGATATTAAAGAAAAAGGCAGAATTTGACAAAAACGAAAATGTTGTTTCATTAAAAAAATTTACCCGTTCATTCACCCACTTTTCTGATGGCCGAAATCGAAGAATTAAACTTTCAAAACCTTTCTCACGCACCGTGCTTGTCAAGTTTAGTTTTTTTTGATTATATTCTTTTTCTTAATTTTAAAAAACTGGTTTGACAGTAAAAGATTTACCAACAAGGAAGAGGCGAAGTTTGTGGTTGTTGGCTATTTTTAGGAGCATGACAGGTCTTACTATAAACATTGTATCGGTATTGAATATCGCTGGGAAAAGTGTATTAAGCCATTCTTCAGTTTCTTCCTCTTCAGAACAATCTCAGTTGAAATCAATAATTTCTTAAAGTTCTGCTTGTGCTAGGCCTCTTGGAACCATCTAAATAAGAATATTTATGGGAAAAAATAAGAATTTTAAATTACCATAACCGACCAATGATACCCGGTTATAGCTATGCTGCATAGTTATTATTAAACAAATTTCATGTGTGAAATAACAATGCAATAAAATTATATTCTATCATGATGTCAAATTCTCTGCAAATATTTCAAAACGTTTCCATTTAATTATTTCCTAACTCCTGTATCGCAAAATAAATAGCATAGCTATAAACATTGTTGTAAAAAGACTAAAAACTTTTTTAAAGATTTTTTTCTTTTAAATAAATTATATGCTTCACTGGGTAATTTTTAAAATTGCAATAAAATAGTTATTTTGAAGGTTTATATACTTTTTACAATTACACTTTTTTCACTCTAGAACAGCTACGTCTAAGCCATATGTGCAATATGCAAGCTTGTGCAAAATAGCTTTTGTGCTTTCGCACCGACGAGAGTACAATATCCCCAACAATAACACAACTGACAACAATGTTTGCTCTTACTTTGCAAAGAAACAAGATCAAATTTAGGAGCTTTCAAAGCTGTTTACCTCAAATGCAAATATCAGTGTATGTGTGTTTGGACATAACTGCCAAAGAAATAAGACCTACTGAATGAAAACCAAAAAAGCTTGCAACAAAAAAAGTAGCTTTAAGCTACTTTTATACAAAGCATAAAGCTACATAATGCAATAACATATTAAAATATATTCAGTAAAGTGCGACTTCTCGCACACGAAGGATTCCGTACGGACACTAGATATTTAATACCATGCGACGTTTAGCCTATAATATAATATATATGTTTGGCATTTTTATTCGTTTTTGGAGTTTTTCCCGTTTTTGACGTTTTGGCGTTACATTTGTCGTTTTTGGCTTTTTTAGTTTCAGCAATTTTTTTAGTTGTGGAATTTTTTCGTTAAGGCAATATTTTTCGGTTTTTGGCGTCTTTTTCATTTTGACGATTTTTTTCATTTTGGCGATTTTTTTTATTATGGCAATTTTTTCGATTTTTGGCGATTTCTTTTAGTTTTAGAGCTTTTTTTATTTTGGGGCTTTTTCATATAAATTTAGTTTTGTAAACCTTAAGTAAATCAAAATTATTTTGTTATGGATATATCAGTAAGTATTTTGAAAATATGCGTTTTATACAAATTTTTGTTTCAGTGTTTATTTTCTGATTACCTGTTTTCACACGGAGCAACTGACAGAAAGACAAACGTAAAAGAAAATGCCAAAATATGTACGTCATTTTTTTTCTTAACGTTATATTGTCAAAGGAAAAAGGTGAATTTTGCTCCAAAGAAACAATCTCTTTTTGGACCAAATTTTCTCGTGCTAATTTAAAGACAACGACCGACCTTATGCGATGAGCAACAGTTTTGTACAATCAACCACATGAAACAAGCAACACAATCTGTCCAACAAGTAAAAAAAAAACAAGAAGAAAAGGAAAAAAAAGAAAACAACAAAATACAATCAAATAGTGTGTCATACACCATTTTATACTCTCTATGTGGTGTATTTTATTGTACTTTCAACAAAGAATGACGTAGTCAATAGTAAAATGTTTGTGAGAGAATTTAATTTTATATTCACCAAGGAACACTTTTTTATTGTATTCGTATATTTAATTATGATTCTGCCATACACACAGAATTATTGTGTGTAATTTTTGCAACTTACATACAATACTAGTTTCATTTGTTGCCATCCTGCCACATGTTTTCAAATGCCTTTGTGTTGTTATTTTTATTCCTCTTTGACAAAGGAAAACTGTTGCTCGAACTGATGAGAGTGTGTTAGTTAGTGCGAATACTTGTCTCTGTATTAATGTGTGTCTTGTTGCTTTGGTTAGTTATTTTTTTTATTATGCTAAAATGGGAGAATAAAATTTTATTCACTTTAGAAAAACAACACTTCATATAAACTGTCTGTATATTTTTTTGGACAGAATAATAGTTTCATTTATGAGACGAGAGCATAGTTTTGGGATTTCGTATTTTTTTGCATTGAGTAAATAATCATAATACACTGTATACAGTGACTTGATGGGTCGAATTGGAATTGGATAAGGAAAATATTAAACGAATGAAGGTGTTGGTAGACCTAAAAGCAGCCACTAATGATGCTTAATTATAATGGCTTTGTGACGCCTCACCCAAATCAGTTTCAAAAGGATATATACCCTATAGGAACTCAAACCCATTTGTAAGTAACTTCAAACTGGTTTTTTAATAACCACATCTGGTTGGTTCAGTGACTTTTTTCTTTGTAACCGACTCACTATTTTAACATAGGCATGTCATAGGCGGTAGTCAATTGGCCATCTCTGCATGACTTTTTAATTGACTACTAACTACTTATTTTCCAACCAATTTGTAGTTAGCAAAAAAAGATATACATATGTATATTTACATGATATACATATATTATATACTATACAGATATATGTATGTATATATTCATATATATCTATGTAAATATATGTACAATGTACATATATATAAATATTTATTTTTACTATATTCACTAAAAATAAAAAATACGTACATACATACATCCATACATACGAACCGCTCATAGAAAATATTATGATATAAATATAGAAGGTACTTCCCAAGGCACATTCACCAAGTAGTAGCGGAAACGCAGCTGAGCTATTTTTTTCTTTAAATTATAGTTCATTCGAAGCTTCAAAAATTGTTTACGAGAGAGAAATTAAAAAAAAAAATGTTAAAAAATTTTCAATGTGAAAAATATTTTATTAAAAAAATTCTTTTGAAACATATTTCAAAATATGAAAAAACTATTAAAAAATTGTGAAAAGTGCCTAAATGTTGCAAATTTTGTTAGTGGTAGCTGCCGTGAAGAAATTTTTTCAAATTTATGTGAATAATTTTCATTATTATTATTTTACAACAAATTCTATTTTTGATATTTTGGATCAACTAAAAGCCATGTTGTTTTTTTTCATTGGTCTTGTAATCCTGATATTACCTGGAAATAAATGTGCCCTGGTACTTCCATTCTCTCTTTGTTTTTAAAAATAAGTATTTTTGAAGTTTGTTTTTCGAGAGAAATAAAGAAAAATGTTCCCATATAATACAAAATTTAAGTCTTCCCCCAGAAATTTTTTTACAAAAATGTGTAATTATCTTAAAAAAAATTTGGGAATAAATAAAGTTATATACATAACTACATATCTGTGAAGTTTAAAAAGTGATTATGTAATAACTTATCTCACATTTTTAAGTTTTCTGCTTAATACAAATATTTAAACTATATTTTTATCTAAATTTGGCATTGAGAAGCCAAATTGATTGATGATTTGGATTATTTGACAACGCATTTTCATTAAGTTTAACAAATATTAATTGATAGTGCATTCTGTTTAATCTACATAATATGTTTATTGTTGATTGTAAAATCCTTTTCTAAAAAAATTGGTTTAATAACCGGTCAGATCTTTTGGCAGGTCTATTTCACTGATCTTATAGGCTCTTAGCCACTGTTGGCGAACACCAGGAAATGAAGGGAATTTAAAAAATGCTGCACTCTTATTTATTTACATATGCCCTAATTTAGTAAGATTTAGGACGTTTTTTTGTTTGAAAATAATTTTCTTGTTTTTGAATTCTCTAAATTATTTTCTTCAAAAATGGTTGTTTTCTTTCATAACGAAAAACTTAAATATTATTACCATATTTTTAAAACATAAAAATAATATTAAATTATTATACAAAAGTTTGAAAAATATATGAAAAAATATGTGTTGGATATAATGTTTTGAACAAAATCATAAAGCAAATACGCGAACCTTCTAGCATAGACAATAAATAAGAATTGTATTAAAGAATCTGCGGCTTTGTTTCGTCCATAGACAAGACGATGCAAACGTCGAACAGAATTTGGGCACTATTGTTTAATTTATACATTCTGTATTTTATAAAAACAATTTTTAAATAACTTTTGAATAAAAATTCCAAACAAACAGGAAACAGAGGGGGAAATATTAAATTAATACGGTAGCACGATTTTACCGGAAACTTCAAAATACTTATACTTGTCAGATGGTGGATGTCAAGAAAAAATGAGAGAATGGAAGTACCTTCTATATTTATATCATGGAAAATATTATACATATTAAGTATTGAAAAATATTAGTTTTTTTTCAACATTTGACATTTGATTTCATGACATGCTTCTTTTGTTTTTTGATTTCCTTTTCATTTACTTATTTTGCTTTTATTTATTTCTTACGTGTGCTTTTATTCAATATGTTTGGTTGATATCTGCATGAGATTTAAACCAATTTGTAGTCACTTGCAAAATAATTAATTTATAAACTAGTGTTTTTTGTCAACTGATTATTTTATTTACTACAGGGTAGTGTTTCAGTGACATACATATCTATACATTTAGATACATACATATGTAATAAAAATTTAGTTAGAAGAATTTTTGATAAAATACTACACATATGTAATTAAAAAGATAATTTAGTAGCAAATAACTATAAGCTGTTGAAATGAAAATAACCTTATGCGACATTTATACCTGCACAATATTTAGTAGATTTTAATTGAAATCTTTATTAAAATCTATGCCGTTCACACCAAATTGTTTTGACATTTATCAAGACTTCATATTGTTACGGTTTTCTCTCTTTAAAAACGCTTTTCCGTAGACTCGAAGATTTGCAAATGAATACGAGACCCAGTGTAGTGATTAGGGTGAAGAATGATACAAGTTTTATTTACAAATACACTTAAACTAAACTAATCAAGAGCTTAAATACACAAATACAACTTAAACTACTGAATTATACACAAATATTCACAACTGGTTACACTACACCTTACTCGCTGTTGTATACACACGTCTCATACAACTGACTGCACTGGCTTTGTAGTAAAACTTCCTCGTGGTTATTTTTCACACACAAGACTTATTCTGTTGATGCTCACTGTTTATACAACACCACGGACTGTGCCTTTGCTAACTTACTTCTTATCGTTATTATCCACCGCACGAGGTCTTTACCTTCAACGATGCTCACTCGACTAATTTCTGATTAGCACTGTCTCCCTCTCGCACAGGGTACCTATTTTTTTTACACCAGGAACCGGTTCTAGAATGTTTGTTACTGCATAGCGATGTTGTTTTTAGGCAAAAATCGCCATCTATGTTCTTTTTTACTATTGGTAGCCAGGTGATCAAACTGTCTTCTAACGCTATCCGGAAACTTCATGTCAATGTTTCCAGATGTTTGTACATAATTCAATTGGCCGTTATTTTGAATTTCAAAGTTACTAAATAAACGACTTTTATGTTGGCAATGGTGTGTCACTGGTAATGCAGGGTTGTTACCATATGTGTTTGTGCTCGTATGCGTATGTGTATACGTGTGTAGCTATGTTTACAATTATTGTTGCTGCTATAGTGATTGCACGTGAATATGTGTGTACGTTTATTTCTTTAGTTAAATACTTCTAGATAGTTTCTTGCATTGACTTTGTAGGAATATTTTCGCGTAATACTTGCATTAACCCTATTGGAATATTTTTGTATAACGCTGCATTAACCTTGTAGACGGCCATTTCCATAACAATATCCAAAGCAATAACCGTTGACAAAAAAATTTCCTAAGCTACAACCAAAACACTGCAATATAGCTAATTCAGACACTTTTTTTGGTACACCAGTTTATTTATTATTTAGCTCAAGTATGAAAAATAACCATAGTTGCATCACTTTCAAAGTTGCTTTGTTTTTGGAAGTTAAAGTTCACTAGTTTTGTTACTTAAATTAATCTCACTTAACATAACCCAATTTCTTCTAACCTAACCTGACCTTAACTAACCTAACCTGATCTTAACTTACCTAATATAAGGTAATTTAACTTAAACAAGCATAGCTATACCTAACCTAACCGACTGTAACACAACTTAATTTTAACTAATCTAACCTAGCCTAACCCAACTGAACCTAATCTAGTCTGACCTGATCTAATCCAAACTAACATTACTTAACTTAACCTCACTCAACATAACCCACTACAAACTCCAGCCTAACCTTACTTACTTCACCTAATTTAACTTAAGTTAATCTAATCAAGCCTAGCCTAATACAACATAATCTAACTTAACCTGAGCTAACCTAGCCTTATCTAAGAAATCTCAATCTAATTTAAACTAACCTTACCTAATATAATATAGCTTAATCTAATCTAACGTAACCTTACCTAAACTGTTCTAATCTAACCTAATCTAAACTAGCCTAATGTAATAAAACCTAAAGGTATTTAACTCCAACAGAAACTAATCTTATCCACCTAAACTTATTTAACTTAACTTAATCTAATATAGCCTGGACCAACCTTAAGTACTATAACCTAATCTAAACATACCTGAACTGTCGTTATCCAACATAGCCTAATTTACTCTTACCCAAACTAATCTTAATTAACTTAACATCTGCTAACAATACCTAACTCTAACTCCAACGCAACCTAAACTGAACTTACTTAACCTTACTCAACCTGCCTTAATGTAATCAAACCTGATCTAATACGAACTAACCGAACTTAAGCTAATTTTATGTAACATAGCCTAATCTAATCTGGTCTCAACCTAACCTTACTTAACCGAACTGAAACTAGCCTGGCCCAACCTAATTTACCTATCCTAATCTAACTAAAATTAACTTAACCTTACCTGAACTAAATTAAACTAAACTTATATTATCTACACTAACCCAAACCCAACCCGCACCAAGAAGAACCTAACGTAACCGAACCAAACTCTGTGTGATCCAACCATAACTAATCTAGGCAAGAATATAGTTGGCGTTAGGTGAAGATTGTAGAGCCTCGAGGGCTATGTGGCCGAAACTTAAGTCAGAAACATCCAAACTGCTATTGGATATGAATAAGAAGGCGATGCGGAACATGATAGGCGCATCAGCGGGTCACTTGTTGGTCAGAGCAAGGATAAGTATTTGAGAAACTGTTACTCCACATTTCTGTAGAATGTGCGGTAGTGAAGAGGAACCAGAAATCATTGAACATATTATCTACCATTGCTTTAAGCTATAACTTGCCGTAGGCTTATTTGGTTTAGCAGACTTTTCCATAAGAACATTAGTAATATCATGGAAGTTCAATGGCTTAATGGCACATAATAACAGCACTTCTGGGTACAGATGTGCGATAGCTTTCCGTGAGCACCTGCCATTACGGCCTTATCTTACGGGTGCCAAAGCACCGGGTGTGGGTTAGACGCCAGACCAACGCCCCCATGCACCCTATTAGAATGAACCTATGGCTCACTCCACAAGGCACATAGGTTGCAATCTTTGAATATAGTTATCCCTGTACTATATTCAATTACCTTGCTGAGGTAATTTGAGCTATCTAAACTCTGCTGCTATGTCCGTGCCCATAGCAGCTTCTGTTGAATGGCAACAGCACCTAGAATATTGTCTGTCTGTCCGCGTCAGACCAATCACTAGCATTGATTTCACACTGGGAAGCCAAGACTATTCTCCCAGCGATTTTGGTAGCAACCACAGCCACCACGATAATTCTCCGGCTTCCACGCTAAGGTGTTGTGTATACACCCATAGCGATGTCCCCAAGAGAATTCCTTAACCATTGCCAGCACAGCTCAACCACTCATCCGAGATGAACCCATGCCTGTGTCGCCAAATAACCAGTGCCTACTCCACACATACCAAAATCATCCCTTTAACCCCAAGGGGTAGGACGAACTCGGCATTTTAGCAAAGGAAACTGACGACCGCTACATGCACTCAAAACTTCAAAGCAGCTCGACTGTCGGGCAACCGGCACCCGAACCGGCACCCGTGGCACCAGAAGTAGACTCTGGTCAGACCTCGAAGTTCCACCACAAGGGCTTCACCTCTATCGTCTTTTGAACTCAGGGGCAGTTCTAGGTGACGCTGCACCTAACTGACATCAACAGGACCTGTCTTCCTTTTATAAATATGTGCACATCCTTTGCTCTGTTTATGTTCAGAGATTGGGTAGTAACACATAAGTTCTATGGGTAATGTACCAAAGGTACGTCAATGGAAAAAGCCACATCACCCCAGCTGGGGCCCCGGGGTTGCCACACCCGTAGTCAAAAATAGACTCCCCTGGGGGGCTTCTGGGTACAAATGGCGGTTGAATATTATAACTTAACGGTGGAAGGGAATCACAAGGGACCCAACTAGCTTTTTGAGTGGAGATGTGTTATAGCAGCAATCTTCTTAATCTAATCTATCTTAATCTAGACTTTCCTAACCTCATCTATCCCAATATAATGCCCAGCAAAAAATTACACATTACCATTAGAACTACTTGCCATATAATGACACTTACTTTTCTGATTGCCAATTTTCATTACTCGCTTACAAATCGCATTACCTAAAATTACAAAAAATGATGTGCAAGTTGCTAAATGAAGAGAATGATTTTTTTAGACGAAATAGATTACTTGAAATGTTGACAAATAAAAAAAATGTAAGTACTTCTCAAGAATCGATTATTTTAGTCTCACGCCTTGTTAAAATCATTAAGTTGGTAATCCAGTAGGGAAGTGCTTCCACCAAAAATGCTTAATTCCAAACTCGATTACCTTTTTTGAAATTTTTAGCTGGGTATTAATTAATTATAACTAATTCGATGAAAGGAAAATGATTGGAATGAACGATACAATGTTTACAATAAATTTTTATCAATGTAATAGAAAGAACAATTATATTATTCTATAAATGCTGCTTTTATTAACACTGATTGGTAAGTGGGTTAAGATGACTGTAAATATTAAGTATTATCGTGAGATTCTGTTTGATATATAATACTGTACTCATCCGGGTTCTTATAAATGAAAAACTTTGGATCCTGAAATAGATCCAGTGATAAGTTGTCTCCCACAGAAGTCTGTAGTGAATGTTTTCCTAAAATTTTTTTATTGCGTTGTATACAATGCCAGCACTTGCAGATTAGGTGAGAAACTGTCTGTGAATATGCTATCGGGAGGAACAAGACCAGTACCTGGATTCAGTAAGTTTTATTACGATAATCGTATCGCTATAATAAATATAACGAAAATTTATCGACTTTAACGATATTCGCAGTCGGTTGGCGGAAGAATAAAATTAAATCACAAGCTCTAATTCATTGAGTTTTTCTTTATTGTTATTTGTGCTTTTGGCTTATTTTCACTTTTTCCATACAGAGATACCAAATAATATTGAATTAAATGGTGAGTAAAACAGAGCTGGAGACTGTCGTAAAAAAGAAATTACGGAATCACATTTTAGTTACCGCAAACGAATAAATATATCGATAAATATCACACGTAAATGTGATATTAGAACGTTCAGAAAAGCTTTATACTGTGATATTTACAATTTTGATTATTTTTGCAATTATTTTTAAATTATGTGTTTTATGTTGCATGTTGTCATGTAGCATAAGATAATATTATTAAAACTTAAATACAAATTTTATTAGAAGATAGTATATATTTCAATAAAAATAGTATCCTTGAAGATGTTGGAAAATCCCAACGAAACGTCGAATATGAAAAAATGAAATAAAATTGTCTTTTAGTTGCATTTAAATCAATTTGAATGACCTTGGAATCCTGTAGCTCGTTTCTGTATTTCTCGCATAATAAAATTTCCCGCATGAAACGAGGGAATCGCAACACAAACAGGGTGAATTGAAACACAAAATGGCTTTTCTCACATAAGTGTTTCTGTAACTTTACTTTGTGAGAACTATCTGTCAGTTAAATAAATTTCCAGTAATTATTGGAAGGATGTGAGAAAAAGTATTTATGTAACAATATTTTGTGAAAAGTTTCTCACAAGATCTGTCAAAACAACTCGCATTTTAAATTGTTGCGAGAACAACCAAATTTGTACAAAAGCATATGAATTTTTGAATTTGTGTGTAAAAATATAAAAACTAAACTATTTGAAAAGATATGCAACGAATTGTTTGACTAAAATATCATTAAAAATTCGATATGTTTATATTTATTTAGAACTTTTATTTTGAGCAATTGTCTTATGTAGAGACAGTAGATAGAAAAAACTTCTTTTGACGATTTTACATTAATTTTATATTTTTGCTCATAATTTTATTTCCTTTTTCTTGTTTATTATTTCTTTTTTATTGAAATAATATTTTTGTGACATTTTATTTTCATTTGACATTCGATTACTGGAAATATTCCAGCAAAAACAGAATCAGTGTTGTCTGTTTTCGCATTTAAATACAGAAACACTTTTTTCTCACAAATCGAGAAACGATGGAATTTTGTGTTTCACACTTCATGTGAGAAATTTTACGATGCGATAAATACAGAAACGAGCTACTGAATAGAGTAATTCTATAAAAACCACATTATAATAATTTTCGGTTCGCAAAATTTACAGAATCCAGGTACAGCTGCGACATAATCTTTATATTTTTCTCTATTATTTCTTTGTCGTAGAGGTTCGACAATATATTCTTTGTAACCGTTCTCAGCCTTTTCCACCTACCTTCATTATTAGTACTAGTTTTTTAATAAGTTTTTGTACCTCTCTGCTTAATGTCTTGAATACAAATATTTTTAGCCTTTATATATCTGCATGAGGACTTCAAGGTCGTGTGATCAATCTTTCAACTTATGTCCGCGCTAAATACCTAGAACCAACGATTGCCTTGAGTTTGTTTCGCAAATTTACGGGTAGTATAAACATTACTTTTCCTTCTATGTTCCCTGCCTATTGAAATATGTACAAAGCTTATTCACAATCATATTTTACCATCTACAATTTTATTAAATTTAATAACTTATAAAATCTAATTAAGAAAAAGAAAAAGAAATTAAATAATGTATTTCAATTTTTTATAATCCCTTTTGATGTGCTGGCTAAACAAAGTCGCACCAGTCATTCCACAAGGGGACAAACAAACCAACCCACACCGCCACTTACACACAGAGACAGACAAGTATAAAGTGTCATACAATTAGAAACCATTAATACAAGTGTCATCTTAAATTAACCAAGTTGGAAGTGAAATTCAACTTCTGCAGTTAAAAGAAATCTTATTTATCTTTCCTTGCTGCATCTTTTATTATGCGGGCTCTTGGATGTTTTCTTGCAACCTTTTTTCTTTCTCTCTACTCTACTACTTTGTAGAGGGGATTTTTAATCTTTTTTTTTTTTGCTTTTCAATTTATAAAAAAATGCTGCCCTATTTATCATATTTATTATGATTTTTAATTAAAAACTTTAAATGTGCAGCAGCAATAGAAGTTTGTTACTGCAACAAAATATTTGCAAAGAAAATAGATGAGAGGGTATGAATTGAATAAGTGCAAGTGTTAGTAGTCTTGCATTGCAGCTAATAAAAAGCAAGAACAAAACAACAAAGAAAATAGCAACAAATAATAAATAAAAATTACATTAATTGCCGGGCAATTTATTAAAGAATAACAACGATATAATATTAAACACTTCTGAGATGCTGAAATTAATGTCATTTCTAATTATGCAAAAAGTTTAAGAAAGAAAATTTCTGTAGTTGTGACACAAAGTTGGATTTTTACAAAAGAGTCAATTATACATATTTGCAAGGTACAAAAGTGATCAATCAATTCGAGCTTATTGGCGTAGACTAGCGACTTTACATATCACCACAGAAAAATAGCCTAGCAGCGTTAGATCGCTCAATAGTGGAGGCCAATTCACGGGTCCGAAATGTGAAACTATGCGGCTATCAAAGGTTTCCTTCAATAAATAAATTGTGGCACGAGGTGTGTTACATTTTGCGCCGTCTTGTTGAAACCACAGCTCCTGCACATCATGATTGTGCGATTGATGAAAGAAAAAGTCAATAGTCATGGCTCTATAGTGGTCACCATTAACTATAACATTCGGACCATTATCGTTTTTAAAGAAGTATGGACCAATGGATCAACCAACCTAGGTATCTCTGTGAATGCCTATTGTCATTTAGAGTAAATGTGATGCGAAAACATTCCATAGTTAATCGAATTAATTGCTCTGATGGACGATTAAGCTGACTATAAAATGGACGTATTACGCGATACCTATTTCGAACAGAATCATGATTTAAAAAACCAAACTAAACACAAATCACTTGACAGCTGACAAAAGAGCAGCCAGTTAAAAAAGTGCTGCCAACTTAAGGTTTTATACCCCTATAAAACACACCCTATATTACTTTTTGCTTTTCTCATTTAGGATTCGATAATTAATTTTTTTTTTCAATCTTATTGACCAAATTAACTGCCACTTCATCATATGTAGTTGCACTATGCCTTTCCTACTCCCAGGTAACACAAAGCAACCTGTAATTTGAACCCAAGTTTTCATTATTTTTAATTCTAAGCTAGCCTAACCTATTGACTAGGGATTCCCGTTCAGTTTTAACCGAAACCGAAACCGAAACCGCGGTTCATAACCCATAAAAACCGAAACCGAAACCGACAAAAAAAGAGTCGGTTTTTAAGTTTTACTTTAACGTTATTATCTTGTTTAAAAATACAGCAAATGTACTTTGAAGACTTTTATACATTACTAAGCATTCTGTAACAATCAAAGGCAAAAAATGTAGAATTTTAAGAAAATTATAACAATTCTTTGCAGAAAGAATTATAATCTGTTATCAAAAAATCTCTAGCAGATGTAAAGCAAAAAGACGATAATTTTAACGTTCTTCGGCAAGAATTTGTACATTATAAAAAAACGAACAACAAAACAACCAACATATTATTGCTTCACAAGGCAATAACACAATAAAGCCCTCTTCATTTGAAAACGAAAGAGTGTTTTCTGTCGCTGTTGAAGTCTTCTTTAATCTATTACCAAACAGTTGTAGTCGTATTTGAAATATGCCAACCACGATAAGGCAGAATATTTTTCACGTGAATTTTTTCACTTTTCCCTTGGTTTTGTTCACTTTAGTTTTGCAGGCGAACTGAATTATTACATCGAATGATTTCGATATTTTTCTTCTAATTATATATTAAAAGTTCAAATTATTTATTTTTAGTAAGTAAAGCTTACGATTGTTAACAATAATTAACTACAACACATTTTTTCATAAAGTATGAATCTCTTTGGATCACAGACGGTAAATTTCACAACCACGGTGGTATACTTAATGAAAAAATAGATAAATCAACAGAAGCGCCTCCATGAGTTAAACTTTAAAGTTAAATAAGTTTCATTTATATTCTAAAATGTGTGTGATATTTTATTCAACTTAAATTTGTCCGATTTTCAATTAATTTTTAAGCTTTACAAATATTCTTTCTTTTTTTGGTCTGATAGCGGGGAAAAATCTCACGGGATATTCAAGATAGCATTTTTTTCTTCGAGGGGAATGAAAATTTCAAATGAAGAAAAATTCCATTTGTTTTTTACGATAGGGATGATTATTTTTATATCATCATTTATCTTTCCAGCATACATACATATCTATACATGTATTTTTTTAAAACCGAAACCGAATGGTTTTAGTAGCTTAAAACCGGAAAACCGCGGTTTTTTAATTTCCACGGTTTTTTGGCAAACTCTACTATTGACCAATTTAGAGAATTGTTAGTAACAGTGAACAGTTTTATATAATTTTTTAAAGGACATCAAAACAGTAAAAAGTTCTCAGTTCGGTTGCATGTTTTATTTTTTTATGTATCGTATTTTATAAATGCGCCGATTTTAAAAATTCTTTTTGTTCTCAGAGGCTACAACTTTCATTTGGTTCTGTTGCCACAAAATTGAAGCAAATATTTTCCTTTCATTTTACGTAATTTTACTCCTCCGACTTCCACGCAACTTGTGACCTCATGCAATAATACAATATTGTGTTTGAATAAGAGGGCAGTGAGCGTGCCTTAAAATTTAAAATTTAGTACATTTTATATCTTAAGTTCTTCTTATTAAGCTTGGCACATAGACTTGATCACTGCAAGTGACAACATTTTTCATTAGAAAAGTAGGTGGAACCATGCCCATTATAATATAATATTATATTTTATGTACTTTTACTTAACCGATTACCAGAACACTTTGCTTTTGCAGTGGCAGAAACTGGTGGTTGCAAAACGGAGAACCCTTAAAATTTGATATTGGCCCAAAAACAACTGTATATATACAGGGTGGGCCAAAAGAAACCAAGGGGTGTAAAAGTTTAATAACTTTTTTGTTTATTAACTTTTTTTTATTTTTTCTTTCAGATTATATAATATACAAAATGGAAATTTTTTTACACTAAGCATGAAAAATGATGTCTCTTAAATGACCACCGTTTTCAGCTTCGCACTGATGGGCTCTTTTTAGAGCATTTTCCATAACATCTTTCAAAACTTGTGGCTGTAGCGTTCGAATTTCTGCAACAATGTTTGCCTTGAGTTCAAGGATTGTCTCTGGCTTGTTCACATACACTCGCTCCTTCAAAAAAACCCCAAAGAAAATAGTCGGGTGCTGTCAAATCTGGCGATCGCGCTGGCCAAATAATTTCCGAATTTCGAGAAATTATTCGCTCTCCAAAAATTTAGACGTTGCCGATGATCTGCGGGTTTTAATTCTTGGACCAATTGCACCTTATATGGGTATAACTGTAAATCTTTTTTTTAAAATGCGCCGTAGTGACGTACGAGACATTTCTAGCTGAGCAGAACGCCTTCTGCCAGATGTTTCTGGTGCTTCGTTAACACTTTGCTGTACTCGTTCAATATTTTCCGCAGTGCGACTTAAACGTGGTCTACCGGTTCGAGGCAAATCTCTTACGCTGCCATGTTGGTGATGACGATTAACTAAGCAACGAATCATCGCTTCAGAGGGCGAAATTCTGACGTTAAAATGTCGACGATATGCTCTTTGCGTTAAAATAATTGATCTCTGGTTTAAATAATAAAATTCTATTGTTCTGATTCTCTGTTCAGTTGTGAACCTCTCCATTATAAATTCTCCAAGTGTTGTCTATATAATCTGAAAGAAAAAATAAAAAAAAATTAATAAACAAAAAAGCTATTAAACTTTTAGACCCCTTGGTTTCTTTTGGGCCAACCTGTATAAGTAGAAAAAATAGTAGTTTGTATTAAATTATATAAAACATTTATATAAAAATGTTACCAATAGTGACATTTGAAGTAAGTATAAAACTAATTAGTTTAAGATTAATTTTGCAAATTTTCCGTTTTATATAACGAGAATAGATCCAATACAAATATTTTCTATAAAACACTTCTCAACAATAAGAATGATTCATAAATTATTAATATTGTATTATTTCGTAAGATGGCATTGAAGTAGGCATTCAAAGCATAACAACAACTATTATGTTATAACTTGTGCTTATTGAGAAATATACAATCACACAAACACATTAGCCAATGCAGATGACAGACACAAACAACAGCGGATGTACTAAATATATAATGAATACGTTACGTTTCTGAAACATTTAGTTATTATTTATTTATTTATTTAGTTATTTACGCAGTTTTAATATTTTTACATAAATATAACATGAACTAACATAATATAAGTATTCTCCATAAAAAATTTTCTCAACAATAAGAATGATCTATATATAATATTATCTAAATAGCATAATTTAAGAAATTTATTATTCCACAAATTTGCATAAACTTATTTTAATTTAAAATTTATTTGCTGGTGGTTCAGCGTTGTCTTTCAAGAAAATTTACAAATAATAATATTTCTGCAAATCACAAAAGAAAAATAAGTGTATTAGGCTTAGAAACCTATACAAAACCCATCAAAGCATAACAACAACTATTATCTTATAACTTCTGCTTATTGAGAAATATACAAACACACAAACGCATAAGCCATTTTAA
This sequence comes from Tachina grossa, assembly GCA_949987645.1. NCBI lineage: Eukaryota > Metazoa > Arthropoda > Insecta > Diptera > Tachinidae > Tachina > Tachina grossa. Next base: position 212,249,158 of record OX465274.1, read on the forward strand.
ACGAAACGCATCAACGTACATACACAGAAACTAACAAAACGAATTGTAGAGCGCACTAATGACATTCCAACCGTGAGTAATTTAACATTGCGTGCTTAGAAGCTTCTTATATCACTGTTGAGTAAATAAAGTATTCTCATTTGATAGTAATTGCGACTTTTTATTTAATTGCAAGAATTTGAACCAGAAAATTTTCAAATACTTGTGAATTGTGCATGCACAGGCCCATCAAAGTGTGAAAAGACATGGAGTTTGTGAAAATGAGGCCTACAATTCACACTTGTACGGGTTGTCGAGTTGTGGGTAATAAAATCCAGAAAAACGTCGAATGAAAAAAAGTTTCAAAACTTAATCTGTTTCTGAGCTGCTCTTAGAAGATAAATAAAAGCGAACTTCTCGAAAAGTCTCATTCTATCGTAATATATAATGACTTAAGCAATTAATATTAAAAGAAAACATCATAGCCCAATTCATAATCTTGTACAAATGGTCTTGCATAGTTGCATGTGCAAAATTGTGTAGTATATTCTACTCACCACTTAACAATTCTTAGTGGTGGGTATCAACATACTATACCATTTTGCGCATGTAACGATGCAAGACTATTTGCACAAGAATGTGAATTGGGCTGTAGTATATTGATAGTCACCACTAAAAATTGTTAAGTGGTGAGTATAATATACTATACAATTGGGCTAATACCCCAATTCACAGTCTTGTGCAAATGGTCTTGCATCGTAGCATGTGCAAAATAGTATAGTATATCGATACTCACTACTAAGAATTATCAAGTGGTGAGTATCAATATACTAAAAATTTTGCATTTTGTGATTGGGTTCATATAAATTTTTGCATTTCTGAGCTCTGTAGCCGTTAAATAACATTCAAAGTTTCCTAAATGCTCCAAATTTGATTATTTTCTTTATATAACTTTATAATTTAAAAATAAGATTTTTTGTAGTTTTGCAAGTGCTTTTTTCAATTTCTCACTCAAATTAAAAAAAGACTTCATAGAATAAAAATCCATGAATCCCCAGGTAATTAAGTGTAGGACAACAAAAGATTTAAAAGTTTTTATGCAAACTATTTCTTTAGCTTGTGAAAATGGCGAAAATATAATCAGAAAAAAAAACAAAACTACAAAAGCAAAACAATGATTAAAATACCAAAAGAATTTAAAAAGAAATATTTTTGCTTCTTGAGTAACACTTGCTTGGTTTGCTTTTGCAAAAAAAAAAAACAAAACAAAACGTTAGAATGTATAAAATAATAAAAAAATAATAATTTCTTAAACGGGCTCAAGTTCAGTATTTTTAATTCTGATTTGAGCAAAGTCAAGTACTAGTCAGATTTCGGAAAATCTCTAGTAGATTTACTACATCACATCCAAAAAATGGTATTACATAGAAAGTAATCTGGTGCACCTAGAAAGGTGTGCGAATCAGCTGTATTCCAATTGTTTAGTTATAGTTTGAGAACATTTTCAGTTAATGATTTTTGTTTTGGACGAGAAATCTTGATTATTGCCAAAATAAGTTGATGTAAACACTATAGATTTTCATTCAAATCTACTAGATTTCATGTAGGTGCAAATGTCATATTATATAATATAATAGTTTTATTCACGAATTTGATTTTTTAAAGAAGAGAAGAACAATTAAACTAGATTTTAGGGGGGGGGGGAAATACCCGCATCTTTCATCGCAGCCGTACAAGTACAGACGATGAAGAGCATTGAGGGCCCAGTTAGGATCTCCACAACCGAAACATTTGAATGAATTCTTGATATGGCGTTGGTCGATCAGAGATTGAAAGTGAAAATTATTGCTGAAATCATATACGTCTCTGTGACAGCTTCTCAGAAGTGTTTGCTGTTGTTTCAATGCAATATGGCTGAGTTTTTGTTACGTTTTGTTACCGTGGGCACAACGGGAATCTACCAAAACACATCAAACCCCGAACAGCAGTCAAAATAGTGGAGTTTTTCGGATTGAATGGGCGCAAAAGAAAGCCAAGATCTTTTTGACAGCCAATAAAGTGATAGCGACCGTTTTGTTGGGACTCATTCGGCAAGAAAAAAGTTCTCTTCCACCCAAGAAAATTGTTGGGGTTCGCATTAGACTGGTCGCAAAATTTTTCTTTAAATGATATATTTCGTCACCTAAAATCCAAAAGGCCGCAACAATCAAAAAATTCAAAATATACTTTTTGATTGATTGTGATGTGATTAACCAAAATACATATTTTCCTGAAATTTTACTCACATATGTTCAAAAATACCGGTTTTATTCATTGTTCAATTTGGCACCTAACATATAAATAGTATTAAATTTATGGAGTTTTTTGTTTCCCCTGTAAAATAGTAAAAAGTGTACTTACGGCCTTTTGGATTTTAGGTGACGATTTACACTATCTTAAATATGCGGTTTGCTGTGATAGGTGCGGTCTTGATTTTTTAGCTCGATTGGACGGTTCCTCCCGGTACCTAGTGGGCCCTAAAATACCCGATATGCAGTGGGGGATTTTGTCAAAAAATGGAAATAATTTTGTGGTTTCTGAACGGGTCGTCCGAATGTTATGAAATTTCACACAGTATTTAAGGAGCTCAATTAATTAAATTCTCGATTAGGTGGAAAATAGAATTTGCTTTTGAGTTCCCGATAATTCCCAAAAAAATCAGAAAATGGCAAAAATGTGTTTTTTCAGAATTTTTGCTGTATTAGTCTTATCTTTCGCCGGGAGTCGATAATAGTTTTGGAAATATTTGACCACATATTATGTCTTCGGCCGGCATGATGAATTTTTTGTTTCCAGTTTCCGAATTTGAGAAAAAAAGTCTTTAAATTTGATATTTATGGCAAAATTAGGCCCATTTCGAAACGAATCTGGTGCTTTCAATAACGAAAATTTTGAACTAATAATTCCTTTCTTTCATTAAATAACATTTTGAATAAAACCACTTCTTTCTCAAAAAATGGCGAAAATCCACCTTTTTCAATTTTTTAATTTAAATTGCGTATAACTTCTGACTTAAGTGTGCTTTTGATACAGTTTTTGTTATGTTGCAAATTTTGTTCTCAATTCATAAAAAGTATCGTTTTCTTAATCAAACAGGATTTGACTTCTTCATTAACAGAACGGTGGAACAACATTGGTAAAGCCAAAATTTTATTTTATTTCCAGAATATTTCTTAAGCACCTCATACACGTTTCAATTCAATTGTGAATTGAGTCTTTCAATTGAATTGATTCTTGGCCACACACTTCATAAGCTGAATTGAAAGATTTTCATTCAACTATCAAATTTATATTTTTTTCACAAATAAAAATTTAAATATTCAAAACTTCTATTGTATTTATTCATTTATTTTTATATTTTATATTTAGAATTCAATCAAATCAAATACAATTTTATAAATACATAACTTTTTCTATATAAAATAAAGCTACAAACATAAATTTTGACAGCTAATCAAGAGACTCGAACACACACAGCTCAATCGAATTGAAAGATTTACTAGTCAACATGAAAAATCAAAATCTTTTGATTTTTCTTCAACCAACTCGACAACTGCCAAACTAATCAATTGACAAAGCCATACACGCTTTGATTTGGACAACAACCGACTCAATTGAAAATTGAAATTGAATCGTGTATGGGCTGCTTTAAACAGTAACATTTAACACTATGCATTTTTAGCCTGCCTTGTATTGACAATTTTCTTTTACGCGCCTACGAAAAGTCACGCACTTTTACATTAAGCCTTTTTTATTCATGCTTTTTTTGGGAGTACGAAAAAGGCAAAGAGAAATGTCATAAATCTTCTCAAATTTTAATTTCGAGCTTTTCGTTTTACCCCGCAAACTTCTCTGCCCCTCTCACCAATAAATTTGCCTGCACAGGATACCAGAAAAGGCACTGTATAAAGGCCGGGGCACAATGAATCCGTCATGCGTTAAACTTCGGCTTATTCAACTGACAGCTAAGTTGAAATACTTGATTTCTTATGAGGTGTGTTACATGCAGTACGTGTCCGTCAACGGAAAGTGCAAAATTTCGTCAACTTTTAACTTTTGATGTACGTTTAGTAGATTGACAGATATTGGTTGGTTTTTTTTTGGTATGTTCTGATTTAGATTTTTGTGTTCTGTGGTAGCAAAAATAATATTAAACAAATGAAATAAATGAAATAAATAAAAAAAGTTGAATTTAATAAAGAAAATGGAAAATCAACATATTGAAGGTGTTCATATGCTTCCGACAATAAAGTACTCATTGTGCCAACATTCTCCGTCGTTGCGTTAATGTCACTTCAAGAAGGCGAAGTTTAACGTATGACGGAATCATTGTGCCCGGCCTTAAATTGCGTCTAAGGGGAAATCCAAAATTGTAGTAGTCTTATATTTAGCTCTTGAATAGAAAAAAAAATCCACTTGCCAAAAATCATTTTTATCAGATCAAAAACGTCTCTTTGGCATCGGTTTTAATTTTTCATTAACTCAAGGTTGGAAGGTGGTTGTGGCTCCACCCCTTTAAATATATGTATTCCAAATTCCAGATGTAAGCTCTCCGTCACCTCTTGAAATGCGGCATGCAATTTTATAACAATCGGAGGGCCCGTTTAGAAAATAGAGAACTATTTTTTTGAACAAAATCGCGCAATGTGTGTCGGGTAGGCACCAGAAGGCACCGTCGAATGGATCAGCAAACTTCATATTTTAGCTAGCGCATATATTAAGAATTAAAAAAACCCACAAAAACTGCGACCAATCTAGTGCACATTAGAGGCCTGCATAAACAATCTTGAAATGTAAATACGTTTTATTTTTCAAATATATATTTTCGTGGCATGTATAACACAAAACCAATAATAAATGCTCTCGTATAATAATCGTAGTACGATGGATGCACTGGTGTTCGTGTTTAAGGAAGGTTTTTTAAAGCAAGTGCACACAACTAATGTCACTGTATGTGTGGGTTTGTATGGGCGCAGAAAAATAAAAGAGCATACACACAACGTGTGTGTGTGTATGTAGATGCATGCCATTTGTATGCGCGCCCATGAGTAGGAAGAAGCTAGCATCCCAAATTCTTTCGTCATGAAGTATTTTCCTCTTTACTCCTGTACCTGCAATAACTGAAACAAATGCCTTGCAAACAGTGTTGCTTGGCGTTTGTTTTAGAAGACTTCGCTGTAGTAAAGCATTTGAAAAATCCCTCATGTCTTAAAAGTTCTTGTGGTAAAATAAAATGTTTGATGGTTTCGGACATGATGTCAGTTGTATTAAAATCGACAGATATTATTTGTCACTGAAACTATTTGTAGTTGTCTGCTTGTGGCTGTATCGAATCAACAGCCTTAGAGATCAAAGATGATACGGTATTTTTTTTTTAATTTTGTACTGCAGTTGGTGCTAAATCATGCGAGTATATTTGTTTTCAATTATTGAAAGATATAAAACTTTTATTATTATTTCTGTGTATAAATTAGCAGTTTCCATGGTAAACTTAAATCAAATGTTTTTTAAAAAGAAACACCAAAAATTAATAATTACACACTTATTTATTTCTTTAAGGCACACAAATATCATTTGGATATTTGAGTGCTTAATTCAACAATAGTAATAAAACATGTGGAAGGTGTGAGGGTACACATGTAATATAAGTATGCTAGTGTTTAAGTATGTATGTGTGTGTGAGTGGATTTGTGTAGGTTTTCATACTAATGAAGTGTGTTTATAATTAATTAGTCCTTGGTTTAATATTACAAGATTTTCTGCTTAAATTTAATTGCTGCATAATTAAGCAAAACCAAAACAATAACTAAATATCATAACATGTATGTGTGTTAATATAAAATAACAATTTTCATAACAACACATACATTTATATTTGCGTAATTAAATAGAAGTCAAATAAATAATTGTTAAGATATAATTCAACTTAAAAGGAAATGTAAGACTAATATCACTTACAAGAGATACTTGAGTTATGTTGTTCACTTCACTTGCGAAATTTTCAAATTTAATTAATAAAAAAATTCTTAAAATTAAAAATAAATAAATAGAAATGTATGTATGTATTTAAAAGTATGTGCATGTATGCATAAGTTAGGGTTGTTATTAGAGACCTGCGTAAACAGTCTTTAAATGTAAATACGTCATGATTTTTAAATGTATTCACGTCGCATGTATTATACTAAACCAATAATAAATGCTGTCGTACTATAAGCGAAGCACGATAAATGTATTGGTGCACGTGTATATCAGTGTTAAACAAGCGATGTCGCCAAGACAGCTTGTTTGCAACAAGCACTCAAAACAAGTACTATTGATTAGTGTATGCTTGTTATTTTTCATATTGTACGTTTGAGTGTGTGTGTAATATATAGATGGTAAGCTATTGTATGTGGTTAACCGCATACAACTAATTTTAATGCATGTGTGTGCCTTTGCATGTGCGCAGAAAAATAAAAAATCATACACAAATACATGCATGACGTTTGTATACGCGCTCATGGTTAGAAAGAAGCAAGTATCACAAATTCTTCCGTCACGAAGTGTTTTCTTCTTTACTCTTATACCTACAATACTCAAACAAATTTCTTGCAAACAGTGTTGTTAACGTTTGTTTTATAAGATTTCGCTTTAGTAAAGCATTTGAAAAATCCCTCATATCTTGAAAGTTATTATAAGATGTCTTGTGCAGGACATACGTTGTTATCCGTCCCCTTTTTCCCGGACACTGTCCTCTTTTTTGGATCTCTGTCCTCGAAAAAAATTAGGGTCCGGGAAAAATTAGATTGTCTAGTAAATAACACTGCTGATGAGTGTTGATATATGTATGTTATTATAAGATGTATAATTATCAAGATGTATTTAAAATATTGATGGAAATGCGTAAAAAGGGTTAGTTATATTTCATGTGTAATCGGTTGTATTTTAAATAATTTTGGGTTCTCAGTTAATGAATAACAAGTTTTTTTATGAATTCTTATGTTATAAACATTCATTATATTTCCAACATTCTAAATGATATTTCTGTGCATTTATGTATGCAAATACTCTCAAATGTGTACATATTTATGAAGGTACAATTTAATGTAAACATATCGATGGCGTTGGGTAAAATATTCAATATTCTATGTAAAATGTTGCGATATGTATTTAATATCTTATTGGGAAAAATTGATTTCATTTTATTATTAAGTCCTACTTTTTTAACCAAATGTCCGGGGTTCTACCCTCTGCTGTCCTTTTTTTATAAATTAAGCGATAACAACCGTTTATAAGTATACCCAAATATGTGAATAACTTTTATGTACAGAAATTGAATCCTTCCAAGATAAATAAAATATTGTACAGCGTTATCCATTTAGCGGTTTAATCTGTTAAATATCTATAATATAAAGTGTAATTTATTTAGTGAAAGGTTTGAATTTTGAAATAGCTAAAACGTACTACAAAAGTGGTGATTCAAAATTGGTGTCCACTTTTCGACCATTAAGGCTTTGCAATGATTTGGCAAGATAGTAAAGAAATTTGAAGAGACTTGGAGCGTTACATCCATGCATCATCGCAATGTTCGCACTACCAAAAAAAAAAACGCTTCTATTAGAGAAAATGTGGTGAACACGGCCGCCAGATTTGACGATTTATAGTAATTTTGACGATTTTTGGTGCCGGAAATAGCAAAATAACGATTTGACGATTTTTCCCTCAAAATTGACGATTTTTTAGAAGTCCAAATATTGCAGTTCTTTTATAAAAAAGCGACTATTCAATTCATGTGTTACTTACCTTCAAAAAAATTTAGTGTAATTTTGCCCACTTATCTTCTAAGAAAATTTTGCAAAGAAAGCATGGGTGTAAAATCAAACCCTATATCGCGCATCTCGACATGAAAATTTATTTCCTCTTCATGAGCTTCTTGTTTGGCTACTGCCTGCCTATTGGTGCATAATCATAGTCAAAACAAAGTATACTTTATGGGTTTAAAACCAGTATTTTGTATGGCAATACTGGTTTTAAACTCTTAAAGTGTACTTTGTTTATGACTATGACTATGCGCCATTGACTTTACACTGCAATTACACATGCCATTAGTGGCATGCCAGTATTGTGTACGTATTATTGACGAAAAATTGTTCCAAAAAGTCGAATCTCTTGCCATTTGCTTTGCTGTTTACACATGCCATTGCCACTCCATTTTAAAAATGTCGTCGAAGCGAGCTGGCTCAGTCTCGCTTCCATTTTTACTTTTCCTTTTGTTTATAGAATAGAGTTACCTAGTACGTCACAAAGGCACATTCTTGAGGAAACTATTAACACTTATTATTATTATTATTATTTTAATAATATTAGTTCTTTATAATTAACAAACTCCAGTTTTTCACACACAAATCAAGTTATAAATCATAATAACACATTTAACAAGCTAAAATATTAATTTAATTTTCACAGTAATCCAATAAATTTGCATCAAATGTATAACAGGGTAACACTTTTCTTCGTTTTGACATTCAATGGCATGCAACTGCCAAATTTTCACTCGCATGCAAATTTTGCTGCCACTGGGGCTGCCATTGCGAAAAATTTTAGTGTGTTAGTGAAAAATCGTGAGTGTATTGAGTTTTTCGAAATGGCATGCCACTATAGTGGCATGTGTAAATGGTATGTTAACCAAATATTATGTATAAAGCCGGGGTCACACTATTGGCACAATATACCAATTTTCGTCGGCTCACTGCGATAGAGTCATAAGTAATAAGCCAAAATGACATTATTACTTAATTAATTCTTGAATAAGTATATATCGCTTTATTACTAATGCAGTGTGGTGCAGTTATGTAATTATATTTCAATTAGTTGAGAAATAAGGCAAATTTACATGTTACTTATGAATTTATTTATTTTATGAATTTTCATGTCGAGATAGACGGTATAGAGTTTCATTTTACACCCATGGTTTCTTTGCAAAATTTTCTTAGAATTATTTTTTAGAAATCGAGATTTTTTATTTTTCGATGGAAGAAATCTAATGTATCGAGAAATGTTAAAATCACGATTTCAAAAAAATAATGAGTTAGGGCATTTCTATATTAAGGTAGCGATATGCAGATTTCATTTTTGCTATACGATTTTTTTATCCATACTAATCGACCCGGCCTAGTATACACGTTAAAAAATTCATTTTGATTTGTCCGATTTTTTTGACGATTTTTCGAGTATAAAATGACGATTATTTTGTAGTTTATCGGGATTTCGACGATTTTTCGATAATTTTATCGGGCAGCTCTGGTGGTGAATATGATTACCGAAAAATGCCTTATCCAAATGGCATGCTGTTCCCTGTGCACAGTGACTAAAGCTGAATTTTTTTTAATATCTAGCTTGTTTTATTGAAAGAAATGGGTGAGTTCAGATGTAACATTGAAAGAATTAAGAGCACTAAATTCCTCTTACACTAAATTCACTTGTAACCTCCTCAATTTGAGTTAAAAATGAATGCAGCTAATAAAAAATACGCTCATATGTAAACACACTCATTAATTTTATATCGAATACGTATAAGTATAAACATCCAACAACTATGCTTATACACATTTTTTAAAGTACGCAGCACAAACAACTATAACTAAAGTTTACAGACTATATAAGTTATAATCAGTTCTCTGACTATTACTCACATGCGCATATACAGGGCTATTTTATTTATATACACACATAAAGTATGTTTTCAAGCAAACACACCCATCCACACATCCCGATTATCATGCATGTATTTTTTTTTTTTTGTTGGATTGAATATATGTATGTACATAACTTGAGTTTAAACACTTCATGGGCAAAAATCAGAAGATAAATAGATGAAGTTTATCATCTGCTATAATCACGGTCTGTTTTTTAGAACAATATTTTACAAAATTGCTTAAATTCATTAAAAATTTGTTTTCTTTCATTGATATCTTCCACTAACGTAAGAAAGAACTAAGCAAAATTTTACAAAATTTTTAAGGAACGTGAATGCTTTTTTGATCTCAATTTTTTTTAGCATACTATCTCTATACTAAACCTTAAGAAAATCTATTCAGCCACGTATCATGGTATGATAGATATTAACAGACAATCTGACAGCAAGACATATGTACATAAGTTTATCAAATAAATTATCTAATTAGATAAAAGGCATTACAAAAATTATCCAAACGTATTTCATGAGCAGCTGCGCTAAGTTTATAAATAGTTTTGAAATGAGTATATATTTTGTATTGATTCTATTTCGATCAAGCTTGTCAGATAATTTTTCTTATTGTAAACATTACATTTATATTTATTTTTTATTTTTTTGATAGCAATTGCAACAGACATTTGCTGTAATTGCATGTCTTGTGAAAAAGAAACTGAGCAATAATTAAAAGAACCTGTTAAAAAAAAAAGCAATAGATTTACAATACCCTTAGAGCATGTGTATCTGCAATACAACTAGAATACAGTTTGCTGCAAATGCATATGAAATCTGTATTCTAAATTAACGATGTTATTAAACTGATACGCCTTGCAGGAAAACGTTGTGATTTACAATTAGAAACACACGCACACACTCACACACACAGTTGTAACCATGAGTGTCCCGCAAACATTTTCAAACGCAATGGTCATAGTAATCATCTCAACTTTATAGTCTTCTGACTGCCACAAAGAATTCTACAAAACACTTTTAAGTCATTTCTTGTCGTGACTTCAGGCATCTATCCTTTAAGCTACTTATGCTGAATTAGTTTTAGCATGAAGAGAAACAGTTTCTGATATTATAACTTCTCTGATAGAAAATGTTCGCTTGGTGGCATGTGAATAATAACGGACATGTAATCCTTAATTGTTCTCAGCGGTAAAGCTGAGGGCGCTGTGAATGGCAATTTTAAGTGTAAATAAATTTTTGTTAGAAGCCAGAAACAAAACATCAGTTGATAGATAGCTTTTTTTTTTGCTATATTTTTATATTCTTTACAAAAGGTTTACAATACCGCTTTTGTGCGGAAATTTGTTTGTTAAACGTTTAGTAAACCGAAATTACGCCCTGTTTCCACAATACGGACGGCCGACTTGAGTATAAAATTTATATGAAAAGCACTCATTTATTTGAGTGATTTTCATAAAAATTTTCTGCTCGAGTCGCCTGCCTGGAAACTGCACATATGCTTTTTCTGAATAAAGCCTTGTAACTAGAGATTTGTTATTTCAGGTGTTATTACAACACTATGGATATACGATCCCATAAATTATAAGCACTCGGAGTCCTTCAGAATAAAGAAGTCGAATAAGTGATGTCCATCTACCCGTCATTCTGCACGTCAAAACGGGTTTTCAAAGCTCCCAGAAAAGCTAGAGACTTTCATCTGTCAGAATTTATCATAACTAGATTGGTATTGAAAATCAGTAAAATAAAAAAAAAACAAAAAACGGTTCCAGGGCTGGAAAATATGAACTTATTTTTAATATATAAAAGTAACTAACAAAAATTAATTTTTGTGGTTTTGCTAATTAAACCTATTTTGTATTTTAAGAAGAAAACGAATTTGTATTTATAATAAAAAAAACTAAAAAAGGCGGTTCCAGAGTTGGAAAAATTATTTTATTTATTGGTATATTAAGGTAACTAACTAACAATTTTTTTAGTAAGTTTTAATTTTTTCTGTTCGAAGTTTATTTGTTTCTATATAAATAATTCGCACTGTAAGTCAAATTACATGTGATAATGATAAAAATTCTGTCAAATACTAGCAGAACGGAACAACATGCTGTTTGTGAACGCCTCCACACCTTTATCATTAGCGTTCTTGTGTTTGGTCCACTGTATGTGGCATCAGTTGGGATACATTTCAGCTTTATATACCTTTTTTTTCAGTGCAAATGTAATATGTGAATTATTTTGTTTCATCGTATTACAATTTGTCTGAAACCTTTTTTGTAGTACAATACGGAGAATTAACCTGAAACTGAAATACATACATATATGATTTTCAATTTGTCTTGTCTTGGTCTTGCTATTTACGACAATGAATTGAGGGATATAAATAAAAGTTCTGTGACTAAAGATAGGTACAATAGTCCAACAGACGAAAAACGCGGCTCAGTTTCCTTAGACAAAGTTAAAGCCTTGCTAGACCCAATATATTAAGTCCTAAAAATATTCATTTATTTAATGTCTTATGAGTGTTACTATATAAAACCGATATTTTATAAATGTTTTACTAATTTTGATAATTGATGTCAGACAAATTTACTTTAAATTTTCTGTTCAAAAATAATCAATTATTACTTAAAATGATACGGTGTATGTGCAAGTTTTGTTATTACTATTCATGTCTTTTAAAAAATTCAAAAAAAAACTAGATTTTTAAAAAGCCAATTGTGCTGTCAAGTCTGTCAAAAGCACTTGTTGTACAATTTGTAACGTTTAATTATCAACTGGCTTCTAATTGCTATAAATGGAGACTTGGTCACAAAAAAGAATTTAAAAAAGGAAAAGAAACAAGAAATTATTAGTTGAAATCCTTTGGCATGTCTTTTCATATAAAAACAGGTAAATTGTGTTGGAAAATTTTCAAGTTTAAGTTGGAAATTACTTAAAATTATTTGGGGCTGAAAGGGAAATAAAAGAAGCAGCAAAAAGCCATAATAATATTTGTTTAATATAAACAATTTTTAATTGTTGTAATAGAAATCCTCACCAAAACATAAATGTGAAAAAAGCCAAGTTCCTATAAAAAAGTTCGGCCATTAAAAGTAGTGAGATATAAATTTTGACCAAGTTCTTGTTTGGTAAGGGTGTCATATAATTTTTAGATAATCTGCTAACTTGGCAATATTTTGTCAATATTTGGCCGCCCTCCTGGCCAAAATTTTCGGGTTTTAAAACTTTTTTGGTTTATTGCTCACCTAGCCCTAGCTCTGTAGCTAATTTCAGCTCACTAGCACAGATTTTAATTTTTATAGGCGTAGCCCCGCCCTCTTGGTTAAAATTTTTAGGTTTTCAGATTTTTCTGGTTCATTGCTCACCTAGATCTAGTCGTGTACCAAATTTCAGATCTCTAGCTATAGTGGAAGTGCTTCATAATATTGATGAGTGAGTCAGTAGGTCAGTGAGTCAGTGAGTATGTCTTAAAATATGCACTTTTTGCACCTCAATATCTCCGGAACATTTCATTATAAAACTTTCAAACTTTGTATATGAGGTTACATGAATTTATTCTAATTATTGTTTAAATTTTATAATTTTACGGTCGCGGAGAACAAAGTTATGAGGGGGGTAAAAACAGCTCGAATGGCTTCCTGTAAATATACACACTACGTGCATTGGCCAGAACTTGGCCTGGCGCACTGCCGTGCGCCTATATATTAATAATAGAAATATTTTTTGGAGAAAAGTTGAGTTGGCCAATACACAAATTGTTCTATTGTGTCATATTGTCATTAGGTTCGAAAAGCAAAAAAAAAAAACAAAAAAAAAAACAGTTATTTAAATAATTTTAAACATTTAAGAAATTTATTATTCGACATATTGTCAGAAGTTTATTTGAATTTGAAATTTATTTCTTGAAATTCTGTGCATAAGATAAGAGGTTCTTGACTATTCAAAATGTGTGGTTGAAGTCTACTGATGATTTCTTACAGCAACAATGAAATATATAGACAACGCTGAACCACCAGCAAATAAATTTCAAATTAAAATAATTTTAAACGAGTAATTTTTTTTTTTTTTAGATTTTAATTGAACTATAGTGAATTTTTAATCAGAAATAATTTTTAGTCAGGCTTAAGTTCAGTAATTTCAATTCTTTTTATTGAATGAAATATTTTTTTTATTAATTAATATGAGTTTCTAAAGAAGAGAAGAAAATATATATATATATATATTATATGTATATACCGACGGTACATCGAATAAGTAAAAATAATTAATGTGATGATCGTAAAAGATAAGCAAGAATAGTTAAACATACGTGAGTAGAGTAATATAACTTCGTGCTAACCTAAATAGAAAAATGAAAATATGGAAAAACAGGGGAAATAAATAGTGATACTTACATATGTATTTACCAAAGGTAAATCAATAATTGTACACAACAATAATTTCTCACATTCCGTTTCATTAGAATTTACGTTAAATAGCTGATGTTAATAACAACCTCTACCCAAGTAGATAGACTAAGGTGCTGATGAAGTGCGTTGCTGCACAGAAAAATATCGGCATTTCCCCCAGCTTAAAAGTCTAATTTAATTTTTCTTCTCTTCTTTAGAAACTCATATTAATTAATAAAAAAAAATATTTCATTCAATAAAAAGAATTGAAATTACTGAACTTAAGCCTGACTAAAAATTATTTCTGATTAATAATTTTAAACATTATCAGCCTTATTTATAAAACTTATGAAGGATTTATAAAGATTTTTTAAGAAAAATTTTGTATGAAAACTTATCTTAAAAATCCTTTATAAAGTCTTAATAAGTGTTATAAGTAAGGCTGTATTTTTTTAAGAAACATTTTATTCGACACAAGTTTATTTTAATGAAATTTATTTGCTGGTGGTCTATATATTTCATTGGTGCCTTGCCAAATCGTCAGTAGGCAAAAAAGTATCTTTATTCCCAGCAAAAATTATACATTATTATTAGAACTACTTACCATATAATAGTCCTAATTATGAGTGTCGTATTGCGACTACGACTAGGACAATTTTTTACTAGATTAAAGGAAAAATGTTTCAATGTTCTTTAGTCTAATATAAAATCGTCGTAGTCGAAGTCGAAGTACCACTCTCGTAATAAAGTCTAATGATTTATTTTTCCGATTGCCAAATTTCATTACTCAAATTGATAAATGGGGAGAATGATTCTTTTAGATTTAATAAATTACGTGAATATGTTGCCAAATAAAACAATTAAGAATCGATTATTTTAGTCTCAGGTTTTGTTAAAATCATTCAGGGCTATCATGAATGAAATTCCGCATGAAATTTCTAACTTTTCCAATTAGAATTTTTTGTTTACCCTGTTACTTGCTATTAGTTGGAATTGTTCCCCGGGAAAAATTGCACGGATTAAGTTATTAATCCAGTAGGAACAGCTTCCATCAAAAATGCTTCATTCCAAACTCGAGTATCATTTTTGAAATTGTTTGCTGGGTTATTTTAAATTTTGTAAAAATTTTGTTTTACACATTCACTCTTTAATCAAATATCGCATAAAAAATTAACTGTACTTAGAGCAAATTATTTTGTATTTTGGACGTGTACCCTACATTCAGCAATATCCGAAAAAAGTCAAATTTAAAAATATTTTTGGTGCTTAAGCATATAATAAAATTGTGGCGTAACATTTTGAAATATTCAACAAAAATTTTGAAGTATGTGAATAGTTTTAAACATTTTAACAAAAATTTAAGAGACTCTTTTCATAGATTTTCTGGAAAAATTAAAATTTTGGAAAAAAATACAGCTTTTAACCGACTTCAAAAAAGGAGGAGGTTAACAATTCGTATTTATTTTTTTTGGGTGTGTTACTTCATAACTCGACACAGTTTATACCGATTGTAAAAAGTCTTTTGTCTGAGATGGTATACCTTCCCATTAATTCTATTATAAAAAAATGAACTGGGCATAGTTCGATGAAATTGCCTTCTAAAATTCGTCGCTTAAATTAGTCTTTTGGAAGAATTAAATTTGACTACCTATCTGTCTTGCTATGTATATTTTTGTAGCCAATGGATGCCAAAATATGCAAATATTCACTGCGGAAAGAATCAATTGCATATAAGTATATTCACAAAAAAAAAATAATGGTTATGTACTTGTAATAAAAGTAAATGCAA
Source organism: Tachina grossa (assembly GCA_949987645.1). Classification (NCBI taxonomy): domain Eukaryota; kingdom Metazoa; phylum Arthropoda; class Insecta; order Diptera; family Tachinidae; genus Tachina; species Tachina grossa. The sequence goes on from OX465274.1 coordinate 212,265,032, forward strand.
ACATCTATATCAAATCTTGATAAAAAATATAATAAATCACGTATCGCGAAAATTTAGAAAATTTGCAATATTGGAAACAAGCACTAAACTAAAATTAATTAAACTCGCTAAAACTGTAAGGTAAGTCATTAACTCGGGAATCGCCAAACTCTAAGAATGCAAAAAATTAGGTAAAAACTCGCAAAAATGGCGAAAATTCGCAAAAACTTAATAGCAAAGTCTAATATTATTTAAAATTCGCAAAAAATGCTAAGAAGGAGCATGTTTGCAAAAACTCGCTTTCATTGCGAACAATGCAAAAATTCGCGAGAAGTTGCAATATCGGAAGCAATCCTTAAAATTAATTAAAAATTGCCAAAACTGTTATAAATAAAATAAATTCGGGAAAAACGCGAAAAACGCAAGTTCGCGAAAAAATCGCAAGTTCGCTAAAAATTTCTGAACGCCTTGAATAAATCATTTACAGAACCCTTTAGCTAATCCCGGATTTGTTTCCCATATATCTTAGCAACGCCTCCTCTTATTCCATGTTTTTGTACTTATCCCTTTAAAACACAAATAAAATAAAATCGTTTGAAAAAAGTACAAATGTTATTTATGTGTCTACATTTTTCCCCCTTGTGCAAAAAAATATTTTACTTTAGCTTTAAAGTTCATATTAGTTGCCAAGCACTTTAAGGCTAACATAGCTTTGTTAAGAAATCATATGCAAAAGACAACTTTAATTATTTTGTTATCTAATAATAAATACTGGTAACACCACCGTGTTCAACAACCACTTCATAGCTTATGATGTACAAAATCTAATACAATTTCATTCGGGTATTCAAATAATATTTTATTTTATTAAATAAATTTTTATTATCTTGAAGTAAAGCAACCTAATTTATAAAATATGAGCTTTTGACATGGTAGGAAAACAGATAAATATTTCCATGAAGTAAAAATAAAAGAAATATTAAAAATTATCACAATTTGTTTTATTCGAATGATATGAGTATTTGAATATCCAGCTTTTTTCGATTTGTTTTGATTGTATGTACGTCACTAAAACATTTTTGTATAATTGTATTTATTTTAGTATTTTTTTATGGATCAGTTGGATAATTTGGTGATGTTTTCCATTACATGATAGAAATAATAAATTTATGCTAAGAGCTCTAGCACTTCTAGCTTCATTTTCAGATGTAACATGAACCAATATGTGCTATATTAATAAAAATATTTGAGGTACAAAACACACATTTTGGAAATATCAACTTAAAGTAGTCTTAACAAACGTGGGTGCCTACTTTAGAATTTTTATATTTACAATAATTTTTTTAGAATACAACTTTACTTAACATTGCTTGGCAAAGCTTTATTAAGTTTTTTGCATAAGACCCTTTATGTTTTTGCAATAAAAAGCTACAAAAATTTTATTTTTACTAAAACGTATTTTCTTTCACAATGTTGCTTGCTGCCGAATTTAAATTACCTTTTTATACCCTTTACCAAAAAATGGTAAAAGGGTATATATAGGTTTGTCATTCCGTTTGTAATTTCCAGAATATTAATAAGCCAGCCATAAAGTATATATATTCTGGATCCTTATGCATAGGGAAGACGAATAAGCGATGTCCGTCTGTCCGTCTGTCTGTAAGTGAAATCGGTTTTCCGAAGCTCCCAGAAAAGCTAGAGACTTCGTTCTTGGACTGTTGGGTCAGAAATGGTCGAAATAAGATTGGTATTGAAAATCAGCAAAATTGAGCAGACAGAGCTGGGAAGAAGGAGATTGATGTAAGTAATCAGAAAAAGAAAAAGGATGATTCCAGGGTTGGAAAACCTACGATTTTTGTGATATATAAAATTAACTACCGTAAACTAATTTTTTATTTATTTTTATTAAATAAACTTATTTTATACTTCACCACGAATAAAATTGGTATTTAAAATAAAAAAAATTTTAAAATTTAAAAAGATGTTTCCAGGGTTGGAAAACTTTAACTTTTTTTGTTATACAAAAGTAACTTACTATAAGAAATTTTTCCTTTTCTTTATAAATTAAACATATCTTATGTTCTTAAAAGAAAAAGATTGGTGTAATAAAGCAGAAAAATCAAAAAGGATGTGACCAGGGTTGGGAAACTTACTCTTTTTGTGATATAAAATATTACCTACCGAAAACTAATTTTAATTTTTTTTATTAAATGAATTTATTTTATACTTTAGTACGAATAAAATTGGTATTTCAAATTAAAAAATAACCTTCTAAAATTAAAAATATGTTTCCAGGGTTGGAAAACTTTAACTTTTTTTATACAAAAGTAACTTACTAAAACAAATTTTCCTTTTTTCTCTGTAAATTAAAGATATCTTATATTCTTAAAAGAAAGATATTAGTATAAGAAATCAGAAAAATTAAAAAGTTTGATTTCAGGGTTGGAAAATATACACTTTTTGTGATATAAAAAATTAGCTACCGAAAACTAATTTTTATTTTTTTTTTATAAAATAAACTTATTTTATACTTCAGTACGAATGAATTTGGTATTTCAAAAATTAAAACGACGTTTCCAGGGTTGGAAAACCTTATTTTTTTACAAAAGTAAATGACTAAAACAAATTTTTTCTTTTTTACTATAAATTAAACATATCTTATATTCTTAAGAGAAAATGGTGTAAGAAATAAAAAAAAGTAGGATTCCCGGGTTGGGAAACATACACTCTTTGTGACATAAAAAATTAACTACCGAAAACTAATTTTTACCTATTTTTGTTAAATAAACTTATTTTATGCTTGAAAACGAATAACATTGTTCTTTCAAATAAAAAAAAAATTAAAAAAATTAAAAAGATGATTTCAGGGTTGGAAAACTTTAACTTTTTTTGTACAAAAGTAAGTTACTAAAACAAATTTTTCCTTTTTTTATAAATTAAACATTTCTTAAATTTTTAAAAGAAAGAGATTGGTGTCAGAAATCAGAAAATCAAAAAGGATGAGTTCACGGTTGGGACACGTACACTTTTTTGATATATAAAAGTAACTAAGTCTAATTAATTTTTATCTTTTCCTATATAAATTATATATATTTTACGTTTTCGAAAGAAAAGTTTGGTATAGAAAATTATAAAAATAAAAACCAGCTCCAGAGCTGGAAACTATAATTTTTTTCTGTACATTAAAGTAACCAAATAAAACATTTTTTTTTAAATTTCCTTTTCTTTCACTTAACACACTTTCTATATTTTTTTAAGAACTACTAGATTAGTATAAGTAATCAGAAAAATCTAAAATTATGATTCTAGGGTTTGAAAATTATTATTTTTTTCTTTGTACATAAAAGTAACTATGTGCTTATGTATATATCTCTATACCACATAAACGCACTTTGGTAAAGGGTATATAAGATTCGGCACAGGCGAATATAGCACTCTTACTTGTTTTTAGTGAAATTGGATTCCAGAACACTTCAATTTCGTTTGAAACAAACTGAAAATGAAATTTTACTTTTTAAATCGTTTTACGAAATTAAGAACACAAACCAAGAGAAAATTTCACTTTCATTTAATTTTACGAATGTAGAACCTAGGCGATAAATTTCTTGTAATTATACGATATATTTTATCATGTAACAATTAAATTTTTTTTACAATTTACAAAAACAAAAACTAATTGCAAAAGCTTTTATTGATTGTTATTAAAATATTATTAATTAAACAACACTTATGAAATAAAGTTGTTATTGCATTTCTTTTTTTTTTTTCAATTATCTTATTTATTTATTTTGAATTAATTTATATGCTGTTGAAAACAAAAATTCCCTGGAAATGTCAGCTGTTTTAGCAAAAAATTAAAAAATAATACATGTCGTTGTTGAAAATTTGTTTAACTATATTTTTACATTTTATTAAAAGTTCATGAATATACACGGACATATATGAATAACAAAAATAAAATGTTTTTTGCCGCTGCTTATTTATATTTATTATGTATATGTATGTAGTTTATTTTTTAATTTTTTTTTTACTTTGTCGTTAATTTAATCCGCTTAAAAATTGAAACTTTAACAGCAGTTGCTTATGAAAATAACTAATTTTTATGTTTTTTTTGCACCTTTTTGTATAGAGTCAGTTAAACTTTAGCAAAAAATTAAAAAAAAAAAAATGAGATAAAATTGTAAAGCAAAAGTTTTGATTGGCTGAAGGCTTCAGCGATTAAACATGAAATTGAATTTTTTGTAATAACAACATTAATAGTAGATGGTGAAGCCTTTACTAGAAAATGAGTAGCTTCTTTTTATGGTGGCAGATTCACCCTATGAGAACTAAACAATTTCGCTTTACACCTTGTTGTTAGTTTTTAGATAGATAGAGATTGCTCTTGAGCTAACTTCCAATATTTCTGTTTAATTGACGATGCACAGTACTTTGAGTTCATATAACGATAGAACAAAAATAGAGGGAGTTATCACAGAATTTGGAAATTTGGTAGGCTTATTACAAAATTGTTTTAAAGAATCTGACAATTTTTAACTTCTCGCTATTGGAGGTTCCTGAATTTGTTCCAAATTTCGAAAATCGACTGTTCATTATGTTTTGATGATTTGAGCTCCTTGGAGTCCTCGATGTATTTATGCAAACTTCTCAACCGTAACTTAAGTACGGTTCAATGGATTGAAAGCGAATTTGCTGCATACGAGCCCATTGGATGTTGGATGATAGTGGTGATAGTCGATTCGGATCTGTAGGTTTCGAAAATACAATTTTCACAAAACAATTTGAAAAAAAAATCTAAGCAAATCAAATTAATAATCTAAGTATCCAATTTGTCTCTTCTCAAATTGGATGATTCGTTCGTGAGATATCGTTATGTAAAATTTTGATAAAATCTTTTTTTTTTTCTAATAACTATAAAAATTCTTCGTCAAATCGATTTTAGGTATTCACAGAATTTTATCAATATAAAAAAGTGTATCGCATATCGGAAATTTTTTAGCAAAATCTGTAAAATGGTTGGAAAGAAAACGTTGTAAAAATTTTGGGGGAAAAAAGTTTCGATGTCAAAAATTTAAAAAATTTGTGAAATACAGAATTTTTTTTTGACTCAAAAACTGGCGGGGAGGTTCAGAGATGACCTGAATAAATTCTGAAATAATATGCAAAATCACGTAACTACATTTTTATAGGAGAGACAAAAACTAAACAAAATCATTCAAGTGACGGAAATAAAGTTTCTTTATTACAGCTATGCTCTTTATGTCGAACACAGAAGCTAGGACGTGATTGACACTATTGCAGTTGTGCATTTATTTTTTTAAATTATTTTTGTTTTCTTTATTTTTCTCTCTTCGTAAAGAAGGAAATATATATTAGGTAACTTATTAATACGAACTTTAAAAAAAACAGGGGTTCCACGTCTGCATTTACATATACGAAATATGCACATATATAAATATTTGCGGCAAAATTTTTTTGTTTTATGAATAATAATAACATTAAAACATTTGCGAGCCATAAAATAAATAGTTTTAAATATACAAATAATTTTATTGCATTGTTATTTAACATATGAAATTTGTTTTATATAGTTAAGAAGCATAGCTTTAGCCAACTGTCCTAAGACAACTGTCTGATTGTTATTATAAAGGCTTGAAAATTTATAGGAACCAACGTTTCGATATAATACCAAATAGTTAATTAAAAATACGATTTTTCTCAGTTAAGTGGTTTTGCATTTTAGATGACAAAATATTATAACGACAATTATATATTATATAGTAAACTATTCTGAAGATTCGTTATAATGAAACAGACATGTGTTTTTTGGTGGGAATTGAACTCACGATCCTATATTGATAGCCTACCAGAGCACCGGACAAGCTACGTATCATAGAATAACAAAAGTATCGTTTTAAGTACTCTTGGCAGTCAAACAAATATGAATGCGTACAGCTAAAAATATGCAAACACACACACACAAATTATCTTTATACATGTAATAACCATGTTTATAGATTTTTTTTAATTACGCAGCACAAACAACTCTAACAAAAATTTATAGATTGTATGAGCTACAATCATATGCATGAGTACAAAAAAAAATACACTGATTATTAATCGGCTACACATGCGTATATACAGGACTATTTTATTTACATACGCACACACGCAAATCAAACATGTTTTCAAGCAAACACACACACCCACATATTTGCTATCGCATTTTATATACACATATACTTATCTAAATGTATACGGCGGCGATTAATGAATAAATATTTCGATTATCATGCGTATATTTTTTGTCCGATTAAATATCCATAACCTGAGTATAAACACACTCAGATTATAAGTATGAGAGAGAGAGAGTCAAAACGTTTGAAACACACGTGCCTTTTTATTTTTTGCAGTAGCGTATTTTAATTTTTTGCATAAGTGAAGTAGAAATGCTCTTGTATGCTGGTATTGGCTATAGTCTTACGAATTGTTTCCACTACAATTGTCATTATACGCAGTTACTAAAATTTGGACTATTTATTTATGTATATTTATTTCAAGTACTTACTGTCATTCCCTGATACGTAAACGACTTCCATAGATGTCAATAATTAAATAAAAATTTTATACATAAAACTACAGCTGTGTTGATGCGAGAGATTAAAGGAAACAAAAAGTTTTATCATAACATATTTTTGTTTAATATTTTTATTATGTACATTGCCATAAAAATAATGAAAAAGTAGGTTTTTTTCTCCAAAAGTGATGTTTAGAAAGTTTTCATTTAATATGGTAATAGAGTAACGAAGAAGGATCAAATAGTCTAAAAAAAGTTTTTAATGCTTTTACACCAGCTTCTGTGAATCTGTCATATAAAAAAAGTTTCTTTTTACGACTTATTGATATACCAGGGATACTCATATGATATTTAATTCTTATTCAAAAGATTATAAAATAATGATAATAAAAATCATAAATATTGTGTTGAGAGTTTATTTTTCTACATTGCAAAAATCCGCTCTACTTTAATGTTTAGAAAACTTTTATAAGTGTGTGTGGAAAATGTAAGTCAACATATTTGTAGCAAAAATATTTAAGCAAAAGTTTTTTTTTAACAGATTTATTACCGTATATTAATGCTTTTTATATACTTAATCTAATTATGATTATTTTTACGACTTCTTAAATTCTTGAAATGAAATTGAATAACATTAAATTAAAATCTTAAAGATTCATATCACAAGTTTTTGATGTTATTGATGTTTAAGAAATTTATTTTCAACAAGATGCCACAACAATAGTAACATTGCTTTTTTGAGCTTACTGAGCTTGTGATTAATGGGAGCGGCGATCACAATTGGCCACTGAGATCCAACTTTTTTTTTCTTTTTTCTCTTCTTTAGAAAATCACGGTAAGTAATAAAAATATTTCATTCATTAAGAATTGAAAATACTGACCTTAATCCCGATTAAGAAATTTTTCCTGATTTAAATTCATTCTGTACAGGTAAAATAAAGTTCTTGCATCGAGTGCAAGATGCATAGTTATAAAAATTTATATAAAATTTTAATGCGTAATAATCATAAATGTAGTTAATTTTTTTTTTTTTTTGAGAAAATGGATGCCCTTGCACCGAATCAACAACAGAACTTACAAGTATAATTCTAATAAATCATACATTCAGCTTAAATTTATTTATGAATGAAAAGAGATATATATGGGAGGTATTAGTCATGTTATTGCATCGTATGAAATAAAATTTGTAAGAATGAATACAATGATAAACTTTGCAGCCAGATATCAATTTACGCCACATTCTGCTCATAACTATAGCTAAAATTAAAATTAAGGATGAGTGGGAGGTAAGTATGTCCTTGCATACCGATTTTTCTCAAACTTACAATTCTTTTCTTAGTTTAGCTTTTTCGAGAAAGTACATATATGAAATTTCATCGTTCTTTTATAGCAACTCTAGTTTTGAGGACTCACTATATGGGGACAAAGCACTATGCGACGACGGCCCGCAATTAATTTTAAGTCCTTTATGATAAAATTCGTGAAATTATCGAGGATATACAGGCGCAAATGTGCAAATTGGTTATGGAAACTTTTATAAGCTGAGTATGGCCCTACAAGCGTAGCCGTTGCGCTTATTTGGTTGATATGGGTTTCCTCCTATTTACAATTAAATAAATATCCGATGAATTTAAAAAAAAAAATAAAAAAAATTGTCATATTTTTACTTATCAAAATGAAAAGTTTTATTGCGATACCCTTTAAATTATAGAAACCATAAATGATGTGTTAGCTTTTTGGCGAGTTAAGAGCTTCTTTTATTATTCTTGATATATGCGTAGCATCTAGATAGTAATTATATATGTATGACACACTATTTTAGTATTTGACAAAATTAACAGTATAAAACATAAAATTTTATTTGTTGCACATCCACAACAAAAAACATAAAAGTTACCGCTTTCAGCTTTTAGGAATGAAAGCTATTTATAACTTGTTTTTTTTTTTGCTTCCAGAATTAGAAGGAAAGGTAAAGGTAAACTTTTATGTGGTTTCATTAGTTGCAGTTTTAAGGTACTTTTGCTTTAAGCTCATTAAGTTTTCTCTTATACTGTTATTAAGTTCCTAAATGGCACACATACAAATGCAGGTATGTATATATATACATACATACATACATACATATATATGTATACGTGAACAACTAAAAAGGAGTTCATCTTTGTATGATTACCAGGTAAACTAAGATTATGCTGTATAAAAGTGTTTTATGTATAGATATTAATTATGCAGTAAAAATTTAAGGATACATTAATGAATTTAAATATAAGAAAACACACTGATTTGGCAAATAACCCAGCAAAAAATTTCAAAAAAGGTAATCGAGTTTGGAATTAAGCATTTTTGGTGGAAGCACTTCCCTACTGGATTAGCAACTTAATGATTTTAACAAGGCGTGAAACTAAAATAATCGATTCTTGAGAAGTACTTACTTTTTTTTATTTGTCAACATTTCACGTAATCTATTTGGTCTAAAAAAATCATTCTCTTCATTTAGCAACTTGCACGTCATTTTTTCTTAATTTTAGGTTATGTGATTTGTAAGCGAGTAATGAAAATTGGCAATCAGAAAAGTAAGTCATTATATGGCAAGTAGTTCTAATGGTAATGTGCAATTTTTTGCTGGGAATGTTTTGCCAAACAGTTTTCAGGGAAAATAAAAAATCAACCAACTCTGGGAATCGAAAATGTGGCTAGGTGCTTTACTCTCTAACTTTACACTGATTAATTATTTTTAACTTATTAGTTAAATAAAAATTAAAATAGCTTTTATATTCTTTCTTTGTATGTAGTACAGGCAAATCTCGGTATAACGAATCTCGCTTTAACGAAAATCCGATATAACGAACGTCCAAAGTTTTTACATTAACAACCTTATATAGCGAATAACATCACAATTTTATACTGGAAATAACGAATGATAAAGAAAAAATGGCAAAATACAAAAACAAAAACTTGCTAAGAACACATTTCTAGCATTTAGTTCTACAACTAACGTTTTTGTAAACGCGTGTTCTGTATAACGAAAGGCAAAAAAAAAAAAATTATTAGACAAAATCTACAACTGCAATGGAAATGCAAAAAATGTGATACCGTTAGTTTGTATTTGGTAGCTTGCTTGATATAAATTGCCCTCATTATTTTAATTGTATTTTATCTTGTCTACAATAATAATAGTTAAAATAACACCTGAAAAATACTTTGCGATATAACGAATTTTTCGGTATAACGAATGGGCCTGACATTCGTTCGTTATACCGGGATTTGCCGTATGTGTGTCATATGTTTTTGCACACATACACATATACAAACATATGTTTTTGCTTATAATTTATTCAGTGTTGTGAAATGAATTTATTTGTCCTTTTCCAACACTGAAACAAAAACCTGGTATCGAGTGACATCATTAGTAAATTTGTTGCTATCGGAATTAATTTCTATTCGAGTGCAATTTCGATCACGAGAGCAGGCATAAGCCCCTTGGTTATTGTTTTGTTTTAGTGATTTATTTAATTTTTGGTTATATTTTTCATTTAAACTCTTCTTTATTTAGGAGAATTTCCGTTACGGCATTTTTTTTTTAGTTTTAGCGTTCTTGAAAGTTTTAAGAGTTTTGCCTCTTACGGATTCCAAGATACACAAAGTTGTCAAAATTACATAGTCAAACTAACGTTATCTGATAGACTACGCTTTAATTTTTTATATGGTGTAGTAAGCATAAAAATAAATTATCTTTGAAAATTTCATGTGTTTCACGTATATTACATTAGAATTTCAACATGTGTAACAGTTATTAACACACTAATTATCCCAATTTATTATTTAACTTATTCAGTAAAATATTTTTTTTATTAAAAATACATTGAAATTGATTATTGAAGGGTTTATCTGGATCTTATGTGCATTTCACTATTGTAAATGCAGATCATCAGGGAACTTTTACCCAAAGTTTCTTAGAACAACTAGAGTTATTATGTTATAAACTTTCATTTAAACAAATGAGAAGCTCAACAACAAATAACAAAGTTGAAACAAGAACTCAATAATCAACATGTTTTTTATTTTCTTATTTTACTACATCGGCTGACTTTATTAAGCTCGAATTGTAGTTGTAAAAAGTATGTAAAGAAAATAAATGTAAATAACAACAACAGCTATTCAAGGATATAGTGTTACCGTACAAGTATTTTTGACTTGGTGTAGTCAATATTTTTCGCTGGTCGCTTTAGAACACCCTTGAATTATGGAACCCTAGAATGTACATGAATTTGAGCTTGTGATTTTAATTTTTGCACCTCAAAGAAAAAGAAAAGCAAATTCGATACGACGATAAAAGTTACTGAATACACATACAGGAGTTTATAACAAATTTTGTATATGCAACAATCGTTAGCGACATATGTTCTGTTCCTACTTTTTATACCCTTTACCAAAAAATGGTAAAAGGGTATATATAGGTTTGTCATTCCGTTTGTAATTTCCAGAATATTAATAAGCGAGCCATAAAGTATATATATTCTGGATCGTTATGCATAGGGAAGACGAATAAGCGATGTCCGTCTGTCCGTCTAAAAAAAATTAAAAAAATTAAGAAGACGTTTCCAGGGTTGGAAAACCTTAACTTTTTTTGTTATGCCTAAGTAACTTACTAAAACAAATTTTTCCTTTTTTTCTATAAACTAAACATATGTAATGTCTTTAAAAGAAGGAGATCGATGTAGGAAATCAGAAAAATAAAACGGATGATTCCAGGGTTGGAAAACCTACGATTTTTGTGATGTATACAATTAACTACCGTAAACAAATTTTTTAATTATTTTATTAAATAAACTTATTTTTTACTTCACCACGAGTACAATTGGTATTTCAAATAAAAAATTAAACTTCAAAAAATTAATAAGATGTTTCCACGGTTGGAAACCTTTAAATTTTTTTCTTATACAAAAGTAACTTACTAAAACAAATTTTTCCTTTTTTTCTATAAATTAAACATATCCAATATTCTCAAAAGAAAGAGATTGATGTAAGAAATCAGAAAAACAAAAAGGATGATTCCAGGGTTGGAAAACCTACGATTTTTGTGATATATAAAATTAACTACCGTAAACTGATTTTTTATTTAATTTTATTAAATAAACTTATTTTATACTTCACCACGAATAAAATTGGTATTTAAAATAAAAAAAAATTAAAAAATTTAAAAAGACGTTTCCAGGGTTGGAAAACTTTAACTTTTTTTCTTATACAAAAGTAACTTACTATAAGAAATTTTTCCTTTTCTTTATAAATTAAACATATCTTATGTTTTTAAAAGAAAAAGATTGGTGTAGGAAAGCAGAAAAATCAAAAATGATGATTCCAGGGTTGGGAAACTGAAACTTTTTATGATATAAAAAATTATCTACCGAAAATTAGTTTTTATTTATTTTATTAGATGAATTTATTTTATACTTTAGTACGAATAAAATTGGTATTTCAAATTAAAAAATAACCTTCTAAAGTTAAAAATATGTTTCCAGAGTTGGAAAACTTTAACCTTTTTTATACAAAAGTAACTTACTAAAGAAAATTTTTCCTTTTTCTCTATAAATTAAAGATATCTTATATTCTTAAAAGAAATAGATTGGTGTAAGAAATCAGAAAAATTAAAAAGGATGTGACCAGGGTTGGGAAACTTACTCTTTTTGTGATATAAAAAATTAGCTACCGAAAACTAATTTTTATTTTTTATTTTTTTTTTTTATAAAATAAACTTATTTTATACTTCACTACGAATGAATTTGGTATTTCAAAAATTAAAACGACGTTTCCCGGGTTGGAAAACCTTATTTTTTATACAAAAGTAAATGACTAAAACAAATTTTTTCTTTTTTACTATAAATTAAACATATCTTATATTCTTAAAAAAATGGTGTAAGAAATAAAAAAAGTAGGATTCCAGGGTTGGGAAACATACACTCTTTGTGATATAAAAAATTAACTACCGGAAACAAATTTTTATCTATTTTTGTTAAATAAACTTATTTTATGCTTGATAACGAATAAAATTGTTCTTTCAAATAAAAAAACCAATTAAAAAAAATTAAAAAGACGATTCCAGGGTTGGAAAACCTTAACTTTTTTTGTACAAAAGTAAGTTACTAAAACAAATTTTTCCTTTTTTTATAAATTAAACATTTCTTAAATTTTTAAAAGAAAGAGATTGGTGTAAGAAATCAGAAAAATCAAAAAGGATGAGTTCACGGTTGGGACACTTACACTTTTTTGATATATAAAAGTAACTAAGTCTAATTAATTTTCATCTTTTCCTTTATAAATTATATATATTTTACGTTTTGGAATGAAAAGTTTGGTATAGAAAATTATAAAAATAAAAACCACAGCTCCAGAGCTGGAAACTATAATTTTTTTCTGTACATTAAAGTAACTAAATAAAAATTTTTTTTTTAATTTCCTTTTTTTTGCACTTAACACACTTTCTATATTTTTTTAAGAACTACTAGATTGGTATAAGTAATCAGAAAAATCTAAAATTATGATTCTAGTGTTTGAAAATTATTATTTTTTTCTTTGTATATAAAAGTAACTATGTGCTTATGTATATATCTCTATACTACATAAACGCACTTTGGTAAAGGGTATATAAGATTCGGCACAGGCGAATATAGCACTCTTACTTGTTTTATTTTTATTTTATTTTTCAAGAGTAGTAACACTCAGGTAATGAATGTATAATACTATTACTAGGATTACCTTAGAGGCTGTGAAGGAAGAGATAGAGGAAAACTTCATTCATCTACATCTCTGCTTGTTGCATGTTTTTAATAATGCAGTGCTGCAGCGCCTCTGGTGTTAAATGAGGCATATTAAAATTTTTTTAAGCAGTGTTTAGTAGCCATTTCATTTGTTTTTTTACTTTGCCAATGATTCTGCTACACACCGAAAGAGGGCGCCGATTTTGTACTATACTAAAGAATATTGAAACATTTTGTCTTTTATCTATTACAAAATTGTCGTAGTCGAAGTTGATACACAACTTTCTGATTATTTATTCCAATGACTATCCCGGTAAGAAGTTTGTATTTAGGTGCCTTCAAGTCACCACTTTTCTCGACAATTTAGGTGAATTTTTGGAAACATTGTCAACCGAGCATTTAATTACTAAAATTTTAAAAGCTTTTTGTCAGATACACACTATCGGTGGCGATAGCTGATTAATAACTTGTGGGCGCCATAATCTGGCTTATGCCCAAAAAACTACCCAGTCAGTAGAATATATTTAATAATACGATAATGTTAAATATTTATTGAAAAAAGCATTGTCTGGTGTAGTCTTGGCCAATGGTTTTGGTGATAAAGTCAATAGTGAATCAGTTATGTTTTGCTATTCACACTTCCTACCAGGTATATATAATTGAATTTAACATATTCAAACATACATACATAAAGATACATAAATATGTACCTTTAGTTTTCATAAACTATCTAATTTTTATAAAAAGAAATATGTTCAAAAATACTTTTACATTCAACTTTGTTTTATTATTTAATCCTATTAACTAGAAGAATAGTAAAGAATTTCTCATTTTTCTTCTTCAAAGGGAAAACTATTCGCATTAAAAAAAAAGTTCTTCATCTGTAAGGGGAGTGTATAATTGTTCAAATGTATATAAAAAAGATAACTACACTAACTCATACGTCGTAACATTTTGTATACCAAATAGTGCAAATAATTTTATTATATAATTCTTTTTTAATAAACTTTTCCTATTAGAAGCTTTAATAAAGTTATTTGTCAAAGTTTTAAGAAGATCAGGAAAATAACAACGACCCAATGAAGGGTAACGGACAAACTTTTGTTATTCATAGAAAATCTTGCAGTACAGGAATGAAAATTTACACAAAAAAACTTAAATAAAAATTACCAGAGAATCCTTACAAAACTATTTCTTTAAAATTAAAAGGGTTTTAAAAAAGGGACTTTCGAACTTTGACAGTTTAATGCGGCTACATGTTTCGAATTTATTTGACTGTTATATATTTGTTTTTTGGACAACGGTTCATGCACTCTAGGGATTGCCGTTCGGTTCTAACCGAAACCGAAACCGCGGTTTTCAACCCATAAAAACCGAAACCGAAACCAACCAAAAAGCTTCGGTTTTTTTTTGCATGCATTTATTTATTGTATCTTCATATATGAACTAAAAGTAAGTATTCAAATCTTAAATCTATAAAAAAAAATTATTAGGCCCGACCAGTGTCAGACATAAACTTAGTGGTAGTTATAAATAATACATTGGTAGTGGAAATCAAAAAAAAAGGGGTGGGAGGGGAAGTATTTTCAAGTAGTCCCATATGGAGTGTTAGGTATAAGAGCCCGTGTGTCCCTCTTTTTTAAGCGGATGTGTCCAGTAAAGTTCAAAATATTACGAGCAAGCGGATTAGGATGTGATTCGAGTTTTGTTAAATATTTGCCTGCGTATTTTGCAATTTCTTCAGTCACTAGTGGCATATTTAAATCACGATGTATAATAGAATTTTGGATGTACCATGGAGCCGATGTTATTAACCGTAAAATTTTGTTTTGCCTTCGTTGGATTCTCTCGACATTGGAAGCTGAAGCAGTGCCCCATAACTGAATTCCGTAGCGCCATATTGGCTTCAAAAGCGACTTGTATAATAAAAGTTTGCAGTCTAGGCTGAGTGTTGAGTTTCTGCCAATCAACCAATATATTTGAGTTAACTTAAGTTTCATCTGACTTAACTTAGAGTCAATATGATGTTTCCGTGTAAGACTTCGATCAAGGTGTATACCAAGGTATTTCACTTGGGAATGTTGAGGAATATTTTGATTGTTAATTCGAATGGGGGAGCAAGTATCTCTTCTTAGGGTGAACGTTATATGGACACACTTTTGTTCATTGACTTTGATTCTCCATAAGTTCAACCATGTTTCCAGCTGGGTAATATGTTCCTGGAGATTGCGGGATGCCTCATAAGGGTTTTCGTGCACACTCATACAGGCTGTATCATCGGCAAAAGTAAGTTTAAAGTTAAGTTTTACTTTAACATTATTATCTTGTTTAAAAATACAGCAAATACTTTACATTGAAGACTTTTATACATTACTAAGCATTCTGTAACAATGAAAGGTAGGAAAATTGTAAAATATTAAGAAAATTATAACAATTCTTTGCAGGAAAAATTGTAATCTGTTATCAAAAAAGCTTTAGCAGATGCAAAGCAAAAAGACGATTATTTTAACGTTCTTCGACAAGCAACCAACATATTATTGCTTCACAAGGCAATAACACAATAAAGTCCTATTCAATTGAAAGCGAAAGAGTGTTTTCTGTCGCTGGTAACTTCTGCACAAAAATAAGATTTCGTTTAAACGACTCTACATTGAACACTTCAACGTTTCTGAAATTTTATTACTTGGATAATTAAATATAAATTTTTTATTCTTAAGCTTTTTATACACATACACACTACTAAATGTTCCTTTTCTAATATAAGTACCTAAATTGAATACAAACCAGAGAAGCTTTATCACCCCTATTGTAACAATTTTTTTCCCTCGAAAAATTCTTCCCAGAAATATTTTCCCTTTTTTTGGTTCGCTTTATCATGAATAATCTGCCTTATCCTGGTTGGCGTATTTCAAATATGACTACGACTGTTTGGTAACAGATTAAAGAAAACCTGTTGAATTCTTCTTTAATCTATTACCAAACAGTCGTAGTCGTATTTGAAATACGTCAACCACTATAACGCAGAATATTTTTGACGTGAATTTTTTACTTTTCCCTTGGTTTTGTTCAGTTTATTTTTGCAGGCGAACTGAATTATTACATCGAATAATTTCGATATTTTTCTTCTAATTATATATTAAAAGTTAAAGTTATTTATTTTTAGTAAGTAAAGCTTACGATTGTTAACAATAGTTAATTCCCTACAACACATTTTTTCATAGAGTATGAATCTCTTTGGTTCACAGACAGTAAATTTCACCACCACCACGTTGGTATAGTTAATGAAAAAAATAGCTAAAGGTACCAACAGACGACATGTTTTTTACATGTGTTTTTTAAGTTTTCGACTCGTATGTTTTTCTTTATGCTTGTCAATATTGGTTAATTTACATAACGTTTATAATTTTTGGTCACAAACGTACATGTAGTATTACTTCTTCTTTTTCAGTACATAAATATCCACGTAGTTTGTTTTATAAATGGCTTGCAGCCGTCGAAATATTTTTGGTTCCGTCACTGTAGTACTGGCGACGCAAATTTGCTTTTTTAATTTTTTCTTTTTTAAACAAGACGTTGAGGTTGTATCTAAAAATCTATACATTTTGGGACTTATTTTAATAAAACGACAACGTTAAATTAAAAAAAAATATATAATTAATTTGTCTAGCAAAATACTTCATTCAGACGACTAATGATAGTGCACATAATCAACCGCCGACAAATTTGTTCGCATGACATAGACATTTGGAGCTGTATGTTTAACATAAGAAAATAGAGCACGCTCTATTTCAAATAATGTCTTATGTTTTTTGTCATGTTTTTTACACAAGCAATGTTTTAAAGGTAACACACGACATGTTTTCGTTTACATATGTAAATTCTGGCACATACAATGTGAAAAACATGTCGTCTGTTGGTACCTTAAATCAACAGAAGCGCCTCCTTGAGTACAACTTTAAAGTGAAATAGATTTCACTTATAAACTAAAATTTGTGTGATTTTTTTATTAAACTTAAATTTGTCCGATTTTCCATTAATTTTTAACGTTACAAAAATTCTTCCCTTTTTACATTCACGTGGACTGATAGCGGGGAAAATTTCACGGGATATTCAAGATAGCATTTTTCTCTTTGAGGGGAATGATGATTATTTTTAAATCATCATTTATCTTTTCAGCATACATACCTATTTATATACAGGCATACTTTTAAAACCGAAATCGAACCAAAACCGACCGGTTTTTTAATGGCAAACCCTAATGCACTCCACGTAATTTACATACAATAGAGATGATTGTTCGAAGTCCTGCTTTGGCAAACAATTAACTAACACCTGCCGACAAATCTCAAGATCTGCCGAAAAGATCGCAAGACAATCCGAGGCACTTTGATTTCGAGTCGCTGACAAGTTTGCCTTTCTCAGAGCGTATATTGACATATTTTGCACCGTGACTTGGGCCGTCAGCCGTACAAAACTCAACTGGTTCGGGATCTTAAGGGTAAATGAACATAGGCTACAATGTCTATTTACTGAATTTGACTTACAGCAGTTTCCATTTGCACATGATGCAAATCTACATGAAGTACAAGAGAGTCTAATACTTCCCTAAAAAGCAAATGTTTGATGTGGATTTCATGCTAGTGGCCCCATGGGTACATATTTCTTTGAGAGCGACGTTGTTCAGTTATTCATAACCAAGGACGAGTGTTGTAGGTCCATGATTACCAACAGATTTTGACTAGAATTGGATGTCGTTTTATCAGGACAGTTCATGCAACCTTAACATTCTGCAATAGCGATTTAAAAAGTTGGCTATCTCATGTGAGGTATGTGAGTGTATTAAAAGCATAATTTCCGTATGTGATGTCGTGAAGATGTTAAACATTTCACAGCTTTACGAAAAGTTATAGCTTTAAAATAAATATGAATTAAATTTAAGTTTTCTCTAATTGTTTCTGTGGCGAACTGAGTATGTAATGCAAAGAATTAATAATCTCTTTCATCAGGGAAACCTGAATTAAACAAACTAAGCGTTATTAGAAGTTGCAACCCTTTTACTGGTTGTGGCCATCTATTTTTCTTCTGCTGGGTTATAAAACTAAGCAACATGATTTTATTTCTGGTAAAAGAGCACATACACTTTAACCATAATCTTTTTCATATGTCGAACATAAAGTCATGTTTTATATGAAAATCATACGCAGTTAATTACATAAATATCTTATTTTAAATATCTAATATTACCTTTATAATTATTGTTTAAAATCTTACTGAAGTATACATATTTATGTCTAGGAAACTATCAACTATTATTATATATTGTATTTGGCTGTGCAATTTATTTTGTGCAGTCCCTCCTCCCCCCAACTATTATTGCTTTTTTTAAGTTTTTCGCTGCAAATTTTCCATGTGCTACAAAGCCATATTATTAGTGATTTATGTTCGAGATTATTATTTCTGAACTGTTTGGTACACGACCTTAAGTATTTGTTATTTGATTTTATGCATGTACGATGACATAAAGCCCACTTATGAGAATCTATTAGAATCTATGTGTGCGATTGTATATGTATGTATGTAAGAAATATATAAGAATATTTACTGTTGGTTAGAAGCAACAGATAACGGAAAAAATTCTTGGTAAAACTATCACAATGATAAAAAAGCAACAAGTGCGACACCATGCGTGGAAAGAGTACTTAATTCTGTTTAAAGTTTGAAATTTTCATAGGCATATTCTAGTCATAGTATTGTCTGGGTATAGTGGCCATACACAGTGTAGACAGTGTTAAGTTATGCTCCAGTCATAGTTTATTTACAGTCTAGTCAAAGCTTCTATGCAGTCTAGTTATAGTTTATTTACAATCTATTCAATGTGTTTATATAGTCTAGTCATACTACAATTGTGGTATAATCATAGTCTACAAAAATTTTGCTCATAGTCTATTCATACATAAGTTATATTATTTCTATAATCAAATTATAGTGTAATCGTTGTCTGCCAAAAGTCGGGTTATAATCGACCCACATGATAGTCATAGTCCAGTCAAGGACTAGCTGTATTCTTATCATAATCTTTTCATAGCACACCTATATTTTGGTTATAGTGGTCTATTTTTTGTTGTTGGACGCAATGATAGCGCGCCATAAAGGCCCCACCACCTACTGCATTTCTGGACTACTTCAGCATTTCATCAGGATAGCTTGTTTTCATGGGCATGGTGTATTAATTATTTAGTTATGGTCTAGTCATACATAGTCTATTTAAAGTTTAGTCAAAATCATCATGCATTCTAGTCACATTATAGTTGCAGCGTAATCATAGTCTTATCATACTTATACTTTATTTATATCCTAATCATAGCCTATTCATAAACTTGTTATAGTTTAGTAAAAGTCTTGCCAGTACCTTGTCATAGTCTCAGCAGGGTCTATTCATTCAGTGTAGTCATTGTCTAGTCATACCTAATTTACAGTCTAGTCAAAGCCTTAATTTAGTCTAGTCGTAGTCAAATTACAGTATAATCTTTTAGTCTTTTAAAAGTCTGTTCATAGTCCAGTAGTGATTTAATCATAGTTTAGTTATAGGCCAAACATAATCTAGTTATGGTCTATTCATATTCAAGTCATATTCTGGTCATAGTCTTGTCATAGTCAAGTTAGCCATAGTTTTGCTATAGTTTAGTCATGATCTAGTCATAGTTTGGCAATAATCTAGTCAGACTATAGTCATAGTTTTGTCACAATGTTGTCATAGTTTGTTCATAGCCAAATCATAGTCTAGTCAAAATCTATATACTTCAGGCATAGTATAGCTGAGGGCAATCATTATTTAAAAAAATTCTGGTCATAGTAAAGTCACAGTTTAATTATAGTTTAGCCAAGGCTAAGTCTAGTTATAGTCCATTAATTTCTTAGTCATAGCTTAGTTATGGTCTAGATATACGAGTAGTTTAGTCATAATCTAATTATTGTCTGGCCATTGCCTTTTCATAATCTGATTATAGTCTTGTCGCAGTATTGTCATATTATTGTCATGGTATTGTATTATATTTTCATAGTCTAGCACTATTCTAGTCATAGTTTTCTTAAATCTCAATTATAGTTTATTCATAGTATTGTCATAGTCCAGTCAAAGCCTAGTCATAGTAAGGTTATTGTTTAGTTAGTAGGGTGATCGACTCGGCTTTTCAACCGGTCTTAAAACCCGGGTTTTTCACAATACGGTTGTCGGTTTTTTCAAAATGTTAATTTTTCGAATGTCGAATAGTCCGGTTTTTTTACAATTTAAAACCCGGCTGAGTCGAATACTTTTCGATTTGTAAATTTTGCGTGTTTTGTTGATTTTCGTAAGTATGTTTTTTAGTATAAAGGCTCTAAGCTTTTTCTTTGAGCATGGCAACATTTACTGAAACATGAAATTTAAGAGAAATTATTTTAGGAGGTAATAGCAGAGGCGAATTTAATTGGCCTTGTGGTGTGCACTGGATGTAAAAATACAGTTGCAAGAAGTGTTTCTTAGTTTTGTTGACATTTTGCTTCATGTTTTATATAGATGTAGATAGCCACCTTGTCCATACATTCAAATGTAAGTACATACATTCAAATGTAAGTAATTATATACCATTAAGAAATAAACTCTACATACACCCATAACTTTTGGAGTTTGAGGAAACTTGGGAGAAAATTCAAAAAATTATGCCAATATTTAGGGTGCTAATAAATATGTTTATACAACAAATAAAAAATTTAAAAATAATTATAAAACAACAACATAGCAGACCATATTTGGATGCCATTTGTTGACGGCGTTGTATCGGAAATCACAGAATTTCCAAACAAGTTGACGACATCAAACATTTTGCACGTATTTTTTCATTATTTTATGCCTGTATGTGAACTTTTTTCCTATGTATTTTGAATATTTTTGCTACTGTAGGAGATATTATAATTCTTTTTTATATAAATATATTTATTAGCACCTTAAATATTGACATATTTAATTTTTTCAATTTCTTCCCAAGTTTCCACAAGCCCTAAAATGATGGTTGTATGTAGAGTTTATTCCTTAATATATAATATATATATATAAATATTTATGAACTATACATTAGTATAAGAAGTTAATTTTTATGTTTTACCTTTAATTTTTGTATTGTTTTATAGTATTTACATGAACTGTTAACTATTTTTTTAATGAATCAATTTAAAATCAAAACTTTTGTATAATAATTTTTTACTTAAAAAAACCGGTTGACCGGTTTTTCCTAAATTGTAAAAACCGAAACCAAGTTTTTCATAATTTCAAATATTCGAACTATTCGAAAACCGGTTTCTGGAAAAAGTCGAATAATCGATCACCCTATTAGTTAGTCATTATCTATTCATTGTTCCCCTAAATTCTAGTAATTGTTTCATTACAGTCTAGTTAAAGTCATGTTACAGTCCAGTTATTGTGCAGCTGTAAGGTAATCATAGTCTAGTAAAAGTTTGGTAGTAGTATATAGTGTATAGTTTAGTCATTATGAAGTCATAGTTTAATCATAATTTAATCATAGTTTAATCACAATCAAGTCATGGTCTTATTATAATATTTTCATAGTTTTGGCATCATCTTGTCCTGCTGCTGTCATAGCTTAGCCCTAGTCTTGTTCCAATTCAGTTATAGTCAAGTTATGGTCTAGGTAGAGTCTAGTTAGAGTCTAGTTATAGTCTAGTTATATTCTAGTTATAGTCTAGTTATAGTATAGTTTCAGTCCAGTTATTGTCTTGTTATAGTCCATTCATAGCCTAGCCGTTGTCGAGTTATAGCTAAATCACAGTTTAGTCATAGTTTATTCATAACCAAGTTTTAGTCTTGTGATAATCTTATCATAGTCTTATCTTAGTGTAGTCATAGTCTACACAGAGAAAACAGTGCCAAATAATTACCTCATAAAATAGAACAAAATTAATAAGAAATCTCTATGGTTTTTTTCAATAAGGAAATCTTATTAATTTCATAGAGAAAACCTTTTTGAAAAAATCAAGAAGAAATCTTGTAGTTTTTATGAGGTTATCTTATTGATTTTGTTAATAAGGTTTTCTTCTTGATTTTATGAGGCGACCTCATAAAATAAAAAAAAATAATGTCTTTCTTTATTGTTTGTGTTTTGCTAATATATTTTCATTTAAATTCTATACCATATACTTTGAAAGGAGACAAGTATTGAACCAGCAAACTTCTGACTGATAGACAAACACTCTAATCAATATGCTAACAAGCAGTCTGAATAACCATTGAAATAATTTTGCAAACATGCTTATACAAAAATGAAAAAGATCATGAAAAAAATTGTCTGTGTCTATTTATAGATATGAAATAACAAGACACCTCATAAAATCGAGGAGATTTCCTTATTAAAAAAATCAATAAGATGCTTTACACATAATCATATAGGAACCTAATAAAATCAAGAAGAAAACCTTATTGAAAAAATCAATAAGGCAACCTAATAAAATCAATAAGAAATCCATATAGTTTACAATTTATAAGAAAACCTAATAGAATCAAGAAGTTTTTCTTTATGGATTGTTTTTTTGGTGCCAAAAATAACGGAAATTGAGTAAAAAAAGTTGGGAATAATAAGATTTCTTCTTGATTTTATGTGGTTTTCTTCTTGATAAAATTAATAAGATTTACCACATAAAAACAATAAGAAATCTCTATGAAAAAATCTTCGCTTCTTTCTGCTGGGATACCCCTTAACCTAAAAACGTTTCATAGAGAAAATCTTATTGATTCTATGAGGCAGTTTTTTCTCTGTGTAGCCATAGTTTTGTTTTATGTCAGTTATATTGTAGTCATATGTAGCATTCACAGTCTTGCTCTAGTTCGGTTATAGTCTAGTCATAGTTTAATCATAGTTACTCACAGTCAAGTCATAGTCGTTATATAAATATTGTCATGGTCTAGTCATAGTCTTGTCATAGTCTTGTTGTATTCCAAATCTATGGATATTTATGATTTGTTCTCATGACAACCAGTGGGGGACTTTGTTAAAAAAAATAGATAACTCTACAGTTTCTAAATGGGATTTCGATTTCTATAAAATTTTAGTATTTCAGAGTATGGAACTTTGACTATATGTATATGTTTAAAGGAGGTGCCCCAAATTGGGAAACCTTATAGATCATTGAGTTCCTATAAGGAACATAGAGCCTCACTGAGGTTTCGGTAATTATGTAGTTTAAGATGAGCAGCTGATTGCGCTACCGTATTCGATCCCGGAACTACGGCTGCTAGCATCGTCTCCAGGCCTTATATCACTTTTGTATAGCGGGCAGCTTGTTACAAGATCTGACGCCCGCTTCCAGGCTCCTCTAACATGAGGAACAGTCGCTGGCTATAAGTGGGTATTGGATATTTAAAGGCGCCAATTACTCACCTTGACGTTCCAACTATCGTAGGCACTCAGAATTTGTAAGGAGTCTGGCGCCACCCGGGAAACCTCTGAGACTCTACACTCGGAACCGACTGCCTTAGCAGCTACTCCGCATATCTACGGAGCCTTCCATTATCCACAACCTGTGGACGCGCCCGATAGAATTCAGCTGTGCTTCCTTTTTGCAGGGAAATTCGGCAACCTTAGGGTTAATTAAAAATTTCATCAGTTAGGATGTTTTGGATCTGATAAAAAAAAATTTGCAAGTAGATTTTTCCATCCAAGAGGTAAAAAAAGTCCAATATATTTATGTGGTTTTGCTTATATGTAGTTTAGAAAATATTCGAAAAAAAAAATTAAAATTTGTTTTTTTTTTACCAATCTTGGGTCACTGTTCTGCTTATGGAGATATCAACTCTTGTCTGATATGGAAAAGAAAGCTAAGATTTTTATTATTTAAAACAAACTCGATTTTTATGGTTTTTTTTTCTAGAAAAAAAGTAAACTAATTATTTCGCTTTTAAAAAATAAATTTTGCAATAATAGCAATCATATATTTACACTTACTTTAAAGTTAATACTATGCGAAATATTCCAATGAAATTTTTTGTTCAAAATTTTCGTTACTGAAGGAACCACATCTTTTCGAAACAGACCTATTTTTGTTATTTATGTCAAATGTAAGGCCTTTTTTCTTAAATTCCAAAGCCGGAACCAAAAAAATTATCATGACACCTTAAGACATAATATGATTTTAAATATTTTCAAAAATATTATCTGCGCCCGGCGAAAAATTAGAAAAAATACAGCAAAAATACTGAAAAAATCCAATTTTTGGGATTTTGCGAAATTTCTTTGGAAATTGTCATGACAGTTGCTGCAAAAAGAGTCACAATGAGGAAAAAAACTTATTTATGAGTTTAGATTTGTGCACACTATGAAAAAAGCTTTGGCGATCAATTTTGTAATATTAGACTTATGACTCTCTTGCTGCAAGGACCCAATACGTATTTGAGGCCATCAGCGCAGAAGTGGTGTAGCCCACATAATTTTTTTTTAACAATTACTATTTTTAATTATTTAATTGTTTTAATACTTCGCAATATTATGCCATGTGCTCAGCTCCATTTTCTTTAGAATACCAAAACCAGAATAGCAATAAAAAAACTAATGTGAGTTACATCACTTCTGCGCTGACAGCCTCATTTTTTCTTTATAGGAATTATGAATTGTATGCCATAAAATTGTGTAGTATACATATGCTGCGCCTTTACATGCACTCCCTGTGGCACACTCTCCATCACATCTACATATGTATGCATGCATGTATGTATGTATGTATGTATGTATGTATAAATGTAACGATTTATATAGCATAGTATGTGTATTACATATCAACAGATGATATTGCCCCAAGGCTGCATGTATTGTAAGTATATATTTTAGCCTGTTGCATTTAAGAATAGTTTTTTTTCGTTTAGTCTTTGTTTGAACTTTTTGTTGCAAATTCTCTATAGCCAATGTAATAATGCCATATTAAATGTGTATGAGAAAATGTGTGCACGGGTTGGTTGTGGGACGACTTTCTTTCTAAGTTTTTCTTTCTCGAGTATCTTTTGTGTTAGTTGGAAGATTTTTTTTCTGGCCCTAAATGGGTTTTGTAGACTTAGAGCTTTATATTATATTATTACCTTCCACCATATACATACATATATAGGTAATTTGCGATGTGTGTTCCAGTTGGGAATGTTGTGTGTGTGAAAGATGAAAGAGAATTGCTGTCGTATTTTTGTTTTAAGTGCACAGGGCACATTTATATGTTGATCTCATAACCTGGCTAAAGGTCATAAATTAATCAAAAATGTACTTGCATATGTATTTTTTATCTCCTTGATTTATTATAATTGTTAGAAAAGAATTGTTTAAATTTCCTACATTTACAATTACTTGAACTTTAAAGGGCAAACTAGTTTATGTGAGTTGCAAGAAAGGTGAAAGTTTTCCTAAACTAGAACTTTTGCAATTACTAAATTAATTGCTTATGCAAATATTAATTAACAAAATAACAAGAAACATTTGTATAAAAATAATAAACACGAACGCACTAGGGCCAATAAATAATAAAAGTGAACGCAAATGTCTGTTTGCGTGCCAAAAACATTTTTGTGTATGTGTTATTTATTAAACAGGAAAAATTATGTTACATTAGAATTTTGAGATATATATACATTGTTTAAAATTTGACATCTATAATTAATCTCCATTAGCTGTTTCCCTTTGCATTACCATCTCTATTTGCATTTGACTTAATATTTCTTATAATCTACTCGATGAAGATTTGTACTTAAGATTATGAAAGAGAAAATTTGTTGCACATCATGTCATCATAAATTTCACTCCGAAATGCATTTTGTGCACGCATTTGTGTGTGTGTTTGTGTTCAAAGACAAAATTTGAAGGCAACACGTTGCTGGTGGCTGCCAAGAAATCTAAAGTCTTGAAGAAGCAGCAAATTTGTAGAAAATAATCTTTATTGCTTAATCTTGTAGAAGTGTTATTTTGTTCGTTCGTTTTTTCTTTGCCTTAATAATTACATATTGTTTGTTTGTTTTATTTCGTGCCTGTTTTTGGCAAAATTAAAGTCTTTAAAAGAAATTTACATGATTATTGTAGTAGATAAATAAAATTAAATGGCAATTTAATGCTGTCTAATAAAATCACATCTCTCCGTAGACCACTGCCTGTGAAATTGAAAAGGTTGTAATGTAGTGGCTGGTACAGTTTAAGATGATTTAAGTATGTTGCTTTTGTCATTGTTGTGATGTTTCTTGCTTTGTATTTTTTTAATTCACAATTCATTATAGAATAATAAAAACAAGCAATGTGAGTCCGATCACAGAGGAGATGTGTAAACATCTAGTAATGAAAATTTTTTTTTAAGTTGGAAGTACTTATGCTTTTAGTATCTTTTTTTAAATTAATTAATTAAAAGTATCAAAACTTTCAATGTTGTAAATACATATGAATTTGTTGGTTTTTGTTTGTTTTATTAAACTTATTTGGTTAGTAAATGGGCACACTGCAGTATATGTATATGTACTGCATTCAAAATTGCAGTAAGCAGTAAATTTACTGATTACTAAAAAAATTCAGTAAATTTTTACTGCTAATGAAATTTAATTTGCATTACCAGTAAAATCGTAGGGCCGTAATCATAATAAAATTGTAGCAAGTGGCAAAGTTTTTTCATTCAAATTTTGAAACTTTTGTATGAAAACCATTTAGCCACTTGGTAGAATTTCATTATGAATAGGGGCATTACTGATTACTGAAAATTCAATGCACCTCATCATATAACAAATCATTTAGGTAATTTATAAAAATTGTAGAAGCAAAATTTTAGTAATCAGTAAAAATTTAGTTGTTAAACATTTTTTATTGTTTTTACTGAAACTTTAGTGGTACTGCAGTGCTCATCTATGGTAAATGCCTTTACTTTTACTTTTTAATTTTTAATTCCTGTTGTTCATCGTTAAGTTGTTGCTGTTCTTGTTGTTGTGTACGCATTGCAATTAAAATAAATTCAGTAAAGTGCGACTTTGACTCGCGCACATTTGGTTTTGATTTTTTATTTTTTTTTATTTAGCTTTCTTCCTTTTTTAAGTTTTTTCAGTTTAAACGATTTTTTTTCAGTTTTATCGCTTTTTTCTCGTTTTGGCGTTTTTTTTCTCTTTTTGCGTTTTTTTAGCTTTCGCAATTTTTTTTTCATTTGGCGATTTTTTCATTTTGGCGATTTTTTAAGTTTGGCGTTTTTTTCTGTTTTTTTGGGGTTTTTTTTCATTTTGGCGATTTTTTCTGTTTATGGGGTTTTCTTTATTTAGGCGATTTTTTCATTTTGGCGATTTTTTCATATTGGCGATTTTTTTGTTGAAGGATTTTTTTCATTTTGGCGATTTTTCCGGTTTTTCGCGATTTATTTTAGTCCTAGTGATTTTTTTAATTTGGTGCTTTTCTTCGATTTGGCGATTTTTTTTTGTTTTTGGCGACTTTTTTATATTTGGCGATTTTATATTTTTTTGATTTTTTAGTTTTACCGTTTATGAAAATTTCAAGAGTCTTGCTCTTACGGTATCCAAGATACAGCAAGTTGTCAAAATTACAAAGTAAAAATTGCATTAACTAATGGAACACCCTTTAATTTAAACTTTTTAAATTTAGTGTTAATTGTTGTAGTCTGTATAAAAATACACTTACTTTACAAATTTCAAGTGTATATATGTACATACAATTGTATGTATATTACATGGGATTTTAACATTTTTCGTTGCTCGTTTTGGAACACCCTTTAGTTTTTAACTCTTATGTATTTGTTGTTGTAGTGGCCAAATGTCTACATATTGTGTCCAAATTTCAAGTCCGTAGCTCTTACGGTTCATTTTCACCTTTGGTGTACGGAACTATACAGAAAAATAACCGGCGGCGGCGCACCGTCGGCTTCGAGCCGGTCGACTTGTTTCTCTGCTTGGTATTGCTTCTTTCAAACACTTATACACTCATACATAGCTCACACCGATTTGACAATGCAAAGAAAAAGCAAAACGCAAAGAAATCTCAGCAAAGAATCAAAGCCAAAAAATTTTTACCCCCTAGCGTATAGATGTTTACACATCAAAAATTACCATAAATGGGATTTATCAAATGAAGGCATTCAGTCGCTCCAAGACTTCTTTCTTCCCTTATGTTTTCCTCTTGATTACATTTTAATAGCCTATAAGTCTCATTATGACAACTAACTTAACTTAGCAGTTCATACTAAGGTTTAAAATTTATTATTACAATGAATTGTTGTTGCAAATGCTGCTCTCGTTGTGAAATTTTTCGAGCTGAAAATGTGGCACTCGTGATAACGAGTGAAACTAAATAAAATGTATATATAAGCATTCAAGCTTCGAATTACTTCAAAATAGCTCAATGATTCTAGAACATGCACAAATTTTCATCACTTAAATTTTTTTTTAGTTTGTCGCCAGTTATAAATTATATCAATATCTTCTTATTTCAACGTCTTCAGCTGGATGACGATAATCCGCTATTATTGGGAGCAAACGGCCTGCATTAGAAATTTTTATTTAGTTCTATGTTTCTATGCTGTTCTAACTGCATCATTTCACGTAAACTTTAACGTACAAAGACGACTGTTTTAGGGTTGGTGTCCATAATATGTTGCCGATTACTCTATGGGTTTTATGTTAGAGCAGTTTTAGTCATATTGCTCTCCGACCTTCAACTTCAACCATTTCATTCATCCTTCATATGATGTTATGATCAATCCGGGACTGACGTACACAAGCGCACAAGGTCTATAGTCTCTGGCGAAAAATATCTGATTATAAGGCATATGCAAAGGTCTTTTAGCAACTTTTTCACTCAGGACCTATGTTTTTCATTCATAAACAAGAATAAGCTTAGCGCAGGTATTATAAATTCTTAATTCCGGATTACGGAACAACTCATTGGATATCAATATTTTTCTTGAGAAACATTGAAACATTTTTAGTCTCGGCACTACTTTTAGAAATTGTAACTCCTAAGTAACCAAAAGATTTCACATCCTCTGCGATTACTTCATAATCCTTGCTTTTTCTGAAGTTATCTGTAGTCCAGCCTTCAAGGTATTTCGATGAAAATCAATGTGCAAAATTGTTGATTGGAAATCATATTGAGTTTATTAGAAATTGGATATTGTTTAAGAGGGTTTGTTGATTGTGTGACATGTTCTTGTTTTGTTCTTGTTTATGCTGATTTTCGTGGTGTGTAAGTAGCTGACAATTTTCGCGTTACCAGCAACAACTTCCTGCTGTTGGCTCGTAGCCAGTATACTTGTAGAGTATTTGGAGAGTCATAGGGTCCGCAAGTTGTATGCCTGCGAGAGTCTTTGGGTGTTTTGTTAAATATGTGAAAGTAGCTTCGCAGTTTGCGTTGACTTAAAAAAAGTAAAAAACACATACATATATAAATTTAATTTCAAGAAAATTTTGTGTTAAATCATTAATGAAATCATGTTGAATAAAATTTGAATTCATGTTGTTACTTTTATAGTATATAGCTGAAGAAGTTTGAGTTTAAATCTCAGCTGAATGAACCTACTTACAACAAATATTTTACTGATGACTGTGTCAATCCACATCACGTTAGTTAAATAATTTATACAATTACCACATAAAATTAATTTCAGGTGTGATTCAACGTTATTCATCGTATTATTTAACGTTGCTATAACTTGAAATAACTTTGATTTAACATGATTCTTCATTTCCATTTAAGAGTAGTCAAATATTAAATCAACATAAAATAAAGTTATTTTCAAAGGTACAATTTTCTTTAACTTGATGAGCAAAACTCCATTCCAATTACTTCAGCTTACAAGTCTTTTTTTTTTGAATTTATCGAGGTTTTTTCAAACTGTCACTATGTCTCCAAACACCTAGAAACTGTGCGTTACAATTATTAAATTATGCAATGCAGTCTGTAAACTAAATTAATGCTATACACTGTTTGCCAATATAAACTTTAAAAACAAGGGTTTCATATAAATCAAAACAACAACTACTATCACTTACTAACAACAAACTAACAACTAAGGTTGGTAAGGTTATCCTTCGTACTTTTTTTCTATGATTTTCTCAAGTTGTGGTTTTCTAAACAATTTAGCATTAAGTAGTATTTTTTATTGAAATAATTTAAGTAGTTTAAAAATAATTAAAATAAATAAGTTTTAAATGCCACAACAGTTCACACGATGGTCCCATAACAATATTAAATTGGTTGTTTTAATTAAAAATTTTTGTTGCTTTGCAAAACCAATGGATTGCTATAAATTTTTTAACTAGTCCAAACTAGTTATTTGATGTAGAACATTATTTTTTTATTTTGTTCTGAACATTTTGCATTAAAAATAAAACAAACAATCCAGACTGATTGGAGTGAACATACAAGAATATTTATTTTATTTAAATTATTAAAATTTATATAAGAAATACATTTATTTGACACAAAATCTTTATTTTGATTTTAAATTTTCAATGTCTATGTCTATGTGCATTTTGTTGGTGCTCATAGAACTCGCCAGTAGACTTCAACCCAATATATTTTGAAATTAGCTAAAAATCTTCGTTTTTTATGGTAAGACTCTTTATATGTTATTGAACATAAGAACATTTAATTAGTTAGAATTTAAAATAACAATTTAAATTAATTATAATATAAACGTGACATTTAAAATTGGCCGGATTAAGCGAAGTGAGTTTTTATGTGTAGAACGACCATTAGAAACAAGCTTTATATGGTTTGTTAATACTTTAGAAGCAGTGAAAATTTAATTCATTTTTATGAGCCATACTCTTAATAATAATTAATGATTTACAGACTTGTTTTCAAAAATAAAATGTTTCTGCTGCATGAATAAAGACATTTATTGCATTTCTAATAAATTATATGTTTTAAATTTTATTGTGAACAAACTCATATAATATTTTTAAATATTTGCGTACCCTACAAACATTGAGAAGATATCTCAACCAGAAGATATAAATACGCTATCTTATTTTTAGCATTTAGAAGAAAATAATCAAAGCATTACTTTTTGATATTAAAATATTGTAGTTTTATAAAAACTGTTTGAATGAACAGTTCAAGATGTATTGACTATTTTTTTAGGGTTCCGTACACCAAAGGTGAAAAGGAACCCTATTGTTTTCGCTACGCTGTCCGTCTGTCCGTCACACGGTATTTTCTCAGGAACCGTAAGAGCTACGGACCTGAAATTTGAAGAGAGTATGTAGAACCTTGGCCGCTACAACAACAAATATATGAGAATTAAAAATTAAAGGGTGTTCCAAAACGAGCAACGAAAAATTTTAAAATCCCATGTAATATACATACAATTGTATGAACATATGTATATTGCAACTTGAAATTTTTAAAATTAGTATATTTTTATACAGACTACAACAATTAACACTAAAATTTAAAAAAATGTAAATTAAAGGGTGGTCCATCAGTTAATGCAATTTTGACTATGTAATTTTGACAATTTGCTATATCTTGGAAACCGTAAGAGGCAAACACTTGAAATTTTCAAAAACGGTAAAATTAAAAAAACCGGAAATTATAAAATCGCCAAACCAAAAAAAAAAAAAAATCGCCAAAGATTAAAAAAAATCGCCAAAACGAAAAAAACGCCAAAATGAAAAAAAAAACGCCAAAAACCGAAAAAAAATCGCCAAAACGCAAAAATGTCGCCAAGACTAAAAAAAAGTTTAAATAAAAAAAATATCGCAAAAATGAAAATATCGCCAAAAATAAAAAAAAATCGCCAAAATGAAAAAACACCAAAAACCGAAAAAAATCGCCAAAACAAGAAGATAAAGTGTCGAAACTAAAAAAAGAGCCAAAACTGAAAAAAAATCGCCAAAACCGAAAAAACGCCAACACAAAAAAACCGAAAAGACCCCAAAAACGAAAAAAAATGCCAAAACTATATATATTATATAGGATGAAGTTTGTATTAAATTACATATCTAGTGTTCATACGGAACTCTTCGTGCGCGAGTCAGAGTCGCCCTTTACTGAATTTATTTCCTTTAACAAGGTATTTTGTGTTATTAAAATGTTGCATTTTATTCAACCTGGTGTTTTATCACATGCGCCATAAATTTGTAGTATCAATATGTTTTTAAGTAGAAGATAAAAAAATATTTAATTTAAAATAAAAACAATCAGAAAATTTTCAAAACATTAGCTCAGGAAATTCCTTTTTATACTAAACATATGATGACTGTTGTGAGGATAAATTGAATTTAGTTGACCATAAGAAATTGCTTTAAATTTAAATTAATGGCAGTTTTAATTCAGGGTGACTTAATGATGTGCTATATATTTCTTTCTTCAGATAATTTAGCGAAATTGTACAATTGTACTTTAGGAAATAATCTATCGTTATAAATAATTTATCTTTTATTAGGTGATTATCTACCAATATCAGAATTTTATCTTCTAGAAGTATTGCATTAGCATCTCTTCGAAGTATCGTCCTGGCCGCACAACCTCTCCCAAAGGGTGTAACTTCCGCAATATGAATATGATTGTTGCCGCAATAATATTTCAAGCAATATCATTTCGAATCATTTTCGTATTACTTTGCTTGTAGGGTACTATGTTTGTATTTATGTACATACATATGTATGTATGCATGTATCTATGAACATATTAATATTATTTGTGTCCCAAAATAAAATAAATTGACAACATTTTAATCCAATTTGCTTAAATTTGCTTAATATACACACAACCGAAGAATCATTTTTTTCTTCTAAGATTTTTATTCTATTGGCAATATGCCACATTTTGTGACCAAATATTATCTGACTTCATGTGAACTAAAGATCGTATTATTAAAGACAATTTACAATTACAATAAGTTTATCTTGTGCATTTCTGTCTGTTAGTATTTTGTGTACTAAATCAATGTTGCCCACAGAGAGAAATCCGAGAGTAATGTATAAGCGTATGTGCATTCATTTGTACAAAAAGCCGATTGATGTTCGGCACTCTGGCGCTTCTCTGGCCAGCAGTGTACTAAATATAAAGGGTGTTTTTTATTGAGGTATAGAACTTTAAGTTGGCATCACTTTTTTAACTGGCGGCCATTTTGTCAGCTGTCAAGTGATTAATATTTAATTTGGTTTGCCATTTCATCATGAACAGGTTGACAAAAGAACAACGCTTGCAAATCGTGCAAATTTATTTCGAAAATAATGGTTCAGTTCGCGAAGTTTACCGCAAGCTCCGTCCATTTTATGGTCGACATAATCGTCCATCAGAGCAATTAATTCGGTTAACCATGGATCGTTTTCGCACTACGTTTACTCTATGTGATAATACGCATCCACAGAGACGTCGAACAGTGCGCACCGAAGAAACAATTGCCGCTGTAGAGCAAAGTGTTGAAGAGGACCCGAATGAATCGATTCGCCACCGTGCACAGCAATTGGAGCCGACTAACCGACTATTTTGTTCCCGAATTGGATGGCATGAATGTGGATGAGTTGTGGTTCCAACAAGACGGCGCTACATGCCACACAGCGCACGTCACAATCGATTTATTGAAGGAAACATTCGATGAGCGCATAATTTCGCGGAACGGACCTGTCAATTGGCCACCAAGATCGTGTGATTTGACACCATTGGATTATTTTCTTTGGGGATATGTGAAGTCGCTCGTCTACGCCAACAAACCAGAAACGTTAGGGGACTTGGAAGCCATCATTCGTGGCGTTATTGCCAACATACGGCCCCATATGCTCGAAAAAGTGGTTGAAAATTGGACCTGTAGAATTGGCTTTATTCGAGCCAGCCGCGGCGGCCACATGCCCGAAATCATATTTAAACATTAATGGCTTAAGATTATCCTTCCAATAAAGCCAAATTGATGGACATTAAAACGATTTTCTTGTGTTTTATTTCAATTCGAAGTTCTATACCCCTGAAAAAAACACCCTATATATGTGGGTATGTGTATATACATACGTATGTATATATGTAGACTTGTACATACATACAAATACATTTAAATTTATTCAGCTCAATAAACACATTTTAGTATTTAATAATAAACAAATAAAAACCAATAAAAACAATTTATTAAAAATATAAGAAATAAATAAATATTCTGTGTATTTTAGCAAATAAAAACAGTTTAAACAATTTAGTAAATATGTTGTTGATATGTATGTATGTATAAATGTATGTGTGTGCAATCAATGGAAAAGAAAAATATTGAACTTGTCATTTATATATCAAACTATGGAAAGTTTAATAAAAACGCTTAGTGATAAGAAGATGAAAGCAATTTATTTATTTGTTTTATGATTCTATTGAAAAGAAAGCAATTAATAAATAAAAAGAAAATTATATAATGTTTGCTTTTTTTCCAGTAAACATTTCTAATACAGCATCATGCTGGATTAAAAAAAACATCAAATAAAATAAAAAGCTGATTTATAATTCATAAATAAAATTCAATGAAGTAAAGAAATTTAATCATATAATAAAAGCAATTAAAATTCATAATCGTATAAACACTTATGTATGTTCAAATAAGATTGAAAAATGTTCAGGTAAGAGGAGAGAATTGACACAAAATACTTATCCCTGTGGTAAATGCGAATAATAGAGTTGTAGTGATTTATTAGTGACATTGTCAGTAGTACTATTGACCAGGTGTACACCAGCCAATGTAATCGCCTATTGACACTAGAGTTTTTCTTTTCCCGGACTTTTTCATTTCCCGGGAAAGCGGGAACAACTTTTCGGTTTCCCGGGAATTCCCGCCCAGTGCAAAGCAATACAAAATATTTTTTAATTTAATTTATTTCAACAAAACACAAATTATAATTCATGAGACGATTAAATAATAACGTTTTGTAAACACATTAGTCAAAAAAATAACACCGTTTCCGTTCTTTGGGCCTGTTCATCTAAATGCGAACAATAGATTCGACCGAAAATTTATATTAGAAACAAAAACTGAAATTTGTTTTTTTTATAATCGGCCCTTTATATAATAGTAATACATAAATACCAATATTATAAAAAACAAATTATACGAGTATTGTTAAAAACACTACAAAATATTTTCTTTGGAAATATGACTTTAGTACAGAATAAACATTAAAAGAACCATACTTTTCACCAAAGAGAATCTGTATTTTTAATTTTTCTTTTATTTCCCTGCGCATTTCTGATTTTACTTTTATGAATTGTTGCTTAATTAAATTTTGAACATCGCGTTCCGATTTTGGCAAATAAAGGCCTCTAAGTCTCAGAGCACAGGTGTGCCAGATGTAAACTCGGACTTAGTTGTTGTAAAGCTTTAGCTATTGTGCTAGTGTCATCACCTTATTATTGCACCATCGCCTGCATAAAGTGAATATCTAAACTCGTCAAGGAATGTATACATACAAACTAAAGTTGCCATAATAAAATATAAAAAAATCCCGGGAATTCCCGCACAAATTTCCTGGGATTTCTTGCACGGAAAATCTGCGGGATCCCGGGACACATAACATAGGGTTGTCCATCAAAATCTACCAGTAGACGTTATCACTATTCTTTTACGACCATATTGTTACTAAAATGGCCGCCTACGAGGTTAATGCAGATGTTGTTCCAAAGAAAG
This sequence comes from Tachina grossa, assembly GCA_949987645.1. Classification (NCBI taxonomy): domain Eukaryota; kingdom Metazoa; phylum Arthropoda; class Insecta; order Diptera; family Tachinidae; genus Tachina; species Tachina grossa. Next base: position 212,301,005 of record OX465274.1, read on the forward strand.
TGGAAGAACCACTTTTTGTTAGCTTTTATGCTACGTTACCCTCTCCCAGTATAGCTAATACTTCAGATGTTTAATCAACGTTCTTGCACACTACATAGCAGGAAACATGGCAAGGCAATGTAGCAAGATACTTTCTTAGATAAATATGGAGAGATTGGGTAGTAACACGTGAGCTTTATGGATTAAAAGCCAAATGTACGCCAATAGGAAAAATCCATTTTATTCCTACTATTATCCCAGGTACTCCCACAACCGCAATCTCCTAAGAGATCCGCCTGAGAGGCAACTGACATATAGTGGGTAGCATCACTGCAGTGTCTCTGGTGTTAAGTAGGCACATTAGTTATTTTAATCTTTGTAGCAATTTTATTACTTATTTCAGTTCGTCGAACATTCAGTGCTACAAATATCGACAAAGGACGGAGCTGTGATATGCATTAGCATAGACAGTAGGTTAGCAGGTTGCTGGTGAACGTTGTAAGTTAAGGGTCCAGCTCACTTGGGTCTAACACGATGATCATTTTGTGCATACGAAGACAGTAATCAGATGATGTTGATATGACTGGGTCTGATTAGGGCTTTCGCAGACCATATGTTGCTTTCGGAAATGAATCACTGCACTGCAAATGTAAATTCAAATATCCTTAAGTGTTTCAAGGAAGTACAGAATGCAGATATAAATGTCAAATACAATACAATACAAGAATGGCTATTGCTAAAAAATATTTTTAGCGAATTTGTATTTCATTTTAAAATAAAGTTTTTTCGTGTGATACAGAGCTTTCTAATTACTATCAAATAGATGCTTGATACCTAATCATTATTTGAATTAATTAATACTTTATTATGTAAGTATACTGTTCTCATTCCTTAAAGGCATTACAACAACGCACTTGTTTATTTCTGCACAAATATTTCAATAGCTGCAATTTCATGTGTATTTCTATCTTTTTAAACCTCAAACCTAACCACACAAAAGCACACACAACTATTTGTATGAATTCTGAGCATATACAAAAATTAAGACACTCTTTACGTTTTTCAAACAACAATAACATAAAACCAAAATTATTTTAAATTGCAATGCTTTGATCTACATATACACTTATATCATGCTTTAACTGCCACTACTTGTAAAAGAGATCAAATCGAGGGAGGCGGAAGGAGAAGTACTACAAGTAAAACTGCAATAAATATTTTTATTCAAAGAAAAAAATTTATACAAAAATAACTGCATTTTATTTAAAATAAACAATTAGTTATAGAAATACACATACACGCCCACAGCCACAAACACACGCACACTTACCTACGCATATCTTTGGGCAGCCATTGTTATGGCAAATTTTTTTAAACTTCCGTTTCCATTTTGTTTCCATTGTTTTCTTTTCAGTTTAGTTTGTTTTAGTTATTTGTTATTTTCATTTTACAATTGTTTGCATATGAATTGAGTTACTTAACAATTTTATAATTTTTAAAATGATTTACAAACATGCAGGTGTGTGTATGCATGTACTCGTATATTGTGGCATACCGAATTGTTCATTTATGTATGAAATTTAGAGTGTCTGGAATTAATAAGTCTCAAAATGTCTGTAAAGTAAATATTATTTTTCATTTGATGAACCTATTATTTTTCAAATAATTCTGCACTGAATGTTGTTCAGAATATGATGTAACCAAATGTCAGATTTCTAGTGTTGTCGAGCTAGTCGAGTTTAAGGTTATTGCAAGAAACATTGTTAGCTTTTTAGTTGTTAAGGCCATAGGCTAAAAAAGAATTTTTAAATATTGTATACATACATACGTTTCCTAAAAGGTCCTCAGAATTTTTTTTTTTTATTTATTTTTGAGATAGAAATTTTGGAGTTTTTCGATACATTAGATGTTCTTCTTTCGAAATATACAAAGAATTCTAGTTTCGAAAAATAATGAGTTAGGGCTTCTCTGTATTAAGGTATGTATGTACAGGGTGGGCCAAAAGAAACCAAGGGGTGTAAAAGTTTAATAACTTTTTTGTTTATTAATTTTTTTTTATTTTTTCTTTCAGATTATATAGACAACACTTGGAGAATTTATAATGGAGAGGTTCACAACTGAACAGAGAACCAGAACAATAGAATTTTATTATTTAAACGAGAGATCAATTATTTTAACGCAAAGAGCATATCGTCTACATTTTAACGTCAGAATTTTGCCCTCTGAAGCGATGATTCGTTGCTTAGTTAATCGTCATCACCAACATGGCAGCGTAAGAGATTTGCCTCGAACCGGTAGACCACGTTTAAGTCGCACTGCGGAAAATATTGAACGAGTACAGCAAAGTGTTAACGAAGCACCAGAAACATCTGGCAGAAGGAGTTCTGCTCAGCTAGAAATGTCTCGTACGTCACTATGGCGCATTTTAAAAAAAGATTTACAGTTATACCCATATAAGGTGCAATTGGTCCAAGAATTAAAACCCGCAGATCATCGGCAACGTCTAAATTTTGCAGTTAAATTTCAAGAGTTGGCCAGAAATGAAATCAACTTTATTGAAAATTTGATTATGAGTGATGAAGCTCATTTTCATTCGAATGGCTTTATTAATAAGCAGAACTGTAGGTTCTGGGGTTCTCAAAATCCAAGAGCCATTTATCAACGCCAATTGCACCCCATCAGGTGTACAGTATGGTGTGGGATCACATCTGAAAATGTCATTGGGCCCTACTTCTTCGAGAATGAAGATGGAAGTGCTGTAACCGTAAATGGAGAGCGGTATCGGTTTATGATAGAAACTTTTTTACGTCCTGCTGTTGAAAACAGACCTGGTATGTGGTTTCAGCAGGACGGAGCCACTGCCCATACTGCCCGAGACACAATGGCACTTTTAAGTCAAATTTTTGGAGAGCGAATAATTTCTCGAAATTCCGAAATTATTTGGCCAGCGCGATCGCCAGATTTGACAGCAACCGACTATTTTCTTTGGGGTTTTTTGAAGGAGCGAGTGTATATGAACAAGCCAGAGACAATCCTTGAACTCAAGGCAAACATTGTTGCAGAAATTCGAACGCTACAGCCACAAGTTTTGAAAGATGTTATGGAAAATGCTCTAAAAAGAGCCCATCAGTGCGAAGCTGAAAACGGTGGTCATTTAAGAGACATCATTTTTCATACTTAGTGTAAAAAAATTTCCATTTTGTATATTATATAATCTGAAAGAAAAAATAAAAAAAAGTTAATAAACAAAAAAGTTATTAAACTTTTACACCCCTTGGTTTCTTTTGGCCCACCCTGTATAAAGAATAAGAAAGTTAATTCCAATAATTTTTAAAAAATGTGCAAACATTTGCATATACAGTCGGGTCGGGTTGTGCCAGTCACTCCACAGGATGATGGATATTTGAATAATGATTCCCGGTAGGCTTGGGTTAGGTTGACAAGTTACAGAGATGAGAAAGTAAGTTTTCAGCTCAGTGTCTTTGTGTGCACTTTAGTAAATATATAACTTCTTTGGTACACAGAAAAAACTAATTTTCGTTTTCAGTAACCAAATCCATTGAATCAGTAAATATTTTGTATGAATGTGGACCTTTGTGTGGAAATTTGTAGATTCTGATAACAATTTTGTAATAATTTAACTGGAAAAAAATTGTATTTTTTGTTAACTTATTATGGCATTAGAGAAAAAAGTTAACTGAAACTCAAAATATTTTCAGTCAAATGTATTAATAGGAACAGAAAAACATTTTTGCAGATTTTTTTTTTTTGTATTATTCAGCAATTTTTTTTTTTTATAATTTACAAACACATTCACTCAAATTTTTCGTATTATCAGAAAATAGATTAACTGAATACATAACAACTCTTACCAATTTTTCTAAAAAAAATTAGTAAAAGTTTTATTTGAAAAAAAAAATAACTGAATCAAATAAAAGGTTCAACTATTTTTTTTACTTGGCTTGTTTTTATGGTTAGGCATTTCGTTCCCGCTTTTGGAACTCGTCAGTAGACTTCAACCCAAAAAATTTTTAAATTTAGCTAACAAACTCCGTATGTTTATGTAAGACTCTTAATACTATATTGAGAATCACAATATACAAACATAATAAGTTTGAAAACCGCAAAAAAAATTAAAAAAAAAATAAAATGTTTTTTATATCTATAACATAATTTGTAGAAAAAACTAAAAAAAATTGACAAATTTTTTACAGTATATAAAAATAAATTTAACTGAAAATAACAAATTTAAATATAAAAAAAATAAATCTAAAAATTTTTTTTTACAAATTTTACTTTATATAGATAATTTTCATTCTATACAGCTTTTTTTACATAAAATAAAATTGGAACAAATAATTTACTGGAACAGTAAAAAATATTTACTGAAACTAAATTATATTTCAATACACACGTTTGTTTGAAAATTTTTTGGGAATAAATTTTTCGATTAAAAAATTATAGCCTTAAACAATTTTCCAGTATTATTATTTTTTATATTAATGCACGAGATAATCTGACCCAGATAATATTTTCTCTATAAATGTGAAAAAAACTCGAAAATATCCAGGTAATGTGGTAAAAAAATTGCTTTATTATTTTCATTTTCTCTGTATTCAATTTGGATAGAGTTTTACTGGACACTCTAATTTCTACTTCACAATAATAGCATTAACAAAGTCATATTTTATTTATGAACAACTTTTAAGTTAAGAGAAAGAATCTTTTTATATGTTACTAATATTATGTGTATATACATATACACTCATATATTCATGTATATGTTTACTTTTAAATAATTCACAGATTTTATTTATTCAAATAAAATCATACATATAAATATACATTTTCAGGGCTACACTTCAAAGAAAATATATTTTGTAAAGAATTACTTTTATGTAATTCTAATTCTAATAATAATCTCGGCTTATGAGCTTTGAGTAAGACGATTTAATGATTTTAATAAATATCATTATAAAGCTTCAAAGAGACTTTACCGATTTGCATGAAACAATTGTTCGGCGAAAAGCTTTTTAGTAATAAAGTTACTCGTATCATACAGCTTTAAAGCAGCTACGTCCAAACACATACATATACACTGATATTTGCATTTGAGGTAAACAGCTTTGAAAGCTCTTAAATTTGGTCTTGTTTCCAGCGTTGTCAACTTGGTGCGTTTCGCACCATTTTGGGTGCTTTTTGAAATTTTTTGTGCGAAAAATTCCTTAGTTGGTGCGTGGTGCGCTTTTTTTAAATTTCGGTGCGTTTTTTAATTTTTGGTGGCACCAACGCAAATTTAACACAACAACCGGAAAATTCTTGTTGTGAAACTTGCAAATTTCCTGTTAGAGTTAATTACTATATTAATAGTAATTATATTTATAAAACATCACAATTTGAAATAAAATCTGTCTAATGTCCCGATGATAAAAATAATGATGAAAATATTAGCTTTATTAATTTGGAATAATTCATTTTTGATCTCTTTTTAAAAAGTTTTAAACACAATTTATAAAATTAATATACAAAAATGTATCATCTTGCAAACATATATATGTATGTGACCTTAATTATGGAAGTTGTTAAGTCATACACATATGTACTTCTTTGGTCGAGATATTTAATAGATTATATTTGAACAAATCCAAAAATATTTTTTATTATGCAACAGTTTAATTTGGACTTGTACTAGTCTCGATGAATATAAATTTATTTTACTAATTATATCGAATCACAAATGCGTATGACTTATACGACATCCATAAATAAGGGCACATGTATACTATGTATTTATGAATTTGTTTAGTTAAGTTTATTTAACTAATTAATACATATGTAGATATACTGTAAAATCCTGTTCGTTATATTTTTAATATGGGAAAATGTAGTAAACTTCTGATAAATTGTTCTTTTAAATATTTGAATAAAATGATATAAAACGAAACTTTTATTACTTTGGAATCCTTACTATTAATCGTTGATCTCTTTAAAAAGTTTTTTTTACAGAATTTATGAAATTTAAAAAAAAATTATTATATACATATATAATAAAAATGAATATTAACAAATTTGTTAAGTTTTTATGTCTTATTTTTTTTAACCCTGAACTGTAAAAGCATGTTTAAGTGTTCACTTTTTAACATAGAAAAATAGTATTACACTTTTTATGCAAAATTAATTTAATAAACATTTTAAACTCAAAAAAGAAATTCTAAGCTTGGTGCGTTTTTTTTTTGTAAATGGCGCGTTTTTTTCTCTCTATTTTGGTGCGTTTTGAAATTTCAAAGTTGACAACGCTGCTTGTTTCTTTGCAAAGTAAGAGCAAGCATTGCTGTCTGTTGTGTTGTTGTTGTGGATGTTGTACTCTCGTCGGTTTGAAAGCACAAAAAGCTCTTTATAAACGTTTGCACATTGTTTATATCGCTTGTACGTAGCTGCTTTAAGAGACTTTGTCGATTTGCATGACATGTATTCTAGTTTTATTTTTATTTTATTTTCAAGATAACTTACAATCAGGCAATGAATGGCTATCAATAAATAGTACTATATGTTAATTTCTTTCAGAAAGGAATAGTAATGTAGAAAACAGATGGTGAATAAAGAGATGGAGGAGAGCTTCATTCTTTTTACAACTCTGCTTTTTTTGGACCTCTGATGTCTGAGAAGCTTTAAATTTTCGAAGCTTTGATCAATAGCCATTACATTTTAAAAGTCATTTTAGGAGGGATCTCTAATGTTACGTTAGCGATAGTATCCTCTGCAGCTGGTACTGTGAATATGCCCTCATTACTTAAACTTCCCTACAACAACTGAAAGAAAAATGCATGATGTTGTTATTTAATGGATTTGTCGGAAACTGTGCTTGAATCCAGGACCTTCGGTCTTGTAGTCAACGTGCTAACTGCTTAACCCAATACTACAGTCTAGTTTAGCAGAGTGTACTTAGACAAAAAATTTTTTTTTGTTTCTTCGACAATTTCTCTTTGAAATTCTTAAATAAAAAAAAAGACTAAAGAAAGAAAATTATTAGTTTAGTCAAATATTCCAATAATTTCTAATTTATATTTTTCTACAAATCTATTATTTTATTCCACTTGAACTTGGATGATGAGAGTTATCTTGCAACAGTTATTCATTTTATTCTTTAAATTCGCATTTACGTTCACATGCAGAGATTTTTCTTGCAGAAATTCTTGGCATGCTATATATAGTGCTAAAATAATGCAAAATAACAAAAAAGAAGTCTCAACTACATGATTCTGTATACCCCTCTTTCACCTCTCGACAACACAGTAAGACTTTCTGAAGCACAAGTTTAGTTATCTAAATTGACTCTTTTATTTTTATTTATAAGATAAATTAACAAACCTTCTTCTTTTTCATTTCTTTATTCGAATGCAATGTTTGTTTTCTTATTAAAACTTTTAATAACATTAAAAATGTTTATAAAAAAATGTAACTGCTTAAGCATATTAAATCTTTAGTCGATTAAAGAAATTAAAAAATTTAAACGGTTATTTGAATTTAAAAATTCAATAGATTAACCCAATTAAAACATTTAATCGATTAATCGAATTAGACTATTTAATAGATTAGTAGAAATTAAAAATTTAGCCGTTTATTGGGATTAAACCATTTCATCGATTAGTCGAATTAATAAATTTAATCGGTTAATTGAATTAAAAGATTTAAATTAATAGATTTGTCGATTTAAAAGACTTAGTCTATTAATCGAATCAAAACATTTAATCGTTTAGACGAATTAATAAGTTTAATCGGCTGTTTAAACTTAAAAATTTAAAAGAAAAATCGAATTTAAAAGTTTAATCGAGTGAAATTAATGAATCCTTTCGTCAAATTAATAAATTCAATAGATTAGTCGATTAAATATATTTAATTGGTTATTTGAATTTGAAAATAAATTAATCATATTAATATATTAGATCGATTAATCGATGGAAAAAATTTAATCGATTATTCCAGCTAATAAATTTAATCGGTTGTATTAATTTAAAAATTTAAAAGATTAATCGAATTTAAAAATTTGCATCAAAAAATTAAAGCGATTAGTGGAATTAAACAATTTAATTGGATAATTGAATAATTTAAACTATTAATTGAATTTGGTAATTTTATTGCAATAGAAAATTTAGTCGATTAATCAAATGAAAAAAAGTTTTTGAATTCAACGAATAATTTTTTTAAATAATTTTTGTAGCCTAATATTCAAAAAAAAATATTTTTTTGTTTTATAGAAGATTTATAAAGCAAAGTTTGTACAAAAAAAAATTATGAGTAGGACCGTAAGACTTCTGTGAACCACTATTGTTAAGTGCTTGTTTCTTTATCAACAAGTTGCTCGTCTTACTTTTCTTCAAGTGTAAGAATTTCTGATATGTGCAACTCAATTTGAGAGATATGTTTTTGTTATTTTTCTTATAAATTATTTTAAATAATTGCTTGATTTTCTCATTTTTGCTAATGCAAGTAATTGTTTTGTTTATTTGATTTCCAACAGTAATATTTTATTTAAGAAGGAAAAAAGCAAACAACATGCATATATTTAAATAAAATTTTTATAAAAAAAATAATAAAAAAAAAACAAATTCAACTTTCCTTCTGCCTGAAAATGTGTTTATAATTTATGTTTTAAAGTAAATAATAGGCTAGGCTCACGTTCAAAATTTGTTGTTTTTCCTTGTAGAAATGATTTTTTTTTATAAAATTTTTATTCCAATTTTAAAAATAAATTTTTTTATTTTACTTTAATTAATGTAATCATACAAATTTATAGAATTGCTGCATTTTTTGTGCTTTCGCGAAATTCAGCAGTTTCTATGCCCATCTATTTGCGGAGAAGGGATCTAAGCGCATGTTAGTGCATCAGGCGACCTATACAGCATGTACATTTACAAGAGGCCATAGGTTCTGCTTTTACCCTCTTTGTAAAATATCCATTTAGACGCTATATGGTGTAACCTGTTGTAAGCTTAATTTTAATCCTCACCGTTTCAATTACTAAAGAAAGCTTTTTATTAATTTTAATGAAGACCAAAAAGTTCCACGAAATATATAATCGGTTTATTATTAATTATATTCCATTAAATGTTTCTTAAAACATAAGGCAGCTTAAAATTATTTCCATTTAGGGAAATCGCATAGAAATTTAATTTGAAAGCCTTATAAATTTCTAATAACGCATTTTTTTTTTCTTATTCTCCTATTTTGTATGCAAACTCAACACTACACAAATGACCTTTTGAAGGATTAAGCAGAAGAAAGCAATATTAAGAAAATCCATACACATGAATTATTTATTATTAAGGATAACACAAAGTTTCAATTTGTAAAGGCTTAAGTCAAGGGATTAAAATTATTTGAAAATTTATTACTAAAAAGTAAATTTATCAAAACTATCTGTATAATATCTTGTGTGTCTTAAGTATTGATAGTTTTGGGTTTATTTGAAATGATTTTTATTTTATTTTTGTTTGGTTTCTGTATTCTGGTCATGTACAAAATTAGAAAATGTTTAAGGCAAAAAAAAAAAAAAATAAAACAATATAATAAATAAATGAATAAAATAATTACACCAGATACAAGACAAGCAACAAGGCAACAAGTTCAGTATCTTTATGAGTTTGTGATTGGGTCCTTGGAAAGTGGAGTGATGATTTATGATTCTACGTCTACAAGCACGCATGTATACCAAGGCTTATTTAGTATCAAAAGATTTTAATTTATCGGTCAAAATCTAAATAACATGAGAAACAAAATCTATTTTGTTTCACTTTAAAGAGTTAAAGAGGTGAGAGTAAATAATGTGATACTTAGATAAATTCATTATTTTTCCTTATAGTCATTAAAACAGTGACAATCACTGTCTTGCCGATATGACATAAATACTGTGGCAAAAAGAAAAAAGTTTTAATGTCAAGATAAGCTGTTTTAGGGTTAATGGTATCCCTATAATCTTTATAACCAAAGTACTCATACTTCGGAGCAAAATCTCAGTTGAGGTACGGTCGCACTTGTCAAAAATTTGCCCAAAAAAAGTGTAACTAACAAACACTAATGAAAAAAGTTTTGATCCAGACATTTGTTTATCAAATTAAATAGTTTCAAACACAACTAATAGATAATGTCATAGAATCCAACATTATTGGCTACTCTTTAACTTGACAGACTTTTGTCTGAGTTGAAAGATTTTTCATTGGTATTTAGTGGTTACGCTTTCTTGGGCAAATATTTGACCGTACTTTTAGTTTATGCGATTATTCACCCTTATTCTATTTGGTGTCGGCAAGATCGTCGTCAATTTTTAAACAACATCAATGCTAACTTTGTATTCCCTTAAAGTGTTATGAAGACGTTGCCTGTTTATCGATAAATACAATACATATATCCAATACATGAGTCAGGTGATTCATTTTGTTTACTATTTTTCAAAAAAGTGTTTTTGAATAAGTAAATGCTCTGTAAATAAATTAAAATAAAATATTTTTCTTTCCTGCTAAAAAAGCTAAAAAAGCTAAAAAAATTTAATAGTGAAAATAAGATTTCTCAGACAAAATTCATGCATTTGCCAGTTACCCAAAGAAAAATAAGTGATAAATTCTGTCATGTTTTTGGAAAAGAATGAGTAATGTTCATCCTTTTAATATTTTAAAGTTATTTTCGGCTGAACAAAACATCATTTAGGCATGTATTGGATACAATAGAGCCTAATTTTTTAAACAAAAGGGATCAGATCAACGTTTATTGGAGATTGCAGCTTCCTCCAAAGGGGTCCAGTTGCTTCACACTCAGCACTGTTTGCATCTTTTTGAATTTAAACCTCAAGTTCCGCCAGATCTGAAAATAAATAATTTTATCACACTATTTACCTTACATTTTGCCATCGACCACTAGTCCTAATTGATGGACCGAGGGAATTTAGTGCAGTCGCAACACTTTTCTATTGTGCCTTGAAATAATTAGGAACACTACCCCTGCGGAATCTTCTAGCAAAAGAAGGACTTTTTTCAACTCTTCCACAAGATTTTCAAATTGGTTGGGGTTGGTAATTTTAATTTTGTCCATATTATATTTTTCCCTTTTTTTAAGAAATTTTTCAAATAATTAAGTACATTTTTTTATCTTCTTTGGTATTTCTTATATTTTACTTTTTTACCATTTAAATTATTTTTCAAATTCGTTGAGGCATGCACACAACAGAACACGACATCAAAGACACTGACAACAAAATGAACAGCAACATCAACATCAATTTTTGTTACAGAATACCAAACATATGCTGACAGTCATCGATAAATGGCAATACTATCTACAAGAACACCGATTTGCCAAAACACATTAAAACCGACGTCGTGTTATGTTGTCGACGCCAAATAGAATAAGGGTGATTATTTCAGATATCTTAGGTCTGTGCGGAAGACTGTTCTAATAATCGAAATAAATAAATCAATAAGACTATAAGACACATTTTTTTATTCTAGCTATTAATTTTATTTTTTATTTTGTTAAAAACTTTTTGCTCTTTTTTTAATCTTAACCAACTATTTATGTGTACAAAATCTAAATATCAAGTGAATAACTAAGCTGTCATAAATAAAGTGAAGACTTTTTTTCTATAAACAAAAAACGAAAAATCATGTAAATAAGCAGCTGGAGCAGTTCTTTTTAACAACTTTAAATACATAGAAGGCAATCAATTAAAAGTTTTGCTAACTTTAAATATTTTTTAAGCTGCTGTCATTTTTTATAAAGAAAATTCAGCACCAACATTGTTACCAACAAACCGCTTTCCTGTTTAGCTCAGTCGGTTAAATAGTAGACTGAAAGGGATAAATGAACATGACTGACAGTGAAACTTAATGCATTTTGGCAGTCAACATGCATGACAAGACAGTGGGTGTTCATTAGCGCCTAAGCAATTTTTTTGTTAAAATTTGTTTAACTTCTTTTCAGTTAATTTAGTCGTGTCAAAAAATATGTAATATACTAGAGATAATATTAGTAAGCATTGCATGCAATTTTATCTTTTAAACAAATACATCTTGCCCATTTACTTAAACAACGCCATAACTCAAAAACACCTGTTTGTTAGCAAACGACTTTAAAGTTTTTAATTTTATAATTAAAGACATAAAAAAAACTTGGGAACATTTACTAAATTTGGGATCAAAGACGAAAAAGATTTGTTTTGCAAAACTCCAAATTTTATGGAAAAATTTTGAAAAATTTTAGTAAAATTTTGCTTAAACATAGGCAAAAAAGTATTTTACTTTAGCTTTAAAGTTCATAGTAGTTGCCAAGCACTTTAAGGCTAACATAGCTTTGTTAAGAAATCATATGCAAAAGATGTGATTTAATAACGGTGGTGTTACCAGCACCCACGTATTCAACAAGCACTTCACAGCTCATGATGTACAAAATCGAATACAATTTCATTCGGGTATTCAAATAATATTTTATTTTATTAAATAAATTTTTATTATCTTGAAGTAAAGCAACCTAATTTATAAAATATGAGCTTTTGACATGGTAAGAAAACAGATAAATATTTCCATGAAGTAAAAATAAAAGAAATATTAAAAATTATCACAATTTGTTTTATTCGAATGATATGAGTATTTGAATATCCAGCTTTTTTCGATTCGTTTCGATTGTATGTACGTCATTAAAACATTTTTGTATAATTGTATTTATTTTAATATTTTTTTTATGGATCAGTTGGATAATTTGGTGATGTTTTCCATTACATGATAGAAATAATAAATTTATGCTAAGAGCTCTAGCACTTCTAGCTTCATTTTCAGATGTAACATGAACCAATATGTGCTATATTAATAAAAATATTTGAGGTACCAAATACACATTTTGGAAATACCAATTTAAAGTAGTCTTAACAAACGTGGGTGCCTACTTAAGAATTTTGATATAATAATTTTTTTAGAATTAGCTTTTTGGTAAATATTTAATATACGGCAACTTTTTTACTCAAATTTAGAAAGTTTTCCTAAGTTTTAGTTAATTTATTATGAGTACACCACTTAATTAATGTAGAGAAAAATTTTAATTTTCTTCTTAACATTTTTATAGATTATGAATAAGAATATGGGGTTTAAATTTGCATCATTTACCCAAAAATTTCATTCTTGGAGTTATAACGATCTTTTAGCAAATGAGCGGTATATTAAATTTCTTCTCGGTATTGTTTTTTTTTTTTTTGAAAGATATTGAAAGTTTCTCTTGGCTTGTACAGTGGCGCCGCCTATAATATACATATCTGTGACAAGAAGGAAAAAGTGCTCGAGTCGAGATAAGCTTATTTCGAGTTAATTGCACTTTTGAAATCCATATATTTAAAAGTACTTCTGGGCAAAATCTCAACTTTTTTGTGAGATGTTTCGGTGGTTATAGCGCAATGACTTACGGCATATCATTTTTCGGATTATCATCTTATAATGTTAATGATGCTTGTACTTTGGCTTATTTTACATTGGATGTATTATTTATAGTGTGTTAAATGATGTTATTCAAACAAAAAAATTTTAGGGCACACCGAACTTCCCAATTTAAGTATAAAAGAAATATATTTATGAAAATAGACTTTAAAGCTTAAAAATGATCTCCAAGAATACAGTCAAATATGACTTAAGCACTTTTTCCTCAATGCTACTTATATAATATAATACATTTTTAAGCCATTGTAGTAAGCTTCTAAGTAGTTTTAAAATATGGAATTTAAGAAAAACTTACGAACGTAAATTTTTTTAATCTAACGCAGCTACGTCCAAGCCATATGCATAATGCTAGGAACACAACTGGGACGAACGACGAATTTTTCGGTGCGAACTTTCGTCATAAAAAATAAAACACATTTGTTCATATGAAAATGAACACAACACCGCTGTAGAATGCAATTCGTGCTGCGTGACGAACTCTGAGATAGATTTATTTCTATTTTGTACGCCGACGAACGACGAAAAAAACAATTTTCTCTCACTCTCTTTACATACACAATAAACAGTGTGACCAGATTTTGAAATAAAATTAAGCTAAATCACGCATGTCTTTAATATATTTTTAGAGAATACGCAATTTGGATTAAAAAAAGCTAAAAAAGCTAAATCCGTTTTTAAAAAAGCTAAAAAAGAAACTAAGAGCTTAATAAATATTTTAAAGCTAAGTCCGGAAGAAATAATTAAAATCTGGTTCATAATTACTAATATGGTCACACTGACAATAACCAACTTTATCAATTATAAGAGCTGAATTCGCCGAGTAAATTCGTCGTTATTGTGCTTCACACGACGAATTTACGCAACGAATTCTTATCGACGAATTCGTCGACGTGGACGAAATTCGTCGTTCGTCCCAATTGTGTTCCTAGCATAATGTGCAAACTTTTATAAAGAGATTTTTGTGCTTTCACACCGACGAGAGTACAACATTCACAACATCAACACAACAGACAGCAATGCTTACTCTTACTTTGCAAAGAAACAAGACTAAGGGCCAATTTCACCAACTCTATTTAAATATCAATTCATATTTAAATGTCAATTTTCAGTAATTTTTGTATTGAAAAAGGACATTGAAATATGAATTGATATTTAAATAAGTAGGTGAAATAGGCTCTAAATTTAAGAGCTTTCAAATGCAAATATCAGTGTATGTGTGTGTGAACGTAGCTGATCTAAAGGGTCATACATAACTCAATTAATTTTTTTTATCAACATATTATAAATATAAACTGATAAAACAAAACATATTTTTTTAGTTAGTTATATTAGTATTCTTCGAACTTCATTTGTTTCTATATTTATGATTTGATTAGGCTAAAGTTTATATCGCTTTGTAAACCAACTTGCATGTGATAAATATTAATGAACAAATACGAGCATTACCAAAGTTAATTGTAAATATTAAAACAAACATGTAGTAGAACGGAGCACCCAGCTGTTTTCGAAGGCTACTACACCTTCATCAGCGTTCTTTGTGTTTGGTTCACACTGTATGTGATCTCAGTTGATTTAGATTTCTGCTTTATATACTCAGCCTTTATTGCAAATTGAATATGTAAAGTGTTTTGTTTCATCGTATTACAATTTGCTGAAATCATTTTTTTTTTTTTGGTAATGAAAGCTCATCATTTTAGCATCTTTAAATTTACAACAGTTTTGCCATATATTTTTAAACGGTGCAAAACTTGCTTAAATTAAATAAATAGTTCTTTATATCCTTGGAAATGTCTTGGTAAAATGCAAAACAAGTTTTGTGCAAATATCTTGAAAATGCGTTTAAAGGAAAATAAATTAATAACATATTCGTGTTCAGCAGCCCAAATTTCGTTAAAATAAATATCTCATTTTAGAAGTTCATTTTTTGCGGGTTGGTAGTTATATTACACTTTAGTTTTTAAGCCCAGATTGTAAAATAATATACTTGTATAAAAATTATAGAGATGTATGAAATATATATTTTATATACCCTTTATAACAAAATAAGCAACAAGGGAAATTGCTGTGCTGAATCTGATCCACTCATCACCGATACATATGTGTAATATGTGCTTCATTTTTTATATTGATATTGACCTATTAATTTGGCACAAAGGGATCATTATACTGGACCTAAGTGAGCTGGATTCTTTATACTTTTCCTAACCAGCAGCCTGCTAACCTAACCTATCAGTATTTTACGATTAAAAAATTTTATTCAAAGACTTTAATTCCAGCAACAGTTTAATATTTTAGGCGGTAATCTGCATTTAAGAGATTTGTTACATTATTTTGAAAATAAATGAAAAGAATTTAATTAGAGAGAACTTTTACAGTAGCAATTTATTCTCCTACATCTAAAGCAACTTGATTCCGCATATCATATTAATACCGATATCAAAAACTGATGGAAAATATGTATGCATAATAGAGATGAGCGATATTTTGTAACCTGTTACTTTTTCACAGCGATTGAAAAATCACAACTCACAAGTTTCACTGAATTAATAAGTAACAGATTTTGGAAATAAAGTTCTTTCATACAAACTGTTAATATTCTTAAATGTTTACTTTATAGTAAATAAAGCTAAGAAAATAATTTTTTTTATACCTTCAGCTTTGTCGAGAAAAAGTTGTAGAATCGTGCTAAATCGTATTTTCTGGCAACTACATATGTATGGCTCTTACATTTTTGTGCTTACATTTTTGTGCTTGTCTCTCTTTCGCTGTACGGTAATATTCAATACAGGGTTGGTAAAATTGTTACAATTGTAATATTTTTGGTACTATTCAAACTTAAAAAGCGCAATGATTTAGTATTAATGGTTAATTTAGTACATTTTAGGAATCTCCTTAGTTTCACACTGCATTTATTTTCAAACAATTGCTAATATCAATTTTCAGTTTTGGACAATTAAATAATTATTATTTTCACTTCAAAACACTATTGTGAAAGTAAAACGCTACGAAAAATATAAAAAAATGTTATTTTACCCATTTACAATTTATTTTTCATCTAAATTCCGATACAAAAGACATGCTATTAATTTGTATATTTGAAATTTTAACTTAAAAATCCAAACTCACAAGCAAATTTGTGAGAACAATTCGATAGCCGGCACATAGACAATTATATGAATAAATATTCTGCAAAAAAAAAAACAAACTTCAATGCGAAAATCTGATAGAGCATTTTCGAAAAAAGTTATGAAATATAAAAGTAAATTTTAATGGGCGTTCTTCCTCCCATTTTTTAAAGGCAAGATTTTGTGTTTTTCAAAGTTCAAGATGTGTATTAAGTTTTGTAAAAATGGGCACAGCAGAATCACTTAAAATGAAATATTAAATTGTTATGGGCGTGAGTCCTCCCATTTTTTCAAATGGAAGATTGTGTTAATTTGGAGATCAAAGCGTATGGTAATTATGATAAAAATCGGTTGAATTGAACCAAGTGAAATATAGTAATTAATTTTGATGGTCGTAGGCGCGCAAATAATTTCAACTTTAAAATTGTGTAATTGCTGGAATCAAAGGTGTTTGCTAGGTTTTGCAGCCATCAAATTAGCAGAATATTATAAAATCAAATAAAATAAAATCAGTTTTTACAATGGGACCAAAGGGAGCTATACCCTCTCAGACAAAAAAAGAATTTTTACAATTGGTCTAAATTGTTGCGAGTTATGAATTAACACCCCAATAAAAAAAATGGGATGAATTGCTAACTTCCTCCTGTTTTTTGAAGTCGGTTAAAAATAAATAAAAATATGCAAATTTGAATTAAAAAGAATCTTTTAGTACAATTAAGGTATTGAAAGTTATTGGTACAACTTTAATATTTTTAATCCCATCCCTGATTCAATATTTGGAAAGGGTTGATTACTAATTATTTTTTCTTGTCTCTAATACACACTTTTAAAGCAGAAGTACTGTAAATGTGTTATCGCGGTCACTGTTTAATTTCACTGCTACTTTTCTTGTTAGTATTTCTCAAAATAACACAACTGCTAAAAGAACAAAATACTGCTAAACTAATATAACTGTTAATATCACAAGATACGAGCGTCTCGAGAAATAATAAAGTTTGGGATGATGACATTCGATCGTCAATGAGAGCTTAAGAACAATTGTGAAGGGAGTGAGGGTAAATGTATATTAGGGTTAAATATACTTATCTCAGGAAGCGGTGCCTGGATGGGATAAATAAAACCAGTTGAATTTACTATTCAATTTACATTAGATTTATTTACAAAAAAAAGATATATATAGATTGATGATTGGAACAGCGGAGTACGTGTGGTATTGTTGAGCTTTAAACAGGAACTGAAGTTACAAAAAATCTTTTAATTAATTTAACTCGACCACAAGGCTCGTTAAGTTCGATAAGTTATTACAATAATTCTCAATATAAGCATCAAATATTAAAAAAAGGTAGAATACATTTCTTAACATTTCAAAAAGGGTCAATATAAATACAAAGCAATTCAATAATGAAAACAGATATATATATATACAAAAGCCAGTGATGCCAACCTTTGAGGCTCAAAACGCGTAAAAATTTTTGAAAAAGGGCTAGAAAGGGCTAAATTGAAAAAATATTCAAATATATAAAAAAAAAGTAAAATTTTTCGAAAAAGCGCAAAAAGGGGCTGGTATTAAAATGTTTCTGTTGAAAATAAAAACATCAAATCAATTTTTGTAAAGTAATTTATTGGAATATAAATAACTATCATGAGATCAACATATACATAGCTTGAGAGCTTCAATATTGTACATATTTCACTTACATTTCATATTACATTTCAATAAGGTATGTACATACGTAGATTAAATAGTTAGCATATGCATACATACATATATGTATAATAGAAATATATATACATATGTATGTATGTTTACATAAGTAGATACATTTAAAATTGGCCGTTATTAAATAAAATTTCGATTTCTCGCTCTTCCAAAAACATACATTATCTGTTTTAGGCTGTACTGAATAACTTTCAAGGCATAAAAAATTTGGAAGATATAAAAGATTACTCTATATTATTCTTCTTTTTTAAATTGGTAAAGCAATATCGACTTTTTACTCATTTTATTTTGCTAGATTAAAGGAAGAAAAAGTTCGCAAAAGCTTAAATGTACCCATATCGAGCAAAAACTAAAAAGGGGCTGAAAGGGCTGAAAGATTATTGTAAAAAGTGCTAGGTTTGCGCCTTTTTTAGTTTGGGGCTAAGTTTTTTTTCGCGCTTTGACTGACTGAAAACGGGCTAAATCTAGCCCTTAAAGGGCTAAGTTGGTATCACTGACAAAAGCGGTAAGTATAATTTCTTATGCAATTCAATATTAAAAAAAAGGTAAGTATAACTTTAATAAAAAGTAAGTATGATTATAAGTGGCTCAAAAAAAATTTTTTTTTTAAAAACGATTCAATTCAAAAATCGAAATATCGACTTTCAACAATTACAGTCACAGCTTAAAAGAGCAGCGACTTAGAAATCACGTTCACTAGGAGCAATATTATTAAAAAATCACAAGATCGTTTATCTGTAATGCATAATGGTACTAAAATAATTTTCCGTGTTGAGTTTATGATATTTCAATGCAAACGGAATGTATCTACGGCTGAAGTTTATACTAATTGACTGTGTATAATATACAGTGGACTAAACATAAGAGCGCTGGTGATGAAAAATTATCAGATGTAAATTGGACCTCTTACCTGATTTAGACATTTGTGTTATCATACTTACTAGATAGAAAAATTTGTTTTTTTGTGAGGGGACATTCTGAGCCATTCTGAGATGTTATGTTTTCTTGTCATTTACATATAGAGGTTATAATCTTTGGCATCATGTCAGATCGTTTTGTATAAACTGTTTTTTTATATTAATAACATCTTTTAAGGCATTTTTCTTTCTTGCCAAAACTTTGACATTATATTACGAAAACCTTTAGAATTATAACTTTAAAACTTATCGCTTTATTTCTTATACAATATTTAAATTGTTTTTCTTGTTTAGTTTAACGTTTTCATGGTTAACTAATTCTTTAGTTTTACTTAAAAAAAACTTCGGAATTTTGATTTCCCATAAGAATTGTTTGTGGTCTTTTTGATTAATTTAACTAATTCAAACTAAAAATAAATAAAATAAATCAAAAGGAAAATAAAACACACAAGCAAACAGATAGACGCACACAAACAAAAAGGAAACTACATCCCTCCACAGTTGACCGCAAATCTCTTTTTACCTTTTAACTGTTCTTCCTTCCTTCAAATAGGTTTTCGTTTACGTTTCTCGCTTTTGTTGTTGTTATTGTTGTTGATTAAAATGACAAAAAGCGTCAGATAAAGCAATTCCCCAGAAGCCTTTATAAGGTTACAAAACAATAACTGTTTTAAATAATGTGGGTGTTGACAGGGTGTGAGTGTGTGTTGGTACATTTCACGTATATTTTAGAAAGGAAATGGAATTAGTTTTGTGATACATGAAAATTTTGTTTTTTCTTTGGGTTGCAAGTTCCTCTTCTATTAGGAAAATTTGGTTTTCAAAACTTATTAATGCATAAGTAAATATTCGTTGGGTTTTAACTTTGTTTTATTAAATTCTTATTGTTTTCATTTTAAATCAGTAAAACAATTTCAGCGTTTTCTTAATATTTATTTGTATTGTTTCTTTACACTTGACCTATTTTTAATACCATGAAATTATAAATAATTTATTGTGGCATTTCAAAATTGTTTTTTATTGAGCGAAAAAAAAAATAATTGTTTGTAAAAATATTTAACTCAAGACAAACGTGTAAAAGGAATAATGTTTTTATTATATTTATTAAGTGAACCTGTGAGTTGTTGTTTTTAATGTGATTTCATTGTTGTGCAAAAACTTATTCAAGTGGCAATGCTTTTGTGATCAAAACCAAACATAATGTTTTCTTTATTTTTTTTTTTTCAATATTGTTGTGCTTGTAAAAGCAACATACTACCAGTTACATGAAGCAGGAAGAACATACTTTAGTCATATTATTATGGTACCAGCACTAGAGTAAACATATGCCGGCATGTATGGAAAATTCTGAAGATGAGGAAAACAACAAACAGTTTGAAAGCATTTTCCTATATAAACTATAAGCACCCTACTTAAAGCCAATTGCTCTTATTGAAATGAATATTATGCAATGATGATGAATAGTTGAAATATTTTGAACTAAATGAGAATTATAACACAGAATAAATCTTAGTTTGGAAACAAAAAATTGGGTCTAAGGAACATTTATATTTTTTTGGGGAAAACTTATAAGAGAAACAATTCTACTAATAAGTGTCATTTTCACTATCTTCTAAAAGTTAAAGGTAGGATTTTGTCTGGCCAATAAATATCTTAGAGCTTTAATTTTTTATTATTACACCCAGAAAAACAATTGGTTGGAAAACGGTTAGTCCAATAAAATATCATTTGCATTAACTATATTTCAGTTCACGCTATCAATTTTCTGTTAATCCAAAAAACAATCCATGTTTATTGACATAAGGGCATAATTGTAACAAAGATATGATTGCGACAATACTTTAATTGATTGCATCAACCGAGCATATGCTTTTGTCATGACTAATTAACTGATTGGTTAACCCAACCGAATAAAATATTACGAATTAGATTTTACTACCAATTTTTGGTATTAGCAACAAAAAATTTTTGTTCTATATTAAAATTAAAATAAAAACTTTCAATCAGTTGCTGCAATTAACTAGAGGCTGTGTTTACTATCATAGTTTATAGCAGCAAATTAAAAACTTATGATTTGTGAACTCTCAAATGGTTTTTGAAAGTCTGTGCATAAGATAACAGGTTTGAGGCTTTTCAAAATGTGTGGTTGAAGAAATGTATATAGACATGCTTCACCATTAGGAAATAAATTTCAATTAAAATAAACTTATGACAATATGTCATATAATAAATTTCTTAAATTGTGTATTTTTATTTGCGTTTATTGCTTATTTTTATTTCAGCAAGGGGGCCCAATTTTTCTTTTACAGGTACCAATTATGATATTGTTTTAATTATATTAACCAAATTTCCGGTAGCAAGAATAACATTTATTTCAAATTCCATACTGTCAACCAATTTTTTCTGTAGCTGCAACTATTGGGTTGAGGGTTATAATGAAAATATAGTGGTACCACAAGAAAATTTCAGTCGCTATAGCAGAATTCTATGATAGTTGCTGCAACCGCCAAAATTCAATTGGCAACAAATTCGGTTGCCACAACTAATCTGTTTTCTCTGTGTACTATTATTAAGAATTACTAATATATGAAAAAAAAATCATAAATGAAGGTTTTAGTATGCACAGTCATTTATCGGGCAGGAAATATCATTCTTTTAACTAACTGACGGTTGTGAAAATTGCTCTAACTGTCCAGCGAAAAAGTTTGTCTACTAGAATGCAAAAAGTGTATGTACTCTCCAAACGTAAGTACTTACAATTTTACTGAATAACCCAATATTTTTGTTTGAGAAGTTCAAAAAGTATGCGGTACCCTATTTTTTTTGCCTACAAATATCCAAAAGTTAATAGATTACTGATTGCCTAAAAGTATTAAAAATTTAATGGCCCAGCTAAAAAAATTATATATGGTCCATATATTTTTAATATATGAATGTATATAACTATATATGAATATGTATGAATTCATGTATGGAAATGTATGGGATTATACATGGCAAAACTATTATATATGAACTCATATATGGACTAATATATGAAATGTATTATAATATATGAGCTCATATATGGAAATTTAATTATGAAGCTCTTCATATGTGGATCCATATATAGATATAAGATTTAATATATGGAGCCATATAAAAATGTATGCATACATAATAATGGGTGTTTTTTTTACAGGTATAGAACTTTAAATTAGAATAAAACACAAAAAATCGTTTTAATGTCCATCAATTTAGCTTTATTGGAAGAATAATTTTATGCCATTAATGTTTAAATATGATTTCGGGCATGTGGCCGCCGCGGCTGGCTCGAATAAAGCCAATTCTACAGGTCCAATTTTCAACCACTTTTTCGAGCATATGGGGCCGTATGTTGGCAATAACGCCACGAATGTTGGCTTCCAAGTCCCCTAACGTTTCTGGTTTGTTGGCGTAGACGAGCGACTTCACATATCCCCAAAGAAAATAATCCAATGGTGTCAAATCACACGATCTTGGTGGCCAATTGACAGGTCCATTCCGCGAAATTATGCGCTCATCGAATGTTTCCTTCAATAAATCGATTGTGACGTGCGCTGTGTGGCATGTAGCGCCGTCTTGTTGGAACTACAACTCATCCACATTCCTGCCATCCAATTCGGGAACAAAATAGTCGGTTATCATGGCTCTATACCGGTCTCCATTAACGGTAACTGACTCTCCAGCATTATTTCGGAAGAAGTATGGCCCAATGACTCCACCAGCCCATAGAGCACACCAAACAGTCAGTTTTTGTGGATGTAAT
This sequence comes from Tachina grossa, assembly GCA_949987645.1. NCBI lineage: Eukaryota > Metazoa > Arthropoda > Insecta > Diptera > Tachinidae > Tachina > Tachina grossa. The sequence goes on from OX465274.1 coordinate 212,324,002, forward strand.
GGCGTCTCAAGGGTCTCATGTGGATTCTCTTCACTCCAAATGCAGCAATTTTGCTTGTTGACGTAGCCATTCAACCAAAAATGAGCCTCATCACTGAACAAAATTTTGCGATGAAAATCAGCATCGAGATCAATCTCATTTTCGGCCCATACACCAAAATCACGACGCATTGCATGGTCTCGCGGCTTTAATTCTTGCACAAGCTGGATCTTGTAAGGTCGCAAGCCAAGATCTTTGCGCAAAATCTTCCATAAAGTTGATGGACAAAGCTCCAATTGCTGTGCACGGTGGCGAATCGATTCATTCGAGTCCTCTTCAACACTTTGCTCTACAGCGGCAATTGTTTCTTCGGTGCGCACTGTTCGACGTCTCTGCGTATGCGTATTATCACATAGAGTAAACGTAGTGCGAAAACGATCCATGGTTAACCGAATTAATTGCTCTGATGGACGATTATGTCGACCATAAAATGGACGGAGCTTGCGGTAAACTTCGCGAACTGAACCATTATTTTCGAAATAAATTTGCACGATTTGCAAGCGTTGTTCTTTTGTCAACCTGTTTATGATAAAATGGCAAACCACACTAAATATTAATCACTTAACAACTGACAAAATGGTCGCCAGTTAAAAAAGTGATGCCAACTTAAAGCTCTATACCTCAATAAAAAACACCCATTATCTTACATAAGATCGTTTTTGCAATAAAAAAGGTTTGGATTTTATCACTGGTGAATTGGAAATCCATTAGAAAATACATACGGTATGCAAAGTTTATATGCGTACCCTCAACGTTTAAAACGAAAAACTTTTGTTACAAAAAAAAAAATCATTCTTGTATGATTTTATACATTGTGGCCCCCAAATAATCAAAAGGATAATCCAGTCATTAATTATAGAAAACAACAGAATTCTCTAGATAAGAAACAAAGTTCATATTACTGCAAAAAAAATGTATTGAAAACTATTGTTAGACGGATTTTTTTGTTATTAATTGCATTAGTTTTTAATCTGATTTCTTAAATTAAATTTTTTGTACGAATATGAGTTTTGTGTTTTGTAAATAGTCGATTCACCTTTTCTTTGAAATGATGAATATAATTTCTTTTAGTTAGTTTTTAATTATTTTGTCTACACAAATGTTTCATTAAATACAACCTCCTCCCTTTACAAAAACTTAAAAAAAAATAATTTTAGAAATTTTATTTATTGCACAGCAGTGCACTTTTTTGATTCAAGGAAGTATGAATATGAACTTTTCATACCGTATGGGGAATATTTACAAATACATGTATGAAAACGCATGAATATATATAATCATATATGGCCATATACCCTCATTTTTCGGATCCGAACCATATATGGGATATCATATATGCTCCATACATATTTTTTTTAGCTGGGGGGTTATTTTTTTATGACGAAAATGCAAAATTTAATAGAATAGCTAAAAAATACAAACAAATAGAATTTTGTAACCTAATCATAATTTTACAAAGCAAATATATGAATACGTATATTGAAGAATATGCGAAAATAATTAGATTTTGTAATAAATATTGTAGTAATCCAAAGTTATTTTATTGTTTTCGAAGCTCACTTTCACGATCAATAAATATGTTTTTAGATAGATTTCATGATTAACTAGAAAGTACTACATGTAATGATATAAATAAGTTGCTATTTTATTCATTACTATACATTAATTTTTATACACATAAAATAATTAAATAAATAAGTACCACTCATTACTTTGTAAGCCATTAAAAGAGTACTACCCATTACAAAATCTTCAAATTTTTTGCTGGGTGTACACTAAACTTATCAAAAATCGATTTTTATTGCTTTACATTAGATTCTTTTGTAGCTTTATATAATTTCCTATTAGAAACTTCAAAGTTATTGTATATTTCTTTTTGCTAATTGATTCTCAATATAGCCCTAAAATTTTATTTTTATCTCTCCGAAAATATCTTAATTGTTGAATTTACTTTGCTTTGCTGTTCAGGAATCATATTTATGAATAAAACATTTTAATATTTGAGTGGGACAGTAAGTGGCAGCATGTGTTTGTTCTTTGATTTTTTTTTCTTTTAGCATTAAGTTGCATGTAGAAAATATAATTTTTTATCTTCAGTATGCGCAAAATCAGAACCACAATAAGCTATTCATTAAAAATAGGTAAAAACGGTATACGTGTACAAACTAAAGACAACAAGCATTATCAAATGCTATTCAGGTTTTATAAAATCTAGGCCATGTTTTTTAGGAATACATTTTATAGAGGCTGTGTGCCTTTTTGTATTCGCATCAAGCAATAAAATTCAAAATATGTGCGATTTAATTTAAATTTGAAATGGCACTAAGATATGTATAAAACATCCACTTCAGGCTTCCATACAGCAAAAGTGAAAAGGTACCCTATTGTTTTCGTTACAATGTCCGTTTTTTCGTCACAGATTGTTTGTCCGACAACCATAATAGCTACGGATCTGAAATTTTCACAGAATATGTAAAACTCTAGCCTCCACAACAACAAATATATGGCAATTATGCATGCAGGCTACATCAATTTACAGCGAAATTTAAAAAATCAAAACTAAAGGGCATTCTATCTGTTATTAGAAAATTCATCGTAGATCAAGTATCTGGGAGTGATATTATACTCAAAGCTGTTGTGGACACAGCATATAGCGGTGTCTATTGACTAGGCAACAAAAGTACTAATGGTATGTAGATCTGTTGCAGGGAAAACATGGGGTTGCGCACTCAAAATCTTGAGATCTATCATCACTTACGGCGGTGTTGACTAGTAGGGTAGAATCAAGCTGACTACGATTAGATATCAGTTAGAGAATTCACAGAGGCTAGCATGTCTCTGTATAACTGCTCATGAAAGTCCTCACGGAATTCACACACTATGATAGAGACTGCTGCCAGATAAAATATAATCAGCATGGCGGATAAAAGTTTAGACAGGGGTTGTCTAATTAGTCCTGGCAAGATGATTTTCCCTAGTTGATTAACCCGCTGACATGATGAATAAAGTCTTTGATTTTGACAAGAGGTTTAAAACTGGTCTGGCCAATAGAAGGGAATGGGAGGAAAAAGCACCTCGGTATTCTTTTGGAACTGACACTACCAGAAGATACACTGATGGCTCCAGAATGGCGGCAAGTTCTAGTGTGGGAGTTGTAGGACCAAGGACTAACTACCACGAGTCCTTGAGAAAATCTCCTACCCTTTTTCAATCAGAAGCTTATGCCATTGAGGGATGCGCAAAATTTAATCTTGACAGTTGCTACCAAGGGAGAGAAATAGCTATCAGCTCGTACAGTCAGGCACACATTAAAGTGTTCATCTCATATGAGTTTACCTACAAGTTAGCTTGGGAATGCAACACTAAGCTTAATCAGATAAGCGGCTCCTGGGCACGCCGAGGTGGTAGGAAATCAAAATGCAGACAAAATGGCCAGATATATATATATATATATATATATATATATATATGTATATATATATATATATATATATGTATATATATATATATATATATATATATATATATATATATATATATATATATATATATATATATATATATATATATAACATGATGTTGTTGTGAGACTATTTTGTTGCATTCTTTTTCATTGTTCAACACGCTTGTATTTATTTTCATGTAAATGTTAAGCATTTAAAAAAAATTGCTAGAAATACTTGAATAGTATAAATTGGAATAAAAATTTATTAGAATTCGAGGCAGTAGTCAAAGCGATAACTTTGACAGCATTTTTCTTTCACCATACTGGAAGACGCAGTTTATTTTTTTATGTTTTTTCAAAAATTTCTTCAACAGAGAAAAGCATACAAGCTCAGACTATACTTTGCCTTTTATAAGTTTTGAGTCTTGTATGAAAAACATAAATGAGTTTTTTAATTTTCTATTCCCTTTTTTTATAAATTGAACTTTGGTTAGAGAGGAAAAAATTAAATATTGAAATATATGTATATGTATTGGAGTTGGAATTGAATTTAGGGAAAAGTAAAAAGGCAAAAACATGGAACTGTAAAAACTGATCACTTTAAAGAAAAATTGATTTTTTTTAAACAGAAAATTGGACGACTTCTTCACAGTTAAAAAAATGCGAAAAACAGTAAATCTGCATATTTGGAAAAGCTGTGAGGCATATAAAAAATTAACAAATCTACTGGCAACACTGATTCTGCTTCATTTTAAACGCCGGCGTATCATTAATTGAAAACCCAATAAATAAATAAATATTAAGTATACGCAATGCTACATAATAACACTGAATATTCACAAGCACTACATAAGTATTTCAATACGAGTAGTATTACTGCCAAATAGTTTGTAACCCATAAAATATTTACTGCTTTATTCATAAAAAATATTTCAGGGTTATTAAGCGCTTATTTGACATATTTCTATGGGAAATTTGTCAAATAAACCTGTAATAAACCTAAAATATTTTTTATGAATTAGACCGTTATTAAATAATTATAATAATGAATTAAATAATTGTTAATAAACATAAAATTTGCTTTTTAATGTTTTACCCATGCACTTGTAATAAAATATTATCGTTACTGATGAGCTTTAGATAATTTTAAGGTGTAGTCCATAATAAAAAATTTTATATAATTTTTGCTTAACAACAAACAATAAAGACCTATACATAATTATAGCACTTTATAGCAAAATTTAAAACAATAATTTTCCCTCAGATAACTTATGTACATAGTACTTGCACGTAGTTATAAACAATTAATATGTTCGTAACAAAATATTGTATTAATAAAGGAAATAAAAAAGCCCTGCATTAGCACGTTAATAATTAATTAAATTTTTTCAAAACCATCCTTCCATAACCTCAACTTAAAACTACACCGGTATTGCTCTCTGTTTAGTTAAGCACCACCAATTGGATGTGTTTAAGTTGTATGTTAATGTGTATGTGCTAGGGATGCCAAACGGGAAATCCCGAACCCGGAAATCCCGGGATTTTCGGGATTTGGCAAATCCCGAATCCACGGATATGTAAAATTCAATCCCGGAATTTTATTTTCGGGATTTTTTTTTAGCAATTTTTATATAAAACCTTTATAAATTAAAATTTTCGTTGATTTTAAGGTATTTTTTATAATATTTAAAAGTCCCATACAATTTTATACGTACAGTTTTAACAATTTAATGACTATTCGTGACATATTTCTTATAAATTAACAACAAGAGCAAAATAAATAAACTACTTTCTTACATTTATTTTCATCAAAGGTGAAAACAAAAGAAACATATTACCTTTGGAAGGGAAATAACATTTGAAAAATTCATAAGTTTGACAAATTTATTCCGTCTTATTCTATATTAAACCAGAAATTTTTCCCGGGGAATACTTTCAAACAGTAGCAAATAATAGGGAAAACAAAAAAATCTAATAGAAAAATGGAGAAATTTCTTGCGGAAATTTATTCATAATTGCAGTGTATAACTAACTATCTGTATGTCGACTCCTCAACGCTAAAAGAATTAGCACTCATCTACTTGTCGGTAACAATTGAGTACTATTGACACCTCCTTACAATTGGAGTAGAATACAAGGCAAGTGACAACTTTTTGTTGTCGGGTTGACGTAAAAACGAGAAATATTTACAGAATAATGCGGAGTATTTTGTCTAAAAAACTGCTCGAGTGTGTATGTATGTTTTTTACATTGCAGTTCAAAATTAAATTTGTTTTTTATTTAGACCCTTTAGGTAGTTTTTGATACAAACCTAAGATCAAACCCATTTAAATTACATGGATTTGATAAATAGTTTTAGTCAAAAACGACCGACTTAATGACTTCGACTCAATTATAGTTGTATTCGAGTTGCAGAGTAGAAGGCCAGAACACTAATAAACCATACTCCTCTTAGCGAACGTATGAATACATACATATGTATCTGTTGAACTTGTAGAAAAAACTTACGTATGAATTTAAAATATTTCAGTAGAGCAAAAATACTGTTCAAGTGCTCATGCAAACTTTTAATATATGTGCCTATAAAAATGTGATCTTTAGACGTAATTAATCAGATTTGATTAGAATAGTGTATACATTTCTTTTAATTTTTCGACATGTTCAGCCTTATTATCGTTGTCATAGTCGTAACGAAATCGATGAAATATTACATAATGCTTGGTATACATACATATGTAACAACCGTTATTCTTGTTGTTGTTGATCAATCACAATTAAAAAAAAAGTTAGTAGATATATTTTTAACAAAACAATATTGTTTTTGCAACTTATTTGTATGAAAGTGAATCTAAATATTTTCGTAAGTCAACTTAAGCGGTAGTGCTAAAAGTCCAGCGAAATGTATATTCGTCTTGGTTTAGATAATAGAAAAACATTTATATTGAAAACAAAAACAAGTTTTCATATTTATTTATTGTTTTCACTATAAATTCTCTAACATCAAATGTGATTAATTAACTTAAAAATAGATGAGAGAAATTCTTTTGATTTTCATTTCATACTCGTATTAGAAAATTGTTTACTTTAAAGACAATGATAAATTATGAACATAAAGCCTTTTAAAACGCATTAAATTGTTATTAAAGTAATATTTATTTAAAAAAATAATTTATTTTACGAAAATATTTAGATCCCGAAATCTCGAAAATCCCGGGATCCCGAAAATCCTGAGATACCGAAAATCCCGGGATTTTCGAGATCGGGATTGCAAAATCCCGAATCCCGGGATTTCCAAAAATCAATCCCGATTAGCATCCCTAGTATGTGCGTGTGTGTGTATGTGTGTGTGTGTGTATGTGTGTGTGTCAATTTATGTATAATGCAAAACCTGTGGCTGTGCTTTATTGGCATTTTTAATAATGTTTACACCCCTTAATTGAAGGTTTGCTTTCATACGGGCATATTTTAATCAACATGCCACCGCGATAAAATGCAGACAAAACAAGGGCAAAAAAAATATTAAATAAAACAGATTTTGTTTTTAATAATTTTCACTTGCGCTCATAAGCTAGATCATGATAACGTTTTTATAGAACTGATAATATGTCTATAGGCCAGTTTAAATGTTATTAAATTTGATTATCAATTTTATTTTTGAGTAAAATTTAGTTTTATTTTATACAGATTTCAATTACGTTTTTGTTTTAAAATAGATGGGATCATGCAAGCTGGAGTATTAAAGCTTTAGCTCAGGTGTGCCTAGGCTCGACTTTGTTTTGCCAAATACTCAATATCACATCTCGCATGGGAGTAGCAGGAAAAAATTATACAGACTCTGCTAGTTTTTGCCTACACGCCAAATTTTTAAATCGTGATTAATAGGAATTGATAAATAAAAGTACAACGTCCCTTTTCGTAGTATAAAAATTGTGAAAATTTACTCAGAAACTATTAAGATTATCAGTTGCCTGATTAAGAAATCACCCTTAGTACGAATAAGAACTGCTGTTTTCCTCCCAGGGAAGTTTTGTTCTCCTTAAATTGAAAAAGTCTTATCATGGAATTCAAGTGATATTTTTTCAGTTCTGAGTGAATGTAAAAGAAAGAATAAAATTTGTAAAGCTTACAAGAATTATTACAAATCAAAATATTTAAGTCAATTGATTAACTTTTGTGGGTAGGAAATACTCGATAAGTAATTTTGGGTCAAATCAGATATTCTCTACGGGGATTATGCTGTTTTTGCATACAAGTCCAAGATGGACATATGAACGGGACCTGGGCTCAATGTTAGGGAAACCAATCTTCGAAAAAGTGCACAGGTATCCAGGCAGATACTTTAGCAATCATAAAGGCCACGTAATTAGTGGATAAAAATGTGACTGAAAACAAGAATGTTAATTCTCAATTGTCAAGTTCAGACTTTAATAACTGCAAGGGGCCCTCAAAGGACTGATCAACAGGTATAATTTAAGGCTATGCTGGGTTCCACACCATTGTACTGTTGAAACGAATGAAACTACTGATAACTGATGCGATTGGGATCAAGATTAAATCAGGCTTTACGTTTTAGAAAGAACAGTTGGTCCCTGATTGTAGAGTCTCGTGTGCCTTATGGCTATAGTAAGCCTAAAAAAAATCCAAAATATTATGAACTATGATTAGAAAGATCCTACAGACCCGTACAGGAGAGCTAGCTGATCATTTTCCATGTATTGTAACAATGGCGTTAATTGAAGTTTCTTAAAGATTATAAAAAATGCTAATATATCTAACTAAGGGATTGATTTGGCTAAGTTTATGTTTAATACCATTCTATCTATTAAAAGTTTATAAGTTGAAAGAACTTAATGTTACGATGCCAAAACCAAACTTATGTCTTTAATGTTTTTACTTGCGTTTTCTGCACCTTCATGTCTGCTTCCAATTACTTTAATAATTGTGACCAAATTTTGAAATCACAAATCTTTTAAATACTTCATTAAAACAAATTTATAAACCTACAGTGGAATTCATCAATTCTTTATTAACGCTGTCTTGGTTAACATTTCAGAAGCAATTATAAAAAAAAAAAATAAATCATGAGTGCTACGCAAAGTACTTTTATGTAAACATTTTTAACCATATTGTCGTTTTTCAATTTCCTATGAATATTTTATGAACTCTTATGTGGCAATGTGTTTGTGTTGATAAAATTACACATACAAAATTATGATTTTTTTTTGTTGAACTTTATTTCATATCATGAGTAATGTGGTCACTGTTCGGTCAAATATAATTAATGTTCATTTTAATAAACTTTTTACGGAATTAACAAACAAACAAACAAGCACACAAATAAAGTGGCAACTGTGGCATCTACTGAATACCACATGCTATAATGCAAACAATATGCATGGAAAATTATAAAATTATTTAAAGGCGCGCTTACACACATACACACAATTGCATTAAATTATGAACCATGAAGTATCCTTCAATATGGGCATATTATATATATATATTTTGTATGGGAAAATTGAGAGTTTGGCTGATTTGTATTTAATTTTTAAACGATATTTATACGCTTCAAAAATTATTTTTTCTTTTGAGGTTTTTTGAAATAAATATATTTGATATTTATCTATCTACCTTGAGCTAGAAAACTAAAATATATCTGGTAACCCTGGCTCCCGGTAGTGCCATCTTTTAAACATTTTCCATATTTTCAATTCGGTACCAAGTTAATTCTTCATCGCAGAGCTCAATAATGCCATCTATAGACGAAGAACGAACTATATTTGACAACTACAGATACTAAATTTCAAAATTAAAAAAAATAACGGCTGGAAATCCTGGATCCCTTGGGTTTCTATTTCAGTTTCGTGTGATTTTTTGATTAAAGAAAGTCTTCTTGCGATTTTTCTTCCATTAAGTGTTTTTAACAAAATGTTTTTGTTGCGATTTTTTCGCTATGGCAAGTATTTTTAGTTTTGCCAGTTTTATTTCAAAATTTTTGTCAATTGACATTTTTTGTTTTAGCGTTTTTTTTCGATTAGAATTTATATTTGTGTATATAAAGAACTTTAAATATTCTTTCTGTTTGGACCGTTTTCTACCATTTCAGGCAATTTTTTCCAACTTTTCTCTGCTAGCGATTTTATTGTTAACTATTCTGAAGAATTTTGCTGTTTGGATTATTTTTAGGGTTCCGTACACCAAAGGTGAAAAGGAACACTATTGTTTTCGCTACGCTGGCCGTCTGTCCGTCTGTCCGTCACATGGCATTTTCTCAGGAACCGTAAAAGCTACGGACCTGAAATTTGGACACAGTATGTAGAACCTTGGCCGCTACAACAAAAAATACATGAGAATTAAAAATTAAAGCGTGTTCCAAAACGAGCAACGAAAAATATTAAAATCCCATGTAATATACATACAATTGTAAGAACATATGCATATTGAAACTTGAAATTTGTAAAATTAGTGTATTTTTATACAGACTACAACAATTAACACTAAAATTAAAACAAAAAAATTAAATTAAAGGGTGGTCCATCAGTTAATACAATTTTGACTATATAATTTTGACAATTTGCTATATATATCTTGGAAACCGTAAGAAACAAACACTTGAAATTTTCAAAAACGGTAAAACTAAAAAAACCGAAAGTTATAAAATCGCCAAACCAAAACAAAAAAAATCGTCAAAGATTAAAAAAATCGCCAAAACGAAAAAAATCGCCAAAATTATAAAAAATTTCTAACACTAAGATAAATCGCCAAATTTGAAAAAATCGCCAAAATGAAAAAAACGCCAAAATGAAAAAAATCGCCAAAAATTGAAAAAAATCGCCAAAACGCGAAAATGTCGCCAAAACTAAAAAAATTTAAATAAAATAAAATCGCAAAAATGAAAAAATCGCCAAAAATAAAAAAAATCGCCAAAATGAAAAAACGCCAAAAACCGAAAAAAAATCGCCAAAACAAGAAAATAAAGTGTCAAAACTAAAAAAAGAGCCAAAACTTAAAAAAATCGCCAAAACCGAAAAAACGCAAAAACCGCCAAAAATAAAAAAACCGAAAAGACCCCACGAACGAAAAAAAAATGCCAAAACTATATATTATATAGGAGGAAGTTTGTATTAAATTACATATCTAGTGTTCGTACGGAACCCTTCGTGCGCGAGTCAGAGTCGCACTTTACTGAATTTATTTCCATTTTGCAATTGTTTTACTTCAATAATATTTTTATTTTTCCATTTATATATCGTTTAAGCCATTTAATATTTTTTACCATTTATTAATTATTGAATTTCTTGCTTTTGCACGTCAAGGAGTTTTTTCTGTTTTAGCGATTTTTTCGCTTTGACAATTTTTCCATCTTGGCGTGTTTTATTAAATTTTTGTTTTTCCGCTGTTACTAGTGATTTATTTATTTGAGTATTTTTTTCTGTTTCGAAATTTTTTTTCTTTTGGTTACTTTCAGCATTTGCCCGGTTTTTTATTTTGGCGTTTTTTGTTATTTAAGAAATTCTTTCTATTATTATAGCGGTTTGTTTTATTCATGCGATTTTTAATTTTTACGGTTTGTTACGTGTTGTTCGTGGTCTCACTTAATTTTATCAACCATTTTTTTATGTTTTGCTTTAAAAATTCTTGATAATTTTTATAAATAAGCCCACTAGAATTTAAACTTCCTAAAATCCTTTGTTAGTAGACCTTTACCTCTAGAGGGGAACATTAAAGCTCTAGCCACTATCAAGGCACCCCTTTATATACAAAAAACATTATCTGAAGATGAGAGCAAATGAACACATTCACCGCACGAAATACAAAATTATATTTTCATCACATATGTCATAGTGTTGTTCTTTAATTTCTATAGTCATTTACTTAAACAAACAGAGATATTTTGTAGATGTAATATAAACAGAGCAGTAATTATATTTACTTAAAAAATGTTTAAATACAATTAAAATCGTTTTCCTTTTGTTCTTCATCATTTGCTTATTTCAGCAGCACATAATGAATATTATAAAAATATTATAGTCACCACAAATACACACATCCTTATTTTATTTACCTACATATGTATGTAAGTATGAAATCATCGCTCGGTTTAACAAAATATATTGAATATTCGTGTGTGCAAGCAAAAATTTACATAAACGCCCGCTAGTGTATTAGGCAAGATAATAAGCCTTATCGCGGTTGGCGTATATCGACTTCGACAACGACAGTTTTCTCCTAGATTAGGGAAAAAATGTTGCCGTTTTCTTTAATCTATTACAAAAACGTGGTAGTAAGAGTCGAAATGCGCCAACCACGATAAGGGTGAATAACAGGGCAATAAGTCTTCGAAATTTTATATATCCGCATCTTTACTGAAATTATATTAATAACAATCTCTACCCCGGAATATAGACATGGGTGTTGATGAAGTGTGTGGCTGCACAGAAAAATATCGGTATTTTCCCCAGCTAATAGAAAGTCTAGTTTAATTTTTTTTCTCTTCTTTAGAAACTCACATTAATTAATACAAATAATTCATTCACTAAAAATTTAATTACAGGACTTAAGCCCGATTAAGAAAGTATTTCTTTTAAAAATTTACTATAACTAGTTCCATTAACTGCCACTTCCACTATGTCGAAAGAAAAACTTTGCGAACGAAACATAGTCGCTCGAACTCTAGTACATTTTCATTCCACTATGTCGTCAGCTTTCTTTCGCTTGTGATTACGTATGTCATTTTTTTTTTGTTTTACGTCGTTATAAATTAAAGTAGTGCCAATTTGTGTATTTCAAGTATTTCTAGCGATTTTTTTAAACTTACTAACATTTACATGAAAATAAATACAACCATATTGAACAACGAAAAAGAATTCAACAAAATAGTCGCGCAGCAACAGCATGTTATTACTGTTTTGCTTTACAACTACATTCGTTTTGTTTAAAATGTGCGAGTACTTTTTATAATGAACATAAAACAATAAACAAAACAAAAGTGTTCAATAATATTTTTATGAATATTTTATGACTTTTACCTTCAAATAAAAAATAAATTGAAGAAATGTGAATTAAAAATAAAATAATAATCTGATAAAATAATAATTTTACAAACTTTATTGAATTTTTTGCAAATAAATTTTACTACACGAAAGCAAAATAGCAAGTGAGTGATTTTGACACAGTGTTCGCATTGTTGACGATTTCTTAGAATTAGTGGTATGAAAATTTTTATGAAAACACTTATTACATACGTTTTTTGCGACTTGTCGTTCCTGTCAATGTTCCTACAGAAGTAAGATAGAGGAATGAAAATGAGTTTTCTTTCGCTTAGAATGCGAATGAATACTTTCTTTCGAAGTAGTGGAAGAGGTACATAGTTAGTGTACAGGGAAAATGAATTATACATTTTAGTAGGTTACTTTTATATACCAAAAAAAAAAAAAAGTAAAAATTTTTTAGCCCTGGAATCGTCGTTTAGTTTTTTTATTTTCAATACTAATTTAATTCTATCTGATATATAAAACAGGTTTGTTTAGCAACAAAAAAGCATAAATTAGTTTTAGTTAGTTACTTTTATAAAAAAAATTAAAATTTTCAGCTCTGAAGCCGTTTAATGCGTCTAACTGATTTTTAATACAAATCTATTTTGAATCATTTGTGATACAGTAGTTTAAGACTAAAGTATCTAGCTTTCCTGGAAGATTCGAAAAACTGATTTTAGGTATAGACATACGGACGGAGAGACGGACAGACAGACATCGCTTATACATCTTCGCTATTCATAAGGACCTAGAGCACATATATAAACTTGATGGATCGCAAATGAATATTGTCGAAATTAAAAACGGAATGACTAATCTATATATTAACCCATTACCATATTTGGTGAAGGGTATAAAAAGAGCTAAAGGGACTTGGTTTAATTTCCAGGAATATCTACTAATAGGAAATGTATATGGAAACCGATTTTTATTTTGAAAACGCCAAAGGGGGATCACGAAGTGTTATGAAATCAAACACCTTAACAATACAAAAATGAAATTCCTAGTTGTCCATAAAAAGCTTTAGACGACTTTTTAACACATGAGTATTGAGTATTTTAAAATTTTTTGATGTACTGCAGGGTTTATTTACACAACTTCATACATGTATGTACAAATATATACATGCATAAATACATTCATATATGTGTGTGTGTGTTTACATTACCTATGAGATAATTCATAATAATAATGCTGACTTTAATAAATATTACATATTTTCTGTTCTTTTTTTTATTATTTTAATTTATATTTTTTTACTCTTTCTCTGTAACGCTCATTATAATTTAATTGTAGACTATAAAATTTTTTAATTATAAAACACCGGAATACAAGTAAAGCACAGCAAACAAAAATTAAATATGGATTAAAAAAAAGGATTTTGAAGGATATTTTTAAATGCCTTCGTGTGAATAAGTTTATCTTAAGGCAGGCTTTTCACTTGAAAATTTTTTAAAACAAAATGTTTGAATGCAAATGCAAAATCTATTAAAGTCCATTGTAAATGCTTAAAAGCATTTCAAAGTTTTTCTTGTTTATTAAACTGTTAAAATAATTATTATTGTTGTATTGGTTTTTGTTTAAGTAAACTAATTTCTTTTGCTTTTGTTCGTTAGTTTTCAAGAAAGCAAAATTAGAGATAAATCCATATCCTTAAATTATGTTTTCCTTAATGGTCTTTTTTACGTACATACCTTTTTGATCTATTGTTATGTGTCATTTGAAATAAATTTCTTATTCTACTTTACTATTTTTTTTATTACTTTACTATTGTTTTATTTTAGCTAAAGACTTATTTCCTTTGCACTTAAAAGAAAGAGTAAATTGTAAAACTAGAATGTGTGATAAATATTCCGAAACAAATTGTAACATTTGCTCTATACTCTTGATTTGCTACAAATCAATCGTATTTAATTTATTAAGCAAGTGTGTATGAGAAGATTAAAAAAAGTTTCAGTTTGTGTAAGAGGTAAGTGCAAGTAAAGAATTTTTCATTAAGTGCTTTTTATTTTCAAATTTAAATAGACCAAAGTGGGTATGAGGTATCATTAGAATTTTTTACGTTTTTGAAAGGTGTTTTGCTATAAGTATGAGATATAATAACATGTTAATGTCCGCCACAGAATTTTTGGATATCATCCATCAGTAATCTCCAATTATCCAAAAATTTGGCAGAAAACTCAAGCTGAATTTGACCAATCGTATGGATTATCTTTGCTTTGAAAGCCACTGTGGTTTTTCGCCTATTGAAATATAAGTGAGACTAAGGAAACCCCTTGCAAAAAAACTAACGGAGTCAAAATGCACTTCTTGATATCTAGTTCACATCATTTCCACATCATTCAATTTTTCCCACAAGAAGTTGGTAATCATCGACCTATAGTGTTCGCTACTGCCGTACAATGGTATGGCCAGCGATTCTCTCTACACACTATCAAGCGATGATGCAAATGTGATGATGATGGTTCATAGGAAACATTGATTTTTTCAGTATACATCGGACGGTTTTTATATAGTCCTGAATGCAAAAATTTTGTTTGTTTGCTGATGCCCATTTTTTTGATGAAAATTAGCTTCAAGGTTCATTCAGCGAACAAACATTGTTGTGTATGATTATTTGTCTTCAGCTTCTGGGTCAGTTAAACTTGTACGAGAACAGGTCTAAGTTACGATGTAAAATTCGTCAAGTTGTTGTCTGCGACGCGAAATCGGATTCTCTGCACACTCTTCTGGACAGCGTCGATGTTTCGCTGCAGTTTATGCAGATTTGGTGGTTGATTGTTTGGTGGTTTATGGCTCGATTATGGATGGCAACCGAACTTCAGTTGCCGAGTTCACTAGCAACGCAACGAAACTTAAAATTTGTATTATGTATGGCAACTTCCTCCAGTTGCCAAAAAGTTATCGAAAATACGATTACGGCAGATTGGCAACTGAAAATAATATAAACAAATATTTAAAATATAAGAAATCCAATTGCTAGAAAGAAAATTATTGAGTAAAAGTGTATAAAAACACAATGATCATAAAAATTATTATTTAAGTGGAATTAATTATTGGTGAAGAGAAGGAAGTACAAAAGTTGAATCTATTAGACAACTCTTCAGAATTCCCGCCTCTACTGTGGGTAAATTTTGTTGCCTGAAATAAGTTTGAACAATCTCTTTTTTATCTGTAAAGCACATTTTTTTTAATATGCATAGAAGAAATTCAAAAATATAAACAATATTGCAATTACTCCCAGCAAAAAAAAATGGAAGTCATTCTGAAGGAACCACATTTTCATTGCTTCCAAAAAATCGATATTTTTAATTTGCCGATAGTTAGCAAAAAATCAACTAAAAGTTTATTTTAATCACACAAAACCTTGTAGTTTTTCCATAGTTTTAGTAAATACTCACCGAAATGTTCAAAAAATCGATTTTTTGAAAGAAATTTATGAACTAATTTTCGCCTAAAATTTGGAAGTTAAATGCTTAAATTTACATGAAAACACTGTTTCGCGCTTAAATTCGTATAAAAAGAAACGAATTGTTAAAATATGTAACTTTTTAAAATTTTTCCTCGATGAAAATATTACCATAGAACACAAAAAAGGAAATTTTTCTTAAAATTGCTTCTAATTCGGTGACTAGGCATCGAAAAAGAGAACTTCTTGCAATGACAACCCTATGTAAAAATCATTAGATCGGATCGAAATTTGAACTACTTCCAGACTGCAAACTATACATTTTCATGACTTCTTTGGATTGTCTTTTTTTACTGGGCTGTTTAATTTATCCATTTTTTTGCTTTTAAACTATGTAGCAACTACAAATTTGTGGTTGCCAATTTGGCAACTGAAATTACCAGCTGTTAGTTGCCAGTTGCCATCTGTAATACCATTTCGGCAACTAGCAATGAAACCAAAGTTCGGTTGCTATCCATGATCGAGCCATTAATGAATTAGTTGACTCAAAAAAATTTACCAGACTGTGAATAGAGTCCTCTTGGTAGGCATGCGGATTATTTACCGAACAGAACACCCAATTTGATTAAATAATTTAAACATTTGCACCTGTTAATGAACTCTTTTTGCATGTATGCTGATTCTTTGAAAGCAGACTGAAGAAATGTAAGCGAATTCGATAAATGTAGCTTCAATAATATTACCACCGCTCTCGACTGTCAAAGTATGGAAAACCCTATTGAAAGACTCTTTAGATAACCAGAAAAAAATTTTAATTGCTGGCAACAGTAAACGCTGGAGCAGGTGAAAAATTTTCTTTTGCTTGGGGCATAGCTGAAAGTAGGTTTTTCTAATGAAAATGACTATAGAATTCTGCTGCTTTTTTAATGCTTTAACCGTTCGCGTAGTTGCATATAAATATGTACCCGTAATTATGAAAGTGGTATAAGTCATGTGCATTTTTGCTGCAATATATAAAAAAAATCTTAAAAAATCTTTAATAAATATCAGTCGTTAAGCAGCTCTGGGTTGAAGAACATCTCTCGCGTCATCGTAATTATTTCTTAAGTGCGGTCAGGCTTGTGCGTGTTGTTTGGCCTTCGAGAGTTTTTCGTCTTGCTCGCACTGGTTGACTTATCTGCCACGGATAACCGTATAATCTTGCGGTTTTTTGTGGAATTTCTTTAACAACCACGTTGCTACTTCCTATGTGAAGGCATAGGTCGTGTAGAGTCAGTCACAAAAACTTTTAAAATACTGTTAATACCATCTTGGGCATATGGTCTAGTTACTCCGCCCATACTTGTGCATCACCATATTATACAAATTTACTTTGTATAATATGTACTAAATAAATAAATAAATAAATAAATATTTAATAAATATTTAATAAATGTAAAATAAATTTATATTAATCGAGACTAGTATAACTCTAAATTAAAATGTTGCATAAGATAAAAATATTTTTCGATTTGTTCAAATGCAATTCACTAAATATCTCGGCGAAAGAAATATATGACTTAGACCACTTTCATAATTAAGGACACATATCTGGATCTCGTAAATTAAAAAAAAAATTTAGTACCCAAAATAATAACTATTTTTTATTCCAAAAATATTTATAAAAAAAATATATATTATTTAATTAATCAAGATGCCCACACTTTTTTAATTTTCACATTAAAGCGAATATTCAATATAAAAGTTTATTCCATTCAATATTTAATTCCATATCTGAATGTCGTAATATTTATCTAAACAGACATGTATCTAAAGTACTTTCCAATTGCAAGAATTTGTAGGAAGAGAGGAAAAGAAATTGAGGACAACATCATCGTTGCTTCATTTCCTTTATGGAAAACTAACTTGAATGCAATTGGTATTTGAATTTATGAATTGGTTTGGTGTATTAGTGAAAGATTGCAGGTTACTTTTCCATTGATGTGTGTTTATAGTAGAATAAGTGAAAAATCGAATCTATCGTTGCGGAAAAGCAAGTTATTCCTTAGGGCAGTACTTACACCAAAATGGTTTCTAGTTTTCTCCATCCTTCTCATATTCGTGTAGTAAGGAAATCATTAAAATTTAAGTATTCAAAAGAGAGTGTACTGCGCTTAAGAATAAAATTTACTTCCAGTTATCCTTTCCTGTTATTTGAGTAAGTGAAGCTTTAATGGTCCCACAAATAAAGAATATCCTTAATTACACTGAAAAAACCTTTTATGAATACACTTATTCCTCAATTTACACGATAATCGAAATTTTAAATTTTTGTATTTAAAATCGTGTAAATCGAAAATAAAGACAGAATCGCGTAAAAAATTGATTTCAATACGAAATTATATATATATATATATATATATATATATATTTCAACTTAGTTTTTAAAATATCAGAAGCGTTTACTCAAAACACATAAAAATAAACCTTTATTCATTAAACGAAATAAATGCTTTTCATAAAAACAAAAACAAAGTTAAAAATATCAGAAGCGTTTACTCAAAACACATAAAAAATCGTGTAAACCGAGGTATTTCATAAATCTCTGTGCGATTCTATTCTAGACAACTTTTAACATAAATTTTCAAATCATTTTTTGATACTTTTTTTGATGCCAATTTAAAGTAAAATATCTATATTTTATATTAATATAATTTTTTTATACGTAAACTTTTAAGCTTTACTTAAAAATATAAATTTGTTGTGCACTTCGAAGCATTCAGATTCACAGATTTGTACCCGTCATGTTGCACCCGTCATGGCTTAAAGAGCAAATTTCTTACTATTGGATTATATTTCTCTACGATGTTTGATTTGTTAATCATCGTCTGATATCTTATCTTTCACAATAAAAAAGAATAATACAATAAAAGTTTAAAAATTAACAGAGTTTTATGTTTTTGTGGTATGATCTTATGAAAGTGGGCCAAATTGGTTGCACCCGTCATGCACTTTAAAGCTCCGTCCTGGCTATTTGACCGTTTCATATAAATTCTTGTAAATAGATAACAATAGTTTATAAAAAAAATGTTACCCCTTCTAGAAATAACTTAATTGAAAATGTGTTTCTTTCTATTAGTAAATGTCTAAATGTTGCACCCGTCAGAATAGAATCGCCCCTCTCAATTTACACGAAAACCAAAATAATCGTGTAAAAAAAGTATCGTATAAATCGAGAGATAATTGTATATAAAGAAGAAACTCAATGCAAAGGGTGTTCAACGAATAAGCTCTTTGATCAAGATTGAATTTCAAAACTTCTGAACTGACAAGATGGTATTACTGAAAGATTAAAAAGGCATTACTCACATATACATAAATTGCCTCAGTGTTACCTACTTTTTTACTTCCCATGAAAAAAAAAATTGGAAGAAATTATTCAGGAACTACTTCTTCTCAACTTTTAAAATATTAATATGTATTTATTTTTAATTTTTCAGGAATAAATTGTGAGAAACATCCAGTTAAGTTATGCACAATTGCAGTTTACTTGTAGTTTACGGAAACACTTACAATGTACATATACATATGACTTGATTTTTTTTTAGGAAAATGAAATCAATGTTTAAAAGTACTATATTTTTTATATAAAAAATATATTGATTTAAAAGAAAAACAGAAGAGAGCTGTCTTAGGACACCCGGTTATAGGTTTGCTGCTTAGTTGTATAAAAAAATTCATGTGTGAAATAACAATGCAATAAAATTATATTATATGATGATCTCAACTTCTTCTTCATTTCATGTCAACTTTTTCTTCATTTATTTCTGTACGATTACAGTAATGTATTGTTTGTGGCGAGTGGCGGCTTTAAGCTAGCTTACAGTCTATCGGCTGTGTTCTCTGGCTTGTGTTCATAAGCAAAACAAATCAAAAACAAATTGAGCAATCGTTCCCATTGTTTTTGATTACTTCAAAGAACAAAACGAAACAAAATCCAGCAATTTGTTTTTTTTTCATACTCTGCTTCTAAGTACAAATAAATCAAAACAAAATTTAATTTATAACTGTGATAGTGCCGATTATTGTTGTTACAAAAATCAAGTCCTAACTACTGACTCTCATAAGAAGTGTTCCGTAAGGACACAAGATATGTAATAATACTATACGAACTTTATCCTATACAATATATAGTTTTGGACTTTTTTATATCGTTTTTGAGATTTTTTTGGGGTTTTTGGCATTTTTTAAGTTTTATCGTTTCTCTAATTTTGGCGTTTTTGGTTTTTTCCGTTTTGGCGATTTATTTTAGTTTTAGACGATATTTAAAGTTTGGCGATTTTTTTCATTTTGGCGTTTTGTGTTTCATTTTGGCGATTCTTTTTATTTTGGTGAATTATTTCAGTTTCAGGTATTTTATTTTTAGTTTGGAGCTTTTTTCGTTTTGGCGATTTTTTCAATTCTTGGTCATTTTTTTCGGTTTGGTGGTTTTATAATTTTGGGATTTTTTAGTTTAAATGTTTAAGAAATTAATTATTCGACATATTGTCAAAAGTTTATTTCAATAGTTGTTTATATGCATGTCAGTGTTGCTGTAACAAATCATCAGTAGACTTCAACCACACATTTTGAACAGTCACAAGCCTCTTATCCCATGCAAAGACTTTCAAAAACACAGACTTTGAAAATCACAAAAGAAAAATAGGTATAGTAAGCTTAGAAACCCATACATAGCGTTTTTGAAAATTTCAAGAGTTTGCCTCTCACGGTTTCCAAGATACAGCAAGCAGCTCATCAAAATTACACTAACTGATAGAGCACACTTAGTTTTAATTTCTTCTCATTTTAGTGTTAATTATTGTAGTCTGTATGAAAATACACTAACTTTGCAAATTTCAAGTGTCTATATATACTTGTATGTACATTACATAGGATTTTGCTCGTTTTGGAACACTCTTTTAAATTTTAACTGTCATATAATTGTTGTTATAGTGGCTGAAGTTCTACATATTCTGTCAAAATTTCAGGTCCGCAGCTCTTAAGGTTCTCGAGGGATAGTCTGTGACGGACAGAGTAGCGTTGCTCACCTTTGGTGTACGAAACTCTAAAAAGATCATATGAAAATAAAATTGAATCAACATCATAAAAATGACTTCGGATACACTGAGCAAAGAAGGGAACTTCTAAAAATGACAATGCTTTGTGAAAATCATATTACCCAAATTTGTACTACTTCCGTTTCAAAAGCTCAGGATCTTATTAACTTCCTTGAAAGCTCTTTTTTACTGGGTTTAGATGGCTATTAGAACCGGGAGTAGGTTTCAGCTTGAGGTACAATAGAATTCCAGCTATTTCCGTATTCTGCATGCTGGTTGAAAACAGTAAGTGATGTGAAGTTTTGTTGCATCTGGTCATTCCAACGAAGATTGGATCGCCTTTTTCTACGTTGCCCACCCATGGGCTCTTCCTGGTATGGATCACGATCTATAGCAAAATTTTTCAATCGCCAAGTGTGTCCAAGCCAACGGAATAGTTATATTTTAATGGGCTTGACTTTGGCTTGGGCTTTTCTGCTATTTATGTATCTGCATATTAAAAAGATAGATTTTTTTGGAAACAATGAATATGTAGTTCCTTAAGAATAACTTCCAATTATTTTCTATGGGCTACTGCACTTTTACAGGACAATGCTCTAGGAAAGCCATCAATTTTCACTTATTAAGCACTTCATGACAGTTTTTAAAAGTCAGAAAGTTATACATCCAGACAAAATAGGACAACCCTAATGCGCATGTATTCTTAAATGAATGCAAAGGTGTATTGTAGTAGTTGTTTAGTATGCCTTCTGGTTAAATATGTGTAAAGATGCATTTACATTCTACACAACAGTTCATGACGAAAATGATGAAAAGAAAAATACGCACACACTCCGATTAAGCGACAAATGTCAGATGTTATACAGCTCATACGCTCTATAGAGTCCATATGGAATGAAAAATTTTTAGAAATACGGAAATGTGGGAGAATAAATGAATATCTGTGATGTTAAAGGACATCAATTTATTTTTGCCATGTTATCTGATCAAAGAAAAAACTCCAAGAGTTAGAAAAACTTAAAACACACACTACTCATACATCTGTACCTACAAATGGCAAGAGTTAGTATTTACTGATAAACTAAGAACTTAAAGATGAAAATAATGAAAAAGGTAATAACGATGATGATGTGGATATTGACAAGAAATCATACAACAATATTATTTCTGTTAAGCAATAACTGAAGGAATCAATGTTGTTGTTAAATGAGTCAGTCCACGAATGACTGACTAATTGAATGGATGAGCGTGAGTACATACAGACATACATACATACGTACTATATTATGTAGGTATGTATGTATGTATGAATAAATAAATAACCAAATAACCGAGTTTTTAGTGAATTTTGCATATTGATGTGATTTTCCACTTAATAACTTAAGGGCCAGAAATACGTTCAAATATTCATTGCATGCAGCAAAATATTTTTCTTTTCGAATGAATAATTTTTTTGCAGGCAAGTATACATATACATACATATGTAAGTTTGGCAGAAACTAGTTTAAAAGATTTAGAAGAGAAAAGAAGTGCAAATACGGCAGTGTTTCAGTAAATCAAAGGCAATTAATGACCGTGAGATTAATCGATGCTTACAAGTGATAAAAGGGATAAGGGATATGCTTGTTGCAAGTGGAAAAATTCATTGATAAATTATATGAAAATATTGAATAGAATAATAAAGAGATGATTTAATGATATTTAAAAAAAATCTCGGGAGCTTACTGTGTTTTTATAGTACGGCTCTTCAATGGTAGTTTAGATAATTATCATAGATACAACAAAAAAATTTTAAACATATAATTACTGCCAGTTCATAGAAGCCATGTGAAAATTCTCGTCTAGCTATTTACATTGAAAACAAAAACAAGGCACTCAAAATTTGTTTTTGTTTTCATTATAAATAGACAGCAGATAATTTTTACATGGCTTCTATAAACTGGCAGTAAAGTAATGATTCGAAATGTAAGAAAAGCTTTACAAAGCAGAACATTTTTATTTGGCTGCGCCGCACTCAGAGGTTTTTGAGACCAAAAATGGGAATTAATTGCAAAATTAAATTTAGGAGAACCGAGTAAATTGTTGAAGTCGGTAAAAGTACACAACCTTCCACATCACTAGTGCAAAAATTTTGTTTTTGACAACTACCCTTATGTCACTATACAATTTTGAGGTTTGAGTTATTTGACATTTTCCTCGCGTGCAATATAAATTTCAACTTTTGGCATCTTAAAAATTAGTTTTGAGTGTTTTCTAAAGTGATAATTAAAAATATTTTAATGGATTTTTCAACGTCAGGTTAGTAAGATTAATTTTTATTTTTTGTTTTATGTGTAATTTGTGTTATTATATTTAATTAATTTTCACGCGTAAGCCTATAAATTAGTGAATTTCGGGAAATATGTCCATAAACACCCAGCAAAAAATTTCAAAAAATTAAATCGAGTTTGGAATTAAGCATTTTTGGTGGAAGCTCTTCCCTACTGGATTACCAACTTAATGATTTTAACAAGGCGTGAGACTAAAATAATCGATTCTTGAGAAGTACTTACTTTTTTTATTTGGCAACTTGTTCACGTAATCTATTTAATCTAAAAAAATCGTTCTCCTCATTTAGCAACTTGTACATAATTTTTTTAAATTTTAGGTAATGTGGTTTTTACGATACAGAAATCTAAATACATTCGTTGCGACTGTCAAAAAATTTTACGTAAAATCACATATTGTGTTCAGACCATCACACTTCAAATCAAATGTGTAATACAAGTAGAAAACAAAACAGCTGTTCAATGTGCTATTCATTTACTAGCGGCGGCAAAACGGTTTCATGCAGGCGGGGACGTGCCGACACTTGAAAAAATTCAGCAGTTAAAAATATTTCTATGTAAATAAAAGAAAAAAATTTAAGAAAAGATATTACAAAAACGTTAAAAAATTACGTCAACGAAATATACTTCCATACGATTCACTTATTCAAAATTTTGAGCCGATATACATATGACAAAACATTACATCAATGACGACACGCTATCGGCGGCGAAACAGCCGACTTGGAAGTTTGGTTTGTGTGAAAATGCAACCCTGATCTAATGAAAAGTATAATCGTTTAGAAAATTTTCTAAAAAGGAAAAAGTCTTATGGGATGTCAAAATTTTTATCGTATTATTTGCCATTTTGTGGACATTTTACGTTCAGACTATCACACTTGCACGTATTATTTGAATTTTTGACAAGTATAAATACAAAGTATAATAGTCTGAACGCGGCTTAATTTGTTACTGGGTAGTTGTGAATAAAGTCAAATTAAGAAAACAACCTTGTTTTTCTTAAAATATAAACACGTTTGAAAATATTTATGAAAAAATTTTATGCACTTTTTGGCACATTTTAAAATAAAATTTAAGTATATTGTTGCATGTACATATAAAAAGTCAACTTTAAAGAAAGTGTTATTATTGCTTTGGTTTTCATGACAGCTTACATTTAATTTCAATGCCTATATTAATAATTAATATACATATGTATTCATAAAGAGGGATTAAAAAAGAGAAAAGGTATCAACTTCGACAATGTCGAGCTCTAACAGCGAAAATAACCTAACTGACATATTTTTCGAAATTGATTTTTTGATGCAGCATCGATTACGTCATCTAGAAAAACATTAATATGAAAATAATAATGGTAACATTTCAGTTTAATCTGTTAAAAATGTGGTCGACAAAATTAACGTAACTAACCCGAAAAATTCTATGCTAATATTTGATTCAAGTCTCGATAGTGAAGAATACGTCAGTGATGATGATAATGATACTTATACCAATTAAACAGATGATGATGGTTATTGTTAAGAATTAGAGCTGTTCAAATATGCATTCTACTTCCTTTTTTTAACCTACTTCCCTTACATTATGTAATGAACTAATAATAGTAAAATAAAATAACAATAATAATAATTTGAAGCCTCTTACTAGGTTTCTAGATAGCAGTTTTTTTTAAAATTATTTTGTATAGGGAGTACCCCTTCCCTCAGTCCTATTCCTCCAACTTGTTTGCCCAATTTCGAAAATCGTTCTCTTTACGTGACATTTACCAAAAAAATTTTAAATTATAAACAGGAAAACTCACCAGGAATTAATTTCCATTTTAGCCATCAAAAACCCCACTGTGCGCCGTGTCCGGAAGCACCATGGTGGAGAAAATCCTTAAGCTAAGGAGATTATTTTACAATTTTGGGTTATTTTTCACTACCCTTGCACGATCGGGCACTGTTTTTGCATAATTCCTCAAAATTACTAATCTCAGAACAATTTTGGGCGATTGGCACTTGGGCGAGAACTTGCAATTATTTTCTACAATATATATTTTAAATTCTTAATTCGATTTTGATGATTGTGAGAATTTTTGGGTACATCTTTTTACTTTTAATTTCTAAATGTTAAAAAAGTATTGGGATATTTTTGTATGAAAAATAATTAGAAATTTACATGAACCAATTTTCGGGGAGTTTTTTATTTTTCAGCCCAATAATGAATATTCCCTAGGAATTTATTTCTCATGGAAAAATCTTTTCTCGAGAGATCATTCCTCCAATCATAAATTCCTTGGAAACAAAAAAGAGTTATACGTGGCATCACCGGAATACGAATCTCGTTGTTTGCTTGTTTGTTGATATTGTGTTTCTCTTTTTTTTTTGGAGTGAGAGAGTAAAACAAATTACTACAATTCACTAACTTGAAAAAATAGGTAAAAAAGGTTTATAAATGATTTATTTGGGAATTATTTAAGTTTTTCCAAATACAAGAACTATGAAATAAAGTTTAAGGATATACATTTTATTTTATGTTTTTATGTAAATTCCTTCTGTTTTGTAAGGAAAAGATCTTTAGTGAAAAAAGCAAGTTCAACTGCGTTCATAATACCTACTTTTTCCCCGGGGGAGTTGGTAAAAACAGGGAAAAACAAATGCATAATAGGAGAATAAGGAAAAGTGAGAAAATTCGTGCGGGATTTTTGATTATGATTGGGCTGTTTATTTTTTTTACGATTTTTCATGAAAACATTTTTTATATATTTCTTAGCAAACACAACCCGCAAAGCGATTAACTTGTCTGCGGAAAATATCCAGGGTCTATATGGAGATCAAACCCACTATCAGGGCTGTCAGATACAACGATTTCTCGCCAAACGTGGTAATTTTTCCACTTGTTTTGCCTACAAATTTTTGGTATGGCGATATGGCGATTCCTCTGGCAATAAATAAATTTGTTGGTTTTATTTATTTTATTTTTCTCAAATAGTTCTTGAAAGTCTGTGCGTAAGATAAGAGGTTTGTGACTATTCAGAATGTTTGGTTGAAGTCTACTGGTGATTTGTTACAGCAACAATGAAATGCATATAGACAATGCTGAACCACCAGCAAATAAATTTCAAATTAAAATATTTTAATTTTCTCTTATTAATTTTTTTTGTGTAAATTGTTTAGATAAGGTTAAAAATGTACATAAGAATGGGTTCATAATCTTTTATCGAAAAACATATTGCGAAAATTAAATCTGAGGAGTTCTGTTCATACTCCTTTTTTTAGCCAATTAAAAGATGTAATTTTACTTAAATAATGCATAAAATTAATTAAATTTAATGCAAAATAATGTGGCTTTTTTTGAAGAATTGGAAGTATTAACAGAAATTCATTTACTCAAGCACAGATTTATCGCATTTTTCAGTCTTAATAAGAAGGCAACAATTGCACACTCCTCAAGTAAACTGAATTAAGCTTTTCTATTTAAAAATAATTTGTTTTCGATTATTTTTATTTTATTAAAAAAATTAACTTTGTTTGCAATATTTAAATTTCAGTGATAAAAGATCCCTTCCTGCTCACGGACTTTAAAAGGTGAAAATATTTTTTTTTGCAAAATGAATGTAATAAGGAAAATAAACAAAGCATAATAAGTTTTGAAAGTAAATGTATTCCGAGAAATGAAATAATAAAAATGTTATTAAAATAACTTTGTATTTAATAAATATTTTTGTGAGTCACATAAACATAACAAAAATATGTTGCTATTCATGATAAAAACCATTAAGTAAATAGCTTTGAGCATTAAAAAATAAAAAAATATATATGAAAGAAGCAGCCAACAAAGAGGCACGAGACAAAACATTCAACATGTTATCAAAAAGACATCAAACATCACCTTTTGTCATCGTCATCACCATCATCAGCAGCAGCAGCAAGTGAAACCCAACGAAAAATGTGAGAATCATTCTTATGATCTTAATTGTTTTTTTTTTAATTTTCAATGCTTGTGACTTTCTTTGCAGGGTCAAAAAAGTCTCGCGCACGTTTTCGACAGATAACGTTTTATCGATTATTGAAAACAAAAATTAAGTTGTTGATCGAACGTTTTCTATCGACATCGTGGGATTGTTCGTTGTGTATTCTGTTTAACAGGAAAGTCTAAAGTAACAAAACTACTTTTTTGTAATATTATGCATCTGCCTCAAACTGGAAACACAACTGGGACGAATGAAGAATTTCTTGTTGCGAAGTTTCATCAGAAATAAAACACTTTTGTGCATATGAAAATTAGCACAATATCGCCATCGAACGTTGGAACGACGAACGAAGAAGAAACAATTTTCTCTCTCTCTCTCTCTCTCTCTTAGCACAAACAATAACCCAATATATTAATTATAAGAGCTGGGGGCAAAATACGGCATTCGTTATCGAACGAAATTACGCAATATTTCAACGGAGTTTATATGGAAATATTAAAAAAATTTCGAACGGTATAGAATGGCGAAATTTACCCCCGGTTATTTATTCTTTGTTGTTGTGCTTCACACGACTACTTGACTCAGCGGAAACGAAATGCTACACAAGAGTTTTCATGCTTAAAATGCATATAAATATTTGTTGTGCTGGGTAATTTCATCCATAAACTCGGACAGAAACATAAATATGCATATTTACAAGAGAGATGAAAAACAAATGTATGAATTAAAATAAAAAAAAGAATCATCACTCCCCTTCGAAATGATAAAGGAATTCTTTCAATAATAAAAGTTAAAATTATTGTCACTGCCGAATTGTCGTACAAAATGCCACCAAAAAAAAAAAACTAACAGACTGAAATTGTTGGTAAAATTATTATAACGATGTAAAGGTGAAAAAGATGAAAAGGAAAAAGTTTGTTATTGTTTCTTGTTTCTTTTTTTTTAACTTTTATCTCTTTCAAATACAGTGGCATCTTTGTAATTCAATTTTTTCTTACAAGTTTCATATTACGAATCAAACAAAAATTTTTCTTTGACTTTGACTGTAACGTGGCGCTAGAAAAATTCTCTAACATAATATACTTAGCAAATAAATTAATGTAGGGTACAACATAATTAGTTTATTTACTATTACTTATTTACATTGACAATATGAGACATAATTTTTGAAACCAATCAGAGAATTTTGTATGAATGCGGTCCTACAAATAATTTTGAAAGAAAAAAACTGATAAAAATTTTGTAAAAATTTAAATTTAGTAGAGTTCGGCTGAGAAAATTTTTTATTGGAGTTGCTGTTGGAGTTTATCTTGCTTGCCGATAGGTACAACCTGCTGTTGTGCTCTTTTTGTTGTTTATTTTGATTGATCGTGTTGTATACATGTAAATGCCGAAAAGTAGGCGAGAAACGTGGCCTGTTCCTTATCTAAACAGTTTTTTGCTAAATGGAACTTTTTTTCTAATATCAATAAATGAAAAAATAATTACTTATCAAGAAAAAAGCTCTGCTTCGATATTTACTATAACCTTTGGTAGTAAGCTAAATCCAAACAAAAAAATTTATGTTAAATTATCCCATTAATATGTCACACAAATTATAGTTTTCCAAAGGTCTTGATAGTAATTGAATGAAACCCTTAGGGTAGCAGAAGAAGTGACAGGCCAGCTAACGCGAAGCAAAATTTAAATTGAAATAGAACTGAACTCAAACGGAGTCACGTGGTCTGAAGTGAATCTGCGGATACAAGACATATTAACAGACTGGCCCACGATGTCGACAAGAAATTATCTGTCGCTTAGTTATATTGAAAACAAAAACAAAATAAGAAAATTTTTTCTTGTTTTCAATATAAGTAAGCGCATCGTGGGCCAGGCCGTAAGATAGAAAAATGTTGTTACGACCCTTTGTTTCACCATGAAAATATATCGTCACCTTAAGTCCAAGTGGTCGTATTTGACAAAAAGTTTAAAATAGACTTTTTGATTGATTATGATATACAGTGACGAACTAAATTATTGGCACAGTAAATATTTTGAACTTACTTATTAATTTAAGGGCATTGATAAATTCATTTTTTATAAGCAAATATTTTTGTGGGATAGAATGATACCTTTTCCACAAAATGCAATTTATTTAATTTCAACATTTTATGTGATTACTGATTAATAATAAAAAACAAACAAAAAATACTTAATTTCATTGAACAAAATTATTGGCACATTTCATTAAAAACTATAAAATAGTGGTTACTTGCGAATATTAATATTTAGTTGCTAGTCCTATCTGATTAATTACGGCCTCCAATCGATATGGCATAGAATTCACCAACTTTTCCGTGACGTCTGTCCCAATATTTTGCCATTATTCGACCAATGCCTGCTTTAACTCATTCTTATTCGTTATTGCTCTCTTTTTCACTCTCCTATCCAACTCTTCCCATGAGTGCTCAATCGGATTGAGGTCTGGGGATTGTGGTGGATGTGGTAGAACATGCGAAACATAATATGCAAGCCACATACGCACAACATGAGCTGAATGCTTCGGGTCATTATCATGTTGAAAAGTGAACGATGATGGTAAATTAAATTTTTCAGCTCTTTTTTCAGGTTTTCCTTTAGAATATCCATATATTTTACTTTATCCATAATGCCCTCAATAAATACCAACTCGCCTACCCCTTCAGCGGACATAAAGCCCCAAAAAAATCACTCTTCCGCCACCATGTTTTACAGTTGCAGCCAGATTTTGTTTTTTTAGCTCTGTGTCGGGATTTCTACACACCGTTTGGCGGCCATCAGAGCGAAAAATGTTAAATTTGCTTTCATCAGAGAATAGCACTTGGTCCCAAAAGCCATTTGGCTTACGCAAGTACTCCTTAGCATATACTAAATGCTTCCTTTGATTAACTAAAAAATAAAAGGTTTACGTCTGCAAACGCGACAGTTGTAGTTCGCCTCATGCAGTGCTCTCCGGACCGTAATTTGATGAACATCATTTCCAAGCTCTTGCTTAATCTCGGCAGCTATCTGTGTTGATGATATTTTTGGGTTTACTTTAACTTTTCTGATTATCTGGCTGCATTCTGTGCTGGTTAAACATTTAGGTCGACCTTAATGCTTAGCACTTTCAAATGTTGAGGACTCCTTGAAACGCTGCACGATGCTTCGAATAGTGTAGCGACTTCTGTCGATCATTTCTCCAATCTCAGCATGGGATTTGCCTTGATTGTGCAAATATAGAATAATTTTACGCTGAGATTCTGTGGTTTCCTTCTGTTTGTTGCCCATTTTGAATAAAATCAATATATATATTTTTAATTTAAGGCACGTTGACTTTTTGACGTTTACATATGATAACTTTGAGTATTATTATTGAATATAAGTAACAGCGATTGGCAAAAAAATTACTAGATCGGTAATATTTAGAGAGCACGAGAAGTGTGCCAATAATTTTGTTCAGGAAAAGTGGGTATTTTTATTGTTTTCTTATTTTTGATACGAATTTTTGGAAGGAAAAACCCCGAATTTTAAAGAAAATTTTTCATTTTATCTAGGAAACTATTTGTTTATTAAAAAAAATCTTCGATAAGACCATTAAATCAATCGTGGAGTTTAAAGTGTTCACTGTGCCAATAATTTAGTTCGTCTCTGTAATTAGCAAAACTATATAAATATTTGGGGTATTCAAAGCAGTGTCTTAAGAATCTTAAAAGTCATAATGTCGAAATATTTTAACATAGTTTAAAATTTTTTGGTTGTGGCTCAAACAAAAAAGTCATAAAATAATACGATTTTCTGAGATATGTTTATTGTTTTGTCATAATTACACGTATAAATGTGTGAGAGTTTACCAAGGGAATAGAGAGATCACTAGAGGATCTCATGCGCTACCTCAACGCAACGTGGTGGATCTAGAACGGCCGATCACAGAATCTAGCTTTGTATCCACAATTTTTCATAGCTTAGGACTCGAACAAGTAGAGTGATATCTATGGAAATGGAATCTCATAATTCTACTTGATTGCTTACACGTAGCAAGCAACCATACAAACTAACCAACCAAGGCATTGAATTGCAGGCAAAAAAAAAAAAAAATATTTCTTCAGTGACACACAGGGTTTTTAAACACAATTCAGTTCAATATTTCTAATTCTTAACTAAAAGTGAAATTGTTTAAACAAACAAATTGTAAACACAGTGGAAAATTTATGACTCTAAGCTCTTTTTGCCAGTGAGTGGTGAAGGGTATGGAAAGCTGGCAAAAGTGTGTGGAGTATGGCAGTCAGAGCAGTCTTTCAGCAACATTGTCAGCATTATACATTATACTTGCTTTATTATATCTCCAGCATTTACTTTTCCTTTATTTTAAAAAATATAAAGTAAAGCTAAAGTGGAAGTAAAGTATAAGTTTGCAAGTCAACAGTTGGCTCCTTGAATCAGTGCGTGAACTTTAACTTATTTATATCAATTTCTTTCTTCCACGTTCCCTTTTAATTCGAATTTTACTTACTTTAAATATATATATATATATTTTTTTTTTAATAAACATCATCTATACTGAGAGCAACAGCAGCAGCATCAACACAAAATCTTATAATTGAAATATTACAACAATCAGTAACATTTAAACAGTCAAGTGTACATTCAACAGCCACCGATGTTTAGCGCAACAAAGGAATGGGGTATTGTATTCTACTCAAGCAAAAAGAATGTAAATTTTTTAAGCGCTGGAACAAAAAAGCTAACAACAAAAAGCTAAAACTTTAAATTATATTAAATTGTAATCGAAAAAGTTTTGAAAACTTGGCCAAACAAATGAAAACAAAAATATTGTTTTAAAAATACAATATTAAAGTTTTCCGTTGAAATTTTTCTTTTTCATTTCAGCTTTTCGCATGAGAGTTATCCATTCATCCAAGGGGATTTAATTCACAAGAATGTAAGAGCTCTAAATTAAAAAACGTATATGAAAATGCTTTTGGATATATTCAAACAAAATTGTGTTCTTGATAGTTATCACTTGCCAGAAAGAACATTTAAATGTATCAATAAGATACGAATGTATGCTATGTGATCATATAGTAGTAGGATATTACAATTTCCTCAATTTGTGAACTTAAGACACTATTGCAATTGAGAACAGCTTACACTGGTCTTAAAAAATAATATACCATATAAAAACAAGCTACGACCTGTTTCCACAAGTCAGGCGGTCGTCTTGTCGACTAATTTATATGAAAATCACTCTGAAAAATAATACAGGAATAAGTATAAATTTTCTACTAAAATTGATTGTCTGGATTGCGAAATTAACGTGTGGTTCTCACCATGCAAGTAAGCGACTTGTCTGTAAACAAATATATAGAAAACACTGGAACTTCTCAATGACTAGTAGTCAAGACAAATCTGTAGCTCTTAAGAATACTCTACCCTACTTTTGCCACAACCCAGACGATCAATTTGAGTGGCAAGCATTCATTATTATTATTATTTTTTTTTGGAATTTTTATAATAATTTTCTAAGCGTGCCTGCTGGCTGTGTTACCTAAACAGAGTGGAAGAAACACATATAAGAATTTAATTTAATTAAAATTTGACAAGAATCATAAAATTTATTTACAATTAAATAAGAAAAGCTGTTTTGTTTAATTTTTAATGTTTTTCGAATTAAAAAAAGTCATATACAATTCTTTACAATATGTTTGTACTTTGTATTTAGGATTATAACAAAAACTTATAAATAAAACATAACACAGTATAGTTTAAAATTAAAATTTGTTTATTTTTGCAATAGGATTAAGTAATTTGCAATGATTAAATAACTAGAACTTATTGTGGAAGAAATATAAAACATCAGATAAAAATTGGTAGAAAGACGTAATAAAGTCATGCCGGCGTTCGTATCGCCCTTCAAAGTCGTACTAACAGCACACTGGGTAGGGCAATATAATTTTTACATAAAAAATTTCCTAAATTGTTTTGCTAGGCCAACGTTATACAATAAATTTTTAAGCTGCAAATAGTCTGCACTCCTTTTTATTTATATACTATACATTTACTTAAAGAACGTCATAACTCAAAAAATTTAATTTTGTAACTTTTCTACAAAAAACTACAAATTAAAATTTGTCGTACTGTGTAGGAATCCATTAAATGTTTTAAAGAAATTTGTACTTTTGTATCATTTTCAAACATTGTTTAATTACAATCATTAAATTTTTGGATATTTTTTTTAAGTACGATTTTTCATATATCATGTTGCAGCCGTAAATAGAGCCACCAATTTAATGTCTATAAATGTCCCATATAATATATTCGTATTCACGAATATCAAAAGTTGAAATTTCCTCATCACTAATACATACGTACGAGAAAATACATATATACATGTCCATATATAAAACCAAAAATGGAAATCCTTACGACATGCCAAAGATTGTTGACATGACAAGTCTTCAGTTTGCTCAAGATATTGAATATTAGTATAACAATATTGGAGTCGACCTTAAAAAGTCACTTATTGTCTAACTTATATAGAAGAAAGCACTACAGGTTTCTGTTCTTAACAACTATGTTTCGCAGAAAAAAGTATTCATCAATTAATGTTTTCAATTAAGAATTTAATTGATTTAATGAAATTTTTAATTGTTAATTAATTTGAGTGGAAAAACTCAATTGAAATTATCAATTATTTATAGACGAAAATTTAATTACTTTTTTAATTTATTATACAAATATTTTACTTGATATTACAAAATTATTCATATTAGTTTTTTGTGTGTTTTGAAACTGATTTTAAGTTTTAGTATTGTCTGCATTTAATTTGATGATATTATTAAATTTTAACGAATTTTTTGGTAGTAATTAAATACAAAATAAAATTTTCCAGTACATATTTAGCAATTTGGATTGTTGATGTAATCTTACAATATTATCCTTTCTATACAAGATATTCCGCTAGGAAAAAGAAGGATTTATAAATTTTACACCTTTGGGAGCGGCAAATAAGACCCAAATTGCTGAGAATATCGGCGTGTTACTAAATCAAAATCATTGTTTACACTTCAGTGATTTTGCGGTACGAATACTTTTATGTCTCAGTAGTGGATCCTTAAATAAGAGGTTTTATTTTGATGTGTAAAGTTAAATCACTGGATATTTGTTTGATTTTAATGCTAAGTATATATCTGGCATTTCTTTTGTTATCATTTTGTGGTGTCATTGTCAAAATATGTGCAAAGCCGTTCATATTTTGTTTTTTATATGGAAATGAATGCCACGCAAGGAAAAATTACGGAAATTACAAACGTTGCAACTAATACACTCTACTGCAATGTCACAAAATGCCATAGTGTGTACTTGGGACAAGTGTCTGCAAAACGGCCGCCGGGGCTGTAAGCACTACAAGAATATATTCTTTTCATGAAATTTCTCAATACCGCTTCCCACATTTTCAGCTATATGTCCTCGATAAGTTCACGAATTCCATCTTTAAGCTCTTAAATCATTATGTGCTATTGGTATAGATCCATCATTCAGGCTGCCACAAATAAAAAATTCTAAAAGTGTTAAAACACAAGCACTCTATGGCCAGTTGCAATATGCTGTACGAGAGCTCACACGGTCAGAAAATTTTTTACTTAAAAGAGCTTATGTGGTACGCATGGCATTCTTATTGAAAATACACGTCGCGACGACGCATCGTCCGCATTCATTAATTCATGTCCATTCAGTAAAATTTTTTAATCACTAACTTGTCCCAACAGCTATAATTTTTCCATGAGCGTAATAATTGCTGGTCGGTATTGTATTTCGCGACGATTAAAAACCACTTTAATTTTTCGAACTTTGACTTAAAAATTTTCACCATTTTTACATTGAATTTAAATAAATTAAAAACGCTGTTGAAATGAATATTCTCACATTTTTATTAATGAAATATTTCTAACTTGTCATTTGTCAAGTCATGTTTAGCTATAACAACAGTTAAAATGGTGGCATATTAAAGATAAAACTTTTTATTGGATAGCCTTTTATAAGCAAAAGATTATGTACAATTTTTTAGTTAGCCTCCTAGCTGGTAGACGAAACCCAAGAGAGTAAAAAATTTACTCTTCATTTTTGAGCATACCGTGGAGGAAGAAGTCCTCGAGCCTGAACCCAGGCCGGCAATATATAAATGCTTTAGAAAGCAAAGTTCAGAGGGTTTATTTTTAATTTTGGTTAAATTTTTTTTCTACAAAATTTCTCCAAGAAAAATCATTAAGTTAAATATAAAATGCAACATGTCGCATATTCTTTTCTCGTTGAAAAAATATCAAAACTAAACTGAAATAAAAAATTTAGAGTTTATTTCGTGCCATCGTCAATAATCGCTTTTCGTTAATAAAATGAGGTCCAAAGAATGTGCCGGTTATGTTTCTTTAGCGGTTATGGCTCGATTTCATAATGAAATATTTCTGGATATATATAAAATTTTTTGGGAGTTCTTAAATTTGTGTTTTTTTAACTAGAAATTTTTTGAAATATACATTCAATGTAACCTTTAATTAAAATGCAATAATTTCATTAACCATTTAAATAAAAATAAAAAATAAATAAACTTACACAAAAGTTAAGCCAATTTACATTTCCATTTTAACTTATTTTTTAATAGAAAAGTACACTTACAAACGTAAATAATAAATATTTACCTTAGAAGCCTTTTTGCTCCTGTTTCAAATACACACTAATAAAACTGAAATTGAAAGTAATGTTCATTGCAGGATTTAAAATGTACAAAGTATAAAAAATGAAAAAAGCTTTAATCTACAAAGTAAGAAAAAAAAAACAAGTAAAAATCAAACGATTTTTTATGAATCGCATTAAAATAATAAAAACCATACAGTGTTTGCTTTGTTAACATATTCTTACATATGCATATATATGCACATATGTACATTTATTTGGGTGTATGAAAGTATTTGTTTTGTTCTGGATTTCGCATTACGCAGACTGAATTATTACAAGGAAATTATTTTGCAGGCCTTTATGTTACGAACTGCGTGGGTTAGCTACCTAAGTAGAATTATTTTAGTAGTACTATTTATAGCTTAATAACCTATTCACGCTATAGCAAAATAATATTATATTGTGATAAAGGCTGAAATCTATTTGACATATCCCGTATTAGCTCATTTTACTTTATCTCGACGAAAACAATACGAAGTTATAATAGACAGAACTGTTTTTGTATGATGAAGTTTTTTTTTTAAAAAATGCACATATTCACCAAAACTAAATGGCAAATATTTACAGGAGTGCCTCTGTGGTGGCGATGCCAGCTTGTTAGTCTAAAGGTCGAGGGTTCGACTTCTATCAAAGACCCCAGTTGTTTTCCTCAAACAAGCTAATCGCTTTGCGAGGTTGTGCTTGTTTCCACAGAAAAGATTTTTCTGTGAGATTAATTATTTAATTTTTACAGACTTTTTATTCAGATGTTTGCGATATCAATTAAAATGTCTTTTAGTATTAATATAAAGGCATCTTTGATTTCGTCCATCACTTCAGGTTGAATTTACATGAACTCAAGTTAAAATGAAATTGTGTAAAGTTAATAAGAACAATTGTTCTATTATGGATGCCAACCGAAATTTAGTTGCATTTCATATTGCCAAAATATTATTACGTATGGCAACTGAAACCTAAAAATTTGTGATTGCCATTTATTTCAAAATTAATTTATCTCAAATGAAGCTCTTTTCCAATTTTGATACAGAAAGTATTCCACTGAAGTAAATAATCATATTTATGATAAGTTGTATTGAAGTTTTTTTTTTCTAGCTGGGGTCTGCTTCCTTGACAAATAATAATACAAAGATGTTGGTGTTTAAATACTCAGAGAACAAAATATATTTTATTTCTGAAACTTAATTTCACTTATGCTACTTTAAATTAAATATGTAGATGTATTTATTATAGGATTCGCCATTTGGGTGCCTTCTAGATAACTCGCGGTCCTGATTACAAAAGTTTTTAGGGAATATTGTTTGCTCCTGTAGTCAGCTTCACGACAATAGACGTTTAATTTGAAGAAGAGAAAAAAATATGCCTATAAACACACGAAAGAATCGGAAGTACGCATCTGCAACTAAATAGGATCTATGAATACACGAAAGATTCAAGAGTTCATGTAGTCGGCTAAATACGATTAATAATTTCTAGCTACAAGCGCACGAAAGATTCGAGAGTTCCTGTGTTTTACTATACTACGTTCATCAACTCTACTGTACATACATACATGTATAGAAACAAGAATCGGCAGAGTTGTCGGACGATAGTTCAAGGTAACTACCGTTCGTATGGTATCGTGTGTTGCTTCCTGATTGATTTCAAAACTTGAGTCTTATACAGTTCTCCTCAACAACTGAATGAGAATCCTGACATTTATTCTACATTCTTCAACCTCAATGTCTGCAAACAATGTAAATAAACAATTATGTTCTATGCTACATTATTTGAGATGGTATTGTACCTATCACTTTTGTATTATGTAACTATGGATTTTAATTTTTGTAATGTCACATTACAAAGTAATTTTTAAGTAATTTTACTAGAAATATTTTTAAGCATTTATATTTGTTATACTTTGAAGTCTGGATTACGCTGGTTTTCTTTGCCAATCTCTTAGGTAATTGAAGAGAGATGACGTACAAAATACTAATTTTAATTTTGGTTGCATTTCCAATTGGCAAAGCATATGAAGTTCTGTCGCGATCCATAAGCGAGCCATAAATTTCAAAAGTAATAAAATATCGAAGAACTTTTCAAGCATGGCCTTGCGATATATTTTTTAAATTGGTTTATAATTGAAGTTAACACCAATTTTCTGGTATTAAAATATAAACAAGCATAACTTATATGAAACATTCTGCTTTTTGAACTGCTATTGCAGTTAATTTAAAAAGGCCCTTATAGCAAATTTTACCACTTTGAGAGCACAAAAATAAACTCACCTTATACAAGAATGGTTAATAGAGTTTTTATATTAAAAAAACAAACTGAGGAAAATACTTAACAGCAGCATATGTGAAAAGGTGTTTATGAAGAGAGTTTTCCAATAAGAGCATGATGAGATATAGTGTAATGTCTTGCTTCACTGAGAAAAATCCAAAACGCAATTACCACAAAATGTGATGGAACTTTTAACAATCTTCATAAGGCCTGTTTTGTTAGAGGTAAAAAGCTTTAACTTAGGAAATACTGCTTATGATATGCACAACTTTGATAGCTGGTAATTTGTGTTTTGTTTGGTTATATAAATGTATTGATACCGTAAGAATGCCTGCAAACTGTGCGAATTTTTTTTTTTAATAAAAATGGGCTTTAGTTTGAGTAACATATTGTGTTCTTAAGTTATTTTGTCATTACTAACACCACACCACTCCTATTGTGCAACATGACAAGCATTCTTAAAGCAGTCGCGCACAGTACCCTCCTCTAGGCTTGGTATATTCCTGCAATTATTGTCAGGCACTGTCGTCCCATATTTTAAATGTCTACAAAACAATATTTTTGTACTTTGATCTGGGGTTACATCCAAAACTCAAATCTGCTCTGATTGGTTTGGACTCACAAAATGTCATTAACTCTGCTGATCAGTGATTAATAATTTCTTTTCAAAAAAACTAAAACACGATTTCTTATAAACTTCGCATACGCAGTTGCTTTTATTGCATTTTAAGTTGTAACATACCTAATGGAAAACTCTGTGTATCTTAAGGTCCCCGCAGTTATGTAAGTTAAATATATATATATATATATATATATATATATATATATATATATATATATATATATATATATATATGTATATATATATATATATATATATATATATATATGTATATATATATATATATATATATATTTCCCGTCATTCCTATAAGAGACATATTTCTTATCCATCGCAATAGTTTTTATTTCGCATCTTACTGGCTTTAGTGTTCATACATAGTCAATATTGTTTGCGGCTTCCTTGTAGACTCCATTCGATACAACAGGCAATCGATTTGTCTCGTAATTTTTTTTAGAAATCAGTACAAAAATATTTTGAATTAAATAAAAATTTTGCATGTGAGCACGGGATAAATAAAAAATCGATAAAAAATGTTTTTTGCTTTATAGCATTTTTAACCGACTTCAAAAAAGGAGGAGGTTATATGTTCGTCACGTATGTATTTTTTTATACACAGAGAAAAAACTGCCTCATAGAATCAATAGGATTTTCTCTATGAAACGTTTCTAGGCTAAGGGGTATCCCAGTAGAAAGAAGCGAAGATTTTTTCATAGAGATTCCTTATTGTTTTTATGTGGTAAATCTTATTAATTTTATCAAGAAGAAAACCACATAAAATCAAGAAGAAATCTTATTATTCCCAACTTTTTTTAACTCAATTTCCGTTATTTTTGGCACCAAAAAACCATTCATAGAGAAAAACTTCTTGATTCTATTAGGTTTTCTTATAAATTGTAAACTATATGGATTTCTTATTGATTTTATTAGGTTGCCTTATTGATTTTTTTAAAAAAGTTTTCTTCTTGATTTTATTAGGTTCCTACTTGTTATGTGTAAAGCATCTTATTGATTTTTTTAATAAGGAAATCTTCTTGATTTTATGAAGTGTCTTATTATTTCATATCTATAAATAGACCCAGACAATTTTTTTTCATGATCTTTTTCGTTTTTGTATAAGCATGTTTGCAAAATTATTTCAATGGTTATTCAGACTGCTTGTTAGCATATTGGTTAGAGTGTTTGTCTATCAGTCAGAAGTTTGCTGGTTCAATAATTGTCTCCTTTCAGAGTATATGGTATAGAATTTAAATGAAAATATATTAGCAAAACACAAAGAATAAAGAAAGTCATATTTTTATTTTTTATTTTATGAGGTCGCCTCATAAAATCAAGAAGAAAACCTTATTAAAAAAATCAATAAGATAACCTCATAAAAACTACAAGATTTCTTCTTGATTTTTTCAAAAAGGTTTCTCTATGAAATTAATAAGATTTCCTGATTGAAAAAAAAACCATAGAGATTTCTTATTAATTTTGTTCTATCTTATAGGTAATTATTAGGCATTGTTTTCTCTGTGTATGTTCAATGCCATATGTGAAGTGATTTTAAAAATTTGTTTTTTATATGAAATGGTATACTCCACAGTTGGTCCTATTATCACCAATATGCGATAGGAGCAGAGAAATGGATACCTCCCATACAAATTAATTATTAATTACGGCATATATGGAGTACTATATTATTGAGAGGCTTCAAACTTGCTGATAATAACTTTATAGTTAATGCAAGTAGTAAAGGTCCTCTCCTATACAAAGTAATCACTAATTATTGCATATTAATAAGAGTATATCAGTGAGCGTCCCGAAATCCAGCAAAAAGGTGGTAGTGCAAGAGCAGGGGAAGGCTCCCTACCATACAAAGTAATTATTAATTAAGAACTAAAAATTAAAAAAGAAGGTTGTTAACTCAACGCCGAAATAAATTTCTAAGTTGTCAACTAAAACGATAGAGTTTTCCTTCTTGGCACCAACTGCAAATAGTCAAGTTGGGTTAACGCATAATACTTTTGTTATTTTTAACTTTTTAGTGCATAAAGTCAGTTTAATTTTTTTTTTAATTTTATTAGTATATAATTTTATAAAACAAAACAATTCCAAATAAACAATGAAATCATTAAAACAAGTTCTTGTGAATCCCTTAAAAGTCATCAAATGTCTGTAAAACTTTTTCTGGGATCTTAAGGACAGTTAATTTCCCACTGATACCAGACTGTCAACTTGTTTGCTTCAAAATGACACTTTAGACCTTCAGCTATGTCTGTTTAAAAGATATTACTATTTGTTTCTAGAATAATTAAATAAATAAAAATTATTTCAGTTACTTTTAATTATTATTCGAACTCCATTTGTTTCTATATTTGTGATTTGAACGGGCTAAGGTTCGTATTGCTTTTTAAGCCAAATTACAATTAACTAACATGTGCATAATTAGTAAAGAACAAACGACAATGGTAAGACTGTTGTAAATGTAGAGATGGCAAAATTGAGCTTACAATACAAAAAAGCTTTCAGCAAATTGAAATACGATGAATAAAAACAATTCACATATTCCATTTGCAATAATGCTAAGTATATAAAGCAGAAATCTACATCAACTGACACCACACACAGTGGACCAAACACAAAAGAACGCTGATGATGAAGGTTTAGTGGCCTTCGAAAACGGCTGGCTGTTCCGTTCAACTATGTGTTGTTAGTCAGAATATTTACAACAGACTTTGGTGTTATTTGTTCATTAATAATTATCACATGTAATTTGGCTTAAAAAGCAATACAAACCTTAGCCCGTTCAAATCACAAATATAGGAAAATTATTTCAATTAAAGAAAAAAATAGTTATGTTAAAACCAAAAGACTCCTATGAAGACTCTTTGTTTAACCGCAAAAAATACCATCCAATGAACTAGCGGGTGTTTCCATAATTTAAATATAAACGAATTTTTATTTAAAAATATTTCCACTCAATTTGCTCGCTTGACGCTCAAACGCACAAACGCAATCATTTAACTATTTACATCATTCGATGCTGTTTCATGCACACACCGTATTTGTATCGAAGTATTTATTCTTTCTCATTTGTTCAGTCAGGAATTTAAACAATAATAAAATTTAAGTAAATTTTAATAAAAATTGTGTTTCATTTACAGACATATTTGTTTTCATATGAAATGAATTTGTTTGTTTATAAAAGGACTGCAAATTATATATGAAAAGTATAAATTTGAAGAATTATGTTAAAGAACACACATTTACAAAACTCGCAGAAATTTGTCATTGACTTTTCCCCAGAATAAGTGCTGGTGCTAAAAAGTCATGTTGAAAAAATGCTTATTTTTTCTTTGAAAGACACTCATTTGGGGTATTCACACGGTAGTGTTAAAGTCATAACGTCATAATGTTCTAAGCTTTTAAACTATTTTAAAATGGACTGCTGTGAGCAACCCCTCATATTTTAGCGTGTTAGTTGAAACATAAACAATATGATACAAAACAAATGAGAAAAAATATTACAAAAATTAAATAATATTTGGTACGAATATGCAAAATTATGAGAAAATTATTTAACGGCTTATATCTGTTTCCGAAAATTATTTGCGAATTTTTGCAATATGTAAAACAAAATTTTTTCGAGCATTTGACCTTTTAAAATTTTAAGGCTTTGGAATTTATTTGCAAATTTTCTTAAGTTTTGCGATTAGGCAATTTTTGATAAAAGTTATTGCTCTTGTGTGTAATTTTAACAAAATAGGATTGAATCAAGCCACATCATTGTCTGATTGAAT
This sequence comes from Tachina grossa, assembly GCA_949987645.1. Lineage (NCBI taxonomy): Eukaryota > Metazoa > Arthropoda > Insecta > Diptera > Tachinidae > Tachina > Tachina grossa. Next base: position 212,366,683 of record OX465274.1, read on the forward strand.
TATTTTTGTTGTTGCAGTTTTTGCCTTTCTTACACATTTGACGACTTTTATTTTATATCACACTTTGCTATCATTTTGGTATTAGCAAGTTTTTGCAAATTTTAATTAATTAATTTTTTTGGATTTTCTTATATCTTTAAGTATTTATGTGTCATTTTAGGGCTTGCCTTTTTACCATTTTACCGATTTTTAATATAGGGTGTTTTTTTAGAGGTATAGAACTTTGAATTGAAATAAAACACAAGAAAATCGTTTTAATGTCCATCAATTTGGCTTTATTGGAAGGATAATTTTATGCCATTAATGTTTAAATATAATTTCGGGCATGTGGCCGCCGCGGCTGGTTCGAATAAAGCCAATTCTACAGGTCTAATTTTCAACCACTTTTTCGAGCATATGGGGCCGTATGTTGGCAATAACGCCACGAATGTTGGCTTCCAAGTCCCCTAACGTTTCTGGTTTGTTGGCGTAGACGAGCGACTTCACATATCCCCAAAGAAAATAATCCAATGGTGTCAAATCACACGATCTTGGTGGCCAATTGACAGGTCCATTCCGCGAAATTATGCGCTCATCGAATGTTTCCTTCAATAAATCGATTGTGACGTGCGCTGTGTGGCATGCAGCGCCGTCTTGTTGGAACCACAACTCATCCACATTCATGCCACATTCAAATCTTACATAAAGTTGATGGACAAAGCTCCAATTGCTGTGCACGGTGGCGAATCGATTCATTCGGGTCCTCTTCAACACTTTGCTCTACAGCGGCAATTGTTTCTTCGGTGCGCACTGTTCGACGTCTCTGCGGATGCGTATTATCACATAGAGTAAACGTAGTGCGAAAACGATCCATGGTTAACCGAATTAATTGCTCTGATGGACGATTATGTCGACCATAAAATGGACGGAGCTTGCGGTAAACTTCGCGAACTGAACCATTATTTTCGAAATAAATTTGCACGATTTGCAAGCGTTGTTCTTTTGTCAACTTGTTCATGATAAAATGGCAAACCAAACTAAATATTAATCACTTGACAGCTGACAAAATGGCCGCCAGTTAAAAAAGTGATGCCAACTTAAAGTTCTATACCTCAATAAAAAACACCCTTTACATCTATCTATTTGTGCGAATTTTCATAATTTTGCCAATTTTCTGCGATTTTTGGAATTTCTTAGATCTTTAGGTATTTCTAAGTAATTTTGGAGCTTGTTTACAATTTTCGCAATCTGTTGCAAATTTTTGCAATAAAAGTGATTGTTCCCAATTCTTTGTTTTTTTTTAACAGTTTTAAACTTTTTTTTATTAAGTATCAGACTTTAATATATTTTTGATGTCACCAAGTTTTTGCGAATTTTCGTAATTGCGGATTTTTAAAAGTTTTCTGCATTCCTTACAATTTAAGCATTTTTTTAAATAAATTTTAAGTTTTTTTTCAATTAAAAAATTACTCGCGAATTTTCGCAAATTTTTTGCACGCGAGATAATTATTGATTCATAAAATCTACTGGGTTTGCTCGTTTACAGCTTTTGAGGCTTTGGAAATGTTTAGAAGATATTCGCATTTTTGCAAGTTTTCGCGATTTATATGCTGTAAGTCTATACTCGAGTTATTACTTTTTTTTTGAGGTCTATATAATTAGCTTTAGGATATTGTTTCCATTATTTTAATCAATTGCGAATTTTTATATTTTTTGCAATATATAATGATTTAAGTAGAAATTTGCTTAAGAAAAACGCCACGTATTTAAACGTAAATGGACATTTTGTCGAAAAAGAAAAGTAAAAAGCAAAATAATTAGTTATGACAGTAACAAATACGTAGAGTGAAGAATTGTATTAATATAGTACTCCTTTTATATGAAAGAAAATAAAAATAGTTTTAAACTGGTTTAAAATGTTAGGACTTCATGACTTTATGACACTTAGGACACCCTTGTGAATACCCCAATTATTTCATTATTATTATCATTATATCTTTTAACTATTTCAATTTAATTGCTTGGCTATTGTGAAGTACTAGTGAATACACAACGTGAGCTAAACCATTTTATTTATTTTTTTTTGAAAGAAAATAACTTTTTTTTATTTAATTATTTATTAACTTTTTTATCTTTTTAGTTTTTTTTCGGTACGTGCAAGCATAGAGATTTTTTGGCCCTTCAATTGTGGAGTAAGCAACATACAACTAACTGGTCATGCTAGAAACACATTGAAACATATACTAGTAATATTTAGCGATCGGCGATTAAAAAAGTAAGACTCACTGGAAAATGTAACCATTTGAAATCGAGGGCAAATCAGTTTAAATCATTAAAAATATTTACCAAAAAGAGGTATCAGTTTGAAAAAAAAATAGCAAAATCTATTTGCAATATTTTTAGAAATACTACAATTCCATCTAACTTTTTTTTATGTGCTTGTCTTTTTATTTATGTGCTTTTTCTCGAGCATAAATGGAATGAATGGGAAGACGACTAAAAATCGCGTTTCGCCCATTTTTCGACCTTAAAAGAACAAGAATCAAAACTTGGAACACATCTGCCCACTTATTTTATAAGTTTAGATTAAATTTGATTTATTAGTTGCGGAGATATAGAGATGCCGACTTGGCACATTCCTACCCCCTTAAATTAGAATTTCCAAAAATTCTTTCCTAGTGTGTCAGGAGAGATATACAAATTTGCAAATGTTAACAATTGGGAAACATTTTTGAACGAGAAAATTCGTTCTTTGCAAAATTTATTTTCTTATGAAACCAGTATGACGCACATCGGTTGGATGGTTTTAGACTCAAAAACGCACTAGATGCAACATATGTACATTAGAGCGACTCAACTTGTATGGAAGAGAAAAAAGTGATTTTATTACCCGTCTGAAAATAAAGCTTGATATGTTTTATGATGATTCAAAAAATTTTTTGGTTCTAGCGTTGACCATCCGTGAGTTGGACCATTTTTAAAAAAGTTCTTTTTTTTAGTTTTTGGATTTTTTTATACTTTGCTCCAAGATGACATAGATAAAATTTGGTATCATCGAAAAGAATTTTTGAAGCAGCATCCAGTTGTATATAACACTTGACCATTTGCAAGCTACTAATTAAGATATTTAACTAAATACATATTTACGTTTTGGGTTTTCATACAAATTCGACGTATTTGGAAATAATGCTTTGCTTTAAAATTGAATCTGTTTTAAAATAATGGTAATTTATTATTTTTTTTTTGTAAAACACGAAAATCGCAATGTATTTAATATTTTTTTAATATAGGCAATATAGGTATCAAATTTTTTAAATATTTAAGTTTTCTTTTCGATGATACCAAATTTTATTTTTGTCGTATTGGAGCAAATTATAAAAAAATTCGAAAAACTAAACAAAAGACCTTTTTTAAAAATAGTCCAGCTCACGGACGATCAATGCTAGAACCAAAATATTTTGGGAATCATCATAAAAAATATCAAACTTTATTTTCAGAGGGGTAACAAAATCACTTTTTATTTTTTTGTACATTATCGTAAAAATAATCAGAATAAGCTTCCACGAGCTTAAGAAGACATGATGAAACTAAATTTCAGATAATCGTGTTGAAATCAGTTACTTCCTATTTTTCAAAGAAGGAAGTCAACAATTACCTACCATTAACCATGTCAAACTAATTGTGATTTAATTGGGATGAATGCCAAAACTCAGGTTTCGCCCTTAAAAGAACAAAAATCAAAACTTAGCACACACCTGACCATTTATTTTATTAATTTAGATTAAGTTTGACATTTGCTGCATTCTTTATTAGTTGCGAATATGTAGAGATACCGACTTTGCCCATTTTTACCTCCTTAAAATTCGAATCTGCAAAAATTACTTCTTAGTGGATCAGGATATATGCATACATACAAAATTTCAAGAAATAAAAATTTTCAAAGGTTCAAAATTGGGAAACATTTTTGAACGGGAAAATTTGCAAATTGGCTTTGACAATGGCGTCTTAACTAGAGCTGCAAAACTATCGATAGTATCGATAGTTTTGTTGTAAATGAAATATCGATAGTTTTTTCCACTATCGATACTATCGGTAAAAAAAACCAAGTAATTAAAAGAGTAAAAATAATCGAAGTCGGTAAACAGTAGCCGGCAGCTTCGAAGCAAATTATCCGTCGTCGATTTAAGCTTTTGTACAGCGATGCAAAAGTTGGTACAATTGTATAATTTTGGCGCTATTTGAATGCCAAAAGTACCGTAGCACCTCAATGACCCATTTAGCACTACTGGAATCTCTTTATATTTATTAAAGCCAAATATAGCATTAAAATATATTAACCCCCTTATGCAAAAAATAATGCGTGCTTGAAGTGTACATTAAAAAAAATTTCCATAGAAAAACCGGTTTTAACGTTCACTTATGTTTTTGCACAAGGGGGTTAATCTTTAGAAATTATGTAAATCAAACGATGTTTTCCGGTACTTAAAGAATTGCTGGAGGAATGTTATTTATTCCAAATTCATCTGCAAATGTGGAAATTTTATTTTCGTACCAAAGGGAGAAGCCGAATATTTACATCGACTGTGAACAATCGAATAAAAAAAAGGTTATAAACGTAGTATATCGTAAATGTTACTTTTATATTCAGATCCCAGCAACTAATATTCTTTGTGCACCTTCTGGCGTTTTCTTAATTGATTTTTAGTTAATTAAAAAGTACAAGTATTAAAAAAATATAAATAAAGAATTAGGTACAATCGTACTGAAAAATTAAAATTTTTTTTGGAAGTTAGTACAATTTGTAAATATGACATCGCATCCCTGCTGCGGTATACATAAGTACTTAAATACATATGTATGTAAATGAATTTATTTATAAATCCAAGTGTTATTCGACAAATAGTAGTCACAAGTATCTTAAGAAATTCAACATCGTCGACACAAAGATAAATTTTGGTGGTACTGATATCGCGACGGCCGCCAATCGTCTCGGATTTATTTTGACATACCCTAGCGTGTTTCCCTACAAATTTTTTTTTAATTGTACCTACATACCTACATATCCAGCCTAATCTTCGATGTAATCGTATGCGATAAAAATTAAATTTTTAGAAGAAGGTTAAAATTGTCGCTTACGATAAAACTTTACAGTTAGTGTCCTAAAAGTTATCAACAATTTTCGCATTTTGATAATTCTAAACCATGGGTAGGCCCATAAAATTATAAGTTCAATAAAAAAGTATATTTTCGATAATGTGCCGCTTACGATAAAATCGAAAAAAAAGGGTTGATATATTTTTATATACTAATGAAAATGTTGAGGACTCTGGATTTTTTTCGAGTCAAATGTAGTTTATGTGGTAACTTTTATAAAACTATTTGATACTATCGATAGTTTTACATAAAACTATCGAAACTATCGAGTGGAGTGACTATCGATAGTTTTGCAGCTCTAGTCTTAACTAATTTTCGGAAAATTGATTTTCTAATGATGGATGGTTTCATAGTCAAGAGAGATAATTTATGAAAACTCTCATTGAAAAGTATGAATTTGCAGTGTTTTGTTTTGTTCGTTTGATTTATATGTATATATATGAGCAATGTATTATTATTCTTCATTAGTGTTATACCTGATTTACATTAAGCATTTTTTCATGAAATTTCATGAATTTTGTTGCACGCAACTTTTTCTATTTGCTAATTGCAGCGCTATAAAAGAGAATTTTGTATAAAAAAGGGCGTAAAATGAATCCCTGATACATTTTCAACAACTGTTTTGATACGAGTTGGTCCTCCGGGCCTCCTATTGACAAATAAAAAATTTTCATGCAACTAATTTCATGAAAAAATGCTTAATGTAAATTAGGTATTACTCATACGCAACCATTTCCAAATTGCAATGATGAATAAATTTGAGAATACGAACATAATTGAGGCAATTTATTTATTTTTATAAAAAACAATACACATCGTTACCTTAATATAGAAAGGTCCTAACTCATAATTTTTTTAAAATCGATTTTTTTGTATATACTGATAGAAGAACATCTAATGTATCAAAAAATGCCAAAGTCTCGATCTCAAAAAAAAAAAAATTAGCTAGGGCCTTTTTATATTAAGGTAACAATATTCACATTTTATAGTTCTTGTGGCTCGATTATGGATGGAAACCGAACTTTGGTTGCGTTGCTAGTTGCCGAAGTGGTATTACAGATGGCAACTGGCAACTAACAGCTGGTAATTTCAGTTGCCATATTGGCAACCACAAATTTGTAGTTGCTGCATAGTTTAAAAGCAAAAAAATTTAAAAATTAAACAGTAATTGCAATATTATTTTCATTTTTGAATTTCTTCTCTACATATTTAAGAAAAATATGCTTTACAGCTAAAACAGCGATTGTTCAAACTTATTTTAGGCAACAACATTTACTCACAGCCGAGGCGGTAATTCTAAAGAGTCGTCTAATAGATTAAACTTTTGTACTTCCTACTCTTCACCAATAATTAATTAATTTCACTTAACTAATAATTTTTATGATCAGTAATGTTTTTAAGCACTTTTACTCAATAATTTTCTTTTTAGCACATGTATTTCTTATATTTTAAATATTTGTTTATATTATTTTCAGTTGCCAATCTGTCAAAATCGTATTTTCCATAACTTTTTAGCAACTGGAGGAAGTTGCCATACATATTACAAATTTTAAGTTCAGTTGCGTTGCTAGTTAACTCGGCAACTAAAGTTCGGTTGCCATCCATAATCGAGCCATTGATTTGTTATTTTTGAATCTCTTAAACTAACTCCCCTTGGTTTTGATTTGTGTCAAATATAAATATAAACTAATTAAACTGAATTTGATCTAAAGAATAAACAGGACTGAGAGAATAAATTACTGTAAAATGGCTTGAAAGCTCAACTTTTTTGACAAATGCTATTTTATTAATACCAATGTAAAGTAGAAATATAGGAATTAATAATGAACTAAAAAATTATGTTACGCAAATATGCACTTCTAGCTGACGTCAAATGTTTTCACAAAATTTGAAACACATTCTGAAACAAAACTTCGCTTATCTAGTCAATGCAGCGTCAAATTTCATCTTTCAAAGCGTCAGCTTTATCACTTTTTGTTTGGTTTTCGACGACTGTTTGTGGGTTTAGTGAGCTCCATTTGAGTCAATTTTGATAACTGCCTAATTGAAAATGGCCTCATCCCTAAATATGATTTGTTTTTGTTCAGTTTTTCGAACAGCCAATTTTTCACAATAAAAAATCCATGTTTAAGACTTCTTAACCTTTTACTAAATAAATTTCAAAGAATAACAGCTAGTGTTGTCATTCGAACAAAAATTGTTCGAATATTCGAACAACTTTTTATAATTTTTGTTCGAACGAACAAAAATATTCAATTTAGAATAAAAAATTATTCGAATCATTTTTGTCGAATATTCGAATATTCGAACAATTTCCTTAATTACTTTATATAAAAAGTATTTTACATTTCATTCCTTTTTAATTTGTTAACAATATGATATTAAGTAATCAAATTATTCCAAATTATAAATACTTGTGTAAGCTTTGTTTGTATGTACATATGTATGTATACATATGTATGTGTATATACAAATGTATATATACATGTGTTCGCTAAACTCATCTTTTTTCTTTTTGGGAAAAGGTAATGCTTCTTTCATGGAATTAGAAGGTGTCTTACAATTTCTGATAAAGAGATTAGAAAAACAACTGATTTTCTCTAATCAAAAGCGTTAAAAATCGAATTATTGAATGACGTAAAAAAAGCATTAGATACCACCTTATTAAAATACGTCACAAAAAGAGAAAAAAATTTATAAGTTTGTAGTCTGTGTCTGTGTATCTGTTTGTTTTTACGTGTCCACGTACAGACCACATCGTTTTTAGATATATTCTGTTAGATCTGTGCGTCTTTGACGCCGTAGCTCCCGAACAGCTTGAACGATTTTAATTTGCTTTGTTTTCGTTTGAAAGGTGACATGATCGTATATCTTCTAATTTATACTTGAAAAAAATCGGTCTAGTCGATTGGAAGTTATCTTAAATTTTCTTTATATTAATTTACTCTCTTCTTTTTTGCGATTCTGCTACTTCAATAGTATTAGTGGAACATAAAGTTCTTAACTTATACTGCAGCGTCAACTGCGGCAAAGGTTCTTAAAATTTTTAAGTTTTGTTATTAATATTTCTAAATCTGTTATTTAAATCATATGTTTTTCGTGTGTAATGAATAATTTTCGTTTGTTAATAAAAAAAATTAAACTAATACACATACGTGTCGTTTTTTGCAAACTTTTTTAAGATTATTCGAATATATATTTATATTCTTTGTTCGTTCGAATATTCTAGGGATGTAACGAATACCAATTTAGCGAATGCGAATGCGAAAACGAATAATGCATTTGAATTTTTGCGAAAGCGAATGCGAAAGCGAATGCAAATACTTAAAATACGATAAAAATCACATGAAACTTAATTTTTTTAAGAGCATGAAGTTGTATTTGTATGTATAAATAGATGCAATACAAATGGCATTTTATTTAAATTGAGTCTTTAATTAAAAAAAAAAATTACAAATCAATCAACCCATTCGTACTTTGGCCTTAAAGCTTGGTACTCTGTTCAACATTTCATGTGAAATGCTGTCAAAATATATATTAAGAAAATTGGAATGAATTGTTCATGAAAAATCTTGGAAAAATAGTACTATTTTCATCTTGGGACAAAAATATATGAAATATATCTTCAACATTTTAAGATTTCATGTGAAATAATATGCGTGGCACTTGTTTCGCATGGAATTTACAACAAACAAGGGCTGGTTAATATTGTTAGCATTTAAAATAGTCTGTACGAAGTAATGAATGGTACTCAACATTTTTCCAAAGGTTTGAACAGACTACAAAACAGCTAGATTGTGGATTCATTATGATAATTATCAGTTATAGAAAAGTTTTCCGCTAAAATTTTAAAGCTTTGTTTGGAATCGTAAACTATTTTCGTAAAAGAAGTACAAATTTTGTTGTCTTTAGTATTCGCTTGAAATATTCGCATACAGTTTAGCGAATGCAAATGCGAATGCAAATAGCAAAGCTAAGCGAATCATTTGCGAATGCGAAAGCGAATGCGAAAGCGAATGCGAACATTCGTTACATCCCTAGAATATTCGAACAAAAGTACAAAATTATTCGTCTGTTCGAATAAGAAAAAAATCATGAAATTTTATTCGAACAAATATAAAAGACGAATAATTAACAACACTAATAACAGCTCAACTCTTGATATTTCATTATTTGACATCCAATTCACTTCTTAGCTTCAAATTTACCTACTCTTTTCAAGCATTATTGCATTCATTTAGTTTTTGAAGTTAAAACTAAGAATGTTTCTTAAGAAATTTGATATTTGTTAAATTGTTCTTTAGTCATCCTGAAAGCTGAAATATACAGAAAGCGTATGAATCTAATACGAAAAACATTTTGTAGGTAGTTTTTTTTTAACAGAGTCTTCTAATAAAATATTCAACAATTCTTTCAATTTCTAACGGATGTTTTAACACAAACTGTCGTTTTACACAAAATAAATTTAGTTTTATAAATAATGTTTGGATTGCATAAAAACAGTCCAAAGTAGCAAAACGACAAAAAAAAAACAAAAAAAATAGAATTGGTGAATATTATAATAATTTATTCGACCTTTTAATTTAACATATACAAGTTTTATTTAAGCTTTAGATCCTTTTGTAAAAATTTTATAGCAATTTTATTAGTTTATCGATATTTCGCTACAACGTTGTATAGCTTCTTCACGAAAAATTAAAATTATTATTATTAGAAACAATTGATAAACAATGGCTGGAATTTAATTTATTCAAATGAAATGGGCATTCTAAATCCGTTTATACATTTAAAATCGGTAGATATTCAACATAGTTATAGGTTCATACACAGAAAGAAAAAAGCCGTACTAAATTCAAGTATTCTCCACTTACTGTTAGTATGAATCGTACTTAAAAATTTAAGTACGAATAGCACTAACGTTTACTTAAAACAAACTGAAAGAGGGATTACTTTAGAAAATCAATCCTGAAGTTTCTTAAATTGATTATGAAGTGCTTAAATTATGTCAAAAAGCTTAAATCAAGTCCAAAGTTCTTAAATTGAGTAAAAATTCTTATTTATTTATTGAAAAGCAGAATAAAAAACCTTTCTATGAAAAAAATTTCAAGTTTATTAGTGTGCTTGTGATTGAAATTCAATAAAATGAAAAAAATTAATGAAATAATTAATACGTAAAATAAAAATAATATAATATTTGTACTTTTTAACTGAAAATATTTTATTTAAGTGCAGTTAAGTGCGGTTGATTTTAAATACTCGTATGCAACATCATATATGTAAATATAATTAAAATAAAATAAAGAGTGAAGATAAATGACGACCCAAAACTGCTCCAACTTCTGAGGGACTTGGATCGCAATCCAGAGTAAAGAGTAAGTAAAAAATATGGTGTTTTATTGAGTGTTGTGTCCTTTTTAACAAGTCCTGGTTCACACACAGAAATTTTAGTTGAGAAACTTTTTAGTTCATAGGCAAGAGAGGAAATTATGATAGTTCCCAACTTCATTATCTGCTGTTTCATCTTCCATAAGCTCAAACGTTTCTAAACTAAAATGTGAACCCAGTATAATAATTTCTTGTGCTTCCGTCTTTGAAAATAACAAAATAGTATCAATTAAAAATGAATCGTTCTTTGCTAAAGTTCATATTAACTAATTTGTAGTTTTTCTTACAGTTGCACCATCAAGCTACAAATAAAAAAATAAACAAATATAAGAAATAGTAATAGGTACGAAAAGCTTCTGCATACAAATGCCTCATGAGTTCTGATTGAATAATTATTATGATTTGCTCAACTCGCTGTAAGACCGGACTCAGAAATATGTTATCGCTCTAGGTGACCAAGAACCCCTAGCTTCTTAATGACATAGTTTCCCTTAGAGCACTGATGGGGTTGCACTTTTGGAGCGATAACGATTATAATTGTAATCAACTTAGAAACGTGGGCTTTAGTTGAGAGCAAAATATATAATTATTTATTGATGACAAAGAGGCAGTATCTTGCAGGTAAAGTGCCTATTATTATCTAGTAAAAAATCATTCAATTAACTGCTAAGAGAACCTAAGTAAATTTAAAAACTTGCATTTTCTTCTTCCTTAGAGCAGAATTAATTTTTGGACTTCTTTAGCATTCTTTCATTACCATTTTTTGCCACCACTATTAGTTATATTACATAAAACAGACCCCACTCTTGGATTTCGTATCGAGTTTCGTGAAAAGTTTTTCAAATGGAATAAACTACAGGTAGTGTAACAAATATACACATTACTTAATATAACTATATATATACTAAATTATGTATCTTTGCAGTTTGAAATTGAAGGGGAGATGATATCTGTACAATCAGAGGTCGATAGATGGTTATAAGAAGTGGAGTATTTCCAAGCAAAACTGATTTTAAACTGGATATAACCTAAGCAAGTTTCTAATTATTGACCAAATTTTAATATTGTAATTTTACATAAGTGTGAATACTTTTTTTACATTTATACATACGTATGTATAAAACTTTACATTAATACCTTTCTTTATCACTCGAATTATGCGTACTTGAATCAAGCCTTCTGGACTTGATTTAAGTAAATCCGTACTTACCGTACTTATGACATCGCTTTGGATTGATTTAAGTACGGATGGATTGATTTTTATTTTGAGTGTAAGTTCATACAGGTACGAAAAATTAATTTGTTATCCTTAATTCGAAAGTGTAAAGGAGATTGGAAAATTTCAAAAATATTGATATATTTGACAATAGCTAAAAGAAAAATAATAACACTTTTCAGAATTTTTTTTGTCACATAATATAATCGAATCGCTTTTAAAAATAATCAGAATAGCCTTCCATGAGCATAAGAAGATATGATTGAAACCAGATCGTGTTGAAATGAGTTACTCTCTATTTTTGAAAGAAGGAAGTCAACAATTACCTACCATTAACTATGTCAAACTAATTGTGATATAAGTTTCTTTAATTTAAAAAGTACTTCTTAGGGCCAATTTCACCAACTTATTTAAATATCAGTTCATATTTAAAAATAATTTTTCCATACAAAAATCGACATTTAAATATGAATTGATATTTAAATACAGTTGGTGAAATTGGCCCTTAGTATGCTTAAACATTTATTATATTTTTTTATAAAGATACAAGATGACATTTCTTAAATAAAAAATCAGGCAATATTGTTTATTAAAATCTTAATAATAAGCTTTTTTCGAAACAGTCATAAAGCACAGCTTTTTTATATTAATTTGAATGCATTAGTAGTCGCAGCTGCCAAAGCATTTACAAACAAAAATTAGCTACGAAATTTATCTAAAAGTAAATGTTTTAAGCACATTTTGCACTTAATTAGTTTAAGTTTTTATCACATTTTTATGGTAAAATCGGGCTATAAAACATTGAGAAAATGAAAACTCAGGAAGAACAGATTGACAATTTTCAATTACATTTCTGCATAACTTGTACATTTTTATGGACATTGATGTCGTAAATCACCTAAAACGAGACCAAAATAAAAATGTATTAACTTATGCAAAATAGCAGAGATAGAAATGTTAGCAAACATGTAAAATATAGAATAAAATGTTAAAGTAACACAAGCTGTAAATAACTGTTGAATAATACATGTGCAACTGGTGGCGTTTAAATAAAATTACATGCAAATGGGGGTTGTTATAACCAAACAAAATGCTCGTTACTTTCTTATTGCAGGAGTATAACAGTTTTCAGACAGTTTCATTGTAACATTTTAAGGGGATGATATAAATGGAAATTGTAATAAAACTGTTATAAAGGAGAAAGAAGGAGCAATGATGGAAAGCTTTATGTTAATAGAACAGTTTGTGTGTTTTATTTAACAGGGGAATTGATAACAGTTCTTATTTAATAACAGTGAGGAGTTTTACTGCGAATCAAATCAAGTATATTTGAATGAGAAAATGAATAATGTATTATTTTTTAGGGAAATATTTATATTATTTAAGTCTTGTAGAAAGTTAGATTTAAAAAAATAACGCAATAAATTGTATTTTAATCTAAAACATTTTTTATGCCAAAGAATAATACATGTTATTATATTTTGAAAATGATTTCGGGCATGCGACCACCTTGGCTGTTTTTTTTCCGGAATGACGAAGCGCATTCTGGACTTCCAAATTTGTATGTCCGAAATAATATGAATAGTGTGAACTTCCAGGACGTCAATTGTTAATGTTATAGCAACTTAAGTCCGTGGCCTAACGTGGTCTCAGGAAAAACAGTCAAGAGTTGCCAAATAGCACGATCTTTTAGGTCAACTCCAAATCAACTTATCGCTTTAATTTTCATTCCAATAAGTCAATGGCTGCGGTCACCGTGTGGCCTGCACACCCATCCTGTTGAAACCACATCTCGTTGGGCTCAATGTCATCTATTGTGCATTGGGTTAACTCCATATGCAATTTTGATAATTTACAGATTCGTCAGAGTGGCAATATTCATTACCTTCAATATTCACATTCCTTTGACGTGTTGGTGTTATTATCTAATTAAGAGATTATGGGCCAATTTGAACAACTTATTTAAATATCAATTCATATTTAAAATTAATTTTTCCATACAAAAATTTATGAATTTATGAAAATCGACATTTAAATATAAATTGATATTTAAATAGAGTTGGTGCAATTGGCCCTATGTGTTATGCAATCGCTCCACAAATCCACGAATAAATGAATAAATATAAATGAATAAATACTTTTTAATTGCTATAAGAAACCTTTTCAAATGCGCACTAGTAAATTGGTCCTTTTAAAAAATACCTCTTCCGTTTTCTTCAAATTTAATTTGTAGAATATTTTATCAATAAAAAACTTAAATAAAGATATATATGTCAACTAAAGTTAACAGCTGTCAGTTGAAGGTTGCCAGACGTAATAGCATGCAGGCAACTTGTAATGCAACTTAAGATAGGTTGCCATCCTTAACCAAGAAAAGAAGGTGCTACCAGTTCCTAATTTTTTTTACTTTCTTTATCGGATAAGATATTAATTGAAAAATATTTCGCATCTTTTTCCTTTTGGTTTGAAAATGTTACTCAAAGATGATTTAAAAAATTGTCTTTCACCAAAAATATATATAATATAATACATATTCATAAAAACTATTTTCTTGACAGGAGAAATTGACAATGGAGAAGGCATATGACGTCAGAGCTTTTAAGGATATTTTCTAAATGAAATATTTTTTTCATTTGTTTGTTATTTTGTTTTTCTAGAAGAAATAGTGATTTTTGCATTTCTCGTCTGTCGAAATATACAAAAAACTCGATTTAAAAAAAAGTACCGACTTAGGGCGACGATATGTATATACATATGTACGTTTTTAAGCGGCTTATGCTAATATATCCTGCGTGATATTTTTTGGTCATCCTTTAGTGAGTATGTGTTGTATTTGTAAGACATTATAGTTTTATAAAAAAATAAATATTTGTTTTCCTAACAAAAATATTGTTTCAATCATGCGTACGCCTTTGGGACATGAAGGTGATCTATTTCTAATATGAATTTTGTATATGTTTTGTTTTTCATTTTACTAACCATAATTGAAATATGAAATTTGCCACATGTTACGCAATATAATGGATATTAAATTTTTTTTATATATTTTTAAAAATAGTTTCTACAAAATATTACGGGTTATTGAAATATGTCTTAGTATAAGAAATGGTATTACTGATATATTTTTCCTTGGTATTATACCATAAGATTTGTATGAAATAACAATTGCATACAGTGAATTGTTGTTCTAAAACAATTCAACAAAAATACATATGTAGATAAATTTACCCCTTGCCTATACAATTCAAAGAATAGAATTGATTAGAACATTTAGAATATGAAAATAGGCAGTTATTATCCTCTAGTCTAGTTAGTGCACGAAATTTAAGAGATTATTTACAGATCGTCTTATTTTGTTTTTTATTTATTTTAAGTAACTTTTGGCAAGTGCCCAGCAACAACAGTGTGCTTCAGCAACGTTTCCGATTTCTGAAAAATTATTTTAAAAACAAACTTCTAGAGCAGCTCGTAATTAAAAATTGTAATCGATGCTTAAAAAAGCATATTTATCTATTTTTCAAAAGTCTCAATGCACTCAGGCGTATTTTTTTTTTATCATAGCACACTGCAAAGTTATCATTCCATCAATTGGGTTATTTACACGTCTTTTGTGTAATTTTTAATAAAAAAATCAATAAAAATTTAACCCAAAATAAAATATCGCACACATTACATATGAATTTAAGTACATGGCCTGTACATGAGAGTAGAAATTACTCGTATATACTATATGTGTAATTACACACAGATTGGCAAGGCTGAATGATTATTTAGTCACGGGGTGACTAGACCATATGTCCATGATGTTATGTATTCTTAAAAATGTTTTTGTGACTGACTATAACCAACCTATGCCTTCACATAGGAAGTCGCAACCTGGTTGTCAACGAAATTCTACAAAAAAGCCGCAATACTGTACTTTTAGCCGTGGCAAATCAGTCAACCAATGCGAACGAGACAAAAAACTCTTGAAAGCAAAACAACACACACAAACCTGACTGCACTTAGATGGCGCGAGAACTGTTCCTTAGCCCATAGATGCTTAATGACTGACTGAATGATTATAGTGACGCATGCGTGGCACGTCTGTAATTGTACTTTAATAGCCCTGTAATTATTGTTTTTAAAAACAAAAGACATCTGTTTTTGACATATTTCTGTTTGTTTCTATCAACAAAATGCGTGTGTTTTTTGATGTTGCAATTTTGTTATTGTTCGGTAAAACCGAAAGAGAGAGCAATACTTATTTGCTCAGCACTATGGTTGCTAAATTGAAAGTAATTTTGGTTGCTTTACAACCAGTGCTCACACATTTGTTTGAACAATTATGTCTTAACTAGGAAAAAACTACAATTATTAGAATTTCGTAAGCCTGCTTCCAACATTATTCTGATGAGTCTGGCTAACCAGTCAATCCAGTATACTGCATATAATTTCCTTGTCACTTTCTTTGAATTTATGTAAGTAATCAAGGGTGTAAAATTTCTTTACGAATCATTTCCTCTAAGCAGTTTTCAAATCAAAACCACTATCCACACTATCCATTGACATCTTCAAACCAATGGCCACTGTACAAAGGCAAAAGCTATTGGCCGTATTAAAAGAAAATTAAAATATATATAACAAAAACACTTTGCAACAAATTCCATAACACTATCAAATGAGTCAAAGGTAACCAAACAACATATCAGTGGTTAAGTAACCACCATGCACAAAAAAAACTACAAAAGAAGTTTAATCGATTTATAAATATATATTTTTCCTTTTTTTAGAAAAGGAAACAAATACCTACTTAACTTGGTGAGAGCAACTCAAAGGCTATTTTTTCAAATGATTTAGTAAATCTTATCAACAAACTCTTATACAAAGGCATACATACTGATGTAACTTGAAGTGACATGAAACTGAAAAGGACTACAGGAGGGAATACAATGCACAGTAGAATCGATCTCTAAATAAGAAGGCAAAAATGTTCAAATGTTAATGTGTTTTTTTGGATTTTTATTTTTTGGTAGCAGGAAATATAGAAAGAGCAGATCAGTTTTCATAGACCAGAATTTAATCTGGGGGCAAATCACCGCATTCGTAATCGAGTACTTTGTGATCGAAATGTTGTTAACGTGGATCACGGCAATCGTTATCGAAACGTATTTACTCGAAGTTGCACTCGATTGGTAGTCTACTTTCGAAGAAAACTGAACTCTAGCTTTTTGACGCGAAACAAGCCAAAGAAACAAAATAAAAAAGAAAGAAGTAATTAAAAATGCAAGTATTTTCCTGATAAAAAATATAAACTTTAAAGCCACAAGTTACTCAACTTCTGATAGCTTTTGTCACGAATATTTCTTCTTATAATGGCAATATTTGACTCATCCTCCGATTCCGATGATGTAAAATACAAAAAAAGTTTTTCATGAATTTATTAATTTTTTATGGGAATTGTTAAAATTTAAGTTTCAAATTTTTTAAACGCACTAATAATCCCAAATTAATATTTTACTTATTGAGTAAAATATTTTTTATTAAAAATACATTGAAATTGATTATTGAGGGGTTTAGTGGTGTTTGACTGCACCTAGTCAAAAAAAAAAAAAAAAAAAAAAAACACTTGTGTGGCAACACTATATTCTTAAATAGCTGTTGTTGTTATTTACATTTATTTTCTTTTACATACTCTTACGACTACAATTTGAAGCTGAAAAAAGTCAGCCAATGTATTAATGGTAAAGTAAGAAAATAAAAAAACATTGATTATTGAGTTCTTGTTTCGACTTTGTTATTTGTTGTTGAGCTTCTCATTTGTTTAAATGAAAGTTTATAACATAATAACTCTAGTTGTTCTAAGAAACTTTGGGTAAAGGTTCCCTGATGATCTGCATTAGCAACAGTGAAATGCGCATAGGATCCAGCTAAGCCCCTCAATAATCAATTTCAATGTATTTTTAATAAAAAATATTTTACTTAATAAGTAAAATATTAATTTGGGATTTATGCGTTTAAAAAATTTTAAACTTGTTAATTTTTTGTTTTCCTTTATCCTTTTGTTTTTCTTATTGTCAAATGCTAACAGCAATATAGACATAATAGCACGTAACATAAATTACGATCGAATACCTTGATCCAAAAAATTGAACGTGCACTCAATTTCGAATGCCGTGATTTGCCCCCTATTTTGTGTTTTAAGTTTTAATTGTCCCACAAGGAAATTCGTAACAATAAAAATGGGAAATCTTGAGTTGGACTGGTTTTTGTTGATTATGTTAAGTTTTATACTATGACCCTTATTATGAGTCGAAACTTCGAAATTTGAATTTTTAATTCATATTATGAGCATCGAAAATTTCGTTGACCAAGAAGTTTCTATCACAATTTTTATTTACAAAGTTGCCGAACATACCCTACACCAGAGATATAAAGAAAACATAATCTCATATGCTGCACGATCAATTCGAAGGGGGGGGGGGGGAACTTTAACCCTCTGAAATAAAATTCTGATGTGATGCTTCAAAATGCATATATTTTTTTCTTCTCCCCTAACAGAATCCATTGTCAGAACCACATAAGTTTTTGAAAAAGTTCGCAATTGTTCTACAGTATATTTGGTGCACTGAAATTTTAAATAAAATTTGTTTATTTGTTTATTAGACATTATTATCTGAACTAGTTGCCTTATAATTAATTGGTTTTCTGATGGCCAAATTTCATTCCTTACTTACAAATCCATTCTCCTAATTGAGGTGCGTTATAGCACCACCTTTCTTCCACTACAAATCACATTGCATTAAATAAACAAAGGACGTGGAAGTTGATAGATTACGTGAACATATTGCCAAATAAATAAAACAAGTAGATCTCACGCAAGGTATCACGCCTTGTTATAATCATTAAGTTGGTAGCCCAGTAGGGAAGAGCTTCCACCAAAAAATCCTTAATTCCTAAACCGATTACCTTCTTCTTCGCTGGGTGGTCACGCTGTACAGGTCTTTTTTAATTTAAATTTTTTTTAATTGGTTCCACTGTGTACTTGTATAAGTTTACTCAAGGTGTATCTAACTAGCTGATAATTTTTTGCACTATTGCTCTGTTTTTATTTTGGTACAATTATGATTGTGCTTCTGACATTCTTCGGTTCTTTACACAGCTATGGTTGCCGTATTTTTGTATAACACATCCTTACGCAGTCACCTGTATAATAATAAATGCTGTTTTGCGTTCCATACCACTGTGCAATATATTGTATTGCAGAATCAAAATTCATGCTTACTCACATGAGCTTTATCCTTATTTAAATAGAGAATATGAAATATAAGACAAAACACATCATGAAATCTAAAAAAGCAAATCTGAAAATAAAAATAAGATTTAACATTATTTTTACCTGTCAATCTAAGCGTTCCAATTTCAAGACGAACCTTTTGGATTGTTGAAAAAATAAATAAAACAAAACAGAAAAATTCTTTTGGCAAATTGAAAAATCTAATTCATAATCATATTTGAGATTATATATTTTTTGCAACCAAATTTCAATCTGATGCTAAGATTGAAGCCCTCAAGCGATTTTATTATGATTTTGATTAAAATAAACAAGGAGAAAAAGGGATAAGGGATAAATGAATTATTGGGGTTTTTTAATTTAAAGTTAATCAGGTATGTGATGAAAAACGATTTAGAAAAAAAACAATTTGAAAACGATAAAAGGTGTGATATGTTTCTTATAGTCGTTTTGTTAATAATTTTAAAACTTGTCTTTAATAGTCTTTCCAGAAATTTTTGATAAATTCCTTTTCACAGTTCCAATATGTGATTTATGTTTTATCTTCTAGTGTGCTTTTTAGAAGTCAGTAGTTTAAGATAAGCTCAAAAATGATACTCAAAATCTATCGGAATTCATCACACCTTTTCAAAACTATTGTTTTGAAATCGTTTTGAAAACGATCGTTTTCCGTCACATACCTGAATAAGTATTTTACGAAATAGAATTTCACTGCTTAGAAATATATGATGTGAAAGATTTCAATATATTGAAAATTTGCTGAAATTTGAATTGATTTTTTTTAATATGACATATTATTTTATGAAATTTTCCGTTCATTTGAATTTGAAGATTAATCCTATTGAAATCCTATCGTATTTATTTAAAGAATTTATGCAGTAAATGCCGGCAAATATCCTCCTGTTGACCCAATTTATACGTTGTTAAGGTGACGCCTAAGGAAGTCAAAAGTATTCAGTTATTGGTATTTTCGAGGAAATAAATACATATGTAAATAAGTTAATGTTTAGGTGCGTTACACGAAAGTGAAAATAAAAATATATTTATCTTCTCTAGAAAATTTAAGGCGTAAAAACTTGGCATTTCCTGGACAAAAACGTAAACACAAAATTTGTTATAATTGAACAAATTGCTTGGAAAAACCTTATCATATTAAGTTTTATTCAATAAAAACTGCCTCAGGTCTGTAAGGCATAGACTAGACTAATTTTTGTTTGTGAAGTTTTCTAACCCCCATATCCATAAAAAATAAAATGAATTTGAAATCCATTTTAGGAAAATTTTGTGTGAAAAATTTGTAATAAAATACATTTCAAATTCATTTTAAATTTTATGAATATGTATGTAAAATTTTAAGACATTCTTCTATTAATGCTGCTTTTAGCTCAGATTTATTTGAAGCAGCAGAGCATTTTCGCACTATTCCTCCCAAGTTTTATAAGGGAACTTAAATGTTAAATGCGGCTTAGGTTTGGCAACTGCAGAGAGTGTGGCAAGATGTACCGACTGCTTCTTTTTTAGAATTATGGGTAAAACAGGTACAAGTTTTATAATTTTGTTAAAAAATTTCATTTAAACTCATTAGAAAAAATAACCCACTAACTTTTGAATACTTTTAGGCAAAAAGCAATCACTTAATTTTTCAATGATTGTAGGCAAAAAATAAAGGTTACCTTATCAAACAAAACTAATCGGTTATTCAGTCAAATTGTAAGTAAAAGTAAGTAAAATTAAAAGCAAAAGTAAGTGAGTAAGTTTGTAAAGTTTTTTGCTTTAGCACGTTTATTTTTTTTTATCTTTCTCTGATAGAAGGACATTAGCCGACTAATTTTACATGGGGTGCTGAACAAAAAAAAAACTTGACGAAAATAACAGGGCAAGGCACTTTCTGTAGACATCAGTACTGAATAAAATATTGAGACGATCTGGAATTTTGGAATCCCCTCAAGAGAGGAGCAATATAATCTATCACAAAACTTCAAAAAACTACGAATAAATGACAAGAATAGAATATAAAAACTTGGGCCAACTGAAATCCAAAGAAAGCTCAATTTGCGATAGACCTTACTATATTCCAACTATTACTGCACAAGCCCGAAGGCTAACACTATCTTATAATGACTTTTGAAGAACTTGTAAGAATGGAGAAGAGGAAGAATGTACCGAACATTTCCTCCGCATCTGTCACAGGTTTGCATATTTAAGAAGTAAAATTATTTACGTTAGGTTAGATTAGGTTGGAAAGAGAAGCCATTACGCTAATGTCTGGAGACACACATATAAGCCAGTATAGGCCTGTTGTGCGCTCCAATGTGAATTAAAAACGAGCCCCACCTTTATAGGAACTCAGTATTGTTCACGTAGTCTCTCAAACTTTTCCAGTCAATGCCTAAGGTGGGTAATGTCTGGTAAGGTGTCATCCCCAAAATAACTGGATCTTGGCTGGGCGAAAGCTGGACAATGACAAAGAAAATGCTCCCATGTATTGGTGTCCTCCAAGCATGACCTGCAATCGTTGTCACCCGTGGCTCCAAATGCAATTATATATTGGAGTGCCCCGTAAAGATTCCGGTCATCTTTCCTAGCTCGAACTTGTTTGGTTTCAACAGTCTCCTTATTTTGTCTTCGTCCAGGTCGCCCCATAGATTCTTTGTTATTAAACCCGCAGCATCACTATTATATTGTGTCCTCTAAGCCATCTTCATCCAATTTTGTAACTCAATCTTTCTTGCCTTGAAAGGCTTAGCATTAATCAGAATTAATGTCTGTAACGTTCTGGCTTTTTTCGCCAGTCTATTTGTTTGTTCATTTCCAATTACGTCGTAGGCAGGCACCCATACAAGACGAATGTTGTTATGTACTGCGGAATCGTTTATCATATTCTTGTAATCTAAAACGGTCCCTGAGTTTACTCTTTCGGTTGTAATTTTGTAAATGTATTGATATCTGTGGGCCTAATATTCTCACCGATCCATTTTGAAACTTCCATTATCGCACGAACTTTCACCTACAAGAAGTAAGTTTCGGTCTCCGGTTCTTCTATGAAAAAACCCAGGCCCGTTCTTTCCACTAGCTTCGAGCCATTTATTTAGCAGATAACTCCCACGGGTGTTTATTGTAGGATTCGATTGATCAAGGAATACTTTTATTGTTATCCAATGGATTTCTAATTGTATAGGGATGTAGAAAAATAAAAATGAGTTTAGCTGGATATGAATTATTTGCTGGGTTTTGTATCAGTTTCAAATCCTGCTAAGCTTATTTTTTCTTTTGTGATTTTCAAAAGTATTATTATTTTATGAATTCTCATATAGTTTTTGAAAGTTTATGCATAAAGTAAGAGGTGTGTGACTGTTTAGGATTTGTGGTTAAAGTCTACTGATGATTTGGTTCAAGCGCCAATGAAATACGTATATAGACATGCTAAACTACCAGCAAATAAATTTCAATTATTTTATGTACACTTCTGACAATATGTCAAATAATAAATTTTCTTTAAAGTAACTTACTAAAAGAAATTTTTCCTTTTTCTCTATAAATTAAAGATATCTTATATTCTTAAAAGAAATAGATTGGTGTAAGAAATCAGAAAAATTAAAAAGTATGATTCCAGGGTTGGGAAACTTACTCTTTTTGTGATATAAAAAATTAACTACCGAAAACTAATTTTAATTTTTTTTAAATAAACAAAATTATTTTATAATTCAGTGCGAATAAAATTGTTATTTTAATTTAAAAAAGTTTAAAACACGTTTCCAGGGTTGGAAAACCTTACCCTTTTTTATAGAAAAGGAACTTACTAAAGCAAATTTTCCCTTTTTCTCTATAAATTAAAGATATCTTATATTCTTAAAAGAAAGAGATTAGTATAAGAAATCAGAAAAATCAAAAAGTTTGATTTCAGGGTTGGAAAACCCCGCTTTTTGTGATATAAAAAATTAGCTACCGAAAACTAATTTTAATTTTTTTTTATAAAATAAACTTATTTAATACTTCAGTACGAATGAATTTGGTATTTCAAAATAAAAAATATTATAAAAATTAAAACGACGTTTCCAGGGTTGAAAAACCTTATTTTTTATACAAAAGTAACTTACTAAAACAAATTTTTCTTTTTTACTATAAATTAAATATATCTTATATTCTTAAAAAAAAGATTGGTATAAAAAATTTAAAAAAATCAAAAAGGACGATTCCAGGATTGGGAAACTTACACTCTTTTTGATATAAAAAATTAACTACCGAAAACTAATTTTTATTTATTTTTATTAATTAAACTTATTTTATGCTTGAAAACGGATAAAATTGGTATTTCAAATAAAAACAAATAAAAAAACAATTAAGAAAATTAAAAAGGCGATTCCAGGGTTGGAAAACTTTAACTTTTTTGTACAAAAGTACTTACTAAAACAAATTTTTCCTTTTTTTATAAATTAAACATTTCTTAAATTCTTAAAAGAAAGAGATTGGTGTAAGAAATCAGAAAATCAAAAAGAATGAGTTCACGGTTGGGACATTTACACTTTTTTGATATATAAAAGTAACTAAGTCTAATTAATTTTTATCTTTTCCTTTATAAATTATATATATTTTACGTTTTGGAAAGAAAATTTTGGTATAGAAAATTATAAAAATAAAAACCACAGCTCAAGAGCTGGAAACTATGATTTTTTTCTAGACATTAAAGTAACTAATTAAAACATTTTTTTTTAATTTCCTTTTGTTTCACTTACCACACTTTCTATATTTTTTTTAAGAACTACTAGATTGGTATAAGTAATCAGAAAAATCTAAAATTATGATTCTAGGGTTTGAAAATTATTATTTTTTTCTTTGCACATAAAAGTAACTATGTGCTTATATATGTATCTCTATGCTACATAAACGCACTTTGGTAAAGGGTATATAAGATTCGGCACAGCCGAATATAGCACTCTTACTTGTTCTGATTTGCATTAGTTTCCCTTTGCATGAGTTGCTGTAGGAAAGTTCAAATGATGAAGACATAGATACTGGTCACTGAACTATACCAACTTACACATGTACTAATCCTAATGTAACTTCAGAGCGCCCTCCTTTGTTGTGTAGCAGAGTCATTTAAAAAATGAAATAACTAATAAAATGGATACTAAGCACAGCTTTAAAAAATGTAATACACCTCATTTAACACCAGAGGCGCTGCAACACTTTTGTAAAAGAATGAAGCTTTCCGCTATATCTTCCTTCACCACCTGTCTTCTCCATCACTATCCATTTCCTAAAGAAGGTAAGACCTAGTAAGCATTCATTGCCTGAGTGTTACTTTTCTTTAAAAAAATTGAATTTGAGTTCTGTTTTTATTTTTTATTTATTAACGGCATGGCGCACGATATTTTTTTATATAATTTTTAATTTTTTTTTTTTGAAAAACACAAACACAATTCGCAAAGCGATTAGCTTGTCTGCGAAAAATACCCAGGGTCTATGGTGGGAATCGAACCCACGACCTCTGGACTGAGAGGCTAGCATCGCTACTATTCAGCCACAGGGGCACCCATATCGACAAAAAACAATCGATCGATTACATAGATTGAAAACAAAACAAATTTTATTATTGTATTGTTATTTTCAACACAACTTGTCGATCGGACATTATCGGTCAGGTCGTAAAAGTTTTAGTGCATTTAGTTCTCGGCAGTGTTTTGACTTTCGTTAATAAGTTTTATAATTTGGGGAATATGCGAATAAAACGATTGCGTTATTTCTTTTTTAACATAATAATCAATTCAAAACTAAGATTTTGAGAATTTATAAGTTACACCTTTTTTTTTTGACGATTTGAACAATTATATATGTATATATGTATGTATGTATATGTACATTTAGTGACTAAATCTATTTTGCCATCTGCTAACATCTGAGACAAATATTGTTCTAGTTAATATTCCTTTGATAATGTAGTTTTACGAGTTTATAATGCGGCCGGCAACTTCTACAATTTCATATACATACATATCGCATATTTACTTCAATAGTGGCATAACTCAAAAAATTAGTTTTTTGAGTTAAGAATGCAGAAAGATGCGGCATTTTGTATTTTATCTTGTGTAAAAATTTCATATAAGTAGCTTGTACCATCACCTCCTGAGAGAAGAATTTTTTTCATTTCTCCATTGAGTTGTATGCAAATTGAAAACTTAAAACGCGTTTTTTGCAAAACTCGTTTTTTTGAGTTATGCCACTATTGAAGTAAATGTGCGATATGTACATATAAGAAAAAACACATTTACTTATCCACGTCGCAATTTTTATGGCTGCTATTTCTTTCTAAGCTTATGTTAAAATTTCGCTGATTCAAGCAAATCTATGTTACTTTCTGGTTTTATTAGAATTTATAAAATTAAAAAAGCTGTTAAACTTAATAAGTTTATGACACATGACAGCACATTTCAATAAAATCCTTTAAGGACTATTCCTTCATTCGTACTAAAACAAGCAAAACAATGAAAGTTACATGGAAATCCCAAACTCATATAAATAATATTGTCCTGTTTTTATGTCTTTTTAGGCTTTTTCAGGCAACATAGTATATGAATAAAGAGTTGGAGTGTGAGTGTTTTAAAGTGGTTAAATTTAATGACGAACACTCACACACACGTGCACACTAATAAAGTGAAGCAAAGAAATGGGAAATGGGCCAACATAACCAACAAAAGACAAAAAGTGTCTGCATGTCAATAAATTTTAAGAAGATTTGAAATTTTTTATATTGTTATTATTACCTTTCTTAAGGACTTTCCCACCTTCAGTGTAATTTTCGGTTTTTTGCATAAATAGTATGTTTTTTTATAACACTGCACAGTGGGGCTGATGGCACTTATAAGTTGAAATTCCAATTCAATTGAAGCAATGGCAAGTTAATAGTGTAGACTGTAGTGTAGACTATATACATATATGTATATATAAGGTGTCATCCCCAAAATTAGCACACAGAAAATTTTCAACTTTTAAATCTACTTAAACAAGGTTAATCTAATATTTTTCGGCAATGATTTTGCTTCATATGTGTTCCATATTAATTTAACATGATTTATAGCAATTGTCAAAGAAAATTTTTCGTTTTGAAATAACTTTATTTAACGCTGAATTAACATTTACGTACTGTTAAATTCAAAATGAAGAATCATGTTGAATCAAAGTTATTTCAAGTTAGATCAACATGAATTTAATTTAATGTAGCAATTGTGTTTTATTAATTATTTAACTTACGTGTGGTTGACATAGACATCAGAAAAAATTATTGTATATAAATTAAATTGGCTTCCCCGGCCAAGATTTGAACTTGGAAGTCATCGCGTGGTAGTCAACGTGCTTACCCCTGCAGCCACAACAACTTTAAATATTCTTAAGATACACACTAAATATGTACCATCTTGAATTATATTATAATTTTACATTATATATTATCATTTAACATACAATTTATTTGAAAAGTTTTAGGTTTAGTTAAAAAAAAATAAATAAAATGTTTCGACTTGAAAAGTTTTAGTTAAAAAAAAATACAAAATACTTTGACTTGACTCCAGGACTCGAACCAGCAATCTTTTGAATGCAGGACTAGTACACTGCCTACCAGCCAGTAGCAGTTTTTCGGCTGTTTAGAAACATAAAAAACAACAACAATACAAAAACAACCTACACAACTAAGCACAAAAGTGTATTGCAGCTATGAACAAAGCAAATAACAACACACTCAAACAACATATTATTGCTTATAAGATTAATGTGATTTGAATGAATTTGAATCAACCTTTTAGCATGGTGATTTTACATTGGTATTTTTTCTGTGTGAGGGAATCTTGGATAGGCGAGAGCTAGACAATGATAAAGGAAGTGCCCTCATAAATTAGAATGACCTGTTTAGATGCCAGTCAATGTTATTAAAGTTTGAGAAAACCGTGCAATAAATAATCAACCAGAGCGTCATCTATACCCGAAGAGTACATTTTCATAGGCTGTTTAATAACTAGCAAGTTATTGATATATTTTTTCTACCTTTTTATTATTTATCTAGCTCCATTGTGCAATCGAAACATATGTGGAAGAGGCATATAAACATATTTATGTTACGAATAATAACCCAGCAAGCATGCTGATTTAAACTCAATAGTTTATTAAGTATGTTAGGAATTTCTTTGAGAAAGCATTAGAAAAAGCTTCAATTTGTCTTAAAAAATTTGAGAATTTTGGGTTTTTTTTTGTATTTCATAAAATTTTTCAAGGCGTTCCAATAACGTTCTTCAATATAATTTTGATGAATAGTTTTACGTTTTAAAGAAGGAATTTGTGACTTAGCATATTATCTTCATCGCTAACTAAATAATTTGTGCTGCTGGCATCAGGACAGATAGGTCAGATCTTTTCGATATGACATAAGAATTTTCTTTGTATTTAGCAACAACTAGAAACAAAATTTTTAATCATCAAGCTACCATTCGATACAGCAGTTTTTTTCTCGCTGAATTTAATATTCGATATATTTAAACGTATGTGTCCATATTACCCTTCAATATTGGGTAGTTTGGACTATCTTTTTATTTCAAAGTGGAAATAAAATCTATGGATGTTTTTTACTATTTTTTGCGGATTTTTGTTTTCTTTAAAAATATATCAAAATTAAAATAATGTACAAGAATATTCATGCAGTTTATTTCCATGTTTTATAAGTTTAGCTCACATTCTTTACTTTTTGAAGGAAACATCCATCAGAGGCGCTGCAACACTCCCTTATTACGAACGTGCAAAAATCAGAGTTGTAAAAATATTAAGCGTTTTTCGGAAAAATCTCATATAAACATTTTTTACAAAAATATTAGAACATTTTTCCTGCCTCTACTGTCGCCTGTCATGGCTTTTTGATGGGACTAAACTAATTTTTTAAGAAAGTTTTTTTCAACGGCTCTCGCTTAAAATTTTGTAAGGTAAGATCTGTAGATTATATGGCTTGGTTACACTTGGACCAAATATGTATTTACAATTTAATAATAAATTAATAATAAAGCACTACATACAGGTTTATAATAACATTTGTTATTTATTTTAAAATTATCCTACAGCTCGTAATCCACTGAATATATCTCAACAAAACTGCACAAAAATATAGACGATAGATTGTATAAAAAATATGCGTAAATACTTGCATATTTTATTGTTTTATACAAAAAAAAAAAAAAAAAAAAACAAAAATGTATAACTATTTATATTACCCCCTAGAATTTCTACATTTGTATTTTTTTATCTTCTCTAATAAAATTCATTGTCATAACGCCGGGATTTTTGAAAAAGTTCTAAATTGTTGTGCAGTTTTCATGCAGTATATTTATATTAAATACATCCAACTGTATATTAATTGAAACTAAGCAGATTTTTTTTTATGTCAAAAACCGAACAACAGAAACATGAAAAAATTATTGCAAAAAAAAAAATTAAAGACCTGCTTAAAACAACCGAAAATAACTCAATAAGCTGACCTTAGACTTTAACTCAAATAAGAAATTATTAAAAGTCTAATATATTTTTGCTCTAAAGAATATTAGAAAATTTTTAAATAAATTAAAAGGTTAGGAAAGAATAACTTATGGCATTTAACGATATTTTGTTTGTTGGGCAAATGAGACAGACACCTTAGACACAAGCACATAATTTTCATGTGCAAGTGTGTATTAAATTTATGTACACGTACATGCATACGCACACACATACATATGCATGTAAATGTGCTTATGTAATTGTATAAGTACTTTTGTGTGCGGTTGTGTGTGCGTGTGTGTTGTGGGTAATTATGCAGATGGTTTATGAGGCGGGTTTCTTGTTTTCAGTTGCTGCCGTTCTTAAAGGTCTTTTGAGATTTGCATTAAATTTTGTTTGTACGTGTCTAAAATAAATGTGTGATTTAAGAGTCAGTCAGTCATTAAGTCTTTCCTACGCACGTTGGCAAACGTACGATTTTAACACAATCAGGGATTTTATTTTCACTCTTATTGACATTAATGACAAATATATATTATTTTTTTTTTTATTTCTTCTGGTAAGCAATAAAGAAAAAAATAGAATAAAATAACAACCACATCAAACTCGTTATCATTTGCCGCATGTAATAAGATGTATGATCCCTGAAAAGGAGACACTAATATAATTATATTAACTCATACTTATTTTAATTATTTAAAAAGCATTTGCTTTTATTATAAAATGTTACAATGTTGATTTTTTGTTTGTTTGTTTAAATTATCAGGAATCCTATTTGAAAGCATTACAATTTGCTTTAAAACTCATTCTCTCTTATGGGAGGTGGTGCGTAGTGGTAGTAAAATAGAGGAATATTTCAATGGCAAAACCGGCTAAGTATTGAAATGATGGAAAATTTTTAACTTCTGGCAGATAACTTAACGTATTTAGATTAAACCAAAATATAAATGCAAATCAAGAGTATAACATCTAGGTATGTATTATAGTAATTTTAATTGTAACTAGTGTTTGAAAACAAAATATATGCATGCATAAATTTTAAAATTTTAAAAATTTAAGATAATGTCGAAGATGAGTAGCTTTTGTGTATAATAAAATTTTGGTAAATTCTGTTGATTAGGTCTTCTCTGGGCAATCTTTAGAATTTGAAATATTACAGCTTCTGAACTTTAAATGTTACCTCTGCAAATATTTGAATTTTTGTTACAAAAATATTTACTGTACGGGGAAGAAATCGAAATCCAATTTTTTATTAAATCCAGTTTGAAACAAAAAATTTTGTAATGCATCTAAAAGAGGAGTTTTTAAAAATTTCGCGCGAAAATTTTAATTTATTGTCACTTTGTCAAGTGTGTGTGACTTCAAATAACGATTAATAAAAATTTAAAGTTTTTGAATATTAAAAAATTTAATTTAATGCTGAAGGTGAGTGTTTTATTATTTTTAGTTAAAAATTGTCACGCGTGAGAGGACGTGAGCGTGAGAGATAAAAAGTTTTTCTTCGTCAGACTAGGTAATAAAAATTTTAAGGACGTTTTCAAAGTTTGATTCAGAAAAAATCATTTCAGTCGGTCTTGCTGTTTGACTGTAATTAATTATGGAAACAAAATAAGTAATATTTCCAATAGCAGCGTAGTGGTAGACTCGAAAATCTAATTAGCTCTGGAACTCAAAAAGCAACGTTGGCTGCCCGAAATAACATTGGAATCAGTTGAACCGTTCCGTTGTTCATGAAAATGTTCAAGAAACCGCCTTAAAACACGCTACCAACATAAAATGAAATAACTTTTTTCTTAGTAAGTTATTATTTTTTTTTTTAATTTTAGAACGTTATAAAAATTTATTAAAAACCCAAATTGGGCCGATGCAACATGTGCCGCTATCACACATTCAGAAATATCGCTGCACTTTCGGAAGCCCATATCATTGCATATGTATAATAATGAGGTTGGTAAACTATTTTGCGCAGCATGGCTCTGTTGCGCCAGGGTCCTACAACAGAAATCACTTAGTTAAAACTCACAAAAAATTCCTGCTGCCATTTGCATAGAAAGACTTTTCTCCGGAGTTGTTATTGAACCCCTACCCCGCCACACATTATTAAAAATTGCTTGTAATTATTTAATTTAATAATCATCAATAATAATAATTGGAGGTTGAATGGCTTTTCATCAACTATACACAATAAACCAAACCAGCAATTTTTTTCTAGATTACGACTTTTTTATTTTATGTACCGAAATACTTTTTTCCTGGCTTAAAAATAAATAAACACAAATAATAATGTGCATATTTAAACTCGTATATAGGAATACTGCTATTATAAAATATTTAATTGAATAGCACCCTCCCACACAAATATCTTTAAATACCCCAAAAAAAAAAAAAAAAAAAAAAATTAACAATTTTATATTGTCATTTAGCTGGAACTGCTTAGGCCAGCAACGGTCTTATTTTAAACATGTTTTTTTAAGTAAAACAAACTCTACAAATCCACCCCTATTTAACTTAAAAAAAAACTGAGAACAATGCGATAAATGTTAGTCAATAATTAATTATTGGGTTACTTAGAAACATTTATTGTGGCAGCACACTTAATTAAAATACAACACAGGGTGATTTCTTTCACGTTTGATTTGTCAAAGAAAAATTTGTGAAAAAACCTGACTTAACTGTTAATTAACTTTTACTTCTTTTTTTAATGATTTTTTTAATAAAAATAATAATTTTAGATGATAAAAAGTTGAGCATAGTAGGGCATTTACACTTGCACAAAATCTAGCAGATCCCAATTAAAATCTTTATGAAAATCTATACCGTTTACATCATATCAAGATTTTTTTAACCAAAACAAAACCCATTAACTGAACATTTTCCAAAGCTACAACCGATTAATTGCAATATAGCCAATTCACACACCTTTTTAATGATGACTTTTTACTTCAATTTTAAAAACACATACATAGCTGCATCATTAAGTTCTACTAGGTTTTAAGACGTTTTTTGGTGAAAGCTAGTGAAGAAGTAGATTTTGTTTTGTGCGGTAAATCTACTGGATTTTGCCCGAAATTCTTTAAATACAAAATTCTGCTCAAATGTAAACGCTCTACACAGAAAAAATTATTCCCAAAAAATTTTCAAACAAACTTGTGTTTTGAAATATAATTTAGTTTCAGTAAATATTTTTTACTGTTCCTGTAAATTATTTGTTCCAATTTTATTGTATGTAAAAAAAAACTGTATAGAATGAAAATGATCTAAATAAAGTAAAATTTGTAAACAAAATTTTTAGATTTATTTTTTTTTATATTTAAATTGGTTATTTTCAGTTAAATTTATTTTTATATACTGTAAAAAAATTTGTCTGATTTTTTTTTAATTTTTTCAGCTAAATTTATTTTTATATACTGTAAAAATATGTGTCGAATTTTTTTGTTTTTAATTTTTTCTACAAATTATTTTATAGATATAAAAAACATTTTATTTTTTTTAAAGATTTTTTTTTGCGGTTTTTAAACTTATTATGTTTGTATATTGTGATTCTCAATATAGTATTAAGAGTCTTACAATAAACATACGGAATTTGTTAGCTAAATTAAAAAAAATTTTGGGTTGGAAGTCTGCTGACGAGTTTCAAAAGCGGGAACGAAATGCCAATTTTTGAAAATAAAAAAAAAAATAGTTGAACCTTTCATTTGATTCAGTTATAAACAGTTATAAAAGTTCTTTTTTTTAAATTTTTACTAATTAAAAAAAATCTCAAGAATTCTTATTGATTCAGTTAATTTATTTTCTGATAATACGAAAAATTTTAGTGAATGTGTTTGTAAATTATAAAAAAAAAATTGCTGAATAATACAAAAAAAAATCTGCGAAAATGTTTTTCTGTTCCTATTGATAAATTTGACTGAAAATATTTTGAGTTTCAGTTAACTTTTTTCTCTAATGCCATAATAAGTTAACTAAAAATAATTTTTTTTTTCAGTTAAATTTTTACAAAATTGTTATCAGAATCTACAAATTTCTTTGTAGGTCCGGCATTCACACAAAAAATTTACTGATTCAATGAATTTGGTTACTGAAAACGAAATTTAGTTTTTTCTGTGTATAAAGAATAAACACCAAAAGCCTTGAAATACCATAATTTACGATATTCTAAATATTTTATATAAAACTGCAATTACAACGAAAAAAATATTGTTGATTTTTTTTTTCAAAAACTCCGCAGCAAATATTTCATCGTATGGACCGGAACTTTATGCTGAACCCGTTGTGTAATTTAAAGTAAATTTGGTTCAAAACCAAATATACAAAAGTTTAATTGCAAGAAAGAAGCAATTCTTTTGTAGACAATATTCTTTAAAAAAACATTTGCTGAGGTGAACCCTTATCAATTTTATTAAAACTGTCAAAGGACTATAACGCCGTTTGATATATGTGAACTAGTGCATAGAAGATAATTAAAACTCATAAGTAACTGATACCAAATATTTTATACCAAATTAATAATTTATTATCATGGACATGGGTTCTGACAAACTTTTCTACTTATGGTCCTATATTGTCTGTAAAATTGAGTAGCAGGAAGCTTAACTTGTATTGCAATATTCCATTCAACGTTATCAAAATATAACAAGAATGGCCAGTATTGGCAGGAGACAAAAAAAAAAAAAAAAAAAAAAAAATAGAGGATAAACTGACCTTTGGAAAATGTTCAAAAATGACGCGACACGAAAAAAATATGCTAGAAATTCTTCTTATTAATGTGTTTCCCCCTCTGTACACGTTTTTTGTTTTCTCCAGGAAGGTTATGGAACGATAAGCCTTTGAATGGAAATTATATGCACTATGGGTGTGTAGATGCAGTGAAAAATTTGTATGGTCAAACTTCAATTTTTTTTCTGCGTAATTAAAGTGCAATTGAAGCTTTGCCGCTAATACCGTTGTAACTGACAAAATAATAAAAAAAAATTTTTGTAGGAAAAATAATATTTTTTTATATAATTTTTATTTTTTTATTTTTATATATTTTCCTCATAACTGGAAACTTGCCAAGATCAAAATGATTCCGAAGCCGGGCAAAATTTAAGCTGGTGCATCCCAGACCATAAATTTGGTTTTAAAAGTCAACATAGCATACTTGAGCAAACAAATAGAATGGTTTTAGTTATAAGGAGAACATTTGAAGAAAAAAATTATTGTTCTACCCTTTTTATTGATGTTTCTCAGGCATTTGATACAGCATAGCACGAAGGCCTTGTTTTAAAATTGAAGACATATATATCTGCCAATAAACATTAGAAAGTTATATCCTAGCCCGGAAGTTCAGTGTTGTAGAAGAAGACTTCATAAGTGTGCCCTGATCTATAACTTTCGGTGTACCACAGTGTAGTATACTGGGGCCAGTCTTGTATTTAATATATACTTGTGATATGCCTGTGAGCAATAATATCCACATCTCTACATTTGCCGATGATACAGCCTGTATGAGTTTGCACGAAAACTCTTATAAGACATCCCGCAATCTCCAGGAACATATTACCCAGCTGGAAATAAGTTCAGGATAATTAAAGTAAATGAACAATAGTGTATTTATAAACGTTTACCCTTTGATAAGATACTTGTTCCCGCATTCGAATACACAATAAAAATATTCCCAAACATTCTGAAGTGAAACATCTTGGTATACACCTTGATTGAAGGCTTACATGCAAACATGATATTGTCTATAAGCTTACTCAAATTAAACTTAAGTTAATTAAAATACATTGGTAGAAATTCAACAATCAGTGTAGACTGCAAGCTTTTAATATACAAGTCGTTTTTGAAGCAAATATGGTGCTATGGACTTTAGTTATGAGGCACTTCTTTAGCTTCAAATAAAGAGAGAATCCAACGAAGACAAAATAAAATTTTATGTTTGATAACATCCGCTCCATAGTACATCAATATTTCAAACTTACATCATGATTTAAATATTCCACTAGTGACTGAAGAAATAGGAAAATACGCATGCAATTATTTAATAAAACTCGAGTGTCATCCTAATACCCTGGCTCGTAATATCTTGAACTTTAATGGACACATTAGTTTAAAAAATAGTTTGTTTTTGGCATTGGTCGGGACTTAAGATTTGATTACTTATTGTTAGTTTCAATAAATAAATATATAGTAAAAATATATATATTTTTAGCACATCAAAAACAGCGATAATTAACATTAACTTTACTTTTTGTACGTCTGTTACATTTAGGAATTACTTTCGACAATTCCTTTCGTATCATTTTGCAAGTTACTTACTTTTTCCATTTACTGACCCTTTGTAATTTTAAGGTAAATGATTTTGCATACTTTGACGTTTTAAAAATGACAGAGAGTAATGTAAACGGTTATCTGTGAAAAACAGGAGGCAAATTACTCCATTCGATACGGTTCGAAATTTTAAAATCTTTCCATATAGACTCTATTGAAATATTTCGTAATTTAGTTCGATAACAAGTGCCGTAATTTGCCCCCCAGGTTTTTGCAAAATTTTTGTACGATATTCGCGGACTTACTTCAATTGTCGCTTCCTTCACTCGCTCCAGATTATTTACTTTAAATGTCAATTTGGAGTACAGACATCGAGTATTAGGCACTCTAATCTACGTGTTGTCAAGGGCAGTGAGTCAGATATTAGGTAAGAGGGTGGATCGATAAGTCCGTGACTTTTTGAATGAAATACAATTTTTTTTTTTGCAAAACAAAAATTTATTTTTCAACATAATCTCCTTTCAAATAAATACACTTAGTGCAACGTTTCTGCAGTTTTTGTATCCCTTCCAAAAAAAATTGGATTTTTCGAGGTCCTTAAAATAGGCCTTTGTTTGTGGAATGATTCGTTGTTGAAGTCAAATCTCTTTCCGACGAGCCATTTCTTCAAGCTTGGGAATAAGAAATAGTAACTCGGGGCTAAATCTGAAGAAAAGTGCGGATGAGGGAGCAATTCGTAGCACAATTCATGGATTTCTGCTATGGACACTGCACATGCGTTTGTGGTCGATTGTGAGCAAACGCAGCACCCATCTTGCAGACAACTTTCTTAAAGGCAGCTGATCATTTAAAATAGAAACTACACTGCCATATGCCTATCTCACGCACTTTTAATCTTCGATCGGCCAACACCATATCGTGGTTTTTTTCAACATTTTCGGGTGTACTGGCCTCAATTGGCCGTCCAGAACGTTCAGCGTCATTTGTACTTGTGTGACCACAACGAAAGTCAGTAAACCAATTTTTTACAATTGAAATCCAGGATGCAGAGTTCCCATAAAATTTATCGAGTATTTCCTTGGTTTGATTGACGGTTTCTTTCGCAAAACATAATGTTTAATGATAACACGAAATTCACTTTTATCCATTTTTAGAAAAATACACGAGGTTGCATGTTTTGAATAGCTTTTCAATGCAAAGTAAATGACGAAACTTGATGGGAATAGGGAACTACGAGGGAAAAGCGAAAAGTCACGGACTTATTGATCCGCCCTCATATATTAAGATATGGTAACACTGGCCAAATATTTGCCGAAATAAGCGTAACCAAGAAATACTAAAGAAAATATTTTTATGTATACACATATTTTGGTTAGGCTAAACTTCGTATCGCTTTGTAAGCCAAATTGTGATAATTTTTAAGGTACAAATAACATCAAGGTTCATTGTAAATATTCTGACAAATACCAGCAGAATCGTCAAAAAAAAAAAATGGAAAATTAAAATCTTTTTTATTAAGACACGTCCTTATACATATCTAATACAGGAGTACAAAGTCATAGAATCAAGTATTATTGGAAATACTAAATATTTGCCTGGACAATGTTATTGCTTGAAATATTCCATAAATATAATTGACATTAAAATCTGATATAGTTAGTCTTTGAATACAACAAAGTTTGAAATTTAACTTAAATACGAGTACCAGGGTACAAATTAACAAAATTATTGTACTCGATGTCGAAGGAAATTTATAAATGTTTCAATGGAGTTTATATAGAAATATTTTAAACATTCGAAATTTTCTATCAATACCGAATTCTTTAAGTAAAACCATTTAAGGGTTAATTTTGTATTTGGAAGAATACTTAAGACGTGTTAACTATATCTTAGTCCTAAAAGAGTGATAGGGAGGCAAAAAATCCAACTGTTGAAAGTTAACCTAAAAGCTTTATTTCTGCTTCAGATAACTAATGCTTATATCTCCATCTCATACCCCAGTTTTGTGGTTTTTAATATAAAAATATATATTTTTTTAGTATTTATGGCCTTAACGAATGTTAAGATATTAGTGCAAATGTTTGGTCATTAATTTTCACCCAAAAGAAAGTATGTATGTATATATAGAGAATATATTTTTATATCATTAAATTAAAACAACCCTTTTTTTGCATTTGAATACTTTGCTGTTTAGGACCTTTTTAAAATTTCCTTGAAAAAATTGCTCTAATTTTTATTTTACTCGTATTATTATTTACATTGTTGATTGTCAGCATCAATTATTTAACCTTTTTGTTTTGACAGCATCAGCATGAGGCAATTTTACTTCTTGTTTTACTTTTCTTAACCATGTTCTAGTCAAATGGTTGTTTTTTTTCCTCTTCTCTTGCCGTTAAATTAAAAATTTATATAAACACAAAAAAAGTAAAGTGTTAAAGAAATAAACTTATCACGCCTGAATTTGTCAATATAAAAGGTTGAAAGTTTAAGAAGGAGAAGAAAACAGCGTTTTGAACAATTTTCCATACACAATGGGCCACAATTGCCTACGATAATGATGATATTGTACTTGAGTTGTAGATGTTGATAACGACAGCAGCACTGTCATAAGCTTATAGTTGCAACTTCATCTTATGCACAATATGCTAAGGAGAAAAAAAATCATAAAGCCTATTTAAAATATGAAAGAAAATTAAAAAAAAAAACAATTCCCCACCCTTTAGAATTTTCGGTTCATTTGTTGCGTGTGATTAGGAAATGCAAAACAGAACTGTCAACCATTTACTTGTCTTCTATTGTATGTTGCCAGTTGTAAAGGCTTTCCCAGTAAGACAAACAAAAACGATCCGTGTCTACCAGTTTTGTCCCCCAAGTCATGTACTTTTCTTATGGGCCCCCAAAGAGTTTGGGGCTTCGGTGGTATTTTTGCTAAACACTCATAATTTTTTCAAAATACCGAACGGTTTGCAAGATATGAGCCTGAGAAAATGATCAGGTTTTTGCAAAAATGACATCGAAGTCCCAAATCTTTTGGGGTCCCATAAAACAAGTGCATGACTCGGGCAAAACTGGGAAACACGGGACCTTTTTTAGTCTTTTATCACGTAGCGGTGTCCGTATATGGTTATGTTGCCATGACTTAAGAAATTTTACACAGTGTTATTCAATCACTGTTATCGAAATGTGAATATTAGATAAATGAGCAGAAGCAGTATTGCTACTTGAGCGAAAGGAAATCTGCTGTACTTCGGGATATGTTACCATACATTGAACATGAAAAAACATAACTTTTGCAACCCCCAAGGGATTCCAAATACGATTGATAATAAATGAACAAATATGTAAAGAAGTTATTATGTTGGATAGCAGCGCCAAATAGTTATTTTATATTATTAGACTAATGCAAGAAGACTGTTAAAAACAATTCATGTTATATTTAAAAACACGGTTCACCAGCAATAACCAGAGAAGGGACATATTGCCAAGCATTAATCGTAGGTTTAAACCTTTCACATTTCAGTCCTGTGAAATGCGATATATTACGGGGACTTAAACGGTAGGACTACCATATTGAGCATATTGTCATAATGTTTTTAACGATTTTAAAATAATTGTTTTTGCTTTTTTTCTCCTACCGTTTGAATCCCGCAATTATATATTTATTCCTGTTGTTGCTGCAAGGAACATTGTCCCTCTTCAAAGCATCATAATAAGGGCTATTCAAATCAAGACGTTTCATTCGCAATTGCTTGCCATTTTAACAAATATCATGACTGAACCTGTAACTACTGAAAATATTTTTACATGCTAATTTTTATATTATTATCTCCTTAAAATTTAACTAACAAGAAGTTTTCAAATCCGAAATCTAAATTTAATTATTAAACCCAACCAGTATCGAATATAAACTTAGTGATAGTAATTAATAATATATAAATGTCGTGTTAAGCACAAAAATATTTTGAAGAAGTTTCATCTCGAATGCTTCGTACTAGAGGCGTCTTTTTAAAGCAGATGTGCCCAGTAAAGTTCAAGATGTTACGAACAAGGGAATTAGGATAGGACACGAATTTTTTTTTTTTTTTTTAAATAATTGCCTGTGTATTTTGCAATTTCAGCAGTCACAAGTGGCATATTTAGATCATGATGTAAATTTGAGTTTTTGATGTACCATGGAGCCGATGTTATTAACCTTAAAATCTTATTTTGCCTTCACTGGCTTCTCTCTACATAGGAACTGGAAGGAGTGTTCCATAGATGAATTTCCTAGCAGCATATGGGTTTCAAAAGCGACTTTTATATTAAAAGTTTGAATTTATACCAATCAGCCAATTTATCTGAGTTTATTTCAGTTTGATTTATGTAAGGTTTGAGTCAATGTAGTGTTTACATGTAAGACATCGATCAAGGTGTATACCAATATATATCACGTGCGAATGTTGAGCAACAATTTGATTGTTTATTCTAATGGGCGAAAAAGTATTTCTTCTTAGAATAAATATTATCTACACAAACTTTTGTTCGTTTACTTTTATTTTCCATAGGTTTAAGCATAGTTCCAGCTGGGTAATATGTTTCTAAAGATATTGGGATGCTTCGTGAGGGTTTTCGTGCATGCAAAGGAGGCTGTATCATTGTCAAATGCAGATGTGTGGATACGATTATTGTTTATTGGTAGATATGTATTCAATTTTAAAATTGGGTCTTCATGCCACTCATTACCAAATGACTGAGAAACGTCAGCAAAGATGGTAGAACAAAACTTATTTTCTTAAAATTTTCTTCTTATAAATTGAACTAATCTATGGGATTAGTTAATTTAATTATTATTGTTCGAACTATGCGATTGTTTAATGGTGCTATACTGACTTCTAAAACCAAATTGATGGTCCAAGATGCACCCACTGTCAGTTAGAATTAGGGAAAATATTGTCAAAAGCTTTGACATTGTTCATAGTAAACTTACTGGCCTTGGTAAGATCTTTGCCTAGCTTTGGAATCATTTTGACTTTGGCAAGCTTCTAGCAGTGTGGATAATACTCCAGTCGTAATATTGCGTTAAAAATAAATAAAAGGATTCTAATTGCAATACGAAGCAACTAATTCCATCAATATCTGCAGTTTCCTTCAGATTGATTTTAGCACTTAGTTTTTGTACATCACGCGTCTTATATTAGTGATATTGCTTTTGTAGCCCATAGTATTGATTAAAGCCCAGGGAAGTATATTCTGTATTTCGAAATAAAATAAAATACTTTCGAATTTGGATGTTGTTAACATTACAATACGAAAGCATTTCATTTCATTTCGAATTGCAGAGTAGACCCCGTGTTTTGGGCATTTCACGTCGGTCCTTGGATTTGGATATTGAACTATATTTCTTATAAGGATTTAGGTATTAAGGCACTTGAAGTTCAATTGGCACAACAACTAACACATATTGACCATGAACAATATCGTGTTTTTGCTGATTGAGTACTTTAAATGTATCAAGTTGATACCGAATACCATCTACAAATCATGTTAAGTGATAAGGCACATTTTCCCTTCAGAGCCTGCATTCAGAAGCAGCATTTACTCGCCACCGGGATGTTGCGGATTAAGACCTTTAGACTTTTTCTCTGGATGTATATAGAAGATATGCAGGTCCATTTTCCAAATCACTTTCACCAAAAATACACATTTCTTTCACTTTTTCTATCTTAAATACTACGTTGTCTAGTTGAGTGCTCAACAACGAAGCTAATTTTAATTATCATGCTTCTTTTCACAATATTATTTGCTGGGTTGAGTTTAATTTTTCTCTTTTAATATGTGTAACCTTAGAAAAAGGGGTGTCGCGCTTTCGCATGAATTGAAATAACACACACACACACACAAACACTACAAAAGTTATGGAAGAAAAAACTGTTGCTGTAGAACCACTTAAGACAAATTGCGGGTAACAAGCACCATTCAACACGCAACTGGAAAAAAAATTTCAAAAATATTTTCTAAATCCTTCAACAACAGCATCACAGCCACGAAACAATTTTTTTTTTGTAAAGACACAAAATGGATACCAACTACAACAAACACAAAATGAATAGCAAAAAAAAAATAAACGAAAGGATTTTCCTTTTGTTGCCAAAGAATGAAATGAAAAAATCTGCATAATATTTAACAATTTTTCTGTGTGAATTTCCCCTCACACAAACACTTCGTTTCTATACTTTTTGTTCTCACGTAAATGATTGAGTGTAAACGGCTTGTTGCACGAGCACAATTTTGCTGGTTGTGTGGCAAATAAATTTACTTCTAGTTCTTTTACTACTACAATAAGGAATTTCTAACCCTTTTGGTTAAGTTCCTCATCACTTGTCTTATATATATTTTTTTTCCTGCTTGAAAGCATTAGGTTTTGTTCACAAAATGTGTTTTGGAAAAAAAAATCAACTTTTCCTTTTAAATGAATTTCAATTTATTTGTGGCACTTAGGCGCTACTTAAGCCTCAAGTATTTCATGACAAAATGTTAGCGATTTTTTTCTTACACTTTCTTATCTTAAGCTTTTGTTGTCTTAAAGATTGTAACGCCAATGACAACTAAAGCAAAAGGATAAGCTTTACAGTAGTCAATCACAAATTTTTTTTTCTAAAAAATGTGAAAATGGCTTGATCTTTATGTGGCACAAAACAGTGA
Source organism: Tachina grossa (assembly GCA_949987645.1). Taxonomy (NCBI): domain Eukaryota; kingdom Metazoa; phylum Arthropoda; class Insecta; order Diptera; family Tachinidae; genus Tachina; species Tachina grossa. The sequence continues at coordinate 212,408,130 of OX465274.1, forward strand.
ATAAAAATCATAAACCAGAATATTTCATATTCTCTTTAATTTTTTTATCCTTAAGTGCAGAAATTCCATCTAAAGGTTGTCAAAACGAAAATTCATTTATTTATATTTTTTTTTCAAAATTTACACTTCAAAGCAACACCTTTTATCTTGATTTCTTCTTGTTTATTTTTTTCATTTAGTAAATATTTTGTGTTTAGTGTTGTGTTAAATGTGCCCTAGACTTTTTGCTGTCTTATCTTAGCTACACCATCGCAAATTAGTATCAATGTCAGAATAAGATACATTTCGTATAATTTTCAACTCACCGTAATAGCTTTTAGACAATAGTCAGTCGTTTCGTTTGCTTTTCCTCATCACAGCGGTTTTGTTGTCGTCTTGAGCTGGATATTCGTAGTACGCACTGTTTTAGAGAATATTTTAATTTATTAAATTTTCCATTAGGATTGTTATCGCAAAAGGAATTTATTATTGTCTTAGTAAAAAATTCATTTGTAACTCAGGTACAAGGACGGGTAAATGGCAGTTTTGCTTCGTAAGTAATTATTTCAGTGACATAGTTAACAAGTTGTGTTTTAATATAGATAAGTCAAAATGGCTTTTTTTCAATTATCAATATGAAAGAAAAATAGAATGTCAATTGAAATTTTAAAGGGACGGGCCGGGCTATTGTATTTATCAGTGCTACGCATGTGTGCAAAGTTTGGTAGTCATATGTTGATTCGTATTTAAATAAATACGTATCGCACAATAAATCATAAACAGTCACAATTCAAAATTATGGAATTGGTTTTCACAAAGTCCTCAAAAATCTCTTTTGCCAAAACAGTCTTCTTGAACAATATAAAACAATGTTATGCCCATTTGTATGTTACACACTTACGTCATTGGTACAGTACCAATATTTTTTTTCCACTTCCGAACATCTGCAATTTTTTAAGTTGTATTGTATTTGTGATTTAGTGTGCGATATAAATGTTGATTATTTAAGGGTATGACTGTGCCCTTTTTTATTTTTCATTTTTCAAATTCAAAAATATATCTGCATCGTCAGTCGTTAAACAGGTCTGGGTTGAAGAACAGGGGCCTAATTCCCGCATTCGATTGCGTGCGAGTTATTACTCGAATGTGCGAGTTTTTTAACTTTTGGGATTTTCACATTCGGTTTCGAATAACACATATCGAAATTTCTCATGGCAGCATTCGATAACGTGCATACATTCGAATGCAACCGTTCGTGTTTTTACTCGCAAGCAAAAAGGCATTCGAAATCATGTTTAACATAGAAAAAGCGAAGAAAATGAAAAGGTATGTTCAATATTTGACTTATTTATTTATAAATGAATGAATGCACAAATGTACGTATCAAAATACAAATTAAAAAATTTCTAGTTGACTTCAAATATAACAAAACACACTGACTTGGCAAATAATAAAATAAAATATAAAAAAATCAACCAGCTATGGGAGCATCTAAATAACAAATTAACTGCTTCTGGTCAACCAATAAAAGATACGAAAATGTAGCTAGTGCTCTATTCTCTAACTTTATACTAATTTATTATTATTAAGTTATTAATTAAATTAAAATGAAAATAACATTTATGTATGTATATTCGTTTCTTTTTACTGCATATACGTGTGTATGTACGTACATACATATGTTTTTGCACACATACATAAATACAAACATATGCTTTTGCTTACAATTTATTCAGTGTTGTGAAATGAATTTATATATAAATATATTTGCCTTTTTCCAACACTGAAACAAAAACTGAATTCGCTTGGTAACGAGTGACATCATTCGAAAATTTCTAGTCATAGAAATTAATTTCTATTCGAATGCAATTCCGATCACGAGTGCAGGAATTAGGCCCCAGCTCTCGCGTGATCGTAATTATTTCTTAAGTGCGGTCAGGCTTTTGTGTGTTGTTTGTCCTTCGAGAGTTTTTCGTCTCGCTCGTACTGGTTGACTGATCTGCCACGGATAACCGTATAATCTTGCGATTTTTTGCGAAATTTCTTTAACAACCACGTTGCTACTTCCTATGTGAAGGCATAAATCGTGTACAGTCAGTAACAAAATCTTTTAACATACTGTTAATAACATCTTGGGCATGTGGAGGCTGTGGTTACTTTGTATAAAATGTATAAATAAATAAATAAAAGATCTGCATCGTATTTCAAAAGATCATAATGCTGTAGTGGGCATTATTTCTAACGAAGATTTTATACATTACATATCGTCAGCAGGAATTCAAGAGCTCGTAAATAAAGAACAAAAAAAACATTCAAAATTGTATTTTTAATTAATTATTGGGTATTACATCAAAAAGTATGCCCGTTCAAATTTTTAAACCTTAATCATAACAGTCAGCCGAATTAAAAATGAAAATTAAGAAACCTTATATCAGTCACTTGAATAATTTTATTATTAAATTATCAAACAGAGTTGCGGCATAAACACATTTTCCATACAAACTGACACAAAAAAGCAGCCCCAGAAAGTAGTTGAGATATAGAATCTATTTTATTTTGATAGCATTTTTTCTTGTTGTCTCACATATAATTTAATATTCTCTCAACAATGCTACCATGCTTTCAATAAATTTCATACATTTTGTATTCAAAACTGGAAAGAAAAATACGTACAAAGGAAAATAAAATAAAAATTAGAGAGCATTTGCAGTTATTACAGTAGATTTTTTATAGGCTTTGTTAATTTGACAGCGATTTTTCTTGAAGTTGCAGACTTATTCTGTTTGACCATTAAGAATAAGAATAAAACAATTAAGTCTCTTGAATAATTTTATTTAGTTTTTTTCTCTCCTACAAAACTTGGAAAAAATTAAGTTACATATATGATTTTGCATAGCTAACGACTACATGTATCCAGAAGGGAACTGGTTAGAATATTCATGGTTCTTGTGCCATCTATGAAGCAATGGAGAAATGGGACAAATAGAAATTGATTATGATGCCAGAGTATACACAGGTGGATCAATTATAGTCTAGGATGTTGGATCTGGAGTTTTCTCAAGTGATTTGGGCGTACAGCTATCATACTATCTTAGTGTTGGAAAAAAGTATTGTACTCTCTCTTTTATGGTCGATACTTCTATCTATTATTTTTTTCTGTTATCGTTGTTACACCTGTGTGAAGTATGTTTCAAGTGATTTTTAGTTATTTACGAAATGGTTATATTTGATTCATTTCTATTCGATTAAAACATCACGTAAATTGTGCAAAGGAAAAACTCTCAAATGATAAAAGAGACATATATAAACTATACAATCAACAGTTGATGTTTGGCTAGTATACTCCTGCAAAATACCACTTACAAGAACTTTTAAGACATGAGCAATTTTTCAAATGCTTTACTACAGCGAAGTTTTCTAAAACAAACGATAAACAACACTGTTGGCAACACATTTGTTTCCGTTATTTCAGGAAATGGAGTAAAGAAGAAAATACTACGTTACGCTTGCTTCTTCATACGCATGGGCGTGTATACAAACTTCATACGCACACACGTTGTAGGTATGATCTTTTATTTTTCTGCGCGCATACAAATACACACATGCATTGACATTAGTTGTGTGCGCTTGCTTTTAAAAACCAGCCTCTAACACATAATAGTTTACCATCTACATTTTACGCACACATTAAAACGTACAATATCCAATAAAACAAGCATACACTACTTCTTTTGATTGTTTGTTACGAACAAGAAGTCTTCGCGACATCGCTTGAAAATACTCATGTACGCGAACATCAATACATCCGTAGTACTTCGCTTATTAAACGACATCATTTATTATTGGTTTAGTATAATACATGCCACGAGAAGTACATTTAAAAAACAAAACTTATTTACATTTCAAGACTGTTTACGCAGGCCTCTATTGGATAGAGTGCTTGCACTCAAATACAAAGAGTCTGAGCTGGTACTCCAGGCAGGCAATTCTTGAAACTCTCACTTTTTTATTTACATAAGATTATTTTTATATATAATACAAGAGCTTTGCAATGCGAAATAAAGAAGGGTGCCCCTGTGGCTGAGTGGTAGCGATGCTAGCCTCTCAGTCCAGAGGTCGTGGGTTCGATTCCCACCATAGACCCTGAGTGTTTTAAGCAGACAAGTTAATCGCTTTGCGAGTTGTGTTTGTTATGTTATGTTATGTACAAATTAAATTCTATTATCATTGTTACATTCTATGATAATTTTTACATTCTATGAACATTGCTACATTCTGTGATCATTTTTGCATTATATGACCAACGTAATATTCATATCATTGTAATATTCTATGATCATTGTAATATTCTATGAACATTGCCACATTCTATGATCGTTGTTGCATTTTATGATCATTGTTATAGTCTATGTTCTTTCTTACACTCAATGATCATTCCTAAATTCTATGATCATTGTAAGATCTGAAAACCGTCTGAAAATAAGATTAAGTAACAATCTAAAAACTTTTGTTTTTAAGTAAATACGAAAGTAAGCAAATGAAGAGACATATGCCTAATTAAGTAACAACAAAATACAATGGCTTAACAACTGTAAACTAAAGGTAGTGAATTTAAACTTACATTAAAAAGAAAATCTTTCAAGAAATAGTTTTTAAAAGGTTGAAGTTTGTATTAGCAGACACTATGTAGTGAACTAAACTCGGGAAGACTGAATGTTAATCTGTTCCCCTAGTCTTTATCACAATAAGTAAATTTTTTGATGTAATTTATCTGTAAAAAAGTATTTATCAATAATTTTTCAATCAGCTTCACTGTACGTTATACTGACCTTTAATTAAATGTTAACTTAATGTTTCTTCTCGCCACTAAGAACTCTTAGGATTGCATTAATCATTTGAAAATAAGCACTTTTTCTTAAAAGTAGCAAATTTATACTGTCTTCTTAATCTTATGGTAATCATTTAAATAAAAACAATTTGTAAACGTTAGCTTCCAGATAAAATTGTATTAATTTTAACTTGAATTCATTTAAATGCTTAAATAACACTCGTGTTAAATAAAAGCTCTTTTAAAAGTTTTGCAGATAAAATAGTGACAAATAAGAAATATATAGTTAAAATTAAGAAACCAAAGCAAATAAATTGAAAATCTCATTAATTTCAATTAGGCATTCGACCCTTAGTTAAATTGACATTGCAGTGGTAAACTTTTCACCCTTTTTCTCCTTTTTTTTTTCTTAACTCATGCTTGAGCTGTACATTTTTTGCTGTAGGTTTTTCTTATTTTTAATTTTTCCAAAGAAACAAAAGAAGAAGAAGAAAAAATACTAAATTGTGTCGAGTACAACTTTATCAAGCGGCAAAGTTTATCTGTTCATAACAAAGAAAACATTGAAAATAAAAATAAATCTACCAGGACATGGATGAAAACTCAACAAATCCATAAGAAAATGTAAGACAAATAACAAACAAAAATTATGATGTTTTTAGCAACTTGTGAAAAGATCTACGCACACACACACACACACACACATGTGCATATACTATGTATGTATCTATGTATGTAAGTGCATGCATATAGCTTCCTTTGGCTCCCAGAAGAGTCATTAAAAATTTAAGAAATAGAAAAGCAAGGAATTATAACAAAAATAATAGCAAAAACAATAACATTAAAAATTAAATACATAAGAAAAGTTCACAGAATTTCAAACAAGATACTTTTTATGTTTGTAAATATGTACATGCATACACAAAATATGTATTTATATGAAATAATGTTAACGTATGTGTGTTTGTACGCATACATGTATGTAAACATACGTATATGTATATGCATATGTTTCATGTACTTAAACTGTTGCTTACTTACTTGTAATCCTGGTAAACAGAATATAAAATGTGCTGGCACAATGTTGTTGTCTAAATACACATATGACAACACGAAAATCTTTAGAAGTAATTGGAAGGAAGTAAGCTTATCTGATCATCATACGAGTATCTAAAATATATGTAACCAATTGTCATATATGGCGGCAAAAAATACGACAGTTTTCTAGAAGAATAGTAATGCAAAAAATTACACCATATTAAAAATTTATGAGGCAGCCTGTCATGAAACTGTCAACTGTCGTGCTGTCGCTCTAACATAGAAAAAATTGCTGCTGCGGCGAAACAAAACCTTTGACTACAAGCCGCCGGCTACCAACAAATTTGTCATATAAAACAATATCCTTGTAGCAAAAAATTATACAATATTGCATATATGATGCAACATTTTTCGTAAGTTAAAATAAAAAATGATTTTCTTTACATTCTAATTACATTTAAAAGACGTAAAAATCTTTGTATTGGGTGACAGCTCGAAGTGACGGCGGTGGTTTTAAATTTCATGATACCATGGTTCTTATTAGCTGCTTGTCAAAAATGTATCTGTTGTGTCGGAAATTAAACTAGCCCCTAGGGCAAGGCACATTCCAAATTAAATTTCATCCGAAACTTGTTTACGAAAGCGAATTAAAAAAAAAATGCCAAAAAAATTTCAATGCAAGAAATATTTTATTTAAAAAATTCTTTATAAAAAAGAAATTTAAAAATACGACAAAAACATAAAAAAAAAATGTGAAAGTGCTAAACGTTGCAAATTTTGTTAATGGTAGCTGCCGTGGAGAAATATTTTAAATTTTTTGTGAATAATTTTTATTATTATTATTTAAAACAAATTCTATTTTTTGACATTTTGGATAAACTAAAAGCCATGTTCTTTTTATTCGTGGTTGTATTTTTCCAATGTTTTTGCAATCCCGATATTACCTGTACCCCATTTCTGTAACTTGTGAGAAGTTTTCGCATCGAGATAAATTAAATAATTATACTGGTTGTCCTATTTTACACAGGGTTACTCACATAAAAACTTATACAAACTTACAAAAAATATTAACAAATACAGTTTTTTTCTTATCCACCCTATGTTTCATAGGATGATAACAATTTTCTCGACTCGAAAAGTTCTCACATTCCTTATGCATGCCACAGACCTTCCGACCGTTGGTACAACACGTTCGCTTATCAAGTTGTGTGTTTTGGACACAAACTATACAACAACATGTGCAACATTAGCGCACAACTTCATTTCACAAAAAAAAATTTTGAGTAAACATGACATCGGGTACTACTGCTTATATTGTAGTCGATAATTTTTTTCGTGCAAAACGAAGAAGAAGAATGTAAAAAAGTGCAGAAAAAATTTTGGTAAAAAAAAATTTGATTTGTATAAAAAGAAACATATTCTAACAACAAACTTTTAAAAACACTAAAAGAAAGTCATCCAAAAGACTAAAAATATTACATTTGCATAACATTTTAAACGCACATTTGAATTCGTGCGTGACGTTTCTTTATATGACACTACGAAAATATAAACAAAATTAAATAAAGTTCTACAACATACTCCTAAGCTTTACAACCTGTCTATACAACTTGCCAAAAAATCAAATCTTTTTAATCTTTCATACAACCGAGACACAACTTCATACAACGACCCCACACACTTTACAATCTCATACACAACCTGCTCATGTTGTACCAACGGTCGCAAGGTCTGTGGCTTGCTTTACAGAAACGAGGCACTGGAAATACACGTGCCTTGCGCCAGGGCTAGTGAAATCTTATTCACCTCAGAAGTGTTAAAAATTTACTTACACTAGTACTTTGCTACCTTTTGGCACAGGCCCTAACCTAAGATTTACACGTGCAAGTGCAAGTTCGAAAAACTCCCCTGCAGAAAGTTCGAATAGTGAAAATGTACTGAGTCGCTTTTGACTTTGTCACCAGTACTACTCTACAATTATTCCCCATACAATACTTTATGCTATAGACATTTAGCATGTGCTTGTCATTGAAAATCTACTAGTAACACTAAAACAATTGACTAGGTAGTGAATTCATAGTTCTTATGGGAACATATAGACATACCAACCAGACATTTACTGGTACATTTCTATAACTTAAGTTCATACAAATTTATGTATATTGACAAGTTGTTGCAAAATCCACCAGAAATACACCACATCTGTTTTCTCTATTTCTTTTATACTGACAAATAGAAGAGAAATTGTAGACAATGTAACTACTACTAGAATTTTAGTGTTGACATAGAGACACTTGGCCCCAGTCTGACTGCAGGGTCAATACACTCAAACTCTTTTACTAACACAACTACACTTTCGGCACTTGCAGTCTACTTCCAACTCAATTGTCAAGGAATTTTACAAGACAGTGACTTGTTTTACTTGCAGCAAGTAAATGGAAAGTTAGTTAACAGTGTTGCCCTATTAATACTTTAGTAGAAATTAAATGAATTTCAGTGTAATGTTATATGAGTTTTTACTAATTTGAAATACATTTACAAGCTAATTTAATATTTATTTTCTTAAATATTCATAAATCAAGCGGTTAAAGAATTTTTTAGACATAAATAACATTAAAATAACACGAATTAAGTTCAATACTATCTGGTTCCCCCAAAATTAAACTTTTTTATGTTATGGACAACTCTGCAATAAAAGACAAACATGCAAGTTGCAAGACAGTCGGGCATTTGTATAAAATTTTCGTTAATAATACGTACACAGAGCTTGCAATGAAGGTACTTGCATTTGTAAACGCAGGGTAAGAAAATAGATTTTTTAAAAAAATCAATTATTTTTTGCAGTCATACGTTTTAATTCCTTCCATTTCAGTATAGTTTTTCGTATTAAATTTGCTTTTGGCGTTATCAAAGTTCGTAACGACAACTTTTTGCAAGTTTGAAGGCAAGTACGTCAAACGTGGTACTGTTTAATTGACTCTTTAGTACCATATACATATGTACACTCAGAGAAAAAACAGTTTAAAATCAATAAAAACCATACTGAATTAATAAGAAACATTAACGAAAGTCTAGTCATGTTGAAATTTCTTATTTCAATATGGAAAAATATTAATTTATTTATTTTTAAAAATCTCAAAATAAATTTTCTGTTATATTGAAAATTGCACAATATCTCTGAAACTAGAGGGACTAGAAAAGTAGTAAAAATACATAAGAATTAGTTAAAATAGGGTAATATAAATCATATTCAAAAAAAATTTTAAGAACTAAACTAAAAACACACGATTTTTAACATCCTTACAATAACGGTAAGATGTCCTGATATACGAGTATTCTTGAATGTTAACATATCTAAATGCAAGACATTTTTGTGAAGATTAATAAGCCAGAAAGTGTTTTTAACTTTGGAGTAACATTCGTGAAGTTTGAATGGAATAATACAAAAAGTGTTGTAAATTATGCAAATGCTAAATGTCACAATATCTCTAAAACTAAAGCTGAAAGGAAAAATCTAATGACGCCATCGTGATGAGGAGATAAAAAAAAATAATGATTGGACATTTTTATTTAAACATTCAAATCCCTGTTGTGCAGCGTTATAATTAAAATAGTTGACTAAAAGAATAAATTTTGCTTTGAAATTATTTTTAATTAATAAATAATATGTTATAATAAAAACTCCACATGATTTAAAGCATGATACAATAATATAAAGGTAAGACCGTTTTCTCTTTTCGTCACCATATTAACCTTCTGACTTTTGTAACGATTATTTTTTACTCTCAAAATTAATGCTACCTTATTAATTTATGAAGTCCGATTTTTTTAATTAATTTTTTGACGTTCTTGTTTATTAAATTAAAAATAATGGAAAATATTTTAATTACATATTTCATAAATTTATAAAAAATAAACAGCTAAAAAATTACAGCAGCACCAACAACGGCAGCAAGCAAGATACAACAGCAAGGAAATTTCCAACTAAATCAAGGCGAAACTTTGTCTTTATACTCTCTGGTGTATTGCCTTACATCAACTGCGTCCAAGCTATACGCACTATGTGCAAAGTTTTACAAAAGACCTTTTACGTTTTCACACTGACGAGAGTATAACATCCAACAGGGGGCAAATCGCGGCAATCGTTATCGAACGTAATTACAAAATATTTCAATAGAATTTATATGGAAATATTTCGTTATTTGATAACGAGTGCCGCGATTTGCCTCCAGATCTTTGGCGACATCTTTGGTCTTTGCAAAGAAGCAATAACAAAGCTGTTTCTCTGAAATATATATATATTAGAGTATGTGTGTTTGGATGTAGCTGCCTTACATTATTCAGATGAAATTGTTAACGGGTTGTAGCACTCTTAAGGATACTATTAGAAGAAGAAGGAGAAGGAGAAGAAGGAGAAACGTGATAATTACATGTTCCTAGTCCAATCATAGGCCATGTCCTTAGCAAACAAAAAAGAAGAACAGTGTTTGTTGTAAATATCAGCAAAGCATTAACTCTTATTCAGCTACGTCCAAGCCATATGCACAATGTGCAAACTTTTATAAAGAGCTTTTTGTACTTTCACACCGAAGAGCACAACAGCCAACCAGATCTCGGCGACAACAATGCTTGCTGTTACTTTGCAAAGAAACAAGAACAAATTTAAGAGTTTTGAAAGGTGCTTACCTCAAATGCAAATGTCGCAGTATTTGTGTTGTGCTTGAGGTAAACCAGCAAAAAATTTGCACACGAAGTATATGCGAATGCGTATTATGTATATGTATGAAACAACCGTAAGTTCCGCTAATAAAACATCGATGTATCGCTTCTATTTACGGCGTTTCTTTATATCGATGTTTTTAAGAACGAAGTTGCATCCCAAGCCGTGAGGCTTTTTTGTTATCTATTGAATTAAATAATTAATCAAATGTTTGCTTTTGTGGGTCTTATTACACACAGATTTCGTTATTCTCATGTTCAATTAACATTAAAAAAAAATATGTATTTAACTACAATTTCTAAACTCCAATTACACATTTCAAAAAGCATTCCTAAATAAAAGTAGCCATTATATGTGTGTGGCAACGCTATCCTCTCTGTTAACAAAATAACAGTAATCAAATAATTGGGACAAAAGTTAGAATTAATTTTATACGTCAAATGTGGTTTTAACTTTATATTATTGTATCATGATTTAAAGTATCAATTTTTGTAAAATATTTTTATATATTTTCTTGAATGTAGCTTTGTTTTTTGTTATTTTTAAAATATTAATTTTACGTTTTTGCTTGTTACTTAAAACTTGTTTGCCACATCTTCCATAAACTGCAAAAACTAAATAATTATTGAAACCTTAAATTTAGCAATAGTTCGTTTGTGCTTGACTAGCAACTCACAAAAAAAAAAAAATTGCTTTCATGCAAGTCTCTATTATTTCATCTTCAAACTTTTTGCAAGGAAAATCAACTTAATTTTTAATTAAATTAAACAATTGTTTTGAATAAAAATTTTTCTTTATAAAAATCTGTACTCCATCAAAAATGCCCTTTGTTATACCTTTTGGTATAATTTTTCAAATAAAATTTACTACTTCACAAAATCTTGAAATATGTACTTAAGGGAAAGAAAAACAAAAAAAAAACCTTACTATCAAGCAGATATTCTAAAGGTTTTATCGTCCACCTACTCAAACAATAGATAAAACTGTTGTTCCTTTGTCTTCCAAGTGCATGCAGTCTTCCAAATTGAATTGCTCATTCAATTTTACTCTGATTCAGGCTAAATACGCACTCACACACACACAAGCACACACATACATGCACACGTACAGTACAGGTAAAGTAGAGCTGCAGCAGCACGACTATTTAAGTATTTCTTTATTGTAAATTATTTAATATTAATAAAATAAGGAAGAATAAAAAATAACAGCATAACGGTGTAAGCATTGCTTTAGTGAACCGTTTTATGGGCCGCAAATAGCATTTATCCATTCAACACAAACTCCATCCAGCTTTTGTAAAAAACTTACAACCTTCACATTCAGATTCACATATGGTAAGGTGGTGGGCGTAGCTGTACGGAGAGAGGGAGCCATAAAAAGGGTGCGTATTTTTAATACTTTACGGTTAAGCAGTGGCAGCAAGGAAAACGCATTATTTTATGAAAGCACGAAAGAATTTTCAATAGTACAAGTATTTGCTACCAAGCGGTGTTTGTTCAGTGGTTTTTGTTTTATTGAAAGAAAAAAAAACCTAAAATACAATGAAAAAAGCACAGCAGTATTTTGTTTCTTTATGTAGCACTTTTTTACGGTTTATTGTATTATTTATTTATTTTTTTAATACTCAGATTTCTTACATTTTCTTTTTATTTATTCAATGTGAAATGAAGTAAAAAATTTGCTGCCTATAGTTTATTACCGCGATTTGTCTTAAGCAGTTTTGGTAGCTTTTCCCCTTCACAATCATTGTATGTAATTGTTTCGGGTTTTTTATGTTTATTTGTTGCTTTAGCTGCTTTTGTCTCGTATGCTATTGTTGTAATTTGTATTATACTTGTGTAATTTTCTTATAATATAACACCAAATACGTAAGTTACACTCATGCTAATGTTACAGTGAAGTGAAAAAATTAATAATTCATAATAACAATTTATTTTTTATTATTAAATAAATTAGGCAGTGCAATTGGTGGCTAGTTGGTCCCACTATTTTACCTGGAAAAATAAGTGAAGAGAACTAATCTTGGTCAAGTTCCGGCCAATGAACGCAGTTTGTGTATTTACACGAAGCCATTCTTCGTATTTTTTGTCCCCTTAATAACTTTGTTCAGCCCCATCGTAAAATTCGAAAATTTAAACCATAATTAGAATTTATGTAACCTCATACGCGAAATTTAAAAGTTTTACAATAAAATCTTTCTGAAGATATGGAGATGCAAAAAGTGTATATTTTAAGACATACGAGTATTCACTGACTCACAATATTATGAAGCGCTAAAGCTAGAGTGCTCGAATGTGGCACACAAGTAGACCTAGACGAGTAGCCATCTAGAAAAATCTGAAATATAAAGCGTTTAACTCAAGTGATTGTTTCTAAATTTTGCTTATATGCTGCAATAATGCAGGGGTAGAAATTTGCATTGAAAAAAGTGGATGTTAACCGGCCCATAAAGTTTTAGCCTCCTATTTCACGTAGTTAGGCTTACAACATTTAAATATACTATTTATGTATTTATTATTATTCGTTTGCAACGAAACGTGACACAAATTTGAAATTTGATACACAAGTAACCAGATTGCCTAGAAATAATATGACGCCCTAAAGATAACAATTTTATATAATGCATAACATATTTCAGTGATGGGTATTGTGACAAAAAAAATTCGATCAAAGTTTTTATCTCACTACTTTTGATGGCCATAATTTGGAAAGAAACTTGGCTTTTTTCATATTCACATTTTTTCACATTTTTGTGAGAATTTATTGTACGTTTCTTTATTCGGCGTAGTATTGAATCAACTTGACAACCGGATAAACAAGTTTATCTAGGCAATGTCACAGTTTGACAAAGCTGCCAGATCATTCAGCAATGGAATGACCAGAAAATCCAACCTTTTCTTATAGGGAGATCGGGGCAGAGATACAGTTCTACACTATGTATCTCCTCTACATGATGATGACTCCTACAGAAATCGTAATGTGGTAGAGTTTTTCATTTCCCGTTTTTCGGGGAACGACTTTTCGGTTTCCCTGGAATTCCCGGGAATTTCCGTTCACTACAAAACAATACAAAATATTTTTTAATATAATTTATTTCAACAAAAACAAATTATAATTTGTCGGTTGGTTTCTGGTTTGATGTATGGAACATTTTTAAAAAGATTGAGTTATTGATTGACTATATATGAATAATGTGTCCTCTTTCCAAATTCCTTATCAGTTATGTTATAATGCATATCAATTCATATTCTACTCAAAGAAAAAGCAAAGTACAAAAATTTAATTATTGTGTTATGTTTCAAATGAATTGATATTTATTTTTTTTATATTAATAAAACTTCTTTTATTAAAAATATTCAAATTTCTTCCGTTCTTTTTCCTCTAAAAGTCATGTTATATAATTAAACTGATATCTTCAACGTTTTTTTTTTTACTTTTTATACTTAAATATATACAGTAATTTAACCTACTTGACCAAGTAGTGAGCAATATTGTTTTTATGATTGTTATATGCGTTGACAAAGATTTTTGTAATTTTTTCTTTAAGTCCTAATAAAAGTTTATCAACTTTAATTTTGAATAAAGATATATGTATCTGTTACTTTTAGTATTAAACAAAAAATTCTATCGTGTATTTTTATAAAAATAATGAACTAAACATTATTCATCGACTTTCTCGAAAACACATTTTTGTTCCATACATCAAACCAGAAACCAACCGACGAATGCATGAGATCGTTTATATAATAACGTTTTATAAACACATTAGTCAAAAAAATAACACAATTTCAGTTATTTATATAATATTAATGCATAAATACCAATATTACATGTAAATGCAAAGCCAAATGTATTGATATAAAGCAAAAACAAAAAATTATATTACTAAAAAACATTATAAAATATTTCTTTGAAAATAGGAATTTCGTACAGAATAAGCAATAATAGAATCGTTTTTTTTTACTCAAGAGAATTTGCAATTATTTTGTAATTTTTCTTTTATTTCCTTGCACATTTTTGTTTTTTTTTTTATTTTCGCGTTCCACTTTTGGCAAATAAAGGCCTCCTAGTCTCGGAGCACATTTGTACCAGATGTAAACTCGGCCTTAGTTGTTGTAAAGATCTGCCTATTGTGCTAGTGACATCACCTTATTATTGCACCATCGCATTCATAAAGTAAATAACGACATTCATCAAGGAATGTGTACATACAAACTAAAGTTGGCACAATAAAATCAAAAAATCCCGGGAATTCCCGCACAAATTTCCCGGCATTTTTTTCCCGACAAATGTGCGGGATCCCGGGAAATCCCGTATCAAAAACATTATAATGTGGTAAATTCTATTTACTAGCATGCCCAATGCTCAACAATTACTCATATTTGCCACTGTTTCCTTTCCAGAATTGCTGGTCTGCTGTAATAGTACTGGGGCCAAATTGCCTCTGTACCGAGCAGGTGGTTTCATTCGACGATCTGTCCAATCCCAAAAAAAAACCTACTGAATTTAAATCTAATAACCTTTTAAAGGTACGCTAATCATTTAATCCTTGCCACGAATATGAATGAGATCCAGCCCACGCGGAGTTTGATTCCCAAAGAATTTTGAGAAACGCCATAAAACAAACATAATACGATTATACTCGGACATATCGCACATGTTCCTCTAATAGGGTTCAATTCAATATTTACAAATTTCCATTTGCATTTGTATTTGCATTTGAATAAAATCTAATACTCATGAAATTTCGTGCAAAATTTAGTAGAATTCCCTAACAAAACAAAATCTACTTCGTCTCTAGGTTTTGAGCAAATATAGTGCCAAAACCTAACAGAATTTAGTGATGCAATTATGTACAAAAAATAAGCCTCTATACTCCAAAGGGTACGTTAATTTTTGTTACATTACAATTCTTTCATTGTAGTTTAAGAAAATTTTCAGTTAATGGTTTTGGGTTTGAATAAGAAAAATTGATAAATATCAAAAGAAGTTGGTGTAAACGGTATTGATTTTGATAAGGAGTTCAATTGAATTTTACAAGATTCGATGCAGTTGTAATTGTCCTATTACAGGCAAAAAAAAATTTTTTAGTATGCTCTTATATCACAAAAAAGGAAAAAGTTTATTTTATCAAAAGAGTAGAAAACTCGATATAAGTTTCTTACAAATAGGGTAAAGAAGTTAACAATGTAATATTTTTAAAAAGATTTTCATCTGATATGAGTCCAATTACGAATGTTTACAAACTGATTTTTTTAGTTAAGTATTCAGTTTTCTTAAGAAATAAAAATTCTTGAAAAAGAAAAAAAATTTAGCATACCAGTCCATGAGAGTTTTCTTAATTACGTAAAAGCAAAGCTACTACATTTTCACTTAAACACCTTGTCTTCTTTTTTTATAGAATAAAAATCTGGCACTTACTCATATGTACCTATACATGTTTGCATTTAAGAGCATTCTAAAGAAATTTATGCAAATATATGAAAATATCTAATTCCATGGGGGAAAATTTTAAAATAATTTATATTCGCTTCGTCTTGCACTGTAAATACTTTATTTCTTATTAGTTTATTAGTGCACACTCTTAAAAAGGGAACGCACTCCTCATATTATAAAATATGAAAAAGTTTGCAAATACTCGTATGTAGTACTTTAGGGTAACATCAAGTATGTCTGTCTGTCTACCTGAACTTTTTTATATATTTCATTTAAGCTTTTGTTGTAAATAAATGTTGTAATTTTTATGCAATGTTTGTTGTATTCCATATGTAATTTTTCTTATTTCATTATTATTATTACCATTGTGCACACATATACACTCTCTCTCTCTCTCTCTCTCTCACTACTTCTCTCATGCTCATCTAACTCCTGCTGAAGTTCTTGTTTTGTATTTCCCGTTTTTTTAATGTTGCACACAAGCCGGCAATTTGTTTATTTATTTAAAAAAAAGATGTATTTATTTTTTTTTACTTTTTGTATGTTTGGTATTTTTTTTTAATGAAAATTCATAACATAAATAGAGTTGATTGTTACGCATTGTTAAGGAACATAAATGGAGCAAAAAGAAATCTTTACAATTTGTGCAAATTTGCGTGTTTGGAAAAATTTGGTAAAAAAAAGATCTTTTGTTAGCTTTAATTTTCATTGTATTTTATAGAAAGAGGAAACATTGTGCCAAATTATTCATTATGTTAAAGTTTTTTGTTAATAGTTTGTTGTTAGTTAATTTTTTTTCATACTAAATTCATATGCCAATTAAATTTACACAGAACATAAATTTAACGTTCAAGTAATCATATCAGCTTGATAAAAAAAAGTAAATGATTAAAACTGCACATTCAGAATACTGATATATATTGCATTAAAAAAAGAACATACAAAATCTGTGAAATTCATATTGATGTTTTCAAAATAAAAAAAAGTTGTTGGCTTTTAAACAAAAAAATATATTTCTTCAATTGAGAAAAGGCCAAAATTCAAATAAAAATTTAATTGTGTTAATTAATCCTTTTAATTAATAAAATGTTTGAACAAAAGCTTATTTGATATAATTAAACTTTTAATTGATTTCTTTTATTTTTAACCCCTGACTAAAAAAGGGCTGTTATAAGTTTGTAGTGTGTACTGTGTGTCTGTGTATCTGTGTATCTGTGTATCTGTGTATCTGTGTATCTGTGTGTCTGTCCGTGTCCACGTACAGGCCAAACAGCTGGACCGATTTTCATTTAGTGTTTTTCTGTTTGAAAGATGAATTGATCGAGAGGGTTCTTAGCTATGTTTGAAGAAAATCGTTTAGAAGATATAACATCTTTTCTGAAAAAAGTCGGGGTTTTTAAAATTTTTAATTTTTGTTATTAATTTCTAAATTAAAGTTATTAATTTTACTATGTAGTATTGAACAAATAATAAAGTAAAATTATATTCTAATTAACACACAATTTTCTGCACAATTACTTTCCTAAAGAACGTAAAACTCACTACAACATATTGAAAGCAGCATGACCTCGAAATTCCAATCGAAAAGATCGGAATTATGGCTTTAATCGAAAAGTTACAATATTATAAGCTCATTAGAAATAAAACTCACAACTGAGCTTAATTTTATTTATTTATAAAGGGTCCGCCATCTAACGTTTTTTTTTCAACTAGCGCTTATTTCGTGAATGGTAACACTTAGCTCATGTCTGATTTGACAGATAATTAGTTTAATCCTTCCGCTGAACGAGCCAACTGACCATCCAATGCGTTTTCGCTTCGCTAAGTGGGCCTGCAATCGACTTACAGAAGATGCCGATTTTGCCAAAAAAAAATAATCTTTTCAGATGAAGCACATTTTGATCTTGGCGGGTATGTAAACAGGCAAAATTGTCGCATTTTGGGCACAGAAAACCCGCACGCATACATTGAAAAGCCGAAAACGAGTCACTGTTTGGTGCGGATTTTGGTCCAGAGGCATAATTGGGCCATTTTTGTTTTTTCGAAAATGAGCAAGGAGTGGCCCTTACAGTCAATGGCGATCGTTATCGGGTCATGTTGAATGAATTTTTGTTTACAAAAATTGAAGAGAAGGATATTGGCAACATTTGGTTTCAACAGAACGGCGCTACGTGCCACACAGCTGAAGCTTCAGTAGTTTTTTTTAATAGCATTTTCAAAAAAAAAGTTCTCTGGCGGACCCTTTATTACTTTCAGCCAGCTATCTCCAAACATTGCATTTGGGGTAAAATGCTTTGAAAACTCTAAAAATTTGTTTTCGTTTCTTGGCAAGGTAAGCAGCAAGCATTGTTGTCGATTAGATCTAATTGGCTGTTGTGCTGTCGTCTGCGCAAAAGCACAAAGTTCTTTTGTAAAAGTTTAGTAAAAGCTCGCAAATTGTGCATATGACTTGGAGCTTTAAGCTAATCAATCGTTCACTAAGTAAGTCTGTAAAATTTAAAGCGTAAATCATCTCGAATATTAAATAAAAAAATCAGCACCTAAGTCCGGAAGCATTTTTAAGACTCATTTTTTGGTGAAATCGTAAGTGTTTGTTGCAACTATTTTGCTGAATCAAAAACTTGAGAGATAAAATTTTTATAGATTTACTTAAACAAAATAACTTGCACTAAGTTAAAAACAAATAACTTATAAAGATCGTAAGAAAAATAATTGCTTGCAGTCCTTACAATAATTAAAATAATTAAAGGTTGCACTAACGTTATTGCTTCATCTGATGTAATGCAATTGCATACCTTGCATTTCTCTCGTTCCATAACCCTTTATTGACTTCATCTAACATGCATTTTAAGAAGCTTTGGTGAAACCAACAACTTGCCACTATTTCAGGCAACACAAACATTAGAAGGTTATGGAAGGAATATATAGCTCCTGGACTAGATGAAAAATTTCAGCGTGTGCCACGCCTTATGGACAAGATTTGACCTAGAAAATTTGAAACTATTATTGAGTAGGAACAAGAATGTTCTACGGGTCGTTATAAGAGTATTATTTTAAGGAAGTAACACTCAGTCAGATGGTGAAGTATTAAATTAATTAAACTCTGGCTATTGTGTGTTTTTAATAATTTTTCTAGCATCGTGGTAGCGCCTCTGATGTCAAACTTGCGTATTAAAATTTAAGCTGTGTAGCCATTATATTAGCTCATTTTCACTTCGCCGACGATTTTTTTTAACAAAAAAAAAAAAAAAAAAGGATTGAACACTGGCTCTCTACAACCGTCATTTACTTTGAAGTCAATGCAATCACTACTTCACCCTATAGCACAATAAGAGCATTGGCTGGCCATTGCCCGATTAGAGCAAGTATCAGCAGGTGAGATTTTTGCAGGCTACGCGAAGATAAACTAGAGCCAAAAATACAGAAAAACGTTATTTTATCATTGCCTGAAGTTACAATACCCACAATTTAAGTGGCTTAGCAGCATATTCATGAGGAAATAAAGCATATCACGGAATATAGTTCCCAGGATATCAGAGGACTTGTCATGGCTATCAAATGGTTTAAAAACAGACAATGCATACCTTTATTATCATTCAGTTTGATAAGGGGCAACGCTATGAATGGATTCACAATAAACCTATAGGTCTCCAAGTAAAAGTAATTTCTTCTTAATCTAACTTATACGTATGTATGTATATATATATATATATATATATATTATACATATATATATATATTACATGTGTTTTTCCAAGGCTTTTTAGCTTAAAATAACATTTTCACACAAATTTACTTTATAATAACACAAAAAGTTCAATTAAGCTGAAAATTAATTGTGCAAATCAAGCTGCTTTACATAAATTAAAAATTATGTTCGTTTGGAAAATTATGTTTTGGTAAGAGTAAAAAAAAATTACTAAAATAAATTATTAAAAATTGTTCCAATTACTTTGCCAATGTAAGAAAAAATCATAAATATTTAACTACATTATATTAAATTAATTTAATTATAATGAACATATACATATTTAAAATAAATATATGAAAGAAAACATTAATCGTAATTGAATTAAATTAAAACTTTTTGCTTAAAGCTTATAAATATAATTGCCAGTTAATTTGGCAATATAATAAAATAATATTTGAAATGCAAAAAAAAAGAAACAAAGAAACAGAGATAAACATGTCTAAACAAGTCATTTTCATCGCCTTACCCTTATAATAAACTGATTAACACAATTACATCTGGGGTCAGGCTTCAATGAGTATCATTTGTCTTTTCTTTATTCCGGTTCTATATTTAATTTGTTTATTTTTTTCTTGCCATATTTCTCCGCTGCTTGGAGACCATAGAAAAAAAATTTAGCCAACCTTAGAAACCGCAACAAGTTTCATTTTCAGAACATGTTTTGTTTTTGGCATAAAAATAAGGGAAAAAAAGCTATAAATCATTTTTAGGTTGGCTGTTATTTCCTTTTCCTTGTCTACAATTTCTACAATGTTTTTAACTAAAAGAGTGGCTTGAAATGTTTATCAAACTGTGTGTATGCTGGATATTCACTTAAACATATCTTCAAAGTGACACATATTATCACTAAAACAGCTTAGTTTATTGAATATGGAAAGCAGTTTTTTTATTCAAAGAAAAAAATTGGTATATGTTTTGAATTTTTTTTTATAAGATCCATTTTTAAAACTACATCATGTTGATTACTGTCATTAAATATATAGAATAGTAACCGATACATAATTTTTTGACAGAAAATTCTGGACAAGTATGTTATTATTTGTGATTGCAACTAAAGCAAAAAACTTAATTATATACTTAAGATTACATGCAAATAATCAAAAAGAGTTAAGAGTGTAAAAAACAGTTCGAATACTTTTAAAGTCTCTTTTTGATATTTCATGCATAATTTTCAGTTTTATCAAAGTTTTTACACCAAAATCTCAAACCTGGCTGTAACATTAAATTTTTTTAACGCAATGTGTACAAAAGCGTAAAAAATTGCAGTTAAAAGCACTCCCTCAAATAGGGATTTGAGCGCAAGTGCATTTGTCATTGATTATATTAAATTGTTTTAGTATATATATATATATTATGTACTGGTACCTTACATAAGTATTTAATTAACAAAATATTCGATAAAAGCTTTAAGAGTCCATACAACAGTATGGGTATACATTTTAAGATTGATATAATGACAAAGATATACATATTATATAATGTTTTATAGATCTTCACGTCTCTTATTGGCATCATTTTGAATAAATTTGAGGCAACGAAAATGCGGCCTTTTTTCCATCTTAGAACCGTTGGAATCAATATATAATTTATATATAAATATAATAAGATGATGGCAAAAAACAAACCATGTAAAAATTCAATTTCATGGTAAAAATTTTACTTTAAACATCTCAAAAAGTATTGGAGGGATAATTAAAAAAATTATACCATAAAAAGTATTTAAAAATTAAAAATAAAATATATTTTTTAAGCTGTCAAGGGTCTTTTAGTTTTTTTGTTACAGAAACAAACTACAAAAGGGATCGTTCAATTTTTATGCCACGCTAAAAAATTTGATTTTTTGTAAAAAAAATTTATTCTCCGACCAAAGCTGAAGGTAGCGTAAACTTGCAAACATTTATATAATTTAATCGACAGTATTTGCTAAGACCCAATTTTTTACAAATAATCAAAATTTTTTATTAAATATTTGATAATTTTTTTGAAATTAAAACAAAAATATGTAAAAATACTTTGTTAGTAAAACATTAATATTTTACTAATATCTTTCAAAAATCAAAATTGAAAAATTGTTAATTGCCAAAAAATTTTAAGATACTAAGAAAAAAATTTTGCGCATCAATATGCATAAATTCGGCTTTTAAAAACAATAAAATAAAAAACATGTTAAATAGCTGATGTTACCAACAATCTCTGCCCAGTTGGATAGACATGGATACTGATGAAATGTGTGGCTTTACAGATAAATGCCGGCATTTTAGTATAGTTAAATTTTTCTTCTTTTCTTTAGAAAACCAAACAAAAAAAGTTGTTTGCAAGTCAAATCACTTTAAAATTACAAATGAACAAAATGTATTACTCACATGCTTTTCTTTTAATGTTTATTGCTTTATTAAAAAAATAATTTAGATCGGTTGATAGTTACTAAAGTTACAATATCTGCAATAACACCCGCAGTTTCCAACGTTGGCACTTTTTGGAGCTGCTTTACCTTGCAGCAGGTAGCTTTAAAATATAACATCGCAAAAAAAACAATTTTTCTATTGAAAACAGGTGGTATTGATTCAAATCTGTTAAGTAGTTTAAAAACTTACAACTTCTTACAATTTTTTTTTCAAATTCACGCCAATGTGCAACGAGTAAATAAACACATTTTATGCGTATACTTAATTATAATATAAATAAAATATAAAAATTAAGTATACGCATTAATAAAGACTTTTGTTGAAGCAAAAATTATTGTGCTTGAGTTTTATTTGTTAGGATTTTTACATAAAAGTAAAGCGGCCCAACCACTTACCACTTACATGTAATTGTGCAATTTTTCGTATTGTACAATAATATCGCCAATGTATAGGTCATATTCAAAAGTGGCACAATATATTGGCAAATATCAAAAGTCTTTTGATTTTTATTGTAGAACTAAGATAATTGTGCAATGTGGTGGCAATATTGTTCAATGTTGTTTACTTTTTCACTGTTAGGAAAATTGGGTAATATTTTTTTTTTAATATTATGCCAATTATTGCATTATATATATACTATATACATATATAGTATATATATATGACATATATGTCAAAACGAAAATAATATGTAGCAAAACATATGCAATAATATTGTATAATGGATAGGCCACTTAAGACATTTTTTTTGGAGAATCTTAGCTATTAATAAACATAAATTTTTCGTACGAATATGAACTGAAACATTTTTAATATTTAATTAAAATAATTAGTTTAACTTTTTTGCGTTAATGTTATTGGATCGATCATTTTAAATTAAGTCTTTGGAAGAGCTGTTTTCGATGGAAATCATGACTTTAATCCCTGCATCAATAAACTATTTATGCAATAGGCTAATGGAAAATTTTAACAGAACAACATTTCATTAAAATTTTAGGCATGCCACATTAAACATTTAAACATTACTTGAATCGACTATTACACATCGAGCATGTTGCCGAATTTTTATCTTGGCCTAAAAGATTTGGTTGTGTAATATGGCAAAAAGGCATGTCGTTGAGCATCGTTACGAATTTTAATTTTTTTTTTATAATTTTGTTTCGGCTTTTAGACACACTTTTGTAATATATTTTTCATATAACACACATACAAATCTGCGTTTAACAGAAAAAAATAAATAAATAAATAAGCAAAAAAAAAATGGCCAGGGGCGAGCTGAAACTTTTAACAGAATTTATTTGATTGTGCGTCCTTCTTCGGTTAATATGTTTAATTCAGGATGCAATAAAAGTCTTTAAGCCTATTCTAATGATTTTTACTATCTTGTGTAATTTTTTCGATTCAAAACTTCAAAAAGCTTAAATTTGTATTTGCAGTACGTATGGCAGCTTATCATTCACTTTAATATTTACCAAACATAAGCTTATTGTTTACTTTTGGGTTAAATTTTAGTTTATCTGTTCAATAATATCCTTGATCAAAATGTGGCACTCGAAACTTTTGTGATATGAATGGTTATAAGTGCACGACAAATACTAAAGTAATTAAAGTTTTTATTAAGCTTTACTTGTTTATTTAATTCCTGCAATTTTTCTATAAAAAAACTTCTGCCAGACAGTAGAGGTGCTGCAACTTTGTATTATTAAAAAAAAACATGCAAAAAGCAAAGTTGTAGAATAATGGATGCTCTATCTCTACCATCACCATCTATCTTCTGTATCACTATGCCTTGCCTAAATAAAGAAACACCTAGTAATAGTAGTAGGCATTCATTGCCTGAGTGTGATTCTTTTTATTTAAAACAAAAAAAGCTTTCAAGTTAAAAAGTTTATTTTTAAATTGTGTAATTAATTAAATACCTAAGCTTATTAATTAACATAAATTTTTTTTCACATTCTACACACATTTCATTTGCAGACAATTTAGAACTATAATAAAAAATATCCTCTTATTTCACTTTCACAATGACTTAAAAAAAAGTTTACAACAAAGCCCCATAAAAATAAGATGGAGGAAAAATGCAAGCAAAAAAAAAATATTTACAAAACCACCAAAGAAAGATATCATTTGTAATCCTCAGGCGGCAACAAATTAAAAACACATTTATATTGGTTAAAATAAACATTTCCTCCAAGGTATAAAACAAACAAACAAACGAACAGGAAAAAAATCAGGAAAGAACTGTATTAATCATCAGCAAAAAGTTTGTTGAAACAACAAATAAAAATGGAAAAAAATTAAATAAATGGCACGAGTACAGCTAGGCCGAATCTTAAACACACTTTTATTTATCGTCAAGAAATTTAGTTTTAAGTTTCTTGAAGTAAACACGATTTCAAAATTGGTGTTGAATGAGATTGTTATGAGCTTTCTGAGGAGTGTGTATATACCCACATAATTTCTGTATATATGTAGACCATAATATTTTTGAATTATTAAAACTAAAAATAAATGCTTAGAACCCCTGTTTATTCCAGTTTAGTTGATGAAAATTGTCTTGAAGCAATTTTTTAAACTACATTTAATGCCTGCAATTTCATTTACACGAAGAAATTTTCAAATCTATCTAACATATCAAAGGCTAACGTAATGGTTAAAATAACCAACAAGGCTCTATTTAACTTAGTTACCTTTGTCTATTATAATCTTAAACTCATAAATAAATATTTTTTAACTTACAAACAAAATGACAAACTTACTAATATACTTTTGCCGTTAGTGTAGGTTGTAAACGTATAAATCGACACTACAACTTCTTTCAGTGTGAATGTATTTGTGTTGAAATTATATCAGCACTGAGGAAAAAAAATAAACACAGTTAGATGCTGAGAGGGAGAGAGAGAGAGAAATATATTTTTATTCTATTACTTACATATATAAAAAACATCCAAGCCAAACAAAACTGCTGAAAGAAAATAAGCAAAAATATGGAGCAAGCAACAACTACAAAAACTCATAAATTATAATCTTCTCAAATAGATAAGTGCAGAAATTATGTTAAATTACAATTAATAATACTCATACGCCACATGTGTTTTTGTATGAAAAAAAAATGAACGCGCACAATATTAATCATACGCCGTGAGGGCAAAATCATCAAGTAGTCGTATCCAATACAATAAATTGGAGTGAAGAAATTTATCATAGGAATTGATGAACATATGTATGTATGTAGGTGAGAATTTTTTTGCAAATGGGAGCCATTGACAAGAGAAAGTTGTTAAGAGGGCCTTTTTAATATTTATATTTATTATTGTATTTGTAATTGAAAATATTTAATACATCACGAGCGTTTTTTTTAATTTTCTTGTATATTCTTACATTGAAATTATAACTGAGAACGTTTACGCTAATCGCTATATGTAATAATGTCCTTAATTCGAATATAACTTCCATTTTAGCCTTGAGGAAACGTTTTACCATTGGTATATTACTTATTCTCTCCATTGTTTTCTCAAATTTACATAAACTCTTGAACATATGAACATATCAGCGAAGAACTGATGTAACCCCTTACTATTTAATTATTTTAGTGCTTCATTACATTTCCATATTATGATTTGTGCAAAACCGATTCTTCAACTCCATCTTCTTTTGATTACTAAATGGTGGCGTACTCTTATTTTTTATATTAGTAAAGTAAAGAATATCTTCATCACCAGAACCGTTAGAAAAAAAAGTGCGCTGATGGCCTCATATATATTATATAAATCAAAAATAAATATCCTATAATTTGCACAGTGTGTCTGGTGCCAAATTTATATTTTTAAATACGATTATTTCAAAAAGCAATAAACTGCGATGTCGCAGTGGTCGAGTGAGCATCGCGCGTTCGCTGTGGAGACATTTCTTAAGAGTAATGATTCTTACGTAATTGCTCTTCGACAAAGTGCGGTATTCGGCAAATACGTGAGGGACCGAGCGTTAGAGCTGCAAAACTATCGAAAGTGTCTCCATTCGATAGTTTCGATAGTATTTTTTGATGCCATCGATATTTTTTGATTCTTAGAAATACCCCTTTTGCACATGGAAAGTTTACTTTGCAAAGTCTTAATTCAGCTGTGTGAAAGACAGAGTGATAAATACTATATCTATCTGTCTTTCTCCCTGCTGAATTAAGGCTTTGCATAGTTCCAATGTTTTTAATACACATATTCAACAAACATATATACACAGTTCTATAAAAAATATAAATGAAAAAGCAAACAGATAGATAGATGGATCAATAAAAAATAAATTAAAATGGAATAAAAAAAAAATTTTTTCATCATTACTTAAACTATTGCAGTTAGCTAAAAAGTATTCGTTTACCAGAAGGAGAAGCAAACTTTTATTTAAAAGTAAAGAGCGTACACAGTCCAGTTGTCGTCAAATTTAGGCGCCGTCAAATTTCTTCATGTATCAAAGCCGTTGGTACATAATAATTGTATTTTTATGCAATTTGCATCTAGTAGATAAAAACTGACATCTTATGCTGAAACAAATCAAAACTAATTAATTTGTTTTCACATTTATATATGTAATGATAACCATTACCAAGCCAGGCGGCGAAATTTTAATGTTGCATTTTTTATTACACAGTCGCCATCATTCCGTTTTTATTGACTTTGATTTTTTCTCTTTTAGTAGAGTGTTTTTGTCGATAGTATCGCTATAGAAAAAAATATCGATAGTCCACTTAAAATAAAACTATCGATACTATCGATAGTACCATCGATAGTTTTGCAGCTCTACCGAGCGTAAACTTAATTCGTTCGTGGGTGCAGAGATTTCGCGCAACTGCTTCGGATATGAATGCCCCACGGTCAGGGCCCAACCGATCTTCAAGAACTCCCGGAAACGCTTAACTGGTTGCAAGCAGTTTCAATACGGAAAAGAACAGCCTCACTGGAACTTCCAAGAAATGAAATTTTAAAACAGGATCTGAAGTTCCACCCTTTTAATATTCAAACCATCCAAATACTGAAAGAAATTGACTTTGATTTACGCAAAAATTTTGTGAAACGATGTTGGAGCATTTTCGCACTGTAGATCTTATTTTTTGGAGTGACGGTGCTCATTTTTACATAAACGGCCACGGCAACAAGCAAAAGTACCGTTAATTGGACCATTTTTATTTTGAAAATTATCGAGGCTAGGCAACGAATGTCAACGATGAAAATTATTGACGCATGATTACGGAACTATTTTTGCCAAACCTGCTAGTTCATCTATCGTACTCTTCACACACGACTGCACACACAGAGCTTCGATGAATTCGCTTTGGGAAAATTTCCCCCAAAAGCTGATCAGTCACTTTGAGGACATTGCTTGGCCACCGAGGTCACTCTATCTAATCCCATGGATTTTTTTTATGGCGCTAAAAATAGGGTTTGTAATGACAATTCCAAATCTCTTGTGGCTTTAAAGGAAAATATTCGTCGAGAAATCAGCTCAATTAAACCAAGTTTACTGCAACTGAACGAAGTGGCTCAGAACACGAGGCTCCATTTTAAACAGTGTGTTCAACTCAACGAAAGACATCCGGTTAGCATACTATTTCAAAAATAAAATCCGCATTTCCATTAATAAATTTTTGTGTCAATTTTTACGTTTTTTATATAAGTTTGAAAATATAAATCTGCTACCACACATCCTATATAATAATAAATATATAAATTGATGCCATAACTTTGTTCGGTCTATTAATAAATTATTGATGCAACTATTTCAGATCTAAGAGATTAAATAAACAAGCCTACTGAGAGGCTAAAAGGCTACACACAGTCCTAACAATTGTTTTTAATTATTTTTTTATCATTTCAAAGGGATGTAAGGAATTATTTTAGACGTTAAATTTCTCGATAGCTCTGCACTGGTACGCTTATCTTCCTTCAGTTCATATCCTGCGACCTTATATCTTGCAATCGTAAAGTCAATATTCCGATGTTTTGGATGAGGATTCTGTGTTCTAAATTCAGTGTATAAATTGAGTAAACTGTTTTTGCACGAACCTAGTAGATTGTTACTATTATGTAATATACATCGATAGTTTCTCCTGCAGAAGTAAAAATTACTTTCAATAACCGAATATTCATTCAACACTAGGAGTAGTTCTTCTCAACAAATATTTGCTAATCCTAACGCCCCAAAAACAAATATAAACTGAAACTAGATATAGACTTAGAACACCTTGAGCTATATAATTTAGCGTTAAATGTAATGTGCAGTGATCTTTACTTGGTTTATTTAGACCTGACAAATAACACTAAAAGTAATTGTAAATATCGCCAAAAGCACTAGAAGAATGGAACAACATTTGGATTATAAAGACTGGTTAATCAGCCTTCATCATTAATCTAACTAGACTCAGGGAAAAGATGTACCTTAAAAATAAGAAGGCGTCACATTAATTCAATAATTTTCAATACTTAAAAATAAATTAAATTAATGACTTAATACTGTAAATAAATAATTATTAATTCAATATGGATTTTATTGATTTTAAGCTGTTTTTTTCTGCGTGTATGTTTAGCAAACTGTGCTGAAATCAATTTATACATATTATATCCTTAAATACATAATTCAGGATCCTTATTGTTTTCATTCCTCTTATTTGAGATTCTCGGAAAAAATTTTCGGAATGAAAGCTTAAGTTTACCATTTCGAACTCATCCAAAATTTACACTAACATATCTAAAAACACGTCTTAGATACAGGATAACTACTTCAGCAGTTTTATCTCCTACAAGCGAAAATAAAAATCCCTTCTCATCAACCAGAAAATTAACCTTGAATTACTAATTTTTGAAGATGAAATCTTAGTGTTCTGTCCTGATTAAAATTAATCGAGGATATAACTAAAGACATATTGTGACCCAGATAAGAGAGTTATACTGTTGTCTCGGCCAGAAAATATCGGTTATTGATCCTGTGGCTTTCAAGTAAAATATTTATTTGCCATCTCAGTATAACCAAATAAAGTGAAAGCAATTTAAAAGTGATTTTGGTTTTGGAATTCTAAATTTCCTTGTCTTATTGATGTTAAACCAAGGAGGGAGCTTAGGAAACAAGCTTGGCTGGCATTCCAAGACGTGTGTAGGAATTTTCGAGTAGCAACAAAAATAATCGTTCACATCGATGATTTTTTGTCAGCGTGCAGGGCAATAGAGCTCTCCGGAATATAATGATTGATGAAGGGAAACGCAGATCATATTACAAACCAAGGCGTCATTTTTCAAACCGACTCGCACTTATTCTTTTAATCCTTTCTTTAGGTCGGTTCAGAATATTTATTTACATTTTAATAAAAATACACAGAGATTGACACAAAGAAGTCATACCCCTGAGCTATTAGCTATTTATTTTTGCATTAAAATAATTTCTTGCAACTGTTGTGTGCAAAACATTAACCTTTAATTCATTTTAATGCCCTTTCACATAAAAATGTGATTAAAGTCTTTAAGATATTTAATAAATAATAAAATAAATCATATTGCTGCAACAATTTTCCTGTATTCACCCACTAAATCATGCGATTACATAGAAAAAGCGAGTGACAACATAAGTTGCTAATGTTATCTGCTTGAGGTTTGGCTGCATGTGAAACAGATGAATTCAACAAATAAACCCAAGTAATAAAATAAAAATATTCCCTTTTTATGCTCTAAATTGACATAGAAAACGACTACAGCAAAAAAAAAATATGCACAAAGTAAACTGATCACTTTTTGATGGTGCAAAAAACAAAACTTACTCATTCTCATTTGAATATAACCACAACATTTGTCATTTACAAATACAGATTGTAATTTTTTTCTCTAGTACGTTAAGGATACGTATGATAGAATGCTTATACTGCGAGCATATGTATTTTATATTACACGCCCTGCTCTACACTTAAAACCACATCAATGTACTGAAGCTTTTGTAACACCACACTGCCACCTTTGCCACATTTATTTATAAAGAATGCAAAAATAATGATGTCACATCGTATGACAAAACAAGACGTAAATTATTTTCACTCCTAGTGCTCGCACTTGCATCCGAAATGAACCAAAAAAAATTGCAAAATACAACAACGAGAAATCAACAACATCATCGTACTTTGTTTCTGTTTTAATGAAAAATAAAATAAAAAAAAAGAGAAATATGAAAATGCTACCACATTTAATGGGTTTAAATAACGTTAATATTTACTCATGAAATTATACGTGTATTTATGTGTGTGTGTAACTGAGTGTTTGTGTGTGTGAGTACGGTTGTTTTCAATTGCGTATATGTATGTATGTAAGAAGTATGAACATAAATTTATTGTCACTCGTGCATGTTTGTGTGTAATTGTGCATTCACCCTCATGCTTGCTTCTTGTTTTGCTGGATCATGCATTAATGTCATCATGTTTGTTTGTTTTTATAGGTTTTTATTTTTATTTGAGACACATTGTGTGACCTGACATTTACGCACTAGCATTTTGACGTTGTGTGTGTGGTGTGTATTTGCGGCTGAATACCAACTGTCATAAAGCTAAAAAAATAATGGCCTTAAAATTATAAAGCAATTGCTATGAATTGCGAACAAACAATTTTAGGCAACATTATGATTTGGGGAATTATAATCGTGTTCACAAAGTATTTTTATTTCTAATGTAAGAGATGGAATCGTGGTGGTTGCACATCAGCTTATTAATATATCTGTTGGAGTCTCGAAAGGAAGTAGACACATACATATACGAATGCAAATATGTTCACTTAGTTTCCAGCATCAATAAAAGTAGTCCGATGGGAATGGAATGGAAGTCAAGTATCAGCTATGTCCTTGTGAATGCTTTCCTTATGGAAAATTTATGATGAGTGCCGCTGCACTATAAGAAATTTTAGCCAATTTCAATCAAACTTTATCACTAAGCCTCAGTTCTTCTCACGCGTGACAATCTTTGAATAATATTAATATGTAATATACTTTGGCATTATTTTCCTTTTTTTTAATTGTTGAATGTTTAATTTTGTTATGAAAACTTTTGCTACACATAAATCATTATTTAAAATCACATGTAAAACCCTTTCACATTGCTGAGGACACCAAACTGTATTGACATACATATCGGACTTGATCAACAAAAGGGTATTAACTCAAAATTTTAAAATTTTCAGTAGAGACGAAAAACTGTTTGTGGTTACATCCATATGTATCATGGTAAGCAAATTCCATTTGCAAATATATTTACATTGTTTTAATTTAAAACCTTGCAATTATTGGGAAAGAATATCTATGTTTCGAAAAGAGTCACAAATCAGAAAAAATTTGAGCAATTTTATCACAAAAACAGTTCCATTTCGAATAAAATTATAAAGTAAAACAAATTTTATCAACAAAAGAGTGGTCAAAATACGTTGAAATTTTTACAGTAGATAGATATTGATGTTGTTAGTTTACTTCTTGCAGAAAATGAAAATTAAAAAATTTTGACTTAATACCCTCTTGTTGCTAGAGTGCGATATGTGTTCAGTAAGGTTTGGCAAGTCATCATGAATCGTTTAACGTCAGAATAATGCTTTTAAGTTGTGGAAATTTACTTAAAACTAAATTAAATTGGTACGCAAAGCTCATAAAGTACTTCGTCCGTGTTACAGTCAACATAAACGGCCAAATGAACAAGCAATTCGTGCGGTTATTAATCGTTTTTTTTACTAATTTAATTAACTTTTATCGATTCAAAACCATCAGCAAATCAAAGAAGTGTGCATGCCGAAGAGAATATTGCTGTTGTAGCTCAATGCAAATACCCATATCACATATCGCCTCCTTCGTCAATATTTTTTTTCATAGGACGACAACTACCCAGTCGAATAGGCCAAACATAGACTTCGAACGGCTGGCCCATACATGACAGTTATATTTCATTTTTGGATGGATAAATGTGGGTTGTATTTATAAATAGTAATTAGATCAGATGGAGTGAAGTATTTCTTAAGCCGTTTTAAAAAGCTAGGCGCCTTAATGCTTATATCACACATACAGATGAGCCAGGATTTTTAATCGTGAGTCTATAAGTATTATTAGGTCTTGCGAGCGTTAAAATGAATCCTTTTTGTATAATTTCATTCAAGGATTGCTATTAAATCATAATTTAAAGTATCATTCGTATTTTTCCTCTTGGCCTCAACCTTTCGGCAGGTTTGGTCTATTGCTAAATGAGAATGAAGGAAAAATGCTGCTGAGGACAGCGAAAGATAGGATTGGAAGATTGACATTGAAGGTTATTTAACTAAATATAAGGAATAGAGCAGGAGAGATTTGTAGAAACCAGTTGAGAGGCGATGTACTTTTATGGAAATGAGTTTGTTAGAATTAAACAAAAAACATAATGGGCCTTATCGTGGTTGCCGCATTTCGACTTCGACTATGACGGTTTCGTCCTAAATTAAAAAAAAAAAAAAAAAAAAATTGCGGTGTACTTCAGTTTATTAAAACAACCGACATAGCCGAACATAAAGTACTACAATCACGACGAAAAGTTAGAATAAATAGTTAAGCACTCTGGAGTCCACTTTTTAATTTTTTTTATAATAGCTCCAATTGACAGCAATTAGTCCCTGGCTTTTTTAACGAATCTCAAAATTTTCAACAATCGAGAAAATTGTTATCATTCTATGAATCAAAGTTCAAATAAGGTACGTACACAAATAATTAACTTTTTATATGAATCATCTTACAAGAAATAAACAATTATTGTTTAAATTTTTCAATGCGACGACTTCACACAAATTTTACTAACGTTACATCATAAATTAAGATTTACGAAAACCTCTTCGTAATGGTTGCTTTGCTCTCAACTTTTTTATTTAAAAACATACATATCGAGAGCATTTATTCAAAACACGTCAACGCAAATTTGGTAAAATGAGTTTCCGATCGCAAATAGCTCCCTTTTGCAATATTTATCTGTAGTATAAATTTCGAATCAAAAAAATGATTTTCCCCTTTTTATATCAATTTTTCTTATTCTGCTATCTCAAAGTATAATTTTTTTGATGAAAATAAATAACTAACTATATAAATCTACCTCAGATATTCTTCCATTTGGCATGCTAAATACGAATCTGGTAAGAATTTTGATATCTTATGGCTAGTTTTTGAGATATGGTCACTTTAACTATATTAGTACTGAGGGGTTCCGATAAAAAAATTGGTAATATATGTATAACTTTTAAACTGTTAATCGAATAGAAACATTCTGTTTAGACAGATTATATTCAATGACATTAGCTTTTGAAATTGATAACTTGGAGTGACCCTGTTACACTAGAGAGTGAGTTAGAGAGTGCTGATGGCCAGCATCTCGAGATGGAAGAGGCTTTCAGTCAAAGTTAAGTTATTTTTTTTATGGTAGTTTACATTTTTTCTTGTAGCTTTTCAATTCTTACATCTAATATTGAGTAAAAGATTTCATGAATTGATTAAAAAATAAATATATTCAAAAAAATCAAATATTTTTTCTGACAAAATATGCTAACTCTAAAAAAATATTTGTTTTTTGAGAGAATAAAATACGCTATCTCATAAAAATATGCAAACCAGTTCAAAATAAAATATTTTTTGCAGACCTATAAATTACTAAGCATATTTAAATGATATTATGGAAGAAACATCATCTATTTTTACAATAATGAGCGAATTAACTAGTTTTTTTTTTGAAAAGTTAGCTTTTTTGAGTTGACGTATTTTGAATATAGGCTCTCTATATACACTTCTATAAGCTTTTATTTCATATTTTATTTTATAACATTAAAAAAAAAATATGATTCCTAGGAGATATACAGTAGGCCCTTCCTATTGCAACCGATAATTACCGCAACTGCTATACTGTAGTAGCACTACAAATTACAAGTTTGCTAATAAAGTGTGTATGAGAGAACTGTATGAATTGATTCACTTAAGCTCTCCACTCACTTTTACAATGCTTTTGTTTTATTCTTTAACATCAATATGTACTAATGATATTGCTAGAAAAGTTACCTCTCTAACAATTGACTGTCATTAACTCACTCTCTTTTTTGGCAGTGCGGTTAGTAAAAATAAATAACAAAATTCTTACTGTTATTTGATTGTTTTGTATAGTAATCAAATAACTATCAAAAGCACCTTGACTAGATGAAGTCTTAAGTTAATAAAGCATTGCGTACTAATTAATACTTGTAGTTTTTCACGTATTAAAATAATTTATAAAGTAAAATGAGACCAGCTATTTTATTCTATAATATTACTTAGAACTATATTTTTCACAAGAGGTTTTAAGAAGTTTTCAAAACAGTCATACTGATTCATTGCTTCAGTGAATCATATGAATGAATATAAACTGCAAGCAGTGGTATGCATTTATTAACAACATTCTCATTGACATGAATCAAGCATTATCATCTTTCATTTGTTTAATGTTAAGTGCTAGCTCAATATTCATTTTAGAAAATGGAAAACTATGCCGTTTGATTCGTGATCATGCAGAAATCTGGTGTGTACATAAAAACAAAAACATGAGTTAGAGTATCATTTGGCATAACAAATTATCAAGTCTTAAATCAATGGGCATTGCCTATTGCAATATCCTACGATATTTTATTTAATTTATTACGCATTGAATATGGCATTCTTAAAATAAAAGCAAAATAGGAAAGCTTTCAGTAAATCGTAATACGATGAATCAAAACAATTCACGCATTGCATTAGCGCTGAACTGAATATTTATATAAAACTAAGATTTGCATCAACCAACAAAACACACAGTGAACCAAACACAAGAACGCTGACGATGAGGGTGTGGCGGCCCTCGAAAAAAGCATATTAACCCACTCTGCTAGTGTTTGCCGGAATATCTACAATTAACTGTAATTTGGCTTTCCAAAAATATCGCAAAAGCAAGCAAACAAAAAATTAAAGTTCAAACAAAAATAATTAAAAAATAACTTAGGGCCATTATTACAACTTGAGTTAGTTAAAAGTAGGAATTTATCGGATGTATATAAACTTTACCATTTGCAAAATTTTACTTTAAACTAAAGTGAGCGATAAATTACAAGCAATTTTATCCTACCTGGTAAGTTAAATCCAATTTGCAATAATGGAAAGCTTTTTATACGTCCGATAAAATCCTACTTTTAACTAACTAAGTTGTAATAATGGCCCTTTAACTGATAATAATTTTTTCTGAATGCTTATGCTTAATGTGTATATAATTTATTCATAAATAAAATAAAACTATGACCATTATTTTAACAAGACATAAAAATATATGTGCAATAACCTCAATACCAAATTGTTGCGTAACCCGAGAGCCTACTGTGTATGATATTTTTCTTTTTCTTCAAAATTATAATTTCTTATTAAAAAATATTTTCTTTTATTGTGAAAAAAAACTGATGTTGCAGCTTCCTTGCCACGCATTTGTTCCATTTTTCTTTTTTATTTGTTGTATGAAAAGTAGTTTATTTTAAGCTTTAAAATTTCTGATTAATAGTTGTCGACAATGTGCAAATGCATTATTGGCAAAAAAAAATAAATAAAAAATACGAAAAAAATTGAACTGAATAGTAGCAAAAATGTTAAAATACATTGAAGTGAGTGACAGCAAAAAGCAGCGACTGAAAACCATTTACTGATATTAAAGAACACTTATAAATGTCATAAAACTACTTCATGTTTTTTTTTCTTTATATTATAAATCAAACTGAAAGAAATAAATTATTTTTTTTAATGTAATACACTTGTACATTTGAAATCTTAAATTTTTTTCTTCAAATTTTGTGAATATTAATAAAAAAAAATATCAAATAACAAATCATGCGCTATTTTACATCAATGTAATTCCTTCTTTATGAATATGAAAACAAAAGCTAATATTCATTTGTAATAATGTGTTACCTTACAAAGAGCAAACAAAAGTTACTTGCAAGCTAATGTGTGGTTGGAAAATATAACAAAAGTATATGTACTTAGTTGGTTTTTCTTTTTTTCACTAACTACATTTTCTTTCTTCTTCGAAGGCAAACATTTTTCACAAATTAAATGAAAACACCTTATGTTGGTACAGCGCGATATTTATACAGTAACTTTAACACAATAGTCACAACTAAGTACCAAACAATGAACAGAGAAGTGTCCGTGGAAAGTTCTTTTTTGATACAGTGTAACAAGTCTTACGTGGTACGCACATTAGTTTTTATACAATCAAAAGTTTGTATAAAGCACCCAATACTCGTTTCAATTCAATTGGCAACTGAGTCAAGTTTTTGTTCAAATCAAGCGTGTATGGCTCTGTTAATTGATTAGTTTGGCAGTTGTTGAGGAGTTGGTTGAAGAAAAACCTACAGATTTTAATACATATATTGCCATCAGGAGACCTTTCAAATGATTAAAAAATTTATATTGTATCTCACACACACTTTGTTTTATTCAAACTAGGAAGAGTTTAATGAAAAATCCATTACATTATCATAAAAATTTTATAAAATATTATAATATATGTTTCAAAGACTTAACCTTCATAGGGTCTTTGGGTCAATTTTGACCCATTTTAGAAAAAAACTTTGATTTTTACTGAAAATTAGTGATTGATCTATGTCATATTTTCTGACTTTTATTTAATTTTATATCTTAACAGATATAGTAGGTTTATATATCCGCAAACTTGCCAAAGAAACTTGTATGCAAGATTTAACACTAGAGATCTTCGGGTCAAATTTGACCCGTTTTAAAGTTTGGAAGTGTTGTGTCTGGTATTTCTTGTAAAATAATGAAAGATAATGAAATAGAAAATGGCCTGCATACATAACCAGACGATTTTGAAAATATAACAAAACTGCAGATAATTTTTTTACATCTTATCGGTTGAACAATAAATACTGAGATCACAAATCACTTTAGTTCAAACTACATATAAAAATATAAATGAGTTACTACCAGAGATAGTACATGTGTTATTATCATGCGTGTTTATCATTATTTTTGTTTTACCAAAGATAGTACTCGTACCCTTCTTATATATATTCCGATAAAAAAAAGTCTGTGAATCTTCTTAGTATAATATGGTCACTTCTAGCTGCAAATGGGAGGGTAAATATTACTTTTTTGGGCAACAGAAGGGAATCACAATGGACCCATTCGGGTTTCCAAGTGGAGGTGCGGTAAAGCACCGCCCTTCCTAAACTAACCTAACCTTCTTAGTACTTTGCATCATATCTCTAAAGTTAGTAATCACCAAGACAAGAAACTGCAAATATGATTAGATTACAATAAATAAAATGGAAGGGTTTATTTGCTGGACAAAGTTAGATCATGTTTTACTAGCAAAAGAAAGACTAATCAATGTTGTCAAATGGTGGTTAGTAACATGGTAGATATATAAGCTTACAATGCTTTTGTGATATCTACATCAGCTAATAGCGGCTGGAAATAAACTGTTTTCCAAAACGTCGACACTTCTTAGAAAATTTAGGATTGCAGCTTACTATGCCTTATATAAAGAACCAAAAGAGGTTATCAATATCAGTATTTTCACAGAAAGTTGCACTAAAACTACGTGAGGTAAATGAGTAGCCGTAAACTTCAACTAAATCCAAAGAAAAAATGCTTGAAGAGGGTAAAAACAGATCCAAAAGAAGTCGTTGCCAGTTAGGCCTCAACGCAGAAAATAAAACACCATTAGATACTATTATAACTTGCAAAAACTTGATATGAAAACTGCACTCTGAAACCATTACTTTATGTACAATTAATAATAATATCGATTTAATATTACGGTTTTAACTATCATATATTAATCGAATTAAATACATGAAATAATGTTCTCTTTCATTGGCAATAAATGAATCACAAATAAATGAAACCAATACATAATTTTCAATTTGGGTCAAATTTGACCCGAAGATCGTTAACGTCCACGATTTTAAAGACCCTATGAAGGTTAAGGTAAACAATATAATGAAGTTTCCAGAAAATACTACTAAATTTATATATCGTTAGCTAAAATGCAAAAAAAAAAACGTAACTAACAAAAATTTCGAAATTGATTGATTATTAACAATAATAATAATTTATTATGAATGCCATTAAACTACATGTCTTGACCAAAAAGGACGCTGTTATTAACAAAAAACAAGGGGACTTAACTACAAGTTTGTTTAGTTTTTTTAGTTTTTTAATTACATTACGTTTTTGTTAGCTATGCCTTTTTGCATTTTAGATAACGATATACAAAAATGAATTCCTTATTATGTCACGGCATCACGGGTGAATGGCTGGTCCGATTATAAAATTAAAACTTTTTTGAAATTTTAATCAGAAATAATTTCTTATTCGGGCTTAAGTTCAGTAATTTCATTTCTTATTGAATGAAATATTTTCCGACTAAAAAAAGGGGTGTTATAAGTTTGTAGTGTGTATCTGTGTATCTGTGTGTCCACGTACAGGCCAAACGGCTGGACCGATTTTCATTTAGTTTTTTCTGTTTGAAAGATGACTTGATCGTGAGGGTTCTTAGCTATGTTTGAAAAAAATCGGTCCAGACGTTTCTGAAAAAAGTCGGGGTTTTTAAAATTTTTAATTTTTGTTATTATTAATTAATGTGAGAAAAAAAATAAATTAGACTTTTAAGCTTTTAATACCGATAAGCTTTTAATACCGATATTTTTCTGTGCAGCAACGCACGCCATCAGTACCCTAGTCTATCTACTTGGGTAGAGATCTAGGCACACGGTAGTGCGCCAGGCCAAGTTCTGACCAATGCACGCAGTGTGTATATTTACAGGAAGCCATTCGAGCTGTTTTTACCCCCCATAACTTTGTTCCCCGCGACCGTAAAATTATGAAATTTAAGCCAAAATTAGAATAAATTCATGTAACCTCATATGCAAAGTTTGAAAGCTTTACAATGAAAGGTTCCGGAGATATGGAGGTGCAAAAAGTGCATATTTTAAGACATACTCACTGACTCACTGACCTACTGACTCACTCATCAATATTATGAGGCACTTCCGCTATAGCTATAGATCTGAAATTTGGTACACAAGTAGAGAAATGAACTAGAAAAATCTGAAAACTCGAAAATTTTAACCAAGGGGGCGGGGCTACGCCCATAAAAATTAAAATTTGTGCTAGTGAGCTGAAATTTGGTACAGAACTAGGTCTAGGTAGGCGATAAACAAAAAAAATGTAAAACCCGAAAATTTTTGGCCAGGAGGGCGGAGCTATGCCCATAAAAGCTAGAATTAAAAAAGCAAATCTAAGGCGCTTAATGGAAGCTATTTTCATTAAAATAGGGGGCGTTGATACGCCCATACAATTTCAACCTCATTTTCGTGTACTACGGCTCAGCATATTTAGATATACTATTTCTGTATGTATTATTATCCGTTTGCAATGAAACTTGACACAAATAATAAAAACTGGCCGAAAAAAATTTAAGTTTGGAAAAGTGGGCATGGCTACGCCCATAAAAATTTAAAATTAAAAGTTGCGCTCATGAGCTGAAATCTGATACACCAGTAGGTCTAGGTGAGAAACCAACTAGAAAAATCTGAAAATTCAAAAGATTTTGCCAGAATGGGCGTGGCCACGCTAATATTGTTTGAACCTGAAAACGTACAGACTTATTTAAGAAAAAATTTTTATGAAAATTTGTCTTAAAACCCCTTTATAAAGCCTTAAAAAGTTATATAAATAAGGCTGTTAATATACAGCTTGTAAGTTAAGCCGTTTTAGTGAAACCTTGCATATACGTTACACGTATACAATACTATCACCTAAAAAAAGTGGGCGTGATCACTCCCATAAAACTTTATCCTTGTGTCTAATCTTCTTGGGTCTAGCATGTTTTAGAAGAAAATTAGCATGAATTATAAGCGCTGCTCACAACAAAATTTTGAATTTAAAATAGTGGGAGGGGTAATGCTAATAAAATTATAAGGTAAAATTCACGCTAGAAAGCTAAAATTTTATACACTAGCAAGTGTAGATGAATAAGTCAATGGAAAAATCTTAAAACCAAGAAGTTTTATCCGCTAAAGCTCCAATTCACACTATAGAGCTGAAAGTTGGTACACAAATTAATCTAAATCAGAGATCACTAAGAAAAATCTAAGAAACCAGCAGTCCCAGATGGGGACAAGCACTGTAAACTCAAAATTAAGTTAAATTTTATCGAAACTTTTCATACACATTGCACTTACCCAAAGTAAAAATTTCCTGTAATGAAAAGTGGCTGTGACGTCACCAATAAATTTTAACTTTTTCTTTCATGTACTTCGGCTTAGCAGTTTTTAGTCTATTACTCATGTATTTCTCAATAGCTCTTTCCTACAAAACTTTACAGGAATCGTAAGCACTAACAGATATAAAGGTCGTCGGGGCCAGGCCCATAAAAATTTTACATAATATTATACTGCAGAGAGCTGAAATTTTGTAGACAAATAGTCTTAATTGATTTACTCTATCGGAAAATCTAAAAATTAAAGCACCAGCTACCCTATTGAAACCTTACATACACATTGGGCATATTCTTTTAATTTATATACTTCGGTTAAACAGACTTTAATATGTACATATATTGAGAAAATAGTCGGGATCACTCCCACTAAAATTGACGCTGTAATTTACATGTTTCTTTCCAAGCGACTCTTAACTAATAACGTACACATTGGCGACCCATTGTAATAACACAATAATTCATTTTTAAGGTGTACAATCCAACACTCATCAGCTCTAACCCATTATTTTATGTAACTATGCCATTTTTAACTGGCACAGTGATCATGAATAGAAATAAAACACACTAGAAACTTTAAGTGTAAAAAGTGTTATCATATAAAATTTTTCAAAAAGTAGTAAGATCCTCACAAAAACATAAATGTGAAAAAAGGCCAAGTTTCTATAAAAAAGTTCAGCCATTAAAAGTAGTGAGATATAAATTTTGACCAAGTTTTAGTTTAGTACAATACCTTTCACTGAAATATGCTATGCATTATATAAATTTGTAATCGTAAGGTTGTCATATAATTTCTAGATAATCTGCTAACTTTGCAATATTTTTAACTTTCTAGAAAAGGAGAGAATAATGCCTATTTGTTCATTTCTTTATATCGGTAAAAATGTTGTCAAGTTAGCAGATTATCTAGAAATTATATGACAACCTTACGATTACAAATTTATATAATGCATAGCATATTTCAGTGATAGGTATTGTACCAAACTAGAACTTGGTCAAAATTTATATCTCACTACTATTAATGGCCGAACTTTTTTATAGAAACTTGGCCTCTTTTCACATTTATGTTTTTGTGAGGATTGTGATTAACATCAGCTATTTAACGTAAATTCTAATCAAACGGAAACGGTAAAACGGATATTTCATTCAATAAGAAATGAAATTACTGAAAATAAGCCCGCATAAGAAATTATTTCTGATTAAAATTCACTACAGTTCAACTAAATCTAAACATGTCTTTTTTGAAATTCTTATTATTTTTTTGTTTGTATTTTTTTTAGTTTGTGGTAAAGTGAATTTGTTACACCATAAATGTACACAAGCGAGCTAAATTTTTTTTTCATGCTTCAGTGTATCTTTTGGAGTTGCAAAACTACGGAAATATGATGTACATATATATCATCAAAATGAAAACTTCTTAATGTTTGCTTTGCACAAACATATGAAACAAACTTTTATTTTGGTGTTTGAGTAATTTTTGCTTAAAAACAATTAACTTTGAAAGCAATTACCAAAACTAGTTTAAAGTTTTGCTATGACATATAAATTTTTAAGGTATTTGTCTATAATATTTTTTTTAATAGACAAATATCATTGAAAACGAAAACATATCTAGTATTTTAATTATGATTATGGTAAAATACATTTGTAGAGCAGAAAATAAGTTAAAAAATATATCAAAGTGACTATATACAGTAGGAAAGCTTTGAAAGTTAAGCTTTAACAGGAACTATCCTGAATAACAATTCCATAATTATTTTTCCTGAAGTAAAAAAATAACTGGAAATAAAGTCGAAAACAAATTAATTCCCTGGAAATTATTTTCAAGGATTATTTTGAAATGGGCTGATTAAGAAAGATCTTTCAAAACAGCATTGCTTCCATTTGCCATTGAATTAAATAAGATAAACTTAAAAAGATATAGTCGGTCACCTATGTACATGATAAGTACAGGCAACTTTTGTGTGTACAATATCAATTATTGCACAATAATATTGCTAATTACTGAATATTTATGAGTTTTGTACAATTT
Organism: Tachina grossa; assembly: GCA_949987645.1. Lineage (NCBI taxonomy): Eukaryota > Metazoa > Arthropoda > Insecta > Diptera > Tachinidae > Tachina > Tachina grossa. The sequence continues at coordinate 212,450,617 of OX465274.1, forward strand.
TCTTAACACCAAGGCAAATATTTCTAATTTTGTTAGAATTGCTAAATTTACGAAAACTGACACACACTTTCATCAAGAGTATGCACTAGTGATGCACGAATATTCGTATTCGTATTCGAATTGCCGAATATTCGACCATTTTTCCAAAAAAAAATTAAATAAATAAATGCATAAATTCTAAACTGAATTTAAATAAATGGATAAAAATATTAGTTTGTACGAATCACATTAAAATTTTGGGTAGTCTTTATTATCTTTAAAGTACGTCAACAGGAGTATGAAGTTGTTTTTCATAACAGTTCTTTAATATTTCATATATATAGAACCTTAATTTAATGTCTGTAAACTTCACATTAAATATTCGTATTCGTATTCGCGAATATCGTTTCAAATATTCGTATTCGGATTCGTAATCGGATTCATATTCGCGAATATCAAAAATTGGCATTCGTTACATCACTAGTATGTACTATGGTTTGGTATTTCCCAGACTTTTGCAGTTCCCGGGAAATGGGAATGAAAAAATCACGTTCCCGGGAAAAGATAATTTTCTAAATTAAGTGCATTTATTGAATGATAGTTGGCAAAGTTTCGATTGTTTTATCAATGTAAGCATTCTCTTTAAATAAAAGTTAATAAAGAATTTTCCTTGCTTACTTCTCATTCTTCTTGAGAATTTTCCAGGAGGATTCTTATCGTTAAGTAGAAGCTAGTTACATTATTATAATCAGCTGCGCCAAAGTTTAAATAGCCTAAGCCACAGTCTGTTTACAATCCTTGATTTTTCATTTTACTTCTCCCAAAATATTTCCTTCAGAGTTTCAGTAACAACGTCGGCTTACATTAAATCTAAGTATTGTCACGTCACAGTTTTCACAGCTTCTATGTGCTTAACATTTTTACTAAAATTCCCAAATTTTTTAACTAATCAAAAAAAAAAAAAATATCAGTTCCAATTTGTTTAATATCGAATTTTTTACTTTAGAAAACGATTTTATCATTGCAACCATTGATACTTATACAAAGTATTCCATTTTTTTATGTTATAGTGATTAAAAGACAGTCATTTCAAAAATTTCAAAAAACAAAACAAGTTCAGCATTTCAAAATTTAATTTTTTACAAAAGTGTTAATACTTGTATTATATTTCCCGGGATTTCCCGAACCCTAGTATGTACCCTAACATGATAAGTCAAAATTAAAACACAAAAGACTATTTGCTTAACCTTCAGTCCAATAAATAAAATTATTCCATAAATTAAATAACTAGAAAATCGCATTATAATTAAATTAATTTGATGTTGCTCATTTAAAAAATTACATAAAGTGAAGAGACTTCCATTGCAACAAAATTATATTGAATTTTAATTGCTTTCCTCCCTGTATTAATAATTACTTTGTAAAACAACAAACACTTTGAAAATTTGTAAATTTGTAACACTTAATCAAATTTTAAGAAGTTTGCACTCAAAAATATTATAAAATGTAAACATGTAATATTCGTGAGTGGCATTTGAAATTTTATTTAGTTTTCTTGTTTTTTAATAACTTTAACTTCATTCCTAAGGGAAATTTAGGAGATGAGTTGTTAATTTATTTTGCAGTTTTTATTGAATTATTTGTAAGCTGAGAAATTTAAATTTTATAAGTCAATTGCGAGCACAATTACATTTTGGAAATTAAGAAATGTTCCATTTAGGGATTTTGTTAGAAGAGAAAATTGTTTTCATTTCCCACTGACATAATAAATATTGTATTTTTTGAAGTAAAAGTCCAATTAGGAATTTTAGAAATAATTGCTTATAAACTTAAATATAAGTTTATTTTTATCTTAACTTATTTTTGCTCTAAAGCTATTTTTTAAACTTTGAAAAAAAGTTTATTGAAATAAAATAATTTGCAAGACTATGTATTCCCTTTATTTTCCTTACAAGACTCTCATGTAAGCAAACTTTACTTGAATAACTCAATCAGTTATTTTCCTAATGGGCTCGCTTATTGTCCCTTATAATAAGATTAAATCTATTCAAATTATGAAATGACTTTATAATACACCAGAGAGATTAGAAAATAGATAGAGTACCATAAGCGTTATTGTGTGTAGCTCATGAATTGAAAATACATAATGTGTACACTTGCACATTTCCTTATTGGCCATATCCGCAAGACATTACCAAACATGCATGCAGGAGGGAGGACGACAGCGTAAAAAAATGCACAAAGGGCATGTACGACAATCTTAGCTATCTGACTCAACTTTGCTTAGGTTGTCCTCAATAAAATTTTATTAAAAAGTAACAATAAAAGGCTTTTCTTAAATTGTTACGCAAATGATCGTCAATACGTTGTCTCTATGCACGACACATTGCATGAGTATGGTTGTTTTCAATGTTGAAGATATTTTTATTATGTATTTTATTTTCAAAATATACTATTTTCTTGTCAAACTTGTATTTTGACGACAATAACTTGGGGGCTACACGTTCAATTTTTTCTTAAATTTTTGTTTCAAAGTTCAATACATTCACACTTTTTTACTACCACACTACGCTTCATTCAATTTTTCTTTCAATTTAACAACTGTTTTAAAATAATTTTTGTGTTTGTAAAAAATTTCAGACAGAAGTAATTTTCTTTGCTGAAATAAAATATGTAGGCGAAAATTTTTAATTGTTTCCTCGACGACGGCATTTTGAACATAAAATTGGTAATCAAATTGCTTGCAGCCTACGTCACAACTTCGATTTTAGCAAATTTTGACAAACCATACATGTGAAAAAATTGAAAGCAATTTATTGAATAGCCGCAAGGTAATTTGTAAATTATCTAAAATACCGCCAGCATAGACAACTGGCCAATTGGCTTACAATATTGAAAAGCGAAAACACGCACACAAGTACAAAAATACTCGTGCATGTATTTTAATACTGAAACACTTACTTAATCTATGAACAGCAAATAGCAAATAGAAATGAAATAACAATTTTCCAAACGAGGCATGTCTTAATTTAACTTTGCGAAAAAATCTCTTAAAATTAAAAAAAAAGTAAAACAACTTATTTTTATGCTATTAATTTTTTTTTTTTTTTTTTTTGATGTTTCTTAAGTAATGGAATTATTATTTCCTTACATCTTTAAATTTATTAATTTTTCACACATAAGAGATTATAATTTATATGACTTTCTGTACTAGCCTCGTTGTTGCTAATGTATATTTGTAGTTACATATTTACTTAACGATTACTATTGCCATTCAGATCACAGTGTAAAATGCTTTACATACAAGCTCGTTACGAAAGTGAGAGCAAGGAATTGGCCTTGCAGTGGGCCTATATTGTGAGCAGCAAAGGCTCACTTCTGTGTTTTCCATTGAGTCGATTTTTATTTTTTAAAATTTCAATGTATGTATTTTTAACAAACAATTACAGTTACTGGAAAAGTAAAGTATTAAGGGTCCTTATGAAAACTACTCTCGCAAATTTGCATAACTAACAAATTTTTATTTTGAAAGCTTTTTAGAAAACTTCTACAAGAATGTTGAAAAATGTGAATTCATTAGATTTTTTTTTACTAAGGTATAACTTCTGCACTGATAGCAAAACCGTCATAGCTCAAATCTAATTTGTGGTCACTACTATGTCACCATGAGTTGGATGGTTTTGGCGCTGGAGCATTTGGCCCAACGTAATAATCTTTGTGGACAAATGACTGACGATATTTCAGGTATAAATACAGGTAATCACCAAATATAATCACAATAATTTAAGCAGGTGCATTAAAGATGCACATATAGCTATACTTTCCGATAGTCAGGCAGCTCTTTAGTCTCTTCTTTCATGGAAATTCCGTTCCAGCCTTGTTTTGGAGTGCTTTGACTAATTACAGAAGCTATCCATATACAGCAAGGATTTAATTTAGTTGATAACACTGAGCAACAGTGAAAACTCCGCACGGTCTTGACAGTCTACGTTCGATAGTACTACCAAAGGGTAGTAAGGCCCTATACTCAGTTTGGCGGTTAATGCACTAATAATCCCAAATTATTATTTTACTTATTTAGTAAAATATTTTTTTTTAAATACATTGAAATTGATTATTGAGGGGATTAGCTGGATCTTATGCGCATTTCAATGTTGCTAATGCAAATCATCAGGAAACCTTTACCCAAAAACTTCTTAGAACAACTAGAGTTATTATTTTAAACGTTCATTTAAACAAATAAGAAGCTCAACAAATAAAACGGTTGAAACAATCAACATGTTTTTTATTTTTTTTTCAGAAAACGTTAACAAGATTTGTGTGGTTGACCCTTAGCTACATTATCGCAACATAAATTTTATAACTAATTATTACCAAATCTGAACAAGCTGTTGACCAAAAGCTGAAGACAAAATTTTTTGAGGGCGCATTGATTTTCGAAATCTTTGGAGCCCCAAAAAAAATTAACCAATAAAATCTCCAAACTAAGTATGGAGTCTTGCTACCCTTAGGTAGTACTATCGAACCTTTACTGTCCAGTCCGCGTATTTTTCAAAAAGTCTTCATTTGTTGCACACTGTAATTAGCCACAGCGGTCATCTGGGTAACGAGGAGTATATGAACTATTCAGAAAGGCCACAGAGCCGGAGGAAGTTGGTGGATTGTAATTTCTCTGATCAAAGGAAATGATACTGCACCCACAAACGAAACGTGGCTAACTTTTTTTGTTTAAAGCAGGTCAAAGCATTAATGACTCCATATTCATATTTTCTTTCTGATAACTTTGGACTGAACTACCCTTTGTGGAAAAGTAATGAAGTCTGCTCACTCTTGCGAACGTTTTATGTAACAGTAAAAGACACGTTTTTCATTCTGATTTTCTGTGTTCAGATGATATTATACGGGGTTTTCCAACCTCTGTGCTGACTTTCATGAAGAGAGTCATACAGAGCTTAATTTAATTTACAGATTTAAGAAATTTATTATTGTTGCTGTAACAAATCTTCAGTAGACTTCAACCACACATTTTGAATAGTCACAAACCTCTTATTTTATGCACAGACTTTCAAGAACTATTTGAGAATTCACAAATAATAATATTTTTGAAAATCACAAAAGAAAAATAAGCGTAGTAGGATTAGAAACTAATAAAAAAAACAGCAAATAATTTATACAAATTCGATACAAATCTATTTTATTTTTCTACACCTTTATACAATTAGAAATCCATCGGATAACAATAAAAGTAATTATAAGGCAAAATGAAAAATAAAATCTAAAATTTAACATTTAGGAAATATATTATTCGACATATTGTCAGAAGTTTATTTTAATTTGAAATTTATTTGCTGGTGGTTCAGCGTTGTCTATATATTTTATTGTTGCTGTAACAAATCATCAGTGAATTCTCAAATAGTTCTTGAAAGTTTGTGCATAAGATAAGAGGTTTGTGACTATTCAAAATGTGTGGTTGAAGTCTACTGATGATTTGTTACAGCAACAATGAAATATATAGACAACGCTGAACCACCAGCAAATAAATTTCAAATTTAATTTACAGATCCATCTCACAAAAGATTCACTAGGTATTGTAGTGCTGGTTTTTGCACCAGATCTTTACCTTATTTCATTCTATACTACTATGAGTATCTTCGTTTTTGATCCAATTACATTTATCATTACAACGACTTACAACAACTGGTCATGAATGACAATGACGATAATCGTAACGACAGTGCATTTGAGCAGTAAGAATAGATAGTCCATTATCATATGTTGCCTGTCAAGAATAATTGAAGAAACTACCCCGCCACTTTACAGTTTCGGTCCGCCATAAGCAATAGTATTGTAGATAACTCTGTATAGCTTTCATAGCTATCTTTGCCTGCCCATGAGCAATTAGCATTTAAAATATTCGTTCTTTAAAGAGATAATTTCTCTCTTTGAATTTACATAAAACAAGGTATTCGAAATGTTGAAATCACATCAATCCAGTTCATTTCAACAGCATGCCCCAAAATGTTAAGGCCTGGCACTTGTTTCGCTGCATGTAGTACATGTTTATCTTAAGTAGTCTCTTTACATATTTGTTTGAATGTATGCAAGTTATTTAAAAGCTTACAACCACAATCTTCCAATGCTTAACTACTCACACACATAATCGTGCTGAAGCTCTAAGATACACTATTTAAATTTTGCTGCAGACCGCATTCTGTATTTGCTTGTGTATTAAAAACTTTTTTTTTTACTTTTAAGTGGTAAAATACACAGACAAGTGCTAAATTTTCAAAAATATTTGATTAGAAGTTATTTAATGTTTGAAATCCAGTTACGAATACTTCTGCCGACTCAGTGGCTCAAGTGCGAATGAGTTTATATTGACAGATAGATTTTCACAAACACATTGTTTTCAACTCTTAAATATGGCATAAATATTTGCAAAAAAAAGTTTAATAAAACTTTTTAATACTTTGTGGCTTTTAGTAGTTTGACGAAGGCTTGAATTATAGAAACTTTTTAGTGTCAAAATATTTTTGATATATATTTTTTTGTTTTTTTTTAATTTAGAGCAGTGGAGCTGCAAAGTCAATTCGTATGTTGTACTACCATAGAATAATTGAAAACTAAATGGACTAAATGGCTTCATAGTTCTTATCACTTTAGGCACAGTAAAGAGTTTTATATAAATGACACTAAAGCCTAGTTAACTGCTTGTATAGTTTTACAAAAAATATAAGTTTATATATTGTAGAAAATAATAACATTAAATTAGAATTTTGCAAAATTTGTTTTTTTTTATTGCACAACATTAAATTATAAGAAATGTGCATTATGATCATTATGACAAGAAGCGAACACTTTGTTCACGTGAAATATTTTCCATGAATCAAAAATGGCGAAGGAAATTAGAAAGTAATATGCTGACACAACAGCAACGCAAAAAATTGGCGATTACAATTTTGTGGAACTTTTATTACCGATAAGGGTGACTATGGTTGGCAAACATTTAACTGTTGATCCGTCAGTCGCTGCTCTAGAAAATTATCAATCGTTACTAAGGTAAAATACAGTAGATTCAGGGAAGAGAGAACTAGTTCATGCAAGAGCTAGTCCAATTGTTAAAAAAGGAGGAGGTTATCAATTTGTCTGTATTTTTATGCTGTGTTTGTTATTTTATAACTCGATACCTTTTGGAACGATTTTAAAAAATAATTTTTTAAAATCTGAATGGGTATAGTTTTCATTGGGTCCTATTGCATAAAATGTGTGCAGAGACATGCCTACTTATTTTTTTTTTTTTATTTGACTTTATGAACTTTTTTGAAAGATAAGTAACACTCAGGTAATGAATACCTACTACAGGTTGGCGCAGAATTCTTTATAAGTTTTTTAATTATTATTATTTTTTTTTTCAGCGTTTTGTGAAAAGGACTTGGGAAATTGATTATGAATCCCTACACGGTCGAACAACGTACAAAAAGAATTGAATTTTATTTTTCAAACCAACGGTCTATTGTGTAAGCACGCATTTGTTGATGCGCAAGCGATTTTAACTGGCCTCCACATTCACCAGATTTAGCAGCTCCTGACAGTTTTCTTTGGGGATATTTAAAAGAATATATCCAAGAACTATACTCCAACTAAAAACCAACATCCGAAATGAAATCATGACCATTGCACCCGAATTTTTGCGAAAAGTTATGGAAAATATGCTTAAAAGAGCACGTATGTGCGAAGCATAAAATGGTCATCACTTACAGGATATCCTATTTCAAAGCTTATTGCAAAATATTCCCCAATAATATACTGTGTTAAAAAAAATATAATAATCGCATAAATGAAAAATTTATAAACCATTTTAACCATATAGCTAATTCTGCGACACCCTGTACAACTGGTATTACTAGGTGTTAGCTTCTTTTAGGAAAGGTTTAGTGATAGAGAAGACAGGTGGTGAAGGAACTTATAGAGAAAAGCTGCACTGCAAAACTTAGGACATATATTGGGCTTTTGTGATGACAGAATTCTGAAGTTAAATAAATGGGCGGAGCCATGCCCATTAAAGCTTAATATTATACTTCACATATATCACGTAAATCTTGACTGATTTTTACGAAATTTGCATTAACTGAGCTGTAATAAAAATACAATCTTTCTATTAAAAAAGTGGGCGGGGCCACACCCATTAAGTTTGAATACTTTATTTTAAGTGATTCTATTTAATTGATTTTTTCGAAACGTTGCACACATCTTAAGCACTAAAAAAGAATTTATCTTGCATTTAAAAAAGTGGGCGTGGCACCGCCCATACAAAAATAACATTGAATTAGCTTTACTTTTGCTGATACGATAACCACAAAACTTGGCAAACAGTTTCGGCTCTTGTAATGAAATATTTTTGTGCTTGAAAGGGTAGGCGGAGCCATGCCCATTAAAACCCAAAATTAATTTTCACGTACTTCTACTTGACTGATTTTTACCAAATTTGGCGTACACCTTGAGCTCTGCAAGTGACGCGATGTTGAGTTTATAAAAGTAAGCTGATGCTAATGTTTGCAAAGTTGGTCGTGACAACGCCCATGATAACATAAAGTTCGCATGCAAAATTCAAAATATAAAACATAAAAAATTTGGTCTGACTTAAAAAATAAGCTCTAAAATCTTAATTATAATTTAGATTCAGTTAAATAGGTAAAAAATAAAAAAAATGTTTTATTTATATGGCGAATTATTAGAGCTATGCTCTTTATGCCAGATACAGGAGTTACGACGTGATTTTCGTAACAAAACTAATAGACACTATTGCAGTTATAATTTTTTTTTTGTTTCGATTTATTTGTACTTAAAACCAGAGTACGAAAATAAATGAAACAAAATATTTAATTTTGTTTTGCTTCGTTTTTTGTAGTGAGTGAAACAAAAACAAAATAAAAATAATGAGAACTAGTGCTCAATTTGTTTTTGTATTAATTTTGCTTATGAGCACAAACTAAACATTTATTTAATCGTACGCAGCTAGAAAAGAAAATAATGGGAACTAAGTGCAAACGTTTTGAAATATTTGAGGCGTATTTGATATCATAGCCCAATTCACAATCTTGTGCAAATAGTCTTGCATCGTTGCATATGCAAAATGGTATAGTATATTCTACTCAACACTTAACAATTCTTAGTGGTGAGTATCAATATGCTATACAATTTTGCACATGCAACAATGCAAGACCATTTGCACACGATTGTGAATTGGGCTCATATAAAATTTAATTTTATTGCATTGTTATTTAACACATGAAATTTTTTTAATATAGCTAAGCAGCATAGCTCTAAATGGTTGTCCTGAGACACCTCTCTTTCTTTTTTTACTCTGCTTTATTAACTCATAAAAACACTTTTTTGAATAATGTATTCTTTCCCATTTTCAATGCCTGTTGTGAATGATACGACAATGACTCTGACGTTAGAATTTTATCGAGCTCTTACTTTTGCTTTTTAATACATGGCCCCAAATTGAGAAGTAAAACGTGTCAGAAAAATTAGAAAAACCCTTTATTTTCCAATTTAAGAATTTAAAAAAAAAAATTCTTTATTACAAAACATGCACAAGTACTTTTGTTTGTCCACATCAATTTATTTATAGCCATCAGCACTTGCTGCGTTTGAATAACAAAATTGTTATTTTCAAACAAAAACAAACACTAATAGAATGGCTCAAAGAGCAAACAGCACACTGATGTTTTTAATGATAATGACAATAAGTCTTTTGTTTTGTCATCTATCACCTACTGTTAACCAAAAATCAAAGGTATGTTGCAATCCACATGTAGATGCTTCAGTTTAATGCAAAACTTCCTCATTATAGTTACGTTTTAGACATTAGGCAGCAAAACATAAATAGATATTTTTACTCCTGCATACACAAATTCTCATTACTGTGGATGCAATGAACAAAGCGCTGCAGGCGCAAACCGGCCAAAACACAAGCGTATTGAAAACTATTTCATGTTCAATTTTGTAGCACATTCCCTCCTATTTCGTAGTATTTCCATATTTGACAGCAAACACTGTTTCCAGCCACATGCAAAAACATTTTTAAAGACTCAAATTGAAGAGAGTCACTGCCAAAATGTTTTCAAAATCTTCCTACAATGATGATGGCATTCAATATGTGGTATAAAATGCAATGATGATTGTGATGGCCAGAAATATTCAAGTAACCACATGCATCTGTATCAACGTTTCAATTTAAAGATCAAATATACATTCAATTTTAATTTAGCTTGAACATTCATATGTCAGTGCGTTCCAAAATTTAGTTTAAGTATCTGCGTACACGAGATATAAGAAGGCAGTTTGTAATGTCATCTCTCATACAATCTATATTTTTGTAAAATATTTTGCGATATTTCAGAAACATGTTTAGCACTGATAAGTTCCAGATATAGGGAAACCATAACAATAATCTTTAAGTGAATGTGTAAAACTATTAGAACGCAGTTCCCTATGGTTCGCTATAAACATCAATACTTTCAATAGCGAAAATCTATGATTTTTTTCGATGTGAACCAAACACGTGTAAAAGAAAAATTTCACATTTAAATTCACTTAAACAAGTTTAATTTAAGCTTTTTTCGCAATAACTTTGTTTCACATACATTTGATGTTACTACAACATGATTTATAGTAATCTTCAAAGAAAATGCTTCCCTTTGAATGAACTTTATTTCATGTTGATTAAGCATACCAGTGCAAAATGAAGAATCATGTTGAATCAAAGCTATTTCAAATTTAACAACGTTATTTTGATGCTGAAATGACACAAAACTCATGTTGAATTGAAGTTACTTTAAGTTGAAACAACATGAACTTCATTTAATGTAGTCATTTGATTTTAGTAATTAAATAACTCACGTTGACGAGTATCAATTGCCACAGGCATCAGGAAAATGTTTATGTGTTGGCTTCCCTGGCCAAGATTTGAACTCTGTGTGATACGTGTAAAATATATTGGTAACAAATACCTGTAACGAAAATATGAAAAGAAAATACAAAATGAAATTATGTCCCAAATGATGTTCACATAGAGCATAGTTCTATGTTTTTTGAGGCCACATTAATTTTTTATGGATTTTTACTTTTGTCCTAAATATTTTTCATTCAGATTCTTTGTTTTATTCTTGTGCAGCGTTGCCATATGTGCCGATCTATATTCATTTTGCATTTTGTTTTAGCTCGTGAGCAGTCTTACAAATTTTTGTCTAAGAATCCAGTTTTTCTTTATAGAATTTTTTTTTTTTTTTTCATTTAAATAACCGATATATTGTTTTTAGATTTTTGGCGCTTTTTGTAGTTTTGGTGATTTTTCTTAGTTTTGGCGCTTTTTTCGTTTTAGGGGCTATTTTGGATCTTGGAGTTTTTTTAAGTTTTCTCATTTTTTTCGTTTTGGCAATTCTTGCGGTTTGTGGCGATTTATTTTAGTTTAAGCGATTTTTTCTTTTACTTTTAAGCGCTTTTTCTCGTTTCGGCAACTTTTTAGGGTTTTGGCGATTTTTTCGTTCTTACATTCTGTAAAAATTTCAGGTCCGTAGCTCTTGATATATGATATGAGCATCCAAGTTGCTCTCTTTTTTTTCTTTTCATTGCGTAGACAGAACATATTTGAGCGATAACAATTGTTTTTTCATTTAAGTCTGCCCTCGTATATATATTCTGGCATTATAAACCTGTTTCTGTGTTCATGAGTGTTTTTGAAGTATTTTAGACATTTTGCTAACCATGTTTGAATGTTTATGCCCTAGAGTTTAATTAATTAGTGCATCAATTCAACTGTTTTAAACTGTAGACATACATACTTATATTTACACATACATACACACACATTGATGTATATACATACATATATATATATATATATATATATATATATATATATATATATTTATGTGTGCATAGAAAGAAAGTAAGTACAAAAGTGTTCCCATTTACTTATTATGTATGATATCATAATCTTATTATCTTTTCTTAGTCCATTCCTTTCCTCATAGTAGACAATATAGTGAATTTCTATAAATAATAATAAGGCACAAGTATTTATCACAGTAACCACTAAGGATGCTTAGATTCCTTAAAGAGATTTTAAAACCTCTCAGCTGCCATGTCATGTTCCATTTTGTAGAAACGCAATTATTCTATCAAATTAAAATTAATTTATTGAACAGTTTTCTTTGTTAAATGTATTATTAAACATCATCAATTAAATTTTTTTGCGAGGTTTTTTTTTTTTTTTTTTTTTTTTTGACCCAAAGACTTATAACTTTATTGAAGTTACCTATTTATAACTCCTTCCCAAAAAGGAGATGTTATAACTTTGTAGTTTGTATCTGTGTGTCTGTGTAATCCCTCGTAAAGTAAAAGCGGCCAGCCACTTTTAAGATATCTTATTTTTTCGAGCTGTATCCTTTCGAATATATGTGTGGAAGCGTAACTACCCAGCGGGTAGATCAATTAACATTTAAGTATTTTTTTTCAGCAAGTGGCTTGTTTTAAAATATTTTAACAAATGTTTAAAGAAAATTGGTCATGCCGCTTTGAAGTTATCATTTATTTTCTAGTTAAGGAAAGTTGGAGCGTCAATTATGTCGGGTTTTTTTTTTAATTTTTAACTGACTTCAAAAAGGGAGGAAGTTATCAATTTGTCTGTATTTTTTCAGTAACTTTTAAATTGACTTCAAAAATAATTTTTTTGTCCTATTGTAAAATAGCAGGCGCTACACGGCTACTGATTTTTTTTTCTATTTTTTTTTATTTTATTGTAAGTTACTTATACGATTTCTACGAAACTTAACCAACCCATTTAACTCCCGTAACAACACAATCCAGAAATTGAAAAAGTGTGCAGAGCTACGCTTAATATTACTAATATTCTATTTTATCAATTTTTAGGATAGTTAGAACATACCATCAACTCTAAAAAATTGGGCGTGGCTATGAACATTAAATTTTAATTTAATATTTCATATAATTCTACTAAGCCGATTTTAATGAAACCTGGCACACATTTCAAGCTCTTAAAAATACAAGCTTGTATTCATAAAAAGTGTGTAAGTCCGCGTCCATTAAAATATAAAAGCGCGTGATATATAATCACGCGCCTTTGCTTAGCCGATTTTTATGAAACCCGGCACACACCTTAAGCTTGGAAAAATACTTAATCTTATATACAAAAAAGTGGGTGAGTCACTCTCTTTAAAGGTAGGTATCAAAGTGTATGTAACTACTCGATTCCCACGAAACTGGTCAAAGAGTTTTGGCTGGTCATATGAGTATTATTGTGCTTAAAGAAGTGGGCGGGGCCAGGCCACTAAAGATTAAGGGTCGTATGCAAAAAAAAACTTAAGAAAACTTTGCCAAGAAATGTTAAGTAAAGTTTTATTCTAAAGTTAAGTTAAGTTTATTTGCGACTTTAAAACAGACATACATAAAAAAAGAATTGAAGTTCGAATTAAAATAATTCTTAAAACTATAATGTTTAGAAAGTTTTATTCTAAAAAAATTATTAAAGTAGTCTTTAAAGCTGGATTGCTGCCGAACAAAATTTTTGTACAAACAAAAACTTTTTTACTGAGAGTTTTCTGCAGCACGATTCATCCTTTTCGAACATTTTGTCTGGAAAATCAAAGCTACCATATGAAATATGTGTATAAACGATGTGTACTAATTTTACAAGTGGCTCTACAGCGGCAAATGATTACAATTCCCGGTATATTTTTAATTGTTGAATGGAATTATTTCGTTCAACTTCATATGTATGTACATGTTTTATTTTCCAATTTTCAAGCTGAGAGTTGTTCGTAAAAAATATTTTATCTCTCTCTCAAGAAGAGAGACGTCAAACTACATATAAAAAAAAATTTGTCCGGACAAAAATTTTGTTCGGAAACAATGGGTTAATCCGGCTCAAGTTGATATTTCCAAAATGTGTATTTTGTACCTCAAATATTTTTATTGATACAGCACATATTGGTTCATGTTACATATGAAGATGAAGCTAGAAGTGCTAGCTCTTATCTTACATTTATTATTTCTGTCAAATAATGGAACACATTACCAAATTATCCAACTGATTTGAAATCACATGTGATAATTATTAATGAACAAATATCGCTTAAAAAGCGATACGAACTTTAGTCTGTTAAAAATCATAAATATAGAAACAAATGGAGTTCGAATAATAATTAAAATTAACTAAAATTAATAGCCATGGGCCTGTGGCAAAAATTAAATAAAAATATACTTAATAGTAACAAACCAAAAAAGTTTGTCTTAAGTAGAACAAAAAATAAGCAAATTAACTAACATGTGTATAATTAGTAAAAAAACAAAACGACATTGGTAAGACTGTTGTAAATATAGAGATGGTAAAATTGAGCTTACAATACAAAAAAAGCTTTCAGCAAATTGAAATACGATGAATCAAAACAATTCACATATTCCATTTGCAATAATGCTAAGTATATAAAGCAGAAATCTACATCAACTGACACCACACACAGTGGACCAAACACAAAAGAACGCTGATGATGAAGGTTTAGTGGCCTTCGAAAACGGCTGGCTGTTCCGTTCAACTATGTGTTGTCAGAATATTTACAACTAACTTTGGTGTTATTTGTTCATTAATAATTATCACATGTAATTTGGCTTAAAAAGCGATACGAACTTTAGCCTGTTAAAAATCATAAATATAGAAATAAATGGAGTTCGAATAATAATTAAAATTAACTTAATTTTTTTTGTTATGCAAAAGTAACTTACTAAAACAAATTTTTCCTTTTTTATAAACTAAACATATGTAATGTACTTAAAAGAAGGAGATTGATTTAAGAAATCAGAAAAATAAAAAGGATGATTCCAGGGTTTGAAAACCTACGATTTTTGTGATATATACAATTAACTACCATAAACTAATTTTTTAATTATTTTTACTAAATAAACTTATTTTATACTTCACCACGAATAAAATTTGTATTTCAAATAAAAAAATATTAAAAAATTTAAAAAGACGTTTCCAGGGTTGGAAAACTTTAACTTTTTTTCTTATACAAAAGTAACTTTTTTTTTAAGATTGGTGTAAGAAATCAGAAAACCAAAAAGGATGAGTTCACGGTTGGGACAATTACACTTTTTTGATATATAAAAGTAACTAAGTCTAATTAATTCTTATCTTTTCCTTTATACATTATATATATTTTACGTTTTGGAAAGAAAAGTTTGGTATAGAAAATTATAAAAATAAAAACCACAGCTCCAGAGCTGGAAACTATGATTTTTTTCTGGACATTAAAGTAACTAAATAAAACATTTTTTTTTTAATTTCCTTTTGTTTCACTTACCACACTTTCTATATTTTTTTTAAGAACTACTAGATTGGTACAAGTAATCAGAAAAATCTAAAATTATGATTCTAGGGTTTGAAAATTATTATTTTTTTCTTTGCACATAAAAGTAACTATGTGCTTATATATGTATCTCTATGCTACATAAACGCACTTTGGTAAAGGGTATATAAGATTCGGCACAGCCGAATATAGCACTCTTACTTGTTTTTAAATTAGGTTGCTTTACTTCAAGATAATAAAAATTTATTTAATAAAATAAAAAATTATTTGAATACCCGAATGCAATTGTATTCGGTTTTTATATCATAAGCTGTGAAGTGGTTGTTGAATACGATGGTGTTACCAGTATTTATTATTAAATCACAAAATAATTAAAGTTGTCTTTTGCATATGAATTCTTAACAAAGCTTTGTTAGCCTTAAAGTGCTTGGCAACTAATATGAACTTTAAAGCTTAAGTAAAATATTTTTTGGCACAAGAGGGTAATAATATACTTCATGTGCTTTTACCTGATCGATTTTGTATGAAAATTGGCTCCTGAAAGTGACGCGAAGTTGAATTTATAAGAGTGGGCGGACATTAGTATTTACCAAATTGAGCATGACCACGCTCCTAAAAATATAAAACTTGCAATAAAAATTTTAAAATAAACCAACTTCAAAAATAAGCACTATAAAGTTAAAAATAATTTAGATTCAGTTATATAAATAAAACAAATAAATAAATAAAAACTGCATGTACAGACCGGGAAAACTTTTCATACAGTTTTAATTGCGTTTGTATACAAATTTCGATCAATATCGAACGCGGTAATTTGCACTCTGGCCTTAAAATATTCATTGAATTATTAACCAACAAATAATAGAGCAATAAATTTTATTAACAATTCAAAGTACTTTGTCTATTTAAAAAAATAGCTCAAGAAAAAGGAAACCGATTTGTAAAAAAGAAACCTGCTTATTGCCCTGTAACTAAATAGACCTTAAAAGCAGATAATTTGTTTCGTCTTGCAAATTTAATTTACCTGGAAAACAAATTCCATTTAAGAAAAATAACATACAATCTTCAAACGTTTATGAACCACACTCACATCCACACAAAAATACTTGGACTTACAACTTTTAGTTGTACTCATTTGAATTTAATCTCATTTACGACTATTTGTTACTGACTGTGTTTTTTTTTTTTTTTTGAATTTTTTCTGTTATTTTGAAAACTTTATCAATTTAAAATGTTGTCTCAAGATGTGATCTGAGCAATTTTCTTCAAACAAATTGTGTATGCTTCGGAGCATTCGAGCCATTAACTTGTTTTCTAACAGTCCGTCCATATCTGTCTGTCTGCCAAATAGCAAAAGGAAGATAATAAGAAAAAGAAATATATATATATACATATACATATCTATAAGATAAAAATTCAACCACATGTTGATAGTTTTTAACCTGCTTGAGCTTTTTGCAAATGTGTTGCACGTAGTGAATGAATTGAATGCAACAAGAACAATATTTACACTTTTTAAAGTTCTTTCAAAAAAGAAAAAAAAAGATCTAAGAAAAAATTGCCAAGAACCTGAGTGAATGTTTATTTGTACGTTAAGGCACTTTGGTGTTTGCAGGACTTCATACAACTATCATTTTCTGCTACACACGAGCATGCAAAGAATTGGGCTTTGACTTGCATACAAATTACCAAATGAGTGGATGGATACAAGTAATAAAAAATATATAGAAGAACATATAAATGTCATGAAGCTACATACATACATACAAATGTATATAAAAAGAATAAAATAAAGCTTTGAAACCTGTAAGAAAAATCATACGTGTTGTTTATATATATATATAAATACTTAGTTGGTCAGAGCAGATCGATTCGAACAGGAAATGGAGTTGCAATAAAATGCTTTAAAATAATTTTGATTACGGCATATACGACTGACTGACTGTATGCTGTTGCATTACCAGAGTGTTTATTTTCATTAGTATTTTACTCATCTTTATATGATAGTTGCGAGCAATTGCAATTGTCTTTCTAATAATAAAATTGCAAGTTTACTGAAAAATAAAAAATTAAATAATTGCTAAATTTAATGCCTCAATTAGTAATTAAATTTTATTGCTAAGTGTTTTGTTTAACACATTTTGCAAATATCGTAATTACAAAGTAATAAAAGCTAATACTTTTATCTGCTGATATTGCGAAACTTATAAATCTGTGTAGTAGAGGAAAAATTGCTTAAGCCGAGATAAATTGATTTTAGGTAATGGCGCCCTGTAATTTTTATATTCAAAAGTACACCCGAGCAAAATATCAATTAGTTTTTGATATTTTACAGAAAGTTATAGCGCAATGATTTGCGGCTAATCTTTTTTATTAGACTAATAATCTCTTTTAGGCCCCATAACTGACTTCTCAATTAAATGTCATTTATCTTTAAATGCTATTTAATTATCGAATTCATTTTTGAGAGATATTTAAATGAAATTTAAGTGCTCAATCTAGTGTATTTAAGTCCTACTTAAATTTTACAAGCATTCCATATGCTATTGTGCTTGTGTGTGTTTATTGAAAGCATGTTCATGTACATTATGTGGTCGCATTAAACAGGAATTTTATTTTCATAAATATATAACATATATAATATATAGAGTATATATAGAGTTTCATATCATGGAAAAATAAATAGACAAAATTCGTTCTGATGTTCTTTTTGTTTTATAAAATGTGTTTTTATGCAATTTTAATTTTCTACACATTGATAACATAACTTTTTTAATTATATTAAACAGAAAAATTTCCATAATATTTGGAAACTATTTGGTGCTGCCTTACTTTCAGCGTAATTTGATAAGAGCTTTAATTAACCACTGAATAAATAAAACTATATTTAAGTGCAACTTAAATTTAAGTGGCAATTGGCTAAATGACATTTAATTGAGAAATCAATTATTGGGCCTTAGAATAACATTTTAATTTAGATTATACTTTGATATATTTCAAATTGAATGTATTATTTATAATTTGCAGAACGATGTTTATCTTAAAAAAAAAAATTAAATTGTAAAAGAAATTTCTAAAAATCGATCTGAAGGTTTAAAAGTCGTCCCCTGAAAAACAGTAAAATATGACTTAAACACTTTTTCCTTAATGCCACAAAATACTGCAATGAACTTTGAAATTGGTATTGAATCATTTTTTTTATATTTAAAATAGTGCGAATATGTTCTTCTTTAAAAAGGCTGAAATCTATTTTTAATTAGTGCGCTCTTCTCGGAGCATCAAATTAAAGGATCTTCCAACAAGAGATGTAAGTTTTTATATGTAAAAATACGGGTCTTTTTAAGCAACATCATCGAATGATTACACTTTCCAACACACACACACACACACAAAAACAATGTCGTGCCAACTGATTCTTCTAAATATATGTACGTGCAAAGGCATTTTAAAAGTTTGCATCTGAAACTCATTTTACGGCTTATTTAAAATCACAACCTTATGCAGTAAAAATTTAAGAAATCTTGTGATAGTTAGGTTTTTATTATATTTTGTCTTCAGAGCATTTATTCAGAACATTACAAGCAACATATTGTTGGTATACAATAACCCTCTAGCTCTACTGGAAATGGGTCTTTTTATAAATTTTTTGGAAAAAAAGCAAAACTCCTTTAAATTAGGGAAATATTCTGCAAAACGTTCTACTATAAATTTCAGAATACTGTTAACTTTAAAATTTAACCTTATCACCAGATATAAGCAATAATAAAAAAAATATATATAAAATTGTTCGAGTTGTTTTTTTCTAGAGTTGGCAACACCAATCTAAGAGATCGACAGGAAAGTTGACAAACCTGGTTTTTTCTTGGCACTAGGGGTTACAACAATAATATACTGAGTTGTTCTTGAGCGACGTACAAGAGCTCACATCACAAACTTTGGGGAATTTTGGCAAAAGCTAATTTATATATGCAATGGCATGTCAATTTTGTCTTATATATCTTTAACGGGAAATGAAAAATTCAAATTATTTTTTAGTCTAATAAAAAAAACTGAATAAAACTTGACTACATTTACGGGTTTCCGCTTACAGTTTAGGAAATATTTGAGCAAAAAAAACACAAATTTTAACTTTTTTATCAACCTTGGTCCACTGTTTTGCTAATGAACACAGAGAAAAAACTGCCTCATAGAATCAAGAAGATTTTCTCTATGAAACGTTTTTATGCTAAGGGGTATCCAAGCAGAAAGAAGCGAAGATTTTTTCATAGAGATTCCTTATTGTTTTTATGTGGTAAATCTTATTAATTTTATCAAGAAGAGAACCACATAAAATCAAGAAGAAATCTTATTATTCACAACTTTTTTTACTTAATTTCCGTTATTTTTGCCACCAAAAAAACAATCTATAGAGAAAATCTTCTTGATTCTATGAAGTTTTTTTATAAATTGTAAACTATAGGGATTTCTTATTGATTTTATGAGGTTGCCTTATCGATTTTTTTTAAAAAGAAGTTCTTCTTGATTTTAGTAGGCTATCTTATTAATTTTTTCAATAAGGTTTTCTTCTTGATTTAATGAGGTGTCTTGTTATTTCATATTTTTAAATAGACACACAGACAATTTTTTTTTTCATGATCTTTTCCGTTTTTGTATAAGCATATTTGCACATTTATTTCAATGGTTATTTAAACTGCTTGTTAGCATATTGGTTAGAGTGTTTGTCTATCAGTCAGAAGTTTGCTGGTTCAATACTTGTCTCCTTTCAAGTAATAATATGTATGTATGGTGAGTTAGTTAATTAAGAATACAATATAATATGTATGTATGTATGTATGTAAGTATGTGTAAATAAATAACATCTACATATACTACATACATACATATGTAAGTGTATGGTATAGAATTTAAATGAAAATACATAAACAAAGCACAAAGGATAAAGACATAAATTGTTTTCCTTTTTATGAGGTTGCCTCATAAAATCAAGAAGAAAACCTTATTTAAAAAATAAATAAGATAACCTCATAAAAACTACAAGTAGGCACTGTTTTCTCTGTGGAGAAGTCAAATCTTGTTCGATTTACCAAAAGGAACTTTTTATGAACTTAAGACTAATTTTTATATAAAAAAGCAATTTGGTATCAAATGTACAAAAAGAATAAAAGTTATATGCAACTTAAACTTGGAAAATATCAGATTTTTGTTTTCTTTTTTGAAGCAAAAATTGTGTTAATTATTTAAGATTTATAAAAAATTTTCTTAAATGCTTAGATCATATTTTTGCTTTCTTTAGAGGTTATACTATAGAAAATATTACAAAGTATGTTTTGTTCAAAATTTTTGTTAATGAAGGGAGTCCTGTTCCCTCAAATTCCAAAGCTGAAACCAAAAACTCTCTAAACTGCTCTAAAAAATAATATGCGTGAAGTGAAAAATAACAAAAACAGCGCAAAAATACTGAAACAACCGTGTTCTGAGATTTTTCAAAATTTCTTTGGGAATCGCCAGGAACTCAAAATTAACAGTGGGGGCTTTAATCTGTAATTCGAAACGAAAGAAAACTCTTTTGAATTTACATGTTATAGCCATACAAATATACCCCCAGGTGTTTTTATTTTATGTTAAGCTAAGTTTAGACGATATGTTGAATCAACAAATATATGCTTACATTCATATGCTTAAAAATAACAACAAATCCTGCTATCAGCATATACATATGTTAGGCGTCTACGCAGTATGCTGAAAGTACCAAATTTTTTAAAGTCAATATATGTCAGCTAATAATAATAATACAACATATGAGTTAGCATACCATTTTTATGTCTATACGATATGCTGAATTTCGTATGCTGATATATATGTTAAGTCATGTGAGCAATTGCTTAAATGTAAAATAAATTTGACAATTATATTTCTTTATTAGTAATTTGTATAAATTATCGATTTTAGTGGAAAAGTTTATATTTTTGGTGTATAATTAATATATAAAAAAACATAATGTCATCAAATGATATTTCCCTTGCCGTTATCCTAACTGTATTTATTTTTGATGGTGATGCAGAATTAAAAGAAAAACGACGTAGAGTTTGGCAAAAGAAATGGTTAGAAAGAAGAGAGGAGGAGGGCTTCTGTGCGAAATTATACAAGGAATTGAAAGAAGAGCAAATATTATACAAAATTTCATACGTATGGATATAAATGTCATCGTTAGACCATTCAGTATGGACTTTTGGCCTAATTTGTTTGTAGGGTTTTTTCACTTTTTTGACTGCCTGCACTTTTTCAGGTGTTGCGCGTGCAGAATCCTCTGTATCAAAGCCACAAAATGATTCTAAATAATCAGCATTTTCCAACAAACCTGTAATCACTGTTTCCATTTCTTTATACATATCGTTTGCTTAATCGGCAAATATGATGAGTCCCTTTTTAATTTTTCAGGAGAGTCTGTCTAAATTTATTTAAGCTGAATATGTGTGAGGAAAATGAAACTATTAATTTGGCTATTTTAAATTAACACAAAAAATTCATTTGCTAAGTAAATGCAAGTACATTAGATGCATATTCTTTTCCGCTTGACTAATAGGTGTTTTTTTTAATTTTTTTTTGGTCTTAGCATATTTGCTTACCACTGTATAACAGCAAGAAAAAATACCGTAACGACATTTTAGGTTTTGAAAATGATGCGTTTTGAGTTATAGTAGCATTCTACATTAAAAACTCAATTTATATAAAAATGGACTTAAAATAATCCCGACTAAGCCAACGATATGTTTATGTTTGAAAATAAAACAACAATGTTTTATTGTAAGGAATAGTAATGCTAAAAATATATACTTATCTATAATGAGTCACCCATTACAAATATCTTCCAATAAATAAACGTTTATTTTTACTATATTTTAATGAGCAGAGTTAAAATAACAATTCTGCTTGCTATCAAATTTGCCGTATGCTGAAAAGCTTTAATAGGATTTTCAACAAACAACATATCTGACAGCATACATAGCAAATTTGTTACAAAGTAAAAATATGGTGTCCACACGATATGAAAAAATCTTGAACATACGTTTGTTGACAACTTTAACAAATGCCCTTCATATGTAGTTAAGCATACATATGTTGAAAAAATTTAGTGTCTACACGATATGTTGGCACTGATAACAAATTTTTCACCATAAATATGCTGATTCAACATATCGTCTAGACTTAGCTTTATATAAATGAAATATTATATTACATATATAAGTTATTATATTATACAAGTAATATAACATAATTATCTGCGCCCAACAAAAATAGGAAAAATACTGCAGAAATAAAAAATTCCAGTTTTTAAATTTTTCCATATTAAGAGGAAATCTCATTTTTTATCTTATTTAAATTTATTACATGATTTCCACGCAAGAGAGAATTTTTAGCCTAAAATATTATTAAATAAAATTTTTATATGATCCTTTTGTCATTTCAGTATTCATTTATTTTATGAAAATCTTCTTTTGGGTAATTCAAAAAAATGAATATTTAGCTGTTTATTTTTTTTTTTATTTCAAGCGCATATTTACATTCTCATATCTAAAATTTTTTCTCAATACTGAATTATCAGTACTTTGATAATTTAATAATTCAATCCAGATTTGTTACAACCTTTTCAATTTTTCCATTTGTGAAGCAAATGCATAAATAGAAGAATTACCAAATATTGATTAACAAAAGCATTGCAGACCAAATATGTATATTATGCAGCACACTGTCCATGCACTGTAATGAACAGGCATTATTGTACTTAATTTTACAACATCTATTCATTAATTAGCATTCATTGATGCATTTACGTTCATTTCCTTCAGCTTAAAAGACTGACTGATGTAATTCTTGCTAAGGTGTAATTATCATACAATCCCCTGAAAGAAGTGTTTTTTTTTTGTTAATTTTTTCCTTAGTTGGTACTATAAGAATTTTCTGCCAATTAAAGCATTAAAGCACACAGGGAAAGGCAAACAACGAATAACTTGCACGAAAAGCTAAGAGAGACGTAAAACTTTTTTCACTATTCTTGTTTTATCCTTGTTACAAATTTTCACAAAGTATTTTTTTATAACACGTCATGTTCTTAACTTTTAAACATTTTAATTAATAAGTCGTTTACATAGTAAAAGAAGCAATGGAAAATGTACGTACATAAGTAGATACATAGTCGCTGTAAATAAGTATTTTTTTTAATGGAAATCTTAGTCTTATATTAGTGTTTTATATAACGAATTATTTAACATTCAAAGAGAATTTTACAGAATTTTAAATTTCATTTAAAAGCGTTTATAATCTCTCAAACATGACCAATTAATGTAATTATTATTTTAACTTTCATTAAAACACATCTTGCTACAGCCATAAAGCAGTATTATTAATTCTGTCCGCACTGTGGTCCATTTACATGTCTATTCGGTTAAAACACAAAAGTCTGGCACTCTCATCGCACAAGTTTCAAAATGCCAAAGTATTATTTTGCGAAATAGTTCCTTCGTATTGTTATTATAAGACAATAGCTTCAAATGATTCAGACTACCTGAGTTTTACAATGCATATCCTCGTGTCTGTCCAATTTGGTCGTTATTATACATATTATAGAACCTGTTTTGTTGAATATGAAAAAAAAAATCAACAAAATTCTGTATTTGGTTTAAACACATTGTTCATCAAAATTGCAAAGAAGCATTAAACTGTTGATACAAACAAAAAGTTTTTGAAAAATGTTTCGTCTTTGATTCTCTAAATTTCTTTGCTGGCTTAAAAAAAATATTTTCAAAAAGCGTGCCTAGTTTATAAAATCAAAACAATTGAAGTCGCCAGATATACACGAAGAGTGATTTCCGCTACTTATTTTGCGTAGTGTAATAACGCAAACAAATTAAGATTGGCATGTCAATATTTAGCTTGACTATTGGGAATACAGTCGCTATGGAGCATTTCTTCCTGCCGAATTGGGCATTGAGCGTGTGAGAGTTTTATCAAAAAGTGTGTCCCAATCACTGTAGCGCATAGAAGATTTTGCAATGCATACATTTGGTTTAAAAATGAAAAAAATGAAAGAAAAAAAATATAGACAGCATGTATTGGGAAAACCCAAATTGGGGCGATTACGATCATCAAGAATGGCAAACCCCTTGGAAAGTATCAATCAGTCTTTTTATGGTGATTATAACGTTTTAACAGAATTGCACTGGCAAACAGCCATTACGGAGTCTATTCACAGAACCGTGATAAGAAATTTAGATTAAGTAAATGCCGGAAATTTATAAAACACCAAGTAGGTCGAACTTAGAACTTTTGATATTTATTTACGTGATGGCGTTCGGGATCATGACGTTAATAGCCGTCCAACAGAAGAAGGAATTTGCATATCAACTACATGTGCATACATATCATAGCACCAACGTGCTAAAAGTACGGTACGGTACAGCAACAGCAATGTTTGGCTAACCGAGCCTTAAAACTCGTTTTCAGGCAAACTGATTTGTTTGAGTTATGACGTTATTTGACTTATATGTATTTTAAAAGCATATGAAATAAATGTATAAAACTGTATTTAATTTTTATATGAAAAATGCCAACAACTTGTTTGTACTATTATATTGTAATAGATGATACAATGATACAACAAGCTGTTGAATTAAACAATTGTATTTTTCTCTTATCGTCCAAAATGCATATTTAGTGCAAAAGGGCACACGACAAATTTTTGAGGTTCGACTTCCAATAGCGTACAATCTATCGGAAACTATAAAATTATTGTTTTGCTACGTAGCAAAAGTTGAAGAGATTTGTGACTGTTCAAAATATGTGGTTGAAGTCTACTGATAATTTGGCAAAGCACAAATGAAATATATAGACAAGCCTTATTCACAATTAAATAAATTTCAATTAAATTAACTTATGACAATATGTCAAATAGTGGATTTCTTAAATGATAAATAAATAAATAAACCAGAGGTAAACTTTCATAACGTCGATACACGTGTATATATTAGAGGTGAGCACAAGGTGTTTGCTTGCTTAATCTTCATGGTGTACAGTATTGAATTGTTCTCTCTTTTGAGTGCTCTTGATTTTATGAGAACACTAAAATTTATATTATCTTAAAACTGATATTTTCTTATAGCAAAAGTATGCAACAGCATTTGTTTATTTGCCAAGCAAGGGCATTAGTTATTATAGTGTCGAAACATATTTCACTATAGCACACCGAATGGCAATTGTAAAACAAATTTTATTATTTATTATCTTAAGACTGAAAAATAAAATAAATAAATAAAAATAATAACTTTCACAATGGATATAATTGTAAAAAGTTTTATTACCACTTAATATATTATAAAATTTTGAGTTTGTGAAATGAAGTATTGTGCACTATGAAGTGTACAATAAAAATATTGCATACTGTCGATTCAACTGTTGTACAATGGTTTTGTATTTTTTGTCTACTTTTTTTTTTTTTGCTTCACACTCCATTACGATCATCACTACAAACAATATTCGCTTTGAAAAAAATACAATACTGCGCACTTTTTCATAGCTTGTGCTTAGTTCTAGTATATATACACACAAACATATATACATACATACTTTTTTATACTTGTCAATACACCACTTTTACCAAATTATTATTTTAGATTATTACAAAAACTTTTGGCGAGTTCCATAAGCGGGAATGAAGTATATACTAGGCGGTTATTAACCAAACAAAAAGCAAATTTCCTATTTTACTTTTTCAGTAAAATTATTTTTTTTTATTAAAAACACATTGAAATTTTTTGAGAGGCATATATAAGTAGTTCTTATTTCTTGTTCATCTCTTCTGCCAGAATCCGTCATTTATTTTATATTTTTGTATTTTATATTTTGAAAGAACATACACAAAATAATTTTACTTCTGTTACCACCTTAAGCCATACAATTGTCCTGGTATACGACAATTGATATAGAAATAAAAAAATTACATTTCTATTTTATATGCGATAAACTCTGTCCAAACATATGTTTAATTATTTTCATCATAAATTTTTAATTTAGAGTTCGTAAGACCACTGTAACCTGTTCTGCTTTAGTATCACATTTTTTCTTTATTACCATTTTATTCCAATCACATTTAATATAAAAATGGCGATTAAATTGCATTTAATAGACCATAATGAGACACAACAGTTGCACAGTCTCCCCTTAACAAGAATTATGGAGAAAAACAACCAAAACTTAATTTGAATTTTTATCGTATATTTTTTTTATCACAAAAAAAATGTCTGCATTTATTTCTATTTTACGATATTTTTGTGCGTCTTATATCATCTATAAATGTTTAATAGGGCCAAGAAAACAATTACAATTACTCTTGCACACACTTATTTTGAAAATTACACGTCGTGTAGAATTGCTAAATTACCCTCTTAAATCAACAAATTGTTTATGTAGTTATTACACTCCTCCGGCATTAAAGCATTTGTAAATTATAGACATTTGCAGTATGTAATTTTTATTTGCAATAAGATAAATTGTATTCAATTTGTAATATATTTTATATTTTCTCTATGTATTTTTTGTTGGTTTTTTGAATAAAGGAAATGTTTGGTATTGAAATTGTTTATTTATTAGATTGCAATAAAATTTTCACGTAGTTTTTTGTTCATTCTTTCTATTTTTTGGCTGCTTAGTGGAAACTAAGTTTGCCAAACTTCTGTTAGAGATTAAAAGAAGTAGTGGAAAATATGAGAAATAGCAAAGAAAAAATTAAAGCTATAAGAAAATTTACACAAAAATTTTGGTTCTATTTAAAGAAAAGTTTTTTGTTAATAAAGGGTCCGCCAGATAACTTTTTGTTTTTTTTTTTTTGAAAATGCTATAAAAAAACGACTGAATATTTTCTCAAATTTCTTCTTTTATTTGAAAGTACAATCCTTCCGGTTAATAATGAAAAATAATTTCATTCAAATGGCTGCCTCGGCTGGCCATGCAGTAGCCTACACGATCGGTCCAATTTTTAAGCACATTATAGATTGTGTGCAGCTGTATTTCACCAATGGCTTCACGAATATTGTCCTTTAAAGCGTCAATTGTCTCTGGCTTGTCGGCGTAACACTTATCTTTGACGGCACTCCACAAATAATAGTCCAACGGTGTCAAATCGCAGCTCCGAGGTGGCCAAACGACATCAGCTCTGCGGCTGATAGTGCGATCTTAAAAAACAGGGCGCAAAACATCGAGTGTGGCTTCGGCTGTGTAGCACGTAGCGCCCTCCTGTTGAAATCAAATGTTGCCAATATCCTCCTCTTCAATTTTTCTAAACAAAAATTCGTTCAACATGGCCCGATAACGATCGCCATTGACTGTAACGGCCGCTCCTTGCTCATTTTCGAAAAAAAAATGGCCCAATTATGCCTCTAGACCAAAATCCGCACCAAACAGTGACTCGTTTTGGGTGCGTCGGCTTTTCAATGCATGCGTGCGGGCTTTCTGTACCCCAAATGCGACAATTTTGCTTGTTTACATACCCGCCAAGATCAAAATGAACTTCATCTGAAAAGATGATTTTTTTGGCAAAATCGGCATCTTGTGTAAGTCGATCACAGGCCCACTTAGCGAAGCGAAAACGCATTGGATGGTCAGTTGGCTTCAACTCCTAAACCAATTGGACTTTGTATGGCGTCATACCAAGGCCTTTATGCAAAATTCGTCTCAATGAATGTCAATTGTTGAGAACGACGGTGAATTGATGTTGATGGCGCTTCACGCACACTTTCTGCCACAGCAGCAATATTCTCGGGTGTTCGCACTGTTTTTGGCTTTTCACGCTTTGGTTTATTGATGAGGATACAGGTTTCTTTCACTTTTTTCACGAGATAAGGAACATACGGAGCTGACGGTGCGTCCGTACACAATTTTCGCACACATTCTGCAACAATACCATGATTTTCAAAGTAATGTCGCAATATTTCCCAGCGTTGTTCAAGTGTACACAACTATATTTGTTTAGCGGAAGGATAAAACTAATTATCTGTCAAATCAGACATGAGCTAAGTGTTACCATTCACGAAATAAGCACTAGTTGAAAAAAAAAACGTTAGATGGCGGACCTTTAGTTTAAATTTTCTGAAAATAAAAGATCCAAGCAAAAATTAGTCTCATAACCATTGGCGATAAGTTGATTTGATACTGAAACTGATTTAAGTTTTTGCTAATTTCTCTACTTGGTTTGATGAATATACATATATGAATAAATATATTAAATTTATAAAAATTTTGGCATTTGATTTTACAAATTATATGCTTGGTTCTATTTTCTTTAAGCTAGCTTAACCCGGTGTGCTCTGCTACCCCTCCCGAAATTTCCAAAAACAAAAGTAATTGTAGTAAACCTTTTCCATAAGCAACCAACATTTTAAAAATTGGTCCACAAATGATAAATTTATTTGATAATAAATTTTTGGTGCGGGCACTTTTCTTCCTTTCCATATGCAAAAAGAATTTCTAAAATCGGTCCACAAATGACAAAGCAATTTTATAATCCATTTTTTTGCCGGGCACATTTAGCCCCTTTCTCCCCCTCCCAACATTTAAAAAAAATTAGTAGGCGTCTTCCATATGCAAAAAGCATTTTGAAAATTGGTCGATAAACTATGAAGTTATTTTTTGATCAATTACTGGAGCTGTCAATTTGCGACAAATTCACTACTTCCCCAGTTCCAAAAAAAAAAAAATTAGTGGATTCAATTGAAAAAAAAAGTATATCCACATATGGCTCGTTAAATACTATGTGAACGGAGTAACATAGATGAAAAACGAAGGCGCAGAAGTGGGCGTGGTTAAGAAAAGTAGCTTATAATTCATACCAGAGTCCCAGTTAAATGTTGTGAAAATTTCAGGAAGATCCGTTTAAAGGACTGGTCTCCTATAAGGTAAAAACAAACAAACAAAAAAAAAACAAATTGAATACAAAATAAAATTTTTTGTGCACTTCACCCTAAATTTTATAAAAATCTATTCAAAACTTTTGCGTGAAAATTGTTTATATAACACCTAATTCACACGAAGACTTTTATGAAGTCTATTTTTCGACGTAATTTTTTGTTTGATAGCAAACGGGGTAGAGAAAAAAGAGGGGTAGAAAAAACTACTTGATTTCTGTTTTCTATGGTTTTTTCATACCCTGTCGGAAATTCGGTTAACATTAAGCTAACTATTTCGCAAATAGTACTGACTTTGGATTACTTTTAATGTAATCAACTGACTATTTTAACATTGCGATGTCCTAGGCGGTAGTCAATTGTCTCACTCTGCACTACCTTCAGCTAACTTAAAGTTGACTTTTTTAAATCACCTGGTAGTCAGTAAGTTAAAAAAAAATTTCGAACATGTATCATCACACGTTGTGTACTCAATGCGCTACCACTCGGCTAAGGTACCATCTAAAATAACAACAGCAGAATGTTAATATAAAACTGAAATGAGTTTCAAAGTAGTTGAGAATAAATTTGTTGGCTCTCACAAAATTTGATTACGTACTCAACTTAAGAATTAATTTTGGGATTGTTCTGGATGACATTGCAGTTAGATTTTAGTCAGTCTAAGAAAAGTTAACTATAAGTTAACTATTTTTGTAGTCAACAACACATTCTCCGACAGGATATGTACTGCAAATGTGTGTATAAAAAATAAAATCAATAAAAATCAAAATCAATAAAAAAAATAAAATTAGACATGTAAAAATAATCGTCGTATGAACGCAAATAATTTTTGGTAGAAACTTCAAAAGGGAACCAAGAAAAATAGACGTCATAAATTTCATCGTCTGAATCCTGTGTAAATAAGCGTAGCAGACTTAAGGTTTGTTCATTTACTAAGTGCTAATTCACACGGTGAAATTTATGACGTCTATTTTTCTTAATTCTCTTTTGAAGTTGCTACCAAAAATTCCTTGCATTCATACGATGTTTTTTTTGACGTCTAATTTTACTTCTCTCCACTCATATAGCCAATAAGCTAGAAGAGTAACAATAAAAAATAACAATAAGATAGAAGAGTAACATTGAAACGTAACAACAATAACAACAAGAGCAATGTAAAGAGAAATATGAAAAAAACCATTGAAAACAGAAATCGAGTCATTTTTTCTACCCTCTTTCTTCGCTACCCCGTTCGTTAACAAACAAAAAGTGACGTCGAAAAATAGACTTCATAAAAGTCTTCGTGTGAATTAGGTGTAAAAATTGTTACAAATTTGTAACAATTACTACTGGCAAGTGTTCATTAACCCAAAAAGTTACCAAGGAGAGATCGTCTGAAAAAGGAAAGAAAGCATGTTTTCTTAATTTATTGTTTTTCTTTAATTAAGCCACATAAATTCAATTTTAATGGCAAATAATTTTGTTTATTTCTCATATGATCAGAGATGGAAAGTCGCATTTTTTATTTTTTAATGGAATAAAATTAAAGAATTATGTAAATTGCACAAAATAGTAAAAATACATGAAACTGTGTAAAGAATATCATATCAAATGTCAATTTCTAAAAAAAAATTGCAATTTAAAATATTATCAAACAAAATACATCAGAAAAAGTACAATTGTATCATGATTTCCATCCATGGTTCCGATATGAATAAAATTTTCTTGCAAGTTATTACAAGTAAAGCGTTCATTTCATTTTTCATATTTAGGAGAGTAATTTTCTCCTTTCAGTTTCTGCTGGAAAAGTAATTGAACAGACCTTTAGAAACTTATACAAAACCCAGAAAATAATTTATATTCGATATGAATCTCCTATTTTATTTTCCTACACCTTTATATAATTAGAAATTCATTGGATAACAATAAAAGTAATTATAGGGCAAAATGAAAAATAAAATCTAAATTTAACATTTAAGAAATTTATTATTCGACATATTGTCAGAAGTTTATTTCAAGGTGTAGAAAAATAAAATAGATTCAAATCGAATATAAATTATTTGCTGGCTTTTTTGTGTTAGTTTCTAAGCCTACTACGTTTATTTTTCTTGTGATTTTCAAAAATATTATTTATGATTTCTCAAATAGTTCTTGAAAGTCTGTGCATAAGATAAGAGGTTTGTGACTACTCAAAATGTGTGGTTGAAGTCTACTGATGATTTGTTACAGCAACAATGAAATGCATATAGACAACTCTGAACCACCAGCAAATAAATTTCGGGTTTAGATTTTATTTTTTATTGATTGAGAATTAGATGGCTTACGGCTATAATTTTAAGTTTGCTTATAATTCAATTTGAAAAACATCCAGTTAAAAATTACAGGAAATAATATTTACTTGAAATTTGTCGTACATTTTTTGTTTTAATTATTACTTTTGCAATAGTTAAATAAATATATACAATATTCAGAATTTTATGATAAAATTTATAATTTTCCGTACAAGACTTGTACGTACAATAAAACAAAGTATAGCAAATCTAAATATTTATTTTGGCTTTAACTCCACTGGTCTTTGCATATAACTATATGAATCCATTTAATATTCATGTTCATTTCAATGAATATTTATTATTAATTTTCATTATAACAATTACAAATCCCTAAAGTTGAATATATATGTATATGTATGTAGTTTTTTTTTTTTGTGTTATTGCCTCAATATTATATTGTTGTATTGGCAATATTAACAACAAATATGTATTTATAAAAATGAAAATTAACTTACAGAGGAAAAATGTATACCTGTTATTGGTGCACATAACAATAATATTTTATTTTATTACAAAGTTATTGTTGTACATATATTGAACGTGTAGGAGGATGTAAAAGAACAGGGCAGTAAATTTTAATAGGCCTTCATTAAAGAAGCTTTTTAAAGGCATGCTCTTTTCATATTCTTGTCTAAACTAACCTAGGTAAGCTTAGGTAAGGCTAGCTTAGGTTTGTCTGGTGAGAATCAGTGCAGAAAATGCTTGGTAGTGCCTTCCTGAGACAGTAATTGGTTTTGGCCAAATTATATATCATACCTTATTAAAAAAAAAAATAATAATATAGTATACATACAAAATCTTTTAGAGCAATAAAAATGCAAATTTAAACAGTCTCCTTTTATATTTTCTTGATTTGATAACATTTTTATTCATTATCACCCCCTTAGGGTTCTGTACATAGAAGGTGAAAAGTAACCCTATTCTTTTCGCTGCGATGTTCGTCCGTCTGTCTATCACATAAAGTTTTTTCTAGAACAATAACAGCCACGGAACTGAATTTTCACAAAATATGTAAAACGTTGACCTCTATAAAATAAATCAATAAAATTCTAAAAAAATCCCCAAAAAAAACTAAGAAAATCGCCAAAAACCAGAATAAATCACCAAAACGAAAAAAAGCACTAAAACTAAAAATATGCAAAAAAAACAAAGCAAAATTACCAAAAACTTAAAAAAAAACTCCAAAGCGCCAAAATAAAAAAGTGTCAACACCATAAAAAGTCACCAAAACTGAAAATTGTCGCCGAAAACCGAAAAAATCACCGAAATGAAACAAGCGGCGTACAGCGCCACCCACTTGCAATAAAGTTGTGAAATTTTTCGTATTGTACAATAACATCGCTAATGTGTATGTCATATTCGAAGATGGTACAATATATTGGCGAATATCAAAAGACTTTTTATTTTTATTATACAATCCAGACAATTGTGTAATGTGGTGGCAACATTGTTCAATATTGTTTACTTTTTCACTGTCAGGAAAATTGGGCAATATTTTCTTTCAAAATATTGTGCCATTTCTTGCATAGTATAGATCAAAACGGCAATAATATTGTGTAGTGGATGGGTCGCTTATGGAACCCTTAAAACATTGATTCTGTAAAAATCAGCTGAAAAGCCACCTGACAAAATTACAAATAGAACCTGTTCTATTTTCTTCTTACAAATCATGTGAAATCAGTACCTGTATTCTGTAACTTTTTGCGAACTGAAAATTGTAATATTTATTGACATATTTATTCGCTTGCGATAACGATAATGTGATTCTGTAATTCATTTTTACGATAGTCTCCTGCTTTATCTTATTCACCATTTAATTCAATATTATGTGGTATCTCTGCATAGAAAATGTAAAAACAAGCGAAAAGCCCAAAGAATAATTTAGAAAAACTCAACAAATTAGATCTTGTGACTTAACTTTTTTTTACTCCAACCGACACCGAATATCGTTAAAATATGTTACTGAATAGCAAAGTTGATAAATTTTCGTTATATTTATTATAACGATACGATTATCTTAATAAAAGTTACTGAATCCAGGTACAGCTGTTTTTATTTTCACAAGAAGTCTAAGCCATCAGAAAACAGTCAGTGGTGCCTTACTATTGGCGTTAGTATTTTCCACCTGAAAGTACTATATTAATAAAAACTGACTTGAAAATATATGTGCAGCAAGCTAAACAGCAAGAGCAAGAGATGTTGCAAGTTAACGGCTTGGCTATCCGCTCAAATCAGCTGTTGGAAGTAAAAAAAATAGCATGACTATTACTATGTTTATACGCACGGCCCATTTGCAAATAAAACTGTAAGTTGTTGTTATATTATTGTTTTCATTGCGACTTAATGTTTCAGAAAACTAGTCACGATTAACGCACTATTTGCAAATAAAATGCTTGAGCTTGCCAAACTTACAAATGTTTTTTTAATAAAAAACAATAAATTGACAAATTTCTTTGCAATAGAAAAACATTGATAAAAGAAACAAATATCATTATTATCAAATAACTATTTATTATTTTATACATTTACACATTTTTTTGCAAACATAAGTAACATTTCTATAGAAGTGCTACCAAGTTTTTATACATTTACAATAGCGTATAAACAATGAGTTAATTTAGGCGGGCATAACGTAATATATTATATATATATATATATATATAATATACGCTTATACGCACGACTTATTCGCAAAAACACAATTTATCCTGCATAAACTACGTATTATTTTTTTTATCTGCAAATAGGTAACTCACGAAAACAATTACAATTATTTTCAAAATTTGCAAATAAAATGTTTGAGGTTGCCAGGCTTACAAATGTTTGCTAATGAAAAACTAAACAATAAATAGGTAAATAAATATTGCACAAAAAACATTGATAGAATAAATAATTATTTGTTATTTTATACATCTAGACAATTTTTTTTTTTTTTGTAAACATAAATAAGTTTTCTACAGAAGTGTTACCAAGTTTTGTAGTTTTGATATGCCGTAGTGTTCCCTTATTGGCAAATATTTTTATTTGCAAGCAATACACGTATAAAAGTAGTATCTATCAAAACAAATTTCGCATGCCCGCTTGTGAACGGATATTAGAAACCATCTCCTTAATTATTTTCATACAAAACTTATCATCTGCGAGCTAACAGAAGAAAAAAATAAACTTAAAAAAAATTATATTAAAAGTCTTCTGTTGAGTAATAATTTTGACAGATATAAAGAGTTAGATGTGATTCAAAAACTCACAAGGTAGATGTAAGAAATATATCATATCAATATATGTATGTGTTACGCAGAAAACAAATATTGGCTTTTAACTTGATTGTCGAATAAAGCATATGAACACATATCGATGGTCTCAAGTAGAAAGGCCCTAACTCGTATTTTTTACGAAATTGAGGTTTTCACTGATTCCAATATATTTCACACAAATACACCTCGTCGCAAAAATTTATTGCAATAATGTAAAAATTAACGTTTTTTACAAGCAGTTGAACAAAGCAGTTCTACATGCAGTTGAACTGTGCATTATAATGTTTTTACCTTCTCCCGTAAAGTTACAATTATTTGAGTTAGGGCTTTTCTACTTGAGACCATCGATATACAAAACGATTTTAAGAAATCTGAAAAGATAAGAAACCTTTGCGAGAAGTGTTTATATAATTTTCTCTTAGAAGAGTCACTTTACTGACAAAGATATTTTAGAGTTTACGAGTACTTATGACTTTAACAAAGAATACGGAAAGATGAGTAGTGATTTGGCTAAAAACTTCAAAATATGGTTAACTTGTAGCATTAGCTGGCCCAAGGAGAATCCAAGTATCCAATGGAAATGGCTGCCATACATATAGGTTTCTTGTGATCTTCTGGTATCGCTAAGGACCAATCCTGGTCTATGCGAGCTCCTTGACCACCCAGACTAACCTAACCTAACCTAACCTATAGCGCATATAAAAGCTTATAAGTTTAACTAGTAGAACTAATACTTGCAAAGCAAGGCCTCAAAGAAAGGCCTCAACACCGATTCAAATTACCTCTGGCAATGAATATGTGCACACGTCTGTGAATATATGTATGTATGCATGTATGCAGGTATGTATGTATGTACGTATATTTGTTTGTGCATAAGAAAATTATTTTATTAATATTCTATAATAGAATACGTTCATATGCATTACAAAAGAGTTGGAGTTGTAGAGAGGGCAAGGGAAAGCAACGAATCAAGCCACAATTCTATTGTTGATAATAATAAAATGCTTACAAGCAATTCTTTTAGCTGATCTTACCCTGTTGATGTTCGCATGTGTTGTAATTTTGCAACATAATGTTATTTTCATATCTAATAATGGAGGTTGTAGTTATTGTTAATATGACCTGTTTCATTCATATTTATTTTTTTTTTCCTTCTATTTTGTTGCAAATTTATTAAATTTAAAATGAACAACATTAGAGTTTTCTCTTAGGCAAGAGAGTCATGAGGGTGAATATTAATTTTTATGAATTAAATCACCCCTCAACTGAAAATGGAGAAGGGTTGTTTTCTTTATAAGTATTGGGGAAACTTTTATTTGGAAAAAATACACATACTCATACATATGCATATAAAAAGAAAATTTATTTAATTTTAAGTTAAAGTTCAATAAATTCAGTAAAGTGCGACTCTGACTAGCGCACGAAGGGTTCCGTACGAACACTAGATATGTAATTTAATACAAACTTCATCCTATATAATATATAGTTTTGGAATTTTTTTCGTTTTTGGGGTCTTTTAGGTTTTTTTGTTTTGCCGTTTTTGCGTTTATTCGGTTTTGGCGATTTTTTTAAGT
This sequence comes from Tachina grossa, assembly GCA_949987645.1. Lineage (NCBI taxonomy): Eukaryota > Metazoa > Arthropoda > Insecta > Diptera > Tachinidae > Tachina > Tachina grossa. The sequence continues at coordinate 212,487,080 of OX465274.1, forward strand.
TTTGGCTTTTTTTTAGTTTTGACACTTTATTTTCTTGTTTTGGCGATTTTTTTCGGTTCTTGACGTTTTTTCATTTTGGCGATTTTTTTTTTTATTTTTGGAGTTTTTTTTAGTTTTGGCGAGATTTTCGCGTTTTGACGATTTTTTTCGATTTTTGGGGTTTTTTTTTCATTTTGGCATTTTTTTTTATTTTGGCGATTTTTACTATTTGGCGATTTATTTTAGTGTTGGACATTTTTTTTAATTTTTGGCGATTTTTTTCGTTTTGGGGATTTTTTTTTTAATTTTTGGCGATTTTTTTAAATTTTGGCTCCATTTTTAGTTCTGACACTTTATTTTCTTGTTTTGGCGATTTTTTTCGGTTTTTGGCGTTTTTTCATTTTGGCGTTTTTTTATTTTTGGCGTTTCTTTCATTTTTGCGATTTTTTTATTTAAAAATTTTTTTAGTTTTGGCGACATTTTCGCGTTTTGGCGATTTTTTTCGATTTCTGGCGTTTTTTTCATTTTGGCGTTTTTTTTCATTTTGGCAATTTTTTCGAATTTGGCGATTTATTTTAGTGTTAGAATTTTTTTTCGTTTTGGCGATTTTTTTTTTTTAATTTTTGGCGATTTTTTTTTTGGTTTGGCGATTTTATAATTTTCGGTCTTTTTAGTTTTACCGTTTTTGAAAATTTCAAGTGTTTGCTTCTTACGGTTTCCAAGATATAGCAAGTTGTCAAAATTACATAGTCAAAAATGCATTAACTGATGGACCACCCTTTAATTTTAATTTTTTTTAATTTTAGTGTTAATTGTTGTAGTCTGTATAAAAATACACTAATTTTACAAATTTCAAGTTTCAATATACAATTGTATGTATATTACATGGGATTTTAACATTTTTCGTTGCTCGTTTTGGAACACCCTTTAATTTTTAATTCTCATGTATTTGTTGCTGTAGCGGCCAAGGTTATTCATACTGTGTCCAAATTTCAAGTCCGTAGCTCTTACGGTTCCTGAGAAAATACCGTGTGACGAACAGACGGACAGCGTAGCGAAAACAATAGGGTTCCTTTTCACCTTTGGTGTACGGAACCCTAAAAAATGCCAATATCCAAAATATATATAAAAAAGACTATATTAATTAGCAGGCGTTGCAACAACAACGCGTTGTTGTTACGCATAGAAATCAAATTGCAAATTAATATAGTAATGAGGTAATACCGATGTTATGATAATATGTGTCAACGTTCTTAAGAGTTTGGGTGACTAACTGGCAGTAATATTTAAGCAATAACATTACACACTTTTTTACGACGGTATCCAGAACTTGATGTATGTATATTGGTAACGTACGCACCTCAGTTAGGCATACGTCTTCGTTCTGTACTCATTTCAGTTTGCATTAATATATCTTTTTAATTTTTTTTATATCAACGATGAACTTCTTGCAAGTGAGTTTTTCATTTTTTTATTCGGGTACATAGTATAGTTTTAGAGCTGAAGTTATTTAAAGAAACTATATTAAGTTCTATTGAAAACGGTGATTCCATAGACTACAACAAAAAAGAATTTAAATTTTATAATTACGTTGTACAAGTGTTTTAGAAAATCCATACAAATATTTAGCTATTATTTTTAATCACTTTAGAAGTTATTGTAGTTTTTGTCTACGTGTTGAAAAAAAAATCACTTTAAAGCAATAATTGCAAAATTGCGATCGATGGTGACTAAGTTTGAATAATAGAACTACTTAGAGTTGAGTTCATCAATGCTGTAACTAATGATTTGTATGTTCATTTATCGCTGTGTAATAATGCAATTAATAATATAAAATAAACTAAGCTTTTGTTAGCATTTTTTATTTTTAAGATTTATTCAGTATTTCGGATGAACCCATTGTTTTCTTTCTATAGTCGTTATTTATGCTTAAGTTGACATAAAGTATCATATTATGTTAAATCCCTACTTAAAAAATTATCTTCATAAGTTATATATTTTTGTCCACCTAAATCGTTACTTTTGCCGTGTATGCGACGGGAACATATATATAAAATATGCATTATCCTCAAATAAACTGTCTAAAAAATAAGGAATCAATAGAAATTCCAAAGTCATTTATATGCCCCATCAAGCAATCAACCACTAAAAACATAAATTTTTTTAAGAGTACAAAAAAATTTGAACTCCATCAAATTTTCACTCTAGTCCTGTTAACCAAACTGCAAAGAAACTTATGCGCATACAACAAAAAAAAAAAAAAAAGTTGCAAGTTATTGCCTGATACTTTTTTTGAATGTGCAGTTTCTTCTTATTTACCCTAAAATGTATATCAATGGTTTCGATTTCAACTTCTTACCTTTTTTTATTACATAGAATTACAAATGAACAACAAATTCTCTTTCCACTTGACATTTCTCTTTTTCTCGCTATGAAACTGTCTCTGCCTCCCACTCCGACATTCAAAGTTATGCCAAGAAAAGTTGCAACATGTGTGCCAAGGAGTTTGCTGAAAAAAACTTCAGTTACATACATAGTCTTCTCCAATTTCACCCATGACTACTGACTATTTGTTAAATGACAGCACCGAGGAGGAGGTGTGCTACAGAAGGGTCAGCAATAATAGTGTTTCAAAATGCATTTATAGTTTTATTTGGCTGGTCAGCATGACAGGTTTGGCATTAGGAGGACACGTGTGATGTGACAATCACACTTTGGCACATTTCACATCAAACAGAATACAATAATTTAATTTCAGCACCCAATTACAACGTGGGTTAATTTGTCGTATGTTAAGCTCTTAAATCTCAAAGTGAAATCAAATGTCTAAATTTCATTCGGTTGTGAGTTTAACACTTGCAATCACATTCATATGAGTTATAGAACATGCAAGCACTCACACACACTTACATACATTACATACATACAGAAAATGTTCACGTACGATGGTTTAATAGTGATTATTCAATTGACACATTACATTCGATTTGGTAACAGTAGGCAGTCAAGAAAAAAAGGCAGTTAGTATATTAATAATTATATCTGTTTCGCTTTTTCATCTCTTTGGCACCACAACATTGGACACTCATTAAATTACGTGGTCATTCCACGTTTAGATGTTGTAAACTAAACATTTCATATGCGCGCTTTCCAGCGAAGTCACAGTAGACATTTTCACGATATTACATTCCATATAAATACAATAACATTGATTAATCTTTCAAATGAAATTTAACGTTCACTAAATTGAAAATAGTACATTTTGACATCCATTAAAAAAATGTACATATTCAAAATTTTTCCTATGTCTACGAAAAAAATTAATTTCTAACGCACTAGCTGCAAAACCGACAGAAAATGAGAGAGCTGCACCAAATTTAGCAAAATTTTGATTTTTATCATAATATTTTTTGTTTGAAGTATACGCAATAAATGTTGTTTACAACGTATACGGTCTTCTTTAATTAACTGCATATGTGACGGAAAAACAAATTATTTTTATGAAAATTCAAATACTCATTTTTTGGTCGATCTTAACAATTTTGTTATAAGTAAGCTGAGAAAGAACCAAATTTAAAGTTATGGGTTTAAGAATATTTTTTGATAATTTCTTTGAGTTCGTAATTTTATCGGTAAAATATTCTTCAGACACCACAGTTAACACTTTGACACACAAAGTATGTTTGTTTCTTTGTATGGAATTCAATAATGTTTGATATGCAATATAAATATGCATGTATTTGTGAACACATACGTACACACATTCATACACACATACATGCATACACATGTACAAAGACAGCAGTCGATAAGAGTAGACATTAGCTGTCAGACAATTTTAAGGTTGATGGTTCAAAAGGAATATGACAACCACAAAACCAAATGACACCATCATACATTGATCCTACTTTGTCCAATTGTCTTTAACTTTTTAAAATGAGCTAATTTGACACATGTAATGGTGCCGGGCAATAATGTCACATAACGTCTTGCATGCACAAACAAGCACATGCAAGTACAAAAAGGAATAAGTTTATTACTAAGTATTCTAAAATATAAAGTGCTTGTAAGGATATACACATATCTACATACTCACACAAATGCACACAAATATGTTATATTACGGTATGTGCATATGTACATATCGACGGCTTAATAATATACAAAGGGCCTAACTCAATTTTTTTCGAAATCGTGTTTGTAATGTTTTCTGAGCGACAACGTATAATTGCATCCTCCTTGAAGATCTTAGTACGTTAGAGTTCGAAATCAAGGACTTATGGCAACTTTAAAAACTATTTCTGCATGTAAATGCTTTATTTTTTCTTCAGTTTTTTGCTTCTCCTGTAAAATATTGAAAATTAGAGTTAGGCCTTTTTTATATTAAGCCATCGATGTGTACATATGTATGTATGTACTAAAGTACATCTATAAGTTTGTTGGTTTGATGGCACCTGAGAATTGCAAATTTTGTATCAAAGAACCAAAGTATGTACTTGGAAAATATAATGAAATTAACTGCAATTGTACAAAATTCAGTTTGAAACATGCAAAAGTATTTATGTATTTATGTAATATGTATGTAAGTATGTAAGAAAATATAAATTAGTTTAATTAATAAATTTTTATTGCATTTAAATACGAGGAGATTGTATTTTAATTGAAGAATCTTAATAAAACATTAAAATAAAATTAAATAATAAAGAGCGAGGGATATGTTTTTTTAAATTCATCTTCAAGGATAAGGAAAATTACTCGTCGTATTATAATTTGGGAAGTTGTTTATACAAGTCAGTGATGGATACTGTGTGTAAAGACGTATATACGCACCCACTAAGCGTACTTAGAGTACTTAGTTTAGAGAATAAATAGAATATCCCAGCAAAAAAAAAAAACGAAAATAGTTTCAAAAAGTGAAAGTGATAAAACTTTCAGATTTATCACTTTTGGATTGCAAAAATAACATTTTGACGACTGAACGATTTTCGCCTTCAAATTGACGATTTTAAAATAATTATAAATTTACACCATTTGTTAGAACTTTAAAACAATATGGAGCTTGACGAAGAACTTGGCATTGCGAATGAGAAAGCAGAATGTAGCTGAGTACTTGTTTCTTTTCCTCGTCTCCCTCTCCGTCAACATCATCAGCTTAGCAATAAGAGTTGCTTAGTGTAAACTAGGATTCAGAACTCTTAGAAATAAATCATGTACGGTCTAATTCATAAAAAATATTTTAGGCTTATGACATGTTTATTTGACAAATTTCCCATAGAAACATGTCAAATAATTTTTATGAATACGGCAGGTAATGTTTAAAAAGTTCGCCGATTAAGCGACATCAAAATCGTAGCGGATTGTGGACTGGTTGCCCCGATACTTGCATCTTAGCTTTAAGCGATTTATTAATAAATTTTTCGATTTATAGAAATGGTAAAAATGTTAAAAATCTTATACAATAAATAAAAAAATGCGTATGTTAATCGATATAAATTTTATTTTTGAAGAATGATTCTTTCATTATATGTATATAAAGAAGGAATTTAATATATCTTTTAAACATGTAAAATTTGACAACTCCATAAAATAAATTCAGTAAAGTGCGACTCTGACTCGCGCACGAAGGGTTCCGTACGAACACTAGATATGTAATTTAATACAAACTTCATCCTATATAATATATAGTTTTGGCATTTTTTACGTTTTTGGGATCTTTTCGGTTTTTTTTTTGTTTTGGCGGTTTTTGCGTTTTTTCGGGTTTGGCGATTTTTTAAGATTTGGCTCTTTTTTTAGTTTTGACACTTTATTTTCTTGTTTTGGCGATTTTTTCGGTTTTTGAGTGTTTTTTCATTTTGGCGATTTTTTTTAATTAAAATTTTTTCTTAGTTTTGGCGACATTTTCGCGTTTTGGCGATTTTTTTCGATTTTTGGCGTTTTTTTTCATTTTGACATTTTTTTTTCATTTTGGCGATTTTTTCGAATTTGGCGATTTATTTTAGTGTTAGATTTTTTTTTAATTTTGGCGATTTTTTCCGGTTTGGCGATTTTTTTTTTAATTTTAGGCGATTTTTTTTGGTTTAGCGATTTTATAATTTTAGGTTTTTTTAGTTTTACCGTTTTTGAAAATTTCAACTTTTGGCGATTTTTTTTAAGTTTTGGCTCCTTTTTTAGCTTTGACACTTTATTTTCTTGTTTTGGCGATTTATTTCGGTTTTTGGAGTTTTTTCATTTTGGCGATTTTTTTATTTTTGGCGATTTTTTTTCATTTTTGCGATTTTTTTTTTAATTTTTTATTAGTTTTGGCGACATTTTCGCGTTTTGGTGATTTTTTTCGATTTTTGGGGTTTTTTTCATTTTGGCGTTTTTTTTTCATTTTGGCGATTTTTTCGAATTTGGCGATTTATTTTAGTGTTAGAAATTTTTTTTTAATTTTAGCGATTTTTTTCGTTTTGGCGATTTTTTTATATTTTTGGCGATTTTTTTTTTTTTTTTTTTGGTTTGGCGATTTTATAATTTTCAGTTTTTTTAGTTTTACCGTTTTTGAAAATTTCAAGTGTTTGCCTCTTACGGTTTCCAAGATATAGCAAATTGTCAAAATTACATAGTCAAAATTGCATTAACTGCTGGACCACCCTTTAATTTAAATTTTTTTTTAAATTTTAGTGTTAATTGTTGTAGTCTTTATAAAAATACACTAATTTTACAAATTGCAAGTTTCAATATACGTATGTTCGTACAATTGTATGTATATTACATGGGATTTTAACATTTTTCGTTGCTCGTTTTGGAACACCCTTTAATTTTTAATTCTCATGTATTTGTTGTTGTAGCGGCCAAGGTTCTACATACTGTGTCCAAATTTCAGGTCCGTAGCTCTTACGGTTCCTGAGAAAATACCGTGTGACGGACAGACGGACAGACGGACAGCATAGCGAAAACAATAGGGTTCCTTTTCACCTTTGGTGTACGGAACCCTAAAAAGGATATTATTTAGTTCCTCGTATACTCTTTGATAAATTTTTTAATATTTTTGTTTGACAAATCAGTATAAACAGATGGAAAACCTGGCTCTCCACAACCCTTGGACCACCAAAACATACCGCAAAGATATCTACCCAAAAAAAAAACAGCCGAAGCGCCACGATCGGCATCACAGACACCTTTCCGTGGCGTGGCAGCACAAAACATTGTATCTGTTATATTCTTCCCACAAATTTTTTCACAGTAGGAGTTTTTAATCACTTGAAGTTGAACAGTTTGCAATTGATTTAGATAATACGAACCACATTCAGTTTAAACTTTATTCCGACTGTATACTTGTAAGTAGTAAGAGTGCAACAATTTTGTTTTCCTTAGTTTTGCCGGCTTTATTACATCTTTTTCAATGGATGACTCCAATTCTATTATTGCTACATTTGTATCGTATAAATCTTTGTTATAATCTTTAGCTAATATTATTCTGGAAACCTTAGATGCTATAAGATTATCAAGTAGCTTAGCCGAGCCACCTTTTATCGTCAGATTTGACGCGTCTGCTTCTTCGACACATTGCGCTGTAGGGAGAACAAATTTGCTACTTATCAAACTTCCTGGGCACCAGAAATTTCCTTCGTTGTAAATCTGCATTATAAATTGTATATTTTCAATATCAGCGGGCTCCCCACCCTCTAGCGATAAGAGTGATGGTATTTGCAGCAGTACAAAATAACAGATTATAAAATCCCAGCAAAAAATTACACATTACCATTAGAACTACTTGCCATATAATGATTTACTTTTCTGATTGCCAATTTTCATTACTCGCTTACAAATCACATTACCTAAAATTACAAAAAATGACGTGCAAGTTGCTAAATGAAGAGAATGATTTTTTTAGACGAAATAGATTACTTGAAATGTTGACAAATAAAAAAAAATGTAAGTACTTCTCAAGAATCGATTATTTTAGTCTCACGCCTTGTTAAAATCATTAAGTTGGTAATCCAGTAGGGAAGTGCTTCCACCAAAAATGCTTAATTCCAAACTCGATTACCTTTTTTGAAATTTTTTGCTGGGATGTTTGAAAAACTTATCGATTTTAGTCATTATTATAATTTTTTTTCTTAAGTAACTTCAAGGCCCGACACATTTCTAGAACTCGTATTAAAATAATGAGAAGTGACAAGTTTTATAGGCAGCGTTGAGGCTGAAGCCTATTATGGAATTTTTTTAAAAAACTATTTGCTCAATTGCATGTACTTGTTTACTTGTACTCATTTTAAATTGCTTTTTACTTGTTTACCAAAATTTTCATTATTATGCACTTGAAAGACCACGAGTAGTTCAAGTCTAAAAGCATGTAAGCAAAATAACTTCAAGTAAACTTTATTCGAATACATTGAATTTTCTATACCCTTCATTTACATGACAAGTGAAAACTTTTAGTGGAGAAAGTTAAAAAAGTTCTTGCGAAATTAATTTAATTTGATTTACTTATTTATAAAAAATATTTTCGGTTTAATATTTATTTATAACAGCGCACAGGTACAAAGTACAAAAGACTATATGGAAAACCTAACCAATTTGAAAAAGTTCAGAATAATTCAAGCGAAAAATGGTTTTACTAAAGTTTCGACACCTAGTTAGTTAAACTTAGTTTAACATACGTTTGAGTTAACTAAAAAAAATTTTAACGGAGTTTAACAGCTCATGCTGCATTTCAGTGATGGTTGAACAGTTGTCAGTTTAGCTAAAAATGTTATACTTTATTTTCAATCTAGATATGGCATTGTTGAAAATATTTTATGAAAATAGGGACAACACTTAAAAAAAGATAGTGCCAATTCTTCTTTCTTTATTTTAAGAATTTTTAAGAATTTTTAAGAATTTAAAAATAAATAATATGTACTTAAAAATAATAACGCTCCAAAAATAAAATACAAAAGAACATCATTTAAAATTTGAAATATTTTAAAGAATTCCAATTTATTGCATACATAAAAACTATTTGGACGTGTTCTTATCTCCCTTATTTTTTTCAAAATTTTCCTATCCAAGTTATTATAGGTTTCATAATCACTAAAATCTTCGTTTATTTATTAAACTTTTCACTAAATCTGTTTTTTTTCAATTGCGTAATATTTATTTATCATTTGACAGTTTTTGACTTGAGTTTAACTGAGCAATGCTGCTCGATCAAACTTAGATTATTAACTAGATAATATTTATCTTAAAAACAATATTTTAAGTTTTTATGTTAAAAACTAGCTCTAAGTTACATTTGAAAAGAAACTTTTTAAAAAATATAATTAATCTGTCAGTCGTTAAGCAGCCCTGGGTTGAACAACAGCTCTCACGTCATCGTAAGTATTTCTTAAGTACGGTCAGGCTTGTGCGTGTTGTTTGGCCTGACTGATCTGCCACAGACAACCGTATAGTCTTGCGGTTCTTTTGTGGAATTTCGTTAACAATCACGTTGCTACTTAATATGTGAAGGCATAGGTCGTGGTTTGACAATCACAAAAACTTTTTTAAAATACTGTAAATAACATCTTGGGCATGTGATCTAGTTACCCCGCCCATATTTGTACAACAATACTTTGCAAGGTAATTTTGTAAAGTATTTATGGAATGGATAAATGGATGGATAATTAATCTGGACAATGGAAAATTAAAATAAAATACGCTAAAAACAACCTACGAAGTAAGTTTTAGATTGTGTAGATTTTTAAATTTTTGTATTTTTGCAAAAAAAAACAGTAAAAAAAACAAATAGTAAAATTGGAAAACATCCGTTTTTTCGAATTATTTCAAAGCCGATTTACAAATTTTTAACATTCCTACTGTAAAGTAAGTTAATAAATTAACTTGTTTTACTAAGTAAGCGAGGTGGCCAATTTCACAGGGCTATCTATTCACTAAAGCTTAAGTTAGACGTGCCATAGCCATAATTAAACCAAAATTCAATTGGTTTCTATGGTAATGGCTATGGCGTTATGGCGAGTCACCTGTAATCAAACACAGTGTTACCCATAAGTTTAGTTCGAACAGCTGTTTTCTATGATTATGGTTATGGCACGTCTAATTTAACATTAACGCTCCTTTTCACAATGTATGATTAAGAGTCAACGTGAACTTTAACTAACAGTTAAACTAACTAACTAACTAACAGTTAAATTGTACATTGTGAAAAGGGCCACAATGCAGGTAACTTTGGTTTGGTAACTAATCCATGTCTTACATTTGATTTGTGAAATTTGAATATTATAAAAAAAATTCTACTGAAAACTTTTATTTTTGTCGCTTACGATAAAATCGAAAATAAGGCTGGATATTATTAAAAAAAATATTAGAAAATATTTCTTTGGAAATAGGACTTTAGTACATAATAAACATTAATAGAATCGTTATTTTTACCAAAGAGAATCTGCAATTATTTTGTAAGTTTTTTTATTTCCTTTTGCATTTCTTTTTTTTACTTTTATGAATTTTTGTGGAAGTAACTTTTGAACATCGCGTTTTGCTTAGGGCAAATAAAGGATAATAAGATCACATGTGTGCTAGGTGTAAACTCAGCCTTAATTGTTGTAAAGTTTTAGCTATTGTGCATGTGCCATCGCCTTATTATTGCACCATCGCATTCATAAAGTGAATAAAGACACTCATCAAGTTGCCGTAATAAAATCAAAAAAATCCAGGAAATTCCCGGACATATTTCCCGGGATTTCTTTCCATAAAAATGAGCGGGATGCCGAAAAATTTTTCCCGCGAAATCCCGTTTAAAAAACACTATGTATGACATCTCTTACAAAATTCATACACTCTGACACTGTTACCCTGCATTGACGGATATCATGATAATGTATACCAACAAAGCGCATGTGGTTTTTGGTGTTGTAATATAAATATGTCGTAGAATGAGCACCTTGGACGAAAACTAATTTTACATAAAGTCTATGTAAACGATTTGCTAAGGCAAGCTGGTATGCCTACTAGTAGCTCGTTGTACGCCGTGGCTAGCGAACAGTTTGTATTCGCTTCTGAATAGCTAATGATTCGCTAACTATTCATGTAGCGTATGATCAAATCAAATCAAAAAATTGCTGAAATACGTTTTTATGATAGTAGTTAAAATTAAATTTTTTTATTTGCTTAGCGGCACTATCAAAAGCGTTTATTGTTTCCAATTAACAAAATACGATAAACATACTATACGCATGTTTTTAATTTGAAAGTAGAATAAGTCGCTTTTTCCAAAACGCACAATACCAGAGTTGCAAAAGAAGATAAGATTTATTTAATTAGCTCAGCCATATAATTTAACATTGAGAAAAAACGATGTTTACTGTTGTTCTGCTTGTATATAGACAGACAGATGTGCTATTATCGTATTCTTAAATGTCAGAAATTGAAGTTGACAGAAAGAAGAAAAAATCATACTTTTTCTCAATATTAATATACTCGTATTACTTGGTACATTCAAACTGATTATTGAGGGCTTAGGTGGATCTTATAAGTATTTTATTGTCCCAAATGCATATCATCAGGGAACCTTTACCCACAATTTTCTTACAATAATTAGAGATACCATGTTAAACTTTTATTTAAACAAATCAGATGTTAAACTAATATCATAGTCGAATTCAATATTTAAAATATTTGTAGTTGTAAGAAGTATGTATGTAATTCAAATTCAATGTAAAAACAACAACAGCTATACAGTGATTTCGCAAGAATAGAGTGTTGTCACCAATCAAGTAATTTTGTTCAAGTGCTACCAAGTTAATAATTTGTTTTTTTTTCGATTAATATTAACTGAACTCTTTTCTTTCAAATTTTTTTTAATTGATATTCATTTTGACACTGAATGAAAACATATCTGTTTACATTCGAGAGAAATAACAAACTTTAGTGCTGCAGTGAATTACTATAAGTATAGAAAGTAGAGTCTGCATTTACGTTACTTAATTTCATTTTTTACGAAGTAGACTTGTCTTACTTTTAAATGCGGTAGCTGCCTCTCGCTCCAGGGTGAATGAAGTAAAATAGTTTAATTTAATTATCGCTTGCATAGTTTTTGAGCAAATATTTAAGCATACATATATTTATATGTGCTCTCCAATTTAATTACAGGCAAAAACCCGTTATAACGAACGATATAATGTCAGTCCCAGCTGCAATTTGTTTTCAAACTAATGTACAACACTTTTTTTTAATTTAAATTGCTGCTGTAAATTTTATATAATAGTTGCTGCCGTTTGTTATACAGAGCACACATTAATCAAAATATTCGCTACAAAAGGTAGTACTAATCGTTAGAAATATGTTGCTAGCAATGTTTTGTATTTATTTTGCAATTTTTTCTTTACTATTCGTTATACTCATATCCAGTATAAAATTATTGTAGTATTCGCTATATAAGGTTGTTAATGTAAAAAATTTTTACGTTCGTCATATCGGATTTTCGTTAAAGCGAGATTCATTATTTCGAGATTCGCCTGTACTGTCTTATTCTTAAAAATTTTTTTTTAACATTTTTCCTACATTTTCACTCATTTCTAATTTTTTTACTCTTATTTTAATAATATTTCTTAATGGACTTGTGAAAGTGAAATTAATTACGAGTATGATCCCTTTTGCAAACTAAAAGTTTTATCAAAATAGTTTACCAAAATAATTATGATGAGGATCATGGTAATAATTTAAAATGTCTGGTTGTTTTTGAGTTGTTGTGTTTGTAAGCTATATGTAAAGAAATCTACTCGTAATGATTCATATGAAATACATATACATACATAAATAAAATAAAATTTTTGAAAGCAATGCACATAGGGGTGCAAAATTTTTGTCTATAGTCTACGATTTTATATTCTTCTGTAACCAGAAATTAAATGAGAACATAATTATTACACTTTCTTTGGACTTAATATTGCGATTGAAAATGATTATCTATAACAAATTCTTTGAATATAAATATCAAAATCATTTAGTGCCCTGAAGACGATCAAACAAGCCCGTCAAACAGTGCAGTGACCATGTGTGAGTGCATTGATTGCACTTGTCGCTTAAAATGAAAGGGGCAAATAGACATAAATTGTATTTTAACACAAACTATTTGAATTTTTTTCTTTTTTTTTTGCCAATCAGAGTTTACTTTATTTCTATTGAGTTGGGAGTAGAGATGTATGCGTGTCGAATTTTTCCAACAGGACACGAACACAAATGCCAAGACGCTCAACACGCACGAAACACGCATGCAAAAAATTTCGTCAACACGCACAAAATATTATTGGTATGGTATTGAAGATCAGAAATTGTAATTGATTTTTTTAAAGAGTCGCTTTTCTAAATGTGGCACCGAGTCGGCACTGCCAGCTGATACTATCTACCAGCACAGCTGATACTATCGGTTTACGTGCAGAATGTTAAGCTTCAAAGACTTCTACAATATCAACAAATATGCTGGTGTTGTGTGTTTGACGATACAATATATAAAAAATTTTTCTCTACTGGAAATTAATTCATACATATTTAACATCTAAAATCGTTTCCTTTTTTCGTTTCAATTTTGCTCAACACGAAACGAACCGAACACGCACGAAATCAGTTTTTTTTTTGTCACGATCCGTTCGTTTTGAGTCGTTCGTGCTTGTGCCACGGCACGCGCCCATCTCTAGTTGGGACTGATCAAATAATCAGACGTCAAATAAAAAAATTAATACTTTTTTATTTTCTGCAAACATTTCTGACAATGAGTACGTGGAAGGGAAAAAACATTACTGCACGCACTCACCTAAGTGAATGATGAGTTTATTTGATCGTCTAGTGGGGCACTTTTGTTTCGTTTCACGAAGTAGAAAAAAGAAAACGGTTGGTGGAAGCTATGGAGATGTATCTGCAGGCAATTCAAAGTTTGTGTTTGTTATTAGTTAAACATCTTAATGTTTGTTTTTTCTAAGTTCTTAGTAAAAACTTTGGTCAATAGATCGAGTTTGAGCTTGTCATAAAAGTTTGTAAGTCCCAATACCTTAAAGAAAACCAAAGTCATTTTATTAAAGCAACAAATGAGGAAAAAATTGTACCTGTGCGATGTTGTATAGTGTTAATTTATGAGGCAAAAAACACAACTTTGACCCCTTGTGCAATATTAAAAATGATACGTATAAATCATTTTGCAAGAAACTTTAAATCCTATTCATATATATTTTGTTAAAAATAAACTAGTATAATTACTGTCCATTTGATGGAACTGAAATACAAACTTTTAATTCCATTCATAAAAATTTCAAATTTTAGTTTAGGAAAATAAATAAAATATTTTAAGGAAATGTTCCTTAAAAGACTTTAAAGTTATAAAAGAAAATAGTATTTAATATTTTAATCTTTACAATTCAATATTTTAAATTCAACATTCTATTTATTCTATTCAACAAATATTTCTTACATTTAAGTTACGTTCAGTTGTTATCAGAAATAAATAATTATTTTAATCCTTTGTCACTGTCATCTCATCATCTTTGTATGCATTCATTCTTTCATTCGTTCGTTCGTTCGTTCATTCATCTATTGTTCATTGTGCGTAATATATATTTTAAAATACCGGTAATAAATCTTTTCTGGAAGCTCGTATTTTTTTAATAAACAATAGACTGATGTTTCTTTAACAAATCTCTACACAAAACATTTAGATTTATAGATTAGATAAAAGTCTAAATGAAGTAAGTGCGCGTGTGTATGTGTGTGTGTTCCCTATTTAAAGTTACAAATAAAAAAGGTTTATAATTTTTTGCCATTTTGTGCTCTTTTCATATTAAAAGAAAATTTTAATTTTTTTTTTAATAAAAAAGGCATGATTAAAATGAAATAATACCACATATTGATGCTTATGAATAGGACTTTAGCTTGAAAGCTTTCTTTTGCAAAATCTTGCTTTAGAATAGGTCCCAATACAACAAGCCATAAATGTGGCAATTCTTGAAAGAAAATAATTTTTAATAAATAAATACCAATATTGATTATTTTGTGGCATGGTAAGGAATATGGCAAAAAAATTAAAAATGTTTGTAGCTTTAAAAATTTATTTTCAAATATTTAAAGTCAACAAAAACTTCTATAAAACTTGAGAGGAATTATATAAATAGAAAATGTTTACAGCAAACTTCAGCCATCCCTGAACCAATTGAATTCGCTAGAACTTTTTTTTTCTTTTAAAATTAACTTTTTACTTATTTAAGAGATACTCGTAGTACTTTTTTTTAATAACATTAAAAGCTGTTAGCTTCTCACTTTAAAAGGTAAATTAAAAATTCATTTGTTCCAGTTGTGTTGTTAAGCTCATAAAACTGCGTTCTTAAAAGTCCTTCTTCTTTGGAAATTTTTTTAAAGAAATTAAAAATAAAATCATATCTAGCTAGCATGGCTTTGGGGAATAAAAACAAAGCAAATACTTGGAATATTTTTGTTTAATTCTCATTTCATTCGAATTTCATATATTTTGTCAGATATCTGCCCAATATAGGAAGCTCGTAGTTGTTTAATAAAATTTCTGTAAAAAAATAATGGAAAAAATTCTTAAATACAGAATCTCGATAGTTTAAAGCTAGCCATACATTTGCAATATTATTGTGCAATAATTGATAATTTACAATTAAATTGCCTTTATGTTATTGTAGGTGGCACAATATACTGGATAAAATCAAATATATTTTGATTTATGTGAATTGAATCCCTTTTAATTATTTAGCTGGTGAGGCCTATATTGTCTTATGTCAATAAAAGCTCAATTTTTATTACATATTTTTCCCGACGTTTCGTGAATTTTATGTTCACTTCTACAGGGGATTTTGTCTGTTTTATTAAAATTTAAAAATTAACATCAAAAGTGTATAGCAAATAATGTACATAATAAGATAAACTTACTAACAATCGAGTTGTGTTGTTATTAAAACATCAAAAATAAAAAATATACAAGTTTACTTGAACTAAAAATTACCATATTAAGAAAGATGGCTTTAGCTGTTCCTTATTATCACACTGTAAATGGCGCTTAAATTGTCAGTATCTTCTTTCTTGTTCATTGTTTTCATTATTTTCTGTTGTATTCTTAAGATTTCTGTTGTGTAACGTTTTCTTGTATTGTTTTCTACATTTAGAATTTTAATATTGTCAAAATCAGGTGCATGATTAGTTTCTATTATATGTTTAGATAATGCCGTGCTTTCTTTGTTTTTATTTATGTCTGCTCATTCTAGTTGCTAAATTTCTTTTTGTTGTGCCAATATAGACAAGATCACAACTGTTTGCATTATCTCCTTTACATGGTATTTCATACCAGAGTAGCAAGCCGTAACGGCGCGGCTGGCGGCTAGCCACTCCGCCGATTTTTTTCAACAAGCCAAGCCGCCGCCGAACCACTCGGCTTATTGGCGGCTTAATGCTTAGCCGATATTTTGTCTTTTATTTTTTATACTTTTTTAATTATGTTTAATATTGTGTCTACTCAACTTGCTTATTGTTTTTATTTATATTACGGATTGAATATGATAGCGAGAGTCTCCGAAAAATAGTTGATTTTGCTTCCACATAGAGAGAAAATGTGTATATGAACGGTAAGTCCCGGTTCACACACTTCAACTTTTCTTGATCAACTCATAATTCAGTTGTAAGAGAGACGGAGGAAGACGTACAAATATCTCTTTT
This sequence comes from Tachina grossa, assembly GCA_949987645.1. Classification (NCBI taxonomy): domain Eukaryota; kingdom Metazoa; phylum Arthropoda; class Insecta; order Diptera; family Tachinidae; genus Tachina; species Tachina grossa. Next base: position 212,503,736 of record OX465274.1, read on the forward strand.
TTTCTTACAGCTGAATTGCAAGTTGATCAACATAAGTTGAAGTGTGTGAACCGGGACTAACGTAGCTGCGACAAAACTTACGATCTCTACTGGAGTCCCTTCTTAAATCCATGCACGTTTACATAGACTTTTTGTTGCAGCAGTCAGGCGACTTTTTACAATTATTTAATCAAAGCTTTTTATTAGTTCATCCGTAGAAGTGTTGCAATAAAGTAAATAATTTTTAATTCAATCAGGAAGCTTAAATGAAATTTATGTATAGTCTAGTTTCTATGGTTTAACAAATTATTTAAGAAGTTATTTTTATTGGCATTTAGGACATCAATTACTGCAATATTCAAGCTATTGCAAAATAAATAATGCTACAACGTGGTGATTCAATAATTCACGTACTTTTCTAGAAACAGACAGGGTTCAAAAATTTTTTTATATGCTTAAAAAAATCGGCGTTAATCCGTTCAGGCGCCGCCGCCGAAAATATTTGTCTTTCAGCCGCCGCCGAAATTTTTTGGTCGGCTTACTACTCTGTTTCATACACGACACTATTTTGCTGTAGTTTGTCAACTGGTGTTTTTGTGTTAGTGAAAATGGTACTCAATGTTTTATTAGCTTTATATGCTAAGGCAGTGTTGTTGTTGTTTATTGTATATTTTATGTTTCTATTATCAGTTAAGCCTGGTATGTATTTGACGCTGTAGTTCTGTTTATTATCATTAGGGTTACCATTTCTATTGTTTTGTGAGTGTTTGTGGGAATTTATAAGAGTTTTTATTAAATATGGGGGGAAACTATTATCTATTAATATTTTAGTGATTTTTTGTATGTTACGTGGGTGAAATTGTTCGTCACTAATATCCAAGACTCTACGTATGAGATTTCTTGCCGTATTGATTATTTGGAACTTCGGTTAAGTTGCATTAAAGTTTATAATTCTTCCTGATGAAGTATTTTTTGTGTACCAATCAAATAATATTTTATTGTCCAATCTGTGTAGTGTGGTGTCAAGATACGAAATTTTCCTTTCCTTTTCTATTTCTATAGTAAACTTAATTTTAGGATGAAAAGAATTTAATCAGTTCAAAATCTCGTTTTTGTTATTGATGTTGATCACCGCCAAAATATCGTCTACGTATTTAGTAGACGATATTTAGTATTTTATTTCATGTAAATATTTTTGCTACTTAGCTCGGCTATTGCTTTGTCCAATAAATTGTCTAAAACGATGTCAGCAATAGTTGGAGGGAGGGGATTCCCCATGGGCATACAAAAAATTTGATTGTATATATTGTTGTTGTAAATAATTGTTGTCGTAGAGGCAAAATTTGAGTATATCAAGAAATTTCGGTTTTGGTAGTACCGTGTGGTTTTTAATGGAGTTCCATTTGTCCATTATAATATTAATGGCTGTGTGCGTGGGAATATTCGTGAATAGGGAAATAACGTCAAAAGACACCAAGGAATCATTGGAGTCTATTTGCAAATTCTTAAGTTAATTTTTTAGTTCAACTGAGTTTTTAGTGTTGTATTTTTCCGATACAATATTTTTAAGTATTCTTCCTAAATATTTGCTGAGTTGGTAACAAGGGACTTTAAAAGATGATACTATTGGTCTCAAGGGTATACCCTCCTTGTGTGTTTTGGGTAATCCGTAAATTCTGGGAGCGGTAGCAGCGGAACAAATGAGCATGTTTTTGAGTCTGTAATCTATGTACTCTTTTTTATGTAAATCATTTACTATGTTGTTATTAATTTTAATTAATTTATCGGTCTTGTCTTCTAGTATGTTTTGATTTTAACAAAACAGAAAGTAAGACCTAAAGCCAGAATTGTTATTTACTTTCTGTTCTGTTACGAATCCGCTGACTCTTTTTTGTTTATAGAAATCTAATACAAGTCGTTAGTTTTTCTGTTTCATTCTGTTCTGTTTCGGTTCAACGTCTGAAAATTAAAACAATGTTAAGTGACAGCATAAATTAAATAAAAACATATTGAAATAAATTGTGTTGCGCTTTTTAAATTTAAAAAAAAAAATTAATTTTTACAAGAAAAATTTAAACAACAATGGACGATGCAAAACTCATGGCCTTAGTAGAAAACTGCGACCCTTCTGGTCAGAAATAGCGGACAAGTTACAACAGAAAAAGTAAGTACTAACATTTAGAAGCAGAACGGAATAGCACAGAACAGCAACAGAAAGCAAAGACTAATGAAGCCTTAATTCTGCCACAAGTTAGAATTTTTACTTGAAAATAAAGCGTACGAATAAACTGATATCCCAATAAGCAATTTTGCTTGAAATCAATTGTAAAACAATTGTTATTCAAGCCACATATTCAATTGTCAAGCCCAGCAAAAAATTATAGCCACTTAGAAGCACTAAAAGCTGTTAGAAGCAATACGTTGCATCTCTAGAAGCACTAACGTAAGCGAGACCATTAAAATATGTTCTACGATCGTACACAAACAGTACAAAATTATATATGTATGTGTATAGTACAGGCATACGTTTGGTGGATGATTTATTGCTATTGCTTCTAAGTGGCTCATCGCGAACAAAAATCGTGCATTATAAAAGCGCAATTGCAAGTGATTCCGTTTCATGGTCTCCCATTATTTCAGAAGCGTTCTCCAGTGAAATGGGAACTTGAATTCAATTCGGGCATTTCAATTCCATTACAGTTCAATTCAAGCCTTGAATTATACTGTAATTCAACCTTGTATTACAATTGAATTCAAGTATATTTCAAGCTTCAAAAGCGATGCTTTTAAAATAGAAAGAAAAATGCAATCGAAAAGTTTTCTTACAATTATTTTCTGCATATCTACTACCTTCATTATTGCTTTCGTGGTTTTAATCACCTTTGGTTTTTTTTTTTTTTAAATCACCTTTTTATTTATATTTATATATTTATTTATATTTATATACTTTCCCCCCCCCCCCCCCCCTTTTTTTTTGTTATCACTACTAATGTATTATTTATAACTACCACTAAGTTTATGTCCGACACTGGTCGGGCCTAATAATTTTTTTTTATAGATTTAAGATTTGAATACTTATTGTTAGTTCATATATGAAGATCCAATAAATAAATACATGCATTAAAAAAAAAAAATTTATATTTGATATTTTTCACCAAAATTTCAATTTTATTAAAATAATTTACTAATTTGACAAGGTTTGAACATGTTGTATGTTGTTTGATTTTTTATTTAAAAATATTTTCAAACTTGAATATTACTTGAAAGAATGTTTGAATTCAGCTTTGTTTCCAGTTAAATTTCAAGTAATTGAATTTTAATTTTTTGAGTGCTTATTGGGATGAGTTCTCATAAAATTATTGTTTGTGTACTTTTTTTACATGAGAAATTTGTTTTTATTGTTTGTTTTTAATAAAAATAGGTTAATAAATATGTTTGTTTCTTTTATTTTCTTTGATTTTAAAGTTGCCCCTCTTTTTCTTAGAAATCCCCTTTTTGTGCCACTTTTTTTTAAATCCCCTTTTTGTGCCCCTTTTTTAAATTTTTCAATGGTAACGCTGATTTTACTAAGGGTGGTGCTACAACAAACCTTCACTCGGAGACCCATTTGGGTTCATAGTTATATTTCTCTATTTAATTTGCAATTATTTTATGAGAACTTATTTGTTTCTTTGTTTATTATTCGTTTAGGCTAAAGATTTGTTTCGTGTTAATAAACTTGTGCATGATTAGTAAAGATCAGACAAAAATAAATTCAGTAAAGTGCGACTTTGAACGCACTTGATGGATTCCGTGCGAATACTACATATGTAATAATCAGGGAAACCGCAAATATGCAATTGCATGTTTTTTCTTGTATGACGTATTAATGAAGGGACAAAATATTTATCCATTTCATATTTTACATGTTTTTGCATATATTAGTCTTATACGCATATTCTTAGCATATTTTCTAATTTTTAGAGCATAATTTACGCTTTAAGAGTTTTTTTATTTTAACATTCCTACAAGTTTCTGTGTTGTTATTTTTCGCCATCTAAATCTCATTTCCAATGTTCCATATGTATTAGTGTGTTCCAAAAAAAAATTTTTTCGATTTTTATAGGGTAAAGTATTTTTGTGATTTTTTTCAGATTTAACGGAAGATGTTTAGAGGTCGCTAAATTGATTTTAACCCAAAAATCGGGTTTTCTTGTCTCTTTTTTGATTTTGTTCAGTACGCGGCCCTTTAGAAAGATTTGTTTTGTTACTAAGTCAATTTAAAAAAAAAAACCTGTTCCTACTTTACTTCTCTGTGCAGATATCATAAGTTTCGGTTATTTTTCTGCTCATTTGGGTGCCCTTTATGAAATTTTTTTTAAATTTTGTAAAAATGTTAAATATAATACTGCCTTGTAACTTTTAAAATTTTTATTGAAGTTAAACAAAACTAAAGATTTAGTTTAAAAGATGGATAAATTTAAAGTCATTTAAACAACAAAAATATTGAATTTGCTGCTACCGTTCCAAAGTTATACCTTTTTTTAAATTTTGAACCCATTTTGTGAAACTAAATATATTGTAATGCTTTTGCCAGTTATGCATCTCTCCTAACAAGTTCTGAGTGGCATCTTCAAATAATCATTGACCATCTACTACCAGTTTCTATTCCCCCATGCTGGCAAACACAGCTTCATGATCAAATGCCGAAGCCCAATCAGCTATTCATTTTATACCAACTTATTTCCAACATTTCGAGGGCATATATATATATATATATATATATATATACATATATATAGATATCACACATCTGGAAATAAGTTATTTTTTAAAATTATATAGCATTCAGTTACTTACATAAACATGACCACGGAATATGTTGAACTCTAAAGACTAGCATTATTTCATTTTCCGAAGGATGATTCATATAAATACTAAAGTACACTAAAAGCAAATTCAGTAAAGTGTTTCAGTAAAGAATTTAAGTCGGACACGAAGGAATGCGTACGGACACCACATACACATAGAAAACAGATTCATTGAGACAACCGAATTTGTTGCCAATTAAATTTTAGCGGTTGCAGCAACTATCATAGAATTCTGGTATAAAGACTGCAATTTTCTTGTAGTACAACTATATATTTAATTATTACCACTAACCCAATAGTTGCAACAGCAGAGAAAACAAATTGGTTGAGAAGCCCGAACTAGTTGCCAATCGAATTAATAGAATTCTGGTATAACAACTACAATTTTCTTATGGTACAACTATATTTTTAATTTAATTTAATTTCTTCATTTACGTTAAATTCATGCCAGTTTTTCGTTATACACAATGCTGACAGTATTTTGTTTTTTACTTATTTAAAAACAATATTTAACAATAATAGACAATTGTTAATGCCAACCGATTAATCGGTTGGGAATATCAATCAAACCTTAATATTTAATTTTAATTTGCTGCTATAAACTATGATGGTTACATTAACCTCTAGTTAGTTGCAACAACTGATAGAAAGTCTTTATTTTAACGTAAATGTAGACGGACAATTTTTTTAGTTGCCAATAGCGAAAATTAGTACTAAAATCCAATTCCTAATATTTTATTCGGTTGTGCTAATCAATCAGTTAATTTGTCATGACAATAGCATACACTGGGTTGATGCAATCAATTTAAGTATTGTCACAATCATATCTTTGTTACAATTATGCCCTTATGGCAATGAACATGGATTGTTTTTTGGATTAACAGGAAATTGATAGCGTGAACTGAATTATAGTTAATGCGAATGATATTTTATTGGAGTAACCGTTTTCCAACCAATCTTTTTTCTGGGTGTAGGTAATATCATACGAACTTTAGCTTATATACTCCAATAACTTGCCTGAAACCCTTTTTTTTTTTGCTTGTGGTGAGTTTTTGTAGTTTTGGCGCTTTTTTCTTTTCGGCCATTTTTTTAGGCTTTTGTCGATTTTTTTCGTTATAGCAATTTTTTTTTAGGATTTTTTTAGTTCTAGCGTTTTTGAAAATTCTAAGAGTTTGCTTGCCTTACCTATGTTTTCCAAAATACAGCAAGTTGTCAAAATTACATAGTAAGAATTACATTAACTGATAGAATATCCTTTAATTTCGAGTTTTTTAAATTTCAGAGTCTGCATAAAAATACAATAACATCATAGCGAAAACACTTTTGGGGTACGAAACCCTAAAAACATCAGCATATTAACTTTATTGTTTTCACACATTTTTCGACTCCACATACTATCATATTCATTACAGAAAGTACACTGAAGAAAATGTCGATAGTGAAAATGTACTGACTCGCTTCTGACTTTGTCGCCAGTACTACTCTCTAATTATTGCACATACAATACTTTGTGCTATAGACATTTAGCATGTGCTTGTCATTACAAATCTGCTAGTAACACTAAAACAATTGATCAGGTTTTGACTACGTAGTTACTATGGGAACATGTAGACATATCAGCCAGACATTTACTGGTACTTTTCTATGCTTTACGTACATACAAATTTATGTATATTGACAAGTTGTTGTACACTGACGGATAGAAGAAAACTTGTAGCTAACTAAATTATTACAATTGCTCCCTTAATTATGAAAGTGGTCTAAGCCATATATTTTTTTGGTCAAGATATTTAGTACATTACATTTGTTTAAACGCATTAAAAAATATTTGTATATTATGCAACATTTTAATTTAGACTTATTCTAGTCGCGATTTATATAAATTTATTTATTAAATATTTGTCGAAGTTTTTCAAAGATTACAGTAATACCAGCTCTCTTGTGAATATATTGACGCATTTCATTCCTTTGCTAACGATTTTACTATTCCCCTGCAAAACACACACAAACACAGCCACTGACACCCACACATCCACACACCCACACTCATAAGCACAAGTAATTAACATTTGTTAAAATATAATTAAAACTCTTTACTTTCTCTTAAGCTTAAAACAACAAATTAAAGAACTGAAGTGAATTTAAATAAAGAATCATTTAACGTTACATCTCAAGTATCCTTTTATGCTGCAACACCACACACACACACAAAAACTCAATGCAGATAATTAAGTAATTTCTAACAACTGTTGCAAAAACAACACTAATAAAAGAAACAGCAAAAGAAAAGCCAGCAGCGAAGCGAGCACACACAAAAAAAAAGTTAAGAACTAAAAGCTAAGGAAAATAAAACTAAATAACAGTTAAAATAACAAAAATTATCAACTCGAATAAAAGCCAATTAAAAACGCATTCCTGTTAAGGACATTCTTCCTTTTTCATACTTCCTTATGCGCTAAGGACTCCACCCGATGGCTTAATTGCGACCAGCTGCCGATTATTAAACTAAAATGCAGTTTTAAGCAGCCCACAGAGGATGAGTTGGTTGGAAAAGTTAGAACTTTTGTTTAGATTGGACAGTAGTTGTAATTTTTAAATTGTTTTTTTTTTTTTTTTGACATTATTATTATTGCAACAGGGTGATCAGAAAAGAGATTTAAACATATTTATTATTGCCATTCCGCTTAACTTGTATTACATAAAAAGAACATAGAAGCTCTGTTGACAAATTAAAACTAAGATTCTTTGACAACATTTTGACAACTAGTAATCACGATTTTAAGATCAGCTGATTCCTCAGAAATTTTTCCTATCTTGGGAGCTCATTTTGACCATTCGTCATTGTTATTTTAGCCACAGTCATTGTTTATGATTAGAATAGGCTAAAAATAAGTTCAGACAAAAAATAAAAAATTTACTAAACACCCATTGTTGTCTTACAGCTTCATTTATATAAATTATTAAAGCTTTTTAAGAAAAATTTTGTATGAAATTTTTTTTAAAACTCCTTTATAAAGCCTTAATAATTTTTATAAATATTCATTGTATCACTGTTACAAATGTATTGTTGTTTATTTTACATTTGCGAATTATGGAGACACTTCGAGAAAAAAGTCTAAGGTAGTTAATTTGCTCGATCTGGGTGGCAAGTTCACATCACGTCTACTTGAGTTAACCACGCTCTCAAATAGCTCATGCAGAATATCCAATGAGTACTCAAAAAAATAATACACTTAAGTAAATACAGTAGTTTTAAGATTAGTGAACATCGCATTTAACGAACATCCAATTTTTTTCTACTGAGTACCTTATATAACGAACAAAAATTATATTTTGTGCTCGTTATAACGAACAAATGTAAAATTAAATAAGAAACATAATTGGTACCAGAAAGTTACTAAAAAAGAATATAAATAAAAATGTAACGTTAGTTTTCTTCTTTTGATGGTTTTGTTTTATATCATTTGAGAGTAAGTTGTCTGAAGTAATTGTTGCAACGAACATCAAAATGTGTAAAAGAAACAGATTGTTTTTAAAGGATAAAGTTAAAATTACCGATGATCATCGAAATGGTCTGCGGGTTAAAGATTTATTTAAAAAATATGGGCTGCATAAATCCACCAATAGTACAATCCTAAAATCAGAGGAAAATATTTTAATCAATGTTAAAAACAGTCATTTTGGGTATCGCAATAGAAAAAAAGTAAAGCAAGGTGAGTTCCCGAGAATCGGAAACAAACTTTTTCAATGGTTCCTCGTGCAACGCAATTGCCATTTTATAACACGAAGCCAAAGAAACTCACAACAAAATTTATAGAGGACAATTTAATGCAAGCCATGGTTGGTTGACCAGATTTAAAAAAAATTTAAATTTGACTGCATGAATAAAAAATAGCCCTTTACCCGATGAACAAAACGAAAGTGAAGAAGAGCTGGATGGAACTGAAATTCAAGAGCCCAAAATAAAACATGAAGATGTCATCAAACATGGGCTCAACAAAACAAAATTAGTATCTCAAATTTAATGCTTTGGAGAGAGATTCAGGAAGATGTCATTAATAGAAAGATAGCAATTCCAAAAAAAAACAGGCTGTGTTTAACCAGTTTTTTAAATAAATTATTTTTGTATTATACCTAGTGCTTTATGCAATTTTCTTTTACTGATATTTTAACTAAATATGTATGTATGTAAATATTTTCGTTTGATATAATATTAATAATACTACGAGAACATATGCCTTGAGTTTTTCATAAAAAAGAGGACACTTTTCCTTTTAAAGTTAGTACTGGATATAACGAACAATTCACTTTAACGAACAGGCCTGACAACAATTAGGTTCGTTAAATCGGAAAACTACTGTAGTTTTAATTATATTAACTGCACATAATCACACTTGCAGCACAAACTATTCGTATGCTCACATATTTTCTCTCAAGCAACTATGACTATAGCTAATTACAACATTCGAGAGCATCTCTACTTCGTTTATGTGAAAAAAGCTAAAATACGCTACAAGTGTAAATAAAAATGCACATGCGTATCAAGGATATTGACTCTCTGACATACTCAAAGTTGGAGTGTGCTTATACTCAAAATATGGATATTTAGTCGGACAAGAAAACTATATGCATGATACTCGGGATATTTATTCATAATTTGCCATGATATATATACATTTCTATAGATAAAAAAATAATGAAAACTGTATTTTATCTGTTTGAAAATATGCTTTATGTGTATGTGTAAATCAAATATACCCGTATATATATATATATATATATATATATATATATATATATATATATATCCATGTGTAGCCGATTAATGCTCATAGTATTTTTATACGTAATTTTAGAAAAGTGTATGAACACAGTTGTTGATTGTTTGTTATACGTATTCGCTTCAAAATTAATGCGTGTGTTTGCATAAAAATGCGATTTTTAGGGTTCCGTACACCAAAGGTGAAAAGGAACCCTATTGTTTTCGCTACGCTGTCCGTCTGTCCGTCACACGGTATTTTCCCAGGAACCGTAAGAGCTACGGACCTGAAATTTGGACAGAGTATGTAGAACCTTGGCCGCTACAACAACAAATACATGGGAATTAAAAATTAAAAGGTGTTCCAAAACGAGCAACGAAAAATGTTAAAATCCCATGTAATATACATACAATTGTATGAACATATGTATATTGAAACTTGAAATTTGTAAAATTAGTGTATTTTTATACAGACTACAACAATTAACACTAAAATTAAAAAAAAAAATTAAATTAAAGGGTGGTCCATCAGTTAATGCAATTTTGACTATGTAATTTTGACAATTTGATATATATTGGAAACCGTAAGAGGCAAACACTTGAAATTTTCAAAAACGGTAAAACTAAAAAAACCGAAAATTATGAAATCGCCAAACCAAAAAAAAAATCGCCAAAAATTAAAAAAAATCCCCAAAACGAAAAAAATCGCCAAAATTAAAAAAAAATTCTAACACTAAAATAAATCGGCAAATTCGAAAAAATCGCTAAAATGAAAAAAAAAAACGCCAAAAATCTAAAAAAAATCGCCAAAACGCGAAAATGTCGCCAAAACTAAACAAATTTTTTATATAAAAAAAATCGCAAAAATTAAAAAACGCCAAAAACCGAAAAAAATCGCCAAAACAAGAAAATAAAGTGTCAAAACTAAAAAAAGAGCCAAAACTTAAAAAAAATCGCCAAAACTGAAAAACCGCCAAAACAAAAAAAAAAAAAAAACTGAAAAGACCCCAAAAACGAAAAAAAGCCAAAACTATATATTGTATAGGATGAAGTATGTATTAAATTACATATCTAGTATTCGTACGGAACCCTTCGTGCGCGAGTTAGAGTCGCACTTTACTGAATTTATTTATTTTCTTAATTTTAGCTATACGCTTTCATATTTGACAAGCAATACTGAAGGAGTACTTCAAACGATAATTTTGGCATTCTCTGATCTGTAGCAAAATTATACGAGCAACATTTTTGTTTTGGCCCTCTTTGTAAAGTGTCTTTTTTTGTTTCTTAAAAAATAGAGGAATAAAAAAATATTTTTATGGAGATATCCTGTATATTGTACGAAGTATGTGTGAGTTATTATTGAAATTTTTCATTCGTTTGAAAGGCCCGTCGATTTATTTATTTAATATATTATTCATCTCATTTACACGTGAGATGGCCAGTCACTAAAATAGCTCGTGTGGTATTTCGGAGGCGATATCGACGAAGCGATGATGATACCAATAAGAGAGATTTCCGAAATAGATTGGACGCTTTTGCATCTCATGTGGATTGGTATGGTCCCTAATTCGACAAGATTTTTTGCTTCAACAGATGATTTTTCCATGAAAATTAAGGACAATTTTCCAAGGATTTTCTAGTGAATGCACGTAATTGTCTAGAGTCGTTTGTCTTCAACTCCTTCACCAGTTCAATTTTATACGGATGCAGGCTCAGGCGACGATGCAAAATTCGTTAAGTTGTGGTGTAGGGCAGAATTCTTATGGGCGATGCTAAATCCACTCTCACGGACAACGGCAATGTTTTCGGCAAATCTTGCATTTCTTTAATCTATAAGTATTGGTTTATTTTCTTACTGAACCGGTGGACATGATGTTATACACCGTACTGCTAAAAGTACTCTCGGACAATTAAGGCATAAAACTGATGATGATAAGGAAATTTTATTATTTGCTCGAATTGTTGAGCGCTTTATCCGTCCATGGTGATATTCAAAACAAAGCGAATAAATGACAGCCAATTTGACAATATGGACGCTATCGACTCACGAACTTCATAGCTCCCTATTGCAAAACGCTTTGCGCCTTCTGTGTAGTGTCTTAAAAAAGGTTTCATTCATTACAAAAATTTATTTTTCTCTTGAAACTTAAGCATTGGTTCTGAACCAAAATTAATGGTGGTGACGCAAATTAACTAAATCATTTTTTATTGTATCACGATTAATAATGCATAAAATTATATTGTGAAATTTATTTTTTTTATTGCTTACACTTAATGCTAAGTCACCCTGCTTTTGCCACATAAAAGAGTGAAGTTTTGTTTTTGCGCTTGAAGTGCTTAAACAAATGTTGCACTGATTATAGCTTTACACAAAATCCATTTAATACGAGTAAAACATCACTTAAATGAGTTATAAATAAATAAAAAAAAATGATTCTATACAATGGTTGGAAGAGCAAAAATTGTTTCGCTTTAATTTACAATTATTTATATATTATTCGTGTGCTGTGGCAGTGTAAATGTTGTTACTACTTTTTGGTTGCGTTTCTGTATTAGTTATAGAGTTATTCGCCACCACCAGCATCTATACCATTACACACACCATCGTCATATGCCGCCATCAATACCATCATCATTATCATTATTATTTGTTGCGACTATTAATGCGCATCCCATTTGTAAGCGTTTTTAATGTTTTGGAGGGGAAGCGAGTGGCATCAACTGGATTCAAATGAATTCAATTAATTAAAATGTACATTTTCATCAAAAATCACTTCCACAAGGTGTAGAATTTTATAGATTTGAATTTTTTTTATATATATTTTAATGTTGCTTTTTTTGGTTGACTTGTTAGAATGATGCTGTTGACGATGATTTCATGGTTTCTACAGGGTGGGCCAAAAGAAACCAAGGGGTGTAAAAGTTTAATAACTTTTTTGTTTAATAATTTTTTTTTTTTATTTTTTCTTTCAGATTATATAGACAACACTTGGAGAATTTATAATGGAGAGGTTCACAATTGAACAGAGAACCAGAACAATAGAATTTTATTATTTAAACCAGAGATCAATTATTTTAACGCAAAGAGCATATCGTCGACATTCATTTTCATTTGAATGGCTTTGTTAGTAAGCAGAGCTGTAGGTTCTGGGGTTCTCAAAATCCAAGAGCCATTAATCAACGCCAATTGCACCCCATCAGTTGTACAGTATGGTGTGGGATCACATCTGAAAATGTCATTGGGCCCTACTTCTTCGAGAATGAAGATGGAAGTGCTGTAACCGTAAATGGAGAGCGGTATCGGTTTATGATAGAAAATTTTTTACGTCCTGCTCTTGAAAACAGACCTGGTATGTGGTTTCAGCAGGACGGAGCCACTGCCCATACTGCCCGAGACACAATGGCACTTTTAAGTCAAATTTTTGGAGAGTGAATAATATCTCGAAATTCGGAAATTATTTGGCCAGCGCGATCGCTAGATTTGACAGCACCCGACTATTTTCTTTGGGGTTTTTTGAAGGAGCGAGTGTGTGTCAACAAGCCAGAGACAATCCTTGAACTCAAGGCAAACATTGTTGCAGAAATTCGAACGCTACAGCCACAAGTTTTGAAAGATGTTATGGAAAATGCTCTATAAAGAGCCCATCAGTGCAAAGCTGAAAACGGTGGTCATTTAAAAGACATCATTTTTCATACTTAGTGTAAAAAAATTTCCATTTTGTATATTATATAATCTGAAAGAAAAAATAAAAAAAAGTTAATAAACAAAAAAGTAATTAAACTTTTACACCCCTTGGTTTCTTTTGGCCCACCCTGTATTTAAATGTTGCTCATTTTCTGCTGCTTGTTTTACTTCTATAGAACATTATACAAATCCACATTTGTGTATAAATAAATAAAATATGTAAATAAAATGTGCTGTTTTTGTATTCTCATGTAATTTATAAAATTACCATCAATTTTTAATGGTTTGTAAAATTCGATTAGACATTTGCTGCTTTAAAATAGCTCAGCTCGACTTATTGACAAATTAATCAGAAAGTGTTCAATCATTGTGGTTAAAGGTATTGAATGATAAATTGCACGGAAACATGTACAAATTTATTTGTTAATGGCAAATTAGCGATAAATAAGTTTTTGTAGTAGAAGGGATGTCGTTTATAAATTGAAGTGGGTGAAATTGAAGTTAAAACAAAATGTTGCAAATTATAGGATAAAGTCAAAATAAGCTTATTTTAGTAGAAGTTTTAATACTATACAAAATACAAAAATGGCAAAATAGTAATAATTAAAGATACATTTTAAGAGACCAAGAATATCTTGTAGGGTTACTTGAGTATATCAAATAATTAATTGTGCATCATGCAGTTTTGAGTAAATAAGCAATAAATTCTAACATTTATTAAATAAAGTTAAAAAAAATCAATTGAAATCTGAGCTAGAACCCTGCACCACAAGACCACTTACAAGAACTTTTAAGACATGAGAGATTTTTTAAATGCTTTACTATAGCGAAATCTTCCAAAACAATTGCTAAACAACACTGATTGCAAGAAATTTATTGCAGGTATAGGAGTAAAGGCTCAGTTAGCCGACTGCAATGTAAAGTAACTGCAACAGTAAACAAAAGCTGAAAGATATTGTTATGTGAAAAGTAATGAAAATGCTTATGGAGATGTAATGTAACGTAACCTACTTTTCATATAAAAATATCGATCAGCTGTTCTACGTTACAGTTACATTACATTAAGGCTCAGTTAGCTGACTGTAATGTAATATAACTGTAACGTAGAAAACAGCTGATTTATATTTTTATGTGAAAAGTAGGTTACGTTACATTACATCTCTATAACCATTTTCATTACTTTTCACAAAACAAAATAAATCAGCTGTTTCTTACTGTTGCAGTAACATTACATTACAGAAGGCTAACTGAGCCTTTACAGTCGGTTAACTGAGCCTTAAAAGCATATACTTCGTGACGGAAGAATTTGTGATGCTTGCTTCTTCCCTGTCGGATTTTGAGCTAACTTAAAATAAACTTATAGTTAATCAGAGGCGAGCGACAACTGACTCAAAAGCTAACTCATTTTACATGTAAAACGCTATTCAGTTTTCAACTTAATATCGTCAGAACGAGTCAGTACTCACTCACGCTGCATAAGTTTCGAATAACCACAAGTTAGCTCATTTCAAATGGGTTTTTGGTTGACAAAATGTAACTGCTAACTGACCAACTAATGGTTAGCCCACTATGACTTAGTTTGTGGCTCATCAAAAAAGAAGAAAAAATGTCTTTCTCTAGCAAACCATTATTTTTAACTTACTAGTGATTAACATTTTTAGTCAACTTAAAATTTAAATAATTTAAAATTTTTTTAGAGTCGAGAATGGGTATCGAACCGTGATCACTTTGTTTGTCAGCCATCATACGTAACTCTTTGCTATTGCGCCATATAAAATAAAGATGGCCCAAAGTTAACATAAACATGAATTTTATGCTGAAATCTTCTCGATAAACTTTGATTTAGCTCTGCATCAACTTTGAGTTAGCTAAAAGTTAGTTCAAAACTTATCGAGGAGAAGTTAGTTGTACAAAAACAACTCACTAATCTCAGCATCAGTTTTGAGTTAACTTAAAGTTAGTTCAATACTTATCGGGAAGAAGACAGTTCTATAAAAACAACTGAATCACATCTGCATCATTTATAAGTTAGTTCAGAAGCTAGTTGTAAATAAGTTAGCAAAACTTCACCTATATTTTGAGCTAGCTAATAAAAATCCGACAGGATTCATACGCATGGGCACGTATACAAACGTCATGCATCTACATACGCACACACGTTGTGTGTATGATCCTTTACTTTTTTCCCACATAAAAACGCACACATTCATTGACATTATTTTTGTGTGCTTGCTTTAAAAAAAAACACCCTTACACACATAACCAGTGGGAATTTGCGTTAACTCAAAACTATTGAATTATCAGCCAAAAATTAAACAGAAGTGGTAAAATTCGCACTTATTCTGCATGTAGTTTATTATGAGTTAGCTTGTGTCAAATAGAAAAAGGAAAATGATATTTTTAGTTAATTATGATTTTATTTTATTTACTATTGATAAATATTTTTTAGTTGAACTTAAGGTTTAAACAATTTTAAATTATCCTTTAAGAAACGAGAACGGGTATCGAACCGTGATCACTTTGTTTGTCAGTCATCATACTCAATAGTTTGATATCGTTCATATAAAATAGAAACGGCATAGAGTTAACATAAACATGAGTTAAATGCTGACATCTTCTCACTGAACTTTAATTCATCTCTGTATCAGATTTGAGTTAGCTAAAAGTTAGCTCAAAACTTATCGAGAAGAAGTTAGTTTTACAAAAACAACTCACTGATCCCTGCATCAGTTTTGAGTTAGCTTAAAGCTAGTTCAATACTTATCGAGAAAAAGACAGTTGTGCAAAAAACAACTGACTCACATCTGTATCATTTACGAATTAGTTCACAAGCTATTTGTAAATGAGTTAGCAAAAAGTCACCTATATTTTGAGCTAAATAGTTAATAAAAATCCGATTGGGTAATAGCTTACCATCTACATCCTACACACACACACTCAAACTTACAATATGCAAAATAAGAAGCACATACGCATCAACCCTACGTGATGCGTAGGGTTGATGCGTAACACGAAGACTTTGTGTTTGTTACGAACACGAAGTCTTCGCGACATCGCTTATAAGCACTCATATACACGTACATCAATACATCCATAGTGCTGCGCTTATTAAATGAGATCATTTATTATTGGTATTGTATTATACTAAACATGTTACGAGAATACGTTTAAAAAACAAGACGTATTTACATTTCAAGACTGTTTACGCAGCGATATAATCTGAGCGCCACATGTAGCGGCCAAAGGCTATGATTTTGCTGATTAATTCATATAAAATTTCAAGTACCGTGAAAACTAAAAGTACTCGCTAAAAGTGCACAAGATTCTACATCACTATGCAAAAAATAAATGACATATGGGTAACGGTGCTTTTGTAATGACGCGTTAAAGTTGAAAATTGTGAGTCACGCATGAAGTGGGGTACACATTATCGAACATGAGTGACAGTCAAAAATTCATCAGTTTTAAATGATAGTGTTGGCTGTTCAGACTATCGATCATGTTCGACACTCAAACCTTCATTGTATATTGTATATTGGCTTATTGGTTTATTTCCTGTACAACAAGCGTTAATCTTATATTTACAGTACAGAAACGGATTTAGTTAAAAAAAATAAAAAATTAAAAGCAATTGCAATTATTGCGTTCAAAGTAGATGTTAATTAATAATAATATATAAAAAATATAATTAAAAAATTAATATATATGTATGTATGTATATTAAAAGATTACACATAATATAATATAAAACAATTACCTACACATTTTTATTTAAAGGAATTAACTGCAAATCTTTTGAAACTATTAGCGTTGCTGTTCAATTGCTGACATAAAGGAAGATTATTCCAAAGTCTAGCGGCATGCACATGAAATTGCCATTCGGAGACTATGTATTGATGTCGAGGTATTATAAATGTTTCGGTTTCGTGGCGATTGACAAAAACGTATATTTTCAAAAATGTATTTGGGAGTTTGAGTGTGTATTATTTTATGCAGAAAAACTAGAGTGCGGATTTTTAGCAGGCTATCGAAGCTTACTCCATAAAGGTTTTTAGAAACAGATGAAACATGATCAGATCTCCTCAATCCATACACATACCTTATAATATTGTTAAATAAAACATTTAATTTTCTTCGACTAACAGAGTCGCAGTTTACGAATAATTCTCACCCATACAATAACGAAGGAACCAAATATGTCTTGGCAAGCAATATTCTAATTCTGATGGGTGTAAAGTATTGTGTAGACCAGAGAGTTCGTAACTTAAAATATGATTGGCCAACCAGTGAGTTTACATGATCTGTCCAAGTCAAATGGTTATTAGAAACTATTCCTAAATTTTTTGCTCTCTTAACTATTTCAATTTTCTCACCATTTAAAACTATATCCCCAGAAATACAAGGATCTATAGTTTTTTTACAGATAACAATACATTTGGACTTTTTAGGGCTCAAACAGAGCCCATTTGCATTAGCCCAGATATAAATTTGATTTAATTCATGATTTAAGTGTGAGATGCCTGTGGCAATGTTTTCAGCTGCGATACTTAAAGTAAGTTGTATGTCATCTACATAAAGATGGATATTACACTTTGAAAGTATTTTTGGCAAGTCATTAAATACATTGAAAATAAAAGTGGACCTAAGATGAAGCCCTGAGGCACTCCCCTTTTAAGTGTAAATTTGTCTGACCAAATATTGTTTGCAAGAACCGATTGTGTTAGATTTTAAAGGTATGATGAAATAAGTTTAACTGATGTAGCTGAAAATCTGAAAAAGTGTTTTAATTTGTTAATTAATGTGGCATGGTCTACCGTGTCAAATGCCTTGGAGTGGTCAAGAAGTACCAAGAAATTTATGTCCCCGTTCTCCAAACCCTGCCGTATGTTTTCACCTACTTCAACAAGAGCCGTAACGCAGCTATGACTTTCGCGGAAACCAGATTGTTAACCTGAAAGCATGTTGTTGATATTTATATATGAAATCATTTGCTTATACAAAATTTTTTCCAGTATTTTCGAAAGAAAGCATAAGATGGCTATTGGTCTATATTCCCCATTTTCTTTGGGTAAAGGAATAATTTTTGCATGTTTCCAATTTGAAGGAAACGTAGAAGACGTAATAATATTGTTTAAAAAGTGAGTGACGTATGGGAGAATTAGAAGCATAAGTATTCTCATAAATTTAGGATGTAAGTTGTCAGTTCCCACTGCGTTTGATTTTATTAGTGAGCACGTAGACATTACGTCAAATTGTGATATACATGAAAATCGAAAATAATTGCCGTTTACATCATTATCTGTATTTGTGGCGGATGAGGAAATATTATAAAACAACGAATTTGCTTACATTTTTGGATCACAGGAGCTTTAGTGAACGTTTTATTAAGCATGTTTGCATCTACATTATTGTCTATGTTGCTCAACTGCTTGTCAATACCTATTTCGCGAATAGTATTCCATCTTTGTCGAGAATCAACTGCAGTACTGAATCGTGTGGAATAATATTCGGTTTTAGCAAGTGTTATATGTCTATTAACGTTGTTTCTAGCAGCTGTGTATAGCAATTTCATATCGACAGTTTTATACCTTTGCCACATGGCATATGCCAAGTCCCTTTGATGTATGGCTTCTTTTATAGTGTTTGAGAACCATGGTTTATGTTTAGGTGATATCTTTTTATATTTGATTGGTACTGTTAAATCAAAAAGGTAATGAATGTTGCGTTCTAAGAAATAGGCCTGCTCATCAATATTTGGCATAAAATAGATATTATCCCAGGCAATGTTTGATGAATATTCACGTAAATTATTAAAATCAAGGCTATTAAAATCACGGTAACTGAAGCTCTGCTCAACATCATGAACGATAAAGTTATAATTTAAAAATATAAGGTCATGTTTGGAAAAACATGACGCATGTCATGTTCGCGGTACTAGACACGAAGTAAAGGTCAATGAGTGTACTAGTTGTGGATGTATGATGTGTCGGATATGTAGTATTTACGTTGAAAAGTCCAAATGACAACATATTGTCAGCAAGATTCGTCTCCATTAATATATTGGAATTAAAGTCACCAGTAATTTTGTTGAGGCAAGAGTTTCAAGTGTAGAATACAAAGCCAAAAATGGTATTCTTTTATTAGGACGATATATACAACCCACTAACAGTTTTTTCCCAAATGATGAAATTTCAATAAAGATAGACTCAATTCTTAGTTCATTTGAATTAAGCACAAGAGATGATTTGCAGCATATTTTGCACGAAATAGTATTTCTTACGAATATGACAACACCGCCACCATGGCTTCCCCTATCACATCTAAAAACTTTAAAACCATGTGTACATATCAATCTATCAGGTGTTGATTCTAAAAGCCATGTTTCCGAAACACAAACTACATCAATGCAAGAGTTCACATAAAAAAATTGGACACACAAACACAGAAAAAACACAAATTGAATGCGCATTATTGCTAACAACACTTTTTTAAAATGCATTATTTTAATGTTGTCTTATGTCAAACAACTCCTCGTATGATTTTGTGTTAACATTTTGTCTTTAACATCACACACAAACTTGCATTTCATAAAATTATGTAAATTTCTTTAAAAAATAATTTTCCGCGTCCATCGTATGTTGTTTATGCTACAAAAATATTTCTTGACTGACGATTTTTTGTTCACACTATCAGTCAAAAACCAATATGGTTGGTGACTGTCACTCAACCACAAAAAATTCTGTGGTTGACTGTTGACTGTTGACGAAATTCGTGTTCACACTATCGATCAATGTAAAATTTGAGCAAAACTATCAGTCATGTTCGATAGTGTGTACCCCACTTGAGCAAGCGTGATCGTGGTTGTATTTATATTTACAAATAATTTTAAAAATAACGTGTGTGTAATTAACTAACTTTCTTAGGCTTATTGAATAACTTTTTTTTTGTATAATTCTTTTCTGGAAAAAATTTTTCACTTATTACACTTTCCAATGAAAATTCGCAATAAAATGATTTTCTGAAATATAAATGGTGGAATGTCTTTCACACCTCCTATACCACCACGATTTTGTCGAAACATGTACTTTCTTCTAAGAGTTATAGATATCAAATTTATTGACCCTTCCTATTATAGTTGTGGAGATATGAATAAATCACGAAAAAATGGGTTTTGGACCCACTGTGCACCGAAAGGATTAAGGATTTTTTAGGGTTTAGAAAATGTATACTGAAAATTTAGTAAAAAGTGCTACTATGAGGGAGAGAGGTATAAAAACTCCGAAAATAGCTTAGCGTAGTAAGTAAATGGCCCATTACCTCTAAATAATAAAAAGTATAATCAAATTACTTATTATCTATTCTCAGATAAATATAAATTGTTCAATTATTCGTTTGAAACTAGCGTTCTCCACTAGCCATGAACTTGGTATGGGCATCGTTTCGGACATCGCAAATGGCTAATGGGGACCGCTCATGTCCAACTTTCGTCCATACTCTGACATCAATGCCCGCGCATATGTCTGAGCAACACTGTTCGCCTTGAGATTTGACGTCCGCAACCATTTGCAATAGAAAGAAAAGAGACAACAAAATTGGTAAATATTCCATCTCTCTTGCACTACCGCAAAATAATTTGATATGCCTGAACATGGACATCGCACGTGTTCACCACAACAAGGAAGTTGATGAATTTTTCACAGTTGCTCTGCCGGCGTCATGTCCATGTCATGTCCAAGTCGATGGCTGGTGGAGACTCTCCACATACTGTAAAAATATTGAAATATTCTAAATATGTGAAAGTTATCTCCAAGAATCACTTGACTCTTGTCCTGCACTTGAACTTTCTGGCCGAACAATCAAATTAGCTTTGACTCATTCAAATTGATGGCACTTAATTTCAAGTTAATAATAAATCATTTCTCTTCTTCTTATTATTATTAAATCTCCTCAAAATAAGAACCAAAAAATCTCTAATAACTTTCACTTAATACTAAATATTTTGACAGCAAATGAGGCGGAAAGAGCAACACAAATTGTCGGCATTATATTAAATTACAAATGGTGGAAAAAAAATCACGATTAATTTTATGAATTGTAGCAATTGAATTTAATCAGATTATCGCCTTAAGACTTCATTCTTATATTAATTGAATACATTTCTTTTTTGCACTATAATTAACAACAAAATTAATTTGCTTAAACACTTACCCACACAAAAAGACACTCGCTGCCATTGCAAATTAATCCGTATGACTTATAAGCAAAAATATTTGGTTATTTTGGTTGAGGTGTTGGTGTTTAAATTAGTGGGACTTTTAATCATTTTAGGAGAAGAAAAAAATGATGATTGAGCTACAGCAAAGATACAATTGGGGGAAATTGTTTAACCTGAATATGAATGAATATGTACGAAAATTAAGTAGAAAATTGTTTTATTTAAGTAATTTAGTTGTTTTTTGCCGTTAACAACACTTATCTACGTGTGTGTCCTAATATAAATATTCTTGAGAAGGCGAAGATAATAAAATTTACGCTCTATCTTTAAAAGAAATCCACTGGAAAAGTTTAGGTCTCCAGAGGCTTTGAGGGAAACACTAGCGCTTCAAGGTTACAAAAAATTTGAAGTGTGTAGTTTTACAAATTCATAAAAAAGATGTGCCACAATAATTGACCGCATGATCACTTAGCAGTTTAAGGCTCAACCAAAAAAGGAAAATACCTTTTCTATATTTATGATTTGATAAGGCTAAAGTTCGTATCGCTTTGTAAGCCAAATTACATGTGATAATTATTAATGAACAAATAAAACAAAAGTTAATTGTAAATATGCTGACAAAGACGTAGTAGAACGGAACAACTAGCTGTTTTCGAAGGCCAGTACACCTTCATCACCAGCATTCATTGTGTTTGGTAGCAAACTTTAAAGAAAAAAGTTTCGCAATTTTAACCGATTCCCATATTTTATTTCATAGTTTTTTATCTCAGTTCTATATTTCGAAAAATAATAATAGTAAATAATACACTCAATTTTATATATTCCTCTCAGTTTAAGTGAAAGTTTATTTAAGAAATTTATTATTTGACATACATATTGTAATAAATTTATTTTGCTGGTGGTTAAACATAACTATGGGCATTTCATTGGTGCTTTGCCAAATCATTAGTAAACTTCAACCACACATTTTGAACAGTCACAAAGCACCAATGAAATACATATAGACGTGCTTAACCACCAGCAAAAAAATTTTTTAAATTAACAAATATATAAAAAAAAGTGTATAATACATTACAAACCAAGGTACAAAGCATTTTTTAAAAGGGGTCTTCTTAAAAGCTACAGAACAATTACTCCACTGGACCCATACAGTACAGTAAACATTGACTTTTTCAAGATTTAAAAATTTTTTGACAATGATATGAGACTCTCATCTCTTAAAAGGCTACGGTTTTATTTACTGACATATCCATTGAACCAAAAATAAACTTCACAAAATTTTCTTGTGAATTTCTTGTGAATTTCTCAATCTCCCTGCACACACGAGAACAATTGTGCTGGCATAACATGCCAGTTGGTAGGTGAGAGGCAAAGAGAGTGGTTTTGTGGTTGGCACAATTTTTCAACTAGGCGCAACCCCGAATCAACAACACAAAACCAATACACACAACTTAAAAAACAGCAAATGTTAAAATAATACAAAAAACACTAACTAATACACAAAAAGCCGTGTCTACTTGTACATTTTTATGCCAGATGAATTAGTCTCGTGTGTTCCAAAAACAAAAAAAAAACAAAAATTGTGCCGCCATAAAAATTTGTCTCTTGTGTGATAGGCCAATGGCTTTTGAGGCCACTCAGCATATGTACATTGTGCACAGTGGTCCTCAATGTATTCTCAAAGTATTGTCAAAACAAATTGTACCCAAAACAAGCAAGAGCTGTGAAAATGGTGCACGCATATATCAAACGGTATTGCCAACTTCAAGTTATTTTAATCTAAAAAAATCTTGACAATTATTATAGTACTATTGACACAATCTAATGCAAAGGGAAAGAAATTAATTTCAAGCATTAATTAATATCGAAAAAAAAATATTCAAGCCATACATATCTTATTGCCATATTTAATTTCTGCCAGATGTTCTAAATACTTCACTGTAACCACAAATGTTTGGAGGATTATTTTTTCCAAGCAACAGGAAATAAGCAGCAAATTAAATTGATGATAATAATCACATCAAAAAAAAAAAAAAAAAAAAAAAAATTGAATACCATGAACGATAGATAGCTCATAACGCATAAATTAATAAATGTATTAATAAATTAACAAAATCAATTCCTACGGTTAAATACTCATTTTCATTTTTTCTATCTTTTTTCTATTTTCGTTCTAATTAATATTTTCTAGGCTTGATAAACATACTCGTACGTAGATGGGAGAGAATATGATAATTATGGCCTAATTGAATATATAAATAAACATTGTTGGCTAATAAATAACGAAAAATCTATGATTTGAAAAGCTGAAATCTATTTAGGCGTAAAAATTGTTTATTTGCCATTTAAAATTATAAAAATTCTGGGCAAAGAGCATAACAAATTAATTGTTGCATATTCAATGTATAATCTGCCATAAAAACCTAATTAAAATTTTAATAAAACTATGCCTGTTTGGGATATGAGCTTATTTACAATAAACTTGTGTTTACTTGCTGATACAGCATATAATTATAACATTTTGTATTTAAATATTAATTATGTTTTTTTTTCAAATGGTATAAAAGAGCTGGCTGGGATACATAAACTGGGCCATAAGGAAATATTGGAATAAAGTAAAAAAAAGATAAATAAATATAATTCAAGCTGAATCGATTTTAACTGTGTGCGATCACTAAAAAGTATAAAGAGCATCTTTCGAACGAGTTTTGATTTCATATTATCACTCGGGATCGACGAAAAATTTTGCTATTGTGAATTTCGCTCACTGTGATTATTCAAAATAGTGTATCAGCTGAGGCTTAATGTAAACTACTATTTAACAAAATAAAATATTGATAAATACGTTTGCAAATAACAACTAAAAAAATTTAATTGAGAGCAAATTCGATAACTACGATGCTGTTCTACGATTCATCAAATGAAAATTAAATTTATTGGCACTGCACAGTCTGCGAATTGGTTTTCCACCATAAAGCTTAGTACTCTGTTCAAAGTTGTGAAAAATTTTCAGCACCATTGATTATTTCGCGTGAAAAATTTTACGTGTACTAAATGTAGCCCGATTCGCGGTTTTTGTTATAAATTTCTCGCTTTTATTGCTTGAAAGTATGCAACATTGTTAAAATTCCGTGCGAAAAAAGCACTGCTTATGTTGTTTCGCAGCTAAACTAAAATGATGCCAGACTAATTTTGCATGGAAAGACATGATTTTACGTGTTTTTCACAACAAGAAGAGAGTATTACTTTTGCGAATTTATTTTGCAAATATTTCATACCATATACTTTTATATGTAGTTTGACAGCATTTCGCACGAAATTGTGAACAGAGTACCAGGCTTAAGTGAGATCAACTTCTCGCCTTGAAAAAAAATATCTGTAAAGTCATGTTCAGAAGACTCATACCTGAATTAAGTTTTCAAAAATCTTCTGGTATCGTATAGAAAACTTAACTCTATATGATAGAAAATTCGTAGCTCACTGAAAGGTGTGGCCAGTTCGACAAATTTAATGCAACTCATAATAAGCGCCAATATATATGTGCCCTTAAATGTGAAAGTGGTCTAAGTCATATTTTTCTTTGGTCGAGATATTTCGTAGATTACGGTTGAACAAATTAAAGAATATTTTTATAGCATGCATAATTTTTATTTAGATTTGTACTAGTATCGATTAATATAAATAAATATGATATTTATTAAGGATTTATCGAGGTTTTTATAAGATTTGTTTGATATTTGGAAGTTAAAATACATATGACTTAGACCACTTTCATAATTAATGGCACATATTTAGATGAAAGCTGTCTATCAGCAATTTTTTTTTTTCTTTCTTTAAACTTGAACGCAAATGTCACACTTAAATATTATTCTTCCAGATATTTTTTATAGTTGACCATATGTCAGTAAATGCTACTTGTTTTTAACAGGGTTGAAATATTGACCGAGAGAGGAAACCACGCTCACATTCTCTTGGTGTTTCCCCTCTTGCCAGCAAAGCAAAACTTTCTACGAAGAAAATTCATCATCTAATCTTGGCCTAATGGAATCTAAAAATCTAAAAAGGGCAAGGTAACCTTCTCAAGCAGTTCTCCAGTCTACAAAGGGTCTTTTTACCCGATTAAGCAACGCAAAAATATATCAAAATGCGTATCATTCGACAGGTATTTTAAAATCATCTTAAAATTTTTCATTTTAAAAGACCATTTAGGATATTTAACGGTTCAAAGTTGTTTGCAGTCGGATGTTTTAATTTTTTTTTTTTATTTTTTTTTTTGTATAAACACTTGTTTGTTTTTTCACTCTCTTACAGTGTTTTGAAGGAGCAAGCATGGCTTGCCAACTCCACTAAATGATTGTTGGCTGCATAAAGCGGATGAATAATTCTCTCATCAGCTACATTTATTGGATAGGTATGTACAATGCATGTGTGTTTGAGTATTGATTTTATATTTAATTATGTGTGTGCATATGTAGAATTTCAAACAATTATTTAAGCTTGCATACATAATGCAATTAATTATTTTGTTTAATTAAAATTAGAAATTTGCAAAATGACATCCAATACTTAAGAGCTTTAACATGCAGAGAATTACTTGCAGTTGAAAAACACATTTATGCATGTTTCGGCATATCCCTGCAGTTTTCAGATTGGCTTAAGAAGTTCTGAGCTGCAAAAGTGGCAACTTCGATGGCATTAGATTAATTACTTAAGTGTCCTTAAAACTTGCAAAGAAATGTTTAGCTTTAAATAAATCAACTGTCAAATTTAGTTCATCTTCTTGTTTGTTGTACTTTCAAAATTTTGTTGTTCAAGATCAGCCCCCAGACCTGTAGGGAAGTATTAATATTGCAAATATGTACTTATATACTTATGTAGAAAACTAGACTTACACACATTAATATGTTCTATCGCATTAAAAACACATGGTCTGCCCTGCAAACATTTTCGACTGAAATTGTCGCAAAATGGAAAATACCAAAATGTTAGAAATCTGTTGCATTTTTATTAAGTTTTGCTACGTTACTTGAAAATTTCTAAAACATTTTAAAATAAAGTAAAATTTTTATTTGCATTAAATAAAGATGGAAATTCTTTTAAATAAATCTCACTGCATCGAAAAAGTAACTTCTATCGACAAGCTCATAATTCAACGTAAGGACATACATGCACTCACATGGATACAGGACTTCAGAATGAGGGGATTTATAAATTAATGTTTCCTGAATAATTTAGCAAATACTTTGACAAATTAGTTCAAAAGTTCTTATTGGAAACTAATAAGCATTTTAAATTTCATTAAAATTACTGCAATGGGATGGCAAAGGAATTTGCAGTGATTTTTCTTATATTATTTTCTCCAAATTCATACTTTAAAAAAGTTATATACCTTACTGAAAGTAAAATATATTAAAGAAACTATACATTTGTGAAAATCACATATATCATTACTTGATGGAGAATAAAAAAATTATATATTTAACATGCTTGATAAATGTATTGGTTTTACTCTTCAAGTTTGTAAATATTTTAAATTAGATTGCAAACAGAAGAGGTGCTAAAGATGTTTGCTGAAAAGAAATGTTTCGACAATCTAGCTTTTAAAAAAAATTTTGCTTTCCTGTAAAACTATTATTTTTTCCACTTGTAACGTTATTCGCGAAAATTACATTTTGGAAAGGATACGTTTTAGAAAAGGTACATTTTACAAAAATGATCTTTTAAAATAAAATAATGTTACAAGTTAAGCACTATTTATGAAAACTAAATTTGGAAAAAGTAACCTTTTGATAAGTAGCTCTCAGGAAAAGCAGCTTTTATAAATACACCTTTTAATAAGAGGAAGTTTTAGTAAAATTGCTTTGGAAAAAATTTACTTTAGGAAAAAATTTAAGATAGTACCTGTCAATAATGTTTCTTAAAAATATACCTTTCAAAAATAAGAATCTTTTAAAACAAATACTTTTAAAAAGAAGTATGTACATTTAAAAAAAAGTACCTTTGGAAAAAGTACTTCTTTAAAAAAGTACCTTTGGAAAACACTATTTGTTTTAAAAAAATACTATTTGAAAAAAGTACATTTTGACAAAGAGGTACCTTTTGAAAAAGTACCTATTGAAAAAGTACCCGTTAAAAAGTGTCTTTTTAAAAAGGAGCTTTTAAAAAAAAGTATGAAGAAATGTACATTTGAAAAAATTACCTTTTAATAAAAGCAACTTTTAGAAAAGTCCTTCTGAGAAAATATGCCTTTTGAAGGAGGTACATTTTGGAAAAGGATACCTTAAGGAACCGTTACATTAAAAAAAAATAAATTTTAGAAATATACCTTTGAGAAAGGGTACCTTTTAGAAATATTATTTTTTAAAGAATTGCCTTTTAAAAAAGTACCTTATAAAAATAAAACTTATATAAAAAGTACATCTTAAAAAAGTACCTTTTAAAAAATACCTTTTAAAAAGTGCCTATTAAAAAAGGTATTTATTTAAAAAGTACCTATTAAAAAAAGTACTAATTTAAAAAGTTCCTATTAAAAAAGTACTTCAAAGAAATGTCTGTTAAAAAACTAAAAAAGCGCATTTTAATATAAGTACCTTTTAAAGAGGAGTACCTTCTTAAAATAGAACCTCTTAAAAAAGAACATTTTGAAAAAGTACCTTTTAAAGAAAGAATCTTTTAAAAAAAAGTAACTTTTTTTTAAATTACCTTTTTAAAAAAGTACCGTTTAAAAAGATATATTTTACAAAAACGCCTTTTATTAAAATGTTTCCTTTAAAAAAATAAATATAAAAAAAATCCAAAAATTCATTGTTAAATAAAATACCTCCTAAAAAAGTAAAAAAAGAGTACCTTTTAAAAAACCACCTTCCAAAAAAGTACTTTTTAGGAAAATAACTTTTAAACGAGTTTCATTTTAGGAAAAGATACCTTTTGTTGTTTTCAAAAAAGAAAAAATACTTTTAAAAAGTACTTTTTTAGAAGAATCACATTTAAGAAAATAACATCTTTTCACAAGATTTATATAAATTACCTCTTTCTTTCTTTTTGTATTTTTATTTTTTTTAATTTATTAATAATATATATATATAATATATATATATATATATTATAATATTAATAATAATAAAAACCTTATTTTCCAGAAACAGCAGCAGTATTTTCGAACCATAGATTTATAACTAAACATATATTTACGTATGTATCTGCAAAATTCTTTAGACTGACAAGGATATAAATTTTGTTTTTAATTAAAAACAAGATTGAATTACCTTCTTTTAACCGTAAAAAAATTGTCAAAGGAATTGCCAATATAATATTCGTAATAAAAAAAGCAAAAAAAAAATGTTGAATTGAAAAATAATAAATAAATGCTTT
Organism: Tachina grossa; assembly: GCA_949987645.1. NCBI lineage: Eukaryota > Metazoa > Arthropoda > Insecta > Diptera > Tachinidae > Tachina > Tachina grossa. The sequence goes on from OX465274.1 coordinate 212,532,595, forward strand.
CATAATTTCATCCTCAAGAGTGAATAAGTAAGAATATGAAGAATGCAATAAAATTTAATTTTTATTAACTAAAAAAAACCATTCAAAAGAAACATTCCTTTCTATCTTGCTTCCAAAAGGGCTGGTGTTTAACAAAAGAAAAGCCACAGCAAATGGTACATAGTGTAAATATCCTTCTTTAGTGGTTAAATTTGCCAAACGCAACATTAGTTTAATGTTTATTACTTAAAAGAAGAAAAAAAGAAAATCTTAAGGCATGTTAAGATGAAGCAAGTATTTGGAATTGTATTAAGGTTTGTCTATAACACTGGCCACACAAACGTTCGACGCGTGTGAGAGATTGTATCAGGTTTTTTTTACAAAAAAAAAATTTGAAATAATTTGCTGTGTGTATGTAAGTCTCGGTTCAATTCATGGTTATTCAATCCTGACACATTAAATCTTAACGTGAAAACAAATGAAGAGCGTTAAAAATTTTGTTTAGCAAAAGATGTTTTACGGTGCAGATGAGCGATTTATACTGTGCGTCATTCAAGTATTAAATAAAGTTTCACAGACACTATTTGATACTCAAAAAGGTTTCAGTGTTTGAAACAACTTTATTAAAAATAAAATATATAACAATGACATGGAGATAAGTGTTGAAAATATCTTATTTTGTATTAAATAAAGTTACTCGTGTGGAAGAAAGATTAAAGCGGAAGTGGAGTTGTTATCATTCTGTCCTAGAAAATGTGCAAACTATTATTATAATTTTTTTTCGAGAGAACTAGTGATACTCTCAAAGATTAAGTTTCCTCTGCAATAATAAAAAAAAGACTCCCTGTGTGAGTTATTTCAAAATATTCTCAAACAAGGTTGTAAGTAAAAACAGTTGTCTTGAAGCGCCAACTGCTATAGCCCGTACATATGCATACGATTTGAAAACATGCATAAATTTCTGTAATAACACTGATGGTTCTTATTTGAAAGTGATAAAAGTCAAAAATTATTCAGAATTTTTAATTAGTCATCTATATATAAATAGGCAAGTGAAAAAAGTTAAGAACCATTTTAACTGACTTAAACTCAACGTATTCGCTTGATTTTTTTTTTATTGGTTGATAGATTGTCAATAGGAGCAGTGCAGAATGTATTTTTTCTTCTACATTTTTGTGTCTAAGATAGTTAAAAACAGTTAAGAATATTAGCCAATCATAAAGCCATGATCTCTCTTTCTCTCTTAATTTGCTAAAAAATTACAACAAAAAACTCAAAATTAACTAAATTAAATTTGGCTTGGCAACTCCGTAAACACTCAGAAGCAGTGATGGGAAATGAGATTTGCATTTCGGTATCAAAAACAATTTTTTTGAGTACTTTTTTTAACAAAATATTATAAAAAACTAATTTACAAAGAAATAAAAATGAAACACAAAGCATATGGATAGGATGATTCTAAAAAAATTCGTTTGTTTTTCTCAGAACCAGGTTTCAAACTTTTGTTAGGTAAAAAATAGGCCTGTTAAAATATCAGCTCATAATATTAATGGTGAGATGGTCCGTTCGATTTCCCATACAATTTACATGGTATAAATTGATTTTATTTATTCTGATTGTCATAAGTAAAGAACGGAATGTCCTACAATAAACTTCTTGGTACGCTTTTGTAGAAAATTGAATTGATTTTTTTTAGAATCACCCTAATATGCATACACACATATGTATGTATGTACTCGTTCATAGGTACAAGTGCTAAAGTTATAACAAGAAGTGTTTTAAGATTTCAATAAATCTTAAGCCTGGATAAGACTTGATACTGTTGGAACATAAAGTATGTTCCTTTGTTTTGTTTTCATGACATTTTGTAAGAGAAAATCCTTTCGACATTTACAGAGGAGTGAGGTATAGACAAAATTCGGTAAGCTACTGTCGATTTACCTGGAAACATGTATTCATCTAATGCGTTTTTAGTTTTAGCATCGGTAGGCCAAAAACTGCATATACAGGCCTGTTCTGCAAATCATGATATGTCAAATCACGGTGATTTCAAAAAATTAATAAAAGCTAAATTATTGCTTTTGTAAATTTCACGATTTATGGTTTATACATGACTATAACTTAAAATACAATAAATACCCACGAACAAGTCAGCTATTAGTAGTTTGTTTTTAACATCACCGTGATTTAAATCACCGTGATTTTTAGAACAAGCCTCTATATTTTCTGTTGTTAATAGTTTTAATTCTTCCAAATCAGCCAATGCTCTATATTGAATGTTAATATTTTCAAAATTTCGCTTTTCGCTGGGAAACATTTTTATTCAAATCGATATAATGCTATTGGTTTTAACAGATAAAGCATTTTCAGGGGAAACTTACTAAGCTAAGTTAACATTTCATTGTCAAAGTCCACTTTTGCCCTTAGAACTTGACAGAATTTAATATAAACTTTTTACAATATTCTTTAAACTGATCTAAAACATAGATCAACTTCTGTACCACAGAAAATATCATTAAAAGAAATATTGTTTTTATTTACATATATTTAATTGTGAAGGGTTACAATTTTCTAAAGTATCTTTACTAATAAAGTTTCGTGCCATTTGTCGAAAAAGAAATTGAATTCTTGGCAAAAATATGTGTGTACGCGCGTCTTCTGATTGTATTTCTGGGTTGGCCGAGAGAGTATCAAATGTATTGCGGGAGTACTACGGTACTTTTTCATGTCAAATAGTATCAAAAAAGGTATGATTGTACCAACTTTTCCATCACTGCTCAGAAGGAAATACTTATTTTATTTGTTCATTCTATTCTTATTTCCATTTTTGTATGTACTTAAACGATTATTGCTGAAACTAATAAAATTTGGATATTTAAATAACGAGTAAGTTAAATACATTACGGTAATGTATTATTTTTCTTTAGATGCTTAAAAATAATGGGCAATAACCATAGACAAACATTAAAGTCGGTTCTTTTTAGAGACAACTTAAATTTTAAGATCTGTTGTTAGCTTTCTTTCAACTATAGTCAAAATTAGAACCGGTTTTAAGTTGAATCAGCTTTAAGAGGGTGATGAATAAAATCTTGAAAATTTTGCATGCAATTTGGTATGAGTAATAAGCAAGTGGCATCTCTGAACAGCTGACAGAATAAAAACGACAAAAAGTTAAATGAAATAGAATCCATTTTGGAGAAAAAAAAGTTGAAAAACATAAACCGGAGAAAAAATTAACATCAAAACCGTTTCTATTATTTATTTGGAAAGCTCACATTAATAGATACAACTATTAAAGACTGGAGGAGTAAGTACGGTAATAAATTTTATTAGAAATGAAGAAATATATGACATTTTATCTGAGCGGTTTGTATTATTGCAATAATGGTTGAATTTCAACCACTGGGCGAACACTAGTTTGAAAGAAAATTTGTGTATACAAACTTTTACTTTTCTTGAGAAGAAGTGTGTGACTTGCTCTAAGATCGTCATGGGTTCGACTGTCACGGAAGCTTATTGCTTTAATATATAATCAAATCTGTATTGAAATCTTATTTCCATCTAGCCAGAAATCCTAATCCTCAAACGCAGAGTGTTCTTTTCAATTTATACTAGAAAATGAAATATATTTTCGAACCTACACAAGATACAAAGGAATTGCTTCCTTGCAATGACATCAATACTAACGTAAATATGAAAATTTTGCACACCTTATATTTAATACTTTTATGTTTAAATGTAAAAAATTAAAAAAGAAATAAAGAATTCAATGAAATTAAGGCATGGCTTTCTTCACTTTTTTTTTTTTTTTTTTTTGTTATCCCTTCAACCAATCTTTGTATACCTTTTCTATTAGTCGCTCGTGGTTTTAAGATACACATTAAAACATGTTTGACAAAGGCGTGAGATGACACATGAAAAACCATTAAATTCCAGGGCAATCATTCGCAATTGTATATACATAAGTATTAGTGATGTAACAAATGTCAATTTTTGATATTCGAGAATACGAATGCGAATACGAATATTTGAAACGATATTCGCCAATACGAATACGAATACGAATATTTCATGTGAAATTTATAGACATCAAATTAGGACTCTATTTACGCCTGCAATATGAAATATCAAAAAATTGTTATAAAAAAGAACTTCATACTACATGGTATACTTTAAAGTTAGTAAAAACTACCCAAAATTTTAATGATCGCCAGTAAATAATATTTGCAAATGATACAAAGCGCCAAATTTTTATAAAAAATTTAATGGATTCGTACAAACTAATATTTTTATCCATTTATTTAAATTTAGTTTAGAATTTATGCATTTATTTGCTTAATTTTTTTGGGAAAGTATTCGTAGTCGTATTCGCCTGAATATTCGGCAATTTGAATACGAATACGAATATTCGTGCATCACTAATACGTATGTACGTACTTTAAGGGGGAAATAATATGCCCATACTAAAGTTATTACTCTTTTTCTTATTGTACTCTTCTGGTTTATTCGTTTTGTAAAATAATATAAAAAAATTATATGTATGTACATACATATTTATAAATATATTTTTAACCCCCGACTAAAAAAAGTGTTATAAGTTTGTAGTGTGTGTCTGTGTGTCTGTGTGTCTGTCTATCTGTGTGTCTGTCCGTGTCCACGTACAGGCCAAGCGGCTGACCCGATTTTCATTTAGGTTTTTCTGTTTGAAAGATGACTTGATCGATGGGTCTTGGCTATGTTTGAAGAAAATCGGTTCAGCCGTTTAGAAGATATAACATCTTTTCTGAAAAAAGTCGGGGGTTTTTAAAATTTTTATTTTTTGTTATTATTATTATTATTATTAATGAAGTGAAGTTAATATTAGATATTGAATTTTTGTTTATAAAGATACCTGCTGCGAAAATTTCACTAGTTCTATTCCATGGCAGTGAATGCATGATAGCGTAAGAAAGGGATTGTGACAGTGGTTAATTAGTTAAAAAATAATTTTTTTATTTCTCATCAATATAGAGTTCAAATGTCAAATTACATTTCAAAACTGACTGATAAATACCAAATTTTGTTGCAAATATTTCCAACAATCTGCAACTTTTGTATTGTTTTTGCCCTTGTGTGTGTTTCCCTAATTGTATTTTTCAACCTTCTCGCAACTGTGTCTCTACTAGACCCCTGCAAAAGACCACTTGAAAGAACTTTTAAGATATGAGGCATTTTTCAAATGCTTTAATGCAGCAAAACCTTTTAAAACAAATGCTAAACAGCACTGTTTTCACGACATTTGTTTAAGTTATTGTATGTGTAAAAGTAAAGTAGAAAATACATCGTGACGGAGGAATTTGTGATGATTCCCTTTAGTCAACCTAGAACCATATGTCCCTATGTAAACACTCTTTTCTCTAACGACAATTCCAGTAGTTAGAATGTCGATAGAGATACTTTAGAGACAACAGCTCTAATATATTTCTGGTAATTTTGTCAACGATTTTATTTAAATTTCAAATGGAGTTTTTGAATTAATTTTAAATGGAATTTTTGGATTTTAAATAAGATTTTTGAATTCTAATTAATACTTTTTAAACTAAATTCATATATTTCTTAAAACTGAATTGATATTTTTTTAGTTTCGAATGAAAACTTTTCATTTCAATAATTATGTTTTAAGCTATAATCGAAAAAGTTATATATTGCAAAAATATTTCGGTCGAAATAATTTAAAATAATTTAATTAATTTTTACCGTTAAACCCTTAAAAAATTTTAGACGAGGGTCACTAAAATTTACGAGCGAATCTTTGGCTCAAATGTACCCATATGGTCAAAAGGCGATTACATTGGCTGGGTCAGTAGCACTATGGACAATGCCACTAACTAGCAAATTACTACAATTTCACTATTGCCATCGATTGAGGAAATTTCGATATTGTAGACTAGACACCCTAAAATTTACTAGTGAATCTTTGGTGCCAATATCTCCATGTGATCCCAAAAGAATTACTTAATCAGTAGTGCTACAGTCTAGTGGTGGACTTTCAAAAACAAGCTAATGTTAAATGTCAATAGATAATAACATTGGCTGGGGTATACCTGGTCAGTAGTACTACTGACAATGTCACTAGTAAATCACTACAATTTCAATTTAATCGCATTTTCTGCAGGGTTGCTCCTTCCCACACATGGGAGCGTATACAAAGGTCATGCATGTAAATACGCACACACGTTGTGTATCAGATCTTTTATTTTTCTGCATGCAAACACACACGCATGCATTGACATTAGTTGTGTGCTCTTGCTTTAAAAAAACACTCTTAAACACATAAAAGCTTACCATCGACATCTTACACACACGCACACACTCAAACGTATAATGTACGAAATAACAAGCATACACGCATCAACACTACTTCTTTTGAGTGTTTGTTACGAACAAGAAGTCTTCACGACATTTCTTAAAGACACTCGTATACACGAACATCAATACATCCATCGTAATCCGCTTATTAAACGACATCATTTATAATATATGCTACGACAATACATTTAAACAAGTATTTATACAAAAAAAAAATTGAAAAGCCCGACTGCGACCAACTTTGAACCGTTAAATATCTTAAACGGTCTTTTGGCCGCCATGTTGAATTTCGACAATTGACATATCTTTACTGACACTCCCGGGAGAAATCGATTGACGTAAGAATCATCAAAATGGATCCACGCGTTCGGTTTATATTGTTATATTGTGCCGCAAAGGAACACACATATGCACATATTTACATACATAGACTGATAAACACAATACCCTTCTTTGCGTTGCGCATTCGGGTAAAAACGAGACGTATTTACATTTCAAGACAGCTTATGCAGCCCTCTAGTTTCTACCTTCACCATTTCTTTTCTTTTTTTTCTATCCTACCATGCATGCGAATTTACGAATTCGTTAAGTGTGTGTTTAACTCTTAGGGGTTTTCTGATTTTCATTTTATTTGAAATAAATGCAACTGAATTTTCAGGAGATGCCATAATATCGATATATTGAGGATATTATATTTTTCCTGCCACACACATTGAATACATTCACACATACTCCAAAAAAATTAATGTCCATAATGACTTTCTTTGCCGTGTGAGAAAAATTCTTGTTATTTAAACTTTCTCAAACACTGTGCCGAACTCCTTCATTAATATTTCTACCATGCCCTTGCCATCTTTACTAAGAAATTTTCTTTAAAATGGGTTAAAATGGTTTATTATTATATTTACAATATGTACATAAATGAATCCTTACAAAAAAGGCACAAAGTGAAATGAACAAAACATGAAATAATTTAATTAAATTTTATATGCATATTTCTTTTTTGTTAGCTTCAATACAAAAAAAAATACAAAAAAAAATCTGTGCAAAAATGCTTTTGTCATGTTCTAAAATTACGCATGCATGATTATAAAATAAAGAGAAAATTTACCAATAAATAAAATTGAAAAATTTCATTTGCACTTAAATAAAAAATAAAATATGTATTATAAATAAATACGAGTATGCACTCCGTCAGTGGAGAAGTAAAACATCTAAAGCTGTTAATGGTTCGTTAAACGAAAAATCGTTTATTTATTTTAACTTTTAAACAATTTATTACAAGGAATATGCAGGCAATAGTATGAAAAGAACTTACAAAAAAATAAAAAAAATAACGAACTTCATAAATTTTTGAATAGAAATGCAAATGGAAGTGACATTTACTTACGCTTGTTGCTACTCTCATCTTTAGTAAACTTTAGATAATGTCAGTTTTCCATTTTGCACAATAAATCCAACAAGCATAGTAGCAAAAAAAAACAAAAAGGTAAGAATATAAATTTGCAAGTGTATTTTGAATGCATTGGATAAAGGGAAATTTTACAGGTAAAGTCAAACTTTTGAAGCAAAAGGTTCAATCAAACGTGCCATAACTATAACCATAGAAAACAGCTGTTCGAACCAAATTAATGGGCAACACTGTATTTGAATATATGTGACTCTCCATAACGCCATAGCCATTACCATATAAACCAATAAAAAATTGTTTTACTTGTGGCTATGGCACGTCTAATTTAAGCTGAAGGACCATTTGTAAATTTTTTTAAGAGAAATTTTGGCAGTTTTAATGCAAAAAATTTTTTGAAGTTGTCATTTAAAATTAAGTTTGGTACTATAGTTAAACACAACTTTGAACCCAAACAAGCACCGAACGTTTCCCACATCAGCTTTGGTTAACAACTCACTCTCATTGAAAAACAATAAAAGTGAAACAAAAGTATGTGCATTCCCTCTACAATAAAACGGAAACTGGGGAATGTATATGCTGCATTTCATTCACAAATAAGATTTAAAAAAAAGTAACATCGAAAGCAGTTGCAAATCTTGGTGTACATGACTCTCTATCTGTGTATTTATGTGTGTATGTGTGTGTGTGTGTGTTTATTACAGTCGTCTATCTTGTAAAATCACTCGCATGTGTGTTCACTATATTCCCATATTAAAGCAAACTTGCATCCTGCTACTGGCTTTGCTTACTTATTGCAACAATTACAGCAACAACAATAATAATAAACAAATAAAAGGAAACTACTCTCCCACGCCAAATGGACTGGCAGAGGCGAGAGTGCACCTTTAGTGGCTGCTTATCAATCAGAAGGTTTAACTAGTTAAATTTATGCACTTGAGAGTTTAATAAAAATAAGCTAAATAAAAAAAGGAAAATGTAGAAGAGCTTTTGAGTTTATTTCCAATGCCAGCTGCTCAATACCCTACAGCAACTGTGTCCAAGCCATATGCACAATGTGCAAGCTTTTACAAAACAGATTCGTGCTTTCATACCGATGAAAGCACATTAGCCAATCAGATATCGGAGAAAACTATGTTTGCTGCTTACTTTCCAAGGAACCAATAACAAATTGTAAGAGCTTTCAAAGCTGTTTACCTCAAATTCAAATAGCAGAATAAATGTTTGTGTTTGGACCAGTGATCGTCCTTTTAGTATACTTTTCTATTATATATGTGTTAACACGTCTCATCGCCCTTTCATAAACGAGAAAAATTGTGCTAAAATAACATTCCAGTTTGTAGGTGAGAGAGGCAAAGAGAGTGGTTGCGTGGTTGGCATAATTTTTCAAGCAGGCACAACCCCGCATCATCAGCACAAAACCAACACACACGCAACTAAAAAAAATAGCAAATTTTAAAACAATACAAAAAACACTAATACACAGAAATTCCATAAACTTTAGACTAACTTTAAGCTAACTATTTCGCAACTAGTACTTACTAACAATTGGATTAATTATAATGTAATCAACTGTCTCTTTTAGCATTGCGATGTACTAGGCGGTAGTCAATTGTCTCACTCTGCATTTCTTTCAGCCAACTTAAAGTTGATTTTTTTAAATCACTTGGTAGTCAGTAAATTAAAAAAAGTTTTCTGGAGTATGGACATGTATCATCACACGTTGTGCACTCAACGCACTACCACTCATCTACAATAACAACAGCAAAATGTTACATAATAAAGGTATTCACGTCAAAAGTTGCACTGTTGCAGAAAAGCAAAAGTGCAAAATTTTCAAAAAATATAACGACAACCACATAGAAAATTATTTTGCACAAATGATGCAAAATTGTCAGGGTCTGAGTAAGTGCAAGATTATCAGGGTAAATTTTGCAAAGTTGCGCAACTTTTTATGGCATTGCCAATCCAAAAAAAATGGACAAAAATACTTATAAAATCAACCTTACACCAAATTACAACACAGAAATTCCTAAACGTTTTTCTTTTAAATGAAAAAACAAGTCGTTGAAGATATTTTCGATACAAATAAATTAATTAAAAAACTATAAAATTAAAAAAATGTTTAAAAATTCTTAGCTAGAAATTATAAAGAAATCTTCAAATTCGATTTTCAGATAACAAATTCATACATAATTTTGCTATTTTCAAAAGACCTGTGGCTCAAATAGTTATTAGAATTTTGTTAAAGAATACCAATATTATTAATATTGATATTTTTATTAGTGAATTGATTACAAAATTAATCAGCGAAGTTTCAACACTTCGTCTCAGCATTTAAACAAACATACAAGTACAATATATCTATGCACATATTGTGTTGCTTTATAGACAATTAAACAAAATGGGTTGCTCATGTCAGAAAGTGCAATTATGTATTTTTGCACAGTTGCAAGAGTTGACGAGAATGCCTTTAATATAAAACTTAAATGAGTATCAAAGTAGCTGAGAATAAGTTTGCACGTTATCATCAAATTCGATTACGTACTCAACTTTAGAATTAATTTTGGGTTTGTTGTGGATGACATTGCAGTTAGCTTTTAGTCAGTCTAAGAAAAGTAAACTATAAGTTAACTATTTTTGTAGTCAACCACACATTCTCTGACAGGGTTTTTATGCCAGATGAATTACTCTTGTATGTTTTATATAGAACAAAAATAAAAAAAATAAATAGAATAAAAATAAAAATTACCAACGTGTGTGAAAGGCCATTGAAAAAAATTCCAAAAAAGGTAATCGAGTTTGGAATTAAGCATTTTTGGTGGAAGCTCTTCCCTACTGGATTACCAACTTAATGATTTTAAAAAGGCGTGAGACTAAAATAATCGGTTGTAGAAAAGTACTTACTTTTTTATTTGGCAACATTTTCCCGTAATCTATTAAATCTAAAAGAATCATTCTCCTCATTTCTCAACTTTTACACAATTTGTTTAAATTTTATGTCATGGGATTTGTAAGCGAGTAATGAAATCTGACAATCGAAAAAGTAAGTCATTATAAGGCAAGTAGTTCTAATGGTAATGTGTTTTATTTTAATAAAAGAATCGGTTGCCAGTAAAAGTTCACTGCATTGATCATCGATCATATAATATTAAGACTTCCTTTCTTTACTTTTTGCCCAGATATTGTGCCCTCTTCAGCGGCTAAATTATTATAAGACTTAATCTAGGCGCACGGCAGTGCGCCAGGCCAAGTTCTGGCCAATGCACGCAGTGTGTATATTTACACGAAGCCATTCGAGCTTTGTTCCCCTCGACCATAAAATTATGAAATTTAAATCATAATTAGAATAAACTTATGTTACCTCATACGCAAGGTTACAATGAAAGGTTCCGGAGTTATGGAGGTGCAAAAAGTGCATATTTTAAGACATACTCACTGACTCACTGACCTACTGACTCACTCATCAATATTATGAAGCACTTCCGTTATAGCTAGAGATCTGAAATTTGGTACACAAGTAGATCTAGGTGAGTAATGAACTAGAAAAATCTAAATACTCAAAAATGTTAACCAAGGGGGCGAGGCTACGCCCATAAAAATTAAAATTTGTGCTAGTGAGCTGAAATTTGGTACAGAACTAGGTCTAGCGGGGCAATAAACAAAAAAAATTTTAAACCTGAAAATTTTGGCCAGGAGGGCGGGACTACGCGCATAAAGGCTAGAATTAAAAAAGCAAATCTAAGGCGCTTAATGGAAGCTATTTTATTAAAATTCGGCATACATACTGCGATAGAGCAAGACTAAAAATTTTTCATTAAAAAAGGGGGCGTTGATACGCCCATACAATTTCAACCTCATTTTCGTGTACTACGGCTCAGCATATTTAGATATATTATTTCTGTATGTATTATTATCCGTTTGCAAAGAAACTTGACACAAATAATAAACAACACTGGCCGAAAAAATTTCAAGTTTAGAAAAGTGGGCATGGTTACGCCCATTAAAATTCTAAACTAAAAGTTGCGCTAAGAAGCTGAAATTTGATACACGATTAGGTACAGGTGAGAAAACAACAAGAAAAATCTGAAACTCCAAAAATTTTAGTCAGAGGGGCGGGGCTGCGCCCATAAAAATTAAAAATTTAAGTTGCGCTTATGAGCTGAAATCTGATACACAAGTAGGTCTAGGTCAGAAACCAACTAGAAAAATCTGAAAATTCAAAAAATTTTGCCAGAATGGGCGTGGCCACTATTGTTTGAACCTGAAAACTTACAGCCTTATTTATAAAACTTATTAAGGCTTTTTAAGAAAAAAAACCCTTTATAAAGCCTTAAAAAGTCTTATAAATAAGGCTGTTAATATACAGCTCTTAACTTAAGCCATTTTAGTGAAACCTTGCATATACGTTACATGTATAGAATACTTTAAACTATCACCTAAAAAAGTGGGTGTGATCACTCCCATAAAATTTTAGCCTTGTGTTTAATCTACTTCGGTCTAGCATATTTTAGAAGAAAATTAGCATGAATTATAAGCGCTGCTCACAGCAATATTGTGAGTTTAAAATAGTGGGAGGCGTAACGCTCATAAAATTATAAGGTATAGTTCACGCTAGAGAGCTGAAATTTTATACACATGCAAGTGTAGATGGGAAAATCTAAAAACCAAGAAGTTTTATCCGCTAAAACCCCAATTCGCACTAGAGAGCTGAAATTTGGTACACAAAATAATCTAGATCAGAGATCTTAGAAAAATCTAAGAAACCAGAAGTTTCTATCAGGGGTTGGGAACGAGCACTGTAAACTCAAAATTAAGTTAAATTTTATCGAAAGTTTTCATACACATTGCACTTATCCAAAGTAAAAATTTTCTGTAATGAAAAGTGGCTGTGACTTCACCAATAAATTTTAGCTTTTTCTTTCATGTACTTTGGCTTAGCAGTTTTTAGTCTATTACTCATGTATTTCTCAATAGTTTTTTGCTACAAAACTTTACATGAATCATAAGCACTAACAGATATATAAGTCGGCGGGGCCAGGCCCATAAAAATTTAACATAATATTATACTGTAGAGAGCTGACATTTTGTAAACAAATAGTCCTAATTGATTTACTCAATCGGAAAATCCAAAAATTAAAGCACCACCTGCCCTCTTGAAACTTTGCATGCACATTGGGCATATCCTTTTGATTTATGTACTTCGGCTAAGCAGACTTTAATATGTAAATATATATAGAAAATAGGCGTGGTCAACTTAAATTTAAATTTACGCTATACATTACATATTTCTTTTCAGACGACTCTTAACAAATTACGTACACTCTGGCGACCAGTTGTAATGACACAATAGTGCATTTTTAATGGGTACAATTCAACACCTATCAAGGTCCAACCCATTATTTTATGTAACTATGAAATTTTCAACTGGCACAGTAATCATTAGGGCTAATTAAAATATGCAAAAAAAAATCAAAATATGCGCCAGAAATAGCACGAAAAAATTTCAAAATATGCACGGTTATATGCACAAATATGCAAAATATGCAAGAATAAAACCAACAATTTTGTTACTTTAAAGTATTTTTATTCAAAGAGATCTTTATTGTAATGAACAATCATTTGTTTCTTTAAATTTTCAAAAAGAAATGATATTCTAGTGTTACATAAAACAGATGAATACATGGAAAATATGCGTTCAACATCAGTAGATGTAACAGGAGCGTATTTAAATGCGAGTATTTCAGATGGGGACAAATTTTCAATATATTCATCGGTTTCGGTTTTTTTGAAATATGTATAATTTTTAATTTTGATTAAGGTCTTCAGAACTGTGTTTCTGTTCAAAACTTTGTTGAATTTATTAATGAATACATTTTGGTTTGTATTTTCAATACTTTCTTTCACACGTTCTATAACAGCTAAACTTTCACTGATAGGAAGTCCTTTAGTTTCTAGTCGGGTGATGCTTGAGCAGAGGCGATCAAAATTATGTTTTATATAAACTAAGTCAGATTTCATTGACGCTTTTTGAAACAACAATTTTGCATTGCGTATAGACTCTGCCTCATCGTCATCAAGTTCATCTAAAACGTCACAAATTTCTTTGAAATTTTCAGAATAATATGTCTGAGCAACGATGTTCGCCATGAGATTCGCCATCCGCAACCATTTACAATAGAAAGAAAAGAGAAAGAACAAAATTGGTAAACATTCTATCTCTGTTTCCCTACCGCAAAAAACTTTGATATGCCTGAACAAGGACACCGCTCGTGTTCACCACAACAAAGTTGATGAATTTTTCACAGTTGCTCTGCCGGCGTCATGTTCATGTCATGTCCAAGTTGATGGCTCGTGAAGACGTAGGGTAACGAAAGGTATTTTTGAATCGAATATCTGCAAGCAAACAATCATAAGCCTCCGGCGGTAATAGTTTCGGTTCGACTTTGTGGTAGAAGTTATAGCAAAGTAAAGAAAAAAATTAATAACATGCAGACATACATGTGCAAGAAGAGGAAAGAAATATACTTCATGTGAATTTCTTTTACACCAGTTTGAGTTGTATGAGTCGTTATATATTAATCGCGTTGCCAGAGTGAAAAATAAGCTTTTTTATGCAAGGTGATCCAAAATAAGCATTTTTCTACAAAAAAATTAAAATATGCAAAAAAATGCTTTTTCTGGCAAAAAGCCAGAAAAATTAGCCCTGGTGATCATGAATAGAAATAAAACACACTAAAAATTTTAAGTTTAAAAAGTGGTATTACAGAAAATTTTTCAAAAAGTAATCAGATCCTCACAAAAACATAAATGTGAAAAAAGGCCAAGTTCCAATCCAAAATTTCGGCCAATAAAAGTAGTGAGATATAAATTTTGACCAAGTTCTTGTTTGACACAATACTTAACACAGATATATGTTATGTATTATATAAATTTTGTAAACGAAAGGGTGTCATATAATTTCTAGATAATCTGCTTACTTGGCAAATATTATTACCCTTCTAAAAAAGGAGAGAATAATGTATATTTGTTAATTTCTTTATATCGGTAAAAATGTTGTCAAATTAGCAGATTATCTAGAAATTATATGACACCCTTTCGTTTACAAATTTATATAATACATAACATATGTCTGTGTTAAGTATTGTGCCAAACAAGAACTTGATCAAAATTTATATCTCACTACTTTTATTGGCCGAAATTTTGGATAGGAACTTGGCCTTTTTTCATATCTATGTTTTTGTGAGGATTTAATTTTCAACGATCATTTGCCAAGCAAAAGATGAACTAATTTTAAGCATAAAATAATTGTAAATCTCTTGCCAATCGAACTAAAATCCTAGGGAAATTCACTAAACAACAAGTAGCGTTGTTACCACATAACCTTTGGAAGCTTTTAAAGCTGTCAGCAATATATGTGGCAAGAGTAAACGACTAGGGATTGTGGCATTAGAGCATGGCAGCAACAAGAAAAGAAGGATTTCAGCGCTTGATAGTGTTTATTTTTATTGTACTTTGGCATGTTGCTTCAACGTTTTTAATATAATTTTTTCTATTTCTTGTGCTTCTTTATATCCACATAAAAGCTGTACTGTTTGCATGTTTTTGTGATTTTATAAAACTATTTGTTCTGCAACAAGTAGCATGCGAATATATTGGAATGCATTAAAAGTTTATGCTGGCAGAAATTATGGCAAACTTCGTGAAAAGCAGGCACAAAAAAAGCAAAAAGAAGTAAACCAACTGTTTCATATATTGAGTGAGTGAACTGCATTGTACACGTATGCATGTATGTATGTTGCATGTTCTTTATTTATGCCCAGGTGTTGTTTGTAAATTTCCAACCAACAGTGGGAACAACAGTCTTCTTATTTTATTTTAATGAATGCGAATACTTTATTTTATTTTTTAGAAAAAATAAATATACGAGAAGGTCGCACGTTCTTGCTTATTTTGCTTCATGTTTTTTTTTTTTTTGTTTTTTTTTTTTTTTGCTGTTGAAATATGCTTTAAGCCATTTATGTATGCTTGCACAAAATAATATCATCATATAATTATATATGCAAATATCTATGCCTCAAACTTACCTTGTGCAAAAATATACATTAAGGACTACTTGTATGGGAACGTACATGTATCAGGATTTGGTTCCTTGTACTCCCATGTGCATGTGTGAGTATTAACAATCCATTGTTATTTACATTTCATAATATCATTTTGTATTTACTTTTGTTGTTACTTTTTTCTGAAATGTTTAAATCAAAGATTTACTTTATGATATAGAAAAAAGCAGAAAAATATAACATGACCCCCAAATACATGAAATGCAATATTAATATTATGAGAAACCTGTTTCTTTTGTGCTAAAAGCTATCAAAATGCTTGATGTCAGTTTCGTATGTACACATGCTGGATGATATGTCAAGCACTCGTCTTGAGTTTGATTTTGCGCTATCAGGATTCTTTGAATGTCAATATCGGAGAACTTATAAAATAATTAGATTTCTTGCTGTCAAAAACAAAACAATTCTAACATCTAAAGCAAATTTAACAATAATGCGATATCAAATTTTTTTTTAGATTTTTTAATCAATTTTCTTTGGTGTGACACAAACAAATTCATTTTCACAAATGGTTGGCTGAAAGGCAAAATCGCGTGAGTACAATTTTTTTTTTTAATTTATAGGGGAGAGAAGAAACTTAATAAAATTATTTAAGTAACTAAACTAAAGCTAAACTTCTTTATTTTAATTTTTAATTCGGCCGATTGTTAAAATAAAAGTTTGAAAATTTGAAGGCCGTGTTTTGATGAAGTAGTCAATAACTAAATAAATACGCGATTTTGAATTTTTGCTACTTATGTACGTAATAAATAGTAAATAATAAGTTTTTAAAAAATATTAAAATTTCATCTTAAATCCCTAAAAATATCTGGTCTCATTTTCTATCTCAATTTTTTTATGCTTTATGCAGCACATGTTAGTCTTTTTGTATTAAAATAAAACAGAAAACTAAAAAAATATATTATAAATATAAAAACAAAGAATTATTATTTATTTATGCATGCATATGCAAGCACAAACATTGTTATTCTTTTCAATATCCAACAAAAGTAGTAAACAAGACTGGATAACCCAGTAAAAGCAAGTTATTGCTCAGAATACATAAAGTAATAAGGGAGTAAGAAATTTATTTTTTTATTTATTTATTTATTTTAAATAGTTTTTTGAAAACAAAAAATGTTTTATAGGATCCAATAAGAATTTGTTTTCTGGAAATGGGGAAAAAATTTCGAGATTTCGAAGCCAGTAGTTTTGCTACAGCTATTTTGTTTTAACAGAAAACAGGCAAATACAGCCTTACATAACATCTCCCCGGAAGCTTATTTCCTATTCATTGTTCCATTATTTTAAAGTCATTTGCAAGCTTTCAGTTAAAATAAAACAATTGGAAACAAAACAGCTGACTTCGAAAATTCGAAGTTCTCACTCAAATTTTAATTTTTAACTTAATACGTTAAGGATTTTATTATTAGAATAAAAAATGAATCCCGTGGGAGTTATTTCCTGGTATAAATGGGCTGATAGTTTCATGAAATAAAAGAGCAAGGAATAGATAAAAAATATGGGATATTACTCAGGATCTATCTGATTAGTTCTTTTACTTTACCCTTCAGTAAAAATGCTAAGGTTATACATGTAAAGGTTTGCCATTCGGTGTGTGTAAGTTAAAACATTAAACATAAAAGTTCGCTGGGATATCTAGAATAATTGTGAGTGCGTCTTCAAAGTATTTGTGCATAGATTTAAGTAAAACAAGAATAACATTGCTAAGAGATCCTTGACTTAACGGCTTTAAATTGCTTCAATCTATCGTAGGATATGTTTGCATCCCGTATTTTCTTTATAAATTGTTTTCTCCCTTCACCCTTCTTCTCTTACATTTCATTATTCACACTTATTCCAGCACATGCAGTATCTATGGCAACCAACAAAATCATTTTGCATTTTATTTAAAAGCATTTATGTATTTTATTTTTGTTTTTAATGTTATTTTTTTTTGTCGCTTATAAATTTTTTAATAAAATATTTATTATTTTTGTTTGTA
The DNA here is from genome assembly GCA_949987645.1 of Tachina grossa. NCBI lineage: Eukaryota > Metazoa > Arthropoda > Insecta > Diptera > Tachinidae > Tachina > Tachina grossa. The sequence goes on from OX465274.1 coordinate 212,550,437, forward strand.
TTCTTTGACATTTAAGAAATATTTTTTTTATTTTCATTAAATTTTGTCAAGGAATTTTTTTCCCTTTAAATGCATCAAACGTTTAGTACTCTCACTCCTGAATGCAGGTGTAAATTTTCTTTGTGCAGAAAACAAACAAAATTAATATTTTCTACTGTGTTCTTTTTTTGTATTTCATATTTTTATAGTTTAAAGCAATTTTTTAATTGAAAACCTTTGTTTGTTCATTTCTTTATTGCTGGCAGGAATGCGAGAAAAAAATTAGGAATTTCTATTAAGAGTGTACAAGGAAACTAATAAATGTTTTTTTCTAACTCTTTATTTTTTAGAAAATAAAATGAAAATAAGAAAATTTTATAAAGATGAAAGAATTGATGAAAAACATATTTAGTGTTAGATAAGATTTTTACAGTGGAGTCGACTGTATTAAGCACTTTTCTGTATCAATTTTGAATAAAAATGAAAAAATTAAAGAATCAAAGGATTGTTAACTTCGCTTCAATTAAATATTTTAATATAACAATATTTGTTGATATAATTTTGAAATCTAACAGAAATAAATATTGAAAAAATAAATAAATTTCAATAAACTATTTGTTGATATATTTAATTGAAAATATTTTTCAGATTTTCCCATGATACAATAATATAAAGGTAAAACCGTTCTCTCTTTTCGTCGCCATATTAACCTTCTGACGTTTGTCCCGATTATTTTTTACTCCCAAAAATAATGCTACCGTATTAATTTCTGAAATCTTTTTGTTTACTTTTTGACTGTTTGTTTTGTTAGTTCAAAAATTAAAAAACTATTTTTTGATAAAAAATTGTTAACAATTTTAATTTTAATTGATTTAATAAGCTGCATTGGTAGCTGTACTATCAAGAAGAATAAACAAAACGGCAACATGTTCAGGCGCTTGCGGTTTGCGGTGAAGAATTAACAATTGGTTAAATCGTTCAAGAATCGGCTGGCGTGGTTACCAGTGAAGTAAAGTGCATAAAAATTTCAATGTGCACAAAGGCACGGGCTTATAAGCAGCATATTCAATGAAGATTCCATAAAGATATGGATGGGTTACTTGGGTATTGGCCATACACGTTACTCTGCTTCCGCTGCTTCGGAAGTGGTCAACTGCTAATCTATTGCTGTATGTACAGGCCATGATGCCATTGCCTTTGCATGCATTGGAGAACTGGTAAACAGCGAATTGTTAAGGAGTGAGGTTTTCTTCCGTGGTGTCTGCTTATCCACACACAGTAACAGTGTGCGATATATTCAGTGTATGTGCGGCGCGACCAATTATACAAAATAATTAAGGAAATAACTGCTGGCATGCAATAATATACATATATATGTATATATGTACATGGAAATACCTATAGAATATAATAGAATAGAATAGCATAGAGTAGAGCATAATAGGGAAAGATCTGGTCCAAAGACTGGCGCTGCGAGACCTGGTGGATCTTTTTTGCCATAGAAATGTAAATAAAATGAAGTCAATGGGCCTCATTACGAGTGTCGTATTACGACTTCGACTACGACTATTTTTTCTTAGACTAAAGAACATTGCAACATTTTTTCTTTAATCTATTACAAAATCGCCGTAGTCGTAGTTGAAAAACGACACTCGAATATCTGTATGACTCTACTTATAAAAGTCAGCACAGATATTGGAGAAGCCCGTCTAATATCATCTGAACACTGAATGAAAAATGCGCCTTCTACTTTTACATAAGACGTTACAAACGCAAAAAATGTGTGATGTTCTCTTGTCATCTTCCAAGAATAAACGACAAGGTTGCACGAACTTGGTTGTTTTCCGTCTATTAAATAAGAATAAGAAATAAATAATAAATAAATATTTCGAATATATAATGGCTTTGGTGGTTATATACATATTTCTTTATCTAGTTGACTCACGGATTTTCGGCTTAAAACTTTTATACGTCAAATGCTTTAGAAAAACTATGCAGAAAATCTTTATTCAAAGAAGCCACTACTAAACATACCGCTTATTTACTTCTACAACGTCAAAACTCAAAAAATGCGATTAATAAAATAACCTTAGAACATTTACTCTTCAAAAGCACAAATTACACGTTTCATAAAAATTTCCTGAAAAAAGTTCCCCGTACTTGCGTGTGGCAACGCTTTCCTCTCTGTTTACAAAAAAAAAAAGTAATCAAATAATTGGGACAAAAGTCAGAATTAATTTTATACGTCAAATGTGGTTGTACCTTTATATTATTGTATCATGGATTTTCCTTTAACTTAGGCTGAGTTTAAATCTGGCATTTCTTGTGTGTCATTTGCCCAAAAAAGCGTAACGAACTAATTACTCTTGAAAAACTGTTTGATTCCGACATATATTTATTGATTTAAGCAATTTCCAATCATGTTGGACTTAATAAAATTGTCTATTAGTTGTATATGGAACTATTTAACTTAATATATACATGTCTGAATCAATCAGTTTTACATTAGTAGTTAGTGGTTACGCTTTTTTACGCTTGTGTGACACATGGCACACAGATGTAAGCCCGGCCGTAGAATTTCTTTAATTTTATTTACAAAAATCGTTGGTTCAAAATTAATTAATTATTTAATTGATATTACAAACAAATTAATTGTATTTACAAATCTTTTTTTTTTTCTGTGTATGTGTATACAAAATGTAAAGAGTATTTGTATCTCGTGTAAAATTTGGTTGAAGTGAGTTAGCAGGTCGATATGTTTATGAGAAAATTCCCAAAAAGTAGTTGCGAATTACGAACATAAATGATATATTAAAGCTAAACCGAAATTCTTAATATGCATTTTCTTATTAATTCTCCGTATGGTATTTAATTATTTGTTTTCCAACAGTGTTGCCAAAAATAAGATATCTTAAGCTTTATTCGCTCAGGCAAAACAGCTGACTCTCTTAACAGTGGAAACCTTAATAAATCGCACTCATTCCAGCTGTCAATATCGACGTCACGTCAACACAATACCAAAGAAATGGGACATGTCTGATCATTGTCAAAAATTACTGACATGGTGGTGCTATTTTCTACACCTTGGAGAATAAAAATAGACTGCCAATAGCGCCAAATCGTTCTGGAGAGCGAGTATACAAGCGGTTATAGGGGCGGCAAAATTTTAAGAAGTAACATTTTAAGTAGTTTAAAATTGAAAATTTTTGTGAAATAGTTTATCGGTACAATGTGAAAGCACTTGAGTATACCATTGTAACTTTTTTAAGATTTAAAGATAGTTCGGGCAAGTAAATTTTACATGTTCATTTACAAAACCATTGCTCACTCTTGTTAGGAGGTATTGATTTGTGTAATTGCTTTTGCTTCTGCTTCTGAAAATGTTAACAGTCGCAGTCAAAGTGAAAACTTGACTGACTGCTAAATTGGGATGTTAAATTTTCGTTTTTTATTAGACTACATTTTTTTTGCAAAAGTGTTAGTGAAACTCTACAAAGAAGTGTGCATTAATTATCTTATATTCGAAAAAAAATTAGCATAAAAAAACGAAAATTTTTGATTCAAAAAGTGGTTTGCTTGACATATTAGGGTGCCTAGACACCCTTAAAAAATTAGGGGTCCTTATTAGTTATTCTAAAAGAAATGAAAAAAATACTTTTGAAAAAATAATTTTTCGGCGTAATATGTTAATGAGATTTATTTAGTGGACTCTTAGCTACATTATATCCATATACAGTAAAGCAATGTCACTAAGTCTGAATTAGCTGTTCGCCAAAAAAAAAAAATGAGAATATCATTTTTTGGGGGTGCAATGTTCACCAGAATCGCCAAACTGAGTATAGGGACTTACTTCCCTTTGCAAAGAGGGTGGCATATCTCACGGCGAATATTGTATCCATCGTACATGCCTGATAATAAGACTTCCCATAATTTTTTTTATTATTTCAGAAAAAAAATAAATCGTGCTGGAATATGCAGGCGCAAGTACGGAAAATTTATTTATTTATTTTTTTTTTTATTTATAGTACATATTCTACAAAGTAAATTTGCAAAATATGGTTGCACAAAAATGGACGGGTGACTAAAAAAAAATTTATGTTTTGAAAAAACTAGATATAAAACTCAAGGTAGGTTTTAGTTTTGTTTAAAACATCCACCAAAAAAAAGGTTCGTTTAAAATAAATTATTTGCAACAAAACCTCTTCCCTTTATAATTGTACTTAAATATATGTATGTATTTGTTAGAACAGGCATCCCTCGTAACATCGCATATAGGCAGGATTTTGTTCTTAATAATGTTTGTCAATATTATGCATAATTTTTATATAAAATTGAAATTTGAGAAAGTGAGGCTGCTATTGGCCTTCGAGAACCAGAAAACCTGGCCAGACGTCGTCATATTAGAATAAGTATATATAACAATTAATCGTTAGATGAATAAAATAAGTAATAAATGAATAATAAAGTAATGAAGCATTTAATTAATACAATGAAGAATTTCATTGTCTGAATGAAGGAAGAGTTTCCTTTCAGTACGAAACAAATCACATATTCCATTTGCAATTATGGCTGAGTATATAAAGCATAAGTCTGCATCAACTGACACCACACACAATGGACCGAACACAAAGAACGCTGATGATCAAGGTGTAGTGCCCTTCTAAAACAGCTAGTTGTTCCGTTCTACTACGTGTTTGTCAGAACATTTACAATTAACTTTGGTGTTATTTGTTCATTAATAATTATTACATGTTATTTGGCTTACAACTCGATACGAACTTTAGCCTGATCAAATTATATACATATAGAAACAAATGATGTTCGAACAATAATAATTAAAATTAACTAAAGTTGTTATTTATATTTTGTAAGAATTTCATACAAATATCTTGTATACTCAAACTCAACTCTTGAGACAAAAATTTAATTTTCTGCTTGCATTAAGTTGTGTGTAAATTGAATTTTTTAAATTCGTTTTCTGACAAACTAGATTTTTTTTATTATAATGTTGTTTTAGCAAATGAGCGATATGTTTCTTGGAAGGCATATTAATGGCCTGAGTGTTAATGCTCTTAATAAAAATAGGCAAGTGTAAGGTGTCTTAGAGATGCCTGTTTTAGAAACAGCCTGTACTTTAATTATTTAAACTTAAAACAAATATGAATAGCAAATGAGCATACTTACATGTATGTACATATGTATGTATATTCTTAAATTTGACCATCCTTCCTGTCCATTCTTCTTGTACACACAAGTTAATTTAATTTCAGGTGAACGGAATATACAAAATTGTAAACAATTGTTAGTGAAAAACCGACCACAATTGTTACAAAACAATGGCAAAAATTCAATACAATTGAATTCTACTTAATACGCTCTGGGCATCATTTCTTTTTTCAATGTATGGTATGTATGTACTTGTTCCTATTTTGTTTATTTTATTCTTTTTTTTTTAATTTTTGTAGCTTCATCTCTTTTCTTTTTCCATTTTGTTGATTTTAATGTGGTTTTGTTGCTTTTGTTTCATATTGCTCTGTTGTTTTATAGTTTTTGCATTTTTACTGTTATTGTTTTAACTGTTACTGCCAACCAACAGAATAGCCAAAAGTAATAAGCTTTTGATGATGGACATGCATGCAAAATGATAGTAGAGGCCTGCGAAAAGAGTCTTGAAATGTAAATACGTCTTGTTTTTTATATGTACCCTCAAGTCAGCCTAGAACCATATGTCTCTATGTCAATACTCTTTCTCCAGCGATAATTGCACTAGTTAAAATATCGACAACTTTCCTTTTATGTGCGAGAACACATACGTTAGAGACAACAGTTCTAGTTTATTTCTGGTGATATTGTCAATGAACGCGTGAACAGATTGTTTTTCTTTTTATTATGCTGTGCAATGACAATAGGCGATTACATTGGCTGGCACTATTGACAATGTCACTAGAAAATCACTATAATTTTACAATTGACAACGAGCGAGAAAAGATCGATATTGTAGACTAGAGCCCCTAAAATTTACTAGTCAATGTCTCCATATGGTCCAAAAAGAACTACTTAGTCAGTCGTGCTACAGTCTAGTGGTGGATTTTCAATGACAAGCTAATGTTAAATGTCAATAGATGATTACATTGGCTTGGGTACACCTGGTCAGTAGTACTACTGGCAATGTCACTAGTAAATTACTACAATTTCACTATTCGCACTTTCTGCAGGGTATTTTCGTTTAGTATACTAAACCAATAATAAGTGCTGTCTTTTAATAAGCGAAGCACTATGGATGTATTGATGTTTGTGTATATGAGTGTTTACAAGCGATGTCGCGAAGATTTCTTGTTTGTAACAAACACTCAAAGGAAGTAGTGTTGATGCGTGTATGCTTCTTATTTTCCATATTGTAGGTTTGAGTGTGTGTGTGTGTGTGTGTGTGTGTGTGTGTGTGTGTGTGTGTGTGTATGTGTGTGTGTGTGTGTGTGTGTGTGTGTGTGTGTGTGTGTGTGTGTGTGTGTGTGTGTGTGGGTGTGTGTAAGATGTAGATGGTAAGCTGTTATGTGTTTAAGGGTAGTTTTTTAAAGCAAGCGCAAACAACTAATGTCAGTGCATGTGTGAGTTTGTATGTGCGTAGAAAAATAAAAGGTTATTCACACAACGTGTGTGCGTATGTACATATATGCATGACATTTGTATACGCGCCCATGAGTATGAAGAAGCAAGCATCACAAATTTATCCGACACAAAGTATTTTCTTCCTTACTACTCTACCTGCAATAACTGAAACAAATTTCTTGCAAACAGTATTATTTAGCGTTTGTTTTAGAAGATTTCGCTGTAGTAAAGCATTTGAAAAATCCCCCATGTCCTAAAAGTTCTTGTAAGTTGTCTTTTGCAGGGGTATAAATATTACACAAGGGAAAGATGTGCATGACCAAAAAAAATTACTCTTGCGCACACAATTAGCTTAATAGAAGTCAACTTATAGTGGACTTTTAAAGCTTTAAGGCGCTTCATATTTGTAACGTATTTTGAACAGTAATACGCTTCCCCATTCAATAATATGCCATTAGAATAGCGCGGCTTGTTAAATCAATATGAACTACTCACATTCAGTCAACAACTCAAAAAAATGTAGCAGTACCATTGTGTGTCCATTATAACTAATAAAAAATCCGTAACCTGTTTGGGTTTAATGAGGAGCGAACTATATTGAAATAGTAAGCTAATGGGCTCCAGCATTATAGGAAACGAAGCCATGAGTACGTACACACAGAAAAATTTCAACTTAAAATCTACTAAAACAAGGTTAATCTAATATTTTTCGGCAATGATTTTGCTTCATATGTGTTTCATGTTAATTTAACATTATTTATAGTAGTTGTCAGAGAAAATTTTTCCTTTTGAAATAACTTTATTTCACGTTGAATTAATATTTACGTACTGTTAAAATCAAAATGAAAAATCATGTTGAATCAAAGTTATTTCAAGTTAGATCAACATGAATTTAATTTAATGTAGTTATTGTATTTTATTAATTATTTAACTTACGTGTGGTTGACATAGACATCAGAAAAATTTTTGTATATAAATTAAATTAATTGGCTTCCCCGGCCAAGATTTGAACTCGGAACTCATCGCGTGGTAGTCAACATGCTTACCCCTGCAGCCACGACAACTTTAAATATTCTTAAGATACACACTAAATATGTACCACTTTAAATTATATTATAATTTAACATTATTTCTTATCATTCAACATACAATTTATTTGAAAAGTTTTAATTTTAGTAAAAAAAAAACAAAATGCTTTGACTTGAAAAGTTTTAGTTAAAAAAAATACAAAAACTTTGACTTGACTCCAGGATTCGAACCTGCGATCCTCCGAATGCAAGACTAGTATACTGCCTACCAGCCAACAGCAGTTTGTCGGCTGTTTACAAACATAAAAAAACAACAACAATACAAAAACAACCTACACAACTAAGCACAAAAGTTTATTGCAGCAATGAACAAAGCAAATAAACACCAACACATTCAAACAACATATTATTTCTTGTAAAATTAATGTGATTTTACTGAATTTGAATCAACCTTTTGGCATGGTGGTTTTACATTGGTATTTTTTTCTGTGTGTAATATATGATAACTTTAATGATCACAAAGATTAAAATACATTTAATAGAATGACTACTTTCATCATTTCGTAAAATTAATTCTTATTTAAGAACATGCTTGACTGTAACTGCCCGACTATCATCCTCCGCACTGATTATACCGTCATTACTTAAAGCGTAACAATATGTTATTATACGGAATATACTGGTACATAAAGGGTGTTTCGATAAGGACTTTAGAATTGTTCAGCCTTATAGTGGCATCTTTTATTATAATTATGTATTTAGAACAATTTATTACTATCATTATTTTTTTTTTTAATTTGTAACATATTTTTAAAAACGTTTTTTGAAATTGTTAAGCTGCGACGCTGGCATGGAGGCCAATCACTTTCAATATCTTAGAAGGCTCTTTAAAATTCAGTAAAGCTCTATTACAGCAAATTAACGTGTTTTATTCTCTTCCTTTTTAGGGTTCCGTAGACCAAAGGTGAAAAGGAACCCTATGGTTTTCACTACGCTGTCCGTCTGTCCGTCAGTCCGTCACACGCTATTTTCTCAGGAACCATAAAAGCTGCGGACCTGGAGTTTGGACAGAGTATATAGAACCTAGGCCGCTACAACAACAAATACATGAGAGTTAAAAATTAGAGTGTTCCAAAACGAGCAACGAAAAATGTTAAAATCCCATGTAATATACGTACAATTGTATATACATATTAGTGAACCACGAATATTCGTATTCGTATTCGTATTCGTATTCGAATTGCCGAATAGTCGACTATTTTTCAAAAAAAAAAAAAATAAATAAATAAATAAATAAATGCATAAATCCTAAACTAAATTTAAATAAATGGATAAAAATATTAGTTTGATCGAATTCATTAAATTTTTTATAGAAATTTGTGCTTTGTATCATTTTCAAATATTATTTACTGGCGATCATTAAAATTTTGGGTAGTTTTTACTAACTTTAAAGTATACCATGTAGTATGAAGTTCTTTTTCATAACAATTTTTTAATATTTCATATTGCAGGCGTAAATAGAGCCCTAATTTAATGTCTATAAATTTCACATGAAATATTCGTATTCGTATTCGCGAATATCGCTTCAAATATTCGTATTCGCATTCGTATTCGCGAATATGTAGGTATATTGACACTTGAAATTTGTAAAATTAGTGTATTTTTATACAGACTACAACAACCAACACTAAAATTTGAAAAAATTTAAACTGAAGGGTGTTCCATAAGTTAATACAATTTTGACTATATAATTTTGAAAACTTGCTGTATCTTGGCAAACAGTAAGAGGCAAACTCTCGAAATTTTCAAAAACGGTAAAACTAAAAAATCCCAAACTTATAAAATCGCCAAACCAAAAAAAAATCGTCAAAAACCAAAAAAAAATCGCCAAAACGAAAAAAGCACCAAATTAAAAAAAAATCTAACACTAAAATAAATCGGCAAAACCGAAAAAATCAACAAAATGAAAAAATCGCTCAAATGAAAAAAACGCCAAAAACCGAAGCCAAAACGCGAAAAAGGCCCCAAAATTAAAAAAGAATCGCCTAAATGAAAAAAAATCTCCAAAATAAAAAAACGCCACAAACCGAAAAAATTCGCCAAAACGAGAAAAAAAAGTGACAAAACTAAAAAAAAGCTCAAAAACTTAAAAAATGGCTAAAACCGAAAAACGCAAAAAAAACGCCAAAACTAAAACACGCTCAAAACCGAAAATACCCAAAAACGAAAAAAACAAGTAAGAGTGCTATATTCGGCTGTGGCGAATCTTGTATACCCTTTACCAAAGTGCGTTTATGTAGTATAGAGATACATACATAAGCACATACGTAAAGTATAAACAAAAAGAAAAAAATAATTTGACCTACATAGTTCCTTTTATGTACAAAAAACATTAAAGAAGAAGGATCTTCTTTAATTATTAATTTTAAGACAATCAAAGAAGATCCTGAAGATGAAACAAAAGAGTTCGGAAATATATTAAAAAAAATAACTACATTGTTTATTATTTTCATACGGATCAAATGAAGCAATACAATATTGAAAAATAAAATTAGAAAGATTCAGCAACACAAAATTTGATTGATTTTATAAATCATTACAGAAACGATTTGAGGTTGAAATGGACCTTAATACAAAATGTCCACACAAATTTTGAATAAATCACAGATGAAATACCTATAGGGGGAATAACATAACTTAGATGATGTTGATTATGCAACCAACATCTGCCTTTTATCGCACAACTAAAATCACAGGTAGTTCAGACTGAAGCAATTAGATAGTTTCTGAAAATAAACATTACCAAAACCAGTCTAATAAGAATAAATGCAGGAGACAACATATCATTTACGATAAATCATCAAAAGCTTGAATATGTCTCAAAGTTTTGTTATATCTCGGCAGCTTACTGACTACAAGCCAAACTGAACTCGAAGCTGGCAGACAAAACAAAATCTGCAACGAAATAAAAATATTTTATTGATTTTTTCGAATTATAGCAAATATTTATTTACTCATGTTATATGAACTTGGCCTAAAATGAAGGAAATCGCTAGTTACTTTGAAGGACGTTATAACCGTAGCCCACTGTACAAGATTTTTAGTACATAAAATTTAAAAAAGATGTATGTGTTGGTCGCTCCCAAAAGTATTGTTAAGTTTTTATCCTTTAAAAACACTTTTCTGTGGAGTCGAAGACTTGCAAATGACACTTTATTTACTAAATACTTATTTTAATCAAACCAAAAGCTTAAATACACTCACACAACTTCAAATTACTTATGTAAATGATTCACAAGTGCTCGCCACGATGCCTACTCCGCTGTTTTTCATACACATCTCACAAAACTGGCTTTTCTGATCTTGCTATTCTTCGCACCACACTCGCTCTGCCGGCGCTCACTGTTTGTTCAACAATAATAACTCACTAATTTTACTTTTACACATTTTTGCACAGCTATCAACTGCTTTCAACTGAGATGTCTTCTTAAAAATTCAATTAAACGTGCCATAAACATACAAAGCAGCTGTTAAAAAAAACTTAACTTAAATTAACTTAAGGTTCAGTTAGCCACCTGTAATGTAAAGTTACTGCAACAGTAGGAAACAGCTGATGGATATTGTTATGTGAAAAGTAACGAAAATGGTTATAAAAATGTAAAGTACCGTAACCTACTTTTCATATAAAAATATCGATCAGCTGTTTCCTACTGTTGCAGTTACATTACATTACAGTCGGCTAACTGAGCCTTTAATCATAAAGCCATAAACATAGCAGGAGCAATTGAATTGAATTTTGTTTTTTCGCCGAAACCATAAACAGCTGTTTACTGTTTACTTTTGAATTTAAAGAAATTCCCACTTTATAGCTCAAGTGAGATGATATGACATGTATTTTGTTTCCAAAGACTGTAAAATTTGTCATCTATAGTCTTTGTTCCTAAGCTTTTGCATTTAAAGCCAACTTTTGAGTTTGTGATTCAGTTTAGTTATTTTCTCTAATTAGCTAGTGCAAATATTAATGTAAATTAACTTTAACTGAATTTGATTTTTCTACTTAAAGTTTTCATCATTTATTTGAAACATCTGATTATGCTTTTAAGCCGCACTTTCACAAGGCTTCCATTGCTTTATCTATTTAAAATATGCTAATAATTTATATTACAGAGGAAATATTTTTTAATTAAATACATTTGGTCAAGTAGTAATGAAGGATGATGTTGCATTAGTTATAAAAAGAATTTGTCATGTACATAATTTTAATAATAATAAAGGGAATAAATTTTGTTTGTTATCGCATTTCATTAAAATTAATAAAAATCAAAAATGTACAGGTTGGAATAACTAAAAGATTTAATTTTTATAAATATTTTTTTTTTGTTTAATTTCCTTAGGCTTTGGTCGTTGACAGGAGGAGCGCATACGTACATACATGTGTAACACATGAACGCTCTGCTGCCAGCTGAAATAAGCATTGGCCATTAAGCACGACCTTTAGCTTTTAGCCTCTGGCTTAGTTTCCTTTTTGTGGCAAATTATGAGAGAAAATATTGTATAATTTTTTTTTTCAAAAATAAAATTAAAAAAAAGAACGTTAAGCTGATTAAAGCCCATTACATTTAGTTCTTTTCAACAATTTTTTTCTTTTGGTACTGTAACATCAACAATACATTTAAGAGCATATGTATGTGCTTGTTGCAAGCATATGTTTGTGTGCGAGCAACAAATTTTAGTAAGAAGAATTATGCAAATATTTTGACAAGGGTTTACAAAATCATGCCAAGTGATTTTATCTACAGTCTAAGCGCACACACGCCCACATATTGTATATACCCTGCAGAAAGTGCGAATAGTGAAATTGTGGTGATTTACTAGTGACGTTGTCAATAGCACTACTGACCAGGTGTGCCCCAGCCAATGGTATCATCTATTGACATTTAACATTAGCTTGTCATTGAAAATCCACCACTAGACTATAGCACTACTTACTTAGTAGTTCTTTCGGGACCACATGGAGACATTGACACCAAAGATTCACTAGTAAATTTTAGGGGCTCTAGTCCACAATATCGATATATCCTCTCTCGTTGTGAATAGTAAAATTATAGTGATTTTCTAGTGACATTGTCAATAATGCTACTGAGTATGTGTAGCCCAGCCCAGCCTATTGACAAATAACATAGGGTTGTCATTCTAAATCTATCAGTAGACTTTAGCACTATTGAGAAAGTAGTTCTTTTACGACCATATGGAGATATTTGAACCGAAGATTCACTCGTAGATTTTAGTGACCCTCGTCTACATATATTTATTTAATATTATTGCATAGCATGATGAAAAAGAAAAACAAACTATTGACGCGTTCATTGACAATATCAATAGAAATACACTACAAGTGTTGTCTCTAACGTATCTCTACTCTTGCATAAAAGGAAAGTTGTCGACATTTTAACTAGTGCAATTGTCGCTGGAGAAAGAACATTGAAATAGAAACATATGGTTCTAGGCTGACTAGAGGGTACATACACACGAGTACGTACATGCAGACATACCTACATACATACATAAGCTCCTTATTTGTGTTTGTTATTTGGGGAGGGGCTCACATTCAAATTTTACCCTTTTTTACATACATACATATATCTGTACATATCTGTAGGTAAAATGTCTACATATCGCACACTTAATCATAAATAGTCATGATTGAAAACTACAACTGTAATACAAAAACTTATTTAAAAATATATTTTTCAGTTAAAACTTGTAAAAAATGGTGTGCGAAATTGATTATTTGATACGAAATATTTGACATTTAAAAATGTTGCAAACTGCTGATGCAAATTTTGTAGATGTAGCAATTCTGGTACATATGCTACGTTCTGCAATGTAATTCATAAATGCAACAGAAAAACCAGAGAGACTAAAGCGTGGAAAAGTTTGCAACTCTGAAACTTTTTTGCTTTATTTATAAAATCAAAAACACTTAGTTCCCTCGCTAGCAAAGTGTCAAGGTGGCTGTGCCACTTTAATACTTTCAAAAGTCAACTGCTACAAAAGGTTTAAAAACAGCACTCATGCTTTGTGGTAGAAAACTATTGCATATATCGTCGACTGGTTACTGGTTTGCAACAATAATAATTTATTTTTACTGTGTGTCACACGATATCACTAGAAATCGTTCGATCGAATACTTATATTGAAAAAAACAACAAATTTTCTAATGTTATTGTTGTTTGCAATACAAGTTGTCGATCGAACGATTTCTGGTGACATCGTGGGACAGTCCGTCAATATAATATGCGGCAAACCAGTAACCACCCGACGATATGTATGCTAAAGCTTCCGATATGCAACGAGGAGTGATTTCCGCTAATATTAATTAGCCCTTAAAACTATGCTATAATTTTTTGCGATTATTAAAGCACACCTTGTGTTTGTTGTAAATTATATGCAAAACAAATGCCCCTGATATTATTTCGCATTAAGATTTAAGATGTTTAATATATATTTCATATTTTTTCCCCGAGATAAACAGAGTTATAATTCTGCAACATATCTTCATCAACAATTCTCGCTTATTTTTTTTTTTTTTAAACAATTTTTTTACATTAAAAGCTATGACTGTTTGAAATTTTGCTTGCGATATGCCTTTGCGATTAATTGTATATGGCACCCATATTTATTTATAAAAAAGCTCATGATTATCCCTTTTTGGATTTTAAAATGCAAAGCCGCTAGGCAATTGAAAATAGCAGCGAATAAATAAATTTTAATTTGAAACAAAAAATTTATTTCACTAATTTTTTATTCACATTTAATTGAGGTATGAAACAAATTGTTCAAAAACGTGTGTTCACTTTTTAGAGGAATTTTAATGTTCATCGATTAAAACCCATTTTCTTTTTATCATTTTTAGCATTTTTGTATGTGAAAATAAATTATTTTTCATTAATATTTCAATATAATAATTTCATACATCTTCATATTGCTGCTCTAGAACAGTTTTAAATCTTCAACAGCGAATGTACTGAAAATAGTTCTGTGTGTGTGTGTTTTTTTTTCAATTTTGGACTAAAAATAACCAAAGTCATCTGCATATTTTGTTTTATTTATTTTTATTAAATGTAAATAGTAATTTACATTTACAATTTGCTCATCAAGGAGCAAAGTAACAAAGGTACTCACTCGTTGAGTAGAGTTTTTGGTAGGAATCACAACCACGAATTCAACGCTGATAGCCTAGCCCATTGGCAGTGTTTAAAAAACTTAAGTCGAAGTAGCCAATGAACCAATGCTTTTGCTTGCGCCTGTGAATATAACCAACAGTCGCAGTCGAAGCAGAAGCAGAAAACGAATTATGAACAATTGCGCAATTTTTTCAGCAGTCTACGATTTTAAAAGTTTGAATTTTATTTGTTGTTTACCAAACAGTCACAGTCGAAGAAGCAAAAGCTTTTGTTTTTAGAAGCTTTCTGCAGGTTCAATGGTGTTTGTCATGTTTTTGTTGTTGTTTTTGCACATCAGACAAGAAGCAAGACCACTTTACTGCAATTGCTTCAAACTTATAAAAGCACAATTTTTTTTCTTCTTCAACTGTAATTGTTTGTGACTTCCAAAAGCATATAAAGTGCTTTTGCTTTTACTTGCGATACTAACCAAAAGCAAAAGCAAATGAAATTCAAACTTTTCAAATCCTCGACTGTTGAAAATACCGCGCAATTGGCAATAAATCGTTTTGTAATTTTACTTTGACTGAAACTGTTATATTTTTCAAAAGCCAAAGCAGAAGCAAAATGAAATGAGATAAAAATCACTTCAGTTTTTTAAACACTGCCCATTGGCATAATAAGCCAACAAAATCTTTGTTTTTGTAGTTAATCAAATGTACTGTAACTATAGTACATTAAAAAAATAACGAAAAGCCTATTCGAAATCTATCATTATGTAAAGGAAAACTGCGATCAACCTCCATCTCGAAATTGCGGAATTGAAAGCGGAAAATGGATTCCAAAATTTATTGATGTATTGCAAAATTTTAAAATTTTAGATACTTTTGGCAAAAAAAAAATATAAATATTTAAAAAAAAAGTTAATACATAAGCATTTTCATGATGTCGAACGTGACCATCGTACACATTTTAAGTGAAAAATTCAAAATAAAACGGAAATCAATTTAACGACAAGCGTAACTTAATTACTTATTAGTTCTAAGTGTGATTTTAAGAATTTTTCTATTTTAAAGATTAATTTTAAAATCAAGAATTTGCATGTGACAACTACGGGAGTTGTGTTTGCGGCCAGTGATTAATTGTATGCAGTAATGCCTTCTTCAAATGGTTTTGATTTTATCCAAAAACTACTCATATTTTTATAAATTAAATTTTAATCACAATCGCACGTGACATTTGTTTCCATCATGATATTTATTTAAATTGTTTCTGTTGCTCTTTTTAGGAGATTATGAATAAACGAGCTTAGTAGAAATGTTTTCAAATTAACAGAAGTATTCAGCGTATTTATTTTGAGATAATAACAACGAACTTAACAAAATAAAATAGTGGGAGTAATAAAAACAAATGTAAATGAAAATAGTAGCAAGAATGGACAGTTCCAAGTGCTTTTACTTCTTGGCCATTTGAACTTTATTTTACGTGGCTGCCTTCTTCAAGTAGAATCAGGATGATTCCTTTTTGAAAAAAGTATTTCAACTATTAGTTCAGTCAAAGTTTTTTACAGCTTCAGCAAACGTTTTTTTTGGCATTTGTGAGGCTAGCTTTGTGCTTGTTCTTAATTTCACATTTATGCAAACTTCTGCCGACTTTATCTCTAACGTTTGTGGTCAATCCGACTTTTCTCTGAAATCATTTAATTTTTGTATAGATAAGGGGCTATTCACATATTACTTAACGCTGTTTTCGGAGTTTTTATACCCTGCCCCCTCCACTTTCAGTAAGATTTTTTTTTTGTATTAATTTTCCGAATCGTAACAAGTCCTCAATCCCCCACCCCTGAATCTTATGTAATATGTGAATAACTCCTAATAGTTTGTTCTTTTTCCTAGCATTCCACATTCTTTCATTGTTTCCTAATAATATTCCATCTTTCTTCAATTTTTCTTTCCACCATTTGCAATTCTATGTATGAAAACTTTTCTTAATATAAAATTTTTTTATTTAACACTTATAATTTCTTTTATATAAGTTTTCGACCTTTTTTTGTATATTTCAGGATATTTATTGTTTTTCGTTTTTGTGATATTTAGTATTTAAAAAAAAAAAAAAATATCTGGAAGAAGTTAACCGAAGGTTAACGAAATATTGATCAAATAAAATAGAATAAAATCAGACCTAAAAGCTCAAAAAAATAGTTTAATTAAATATATAAAAAAGCTTGAAAACTTAGATGAAGGAAATTATAAGTGTTAAACAAAAAAATTTTATATTAAGAAAAGTTTTCATACTTTTAAATGGTTAAAATTGAGATGAGCATAAATGGCTAAACAAAACAAAAAGAATTGCAAAATAGAAGAAATAAATAATAATAAAAACTTAAGTATAATAAATAGAATAAAATAGGGAACAAAGCTATTGAAGCTGTTGAAATGCTTTAATCAATAAAGTACTCCATTCTCCACTATTGCGTTAATGTCAGTTGAAAAAGGGGTGGATTCTGTGTGACTCGGCCTAATAAAGCGCCAAAACCGAGCATGATCCTTGCTTACGTTACTATTATATTCACTTCTCACCTACATTAGCTTATAAAAAATATGTCGAATTCAAATTATTGTATGTTTTATTTTATGATTCCACGTATTTGAAATTCAAAAGCTCTTAATAAATTTTCACAATTTTATTTTGTGATTAAAAGGTTTTATGTAAATTTCACATAGACTCAGACTCACACTTGCTTGCACCTTTCACGCACCTTTCATTCTCTTCACACAAATTTATTCATTCGTACCTTTTATTTGTAACTCATTAAAAAACAAACATTCAGTTGTTGAATGCTTTTTGTTATATTTATTTTTGTTAATACATATATATATTTTTTTTTACATATCCTTCGTATACGAAATTTTAAGAGCAAATAGAACAGTGATAACAATAGCCATAAGTAAGCGCTAAAAAAATTATAAAATTTTTCTTTGCTATTAAATAAGCTTGCATTTATGGCGTTTTCTTTTCTGAGCAATGTGCTGCATTTATGTTGCCTTTTACATTGCTTTGTGTTCTTTTCTGAAAAGTATGTATTATTTTAAAAATTGAACGCGTTCTTTTCCCATGACATTACCCTTAAAAAGAAGAAAAATGCTACATGTTCAACACTCATTTTCATTGAAGGGGCATGAGTGCAGCATTATATTATTATTAACAGCTGTTTTTGTTATTGTCTATGAAAAAAATAAATCATTTTCTAGTTCGTGATTGTTTTATGCCAAAACTTGTTGGAAAATTGTTCTTTTGTAAACGTAAAATATGCAACACTTCTTAAAAATCAGGCGAGCATTTAAAAATGTTGCCAAATCACATGTAGCCAGTGTTGGTATCTCTACGAAAATCAAAAGCACATTAAGTTGTTGCAAAAAGGGTAAAAAGCGCCAAAAAAATATACGAAAAAGAGCGTCAAAAAGCACGAAACTATTTTTTTTAATTTTAATACATTAAGCAATTTAAAAAAAAGAGTTTAGAGTGTAAAAGCTCAAAATAAAATTTAAAATGTTTGCTTAAAAATAAACAAAGTATTTGAGATGTAATAACAGAATTTATTAACATATTAATTAAAAGAAAATCTTGATTAATTTAATAAAAATAAGTATGTAAAAACAAATAAAAAAAACACCAGGAGTCAAATAATATAGTAGCATATACAGATACATTAGTAGGTGAAGCTTAGGCTTAGATTAAGATATGTATGTTACTGAAAAATCATTTACAGATAAAGAATGCATTAAAAGCGTCATTCTTTTCTTGAGTACTCCTAACTTAAAAGTTTTTTTTTAATATTTTACTTATTAAGTAAAATATTTTTTTATTAAAAATACATTGAAATTGATTATTGCGGGATTTAGCTGGATCCTATGCGCATTTCACTGTTGCTAATGCAGATCATCAGGGAACCTTTACCCAAAGCTTCTTAGAACAACTAAAGTTATTATATTATAAACTTTCATTTAAACAAATGAGAAGCTCAATAACAAATAACAAAGTTGAAACAAGAACTAAATAATCAACATGTTTTTTATTTTCTTACTTTACTATTGCTACATTGGCTGACTTTTTTCAGCTTCAAATTGTAGTCGTAAGAGTATGTAAAAGAAAATAAATGTAAATAACAACAACAGCTATTTAAGAATAGAGTGTTGCCACACAAGTATTTTTTTGACCGGGTGCAGTCAAGTTAATAATTAGTGTTTTTTATGGGAATTGTTACAATTTAAGTTTAAAATTTTTAAACGCACTAATAATCCCAAATTAATATTTTACTTATTAAGTAAAATATTTTTTTATTAAAAATACAAAAATTTTAAACTTAAATTGTAACAATTCCCATAAAAAACACTAAAAATATTTTTATTTAACAAAAAAAAGCACCAAAAGCACTGTAAGAAATTGTTAAAATCACTGTAAATACCCGCTTTTAAAAAAAGGGTATTAGCCAAAATTTCGCGTTTATGAAGAGGCAAAAAGCACCAAAAAATACCCGAAACGCACCAAAATACCATCACTGCATGTAGCATACATGTTACACTTTTCTTTTAGAAAAGAAAACACCATTAGTTTGACAGTTGGTTGCCAGATTTTTTCCCACCTTTTTCGCCAAATTGATATTAAAAATTTTTAAAAGTCGAAATAAACAATTCTATGTAGTTTTTCTTAAGAAATATTTGACAATTAATTAGATTTTATAGATAACTTTTTTAATATAAATTTTTATAAAATAATTGTAAAAAAATATAAGCAGAAAATAGACAAAGGTATAGGGTGGTTAAATTTTAAGGGCCAATGTTGAATGTGAAGCACACCTAAACGTCAAGATTTTTCTGCATTTCATTTGACATTTCTCAATTTCAGACTAACTCAATTTGAACCATGGAAAGATACACAATCGAGCAATGCGGCAAGAAATGGCAACAGTGGATGATCAATTTTGGAAGAAAATCATCTTCAATAATGAGGAACATTTCCACCTCAGTGGACTAGTCAATAAGCAGAATTGCCTCATTTGGGCGAATGATAATCGAAGACTGATTGTCGAAAAACAAATGCACCCACAAAGAGTGACTATTTGGTGCGTATTTTTTCCAAAATGAAGCCGGTCAGGCAGTTACTGTGAATGGTGTTCGCTATCGTGAGATGATAACGAACTTTTTTTGACCTGAATTAAACGATATGTGGTTTCAACAGGACGGTGCCACTTGTCACACAGCTAACGAAACAATAGCTCTTTTGCGCGACAAATTCAATGGCCGTGTTATCTCACATGGTCGCGATGTCAATTAGCCGCCAAGATCATGTGATTTGACACCGTTGAACTTTTTTGGGGATATTTGAAAGAAAAAGTGTACATCAATAAGCCAGCAACAATTCAAGAGTTAAAGGATGAGATAATTCGGCACATTAAAGGCATAGAACCTCAATTATGCCTCAGCATCATCGAAAATTTGGACCATTGGATTGAGTTGTGCGGCCGAAGTCGCGGCGGCCATTTAGCCGATATTTTATTCCATACATACTTGAACTATACCAAATTATCATAAGAAAAAGAAATGAAAATAATTTCCTAAATAATTTGTGTTTTATTCGAAATCAACATCGGCCCTTAAAATTGAAATTTTAAAAATGGTTTTTCCTAAAATTTTCTCATCCGAATTCAAAACGCATTAATTACTATAATTAATAAATCATCGAAATCAAATTTATTTAATTTCTTGCAGACAAACTTTGGTGGAAGTAATTTTTTAAACTACTCCTTTAAGTTCAATTTTGTAGAAAAAATATATCGCCACAAAAATCACCATGTCGCCAAATCAAACATTTTTTACACTAAAAAAAAAGTTGAAAAATATGCACGTTTGGCGAGAAATCGTCGTATATTGCAACCCTGGGGGTCTACTCTGTAATTCAAAAGGAAAGCATTTCTTTCGTTTCGAAATACACAGTAGAGCCCCTGGTCTTACATATATAAGTAGACTTTAAGCTTAAAGCTCATCATCAAAAATCATTTATTCTCTTTACTTTTAATTAAAAAAAAACTAAATATCAATTAAAAATGTAATTGATTCAATTAAACTTTTGTTTAAATATTTAATTTAATTAAAAGTTTAAATGACTCAATAAAATTTTTAATTGATTTCTTGGTTTTTTTTTCAATTAAACTTGGAACATTTTTTTTTTCTGCGAAACCACTGTACCCAACAAATGATTTTAGATCCACAAATGTTTTGTTTTTTTTTTTCTTTGTTCAAATCTCTTTTTAAATCTTTTTTTATATTCATTTATGTTGATTTGTTTCCGATTATTCTTGTTTTGCTAAAGACTAATGTAAAAGTCTTATTCATTAATTCATTGATGTCTTTAGAGTAAAAGCTTACGACACTTGAGTTTCTAAGCACTAATAAAAATATATTTAAAAAAACAGAAAACACTTTAAAATGCATTTGGTTTGAACCCATCATCAGAACTTTTATATAAATAAACAAAATTATAATATTTTAGCATATCAAAGCTGTGTAGTTTCACTTAAACTTAAAATAATTTTTTTTTATTTTTTTAAGCATATATTTTTATATAAATATTTTTTTAATATATTGTACTTTTGAGTTATAGTTCATATTTGAAATATATACGACAAGCATTTGTAATTTTTCTTGCTGGTTTTTTTTTTAATTAAAAAAACTGCCAGCACATTAAATTACACGCAATAAAATGAAATAAAAGACTATAATAGAAAACATTCATTATAATTCTTGTTTTTTTTTAATTTTTGTCCTTTTTAACATGAGCATTTCTGCGTTTTATCCTTTACTGCAGTCTTGGCAGTCATGGCAGTCTTGCTGCTAGTAAGTTGGGTTTGAGGCATAAAGGAAACTTGAGTTAAGTCAGGCAGCGTTTGGCCTGTTTAACAAATGACCTTAAATTGCATTAAATCTTGATTAATGCAAGATGACACTTGAGGTTAAATGCTCTTGTCAAGACAATGGCAAATAATCCTTTTTATTAAGCTGCTTGCTCTCTTTGCGTTTCTTAGTGATGGCTTGCCTTATTTTAAGCTTCTGCTTGTATTTTATATTCAAAAGGATACTCGCATGTATGCGTGTATGTAAAATATTCCCTTGTGGTTGTAATAATATATAATTAAAACTTGAAAAATATTCTTAATGAATTGAGTTATTAAGTGGAAACTTAAATGCTAGCAAAAATAATTTTCAAATAATTTTTAATGAATTTAATTACTTAATAGTTAAACTGGACTCACTGACCGATCCCATAACCGATCCTTCCTGTTCGAATTAATGTGACTACTGTCTAATAAATATAAATAATAACAGGGAGTCCAATGCTTTACTATGTGTTCTTTGCACACAGTAAAGCAAAAGAAATAAAATCCTGTGCGTATTGCCTTAAACACAGAAATAATTCATTATATGAAAATTTACTTAAAAAATAATAAATCTTGTTTTCTTAACCTCTTATTTATTTAACAAAACGCCCTTCTTTGTTTACTTAAAGCACAAGTAATTTGCATACCTGTAACAAGTGCCTTCGCAGAAAAATTTCCAACATCTATCTTTTATTTTGGCCTCAATGGCAAACGTCTTTTTTATACACACTCGCCCCCCACCCCCATTTCCCGCCCACCCACTTGCTTTTCATCTTGTAGTTAATAAAAGAAAAACTTTTGTTTTTTCTAACTCAATTACAAAAAAAAGAGACGGCTACGACTGTTTCTGCCTTCGGTTATTTGTGCCAAGTTTAATGGAATTTTCAGCAGTTGAATTGTAGTAAAATGAGAAATGTGAGAAAAAAAATCCTTAATAACAATTTCAATCTTGTTTTGTTTCAATTTTTGCACAGTTTGTAGTTATTACTTTTTTTTCCTTCAAATAAAAGGCAGAGTTCCTGTTCCGCACCGCAGTTAGTGCTGGCAAAGTATTCAAATAAGGTTTGGGTACTCTATACTCGCTATTGGTTACTCGCTATGTGCAGAGTTTTAATATTTAATAAATACCGTTATAGCGTAGACAGACGAGAGGAGTTAATTTGTATTAAAATCTCGCTAATATTAATTAAAAATTTACTTTGACAGACGACAGTATTTGCATTTAGTAAGCAGCTAGCAGAATCCTTAAATCCTTTTCGTACCATACATTTCTCTTATTTTCCTTGAAAATCTTAAAATGTATTTCGATTTTAATATATTTTTTTCTTTTGCTTAAAACAATTAAAATAAACTTACCTTTTCTGACTTTGAATCCATTTTAATTTTGCAATAGAAAACAATTTGCCAACAGCTGGTTGATTGTTAACGGTATTACCATGTTGAAATAACTAAGTTCAGTATTAATTCACTCTGATTTAATGCATTTACTTCAAATCTAAAGCCTGGATCACACAATCGGCACAATGCACCAAATCGTCGGCTCACTGCAATAAAGTCATAAGTAATAAATCAAAATGACATTATTACTTAATAAATTCTTGCATAAATCTGTATGGCTTTATTACTAAAGGCTCAGTTAGCCGACTGTAATGTAATGTAACTGTAACGTAGAAAACAGCTGATTGATATTTTTATATGAAAAGTAGGTTACGTTACATTACATCTCTATAACCATTTTCATTGCTTTTCACATAACAAAATTGATCAGCTGTTTCTTACTGTTGCAGTTACTTTACATTACTGAGCCTTTAATGCAGTGTGTTAGGGTTATGTAATTATATTTATTATTTTAGAAATAAGGCAAATTTACTCCGTTACTTAGGGCCTGTGCCAAACGGTAGCAAAGTACTAGTGTAAGTAAATTTTTGACACTTCTGAGGTGAATAAAATTTCACTAGCCATGGGTGCTAGCAGAAATTTTGATACAACAGGTAAATTTTTGACAAGCTGCAATAAAAAGCATGGTATGATAAAATTTAAATCCACCGCCGTCATTTCGAGCCGTCACCCAGTACAAAGATTTTTACGTCTTTTAAGTTTAATTAAACTGTGAAAAAAATCATTGTTTATTTTAGTTTACGAAAAATTTTGAATCATATATATAATATTACATAATTTTTTGCTACAAGAATATTGTTTTATATAAAAATCTCCTCTTAAAAATTTGTTGGTAGCCGGCGGCTTCTAGTCAGGCGAAGCAAAACCGCCGCCGCAGCAATTGTTTCATCAGCTTCTTTCTATTCTGAAGCGAATTTGTCAAAATTTTACATTGTCAAAAAAGATATAATTTGGCACAGCAGAAAAATTAAATTTTTTCCCCACAGGCAAATATTTTTTTACCATAGTACTTTTCTACCGTTTGGCACACGCCCTTATGAATTTATTTCAGTGAGCCGATGAAAATTCGTACATTGTGCCAATCGTGTGACCCAAGCTTAAAACACAAGTTAATTTTAATTAAAACAGCAAATGCAAATTAACGCTGTTGTCTGTCTACGCTCCCTGCAGAAAATTTGGCGACAATTGATCCAAATGTACTCGTCCTATGACTTGAGAAAATGCGAGTGTTATCAAAAGTATGGAGAAGTATATGGTGAAAAAAAGACATATCGTGTAAATGGTTACATATTCATCATTTTCGTGATGTATCGTCTTGATATCGAGCCAATTTAATTTGGACTCGGTGCAACATTGTAGTACACGGCACTGAACATGTTCTATGTTGTTGAATACATGGATCTATCAAATAGTGTAAATATAATGTTAATTTAAAGAAAATTTATTATTTGACATATTGTCAGAAGTATACATAAAATAATTGAAATTTATTTGCTGTTAGTTCAGCATGTCTATATACGTATTTCATTGGCGCTTGAACCAAATCATCAGTAGACTTTAACCACAAATTTGAAACAGTCACAAATCTCTTACCTTATGCATAGACTTTCAAAAACTATATGAGAATTCATAAAATAATAATAATTTTGAAAATCACAAAAGAAAAAATAAGCTTAGTAGGCTTTGAAACTGATACAAAACCCAGCAAATAATTTATATCCAGGGGAACTCATTTTATTGATGTGTAAGCATCTATACGCTAGGGGGTAAAAATTTTTTGGCTTTGATTCTTTGCTGAGATTTCTTTGCTGAGATTTCTTTGCTGAGATTTCTTTGCTTTTAGCTTTTGCTTTGCATTGTCAAATCAGTGTGAGCTATGTATGAGTGTATTAGTGTTTGAAAGAAGCAATACCAAGCAGAGAAACAAGTCGACCGGCTCGAAGCCGACGGTGCGCCGCCGCCGGTTATTTTTCTGTATGTTTCCGTACACCAAAGGTGAAAATAAACCGTAAGAGCTACGGACTTGAAATTTGGACACAATATGTAGACATTTGGCCACTACAACAACAAATACATGAGAGTTAAAAACTAAAGGGTGTTCCAAAACGAGCAACGAAAAATGTTAAAATCCCATCTAATATACATACAATTGTAGGTACATATATACACTTGAAATTTGTAAAGTTAGTGTATTTTTATACAGACTACAACAATTAACAATAAATTTAAAAAGTTTAAATTAAAGGGTGTTCCATTAGTTAATGCAATTTTTGCTTTGTACTTTTGACAACTTGCTGTATCATGGAAACCGTAAGAGCAAAACTCTTGAAATTTTCATAAACGGTAAAACTAAAAAATCAAAAAAATATAAAATCGCCAAATATAAAAAAATCGCCAAAAACAAAAAAAATCGCCAAATCGAAAAAAGCACCAAATTAAAAAAAATCTGTAGGACTAAAATAAATCGCGAAAAACCGGAAAAATCGCCAAAATGAAAAAAATCCTTCAACAAAAAATGGCCAATATGAAAAAATCGCCAAAATGAAAAAATTACCTAAATAAAAAACCCCAAAAACAGAAAAAATCGCCAAAATGAAAAAAACCCCAAAAAACAGAAAAAAATCGCCAAAATGAAAAAATCGCCAAAATTAAAAAATCGCCAAAATGAAAAAAATTGCGAAAACTAAAAAACCGCAATAAGAGAAAAAAAAACGCCAAAACGAGAAAAAAGCGATAAAACTGAAAAAAAAATCGCTTAAACTGAAAAAACTTAAAAAAGGAAGAAAGCTAAATAAAAAAAATAAAAAATCAAAACCGAATGTGCGCGAGTCAAAGTCGCACTTTACTGAATTTATTTTAATTGCAATGCGTACACAAAAACAAGAACAGCAACAACTAAACGATGAACAACAGGAATTAAAAATTAAAAAGTAAGAGTAAAGGCATTTACCATAGATGAGCACTGCAGTACCACTAAAGTTTCAGTAAAAACAATAAAAAATGTTTAACAAGTAAATTTTTACTGATTACTAAAATTTTTTTCTACAATTTTTATAAATTGCCTAAATGATGTGTTATATGATGAGGTGCATTAAATTTTCAGTAATCAGTAATGCCCGTATTCATAATGAAATTCTACCAAGTGGCTAAATGTTTTTCATACAAAAGTATCAAAATTTTAATGAAAAAACTTTGCCACTTGCTACAATTTTATTATGATTACGGCCCTACGATTTTACTGGTAATGCAAATTAAATTTCATTAGCAGTAAAAATTTACTGATTTTTTTTTTTAGTAATCTGCCATTTTTAATGCAGTACATATACATACATATACTGCAGGGTGCCCATTTACTAAACAAATAAGTTTAATATAGGGTGTTTTTTTTAGGGGTATAGAACTTCGAATTGAAATAAAACACAAGAAAATCGTTTTAATGTCCATTAGTTTGGCTTTATTAGAAGGATAATTTTATGCCATTAATGTTTAAATATGATTTCGGGCATGTGGCCGCCGCGGCTGGCTCGAATAAAGCCAATTCTACAGGTCCAATTTTCAACCACTTTTTCGAGCATATGGGGCCGTATGTTGGCAATAACGCCACGAATGTTGGCTTCCAAGTCCCCTAACGTTTCTGGTTTGTTGGCGTAGACGAGCGACTTCACATATCCCCAAAGAAAATAATCCAATGGTGTCAAATCACACGATCTTGGTGGCCAATTGACAGGTCCATTCCGCGAAATTATGCGCTCATCGAATGTTTCCTTCAATAAATCGATTGTGACGTGCGCTGTGTGGCATGTAGCGCCGTCTTGTTGGAACCACAACTCATCCACATTCATGCCATCCAATTCGGGAACAAAATAGTCGGTTAGTCGGCTCCAATTGCTGTGCACGGTGGCGAATCGATTCATTCGGGTCCTCTTCAACACTTTGCTCTACAGCGGCAATTGTTTCTTCGGTGCGCACTGTTCGACGTCTCTGCGGATGCGTATTATCACATAGAGTAAACGTAGTGCGAAAACGATCCATGGTTAACCGAATTAATTGCTCTGATGGACGATTATGTCGACCATAAAATGGACGGAGCTTGCGGTAAACTTCGCGAACTGAACCATTATTTTCGAAATAAATTTGCACGATTTGCAAGCGTTGTTCTTTTGTCAACCTGTTCATGATGAAATGGCAAACCAAACTAAATATTAATAACTTGACAGCTGACAAAATGGCCGCCAGTTAAAAAAGTGATGCCAACTTGAAGTTCTATACCTCAATAAAAAACACCCTTTAAAACAAACAAAAACCAACAAATTCCTATGTATTTACAATATTGAAAGTTTTGATACTTTAAATTAATTAATTTAAAAAAAGATGATGAAGCTGCTTGAAAACACCTTTTTCTTTTTGTTGCTTATCACTACTTATGTATTATTAATAACTATCACTAAGCTTATGTCCGACATTGGTCGGGCCTAATAATTTTTTTTTATAGATTTAAGATTTGAATACTTATTGTTAGTTCATATTTGAAGATACAATAAATAATAAACATGCATTTAAAAAAAAAAAAAAAAAAAAAAGATACTAAAAGCATAAGTACTTCCAACTTAAAAAAAAAATTTCATTACTAGATGTTTACACATCTCCTCTGTGATCGAACTCACATTGCTTTTTTTTCTACATCCTTATACAATTAGAAATCCATTGGATAACAATAAAAGTATTTACAAGGCAAAAATAAAACATTAATTGAACTTTAAAGAAAATTTATTATTTGACATATTGTCAGAAGTGTACATAAAATAATTGAAATTTATTTGCTGGTAGTTCAGCATGTCTATAACGTATTTCATTGGCGCTTGAACCAAATCATCAGTAGACTTTAAAAATAAAATGAGTTCACCTGGATATAAATTATTTGCTGGGTTTTGTATCAGTTTCAAAGCCTACTAAGCTTATTTTTTCTTTTGTGATTTTCAAAAGTATTATTATTTTATGAATTCTCATATAGTTTTTAAAAGTCTATGCATAAAGTAAGAGGTTTGTGGTTAAAATCTACTGATGATTTGGTTCAAGCGCCAATGAAATACGTATATAGACATGCTGAACTACCAGCAAATAAATTTCAATTATAATGTTAATTGTTCCCTCCAATGTGACTCTGGAACCAGTCCCGTAACTATGCTGTGATATTAACATAAGCTCAACTGGTATTTATACTTTTGAAACATGAGTGGTCCTATGGTTAAGTGGGTAGTGTGCAAGCCTGTCATGTGCGAGATTGTCGGTTCGATTCTCAAAAAATTTTCTGCTTAAAAATAAATTGTAATTTCATTTGTAACAATAAAAAAAAATTAAAAGTTTTCCTTGTTACAATTAAATGTCGGAATGGCATTTATATATAATTTATATTATTCTACACCGAATAGGTCCCATGGGATAGTTCAGTGAGCAGTCACAAGGTGCATAAAAAGTATCAATTAACACCATCCTAGGCCATTCCCATGTAAAAGTGACTGGTCCGCTTCATAGGAAGTGTTAGAACTCGGTCTAGTCCCTATCACTTGGGGACCGGTCACGTGACTGGTATTGTGTCCGTTCAATTTCCTGTAGTGCTATTAGTTCACTTAAAATCTATATTTTCTCCGTTAAGAAATATAAATATCAGGGAAAAAGTGGTAGAAGGTATTAATATGGCAAAGGGCTACTCAGACTATTATGAAAGTATAAACTCTTTTATCACATTTTGCGAGAAAAAAATCTAATGAGATTTGTTCCCTTAGTTCTGAAAGTGTTTTAAGCCATGTTCGTCATTATCGTCAATAAATATTTAATAAATGTTAAATAAATTTATATTAATCGAGACTAGTACAACTCTAAATTAAATTGTTGCATAATATAAAAATAGTTTTTGTTTTTGTTCAAATGTAATCTATTAAACATGTCGACCAAAAAAATATATGACTTAGACCACTTTGATAATTAAGGGTACATTTGTTTCGACTGTAAAAAAATCCGAACGTAAAATGAAATTTTGTGTTGACACCAAGCACCTCAAATAAAATTAATAATACAAGTAGAAAGCAAACAGCTGTTTAGAATTAACATGCCTTCAATAATCGTTGACATTAATCGTTGGCGGCTGCAAAGCACTTTCATATAGGTGCTTGAAAATATTCGGATGTTAAAGTAATCGATTTATACAAGACATGGTTTACACGAAATATATTACAATACAATAGGCATAATCAAACCTTAGAGCCGGCTTAAGGCAAAGAACGTTGCTTATAAGCAACGGCAAGGCATCGGCATAGAAACAGAGGACTTGTCAATTTGCTTATTACTTTGTCTTATAAAAATATCACCCAGATCAAACGAAAGGTCTCTTTGTTTAGAAAAATTTCAAATAAATTCAGTCAAGTGCAACTTAACAGAAAGGACTCCTTACGGACACTACGTATCACTCATTTACTCAAAAAAACCAGTACAACAGAAATCGAGTTTGAAGTTTTCAATTAAAACGGCACTTAAAGGAAAATGAAAATTAAATTTTTCTCTCAAGAGTTGAGTAAACGTAATATTTGTATGAAATTTTTACACAATATGCAGCACTAACTCAAACATTTACTTTTTTTATTTAAGTAAATGAGCGATATCATAATTACAATGGACCCAATTGAGTCTCCGAGTGGAGGTGGGGTAGAGCACCACCCTTCCTAACCTAACCAAAATGAGCGATATGTAATACCATACGAACTTTAGCTATAGAACCGAAAATCTTAGCTGATGTAAAAATTTTTTTTCAATTTGGTTTTGACGTTTTTTTTTAGTTTTGGCATTTTTTAGTATTGGCGATTTTTTTCGATTTTGTCGCTTATATTAGTTAAGGCAATTTTTCAGTGTTTAAAGGATTTTTTGTTTTAGGGTTTTTTAGTTTTAGCGTTTTTTAGGTTTGACGATTTTTTCGTTTAGGCGATTTTTCAGTTTCCAGCAATTTTTATTTTTTAATTTTTTTTTGTTTTCTGGCGACGTTTTCGTTATTGGTTATCTTTTTTTAACGGCTTTTTTTATTTTGGTGATTATTCGTTTCGGCATTTTTTATTTATTTTTTTAAAAATGGTCACTCTTTAGTCTTGTTACTTTTTTAGCTTTGGCAATATTTTTGCTTTCTTAAGTTTTTTCGGTTGTTTTTTTTTAATTTTAGCGTTTTTTAGTCTTGGCGCTTTTTTCGTTTAGGCGATTTTTCGATTTCCGCCGTCTTTTTTTTTTTTTTTTTTGGTTTTCTGGCAATCTTTTCACTTTTGGTGATTATTTTGCATTTTAGCGACTTATTTGATTTTTGGTGATATTTTTCATCTAAGCGCTTTTTTTCTTTGGCGATTTTTAGTTTCGTAATGTTTTTAAATTTTGTATTTTTTAGTTTTACAGCCTGTTTGTAGAACGCGACAAAGGCGACTTACGACGAGCCAGTTCATGGACGACTACGTAATAAAAAGCGTTTGTATAATGCCACTCGACTTTGTCGTGCAGCTTACGTTAATCCGCCCTTATGTCAAATATGTACTAAATCGTATTGTTGCCAACATGTAAAAAATTGTTTTAGTTTATATTTTTTCATACAAAATTGTGTTTCAGCTATAAAAAAACGGCAACCCTGTTCTGGCAACACAACTGACATGCACATAAATAAAATAAACAATTAAACAAATTGTGCATGAAATTTTTTAATGTTGTTTAAAAATTTATTTGTATAAAGGTAAGTACTCTAAAGTTGTTTAATATTTTTAAATAAGTGAGTTTCATGCAAGTGATGTGCGTGCATAAATGTATGTATATAAATACATATGTACATATGTACTCATAAGCAAAGAAACACCTTAAATAATGGTAAGAATCTGTTTATTCGATTTTCAGATTTGCAAGTGGTCCAGGCCGAAGAGAACGTACGTGGCCTAATAATGGTTAGAGCAGTTTCTATTAGGAGATGAAATTAATAATATTGGCGAGTTGGTAAGTAAAATTGAAGCATTAAAGGTCAGGCATTATTTAAAACAAAACCTTTATTTCTTTTAACTTTTAGCTCGCACATCCTTCCACGCAAAAAAATACAATCGGACCAAAGTTGGCAAACCGTTGTGTAAGGTAGTTCAAACGTTGGCAAGTAGTAAGATATTCAACATCTAAAGTGCTTTTCCAACACGCAAATGATAACATCGATCTACGCAAGTATTGCGAAAACTAAAAAATCAGTGATGTGCCAATATTTACCCTTACCCTATCAAATAAACACTTTTATATTAAATGGAAAAATTTGTTGTGTTTAATGAAAAAAATAGATATTGAAAAATAAAATTACCATAAAAAACGTAATAAAAATTTGTTTGCAAATTATTCTTTTATTTAAAGATATTGTATAAATTGTATTGACTACAAAATGAAAATACATATGATATGATAGATATGTTTGAAGGAAATTGGTCCAGCCGCTTAGAAGATATCACATCTTTTCTGGATATATTTGTTGAATCTGTAGATTTTTGACGCCGTAGCTCCCGATTTTAATTTAATTTTTTCATTTGACTTGATCGTATGTATATCTTCTAGTCAGTACTTGAAGAAAATCGGTATAGCCTTTTGAAAGTTATCATAAGTTTGTTATTACAAATTGTTTGAAATTGAAAGAATTTGTTTATTTAAAAATATAAAAAACCCCAGTTATATCTAGAAAAAAATGTGATACTTTTTAAGCGGCTGTACCAATTTTCTTCAAACATATCTAAGAACACTCTCGATCAAGTCACCTTTCAAACACAAAAACCATATCAAACCTGGTCCAGCCGTTAGGTCTCTACATGGACTCGAACAGATACACAGATATACAGACACACACTACAAACTTATAGCACCCCTACTGCTACCAAACTGTGGAGCTCCCGTGGCCAAATGTGAAATTTGCTTCATACATGCCCCCAATTGGTTTTCGTTTTGATATTTTAATGCTTAAAATTAAAGCAATCAAAACAAGAACATTCTTAACATGAAAGTTTACTTACCTTTCCCTTGTTGGAAGTTCCATTTTTTTATTTTTTTAATTATTTTTATTATTTATTTAAATTTTTGTAGTGGTTTGTTTATTTTTTTTTTGTTTGAGACGACTAAAAAATTTGTCCTTGACGTTTATTGTGATTCAAATCGCTTTGTACAAACCCAAATAAACTGACATCAGTTACGTTTTTTAACAAAAATCGTCAACAGTCGTGTTCTAAAACCCCAAAAAATAAATAATGCTAACATTTTAGTGCTTTTTATTGACGAGTCGTGTTCTACAAACAGGCTGTTAGTGTTTTTTGAAAACTTTCCGGTAATTTTTCCAAAAATCAGATGCGAAAAATTCGGTTCGTGTGGCACCGAAAAAAATCGCATATTTATCTCCTAATTTTTTGACGTTTTTGTTGTGCTGGCGATTTTTTGATTCTTGGATTTTTTTAAGTACAGCGACTTTTTTATTTTGTCCCTCTTTTATTTTTGGCAATACTTTCGGTTTTTAAGATTTTTTTCGGTTGTTTTTTACGCTTTATTTCGTTTTGGCGATTTTTTCGATTTCCGGCGTTTTTTTCGTTTTCTGGCAACATTTACACTTTTGTTGATAATATTTTCATTTTAGCGACTTATTTTATTTTTGGTAATATTTTTCTTTTAAGCACCTTTTATATTTTGGCGATCAGTCGTAAAGCAGCTCTGGGCAACTCAACATCACGCGTCGTTGGCAATTATTTCTTAAATACAACACAGGCCAATAAACAGCCTTCGAGAGTTTTGCGTCTCACTCGCACTGGTTCACTGATCTGCCACGGACTACCGTATAATCTTGCGGTTCTTTTGTGGAATTTCCTTAACAACCACGTTGCTACTTTCTATGTGAAGGCATAGGTCCTCTGCAGTCAGTCACAAAAACATTTTTAAGAATACTGTTAATAACATCATGGACATATGGTCTTAGTCACCTGTCCATTTTTGTGCAACCATATTCTGCAAATTTACTTTGTAGAATATGTACTATAAATAAATAAATAAATATTTTGGCGATTTTTCGTTTCGGAATTTTTTTTTATTTGGGATTTTTTAGTTTTAGGGTTTTTTTTGAAAATTTTTCGGTAATTTTTCCAAGAAATAGGGACGAATAATTAGGTTCATGTGGCACAAAAAAATTGCATATTTATCTCTCAATTTTAATGGCCGCAATTTCCGCTCAACATAGTTGAAGAAGTGTGTGTATATATTTGTGTAAGAAACTGTTCTTTGCAAGATAACTGAGTAAAACTTTCGCTACCTGCACAATTTTACGTAGTCATGTACATGACGTTTGCATTTTTTTTTTTTTTGCATTTATTTTACGTAAAATTAATATATTGATATACAAAAAAATGTTTTAAGTTAATCAAAATGAAGAAGAATGTGTTTTCTCTCAACAATGTGGTATGATTTGCAAGCAATTACGCATGAAAACTTTTAAAAGAAAACTTTTTCTTTGTTTCTTTTTTTTTTTTTTTTGTATTGAAAATAAATTAATTTTTGTTCGTAGGAAAAACTGTGCAATTTAAAACAATTTTTTTTTTCAAATGTAATTTTTAATAATGAAAATTTTATACATTGACGGTCAAGGTCGTTGAGGTAATTATTTATTGTTAACTAAAGTAATTGGCTGAATAAATCAAATTGCTCAAGTTTCTCTTGGCTAACTAATATAATTTGGAAATTAATAATTATATTTCTTTGTACTGATTTAATATTCATTATATTAAAATCTACATTGTTGAGTATTGAAGCAAATTATATAAATTCAATAACTAACAAATGAGAATAATTTGCAATTGCAAGATTCAATATATGTACATATGTACTATTTTATATTGACAGGGTATGTTTTGCAAGTTTAAGTCAAATTGTTAATAAAGCAAAACAGAATATATTACATATATTATACACAGCGTTGCCGTTGTGACACTAAAGTATCACTTTTGATCCCTTTTCGTGCCAACGACACTTTTTATGACCCTTTTTTTAATATATCCCTTTTGTATCATTTCACAAAAATGTATGACGTAGGGCAATCATATGCTCAAAAATTGGACGAAGCACAGTCTAGCATATCAGGTAACGGAAAAATGGCTGTTCGTCCAGTTGGCGATATTTGGTTCGACGGTGTCGATCATTTTACTGTTTGTTTGATCGATACAAAATCCAATAAATGTTAAAAATATTGCTAAAAATCTGACATTCAAATACCTGATTCCAAAAGCATATTATTTCTGGGAGTATCACAATTAAAAAATATGTATTTTAACTTACTTTCATATTCAATCTTAATAAAATTTTTATTAATAACATTTTTGCAAACCGGCAAGACCATCTACATACGGTCTGCACTATTTTTTACCCGGTGTCCTTCCTAATGTGTTTCGCTCCAATAAATTAAAACTTACAGTTCTTTTGACTATATCCAATTTAAGAAAAAATATTAGCTTCATCCGATCATTTTTACGATCTGGCCAGTTAGAGGGTTAACATTGATTTATAATTAAAGTATATATGTTAATTAATTTTATTTTAGTCTAATATATTTAATTAATTGTTAAAATTTGTGTTTATTTTTTGTAATGGAAATAAATGTTATGTCTTATTCCCAAGAAAAAACTTGACCCTATTTTACTATAAAATACCCTTTTATTGACCCTTTTTTCTTCTTAAATAACTTTTTATCATACTTTTTCGAAATTTTCAACGGCAACCCTCGTTATTCCAGATAACAAAAGAGACACAAACGAAAAAGTACGAGAGAGAGGGAGTCTAAACTAAATCGAAAGAGAGAGAGACACCCACTTTTGATTTTGTATGAGCGACAACGATGCCAACTTGGTGCTTTTGGCACTATTTTTAGTGCTTTTTGCGTTAATGCCAAACTAAGAAAAAGCACTAAGTAGCGCTTTTAAGAAATTCGTGTATTTTTTAAAATTGCTTTAATAAGAACTTGGTGTATTTATTTTTTCAGTGCAAATCATACTTTTTTCGTCTGATATATTTCATTAAATATGATACTATTGCCGGAATAGAGAATAGCTTAGAATATATTAAACATTATTAAAATTCACTCGTTTAAATCTTCACTCGTTTTTCACGTTAGTGCTTTTTACGCTTTTTAGCACTCAAAAACACGCTTTTTAGTGCTTTTTTTAAATTTTGATGTGCTTTTAGACTAAAAAAAGTTTGCATCACTGGTGAGAGAGTCTTAAAAGTAATGCATTAAACACATTCACCACAGCAGGCTACACGAACACACGACTTCAAATGCCGCTAGCAGCATTTGTCGCCTCGTAGCCGGCTACTTAATTATTTTGGAGACGGCAGCAGCACCATCTGTAGCTGATATTCAAGTACAAAGACATAGTTAAGTATTGCCACTTTTATATATTTTGCATTTATAAAAATTATTTACTCTTTTAAAATGTACTTATTTCACGTAAAAGTACAAAAATGAATCAATTTATTCTTTACATCAATTTTTGGATATTGTTTCTGTTAAATAATATGAAATAATTGTACAAAATCATTCATTCAACATTTTGTATTATACTGGCAACACTGAATTTTCTCATTGTAGCCAAAGAAATAGAAATTAGTTTAATTGGACTACAACGACAAAATCAGCATAGACAACAACCTGTCGTCATGTTGCCTTGCTGTCTTCAAAAGAATCATTCTCATATAAACATGTGTATTCTATCCTTGAAATTTGGTA
The DNA here is from genome assembly GCA_949987645.1 of Tachina grossa. Taxonomy (NCBI): domain Eukaryota; kingdom Metazoa; phylum Arthropoda; class Insecta; order Diptera; family Tachinidae; genus Tachina; species Tachina grossa. The sequence goes on from OX465274.1 coordinate 212,586,344, forward strand.
GTCGGTAGCTTGCTGTGGTGAATGTGTTTAATGCATAATATATACCTTTTGTATACCTAAATTTTCCTTACTCATTATAAAATCAAAAGTTGAGCAAGAAAAAATTCCGAGTCTAAAACAAGTGTTATATTGGAATCAGTGAAAAATTTTAAAGTTTTGAACATTTTTATAGTACAGTGGAGTCAAATATATATAGTTATATATATATTTTTTTTTTTTAATTCTTAGATTGAATTGTTTTAATGCTTTTGAGTAATATCTAATACCATTGCACCTTAGCTTACACTTTTCAATATAGTAAAATTTTTATTTAATATTACAAAATTAAACTCCAAATCGAAAGATGTTGAAAACTCTCTAAGGCACCCTCGTTTCACTACGCTTCTATGTTCATGGTATTGAGTCTATATTTCAAGTATTTAGTAACCAAAATACTCAATTAATAGAAATATTATTGATACGCAACATTGTTAAAGCATAATGATGTATTTTGAGATGATATTGTGGCCATTGTTAAACCAAACTGTATATTAGAAATCAATTATAGACAAATAAACAAACGAATATTCTAATACATGTTCAGCATAAATGAACTCTCACATTTCTACACATACAAATGAAGCATGCATACATATGTACATACATATCTATCTACCTACCCTGTCGGAGAATGTGTGGTTGACTACAAAAATAGTTAACTTATAGTTAAATTTTCTTAGACTGATTAAAAGCTAACTGCAATGTCATCCAGAAAAACCCCAAAATTAATTCTTAAGTTGAGTATGTAATCGAATTTGATGAGAGCCAACAAATTTATTTTCAGCTACTTTGAAACCCATTTCAGTTTTATATTAACATTTTATATGATACTAGAGAGCTGCGTAAACAGTCTTGAGTTGTAAAAACGTCATGATTTTTAAATGCTTTCACGTCGCATGTATTATACACTAAACCAATAATAAATGCTGTCGTACTATAAGCGAAGCACGATGGATGTATTGGTGTACGTGTATACCAGTGTTAACAAGCGATGACGTCACGATAGCTTGTCTGTAACAAACACTCAAAAGAATTACTGTTGATTAGTGTATGATTGTTATTTTTCATATTGTACGTTTGAGTGTGTGTGTAATATGTAGATGGTAAGCTATTATGTGATTAACCGCATACAACTAATGTTAATGCATGTGTGTGCCTTTGCATGTGCGCAGAAAGAAGTGTAGAAAGAAGCTAGTATCACAAATTCTTCCGTCACGAAATGTTTTCTTCTTTACTCTTATACCTACAATACTCAAATAAATTTCTTGCAAACAGTGTTGTTAACCTTTTTTTTTATAAGATTTCGCTGTAGCAAAGTCCCTATTTACACTATGCAAGTCTTATTGCTAAGCTGATTAGTTTATTAGGAGAGAGAGACGGGGGGAAAAGAAACGTTGCTGTTCCCCTCGTCTCTCTCTCCCTGAAACTAATCAGCTTAGCAATAAGACTTGCACAGTGTGATTTGGGACAAAGCATTTGAAAAATGCCTCATGTCTTAAAAGTTCTTATAAGATATCTTTTGCAGGAGACTATTGAGTACACAACGTGTGATGATACATGTTCGGACCCCTGAAGAATTTTTTTAATTTATTTACTACCAGGTGATTTAAAAAAATCAACTTTAATTAGCTGAAAGTAATGAAGAGTGAGACAATTGACTACCGCCTAGAGCTTCGCAATGTTAAAATAGTCAGTTGATTACATTAAAAGTAATCCAATTGTCAGTCAGTACTAGATGTGAAATAGTTAGCTTATAGTTAGTTTAAAGTTAACGTAATTTCCAACAGGGTACATATAAAAATACGATGATGAATGTAAAAGGTGAATGTAAAAGGTTTTAAAATTTCTTGAAATACAATGCTTATTTCCGTGATTTTCATGAATAACAACTCATGCAATATTTTTATATGTGTTTTAAATGCTTTTTAAAAAGTTCTAGGAAAATTTTTACATATATGAAAATTTTTTCTGAAATATCAATACAACTTCCTCCTTTTTTTTCATAAGCTTTCAAAAGAACTTTTTTTGGTTCTACTGAAAATATTAGATTTTTGGAGATACGCTCTTATTCATGAAAACCACTGAATTATGGATTGGTATCTATTTCAGAGCGGTATAAGTTAATGCATTCAATTTATAACGCTATTACAACAGTTGGCTAACGAACTTTAGTGGCATTGCCAGTTGCCAAAATATTATTACGTATGGCAACTGACAACTAACAGCTGTTAATTTTTTGTCACATTACAATAACAAAAAGATGATAAAATTAAAAATTAAAATATTTGTAGGTAAACAACTAACCCTATAGGCAAAAAATAATATGTGCTTGAAGTGTACTTTAAAACAAAATTTCTATACAAAAACCGATTTTAACGTTCACTTTAAGCACACGTAATTTTTGGGATATGGAGGTAATTCTTTTAGAGGCCGAAAATTTAGTTTGAAACTGAAAGAGAAATTATTAGTTAAAAACAATTTAAAAAAAAGTATTTACACACTGTAGAAGCAGTAAGTCTAAAGGGCTTAAAATGTTCCTTATGCCACTTAACTAATCATATTCATTATACTCGCAAGTAATTTATTAAGCCTGGCCTTTAGAGCTATGCTCTTTATGTCAGACACAGAAGCTGGGACATGATTTTCGTAACAAAAATAATCGACACTATTACAGTTATAAACTTATTTTTGTTTTAATTTCTTTGTTTAAATGTTGTATTTTTCGTTTTCTTTATTTATCGTCTGTTCGTAAAGAAGGACATGCCAGATGACTTACTAATAAGAAATTAAAAAAAAACAGAGGTGCTAAGTCCGCGTTTATATATGCAGATGCATATGCACATGCAAATGTTTGCAGCGAATTTATTTTGTTTTATAAGAAGTAATAAAAATATTTAATATTATGAATATTAAATAAGTAGTTTTAAAAATACAAATTATTTTATTGCATTGTTATTTAGCAAATGAAACTTTTTTTATATAGCTAATCCACATAACTCTAACCAGGTGCCTTAGGAGAGCTATCTTCAATCTTCTATTTTCTATCTTCTATTTTTTTTTTTTTTTTTTTAGGTGCCAATCTGTCAAAATCGTATTTTCGATAACTTTGATGGATTAAACACATTCAAAACAACACGAACTACACGAACACACGGCTTAAAATGCCGCTAGCAGCATTTGTCGCTTCGTAGCCAGCTACTTAATTATTTTGGAGACGGCAGCAGTACCATCTGCAGCTGATATTCAAGTTCAAATATATAGTTCAGTATTACCACTTTCATATATTTTGCATTTATAAAAATTAATTAGTCTTTCGAAAGGTACTTATATAACGTAAAAGTATAAAAACGAATCGATTCATGCTTTACTTCAATTTTTGGATATTGTTTCTGTTAAATATTATGAAATAATTGTCGATATCATTCATTCACCATTTTGTATTATACTGGCAACACTGAATTTTCTCATTGTAGCCAAAGAAATAGAAATTAGTTTAGTTTGACTACAACCTGTCGCCCTGTTGCTTTGCTGTCTTCAAAACAATCACTCTAATATAAATATCTGAATTCTACCCTTGACATTTTGTAGCCGGTAGCTTGCTGTGGTGAATGTGTTTAACGCATAAGGCAACAGGAGAGAGTTGCTATATATAATACCAATTTAAATTTTTATTGTGTTGACCAGTTAACAATGCAATTCAAGTTCTCTTGTGATCCACAAGCGAAGCATTAATATATGAACTAAAGTCTCATTGAAGAAATTCTAAATTTTCACAAAGGCCCATATTACAATACTATCAGCAACTGCCAGAACTTATTGAAAGCCCCTTTTCTACAAAATTACAAAATTTCTTAATTTCAAGAATACACATTATATAATTTATAGTAACTAAGGGCTAACAAAGTTGCATGCTGTTGCAGTTTATAATTTAAGTTTCTGTTTAATTACAAATTACTTTTGACATCATCCAGCATCATCAACATGATGATTGTCATCACGAATCGTGAGGCATTATGTGCATAATTCAAGAACTAGCAAAATAGGATAATGATTACATTTATAGGTAGTAAATAGAAATAATTCAGTACAAACAAAGAAAGAAACAAGCAAACAAATCGTTTTATGCAGCCGACTATGTTACTAAGAATGACCTCTGGCATGTTTGTATGTATGTATGAGTATTAGAGACTGATTTGTTCTCATAAACACCCACATGCATACATTTAAAAACTTATGAGTTATTCAAAAAAGCCACATACATTGACTAACTGACTGACTGAGAAATTAATTTGTAGACCTACACAAAATTTTGTTGTTTTCAAAATTAAGTATCATTTTAACCATAAATACACACATTATTAATGCTTAAGAGGAAGAAGGCTATAGAGATGAAGGCAGAGATTATTAATTTCTTGCTAGTTAGTTTTAATGAAATTATACAAAATACGGTTATTATAATAGTAAATACTTGCACAATGATTAGAAATGAGTTTGTGTTTAGGTTTAGAGACAGATCATGTTTTATTTTTGACTGCTGACAACCTTGGTATTATTGTATTTTGGTATATGGGGGTTTTGTCAGTACTTCAATCTGCACAGAGCTTAGAGTCGGACAGTCTTAACCCTGAGATCTTCGGAACGATCTATAAATGCAACTTCCTAGTTATTTATTTCCATGTCCATGTTGTTGGTGGCTTTATAGTTTAACGCTAAACTAAATCCTCAAGCTGATAATTTTGTCCCTTGAAATATTTTCTGTTCTCCCAAAGTTATAATCCTCAGTTATTTTTCTTAAAAATGTTTCTTCTTTTTTTATTCCCCTTATCATGAATAATATTGTTACTCAAAAATATTCGAAGAGACCTAACGTAAATGTTTTTATAAGGAAAATATTTGGTAAAAAACTAAATACACATGTCTGTTCATATACAAGCAGATGATTAAATAAACATAAATAAACTATAGCAACAAAAATAATGAAATACCCTGCAAATAATATTGGAGTACGTGGTCCAATCTAGATTAACAGACTAGTTACATCATGGTCCCATGTAATGGAGTCATGGATCATGTCATTTTCATACAAGCATTCAATGCTGCATCATAAGTGTTCGTGTTTAAACGAATATGATCGTTCTTCTTAGACACTCACAAATTGTATGTGAGTAGTCTATAACTATTCCATATGGGGGGTTAGTTCGATGTAATGCAAGGTTGGACCATGTGGTCCAACCCTAGGACATCGCAATGTTAAATCAACCACATTTTTTTCATATATTTAGAGTAGTGTTGTGGTACTCCTACTCTTCTTTGGGCTGGTCTTTACATGCAAGTATGAACTAGTCGCATTATTTGCAGGGTAGCTTCTGCTTGTTAAGAACAAACATACACATACATGGCAGCGCAGACAAAAATAATAATAAATAAAAAGACACACCGGTAAACAACCCCTATTATATCGAGCCATAACCGCTAAGATAGCTTAAGCGACACATTTTTTGGACATAGTTTGTTTTTACGAAAATCGACTATTTATTTACGAGCGCAAATAATCGATTTTGGTTCAAAATTGAGGTTCGAAAATTATGTCGCTTAAGCTATTTTGGCGGTTATGGCACGAAATTTAGAAGCAATTCTGTAATGATGTATATAAAGGGTGTTTTTTTAGAGGTATAGAACTTCGAATTGAAATAAAACACAAGAAAATCGTTTTAATGTCCATCAATTTGGCTTTATTGGAAGGATAATTTTATGCCATTAATGTTTAAATATGATTTCGGGCATGTGGCCGCCGCGGCTGGCTCGAATAAAGCCAATTCTACAGGTCCAATTTTCAACCACTTTTTCGAGCATATGGGGCCGTATGTTGGCAGTAACGCCACGAATGTTGGCTTCCAAGTCCCCTAACGTTTCTGGTTTGTTGGCGTAGACGAGCGACTTCACATATCCCCAAAGAAAATAATCCAATGGTGTCAAATCACACGATCTTGGTGGCCAATTGACAGGTCCATTCCGCGAAATTATGCGCTCATCGAATGTTTCCTTCAATAAATCGATTGTGACGTGCGCTGTGTGGCATGTAGCGCAGTCTTGTTGGAACCACAACTCATCCACATTCATGCCATCCAATTCGGGAACAAAATAGTCGGTTATCATGGCTCTATACCGGTCTCCATTAACGGTAACTGACTCTCCAGCATTATTTCGGAAGAAGTATGGCCCAATGACTCCACCAGCCCATAGAGCACGCCAAACAGTCAGTTTTTGTGGATGTAATGGCGTCTCAAGGGTCTCATGTGGATTCTCTTCACTCCAAATGCGGCAATTTTGCTTGTTGACGTAGCCATTCAACCAAAAATGAGCCTCATCACTGAACAAAATTTTGCGATGAAAATCAGCATCGAGATCAATCTCATTTTCGGCCCATACACCAAAATCACGACGCATTGCATGGTCTCGCGGCTTTAATTCTTGCACAAGCTGGATCTTGTAAGGTCGCAAGCCAAGATCTTTGCGCAAAATCTTCCATAAAGTTGATGGACAAAGCTCCAATTGCTGTGCACGGTGGCGAATCGATTCATTCGGGTCCTCTTCAACACTTTGCTCTACAGCGGCAATTGTTTCTTCGGTGCGCACTGTTCGACGTCTCTGCGGATGCGTATTATCACATAGAGTAAACATAGTGCGAAAACGATCCATGGTTAACCGAATTAATTGCTCTGATGGACGATTATGTCGACCATAAAATGGACGGAGCTTGCGGTAAACTTCGCGAAATGAACCATTATTTTCGAAATAAATTTGCACGATTTGCAAGCGTTGTTCTTTTGTCAACCTGTTTATGATAAAATGGCAAACCAAACTAAATATTAATCACTTGACAGCTGAAAAAATGGCTGCCAGTTAAAAAAGTGATGCTAACTTAAAGTTCTATACCTCAATAAAAAACACCCATTAAATTTGCACGATTTGCAAGCGTTTTTTTTTTTGTCAACCTGTTCATGATGAAATGGCAAACCAAACTAAATATTAATCACTTAACAGCTGACAAAATGGCCGCCAGTTAAAAAAGTGATGCCAACTTAAAGTTCTATACCTCAATAAAAAACACCCATTAAATTTGAACGATTTGCAAGCGTTGTTCTTTTGTCAACCTGTTCATGATGAAATGGCAAACCAAACTAAATATTAATCACTTAACAGCTGACAAAATGGCCGCCAGTTAAAAAAGTGATGCCAACTTAAAGTTCTATACCTCAATAAAAAACACCCATTATATGCACACACATACTTAATACAAAAACCAATGACGCGATCGAAAGCAAGCATTGGGGACGCTGCTGAGATTGTCTAGACGTTGCTATCACATTCTGGAAGCCTTGTGTGAAGTATAAAAAGATGCATCTGCTGGCAGTTCAGTCTACCTATCATAAAGTCAGTCTGAAGTTCAAGTCATTATTGTGTAAAAGGATAAATCTCAGTTGAAAGCAGTTGATAGTCGTGCAAACGTGTTTAAAACTTAATTAATTATTGTTGTACAAACAGTGAACGTCGGCAAAGTGAGTCTTGTCACAAGACTCTTGTGTGAAGAATAGCAGAGATAGTGGGTATTACTTCAACATCAGCGCAGCCAGTTTTATGAGACGTGTATATGCAACAGCGGAGTAGACGTCGTGGGAACCAATTGTGAATTATTTACATAAGTTATATAAGCTGTGTGTGTATTAAAGCTCTTGATTTTATTGGATAAATGTGATTAGCCAAAATATAGTATCATTCTTAACCCTTATAAGTATGCTGAGGTCTTTATTTTTTTACATATCTTCGAGTCCATAGAAAAGGGAAAAACGTACCAATATTTTTCACGGGGATTTGTTCATAATTCCCTTTTTCAAATTAAATATTAATTAATACTTTTTTAGGGCAAGATCAGTAGAGAATATTCACGATTGTTAAAAATAATTCTATTTGCAACACTTTTTTTTGCTTGGAGTATGGGCGTCTTTGTTTCACCAGAACTAAATTTTATGGCGGTCGTATAGTAAAGAATTTTTTTTTCCCCATTTCACCCAGAATATTTGAAAAACACAACTTTACACTAAAAAACATTTCATTTGAAACCCAAAATTTTTTTATTTCTTATTATTAAGCTTAAATTAGGTTAACTTTCAATTAATTTTTTTGTTTTACAAATCTTCTTCCCGTTTTTCACATTCAGTGAGAACTGACAGCGGGAAAAAATTTCATGAGAAATTCACGATTACATTTTACTCTCCGAGGGGAACAAAAACTCCACTTGCTATTCACTGTAGGGATAATTATTGCTTAATCTACTTTTTGTTTTCTTTGTTAACATTATTTGATTAAAATGTAAATAAATATTGTTAATAATTGCCTTCATTATAAAAATATTCTCTCAAAACAAATCAAAAAACAAAAAAAAATAATGTTAAAAAAAAAGAAAAATAAATTAACGAAAATTAAAAACGCTTGCAGCTAAAGTTGTTTGGCCAATCAAATTTTTCCTCTTTGCAACAGTTTTACCATTCATTAGAGCTGATGGCCAAATGAGAAACAAATTGAAATGACATTGCCAGAACAGCATACAGTGGGGCTTATTGCCAATTCCGCTAATAAAATATTTTTTAAAGTTTATTTTAACAAAGACACATCAATAAAGTATCAATAGTTCTACAACAAATATTACAATACCAAAAACCACATGAATTTTGTTGTTGTATAAATGACCATGACACTTTTCCATGTAACATAACATTGTCAGAGTGTGTGTCTCTTGCAAAATACATATGTATGTCGTAGACCATATAAATGTTAATATTTGCGGCAATTATCTTCACTGTATTGCTTTGCACCAACTAGAGGCAATAAAATCTTTTTAAATGAGGCAAACATCTTCCTTCAGCACCTGTATTCTTTATACTATCCCTTTTCAAAAAGAAGGTAACACCTAGTAATAGTAGTGGAAATTCATTGCCTGAGCGTTACTTCTCTTTAAAAATAAAACAAAAATTTAAAAAAAAATAAAATAAAGTTCAGTACAACAAAAGTTTGTCAAAATTTGAGAAAGAAGAAAAATAATTTTTGCTTTGGAAGCTTCTAAGATAAGCAGCTTAGAAGTTCCTAAATATTTCTTTACCTTACTAATATCGGTATAAGATTCTGAATTATTTATAACCATTTTTGATTTTCTTTCCATACAATTTAAATATCTATCTACCCACTGTGCAGTATAGAGAGTTTAGCATCATGTATCACCTTAAGCAAACCTCTTTATATGTTTGTATTTTTTGTGAAAGTGAAGCAACAGAAAGTTCATAAATAAAAAAAATGCAAAACAAAATATTATTGTAAAATTTAAAACGAAAAAATCTAAGCATACAATACTGGCAACAGCAACAATGCTGGCATTTCAAAATGCCAAAATGTGTCAAAGTTCAACTTTGCATACAATAACGACGCCATTCTTGTGTTTGTTGCTTCAATGAGGGAAACATTTTTCTCTTTTAATTCTTGTTCGTATTTAACATTAGATTTGATGGAAAAAAATTAAATTAAATAAATTGTATCATGAGCAAAAATAATTTCAATTCCGCCCTTAAAACTTACGCGTTCCTATTTGTCAGAACAAAAATAAATTTGATTCAATTGGATTGGAAATTGTATTAATACATTTCATTGTATGTATTTTTAAATGGATTTACATATTTCATAATTTATTAGCCTCATTATAATCACAGGCATAGACTGAATTTTTGTTCAATATTGACTAAAGATGGGCGCATGTTGAAGTTTTCCAGCACGAATCGACCCGAACACAAACCCAAGATGTGAAATATGGACGAAATACGAACGCGAAAAATTTTCTCAATACGATATTAGAACGTGTACATGTGCCGTGTTGGCTTGATATTTATTACCATGCTTGATGGCCCACCAAGCATTTATTTTAATAAAAAAAATTAATACAAAACAATAATGGCAGCACTATTTGCAGCAAAAAAAAAATAAAAGAAAAGAAAAATAAAAAAATTTTAACACTGCTTGTTCACCTGTCGAATTTCTGCTTTTCTTCTTTTAATTCCGATTTTTTGCAACTTTTCACAACGAAAATATAATTTTAATGAAAATTTGTTCGGGCTTGATCTAACCCACCATTATAAACACATTGATTCACATATACAGTCATGCCAAAAATCAAAATTATTTAATTTTTTTTTTTTTTTTGTGTCACACATACTGATAAATATTCAGCCATACTATAACCAAGCTTAGCAAGTATTTTGATCGTGTCTAAAGCCCTTTGTGTCACCTGAAAAACAGCAGCCGATTCTCCATGTACAATATAAACTAAAAATTTTTCCACAATAATATGCGAGCCATAAAGTATACATATTCTGGATCCTTATGCATAGCGAAGACGAATGTACGTGAAATCGGTTTTCTAAAGCTCCCAAAAAAACTAGACTTCGGTCTTGAACTGGTTTGTCAGAAATGGTCCGAAAAAAATTGGTATTGAAAATCAGCAAAATCGAAGAGACGGTTTCAGAGCTGGAAAATTTAAGCTTTATATTATTTTAAATAAACTTATTTTATATTTCGGTAAAAAAAAAATTGGTATTAAAAATAAATAAAAAAAATTTAAAAGAAATCAAAGAGACGTTTCCAGGGTTGGAAAACTTTAACTTTTTTTGTTAAAAGCTACCAAAACTAATTTTTTTATATTCTTAAAAACAGATTGACTTAAAAAATCAGAAAATTTTAAAACTTTTATACCAGGGTTGGGAAACTTGCACTTTTTGTGTTATATAAAAGCAATTAGGTCTAATTATTTTTTTCTTTTTCTTTATAAATTAAATATATTTTATGGTTTTGAAAAAAAATTTGGTGTAGAAAATTAGAAAAATGAAAACTACAGCTCCAGATCTGGAAACTTTAAAATTTTTTTTGATATTAAAGCAACTAAATAAATCTAATTTTTTCCTTATTTCCTTTTTTCTTTGTTTATTTAACATATCTTATATATTTTTTAAGGAACTAGATTGGTATAAGGAATCAGAAAAATCTAAAAGAATGATTCCAGGGTTGGAAAATTTAATTTTATGTACATATATAAAAGTAACTAGGTCAAATTATTTTTTTTTAATTATTTTTTAAACAGCAGTAGTTTGGCATAAAAATTAGAAAAATAAAAGACATAGTTTCAGACCTGGAAAACTTAAACTTTTTCTGGTATATAAAACTAGTTACTTCTTTGGTAATTAAATATATTCTATATTTTAGAAAGAAATAAATTAGAATCATAATTATGGTTCCAGGGCTGGAAATTAAAAAAAAAATTGGGCAAAAAATAACTAAAAATTATTTTTTTAGCTAAACATAATTCACGTTTTAGAAAGTTAATTACTCAAGATTATTTTTCGATGGTCTTTCGATGATAGCTTATAATGAGTTCTTATTAATTGTTAGTGAGTGAAGATAAAAATAAAATTTATCACTAAAGATCACTCATAACTATTAAATAAATTAAAGGAAATGTTCCGTTTCATTTCCCTGAAACTTTTCCTTTCTACTGAACAAAACTCAAAGAAATTCTGTTGGAATAAACCGTTTACATAATACCGCGATATATACCATTGGCAATGCAATATTTGTATTAAGACACTAGAAAAATTTGCAACATCAAAAATTGTGAAATAACGGAAAATTTAAGACAAGTTAAGCTATGTACAGACGACTGTCAGATTTTACAATATTGTCAGGCCTGGCCATGTGCTGACAATGCACTGGCAATCGAAAATTGCCAGCACAATATTCCTTGTCAGTTCACACGGTTGTCAGAAAATTTCCAGACGGTTGTATGACAATAAATTCATCATGACAAAATCGTCAGTAGAAAAATTGCCAGTTCACACGGTTTTCATATGCACAAATTGTTAGATCTGTTGTTATGCGTTGCCAGACTTAAATCATTTGTTAGAAATTGTTAAATATTTATCGTTTGTGTTAGTATTAAATGTAAAAAGTGAAAGTATAAATTATTATGGACCATAAAGAAGCAGTTGCAATGATTTTGTCTGCCTATATTTTATGATAAATTTTTTCTTTAAAATCAAGCGTGCGCAGTGTTGCCCATAGAAAGAATTCTCTTACAATGACGCCATTGTCAGATGCATAAACTTCGCACATCTGACAATATTAAAATGTCTGACAAATATCTGGCAATAATTTTACAATGCGTTCACACGATTGTAAGATGTCTGAAAATTTGTTGTCAGCTGCTAGTCTTGCAATGGACTGACAATGCTTTTTCTGGCAACGAAGTCTGACAAAAATTGTCAGTTCTCACGGTTGTAAGAAATTTTGAGCACATTTTACTGGAAATATTGAAAGATCTGACAACCGTCTGTACGTAGCTTTAGTTTACTTGTTATGGATGTAAAATACTAGGATTGTTTTAGGGTTATTAAATAGCAGAATATCTCGAGAGCGAGCAAACAAGCCACAATTTTTTGTATTGCATTGATGTGACATCGATGTTGACTGGCATAAATAATAATAAGAAAATATTTCTTAAATATTTTTTAATTAAAAAATATTGAGAGGTCACTTACTAAAAATAGCACTGGAGCAAAAAAATAAATTTTTTCACAAAACAAATATGTATGTATGTGTCTGTATTCTACATACATTATGTACGTACGTTGGTGAAGGGTATATAAGATTTGGCATAGCCGAATATAGCAATCTTACTTATTTTTTAACTATGTATTTCTTATCTTAAATTTGATTTTCATGTCATTTTCTTCTCAGCCGGCTAGAGCCGAATACGAGTCGTCGCTGCCACCGACAACAATCAATGTAATCCCTCTTTGCACATTACAAATATTTGTGTTTTTTTAATAAATTTAAAATTTTTCCTCACTGCTTTCTTTATTCCCCTAAACTAAATAAAACTCTTTAGCACAAAAGTATTATTTAAAAGCCTTTTCCTTAAGAATGTTAGAATCGAAATCCTGCCCTATTATTATTATTTTCTAATACTTCCGCTGATATCATATCTACCATTAAATCAACTCCATTAGCCTTAATTAAAGCAATTCACCTAGAAATAACTTTATGTGACACTAAAATATTATTTTTATGATTTCAAATGCATTGTTACAAAAAAAAAACAAACATAAAAAAACATTAAATAACTCTATAAAATATTGAGGTAATTATAAGCCAGCATAACGTTTAAAATGTCAGCATATTAATGTCTGCAACATTTAATTGTAATGAACACATTCATTAATGGTTGACTTTAAATGACCAACATTAAAATTTTTCTGCTAAATTTTTTACATTCATTGTACGCATACAACCGTTCCATTTCTATAAAATTCTTTTCAAGTCCATGTCATTCATTTTATTCTAATCAGCCACATTAGAGACATTAGAGAGAGAAAAAAACTTTTCATAACACTGTGCATTCGGGGAACAATAAAAATGTGCTCTGCCTTGCAAAATGAATTTATAAGATTTTTAGCAAATTTCTTTTTATTTTATATTGCAATTTTTTATTGAGTTAAATGAAGTGAAGGTTTATTTTAAGTTTTCAGAAGGATGCAGTTAAGCTGCCTCAAACCGTATGCATTAAGTGCGGGGTGTAATGGTGCTGCATGCTCGGTGTACGTGCATTCTTCTTTCTGTGTGTGTAATTAGTTGGTCTTTTTTTTCTTTTTTTTTTGCATGTGTTACAGGTTAATTGTAGCACGTTACGAGTATTAAATGGTCCGGCAAGGACAATTGTTAGCAAAAAAAAAAACATTTCGGTATGTAAACTTGAGTTTGATACGAATTCAGTGAAGCTGTATTTTTAACGTTCCGTACATAAAAGGTGAAAAGCAATCATATTATTTTCCTTATTAGTGCAGAATTAAGGCCGACTTAGCGACAACAACTCTTACATATTTTTTTAAAGCATTTTTACGTCTAAAACATATTTTCTTTGATGTGTTACAAACTCTATAGCAAACTAATAAAATTTGCTATAAATGATCCCATAGTGATGAGGCAGGTATCAAAAAAGTTAACATACGGCAAATATATAAACATACGCCTGTGTGAACTTAAAGCACTTTTCCTGTCACTACTCCGTTGCACAGCGAATACGAACGAGTATTTGCATTCGTTGCAATAACAATAAACCTGTTCAACAATACAAATAAAATGGCACATTTCCGTTTTATTATATTTTTTATTTTAGCTCACTAAATCCTTCTTGTTTTTAATGACACCAAGTGTAGTTGCCCACTCGATAGCTTATGCAACATGAAGCATTATGCTTTAAGAGAACAACAACAGTTCATTTCCATCCATCCCAGTGATGGGAAAGTTGGTACGATCGTACTTTTTTTGATACTATTTGACATGAAAAATTACCGTAGTACTCCCGCAACACGTTTGATACTCTCACGGACTACTTAGAAATATAGTCGGAAGATGCGCGTATGCATATATTTTTGCGAAGAATTAAATTTCTTTTTCGACAACTGGCACGAAACTTTATTAGTAAAGACATTTTAGAAAAGTGTACCAAACCAATCACAATTAAATATAAATGAAAACTATATTTGATTCAATGATATTTTCTGTGGCACAGAAGTTGATCTCTATGTAAACAGAAATCATGTTGAAACAACTGTTTCAGTTAAAAAAAAAAATTCTAAAAAGTTTATATTACATTCTGTCAAGTTCTTAGAGCAAAAGTGGACTTTGACAGTTTGGTTTATTAAGTATCGCTTTGAAAATGTTTTATTTGGTAATTATACTACTTTTAATTGAAATGTTTCCCAGCGAAAAGCTAAATTTTTAAAATATCAACAACCAATATAGGTCATACTATGGCAGAACTAAGGCCATTAACAACAGAAAATATACATATTTATGCAGTTTCTGGACTTCCGTTGCTATAACTAAAAACGCATTGGACGAATACATGTTTCCTGGTAAATCGAGAGTAGCTTACGGAATTTTTTCCATACCTCACTCCTCTGTTAATATCGAAAGGGTTTTCTCTTACCACAATCTCATGAAAACAAAACAAAGGAACAGGCTTTATATTCCAACAGTATAGTCTTATCCAGGCCAAAGATTTATTGAAGTCTAAAAACTGTTTTTGTTATAACTTTAATATTATACCCACAATAACATCTATCTATCTATATCAGTATAACATCTGTTTAATTTTAAGGAACTCATAACATTAAAATTGTAACGCCGAATGACCATCCTCCAACTCTTGTTTTTAATGTTGGTGCAATACTCTAAATACAAATTTATAAGGTCGTCACAATGGAAATTTTCAAACTTAAGTCGGTGTTGTAGTGGTATAGGATTACTAAGAACACGGTATTTGTAAACACAAAGTCATATTTTTGTGTTTGTGGTACTTTGGTGGTACAAAATTTTTGGAAGAGTCGTAATTTTGTATTTACAGTGTTGTGGAGGCACATAATTTTTGCGCAAAATCACAATTTCTGTCTGGTTATGTACATATGTATATGCTTTGTGTTCATTTTCTTATTTATTTGTAATAAATTTTATATAATTTTTTGTTAATAAAATTTAAATAAAAAAATAGTTTTTGGTACTCTCGGGATCAAAAAAGTACTCAAAAAAAATTTTTTTGGTACCGAAATGCAAATCTCATTTTCCATCACTGATCCATCCATATAACAAATATAACAGTGAGAGAGAGAGAGAGAGAGAGAGGCGCAAATAGTTGTTACAGCCTTAATGTACTCGTATTTTTGCACTATGCACAATATTTTTGTGGTAATATTTTTTTCTTGCAAGTGTTATTTGGCAATTTCCATATAATTGTCATAAAATTGTTGCATAAAACCATTTGTTTTTTTTTTTTTTTTTTTTTGTTGCATCTTCTATACGTTCGTTCTTTAGGTGTTGCAGTTGTGACAACAACAAAAAAATATGTGAAAAAGAATAGTCTACTAATTGCTGGTCATTTATATAACAATAAATGCGAGTGTGGGTTTCTTTGTTGAGTGGGCCTTTGTGGTTTTTATACTAAAATTTATGTAAAATTTTTTAATTTTAGATTTTATAGTTATACGAGGGGAATTGTTAAGAAAAAAAATATACAAAATGCAGGTTAAATGCCATTATTAATTTTCAAAACATTTCTTGGAATCTACATATATGTATATTAGGGCGTTTCACAAAAAAAAAAAAAAAATAAAAAATGCAACTCTTGAAGCGGAATATTAAAGCTTGTGATCAAAAAGAATTTCGAAAATTTTTTGGGATTTTTTGAAGATAGGTATGGGGTCGCTGAAATAGATTTTATCAAAAAAATGAGGTTATGGAGAAAAAAATTTTATATTATTTTTTTCTGGTGATTTTTGTTCATACAACTAAACAATTCTCTTCTTAATGATCCGGTCCCACGACAAAAAAATTATTGGTGTGAAAAATTATTTTTCCTAGATTTCAAACTTCGATAACTTGAAAAGTTTTCAACATTTTTCAAGATGTAAAATGCGTTAGAAAGATAATTTAGATACCTTCATTTTGGTATGTATAAGTTTATATCTTACTTGTGAAAAAATGTTTCACAAAAATAAAAAATAGACAAAAAAAATAGTTTTTTATTTTTAAATTCACACTATTTGAATTTTAAAATATTTGAAGTAGCCCCTTTTTAAAGTAACAAAATATACAAAAATAAAAATATTTCAGACTATTTGAATCTTGCGATACATGAAGTCGGACTTCTTTAAAAGTAGGTAATAGGCAAAAATATTAAATATTTCATTTACAATTGGTATACTGTATAAAGAAAATATTCAAAGCATGGGTAAGTAAAATATATATAAAACTCTTTTCTAAGTTTAAGCAACAATTTTCCTCTACAAATGTCTACAGATGTTAAAAAAAACAGTACCGCAAACAGTAAAAGGGTTTTTGATGAATTAAAATTGCCCACTTCCATTTTTTCGAAAGATACACATTTATGGGAAAATGATGATGATTTTGTTCCTGCAAAGAAAAAATTAGAAAAACTATGTGTTGTGAATGATTTATTAGAAAGAGGCGTGGCGTCAGCTACAATATATAAGAAAAAAATTACAAAGAATGAGGATGATTTTCAAAACTTATTGATTAGCGTTGATAACAATCGAAAACATTATACGTAATGTTAACAAAAATGTCATTGAAAAAGCTCTTAAGAAACCAATTTGAAAATACTTCCACAGTTGTTCCACATTTAATGTTTAATGTATTGTAATTTTAGATACAAATTTACTTTTTAATTTTAATTTGTTCATTAAATATATTGATTTTGTTTATTTAATATCTTTTGATTTTGTATGGGAATACAAATATATTGATGAATTGAATTTTTGATATTTTTATTAATGCAATGTATTTTAGATGTTTTTTTTACTTAACAAAGAACGAAACAAATGAAATTCTTTTAATTTTCATAAAATTTGATAAATAAAAAAATTTTTCTCAAACTTTAATTTTTTTCTTATATTTTTCCAACAAGTAAAAATAAATCGATGTATCTATGTATGAAAGGTAATTTAAAGAACTTTCTAAAGCATTTTAAATCTTGCCAAAATGTTGAAAACTTTGCAAGTTATCGAGGTTTGAAATCTATGAAATAATAATAATTTTTCACTTTTAAGACTATCAAAGTGGTCCTTAATATAATAATTTTTCACACCAATAATTTTTTTGTCGTGGGATCGGATCATTAAGAAGAGAATTTTTTAGTTGTATGAACAAAAAGCACCAGAAAAAAATAATATAAAATTTTTTTCTCCATAACCTTTTTTTTTTTTTGATAAAATATATTTCAGCGACCCCATACCTATCTTCAAAAAATCCCAAAAAATTTTCGAAATTTTTTTAGATCACAAGCTTTAATATTCCGCTTCAAGAGTTGCAAAAATCGCAAAAAACGCCTTTGGTGAAACGCCCTAATATATATATTCGATTTTTTTTACCTTTTTCTCCCTGTTCAGGTCCATAGGTAGCAAACTGTTCAAAATTCAAGGAAACAGTCAACTACAAAAATGTACCTAAGATCTCAATAAACAACTTTTTGGAACATATGAACTTCCTAGGAATGATTCTTAACACTATTTATATTTAGGTAGCGCTTAGCTAGCCTAAAAAGTAAAAAAAAATCCCGAAAATGTTTATATGTACTATTTACCAAAAAAACGGTTAAAGGGTATATATAGAAGTGTCATTCCGCTTGCAATTTCCACAAAATTAATAAACGACCCATAAAATTTATATATATATGATTTGTTAAATGTTAATTAATGATAATTTATAAGTAAGTGCTATAAATAAAAAAGAAAAGTGTTACATTTCAATGTCGATTTTAACACAAGGTATATCAAATGTAGGAGTAGGAAGTCAATATAAAATCTTAAGGGAAAAAAGAAGCAAATCATAAATAAAAATAACAATTAATTATAATTATGTCTAACAAGAAAAGCCTTTTTAAATTATTGAGAAAAAAAATCATACAAAATTAATATGAATGTAAGTTCAATTATTCGATTTTGTTGAGGTTGGGAACATTAATTAAATAAATCATAGTTAGTGACAAGAATAATTGCAAAAACAGATCCAGGAATTTTTTATTTAAAACGTCCTAGACACATGTTTAACACAAGTAATTCGATTACAACGAAAAAGAATATCAAGCTTAAAGATAACTCTGGCTCTAGGGAGATATGAAAATGTGTAATAGTTTTCAATAATAACTAGAAGCCTCATAATGATATGACCAGAGAAAGAAGAATATAGATTTCAGGACAGAAGTGGCTGAGTTAAAAACATATGTATATGGATGACATTAATATATTACTAACTTCTCTGCTTAGAATGGAATCATAAAATCCACCTTAACAGGCCGATATAGATGGAATTACAAAATTTAATTTCAATTTATTACTATAAAAACTGTCCATCGATTTCTTTACAAGTCACAAAAAACTTATTTTATTTTTATACTTAAATGCAGATTTTATCAAGTACATCGCATGTTACGGCCATTTCAGCCATATTTTTTTCTTTGCTTAAATAAAACGTAACTAAAAGATGCCTTTATTTTACTAAAAAAAATATATAACAGTTTAATTGTTTTAAAGTTTTAGGAACTACTTCCGTCATTCATTTTTTGCCAATACATATACGCACATAAACACACACAGTCACATGTTAACGGAAACGAATTGGAAGTTTTTGTCCAAATGGGCAGAAAAAAGGAAACAAGTTGTATTATCGTAACAACCGGAAATTAAACAAGAATTAGTTTCCACTGAAAATAAAAACACACTCACAGGCACACACACACATGTACATTTGCAACCTGCACACGAGAACAACAAAGGCATTCAAATTAATCACTTAAGTGTACCATCTGATTAAGCAAACAATTTCATGGAAGATTAAATTTTAAGAATATTTTGATATTCAACATTAAATAAAGCATAAAGGTAATGAATTTATTTTGCAGGAAATTTCCATAGTTTTAAGAAAATTTAAAACAATGAGATGTGACCTTTATCGTGCCACTTGTGGTGGGGTAGTATATTTCATACATTATTTCCAAAAGAATATGCAGTAACTTAAATGCTCTTAATTATAATTTAAACATAAAATTTTAATATATCAAGTCAAGCATTCGATATTAGAATATTATGTTGTTTCACCAACATTAAACATTCAATGTAACATTCACTACAATGGACAATTAATTGAATCTCTTTCTAAAATTTCTTTTCTATTACTCGTACTAACTACATAGAAAAGTATTTCTTTTTTTTGCAATTTCATTTATAATAAAATATTTACAACGAGTACACGGATTAGAATTTCTAATAATGATTGTAATTATTTAATGATGGGTGCACGTAGTCGATTGTAACCTTTGATCGAAGTTAGTCCCAATGACTAAAACACAGAGATAACATATTGTAAAGTTTATGCAAAAAAAAAATTATTAGGCAAGTACTTATTTAATCATATCAAAAACTGCTACAATATTAACCTAATTCAAATTGTTATCTCAAATTATTGCAGTTTTGTCATGGTTTCAATCTAATTTTTTTTTAGTTTTTGTAAAAAAAAATTGTCATTTATGCACATAAAATATTTGCATTGCAACTGCACCCTAATGTACAATTTTATCTATTTCTAATATGAATATATCACTATAAATACTCACAAAATATATTCAATTAAATGAGCATCCATTCAATCTATCAAATATGAACAAATGAAGGATGAACAACGACACTGAAAATAATAAATTAAGGGAACTGAAAAAAATTGCTGCTCAAAAGTAACACTAAAGAAAGCTACGGTCACACTTGTCAAACATTTTCCCAAAAAAATGTAACCAAAAAACACTAATGAAAAAAGTTTTGATCCAGACACTTGTTTATCATATTAAACAGTTTCGAACACAACTAATGGACAATGTCATAGAATCCAACAATATTGGCTACTCTTTAACTTGACAAACTTTTGTCTGAATTGAAAGATTTTTCATTAACATTTAGTGGTTACGCTTTTTTGGGCAAATGTTTGACAAGTGTGACCGTAGCTTAAGTAATAAAATTGAAATTTTTTCCATATAACAAATTTATAAAGATTGAGAACTTACAAAAAATATCAACAGGTATAGTATTTTTCTTAATCACCCTGTATTTCACAGGATGAAAGCTTAACTTACTTTTTAAGCATTGGTGGTCAAGCAATTATGAATGCGTACTACGTACTGTACGTATTATATCATTTAGAAAATCATAAATTTAGAAACAAATGAAATGGGCCTGTGGCAAAAATTAAAATAAAAAATATACTTAATAGTAACAAACCAAAGAAAGTTTGCCTTAAGTAGAACAAAAAATAAGCAAATTAACTAACATGTGCATAATAAGTAAAGAACAAATGACAATGGCAAGACTGTTGTAAATTTAGAGATGCTAAAATTGAGATTTCATTACAAAAAAGCTTTCAGCAAATTGTAATACGATGAATGTGTGTGTAGTGGCCTTCAAAAACAGCTAGTTGTTCCGTTCTACAAAGTGTGTGTATGATAGCCCAATCAAATCATAAATATAAAAACAAATGAAGTTTGTTCAATAATAATAAAACTAATTATATTCATATACATTTTTATTTAAACTTCGCAGCACAAACAACTGTAACCAAAATTTAAAGACTGCATGAACTATAATCATAAGCATGAGTATAAGAATACTCTGACTATTAAACGGCTACACATGCGTATAGACAGGACACACACATAAAGCAAGTTTTCAAACAGCTACACACAAATGTATGTATACGGCGGCGAATGATAAATAAATATCACGAGTATCATGCGTATATTTCTTTAGTCCGATTAAATATCCATAGTCTAAATATAAGCATACTTTTCCTATAAGTATGAGAGAGGGTCAATGTGCTTGATAGGTGTGTGTGCCTTTTTATTTTTAGTTGTAGTTTATTTTATTTATTTTTTTTCAGAAAAGAAGTACAGATGCTCTTTTATTTTGGAATGGGCTATAGTCATAGTTGCTTGCGAGAAAATATGTGAGCATACGAACTATTTGCACTACAGTTGTGGTTATAAGCAGTAACTAAAACTGAAGCTATTTACTTATGTATATTTTTTTAGTACTCATCTCTGATCTGTATGTGCTAGACCTTTTTTTAATTTCAAATCCTTCATAAGTCTCTTATACGACATTTCAGACCGAGCACAGTTACGTTCGTTTATTTCTTTTCTGGCAATTTGTTGAGTGGTGTAGTTTCACTAAGAAATTAATTTGTTTGCGAAAAAAATATGTGAGTGAAGATGATAATGATAGTTATACGAGTATCATGACTGTTGAGAATTGCATATGGAAAAGAGCGATGACGTTTAAGTTATAAATTAGAAATAAAATTAAATTAAAAACATATGAATTTTAACCCCTATATTCATAAAAAAATAAAATGAATTTAAAATCCATTTTAAGAAAGTTTTGTATGAAAATTTTGAAGTAAAATACATTTCAAATTCATTTTAAATTTTATGAATTTGGGAGTAATTCTTTGAGCTTAAACTAGAAACAGGGGCAGCTACCTCAAATTAATTCCTACTTTGACACATAATTGTTAATTCTTTTGCATGCTGAGTACCCTTACCCGCATCTAATCTGCCATCTCACGTGTTCAAATTAACTCACTCCAAATTTGAATCCCCTTATTATTATAAGCCGATATGCGTACGTAATAATATTTTTTTTTGTCTGAAATCAGTAATTATAATTTTATTATATATATTCTTTTTCCTTTGGCTCCATGGTGGTCACAATACAAAGTCCAACTTAAGTGTTAAAATTTAAAAAAAAAATTGTATCTGATATGCGTAGTGAAACGATTCAACTTAAATTTATCAAAAAGTTCAATTGCCTCATTCTTGATGTAATTAAAAGTTTCTGCTGTAGCTTGATCATAGTTGTGGTTCAAAATAAATTCATATTTGATAATAATGAATTTAACCCTGAGCAAAGATAAGCAAAAGGCTGCCCGTGGGCACTTCGTTATGCTCTTTTTTACACGTACATTGCTACAAGCATGCATTTTACTCTCTTTTATATTATATATGTATATGTATGTGTTTGCCTGACTTTTGTGTAGAATCTACATCGTAGAGATGCAAGTACTTGCATGTAAACCTTAAATTAGACGTCACATAGCGATAATGTCATAGCCATAATCAAACCAAAATTCAATTGGTTTCTATGGTGAGAGTTATGGCATTATGGAAAGTCACCTATAATCAAATATCGTGTTATTAGTTTGGTTCGAACGGCTGTTTTCTATGGCTATGGTTATGTCACGTTTGATTGAGCCTTAAGTTCTGGGCGCAGCGCCCTTTAATATACGTATGTGTGCACATGCGGTATTGCGAACAAATTGTGTGTATCGCAAACTCTTAAGAACCAGCGTTGCCAGAGAAAAAAAATTTGTTCCAACAATAAGAAAATATGTGTGATGAGAATTTACTAATTCTTCCATTTTCATAAAATTATTTTGACAAACCAGAATGTTTTTACCAGAATGTTTGGTTTATCAACATGCGTTGTCTTGCATGACGTAGCAACAAGAAAAGATGCCTCTCTTCTGTTTCTTCCGACCGTAATAAAATCAAGTTTGTCTTTGTAGATTTAAAATTTCAAATTAGGGAAATGAGACGAAATTTCAGTGGCAACACCGGTTCAAGTATAGGTTGCCGACCACTGACGTAATATCAGCAAATAGTTCGAGAGAAAAAAATGCCCAATTGGCTAAATGTGTCAAAAGTGTAAATGTACTGGCAAAAAATTTGAGTGTATTGGAATTTTTGAACCTGCACTTGCACGTGTAAGAACTAAACTTCAATCTGAAAGAACCGTTTTAATTCTGTCACTGGTATGGTTATATAGGGACATTATGACAATAGATTTATTATTATTTTCTGCCAGTGTTTTTTCAAAAGGGATTTTTTATTTCTAGGAACAATAAAATTGCATTGTTACTATTGTTTCCAATATTTTGTGCTTCTTTTTCTATAACTTTTTTTAACTTTCATTTTGTATTGAAATATTTCACACAAAAAATACATATTTATAATTCACATTCACAGTGATTATGTTCTATTGAATTTATGTTGCTTGAATTAATATTACCCCAGCATATTTGTATACAACTTGCATATGTGCATACCTGCATATGTATGTATGTATGTATGTTGGCATATACTAAATGCATATTGATGTGTTCACATGTATGGGCAAGCCCTATACAAATATGATAAATGATGTTCTAAATATATGCATGTATGAGTATGCGTGTATACTTTTACCAAAATGGATACCACAAATCGTTGGTTAGCAATTGCATTAGTTAGTTCGCAAAAAGGGCTGTTGAAAGGCAAGAACAATAGCAGCAACAAAAAGGAAGACCATGAAATACCTTTGCATATACAAAAAAATTGCATATTCATTTGCCAGAACAGTGTCCAGCAAAAGTTTTAACAATTGGCAGAAAAATCTTTAGCATACTTGCATAATCATTTGCCTGAAATTCTGGGTTCTAACTGATACGCACTTGCCTGTATGTTTGTATCTGTGTTAAGGCATATTTTTTAGTATTGTTACTCTTATTTTGCATTTCTCTCATGGCTGATTTTGTGATGTTGGTTTTTAATACAAAACGTGATGTTAAATATGCATAAAATTGCCTTTCGGCTATAAATGATATTTATATTTTTTTTTTCTTGCAATATTTAAGCAAAGAAATAACTTAACATATATTTGCTATTGGGGTCTAAAAAAAAGTATTTTGATAAATGTTGTAGCAAGTAAATAAAACTTGTCAAGCGTTTAAAGAAACTCAAATAATATTATACAGGATAAGTAAATTTTTAGTAGTTTGAATGCAAATGTTATACAATTAATAAAGTTTAATAAGTTCTTTAAAAGCTAAAACAGATTATTAGATCCATAAGTAAAAGACAAATAACAATGGCAGGACTTTTATAAATTAGAGGTGGTACAAAAGATGCATTAAGAAATATTAACAAAGATAAAGCTGAAATTTTTATTGACTCACTGCAGACACAGTGTGACAAACACAAGAATGCTGTTGATGAAAATAGCATGTTGTTCCGCTCTGCTATTGTTGTTGGTGTAATTTGTTTCTTAAAAATTATCATAAAAATACAAACTTTAGCTCAAATAAAATTAAAATAAAAACTTCCGAGACATTTTTAGATTTAGTTGAACTGTAGTGAATTTTAATCAGAAATAATTTCTTATTCGGGCTCAGTAATTTCAATTCTTATTGAATGAAATATTTTTATTAATTATTGTGAGTTTCTAAAGAAGAGAAGAAAAATTAAACTAGACTTTTTAGTTGGGTGGAATACCGATATTTTTCTGTGCAGCTACGCACTTCATCAGCAACTTAGTCTATCTACTTGGGTAGAGATTGTTATTAACATCAGCTATTTAACGTAAATTCTAATGAAACGGAATGTGAGAAATGATTGTTGTGTACAATTATTGATTCACCTTTGGTAAATACATATGTAAGTATCACTATTCATTTCTCCTGTTTTTCCATTTTTAATTTTTCTATTTAGGTTAGCACGAAGTTATATTACTCCACCTATGTTTAATGTTAATATGTTTAACTAAACTATATAACTATAAACAAGAATCTTTTACGATCATCACATTAATTAAAAAATATTTCAGTCCATAAGGATTGAAATTACTGAAGTTAAGCCCGAAAAAAAATTATTTTTGACTAAAATAAAAATTTCCTTTACAAGCATTAACGGTCACACTATTTAGAAACAGCTTGTTGCATTTGTTTTAACCAACTTAAAAAAAAAGGAATCAACTCGTCTGCATTTGCTTATGTGCTCTACTCCATAACTCCGTAATTTTTAAACCGATCTTTTTTTGGAAGAAAGTGTAAAGCTTCCATTTGGTACCATTGAGTGTTACTTCTCTTTAAAAAAAAATAATAATATGAATTAGAATCAAATATTTTGCATGGTGATTTTACATTAGTATTTGTTTCTATGTGCGATATTGGGAGAGCTTCTCTAACCTATGTTATGGCTTTCATGAGGAGAGTCATACAGATTTTGATTTAATTTACAGATATATGATGCACTAGGGGGTTGTCCATATATTACGTAACGCTGTTTTCCCGATTTTTGATCCCACCCCTCCCCCCAGGAATAACGTAACAATAAGATACAAAATAAATTAAATAGTTTAAAGTTTTTATTTAAAAAAAATTTAATTTAATTCATTGTTTTAAATTCACTTGTTAGACTAGCACAGTACGTGGACAAAAATTAAATAAGCTTACGTATGAACGTACTCCATGTATTGGCGAAACTATTTTTTAAATTTCTTCCCAAGTGTCCTCAAACTCCAAAAATTATGGTTTTTTAGAGAGCTTATTCCTAAAATGTATGTATGTATTAGTGATGTGTATTGGAATTCCAAAACATTTGACCGTTTCTAGATATTCATATTCGTTTAAAAAAATATATAAGGAAATTCATAAATCCAAAACGAAATTTAAATGAATGGCACACAAATATTAGTTTGTAATAATTAAAAAAATAATTTTTTTTTTGCTATGCGTTTTTTGCCAAATAATCTGCTATAGTTTTCCGTATTGATGACTGAGCAGTATTTCAAGCACCAAGACGAGAATTGGCATTAGCCTTGCGGTCGCTTTCACTAGTTTCTATAAGTGAAGTCGTCGAGTATTTCAGAGAGCTTCAATTCAATCTTAAATGTGCGTGAAACAAAAAAAATATATCTTGGATCAATAAAGGTTGCCATGGTGAATTATATTTCATTTTCTAAAAGAGAACATTTTTAACCCGCTTTAAACATACAGATTGTTGGGATATCAAATGAGTCAAAATGATGTCTTTTCTTAATTTTTGTCCCTTGTACAACATTACATTTTCAATAGATACCTATTTGCCCATTAAAAAATATACCTTAAAATTAGAGGGGCAAACAATCTAGTTCCTAGACGCATTTCACTGTTGTTTTCATAATATTTTTTTTAAGTTCTGTTGCATAAAAAATTAAAATAATATCCTGATGAAAATATGTCTGTGTATGCAAGTTTCCATTAACACATCTCTCAAAACTTAAACATTGTAGCCTCAAGTTGACCAACAAAAATGTTAAAACTAACTAATTTGATATTTTCATGTACATATATAGAATATATATTTTCAAAGGACACTTTTTTGTGCATGAGAATTGCCAGAAATCTTTTCCTAAACTTCTGCAAATACTATTTCCTTCTATGTATTTGGTGGATTTAATGTTAATATATGTTGCAGTTTAATATAAAAAGAAGTTTTTGTTTACATACATATTTTCTTATTCATAAAAATTCCTTATTTAAGCTTTAATCTGTACATTACTTATGAAACAAATTTTGCTTTATTAAGCTTTAATACAAATTTGTATTCATAACTGATTAATATCAGTGAATTAACTATTAAACGATTTTGCTTCTTTTGTAAGTTTATGTTGGCAACACCATGCTACTTTCGCTCTCATTTTATGTTCAGTGATGCATACAACGAAGAATCGATTATCTAGGTAGTCTGTTTGAGTTGAAAAAAAAGTAAATCATTACGAATAATATTATTAAAAAATAACTTAAAAAGTAGGCGTTTTACTTTTTATTAATAAATAAACCAAAAAAAATTTTATGTTACAAAAAATAGTATTTAAACACATTTATATTCGGCTGAGTACAGAGGTACCAAATACCCATTTTATTGCGGTCGATTATGCATCACTATTTTGTTTTAATTTTAAAATGTTATTGTACATACATACATACACACATATGTAAGCATGCAGTACCATACTAACATACGTATGCTTGTACTTACCCTCTAGTCAACCTAGAACCCCATGTCTCTATGTCAATACTCTTTCTCCAGTGACAATTGCACTAGTTAAAATGTCGACAACTTTCCTTTTATGCGCGAGTACAGATACGTTAGAGACGACAGCTCTAGTGTATTTCTGGTGATATTGTGAATGAACGCGTCAATAGTTTGTTTTTCTTTTTCATTATGTGTGCACTAATATTAAATAAATATACTATGTAGACGAGGGTCACTAAAATCTACGAGTGAATCTTCGGTTCAAATATCTCCATATGGTCGTAAAAGAACTACCTTCTCAATAGTGCTAAAGTATACTGATAGATTTTAAATGACAACCCTATTTTATTTTTCAATAGCCATTTGCATTGGCTGGGGTACACCTAGTCAGTAGCACTATTGACAATGTCACTAGAAAATCACTATAAGTTTACCATTGACAACGAGAGAGGATACATCGATATTGTGGACTAGAGCCCCTAAAATTTACTACTGAATCTTTGGTGCCAATGTCTCCATGTGGTCCCGAAAGAACTACTAAGTCAGTAGTGCTATAGTCTAGTGGTGGATTTTCAATGACAAGCTAATGTTAAATGTCAATAGATGATACCATTGGCTGGGGTACACCTGGTCAGTAGTGCTACTGACAACGTCACTAGTAAATCACCATAATTTCACTACTCGCACTTTCTGCAGGGTACATATGCCCTTATGTTTATAATTATATTATTTTTTTTTTTTGCCAATGAATGGGATTTCTTTAATTTTCTACGATGTTTATATGTATGTATTTTTCTTTTTGTACAATTATGTATGCATACATACATACATGTACCGACTTAAGCTATGTACAGACGGTTGTCAGATCTTACAATATTGCCAGTAAAATGTGCTCAAAATTTCTTACAACCGTGTAAACTGACAATTTTTGTCAGACGTCGTTGCCAGAAAAAGCATTGTCAGTCCATTGCAAGACTAGCAGCTGACAACAACAAATTGTCAGACATCTTACAATCGTGTGAACACATTGTAAAATTATTGCCAGATATTTGTCAGACATTTTAATATTGTTAGATGTGCAAAGTTTATGCATCTGACAATGGCGTCATTGTAAGAGAATTCTTTCTATGGGCAACACTGCACACGTTTGATTTAAAAGAAAAAATTTATAATAAAATATATGCAGACAAAATCATTGCAATTGCTTCTTAATGGTCCATAATAATTTACACTTTCACCTTTTACAATTAATACAAACACAAACGATAAATATTTAACAATTTCTAATAAATGCTTTAAGTCTGGCAACGCATAACAACAGATCTAACAATTTGTGCATATGACAACCGTGTGAACTGACAATTTTTCTACTGACGATTTTGTCAGATGAATTTATTGTCATACAACCGTCCGGCAATAAATTGTAAGATTTTCTGACAACCGTGTGAACTGACAAGGAATATTGTGATGGCAATTTTCGATTACCAGTACATTGTCAGCACATTGCCAGATCTGACAATATTGTAAGATCTGACAATCGTCTGTACATAGCTTTACATAAATTAATACATTTGTCCAAGAAAATTATTCAGGAGACATGCATAAGAATAAACAAGAAATATAAAAGTAAGAAACCACAGAAAATATCACATAAGGGATAAAAAAATCAAGAAAATATTATTTATAATTGCTTATTAGTCTCCTGCATAAAACATCTTATAAGAACTTTCAAGACATGAGGGATTTTTCAAATGCTTTACTACAGCGAAATCTTATAAAACAAACGTTAACAACACTGTTTGCAAGAAATTTGTTTGGGTATTGTAGGTATAAGAGTAAAGAAGAAAACACTTCGTGACGGAAGAATTTGTGATACTTGCTTCCTTCTTGCATTTGAGTAATATAAAAAATTTGCATTTGATTGATAAATTTGTTAAATTAAATCCAAATAATGGGAGTTATTACTAAATGAAAGAGCATCCCAGCAAAACAAAAATTGATTTGGAAGCACTAGCGACACAAATAAATTGCTTACTTGATAACAAAAGCTTCTAAAAATGCTTCTGAAAAGCACTAACTAAGGCGGGCTCTCACAAAAATCATATATTATTACTTTTGTGAAGCACTTTAGTAAGGCAAAAAAAATTATGGCTTTTTGGAAACTAACTAGTTGGCTCATCTTGAACAAAAAAAAAATGCCTTATTCATGCGCATCACGCAAGTGATTCTGTAACATTGTCTCTCTTATAAGCAGTAAGTTTTGCTGGGATGTGTGATACTGCATAAAATGCTCGTACATACTAAAGGGCTGCGTAAATCGTTCTAGAAGTTTTGTATTCTATTTCACACTACTGCCAAGCAGTCTGTTTTAGTGCAAACATAAATAACAAAACAAAACTAACAAAACATGACTGTCACTAAAATCAATCAAGCATCATTCGAATGGTTTTTCTCTGCAGTTTTGTTAGTGCTTGTGTTTTCAAAACAAGTAGAACATCAAAACGAAAAGCGAGAATGAAACAAAACAACAGTAAATCATAACAGAAACATCGAGTGCACTAGAACACGAGCGCAAACATGCAAACTATGTATGTATATGTATGTATACATGTATACATACTATATTGAAAATAAAAATTACCAAATTATTATATATAAATGTACATAAGTATGTATGATATTAATTCATAGTAAATAAAACCTCTTATCAGCTTTCATATTCCTAACGAAGCGCAATGTTTCTTTTATATGGAAAATTATCCTCGCTATCAAAACATTCAAATATGTTTTGAGTGTTCTGTGTTAATTTTGATGTTCTATTTCATTTTTGCTTTGAAAGGCTTGGTTTTACTTCAACATTGTTCTATTGCAGTTTTGTTATGTACTGCAGTATTCTTATCGTAAAGCCAAACACATCTCTTTTGCAAGTCTTGTTTTAAAATATCGGAGCAATATACACACACATTTTGAAATTACTGAGAGTGCTTTAAGCCTTTTTTTAGGGCTTGTGCCACGCTCTAGTACATACAGCGCAAAAAGGTTAAATATTGCAAATTATTTGTATTGTAATGAAATATTTTGCTATACACGAATAATTAAATTTTTATAACAAAACTTGCTATCTCCTTGTAAAACAAGCTCTATGCTAAGAATATATTCAACTTGGCATAATATTTTATATTTTAGTTTAAAATTTTGCGATTTTAGCATGTTTCTAATGTTTTTTTTTTCAATTCATTTTGTAATTCTAACTAACATAACATCAGAAAATATGAAAATTTAGTTATTTTATATACACATGTATGGAAATACTCTAACAAAAGCTCAGAAAATTAAACTTAATACTACGATATGAAAAAGGTAGAACAAAATATATTTGAAACTGAATGTATTTGTATTTAATACAAGCAACATGGCTTACGTAGTAGATACAACTATACATGCATGTAAATACATACATAAAAGATTTTTAATAATTTATTTTTCATCAGTTACTTTTCTGACATTACTTAATGCCGCGTGTTCATCATCATCATCCTCATCATCGCTATTATTACCATCATCCATACCATGCTCGTCAGCTTCATCAGCAGCAACAAAAACTCTTGCAGTAGCATAAACTATGTATCGCAAATTGTAAACGAATAATATCATAAATTTATTTCATCATATATATCTTTACTTTAATACAGAAAGGCCCTAACTCATTATATTTTTGAAATCCAGATTTTTGCATTTTTCAATATATTAGATATTCTTCTGTCGAAATAAACAAAAATCTATATTTAAAAAAAATATGAGTTAGGGCCTTTCTATATTAAGGTAACGATATGTACTACGAGTATATACATATTTAGAAATTAGGGATAATATTCCTAAATCCATGGAATTATTCGAAATATGAGTGCAGAAAATGAGGATTTTTAAATATATTTTCCGAGATAAGAAATTGTAATCTATGATGAAAAAAAACATGAATTTCTGTATATTTTTTTTGAGAATATTTTGTTTGATAGATTGACTAACTCCGACTACTAAAAATCTAAGAAATACGGATCAGTAAGTCCGTGACTTTTTTAATTTACAGCCTCTGAACTGATCCTTTGCCTGCCAAGAAGCAACCATCCGTTGACTCCTGTTAAAATTTTAATAATTTGATAGTAATTAGACTATCGCTCATTAAGGATTATTTTTTATTCACTTAAACAACATATTATTTCTTGTAAATTTCTTGAAATTAAATTTTTTGCATGGTGATTTTACATTGGTATTTTTTCTGTGTATGTGTTTCAAGGAAAAAGTCAAGGACTTATTGACCAGCTGATTTACCAAACTCCATATTTCAAATAAAAATTTATTCGATTAATTTATGTCGGCTAATCGTATAACTAAAATCCTGATTTTCAAACTTTCACGAAGATATTTTTGTAGATATTTCAATAAAAAAAAAGTTGCCATTAAGTTATTTTACTCGTATATATAACCAACTGCAGAGCAGGTGAGGTTCAGCTTTCTACCATGTAGTTTATTTTTTTGTAAAAGTATTTAAAAAAATTTTTAAATTTCCAGCTTTTCTATTCATAAAATAACAAGAATTAACAGAACAAAAAAATCTGAAACAGATTTTTTATTATTATTTTTAGGTGTACATGTTAATTTATTACAACGTTAGAACGAAAATTTTCACTAACGAGCTGCCGCTGTAATGATGGACGTTCTTAACTTCTATTCATTTTATAATTTTTTTTTTCTAAGCTTTATTCGTGCTGTTGTGTTATTTTAATGAAATAATATTGGCTTATGCGGTGCTACCGGACTTTTACAATGAATAGGGGAAGTCACAAGCAAAATGTCTACTGTAACAAAACTAATTTGCAAGTTTAAAAACTAAAATAAAAAGAATCTGATCTTAAAGTTTTTTATGTTTTTTTTTAAATTTCCAAAATTATTAAAAGCAAAGTCAAGATAGATTCTCTTCAATTCGCTTTAATTTTTTTAATTAATAATTTGCATATAAAAAAAATGTATTGAAAAATGTTTGCCGACATCTGGAGTATATTAAAATTACAAGCGACAAAAATACCATCTGTTAATCTGGCATCATATAAAAAAAAATATAACTAAGTATATGCAAGATATGTGCAGGGAAAGGGATATACATATGAAAGATTGAATATAGAACAATTATGTGCCTGAACGTTATTAAAAAAAAAGGTATGAGCTAAAAAGAGAGTCATGCATAAACAACAAGCAAAAATGAGGAGCCTAGCCAAAATTATTTGGAATATCTTTGTCTCAATAAATCCTCTAAACATTTATACTTAGTTTTTTAAGGTTATGGAATTTGGTTGTCGTACAAATAAGTTTCGAACAGGGCTTTTTTGTAAAGAAAAGTAACAATCAGGCGATGGAAGTCTGCTACTATTACTATGTGTTACCTTCTTTCGGAAAGGGATATTGCTATAGAATACAGATGGTGAAGGACAAGATAGAGAGAGAATAAAGCTTCATTATTTTACAACTCTGCTTTTTGCACATTTTTGAATAAGGCATTGTTGCAGCTCCTCTGATGTCAATGAGGCGTATGAAACATTTGACGCTGTGTTTTTTAGCCATTTTATTGGTTATTTAACTTCGCCGATAGTTCTGCCACATAATACCGACAAAAGACGGTGCTCCTATGTTACATTAGCATTGGTATCTGCTGAAGCCGGTGTAGTTAAGTGACCAGCGTATATGCCTTCATCACTTGAACTTTCTTACAAAAACTGATACAACAGGACACTAATGCACATTAGAAAAATGCGTGGTGTTGATATTTTAATAACTGTTGGAGATCGGGCTCGAACTCAGGATCTTTTATTTTCTAGTGAACGTACTACTAAAGATTATAATTATAAATTATAATAAATATAAATAAGGCTGTATAAATATAAATAATAAGGTAGAATTGACGGTCAGTTATATAAATTACCAATTTATACTAAATATTTGGAGCGTCTTTATTCTCCTGCCAACCTTTTTAATTTCCAAAAACAATAAGATTGATCTGTGAGTATTCATTGTAACACACTGACTTGTTTTGTTAAACAGCTCAATTGAGGTGTCTTAGCTTTATACTATGTTCACACTTATGTTGTTCGTGTTTATGAACTTAAACACGATGATTTTGAAATGTTTTATCATACATTGACTTGTTTTGTTAAACATCTCAAATGAAGTGTTTAGGATTTAAACACTTCCTTAAACACGTAAATGGAGTAGATTCAGTCCGTTTTTTGATATCTTTGGTAACTTTGTGTTGTTATTAAATGGCGTCAGATGTGCGATTGCTTTACGTGAGTACCTAATCTCACGTGTGCCAAAGCACTGGGTGTGGATTAGACGCCAGACCAAGCACCCATGCACCCTTTTAGAATGAACCTATGGCCCACTCCATAAGGCACATAGGTTGCAATCTTTGAATATAGTTATCCCTGTACTATATTCAATTACCTTGCTGAGATAATTTGAGCTATCTAAACTCTGCTGCTATGTCCGTGCCCATACCAGCTTCTGTTGAATGGCAACAGCACCTAGAATAGTGTCTGGCTGACCGCGTCAGACCAACCACTAGTATTGATTTCACACTGGGAAGCCAAGACTATTCTCCCAGTGATTTTGGTAGCAACCACAGCCACCACGATAATTCTCCGGCTTCCACGCCAAGGTGTTGTGTATACACCCATAGCGAGGTCCCCATGAGAATTCCTCAACCATTGGCACAGCTCAACCACTCACCCGAGATGAACCCATGCCTGTGTCGCCAAATAAAAAGTGCCTACTCCACACATACCAAAATCATCCCTTTAACCCCGTGAGGTAGGACGAACTCGGCATTTTAGCAAAGGAAACTGACGACCGCTACATGCACTCAACTCTAAGCAGCTCGGCTGTCGGGCCACCGGCACCCGTGGCACCAGAAGTAGCCTCTGGTTAGACCTCGAAGTTCCACCACAAGGGCTTCACCTCTATCGTCTTTTGAACTCAGGGGCAGTTCTAGGTGACGCTGCACCTAATTGACATCAACAGGACCTGTCTTCCTTTTGTTATAAATATGTGCACATCCTTTGCTCTGTTTGTGTTCAGAGATCGGGTAGTAACACATAAGTTCTATGGGTAATGTACCAAAGGTACGTCAATGAAAAAAGCCACATCACCCCAGCTGGGGCCCCGGGGTTGCAACACCCGTAGTCTATAAATAGACTACCCTGGGGGTATTAAATGGCGTCAGTGAAAAATTATTTGGTAAAGTAGTAATTAGTTAAAAATACCCAGCTAAAAAAAATATATATGGTCAATATTGTTACGAAAATAGCCGTCAACAATGTTAAACAGCATTACACAAATATATTTATTCCAACAGAGTTAATATAAGTGTTACGCGAAAATATTCCTACAGGGTCAATGTAACGAATAATCTAGAATAGTAGCAAACAACTAAATAAGCATGCGCAGCTTGATTAAACGTAAACAAGCAAAAGCAACAACAGAAAGCGTCTGCTTATTAAGAAGATTCACATATTTACACACATACATACATGCCAATTCCAACGAAAAGCAAAAGATAAACAACCACCGTGTATTGCATAGTTAATGATGTACACACGTATGTATATACACATGTAACCATGTACATAGGTACCACATGAACTTAATTAGGCAGCATATAAGATGATAATGATCGTCTAGACATTGCTTGAAACTTCTAGTGGAATTTGTGTGAAATATAAAAAGAGGTGACGCATCCAATGAGTTAGTTAGTTGCGAGTTAGTTGCGAGTCAGTTATAGTTGTGTTGTGAACGAGTTGCAATCAGTCAATCAGTTGCGAGTGAACAAGTCAGTTGATAATTAAGTTGTGAATTAATAATAGTCTGTGATACAGTGGTGAGTTGAGCAGTCTGTGCTTTATACAAGAGTGGAGTAAAGGAGAAACTATATGACAGTCTATAGTGACAGCAAAGTCTGTCGTGGAATTGAGATTATTGTGGAGTCTATCGTGTCGACTGGAGTAAAGGGAACAGCGCAGAGAATAGACGTGTATAAGGGTGTAAGTAAAGCCAGTGAGTCTTTATTGGTGTATCAACTATGAGAGTGAGTCTCGTTAGTAACGAGCAGCAGACAAAGAGGTTTCACGTGAATACTTGTGTAGCCAGCTAAGAAACGTGCGTAAGCTACAGCGAGGAAGGCATAGTGGTGACCAGTTGTGAATATTTGTGTATAATTTATTAGTTTAAGTTGTATTAGTGTATTTAAGCTCTTGAGTAATTTAGTACAAGTGTATTTGTAAATAAAACTTGTGTCATTCTTAACCCTAATTACTACACTCGACTCTTGTATTCATTTGCAAATCTTCGGGTCCACGGAAAAGCGTTTTTATAGAGAGAAAAACGTAACAATATATTTTTAATATATGAATGTATATAACTATATATGAATATGTATGAATTCATGTATGGAGATGTATGGGATTATACATGGCAAAATTAATATATATGAACTAATATATGGACTAATATAAGAAATGTATTATAATATATGAGCTCATATATGGAAATTTAATTATGAAATAATGTGGATCCATATATTGAAATAACATGTAAAATATGGAGCCATATTAAAATGTGTGCACACATTATATCTCATATAAGATCGTTTTTGAAATAAAAAAATCTTGGATTTTATCACGGGTGAATTGAAAATCCATTAGAAAATAGATACGGTATCCAAAGTTTATATGCGTACCATCAACGTTTAAAAAAGAAAAACTTTTGTTACAAAAAAAAAACATTCTTGTATGATTTTATACATTGTGGATCAAATAATCAAAAGGCTAATCCAGTCATTAATTTTATAGAAAATAACAGAATTCTCTAGATAAGAAACAAAGTTCATATTACTGCAAAGAATTATATTAAAAACTATTGTTACGACGGATTATTTTTTCTTTTATAATTAATTGCATTAGTTTTTAATCTGATTTCCTAAATTAAATTTTATGTACGAATATGAGTTTAGTGTTTTTGAAATAATTGATTCACCTTTTGACTGAAAATGATGAATGAAATGACTTTTAGTTCGTTTTTAATTATTTTTCCAAACAAATGTTTCATTAAATACAACCTCTCTGTTCAAAATCTAAACAAAAGTAATTTTAGTAATTTAATTTATTGCACAACAGTGTGCTTTTGTGGATGAATAGAGTATTAATATGAACGTTGCATACTGTAGAGGGAATATTTACACATACATGTATGAAAATGTATGAATATATATAATCATATATGCCCATATACCCTCATTTTTCGGATCCGAACCAAATATGGGATATCGTATATGCTCCATACATACTTTTTTAGCTGAGTACTTAATTATTTATAAAATCATATGCTGTTTGAAAATAATAAATCAATAAAAAAAAGCATAATTGTTCGAAACTTTTTACAAATACAATAATTTATTGACAAAACGTCAACCTTAAACATCTCAAATGTAATGTGAACGGTTGTGTTTTGTTTTTTAAAACACTTGCCTTAAACACGTTTAAGACCATAAGTGTGAACATGGTATAAATCTCCTATACTCAGATAATATTAATTATCGTTTTAGAAGAGATCTATTAAAGCAATAGTTTCCGTACTCAAAAGAAAAAGAGTAAGCTGTTATCTTATCCAGTCTGACCGCTCGACGTAGCTAAAATTACTGCCTCTATGAAAATATCTAACCATGATGACATTTGAATCAGAGAACAGCAATGAGTAATGAAAAATTGAGTAGAGTTGAATCATGACTTATAATTTCTTGTATTTATGCGCATTCATATTTATTGCAATGTTGTCTATGAGTCATGTTCACTCGAAAGTTTGAAGTGCGCATCGCACTTATACTTAGCAACATATATGACGTTGTCGATTTTGACTCTCCTTAACTCAATGCCTATTGACGATTCAAAATAAGTATGAGAACTTCGCATACGAAAATTAAGGTTCTTATTATGAGGTTATGTGTTTCTCTGTTGCTTTTTTTTTTTTGTTTTTTTTTTAGGAATTGACAAAGAACCATATTTACTACTATTGTATACTAACTGCATTATTCATAAAAAATATTTCAGGTTGATTAAGCGCTTATTTGACATATTTCTATGCGAAATTAGTCAAATAAACCTATAATAAATATAAAATATTTTTTTTTTGAATTAGACCGAATTTAGTCAGTGACTAAACTTTTATATAAACACACATGCATTTAGCTGAAATTATAAATCAAACTGAGGTGTTTATGACGCTGAGTGTGGTATGACTATGATGTCGACGTCGCATTCATATTTATTTCAACCTATACTTATAAATCAATGTCATCGTGAGTATGCGTGAACCAGAGTAATTGAGTTTAAATGATGTCTGCTCACTTATATTTTAAATTTCATTAGTCGGTAGGCATAACGAAAACACGATTCATTGCCAATCACTGATTTGAATCAATCATAGGTCAACGTAAAAAAACGCATAGAGCAAAAAAATAATTGAGGGTAAGAAAACGCTTGCCGGGCTCAGCTAACAATTAATAAAAGAAAATGACTACATTAAACTAAATTGATGTTGTTTCAACTTGAAACAAATTTGATTCAATTTAATTTTACATGTTATTTTAGTATCAATTTTATGTTACTTCCACTTGAAATAATTTTGATGCAACATGATTTTTAATTTTTATTAAACAATACTGGAATATTAAATCAACACGATGTTAAGTTATTTCAAAAGCAAAAATTTTATTTGAAAACGACAATAAATCATGTTGAATCAACATGAAACACATGTGTAGCAAAGCAGCGAATTTACAAATGCAAAATATTAAATTAACCTTGCTTACGTATATTGCAATAAAAACTTTCCGTGTCTACCGATTTTAAAAATCGCTGTTTGCTCTCATTGTCAAAAAAAAGTGAATAATAACGATTTTGCTAAAAATTCAATTTTTTTTTCTCTAAATTTAGTCAATATAAATGCACGGTACTAACCTTTAATAATCCAGCGCCAGTTCTTAAAGTTTTTTTTATCAAAATATATGAAACCATCCCACTATGCAACGTGCTGAAATTATAATTTTTTAAATAAAATTTTTAAATTATGAAAATATGAATTTATGACAAAAATTATATAATACTTTTCTAAATTATGTAATACTTTTTTATAAGCAGCTTGAGAAAAATATTGAAATAACTCATGAGAAAGCCTGCCAGAAGGCTCCCACTTTCAACTTCTATTCATTCAACCGCTGCTGTTTTGTTTAGATACTTTGTATGAATATTTTTTTTTTTTTTTTTTTTTTTTTTGCTACATATGATTAGTTTCATATTATATGAATTACACACTCTAATATTTATTATATAAAACATTTCATATCCGTTGGATGTGTTTTGCTTCAAAACAATCTGTAGAAAAAAATATGTAATCATTGCAACTACTTATAACTCAATAATGAAATAAATAAAATTTATTTTGAAAACTTTGATAACGATACAATAATATTATGCAATTCGTGGAATATTTATTTAATAATAAAACTTCTTAACTCAAGTTATGTTCATTAAAATAAACGGAAGTTGTTATACATTTCTACATAAGTATTTGACAAGATGATTAAATAAATAAGCAACTTGAATGTGAAAGCTTTTATGTTTTGTTTATTACAAAAGAAAAAGAAATATTGCTTATTGTACGTATTAAAGCAAGATTTTAATTAAATAGTAGAGAAAATAAATTATTTTAAAATTAATTAAATAGCAGGGAAAATAAATCTAAGCTTACATATATATATTGTGACGACCAAAGTCGCATGCTTGTTTTGGCTCACAAAACGCTGAAGCTATTTAGTTTATTTTTTCATTATTTTTATAATTATTTACATTAGTACCTCATGCGGTAATAAGCAGAGAATAGTCTGTTTAGTTACTAAGAAAGTTTAAATTAATTGCCTATTAAACCAACGATGTAATTGACACTTTTAACCCACCGTGGTACTTTCATGTAATTTAAGTTTGACTGCCCATCACTAATGATTATCACTATTTACAGTGAGAACAAGAGATACCACATACGCTCTCTATGTGTAATGTTCGTGTATGTGTACACTTGTATGTGTCGTACTGAAAGAGCATAAAAGGCTGTTAGTCACCACACCATATTTTCAACACACACTCTTGTTAGCTTGTGTGATTTTAGTATTGATAGGAATGGTATAACAACCGACTCAATACAGAACAATTTTGAGTTTGCTTGCAGCGCTCGCTACGCTAAGACAGATATCGGATGAAGGTTACTTATCTAATATTGTCTTCCTATAGTCACATTGGAGCAAGACTAGATACTGGAATTTGGGTACAATTCCAATACCTACAACTTGCAGTAAACCCTCGTTACGGACTAGTATTAGGTGTGAAGAGAGGCTACCTTGGCACACACTTCCAAGGTGAATATCGGCACTAGTAAAATTACGAGTGAGCGGAGGCTGTCGCTGGTGTCCAGGTTACTGGTTTCACGACGAATCTCATCACTACGGAATTTACGAGTGAGTGGAGGCTGTTGCTGGTGTCCAGGTTACTGGTTCCACGACGAATCCATGCACTAATCGATTAGGGGCCATCTGTCATTGTTCCAGTTGCTTAATTTGATTTTGAATTAAAGTAAAATCCGAAAGAATTTTGTAAAGGCTATTTAGTAAAGAATTTTAGTTTTGTTTTAAGTAAATTTCATTTAGCGATAGAATTTTAGTTTTTTTTTGTAAATAAAGTGAATTTTTATAACGTAGAGGAAATCAGATCAGTCTTTTATTTATTTCACACACGATCCTGGACTACGCTGAGCCTACCCCAGCTAAGAGCGGAAACGTGTCGTTACAATATATATATATATATATATATATATATATATATATATATATATATATATATATATATATATATATAAATAAATATCTGTGTATATGTGTAAGTTTTTAATATTGTTAAGTCTTTCAAGCATCCCAATGATCACATATGCTTTTAAAACCTTAAACTTTTTAAAATTATTTAAAAATAAAATATATATTATTACTTCGGCTAAAAAAAAAATTTGACTGCTTCAAGCGTATGTAATTCTTGGATGGCATGAAACCCAAACACACTTTTGAAACAATTTTATTTTTCCAACATTCTAATTAATTACCTTAAGCAGTTGCAGAACTCTAAATCAAAAAATAAAAAAAAATAAAACAGTACAATCAACAACATTTCACCAATTATTTTTTAAGTTCAGCCATTAAATAGACCAGAAAATAAAGGTAAGATTTTGGCAGATTTGTTTTTCTTTCCTTTTTTTTTTTTTTTAATTTAAGTTCATATTGCACGATTTTATTTTCATCTCTTTTCCCCGAAAAACTCATTGGAGTGAGTTTCGATTTCTTTAGCAAACAATTTTTCAAACATCACTTCTTTTTTCCTGGATGCGCACAATGATGATGATGATGATGATGTTTGGGGTTGAACTAAAATGAAAAGTTCAAGTTGCAGAAATGAAAAATAACAATAGCAAGATGTGCCACAGCAACAAAAACAAGTACAGCAACAACT
Organism: Tachina grossa; assembly: GCA_949987645.1. Lineage (NCBI taxonomy): Eukaryota > Metazoa > Arthropoda > Insecta > Diptera > Tachinidae > Tachina > Tachina grossa. Next base: position 212,627,576 of record OX465274.1, read on the forward strand.
TAATTTGTGGCCCCAGGTGAAATGCACATTTTGGTTTTTAATTGAATATTGAAGTTTTAACAAACAAACATATGAGTACGACGTACATAAATACATTTTGCGTACATTTACATACAAACATATATACACACATACAACATTGAAAAGTTCTTTTAATTTATATTTTAAGATATTTTACATTTAGTAAAGTACACTTTGAGAACATAATTTTTCATATGGGCTTATTTTCAAAAGTTAGTTGAATTTGAAGGGAATCAACCAAAAATAATACAGGGTGTTGCAATAAGACTTTTCATTTTGTATAGCTCGCCATTTTAAAATTTATCATGCCACAACCTGCAAATACTTGGCAGATGGCAAGTAAAAACTACATCATTAATAAAAATGGAAAATTGAAATAAACTGACACCACACACAGTGCAACAAACACAAAAGAACGCTGATGATGGAAGTGTAGTGGCCTTCGTAAACATCTAGTTGTTCCGTTCTACTACGTGTTTGTCAGAATATTTACTATTAACTTTGGTGTTATTTGTTCATTAATAATTATTATATTGGCTTACAAAGTGATAGAACTTTAGCCTGATCAAATTATAAATATGAAATCATTAAAGTTTAATACAAAAATGGGAAAATTTTCGCCAAGCTAAAGCATTTTTGGGTTGGGAAATTCGAACTGGTGGAGTTGATGCGCATAATCGAACTTGAGCATTTCGCTCAAAAAACTAAGGTTTGTCCATTTCTGTCCCATCTTAGGACACAAACGATATTCCACAAATTTATTTTTGTGTTCAATGTAAGTAATCGATCGAACGTTTTCTGTCGACATTGTGGATCAGAGTGCAAAAATTCAAATGGAAATGCAAATATATTTTGATAATAAATAAATTGAGAGCTTGATTTGAGAATGTTTGATTTAGCTTTTTCGAATAATTAGTAAATGAGTCTGAACACAATGTAACGATTGCGGTGCGGTTTTTCATACGATTTTGAAGTAAAAAATTGCAGTGCGGAACGGAATAAAATCTATTTTATTTTCATTGCGGACTTTTTTATTCTCTCAATTTTTTACACTATTTCTCTTTCTAATGTTGCTATAGTTTTTAAATAATTGGTGGTGTGCACAACATTATTGTTAACAAAAAACGTGATTTTGAAGTTCAAAATTTTTTGTGATAAAATATAAAAATTTAAAAATATATCAAACATATCTGCGAATATTTAAAATGTTAATTATTTTTAGTTTTTACCTGCTGTCATTACAAAATATTTAACACAAAGAATATGTATATTTTTTATAAAATTGTATGAACAAAAAAATTAATAAAAATTTAAACAAACAATGACAAGTATTTCCGTCGCCGTCTTCCGTTGTATTATGTTTATTTTTCTCTCCCGCAACGAGAAATCGCACCGCACCGCAAACATTGTGTTTAGACTCTATATCGTTACGTTAATATAGAAAGAACAACTCATATTTTTTCCTTTTCTACCTAAAAACCGATAGCAACAAATACTGAATAATAACAACGAATACTGGAAATGGTTCGAATGTATAGGATGATTTAAAAAAAAGCATAAAATTTAAAGAAATGTATGAAATCTTTATATGAGTTGCTAAAACGATCTCTATAATTCAAGGCTTAAAAATGATTTCATGTCAATGTTGACCGCGGATATGTCTGAAATGGTTCATACGCTGGGTCCAATTTTGGCATACATTCTCCAATATATCGCCCGGTATCTCACGAATAAATTATTCAATATTGCCTTGCAGTACGTCAACCGTTGCAGGCTTGTTCATGTAGGCATGAGTCTTATTATAGCCTCACAAAAAAAAAAGTAAAGGCGTTCAATCACACGATCTAGGCATCCAATTGACCGGTCCGAAACGTGAAATAAACTGTTGACCGAACTCGCTTCGCAATTGGGCCATTGTTTCACGTTGTGTGTGGCATGTGGCACCATCTTACTAAAACTACATATCAACCAAATCCAGTTCTTCCATTCTCTTACTTTTATTTAAATAAAAGTAAGAGAGGCTTAATTGTTGCGAACAAATCCGAATCTATAACTCACGATCACCAAGAACACTGGCGGCTACAGCTGCGATGTTTTCTCTGCCCAAACTCTGCGTACTCATATTGGTGGTTAAATGTCCAATAATGTAAATTTGGTGTGATATATTATCACAAGATTCCAAAACAGTGCCTCAAAAGGTCACCCAAACTGACCATAAAATGGAATAAGTCAACGACAGCACTTTCTTAACCGAGCACGAATTTTGATAATAAAATTCAATAAACTGCAAGCATTTCTCGTTTTGTAATTCAATTCACGATTAAATTATAGACCAAATTGAACATGTTTCACATTGACATGATGCACGAAAACAGCTGAGTTTCCATAAACAGTGTTGCCAATAAGAAAGTTGTTAAAAATCGCCATTTATTTTCTCCTTCCATATGGCATCATATCATTTCAATGGTGTTAGAAAAAGATACTGTAAGAAGGCAATCAATAGAAGAAATGATATTATTATTATTGTCGATTAAATACTATGCAAAGTAATAAATATGTATTAGAGACCTGCGGAAACAGTCTTGAATTGTAAATACGTCTTGTTTTTTAAATGTATTCTCGTTGTATGTATTTTACTAAACAAATAACAAATGCTGTCGTATAATAAGCGAAGCAAGATGGATGCATATGTGTGATTTCGCGAAGACTTATTTATTGTTAATAACAAACAATCAAAAGAAGTAGTGTCGTTGCGTATGCTTGTTATTTTGCATATTGTACGTTTGAGTGTGTGTGTGTATATGATGTAGATGTTAAGCTTTATCTGTTTAAGGGAGGTTTTTTTAAAGCAAGCGCACACAACTAATGTCAATGCATGTGTGCGCAGAAAATAAAAGATCATACACACAACTTATGTGTGTACAAACATGACGTTTGTATACGCGTATGAAGAAGCAAGCGTCACAAATTCTTCCGACACGAAGTATTTTCTTCTTTAATACTCCAGCTGCAATAACTGAAACAAATTTCTTGCAAACAGTGTTATTTAACGTTTGTTTTAGAAGATTTCGCTGTAGTAAAGCATTTGAAAATTTCATCATGTCTTAAAAGTTCTAGTAAGTCGTCTTTTGCAGCTCCTTAATATGTATATCAATGTACTCAATCTGTTCTCTGGCATCATCATTTCTATTCTTCTTTTTTCTCTCGCTAGCTTTTTAACAGGAAAATTTTTAACATTTAAAATGGAACTAAGTGCCTATTTTGCGATATCGAAAGAAAACTTTCGATAAAACAAAACAAACCCAGTAAAAAATTTCAAAAAAGGTAATCGAGTTTGGAATTAAGCATTTTTGGTGGAAGCACTTCCCTACTGGATTACCAACTTAATGATTTTAACAAGGCGTGAGACTAAAATAATCGATTCTTGAGAAGTACTTGCATTTATTTTATTTGTCAACATTTCACGTAATCTATTTCGTCTAAAAAACCATTCTCTTCATTTAGCAACTTGCACGTAATTTTTATAAATTTTAGGTAATGTGATTTGTAAGCAAGTAATGAAAATTGGCAATCAGAAAAGTAAGTCGTTATATGGCAAGAAGTTCTAATGGTAATGTGTAATTTTTTGCTGGAAATTTTCATGTTTTATTGTTGTTTTCAATATAAATTTTCAATCGAAAATTTTCATTCGATATAGTGAAACAATGACTTATACTCATATTATAACTCTGTGCCTCATTCATGTAACTTGTGAGAAGTGTTAGTATCGAGAAAAATTCAATAACTGTTTCGCAAAGTGATTTTTACAAAAACTGAAAATATGAAGAAATAATTTTTTTTTTAATATTTATTTAGTTAAGATTACGTTTTTTTTTTAAACGGAAATTGAAAGTCAATTATTTATAATATGGAATATTATATTGAAACACAACAACAAGTTACAAAAAGTTGTCGAACGGGGAATAAATTTCGGTTTCTAGAAGCAGCAGTTATTCTGCAAAAACTATTAACCAAATGAAGTACCTTGAAACTTAATAAATTCGAAAAAAAACAAGTAAAGTAATAACCATTTTGAATAGAGTCAATTTAAAAATGTCTACATAAATGTCACACTAGAACGAGGGCAGCAACTACGAGGACGTATAACAAACACTTGACGGTTGATTACATTTGACAAAGAATTTTGCAACCGAATGACTTTAACAATAATTCTGCAGCATATGCAGCTGTACATACGCGCTCACTCACACATACATACATACATCTATAGCATCCCAAGGTGCGACCTTTTACAAAGCTAAAAGGGAATTTCACTCAAAACATTATACACACACTAACACTCACACAAGCACAAATGTGTAAAATATTTGAGTTTGTATGTAAAAATATATGTGTGTGCTCTATGGCATCCCATAATGACAACAATAAAACAAATGAAAGCAGCTTGCTTTTTACACTCATCCTTTAACAGAGAAAACAAAGAAGAATTGCAATATAAGAGAAGTTGCATGCAATGACAGCAAAATAAAAATAAAGCATAACAAAAATAGAAAATAATAGAAAGGAAAATCATCCTGGGAGTTTTATTACAATTGATCACCTGTTACGCTGATTGGTAATTGCACTTTGAGCCACAATAAAGTTCACATTACATATTTGCGTCCTTTCCCTCTTTTACAATATACTATATACGGTACACATATGTGCACATAGATGTTCCTGTTTGCTTTCATTGCTTCCATGCAGCTTTTCTCATTACATCAAATCTCTAAAGACTTGACTGGTTGGCCAGTAGGACGGGTAAAGAGCATAAATATGACCATAAGCTATGTTCTTGGATGCGAGGACTGAGACAAAAGTTTCGCTCTATGAAATATGTTTCTTATAACATTAGCCAAAACTCTTGATATTGTTGTTATTCTTAATAAGCAGAAACTTAATATTTTGAATTACAGACAACTTGGAAAAAGGAATAAATATCTATTGCAGGCTCAAAACTTTGTAAGTATGTACCTATTACTTAACATACTTACTTTACTTCACACACGCTCGTTTAGTGAGTTTAAAAGTGTTTAAAACTAAAACAATATGAATTGAAATGTAAAGTCTATAGCAAACATTAGGGCGTCCGCAAACCAAGAAATAAAACTAATAGGTGGGCGGGCTAATGCGTAGGAAATTTCAGTGCTTTTTTTGTTGCATTTTTAATATGCTGTAATACAATAGACGTAGAAGAAATATACAAAGAAACTAGCTCCCAGCTCCTTAATTAATTCCTGAATTAGTAAAATAATAATTTGGAATTCTTAGTGCGTTAGCAAATGTTAAACTCAAATTGTAACAATTCCCAAAAAGATACAAATCACATATTAACTTGACTGCACCCGATCAAAAATATTTGTGTGGCACCACCCCCAGTCCTATTCTACTAATATATTGAATTACTTTGCACCTTGCTTTCAAAAGAGTCCGTACCAAATTTGAAGACTCTTGCTGTTAAAGCTTTCAAGATATAAGATCATTATAAATTACTCTGTATGGGGGAGCCCCTTCCTACGGTTCTATTCTATCAATATTTTGAATTACTTGTATTATCTTGCTCTTGGAAGAGTCCATACCAAATTTCAATTTTTTAATTTTTACTCTGAATCCTATAGCTTTCAAAATAAAATATATTTCGTTTGTATGGGCGTGACATAGCCCACTTAGGGTTATGAAAAATATATATTATCAAACCTAACGTTTAAGACGTTTCGAACCGCGAACCGATTTTATATATATAAATTATTTATTATGTGATTTAGTGTATTTTTAAAATTTTCCACATTGTGTCGTAGTTGAGTGATACAAGAACATAATTACGACTAAAAAGAGTAAAAATAAATTCGCAATTTCGTTATAAAATTTATAAAAAAAAAAACTGTACGAGGCAGCTATTGAAATGAATTTTTAAAATAAAGTATTGATACCTTTTACGTCGTTGTTAAATACTATGTGGAGGAAAATCCCAAATTAATTCATATATTGTATTTGGGACTTTTTCATTTTTTAAAATTAATGACATTTCATTAAAAAAATTCACATTCGATGAAAAATTAACAAAAAAATACGGAAGCCTATCAATTTCAAACATTAGAAAAAATATATATTTTGTGTCACAAATTTAAAAATAAATTCAGTAAAGTGCGAATCTGACTCGCGCACGAAGGGTTCCGTACGAACACTAGATATGTAATTTAATACAAACTTCATCCTATATAATAAATAGTTTTGGCAGTTTTTTCTTCGTTTTTGTTTTTGGGGTCTTTCGGTTTTTTTGTTTGGCGTTTTATGCATTTTTTCGGTTTTGGAGATTTTTTTAAGTTTTGGCTCTTTTTTTAGTTTTGACACTTTATTTTCTTGTTTTGGCGATTTTTTTCGGTTTTTGGCGTTTTTTCATTTTGGCAATTTTTTTTATTTTTGGCGATTTTTTTTCATTTTTGCGATTTTTTTTTTATATAAAAAATTTTTTTAGTTTTGGCGACATTTTTGCGTTTTGGTGATTTTTTTCGATTTTCGGCGTTTTTTTCATTTTGGCGTTTTTTCATTTTGGCGATTTTTTCGAATTTGGCGATTTATTTTAGTGTTCGAAATTTTTTTTAATTTTGGCGATTTTTTTTGTTTTGGCGATTTTTTTTTTTTGATTTTTGGCGATTTTTTTTTTTTTTTTGGTTTGGCGATTTTATAATTTTCGGTTTTTTTTAGTTTTACCGCTTTTGTGTTTGCCTCTTACGGTTTCCAAGATATAGCAAATTGTCAAAATTACATAGTCAAAATTGCATTAACTGATGGACCACCCTTTAATTTAAATTTTTTTAAATTTTAGTGTTAATTGTTGTAGTTTGTATGAAAATACACTAATTTTACAAAATTCAAGTATCAATATACACATGTACATACCATTGTATGTATATTACATGGTATTTTAACATTTTTCGTTGCTCGTTTTGGAACACCCTTTAATTTTTAATTCTCATGTATTTGTTGTTGTAGCGGCCAAGGTTCTACATACTGTTTCCAAATTTCAGGTCCGTAGCTCTTACGGTTCCTGAGAAAATACCGTGTGACGGACAGGCGGATAGACAGACAGACGGACAGACGGACAGCGTAGCGAAAACAATAGGGTTCCTTTTCACCTTTGGTGTACGGAACCCAAAAAAAACAACTTAACAGTCCAACCTAAATTAGAGTGTTAAGCGTTGCGTTAGCAGCAGGGTACGTATTTTTAGTACATTCAAATAATATTTTATACGTTCAATTGTACTGAAAAAAAGCAGTTGCGTATACTTAATAAATATATTTTCTCACATTAAGTATACGCCTGTGTATAAAATAAAGGGGAATTGAAACCAGGGATGCCGCGTCAAACTATTCATATGATTTAAGCGCGTTATTCACGGTCAAAATGCATGACCTGCATTATAATAATATTGGTGAAATTTTGTTTGTATGAGTCACACCGACGATGCTTGAAGCAAATTCTAAATTTTTTGATTTTTGCACATGCACATGTATGCAGCACAAACATAAACTACTCAAAGCACTGGGTTATACAAAGAACTGTCAAATTCTATACGCAAAAACTTTTTGTATGTAGTTTGACAATTGCCTTACAATTAGCTTGTAACAAGATGTTATTAATTTATCGTGCAATGCATGCACTTGTATGCTGAGTTCTTCATGCACACGTATACGATGCTTGTGTCATGTATTTTGACCGTGAATACTGCGCTTTAGGAATTTTAAAAATAACCTGTTTTTATCATCGCTCACTTTCAGATGTTGAAATGATTGAAAAAAGATATTTGAGTTTTAATGTGCACGTTTATATTTTCTATAACGTAAAGGAATTTTACTAATATAATTGTAAATTTTCCTTGCAATAAATTATCCTCTGTTTGCAGTTGTCTTCGACTCATGAGAGCAGCATAAATGTAGCGAATTGCATTTAAATTTGATGAAGGAAAGTCCAGTGATATCATGTTTGCTGCATCTATGCCTATTGCCAACATGTTTGGATAGTTAAGTCCAACAATTTTCACATAATTCAAAAGGAATTCACGCAATTTTTTGGAAGTGGCCTCTTCAGCTAAAATAAAATCCTTACAAGCTTATTGAAATATGGGACAGAAATATCAAAAAATTAAAATAAGATACAATTTATGCTCAGCGGCCAAAATAATTGTTCTAATTCTTTTTGCTCACAACAAGCAAACGTTTCCTTCTGTGTATTTTTATACTCTACAATACTTAATTATACAAACGCTTATTTCCCTTTCTTTAATCTGAGCCACTCTAATGCTCATATCAGGACACATATACTTATTCATACTAGTAACATTTTCAAAGTGTCCATCTGTATATGGTAAGACTGCTGTCCTTCCCTGAGAGTCACCTTCCTAAGCTTAACCAACATTTATTTAAAGCGTAGTAGGTATGTGTGTTAAAAATATATATGTATGTATGTATGTACATATGTATGTATGTATGTATATCAAAATAAAAATAATAATAATAATAATAATAATAATAACAGAAAAAAAACTGCATGCATTCAATATGCATGCACCTGTAGCAGCAACAATATCAGTTATAGCAGGATGATGATGATGCAGCACTCTCTACTACATGTGCATCTTGCCCTTGGCGCATCGCAAATGACAATAATGCCCAAAACAGCAGCCATGTACCCCTGCAGTTCTATTGTTTGTGCTTGTGAAATTTATTTAAGTTTTACACACATTGAAAACGAATCAATTGGTTTGATGATGACGGTTGAATGAGTAACTCAATGAATGAACAAATGAATGAATAAATGGTTTTTTTAGTCCGGATCAATGCTTAAATGTGCCAGTACACATACACACACAAACAAACAAATTCATTTGACAAAAACATTTTTCAGAGTATTGTCCTGGGTGTATTTTAAACCATCCATGACAGTTGAGCAGATCTTTGTTTTTTTTAATTTTTTTTTGTGAATATTTATACCTTTTACTATTCTAAGGATTAAAACACGAGCTAAGCTTATTTCGTTTATTTATTCTTGTTTTACAAATGAAATACTTAGTTACAGTCGATTTATGGTTGATTCGAATGAAGTTTTATGGTAAATATCACATTCATCATTTGATGGGTGGTTAATAAATTTTTGTCTAAATATTGTTGATGTAAATGAATAAAGTTCATTTAACATCGCACAAAAAGAAGCAAAATATATGAACTTTATTAATTTCAAATTTCAAAATATGTAATAAACGAGCACTTGTCTGTAGATAGTGGAAGAAACATACATAATAGTCTTCCATTATCACAAATATTTTATGATTTTTTTTAAATATATTATCGCCTAATATATTTGTCATTCGTTACCTCAATCCGTTTTTAGGGTTTCGTACACCAAAGGAACCGTATTGTTTTCGCTACACTGTCGGTATGTCTGTCCGTATGTCTGTCACAGGCTGTTGCCTCGAGAACCGCAAGAACTACTGACCTGAAATTTTGACACAATAGAACTTTGGCCGCTACAACAACAAATACATGGGAGTTAAAAATTAAAGGGTGTTCCAAAACCAGCAACGAAAAATTTTAAAGTCCCTTGCATATGTACAATTATATATAGACACTTAAAATTTGTAAAGTTAGTATATTTTTATAAAGACTACTACAACACTAAATTTTAAAAAATAAAAATTAAAGGGTATTCTATGAGTTAATGTAATTTTGTTTAAGTAATTTTGAAACTAGCTTGGAAACCGTAAGAGACAAACTCTTCAAATTTTCAAAAACGCTAAAACAAAAAAATCCCAAAATTATAAAATCGCTAAACCGATAAAAATCGCCACAAACCGAAAAAACAATCGCCAAAATGAAAAAAGCGTCAAATAAAAAAAATCTAGAACTAAAATAAATCGCCAAAATCGGACAAAAAACGACATGAATCAAAAAAATCACCAAAATAAAGAGAAATCGCCAAAAATTAAAATAAAATCGCCAAAATTAATAAAAAAAAAATTCATCAAAATTAAAAAAAAAACGCCAAAAACCGAAAAAATTGCAAAAAAAAAAAAAAAAAAAGAGAAAAATGCTTCAAAACTAAAAATAATTACAAAAATAAAGCCAAATCGAAAATAGGCGAAAAAACAAAAAATCAAAAAAAAACAAAAGCCAAAAATATCTATATATATAAAAGAGGATGTGTGTATGAATGTATGTAACATATGGACTCCAAAACGGCTGGGCCGATTTTCAGGGAATCTTCAGAATATTCAGGCGGGTGACACTGTGAAGTCTGATTTTTGATTTTCGGTCTGCGGGCGGAGGGGCATGGCAAAATCCAATTTTCATATTGCCCGACCAATGCGCAATACTTTCAAATCTATATAAATGAAATTGAAAAGAAAATGGGGGTAGCAAAGCACACCGGGTGTAGCTAGTATATTATATAGGCTAAAGTTCGAAAAGTATTACATATCTAGTTTCTGTACGGATCACTTTGTGCGCGAGTCAAAGTCGCACTTTACTGAATTGCTTATTTCTTAACACTCGTTTAAATCAAATCAAAAAAACAAAATAAATACCCTTATCCCTCGATTTAAACGAAACTTTTTTTACACGATTTTACTTTTACACGATTATTTTGGTTTTCGTGTAAATTGAGAGATTTATAAAATACCTCGATTTACACGATTTTTAATGTGTTTTGAGTAAACGCTTCTGATATTTTAAAAACTTAGTTGAAATACATACATATATAATTTTTTAATAAAGTAAATTTTTACGTGATTCAGCATTTATTTTCGATTTACACGATTTTTCATAAAAAATTTAAAATTTAGACTTACACGAATTTCAGGAACGTATCTATCGTGTAAATCGAGGAATAGGTGTACAAGAAATAAGTTTTTTAATGTTTATTCCCAATACCTTTCCTCTGACTTTTCTTTATATTTTTTCGTCGAGTTTTAGTGCCTTATTTTGTAAAACACAACGCCTAGCGTTGATAAATTTTTTATGTATTTTGTTTTTGTAATATAAATTTTTTCCAAATAAAGTTTGTCAACGCTTGGCGTTGAGTTTTACACAATTAGCCCCGTAATTTTTCCGCTTAATTTACTTTTTTTTTCCTTTTAACCCCCAAAATAATAACAATATCACCAAAAACATTTATTAAAAACTACCACATAAATCCATATGAATAAACAAGTAACGAATTACAATTTTTACATGTTTGAATTATTTGCGACTCTGATGAAAAGAAAGAAATTGAAAGATAATTTGTTCTTTTGGAAAAATTGTTGCTTTTATTCAATGCTGTCTGGAATTTACTTTTGATATACATAAATATTCAAATAACGAATGATAAATTCTTAGCAAATTGATGACGTTCATGTTACAGTAGAATCTCACAAATTAGAACCACTTTGTGCACGGGGCAGTTCGAATTTCTGAAAAGTTTTTTTTTACTTATTTACGTCATTATTAATACAAATTATTTAGCTTTTTAAGACAAATTTTCATAAAAAACTTTCCTTATTAAGCATTTATAAAGCCTTAATAATATTTATAAATAAGGCTGTAGGTATTTAATTGGTTTTTAACATGAAGTCATCAATACTTGTTTATTTTTTACGTTTGTTTGGCATTTTCTTAACTTTCACACATGTGAACACTTCACTTTGACCTTCAGTCATCAACTGATCCAAATTTTAACAACCATATCGAATTTCATATACATGCAAAAGAACTGTACACAGCACAAATAACTTGGTGAATCGCCGTTTTATTTTTGCTTTAATAAACGAAGAAAATAATTTGTAATTCAAATACAAAAAAAAAGTGAAAAATACAAAATTTTCTTTAAATTAGAACCCCCCGTTCTAATTTAATAGCATTTAATTTGGTTTTTCGCCTATTCGGTTCAAAATCAAAAAAAAAAGTATTTTATAGTGGAAATAAAAACCAAAAAAAAAACACTTCCAGAAATTAGAACCACAGGTTTTAATTTCAAAGCGTCTAATAGATTGAAGTGGCCGGTTCTAACTTCTGGACGATTCGAATTTATGAGGGTACTGATACATTTTTCATGAACACTTCAGTTTAAATTTTAAGGACAACTTTTTTTGAATTGGAATTATTACGTATAGAGTCTTAATTAATTTAAACAACTCACCATTTTATTGATTTATTTGATAACAATATTTAATACTAGCTGAGAAAGATACGCGTTGTATTACCCTCAATAAATTTATTTGTATCTATCAATGATTCAAATATCATAAAAATCGGTTAGATACTTTTGGAGAAGCAATAAGTCTCCCTATGTCCCCTTCTTGGTTGTTGAAGGAAAAATAAAGGTAGAACAGCATATTTACGTTAAAATTCCTTTGTTTTTCTTTTGAGTACGGAAACGATTGCTCTAATGGATCTCTTCTAAGACGATTTCCTAAGTACTTAATTAAATTGAATCATATGTAACCTTTACAAGTTAGGAGATGCTATTCTTTATTTTGTTGAAAAAAATTTTAAAATCGGTAGGGAAGTTCCGGAGATTACCTCTTAAGAAACATACAAATGTAGGAAGCTCACGAATGACAAAAAGCTTGCAGACATGCTCTTAAAACCAAAAAAAAAATATGGCATTTTCTTTTAATTTATTTTTTTGTGGGAACGAGAATCGAAACTTGCTTACCTTTATTTACTGTTGTTAATTTTTATTAATTTTCTTCTGTTTTTGTAAACAATGGAAAGTACAAAGATAAACAAACCTTAAAGTGGCGACAAAAAATAAATTTTTATGAAATGAGAGTGAGAAATCTTTTTAACCGATTTCAAAAAAAGGAACAGGTTATCAATTCGTCTCGTCTTGTCGTTACTTCATTTTAGACCAATTGTAAAATTTTTTTCTTTTTTTTTTTTTGTCTGAGAGGGTATTGCTTACCATTGGTCCCATTCTAAAAAAGTGGGGTTACGCCCACAAATTTTTTTAAATTAAATTTTATGATATTCTACTCATTTGATTGCTGCGAAACCTATCAAAGACCTTTTGTTATTGTAATTACCCAATTTGAAAGTTGAAAAAATGGGCAGGGCTACGCCCATTAAAATTTATTATAATATTTCACACGGTTCTACTTAACCGATTTTTAAGAAACTGACCACACACCTGGAACTCTAAAAAAAGACACAGTCCCTTATTTTAAAAGTGGACGGAGTCACGCCCATTAAAATTTAATATTTTATTTGAAGTAATTCTACTTAAACGAATTTTACAAAACTTAACACGCACCCTGAACTCTGAAAAACACACAATCTGACATTTAAAAAATGGGCGGAAGCACGCCCATTAAAATTTAATTTTATATATCTCGTACTTCTTCCTATCTTTCTCTATCAAGTCTTTGCATTGAAGTCGGTCTTTTACAGAAATATATAGGCAGATATTAACGAATAAATAAATGATGTTGAAATTAAAAAAAAAATACTCTTGGATTTTAAGTATAAATAAAATAACTTCAGCATTTTTATGTAAAATTTTACGAGCCAAATTTTAACCCTGGAAATACCCGCCGTTTGGATATTTTTTGTCAATTACCAAAAAGTGCAAACATTTACCTTTGAGCGTGAACATTACTCGTCAAAGCAGTCTTTTGAAATGTTCCACACAGAAAAAATTATTCCCAAAAAAATTTCAAACAAACGTGTGTTTTGAAATATAATTTAGTTTCAGTAAATATTTTTTACTGTTCCAGTAAATTATTTGTTCCAATTTTATTTTAAGTAAAAAAAAAAACTGTATAGAATGAAAATTATCTATATAAAGTAAAATTTGTAAAAAAAATTTTTAGATTTATTTTATTTTTATATTTAATTTCTTATTTTCAGTTAAATTTATTTTTATATACTGTAAAAAAAATTTGTCTGATTTTTTTAATTTTTTCAGTTAAATTTATTTTTATATACTTTTTTTTAATTTTTTCTACCAATTATTTTATAGATATAGGGTGTTTTTTAGAGGTATAGAGCTTCAAATTGAAATAAAACACAAGAAAATCGTTTTAATGTCCATCAATTTGGCTTTATTGGAAGGATAATTTTATGCCATTAATGTTTAAATATGATTTCGGGCATGTGGCCGCCGCGGCTGGCTCGAATAAAGCCAATTCTACAGGTCCAATTTTCAACCACTTTTTCGAGCATATGGGGCCGTATGTTGGCAATAACGCCACGAATGTTGGCTTCCAAGTCCCCTAAGGTTTCTGGTTTTTTGGCGTAGACGAGCTACTTCACATATCCCCAAAGAAAATAATCCAATGGTGTCAAATCACACGATCTTGGTGGCCAATTCACAGGTCCATTCCGCGAAATTATGCGATGGACGATTATGTCGACCATAAAATGGACGGAGCTTGCGGTAAACTTCGCGAACTGAACCATTATTTTCGAAATAAATTTCCACGATTTGCAAGCGTTGTTCTTTTGTCAACCTCTTTATGATGAAATGGCAAACCAAAATAAATATTAAGCACTTGACAGCTGACAAAATGGCCGCCAGTGAAAAAAGTGATGCCAACTTAAGGTTCTATACCCCAATAAAAAACACCCTTTATAAAAAACATTTTATGTTCTTAAAGAATTTTGTTTGCGGTTTTCAAATTTATTATGTTTGTATATTGTGATTCTCAATGTACTATTAAGAGTCTTACTATAAACATGCGGAGTTTGTTATATAAATTCAAAAATTTTTTGGGTTCAAATCTACTGACGAGTTCCAAAAGCGGGCACGAAATGCTTAACCATAAAAACAAGCCAATTTTTGAAAGTAAAAAAAATAGTTGAACCTTTTATTTGATTCAGTTATTTTTTCAAATAAAAGTTTTACTAATTTTTAAAAAAAAAATGTTAAGAATTGTTATTGATTCAGTTAATTTATTTTCTGATAATACGAAAAATTTTAGTGAATGTGTTTGTAAATTATAAAAAAAAAAATTTGCTGAATAATACAAAAAAAACCTGCAAAAATGTTTTTCTGTTCCTATTAATAAATTTGACTGAAAATATTTTGAGTTTCAGTTAACTTTTTTCTCTAATGCCATAATAAGTTAACTAAAAATAAAATTTTTTAGTTAATTTTTTAATTATTATTCGAACTCTATTTGTTTCTATATTTGTGATTTGAACGGGCTAAAGTTCGTATCGCTTTTTAAGCCAAATTACATGTGATAATTATTAATGAACAAATAACACCAAAGTCTGTTGTAAATATTCTGACTAACAACACATAGTTGAACAAAACAGCCAGCCGTTTTTGAAGGCCACTAAACCTTCATCATCAGCGTTCTTTTGTGTTTGGTCCACTGTGTGTGGTGTCAGTTGATGTAGATTTCTGCTTTATATACTTAGCATTTTATTGCAAATGGAATATGTGAATTGTTTTGATTCATCGTATTTCAATTTGCTGAAAGCTTTTTTGTATTGTAAGCTCAATTTTACCATCACTATATTTACAACAGTCTTACCATTGTCGTTTTTGTTCTTTTTACTAATTATACACATGTTACTTAATTTGCTTATTTTTTGTTCTACTTAAGACAAACTTTTTTGGTTTGTTACTATTAAGTATATTTTTATTCAAATCACAAATATAAAAATAAAATTATTTTTTTCAGTTACATTTTTACAAAATTGTTATCAGAATATACAAATTTCTTTGTAGGTCCGCATTCACATAAAAAATTTACTGATTCAATGAATTTGGTTACTGAAAACGAAATTTAGTTTTTTCTGTGCACAAAAAATTCTATTTTGACGGAAATTATTATTTAACACTAGACAATAGTCAATTGTTGAAATCCACTTAAGGGCTAATTTTTTTTTAATATTTTCGTTTCCATTTCAGTTCTATGCAAAATCCTATTAGTAAAATTTTTTTAGAATACTTTAACTACATCTGACAATTCTCCATATGGTTTTAATTGTCATCTCTTCATAATAAAGTTATAGAAGTTCTTCTTAAATGGTTTAAAATGCTCTAGAGAAATATTTTCCATGAGATTTTGCTTTAAGTTTTTAAGCCACAAGAAATTCAAGAAGTTTATGTTCTTTTTATAAATTTTCATAAAACCATCTTTTTTCTATACATCATTCAAAGCAGTTGCTTAACTCATTCTAGTAAATTTAATATTCCTTCTTTACCTGCTGAATATTACACAATTACTTTTAAAAGAAAATACATCAGTATGATTTAGACTTATATTGTCCAATTTTTTTTTTCTTTGAACATTATGCATCCTCAAAAAAAAAAAAAAAAGAATTCTTAACATCACTTTTAGCTAATAAACCAGTTAAATGACTTTAAGCAGGAAATCTGTTAGAACACACACACACAAGAAAAAAACTACATTGAAGCCAGTACTAAAATTCCCTAAAATCTATTGTACCCAAAGATAAAAGACAGCATAATATTCTTTGTATTCTTTGTAATTAAAGCCGTGGAAAGAATTTTACACATCATTTAATAAACGTAGATAAAATCTAACAAACCGTAACATGATGGAAGACATATGAAAATAACTCTGCCTTAAACAGTCACCCACATACACCGACAAATCATTTTAAATATGTGTGTATGTGTACGTAAGTGCAAATGAGTGTGTAAGTATGTATAAAAGAAAGAAAAAGGAAAGATAAAAAAAGCCTTTTTGCTACATTTTATGCTTTTCTAATATGAATGTTGTAACGATTATTACAAGGATGCGGCAGCAGCAATCCAAATAAAGTCATCACGGTTTGTTGAGTTTTAGAACAGCAGCATTTTAATGCTAAAAACTGAAATAAGAAGTTCTGAAAAAAAATTTGATTTATAATGTTTTTTTTTTTTTTTTTTTTTTTTTGGGAGAAGGAATTTGTCGTCGGTATTAGTCCAGGCATGTGATTAAGAGACTGAAAGTGTATGATATAAGACTTTTAAAATAATTTATTAAAATTACACACACTTCCAAGCACATAAAGAGATCCTTAAACAGTCACATAACAATGGTCATAATCGTAAATAATTATTCGTGCAACTTCCTCTCAATGTTGTATCATGTCAACTAATCATGTGAAACTAAAGTTTTTATATTTCTACGAATCACAAATAAATAAAACGCAAAATAATGAAAAGACTAAAATTTTCTTATGATATTACGAGGGCGGTTCGGAAACTTCTTAGCCTAGCACAAAAAGCGCGGTATAAACAGAAAAAAGTTAAGTGTTTTGGAAACTTCCATCTCTGCTATGAACACATCTTAAATTTTGTTTCGATCTGGCAACTCCTTCATATAGAAACAGGTGTTCACAAAAGACGCATCCGCGATTTTTTTACAATGGAAAAATTAGAAATGCGTGGTGTCATTAAATATTTACATAAAAAAGGTTTATCGGGACAAGAAATTCATAATGATATGGTGAATGTGTTAGGTGAAAGTGCTCCTTCATATGCAACAGTAAAAAATTGGGATGCTGAATTTAAACGTGGTCGTACAAGCACTGAAGATGAACCACGTAGTGGACGTCCAAAAACAGCAACAACAACAGAAATTGTAGCCAAAGTGCATGATATGGTATTAAATGATCGACGAATAAAAGTGCGTGAAGTAGCTAATATCATGGGCATCTCAAATGATCGAGCCCATTTAATTTTGCATAAAGAACTACAGATGAAAAAGCTTTCTGCAAGATGGGTGACGCATTTGTTAACAGTCGACCAAAAACGCATAAGAATGAACATTTCTCAAGCTTGTTTGGATCGTTTTAAGCGAAATAAAATGAATTTTATGCGTCGTTTCATAACTGTTGATGAGACATGGATCCACCACTATATTCCAGATACAAAAGAACAATCCAAACAATGGACTGAAGCTGGAGGAAGTGCCCCAAAGAAGGCAAAAACAATTCAATCGGCTGGTAAGGTTATGGCAATGGTTTTTTGGACTTCAAAGGTATTTTATTGATTGACTATCTGCAAAAGGGTAAAACAATAAATTCAGAGTACTATTGCAAACTTTTGGATCAATTAAATGTACAAATTCGAGAAAACCGTCCTGGCTTTTATTTTCATCAAGACAACGCACCAGAGCACAAGAGTGTTTTAACAATGGCTAAAATCAACGAATTAAAGTACGAGTTGCTTGACCACCCACCTTATTCTCCTGATTTAGCTCCCAGTGACTTTTACCTGTTCCCAAATCTAAAAAAATTCCTTGCTGGCAAGCGTTTTACCTCAAATGAAGATGCAATTACAGTTGTAAACCACTATTTTGAAGACCTTGAGGAAAACTATTTTAATCAAGGGATAGAATTGCTAGAAAAGCGTTGGACTAAGTGTATTGAAGTTTCAGGAGATTATATTGAAAAATAAAAATATTTGTGAAAAACTAACTATCCTCTTTCATTGATAGGCTAAGAAGTTTCCGAACCGCCCTCGTACATATAAGAGATTTGAGTTCCAAAATAAATAAATAGTTGAATATCCCAGCTAAAAAAAATTCTTTGGTCCATATAGTTTTAATATGTGAATGTACGTTAATATATATACAATGTTTAGTATACATATATATTTATGCATATACATATGTATTGTGACGTTTTTCTCTCTTTAAAAACACTTTTCCGTGGACTCCAAAGGTGGAGGTACATAGCACGCGTTACGCGGCAACGCTTTTCTGGCTTGTTAAACGTTCAACGCTACACAAATGGAAGGTTACACAACACGCTTTTGAAGCTTTTTTAGTTGTAAAATTTAAAGCCTTTGCTGGCTACTTTTTTGTCTTGCATTTACGTTGTATTTTTCTTTAAACATTTAATGCATTTTTGTATCCATTGTTTAATAAAAAAAATTAATTTCTAATCATGTTTGTGTATGTTAGTTTATGAATATGGCAACACTAGCTGTCATTTTGTATACAACGCGTGAAAGTTGAAGAATGTTCAACTTTTGGCGAGGTACGCGCGTCGCGAACTTCTCTATGTAACTTGCCTTATGAAAACACACTACTTCAACTTTTTTGACAGACGCGTGTATCGCATTAGCGCATTGAACGCGTATTATGTACTTCCACCTTAAGATTTGCAAATGAATTCAAGACCCATTGTAGTGATTAGGGTTATGAATGATACAAGTTTTATTTACCAATACACTTAAGCTAAATTAATCAAGAGCTTAAATACACTAATACAGCTTAAATTACTTAAATATACCACAACTGGTTACCACTACGTCTTCTACGTCATTGTATACACCCGTGTCATACACTGCACTGGTTTTGTAGCAAAACTTCGTCTAGGCTTCACACACAAGACTTACTCTGTTGATGCTCACTGTTTATACAACACCACAGACTGTGTCTTTACTAATTTAATTATTATCGTTATTATCCACAGCACGACTAACTTCTGACTAGCACTGGCTGACTCTCACACAGGGCACCTCTTTTTATACTACAGGAATGTTCGCTATCTACTCATAGATAGCCTAATGAAATGTGTGCACATAGTAAAGCCAAATGAAAGTAATTTCATTACTGCATAACGATGTTGCTTTGATCAAACAGTCTTCTAACACTATCTGGAAAATGCATGTCACTGTCTCTAGATGTCTGTAGATAATTCGATTGGCCGTTATTTTGAATTTCAAAATTACTATGTAACGACTTTTATGTTGGCAATGCGCTGTGCTACTGGTAATACAGGGTGGTTAACATAAGTGCTCGCACTTTTATGCGTACTAGATATATCAAACGGACGACACACTCGTCCGTATTCTAGAATCAAAATGTAAATAATTTAAGATTCCAAGAAAATGTATCTAAACGTCATAAAAAAATTCATTAAAACACAGCCACACAAAAACTTACATAGATATGCAAGCATAATTAAATAATACATGAAATTAAAAAAAAAACATAAACAAAATCCCTTCAACCAACCCAATTCAATTTATTCAACTATCTTCCTTTAAGTATTATGTCTTTGATACAACAACAAATAAGAGAAAAACAATTGCTAGATCAAGAGAAATACTACAAACACACACACACTCATGTTTTATTACTTTTTTACTTGTTAGCTAATAAATGCGTGTGTAATATGTGTGCATGTAGTAGTAGCAACTTTAAACGCTTATAGCTCCCAAAATACTAAACCGATTTCAATAAAATATAGATTCTGCACATCTGTATAAAAAATCCTTTAAAACCATATAAATCTTTGCGGTAGTACCAACGTAAAAGGGATTACAAAAAAAATGTTCGCCTATTATTTATATAGATGTGTGTACGTCTGTAGCTATGTACACGATTATTGTTGTTGCTACTAACAATAGCAAGTATTGTTAAAAAAAACCCTCTTCAATGCGAAGATCTGATAGAAGAAGATAAGAAGTACGTGAAATATAAAATTAAATTTTAATGGGCGTGCCCCCACCCATTTTTTAAACGCAAGATTGTGTGTTTTTCAGAGCTTAGGGTACGTGTAAAGTCTTGTAAAAATCGGTAAAGTAGAACCACAAAAAATAATATATTAAATTTTAATGGGCGTGACTTCACCCATTTTGTTTAAATTGAGAGTTTTGTATGTTTTAGATCTCAAGGTGTGTGGTAAGTTTCGTAAAAATCGGTTAAGTAGAACCACGTGAAATGTTATAATAAATTTTAATGAGCGTAGCCCCGCCCATTTTTTCAAGTTTCAAATTGTGCATTGAAAAGAACCAAAGAGGTTTTATAGGTTTCTAAGCAATCAAATAAGTAGAATATCATAAAATTAAATTTAAAAAATTGTGAACGTGGCAGGGACACTTTTTTACAATTGGATCGATGAGAAAATTTTCAATCGGTCTAAAATGTACTGAGCTATGAAGTAACACCGCCAAAAAAAATAGAGATGAATTGGTAACCTCCTCCTTTTTTTGAAGTCGGTTTAAAAGGGAGAAATTTCTCGCGGAATTTTATTCATAATTGCCCTACCATTATGGTGCTACGGAATTCAGTTATGGGGCACTGCTTCCAATGTCGAGAGAATCCAATGAAAGCAAAACAAAATATTACAGTTAATAACATCGGCTTCATGGTACATCCAAAATTCTATTATACATCCTGATTTAAATATGCCACTAGTGACTGAAAAAATTGCAAAATACGGAGGCATATATTTAACAAAGCTCGAATTACATCCTAATCCGATTGCTCGCAGAGTAGCAAGCCGACCAAAAAATTTCGGCGGCGGCTGAAAGACAAATATTTTCGGCGGCGGCGGCTGAACGGCTTAACGCCGATTTGTTTAAGCATATAAAGATTTTTTTGAACCCAGTCTGATTTTAGAAAATACCCCTTTTCCACACGCAAAGTTTACTTTGCAAAGGCAATAGTTTGCATATTGCAATAATTGATGTCCTAAGTGCCAATAAAAATAACTTCGTAAATTGTTAAACCATAGAAACTAGACTATACATAAATTTCATTTATTGCAACAGTGCTACGGATGACAAATAAAAAGCTTTGATCAAATTATAAAAAGTCGCCTAACTGCTGCAACAAAAAAGGCTATGTAAGCGTGCATGGATTTGGGAAGGGACTCCAATAGAGAACGTAAGTGTTGCCGCAGCTACGTTAGTCCCGGTTCATACACAGCTGTAAGAAAAAAAGAGATATTTGTACTTTTTCCTCCGTCTCTCTTACAACTGAATTACGAGTTGATCAACAAAAGTTGAAGTGTGTGAACCGGGACTTACCGTTCACATACACATTCTCTCTATGTGGAAGCAATATCAACCATTTTTCAGGGACTCAGGCTATCATATTCAATACGAAATATAAATAAAAACTATAAGCAAGTGGAATAGACACAATATTAAACATAATTCAAAGAGTATAAAAAATAAAAGAAAATAATATCGGCTGAGTACTAAGCCGCCAACCGCGCCGTTACGGCTTGCTACTCTGCTTGCTCGTAATATTTTGAACTTTACTGGACACATCCGCCTAAAAAAGAGGGACACACGGGCTCTTATACTCAACACTCCAGATGGGACTGCTTGATAATATATTTATTTTTCCTTTTTCATTATCACTACTAATGTATTATTTATAACTATCACTAAGTTTATGTCCGACACTGGTCGGGCCTAATAATTTTTTTATAGATTTAAGATTTGAATACTTAGGACCAATTTCACCAACTCCATTTAAATATCAATTCATATTTAAATGTCGATTTTCATTAATTTTTGTATGGAAAAATTACTTTTAAATATGAATTTATTTTTAAATAACTTGGTAAAATAGGCTGTTATTGTTAGTTCATATATGAAGATACAATAAATAAATACATGTAAAAAAAAATAAAATAAAAAAATAATTGCCCTGCATGTGTTCCGCCTGTGACGGATACTTTATTTCCTACAACCATTTGAAATTGCCTATACGCCCTGGTTTAATTAACAACTTAAAAAGCAGTTAGAGATTTAAACTTTCTTTCATCCTTCAGCCATGCATACATAGTAAATGCACATTTGTTTAATTTAGAAAAAAAAACAAAAACAAATACACAGCTGAACTAAAATATGATTTAAATTTATTTACTTTCAAGATAAAATCATCTTTATTTTTCCTACAAACAGATGTGTCTACAGTTTAAACAATAAAATAAAGTAAAAATAATATTTTTCTTGCTGATGTCCTTTGCAATGATTACAATTTATACTTCTAACAACGTTGTTTCTCTATTTATTTGTTACAAGAACTTTTTATTTATTTGTAAAATTTACTTACGACAAGAATAAATAATAAACAGTAGAAGCGGCAACAGCATTTGGCAGTGTTTCAAAGTTTTAGGTTTATTCGTTTGCTGCTTATTTCTTTAAAGTTTTTCTTTTTTCTCTCTCTCCTTCTCTTCATCTTTACTTTGCTGGAGCAACAGTTTACTACAGCTTAAGCAGCAGCGTTATCAACTCGGTGCTTTTCGCACCGTTTTTAGTGTTTTTTGAAATTTTCGACGCGACAAATTTTGAAGTTAGTGCTCAGTGCTTTTTTAAATTCAGTTTCGGTGCTTTTTGTTTCGAGGCGGTGGCACTAAACCAAAAGCTCAAAGGAAAATTTTTTTACCTTTTTTTTCGAGGAAGTCTTTCGTTCTAAAACATAAGCTCTGAAGTTAAGTATAGCATCTCAAAAAAATCTACTAAGATTTTAAAAGGTTTGGTTGAATAAATACGTGCCATATTGCCATCAAACTTTAACATTTTAAGCATAATTAATATAAACAGTGTTTTGCCATACAACAAAGAAGACATAATACAAGTATTTACTCAAATATAGCATAATAGCGAAATTTTGTCTAGTATAGACAATGGGTGGAGAAAGATTGATTCACTTAATGCAATGGGAAAAATATTGAGTCCACTTTTGATAGATTCAGTTGATATGAACTCGTTTGGGGCATTATCAAAACTTGCATTCCCATCAAACTTCTGTTACATCCGGAAACGCAGAAGGTCACCATTTTTATTTCGATTAAAATTTATTATCTTTGTCACATAGCAGCCGAGAGAATGTTTCGACAGCGTAATTTAATAAAAACTAAGCTAAGCCCATCGAGCTCAAAATGTACGAGTAATCGGCTCTTAACCTCATAAAGACTTGTGGATTACTGCCAATTTGACTAAACTCGAGAGATTCGTTTGTTCATTGATTCAAGAATTCACTTATTCTTACAGAATTTAAATGTTTATCGGATGCCTCAAATTTTAAATCTTAGGAATGGAATTCAAGGTCAACCGATTCCTATATTTTTTATGTACATGTCATCGGTTGGTTATTGGTTTGCGGCACAGTATATTCAAAATACATTACGTCTGCAGCAAACCAATAACCAATCGACGATGTGTAAAATTTTTTTATATAAAATAATAAAATTTTAAATTTAGTGCTTTTTCACTTAAATTACGCGCTTTTTTTCTGGTTTCGGTGCTTTTTGAAATTTAAAAGTTGACAACGCTGTTAAGCAGAAATACAAGTCACTATTGTCAACAACTGCTACAGAGAAATGTATGAAAGTAAACTGGATGCTTGAGCCACACACACACACACTCAAGCACACACACTCTCAAGCACACACACAACTACTAAGAGTACAGCAAATTGTTTTCGAAACAAAAAATAAAAATAAAAAAATATTTTACTTATTGTTTTGTCGTTTAGCTCGTATTTTACCACTTGCAACAATTATAATTCCTTTAGCAAATACGAGTAAGACAATAAAAACAAACTTTTGCTGTGAAGATACACAAGAATAAAAATAAAAAAAAAAGAACTTACTTCATTGCAGCAATAGCAAACAATAAAATTATATAAATTAAATATAATGTTGGTTCACCATGCTTGTATACATTTGGACGTGCAACTTGTTGCATATAACAATTTACTTAAGAGAAAATAAGAAGAAAAAAAAGCAATTTATATGCGGCAGCAATCGCAATGCTTGTTTGGTCTTTCTCCAAATGTCTACTAACTTTTGTTAAAAAGTTATAAATAGTTTGTTTTTATCTAATTCACCGAATTTAAGTAGAAAATAAATATATTAAAAAGCTTAAAAATACAGAAAAGTAATGATGGATAACATTCAATGGAGTGGCATAGAAATGTTGACGACTATCTGTGTAGACACTTCAAGTGATTTGTGCTGAAATTTGGCATCGATCAAATTTTATTTAAAATTTATAAAATATCGAGTGTTTTTTATAGATGTATAAAAGTTTAAGTTGACAACACTGTTTTAACTGGCGGCCATTTCGTCAGCTGCAGTGTTACCATATGTGAAGATTTCTCTTATATTTGAAGTTTTTAGACATAAAAAAACGACAAAAAAGATTTCTTAGACAAAAATAAGGTTTTTAAAAATGTCACATTTTTTTATTACTTTATATATATATTATTGAGAAGTCTTTTGAATAAACCACTTACATATTTTCTGATTTGTTTCATAATAATCTCATACACATTCTATACAGTAAATATTTTGTGTTATTTAGCTGTAAGTTTTATAGTTCCCTGGAAAAATAAATAAATTTTAAATTATTTTCTTTCAATAAAATAACAAACAAAGATTTTTAATAAAAAAAACTTTTTTGCTCCAGAGTCTGAACAAAATGTAACGAGAATTCATTGCGGTGCGGTTTTTCATACGATTTTAAAGTAAAAACCCGTAGTGCGGAACGGCATTAATTTAAAATCTATTTTATTTTCATTGCAGACTTTCTTATTCTCTCAATTTTTAACTCTCTTTCTCTTTCTGATGTTGCCATAGTTTTTGAATAATTGGCGGTGTTCACAACAAAAACATGATTTTGAAGTTCAAAATCATGATGTTTTGACAAACATCATAAAATATAAAAGCTTAAAAAATTTATCAAATATATCTGCGAATGCATAAAATTTAAATAATGTTTTGTTTTTAGTTACTGCCATTTCAAAATATTTAACAGAAAGAGTAAATTTTTTCTTAAAAATATATGCACAAAAAAATTAATAAAAATTTAAACAAACAATGACAAGTATTGTCGTCGCCTTCTTCCGTTGTATTATGTTTATTTTTCTCTCTCGCAACGAGAAATCGCACCGCACGCAAACATTGTGTTTAGACTCCCACTAGTGTCCTGCACAAGAGTATTTATAAGACTTTTCAAGACATGAGAGATTTTTTCCAATGCTTTACTACAGCGAAATAATCTGAAAAAATCGCTAAACAACACTGTTAGCAAGACAAACCACCGAAAACAATTACTTGCCAACAGTGTTGCTTAGCGATTCTTTTAGAATATTTCGCTGTAGTAAAGCATTTGAAAAAATCTCTCATGTCTTGAAAGGTCTTATAAATAGTCTTGTGCAGGACACTAACTCCCACTTGAAGATTTTTGAAAAATAAATATGGCAACACTGGTCAGCTGTTAAGTGATTTATGTTTAGTTTGGTTTGGTATTTCAACATTAATAGACTGACGTCTCAACAGCGCCTCTAAATTGTGCAAATTTATTTTGGAACTTTGGAATTTTTTCGTATATCATAATACGCATCCACAGAAACGTCGTACAGAGTGCACACAGAATAAGTCATAACAGCAGCTATGACTGATAGATAGATAAAGAAGATCATAATCAGTATATCCGCCATGATTAGTGAATTCTTCATTCATGAATTGAACAATAATGATGTGCAGGAGCTGAGGTTTAAACAAGGCAGCGCAATATATCATATAGATCGTGCCACAATTGATTTATTGAAGAAAACGTTTGATAACCATATAGTTTCACGTTTCCGACCTGTAGTGCGATTCAGTGACTTTTACCGATCCGACAATCGTAATTTTTGTCTATACATTTTGTCGCTTGCAATAACGATTGTGTGATTCCGTAACTTCTTTTTAACGATAGTACGCAGCTGATATTTTCTGTTGATTTTTGTCGATAAAATTAACAGCACATAAATTATTGGCGCTTAAATAACGACACAGCTAATATTAACCTACAGCAAATATCGTTAAAAATGTTACTGAATAGCAAGTTCGATAAATTTTCGTTATAACTATTTTAACGGTGCGATTATCGTTAAAAAAAAGTTAATGAATCGCGCTACTGAAATGATTGACCAATTGGAGGAAAACATTTGCCGCGTTATTGCCAATATACGGTCACAAATGTTGGAAAAAGTCATCGAAAATTTGGCCTTCAGATTAGACTACGTCCGAGCTCACCGTGACGTTCATGTGCCAAAATTCATATTTAAATTATAATGTGAAAAGATTATCCTACGAATGAAGTACATTTCATGTTAATTTAAACAATTCATCTTTGTTTTATTTCATTTCAAAGTGCTATACCTCTTTAAAAAACACACTTTATAAAAGATACTGTTGGTGGGAATAGCATTAATAAGGGGCATATGAAATATAAAATTTGAAAAGGGGACCAGCTTAAGATATTGAAAATAGAGAAAGGTATGTTTTGAACAAATTTTGACTTTGAAAAACTATGTAGGATCATTCAAATATTTGCCTTCTTTAGTGACACCCATGGATTTGTTAAAGAGTTAGAAGCAAATTTTATAAAAAATAATAATTAAATTTTTGTAAAAAATCCCTCATAGGAGAGAGGATCGTACACTTGAATTATCTAGCAGCACTCTGGTGAAGGTTTGAAAAGTGTCACCAAACTCTATAAAAAATATCACATATGTAAAGCAGCTGAAGCACAATGGGATGGCTTGATCTTAAATCTTTGAACTTTACCAACGAATATCATATTGACAAAATCAAGAAAAGAATGCAATTTTTTTAATATAAGTCATGCCCACCGCCCATCGCTCATGCCGCTCATACAATGCAAATCGATTTTTTCGCATAAAATTTCTTCTCCATTCAATGAGTACCTGGATTCAATAACTTTTTGAAAACCAAAAATTTTAATATTTATATATATATTTATTCGTTTGCGGTAACGATAGTGTACATCTGTATACCATGGTGGATCCCTGCTGATAAATTTTCGATAAATTTGTTATAGTAATAATGATTATTGTAATAAAAGTTACTGTTGGATTCAGTAACTTTTTGCAAATCGAAAATCGTAATATTTATCGATATATTTATTCGTTTGCCGTAACGATAATGTGATTCTGTAGTTTTTTATTAACGTAAGTTTACATCTGTGCTTTACTCACCATTTAATTTTATATCATGTGGCATCTCTGCATACAAAATGTCAAAACATGCCAAGAGGACAAAGAAGAATTAAAGAAAAACTAAACGAATTTGAGAATGTGATTTAGCTTTTCTTACTTCAACCGACAGCAAATGTCGTTAAAATATATTACTGAATAACAAAGTCAATAAATGTTCGTTATATTTTTATAACAATATGACTATCGTAATAAAAATTTCTGAATACCAGTACACAAGTCTTTGAATTTGGTACATATACTCTTTAGAATAAAAAAAACCCCATCCTGAGTTTCATCGAAATCCGGCACATCCACTGCCCACGGATACCAAACAAAATATGGATAAGAACTTTTTTAGGGTTCCATACACCAAAGGTGAAAGGGAACCCTATTGTTTTCGCTACGCTGTCCGTCTGTCCGTCACACGGTATTTTCTCAGGAAACGTAAAACCGGTAAAACTAAAAAAATCCGAAAATTATAAAATCGCCAAACCAAAAAAAAATCGCCAAAAAAAATTTCTAACACTAAAATAAATCACCAAATTCGAAAAAATCGCCCAAATGAAAAAAAACGCCAAAATGAAAAAAGCCAAAAATCGCCAAAACGCGAAAAAGGCGCCAAAACCAAAATAATTGTTTATATGAAAAAAAATCGCCAAATTGAAAAAACGCCAAAAAAACCGAAAAAAGTCGCCAAAACGCCAAAAATGGCGCCAAAACTAAAAATAATCGCCCAAATGAAAAAAAAAACGCCAAAATGAAAAAACGCCAAAAACAAAAAAAATGCCTAACTATATATTATATAGCTGAAGTTTGTATTAAATTACATATCTAGTGTTCGTACGGAACCCTTCGTGCGCGAGTCAGAGCCGCACTTTACTGAATTTATTTAATATTGTGCTTATCAGTCGACAAAAAAAAATATTTTTAACACATTCGAAATCCTATTTATGTGTCTCATGTCTTAAGCCCGGTTATAACAACGTTTGATGAAACCAACAAGCAGCAAAAAATTCAGTGTTTGTCGAAACTCTATTTCCTAGAAAAGTTTCAACTATAAGTGGGAAAATTTCCAAATTTATTAATCCAAAGAACATATTCCCAGCTTTCATTTTATTGAAGCTACATTTGTTATTGATTAAGCACGCCTAGATGCATTTACATTAAGCATTTTTTCATGAAATTTCATGAATTTTGTTGCACGCAACTTTTTCTATTTGCTTATTGCAGCGCTATAAAA
Source organism: Tachina grossa (assembly GCA_949987645.1). Lineage (NCBI taxonomy): Eukaryota > Metazoa > Arthropoda > Insecta > Diptera > Tachinidae > Tachina > Tachina grossa. The sequence goes on from OX465274.1 coordinate 212,656,619, forward strand.
GAGAATGCTATATAAAAGATAGCGTAGAATGAATCTCTGATGTATTTTTGACAACTTTTTAGATATAAATTGCTAATCCAAGCCTCCTATTGACAAATAAAAGATTTTCATGCAACTAATTTCATGAAAAAATGCTTAATGTAAATCAGGTATATAATTGGGAAAATTTTTAAATGTACTAATCCAAAGAACGTATTCCCAGCTTTCATTTTATTGAAAGTACATTTGTTATTGATTAAGTAAGTCTAGATACATTTCGCTGCTACTCAAGAAATACATCAGTAGACTGCAACGACAATGCATCTAGATGTGCTGGAAGCATTAACAAATAAATTTTCTTAAATCGTGCTTAGTTTGAAATATCAAAATTAGAAAATTCTTTTGGTACTTGGATTGATTAGGAAATAAAGGAAAACAAAATGTCTTATATCGCTTTATTATTTCTATTCATACGCAATAATAAATACATAAAAATGAAAGAAAAATAATTAAAGTACCACTCCACTAAGACTTAGTTTAATTTTTAACTCGTAACATTTTTTATAAAATTTATTACATAAATTAAAGCTTGTCGGCGAGATAAGATGTTATTGCAATGTATAAATTCTAACGTACATAAATTTTTCATTTTATCCTCTTCCGTTTAACATGAAAAAATAACCTGCTTTTGTACAGTTTGAGCATGATTTGCAACTGCATGTGTGCACTTTTTGAAATGAAAAATTAAAAGCGGAAACGGATGATAACTAAAACCGATACCAGCAGCATTGGCAATAATAATTGCTAGCAGCTTTTAACTACACTATCATTTTACGGCCTACACATCTCTAACTCTGAAATGAAACACTTATAATGGCATGCGATATGCTGCATATCAATTTGTTGTCTGAGTGTGTTCCGTAGCCCCATTGTTGACTTTTCTAAATGCATATAATTAATTGAGCAATAATGCATGACCAACACACGCAGATAGTCGTTAAGGTTTGAATGTGAAAATAAACCCCGCAAACATTTTATATTGCGAATGTAGGGAATGAGTTAACAGAGTCATTCATGCTCGTTAGCAGGATAGTTTCTATAAGAGTATGTATGTCAGTAAAGAATTATGATATAGAAATAATAAAAAGTATTGTTTTGGCAGAAGTAGTAACAATATGTAGTACGAGTATGAGTCATGAAGCAAGAAACACAGATGGAACATTGCGCTCATTTTGCCCATGACAAAGACCACAAGTGTTTGTAGGTTAAGGAAAGCTTAAAAATATTGGAAAAGGCTTTATTTTATAAAAATTATGACATCTAATGTAATTTAATATTCATTTAAATTCTTTCTTCTATATCTAGTACTGTCTATTTTTTATTAAGATTTCAGTATATTCTAGATCTGGAGCGCTTTTGGATTTTTTATAATGAATTCGAATGTTATCTCACAAGTATTTTGATAACTTTACTGTCTGCTTTAAAATTATGTATGTTACATTAAATATTTACTTTTTCTTGACTAATTTTACTGATAAGAAACAACACCTAAAATATTCCTCCACTTCTGGCAACACTTTCTGAAGGATAAACAAGTGTTGCCGTACTTGTAACAAAAAGTGTTCAGATGTGTTTTAACTTTTAATAAGCTGATTGGATGTAACTTAATTTGTTAACTTCTAAGTTGGCCTGAGTTCACACAATGAAAATCTTCTTGATAAGATTCGTATTTATTCTCTTTTAACTATCTTCGGTGTTCACATAATACAAGTCTTATTTTTGACGACATATGTGAATTTTTAACATTGCGAAAGCAAAATATATTGACGTATATATAGCTATCTCTCTCTCTCTATTTCTATCTCTAACTCTATCTCTATATCTATCTCTATATCCATCTCTGTCTCTATCTCTGTCTCTACTTCTATATCTGTCTCTATCTCTATCTCGATCTTTATCTCTATCTCTAACTCTATCCTTATCTCTATCTCTACCTCTATCTCTCTCTCGATATTTATCCCTATCTATATCCCTAACTCTATCTTTATCTCTATCTCTATCTTTTTCTCTATCTCTATCTCTACCACTATCTCTTCCTCTAAATCTGTCCCTATTTCTATCTATATCTCTGTTTCTATCTCTCTCTCTATATCTATCTCTATCTCTATATCTATCTCTACCTCTGTCTCTATATCTATTCCTATCTCTATCTCTACCTCTGTCTCTATATCTATCTCGATCTTTATCTCTATATCTATGACTATCTCTATCTCTACCTCTATCTCTTCCTCTAACTCTATCTCTATCTCTATCTCTATCACTATCTCTATCTCTATCTCTGTCTCTATATCTATCTATATCTCTTTCTTTATCCCTCTCTATCTCTATTATTATCAAGAAGACTCTCATTGGGTGAACACAGACTTAGGGTCTGTTCATCTAAATGCGAACGATAGATTCGATCGAATATTTATATTAGAAACAAAAACAAATTTCAGTTTTTTGTTTTTGTTTCTAATATAAATTTTCGATCGAACCTATCGTTCGCATTTAAATGAACAGGTCCTTAATAAATTAAGTAATTTAGCAGAGCAAACTTGCACTAAGGGAAAAAACGTGCTACATAATATCAAGATTTTATGCTCGAACTCAAATCATATTCTTAAAAATTTAAGAATATAATCTTAAAATTAAGATTACGTTCGTGATTTTAAGAATGCGTTCTTAAAGTTTAAGACCACGTTATTGATTTTAGGAATTCATTCTATAAATTAAGAATTTATGTTTAAATTTGAGAACGTCAATCTTACTGACCAAATTTCAACATTGAAATATTCAGATTTCTAAAATCTAAATTCAAGAATTTTGTTCTTAAATTTAGATTGTCATTTTTCTCTTAGTTTATAAAAGATAAACTTGCATAAATTATTTTAGTAAATCTTTTAACGTTTTTATTAAATTTTAAGTTATCACCAATTTATCATCCAAGAGAATCCAAAACGACACGTGTCTAATAAATAATTCTTAAATGTTCAGTAGGTGCTCTCTCTCTCTCTTCCGCTCAAAATCACGCAAATAACGGGCAGTGGCCCGGGCACTATTTGATGTGGCCTGGCACTGTGCTAAACTCGCTGCTTTTCTGGCACTTTTTGTCCATTAAATATGTAAACTTTTCTTATTGCAATATTAAGTACTCTTCTTGCACTTTTTACGTCTTTAAGTAATGAAAACTTAGTAGGATTTGAGGATGACAGCTGTTCGGTTCTGATAGTTAAAAGTAGCGGTTTGCCCAGAGACATTGCCGATCTATCAAAATGAATATATAAATTTGTTTGTAACAGGCTCATGTCGTAGAGATGATTTTATAAATTTTTAGAACTCAACTCTGAAATTTATGAAATTCTTAAGTATAGATAGAGTCTTTGAACAGTGGGAGCCTTTGAAATATTTCTTCACATTATAAAATTTTCAGTCAGAATGCAATGATAAAACTTTGTTAATATTAAATAGTTTAACGGATAATATAAGCAAAATGTGTTTACATTTTTATCTTATGTCCTTGAATTTATCAAAATACAATCTAAAAATGTGAGACTACATTTAATTTTAAAGAGGCTTTTTTGTTTCGTCATTTATGTATGTCGAAATTTTTTGAACAAATAATATATTGATAATCTTCATGTTGACAATATAGATCAAAATTCTCACCATCTTCCAACCGAAGAAAATTATTGCGGCACTGAAAATGAATTTTTAATAATCCAAAACTAATTTTCCCAGCATAAAGGTGTAGAACTCAAAAATAGAATTAAAGTCTTCTTATATTTCTTTTGTGTTATATTTGATAACTAAATATAACTTCAAGGACTATTATTTGAATTGCTTTCCAAAAGTGTGCGCCAGAATATGTTCTAAGTGGAGACACAAACAATACTGTTCCTTTTGATAAAAAAAATGCTTCTAACCGAAATAAGATACGTGAAAAAATTAAAAGTGAATACAGATCCATATTAGACTTTGAACATTTAAGAAATTAAAGAGTTTAAATGTGAGTGAGTTTTTGAAAGACATGGAGACGTAAACAATAGTTTCAATGAACAATTTTTAGGTGATTTTTATCGAATCGTTCAAGCCATTCTTTTTATTCTCTACTCTTCATCAAGCGTGGAAAGTGTACTTTTAGTTCGAAATTTTATCAAAAGTAAAATGTTAAATGGCCTACAATTATAAACTTTAGCATCTCTAATACATGGTAAAGATTTTTGAAGTCTACATATAAAATTTTGCAATTTTGATAATAAAAAAGTTAATTTTTTACTACATGTCCCTCACGATTATATCGAAAATAGGACTCGAAATGTATTAGTGTGTATATACAACTAATTTTAGACCGTGTTTTTTGTGATATTCGTAAATTTTTCTAGTATAAACACAATAAATTATCATTCAAGAACGATAATTTAAATGAACATCAAGTCAGCATTAAAATTACATAAAAAATGGTTAGACACTATTCAACTCATTTTGGCACTATTTAAAAGCAGATTTTGCACGAAATCTAGATTTCCAATTCCCATCACTGATAACGGGTAACATTTATATTTTTTTTTTCAACCATACATTTCTATTCGCTCAAATTAGCTTGTAGGAATAGAAACGTAAAAAAAATAACTTTACACAACAAATCTGTTTTTATGCTGCACTTTCATTCAATATGTAATTCAAATAAACTAAATAATATACAGAAGTTTGAATTGCTGATGATAATATTGATGATATTTTATTGATATTAATAGCAAGCAATGATTATGAAATAAATTACTTGGAAAATACATATGTTTTAATATTTGCTTCGAGGTCTGAGTGCTTGCTCTGACAATGGGAGCATAAGATAACTGGCAGATATGCATTATGAAATTGTATTGATTAGAGTAGATTAATTTAGGTCTAAATAAATATTATCAGCAAGAGTTGTCAATATTAAATGCAATCACTGCGAATGTTATTTTATGATGGCTTAATAAGACTTTGCCATGCCGGCATTATCATCTCATGAACAAAATGTGCTTATCATCTTTCATGCATGGAAATATGATAGCAAGTAGAGTTATCCAATAATGGACTTATGCAAAAAAATTAAGTCCGGCAACCCTATGCTATATATGCAACTTGCTATACGCCGATAGCAAGTCCGCCTCCCATAACCCAAAGAGGCACTTTTTCGAACCGCAAAAATTTTTTCTTGTAACTAGCCACCATATACTGTCATATTCAAAAAGTCCGGCAACCATAGACCATGGTGGAATTACTTCCTGTCCCACGATGTCACTCGCAAGCGTTCAAATGACAACTTATATTGAAAACAACAACATATTTTCTAATGTTATTGTTGTTTGCAATACAAGTTGTCGATCGAACTTTTGCGAGTGACATCATTGGACAGGCTGTTAGTTTTTATTCCAGTTTTTTTTACGGTTAAACTAATCATGAGTTTCTTTTCAGTTAACGTCTTTGTTTAATATAATATCAAAATTTCATTTACTTATTAATTAATTCTCATTTTTTTTTTTTCAATAAAAAAAATATTCAACAATTAATGTTTTCACTTAAGAATTTAATTGATTCAATTAAAAATCTTTTGAACTTATTTATGAGCAAAAAAATTATTTATTGGTTATTTAAATTTGAACTAAAGTTTTTGATAATCTGATTTTATGAAAAACATATTTTAAACATCCAAAACAAACTATTCGCATATTAAATGACTTCGATTTACTTTTGTAAATATAATGAAACCACAAAAGCCACTGCAATTACAAATTCGGCTCAAATACAATAATTCAAACATACGTCTTTGTATGTTTATGTCGATGGTTTGATATAAGAAAGCCATAACTCGAATTTTTGATATTTTACAGAAGAAAGAAAAAACTGAATAAAAACTAAAGCAGTTACATGCAACAATAATAATAAATCGTTAATTTTTAAGTGTTACTTTCTAAGATCTTTCAGGAGGATGCATTTATACCTTGGCTACCAGAAAATGTTAAAAGCATGATTTCTAAAAAAAATTGAGATGCGCCTTTTTTATATTAAGCCATCGATATGTGTATTAATATTTATATAAATACAATATCTATGTATATTATTTATTAATAACATTTAAGTTTGCAAATTTTACGCACGATTTATAATGCAATTGTTTTAAATATCTACTCAAATTTTGAGTTTGAGGTTTGAAATTTCAAAGCCCTTGGTATGCCTCATTTCATTATGTTTATAATAAAATTAAAATAAAAATTAAAAATAAAATGCACACACATTTTATATGAAAATTACCATCATAAAATAAAACAGTATAAGAAAAAATTTTACACAGTCAATATTGGCGTTAAGATACTTAAAATATACCAATGAAAGTGTATGAAGTATTAAATAAAATTTGCAAAGAGCCCATATGCAAGTTGAGCTTCCATTCAATTGGTTATTTATGTACGCTCAATATGTATTATTTCTTCTGTAATACAGTATTAGTTTTATTATTATTTTAAGAAGGGGCTTAATTAAAAAATAGTATGTGCACTTGTCTTCCATACCAAGTATTTCATAACGCTTTACAAAAAAATATATTAAATCTGGCTGATTCTGGCAGAGGAAAACAAAAGATATACAGAATGAATTGGGCAGTTTTATGTAATATTCTGCCAGGAATATTCCAGTGCAAATATTTCAAACCAAAGACTCTGCTCTATTTCGAAAAAGAGGTGAAAAAGTATAAAAATATTTTCCATAAGTTCAGAATTTTCCAAAAAAAAATATTACAAAAACATAAAATGCATATTAACATTAATGTAAGTTTAGTATCGATCTTTGCAATATTCAAAAACGCTTTTCCGTGGACTCGAAGATTTGCAGATGAATAAAAGACCCCAGTATACTAATTAGGGCTAAGAATGATACAACCCTGCAGAAAGTGCGAATAGTGCAATTGTGGTGATTTGCTAGTGACGTTGTCAGTAGCACTAGTGACGAAGTGTACCCCAGCCAATGGTATCATCTATTGACATTTAACATTAGCTTGTCATTGAAAATCCACCACTAAACTATAGCACTACTGACTTAGTAGTTCTTTCGGGACCACATGGAGACATTGGCACCAAATATTCACTAGTAAATTTTAGGGGCTCTAGTCTACAATATCGATATATCCTCTCTCGTTGTCAATAGTAAACTTATGGTGATTTTCTAGTGACATTTTCAATAGTGTTACTGACTAGGTGTACCCCAGCCAATGCAAATGCCTATTGACAAATAACATAGGGTTGTCATTCAAATGCTATCAGTAGACTTTAGCACTAGTGAGAAGGTAGTTCTTTTACGACCATATGGAGATATTTGAACCGAAGATTCACTCGTAGATTTTAGTGACCCTCGTCTAGATATATTTATTTAATATTATTGCACAACATAATAAAAAAGAAAAACAAACGACGCGTTCATTGACAATATCACCAGAAATACACTAGAACTGTCGTCTCTAACGTATCTATACTCACGCATAAAAGGAAAGTTGTCGACATTTTAACTAGTGCAATTGTCGCTGGAGAAAGAGTATTGACATAGAGACATATGGTTCTAAGTTGACTAGAGGGAAGTTTTATTTACGAATACACTTAAACTAAATTAATCAAGAGCTTAAATACACTTATACTACTAAGACTACTGAATTATATACAACTGGTTACTACTACGCTTTACTCGCTGTTGTATACATACGTCTCATACAACTGACTGCACTGGATTTGTAGCAAAACTCCCTCTTGGTTATTTTTTCAAACACAAGACTTATTCTGTTAATGCTCAATGTTTATACAACACCACAGACTCTGCCTTTACTGAATTACTTCTTATCGTTATTTTCCACCGCACGAGGTCCTTACTTTCAACGATGTTGACTCGACTAATACTTGATTAACACTGACTCACTCTCCCACAGGGCACCTCTTTTGATACTACAGGAAACGGTTCTATAATGTTCGCCTGATAGATGGCATAATAACATGTATGTATGTACTTAGTAAAGCCACTGGCAGAAACTGTATTACTGCATAATGATGTTGCTTTTAGGCGCAAATTGCCATCTGTGTTGTTGTTTACTATTGGTAGTCAGGTGATCAAACAGTTTTCTAACATTGGGTGCATTCATAAGACGTAGCTGTCGCGCAACCCTTGAATATTTGTCTTAGAAACGCACAGTTGAGTAATTCCGCTCCACTCAACAGTTGAGTAATTTTCCATCACAAAATTTTTTCGCTACCTGTAGTCAACATGTTTTGCTCAGCATAAACAGCTGATCGAATAGAGCTTTGCCATTTATATGCTTTGTTAGGTGACAGTAGCAAATATTTGTTAAATTTTATATTACAAATGCGACGAAGTAGCGAAATAAATATATAAAATTAAATTATATCCATCAAGCCGTTTCTAAGACGTAGCTGTTGGGGCCAACAGTTGCTAGCATTTGCACAACTGTTGAGCTCAACAGCTACGTCTTATGAATGCGCCCATTATCTAGAAAGTTTATGTCACTGTTTCTAGATGTTTGCAGATAATTTGATTGGCCGTTATTTTGAATTTCAAAGTTACTATGTTACTTACTTACTTACTTTTATGTTGGCAATGCGGTGTGCTACTGGTAATACAGTTATAATATCTTATTTTTATTGCCTTTTTAAAACAATAATATTATTAATATATTAACAGTTAAACTTATTCCCATAGACATAGAGTTCTAAAGATTTTAAAATTTTTTGATCAGGCCACACACTTTATTTAGCAGAGAGTTACCAACATAAATAAACTCAAACGAACATTGAGAGAGTGATGCTGTTTTCACACCAAAAGTTAAAACCATAGAGCGTAGATTTTGCGTTCCCACTGCAATTCTGATAAATTCAGATTTTAAATAACAGTTTGTCTAATAAATTTGTTAAAAATAAAATTAATCTCCTGTATAAATGCGTGTATTTGTTGCTGTATTTTTTCTGCCTTTTATAACATTTATTTGATTAGCTATACAAAAAATCAGAAATTTTACTGTGCGCCCCGAAATGGAATTTATTTTATATATTTTGTAAATAAACATTTTAAAATTATGGAACTACTTATACAAGTTGAAGAAGTACTTGGAAATCAAGTTATTATATATAAAAAATGCCAAATAAATTATAAGTAAGATGGATGTCAATCACTTACAAGAGGTCAATGAAGATTCCCACTCTTTTTTTGCTCTTCCCTCTTACAAACCTAAGACTATACAAATAAAGTTCGTATCGCTTTTTAAGCCAAATTACATACGAAATACGAACTTTAGCCTGTTCAAATTATAAATATAGAAACAAATGAAGTTCGAAAAATAATAATTAAATTAACTAAGAATTCTGGAATTCTACTCGTATGAACACTTGTGGTTCTGTAAAACTAACTGAGTTTGTCTAAAACGACTCGAAGGACCATTTGCAATGCATATATTTTTTTTTTTTTTAATAGGACCAGCACTCAGGGGATAACCCCTACTCATGCAATGCATTGTGCTAGAACTAGGAAAATAGGTTATAGGGAAGGAGGATAGAGGGAATAGTGTCTGTGGACATTCGATTTAAACCTTCCCACGCTAGTAGTAGGAAAGACCTCCGCAGGTAGTTGATTCCACATACGAACAGTGCGGCTAAAAAAGGAATTTTCTCTGTAATGCGTAGTGCGATGCATTGGCCAATCGACTACAAAGGGATGTGCTCTGAATGAGGCACGTGTTGTGCGTATAAATGTGCGGGTTTCAGGAACAAGTTCCGTAATTTCATTGGAACACATTCCGTTGTAGTAACGATAGAACAATGAAATGCACCCCACATTGCGTCGATGCTCCAATAAATCAATAGAGTTGGATACCCTACTGTCACCGATGAGCTTCTTCTTTGCCCTCTCCTGTACGCGGTCGAGCAGCCCCAAAATAGACTTTGAAGCGCCGGCCCATACATGAGAGTTGTATTCTATTTTCGGACGGATATAAGTGGTATAAATAGTAAGGAGATTAGATGGGGTGGAATATCGTTTGCACCGTTTTAAAAAGCCGAGGCACTTGAATGCTTCTTTTGCAATTTGAAAAATGTGTTCAGTCCAACGAACATCACACTGTATTTTCATGCCAAGAACATCAAGAGCATCTGATTCCTTAATACTTATATCCCCCATAGTTACAGAGGCAACAGCATTTTCGGTCATGCGTCTATGTGTAACCATGCAACATGCATAATGTATACTTTAAAGTTTCTATTTGCTATATTTGACTAAACAAAAGAGCAATTTAAAGTCTATTTCATAAACTTCCGCTCTTACTTTATCAGTATGTCCACAGAAATTTAAATAGTATTATTTAATTTTTATTTCAAAGTAGATGAAAATTTCTTTCAAAATTTCACTAAAAACTTAACAACCTAACAACAGTTGCAATATATCTCCAATCCTGTAGTGTAAAGTATCTTTATACAAACTAAAAGTTTAAAATAATACTACATACAAATTCCCATTTTTTTATACTCATATTTACAAAGCTAAACCTCCCATTGAATGTATCGATGTATTGGATATCACTGGCGAATAATAGAAAAAACACCAACAACTGCGTAACATGTTCAACAGGATTATACACATGAACAGGTAATAATATAAACACCTTGTTAACTACTACATACACGGACACACATACACTCGTAAACACATATACTACCAATTTTCTCAAATTGGATTCAGTTGTATAAAATCTGCCGCCACTGAAATTACAAATAATTGACTTAAAGTGCACTTTAAATGTCAAGTCATAAATTCAATTATATTTCAATTCAGATCCTTTTTATTTTATACATATATTTTGAAAAACATTTTTCTACTTTATTTAATTTTTTTTATTCGTATGCACGTAAGCATATATGTAAATAGTTATTATATCTGGCGTATTTATTGTTCATTTATACAATTCTAGGGATTTTATAGAAATATGGGTTAAAATGTATATATGTATGTGTGTCTGTGTGTGTGTGTATGTTAATATGTATTTCCAAGCGATTACGCTAATCTAATTTAACTCTTTGCACGTGTGCTGTTGCTATTGATACGCCCAAATGTTTATGGTAACAGAAAACAATTTTTACCTAAATGCAAATGAAAAGAATATTGAAACGAGTAATAATACCAAACTTTAAACAAATTTATATGAAAAGTACCCCCCTCCCCGACCTTCACCACAATTTATGTTTAAAAATTTGGTATCTTTCAGCTATTTTCCATAAGCTTTATAAACAATTGAAATCAAATTTACTTTATGCGTACATATGAATGTTTAAAATGCTACAAGAAAATCAAATATGAAGATTATGTTTGGTGAACATGAAAAAGAAAGCAAATATTTATGCTTGCAAGTACAGTGGGATAGACGAAGAAAATAGATAAAACGTCGAGAAATGGGATTTAATTTTTAAATGGGCACGGAATGTGTGCCCATGATGAAGGATAATAATCTAAAGTTATCCTGTGATCTGGCAGGAGGCAAATCAGTTTATATATTCTGTGATAGGTTGCAAATCTATGTCCTGGTTAATACAACTTTTCTAGCTGAAATTCTACTTTATAGGCATATGTTAATTGTTGGACTTTAATTAAGATATTCGCTCTACACTTTTATGTAAAAATCACTTTAACCCTCTTAATATTCGCGGCAAAGGTCTTTTATGTGCCTTTCGAAAAAAACGAGGACAGTGAAATCACCTTAAGCAGCGGTTGAAATATTCTACAAAAAAAAAATTTTTGAATAAAAGCGACAAAAACGTATAGAGACATTTTAAAGTGTTTAAATGTTGAACAATAATTTACGACTTTATATAGAAGTGCTGAAGACATCCTAAAATTAAAATGCAAAGGCTTAAATGATTTCTTAGTTTTCTATGTGCTTCCCCATGATAAATTTTCAAAAATACGATATACGGAATCAATCGTTAGAACATTTTACTGTATTGCAAATACATTGTCAACATATTGTTTTTTAGGGTTCTGTAAAACAAATATTAAAAGAACACTATTGTTTTCGCTACGATGTTTGTTTGTTACAGGTTGTTTTCTCTACAACCGTAAATGCTATGTAAATTCTTATGTAATATGCAGACACCAATTAGCACTGAAATTTAAAATATCAAAATTAAATAGTATTCTATCAGTTAATGTTATTTTGACTATGTAATTTTGACAACTTGCTGTATCTAGGAAATCGTTAGAGGAAAACTCTTGAAACTGTCAAAAACGCTAAAACTAAAAAATTCAAAAATAAAAAAAACGCCCACACGAAACTAAAAAAATAGCTAAAAGTATTATATAATAAATCACAAAAACCGAAAAAAAACAGTTAAGTGTGTTAAGTTACGCCGAAATTAAAATAAATTTAGTCAAGTGCGACTTTGGCCCGCGCACGAAGGGTTCCGTACGTTCACTTGATATGTAATTCAATACGAACTTTAGCCTATATAAAATATAGTTTTGGCATTTTTTTCGTTTTTGGGTTTTTTTCGGTTTTGAGCGTTTTTTTAGTTTTGGCGTTTTTTTGCATTTCTTCGTTTTTGGCGATTTTTAAGTTTTGGCGCTTTTTTTAGTGTTGGTACTATTTTTTCTCGTTTTGGCGATTTTTTTCATATAGGCAATTTTTTTTTAGTTTTGGCACTTTTTTCGCGTTTTGGCGATTTTTTCGGTGCTTGGCGTTTTTTTCATTTTGGTGATTTTTTATAATTTTGGCGATTTTTTTGCATTTGGCGATTTATTTTAGTGTTAAAAATTTTTTTAATATAGGCGATATTTTTCGTTTTGGCGATTGTTTTTTCGATTTTTGGCTGCTCTTTTTGGAACGTCCTTTAATTTTTAACTCTCATGTATTTGTTGTTGTAGCCGCTAAGGTTCTACATAATCTGTCTAAATTTCCTCATCACCTTTATTGTCCGGAACCCTAAAAAACATCAAAAACCGAATAAGATACCAAAAACGCAATAAGTGCTAAGACTAAGAAAAAGCGCCAAAACTAAAAAAATCGCCAAAAAAATTTTTTCCACTGCATAGTTGTTCAATCTTAAAAGGAAAAACAACACAATTCGTCCCACGCATATATTGCGAGTACAATCATACAATCTACAACATCTTTATTCATATGCTGAACAAATAAACTTGAAAAAAATCCATTTCGTTGTAACAAATAAGCATAACAAGATTATCACGGTATGCATATGCACACATAATACTCGTACGTTCTCTTATAGGGAAAGTCAAATACTCATACTAAAGCCATAACTATTCACGCTCGCGTATATGCATACATACATATATACATACATATATATAAAGCAAGAGCCTATTACCCGCATTAAATTATATGCACTGTATCATTGAAATAAAAGTCATGGCATCGGAAAAAGGAAACACACACCCGCACACAAAACAAAAGCCCATCACAATCCCATTAGGGGTGGCGTCTATAAAGATGTGTTGCTGTTTATGAATACAAAATATTATTTTAAATTGAAAATTCATAATATTTTGTTTGGTGTACAAAAAAAACACACACAAAAACTAAATTACAGAAACACCAACAATTCAATTTTATATCAATTTAAAAAAAAATATATGCCTTATGATTTGACAACAAAAGCATCAACATCATTAGAAAACGAAAGCGGTAATCATTATTTTTAACAAAAAAAAAAAAAAGAGAAAAAAATTTAAATGAAAAAATCTATAAAGGGGCAAAGAAGTATTTTATTAAAACCGCAATATTTCGTATAAACTGAATAAAAAAAGTTTACTATAGTTGTAAACTGTATTTCCAAGCCAAATAATAATAAACAGTGTTGCCATTACCAAACAAATTTTACATCTAAGGTAGCTTTAAAAAAAATAAACGAAATGAGAAAAACAAACAAAATTTAATATATATTTTAGTTAATTTTAATTATTATTCGAACTCCATTTCTTTCTATATTTATGATTTTTAACAGGCTAAGGTTCGTATCGCTTTTTAAGCCAAATTACATGTGATAATTATTAATGAACAACTAACACCAAAGTTAGTTGTAAATATTCTGACAACACATATGTAGTTGAACGGAACACTTTTGTTTGTTTGGTCCACTGTGTGTGGTGTCATATATTTACAACTAACTTTGGTGTTATTTGTTCATTAATAATTATCACATGTAATTTGGCTTAAAAAGCGAAATGAACTTTAGCCTGTTAAAAATCACAAATATAGAAACAAATGGAGTTCGAATAATAATTAAAATTAACTAAAAATTAATAGCCATGGGCCTGTGGCAAAAATGAAATAAAAATATACTTAATAGTAACAAACCAAAAAAGTTTGTCTTAAGTAGAACAAAAAATAAGCAAATAAACTAACATGTGCATAATTAGTAAAAGAACAAAACGACATTGGTAAGACTGTTGTAAATATAGAGATGGTAAAATTGAGCTTACAATACAAAAAAGCTTTCAGCAAATTGAAATACGATGAATCAAAACAATTCACATATTCCATTTGCAATAATGCTAAGTATATAAAGCAGAAATCTACATCAACTGACACCACACACAGTGGACCAAACACAAAAGAACGCTGATGATGAAGGTTTAGTGGCCTTCGAAAACGGCTGGCTGTTCCGTTCAACTATGTGTTGTCAAAATATTTACAACTAACTTTGGTGTTATTTGTTCATTAATAATTATCACATGTAATTTGGCTTAAAAAGCGATACGAACTTTAGCCTGTTAAAAATCATAAATATTAAAATATATTTTTTATTTACTTAAAAACAATGACTTTCTTAACACACTTTGGCTTTTTCTGTTGCATAGAGTTTTGTGTCAGTTTTTTAAACTTCATAAAAGTCAAACGAAAAGTTTACGTTGTAAATGATGATTATAAATAAGCCGAGTCCGAGTAAATTTTTCTATCTTTTCTATTTTTTATCTAAACCTAATGCGCATAATTTTACTCGTTTTAAAATTTAGTAAACAAATCTGTCATAGGTATGTATATTTTAATTGAAATTTATTTGCTGGTTGTTAAGCATTGTCTATATACATATACGAGTATTTCACTGGTGCTTTGACAAATTATCAGTAGACTTCAACCACACATTTTGAACAGTCATAAACCTCTTATCTTATATACAGATTTTCAAAAGCCAAATAAATTTAAATTTATCAAATAAAAAAATCTTACACAAAAAAACCAAAAAGCTTAGCAAAGCCCATTTTGCAGTTAATACTCAATACTCACCAATTTATAAAAATATCGTCTGAGATATTTTTTTATAATACATATTGTTACGTTTAAATTTTATTAAACGTGTGAGTTCTTTTGATTGCTCAAAAATAAAAATAAATAACACACAATTTTTATTTGCTACTGTTTTTTTCCTTTTATTCTTAACGAAGCAAATTACAACTTGTCTTTACTTAATTAATTCTTATCGTTATTATCCACTTTCAACGAAGCTGGCTGGACTAATTTCTGATTAGCACTGACTCAACGATATCAACTTGACTACTTTCTGATTAGTACTGACTCAACGATATCAACTTGACTACTTTCTGATTAGTACTGATCTGTTCTCGCACATGCTGCCACTTTTTATAGTACAGCAACCGGTTCTCGAATGTTCGCCCGATAGGTGGCGTAATAACATGTCTGTACTTAGTAATGGCATCTATACATGCCGCCATCTGTATTGTCATTTACTATTGGTAGCCAGATGTTCAAACAGTCCTCTAGCACAATCGGGAAAATTCATGTTGCTGCTTCTAGGCATTTGTAGACAATTCGATTGGCCGTTATTTTTTAATTTCAAAGTAACGACTCTTATGTTGGCAATGCGGTGTGCTACTGGTAGTACAGGGTGGTTCCCATACGTGCTCGCACTTTTATTTGTATGTGTTTATGTTTGTAGCCATGTACACAATTATTGTTGTTGCGCGCAAATATGTGTGTATGTTAGTGCTTTAGTTAAATACTTCTAGATAGTTCTTTGCATTAACCCTGTAGGAATATTTTTTACGTAACAATATGTATATTTATTTATTGTATCTTCAAATGTGAACTAACAATAAGTATTAAAATCTTAAATCTAAATATTCTTTATTGAAAATTTCTCGAGAAGATAAATTATTGTTCATTGTGAAAAACTGAAGAATTCCACAAATATCCCACTATAAATAAATGCTGTTTCAGATGACTCTTCCCATAACATTTCTGAAATAATTTTTCAATTTTCCTAAAATTAATCTGAAACAGAAAGTCATAATAAATAAAATTTCCCGAGAATTTTATTGGTCCTTTGGAAAACTGGATAATTATAAAGGTTACAGTAACAGTGTAACAGTGCGCTGTTAACTGAAAAATGGTTTCTGCTAAAATTTTTGGTTTTTGTCTCTGCTAGCTAAATTTAAACACATAAAGGATTGTGAGAAATGTAAAAAATTTATTAAAATTTTAATAAAAATATTTTATTTCAAATTTAAAAATTAATTTTAAGATTACCAATCCGAAATTTATTTGCTGGTGGTTCAGCTTTGTCTATATGCATTTCATTGTTTCTATAACAAATCATCAGTGGACTTCAACCACACATTTTGAATAGTCGCAAACCTATTATCTTATGCACAGACTTTCATTTAGGATATTTAACGGTTACAAGTTGGTCTCAGTCGGGTTTTTAAATTTTTTAAATTACTTCTTGTTAAGTATTCTAGAGTTGGTTATTGTTTATGAATACTGTTGAGTAAGTAAATCACTCCTTTTTTGCAATATAGTCATATGTGAAAAAAAAAATAATAATTTCTTGAAGTTATATGCTGAATGCCTATCATATAGTATATAATCTTTTCCAAAAATTTCCTACAAATAACTGGTGTACTTACCTCTTGAGAGAAGAAATTTTTGCTCATAAGTAACCAAAAACGGCAACGCTGATAATAAGCTACTTTTCTCAGTATTTGGTTGGTGCTTTAGAAAAGCATGAAAATATAAAACATGCGTGTTTTATATACAAGACGGTTTCTACCAATTCGTTTATCACTTATGTAAATATTGTTTTAGAAATGTGTGAAAATCAAAATTATTATTCATTATATTGAACATTTGAAGGTATTGATTCTATTCGTATAATAACTGATGGAATTATTTATCGTGTTGAGATATTTAATAAACGTTTTATAATTCAGTAAGGCTTTCTAATAAAAAATTTTATAATTTCTAAAAAGTGTTTTTGTTTTATAAATTTTTTTAACCAAATTTCGATACAACGTCTCTTTCTCTTTCCAACGGCATTGCAATTTGAGTTAATTTTGCTACTGTGGTTGAAACATTCGGAATCCGAAGAAATGGAGAATTCTTCATGATAATCTGTTACATGACCTTTGTATCGCGTCAACCATTAGCAAGAAGTAAATTGTTCATTCCAAACATTTACAAAAATTGTAAAGGCAGTGATAAAACGCCAGCAAATGATTATGGCATCATGGCAGGTCCCCGTATTAATCTTAGGCGTCTATGTCTAAATCTAGTGAATTAATTTCTTTATAGTTCTGGTATCTCTATACAAAAACAGATACAATCACATATGTATCTATATACTTGTCTGTACCACCGATATTTGTTTTACACATTATCGAACCATGGAAATGGGAACAACAACAAAAGCAGCAACTACTACAAAATGAAAAGCTTATTATACCCTCGAGTAAAATATTGAATGGAGTAAATAAAAAAAAAACGTAAAGAATTGAAATATTGAATGTAACGTATGAGTTACTGATTGAACGTGTAAATTCGCGTGTGTCTGTGTGTGTGTGCATGTGTGTGAATTTTAAAATAAGTCTACGTCATGTAGGTGAATGGATGTTATTATTGTTTGGCTTCCAGATTTTACTTTTTTGTGCCATTATATCCGCTTCTACATCCTACACACACACACACACACACACACACACACACACACTTACGTTATAGCACAAACGCACTTTCAATTTTCCCCTATAAGCTCAAAGATACCAATCTCTTTTAAAAGTGTTTATACATACATACGTATGGATGTGTGTGTATGATTACTTGCCCTACAAGCAAAGTAATACGAAAATGATTCGAAATCATATTGCTTGGAAGAAAAATATTATTGCGGCAACAATCATATTCGTATTGCGGAAGATTCACCCTTCGGGAGAGTTTGTGCGTCCAGGGCGATACTTCGAAGAAATACGAATGCAATACTTCAAAAAGATAAAACTGTGATATTGCTAGATAATCATCTAATAGAATTATTAATGATATTGCCAGATTATCTTTAGGAAGATACATTATTTATAACGATAGATTATCTCCTAAAGTATAATTTTACAATTTTGCTAAATCTGAAGGAAGAAAAATATATATGTATGTATGCATTATATATAAAATTACCATTAATTTAAATTTAAAGCAATTTTTTATGGTCAACTAAATTCAATTTATCATCACTGGAGTCATCATAATAAAAAGAAATCAGTATAAAAAGAAATTTCCTGACATAATGTTTTGAAAATTTTCTGATTGTTTTTATTTTAAATTAAACATTTTTTTATCTTCTAGTTAAAAACATATTGATATTATAAATTTATCGCGCTTGTGATAAAACGCCAGACTGAAAAAAATTTAGCATTTTAATGACATAAAATACCTTTTTAAAGAAAAAAATAAATAGTCAATACATTTTGAACTGTTCATTCAAAAAGTTTCACTGAAATGAAAATATTTTAATATAGAAAAAGTATTGATTTGATGATTTTTTAAGATATTGTATTCATATCTTCTGGGTAAGATATCTTCCAAATGTTTGTAGGGTGGTAGTGAACATATATTTGGCTTGACTTATTCTCCTTGTACAACATGTCCTTCTTTTTTCTATTTTTTTTATTTTTTTTTTTAAATTTTTTCCTATGAGACTTTGAACAAAAAGCAACCAGCAACCAACTTTGTCATCGTAGTTGAAACATCAAAAAATATAAAGAAACATGCCAATGACAACAACAACAAAATCTCACGCTAATCCTTAAAGCTTTTATTGAATTCTAGTTGAGATATAGCCACGTTCTGCCGTCTATAAATGGCATTATAAATAACAAATAAAAATATGTATTGGACCAAATTTATGAAATTTCATATACAGTTTTGTATATCCGTGAAAACTAAACAAGATTTTCAATAGTGCATTGATATATTGAAACTTTTGGCAAATTAAGCTCTTTAGTGATAAGGAAAATATGATAAAATTTACAAAAAACTTCGGTCATATTTGTTTTTAGAAAGGCCAACTTTTCTTCTTAAATTCGAAGCCATTTGAAACTTCCAAACTATGGAATTATTTCTTAATAATGCTCGAGTTTAGTATTTTTTTAAATCTGTAGAATGAAATATCATTGAATACACTAATTTTCTGAAGAAGGCAAGGCAAAAGATGTGACCTTGACAAGACTTTTTCTACCGCTTACTTATATTGAAAACTAAAAAAAAAATGTTCTTAAATTTTATTTTCGATATAATTAAGCGATAGAAACTTTCTCTATCGACATCGTTAAATTAGACCAGTTGGGGAAAATGCGGCATTTTTCTGTTCCACCGCGCACTTTATCAGCATCCATCTATATCTAATTAGGCAAACAGTCATTGTTAACATCAGCTATTTAACATGAATTTTTAATGAAATGGAATTCTCATATTCTATGGTTTTATATTTAATATACAATTATTGATGTTGCCGACTTCATTAGGGTTCCGTCCACGAAAGGTGGAAGGGAAGCCTACACTACGATGTATTCTAAAGCGAGAAACATAAAGAAACAGAAAATTATGTATAGACACTTGAAATTTTCAAAGTTAGTGTATTTTTGTGCAGACTACACCAATTAACACTTAGAAAATCAAAATTAAAGGGTATTCTATGAGTTAATGTTATATTGACTATGCAATTTGGGCAACTTGGAAACCGTAAGAGACAAGCTTTTGAAATTTTCAAAAACGTTAAAACTAAAAGGTTTCCCAATTAAAAAAATTGCCACAAGCGAAAAAACGCCAAAAGAAAAAAATCGGCAAAAACGAAAAAAAGCCAAAACGAAAAAAGCGCCAAAAATTTTAAAAATCACTAAAATTAAAAAAATTCACTACAGTTAAAATAAATCGCTAAAAGCGGAAAATCGCCAGGAACAAAGAAAATTACCTAAATTAAAAAATTCTGGAATAAAAAAATAAAAAAATATCAAAACAAAAAAATCGCCAAAAAAGAGGATATGTCATTTCGAATATCCATGAGATCCTATCCGGCTGGAGCATTCTGACTCATAGTTTTCCCAAGCCAAATTTTAATCTTATAAAAAACTTTATATTTAATTGTCTACCAGCCAGCTATTTGCAGCTGCTTCAATCAACAAAAAATCTGAGCAATTCTGCGGGCAATTAAACCAAGAAGCCCACAGTTCGTTTTTGTTAAAAACATCGTGGAAACAAATGATTTTAAGAACATTTTATAATTTAATATCTTTCCGATACAATGCTAAACTAATGCCTGCATATGTGTACTAGGAAATTTAAATTGCTTGCTACAATCTAGTTTCCACTTATTTTCAATATCCTTTTAAACTTAATCCCAAGTACCTTGTTGCTTTTAACTTCTAATCTCATATTACCCTTAACCCTTAATCTTCATTCTAAGAATGAACAACAAAAGATATTAAATGATCCATTAATTAACCACAACTATGAAATAAGAAACTTTTTCCTGTGGTCTATTGTTGAAATTCTTTTTTTTTAATATATTTTCTTATTTGTCAACTTAGTACTTTGATGTAATACTTTAATCCATTTTTAACACCCGCATCACTTTAAAAAACTTTCATGTTATTAACATTGTTTCTGCTGAAAGTGGCTGAGAGTGTACATATTGTTGTTAGGGTATCGCAAGTTTTCTAATAATTCCTGGTAATCTCCTTTTGCATAAGGCACTTTGAATAAAAAAAATTCAAGGAAACTTCAAGAACTAACAAGAGTAAAAAGAAGCATACACTCAAGGAAAAATGGTTTAGAAAAGTTACAAAAAAAAAACTTGTAAAGCAGCTTCCAAAGTTATCATATATACAATGAAATCATAAAATTTTCATGTTTCTGAAACCAGATTTTCAGTTTGATAAGGCGTTCTTATCAACTACGAGTATGTATTTGAATTTTAAAAATTTAAAACACGTTATTTTAGTTTCAAATACAACAAACATCATTAACAGCAAATTGTGTTCTTTTTTGTAAAAAAAAATATTATTCTGAGAACTTAGCTGTAGTGTATTTAAATTTTCTACGGGAGTTGTGGCTTTGAAGTTTTTTTGAGGTCATCTTAGTAACAAGATGGAAAACTTTGCAAGAATATACAATGCATGAGAAAAGTTTTCTCACTGAAAATGGAAAATCTCATACCAATCTTTAAAAAACTGCTTTACTGTTGTTGTAGCTGTTAATTGTTCTAAAACCTTTTCATTTACACCAGCAAACAATATTTATGTATATACTGCGCGCTGTTTAAATAAGAGAAAAAACATTTTGCAGAAGTAAAAAATGAAATATTAAGAATTAAAAGGCTTTATAACAATCTGTTTCACTGCAAGTGCTCCTTACCGAACGATAGATACTGTCCACTTTAAAGTAAAAGTTATTAAAGCTATTATAATGATGTACTTATTACACTAGTACCTCGATTATTATGATAGGAAAAATAAAAGTTTTGAAGAGAAAAATTTTACTTTTACTATGTTATGTTGCATACACACAGAAAACAAGGCTGCGAAAAGAAGCCTAATTTTAAATTTTTCCGCAACGATTTTGCTTCACATGTGTTTCATGTTAATTCAACATGATTTACAGTAATCTTTAATGAACATTGTGGCTATTGAAGCAACTTTATTTCATTTTGATTTGACATTGTAGTAGTGTTAAAATCAAAATGTTTTTTTCTTTGAGAGAAGCAAGACTCAGGCAATGAATGCATACTACTATTATTAGGTGTTACCTTCTTTAAGAAAGGGATAGCTATAGAGAAGACAAGTGGTGAAGGAAGAGATAGAGGAAGGCTTCATTCTTTTACAACTCTGCTTTTTGTACGTTTTTTTTAATAACGCAGTGTTGCAGCGCCCCTGGTGTTAAATGAGACGTATTAAATTTTTTGAAGCTGTTCTTAGTAGCCATTTATTAGTTTTTTTACTTTGCCGATGCTACACAACGAAGGAGAGCGCTAAGATGATACATTAGGGTTAGTATCTGCTGAAATCGGTATAGTTTAGTGACCAGTGACTATGCCTTCATCACTTGAACTTTCCTACAACAACTGATACAAAGGAACACTAATGGACATCAGAAAAATGAGTGGTGTTATTATTTTTAATGACTGGATACAGGGATTGAACCCAGTACCTTCGGTTTTGTAGTCAACATGCTAACTACTTCAGCCACCGCCACCCTCAACCAAAGCTATTTCAAGTTGAAACAACTTTAATGATGTCATTTTATTTTATAACTTATTTAATTTCATTTCCATTCAAATATAACGTAAAGCTATTTTCGCAGTTTTTTTGCAGGAATTGAACATGGGACCCTCCGACTAGAAGACTATTACACTGCCCAATAGGTAGCAGTAAGAATTTTTCTCTAATAATGCTAATCCCAGCAATTATGTTTGCTTTCTGGAAGCATTTTGGTAAGGAAGACATCGAAACGGAATCACTCGCAGTTGGGCTTTTATAATGCATGATTTTAGTTCGCGATAAGCCACTTATAAACAATAGCAATAAATCATCCACCAAACGTTTTCATGTACTATGTACATACATATTAGAGGGCTGTGTAAACAGTCCTGAAATAAAAATACGTTTTGTTTTTGAAATGTATTATTGTCGCGAAGACTTCTTGTTCGTAACAAACACTCAAAAGAAGTAGTGTTGCTTGTTATTTTGCATATTTTACGTTTAAGTGTATGTGTAAGATATAGATGGTATGTGTTTAAGGGCGGTTTATTAAAGCAACCACACAGAACTAATGTCAATGCATGTGTGCGTTTGTATGTGAACAGAAAAATATAAGGTCATACACATAACGTATGTATGTATATGCATGTTGTTTGTATACGCATCCATACGTATGAAAAAACAAGCATCACAAATTCTTTCGTCACAAAGTATTTTCTTCTTTACTCCTATATCTGCAATAACTGAAACAAATTTCTTGCAAACAGTGTTGTTTAGTGTTTGTTTTAGAAGATTTCGCTGTAGTAGAGGATTTTAAAAATCCCTCACGTCTTAAAAGTTCTTGTAAGTGGTCTTGTGCAGGGGTCTAATACATATATGTATAATTGTGTACTGTTCGTGTACGATTGTAGAACATATTTGAATGGTCTCGCTTTCGTTAGTGCTTCTCGGAATGCAATATATTGCTTCTAACAGCTTTAAGTGCTTCTAACTGTCGAATATTGTTTGTTGGGATATATGTAGCTCAGTTACGTGTTGCCAATGTTCGACCATCGATTTGAAATATAATTTTGATGAGAGCATAATAAACAACATATCGAAATTATTTGTAAGACTAATAAGCTTTTATGTTTTGCATAGGAGTTAAACCAGATTTTTATAAAAAATGTGAGGAATATAAAAAAACTCTTGAGCAATGATCTTTATAAAACATAAAATATTTTTAATTACTAAAGAAGCAAATGTACTCCTACACTAAAGAAAAATAAAATGTCCACCCTTGGGATCGTCTTTTTAATTGTTCTGATTTTCAATACCAATCTCTTTCTTTCTAAAAATATAAAAGTATGCTTTCTAATAAACTTAGTTTTTTACTTAGTTACTTCTACATACCAGAGAAATTTAAATTTTCCATCCCTGATTTTTAATACCAATCTATTTATTTCCAAAATATAAAAAAAAACTAATACAAAATAAAACTATTTAGGGCTATTATTACAACTTAAAGTTAGTTAAAAGTAGGATTTTATCGGACACAATGTACCAATTTTCGTCGGCTCACTGCGATAGAGTCATGGGTAATAAGCCAAAATGACATTATTAATTATTACTTAATTAATTCTTGAATAAGTCTATAAATAGAAAAAAATATCGTCGAAATGCAACGAACAAAACAAATTGTTAATATTTAATTTAAATATTAACAATCATCATTGTTGATATAACAAATTAAAATTTTTGTAGTCAATTAAATTACTCAACAAAATTATTTGTTAAATTATATCATAACGGAGTGCGCACATGTAGCAGAAAAAAGAAATCATGTTTTGTGTGTATTCATTATTTGTGTATCTAATAAAGTGTTGCTCTCCAGCTGAGAGGTAAGTAAGTTGGTTTATTAGTTTTGAGGTTGCCGGTTCAACTCCGCCCAAAGACATTTAGTGTTTTTCGCAGACTAGCAAAAAATCGATTCGTGTGATTGTGTATAAGAAACATTGTTGATATAACAATTATGATAATCAAAATTTGTACAAAAACTCAACAATTCGCATTGTTAATATAAAAATAACTTTAATTGAAATAACTTTAAAATCTAACAAAAATTAATGTTGGAAAAATAAATAAATTTCAACAAATTATTTGTTGATATATTTAATTGAAAATATTTTTCCATTTTTTCCTTTAACCTACAATTTCGTTAATTGTATTTACAAATCATATATGGCTTTATTTCTAATGCAGTGTGGTGCAGTTATGTAATTATATTTCAATTAGTTGAGAAATAAGGCAAATTTACTTTGTTACTTATGAATTTATTTCAGTGAGTCGACGAAAATTGGTACATTGTGCCAATCATGTGACCCCAGCTTAAGTACACATCTGGCAATTCTTGTGTTGTCATTTTGAGGTGTCATTTTCAATATGTATGCAACGCCGTTCACATTATGTTTTTTATAGAGAAGTCAATGTCACACAACGAAAAATATCATAAATGGCAAATTTTGCCCTTGGTACACACTATTGCGATGTCACAAAATGCCATAGTATGTACTCGGCATTAGAGTGTTTTTTAAATCTTTGTTAGATTAACGTTCGCTTGGCTTCATTTTACCTTGCTGTTTGTGCCGGAGTATTATTCAAGCATTGTTCATATAAAACAATATTATCTGCACCAGCGCCAATACATGAAAGTTTAAAGAAGTTATGGAAGATATCTTGCACCCTAAAATCACTGTAAATGTGTCTGTTGTATTATATGCAAAATAACGAATATTTCTACCGACATTATAATGATTTCACTATCTAAAGGTATTATATTCATACATGTCTGCTATTAACAACTACTCAACTCATAATATTTATGTATATGTACGCACAGCTAAAAGTTCAGACCACTTAAATTGAGCTGAATGGTAGGGAGAACTTCTAACATTTTAAAAATTAATAGAACAGAAAAAAAAACAAAAAGAAATAAGCATCTACTACCAAAGTGTTTTTCAAAAGTAACTTTGTTGTGGTTTTTAGAACTTAAATATTTAATTTACTTAACAAAATTCTATTTAGTTACCACCAACACAGTCATACTACACACAAATCATCTACAACTACATACAAGCAATACCACCTGTATTTGGTCATTTGAAGAGAATACAAAGCCAACTAAAATGGGAAAAGAAGGACAAAAGGAATACTTGTGGTTAGCCCACCAGCAACAAATAATAAGATGTTACAAGTGATAAATAAGATCTATTATAAATAAGTGAAAAATTGGTTTTTCTTTTAGTTATAAAATTAAATGACATCGCCAGGGTAGTAAGTGTGCTAAATGAGAGCCATTTTCAAAAACTACATTACAAAATATAGTCTCCAATACGAAATAGGAGTGGGAAATTCTTCTCTTATGCTGACAACAT
The DNA here is from genome assembly GCA_949987645.1 of Tachina grossa. NCBI lineage: Eukaryota > Metazoa > Arthropoda > Insecta > Diptera > Tachinidae > Tachina > Tachina grossa. Next base: position 212,682,631 of record OX465274.1, read on the forward strand.
TTTTTGTTGTTGTCATTTTGTGGTGTCATTTTCAAAATGTGCACACATAATTAGAGGCCTGCTTAAACAGTCTTGAAACATAATGTTTTTAAATGTATTCTCGTGGCATGTATTATACTAAACCAATAATAAATGCTGTTGCTATATTTATGATTTGAACAGGCTAAAGTTCGTATCACTTTTTAAGCCAAATTACATGTGATAATTATTAATGAACAAATAACACCAAAGCTAGTTGTAAATATTTTGACAACACATAGTTGAACGGAAAAGCTAGCCGTTTTCGAAGGCCACTTAACCTTCATCATCAGCGTTCATCTGTGTTTGGTCCACTGTGTGTGGTGTCAGTTGATGTAGATTGCTGCTTTATATACGAAACTTTTTTGCAAATGGAATATGTGAATTGTTTTGATTTATCGTATTTCAATTTGCTGTTGTTTAATAAGCGGAGCACGATGGATGTATCGATGTAGGTGTATATGAGTATTTTTAAGCGATGTAGTGAAGACTGTTTGTTCGTAACAAACACTCGAAAGAAGTAGTGTTGATGCGTGTATGCTTGTTATTTTGTATATTGTACGTTTGAGTGTGTGTGTAAGATGTTGATGGTAAGCTATTATGTGTTTAAGGGTGGTTTTTTAAAGCAAACGCAAACAAATAGTGTCAATGCATGTGTGCGCAGTATGAACATGCATGACGTTCAGCGTTACCGTTGTGCGACTAGAGTCGCATTTCGCCCCTTTTTCAACTGCCTTGCCACTTTTTATGCCCCTTACTTTTAAATCCCCTTTTAGTATCATTTGCATTATTTTGTGCCCCTTTTTGTTCAAAGACAACTTTTATTTTTATTTTGACAATAAATGTACGCAGATTCGTACAGATTCTACCACACTAAACAAGATTTTATTTCCTATGTGTCAAACTTAATATAACAACATACACCTTGATATGAATTTTTTCATTTGTGTAAGTTTTTTAAATATATGAGTACAATTACACACTCATACTTGATAATTCTAACTGTATTTTCGATATCTATTGTGAAAGCCAAATTTAATTAAAGTACATATTTTTAAAAGGCTGTTCTGTAAACCGATCGAATTGAAATCGCATGATTTTAGAAAACTAAAACAGGCAAACACGTAGCCAATTCCCAAAAGCAAGTGATCAAAAAATATCCGAGTTTTTACCACAAAAAATACTTGTTTTCGCAGAAAAGTGACTATTGCTGATGATAACTTGCAACTACTCATTTAAGTCAATGGACAAATTGGCCAAATTAAACGCAAAAATATACCCAGATTCATCAATTGCAAGGTCGGTGAGTTACACCTTATTTCATCTTTATAAAAAAAACTTACCAAAAAAACATAAAGCGTAAACTTAAATTAGCATAGCTAAAAAAATTTTCAAATAGACTGAAAGTAGACACTTGTCTGTCCATGCTGTCTGCCTTAAATTTATTTCAAAACGATTTGAAAGAATGGATTGCAAGTGAAGAACTTATTAAGAAATACAGATGTACAATTTCAAAAGAGTTGATATTTAAGTAATTTAATAAGTTTGCATTATGCATAAAAATAATACCATAAATATATTATCCTCTTCAGAATCGAAGTTCAAAATTTTTTATCAAAACTTTAACAGCCGTATTCATAAAAATTTTAAACAGCGTTTCAAATGTTGTGTAAGCAAAATTCGCTGAAATTGTATTCATAATAGAATTTTAGCTTAAAAAACGGTTTTTAAATCTTGCGTAAATCAGCAAATTTTAAAATTGACTGCCCCCATGTTTAAACTAATTTTAAGGTGACGTTGTTGTAATTTTGCTTCGTTTTTGTTTACATTTTGAACATTACCTGTATCTACATATGTGTGTATGTATGTATGTACTTATGTATGCATGTATGTATGCATACTCCAGTGTTATTTAGAAGAAAACAATGTAATTTTTTTTTTATAGGAACTATTGCCGAAATAACAAATATACTCCAAAGAATATTTAAAAGAAAAGAAGCGATCCAGTTTCCATTCCCAGTCATTGTTTTCTCATTTTATGTGTTAACAAAAATAATATAATTGTAGAAAATTAACTAGTGATGTATAAACACTCAAAACAAACAAAATAAAGCTCGTTATTCTAGTGCTTCTTTATCTGCAATAAAATAAATCATATAAAAAGCGCTTTTAACAAAGATTTGTTGTGAACTTGTTTATTTTTTTATTAAATACAAGTTGGAACACATCTTTTATTTTATAGAAACAACATTTCTCTGAAAAGCGGCAAATGAACAAATATAGACACGAGTACTTTATGAGTTAACAATCGTTGTTTTGCAGAACTAATATACAAGTGACAAATAAAGAATACAGTGTTGCCACGATATTTAAAAAAAATCTAGTTAATTGATTTTTAGTTAAAAAACTGATTATGAATACCAATATTTAAAAAACGTTATTTAGCCTTAAAACGTTTTTTAACTAATATGAATTTTAAACCTCAATCAACCTTTTTATATGAATACAGCTGTAAATGGTTAACTAAATTTTTTGAATTTTTGTTTTAAGGTAAAAAAGTGATATGCCCCAAAAGATGCCAAAAAATTTATTAATGTATTTTTTAATTTTTTTGTAAATATTAAGAACTTGGGCAAATTACGGCATTCAATATCGAACGAAATTTCCATTTATTTTCTATTGGATTTTCGACCAATATCAAATACCACATTTTGACCAGTGTTTCATTATTATCATAGATTGTATGACTTTTTTACATTTAGTAGCTATATATATTACGTTTATACTCGTCTTATTTGTAAATAAAAACTGTATTTGCAAATACTCAACTAGCCGGTATTATAGATTTATATTCACAGTCGTCAAATAAACAATTTTAAAATCAAAAATTTCTTTTTCTGTATACATACATCTCATACCCATTAATTAACAATTGCTCACGTGAGTTCGTACAGACTTCATTATTCTTTACTTTCTGTTGATGTTCCGTGCTGTGCCGTTCTGTTTCTAAATTGTAATAGTTACATTTTATGTTATAACTTATCACCTGTTTCTGAGCAGAACGGCCACAGTTTTCCACTAAAGTGATGAGTTCGTCTATTTTTATGTTTCAAAATAATTTTATGTTTTTCTGATAAAAATTAAATTTTTTAAATTTTAAAAGCATAGTCACAATTTAATTTTATTTATGCTGTCACTTAGATTTACTTGAATTTTTTTTGGATTTTCACAGGTTTAATTTATGCTGTCACTTGCAATTACTTAACAATTTTTTGATTTTCACAGGTTGAACCGAAACAGAACAGAACGAAACAGAAAAACTAACGACTTGTATTAGATTTCCATAAACAAAAAAGAGTCAGCTGATTCGTAACAGAACAGAAAGTAAAAACTAATTCTGGCTTAATTCTGCCACAAGTTAGAAGTTTTACTTGCAAATAAAACGTACGAATAAACTTATATGAGTTCTCATAAAATGAATGTTTGTGTACTTTTTATATGGGTACATGAGAAATTTGTTTTTATCGTTTGTTTTTTAATAAAAATAGGTTGATAAATATGTTTGTTTATTTAATTTTCTTTGATTTTAAAGTTGCCCTTTTTTTCTTAGAAATCCCCTATTTGTACCACTTTTTTTTTTAAATCCCCTTTTTGAAATTTTTCAACGGTAACGCTGATGACGCTTGTATATGTGCCCATTCGTAGGAAGAAGCAAGCATCAGAAATTCTTTTGTCACGAAGTATTTTCTTCTTTACTGCTATACCTGCAATAACTGAAATAAATCTGTTGGAAACAGTGTTGTTTGACGTTTGTTTTAGAAGATTTCGCTAAAGTAAAGCATTTGAAAAATCCTTCATGTCTTAAAAGTTCTTGTAAGTGGTCTTGTGCAGGGGTCTAATGCGTGAACGAATGGATTTGTTTCACTTAAATCAATGCGCGTGATCAATGTCATTAATTATTTATTTCTCTTAATTTCGCCCAACAGAAGCCAAAGTAAAGGTTTATATAATCGAAAAAACTGAAAAAATTCAAGATATGGTATTGGCCGGCCGGATATTAAAAGTTAGATAGATTGTGGAAGCCATGGGCATCTTTTGTTGCTCATTGAGTTAAATTTGTAATGAAAACTTATATAAAAGAAAGTTGTACGCAAGTTGCTTGCAATCGACCACAAATGCAATCATATAACAACTTGACAGAAGGGCTTGGCATTCACACAGAAAAATATTCCAATGTAAAATCAACATGCAAAAATTTTGATAGGAAAAAATTTTAAATTTATTAGAAATAATACGTTCTTTAAGTGTTATGGTGTTTATTTGCTTTGCACTGTTCTGCTCAGTTGTGCGACTTGTTGTTATTTGTTTTGATATTTAAGTCTTATAGTATGAAGTTCCCAAGTTCAATTCCTTCATACATGTCAAGGTAGCTTCACAGTTTGTGTTCTTTTTTTTAACTTTAACTTCAAATAAATTGCATGTTAAATCATCAATTAAATAATGTTGAATTAAAATTTAATTCATGATGGTATTTATTTGTTTATAGCCTTATGTATAAAAGCTTTTTTAAGAAAAATTTTGTGTGAAACTTTGTTTTGAAAATGATTAATAAAGCCTTAATAAGCTTTATAAATATGGCAGTTACTGTGAATTCAAAAAAATTTAAGGTTGTTCGATGATTTCGAGTTTAAATTTTTGGACGGGGAAGCCAACTATATACAACACACACCCACACATTTTCGTGATGCTTATGCCAATACACACAATCACGTAAGTTAAATAAATAATAAAATAAATTTACTTCATTAATGTTGTTTTAACTTTGATTCAACATGATTTTTCATTTTGTTTGTTAAATCATCATGAAGTAAAGTGATTTCAAAAGGAAAAATTTATTGTGAAGATTACTGTAAATCATGTTGAATCAACATGAAAGACATGTGAAGCAAAATCATTTACGAAAAAAGTTGAATTAATCTTGTTTTCGTAGATTTTATGAGATATCAGTTAGAGTCTAGCAGATATTTGACTTGGAAAATAAAAATTTTAATACTGATACTGGTATGAGAAACTGCACTTTTACACCAGCAAAAACTATAAGTCATTGTATTGGAAAATGTTTAAAATTACGAAAGATTAAAAGGGAAATTCCACTCAATATGTGAATGTTTACACTGAATTTTTTTCCATGCACACTTACATATCTAATCGCAGTATGAAGTTCATCCCATCATATTAGCTCCTCCAAATTTCACTTCTGATGTAGGACTTAAGCAAATGATTTATTTGCGAAAACACTTAATATTTACACAAATATTATACTCTTTGAAAAAGAAAGGTAAATTCAACAAAAACACCTCTTTCTACTTGCAACAAATTGTATCCCTTTTAAATCCAATTTAAATAAAAAGTAAGTATGCAAAATGAAAAACTTTATTCTGTTTTACTTGAAGCATAAATATCACATATAAAATCCAATTATCCCTAAAGACCCATAAATAAATACAATAAATACTACATTTATTTTTGTTTTTAAAGTACTACAAATAAAATAAAATAAAATAAAATAATAAAAAAGCAGGAAAATAAAAGAAATACGAGTAAGAATCTTATGCAAATCCTAAACATTATTTATACTTGTAGCATAAAATTGATACGAAAATTATACATACACATCCATCGTTAACGCTGTACTAGAAAATTGTAAATCAATTTGAAAATGCTACGTTTTCTTAAACAAAAATTCAGCTGCAATAACGACATCACCGTTTAAACATGAAATCAAATCAATCTGAATGTAATTGACAGCAAGAACAAACTGTCAGCAGGATGGTGGTTAAAAGAAAGACCGCCTCCAGGTATAATAACAGGAAGTAAGTCTTCATCGTCCGTCCGTCCGTCCGTCTAGTATTGAATTGTGCGGCAATTGATACTTTAACAATTTAACTAAAATATTGCTGGTGGAGAGCAGCAACATCAACATTATAATCATCTTGAAAGGTGCTTTTTGCTTGTTGTTAATTCTTTGAGGGTGGCACAATTAAAGTGCAAATACTCTCTTGACTTATATTTACAACTGGCACTTAAACCTGCACATTATATTTGCACTGGTATTATTGTTGACTGTTGCTGCTTGGCAGCTATAGAACGGAAACTACAGCTTCATCCTAATTGGACTTCCGCATCCGTATTATTATCGCTGCTAAATATAGGTTTTTATTTGCCACCTTCCTTCTTCGTCTTAGCATCAGTTTTATTCTGTTTTCAAGTTGTTTAGGTCGAGTGTACTTTTCTTTCTCATTTTGTAGTTGGCGCTAGTTTTAACACTAGCCACCAGCTCACCAGCCATGCATTCAAACAACAACAAATACTCGTAACACTAAGCTAAAGGTAAGAATTACATTATTAACGCCAATGAGCACAAGCACTAGCTGCATATTGCCATTATTGAAAACTACAACAAATACGTATGTAAGTATGTAATTTGAAAGAAGAAAGAAGCAAAAAATTTAAAAGAAAAGCAAAAGCATAAAAATCCAAGACGTTATTCTACACGGTGGATTTCATTATGGCCTCGTCAAGACATTTAAAGATTTATTTAATTGAAGTCAATTACACAGCAGGAGAGAACACACATTCATCTGCCCGTTCCACGAACTGACACCAGCAAAGTCTTTAATTTTAATTACACCAGAATGAATCTCTAATAAATCATCAGTGTGGTAGTCCAGACGAAATTTTTTCGATATTAAATTGAATACTTTAAGTAATTGAAATGCAGTGCAATTAAATGTATTTAAAAAATTTATGTAGATAGAAGAAAAATTAAAAAAAATGTTAAGCGACTTAAAAAATAGATGTAAACTAATTTACTGCCTGTCCCACGATGTCACTCGCAAACGTTCGATCGACAACTTGTATTGCAAACAACAATAATATTAGAAAATTTGTTGTTGTTTTCAATATAAGTTGTCGATCCAACGATTACTGTTGACATCGTGGGACAGGCAGTTAGTTTCATTTAGATAATAGAACATTTACACCTATACAAAATTTAGCAGATTTTAATTTTTGAGTTTTAGCAAGTTTTTTTATCCAAAACAAAACCCATTAACTAAAATTTTTCAAAAACTACAACCAAGCAACTGCAATGTAGCCAATTCACACACTTTTTTAAGTGACTTTTTAGGACAAATTTAAAAAAAAACCATAGTTTTATCAATAAGTTCTACAAGATTTTAAGCAGATGAAAAAATGTATCTACTATATTTTATCCGAAATATCGTAAATGCTATCTTCTGCTCACATGTAAACGCACTATTAAGCATACTGGTAAAACTATTGTACAAAAAATTTTAAAATAAAGTTAAGAGACTTTTACCAGCCCATTTTTCCACTAAGTTTCAGTACTTAGGGCTGAGCCCACTAATATGAAAAAGATATTTTATCGCTTTGAAAGTCCAAAAAGTCCACAAGGTGTTTGGGAAAATTTTTTGAGTAGAAGTATATAAAATATAATATTAAATTTTATGGAAAGCACAGTGGTATTTTTTTTAATAAAAGATAATAACAAAAGTAGCCAATGAATGCCTACTACTATTACGAGGTGTTACTATCTTTAAGAAAGGGTTAGTGACGGAAAAGACAGGTGGTGAAGGAAAAGATAGAGGATAGCTTCATTATTTTACAACTCTGCTTTTTGTGCCTCTGGTGTCAGTGAGGCGTATAAAATTTTTCAATGCTGGGTTTATTGGTTATTTTACTTCACCGATAACTCTTCTACACAATACCGACAAAGGAGGGTGTTCTGATTACCATCTGCTGAAACCGGTGTAGTTCAGTGGCCAGCGTCTATGCTTCCAACAAAAACTTTTTTTCAACCGCTCAATTTCAAAAATCGAATGATACAGAAATATATAAATATAAAATAGACATTTTTGGGTTTCAAGAAAATTGAATTAAAAAGCAAAAAATAATTTATATTTTCCATACCAGAGACTGGCAATGAGTAACCGAAAAAAAATATACATAATTAAATAGTGTTAATTTTAGTAATCGCTTATAATTATAATGCGCAAATGACTTGCGCGCTCACATATTTTCTCCCAAGTAACCATGACTATGAGTCTGAACACAATGTAACGATAATTCATTGCGGTGCAGTTTTTCATACGATTTTGAAGTAAGAACCCGCAGTGCGGAACGGCATACAACTAAAATCTATCAACTATGTGTTGTTAGTCAGAATATTTACAACAGACTTTGGTGTTATTTGTTCATTAATAATTATCACATGTAATTTGGCTTAAGAAGCAATACGAACCTTAGCCCGTTCAAATCACAAATATAAAATCTATTTTATTTGCATTGCGGACTTTCTTATTCTCTCAATTTTCGACACTCTTTCCCTTTCTGGCGGTGTTCACAACATTATTGTAAACAAAAAACATGATTTTGAAGTTCAAAAATTGTTGCCATAAAATATAAAAGTTTAAAAAATATATCAAGTATATCTGCGAATGTATAAAGTATTAATCATTTTTTGTTTTTAGTTACTGCCATTACAAAATATTTAAGACTGAGTAAGGCTGAGTTTACATCTGGCATTTCTTGTGTGTCATTTGCACAAAAAAGCGTAACCAACTAATTACTAATGAAAAACTGTTTGATTCAGACATATATTTATTGATTTAAACAATTTCCAATCATGTTGGACTCTATAGAATTGTCTATTAGTTATGTATGGAACTATTTAACTTAATAAATACGTGTCTGAGTCAAACAGTTTTTCATTAGTAATTAGTGGTTCCGTTTTTTTCACGCTTGTGTGGCACATGGCACACAGATGGAAACCCGGCCTAAGTTTTCTATAAAAATTTATGCACAAAAAAATTAATAAAAATTTAAACAAACAATGACAAGTATTGCCGTCGCCGTCTCCCGTTGTATTATGTTTATTTTTCTCTTCCGCTACGAGAAATTGCACTGCACCGCAAACAACATAAAAGAGCATCTCGACTTCGTTTGTACGAAAAACTAAAATACGTTGCAAGTAAAAATTAAAAGGCACATACGCATCAAGCTCATTAATTTTCTCTAATATAGCCTGTGTATGATTATGAATATTTAATCGATCAAAACAACATCGCTGATACTCGGGATATTTGTTCATCATTCATCACCGTATACATACAAGTGTATATATAAAATGGAATGGAAATGTGTGGGTGTGTGTGTGGCTGTTTGAAAACATGCGCTATGAGTTTGTGTAAACAAAGCCCTGTATATACGCATGAGTAGTCGATTAATACTCAGAATATTTTTATAGTCATGTGCATGATTGTAGCTCATACAGTCTATAAATTTTAGTTATAGTTTTTTGTGCTGCGTAATCTAAAAAATGTGTGTAAACATAGTTGTTAGATATTTATAATTACACGTATTTGGTTTAAAATATATGCGCATGTTTTTATATAAGTGTGCTTTTAGTTTTTAGCTGTACGTATTCACAGTTGATTGATAGCAGATGATTAGTATCCACTAGATCCATTTTTATCACACATTTGTGCTTCAATTTAAAAAAAAATTAACTTGCATATATTTAATAGAATATCAAGTGCTTCTGCGATAATCAAAAGCAAGAAATTCAGGTTCTAAAGTGGGGATAATTTTTTTGAATTTCATTAATGTTCATATTATCGCCAGACCCTAGATTGCAGTTGTATTATTAAGCCATTCAATATAAAAAGATATTAATCAATGCAAACTTATTTTGATACTTTTTTTTTATTCAATTGAAATTAAACAGCTTTGGTCTTTTATAAAGTTAATTAAGATGATAAGAAATTAATATGAATTGTCAAATTAATATGCAGTAGCTACGAAATTTAAAAATGCTTAGAAAAAAATACAATAATTTTTCTCTAATCCCCTAATTCTCTACAAGAAATAAAAGCAATAATTTTATTCCTGAATCATCCATAATTTTTTGATATAACAGCATATCCCTGAGGTTTTTCTTCTTAATTAATCAATCGACTTCAAGAAAAAGGAGGAGTTTATAAATTCGTCTGTACTTTTTTTTTGGCATTGTAACTACAAAGATCGGTACATTTTAGACCGATTGCAAAAATTTTCTTTTTTTCCTGAGAGGGTATAGCTGCCATTTGGTCCCATTATAAAAAAAAGTAGGTGAGGTCATGCCCACAAACTGTTTTATTTGATTTTATGATATTTTACTTATTCGATTGCTACGAACTTACCCAACACATTGGACTCTTATAACGACACAATCTCTAAGTTTAAAAAATGGGCGGAGCCCGCCTATTAAAATTTAATATAATATTTCACATGCTTCTGTTTGACCAATTTTTACTAAACTTGGCACACACCTTGAAATCAACAAAAGACGCAATCACAAAACACACAGAAGTGTCACGAGACGGAAGATACGGGTATTTTTCTGTTTGTCTCATTTTCCCTCAAATTTTGTCGTCGTTTTTGTTTTGCTACGTCTTTCTAGTGCAATAAATTTTTATTAGCTGTGTTAATTGGTAAGTAATAATACACTACAGTATCAAATACACTATGCTTATCTCTTTTTTCCACGAATTTTAACAAAAACCTGATTGGAGCTTTTTTTACCTGTCACTTTCTTCACTTCTGTGTATTCTGTGACGCAATCTTGCATTAAAAAAGTGGACAGGACCACGCCTATTAAATTTTAATATTATATTTCAGGTGCTTATACTTAACCAATTCTTACGAAACTTCATAGACATCTCGAAATCTTTAAGAGACACAATCTGGCATTAAAGAAATTGAGCGGGACCGCGCCCATTAATTTTTAATATTATATTTCTCATGCTTCTACTTCATCAATTTCTATGAAACTTGGCACACAACTTGAGCTCTTAGAAATACTTAATCTTGTATTTAAAAAAGTGGGCATGGCTATGTCCATGAAAGGTTAGTATTAAATTATATGTAATTTTTAGGAAAATTTAGTTTTTCTTTGCCATTGTTTTTTTTCAATCAGCTGAATCATTTTCTGTTAACCCAGACTATTCCAAAGAGTAAATGCATACCTACTGTTTCGTGCAAGAAGAAAGACGAAGAAGCACATTACTCTCTTAAAACCTCTTTCATTTGCCAAATTTTCAAGTACGAGAACGCTTTTCGTGCAAGTTGTCATCCCTCGGAATCCCAATTTAGAGGAAAGAAACAGGCCCATTGTGTTTAACAGCTGCCAGTTAGGTTTAACATTTGTTAACGCACTAATAATCTAAAACCATTATTTCAATTCTTCAAATAAATTTTTATTAATTATTATTTTATTCAAAATAATTTTTTATTAAAATTACATTGAAACTGATTATTGAGGGACTAACAACAAAAGATATTAAGTTAAACTTCCATTTAAACAAATGAGAAGTTCAACTTATATCAAAGTTGAAACATGAACTCAATAATCAACATGTTTTATATTTTCTTATTTTACCATTGCTACATTGGCTGATTTTTTTTTAGCTCGAATTGTAGTTGTAAGAAGTATGTAAAGAAAATAAATGTTTAAAACAACAACAGCTATTCATTGATTTCGCAAGAATAAAGTGTTGCCAGTGAAATATTTTTTATTAAAAATTCATTGAAATTGATTATTGAGGGGTTAGCTGGATCCTAAACGCATTTCACTGTTGCTAATACCGATGATCAGGGAACCTTAACCCAAAATTTTCTTCTAGAGAAATTAAGTTAAACTTCCATTTTAATATCAGCCAAGTTTCTGGCATTCAAATTAGGGTTTGCCAAAAACCGTGGAAATTAGAAAACCGCGGTTTCCGGTTTTAAGCTACTAAAACCGGTTGGTTTCAGTTTTAAAAATATGCATGTACATAAATATGTATGTATGCTGGAAAGATAAATGATGATTTAAAAATAATCATCCATATCGTGAAAAACAAACGGAATTTTTCTTCATGTGAAATTTTCGTTCCCTTCGAAGAGAAAAATGCTATCTTGAATATCCCGTGAAATTTTTCCCCGCTATCAGTCCACGTGAATGTAAAAAAGGAAGAAGTTTTGTAAAGCTTAAAAATTAATTGAAAATCAGACAAATTTAAGTTATATAAATGAAACTTATTTAACTTTAAAGCTGTACTCATGGAGGTGCTTCTGTTGATTTAGCTATTTGTTCATTAAGTTTACCACCGTGGTGCACCACCATGAAATTTACTGTCTGTGAACCAAAGAGATTCATACTCTATGAAAAAATGTTTTGTAGGGAATTATTGTCCTAAAAATAAATAATTATAGTTTTTAATATATAATTCGAAGAAAAATATCGAAATTATTCGATGTAATAATTCAGTTCGCCTGCAAAAATAAAGTGAACAAAACCAAGGGAAAAGTGAAAAAATTCACGTGAAAATATTCTGCCTTATCGTGGTTGGCGTATTTCAAATACGACTACGACTGTTTGGTAATAGATTAAAGAATACAGTTTTTCTTTAATCTATTGCCAAACAGTCGTAGTCGTATTTGAAATACGCCAACCACGATAAGGCAGATTATTCATGATAAGGGGAACCAAAAAGGGAAAATATTTCTGGGAAAAATTTTTCGAAGGAAAAAATAGTTACTAAAGGGGTGATAGAGTTTCTCTGGCTTGTATTCAATTCAGGTACTTATATTAGAAAAGGAACATTTAGTAGTGAGTATATAAAAAGCTTAAGAATAAAAGATTTATATTTAATTATCCAAGTATTAAAATTTCAGAAACGTTAAAGCGTTCAATGTAGACTCGTTTAAAAGAAATCTTATTTTTGTGCAGAAGTTACCGGCGACAGAAAACACTCTTTTGATTTCAGTTGAAGAAGGCTTTATTGTATTATATCCCTGTGAAGCAATAATATCGAGCCATAACCTCTAAAATAGCTTAAGCGACATTTTTTGGACTTCGTTTTTTTATGAAAATCGACTATTTACGATCGAAAATTATAGATTTTGGTCAAAAATGGAAGTTTGAAAGTCATGTCACTTAAACTATTTTCGCGGTTATGGCACGATATGTTGGTTATTTTGTTGTTCGTTTTTTTATAAAGTACAAATTCTTGCCGAAGAACGTTAAAATTATCGCTTTTTTGCTTTACATCTGCTAGAGATTCTTTGATAACAGATTACAATTCTTCCTGCAAAAAATTGTTACAATTTTCTTAAAATTTTCCAATTTTCTACCTTTCATTGCCACAGAATGCTTAGTAATTATATAAAAGTCTTCAATGTAAAGTACATTTGCTGTATTTTGAAACAAGATAATAATGTTAAAGTAAAACTAAAAAACCGAGGCTTTTTTTGTCGGTTTCGGTTTCGGTTTTTATGGGTTAAAAACCGTGGTTTCGTTTTCGGCTAAAACCGAACGGCAATCCCTAATTCAAATGCATCAATATTTCTACAATAACCTGCGAAATGTTACATCCCAATATGACAAGGCAAACTTACCACGCGGTTGTCAAGCAAAACAGTGTTGTTAACTCAAAGTTATAAAGGTTGCAAGAAACTTTATTGATACGTTCTTTATACAATACAGATAAAGTGAAAATTAAAATAAATGTTTAAATCTGAAATATAACACTTATTTATAAGATAAACTATCAGTCAAAAAGATCTTTTGGGTGACGAATAACAAAAACCTTAGTCGTAGTTAAAAAATTAATAAATATTAATCAAATCAATTGTGTTCTAAGATAATATAAAAATTTCCTGATAATAAAGTGCCTATAAAAGCGTGAAGTTGCTTATTTCTTTGGCTGAGAAGAATAGCAAGTTTTCAACTGTTAGGACTAAAGGAAAAATGAAGATTTATTTTTGTTGCATTTTGATGGCTGCAGCTTTATGCCTCCAAGTAGCTGCACGCGCAGGTAAGTTTAAGCAATGTTATAGTGAACGATTTTGTCGCCTGAATTATTATCTACTACAACTTTAGATTACCATCAATACAATAGTATTGATCTTGGCACTGCCTTGAAAATGTTTGCCACAGGCTTTCATCACATCATGCCTTGTGGCTATGCACCACTGCAGATTCCAGTTTTAGCTCCTTTTCATGTGCAACACCATGGTTTCTTTTTTAACAGCAGTTACTACAAGTAAGTGCTTTGATTAACAAAAATTATTTATCTACAACATTTTCATATGAAAAATTTACTCGTACTTTTTCACTATATAGTATTGCTGGCAACATTTCGAACTTTTGGCTTACTGGCCTAGACAACTTCCAAGTTTTGGGTGGCGATTTTAATATCGCCGAAAATCGTCTTTCCTTTGATATAATATTTCCAGAAATTCAAACTTTAGGTGAATACAAAATTGACGATAAGGCTTCCTTTGCTGGTTTTCCTATTAAATTGCTTGGCAATGGAATACTGGATAACAAGATTAAGGATCTACGCTTTGTGGGCGAAATTGTTTTGTCATCTAGCTCGCAAAATCCCGCAGATCTTAGTGTAACTGATTTCAAATTGCATTTCTACGTTGGTGATGTCGCTATTAGCAATTGGAATAATTTGTGGGATATTACATTTAATAATTTTATCAACAGAATTTCCAGTGATTTGGCTCTGATGTGGTTTCAACAGTTAGAAAAACGCAGGAATGATATATACGCTCAATATTTGTTGCCCAGCATAAACAATAAACTGAAATATGTATCAATGTCGAAATTAATTAAGTATCTGGTTTCTCAAAGCATGGAATTCGAAATGGTTAGTTGCAAGCGTCTTTAAGTTTTTTTTAGCAACTTAAATACAAAATAATTTGAAAATGTATTGCTAGTCATAAAATATAAAATAGAACACAAACAAACCTCTTTTGAGTATCCTTTTGTTGTGTACTTATATGAAAATTACTTTGATATGGTATTGCCAAAAACAAGAGGTAAAATAACCGGAAACAGAAACTTCCGTTTTCCAAGAGCAACAATATGTAGTAGACAGAATTAAGTAGCTTTCAATTGGCAACCCATGGTCGCCTGCGAAAATGAAGAAATAGACGAAAGCCTCAAATGATTATGAATCGAAGATGAGTAAGTGATACAAAATAAGTGTAAGTAAGGCACAAGATCTAATTAAAAGTATTTGTCTTAGTCACGCTGAAGCTTAAGACTGATTCAAATTCAACCCTGATCTTATTTTCTTTTGAAAATTTGCATAAACACCATCAAAAGTCATTTGACTATATAGGATATTGATTAAACCGGATTTTTACACCGGATTTTTTACACATTGAGCCCCATACTATCACATTACACCCCATGTTTCACCGTGTTAATCGAGTTTTTATCATTAAGGCTGGGAACCCTCTTCGCCACTCAAATCTACAACGATAACATCCATTTAAATTAAATTTGGATTCAGCAGTGTCCTAAAAGTCATCATTGTTATTTATATAATCTTTCTTTGTGTGGCAAAGAGAATCTCCAGCTTTAACGATCAAAATCTGAATAAAACGGCGATGCTTCACCGATATGATGTGGTGGTATGAGGCTCAATGAGGTCGAATGGTGTAAAAAAATCCGGATTTTATAGAACGTACAATGAGTAAAATGGATTATTTTAAAATACTAAATATAATTTAGAATAGTTAGCTACCAAATTAAATATAACTGGAGATGATTGATTAGTTAGAGTTAAATACCCGAAATATTTGTGCTCAATAATAAGAGAATGGCTTCCATCCAATAGAAAAATATTGCAGGCACATCCTTCCTAGAGCATTGGCCTTAGTACTAATGAAATTCTATGGATATACATATGTGGAGAAGCAATTGTGCGATCTTTAGATTAGGGGCAAAAATTAACTCAAAAGTCCTCTCCAGGGCATATGGAAGCATATACCTCCCAAAATTACCAAACACCCAGTTAATTCTATGAGAATAATCTATTAGATGCTAGACGTGGCCACAGTTAGTACTAATTTGTAGTGCATTCCTTATATCATAGCTTCTTCCTAAAGAAAAAGTTGGTGTACAAATTTTTTTTGTTCTTGAAAATTGTGTTATTTTGTAATATGTATTTTTTTTTGTACTGAAATAAATTTGTTAATAAAATTAAAGATTTTTATAGAAAGTTGATTAATTTGACTTAAAATTGCTTTCGGTTTTAGCTTAAAATCTTACAAAGCAACAGAGATACTTGGATTAGAAGAGCAAAGCGTTTGCTGTACAAGTTTTTTCTTTGCATGTACAGTAATGTCGTTCATTCACTAAACCAACGTCAGAAAACGAGTTTAAAGTTTTCAATTTACACACAACTTAATGGAAACAGATTATTGAATGTTTCTCTCAAGAATTGAGTATGAAATTTTTGCACAATGCGAATAGCGATATATTAGGATTATAGTATGTTTCCACCGACTTTAAACCAAGTAGGTTTAATTAAATCACTTCGAAGTGTCTTGTGTGAGTGATTTGTTGTTCAATGCACGTACTTTATAAAGTGGGCACGCAGTTGTAATTTGAATTTTATCCACATCTAGTTGACATTTAAAATTAATTAAATATTCCTTAATGACAGTTTTTCGAAATTGTCAATAACTATTGATGGAGTTTGTCATTTTGAAAGGAACGCAAGATTTCATAGATAAATCCAGTTGGAGAAATAGTATTTCCGACATAATTTAAAATAAATCAACTACTTTGAGGTGATTTAGCCATATGCAAAATGTATTGTTAATCATGTATAAATTAATATGATTTGCTCCAATCATCATGATTTGTCTAAATCATACCGGTGGAAAGATACTATTAAATTTGCATCATTAACTTGAAAATTCCATTTTTTTTAGGTTATGATGTTGTTTTAGTAAATGAGCGATATGTATGTATCAGGAAGAAATTAAATCTGATGTAAGGAAAATATAAGTGAACCGCAAACGTACATATCTCACCCATTAGTCTCATCACATTACGACCACAAAAATGTGTATATAGGGACTGTTTACTTCTGATTCTCAGAACAAGGACAAAAACAAAATCCCTAAAAACATTTACAAAACCTCAACAAAATTTCTAACAATGATGAGAGTTCGTCAAGTTCTTCCGGTTCTTTTACCCGTTTATTTGCGTTTTATTTGTATAGTTTTCTGTTCTTTTTTTGTTTTTTGTCTTTTTACATACATTTCAAATGTTACAAAAGTCAAGAATGCTGTTAAGCTGTAGCGGAAATGGGTACTTTATGTTATTAATACAGATACACACATATATTTATCTATGTATGGCTGTTTTAGTCGACATAAATACATTTATTTGTTTTATTTATATACATGCATTTAAGAGTGATTTTACATACCATTTTAAAATAAAAAATATTTACAACCAAAAATAATAAGCACATTCATCTCGTAACAGGCCATACAAATACACACATACATACATACGAGTTAAATATATATGTATGTACATATTTACATATATCCTTGTACATACATAAGTATGTACTCATGTACAATGTACATTCTCTAACTTCTTTTTAATACAATTCCTTTAATAGTTTTAAATTCATTAATCTTATTTGAAACTTTTTTTTTATTTATAATGAAAACTTAAGCAAAAACACATTGACAAAACAACTGCGTGAAAAAATTGAGGATCCCACATTTATTTTCTTAATTGCACAAATTACTGCGGCACATACTGTTATTACTAGACGTGATATTTATTCTATGCACATTTAATAATATTTTTGAAATAAATTTATTTCATATTAATCACTTTTAAACACTTTAATTTAATATTTCAACAGGTTATTACATTTCAGCAAACGATCCCGCTATTTAATTTATTAAAACTAAAGAGCAAAGAAGAAGAAAAACAGTAATGCCAACCGTATAAGTTGAAAATGCTATTTTAACGTATATTATAAATCGTAATGATTGTATGTTTTTTCAATAATAATTTGTAACATATATTTTATATGCATGTATGTATGTGTGTTTATATCCATATATGTATATACATACTTTAGAGTGGCCGTAAGTTGCATGGAGAATTTTTTTTGTTGATTTCTTTTATTCTCACCCCCCAAATCGGTTTAATTTTATGTAAAAAAATAAAAAAAATTTAATAACGATATGTTGTGTTTTAGGTGGTGCGACCGGCCCTCAAAGTTGGCCCTCAAGCCCATATATTCAATGTAATAAAAAAAATCAAAAAAAAAATAAATAAATAACGTCCACTCTAATATACATACATATATACATACACATATCGTCGGTTGGTTATTGGTTTGCTGCAGGCTTAATGTACTTTGAATACACGAGTACTGTGCCGCAAACCAATATCAAACCGACAAACTTTTTTGGTTTGTTACTATTAAGTATATTTTATTTAATTTTTGCCACAGGCCCATGACTATTAATTTTAGTTAGTTTAATTATTATTATTCATGTCATGGGCTTGTGGCAAAAATTAAATAAAATATACTTAATAGTAACAAACCATAAAAGTTTGTCTTAAGTATAACAAAAAAATAAGTAAATTAACTAACATGTGCATAATTAGTCAAGAACAAACGACAATGATAAGACTGTTGTAAATTTAGAGATGGTAAAATTGAGCTTTCATTACAAAAAATCTTTCAGCAAATTAAAATACAATCAATCAAAACAATTCACATATTCAATTTGCAAAAAAGTTGCGTATATAAAGCAGAAATCTACATCAACTGACACCACACACAGTGGACAAAATACATAAGAACGCTGATATGAAGGTTTAGTGGCCTTCGAAAACGGCTAGCTGTTCCGTTCAACTATGTGTTGTCAGAATATTTGATGTTATTTTTTCATTAATAATTATCACATGTAATGTGGCTTAAGAAGCGATACGAACTTTAGCCTATTCAAATCATAAAATATAAAAGATGAAGATGGAATAATAATAACTAAATTAACTAGAAACAATTATCGTTTACTGTTTTGGCAAATATTTTTGTTTTCACTTGTGTTGCCAATGTTATAAGGCGTAAGCGCCGCGACGAAAACTGCTATCAGATGCTAAAATTACACTTGCTACAAGAGTTTGTGACAATACACACATGCATGAATCAAGAAAAGAAGTTGCGCACTCAACCGCACAAAAAAATTTCTACTGCGCATATATGTACACTGAACAAAAACGTAGCGTTTTTAAAAATAATTGTCAAAATAAGAGTGTTTCTTATAATATTAATACATAACATTCTTATTTTTATAACGAAGCAGCTTTAAAACAAAAATGTGCGTTTTCGTTGTAAAAATGCAGCATTTTTAAAATAAGAATGTAAAGTTTTAAAATCAAGAAGAAACAATTTGATTTTAAGAACGCATCCTTTATGAAATAGAACCTAGTTTGTTTTCTTTTATTTTAAAAATGTTCATTCTTGTTTTAAAAATTAAAAATATTTTGAAATCAAAAAATAATATTTTTTGTTTGAAAAAGACAACAACCTTGATATAAAGTTGAACATACTCAAATTAGAAGATTATGTTGTTGAGTTAAGAATGTAATGTTACAAAGGAAGGATCGCCATGTAATGTTAAAAAGGAAGGTTTGGTCGCCAAATAATGTTTAAAAGGATTTGTCCTGGCAGGATCGCCATGTAATGTTACAAAGGAAGGATCGCCATGTAATGTTAAAAAGGAAGGTTTGGTCGCCAAAAAATGTTTAAAAGGATTTGTTATGGAAGTGTGTTTGTGAGGTCCTATAGCCCAATTACTGTTTTTATCCAGCTGTACAGGGGGTCCAGCTTATAAGTAGGCGTTCAAAGGAACTGCCAGAAAAAGTGAGAAGTGAATTTATAATAAAGGGCTGCGTAAATCGTTCTAAAAGTTTTTTTTATTCTATTTCACACTACTGCCAAGCAGTCTGTTTTAGTGCAAACATAAATAACAAAACAAAACTAACAACTCTCACTAAAATCAATCAACCATCATTTGAATAGTTTTTCTCTGCAGTTTTGTTAGTGCTTGTGTTTTCAAAACAAGTAGAACATCAAAACGAAAAGCGAGAATGAAACAAAACAACAGTAAATCATAGCAGAAACATCGAGTGCACTAGAACTCGAGCATAAACATGCAAACTATGTATGTATATGTATGTATATGTATGTAGATGCATGTATATGTAACGGGTGTTTTTTTTAGAGGTATAGAACTTCGAATTGAAATAAAGCACAAGAAAATCGTTTTAATGTCTATCAATTTGGCTTTATTGGAAGGATAATTTTATGCCATTAATGTTTAAATATAATTTCGGGCATGTGGCCGCCGCGGCTGGCTCGAATAAAGCCAATTCTACAGGTCCAATTTTCAACCACTTTTTCGAGCATATGGGGCCGTATGTTGGCAATAACGCCACGAATGTTGGCTTCCAAGTCCCCTAACGTTTCTGGTTTGTTGGCGTAGACGAGCGATCCAATGGTGTCAAATCACACGATCTTGGTGGCCAATTGACAGGTCCATTCCGCGAAATTATGCGCTCATCGAATGTTTCCTTCAATAAATCGATTGTGACGTGCGCTGTGTGGCATGTAGCGCCGTCTTGTTGGAACCACAACTCATCCACATTCATGCCATCCAATTCGGGAACAAAATAGTCGGTTATCATGGCTCTATACCGGTCTCCATTAACGGTAACTGACTCTCCAGCATTATTTCGGAAGAAGTATGGCCCAATGACTCCACCAGCCCATAGAGCACACCAAACAGTCAGTTTTTGTGGATGTAATGGCGTCTCAAGGGTCTCATGTGGATTCTCTTCACTCCAAATGCGGCAATTTTGCTTGTTGACGTAGCCATTCAACCAAAAATGAGCCTCATCACTGAACAAAATTTTGCGATGAAAATCAGCATCGAGATCAATCTCATTTTCGGCCCATACACCAAAATCACGACGCATTGCATGGTCTCGCGGCTTTAATTCTTGCACAAGCTGGATCTTGTAAGGTTGCAAGCCAAGATCTTTGCGCAAAATCTTCCATAAAGTTGATGGACAAAGCTCCAATTGCTGTGCACGGTGGCGAATCGATTCATTCGGGTCCTCTTCAAGACTTTGCTCTACAGCGGCAATTGTTTCTTCGGTGCGCACTGTTCGACGTCTCTGCGGATGCGTATTATCACATAGAGTAAACGTAGTGCGAAAACGATCCATGGTTAACCGAATTAATTGCTCTGATGGACGATTATGTCGACCATAAAATGGACGGAGCTTGCGGTAAACTTCGCGAACTGAACCATTATTTTCGAAATAAATTTGCACGATTTGCAAGCGTTGTTCTTTTGTCAACCTGTTCACGATGAAATGGCAAACCAAACTAAATATTAATCACTTGACAGCTGACAAAATGGCCGCCAGTTAAAAAAGTGATGCCAACTTAAAGTTCTATACCTCAATAAAAAACACCCATTATGTATATGTATGTATACATGTATACATACTATATTGAAAATAAAAATTAACAAATTATTATACATAAATGTACATAAGTATGTATGATATTATTTCATAGTAAATAAAACCTCTTATCAGCTTTCATATTCCTAACGAAGCGCAATGTTTCTTTTATATGGAAAATTATCTTTGCTATCAAAACACTCAAACATGTTTTGAGTGTTCTGTGTAAAATTTGATGTTTTGAAAGGCTTGGTTTTACTTCAACATTGTTCTATTGCAGTTTTTTTCTGTACTGCAGTATTCTTATCGTAAAGTCCCAATATACACTATGCAAGTCTTATTGCTAAGCTGATTAGTTTGTTAGGCTAGAGAGACGGGGAGAAAAGAAAAGTTGCTGTTCCCCTTGTCTCTCTCTCGCTCTCTCTCTCTCCCTGAAACGAATCAGCTAAGCAATAAGACTTGCATAGTGTGATTTGGGACAAAGCAAAACACATCTCTTTTGAAAGTTTTGTTTTAAAATAACGGAGCAATATACACACACATTTTGAAATTACTGAGAGTGCTTGTTAGCCTTTTTTTAGGGCTTGTACCACGCTCTAATTTATAAACTAGGCAAGCTGTTGCCGGATTGCGTTTTTAAATTAAAGTCTGATTTTATTTAACATTTTGACTGCTTATATACTATTTTACATTCTTCAATTTTTGTGTTTCTTTATGTCCTTAGTTTTGCTATAACAACATAATTTATTAATAAAAATAAAAGTGTGTCATTTACATATTATAAAGTAAGCGTTCTGTTAATTATTACAATGAACTGTGTTGCAATGCAATTAAACTATGATACAGTGTATAATAGTAAGTGAGGTACACTACAAGAATGAAATATTATTGAAGTAATAATAAACATTTTTATTTTAAATTTATTATTTTTATATTAAAAATGAAGCGTTTTAATTAATAATGGAGGATTATTAAATTAAGAATGAAACGTCTTAAATTAATGATGAAGCATTTTTTAATTAAGAATGAAACGCGCTAACTTAATAATGGAGCATTTTTAAATTAAGAATGAAATGTCTTAAATTCATAATAGAGAATTTTTGAATTAACGATGGTTCGTTTTGAAATTAAAAATGTTACAGTTTTACTTTAATGGTGCTTCATACTTTCAATATATTATGGAATCAAAAATTATCCATTATTATTATATTTTTACCTTAAAAATACACTTGAGTAAAGCAAATGTCTATTCAAATATAGACTTGAGTGTGCTCTTGGTTTTATTTCTTATATGTTAATTTTGAAAATGGTATAAGTCCATTTGGAGCTTAAAAATCTAATATTTTTCTAGACAATAATAATCGTTAATTTTTCATAATAAAATTTAAAGGATGTGGGCTTATGCCACTACACATGCTAAAGAAATACGCTTAGTTATTAATAATTGTCTTAAGAAAACAAAGGAGTTATGTTATGGAACTAAATAAAATAATTTCACCTTGAGTTCTTATTTGGAGCTGAGGCACCAGTGAACAGATTATTATGTCAGATACGAATATATGTGCACTTACATATATGTAAGTACATATGTATATACAATATTAGTAGGTATCTGAAATAAAGTTTGCTTTAATTGATATTGATCAAGCGCTGTATTTTTTATGAAAATTGCTGAATTTTTCGCCTCTCGAACATCAAACCTGTATGGCGGATTTTTCTGCGATTTATTTCGCTTTAAGTGTTCTGCTGCATTTATTATCCTTCTAATCTTGCAGCAAAGTTACTAACATTTAAGGTTATTTTTGGAATATTTCGCCTTTCTGTAGCTGTTGTGACCATTGATTGTCTTCCTGTTAGGTTTTTGCCATATTTTTCTCTATTTATGAAATAGTTCCACACAACGTTAGCACTTGCATTCATATTGATGATGATAAGTTTTTGCCTCCTATTCCACCGTTCATCATTTACCAAGGCTCATTTTAAATTAAAACCGCTAGAAATTTGTTTCTCTTTTTTTTATACATATATATAATACTGAAGTATTTTGTGGTTAAAATTGACACAAATGATCATAAAACCACGTTTTAATCACATTTGCCTTCACATATTATACAGACTAAAACTAACGGAACTTTTCGGGTTTTCTTTGCTCACACTATTTTTTCTCAATTGTTAAACCTTCAAAAAGTACAATGGCGTTATTCGGTGTTTGCTACTACTGCTTACGTGTAAATGTAAAATATCATAGTTTTTCTCTGGATTGTATGTGTTTTATTGTTGGATTTCAAGGAATAGCTACGACACTTGCATCAAACACCGAATAACACCAATATAATCCTCTCCATGAATTGTCTTGATAGCAGCAAGCTTATATTGATTGCTTAAATTGATTGTACCTATTCATGTGAAGCGTAGTGTATATAATTTAAGTTTACATAATAGAAAATTTTAGTATGCATTGAAGAGTACCATTATGCAAGCAAATAACATAAAATACACAAGCAAAGCAAAAACGCTCACTTAACAGCATTTATATAAAAGTTCTTTTACAAGGCGAATACTAAATTCGCCCTGGTTCTGTTACTTACTACTTAGCAGAGCTCCAATTAGTACAGCCAAGTGTATAGGAAGAAAACTACATAGTAAATATGTAATAGAAAACAGGGTTGTACTTAACAATCACAGGAAATAAAGTAAGAGGAAGTACATACATGTGTATACCATCATTTGAATTGCATGAAAAGACTTTTTTTGAAAGTTATTTTCAATTGATATTTATTTTATTTTATACTTATTAAAATTTTTAAAAACATAAGTTTAACTCAAACGAAATAAATTTCATAAATAAAATCACCAATTTTTTATCCTCAACTTATCATGTATTGTTATAATTAATTTAATAATTTAATAATTTTCCTGTTGTTGCTAATTGTTTATTTTGCTTTCTTGGTATTTTTGAATTCGATAGAGAATGCAATGTGTATGAAATTGTATTCTAATATTTTTTTTTCAAACACTTTTTATTATATAAATAGTTTAAAATATTTTTATTAATACATGTATTTGTGAATAAAGCTATTTGCGTAGTTGCAAAAATTATATTATCTATTAATGCAATGCTTGCTGTGATTTTCTTAAACATTTTCTTACCAAATGCTATTACATACTTTTATATAATAACGAATTTAGTTTGTTTTATTGCTATAAATGATATCTTTGTTAAAATTTACATACATATAGCATAATATAGTTAAACATATAAAATACATATACATTTAATTTCTGTTTTTCATATATAAATGCTAACAATGGGTAGTATGAAAAATATATATTTGCTTTTTACTTAAAAATTTGTTTTAAAACCCCAAATATGTGTGGTTTTTGTTTTTTTTTTAACAAATTTTTAAGTGAAAAGCAAATACTTATTTTATTCATACACCCCTTTTCCTCACGCAAAGTTTACTTTGCAAAGTCTTAATTCAGCTGGGAGAAAGGCAGAAAGAGTCTGTACTACTACCTCTGTCTTTCACACAGCTGAATAAAAACTTTTCAAAGTAAACTTTGCGTGTAGAAAAGGTGTTATACTACCCAATATTTTTTTTTAAATTGTTTTAAATTTATTTATATTTTTATTTTTATGGTTATAAAAAATCATAAATAAAAAATATTTTTTTCTTAAATATTTTATCATAATTTTCCTTTTTTTTATTTTTTTTTTTTTTTTTTTTTTTTTTTGTATAAAGGTGGTGGATATTTTTGTACGGTTTGACGAAATAACATGAATTGTAATACAGTCGTATGAAGTTTAAATGTATGTAAAAATAATATTTATTTTCAAATATTTTGTTTTTACATTAAAGCAATAGGTACTTTTATTATTATTTTATTTCCGTACATGTTACATATTACATTTAGTATGAGGGCCTTTTATTTTTGCATTTTCATTAACTATTTTTGTATGTTGCAAGTCTTTTATTTTTACCGTCATTTCATTTAATTCGGAATTGTTTAATATTTAAAATTAAAAGTTTCAGTGTGTTGTGATGCGAATAATAATTTTTAATGCGATTTTGTAATGTAATATCTTATTTTGCGTGCCAAAATTAATACGAATTCAAAAAAGTTTATAGTTTTTTAATTCTCAATAATTTATTGCGAGTTTTTTTATAAGCACTTTGTAAGCTTTTATTTTTGGATTGTGGCTGCAGTCTACTGATAAGTTGCCTAAGCAGCTAGCAAACGCAGCTAGGCGTGCTAAAGCAACAACAAGCAAACTTTTTTATATGTGAAAAAAAATTTTAATCTATTTCTAAATAAAATTTACAGTGATAACGGATAATAATTATGAAATCATGTTTATTGAAGTATAAAAATTTATACGTTGAACCGGAGAAGCGCATTTTTTCAATATTGAGCTATTATTAAGAACTTTTGGAATGTCATGGAACAAGTTCCATATGTAAAAAGTACTCAGTATTTCTGGTATAGTAGGACCATATCACTCCTTTATTGCAACAAAATCATAACTAAAAATGAATAGTTCTGCAGAAATTGAATTCAAAGTTTTTACTTCACATATCTACAACTTAATGAAGACATAAAAATATTTTCTTTTCTCAAGACATGAGTGTACAAGTGTTTTGTATGAAATTCTTAAACAAGATCATATGTACATATGTATATGATATAAAAAAATTTTCTGCATTATTAACTTCACAAACTCATTTTTTGAGACATGATTTTGTTGCAATAAACTATCCATATGCAGTGTATAGCAGAAAATGCTTAAAATTTTTATTTTTTTAAACCAACACAACTTTCTTTTACAAATATGCTTATGATGAAGCAACAATGTTTGCTGGGATGCAATAAGCATTTATTCTGTAACTCGCTAAAGCTAAATTTCTATCGCTAAAAATTTATAAAGTCGATTTATCGATTTTCGGTTAAGAGTTCAATTTTCACCACCAAAATTTTAGTATTTTATGTCATCGCCAAAAATATTTAATTTTCTATTTGTTCTACATTTTAGCGATGAAATTAAGCTTTAACTTTAGCGAGTTACAGAATACGGGAGCTGATGATCATTCAAATTTTAAAGCAATTTTTTAATTTTCAATATTTTACGAAATCTATCAGAAAACGTACATGCATATGTACATATATTTTGACGCCCTATGTTCAACATGAACTTTTACTAACCCCCATATTTATAAAAAATAAATAAAATGAGTTTCAAATCCATTTTAAGAAAATTTTTTATGAAAAATTTCAAAAAAAAAATACATCTCAAACTCATTTTAAATTTTATGGGGGAGAATATATAAATAAAAGGAAATATATACATACATATATCTGTAAATATATATATATATATATATGTATATATATATATATATATATATATATATATATATATATATATATATATATATATGTATATATATATATATATATATATATATATATATATATATATATATATATATATATACATAATATCGAGCCTTATTTTCGATTTTATCGTAAGCGACAAAAATAAAATTTTTCAGGAGAGCGTTTTTTTTAAATATTCAAATATGTTTTTGTACGTAAATTGTCGCTTACGATAAAATCTTACAGCCCGTATCTTAAAAGTTATCAACAATTTTGGCATTTTGAAAATTCTAAACTATGGGTAGGTCCATAAAATTTTAATTTCAATAAAAAAGTATATTTTCGATAATATGTCGCTTACGATAAAATCGAAAATAAGGCTCGATATGTACGTGAACAGAATGAATTGAATTACAGTAACTAATGACGTAATCGAAAGTTACTATGTACCGTTGAATGTGCTGTTAACTTTTGGCTGTTGCTAAAATTATTCAGTCAGAGTCAATCGAGTTGAGTACATATTATGTAAATAACATCAAGGTTAACATCGTGGCATTTTAGGAGTGAACTAATTTAACATTGTGTGTTTGAAACCTGTTAATTTAAGTGTTGAGCAGCGATGCCAACTTGGTAGTGCTTTTGGCACTATTTTTTAGTAGGGAAGTAACGAATGTTCACATTTGATTTCGCATTCGCAAATTATTCGCTTACTTTTGCTATTTGCATTCGCTTTTGCATTCGCTAAAATGTATGCGAATATTTCAAAATCCAGCCGTGTTTGGAAATATTTATCAGTTTTTGAAAAAGACTAGACTTGTCTGTTCAAATTTTTGAAAAATGTTGAGCACCATTCATTACTTCGCACAGATAATTTTAAATGCAAACAATTTTAACTAGCCCTTGTTTGTTGTAAATTCTATGCAAAACAAGTGCCACTCATTAATTTCATATATCTTTCTCTTTTATGAATTCGTATTTTTAACAAATTAATATATATTTGCTCAATTCAAGACTCAATTTAAATGAAATGCTATGCGTAGTACATCTATGTATATAATACAACTTCATGTTCTTATATAAATTTAATTTCATGTGATTTTTTAACGTATTGTAATATTTGCATTAAAATGAAGTATTCGCTTTCGCATTCGCGTTCGCGTTCTTTAAACTGGTATTCGTTACTTCCCTAATTTTCAGTTTTTTTTTTTTTTGAAAACTGAAAACGCTACATTTTGAGCGATAGTGCCAAATTAAGCAAAAGCACTAAAACTTGGTCTATTTTTTCAGTGTAATTTCATCTGATATATTTCATTAAATAGAGAATGGGTTAGAATATATTAAGCATTATTAAACTTCACTCGTTTTTCCCGTTAGTGCTTTTTACGCTTTTTAGATTTCAAAATTACGCTTTTTAGTGCATTTTTTACATTTTGATGTGCTTTTAGAGCCACAAAAAAGTTGGCATCAGTGGTGTTGAGTAATAAAATGTTCTGAGACTGGGAGTTTTTATTTAATTGCAGCAAATATTCGAAGCGATTAAAACAACGTTTTTAAAAGGTCAAAATATAAAATTATATTATATGATTTGATTAAAATACTTATACACAAAAACTTCACATTTCCTAAGGCACCAGTTGAAAAAGTTTTCATTACAGAATAAGAAGAGCATAAATATTATGTGTCGCTCCAAAAAATTTTGCCTAAAATTTGTGTTTATTTTATAAAACTCCATTTATGAATTTCCAAATAAGCACTTTTTTAGTTTAATTGCATATCGTAATGCTTACAACAACTATAATTGTAAATCAATACGATCTAGATTATATATTAGAAGTCTCGACCAGACTTGTGACGTATTCGAGAGCGGCACTGTTAGAAAAAGGCAAAGAAGGTCCAGCATAACGATATTTCCTTAGTCTATCGCTGCATTCCAAAACTTGTCAATACAAATTTTGTGCACATTTCCAATGCGGTACTTATATCGTGTACAGAATAGTTGCAAAGCATTGTAATCATGAACATCATTTTTGTAACCGATGCCCTGATTTTTGAAACACTACACCTGTACCTGGATTCTGTAAATTCTCGCGAACAGAAAATTGTAATATTTATCGACATATTTATTCGCTTGCGTAGCGATAATCTGATGTAATTTATTTTTACAATACTCTCCGACTTTATCTTACTCACCATTTAACTCAATACATATTATGCGGTATTTGTACATAGAAAAGCACAAAGAATAATAAAGAAAATCTCAATGAATTTGATTTTGTAATTTGATTTTTTTTTCTCAAACCAACAGCAAATATCCTTAAAATATGTTACTGAATAGCAAAGTCGAAAAATTTTCGTTATATTTATTACAGCGATACGATTATCGTAATAAAAGTTATTGAATTCAGGTACTGGTTCGAAGATAAAGTCATTGACGTTTTGGAAGTCAGCCTATCAGCATTTCGTTACCTTAATATGGAAAGGCCCTAAATCGTTATTTTTTGAAATCGAGATTTTTGTATATTTCAATACATTAGATGTTCTTCTATCGAAATCTACAAAAAACGTGATTTCAAAAAATAATGAGTTAGGAGCTTTCTATATTAAGGTAACGGTTTGTGAAACCAAGTTATTGTGAATGAAAATTCGATTCTTTTTTGTCTAAAAATATTTGATAAATTTGCAAATACGCTTTTTTTAGTTTTGAAATTAGTAGTTTCAGTTTAAAAAATCATAAACTAAAGTGGTGTAAATATTAAATATAAATATATTTAAGCTTAACTGTAAATGCTGAAATAATTTTCAATTACATACGAGTATTGTGATCATAAGTCGGAAATATTCTGGCTCATGATGTCGACAGAGAGCGTTTTACAGACAAGAAAATTTGTGTTTGTTTCCATACAAACAATTGATCGAACGTTATCTGTCTACTTAAAGTTAGTCATTTCTTTTTTATTATTTTGTTTTAAGTTTTCGAAATTTTATAAATTTATTTTTTTTTTCTTTTTAATTTTCATACAATAGCTAAGGTATAGTTTAAGCGTTTTAAAATTTTATTTTTAATACATATTTTTGTTAGCTAACCCATTAGAGTTGCAACAATTTGCTTTGTGCCAAATGTGAGTGGGATTAGTGAGAGTGTGTGTATACATAAGTGTAGTGCTGGCATGCCCTTACAAATTCTAATTCTTATTGATTTTAGATTAAAATTGCTTTCCAATTTTTGGCTTGTCCTCTTCAAGGAAGCATAAATAAAATTATTTTGTATTTCATTTTTTACTGTTACGAGTTTATGCATGTATGTGTGTATATAAATACGAAAGCTAAAACGATTAGCTACCCAATGGGATTATGTGTCACAAAGTTAAATGTACGAGTAACTCTTATCCTAAATTAGAGAATAAAATTAAATAAAAATTTTGCTTAATTGACGTATTAGTGAACTTGTTCATAAGCACAAAGTTTTAATAACTATGTACATATGTACATATATATCGAGCCATATTCGCCAAAAAAAATCTTAATCGAATTATTATTAGGATCTCGTTTTTTTTTTGACGAAAATCGATTATTTGCGATGGGAAATAATCGATTTATGACAAAAAAATGAAGTTCGAAAACTATGTCGCTTACGAGTATGAATGGATTTGATTTCATGAAAAAACAAAAGAAATTATTTGTAATTCTGTAATTATTTTCAAATTTAATAAGCAGGGAAACCGCAAATATGCAATTGCATGTTTTTTATTGTATGACGTATTAATGCGGAGACAATATATTTATCCATTTTTTTGAATTTTGGCATGGATTTTTTAATGCATATTTTTGCATATTTTACCCTTTAAAGCATGTTGTTGCATATTTCAGTCTTACGCGCATATTTTTGACATATTTTCGATTTTTTTATTCTAATTTAAGCTTTTAGGGCATATTTTTTTTTACTCTATAAATTTTTTTATTATTTTAATATGCTCACAAGTTGGCCAAAATTTCTATTTTTAGACATCTAAATCTCATTTTCAATGTTACATGTACATAGTTCAATAAAAATTTGGTTTTGCCATTTGTGACAGGCTCCACCCCGAGTGTGACAGGCAACGATTTTTATTTGAAAATTTGGTTCAATAATTTGTTGTTTATTGCAATAAAAATTATAAATAAAAAGCTTGTCTTATTTATCAAAAATCCAGTTCCAAAGTTCGTGATCTCTCTTGAAGATAAAGTTAAATTTTTACGGAAGTATCAAAAAAAAATTAATTTGTATTATTTGCTTTAGTCAAATTTTGTGTGTAAGTCTTGTTTTAACGTACACTTCAAGTCCAAATTATTTTTTTAATTCTGCAGTTATTCCTTGTTAATTTTTTTGTTGTTTCCTTTTTTTTTTTGTTTATTTTATTTTTGTATTATTTTATGTGCAAATGTTGTTGAATTTTTTAATTAAAAATGTACATACATACATATTTTGATTTACAAATATATCCATTTATTTTGTTTTTAAGAGCATTTTTTTGAGTTTATAGTGCATATTTTCAAGTTTTTAGAGCATATTTCGTAAACGTAAGGCCCTAACTCATTATTTTTTGCATTCGAGATTTTGGCACATAAAGGGTGTCCCAACAAGAACGCAAGATTTAAATTTGGCGCCATTCGAAGTGTCATTGTTTGACATTTGAACAATTGTTATTGTTTGCTAGTAGAAGGTACGAGGTTAGTAAAAATGAAGCGCTACACGAATGAACAACGCATTCTCATTGTGAAATTGTTTTACCAAAATGGTGAAAGTTTTGCGGCTACAGTTCGCAAACTTGCGATCAATTTGGGGTCACAATAATGCTCCAAAAGAGTCAACTGTAAACACAATAATGGATAAATTTGCCGAAACTGGGTCTGTAAGTGATGTAAAGACAACAACTCGCCTTCGACCAGGTCGATCGACCAAAAATGTCGCAGCTGTACGTGATGATGTCGCTCAAACGCAGGTCAAGCGCAAACAGTCAATGGTGTTCGGTATCGTGAAATGATAAACAGTTTTTTCGTGCCTAGAATTGAAGAAATGAATGTGGAGGGCATGTGGTTTCAACAAGACGGCGCCACATGTCATACAGCCAGAGAAACAATTCAATTGCTACATCAGTCATTTTCCGGTCGTGTTATTTCGCGTTTTGGAGACCAGAATTGGCCGCCTAGATAGTGCGATTTAACACCATTAGACTTTTTCTGTGAGGTTTTTTGAAGTCGATGGTTTACGCGAATAAGCCGACGACGACTCAAGCCTTAAAAGAGGAAATTGGACGCTGCATTAATGAAATACCGCAGCATTTATGCAAAACGGCCATTGAAAATTTCATTAAAAGATCGCGTGTGTGCCATCTGCCCGATTTGTTGTTCCACACATAACCTCATTTTGTCTACTTTACGATATAATAAAGTTTCACGATTTTTTTTATATATCTGTGTTTTATTTAAAATTTAAATCTTGCGTTCTAGTTGGGACACCCTTTAGTTATATTACATGTTCTTCTACCGAAATATGCCAAAAACTCGATTTAGCAAAAAAAATGAGTTAGGGCTTTTCTATATTAAGGTGACGATATTTATGCATGTGCATATCGCCACCTTAAATGCAAGCGGACGTAACTACACAAAAATTCGAAAACGAGTTTTTGATTGATTATGGTTCATTTTATCAAACTACATGTTCACGAAAATATTTAGACGACTTTATGAAATAAATTCAAACGGTCGTAATTACCAATGCATCTATTTTTTATTGCAAGGAACGTAACTAACATAAATGCTTAAATATATAAAAAAAAAGAAATAAATGGTTAAAAACATATAATACGGGATTTACACTATGACTTTTCCCCCTGCATTTTTCTTGAATTCTCTTTTATGTTGCTACCCCTTTGATCACCTTTTTACCCCTTTTGTCAATAAACTGTAGGAAAGTCACGGTAAAAAGTCATAGTGTAAATCCCGTATAAGTATCCATGCTACAAGTAAATTTCAGAGAAAATTTTCAAGAACACTTTATTATTATTGATTTTGAAACGTTTTCTCTTTCTCCTGTAAAAAATATAAAAGTGTAGTTACGTCCGTTTGCATTTAAGATGACGATATGTACATATCACACACCTTCAATAGAAAATTGTATAGAGCTCAGCTAATTCACTCCCCTTCTATATATAAATAGGTATGCTGTACGGAGTAGTAACAAATTAATAAATATATTAGATTTTGAGTAGATTTCCTGTAAATCTACTGACGAACTACATAGATTTCTTATTGTATGGGGAATTTAGTAAGAAGCAACTAGATCTACCTTAAAATCTGGTAAGTACTAGATTTCGAGTATTATCAAAATAACTTTTTTTCTGCAAAATGCCTAAAGACAGCGAAAAATAGAAACATTTTTTCATCTACTACAACTGCGTTGACAGTTTTAAATTGTTTATTTTAACATTAACGTATTGTCATATTTAAATTTACATGCTCTTTATACTTTTAAATTTTCCACCTGCACCTGGATTCTGTAACCTTAATTACGATAATCATATCGCTATAATAAATATAACGAAAATTTTTCGACTTTGCTATTCAGTAACATATTTTAACGATATTCGCTGTCGGTTGGGAAAAAAAATTACAACATCAAATTCATTGAGTTTTTCTTTACTATTCTTTGTGTTTTTCGCTTATTTTAACATTTTCTATACATAGATACCACATAATATTGAATTAAATTGTGAGTAAGATAAAGCTGGAGACTATCGTAAAAAAAATTACGGAATCATATTATCGTTACCGCAAGCGAATAAATGGGCCTTATTACGAGTATCGTATTACGACTTTGACTACGACGATTTTGTACTAGACTAAAGAACATTGCAACATTTTTCGTTGTAGTCGTATTCGAAATACGACACTCGTAATTAGGCCCAATATGTCGATGAATATTACGATTTTCAATTCGCAAAAAGTTACAGAATGAAGAAATTTTATTTACACACAAACAAAAATAACAAACTTGCCAACCCATATTAAAGTACGAGCATTAAGATATATTTTATCAATCGGTATTGTGAACTCCCTAAATATTAACATTGTACGCATCCTGGAAACGCCACTTGCGGAAATTGCTCTCAATAAAATTCCTCAATTTTTCATACAATTTGCAGGTGAAATTGAGAACCATTGTTGTTGTTTCGTAAAAAAATCATAACAGTTTAAAAAAAAGTTTGGAAGAATTTAGCATTTTCCTGTCATAATTTTCTGGCAACATTGTTGATAACTATTAAAATCATGTGAGGTATTTCGGAGATACATATATGTGACCTTCTCCGAGAAAAGGGACCTAGTGTGTCAAAAAACGGGAACTTGAGAAAATGAGAAAACATTAAAATTTTATTTTAATATTTATTTTAATATTTATTTTATTTATTTATTAAATAATTAACCTTCATAGGGTCTTTAAAATCGTGGACGTTAACGATCTTCGGGTTAAATTTGACCCAAATTGAAAATTATGTATTGGTTTCATTTATTTGTGATTCATTTATTGCCAATGAAAGAGAACATTATTTCATGTATTTAATTCGATTAATATATGATAGATAAAACCGTAATATTAAATCGATATTATTATTAATTGTACATAAAGTAATGGTTTCAGAGTGCAGTTTTCATATCAAGTTTTTGCAAGTTATAATAGTATCTAATGGTGTTTTATTTTCTGCGTTGAGGCCTATCTGGCAACGACTTCTTTTGGATCTGTTTTTACCCTCTTCAAGCATTTTTTCTTTGGATTTAGTTGAAGTTTACGGCTACTCATTTACCTCACGTAGTTTTAGTGCAACTTTCTGTGAAAATACTGATATTGATAACCTCTTTTGGTTCTTTATATAAGGCATAGTAAGCTGCAATCCTAAATTTTCTAAGAAGTGTAGACGTTTTGGAAAACAGTTTATTTCCAGCCGCTATTAGCTGATGTAGATATCACAAAAGGATTGTAAGCTTATATATCTACCATATTACTAACCACCATTTGACAACATGGATTAGTCTTTCATGTTTCTTTTTTAAAACATGATCTAAGTTTGTCCAGCAAATAAACCCTTCCATTTTATATATTGTAATCTAATCATATTTGCAGTTTCTTGTCTTGGTGATTACTAAATTTAGAGATATGATGCAAAGTACTAAGAAGGTTAGGTTAGTTTAGGAAGGGTGGTGCTTTACCGCACCTCCACTTGGAGACCCAATTGGGTCCATTGTGATTCCCTTCTGTTGCCCAAAAAAGTAATATTTACCCTCGCCAGAAGTGACCATACTATACTAAGAAGATTCACAGACTTTTTTTATCGGAATATATATAAGAAGGGTACGAGTTCTATCTTTGGTAAAACAAAAATAATGATAAACACGCATGATAATAACACATGTACTATCTCTGGTAGTAACTCATTTATATTTTTATGTGTAGTTTGAACTAAAGTGATTTGTGATCTCAGTATTTATTGTTCAACCGATAAGATGTAAAAAAATTATCTGCGGTCGTGTTATATTTTCAAAATCGTCTGAAAATGTATGCAGGCCATTTTCTATTTCATTATCTTTCATTATTTTACAAAAAATACCAGACACAACACTTCCAAACTTTAAAACGGGTCAAATTTGACCCGAAGATCTCTAGTTTAAAATCTTGCATACAATTTTCTTTGGCAAGTTTGCGGATATATAAACCTACTATATCTGTTAAGATATAAAATTAAATAAAAGTCAGAAAATATGACATAGATCAATCACTAATTTTCAGAAAAAATCAAAGTTTTTTCCTAAAATGGGTCAAAATAGACCCAAAGACCCTATGAAGGTTAATAATTAAAATATTAATTTGGGATTATTAGTGCGTTTAAAAATTTTAAACTTATTTATTTTATTTAATGCGTTTTTCTCTTCATTTCACACACTAGGTCCCTTTTCTCGGAGAAGGTCACATATGGTTTTGTAATAATGCTAAAACACGCTAAAATTAATTTAAAAAAAACTGCTAAAAAATTTTTAAATTTAAAACACATATATATAAATCTTTTACAAATTTCAAGACCCCTAAATACTTGATTTCATTTAAACAAAGCGAAATTCAATTAAAAAAAATTACAAAAATTGTTTGCTCATGTTCTGGACTTTACTTGGAAAATTTAAAATAAAACCTCGAAAAAGTTCAGGTGAAAAAGGCACCTACATACAGGAGAAGCCCATCAATGCTATACTTGAGCTCAGTTCAGACTATCAGAATAGTGTCAGTTGACACTAAGGTTGACTTCTAAAATATGAATTACTTTGTCTTCGAACAAAGTGTATACGACCTATCCCACGATGTCACCAGAAAACGTTCGATCGACAACTTATATTAAAAACAACAAAAAAAAATTCCAATTTTATTGTTGTTTGCAATACAAGTTGTCGATCGCACGTTTGCTGGTGACATCGTGGGACAGGCAGATAGTTTCATAACGCGGCACTACAAAACATTGACAATGCACACGCTTTCAAAACGTCTTCCACAAGTATCATGATTACAATGTTTCGCAACTTTGTATGTGTACACGATATAGAGTATGTACATAAATACCTTATACGAAAAGTACACAAACTTTGTACTGATCTGTTCGCTTAGGCTGATCCCTAATAAAACTCGGAAAACAGCGAGTTCATGAGTTTTGTGTGAATTCATTTCTGTTTTGCCATGTACAGCAAACATCACATTAATTAAAATGTCTTGTATGCTAAATTAGCGTAAGATAAATAATTTGAAAATAGTGTTTTATAATGAATATAAACTTGTAAAGATAAAAAAATAAAAATACGAATACGAATACAATGAATTGGTAACTGAATACAAACCATATGCAAATCACGTCAGATAAATATACAAGTTATATGTAGCCTTTCCAAAATTAAAGTTGTCAAACCTAAGGCTAAGCAATTCTACATAGAACTGTAGTCACAGATAGTGAATAAAATTACCTAATACCTCTAGTTCTATATATTATGTTTGAGAAATGTTATTTACGATTGATGCAACAAAAGAAAGTAAATGCTTCTTATTTTCGTATAAAATTGTTTCTTTATTATAAAGAAAACATCACATTTATTAAATTTAAAAAATTAGACATTTTTCTTAAAATTAAAAAGCGAAGTGATAAATTGTCCAATTTATTAATAAAGATCATTTATGTGAAAACAACTTGCGTCTATACTATGTTTACGATAATAAACTATACTAATGCAAATAGCAAAGTATGTGCGTTTGTATATATGTATATAGCTGCTTTAAATAGCTTTTTGACACAAAACAGTTTAAGTAAAAATGTATTTGCAGCTCGTAAAAATATGCTCCGAACCCCTTATTAATGTTTTGTTTTTTCATATATTACTTCAACTCAAAACTTTGATTTTTGATATTCATAAAATCGATTGTTACCCATGTTCTTAAAATTTGTTTTGACAAACGAAAACGCTAGATATTTGACAGCTGATGTATACTGAAACGATCTGGTTTATTTTAGTTAAACTAGACTTTAAAGAGAAACTGATATGATGAACAATTTATATTTATATTCCTCTTATCGTGGCTGGCGTATTTCGACTCTTACTACAACGTTTTTGTAATGTATTAAAGAACACGGCAACATTTTTTTCTTTAATCTAAGACGAAACTGTCGTAGTCGATGACGAAATACGCCAACCGAGATAAGGCCCATTATTTAAATTGTTATAACTATTATCATAACCCTTATTCTACTTGGTAGCATCGAAACAAAACGATATTTCTTTGCTTTGCTTACTTCAAATTGTTAACATAGTTATCGTTATCGAAGATTATTGATGACTGCCAACAAAAAAATAAATACATCGTTGATTTCTAGTAGAAATGCCCTAAT
Source organism: Tachina grossa (assembly GCA_949987645.1). Lineage (NCBI taxonomy): Eukaryota > Metazoa > Arthropoda > Insecta > Diptera > Tachinidae > Tachina > Tachina grossa. Next base: position 212,720,401 of record OX465274.1, read on the forward strand.
AGGAGAAGGTAAGAACATAATAGAAACTGTAATATTAAACATGTAACATTTTTTGTACAAGGAGGAATTACTGAAAAATTCAATTTCGTAAAAAATACGAGTTACGACCTTGTTACTTCAGACCATCGATATATACATAAATATGTATGTATGTATATCACAATCCTTAATATTTTTTAAAACTCGGAATTTACATTTGTATAATGGGCCTGCTGCTGCCAAAGACTATACATGCTGCTTCCTATACAAAAAAAATACAATATACTATACCATTTTGCATATGCTACGATGCAAGACCATTTGCACAAGATTGTGATTTGCTCTAATGTGAACGGCGTTGCACACATTTTGAAAATGACACCACAAAATGACATCACAAGAAAAGTCATGTGTACTAAAACTAGCATAAGATATTATTTTAAAGAAAGTAAATACATTCCCCCTCATTGTAGTTGGCGTATTTGGATTTCGAATGCAACGTTTCTGTAATAGATTAAAAAGCACTTCACAGTTTTTCTTTAATCTGTTTCGTAGACCAAGTCTAAATACGCCAACCACTATAGCGCATATTTACGTCTGTATTTGTGTTTAATGATTGCTAATTTTATTTAAAGATTTAAAGAGCCATTTAGATTGTCGAAAGATGCGTTCAAATATATTCTCTCTGCGACATAAATTCTGTCAAAACTTCTTTCTGCTTTGAATATATATATATTAAAGGTATTCACATCAAAAGTTGCACTTTTGCAGAAAAGCAAAATTGCAAAATTTTCAAAAAATATAACAACAACCACATAGAAAATTATTTTGCACAAATGATGCAAAATTGTCAGGGTCTGAGCAAGTGCAAGATTATCATGGTAGGTATAGACTTTGCAACTTGCATAAGCAACACGTTTTTGAATATTTTGATACAGACACTGCAACCTACAATGCAACCGTCAATGCAACCCATAAACATCAAAACATTTTGATATTTTCGAAATTTCGAATGCAACTTCGAACGCAACCATAAACAAGACTACAGACTATGCAACCAGCAATGCAATCTGTCTGGTTGCATAAACACGTTGCTAAGTCTGTACCTACCTTCAGGGTAAATTCTGCAAAGTTGTGCAACTTTTTATGGCATTGCCAATCCAAAAAAATGGACAAAAAGTACTTATAAAATCAACCTTACACCAAATTACAACGCAGAAATTCCTAAACGTTTTTCTTTTAAATGAAAGTCGTTGAAGATATTTTCGATACAAATAAATAAATTAAAAAATTATAAAAAAAAAATATTTAAAAATTCTTAGCTAGAAATTATAAAGACATCTTCAAATTCGATTTTCAGATAACAAATACATACATAATTTTGCTATTTTCAAAAGACCTGTGGCTCAAATAGTTATTAGAATTTTGTTAAATAATACCAATATTATTAATATTGATATTTTTATTAGTGAATTTATTACAAAATTAATCAGCGAAGTTTCAACACTTCGTTTCAGCATTTAAACAAACATACAAGTACAATATATCTATGCACATATTGTGTTGCTTTATAGAAAATTAAACAAAATGGGTTGCTCACGTCAGAAAGTGCAATTATGCATTTTTGCACATTTGCAAGAGTTGACGTGAATACCTTTATTCTTTCCACTTGTTCGTAAAATTTTCCTCAAGTTAAAGGTGTGTTAACCAAAAAAATTTAAAAAAAACATACATTTTGAACAATTTATTGTGAATAAAAATGTTATTTGTTCTGTTTACTAGAGCTCGATATCGTAAATGATCATCTCAAATTTTTTGATTAAAATGACTCGATATTAACAGCGGCGATTCAAACCCAGATTGTACTCTCTATGATACATTTAATACATACATATCTATGTTTGTAACTATGTTAGAAGTTCTAAAAAATGTTCCTGGTTAACCAAATTATAAATAATAACAGTATGTATGTACTTGAGCTTTAATGTTTTGTTGTATTTATGATGAAGCAATGATTAATTTATGTTATTTTTAAATGTTTGTTTTGTATGTACGTGTGTGTTTGTATAATTTTTTTTTTCATTAAGTGTAGCGTGGTGTGTTGTGTTGTGCTGTGGTGTGTGTGGTGATCGACTATAAATGTGCATAACAAAAATTTTAATAAAGTTTTTAATTTATAATATTTTCTAAAAACCCACATTTAAGATGAATTGTCATAAAAATATCAGAAAATTTAGTTAGAATTTAAAATCACTATTTTACACAATTCATCTCCTTAAGCCTTTAGATATTTTAATGTAACATTATTAATATATGTTTATGAAACAAAACACAAACAGAACAGAGAGTGGAGTAGTAAAAGTAAAATCATAAATTATAACTTAAATACTAGACACACACAATATATTGTTTTTTCGTTACCTTTTTTTTGTATAATATTATTATATAATAGAGTATGAACATAAATACATAGATAAAGACATATAAGTAGTTAGTATATACTTCTATGGTCATTATCGGAATCGTTTTGTTAATTGTTATAAATTTTCATTATCAATCAACATCATCGTAGTCACACTTTCGTTAACATCAAGACATTGATCACAATTATTGTGTTTGTTTTGTGGTTTTGTTGTTATAATTATTAAATACAAATTATTTTTTGTCGTTTGCCTACTTTTACTTTAATGTTGTTTTTTTTTTTTTAACCGACTTCGAAGAAAGAGCAAGTTATTTGTTCATAATTTCAGGAATTTCTTTCTTCAGCATATTAGGACGACCGTTTCTTTGAAATAGAATGAAATAAATTTTAAATATCTTTTAGAATATTTTGCACATACATATGACAAATATTATTTAAAAAAAGGCCGGTCTGCTAAATACAATATTCAAACGGTCGATGATGATAATATTTAATAAATTTTCTTGTTAGAGTTTCATTTAAAAAATGGCATTACTGAAAGTCATTAATATTTCACAAATCTTGTTTCTTTTAGGCTTCAGTTTCAGCACCTTTCAATCGTAGACGGGCAAAATCTTCAAATATAATATCATCGTCTTGGGCGTCATCATCGTCCAATTGTATAAGATTTGTGGTTGGTACTTCTTCTACGCCAGCTGCAGTTGAATTTGAGTTGGGATCATCGTTAGACACCACCACCAATTGATTATCGCGTATACTTTGCCGTGGCGATTTGTCGCTTAGCAAAGGATTCTCCTCCTCTTCAGGCTTGGGATGCATAAGAGTAAATGGCAATTCGGCCACCAAGTCACCGCCCATCAATGGCCCACTTATTAGCAATTTCACTTTTACTTTATAGTGAACAATAATACCTAAGCTTTCGCGTTGTGCTGGATTTGTGATAAGTGTACTGGAGGCTAGATTTGTGTCCTCATGTTTCAATTGGCCATCTAAGGCTAGGCCCCATTTGTCCTTGTTATTCGCCAGCAGAGGACAAAGCTCAAATACTTTAGAAAGTGTAAAGCCTGGCAAGACCTGGCAACCATCTTCGGATTCTGTTTCGGCGACCACCGATTTATATTGGGCCGTTGAAAATAGACAAATATCGGCAAATTGACGAACATAAACTTTAATTTTTTTGACCGTTCGATTTGAGTTATTGGCCACATGTACATTGACCGATATTTTTTCTCCATGATGATACAATTCCTTATCAAGACTGGCCTCCAAATGGATTTTATTTGGTTTCATCATAAACTCCTTACTCACTTCTATAGATGGTTGTTCGCCAACTTTTGAGGGAGCGTACATCACTTTGCGTATTGTCAAACGAACGGAATTGCGTTTGTGAGGCTTGTCTTCGATCAGTTCACCTGGAAGATGTGGATGAAATGTTTAATACACATGCATATGATAATTTATTCGATTCTAAGAAAGTAATGGAATTACAGAAGTAGATGATACATATCGGAAATTTTGTGAGAGGATGGCTCAATAAGTTTGTGACTTTTTGAAAATTTCTTAATATGAGACATTTTTTAGGTTTAGTTGAACTGTAGTGAATTTTAATCAGAAATAATTTCTTATTCTCTACCCAAGTAGATAGAATATGGTGCTGATGACGTGCTTGGTTGCACAGAAAAATATCGGCATTTCCCCCAGCTAAACAGTCTAGTTTAATTGTTCTTCTCTTCTTTAAAAACTCACATTAATTAATAAAAATATTTCATTCAATAAGAATTGAAAATTACTGAACTTAAGCCAGAATAAGAAATTATTTCTGATTAAAATTTTTTAAAAAGTAATAAAGCTCAATTTTCCGTTTCTTAAAGACATCTGCCATATTACTTAATTTATGCTTGACAACTTGCAGAATTATTTAAAATAAGAAAAAGCTTAATAGGCCTTATTAAGGTTGTCGAATTTTTCGATTCAACTTTAAACAAGGCGAATCCATACTAGGTATTCGATCAGGGGACTATTTTCGCCGCTTGTAATTTCAATATATGTATGTAGGTTGTAGTATGTATGCATTGAAAAAATGAATTGAAATTTTTGTGTAAAGGTTCGTTGATGATCTGCATTAGCAACAGCAAAATGCGCATAGAATCCCTAATCAATTTCAATCGACCATGTTCTGCAAACCGAGTTCGAGTAAATTTCTCGTTTACCAAAACTAAATAATGACCCCATTGATGTGTTTTAAATCATACATACTAAATTAATTTCAGATATGATATTCCCAGCTCTACAAAATATAAAACTAGAACAAATTCTGAAAAAATTCGCTATTAGTAGATTTAATTTTTCTAAATAGAGAGTTTTGAAATCGACTCAATTTACAGAACAGGAAGGAATATATTTTTAATAAAAAAAAATATTTTACTGAATAACCAAAATAATAATTTGGGATTATTAGTGCATTAAAAAAAATTAAAAATAACAATTACGTTGAGAAAATTTGACACAACTAATTACAGCGCCTAAAATTGTTATAGATAAAAATGTTTGAAAACTATTCGGAGACGTATTTCTGATTTTTTTTTAACACTCATATACTCGTATGTACTTCAATTCAGGCAGAACAACAAGCTGATCTTTGCTTATAAAATTGCCTGATGTCTAAAGCCTTTTAACAAATTTATGACTTTTTTTTTTAATATCTTGTTAAAATTTATGGCTCTTAAAAAATAGTAATACGTATAGCAACAAAGTGAATTTTAAAACATATACTATGCACATAGTTATGTACATATGTACGAGTACTTATGTGCATACACATACATATAATTTTTTGAAAGCGTAAATACTTTACGAAACAATCCTATCATCACCTACCTACCTGCCTTCCTTCAGTTTATTATTATTACTTTTTTGGAAATAAAAAAAAATTAAAATACCAAATGAGATAATAGCAATGAAACAGAAGCAGAAAAAAAATTAGTAAACAAATAAATTAGAGGAAAAATGAACTCAAGTGTCTATAAAAATTAAGCAAACATGTACTTTCGTTCATACGTCTGTAAAGACATACAAAAATATTCACATGCATATGAATGAGGCATGTGAATAACATGAACAATGGACATTAGGGCGGGTTGGTTTTCAAATAAAAAAATTTTATAGCGTTAGATGATTCTATGAAAAATTTTAAGTAAACTTGCTCTAGAAACTATAGGTCTAAGATGGATGCACGGGGTTGCGCAATATCCAAAATGGATTCAAAAGTTCTACAAACTCACGATATATTTTATTTTGGACCTATGCTATTTGAAGAAAAGTTGTTTAGCATTATTCGTAGTATCATTTCACCCCCTAATATATTTTTTATTTTTTTTTTTTTTTTGCATCCATAAAAATCGACACACCCTAATTTAGTACCTACATATATATATGTATATATGTATGTAAAGGGTGTCCCAACAAGAACGCAAGATTTAAATTTTAAATAAAACACAGATATTAAAAAAAATCTTGAAACTTTATTATATCGTAAAGTAGGCAAAATGAGGTTATGTGTGGAACAACAAATCGGGCAGATGGCCGCCGCGGCTTTACTGGCACGCACGCGATGTTTTAATGAAATTTTCAATGGCCGTTTTGCATAAATGCTGCGGTATTTCATTAATGCAGCGTCCAATTTCCTCTTTTAAGGCTTGAGTCGTCGTCGGCTTATTCGCGTAAGCCATCGACTTCAAAAAACCCCACAGAAAAAAGTCTAATGGTGTTAAACCGCACGATCTAGACGGCCAATTCTGGTCTCCAAAACGCGAAATAACACGACCGGAAAATGACTGATGTAGCAATTGAATTGTTTCTCTGGCTGTATGAAATGTGGCGCCGTCTTGTTGAAACCACATGCCCTCCACATTCATTTCTTCAATTCTAGGCACGAAAAAACTGTTTATCATTTCACGATACCGAACACCATTGACTGTTTGCGCTTGACCTGCGTTTGAGCGACATCATCACGTACAGCTGCGACATTTTCGGTCGATCGACCTGGTCGAAGGCGAGTTGTTGTCTTTACATCACTAACAGACCCAGTTTCGGCAAATTTATCCATTAATGTATTTACAGTTGACTCTTTTGGAGCATTATTGTGACCCCAAATTGATCGCAAATTTGCGAACTGTAGCCGCAAAACTTTCACCATTTTGGTAAAACAATTTCACAATGAGAATGCGTTGTTCATTCGTGTAGCGCTCCATTTTTACTAACCTCGTACCTTCTACTAGCAAATAATAACAATTGTTCAAATGTCAAACAATGACACTTCGAATGGCGCCAAATTAAATCTTGCGTTCTTGTTGGGACACCCTTTATATGCATATCCACGGGAAAAAATTAATTTTAAATTGAAAAAAATAAAAGAACAAAGTTTACCAAATACATTAAACATTAACATTAAAAAAAACTAGGGTGGAACTTAATTGTAGCATAGTAGTTAATTCAACCATACATTCATACATGCATATACTTACATATATGTGACGCGCAAAATAGAAAGGCACCTATTTTAAAGATTTAAATACGTGTATCTTTGGTGTACCATCACATCATAAAACGCGCATATCTCTTGGAGGGAACACTTTTGGGGCATGGGATCGGTCTCATTCGATGCTCAGATGTTGTCCACATCAAACAAACAAACAAAAAGTGAAAATTGATTTTTTTTTACCCTTAGGTCCCTTTCTCTATGCGCTGTCACATATATGTATGTTTATACTAGAGGGCTGCGTAAACAGTCTTGAAATATAAATACGTCTTGTTTTTTAAATGTATTGTCGTAGCATTTATTATACTAAATCAATAACAAATGATGTCGTTTAATAAGCGAAGCACGATGGATGTATTGATGTACGTGTATATGAGTGTCTACAAGCGATGTCGCGAAGACTCAAAAGAAGTAGTGTTGATGCGTGTATGCTTGTTATTTTGCATATTGTACATTTGAGTTTGTGTGTGTAAGATGTAGATGGTAAGCTACCCTCTAGTCAACCTAGAACCATATGTCTCTATGTCAATACTCTTTCTCCAACGGCAATTGAACTAGTGAAAATGTCACAACTTCCCTTTTATGCACGAGTAGAGATACGTTAGAGACGACAGTTCTAGTGTATTTCTGGTGATATTGTTAATGAACGCGTCAATAGTTTGTTTTTCTTTTTTATTATGTAGTGCAATAATATTAAATAAATATATGTAGACGAGGGTCACTAAAATCTACGAGTGAATCTTCGGTTCAAATATCTCCATATCGTCGTAAAAGAACTACCTTCTCAATAGTGCTAAAGTCTACTGATAGATTTTGAATGACACCCTATGTTATTTGTCAATAGGCATTTGCATGGCTGGGGTACACCTAGTCAGTAGCACTATCGACAATGTCACTAGAAAATCACTATAAGTTTACTATTGACAACGAGAGAGGATATATCGATATTGTAGACTAGAGCCCCTAAAATTTACTAGTGAATCTTTGGTGCCAATGTCTCCATTTGGTCCCGAAAGAATTACTAAGTCAGAAGTGCTATAGTCTATTGGTGGATTTTCAATGACAAGCTAATGTTAAATGTCAATAGATGATACCATTGGCTGGGGTACACCTGGTCAGTAGTGCTACTGACAATGTCACTAGTAAATCGCCACAATTTCACTATTCGCACTTTCTGCAGGGTATTATGTGTTTAAGGGATGTTTTTTTAAGCAAGCTCACACAACTAATATCAATGCATGTGTGTGCGTTTCCATGTGCGCAGAAAAATAAAAGATCATACACACAACGTGTGCGCGTATGTACATGCATGATGTTTGTATACGCGCCCTTGCGTATGAAGAAACAAGCATCAAAAATTCTTCCGCCACGAACTATTTTCTTCTTTAATCATATACCTGCAACAACTGAAACAAATTTCTTGCAAACAGTGTTGCTTAGCGTTTTTTTTTAGAAGATTTCGCTGTAGAAAGCATTTGAAAAATCCCTCATGCCTTAAAAGTTCTTGTAAGTGGTCTTGTCCAGGGGTCTAGTTTATACACATGTATGCACGTATGCAGGTACATATCACTTTGTGATAACTTAAAAAGAAAAAACTAAAAATCTAAAAGGCCTTCAAATTCCAGATTAGGGATTTACATAAATACATAGCAGTTTGACCGCTAAATGATTGCGAATTGAAAAATATGTGAACATATTCGCATTAACAAACTTTTCCCTATAAGTTGTTGAAAGAAACTTGTCTCCAAATTTTCAAAAATTAAGAACAAAACCTACGGAAATTTTAAGTGACCAATAACAAAGAATTAACACAACGCTAACTAACTACTCAATAAAATTAAGGAATTTTTAATTTAATATTTCATTTCTTTTGGGCTTTATTTCATATTGAGTTTGGTTGGGCTTTATTTCATTTTTTTTTTTTTTTGCTTTATTTCATCTTGAGTTTGGTTTCATTGGCTTTTTTTAATTGGGCTTTCATAAACTTTCTCTTGGGCCTTATTTCATTCTTTTGGGTTTTATTTTATTGGGGTTTGTTCCATTTCTTATTTGGTCGTTATTTCATTGGGACTTATTTCATAGCGCTCTTATATATGTACATACATATGTATATCATTCTTAGGGCCAATTTCACCAACTCTATTTATATATCAATTGATATTTAAATGTCGCTTTTCATTAATTTTTGTATGGAAAAATTCCTTTTAAATATCAATTCGTATTTGAAATTTATTTTTCCATACATTGATTCTCATCGAGTCAGAAAAGAAGGAAACTACGAATGGATTCAGAATGAACTTATAGGTTTGCAAGTGGAAGTGGTGATTAGTACTACTCTTCCTAAACGGAATGAGAATGGTTTTTTAGTAATATTGAACGATTGAAACTTCATGGAATTAATTGCAACAACCATGAAAAGCAAAACACTACTTTTTGAAATTATATTAGAGGATCTCAATGTAGTAGTAGTAGCTACTGCTACTGGACATGAAAAGGAAGATCATGCGAATCGTGATAGGCGCATTGACTGGTCACTGCGCGGGTATGAAAAGGAACCAGAAACCATTGAACGTATTATGTGCCACTGCCCGAAGCTGCAACCTCATAGGCTTAGATGGTTAAGCAGTCGTTTCCATGAGAGCATTATTGATATCGGGAAGTGTAACCTACAGGACATCAGGGGCTTTATCATGTGATAATACGGTCACTTCTGGGTATAAATGGGGGTGGAAAAAATTACTTTTTAATGGACAATAGAATGTTGATTTGTTCATGAATTTACATAATATATGCAAGTATGTACGCAGATTTTTTTATACAAAAATATATTTTCCTCTATCGTCTATATTAGTGTCTAGTTTTGTTGAGATATATCAAATGGATCACGAGTTGTAGGATAATTTTCACATACATAACAAAACTTATAATAAACTGGTATGTGATGTTTTGATCCTTATATTTTTAAATGATACATATTTGGATCAAATGTAATGGGGCTTTATAATATACAGATATTACCTTATAAAATAATGAAAACGGATTATCGCTTTCCAATTTTTATCGAGAGCCGTTGAAATAAAGTCTTCTCAAAAAACTTAGTTTCATCTCACTATAGTTAGGGCAAAGTTATGTAATGTAAAAATGTTGTGATATTTATTCTGCACAAAAATTGTTATATTTTTTTCGAAAATCGCCTAATTTGAAAGTTATGGGACCAAAAGTGTTTATAGTTTTTATTTCGGTGAAAATTGCAATGCGCATGGCCGGTTTGCACGCTATCAGTGCAATTTTTATGCACATGCCGCTTTTTATGGCCAGTCTGCCAGAAACTGCCGGTGGAGCAAATAAAATAAAAACTTTCGGCACATTGGGTGGTCTAGTGTACATACATATCGTTACCTTTATATAGAAATGTCCTAACTCATTATTTTTTTGAAATCGAGATTTTTGCTTTTTTCGACTCATTAAATGTTCTTCTATCGAAATATACAAAAAACTCGATTTCAAAGAAATAGTGAGTTAGTGTCTTTGAAAATTAAGGCAACGATACATACATATGTATGTACATGATGTGTTCAGAAAATTTATCTATTTAAAATAGTACCAAGAACATTTTTGGTGCAACATTTTAACCTTTTAACCGTTCGCTAGGTCCATTGTTGTTCAGTCCGCAACAATAGCAACAAAAAAAATTCATGAAAAATTAAATAATTCGACCAAACTTTGTTAAGTTCGTACTTAGTGTTCTTTATGGGAATTGTTACAATTTAAGTTTAAAATTTGTTAGCAAATAATCCCAAATTATTATTTTACTTATTTAGTAAAATATATTTTTTATTAAAAATTCAATGTATTTTTTGATTATTGGTTGTGGGGGCTGGATCCTATGAAAATTTCACTGTTGCTAATCCAAAAATTTCTTAGAATAACTAGATTTATTATGTTATAAACTTTCATTTAAACAAATGAGAAGCTCAACAAATAACAAAGTTGGAACAAGAACTCAATAATCAACAAGTTTTTTTATTTTCTTACCTTATGCAAAAGACGCGGAGTGTACTAATATGCAATTGGTAAACAAAAGTTTAATATTGCATTAAATAAACAATGTGCTGAAATATCTAGTGCGTTATAAATACATATTAAATGAAATGTTTATATTAAAATTCTTACTAACTTTATTAAAAATTTATACATACACATGAGCAAATGAACAAATATCATTATTATAAATATACATACATATGTATATACCCTGTAGGAAGTGTGAATAGTAAAACAGTACTGATTCACTATTGATTTTGTCATCATTACTATAGACAATGATTTTTGCTATAGACATTTAAAATGGACGCGCCGTCTATATGACATTAGAAACAAGGAATCTTAGGATAAAAAAGATTATGTCGCCGACATATTCAGCCCAATTATGAATATTTCCGGGGAGTTTTTCCCTTCCCTATCATTTGTTCCCAGGGAATAATCCTCCTATTCTAAATAGCCGGGGAATAAGAAAATACGGGAGAGAGTAAAATCTGGATCAGCTGTTTAATGTTTACATATTTTTCTGCACTAACGCAAAGTTCAGCAATATAAATTTATTAAAAATGTGATGTTTTCATTGTCAATAAGATTTCGTGTTAATATAATATTTGTTTTTGTTTAAATAAATATTATATAAACAGTGTATCCATTCAGACATGCGGAATAACTTTGTGCTGAGAAAGTGGAGTGAAAACTGAGTCAGGTCCAGTGGACTGTGCGTACAAAGGAAATTTGTAAATTTTATAGAGTTTTTCGTATCGGTCTTGATAATATTAGAAGGAAATAAATCTTCAATTTACCTATTATGTGAACTGCAAAATTGATTGTTTTAGTATTTGTTCTGAATACAGAAGTAGTTTATGTTTTTGAAGTGCATGTACTGCGCACAGATAAAAATGCAAAAATACAAAATACAAAAGGGAAATATAATAATTCGGAATTTATTTAAACTTTTTGTTCTAAATAAATGTTTGTACTATTGTTTTTCAACATTTATTAATATGATTTTTAAATTTTTGCATTAGTTCCCTTCAAAATGTTTGGGGAGAAAACTCTCAACAACTTCTCTCTCTCTCTCCCTCATATTTAGAATACCTACTTTTTTCCCAGGGAGTTTTTTCCCGGGGAAATTTTAATTCATAATACAGTAGTTTTGATTTAGCTGCCTTTTGTTTAAGTGCACTTTGGACTTAACTGCCTAAAATGATAAATTTATGTGACTATTCTTTAAAATTCCATACAAATTTGTTTTTTAAGTGCACTTTCTATACCTGCACATTTAAGATAAGTGCCCTAAAATTTTGGTAATTTTAAAATATTTTCATACAAAAACTTAATGTTAGCTGCACATTGACTTAACTGCATAAAATATATTTTTTCTGTAATTATTGTTCAAAATTCTTTTTTAAGTGCACTTTGTATACCTGCGCATTTAAAATATTTTTTTTTTGCAGTTTTAAATTATTCTCATGTAAATAGTTTAAGTTAGCTGCACACATTAAAAAAAATGTGGCTACATAAATATGCAATCATGTATGTGTATAAAAATTACTTACATTTAGGCAGGTAAGTACATTTAAGATAACAGCATTTTTGACTTATCTGCACAAAAAGTCGTGCAAAGTAGATTGTGCAGCTAAGTCGAAATTACTGTAGGAGGAATGGAAAAAGGGAAAAAACTCATAATTTTGCTGATTATCACTCAGCTGTCGCAGCAGAGAGGGTTGCATATCTAGGGTTTGCACAGCGATAATAATCGTAACCGAAATTTTGATTAATAGCACATTTTGTCCGTAATGGTAATCGAACCTATTAATCGCTCGAATTTACTTCAAATTTGCATACTGGGTCAGTTCAACTCATAAAAAGTTCAAATTTAAAGTTTTAATATAAAATATATAACATTTTACCTAAACAGTTTTATTTGTTGCGGTTTATGATGTCTATATGCCTGCATTGCATTGACGCAGTAGACTTCCACCTTACTTTTGAAAACTTTCAAAAATCTTATCATCTTTCAAAAATCATTTAAGAATTTACATGAGATTTTTAAAATTTCAATAGAATAAGCGAATAAGAATTATACAAAAAACAATTTATATTCGATATGCATTTGTTTTATTTTCCTACACCTTTCTAGAATTAGTTCCCCATTGGGTAAAAAGAAAAGTATTATGTATAACAAAGATTACAAATTTTAAAAACCCCCGAATATTTCTAGAAAAGATGTGATATCTTCTAAGCGGCTGGACCGATTTTATTGCAACATAGCTAAGAACCTTCTCGATCAAGTCACCTTTCAAACAGAAAAAACTAAATCAAAATCGGTCCAGCCGATTAAAGCAAAAATATTTGCTTTAATATTTTTCACAAAGAAAGAAAACAACACATAGTTTCATACACCGACACTCGAACTTTTCTTGTCTTTTCTACCGGAATAAGAGTACATTGTCACAACTCCGTAAATGTTTTCATGCTGTACTGTGTTATTATCAGTTCAGTTTTGTTGTTTGTTATGGTTACATTCTTGAAGTTTTTTCATATTCGTTATGTTTTACTTCATATAGAATTTTATCTTAACCGAAATTTTATTTCCAGAAAGAATTCAAGCATTGAAAAGTTTAAGATAAGGTCGTTTTTGTTGTTATTCCGTAAAATATGATCATAAAATTTAACAAATGATGGTAAAATGACCGCAAGTCTTATTGCTAAGCTGATTAGTTTGAACAGAAACATTTCTTTTCTTGCAAAATATCGAGCCATAACCGCCAAAAAAAAGATTAAGCGACACATTTTTTGGACTTCCTTTTTTGATGAAAATCGACTACTTACGATCGTAAATAATCGATTTTGATCAAATGAAATTCTTAAATTATGTCGTTTAAGCTTTTTCGGCGATTATGGCACGATATATTGTTAACAAACAATATATCGTGATGATGGCACATGTCCGCAACGGAAAATCGTTCCATATTAAACAAAAAAGCAAATAATCAACACTGGCAGACGTGATATGCCAAGTCAAGGCCTATTTATTAGGTCTATGCAACTCTACAAAAACACAGCAACAACTTTGTGTTTCAGTTGTCAGAAACATACACAAACATGAACTAAACTGTATGGTGCAAACAGCTTTTGACAGTTAAAACACGAAAACACAGAATATCATCCGGACGATTGCGTTGACCTGATAAATAGGCCTTGTACCAAGTCAAAGTCCATGGTTTTGAAAATAAGCCGGTTGCTTTTAATGTATTAATTGTACGTATTTAACAATATGTTTACGTCAAAAATTTAAGATTAAAATCAAAACAAGATATTATTTAAGCAATTAAAAATAAGATCGCTATTGTAGCGGGTGGCCCAGAATGACGAAGAGGTTTCAATTAATTATAACTTTTTTATTAATATTTTTTTTTTCTTTCCAGTATGTATTTTGTGAAGAAGACTTGGTAAATTTGTCCATTAATTAAAACCAAAAGATTACCGGCAACGACTTGATATGCAATTTACGAGTATTTTCGTCAAAAAGCATAATAAAATCCGATTTTATTAATTTCCCATTAAGTGGGTTCATTAATTAATAGGTAAAACTGTAGGATATGGGCTACGGAAAATCCAAGAGTAGTTAAATTTGGAGAATTATACCGTTTGGAGCGGTTTTTCGTCGGAAAGGATAATTGGCCTATATATATTTTTTTTATGAATACGTTATCGCCGTTTTCATCACCTGTACCTGGATTCTGTAACTTTTTGCAAACCGAAAATCGTAATATTTATCGACATATTTATTCGCTTGCGGTAAAGAAAATGTGATTCCGTAATTTCTTTTTTACGATAATCTCCAGCTTTATCTTACTAAACATTTAATTCAATATTATGTGGTGTCTGTATAGAAAATGCGAAAATAAGCGAAAAGCACAAAGAATAATAAAGAAAAACTCAATGAATTTGATCTTGTGATTTTGTTTCCAACCGACAGCGAATATCGTTAAAATATGTTACTGAATAGCAAAGTCGATCAATTTTCCTTATATTTATTATAGCGATACGATTATCGCAATAAAAGTTACTGAATCCAGGTACTGGTGTTAGATATCGTTGTACTGTTCCATTTCAAATTCCCCAAGTTCTTCTTTACAAAATGCTGAAAAGAAAAAAATGTAAATAAAAAAGTTATAAGGGATTCAAACCCTTCGGTCATTATGGCCCACCCTATATTATGACGAATGGTATAAAGTTACTTTCTCTTTTTTAGCGACATAAATATTTTGTATTTTTTTCCAAAGAGGACGGACAAAGTATAATCGTTTATGTTTTTCATATTCACTAAAAATGAATTAAATTGCAAGATTAAACTACAAGTTTTTCCATACGAGAACAAACATACAAAGAAATAAAAAGTTTCAACAAAACGTGGAAAGCAATAAAGTAATATGGAAAACGGTTGATCTTACAGGCCATTCCTGTAACTTCTCGCTTTTTATACATTTTAATATAAATTTTAATTTAAAAAAACTCTAGCTATTTTAGTCCAAAAAAGTATATGAACTGAGAAATTCGATTTCACAAGGACTTTCGCAGTTATTAAATAAAAAACACAATTTTCGAAACTTTTCGAGAACGATATTTATTTACACATATAACAATTTAAGCATTTAACAGTTTTTCAAGTCAAAAAAATGTAGAGTACATATAGTGCAAGCAGAGAAAATTTATTTGGCAAGAATAAAATAAAGTGCTTTTTTCCAAATTTTTCGTTGATATCTCTCGAACGGATCAATTGATTTTAGTACATTTTGGGGCAGTCAGAATTATTGTAACAGTCTGGGGTTCGTCTACTCTGGTTAAGGCCGTGATACACTATCATACAAAGTCGTGCGATCTACGAAAAATTACATCGCTTGTATGATGGAGTTTATGAAAATTTTCAAAAGACAATAACAATTCATCACACCAGGGTTGTATATTTTCGTAGATCGCACGACTTTGTATGATAGTGTATCATGGCCTTTAATAGCATTACAATTCGAAAGGATTTTCATTCGTTTCGAATTACAGAGTAGACCTGCTGATTAGATTTTGGATTCGATCAGTCAGGTTTATTATAAAAAAAAAGATTTTTTAAGACAGATTAAAAAAATTGTTTTAGAAAATTTCCGAGAGTAAAGTCTAAGTCGTGCAAAACAAATCTTCAAAAGTTTCCCAATATTAATAATAAGTGTAGGAAGACCTGGCTCACACAAAAAAATTTGATTGCTCAGTGCCCCGTTGCTGTAACTTGTCAGAAGTTTTACAGAAACGAGCCACAGGTTTTGATTTTGTATGACAGAGATGGGAAGGAAATACACATATCGTTAGCTAAAATGCGAAAAGGCGTAACTAACTAAAAATTCAAAATCGAGTTTTTGATTGATTATTATGAATGCCATTAAACTACTGCCCATATTACGGTTTACAACTCAACTAAGTTTAGTTGAAATTGTAACAACTTAACCTTAAAACAAATTAAGTGTTTATTGGCATTCTGAATTACAACTAATTTTAGTTGTATTCGAAACAACCCAGCAAAAAATAAATGAACGCGTTCAAAATGAAATAATGTTTCATGCTTTCTTGAGCATTTGTTTTTTCGAAGGCATTCTGAATATCATCGCAAATCGTAAGTAATGCTATAGTTTTTGAACTCATTGAAAACGCATGCGATATTACGATGTAATATATTTTCATAAAACAAGTTTTATCTCCAACAAATAACAAGAGTACGGTAGCTCACTGGCTGATAGAGAGTGTGCCTTGAGAGTGAGAAAAGCTCGGTTCGTATCCTGCGGCAAAAATTTTTATTTATTTGTTTGTTTTGTATTTACGTGAAAAAACATATTCGAATCAGGGAACTTGCATGGGTTTAAATTCATTAATTTGAATTGATATCAAAGTATTTAAATTCTCGCCCAAACACATGACCTCCAATGACAAGCTAATGTAAAAATCATACATGTTTCACCCATATCGAACCAATGCGTCATCACTTGAACCCATGATTCAACACATGATTTGTCATGTTTTTTTTTTTTTTTTGCTGGGAATGCTTTTAGTTTTGGCCTTGTATTTTTATAGATTTTATGTTTTATGAACGTGGCAACAATATTGGTTAACAAATGGGATTGGTTGGCGTCTGGAATAATAATGCAAAACTAATACAACACTCGAAATAAAAACCAAAATACAACTGATAAAAAGCAGTTGTCTCATGGTGAAAAAAGTTGTAATCCATAATAAAAATTTTACAACTACAGCTAAACTATCCATTTAGTTGTATATCATAATAGGGGCCAACATTTCTTGCCAAATTTTACACTTCTGCGACAAAAATCAATTAACTACAAGTTTGTTTAGATTTGTTTCTAGTTTTTGCTTCTCCTGTAAAATTATACTTTAGTTAGTTACGGGTTTTTGCATTTTAGGTAACGATATTTAATTTACATGCCTCTATTTTTCTCTTATTGAGAAAGGACATTTTTTTTGTAATAACCATCAGGGCTGTCTGCTATGGCGATATCTCACCAAACGTAGCAATTTTTCAACTTGTTTGGCGTCCAATTTTTTGATTTGGCGACATGGCGATTTTTCTGGCGATAAATAAATTTATTGGAGATTTTTGTGGGTATTTTTAAAAAAAATTGAATTTCAAAATTTTTGTAATTCAGGAAATTCGTTTGTTGAAGGAGTAGTTTGAATAAGTAGTAATTAATTTTTTAAAAAAAATCTTTTAACAGTTTTTTTTTGTGATATTAAAATTATCCAAAAAAATTATCCGCCATCATTACATCAGCTCATGTCATAATAATATTACATTATCATCCGATTTATACATGCATGCAAAATTTCAGCTCAATCGGAAACCGGGAAGTGGATCAAATTTAATTTGCAATATTTTATTTCAGACAGATAACGGGACAGGTGAAACTATATAAAAGCTTGTAAAAAATTAATTCTACCAAAACTCGTCTGAAAAAAATTAAAACAATTTGATTTTGATGATTTTTCTTATATTAATTATAGTAAATTAATGCGTTTTAAATTTGGAAGGGTAAAATTTACAAGAAATAATGAAAGAAATTGGGGCTTGTTTACTCGCTCTCAAGAACAATTTTGTGCAATTGACAATCTATTTCCGTTCCCTAAGGTCTAGGAAATAGCATAGACCTGCCAACAGGAGTCAGTTGTTTTCGACAACGGGTACACAAGCCCAAATTTTTTGGTATTGTGTTAAAGTGACGTCGATGTCGACAACTGGAATAAGGGTGAATTTTTGGCAGTTTTATTTCTGTTTTTAGCGATTTTCTGCTAAATTTTTATACGACTATTTTATAAAAATTTATATATTAAAAAAATGTTTATTATTATATTAAGAAAAACTACATAAAACTGATTTTGGCCACTTTTGGCGATTTTTTAAATGAACTTGGGAAAATAGGTCGGAAAAAATCTAACAACCGTGATAACCAGGTCTAAGAGCAGTTTTTCACATTTTAAATGTACAAGCAAATTTCATAAAAATGTACAAATCTGCAAAAAAAGAATTTGTCATTTTCACGTCTTCTTAATTATTACAAGACGTGAATTCATGTTTAATGCTTTCCTAAATACAAATACGTTCGTGATTATTGAAGTGATGAAAATTGACATCCAAAAACCTTTAAAATTAGATAACATAACCTGGTTCAATACCACTTATAAATACATATACACATAGGTATATATTTCTTTTAATCCATGATAAAATTTATTCGAACCAGGCAACATGATGCATTGGTTCGATTCATTCATTCATTTTAATGAAGAGCAATTTATTTAAATATAAACAAACACATAAACTTCAATGGCACGCTAATGTAAAAATCATGCATGTTTCGAACCAGTTCGTCATCAATTGAACCCATGATTCAACCCCATTTTTGTCATGTTTTTTTTGCCAGCACAAATAAACAAGCTGTATAGAAGTAAAATAGTTTATACATTAAGATAAAATTTTAATTGAAATTTTTTTATACATAATTCATAAGTAACTTATTTAACTAAGCTGAAATGTTGGAGCTAACTTTTAATTAAAAAAAAAATTAAATTCTTTACAGCTACTGTTATACAATACAAGTAGATTACATTTAGTGAATGTATAAATAAACGTTAAAATCCTTTTGTAATCAGCAATACTACTTTAATGTAATTTGAAATTTTGCTTAGCTACACATAATATTTAACACATTTGATATTGAAAATTCCTTTAATAATACAAACTTTACTCATTAACCTTTAAGTTTAAGTTGTTTGAATTTTATTTAAAACCTCGTGATTACTTACTTTTATACATGCGTAAATACATACATATCGTTATCTTAATATTAATAAGAAAAGCCATAACTCATTATATTTTTGAAAGGAGTTTTTTTGTATATTTCGATAGAACAACATCTAATGTATCAAAAAATGCAAAATTCTCGATTTCAAAAAAATAATGAGTTAGGGCCTTTCTATATTAAGGTAGCGATATGTATTTATGTACATATGTATGTGTATGCATACATACGAATAAATATGTATATGTATACATACATATAAATATGTAGAACGTTTCTCATAGAAAACCCTGTTGTAAGCAAAACAAAAAACATTTCAGTGACGTATTTCATTAAAATTAATTATAAAACAATAAACTGTGAATTAAGTGATGAAATGTGTCGAACGATTTATGATTCAAAAGTTCAGCTCGCGCTGGTAGAGCATACCTAACAATAGAATTTGTTGTTGCTGCAGTTGCTTTTTTTAAATATACATACGAGTACATACATATGTAGAGTAAATAAACAAATATTAGCTTCAATAAATTATTTTTAAAGGGTTTGGGATTCTGAAGCTTTTTATACAAACTTAGTTTTGATATAAGTGCACTATGAGCTAGCTCATTTCCAATTTTGCGGCAAAATTTTAAATTTCAGCTTCCGCTGTTGAATAATTTTCTACGGTTTTTGGGAGACATCAAAGTGTACCCAGCAAAAAATTACACATCACCATTATAACTACTTGCCATATAATGACTTACTTTTCTGATTACAAAATTTCATTACTCCCTTACAAATCACATTACATAAAGCTTAAAACAATTGCTTAATTCACAAAACCTCTTGTATCTCTGTATCGATTGTATTATCATATTAAATACAAGAGTGTAACATTTGTTGTATGAAATTTTGATATAAAAATGAAATAAACTATTACAATTTTATTTCATATGTTTTTAAAATATTGTATTCAAAGAGAGGCTCTCTGAGAGAATTTGTATGTAGCTTGCTCTTCTTTTTTCATTAAAAATACGAAATACCCCTACAAGAACACTACCAGTCAATTGACTGCTTATTTGATCGGAACTCATGCGTAGAACAAAGTTTCTATCACATTGTTAAAGGCAAAATGAAAAATGTGATTGAAACATTTGTGTACGTGTGATGTTGCATCTCTCTCTAACCAATGAATATAACATATAGTTGAACTGCTCACTCCAGTGCCTTTTACTAATCAATGATAGCATAAATATTAGTCAAGTTTGACTGTTCATAATTGAATAATATATCCCCCACAATTGAGTATTCATTTATGATTGATATATTGACAGCAAATATAATTTTTATTTTATTTGCTTTTTATTATAAAAATAACTAAATTACACAAGTAAATAACATGCATATTTAAAACAAAAAATACAAATAAAAACACAAAATAACTTCAGCGGTATCTAGCCCTCTTCACACCTTTTCATTTCCAACGCACCTAGCTCTTGACAAATATCTGAAATATTGAAAATAAATATACATATTAAATTAATGTGAATTCTTTTATTCGCTATTTTACTTATCTTTTTAACACTTTTGTAAACTTTTCACAGGCAGAATGAATTGTATTACCGCCTTCTTTAACTCGCAACGCATCTTGATCTTTCCAAATATCTAAAAATTGAAAATGAAACGAATACATACATATATACATATGTATGTATATTTTCAATTAAATTGTATAAAATTTCTTTTGTTCATTCTTGTTTTTATCTTACGTTTTTCACAAACACTATAATTTTTGCCACGTTTATATTTACATTTTAGGGACTAATTTTGTAAAACGCAACGCTTGGCGTTGATAAATTTTGCATGTATTTTGTTTTTGTAATTTAAATTTTTTCCATATAAAATTTGACAACGCTTGGCATTGCGTTTTACACAATTAGGCCCTTAATTTTACAAAATGAACGAACTATGAATTATTTTCATAATAATATTTGAAAACTTAAATATATCTCACAGCATCCTAAATCTTTTGCTTATCACCAGATTATTATAATTGAAAAATGAAATGAAAAAATTTGATACCCATATTGCCTATATTATAAAAAAGATAAAATATATCGCGATTTTCTCGTTTTATGCGAATAATTACAAAAATATAATAAAATAACATTATTTTAAAACAGATTCAATTTGAAAAGCAAAACATTGTTTCCAAATACTTAGAATTTGTATGAAAACCCGAAACGAAAATATGTATTTAGTTAAATATCTTAATTAGTAAGTCGCAAATGGTCAAGTTTTATATACCATTGGATGCTGCTTCAAAAACTCTTTTCGATGATACTAAATTTTATTTATGTCGTTGGAGCAAAGTAAAAAAAAAATT
Organism: Tachina grossa; assembly: GCA_949987645.1. NCBI lineage: Eukaryota > Metazoa > Arthropoda > Insecta > Diptera > Tachinidae > Tachina > Tachina grossa. Next base: position 212,742,105 of record OX465274.1, read on the forward strand.
TGAAAAACTGAAAAAAGACCTTTTTTAAAAATGGTCCAGCTCACGAATGGTCAACGCTAGAGCCAAAATATTTTGGGAATCATCATAAAACATATCAAGCTTTATTTTCAGAGGGGTAACAAAATCACTTTTTTCTCTTCCATACAAGTTGAGTCACTCTAATTTACATTAGTCGTTCCACTCTAGCATATATGTTAGAGTAGAGCAACTATAATAACTGTTGAATTGAATATAAAATTGTTGCAAATGTGTTAGTAAAAAAATGTTGTTTGTGTTAGTTTCAGTCATTCATTTCTTGTAGGGGTACATTAATACACAACACAGAGGGTGTTCACAATTAAAAACCCAAAAGTGTATTTGATACACATATACACGATAAAGATTGTTGTGAATTAAGCAAATGTTCTACAAGTTGATATATGAGGAGAATGATTATTTTAGATTTAATAGATTACGTGAATTTGTTGACAAATAAAAAAAGTAAGTACTTCTCAAGAATCGATTACTTTAGTCTCACGCCTTGTTAAAACCATTAATTTGGTAATCCAGTAGGGAAGTGCTTCCACCAAAAATGCTTAATTTCAAACCCGATTACCCATTTTGAAATTTTTTGCTGGCTATTTATATCAAGTAAAACAATGGAAAACAAGCAGACATTTTTCACAAAATACAAAAACAGAAACTTGAAGAAAAATTATAGGAAAGAAAAATTTAACAATAAACACATGCGCACATGTGAGCAACCCCTCATAATTTACAATTATAAATATTCTACTTATTTGTATTTTGGTTTTAGCACCTTTGTACATTGCTTACTCTCTCTCTCTCTCTCTCTTTCTCTCTCGCAATTCCTTTGGTAAACTCTTAATGAATCCGTCATACGTTATACTTCGCCTTTTTCAACTGACATTATCTCAACGACGCAGGAGGTTGGCACAATGAGTACTTTATTGACGGAAGCATTTGAACAGCTTTAATAGGTTGATTTTTCATTTTATTTATTAAATTAAAATTTTTTTATTTGTTTCGTTTATTTCTTTTGCTTAATTTTATTTTTGCTGCAACAAAACACAAAAACCTAATTCATAACATAACAAAAAAACCAACCATTATCTGTCAAACTACTCAACGTACGATCAGTTTTTGTACTTTACGTTGACGGACACGTACTGTAACAGCCCTCATAAGAAACCATGTAATTCAACTTAGCTGTCAGTTGAAAAAGGCGAAGTTTAACGTACGACGGATTCATTGTTCCCCGGCCTTTACGCATTTCTACATGTAGTTATGACAAACAATAAACCAAGGCGAATTGATATAAGGTGGTCTTGATTTGCAACTCTGCGTATTCGCCTTGTATATTTGTTAGTGTAAAATTTCCTGCTGTCAAAATATTTCTTAAGGCCGGGGCACAATGAATCCGTCATACGTTAAACTTCGCCTTTTTCAACTGACATTAACGCAACGACGTAGAAGGTTGGCACAATGAGTACTTTATTGACGGAACCATTTGAACAGCTTCAATAGGTTGATTCTCCATTTAATTTATTAAACCCAACTTTTTTTATTTATTTCGTTTATTTCTTTTGTTTAATTTTATTTTTGCCGCAGCAAAACACAAAAACCTGAATCAGAACATACCAAAAAAACCAACCAATATCTGTCAAACTACTCAAAGTACGCAAAAAGTTAAAAGTTGACCAGTTTTTGTACTTTGTGTTGACGAACACGTACTGAATGTAACAGACCTCATAAGAAACCATGTATTTCAACTTAACTGTCAGTTGAAAAAGGCGAAGTTCAACGCATGACGGATTCATTGTGCCCCGGCCTTTAAGGTTTTGGTTCATTTGACAGCAGGAAATTTATGTCAGCTGGCGAATTAAGATCACCTTATGTGAATTCGCCTTGCAATAAACATAGCTGGGAAAGTCTTATTATTTTATGACCTTTTCATTTGAGCCACAACAACAATTTTTTTAAACTATGTTAAAATGTTAAGATATTATGACACTTAGGACACTTAAGACACAGGTGTGAATACCCCAAATGATACTTACAACATAACCAAAACAAAAAGAAGTTTTTGACATTCCTCACATACGAAGCCAATAGAACAAAATCCATCAGATGAAATAGGGCTACCTCCTCGATTAGGGGCTTAGGGGCTGTTTATATATTATGTAATGCACCAGGGGGGAGGGTTTGTTTAAGGATCGTACGACTTTTAAAAAAGTACAACAATGATCAAATGAATTCTCTTTGTATTTTGAAAATGTTCATAATATCAGGGTTTGTATTTTCTCAAAAGTCGTACGATTGTGTAGGATAGATAGTGAAGAACTGAATAGTTTTTAAAATTTATCGAAATTTATGTGTGGAATATAAAATCATAATTTGTATTAAAATTACAAGTTTCAAACTTTGTGTAAATAGAAATACTTATTAATTTTTTAATTTTGTTCACACAAAATATTGCATAGAAGAAACAGAAATGGTAGTACACAATCAATATAAATTAAATGGGATTTTTTTTTGTTAATAAACTTTAAACAAATATAACAATAAAATTCATTGAAAAAACAATTAAGTCTTAAAACAATACTAGAACTACAAAAATGAAAAATACACAATAGATAAAATAGATAGGATACACTTTGCTATGAGCCACAGCCGTATTGGTTGAGGGAAAGTGTGTTTTCTTATCACGTAACTTATAGTTCTCCGATATGTACATATATAACGATCAAGAGGGGGAAGGGGGGTTGTAGTTCAATTCGAAAAGAAAAATGTTCGAATTTGTAGACCTCGGGGCTTATTATATAATCCGAATCGAAAGGATTTGTATTCGAATTTTAATGTTAATAACATACAAATTCGAAAATTTTTCTTTTCAAATCGAACTACATAACTCTCCTTTAATTCAAAATGAAAGCGAACACTTTAACATTTGTATGGTAATAACTCGCAATTCAAAAGCATTTTCTTTCGTTTCGAAGTACAGAGTAGACCCTAGGAGAATGATAAAGAGATTTCGATACTTATGGAATAATTATTATGTATGAGCAAAAACATACAGAATTATGCATCGAAAATTTATATTCGAATTAATTTGTGTTAGAGAAAGAAATACATGCACATTAGACCGACTCACTGAAAAAACAAATTTTGTTAACCCTCTCAAATCAAAGATGCGTCTTTTTAATGAGGACTCCCAAAATATTTGAGGCGTCAAGCGATGACCACTCACGAGCTGGACCGTGTTTAAAAAAGGTATATTTTTCAAGATTTTGCATATTTTTCTCCCAAAACAACATATTAAAAAAACTACATCATGTGAAAATTTTTTCAGGCCGTTTCTAATGGCGCATTAAATTTTACCATTCGTACCATCAGCAATGCGTTATTCCATAAAAACTACGGTCTTTTTAAGCATTTTCATAGCAGGTGCTGCTTATATTAAAATAAATTCTATTATTTTTTAAGGATTATTTGATTTGAGTCATTGTTAATTGATATCTATTGTTAGTGCTCGCGCGAACTTTTGCGAAAACTATTAAAAACCTCCCTTAAAACCGTCACAAAATTTGCTTATGGCTTCGTATGTATGACACATTTTTTTCTTCTCCAGATTTAAGGAATTAAAAAGTATTTTATATAAAATTAAATTAAATTTTTATTTTATAATTAAGCTTCTCAATGCACTTGCACTCTATTGATTTTTTTTACTTTACATCCATTAAAAACTTGTTTTTTTATACAGTTCACCATTCTTAAAAATTTAAAAAAAAAATTATTATAGCCTACAGAAAATTTCAAAATAAGAAAACGAATTGGCGCCAGGCTTAGTTTCCGAGTTATCTGCCTCTGAAATTGTAGTACAAAATTGTGATTGTATATAGGGTGTATTTTCCAACGAGTGCGACATTTTTCGGTCTATTTTCTTCACCAGGGCTTAAGGATTTCCTCCACCATGGAGATATTCTGCCTCATAAAATTTTCTTGCCTTATAAAGATATCCTGCGTGTCCGAGCAAGATTGCATTTTACCATTTCATGAAAGGTATTCTCAAAAGCTTTTAAATGATATTCGTTGGAAAATACCGTATAATCACAATATTGTGCTAGAAACTAAACCTCACCACGGAAACTAAGCCTCACCGCCATTTGTTGTTTGTTTATCAGTTACCTTTTCTTATTTTTCAATTTTCTATTGGATAGGATACTTTTTTTAATTTTTGAGAGGTACCCCATAATTCATTCATAATGTTTGTTTGTGACACACAAAACATAGCTTGGAAATGCCCTTTGCCCCCAGCCAACACAAAAAGTTATTATTGCTTCAACTTACACATAGGCAAATCCTATAAACACATACATATACTGACATTCTTTAACCAAGATATGTGTTGATCGTAATGAGTAAACGCATATTTGGAATGAATAAAAAACAAAAACTACAAGCAACCAAAAATATGTATGTTATGGGCGCGCATTGATAAATTTATAAATTTTTTGCTTTTACAAAAACACACAAAAGAAGAGATGATGCTGCTACTGTTCTTGAGGAATACGACGATGACACATTTATGCTCACATTGCTTTATATGTATGTATATTTTAATTGAAAATTCTCAAGCGAAATACGGCGTTGATTGATTAGTCTTTTTTTACTTTCTGAATAATTTCCAAGCCCCAACATTGATCTTATGGCATCTTATTCATACAATAACCTTGATCATTTGGAAAAATACAAAGAGAAATAGAGACTATTGCATACGGGATTACTCACCGACAAAAGCTTTAAGTTCATAATCTACTCCACAAGATTTTCCAGTATCCCCAGGGGCAGGTTGCAGTGAAACTGATGCTGGACAATAGGGAGGAACTTCAAAGTAAAATGGATACGCATTAGGGCCTAATTTTTTTATTAGTCTTTCTTGCAGCCTTGTTAAGGGTCTTTCTGTTGGAGCGGGCGGATAGATTTGTTCATGAGCCAAATACAAGTCTTTTCGAAACGTCAAACCCAATACATCTAAATCTTCACGGCCGTATCTGAATGCAGCTAATACTTGACCAAATACCTTGCGATCCTTTACATATTCTGGATCTATAAAGACCACTCCATCGATGGGATCAACATGAGTACCGTGGTCCACAAAATCACGTTTCCCCAGGTAAACAGTAATTTTACCATTCGATGAGCTTTTCTTGAAAACCCGTGTAGCCTGGCGTCTGGAACTTGCATCTGCATCGGCACTTGCTGCACCACCACCTCCAGCCTCATCATTAGCAGAAGAAGGGCGTATACCAGTCCCATTATTGGCACTGTTACTGCTACTGTTGGCACCACCACCAATACCACCACCTCCGTTGTTGGTACTTAGATTATTCATTATGTTGCCGATATTTTAAATGTTTGTTGCACAAACTCGATAAACGTTCAAATTATTTACAGTAAAAAATTCTCGCTTAATATTTTGGACCGGTAACTCCTTTAATATTTTTCTCGTTTTTTTTTCAATATTTTCCCATTTAATTACTTGTTAAACAAAACTTTCGTTGATTTTGACAAAATCTTAAAAATTGATTTATTTATCAAGATTTTACAAGTATTTGCTTGACTTATGTTTAAATATAACTATTAGTTCAATTTTTATCTAATTGTTTTCATTTTTATACAAATTTTTCGCTTAAATATTTGTAGAAGTTTTCGTATACAAAATTAAACAAGTAATTAAATTCTTTCCAGTAGGAAAACTGCGTATTCCTCTTGTGTTGTAAAAATGACATACTAAATGTCACTTTTTAGACGATTACCAATATTTTATGTATACTGCCTGGTTTTCAAAATTGTGGCAGCTCTTATACTTCATAGAATCTGGTATAGTGAAAATAGCGATTTTAACAAAAACGTCTTTTCTCATGTGTCTGGGTGTCTCCATTATCAATTATATTGTATAATCATCACTATAACATAACACGAGGTATAAGATTAGAAATTTTTATGTTGGCAATTGTCAAAAACTGGTGCTAACACAAAAAATTACTGTGTTAACCGTAAATTAAGTGTTTACAAGTAATTGCTCAAGCACAGTGCTTGAGCAGGAGCTATCATGTCGAACATCGCATGTGGCTATATGACATGAGCGGTCTACATTGTATCACTCAAGGCATATCAAACAGGTACACGTATCAGGCATATTGCTTATCCGCTGATTTTTTGGTTGCAAGTTTATAACGAAGAATTCGTTTGACAATTACTTTTGTGCCTTGTTTGATGCATACAATTTTTTGACAATTACTTTGTAAAACTATGTGAGAAGCACAGAATTGCCAAAGTATTGTGCCTAATGCATGTACCTGTAGTAAATGTGCCTTGGTATCAATGTATCGTTAACTCTCTGGCACCGATACCCAATCATGTTCACGATGACATTGGCTATCAAATATAATTTCGTCTGTGACAGTTTTTTTCTCTTAATTAAAAATTGTTTTAATCCAAATACTGCAAAAAAAAAAACTTCGAAAACTACAAAAAACACTTTTCAAATACAATAATCGCTAAAAAAAATACACAAAACAAAACTTACATTCCAAAATATGATATAAGCGAACGGATCGACAAAATTAAAATTATGATTAATCTGAACATGAACTACTATGTACATGTTTCGCCAGGTATAAGAACATGAAAATATTACCGTTGCTCTGTCGGTGTCATCTTCATGTCATGCTCAAGAAGATGACCCGTGAAGGCGCTTTACTTAAGGTGTTTTGCTGACGACGACAAAGCAACTGTGAAACATTCATGAACTTCTTTGTTGTGGTGAATACGTTCATATTCAGGCATATCAAAATATTGTGAGATAGTGTAATAGCTATGTAATATTTACCAATTATGTTCTGTCTCTTTTCTTACTATTGCAAATGGTTGCGGACAGAGAGTCTCATAAGTGCAAATCTCATATGCTCAGACATATTGAGCTATAACCGCACAAAAAGCTTAAGTAACAAAAACAAAATTTTACAGGAGAAGGTTTTTTTTAATTATCTTCGCTCTTATTTAAGTTAATTCATTGCATTTTAGTATTTAGGTGTTATAGTGCTAAATATAATTAACGCATCGAATTTTAACGAAATATTAGCATAATAACGGTATTTTTTGTCCCTTAAGCTTTTTTTGCTGTCTCCCTGATAACCTCCTGTGTATATTTTTGTGTTGGTTAAGCTAAAAAACAAAATTTAAGAAAAAGTAAATATCAGTTTTTTACCTAACTTTTCTCCAAATTGCTAAATTATTGTCTTCTTGATCGGCGCCATGTAGTGAATCTTCTACAGACTTATTACTTTTCGAATTAAAAAGTTCGCTATTAAATTTGTTGTGTATAGTTTTACCGAAGGAATGTATTTCCAAGTCCGTATACTTTTGTGAAGAAGTTTTTAATAAATTACTACGTACCGGAACTGAACTGGCGACTATCTCAGGTTTTCGCCAGGACCGCGTAATAAAATTTAAATCATAATATATTGTTGCAGGGTTATCCAAATAACCATATTTAAGACTTATAGGTGATTCTTTTTCAAGTTGGGAAACATAGCCTTTAAAACAATGGTAACTCACTTCAATGCAATCATATTTTTTTGATTAGGTGTAGAATTGAATTGAATTGGCTTCATCGTGATTCACGTATTTTAAGTTCGACTACAAAAAGTTGGCTCTAGATTAAAAATACTGTATTTATTTATTTTAATTTTTTTATTTTTTTTTTTTTTTTTTTGAAGAATTCTAATGATTTGTTCGTGAAGTTACATAATATATACAAGTATTTATGTACGCAGATTTTTTATGCGAAAATATGTTTTCCCTCTATCGTCTAAATTTGTGTGTAGTTTTGTTGAGATATACTCAATGGGTCACGAGCTGTAGGATAATTTCCAAATACATAAAGCTTATAATAAACTGGTATGTGATGTTTCATTCTTATATTATTAGATGATACATATTTGGTCCAAATGTATTGAGGCTATATAGTATACAGATCTTATCTTATAAAATTATAAAAACGAATTATAATTAACAGATCTTATCTTATAAAATTATAAAAACGAATTATAATTATCACTACCCATTTTTCAGCGCAAACCGTTGAAAAAAGTATTTCCAAAAAAATTAGTTTCACAACATAGTTTCATCCCATTAAAGGGCCATGATAGGTCGTTTTTATGGGAAAATTATGTAGAGGAAAGATGTTGTGGTATTTATTTTAAACAAAAATGGATACAAAATTTTTCCGAAAAACGCCGCATTTAGAAGTTATGATGCCAAAAGTGTTTATATCCAAGATAGGTTATTTTTTAGGTGAAAAATGCAATGTGCATGATCGGTATGCACGCTATTAGTGCAATTTTTACACATATATGATATTATGGCCGGTCTATTAGAACTGCCGGTGGAGCGAATAAAATCAATACTTTCCGCAATTTCTATGGTCTAATAATGTACATTCAAGTTTTTTATCTGTGGGTGAATAAATTGCTATCAGAAAGGGTTGATCTAGTTAATTATTTTAAAAATAGATCATATATGTAATATTGTATGTATGCATATACTTCATACGAAGTCGATGGAGAGTATAGTATATACGGCTAATCCGAATATTATATCATACTTACTTTATTTTCAAAAGGAAATTTTAGCTTAAGTAACAAGTTGCTGTCACAAAAACTGTTAACAAAAAATAGTTTGTACTTAAGCTTAAATTGTTTTTGCTATAAAATTGAAACGGTATATCCAATGGTTATAAAATTTTAATAGATAATGCCAATGATAACAAGTTAATGATTTTTTATCAAAAAACGCATTTCGAAATTCATGTTGGTTAAGCTTCTTTGGCAGTAATTGCTCGATATGTTTGGGCATGGATGTCAGAGAGCATGGACGAACATGGACCTGAGCGGTCTCCACTAGCCATGAAGTTAGTATGGGCATCATGTCGGTCATCGAATATGGCTAATGGAGACCGCTCATGTCCATGTTTCGTCCATGGATGCCCGAACATATGTCTGAGCAACAATGCTCACCATGAGATTCGTCGTCGGCAATCATTTACAATAGAAAGAAAAGTGACAAAACAAAATTGGTAAATATTCCATATCTATTGCACTAACGTAAAATATCGCACGTATTCACCACATCGCACGTATTCACCACAATAAAGAAGTTTATACATTTTTCACAGTTGCTCAGCATGCGTCATGTCCAATTCGATGGCTAGTGGGGACGTCGGGTTAGCCATTTGCGGTGTCCGACATGAGGGTCATACAAATATCATTGCTGGTGGAGACCGCTAGGTACTTAGATTTTGTATAAAGTTAGCGACACTGTTCTGTTACGTTTCACAATTTATAAAACGTATGGTAGCTTTGATTCATTTTCAATTTGCACGTGTTGTTTCGTTATACACACATCTTTGTGATACACACGACTTTTTAACCGCTTTTGTGTAATATTATTTGTAAAAGTTTTTATAAAATTTGTCGTGTCTATATCTGCAATCAAAATGAAACGAAAGCAAACTAATACAACGCCTAAAGCTGTGAAAGTAGCAAAAACTCCTATGAAGAAAGGTAAACCTGTAAAAGTTGTCCACGAGGAAGTCGAAGAAAGTGAGGAAGAACAAGAAGTCCCTCGGGTGGAAGTTGTAAAGAAAGCCATCAATAAAAAAACTCCTGGTAAACCAAAAAAGGTTGTTGAAGAAGTCCCGGAGGACGATGAAGAAGTATCTGAGGACGAGCAGCAAGAAGATGAGGATGATGAAGGTAATTTTTCTCTGGTTTCAGATTCTCGTGTGTAAGTACATTCTATCAAACACGCGGTTGTGATCGTAAATCGAACTTATTTTTTTTAGATTAACCTAAAATAAAAATGTATCTTGATTTTATACACAAGTTCCATGAAGATACAAATAGGTACTTAAAAAAGTATTGTGGTTCAGTTAGGACTACGAGAGGTGCAGACATATAAATTTAGAAGTTTCTAGGTTGACACTTTTGTTTCGCAACTATCTGTTGTATTTTTATATTACGCTTCCTTTTAGAAAGATTGTTTAGGGACCAAATAGGTCGGTTGTTTGAATTTTAATTTTTCTAAGTATGGGACACGTGTTAAGATTTTTTTTACCAAATGTGAGTTTGGTTTTAATACTTCAAGCCTTATATATTAATTGGGGATTGCAACGTTTGATTCCCTACCTCCCCCCCCCCACCTATTAAAAAATAACATGAAATACAATGTGCAACATAATTACTAGGGTGATCGATTATTCGACTTTTTCCATAAACCGGGTTTCGAATAGTTCGAATATTTGAAATTATGAAAAACCCGGTTTCGGTTTTTACAATTCAAGAAAACACGGTTAACCGGTTTTTTAAGAAAGAAAATTATACAAAAGTTTTGATTTAAAATTGCTTTATTAGAAAAAAGAGTTAACATAACATATTCCATAGAAATATGTCAAATAAGCGCTTAATAAACCTGAAATGTTTTTTATGAATAAGGCAGTAAAAAATTACCATTCTTATAACTTTTTTGAATTTTTAAAAAAAGCTAAAAAAAATAAGCTAAGAGCTAAATGAAAATTTTGAAGCTAAATCCAAAAAAATAAGGTAAATTTAGCCCAAAATAAGCTAATATGTTAACGCTGACCTCTATATAAAATATGAAGCAAAATGTTAAAAATAAATTTTAACATCCATTGCACCAGAGAGCTGCGTCGTGACGGCTCGGAGCCGGCTGAGCCGAGCCGCCGATATTTTTAGGCAGCCGTGCCGCCGCCGAACATTTTTTGGCTTACTTCGCCTGAAAATTAGCCGCCGATTATCGATGCCAGCATTTTTTTTTTTAATTTATTTTTCATGTGCTGCCAGAATAATAATTTTATCAAATTTTTGGATGATTTTTTGGTCCACATATGATTTTTTTCTCGAATGATGGTTTTCAATTATTAATATTATGAGTTTTACTTTATGTATACATACATACATAAATACAACTTGCATTATGTTTCTAAAATTTGTATGCATGTACATATATGTAGTTATATATAAACAAACTAAGTTTCGTGCCGTCTTTTTATTTATTGGTTTTATTCACTTTACTTGTGTTATTGTACAAAGTTGTCAACACATTACCAATATAATATATAATATAATATAATACAATACAATACAATACAATATAATATAATATAATATAATATTACACACCAGCAATTTTATTGTACAATATTAATTATTACGTAAAGATATTGAAAATGTGTGGGTCAAAACTTAAGGGGTAGTATGAATATAAAAAGAATTTGTTTCTACTTAAAAAGTTTCGACCTGGTCCACTTAGTGGATAGTATGAATATAAAAAGAATTTGTTTCTACTTAAAAAGTTTCGACCTGGTCCACTTAGTGGATAGTATGAATATAAAAAGAATTTGTTTTTACTTAAAAGTTTCGGCCTTGCCTACGATGCTTACAAGAAAGTTTCTATCGCTTACTTATATTGAAAAAAAAAAAAAAAAAAATTATTGTTTCTTTTCAATATAAGTAAGCCATAAAAACATTCTTGTCGACATCGTGGGCCAGGCTCTTTGTTCTAAAACCTAAAATTTTAAGTTTTATATTCAATTGTTTCCAGAATTTTGCGTTTTAAAACAAATTTTTAAGTAAACCGCAAATATTTTTTGATCCATAATTTAAGGTATTGCTTATAGAACCTTCAGATTTTTTGTAACTGGTGGTTATCCCAGTTCATTAGTAGACCTTCAATTATTACAATTTGTTCACTTTGTTTTTCGCAGGGGTTTTTTATTTATTGTTTATATTAGCGTAATTCTAATTTGAGAGTTTTTAGATATTTTTTATTTATATAAAGGGTGTCCCAACAAGAACGCAAGATTTAAATTTTAAATAAAACACAGATATTTAAAAAAAAACGTGAAATTTTATTATGTCGTAAAGTAGACAAAATGAGGTTATGTGTGGAACAACAAATAGGGCAGATGGCCGCCGCGGCTTTGCTGGCACACACGCGATCTTTTAATGAAATTTTCAATGGCCGTTTTGCATAAATGCTGCGGTATTTCATTAATGCAGCGTCCAATTTCCTCTTTTAAGTCTTGAGTCGTCGTCGGCTTATTCGCGTAAACCATCAACTTCAAAAACCCACAAAGAAAAAAGTCTAATGGTGTTAAATCGCACAATCTAGGCGGCCAATTTTGGTCTCCAAAACGCGAAATAACACGACCGGGAAATGACTGATGTAGCAATTGAATTGTTTCTCTGGCTGTATGACATGTGGCGCCGTCTTGTTGAAACCACATGCCCTCCACATACATTTCTTCAATTCTAGGCACGAAAAAACTGGTTATCATTTCACGATACCGAACACCATTGACTGTTTGCGCTTGACCTGCGTTTGAGCGACATCATCACGTACAGCTGCGACATTTTCGGTCGATCGATCTGGTCGAAGGCGCGTTGTTGTCTTTACATGACTAACAGAACCAGTTTCGGCAAATTTATCCATTAATCTCTTTACAGTTGATTCTTTTGGAGCATTATTGTGACCCCAAATCGATCGCAAATTTGCGAACTGTAACCGCAAAGCTTTCACCATTTTGGTAAAACAATTTCACAATGAGAATGCGTTCATTCGTGTAGCGCTCCATTTTTACTAACCTCGTACCTTCTAGTTACTAGCATAACAATTGTTCAAATGTCAATGACCCTTCCAATGGCGCCAAATTTAAATCTTGCGTTCTTGTTGGGACACCCTTTATATATAAGTTTTCAAAAATATAATTGAATATTTACTGATGAGCTGGCAGAAGTATGTCAAAGAAATTGTATAAAATTAAAAAATAAAACTCATGTATTATGTATATGAAAAAGTTAAAATTTTCTTATTTTTTTATATGTGAATAGGACCATAGACAATGGATGGTTTCAAAATTAAACATTGCTTAATTTTTAATGATATTTGAATAAGATTATAGAAGCTGACATTTTTAACATTTAACATTTTTAACTTATGCCATTATTTTGTCACTACATACTATATACATACGTTGTATATAAGTTGTACAATATTGAAGAAAAAAAAATTGGTTTCAGTGGATTTTCAGCCGGCTAAAGCCGAATTTGAGCCGCCGCCGACGATTTTCTCACGAGCCGCCGCCGCCGACAAAATCGCTCGACGCAGGTCTCTGCATTGCACACCATAAGACCTCAAAATAATTTCGCTTAAATTTCATGCTTCAGTAAGTGTTGCCATGCTCAAAAAACGCTTAGAACTTTTTTTTCTTTTTTTTTTCAACTATGTTCTTAAAGTGTTCCTCCTTGCAATTTAACATTAAAAATCGGTGCATAATGTAGCTTTAATTCAGTATTAAGCAGAGTTGTCTACCGACTGTTATTTATTGAGTAGGTATTTTATTAAAAAAACATACCCATATGGGGATTTTTAAACCTATGCCATACATTTTAATTTGACCATATATTTCGGATGCATCGTATTCGCTAAATAATGCATTGGGTTGAGTAAAATCGTATCCGCTTTTCAACCAAAACGCGTACCGGTTTAAAATCACAAAAATTCAAAAGGTTATATGTGTAGAAGACTTTTCTTGTGATTTCAAATCACTTTCACAAAAAGAGATTTCCAAAACATGCCTGATAGTACGTAAATTTCATATTTTAGTGATTAACTAGCTACACCCGGTGTGCTTCGCTGCCCCCATTGTCTTTTCAATTTCATTTATATTGATTTGAAAGTGTTGCGCATTGGTGGTGCAATATGAAAATTGGATTTTGCCACCCCCCTCCGCCCGCAGACCGAAAATCAAAAAAAACAGACTTCACGGTGTCACTCGCCTGAATATTCTGAAGATTCCCTAGCAGTTTTGGAGTCCATACGTTACATACATACATTCATACATCCTCTTTTATATATAGATATAGATAAAAAAAATTTAAACTAATAACCCTTTAAATAATTTTTTATTACCTTCTCTAAAATTTGTACGTTTTGTTTGTTTACTTTACTACGAAATTTTTTGCAGTAAACATTTTGCAAATACTCAGTCAATAACTTTCTCTTTACTCTCTCAATTTTGTGTTCTCATTTATTGTATTTTGGGTAAGCAAATGCAATAAAGTTCAGTAAAAAATTTTAAAAACTTTTGTGCACTCGAACGCAGCTAACTAATGTTATATGTATAGGGTGTTTTTTTTCAGAGGTATAGAACTTCGAATTGAAATAAAACACAAGAAAATCGTTTTAATGTCCATCAGTTTGGCTTTATTGGAAGGATAATTTTATGCCATTTATGTTTAAATATGATTTTGGGCATGTGGCCGCCGCGGCTGGCTCGAATAAAGCCAATTTTACAGGTCCAATTTTCAACCACTTTTTCGAGCATATGGGGCCGTATGTTGGCAATAACGCCACGAATGTTGGCTTCCAAGTCCCCTAACGTTTCTGGTTTGTTGGCGTAGACGAGCGACTTCACATATCCCCAAAGAAAATAATCCAATGGTGTCAAATCACACGATCTTGGTGGCCAATTGACAGGTCCATTCCGCGAAATTATGCGCTCATCGAATGTTTCCTTCAATAAATCGATTGTGACGTGCGCTGTGTGGCATGCAGCACCGTCTTGTTGGAACCACAACTCATCCACATTCATGCCATCCAATTCGGGAACAAAATAGTCGGTTAGTCGGCTCCAATTGCTGTGCACGGTGGCGAATCGATTCATTCGGGTCCTCTTCAACAGTTTGCTCTACAGCGGCAATTGTTTCTTCGGTGCGCACTGTTCGACGTCTCTGCGGATGCGTATTATCACATAGAGTAAACGTAGTGCGAAAACGATCCATGGTTAACCGAATTAATTGCTCTGATGGACGATTATGTCGACCATAAAATGGACGGAGCTTGCGGTAAACTTCGCGAACTGAACCATTATTTTCGAAATAAATTTGCACGATTTGCAAGCGTTGTTCTTTTGTCAACCTGTTCATGATGAAATGGCAAACCAAACTAAATATTAATCACTTGACAGCTGACAAAATGGCCGCCAGTTAAAAAAGTGATGCCAACTTAAAGTTCTATACCTCAATAAAAAACACCCTTTACATATAATGATTATTTAAAAATGTCCTTGAATTTTCATGAATAAAGATTATTCCCCATATACAAAAAAATAAATTACGTGTGCTTCAAGTGGACGTTAAAACCGTGGGGTCTACTCTGTAATTCGAAACGAAAGAAAATGCTTTCGAATTTACATGTTATAAGCATACAAATTCGAAAGAATTTTCTTTCGTTTCGAATTACGCAGTAGACCCCCAGGTTTGTATGGAAATTTTGTTTTAACGTATACCCCAAGCACACATTATTTTTTGCATATGGGATATATTGTTTAAAAACTATCAAATTTGTCTTGAACGATTTTAAAATCTATTTCAAAAATTGGAATTAAAAAAGTTGACAGATATTTCCCATTCCCTAGTATATTCCTATACCATAAGGTCTAGAAAGTGTTATGACCTAATCAATAGCAGTTTATTGTTTTCGACAACTTGTAGGCAAGTGCCAAATTTATGGAATTTTATTCACGTGACGTCGACAAATAGTTACAGAATAAAAAGAAATATACATAAATATGTAAATATTTACATATATTTTTATTAATTTTTTTTTTTTTTTTTTTTTTTTTTTTTTTTTTTGAAGGTGATGAAGAGGACGAAGAAGCTGAAGAAGTTGAAGAAGATGAACAGGCCGAAGAGGAGGTTGAAGAAACCGAAGATGTTGATGAAGCCGAAGAGGCCGAAGATGACGATGACGATGATGATGACGCTCCTTCAGAAGAAGACATTGGAACAGAGGAGCCAACAATACCATCTAAAGTCAAGAGTGGCCCGATAGATCCAAGTGTATCGCCATCTAAAATGGTTCGCGTTGCCAAATTGCCCAGCAGTAAGTGTAAAAAATAGTTAGTTCTTACAGCAGGTGTGGAATATCGGGATGCAAATATCGCACGTTCAGTTCAATAGTGACCTAACTCAAAAAATTCGTTTTTGGAGTTAATAATGAATTTCGTATTTTATCTTGCATACAAATGTCTTATAAATAGCTTGTACTATCACCTCTTGAGAGAAGAATATATTTGTTCAGTCCTTCATTGAGTTGTATGTAAATTGAAAACTTTCAACGTGTTGTGTGCAAAACTAGTTTTTTTTTTAGTTCTGACACTATTGAACTGGATGTGCGATATGTTTTTTTTAGGTTCAATGAAAAATAACAAAAAATAAAAGACAAAAACATATTTTTTATTTTGATTAAATAACCAAAAAAATAAAAATTCTTCATATTAATGTTAAGTAAACCATTAATTTTCTCGGTTTTATTAACTTTGTTGAAATGATGTGATTTTTAATTTAGTATTTTATTATCAATTATATTTTACTATAAATTATACAGAAGTTTTTTTTTTAATTTTTAAGCTTGCAAACAAATTAACATTGTTGAAGCATTTGCTAAATATGGGCCACTTCAACAGATACATATTGTTACCACAGCAGCTGGCACAATCGCTGATATAGTTTATAAAAACGAAAGCTCAGCCGAAGCAGCCGCTGCTGATGACAAAAAAGTGAAAGTCTTGGATACGATCGTAGGAATTAAGCGGAAAAGGAACAGTACAAAAGCTCAGAACATGTTGAGTCGTGACCGTTCTGTTCACGTCAAGGGTTTTAAACAAGGCACTACAGAGGAACAACTAAAGGAACATTTTAAATCATGTGGCGAAATTGAATATGTCAAGTTGATATCTAAATTCGCTGCTCCCTTTGCTTACGTTACTTTTGCCGATAAGTCATCAATTCCGGCTGCTTTGAAATTACATAACTCTATTTTAAACGATTTTAATATTAAAGTTAATATAAATTCTGAAAACAGTCAGAGACATACATACGACGAAAATCTTACAATTACGTTGAAGAATAAGCAAGACTTTAAGAATATAGATGTTGCAAAACTGCAAGCCATATTCTCTAAATGCGGTGAAATTGATTATATCGATTTAGTGTGCAGAGGGCGTATTTTAGGTTTTATAACATTCAAAACCGAGGAGGCTGCTAAAAAGAGCCTTAAATTAAATGGGAAAACGATGCAAGGAATTGAATTGGAAATCGAACTATACAGTCCGTTGAAAAAATGGACTTGCGTTCATGTCTCCAATTTGTCTAACGGTTAGTTTCAACATCTTATATAATATGATTCCAATAGAACTTAGCCACCAAATTTGCTTCCTTTTATTTTTCTTACAGATGTCAACCAGACGGATTTATTAAAACACTTTGCAAATGCCGGCGAAATTATAAGCGTTGTGTGTAAAAACAATTTTGCTATTATTCGCTTTGCCGATAGCGACGGTTACTGTAAATCATTCTTGTATAATGAGAGCTTCATTAAAGGACAAATTATTTTTATTGAACCCCATTCAAACCGCAAGCAGTCTGTTCTCAAGCAAAAGGCCGGATTTAAGAAGGGGTTCAAACGTCCGCATGAAAATGGGCACAGTGTATTTAAAGCTAAAAAAGTTAAAAGCCAATAATTTTTTTCTTAATTAAATTCATCTAAATTAAGGTACAAGGTCAGCATATGTTATATCAAAAACATAAAGCAAGACCACTAATTTTATGATATGTATATAAAATACATACATATTTTATAATTTTAATTTCAAATACATATACAAAAACATTATAGATTCTAAAATTATTCAAGGTTAAACTTATTGTAGGTATGTTTCTTTTCTCCGAATAACCTACCTACAGGGTCCCGAAAAAATTCACAAGCTAGATGTATCATTGTATCGTCTATTATTAAAATACAGTAGTGTAAACGTGTTGGTAATTTTTATATAAAATTGAAATACGTTTTTATTTCATGTTTTTAAAAAGTTGTACTTAGAGAGAGACTCTGAGAGTATTTGTATAAAGATTGTTCCTCGTTTGTCCTTTAAAATACAAAATACATTAATTACTTCGGTTCATTTAATTTCCTAGCAGAAAATAGCAAAAAAAAAAAATTAACGCTTTACAACTAAAAACTTGCAAGTTCATTTTTTATATCAGACACACGGATAGAATTCATGGTACAATTGCACTTTTTCTAATGTATTTTGGATATTCTTTGGAAACGACTTGGATAATATTTTAAATAACGAAATTTTTAGAGATCAATATTTAATATGAAATACTTTTATGCCGTTTTCTTTTCTAGAAAAAAAAGTGTTACATCTATTGCACTTTTCAAAGAAAATCCGTAATAAAATTGATTTTTAAATGTATCACCATTTACGAGAGCAAATTTTTGCTTTAAACGAAATTTAAATTAAATTTTTCTTAATAAGTAGTTAGAAAATGTTGCACTCTTTCTAAAAAAGAAAACGACATTAGTCTCATTATTTACTAAAGGTATTCACGTCAAAAGTTGCACTGTTGCAGAAAAGCAAAATTGCAAAATTTTCAAAAAATTTAACAACAACCACATAGAAAATTATTTTGCACAAATGCAAAATTGTCAGGGTCTGAGTAAGTGCAAGATTATCAGAGTAAATTTTACAATTTTTATGGCATTGCCAATCCAAAAAAATTAGACAAAAAAGTACTCATAAAATCAACCATACACCAAATTACAACGCAGAAATGCCTTAATGTTTTTCTTTTAAATGAAAAAACAAGTGGTTCAAAATATTTTCGATACAAATAAAATTAATTGAAAAACTATAAAATTTAAATATTTTTTTAAAAAGTCTTAGCTAGAAATTATAAAGAAATCTTCAAATTCGATTTTAATATAACTATTTGTTATTTTCAAAAGACCTATGGGTCAAATTGTTATTATAATTTTGTTAAATAATACCAATATTATTAATATTGATATTTTTATTAGTGAATTAATTACAGAATGAATCAGCGAAGTTACAACACATCGTTTTCTTCGTTTCTTTTAACAATTAAGAAACATACGAGTACAATATATCTATGCACATATTGTGTTGCTTTATAGACAACTAAACAAAATGGGTTGCTCACGTCAGAAAGTGCAATTATGCATTTTTGCACAGTTGCAAGAGTTGACGTGAATACCTTTACTATTTTTATGAACTTTTTTATTATTAACAAGTACCCACCCACTTACCTGAGATCGATAAAAAACGAATGTTCACTAAAGCAAAGAAATTTCGAAACAAAATTGTTCGATATTTGTTCGCAAATCCAAAAAAAATCGAATGTTCGCTAAAGCTTCGAACTTCTCTCGATAATTTTTCGAATGTAAGTCTTGGTCAATTGGGTAAGAATGTAGCGAATGATACATGAAGGTGTACATCAGTGTGCACACTTATTTTTTTTTAAATTCGGTAGAATCGACAAAAAAAATCGGTAGATTTGAATGAAATTCGGTAGAAAATTTTTTTATTCAAAGAAACATACAAAATAACAATTCAATGAAACATAAAAAATAACAAAATATATGTACATAAGTGCAAGGAGTATCAAACTAAACAGGTTCCAAAAGCGCATTTAAAACTTCACATGTGATTGGAAATTAAACTGCCATAAACAATGAAGCATTTCCAATAAAAAAAAGTGTCATCCCCAGTCATTTGCGCTTACCCTTTATATAGATATGCTATGCATATATGTATGTATGTATAAAATAATATTCATAAATAACAGGAATTCAGTTTTTGAATATAGGTTTTATAAAGCTACTAAAATAACTTTTATTTGACAAACATTTGTAACTACAAAGATTATATGTAAGATCCATTTATGAATTTAAACTTTTGTGCAAACTTTAGTAAATCATTGGGAGGAATAAATGTTTCATCCACAAGGCACAATTCTTTGGCAAATATTAGGTTACTTATAGTTTCAGTTTTTAACCGATTTCTTTGTTCTGTTTTAATGATTTTCATGATAGAAAATGACCGCTCTGCGGGCGCACTGCTATGTGGCAAAATAGGCAATTTACACATACATATATCGACTTAAATTACTAAATAACAATATTCGGTAGATTTCAGGCCTTGTTCGGTAGAATTGGTAGATTGTTAAATTCACAAACATATTTGGTAGAATCTACCGAATATCGGTAGAAGTGTGCACACTGGTGTCATATACATACATATATACTACATACATATGTACATATTTATTAATTTATTACAAATATAAATTCTTTTAGGACATAATATTAAAATAAGTAATAATCGTCTAAATTCTGGTTTTCGAATCGTTTTCACAAATTTTCTTGTGAGTTCGGATGTAAAAACACATGTTTCAGTTGAAATTCAGAAAATTAGAATTAAGAAGGAAAAATTGGAAATGGATGATATCAAATTTTTGGATTTTATTTAAATTTAATTGCAATTTATTTACAAATTTAGTTAAAACACGAATAAAAACTGTATATGCATTTTCAAATAATTGCCTGGTCGAAGCGACACAACTACCTAATAGTGTCCTGCCTAAGACATCTTATAAGAACTTTCAAGACATGAGGGATTTTTCAAATGCTTTACTACAGCGAAATCTTATAAAACAAACGTTAACAACACTGTTTGCAAGAAATTTGTTTGAGTATTGTAGGTATAAGAGTAAAGAAGAAAACACTTCGTGACGGTAGAATTTGTGATACTTGCTTCTTTCTACGCATGCACAAAGTATACAGAGGTGAAGAAAGTAAGTGATGAAAAAAGCTAAAATCAGCTATGACACGGGTTCGGCGAGAAAGGGACAACAGTAGTATATTTGTTATTAAGTTGTTAGCAATATAATCAAAACAAACAAGAGAAAATGTGTACTTTGTGAAATGAACAAAAGAACATTTTTACAAATTTAAATTAAAGTTTTTGAAGTGTTTAACTAAAAAACACAATGTGTAAAAGGTTATTAGTGGTAAAAATGTGATTAAAATTACAAAAAAAAAATTATTAAAATAATTACAGACTTCATTTTAAGCATTTTCATTGAAAAAATACTAATTTTTACCATTTACTTCCAAAAAGTACATAGCGAATGAGACCACAAAGAATAAAATGAAAATACATTTCAACAAGTGAACATTTGTACAAAATTAAATCAAGGAATTTGTAGTGTTGAATTAAAAAACAGAGTGTGAAAATTATTATTAGTATTAAAAAAGTGATTAAGATTTGTTTTCAGATAATTTCTGATTTAAATTTAAGCTTTAATTTCAAAAATCGCATAGCGAATAAGGACACAAAGTATAAATTGCAAAAACATTAAATCAACGCAACTACGAAAGAAGCTTAAAGAAGACACGTGTACTGTGTGAACGAGACGTCCAGAATACGATTTTATCTTCCGTCTCGTGTCATCTCTGTGTACTTTGCGACGCATGAGCGCGTGTACAAACGTCATGCATGTATGTGTATATGATCTTTTATTTTTCTGCGCATATGCAAAGGCACACACATGCATAACATTAGTTGTATGCGGTTAATCACATAATAGCTTACCATCTACATATTACACACACACTCAAACGTATTTACAATATGAAAAATAAGAAGCATACACTAATCAACAGTACTTCTTTTGAGTGTTTGTTACAAACAAGCTGTCTTGGCGACATCGCTTGTTAACACTGATATACACGTACACCAATACATCCATCGTGCTTCGCTTATAGTACGGCAGCATTTATTATTAGTTTAGTATAATACATGCAACGTGAATACATTTAAAAATCATGACTTATTTACATTTAAAGACTGTTTACGCAGGCCTCTACTACCTATGCATCTAATATATTACAAAAACCTCAAAGTCGAAATCGAAATACGCCACGTTAAGAGCATATTTTCTATACTTGGGAAAAAAATTTAAAATTGTCCGTTTTTTTCTTTGAAAAAAAAAAACAAACGCAAAAAATTTTAAATTTTCGCAACTCGTTTCTTTTTACGGCAACAACAAAATGCATACATTATGATTTAACTATCTAAATTTTATATTCTAAAACACTTAAAAACCATAGCAGATACATACCCAGCAAAAATTTTTGCTTGCTGCAAGTATTTTTTTAAAGTGTTAAGGAGATGATCAAATAATACCATCAACCAGATATCGTCGCCTTTCTTCTTAAGCCACGTAAGCGCCAACGACTCATTTTTCAGAAAACGAAAAAAACTTAATATCTTTGTAAATATGTCTTTAAAAAAAAATTTTTTACAAAACACGTCTTTGCGACCCTGTGGAGGGTGTAGAACCTTTTTGGGAAAATTTTTTTTTATTTTTTATTTCCAACTTTAGATATGAAAGTTATTCGTTTTTCATGCAAATGTCATTTTGTATGGCGCTTAGAGGCCGTTTAGATGAAGGGTGGCCTCGCTACGACACGTCGCCTGCGAGTCTTGTTTTTAGGCGAGAAGTGAGGAGAAGCTTGCGGGGTAGCAAAAGTCGAACGAACTGGGAATTGAAGCGACAATTTTATCTCTTCTCTCACAAATTTTTTTCTCAAGTGTTTTTGTGTGATATGTACAGACAGTGTTGCCAGTTAGACCAATTTTTTATAACATGCATCAAAGAAACAGTTATAATATAAAAATTATAAAAAAATAAAGTAAGGAGAGAAAAGGAATTATTGTACTTTGGTGGTAAATTAAAAAAAATAAAAATATGTGGACATATTAATTCTGCATTTCTCAAACTAATAATTAGTTCCTTTACGGCAACACTGCTACGAATGGACAAATAAAAAGCATTGAACATATTAATATCAAAAAGTCGCCTGACTATTGCGAAAAAAAAGTCTTCATGTAAACGCGCGTGGATTTAAGAAGGGACTCCAAAAGAGAACGTAAGCATTGTCGCAGCGAGGCCACCCTTCATCTAAATGGGCTCTTACGAGGTTTTGGAAATGGCTTTAATTTTAGTTTTTTCATACAAAGTTGTCAAGATCAGAATGCACTCGGGTGGAAAATGTTATTTTCTATCGTAAAAACTAAAAAAGTCAATTTTGAAAAAATGGCGCTTACGTGGTTTGAGAAGAAAGACGACGATATGTAGTTGTGTGCGTGCAGTAATTTTTTTTCGGCATAATATTTTTATAATGCGTAATGAGCCACTTGTTTATTATTGAATATTTTTTGCTGGATATTTTATTTGAATATATTTACCAGACTTCGTACAAAAGAAGAACAATTATTCTTCTTTTGTAGTTACTAACCAAAATATATCTTCCAAGCAGGGAAGGAAAATGACTTCTTGGATTTTGTACCAACTATGAAAATAAAATGTACTTTTTAGACCATGACGGTACCAATTTTTAATATTTATTAATAAAAACAGAAACGTAAAAAAATTAGTATAAAAATACAGAGACCTAATTCCCGCATTCGATTGCGAGCGAGTTATTACTCGAATGTGCGAGTTTTTTAACTATTGGGATTTTCGCATTCGGTTTCGAATAACACATCGAAATTTCTAATGACAGCATTCGATAACGTTCATACATTCGAATGCAACCGTTCGTGTTTTTACTCGCATGCAAAAAGGCGTTCGAAATCATGTTTAACATAGAAAAAGCGAAGAAAAAGAAAACGCATGTTCAATATTTGACTTTTTTATTTATTTATAAGTGAATGAATGCACAAATGTAAGTACAAAAAAAAATACAAATTAAAGAATTTCTAGTTGACTTTAAATATAACAAAACACACTGACTTGGCAAATAATGTTTTGCCTAAGAGTTGTTGGAGAAAATAAAAAAAAATCAACCAACTCTGGGAGCATCTAAATAACAAATTTACTGCTTCTGGTCAACCAATAAAAGAATCTAAAATGTGGCTAGTGCTCTATTCTCTAACTTTACACTACTTTTTTTATTAAGTTATTAATTAAATTAAAATGAAAATAACAAGTATATTCGTTTCTTTTTTCTGCATATAAGTACGTGTTGGTTAACTTTAAACTAACTTTAAGCTAACTATTTCGCAACTAGTACTGACTACACTTGGATTACTTTGCAATGTAATCAACTGACTATTTTAACATTGCGATGTCCTAGGCGGTAGTCAATTGTCTCACTATGCACTACTTTAAGCTAACTTAAAGTTGAGTTTTTTTAAATCACTTGGTAGTCAGTAAATTAAAAATTTTTTTCTGGGGCTCGAACATGTAACATCACACGTTGTGTACTCAACACGCTACCACTCAGCTAAGGTACCATCTAAAATAACAACAGAAAAATGTTAATATAAAACTGAAATGAGTTTCAAAGTAGCTGAGAATAAATTTGTTGGCTCTCACCAAATTCGATTACGTACTCAACTTAAGAATTAATTTTGGGTTTGTTCTGGATGACTTTGCAGCTAGCTTTTGGTCAGTCTAAGAAAAGTTAACTATAAGTTAACTATTTTTGTAGTCAACCACACATTCTCCGACAGGGTACATACATATGTTTTTGCACACATACACATATACAAACATATGCTTTTGCTTACAATTTATTCAGTGTTGTGAAATGAATTTATATATAAATATATTTGCCTTTTTCCAACACTGAAACAAAAACTCGATTCGTTTGGTAACGAGTGACATCATCGGAAAATTTCTTGCCATCGAAATTAATTTCTATTCGAATGCAATTCCGATCACGAGTGCAGGAATTAGGCCCCAGAAGTTTGAAATAAATAACAAATATTAAAAATTTTAAAAACCCCTGACTTTTTTCAAAAAAGATGTTATATATTCTAAACGGCGGGGCCGATTTTCTTGAAACATAGCTAAGAATCCTCTCGACCAAGTCATCTTTCAAACAGAAAAAACTAAATGAAAATCAGTCCAACCGTTTGGCCTGTACGTGGGCACGGACAGACACAGATGCGCAGACACATACACACACTACAAACTTATAGCTTATTCGTGGGTTAATAAAACACACACAAAAAAATTCAAAAGAACATAGGCAAAATTAATTTTACTATATAGTGAAACATTGACATTTTTAAATTGTACCAAATAACTCGCGGTAGTACCACGGTACCAACAAGGTCAAAAATGTACCATAAAAAGTACAATTGTACCATGATTTCCATCCGTGCTTCCAAGACATATGTATCTTCCCATATGAAATATTAGATTGAACGTACATTACAATCCAGCCCCCGTAATTTGTCGAAATTTTTAGTGTTTGATGTCATCGCCAAGAAGTTTTAATTTTTATTTCAGCATTTTAGCGATCGAATTTAGATTTACCGAGTTACGGAATACGGGGTAAGGTACTCAGATTGCTCGCTTACGATCTCATACTGACGTCAGCGATTATTATCGAAGTACTTCGCTTAATTTGCCACTGGGTACTCTCAGAGAGTCTCAGCCTCTCTTTCTCTCTCTTGAAAATTTAACGATTAGCGTTGTCAACTTTGAAATTTCAAAACGCACCAAAATGGAGAAAAAATCGCGCCATTTACAAAAAAACGCACCAAGATTTCTTTAGTTTAAAATGTTTATTGAATTGATTTTGCATAAAAAGTATAATATCATATTTTTTGTATTAAAAATTTAACACACTGCGTTGCTAGTTGCCGAAATGGTATTACGGATGGCAACTGGCAACTAACAGCTGGTAATTTCAGTTGCCATATTGGCAACCACAAATTTGTGGTTGCTGCATAGTTTAAAAGCAAAAAAAATTTAAAAATTAAACAGTAATTGCAATATTATTTTCATTTTTGAATTTCTTGTCTGCATATTTAAGGAAAATATGCTTTACAGCTAAAACAGAGATTGTTCAAACTTACTTTAGGCAACAACATTTACTCACAGCAGAGGCGGTAATTCTAAAGAGTCGTCTAATAGATTAAACTTTTGTACTTCCTTCTCTTCGCCAATAATTAATTTCACTTAACTAATAATTTTTATGATCAGTAATGTTTTTAAGCACTTTTACTCAATAATTTTCTTTTTAGCACATGTATTTCTTATATTTTAAATATTTGTTTATATTATTTTCAGTTTCAGTTCATAATCGCATTTTCGATAACTTTTTGGCAACTGGAATTTTAAGTTCAGTTGCGTTGCTAGTTAACTCGGCAACTAAAGTTCGGTTGCCATCCATAATCGAGCCATAAAACAGGTTTTTACAGTTCAAAGTTAAAAGGGTAAAACCTAAAAAAACTAAACAAATTTGTTTCATAATATTTTTTTTAATTTCATAAATTCTGTACAAAATTTTTTAAAGAGATCAACGATTAATAAATAGTAAGCATTCAAAACTAATAAAAGTATATAATTTTATTCATATATTTTTAAATTTTTTTTATCAGAAGTTTAATGTATCGATATAAAAAATATCACAATTAAAAGAAAAAGCCTTTTACAATATACATATGTACTAGTGTCCTGCACAAGAGTATTTATAAGACTTTTCAAGACATGAGAGATTTTTTCCAATGCTTTACTACAGCGAAATATTCTAAAAAAATCGCTAAACAACACTGTTGGCAAGACAAACCACCGAAAAAAATTACTTGCCAACAGTGTTGCTTAGCGATTCTTTTAGAATATTTCGCTGTACTAAAGCATTTGAAAAAATCTCTCGTCTTGAAAGGTCTTATAAATAGTCTTGTGCAGGACACTAATATGTACTAAACGAATTCGTACATACATGGTATACATGTGTCCTTAATTATGAAAGTGGTCTAAGTCATACGCATTTTTGATTCGATATAGTAAAATAAAGTTATACTAGTAACTCTAAATTAAACTGTTGCATAGATTCCAAAAATATTTTTGGATTTATTCAAATGTAATGTACTAAATATCTCGACCAAAAAAATGACTTATACAACTTTCATAATTAAGGGCACATAAATATGTTTACATTCACTTGTACAAGATGATACATTTTTGTACATTAATTTTATAAATTCTGTTTAAAACTTTTTAAAAAGAGAACAAAAATTAATTATTCCAAATAAATAAAGCCAATATTTTCATCATTATTGTTATTATCGGACCATACAACAGATTTTATTTCAAATTGTGATATTTTGTAAACATCATTAGTATTAATATGGTAATTAACATTATCAGCAAGTTGATAAGTTTCACAACAATAATTTTTCGGTTTTAGCCCATTGTTGTGTTAAATTTGCGTTGGTGCCACCAAAAATTAAAAAATGCACCGAAATTTAAAAAAAAGCGCACCACGCACCAACTAAGGAATTTTTCGCACAAAAAATTTCAAAAAGCACCCAAAATGGTGCGAAAACGCACCAAGTTGACAACGTTATTAACGATTCTTTACAATATAGAAGAAAAGGTATCTCACCCATATCGAGCCATAGCCCATAAAAATGTCAAGCGACAAATTTTTTGGACTTCGTTTCTTTTTTTTTTTTTTTGACAAAAATTTATTATTTAAGATCGCAAAATCATACGGCCAACGCATGAAGTTGGCAGAAGTGACCAAATTAAACTAGGTATTCATTCCTCCATGCAATTTGACATTAAATATCGGCTCATAATATGTATACTTTTAACCCACTTTAAAATACTAGCGTGATTTTTAATTTGCAATTTTATGGCAAAACTCTTCAAGATGATGTTTAATTTCGCTACTTTGCTAACTTCATACCAGTTTTTCGTGATACATAAGGATGCTAGTAAATATATACATATGTATGTATATTTAAAAAATTAACGTGAACTTTAACTACAAGTTCTTTATATAAAACTTGCCGTTAAAGTCCCTATAAGCTTTTTTTGTACATGGTGAAAAGGGCCGTAAATAGTTTAAAAAAATTACATGAAAATTATTTATCTATTTATTACATATTCTACAAAGTAAATTTAGTAGAATATGGTTGCACAAATATGGACGGAGTAACTAGACCATGCGCCCAAGATGTTATTAACAGAATTTTAAAAAGTTTTTGTGACTGACTATACACGACCTATAGGAAGAAACTTTGTTCAAAATTTCTTTAAAAATATTTGACGTTTTTTAAAAGGCATCGTGAGTATTTTTTAAAACTATCGAATCGCTGAAATGACTGTATAGTGAGTTTTTGTTGTATATATATTAAGTTTTTGTCATTTACAATAGAATATTTTATTCCAACTTCCAACGTTATAGATCGTGTTTATTAATTTGAAATTTATTTACTGGTGATTCAGCTTTGACTATATGCATTTCATTGTTGCTGTAACAAATCATCAGTAGACTTCAACCATACATTTTGAATAGATCGTGCAATTTAAAGCAGAGCAACGATTTAGCTTTTATTAATTTTTTTTTAAATCACCGTGATTTGACATATCGTAATTCATAGAACAGGCCCGTATAACGGAATTAAACATTTTTATATGAATAATATAAATTTGTACACGCTTTTCTGATCTTTTAATGGTAGATTTTATAAATACAAAGTCCTATTTTACACTATGCAAGTCTTATTGCTAAGCTGATTATTTTGTTGCGAGAGAGAGAGACGAGGGGAACAAAAACGTCTCTTGTCTTATTGCTAAGCTGATTAATTTGAGGGAGGGTGAGAGACGAGGGGAACAAAAACGTCTCTTGTCTTATTGCTAAGCTGATTAATATGAGGGAGGGTGAGAGACGAGGGGAACAAAAACGTTTATTTTCCCTTCGTCTCTCTCCCTCAACAAACTAATCAGCTTAGCAATAAGACTCTGGAAAGAATTTTCTTTTTTTTCATACAAATTTGAAAACATAATTTTAATACAAATTCTTTCGAGGCAATGAATATGATAACTTTAATAAGGTTAGTATCTAAATATAAATTTTTAATCGCTTTTCTACCAATTATTGAATAAGATGCTGTTCACATATTACGTAACGCTCAAGGTGGGGGAGGGGATCTTTAAAAATGTTGCATATAACTTAAAAACATATCTAAAGGAGACATTCCTTATATAAAATCCATACTAGATCAATTAAATTATATATGTATTAGTGATGTAACGAATGTCAATTTTTGATATTCGCGAATACGAATATTTAATGTAAAATATATAGACATTAAATTAGGGTTCTATTTATGAAAAAGAACTTCATACTCCTGTTGACGTGCCGAATTTCGGCTACGTCAACGACGATTTCGTACTAGATTAAAGAAAAAATGTTGCAATGTCCTTTAGTCTTCTACAAAATCGTCGTAGTCGAAGTCTTAATACGACACTCGTAATAAGGTCCAATAAAAACTGCCCAAATTTGTAGTGATCGACAGTAAATATTATTTGAAAATGATACAAAGCACAAATTTCTATAAAGAATTTAATAGATTCGTACAAACTAATATTTATATCCATTTATTTAAATTTCGTTTAGTATTTATGCATTTATTTATTTAATTTTTTTGGAAAAATATTTTTATTTGTATTCGCCTGAATTTGACGAATACGAATGCGAATACAAATATTTAAAAATGGGCGAATATTCGGCAATTCGAATACGAATACGAATATTCGTGCATCACTAATATGTATATATCGTTACCTTAATATAGAAAGGTCATAACTCATTATTTTTTTAAATCGAGGGTTTTGCATTTTTCGATACATTAGATCCCAGCAAAAAATTTCAAAAAAGGTAATCGAGTTTGGAATTAAGAATTTTTGGTGGAAACACTTCACTAGTGGCTTACCAACTTAATGATTTTAACAAGGCGTGAGACTAAAATAATCGATTCTTGAGAAGTACTTTCATTTTTTTTATTTGTCAACGTTTCACGTAATCTATTTCGTCTAAAAAATCATTCTCTTCATTTAGCAACTTGCACGTCATTTTTTGTAATTTTAGGTAATGTGATTTGTAAGCGAGTAATGAAAATTGGCAATCAAAGAGAAAGTCATTATATGGCAAGTAGTTCTAATGGTAATGTGTAATTTTTTGCTGGTATGTTCTTCTATCGAAAATAAAATGTAAATAAGTTATTTTTGATAATATAGCATTAAGCTTTTGTGAGAAGGTGTATGCGTGTGTAATGTCAGTTAGGGCTTTTCTAGATGAGACCAACTTTGGCAAGGAACATTTTAACAACCAATATGTACATGCATATTTATGTACATATGTATTTACATATGTAGTATGTATGTACATATATTTTTCAACTTAGCTGCTAAAGGTTGTAGGTATGTATCCAAGAAATAAAAATTTTGCACGTAATGAGCACGAGTAATAACAAAAAATAATATTTATAACTTGCATGCATTTTGTCATTACTTTAAATAGTAGATGCCGGTTAAAACGGTAAATACCACACCCTCGCCTACATCGACTACAAAACAAACAATCCACAATTGAAAAAAAAATTAAAAATACCAACCCACCATCATCACCACTGCGAACACCAAACGAACAACTTAAGAAGACCAGATAGATATGTATATCGTCATTACCGTCAATACTAGAGGTGTGATTGGTGTCTGTGTTGAAGACTGGATGTGACTGCCAAAAGAAACCGGCAAAATAAACGTGATTCACCTCCTGCACACTTGCAAACAGAACAAAATAAGTTAAGAAAAAATGTTTATGACTCATACTATGTAGTAAGTGCATACACATACATACATACATTTTTCTTACACTTGTATTTGCGAAATATTTGGTGTATTACTACACGGCAAGTGCTAGTTTTATTTAGATGGTTTTACAAGAAGATTAAATGTATTTAAGTATGTCGTTATCTCAGTATAGAAATACCCTAACTCATTATTTTGAAATCGAGATTTTTGCATTTTTCGATACATTAGATATTCTTCAATCGAAATATGTATTTGAAAAAAAACTCGATTTAAAAAACATAATGTGTTAGGGCCTTTCTATATTAAGGTAACGATTAGAGTGATCGACTCGGTTTTTCAACCAGTTTTAAACCCCGGTTTTTTCACAATACGGTTGTCGGTTTTTTCAAAATGTTGATTTTTCGAATGTCGAATAGTCCGGTTTTTTTATAATTAAAAAAACGGCTCAGTCGAATTCTTCTCGATTTATAGATTTTGCAATAAAATTAGTTTTCACTATTTAAAACTTATGACCATTTTTTCAGTTGGTTATCAAACTGTAATTATTTTTAAGTTCTAATTAAATACGAAATTGTGTTTTTGAGTGCTTATTTAAATAATAATTAATGGCCTATTTCCCACCTGCGAAAGAAAACGTTCGACTTACAATTTATATTGAAAACAACAACAAAATACGAAAATTTGTTTTTGTTTTCAATATAAATTGTAAGTCGAACGTTTTCTTTCGCAGGTGGGAAATAGGCCATAAATGCCCAACCTTGCGAAATTAAACACTACTTAAGTTTTATGATTTTACCATATGTTTTTATGCGTGTGTGTTTACTGAAAACATACACATGAGCATCATTTTAAATAAAAATTAGCTAATTACGTACTTAATTTTTAAGTTAAAAACTGGGGGTTAGACGAACGTTTTCTGTTGATTTTCCTAAGTATTTTTTTTAGTGTATTATTTTCTTTCACATTATAAATAATTATTTATAATTTGAAAGAAAAAAAGAGAAAACAGAAATAATTAGATACATATAAAAAAAACCAAAAAATATATATCCTGAAGAAGTTAACCGAAGGTCAACGAAATATTGAACCAATAAATTAAAAATATTAACTGACCTAAAGCTCAAGAAAATAGTTTAATTTAACATATAAACAAGGTCTGCATTATTATTCCATTTTTTTAGTTCGGACGTTCTTTGAGTATATGAGCGATATGTATGCATATGAACTTTTTTTTTTTGTTTTACCTTTAAATTTTATATTATTTTATAGTATTTACATGGACTATTATTTTTTTTTAATAAAGCAATTTAAACTCAAAACATTTGTGTAATCATTTTCTCACTTTAAAACCGGTCAGGTTTTTCCTGAATTTTAAAAACCGAAACCGGGTTTTTCATAATTTCAAACATTCGAACTATTCGAAACCCGGTTTTTGGAAAATGTCGAATAATCGATCTCCCTAGTAACGATGTATATGAATGTATGTATATGCGACACAGCAAACGCTATGTACAGGCATGTTCTGTAAATCACAAGATTTGAAATCACTTTGTGATTTTAAAATCACAATTGTGATTTGCTGGTGTTCTGAAACCCACAAAAGTTTTAACTTTTCAGTGTGATTTTACCCCTTCAAAAACACAAGAAAACAACTGATGTTTTGTTTTGTAAATGCAAAATCACAAATGCAAATATCAAAGCAAATAACAACATTTCTTGCAAAAGAAAGTGTCTTAAATTTTTTTCATAATTTTATAAATTCTTTCATAGAAAATTGCTCATTTACTATAAAAATCAATACAAAAAGTTCTTAGTTATTCATTTAATTAACTTATTGCGAATTTCAAAATGAATTGATTGAAAAAATTAACCAAGTGATTTCAAATCGGCAGGCATTTAACTGACCGGTTTAAAATTCGAAAAATTCAAAAAGTTTTATGTGCAGAACACATTTCTTGTGATTTCAAATCACTTTCACAAAAAGTGATTTTCAGAACATTCCTGATAGTATAGAATATTTGGTATATATTATGGTATCATGTTGACGGTTGTTTTGTTTTTTTTTTCAATTTGTCTTGAAATATTTATGTATGTATAACAGAGAAAAGGACTATAATCGTCTTCTCCCGATCAGTAATTGAATACGATTACAAAGAATAAACAAGAAAACTAATCGTTGAAAGTTTTATCTTATGCCTAGTATACATACATCTGACATTTCTTAATCAAATTTTAGGACTTTTTATCCAAGTCCCGTGCACGAATGCATTTCAAAAACATGAACGATAATTCAATTATTCTGACAAACACTAGCACTAATAGAAGTAATTTTTAGTTAATTTAATTATTATTTTTCGAACTTCATTTGTTTCTATATTTATGATTTGAAAATCTACATCTACTGACACCGCACACAGTGGACCAAACAGAAGAACGCTGATGATGAAGGTTTAGTGGCCTTCGAAAACGGCTAGCTGTAGAGCTGTGCCAAATCGTTCTTTTCAGTGACCGGTCATTTTCGTTCAATTAGCAAAAAAATTGACCCGTTCGTTCAATCGTTCACTTTTGAACGACAGTATGAAACAATGCTATTTTGTAAGAATAATAAAATCGGTTGTATATACGAATATTTAAATAATGCGAATGAATTAATTGAAGAATTTATTAAAAAAAGTTGAATTATTTATTTAAAAAATTATATTTAAATTCATTTTATACATATGTAAATAATTTCTTGTTCTTTTGACTAGAATATTGTAAATTTTACTTTGGTTTAATATTTAGTTTAAAATTAAGATTAAGAAAGGTACTTTTGTTTGGTTTTACTATTTTTTTCTTCCGATAATTAATAAAAGCATTGTAACTCTTTTATAGTTATTTATATATCAAAAGCGCATCAATGTTTGAATGTTACTTCTCAAAGTTTAAGTTAAAATTTTGTCCTCAAAAATATTTAACCGGAAACAAAAAAAAAAAAAAAAAAAAAATATCTCAAGCACTACAAATTCATTTTAGACTGAGGTAATGAAATGTATGTATAAACATATGTATATACAGTTAAGGTCTAACATCTTTACTTTGTAAAAAAACTTTATAAAAAACACTAGTAAAAATACTTCTTGTGAAAAGACTATTAAATCAAATTATAAAAAGAATGATGGCAGTGCCACAGCGATGCTAAATAGAATTTAGTATACACGTACCTAAACCTTTTAAAACACAAAAACTCAACTCAAACAGAAAGACATAACATAAATAGGAAACATGAACGTAAGCAAATTTGACATAAAAGACTTGACATGAAGACTTGAATGAACGAAAACATCGAGCGGTACACTACTGATCCAAAAGCGTTCAGTAAAATCACCGGATCAGTTCGTTCAATTAAGTGATTCGTTCAATTTAACCCGTTCGTTCATGAGCTACACAGCTCTAGCCTAGCTGTTCCGTTCAACTATGTGTTGTCAGAATATTTACAACTAACTTTAGTGTTATTTGTTCATTAATAATTATCACATGTAATTTGGCTTAAAAAGCGATACGAAATTTAGCCTATTCAAATCATAAATACAGAAGTAATTTTGTCACATGTAATTTGGCTTCCTAAAATTGCGAACTTAAGACTAATTTTAAAACAAACAAGGAAACAAAAAATAAGTTCCAACAGAAATTAAAAACTAACTAAAACTCAGAAATGTTTTTCTTTTTGTTTAACATTTATTATATTTTAATGTTTTTTTTTTTGTTGAATATTTTTATAAATATGTATGTATTGGTAATATTAGTTGGCTTATTTCAGTTGTTGGCCTACAATGCAATTTATATATTTATGTATGTATATATTTTTTGCAATTTCAAAGTATGTATTCGTTTTCCAGTTTCAGTTTCATTTTTTAAACAACATTTGTTTGAATTTAATAAAGTCTATTTTGAGTTTTCAATTTAATATGTATGTTTGATTTTCATTAATAAGTCCCTATTTACACTATGCAATTCTTATTGCTAAGCTGATTAGTTTATTAGGAGAGAGAGACGGGGAAAAAGAAACGTTGCTGTTCCCCTCGTCTCTCTCTCCCTGAAACTAATCAGCTTAGCAATAAGACTTGCACAGTGTGATTTGGGACTAAGAATAATTTTTTTCAGCTTAATATATTTTTGTTTTCTTTCTTTTGCTTGATATCTACGCATTAATTTGATTTCTTGTTAAATTAGATTAAAAAAAATATCTAATTAGGTATATATATTTAATATCATTTGAATATCGGTATTAATATAATAAAAGGATTTTTAATTATACTTTAAAAATTGTGATTTTTAAACTGTGGACTGGGATTTCAAGATTTACAGAAAGCTACTTTTCTAAAAATGCTATTGCCACTGAAAAGTAAAATACATGATTTATTTTTAGTTAAATGAAACAGTATTGAGTCGCCAACAGGCTGTATTTTTTATTTAACTGCGCATTGGCGCCATAAATGCAAAATTAAAGCGGGTATTAAACGTCTTTTGCTATCGTCTTGTTTCATTATTTTAAAATTGTGGGAAATATTGCCGATTTTAAGTTGCCTTGTTGCCTTAAGTTGACAACGCGACTGAAGTATTAAGTGTGATAACTAATATTTATTGAAAGTACAAAGCTTTAAAATATAACAAGAGTGCAAAAAATGTTAAGTGAAACTGCTTAAAATTCTGTCTTATTCTGTAAATCACGATGATTTCAAAAACAAACTCTTAATAGCTGACTTGTTAGGGGGTTTTTTATTGTATTTTTAATTTTTTTTATTTATAATACAGTATTTTATTGTAACTTCCAATGCTATAAATCGTTAAATTTTACTAATTTTTTTAAATCGCCGCGATTTGACATGTAGAGATTTACAGAACAGGCTCTAATAAAGATGATTAGTTTAGTGGAACTATTTTTCAAAGAGAAGGAAGTACAAAACGTGTCATCAATTAGGGGGAACTTAAGGGTCAATTAAAACCCTTTAGAACTACGGTCTGTGTACTGTCAGTAAATTTCATTATTTAAAATATTTTTTAATAGCAACTAACTGCTTCACATTATTTAGTTTTACTAATTTCGCTGGTTGATGCAATTTTGGTTAGATTTAGCTGTAACTTTCCGCTTCTTCGTCTTAAAAACGAAAAGTAGTTAAGCTAATTATGAATAACATCTCCCCGGTAGTTCATTCCCCATTCATTGTTCCCGCATTTTAAAAACTCAGACTTCAGTTAAAATAAAACCAATGAAAACAAAATAGCTGACTTCGAAAATTCAAGTTCTCCCTCAAATTTAAATTTTTAACTCAATCTGGTAGATTTTATTCTTAGAAAGTAATGAATTCCATGGGAATATTTAGAATTGGACTGAATGTTCGTCGGACAATTTATATTGAAAACAATAATAACTGCCTTAATTCATAAAAATTAATTATGTTTTATAAAAAGTTTATAAAACAAATTTTATATAAAAACTGTTTTGCAAACGTCTCATAAATCAAAAACCATTTTTTCAGTATTTAAATAAGTAAAGGGTGGGCAAATTTGAGGTTAGAAAGCGAATTCGACGTCAAATGATTAAATGTCAAGAACTGAGCTGTCATCCTTTGACATTTATTTGGTAAAAAGTCAGGAAATTTTAACAATGGAACGCTACACTCTTGAACAAAAAATTTCAATTGTGAAATTTGTGAATTTTAATTTGAACAAACGAGAAAAAACTGACGACGAGATAAGCGAAGCTTTATTGTGCAAAATGTGGTTCAAAACGTTGTGAAAATAGCGAACGTCTACCGACGTGCTAGAGGTGGACTTTTGCCCGACATCATATTCCATTATTAGTTCCCTTCCCTATTAGTTACTTTAGATTGGTATCAATAAAACTGAATTTGTGAAAAAAGTGTGTTTTAAGCAAATTTACTTTCTAACTTTAAATTTGCCTACCCTTTAAGTATATTTTTTTTTGTTTAATTTTCAAGCTGTTTTAAATAAACAACAAAGAAATGAAAAATATCAAAAACTAACTGCTGGAAATGTAAAAAATTTTTAATTTTGCTAAAATTCCTACTTCTTTTCTAACCTTAAAAGCGTGACCTTAAAATTAACAAAATTAAATGATTTTTGTTAATGAACTTTTAGCTTAAAGTCTACTTATAGTCGTACTTCAATCCAAACTTATTGTGTGACCGATGTTACCATAAAAATGGTCGCAAATATAAATCTTCCACTCAAATACTTAAAATCACAATTTAAAAGTATACATATTTAAAAATTTGTCGTAGTGTTCACTCACTCACTACCTTAAAAAATAATTTATTAACTGTTTTTTTTCTTCTTCTGTAACTTCTAGGTAGAAAAAAGAAGAACAAATATATAAATACTTTTTAAATAAATATAAATGTTTGATTTTTTTTTAGGTCTTTCGTCTTAAAACCAATAAATGTCTTCATCTAGGAAGTACGTAGTTATTTAAGTTTTTGGATAAATTTCTCGTTGCTGATAGAAATTTTCGAAATGTGTTTTTTTAATGCCAAGTTTCTAATTATTTAATATTTAATGAGTTGTGTTCTAATTTAAATTTCAGTCTCATTTTTGTGACAAATTTTGCAAAATGTGCTGAGAGTTCTCTTTTTTTTGGTTTTTGGAAAAATTTCTTCTTTTCTAAGGTGAGATTAAAAAAGTTAGTAAGATAATTTCGACGATAGATCAAATTTGACATGAGTTGTATAAATTGTATTGTTTTCTTAATTACACAGTTATTACAAAAGTCCGCATGTGATATTATATTTGGAAACATTTCAATTTGAATAAAATTTCTATTTTTTTATAATATCAATTTCTGTAAAATAATATGAATACTTAAGAGAAGACTCAAAAAAACCAGTAGTGAAGAATTTCAATTCAATTTCAAATATATATTTTTTCTTGGCGAAATTATTTATTTAAATACTTAGATTTATTTCGTTTTCTGCAAATATTTTCTCATTTCATACTTTATAGAAAAATTTTTGTTACTGCTCACTTCAAGTTTTTCCAATGTGTGCAGACTTTTGCAACATGGTGTAAATTATTTTGTTTTTTTCTGTTACATTTATGCATAACTTGATAATAATCAATAATCATAATAATTGCTTTAAAATTTTTTGTTTTATCATTTTATTTATTTTCTAAAAAATTTTCAAGTGCTACATTTTAATTAATATTTATAAATAGCTTGTTTGTTTTACTTTTATTGCTAAGGGTATACATAAATTTAATATTTTTAATATATATTTTGTTTAATAATTAAATCGAATAAATTTAAGGCAAATTAAAGTAAAGGGCACTAAGTAAACTTCTGGGTGCTGGGGAGAGAGAGAGATAATTTATTAAGCAAACTCATAAAATGGAATTACATAAAAGGCAAATGGTTTAATAAATTCGTTAATGTTTCATTGTTTAAAAGAGTTGTGTTGATTATTCCAAAAAAACAAAAATAATATCCAAATTAGCAAAAGTTTAAAGACTGTAAAAAGTCATAGCACGAATGTTTAATAAAAAAGCTTAAACGATTAATTTTGCTGCTCAATAAAAACAAATATTTTTGGTCATACATAAACAAAAAAACAAAATCAAACAGTTTTACGGCCGTTAACAAGAAAAAACTTAACCTGCAGTCACTGCTAAACTCAAAATTTAAACAACAGTTAGTGAAAATTTTGATAGTATAACTCGTGGTCTCCACCTGACATAAAATTATTAACTTTAACATTAACTTCAAGTTAATATTAAATGTAGACTGCTCAAGTTAATGCTTTTTTTCAAGTTATAACATAATTGTTAGTGAATTTGTTTTAACAACTCAAGTTATAACTTCAAGTTACAGCAAAGTTTCATGTCAGGTGGAGACGTTTCTGTTAAATGTTAAAATTTTAGTAACACTAACTGAAAAAATGTATTACCGTCTTATTCAAGGTATATTCATATAAGGTAGACTCACACCCCAATTCGCTTTAACAAAATTCATACTTGAAAGTAAGGCAAATTCATATGCCGAATACACCTTAATGAATTTGCCTTGAGTTGAGACCATCTAATTTGGTTTAGCCTTGCTTGTGAGTCTATTTATATAAATATATTCTTACCTCTTATTTATAAAAAAACAACATTACAGATTATTAAAATTTTTTTATCTCATTCGAAATAATTAAAAAAATAACTTTTTAGTTGCTGACACATTTTTAATTTAACACGTAAGTTTAGTACAACTGAAAGTTAGTTAACTTAAAAAAAATAGTAAATAGTAAAATAGAGATAGTAACATATAGAGGGCAATTGTGAATAAAATTCCAACTAACAGCAAGTAATAGGGAAAACAAAAAATTCTAATTGGAAAATGGAGAAATTGCACTCGGAATTTTATTCGTGATAGCCCTGATTACAAAAAGTTTAAATTTGGAATTTTTTTCTTTTTTTGGAGAAAAAGCCCAAACATTTTCAGGGCAATTATGAATAAAATTCCCAGAGAAATTTCTCCCTTTTCCAATTAGAATTTACTTGCTATTCAGGGATATCATGAACAATTCCAACTAATAGCAAGTAATAGGGAAAACAAAAAATTCTAATTGGAAAATAGAGAAATTTCACGCGAAATTT
Source organism: Tachina grossa (assembly GCA_949987645.1). Classification (NCBI taxonomy): domain Eukaryota; kingdom Metazoa; phylum Arthropoda; class Insecta; order Diptera; family Tachinidae; genus Tachina; species Tachina grossa. The sequence goes on from OX465274.1 coordinate 212,781,386, forward strand.
TATTCATGATTACTTTCTATTTTTTAAAATTGCTGTTTATATTTCCTTCAATTTCTTTTACTACCAGCAGAATTATAAAAAAAAGAACTTGCTTGATTCATGTTAACAATTTTCCAAATTACAAAATAATGTAAGAATAAAACGATTCCGTTTTAACATAAAACTCTAACCAGTTTTTCGAAAAATGTAGAGGCCAATCATGAATAAAATTGCGCGAGAAATTTTTCCCAAAGGGAACAATTTCAAACAAGTAATAGGGAAAACAGAAAAAATTCTAATTCGAAAAGAGTGAAATTTATCGCGGAATTTTATTCATGATTGCCTTCACAATAAAAAAGTCGGTGAAAACAGTTATTCCCAGTTTAGATGATGAAGATTTCCTTGATGAAGAAAGTCTTACTTTGTTGGCGAGAGGACCAAGAGGAACAGAACAGAGGCATACATATTCATTGTACTTGAAATTGATTTTATTTTTTATTCGTTATTTTAATCCGCGTCTACACATCGAATTTTTTTTAAAGAAATTCTATTTTTATCCTAGTTAACTTTAACATTCCTTTTCTTTTTTCTGATATTTTCACAACAAAAACTTAAATGTGTTGATAAAAATTTAATGAAAAGATGTTAGTTAATGTTTAAAAAAGAATGAGAAAACAAAAGATAGTTTCCAAGTACCAACAAACTCACACTTTCCGAAAGAAAAATTTCAGTGTGAACCGTGACAGCAATAAAAATTATTTTTGATTTATAATAGGTTTGTAAAACAAAGTTTCCATACGAAATTCGTTTTATGTTTACAAACTTTTTGCAATCCAAAAATATTTTTTATAAAAGAAGCAAGAGTTGTAAGAAATGTTTGATACAATTCTCTTCAAGTCTGTGTTGTTTATTAAGTTTCTTTATTCAATTATTAGATTTATGACTCAATTATGAATGGAAAGCGAACTTCCTTCAGTTGCCTTGTCAACTGGCAACGCAACCGAAATTTATATTTAGGGCAATCATGAATAAAATTTCTCTCTTTTCCAATTAGAATTTTTTTTTCTCCTAGTACTTGCTATTGTTTTAAATAGTTCCCCGTGAAAAATTTCTCGCGGAATTTTATTCATGATTGGGGCAATTAGTATTATGTATGCCCAAAAGTTGTCGAGAAAGCTGTTTTGAAAAGCTTCAAAATATAAGTGCTTAAGAAATTATCATAAAGATGATTAGTTCAGTGGAATTATTTTTCGATGAAGAGGAAGAAGGAAGTTAAAATTTTGGCAGCTATTAGATGGCAGTTAAAGGAAAATTCAAATTCTTTAGACTCACCGCCTGTACTGTAAGTGAACGCTTTTGTTTAAAACAATTTTTAACTAACAATTTCTTTTAGTTTTAAAATACTTTTTCGCTTTCCCAAAGGAGCAGCTTCTTTGATTAAACTTATATTTTTTTTTATTTAAAAAAAATGTTGTTAGTGCTCTCGTGAACTTTTACGTTAACAATGACTCAAAAATAATAGAATTTATTTTAATATACATAAGTAGCACCTGCTAGATACATGCTTAAGAATCGTAGTTTTTATGGAATAACGCATTGCTGATGGTACGAATGGTAAAGTTTAATGCACATTGGGCGAGGCTTGAACAAGTCTTTCAAATTGTGTACTTTTTTAATATGTTGACTAGGGAGAAAACACAAAAACATGAAAAAAACCACAAAAAACATACCTTTTGGACACGGTCCAGCTCACGAACGGTCATCGCTAGACCCCTCAAACATTTAGAAATTCTCATTAAAAAGATCGAATTTTAATCTTTCTGTGTGAGTCGCTCTACGTACATACATATATGAATAAATAATATTTCCCTCGCTTCTTTAAAATCTATCTAATTGGAAAAGGGAGAAATTTCACGCGGAATTTTATTCATGATAGCCCTGATTATAATTAAATCGAGCAATATCTAAAAATAAATTAAGTCTGCTGGTTGCTTTTGAAATGACAATTGTTTCACTTTTTAATCAAGCAATAATTCTGACATATCGACAATTTTCACCTTATTTTTTTTTCTTCTAACGAGCACAAGTACACATTTTTTGCTTGTTCTTAAAAATAAAAATAGTTTTATATACGATCATGTTTTGTTTCGGACATTTTTCTGTAAAAGGTTTCGCAACTTTGATGAATTTCTATACAAGAACGATTTCTAAGAAGAAAATTCTACCAATCTACTCTGTAATTCGAAACGAAAGAAAATGTTTTCAAATTTGCATACTATTAACATACAAACTCGAAAGTATTTTCTTTCGTTTCGAATTACAGAGTAGACAACCTGCTGCAATTCGACAATAAACTGTATTTACATGAAATTCGAAAATATATATTTTTTTATTCGAACGCTGCATTCACGTACGATTGTCAAAATTAAAACTGTTTTTAAAAAATTTTTTTTAAACAATTTCTGAGCAATTTAATAAAATAGTATTAAAATTTCTAAAAAAAATAATAACTGCCATATTTAAATTTTTTTTTTTTTTTTTTTTTTTTTTTTGATTTACAAATTTTGTATATTTTTTTAATAAGCCTTTTGTAAACCAAAATTATTATTATTTTTTGAATACAGCCATAAATGTTAAAAAACAACTAAAATAATATTAAAAAATGAAACAAAAAATATTTTACATTTTTTTTTATTTTTTTTATATTTTATAAATACTTGCAAATACATTAATAATAATAAAAATGTTTTAAAATTTATTAAGAAATTAAGTTGAGCAATTTAAAAACATGTAAAAAATAATAATAAAAAAATAATACACTGGGAAGAGATGTTGATTTCTTTTTTTCTTTAATAGGATTTTTTTTTAACTTAACAGGAACAAAAAATATTTTTCGTTTTTAAATACACAATGAATTTAAAATGAATTAAAAGATATATAAAACAAATTTCAATACAAGAAACAAAGAAAGACATAATAAATAGCCACTGAACATAAAATATGGAAAAAGGAAACGCTTAAAGGAAAAAAAAAGTTTTATAGAAGACGAGAGCGCTATTTCGAACGAGATTTTAATAAATGTATGTTTTTTAATATTTGGAATATTTTTTTTATTTTGATTTTAGAGTTTAATATTTTTTTTTTTTTTTTGAGATTGTTTTAAGTATATAATTTTTTTTTTCAGTTAAGAGTTTTTCTACATATCTTTTTGAGATTGTTTTTTTTCAAAATTTAAATTATATTTCCTTTTTGAAATTATTCTTTCAATATATATATATGTAGTATTGTAAGTATGTATGTATGTATGTATTAGTAGTAATATAAAATATGCTTATATGACATTAAGTATATAGAGCATGCATATAAAAAATATAAACTGGAATTTGTTTTTTTTTCTTTTCGAAATGTATATATAATTTTTTTTTGTTTAAAAGACACAAACATAAAAATTAAAACAAAAACATTTTTTTCTCAAAAGTAATAAAATTAAACAAAATTCTTCTTGAGTAAAAGAAATGTAAACATTTTTAAAAATGATCGCATTTTCTTTAAAAACAGACAAGGGGCGAAACGAGTGATACTTTTAAATTGAAGTTTGAGTTTGATTTAAAAACTACTTTTAAGTAAAAAATTTGCTATACACCATTTGTTTATGAATATGACATCAAATAACCAATAAGCCAAGAACAATTTTATCCGGTTTCTTTACTTTCCAAAAAAAATTAAATAATAATATGATGCATAAACAAATGGTGTATTCTTTAAAGATTTCTTCACATACATTTAGGCTTTTTTGTAGATTAAAAAGCTTTTGATGATTCTTTTTTTTTAATTTTAGTTCCTAATAAGGATAAAAAGTTTTGTTCTAATTGATTTATTAGTTTTTTTTTCTTCTTCAATTAAATTATGTTAAATTATGATATGGAGGGTCGGCCTATAATACCCTCGTTTCGAAAGAAAACAGTTGCGTGTTGAAAGTTCGAAAGTCTTTGATGCTTTTATTCAAATTTGTTCGTTTAAGCATTTATTAAATCCATAGGAGTTTGTTCAGATGTGGTTCCTAGAAAGGGCGTCTCCGGGTTTTCAGTCTGCATAGGAATACTGGAGTCACCATTTTGTTGTTCTATTTTTACAGCCTTTAAATCACCATTTTGAATAGAAGATTGTAGATATTGTTCTTCAGCAGTACCATTCAATTCCTTTTTAGCATTAGCTTCACCATTAGTTACTGCAGCAGTTTTATCTACTGGCTTTCTGATGGGCGCCGGTTTCTCAGCTGGCGAAGCTGTTTTAGAAGTTGGAGTTTTTTGTTTTAAACCTCCTGCCATAGTTGTTGCCTTTGTGGGTGTGTGTAACTTACCAACCGCCGGTTTAGTGGGTGTAGACTTGCGCAAGGCAGTACTGGTAGATTTTGTAGTAGTGGTAGTGGTCGGACACAAGGTCGAGGCACCGACAGCAGCTACACGTCGAGCAGTAGTAGTAGTATTAGTGCTTGTGCTTGAGCTACTGGTAAATTTGGGAGCTGGACGTGCTGTAAATGTCTTAGCTGTTGCTGCTGTGGTTGATACTGTCGTTGTGGTAGTTTTTGTTCGTGAGGCCAATGTTGAAGAAGTTGTTTTGGTGACACCATTTGTAGCAGTCGGCTTAACAGGGCTCTTGGCTGCAGTTGTTGCTGGAGCTGATTTACGCAATTGCGAGGTTGCAGCAGTCCGGGGAGAGAGAGTTTTTGATTTAGGGGCACCATTTGTTGCTGGTAAACCGAGTGTAGTTGGTTTAGCTGGAGCTGTTGTTGGTCGTGGTTTAGCCAACGGTCCATTTGTAGAAGTTGGTTTGCGAGCTGCAGCGGTACTTGAAGTAACCGTGCGTGTAGTGGTTGTGGGTTTAAAAGTGGTTGTTGTTTTAGATGCAGCTGTCACCGTGCGTGTTGTAGAAGTTGTGGTACTACTCTTGGCCACAAGTTTTGTGGCTGTAGTAGTTGTGCCACTTAAAGGTTTACGAGCAAATGTAGTTGTAGGTGCAATTGGCTTCTTTTCAGTTGTTGTAGCGGTTGGTTTGGCTGCAACTGTACGTGGCTTCGCAGCTACACCGGTTGGTTTCTTAGCTGTTTCAGTAGGTTTTTTAGCAGTTGTTGTGGCAGCAACTTTTGGTTTAGCAGCTGCTGTGGTTGTAGTCTTCGATATTGGTTTATTTGCAGTTTCTGCTACTTTTGTGGCTACAGCAGCAGTTGCAGTAACAGCTGCAGCAGCAGCCACTATAGCGGCTTCTACTGGTACATCAGCCGAGATTTGCGGTGTGGCTACTTCTTCTTCTTTAACAGGCTCTAGTTTTTCTTTTTCTTTTAACTCTTCTACTTCGGGTTCTTTAATAATTTCAGCTTTAACATTTTCAGTTGCCTGTTGGGATTGTTCTTCTTGATACGATATATTTTCTGTCTCATTTCTTGTTTCCATGGGTGGTTCCAATAACTCAGCAGGAGCTGTTTCTGGCACCATAAATAATGGTAATTCTTGTCTTTCCTCGGTTTTTGTTTCATTTACAATTTCAGTCTTTTCGTTGGTGAAAAGTGGTGAGGTATTTTTGGCCTCTACTATTGGTTCTTCAACAGCGACCATTTCACTCGCTAATTCTGGTTGATGTTGTTGGTCTATGGGAGATTCAATAGATTCAACTTTGGGAGATTCAATAGGTTCAGCTTTGGGAGATTCAATATATTCATTAACTGAATCTGGTTTAGTTTCGACTTCAGCATCCATTTCCTGGTTATGCTGTAGTTCTTTTTGGTACTGCTCCAGACATTCCTGTTCATGTTTAGCGAATGAATCGTCGGCAAACATTTTCTCTGCAAGTTGTTCTTGTACTTGTTCCTGCTGTTGTTCGTATACTTCTTCCTTTACAATGTCTGCCGTATCTGGTTCAGCAATATTTTCCGATACATCTTCAATGGCATCTGTAGCTATTATAGTAGCAATTTCTTCTAGCACTTTTCCCTGATGTTCGTATGCTTCTCCATTTACAATGTCTGCTGTATTTGGTTCAGCAATATTTTCGGATATATCTTCAATGGCATCTGCAGCTATTGTAGTAGCAATTGCTTCTTGCAATTGTTCGTATAGTTCTTCCTTTACAACAATGTCTGCATCTGGCTCAGCAACATTTTCCGATATATCTTGTATGACATCTGTAGCTACTGCAGTAGCTATTTCTTCAGCCTAAAAGTGCAGAAATGAAAATATTATAAGTTGAGTAAGTATTTATGATATAAGGAAATTTTAAAATGAACTGAAGATACTACATATGGTAAGCTGAAATGCAAAACCACGCAACTTACAAAAAATCAAAATCTCTTATAAAATTTAACAAAGTGAAAGTTACGTGCACGTGTACATGTATGTACATTAGGGTGGCCGTTATTTTTTTCTTGATTTCTTCTACTCTCACCCCCCAAATCGGTTTTTTTATGTACAAAAAATACAAAAAAAAATCATACCGATAAGCTGTGTTTTAGGGGGTGCGTCCGGCCCTCAAGCCCATATATTCAATGAATTTTTTTTTTAGTTTTATTTTACGCATCTAAAGCGTAAGCAAAAAATGTTTAATTTTTTAGCTCAGATGCGCATTCTATACAATTTATATTCTTTGGTATAACATAAAATTGTTGGTATTTTGTTGCTTATTTTCCTCATTATTTTCTAAAATATTAATTTTATCAAAAAACTTTCTTTGAGACTAATGTTGTTGACTTAAAGAGCAAAAATATTGCCATAGGTCATATTCTTGTAAAATGATTTCTTTAAAATATACTCATATGCAAAAAATTACATTGAAAAAATGGGCTTGAAGGCCAACTTTGAGGGCCGGACGCACCCCCTAAAACGCAACTTATCGCTACGAAATTTGTTTGTATTTTTGTTTTCACATAAAACTGAGCTGATTTGGGAGGTGAGAGTAGAAGAAATCAAAAAAAAGTCTGCATACAATTAACGGCCACTCTAATATACATATACATAAATGTAGGGTTGTTATCGCTTAATTTATAAAAAGAGGACAGCAGAGGGAAAATCCGGACATTTGCTTAAAAAAGTAGGACTCAAGATTAAACGAAATTTCCAATAATATTCACCTCTATCGTGAACAGTTTTTCCCTCGAAAAATTTTCCCTTTTCCCCAAATTGCAATCGTGAACAAGTTTTCCCTTGAAACGTCTTCTCTTTTTTATTTCACTTATCGTGAATAATATTTTTCATGGGGATTTTTTCACTTTTCATTTGGTTTTGTTCACTGAATGTTCCCGGGGAACAATTTCAAGCAATAGCAAAAAATAGGGAAACAAAAAATTCAAATTGGAAAAGGGACAAATTTTATTCATTATTGCCGTGCTCGAATGCATGCGAACTGACTTAATACATCGCGTAATTTCAACATTATACTTCATGGGGAATGAAAATTTCATGGGAACAATAATTCACGTATTATTCACGATAGGGGTGATTAGTTACACTAAAATCTTAAATACATATCGATGGTGTTCTGTAAAAAGGGACAATCTCATACAATTTTACATAGAATATTGGATCTTTTACCCAACACCATCGATATGTTTAAATTAAATTGTACCTACATAAATATTTACACATTTAAGAATATTTACATACATAAACGCACAGAAATATAACTTCAAATATCAAAGTGCAACCAATTACACATCAAAGGATAGGGCTACCGACTTTAAATAAACTTTCGTTATTAAGTTAAAGTGTTTTGTTTATTCATAAAATAAAGATTTTTAACTCTCGCTTAAAGATACGTACTATATTATTCTGGCGATTTTTACTAAACTTCATCCCTATTTTAAATAAATCTTAATAATTCTACGTCTAAAAATAACATACCACAACCCTCATGAACGGTGTTATTTATAAGATTAACTGGACATCCAATACCAATTATTTCACTTTTTAGTTTAGCTTTTAATAAATACAATTTGTCAACCAAAAATTTCCTTAAAAAGTAGGACTCTCCCGGACGCTAATTTTTTCCGAGGACAGAGATCCCAAAAAGAGGACAGTGTCCGGCCTACATATATGTATGCATTTCAAATCTTAGCAATCCATTATAAAATTTTACGAATTAAGCATTCGTCTTTTCAAAGATTAATGAAAATGAAAACTGGTTTGGTTTAGAGCTGAAGTTAAATTAGAATGTCAGAGATTCATTTACTAAAAAAATTATTATACATATGTATATACAGTCGGGCCTCGATTATCCGTGATGGTCGGGACCAGAAGCAGTACGGATAACCGATTTTCACGGTTAATCGAATAACAAATATATTTAGATCTAACCACACGCACTTCTCAAATTTCAAAATTAAACTAATCACTTGTAAATACTTCTGACTCATCGTATACAATCAAAGGAATTCCCTGTTTTCATGTTTATTATGTATATTGTATGTATGAATTTGAAGTTAATAAAAAAATTCTGCCATCACGGATAATAGAGGTAATCACGGTTAATCGAAGCAAACAATTTGAAAACATTGCAAACAAAAAAAAGTATACTGATCTTTGGCCATCACGGTTAATCGAGGTTACCGGTTAACCAGATCACGGATAATCGAGGCCCGACTGTAATTTTAGTTAAAATAAAAATCTGATAATTTTTTTAATTCATTGTGGATACATACAATGACAAAAAATCCCATTAAAAAACTATTTTTTAACCAAGTTAATTCACACAAAAATTTTTAATTTCATAGCTAAATCTAAAACTTTTTACAACATATGCTAACAATTTTTTTTTTTTTTTTTTTTTTTTTGATTTATCTATTTATTAGCAAAATTAGTTATGGATGTTGTATATGTGGAAGTCAAAAATTTCATTAAACATCTAATTACAGACAGGCAGTAAACATCAGAAAAAAGGCGTAGGCAACTGAGTCATTTTTACTTCATTTACAAGAAACACAAGAAAATAATATAAAAAAAAAAAATAAAACAGAAAGAAAAGCACATCTATTTTTATCGACATCTACAGTAACTGCTTTGCGGTACTACTGACCACTACAATCTACATTAAAAGCACTTAAACATTAAGAAAAAAAAAACACGGCCATAATTAAAAGCGCAGAATATCTCAAAACATACTATTTGCTTTAATATGTATTCATAAGATTAATTATGTATATTTAAAATTGTTCTTAAACAAAATTAGCTTAGCTGAGTTAATGTCAGAAAGGTTGGTAACCTGGAAATTTATTTCTCCTCAGTAGATAACGAACGCACATTATAATAATTTATGCAATTTACAATTTTCACATTGTAATTATGCATATTGTAGTCAAATAAATATTAACACTTGTCTTCGGATTTAAATCTGTTATTTAGTTATTTTTAGTCTTTTTATTGCCTATTTCATGAGAGCATTCTTTTCATTTATTTTTATTCTTTTGTTTTTAGTATAAAATATTTATAAAGTTATCAGCAACAGAAACTTAATTGTGTGATATTTACACATATATGACATTTTATTAGCGCCATGGGCAGGCAGACAGATCAACTTAAATGACATTCCGCATGAAGGCAAACAAAATAAAAAACCTATTACAAAATAAATATTATGAAGGTCTCTAAGATGAGCAAACGTAGTGGTAGATCTCAGAATCACCGTTGGCTGGTGAACTGAAATGATTTCAGATGAGAAATTGCGGGAAGCATTTTAAATTACTCATTCCGTTGCTGCAGCATTCTTCCGCAGTTGCGGTATCATCTATACTGTAATGATATTGCCATATTATTGATTTCGTAGTAGAGATATTTGTTTCAAATTTTTGACGAAAAATGTAAGGAAAATATAAAAATGTTGCAAAACTACAATTTATTTTAGTTTATTTTTGAAAAATATTTTTACAATAAGAAAATAAGAAGGTAATAGCAAATGGAAGCATAAATAACCTATTTTTTGTTTTCATCAGGAAAAACAATCTTAAACCCATTTAAAATGCTTGATCACTTTTGCTAATTTCTTATAATTTTTTTCCGCCATTTTTATTTTTTAACTAAATCAGTTTTAATTTAATTTATCTTAAAATTTTATTTGCTTTTCGCCGCCACAAGCGCTTGCTTTATTTAAAACAACTTTTAAAATTACCAATTACAGATTGGAGGTTTACTTGAATAGAACCTTACATACAAAAATATTTTTAAGCAAGTTATTTTTGCACTGATTTGAAAGTTTCAAGTTTCAAATGTAATGTTATAAAGGGTGTCCCAACAAGAACGCAAGATTTAAATTTGGCGCCATTCGAAGTGTCATTGTTTGACATTTGAACAATTGTTATTGTTTGCTAGTAGAAGGTACGAGGTTAGTAAAAATGGAGCGCTACACTAATGAACAACGCATTCTCATTGTGAAATTGTTTTAACAAAATGGTGAACGTTTTGCGGCTACAGTTCGCAAATTTGCGATCAATTTGGGTTCACAATAATGCTCCAAAAGAGTCAACTGTAAAGACATTAATGGATAAATTTGCCGAAACTGGTGATGTAAAGACAACAACGCGCCTTCGACCAGGTCGATCGACCACAATGTCGCAGCTGTACGTGATGATGTGGCTCAAACACAGGTCAAGCGCAAACAGTCAATGGTGTTCGGTATCGTGAAATGATAACCAGTTTTTTCGTGCCTAGAATTGAAGAAATTAATGTGGAGGGCATGCGGTTTCAACAAGACGGCGCCACATGTCATACAGCCAGAGAAACAATTCAATTGCTACATCAGTCATTTCCCGGTCGTGTTATTTCGCGTTTTGGAGACCAGAATTGGCCGCCTAGATAGTGCGATTTAACACCATTAGACTTTTTTCTTTGGGGTTTTTTGAAGTCGATGGTTTACGCGAATAAGCCGACGACGACTCAAGCCTTAAAAGAGGAAATTGGACGCTGCATTAATGAAATACCGCAGCATTTATGCAAAACGGACATTGAAAATTTCATTAAAAGATCACATGTGTGCCAGCAAAGCCGTGGCGGCCATCTGCCCGATTTGTTGTTCCACACAAAACCTCATTTTGTCTACTTTACGATATAATAAAGTTTCAAGATTTTTTTTTTTTAAATATCTGTGTTTTATTTAAAATTTAAATCTTGCGTTCTTGTTGGGACATCCTTTAAAACGTGTTTTTATCGGTTCATAAAACTTTTAAGTTGACAACACTTTTTTAACTGGCGGCCATTTTGTCAGCTGTCAAGTGATTTATGTTTAGTCATGAATCAAAAAACAAGATTGCGCACTCAGCCGTACAAAAAAATTGTGTACTGCGCATCTACGTCATCATAGAATACACACGTTTGTTTTTTTGTAAAAAGTGTGTGAGAGAGAGCACATTTCACACACAAATAAATGTATGTATTTTGTTTACAACAAAATTCTATGTCTACGTCACAAGCAGAAAATAAAATAACGGACCTGCGCAATCTTGTTTTCTTGATTCATGAGTTTAGTTTGGTTTGGCATTTCAACATGAATAGACTGACGCCTGAACAACGCTTCCAAATTGTGCAAATTTATTTTGAAAATCATGGCTCTGTTCGAAATACGTATCGCACACATCCATTTCACGGTCAATATAATCGAGCCATCAGAGCAATTAATTCGATTAACTATGGAACGTTTTCGCACCACGTTTCCTCTAAATGATAATACGCATCTACAGAGACGTCGTACAGTGCGTACAGTAGAAGTCATTGCTGCTGTAGAGCATAGCGTAGAGGAAGACAGGCCATAGAGCTATGATTACTGACTTTTTCGTTCATCAATTGAACAACCATGATGTGCAAGAGCTGTGGTTTCAACAAGACTACGCAACATGTCACGCAGCTCGTGCCACAATTGATTTATTGAAGGAAACGTTTGGTAACAGCATAGTTTTACGTTTCGGACCCGTGAATTGGACTCAAAGATCGTGCAATTTAACGCCGCTAAGCTACTGCCTGTGGGGATATGTGAAGTCGCTAGTCTACACAGATGAGCCCGAATCGATTGACCACTTGGAGGACAACGTTCGCCGTGTTATTATCGATATACGGCTCCAAATGTTAGGAAAGTCATCGAAAATTGGGCCTCCAAATTAGACTACGTCCAAACCAAACTACGTCTTTCGAATAAATTAAATTTCATGTCAATTTAATAAATTCATCTTTGTTTTATCTCATGTCACAGTTGTATATCTCTATAAAAAACACACTTTACAAACTATGTAATCGGATCTGTTCTGTAAACCGATTTCGAGTAAATTTCTCGTTTTCACGAGATAATTTTGTTTCAGATGATATTTGAGAATAATGAGGGCAATTATGAATAAAATTACGCAAGAAATTTTTCCCGGGGAACAATTTCAACTAATAGCAAGTAATAGGGAAAACAACAAATTCTAATTGGAAAATAGAGAAATTTCACGCGGAATTTTATTCATAATTGCCCTGTATATAATAAAAAAATTTAAAAAAATCTAAAAAATATTTCTATTGTCGGCGGTTAGTTTTCTAAAATCGTTTTAAGAAATCATGATTTTTGTGGAATATCTCCTCGATGGGAAGAATGATCAATTACAACAAACCATTAGACGCTGATTGAAAATAATATAACTTTTTATAAGTATGTAGTGTACTGTTTTGAAAGAAAATATGACAAAATGTAAACAAGATCTAAATCTGACCTTTTTAAAAGAGGGTCATGTCACGAGCGGTTACGGCCAGGGCACACATTTTTTTTTGGTAGTTTCGTCATAAAACAAACCCATCTTTGATTTGAGAGGAGTAAAAAACCTAATTTAATGGATTTGAATAATGGACAAGATATCTCAGATAAAGAAAATATCGCTAATTTACTCAAACAACGTCATAACTAAAAAAAATGGAATTTTTGAGTTAGTGATGCTGAATTAATCCTTATATTATTCTTCTTATAATTTAAAATTTTCATACAAATGTTCACTCAGCTCTTGAGAAACAATTAAATTTTCTTTTTCCATTAAGGGCCATTCCATTATTACAACTTAAAGTTAGTTAAAAGTAGGATTTTTTTGGACGTATAAAAACTTTATCATTTGAAATATTTTACTTTAAACTAAAGTGAGCTATAAATTACAGGCAAGTTTATCTATCCTATCTGGTAAGTTAAATCCAATTTGCAATAATGGAAAGCTTTTCATACGTCCGATAATTTAACTAACTTTAAGTTGTAATAATGGCCCTAAGTTGTGTGTAAATTAAAATCTTCTAACTCGTTTTCTGGCAAACTGTTTTTTTTTTAGTTATGACGTCATTTGAGTAAAGGAGCGATATGTGTTAATCATTGCGAGGCGCGGCCCCATAAATATCAAAACGGCTGTCATAAAAAGCATTATTGTTAAAGTCCTTTGTTTCCTTTTTAAAATTTAAAAAAAACGTATTCAATATAATTTTTCACTTCCATTATTTTTATTATTTCAAAGTACATTGACGAAATAAATAAAGCAAATATAAAAAAATAAATAATGTTAATGTTAGTTGGCACTCTTGCCTTATTAGTACATTTCGCATAAATAAATATGAACATACCATACATACATACTAGTGATGTAAGGAATGTCAATTTTTGATATTCGCGAATAGGAACGCGAATACGAATATTTGAAACGATATTCGCGAATACGAATACGAATATTTCATGTGAAATTTATAGACATTAAATTAGGGCTCTATTTACGCCTGCAATATGAAATATTAAAAAATTGTTATGAAAAAGAACTTCATACTCCTGTTGGCATACTTTAAAGTTAATAAAAACTACCCAAAATTTTAATGATCGTCAGTAAATAATATATGAAAATGATACAAGCACAAATTTCTATAAAAAATTTAATGGATTCGTACAAACTAGTGATGAGCGATAGCGTGATTTTTTAATAATGTTGCTCCTTGTGAACGTGATTTCTAAATTGCTGTTCTTTTAAACTGTGACTGTGATCACAGTTTAGCAGTATTTTGTTTGTAGCAGTTCTTTTATTTTTCGAAAATCTAATAAGAAGAGCAGCAGTGAAATTAAACAGTGACTGTGATCACGGTTTAACACATTTCAGCTCTTCTGCTTTAAAAGTATTTATTAGTATTGGTGTCTTGATAAATACTAATAAGAACAGCAGCAAGAACAAGCAATTAGCAACAGCGTGACCGTTTGACCGACTAAAGTGGCAAATTGCCACTTTTTCGACTGCCTTGCCAGTTTTTGTCCCCCTTTTTTTAGTGTGAGTTATTTGAAAATACATTAAAAATAAAGAGTTTAGTGAAGTTTTCTCGATCTTTTTTAATTTTGCCCCTTTATTTTGATAAATCCCCTATTTGGTGCCACTTTTTGAAAAATGTCATCGGTCACCCTGATTAGCAATCAACCCCGTTCAAATATTGAGAATATATATAAAAAAAATATATAAGAGGCAGAGAGACAATAAAATTGCAAATATAAAAATGTGAGTTGTACATAGTTGCCAGAAAAGATGATTTGACCCGATCTGACGATTTTTTTTCTTGACAAAAGCTGAAGGTATAAAAAAAATTAATGTGGTAGCTTTATTTACTGTAAAGTAAGCATGCCAGAACAATCACAGTTTGTATGAAAGAACTATATTTTCAAAACCTGTTACTTGATAAAATTCAGTCACAGTTGTGATTTGTGATTTTTCAATCGCTGTGAAAAACTAACAGGTTTCTAAATATCGCTCAACTCTAGTACAAACTAATATTTTTTTTCTATTTATTTAAATTTAGTTTAGGATTTATGAATTGATTTATTTAATTTTTTTGGAAAAATATTCGTATTCGCCTGAATTTGACGAATACGAATGATTCGTATTCGCATTAAAAATGGCCGAATGTTCGGCAATTCGAATACGAATATTCGTGCATCACTAACACATACATGCAAACATAGAAGTATTAAATTATGCATGTGAATGTTGTGTGTGTATTATTAATTTAATGGTGACTGCGAAATGGAGTAAGGTTAATGACATTCTTCTCTTTCCCAAGTTTTTTTTCCATCATATTTAAATCTTTTTATTTTTATTTTTAGCTAGTTGTATTAGTATTTGTTTTACGTTTTTTTTTTAAATTTATTTTTTATTTATGTTTTGATGAAAAAGAACTTTCCCAAGCGTTTATTATTAAAACTATTTTTTCACATTCGGAGTTTGTGTGATAAAAGAAAATCTGACTGACCTCTTTTGTTTGCATTAGTGAAGGTAGTATGTAGAGCGATATATTTATTTATAATATGTACCTACCAGGGACGGAAAATGCAATATTTTTTGTTTCATCAGGAACTTCTATGCACTTCCTCTACTGATTTACCTGTTTATCTTGTGTATTGATAAATGTTTAATTTTTATCATGAATTTATATCGGAATGTTTTTTTATTATAAATTCTCATTAGCTTTAAAGTACATATCATTGGTCTCAAGTAGAACTTATTTTTTGTTAATGTGGAAATGAAGGTGAAACTTGTAGATTTATGATATACATATGTATGAAAATTTTGTTTTAATTTTTTTTTAATGGGTAAAGTACAAATACGTTCGCGACAACTTTACTGATATTGACTGAACTTTAATTCAAAAGAATTTAAACAGTAACAAATGCTTATTAACTGCTGAAAAAATTTAATATATATTGATTTTATGCGACGGCTGCGGCATTAAGGTATGAGTGAAAGCAAACTCAAAAAACTTAGAACTCCGTTCTCCTTCTTTTGTGCTAATGCATGAGGTTATTGTTAGTAGAAAATTCTTAAATTACAAAAAAAGAAAAATAATACCTATCACTATAAATAATCGCTAAAAAGGCTTAGCAAAGAAAAAAAAAACATTTTTTTGCAATCTCATATTTCGGTCAAAAAATTAAAAATAGCTTTATTATTAAAAAAAATTTTGAGCAAAAAAATTTTTTGGTTGACCTTTTTATGAAATTGCCAAAAAAAAAACTAATCGACATAATTTTCGAACTTATTGACCAAAATCGATTATTTGCGATTATAAATAATCCATTTACGCTTTTTTTTAGCGTTTATGGCTTTATATGCAAAACAACTGTTTGGAAGGTATGAAAATGAGTTTTCAGGGTTAAACGTGGAAAGATTAACCTATGTATGTACTCGTACATACTTATGTATGTAGAAGTTTATGAAATATCCATTATACCCACACAAAACTATGTATTGAATGGAATCAGAATGGAACCTTAAAATTTATAAAATTTTGCCTTTTAAGTTGCAATTAAGAGCAACTGTTACCATGTCTGGCGTGTAAATTTATATACAAATGTATGTAAAATTTTACAGTTGGCCAACTCTTGTCATTAACTAAACTTTGTACAACAACAATTACAACTACAACGACAAGGTTTATTTGTATAACACTGTTATTGAATTTCACAACAAATAAAAGCAACAAAAAAAGCAAAAACAATAAATTCGTAACAATGGAAATCGGTCAATATACTTTCACAAAAATTAAGAGAAAAAACAAAAATATTAATTGAAAATTTTTTCTATCATTTCTTCATTTTGCATTTTATTATTGTTCACGAATTTCTTTCGTGATTTTCTATGAAAGTAAAATTAATCAATCCATTTGCACCCAAACTTATAAAAACAATTTTTCCCGAATTACACGCATATAGAGTTTGCAAAAGTGCGCATGTGTCTAAAGGGTGATTCATAAGGCGTCTTATTTAAAAGCGTTGAATATTCTTAGATATTTTTTAAATATTGGAAGACTAGTTCATTAGATTAGTATACATAAATTATTTAATTGCATTACGAAAGTAGTCAGACACTAACAATTTCAATCAATCAATCTTGTTTAGAGATTAGGGAGTTTAGTCCTGAATTAGGAATTTTTCTGGAAAATTGGAAAATGGCAATAAAAAATTGTTTTGGGGAATTTATCGAGGATTTTTTTCAACGTGATAAAAACAAATCATTTGTCTTTAAAATTACTACAACAGCGTCATTTCAGTTATTTTTATTTAAAACCCATTAAAATGACTAATAAATCTGTAAAAAGAAGAGTCAAAGCTTGAAATCGAAAGCAAGCTCAAAAATTGAGCAGAACAGCACAAATACTTGAAATAATAACCTTTACCGCAAAATGTAGATATTAGCTAAAAAGAAATTACACATGTATTTATTGCAAAAATATTAAATATTTTCCAAAGTTACTATATTAAACAAATGGCGTTTTCTGAATTAGTTAGCACTTTATCTACTAAGCCTAAAGTTCTGGTTTCGAGCCCGGTCTGCGGCAAAGTCATTAAATAACAACACCACGAATTTTTCCAATGTGCATTATTAATGTAATATCAGAGCGTCCTGCTTCGTCGGTATTGTGGAGCAGAAACATCGACGAAGTAAAATAAGTGGTGTAAGTGGCCTTTTGCTGTGGTATAATACATACATATGTATATTATTTATCTGATGTTGAGTCTGTAACGTAGCAATATAAAGAATTACCCCCTTATGCAAAAAAATATTTTACTTTAGCTTTAAAGTTCATAGTAGTTGATAAGCACTTTAAGGCTAACATAGCTTTATTAAAAAATCATATGCAAAAGACAACTTTAAATATTTTGTGATTTAATAATAAATACTGGTAACACCACCGTGTTCAACAACCACTTAACAGCTTATGATGTACAAAATAGAATACAATTTTATTCGGGTATTCAAATATTTTTTTATTTTATTAAATAAATTTTTATTATCTTGAAGTAAAGCAACCTAATTTTAAAAATATGAGCTTCTGACTTAGTAGGAAAACAGATAAACACAACCATGAAGTAAAAGTAAAAAAATGTGAAAAATTATCACAATTTGTTTTATTCGAATGAAACGAGTACTTGAATATCCAGCTTTTTTCGATTTGTTTTGATTGTATGTACATCGCTAAAACATTTTTGTATAATTGTATTTATTTTAATATTTTTTTATGGATTTTGCTATGTATTACGAAGCAGTTGGATAATTTGGTGATATTTCCCATTACATGACTGAAATAATAAATTTAAGATAAGAGCTAGCACTTCTAGCTTCATTTTCAGATGTAACATGAATCAGTATGTGCTATATTAGTAAAAATATTTGAGGTGCAAAATACACATTTTGGAAATATCAACCTAAAGTAGTCTTAACAAACGTGGGTGCCTACTTTAGAATTTTTATACAATAACCCCCTTATGCAAAAAAATATTTTAATTTAGCTTTAAAGTTCATAGTAGTTGATAAGCACTTTAAGGCTAACACAGCTTTATTAAAAAATTATATGCAAAAGACAACTTTAAATATTTTGTGATTTAATAATAAATACTGGTAACACCACCGTGTTCAACAACCACTTCACAGCTTATGATGTACAAAATTGAATACAATTTCATTCGGGTATTCAAATATTTTTTTTATTTTATTAAATAAATTTTTATTATCTTGAAGTAAAGCAACCTAATTTAAAAAATATGAGCTTCTGACTTAATAGGAAAACAGATAAACACAACCATGAAGTAAAAGTAAAAAAATGTGAAAAATTATCACAATTTGTTTTATTCGAATGAAACGAGTATTTGAATATCCAGCTTTTTTCGATTTGTTTTGATTGTATGTACATCACTAAAACATTTTTGTATAATTGTATTTATTTTGATATTTTTTTATGGATTTTGCTATGTATTTCGAATCAGTTGGATAATTTGGTGATGTTTCCCATTACATGACAGAAATAATAAATTTAAGATAAGAGCAGGCACTTCTAGCTTCATTTTCAGATGTAACATGAATTAGTATGTGCTATATTAGTAAAAATATTTGAGGTACAAAATACACTTCTGGAAATATCAACTTAAAGTAGTCTTAACAAACGTGGGTGGGTGCCTACTTTAGAATTTTTATACAATATTTTTTTTAGAATACAACTTTACTTAACATTGCTTTGCAAAGCTTTATTAAGTTTTTTTGCATAAGACCCTAATTTTTTTAGAATACAACTTTAATTAACATTGATTGGCAAAGCTTTATTAAGTTTTTTTGCATAAGACCCTTAGAGCTATGCTCTTTATGGCACGATAAAGGAGCTAGGGCGTGATTTTCGTAACAAAAACAATCCACACACTATTACAGTTATAAATCTATTTCAGTTTTGACTTCTTTGTACTTAAAGCAGAGTATGAAAATAAACGAAACAAATTGTTTGATTTTGTTTTGATTCCTTCTTTGAAGTGAGTGAAACAAAAATAAAACAAAAACAATGAGAACGATTGCTCAATTTGTTTTTGTATTGTTTTTGCACATGAGCACAAACCAGAGAACACATCCGATGGGCTGTAAGCCGGCTAACAGCCGCCACTAGCCACAAACAATACATTGATTTAATCGTACCCCGCTAGAAAAGAAAATAATGGGAAATAAATTGAAACGTTTTGAAATATTTGCGGCGAATTTGACATCATCATATATGTAATATAATTTTATTGCATTGTTATTTAACACATTCAGTTTGTTTTATATAGCTAAGCAGTATAGGTATAACCTTGTGTCCTAAGACACCTCTTTTATTTTTTTTTATTATTTTTTATTGAGTGTCGCCTAATAAAATCGAGAAAAAATTTTGTTCTATTTTATCAGTTATTTATTAGGCACTGTTTTCTGTGTGTAGGTTGATGACTTCCAGAATTTCTGGTAGTCCTTTGTGAAAGAAGCTGAAAGTCATCCTTAATATTGGCTTTATAATATATGACTCATGTTGGATCGTACGCCAAAGCGTACAGATTTTATTGATTTACGTTATTTTGAATTTTCTATACATATGTATGTAATTAGTGATTCACGAATATTCGTATTCGAATTGCCGAATATTCGGCCATTTTTCATGCGAATACGAATCATTCGTATTCGTCAAATTCAGGCGAATACGAATATTTTTCCAAAAATAAATCCTAAACTAAATTTAAATAAATGGATACAAGTATTAGTTTGTACGAATCCATTAAATTTTTTATAGAAATTTGTGCTTTGTATCATTTTCAAATATTATTTACTGACGGTCGTTAACATTTTGGGTACTTTTTATTAACTTTAAAGTACGCCAACAGGAGTATGAAGTTCTTTTTCACAACAATTTTTTAATAATTTATATTGCAGGAGTAAATAGAGCCCTAATTTAATGCCTATAAATTTTACATGAAATATTCGTATTTGCATTCGTATTCGCGAATGTCAAAAATTGACATTCGTTACATCACTATATGTAATATGATGTAGTGAATCGTAATCACTAAAAAAATCAATTTAGAATTGTTTGATGATACGTTATTTTGTATTTTAGGTGACGATATGTACATATGTATGTAATAACAACCTTATTTATAAAACTTAAAAAGGCTTTATAAAGGCTTTTTAAGAAAAATTTTGTATGAAAATTGATTTTAAAAAACCTTTATAAAGACTTTTTAAGTTTTATAAATAAGGCTGTAAATGTTTAGCTCAAAATAAAACATAAAAAGCTATAAGTATGTATACACATTTTTTTACATATGTAAATATATGTATGTATATATGTATGTGTATATGTATGTATAAATGTACGTATGTATGTACATACACATGTACGTGTATATGTAGTATGTATATATGTACATACATACATAAATATATAGTATATAAATACATATGTATGTATAAGTATGTAGCTAATACAATTATATTAAATAGCATGTACAAATAAATACTCGTGTGCTATCTTAAAACTAATCGAAGATTTTAATTTTAATTGTTACATTTTTTATGTTCAAAAAAATTACTGCTTCGAAAAAACTCTTGATATTTTTATGCAAGTTTTTTGGTAAATTCATGACCAAACTGTTATTCAACTTTAAATTAATATCAAAATTAAACAAATTTAATTTTCAAACACTTTCGCTTTATTAATTCATGGCCGAATTGCAAGTCCAAACGAGGAGAGAAAAAAATTATGTACAACCAACGCCTTTGCAAAACTTATAATTAAAGAACAGTTTTGGTTTCTTAATAAGTATTTTTTTCTTTTTTTAATGAATCTTGTTTTTAAATTAGCTTATCCATTATTTAGTATATAATTAACTTTCTTTTTAAATTTTTTATTTTGCAAACTTGGTTATACTAATTATTTTTTTTTCTATTTCAATTTTGTGGTTTAAATCTAGTTGGTTTCTTAAGTATTTTTTTTTTGTTACTAAAACTGACTGACAAAAAATAGAAGAGCAAAACACGTCAAGCTAAACCAAGCTTGCGCTGAGGCATTTTTCTGCTTGTAGCTATTTAGTTTTTGCGCTTATTTCGTTCTTTCACATTATTTGTGCGAAGCGTGTGTTCAGTGATAGGCAAAAATTATGAAAAATATGTATTTACTTATAAAGGGTGTCCCAACAAGAACGCAAGATTTAAATTTGGCGCCATTCGAAGTGTCATTGTTTGACATTTGAACAATTGTTATTGTTTGCTAGTAGAAGGTAAGAGGTTAGTAAAAATGGAGCGCTACACGAATGAACAACGCATTCTCATTGTGAAATTGTTTTACCAAAATGGTGAAAGTTTTGCGGCTATAGTTCGCAAATTTGCGATCAATTTGGGGTCACAATAATGCTCCAAAAGAGTCAACTGTAAAGACATTAATGGATAAATTTGCCGAAACTGGGTCTGTTAGTGATGTAAAGACAACAACGCGCCTTCGACCAGGTCGATCGACCAAAATGTCGCAGCTGTACGTGATGATGTCGCTCAAACGCAGGTCAAGCGCAAACAGTCAATGGTGTTCGGTATCGTGAAATGATAACCAATTTTTTCGTGCCTAGAATTGAAGAAATGAATGTGGAGGGCATGTGGTTTCAACAAGACGGCGCCACATGTCATACAGCCAGAGAAACAATTCAATTGCTACATCAGTCATTTCCCGGTCGTGTCATTTCGCGTTTTGGAGACCAGAATTGGCCGCCTAGATCGTGCGATTTAACACCATTAGACTTTTTTCTTTGGGGTTTTTTGAAGTCGATGGTTTACGCGAATAAGCCGACGACGACTCAAGCCTTAAAAGAGGAAATTGGACGCTGCATTAATAAAATACCGCAGCATTTATGCAAAACGGCCATTGAAAATTTCATTAAAAGATCGCGTGTGTGCCATCTGCCCGATTTGTTGTTCCACACATAACCTCATTTTGTCTACTTTACGATATAATAAAGTTTCACGATTTTTTTTTTATATAAATATATGTGTTTTATTTAAAATTTAAATCTTGCGTTCTTGTTGGGACACCCTTTATATGTACATGTGTATGAACATACATATGTATATAAATGTTCAAAACATGTGTCAATATTTTGCAATTGTTGTTGTGGAACAATATTGCAAAATTAAAATATTCTGTCAATCAGCCGATTTGTCGAAATGTTCTTTGTCTTTGTTCGTTTGTTCGCGCTTATTGATTTTCAGTTTTTCTTGAAATCTGATACACTAAAGTAGACGTTGAAATAAAGTGTTTAGACGGCCATATGTTGGTCCGGTCAGCAGATATAGTGGCGAGCACTTGTGCAGACATCCTTACCAAATACAACATAAAACCGAAGTAAAACCCACAAAAATAAAAGAAAACAATCCATTTTTTTTTATTTAAACGACAAAATAATCACCCTTATTCCAATTGTCAACATCGACGTCACATCAATACAATACCAAAAAATTGAGGCTCGTCTGCTAGCCCTCGAGAAAAAAATTTTTGCTGCTTAGACTATCAATTAATTTGTTTCGTAAAGGCCGGGGCACAATGAGTCCGCCATGCGTTAAACTTCGCCTTTTTCAACTGACAGCTAAGTTGAAATACATGGTTTCTTATGAGGTCTGTTACATTCAGTACGTGTCCGTCAACGCAAAGTACAAAATTTGGTCAACTTCTAACTTTTTGCGTACGTTGAGTAGTTTGACAGATATTGGTTGGTTTTTTTTGGTATGTTATGATTTAGGTTTTTTGTTTTGTTGCAGCAAAAACAAAATTAAACAAAAGAAATATACGAAATAAATAAAAAAGTTGAATTCAATAAATAAAATGTGCCAACTTTCTCCCTGGTTGCGTTAATGTCAGATGAAAAAGGCGAAGTTTAATGTATGACGGATTCATTGTGCCCCGGCCTTAAGGTCTAGAAAATAGCATGAACCTGTCAATAGTAGTCAGCTGTTTTCGACAGCTGGCAGATAAGCCCCAATTTTTTGGTATTGTATTGAAGCGACGTCGATGCTGACAACTGGAATAAGGATGGATAATTAAAGAAAACAAAATGAAATTAATGAAAAAGAACAAATTGTGTCATTTTAACAACATTATTATTTTAATAAGTATCGTTCGAACTTTGATTTTGTTGTTGCTGTTTATTTGATTTGACGTCTGGTAATTTTTATCGCTAATAAAAGTTCTTAAATTAATCGTTCTACATTTATCAACGTATGATATTTGCCATTATTTCGCATTTAGTCTGGCAAAGTTTTGTTCTAAATAGATTTGACGATAAGATTTGCCAGAATACTAAGAACTAAATTTTCCCTCTGTGTAAGCGCACTACCATAAATGAAAAATGATGCTTCAAACATGCGGTTGGGCTTTGCTAATACTAAATTTTTATATTATACTCTTAAAAAAGAAATAATATATTTTTAGAAAGTTCTATAATTTAGAAAGTCAACATTTTGCGTGGCCGTTTTCGTTTGTTTGCTCAATTTTTTTAATAGTTTTTAACATCATTTCCTTCCATATAATTGATTATAATTGAATTAAAAATTTAAATTCTTTTCTTTTTTGCTCTTTCAACATTTAATTATGCTTCTGCTGCTGCTGCTGTGCGACTAATTTATTTATAATAATTGTTTGAATTAGAATATTTGCTTCACAATCAACAATCAATTTTTAAAATTTATTGTTAAATTGGCATAAAACTAAAAGAAAAATAATAATTAAGAGTTCAAACTATAATGATGATGAGAAAAAAGCAACTAAAAGACTTATTTATAAAACTTGAAAAGTCTTTATAAAGATTTTTTAAAACAAATTTTCATACAAAATTTTCCCTAAAAAACCTTTATAAAGCCTTTTTAAGTTTTATAAATAAGCCTGTAAATATGTATTGCCAAATTTAAATAACAAGCAAAAGTACATACTCGTATACAATTTAATTCGAATAGCCTTCACCACATATAGAAAAATTATATTCGTGCAGTTGTCGGTCTGTCACTTCGTTTTTGGAAATCGTTACGATTTTAAGCCTTCATATTTCTAAAAACAATTACTTTAATACGACAGTATTTTCGATTTTGGAAATCGCCCATTTTTAAATCGTAACGATTTTCAGAAGAAAACTGATTACTACGTTTTATGTTCTCAAATGATATTCGATTGAATGATTTTCAAATTCTCAAATTTTTACTTGCTGAATCCCTCTCAAATCCTCTCCCTGGAGTTAAATTGCGTCATTTGATATCGAAAGAAATTTTAAAATATTTCGATATCGAATGGTTTAATTTGCCCTCTAGGGTTTCCACTATATATTTAGTTTAAAGTACACATGTACGATTTGGCTTCCTTCATATTTTTAATTAATTCCCTAAGCATTTCTATTGTATTTTTTTACTTTCTTTTTTAATCGTTTCAATCATGCTGACGATGGCGATTTTATTATTTCCGTTAAACTCAAATAAATGGAAAAAAAGAGAATGAATGTGTTTGTCTGTAAATTTTCATCATTGTGAATAAATAAAAGTGCAGATTTTTGTCTAGTGCAAAAACTTAAATATTTGTAGTTTTGTTTGAACGTACTAAAATTTTAACAAAAGAAATTCGTTGCGCTTTGTAATTAAAAAGAAAACCTAGTGGAAATTACACCAAAATATTATGAAATATGCTAAAACTTACAACAATAATAAAAAAGAAGTGAAATAAAAAATTGTATTTAAAGTAGAACCATTTGATGTTTAATAGTGTCCTGCACAAGACTATTTATAAGACCTTTCAAGACATGAGAGATTTTTTCAAATGCTTTACTACAGCGAAATATTCTAAAAGAATCGCTAAACAACACTGTTGGCAAGACAAACCACCGAAAAAAAATTACTTTGCCAACCGTGTTGCTTAGTGATTCTTTTAGAATATTTCGCTGTAGTAAAGCATTTGAAAAAATCTCTCATGTCTTGAAAGGTCTTATAAATCGTCTTGTGCAGGACACTAATGTTTAATATGTCATCATAATGAAAAAACAAGAAAAAAATTTAAGAAAAAGCTGGTGTGGTCCTTCGAGCAAGTCTGTCTACATTTTATTACTCAATTTAAAATCGTTTACATCAAGGTATGTAAGTGTTCAAATATAATAAGTTCAGCCCCAAATTGCACCTTAAATTTCTCTTAAAAGGCACTGACTTTGCTTCATTTTTTGCCTGTCCACGATGTCGACAGCGTCCGACTTGTCACACACTTATTCAAAGCAAAAACAAATTTTAAAATTTTGTAATTGTTTCCAATGTAACTGTACGTACGACAAGTAGGTATCACGGGACAGGCCCTTTGTTTTCTTTCTCTCTTTCTTTTTTTGAGTGCAAGAGTAAACAAAATTGTTAAAATTCACCAACTTAAAAACTATTTTTAAAACAAAAGCTTCCCCATTGGAGGCATTATTTGTGTTTTTCGATATACATATAAGGACTATAAACTACTATTTCATTTATAAAAGTTTTGTTTTAATGGAGTATTTATTATATGTTTATGTAATTTCCCTTCTGTTTTGCAAGGGAAAAATTTTTAGTGAAAAAAATAGTTCTTTCTGCCAAAAAAACCGACTTAAATACCAGATTATGTGTTTTTCAGAGCTCAGGGTGCGTACTAAGTCTTGTAAAAATCGGTAAAACCACTTAAAATAATATACTAAATTTTAATGGGCGTGACTCCGCCCATTTTTCTAAATGGAGGATTGTGTCTATTTTAGAGCTCAAGGTGTGTTGTAAGTTTCGTAGAAATCGGTTAGGTAGAACCGCATGAAATATCATAATAAATTTTAATGGACGTAACCCCGCCCACTTTCAAATTGTGCAATTACAAGAACCAAAGAAGTTTAATAGGTTTCGCAGCAATATAGTAGAATATACCCTCTCAGACAAAAATTTTTTTTTCTTAAGGTACGGTCATACTTGTCAAACATTTGCCCTAAAAACCGTAACCAACAAACACTAATGAAAAGAATTTTGATCCAAACACTTGTTTATCATATTAAACAGTTGCGAACACAACTAACGGACAATTTCATACAATCCATCAATATTGGCTACTCTTTAAATTGACAAACTTTTGTCTGAATTTTAAGATTTTTCATTAGCTTTTAGTGGCTAAGTTTTTTTGGGCAAATTTTTGACAAGTGTGACCGTAGCTTTACAATCGGCCTAAAATGTACCGAGTTATGAAGTAATACCGCAAAAAAAAAAAATAGAGACGAATTGTTAATCTCTTCCTTTTTAAGTTCAACTGCGTTCATAATACATACATACCTACTTTTTTTTACTGGGGAACAGTGATGCCAGAATTCCTTCACCAATAATGGCTAAATGTAGACAAAAAATTGGTTAAAATGGCTAAAAACTAGCTAAAAAAAATGGCTAAACGCCATCGAATGCAAAGATCATGGAATTTAAGCAAAAACAAGAAGATATTTCATACATTATTTTTTTAAAGCAAATCGGAAACTTTTTTAAAGTAAATAAAAACAATAAGCTGAAGTAATAAATAAAATTATTTCTCTTCAGGTAATCAAAAACAGCACATTTACAGCGTAACCCACGATGTTGATCGACAACTCGATCGACTGACGACAAGTCACTCATTATTGTTCGTTTGAGGGACCCACTAACTATCGAGTTGTCGGTGGTCGGGCTTTACGTTGCTAAGGTACTGCATTTACTCATTGTCAAATTAGCATATTGCCACATCAAAAATTTCACAAATAAAACGCTACTTTACAAATAAAAAGCGCTGAAATGTGAAAAGTATTCCATAAAAAATGCAACTCTATGCTACTTAGGTTCAAATTCACAGTCTATAGTTAACTAACGCTCGTGGTTTAACTAAAGATTTTCCTTATCAATTTCATTGGTTAAACCATCTTGATTAGTTAACTAAAGACTGTGAATTTGAGCCTTAAAGTTTCTACAAATAAATAATAAAAATAACAACAATAATAAACATAAGACAATACAAAAAAAATTAAAAAGTAATTTTCAAAATTTTGTGTGTGAAATATAAATAAATATATAAGTTTAAATGTGTAGATACTCCTAAAATAATGCAAGCGGATTGTAATGAAGAATGGAGGGCAGTAGCACCAATGGGACAAGCAATCTATATCTATTGAAGTGGAAAGAGTACTTTGCCTAATTGAGTGTTTAGAATTGGTTAGATAAATTGCATGTATACACATTCATACATAAATATATATGTATGTATGTATGTAATTCAAAAAGAATTATGTGACAAAAATGCATGTTTGATAGTTAAATAAATAAAATAAACGCAAAAAAATTAACATTTTTATTTTTGATTTTCATAAATGTAAATTTGTTTAAAAATTTGGTATTTATGTGTACTTTTTTGTTTTGTCGACAAGCACAAACCAAGTGACTGATTTTGACATTTGTTGTCGTTTGAATTTTCATAGTGGGTACCAAATTTGTATGGAAATGGCTACGTCATCGTTCGCATGCATTGTCGATCGACTTGTCGTGCTGAACAAGTTTAGTGGGTGCCAAATCAGCTGTTTGTCGTTAAAAATGATTGCGAACGACAACGTTCGATATCGTAGGTTTGGCTGTTAGTGTAAACTTGCAATACTTGCAGTACGCCTTCTATTCGATTGTACATTCTGTTATTCATTCTTGAAATTTTTGAGTTCTTAATCCATTCCTTGGAAAATTTTTTTTAATACTTTTGTTCAGTTTTATATTTTTTAAAATTTCATTGAAGCTTTAATTTATATTTTATTTTCACTCGTGTAAAACTAGACCCAACAACGTATAACAACATTGCAACGATTATAAGAAATCTTATTGTTACCAATTTATCCATCTCTTATATGAAAGCTCTTTTAGACTTGCAATTTTTGTTGCAGCAATTCTCGAATGTGTGGGAGAGTACTGAAATAGAAATGCACTATAAATTCTGTATTCCTCATTATATCTTTATCAAGAAAAATAAAAAGTTGCTGCAACAAAAATTGCAAGTTTGAACCGGGATTTATTGATATATGATATTGAAAACAATAACATATTACTCTGTTGTGGTTTTTGGTAGTAAATAAGTGTTCTTTTGTTGTGAATATGTAATTTTTTTATGAAAAATCATAAACAAATTTCATGTCTGGAAAAATAGCCAAAAAATAGCTAGATTAAAATAAAAAGGGCTAAAAAACTAGCTAATAGCTAAATTCACTTTTCTTCCAGCTAAATGAGGTGAAAAATAGCTAAATTTAGCCAGAAAATGGCTAAATTGGCATCACTGCTGGGGGGGATGTGTTTCTTCTCGAATTGGGTAAAAACAAGAAAAACGTCAAATCCATAATTGGAGAAAAGGGAAAAGTGAAAAAACTAGCGCAAAATTTTTGTTTAGATAGGGTATTCTGTTGGGAATCACAATCGACCCAACAGGGTCTCCGTGTAGTGGAGGTGTGATGCTGCGCCACCCTTTCTAACCTAAGCTAGTGAATATTGGCGATCGCTAAATCTGAAATCGCTGTTTACATAGACATAAATACATAGAAATTTAATGTATAAATATGTATTACTTATTTATAAATATTAGTACAAAAGTGTAGATAAAAGCTGCAGGAAAAAGTCATGATTTCAAAACTAAGAAGAGAAATACATATATGCAGCAAACATGAAACAAAAAGCTACAGCAGGCAACAACACATAACAACACTGCAAGTTTGTTTAACTGTAAAATATTAACAGCAATAAATAAATAATTATCTACTGTTGAAGTCATGATCACAATATACATATTTTTTTTTATTACTCGTATTATTTTATTTTCATTTATTTTTAGTTGCATAGATGAGTAGTTTGCTTCTTTTTTAATAATTTCTACGAATGTCGGTCTGTTTTACAATTTATATTTTGTTTTTAATGTTTGTCATAATCATGCATTATTATATAGACGAGAAACAGCAAGCAGCAGTTGAATTAAAATGATACCACAAAGTGCTTTTGCAATTGTATGCTACATGCAACAGCTGATTAACATAAAAGTAACAACATTATTATTTTGTTGTCTTTATAGTGTATTATTTTACACTTCTATATGTACTAGAGATGAGTGATATTTCGAAACCTGTTACTTTTCGACAGCGATTGAAAAATCATTAATCACAAGTGTGACTCAATTTATCAAGTAACAGGTTTTACAAATATAGTT
This sequence comes from Tachina grossa, assembly GCA_949987645.1. NCBI lineage: Eukaryota > Metazoa > Arthropoda > Insecta > Diptera > Tachinidae > Tachina > Tachina grossa. Next base: position 212,810,911 of record OX465274.1, read on the forward strand.
CTTTCAAAAAAACTGTGAATGTTCTTGTATGCTTACTTTTCAGTAATTAAAGCCCACATTAATTTTTTTTATAACTTTAGCTTTTGTCGAGAAAAAAATCGTCAATTCGTGTCAAATCGTCTTTTCTGAAAACTATGTAAAGTTCTTACATTTTTGTACTTGCAATTTTATTGTCTCTGCCTCTAATACGTCCATTCTCAATATTTGGATGGGGTTGATTGCTAATTGTTTGTTCTTGTCTAGAGATGTGCAAATGTTGTGATTTTATCGTGTCACGCGTGAGTCACGCGTGATTCACGTGATTCGTGATCAAATATTATAACTAATCACGCGTGAGTGCGTGAGCGTGATTGAAAAAAATTTACTCGTGCGTGATCGTGCGTGAGCTTTTTTTAATAATCACGCACGAATTCTCACGCTCTCACGAGATAACATTCCTGCATAGGTACAATGTAAATATGTAACTGTATTCAATCATTTGAAATAAATTATTTTATAATAATAAATGCATATATGTATGTATGTACAGTAATATGTATGGTAGTATGAGCTTATAAACATAATGAATACCCCCAAACAAAATGTTTCGACTTTTTCTGAAGCCAGACTTGTCGTACCGAATTCGTTAAGACATTTCGGTAGTTTCTCTGAACAATGTTTTTAAACATTAACCCCCATATTCATAAAATTTGAAATGTATTTTATTTCAAATTTTCCACACAAAATTTTCCTAAACTCATTTTATTTTTTTTATAAATATGGGGGTAAAACTTTGATTTTTGACTACATAAGTAAAAGTCTGTAAATTTTTTTTTAAATAAATATGTATATGTTGATTAAAAAAAAGGATTGTAACAAATATTAAAAAACGTGAGTATGTGCAAATTATTTTGACAATAGCAGCAACATAACGGTGAAACCGTACTCTGCTATAAAAGCAAAAAGAAATCGTATCTACATGTCGTTAGGAATTCGTACCGACTTATCGTAACGAATTCGTACGGACATATCGTTACGAAGTCGTGTCAACCATTTCATCCAAAAATTTTTACGATTTCGGTAATATTTCGGTGCCGCAATCGGAAGATTTTTTCAACCAATCGTTACGAATTCTTTACGAATTCGGAGCATTTTGTTTTGTATACATACACCTTTGTAAGTATGTATGTATGTATGTTTCTTAGATACCCTGTAGGAAGTATCAATTGAGAAACACTACTGATTCAACAGTGCCTTTGTCAACAATACTACTGACGAATTGTGCCGCAGAAAATGTTTTTTGCTTTAGTGGCCGTCCATATATTACGCAACGCTGTAGGGGGGAGGGGTGGGGTTCGAGTTTTGTTATGATTTGTTATGTATTTATTATGTATACATACATACATGTGCGGAATGTCAATTTTTGATATAAGAGAATTCGAATTCGAATAGTTAAAATGATATCCGCGAATACGAATATTTAAAGCGATATGAAATTAACTTTGCTTTATTTTAATTTACATTGTAAATTTTACAAAAACACGAGCATACATACATACATATATACATAGATATGTAAATATTTATAATATACATATTATGTAACCCAAAAAACATGAAAATTATATTATACATATACTTTTTCGTGAGCGTGCGTGATCGTGAAAATGTTCAAAATCATTCGTGCGTGAAAGTGCGTGAGTAAAATATTTTTCTGCGTGAGCGTGCGTGTCGTGAGTCAGAAAACACTCACGTGCACATCTCTATTCTTGTCCCTAATTAATACTTTTAAAGCAGAAGAGCTGAAACGTGTTAAATCGTAATCACAGTCACTGTTTAATTTTAGTGCTTTTCTTTTTATTAGATTTTTTAAAATAACAGAACTTCTACAATCAAAATACTGATAAAATGTGATCACAGTCACAGTTTAAAAGAACAGCGATTTAGAATTCACGTTTACAAGGAGCAACATTATTAAAAAATCACAGTTTTGTTCATCACTAATATGTACATACATACACACATATTTTTTTCATTCCTTTCATATCTTTAATTTTTGGGCTATTAATAATAATTACCTAAATTAATGCTGAAAACACATTCTCACATTTTAACACAAACTCACTTCACTTTTGAGCGAATGCGAAGTGAGTTTATTAAGTGCATCCAGTGATGCCAACTTTTGAGACTCAAAAAGCGTAAAAATTTTTGAAAAAAGGGCTAGAAAGGGCTGAATTGAAAAAATATTCAAAAATAAAAAAATAGTAAAATTTTTCGAAAAACCGCGCTAGTATTAAAATGTTTCTGTTGAAAATAAAAACATTAAATCAATTTTTGTTAAGTAATTTATTAGAATATACATAAATAACTATCATGAGATCAACACATACATATATTTAGAGCTTCAATATTGTATAGTATTTCATTTACATTTCATATTACATTTCAATAATGTATGTACATACGTAGATTAAATAGTTAGCATATAAATACATATATAATAGAAATATATATACATATGTATGTTTGTATAAGTAGATACATTTAAAATTGGCCGTTATTAAATAAAATTTCGATTTCTCACTCTTCCAAAAACATACATTATCTGTTTTAGACTTTACTGAATAACTTTCAAGGCATAAAAAGTTTGGAAGAAATAAAAGATTACTCTATATTATTCTTCTTTTTTAAATTGGTAAAGCTATATCGACTTTTTACTCATTTTATTTTGCTAGATTAAAGGAAGAAAAAGTTCGCAAAAGTTTAAATGTAGATATATCGAGCAAAAACTAAAAAGGGGCTAAAAGGGCTGAAAGATTATTGTAAAAAGTGCTAGGTTTGCGCCTTTTTTAGTTTGGGGCTAAATTTTTTTTCGCGTTTTGACTGACTGAAAACGGGCTAAATCTAGCCCGAAAAGGACTAAGTTGGCATCACTGAGTGCATCACCCTATTTCACATCTTCTCCAGCACAAAATATATTCCAATGACTTTTTCTATCACTACTTCTCATCTTTGCTGTTACTGCTTTTGTTTTTTTTTCTTTTTAAAAATGAAATAAATTAAAAATAGAGAAGAAAATAAATATAAAACAAGACGAAAAATAGTCGTTAATACACAATTTGATAAATTTGTACTAAAAATTAAATGAAGCATGCAAGTGCACATAAAACACACAAAATACAATATTTAAGCCCATTCAAACACGATATTCAGACTATGGTATTAGTGGAACGAAAATATCCACAGAGAAATACATATGTATGTGGATGGACGAACAGAAAGAAAGAAGCCAGCTAATTCTTTCGTAGAATATACGATATGCAATTGTCCAAAAATAAAAGAAAAAAGGCTGTTTTATAAACTTTGGTAAATTTGTTTTGGAACTACTTTAATTTTTATATGTATAAAAAGAGAAGTTGAAAAGAATGAGTTCAATATTTAAAAAATTCTAACGCGCTTATAAAAAACTACTGTCGACCATTGGTGAAAATACTTTTCACATAATTCCAATTAAACGAGGTAATATTGATGAAACTAAAATCCAAATATGTATATAATGAAAAAGATTTCCGAAAAATTGTTAGTGAATTCGAAAAAAATAAAACAAATTTTTACACATACCAACTTAAGAGTGCTAAAGGCCTACTGATAGTATTAAAGGGCATAGATTCATATGTTGAACCCGCAGAAGTAAAATGTGCACTTGTCGACCAAGGATTTAAGGTAAAAAATGTTACCCACATAATTAATAGAGAAAAGGTCCCCCAACCCCTATTTCGGGTTGAACTGGAGCCGAATGACATGCAATTGAAAAAAAATGAAACCCATCCAATTTATAGCGTAAAGTATCTCTTACATCGAAAAATCACAGTTGAAGAGCCATGTAAGCGTTCAGGTCGCGTACAGTGCCATAATTGCCAAGAATATGGTCATACGAAAACTTACTGCAAGTTACCTACAGTGTGTGTTATCTGCGGTGAATTGCATGGTACTGCTAGCTGCACTAAGCCAAAAGATCAAGCAGAAAAAAAATGTAGTAATTGTGGAGGTAATCACACAGCTAACTATAGAGGGTGCCCTGTATATTCTTTCGTTAAACAGGCTATGGGTCAAAAACCCAAATTAACTCCAGCTCAACCAGTAAACGCGAACTCCGCCACTTTTGCTCAAATGAGCCAACCAGTTACTTCACGTGTATCGTATACTGATGCTGCTAAGACTAGTTCAATTCCCACACAAAATGTTCCACCGTCAAATAATTCAACAAATTCAAACTCAAGCTTTAACTTTAGTCGCCTTGAAGCTACTATTGAGCATCTGGTGCTAACTATAAAAAACTTTACTACAAATATGACAAGTATGATGCAAGAAATGCTGCGAATGCAGAATACACTGCTTCAAGCATTAGTTAATAAACCATGAACACGTTAAAAATATGTTTCTGGAACGCAAACGGCATTCGCCAACATAAAATTGAACTTGAGCACTTCCTCATGGAAAAAAATATTGATATAATGTTGGTTTCTGGGACTCATTTGAGCTCAAGAAGCTTATTTAAAATAAATGGTTACAATTCATATGATACAAAAGACCCGAGAGGGAGAGCATGCGGTGGATCAGCAATTCTAATTAAGTCAAGACTCAAGCACTATGTCCTTGACAACATTAGTGAAGAATATTTGCAAGCAACGAATATTTTCATAAAAATTTTTTGTGCGAATTTCGTGATATCATCAAATTTACTCACCTCTCAGATTTTCAGTTACCGAACATCAGTATGAGAAGTTCTACAAATCGCTTGGATCTTGTTTCGTAGCAGCTGCTGACTACAATACAAAACATACGTACTGGGGATCGCGTCTTGTTACACCTAGAGGTCGAGCCTTGTTCAATACAATTTCAAAAATGGGCTTAGATGTCATTTCGAGTGGGGAGCCTACTTACTGGCCTACTGACGTAAGAAAAGTTCCAGATGTTATAGATTTTGCCATCACGAAAAATATTCATAGGGACTTAATTCACGTAGAGGCCTCTCTAGATCTGTCCTCCGATCACTCTCCAACAATAGTTACAATTTTCAATCCACTAAGGAGGGATTTAACTAACTCACATGTGAAGATGATTAATGGAATCAACTGGCTGGCATTCAAAAAATATCTTAGTAGTCACTGCGTAGAAAACATTCAGCTTAGATCATGCGATGATATTGAATTTAACATTGCCAATCTTAACGAAAATATTAAACAGGCTGCTGAACACGCCACTACCTCCTATCCGCAGACCGGCTTTAACAGAATTTATTCTACGAAAATTTAACGTCTTGTATGCAGTGTTGTCAGGAAATGATGATGAGAGAATGCTAAATCGATTAAAAAAATCTGCTAAAATGTTCTACAGGACAAAAGTATAATGCCAAATTTAAATGAAGAAAATTACACTGCACATCAAAATGGAGTTTTTTTATGATGTTTAAATAAAAACGGCCGATCCTTATGTCTTTTTACCTCCTGATTACGATGGGTTCATTAGTTTTTCCTATCAGCTCTAGCTTCAAGGATATAGTGACATTTAGCATCTGTATAATTTACATCACTTTTTGTACTATTTCGTTAATATTTCACGAATGGTCCTCCAAAACTAAAAACACTTTCTGGATTATTAATTTTTACAAAAATTTATTTTATTAAGATAGATTCACATTAATGAGTACATCAGGATTTCGTACTGTTGTAAGGATATTAAAAATCGTGTGTTTTTAATTTAGTCATTCAGCCTAGTATAACTAATCGTCATGTATTTTTGTTGGCTGATTACGAAAATGGGATTATTACTTTTCTAGCCCCTCTTGTTTCAGAAATATTGCGCTTTACATAAAAAAATACTTTTATGTAAAGCATAAAAGTACAGTAAAGTTTTATGTTATTTGTAGTTAATAGTTGGTCATTTGTAGATATGTTACAGTTAGGTTTAAAATTTTTTTAACGCATTTATATTCTCAAAATATCATTTTAATTATTCAGTGCAAAATATTTTTTTTTATTAAAAATACATTGCAATTGATTATTGAGGGGTTCTCTGGATCATATGCGCGTTTAACTGTTGTCAGTGCAGATCATGAGGGAACCTTTACCCTGCAATACATATACATACATTTATGAGAAAAATCCTATATACAGAAGAATATTTTTAACAAATTAAATTTTTTTATTGTCAACAAATTCTGCCAGAAAGCATTTAGCAGAATTTTTTGAAAGTTGAATGCTTTTTAACTATTGAAAATGCCAGATCTGGCAGTGAAAATGCTAAAATGGCAACAATGCTTGTATGTGAAAAAAGGAGAGCTGGAAGAGAATGGCAACAACACAGATCACCCCTAAATAAAATCAGACTTAAAGAATGTACTAAACGACTCAAAGAGCTGCTATCATCGGAAAAAACTGCACTACTGGAAAAGTATTTAGAAGGTCTTGATGTAACGTCTGCATCTAATTACTCTTTATGGCGCGCTACTAGAAATCTTAAAAGACCCGTTGATCTTAAATCACCACTGCGTACTGCGACCGGAGGCTGGGCAAGAAGCGATAGTGAGAAAGGTAACTTATTTTATGAGCATTTAAAATATGTATTCACTCCTAACTCATGTACGGGTGCTGCTGATTTACCGAGTGTAGTTTCTCTACCCCCTCGTCCCTTAAGGTTTAAGATGCGTGAAGTACAAAAAGTAATTGCTGAACTCAACCCGAAGAAACCTCCAGATATTGATGGCATTAGTAAAAAAAAATGCTCATGAACTTGCCTCATATTGCAATAAGAATCCTTCTATTTATTCTTAATGCTATTTTAAGAATGCAGTATTTTCCACATAACTGGAAACTTGAAAAGATCAAAATGATCCCAAAGGCGGGCAAAGATCTTACCAAGACTGAGTCATATAGGCCTATAAGCCTACTATCTACAATCTCAAAGCTTTTCGAAAAGCTGCTCATGACTAAATTGTCCAAAATTTTAACTGATAATGGGTGCATCCCGGACCATCAATTTGGCTTTAGAAGTCAGCATAGCACCATTGAACAAACGCATAGACTGGTCCAAGTTGTAAGAACATTTGAAGAAAAGAAGTATTGTTCTGCTCTCTTTATTGATGTTTCTCAGGCGTTTGATAAAGTATGGCACGAAGGTCTAGTTTTAAAATTGAAGACATGTGTATCTGCATTCATATAAACATTCAAAACCTTTTGGAAAGTTATATTATTGATAGGAAGTTCACTGTTATGGAAGGAGAGTTCACGAGTGTGCCCGAATCTATATCTTCTGATGTGCCACAGGGTAGTATTCTGGGTACTGTCTTATATTTAATATATAATTGTGATATGCCTGTGAGCAATAACATCCACACCTCTACATTTGCCGATGATACAGCCTGTATGAGTGTGCACGAAAACCCTTATGAGGCATCCCGCAATTTCCAGGAACATATTACCCACCTGAAAATATGGATGAACTTATGGAGAATTAAAGTCAATGAACAAAAGTTCCATATAACGTTTACCCTAAAAAGAGATACTTGCTCCCCCACTCGAATCAACAATCAATATATTTTCAACATTCCCAAGTGAAATACCTTGGTATACACCTTAATCGAAGGCTTACATGGAAACATCATATTGACTCTAAGTTAACTCAGATGAAACTTAAGTTAACTCAAATATATTGGTTGATTGGCAGAAACTCAACACTCAGCCTAGACTGCCAACTTTTACTATACAAGTCGCTTTTGAAGCCAATATGGTGCTATGGAATTCAGTTATGGGGCACTGCTTCAGCTTCCAATGTCGAGAGAATCCAACGAAGGCAAAACAAAATTTTACGGTTAATAACATCAGCTCCATGGTACATCCAAAATTCTATTATACATAGTGATTTAAATATGCCACTAGTGACTGAAGAAAGGCAAAACAAAATTTTACGGTTAATAACATCGGCTCCATGGTACATCCAAAATTCTATTATACATAGTGATTTAAATATGCCACTAGTGACTGAAGAAATTGCAAAATACGCAGGCAAATATTTAACAAAACTCGAATCACATCCTAATCCGCTTGCTCGTAATATTTTGAACTTTACTGGACACATCCGCCTAAAAAAGAGGGACATAGGGCTCTTACATCTAACACTCCAGATGGGACTACTTGAAAATACTTTTTTTCCCTTTTTTTGATTATCACTACTAATGTATTATTTATAACTATCACTAAGTTTATGTCCGACACTGGTCGGGTCTAATAATTTTTTTTTTATAGATTTAAGATTTGAATACTTATTGTTAGTTCATATATGAAGATATTTATAAAAATATTTGTTAAAATCTGGATGCTTTCCCAAATGCATGTTGTTTTACATGTCTGACAAAATCGTTGTTTTACAGAAGTTTTATTATATTCGGTTACAAACGTACATATTAATTGCTTCTTGCATAATACACGTCTGTTTTTTCCAACAGCTGATTTGGCATCTTTTGTATAAACAAAGGCCAGTATCAAGGCGCATTTATTAGGTGGCAGCACTACACCAGGTGACTAATGTCATTATACAAAGTGAAATTTGGATTGCGTAGGTATAAGCCTAAAAACGTGCTTTTATTTGGGTTATACTTAAACACCTAACGAATATTCAGTTTTGTATGTTGTTTGACATTTCTTATATGAAACATACACTGTGATAATGCTACCCTGGTTTGAAAATTAAGATGGTCATTTATACCAACAAAGTAAATGTGGTTATTGCTGTTGCAATATTTGTTGTAGAAATGCGGGCACAAAACACACAGAAGTGTCACGAGACGGAAGATACGGGTATTTTTCTGTTTGTCTCGTTTTCCCTCAAATTTTGTCGTCGTTTTTGTTTAGCTACGTCTTTCTAGTGCAATAAATTTTTATTAGCTGTGTTAATACACTACAGTATCAAATACACTATGCTTATCTCTTTTTTCCAAGAATTTTAACAAAAACCTGATTGGAGCTTTTTTTGCCTGTCACTTTCTTCACTTCTGTGTATTCTGTGATGCGGGTACCTGATTGATGTGCCTTGGTCAGTATCAAATAAAGTAAATAGGAGACTATCTACTACAAAACATTTGCAACGATGAGGGAGATCCGTTAACATAAGATTTGTGTTGTGGCAACATTGCTAACATTGCTTGTTAAAAATACTTAGTGGCAACGACTTGCTTTTGTTTGTTTACTCAATTAAAAACAATAATGCATTAAACCATTCACCACGGCATACTACACGAACACATGACTTCAAATACTGCTAGATGCATTTGTCGCCTTGTAGCCAGCTGCTTAATTCTTTTGGACATGGCAGTTTAAATACATATGTACATATTTCAATGGTGCCACCATCAAATATTTCACATATGTACAACAAAAGAATCTTTTTTTTTTCTAGCAACGAATGCCTACTACTACTACTAATATGTGTTACCTTCTTTTTAGAAAAGGGATAGTGATAGAGAAGACAGGTGGGGAAAGAAGAGATAGATGAAAGATTCATTATTTTACAACTCTGCTTTTTGCACGTTTTTTTAATAATGCAGGGTTGCTGCTTCTCTGGTGTCAATGAGGCGTATTAAATTCTTGAAGCTGTGTTTTTAGTAGGCATTTTATTGGTTGTTTTACTTCGCAGATGATTCTGCTATAAAATACCGACGATGTTACATTAGGATTAGTATCTGCTGAAATCGGTATATGTAGTTCAGTCACCAGTGACTATAATTTCATCACTTGAACTTTCCTACAACTGATACAAAGGGACACTAATGCACATCAGAAATATGCGTGGTGTGTGTATTCTATACTTGACATTTTGGACCTGTTTGGAAATGAATCAGCGCAAATGTAAATTTAATTGTTCTAAAGCGCTTCAGTGAATTTAGTGTGAGCGTTTGACCGACTAAAGTGGCAAATTGACACTTTTTCGACTGCCGTGCCACTTTTTGTCCCCCTTTTTTTAAGTGAATTATATAATAATACATTAAAAATAAGAAGTTTAGTGTAGTTGTCTCTTTTTTTTAATGCTGTCCCTTTTTCGAGAAATCCCCTATTTGAAAAATGTCATCGGTCACCCTGACTGAAATTGATAACGCACAAAGAAATGTCAAATATGAGGTACAAACATGGTTCATAAGTTTGCTCTTATTATTATTATTGGTATAAATTTTTAGTTTTCCCCTAAAAGAATACCATATTTCAATGGTTCCTTCTAGAAATATTTCACAAGTGCACAGAAAAGATATAGAATATCAGAGTATTTTTTTTGAAAAATAATATCATCTGGAATAATTGTAAAGAGTAATCTAGTGTCGCCAAAATGTCTACTGTATGGAACAGTGATTTAGATCAGTAACCAGCAAGCCATAGCACAATTGTGCGGATGAAAATCACATACATGCTTATGCTCTTTCATTTAGTCGTCACTGAGCAAGCGACGAATTAAGTTGTGCACGCATGTGTTAATTTTTTCCTGGTTTTTTGTTTAGTTTTTTTGAGCACACGGAACGAAATTAAAGTTCAAATTTAATAAATTTCTACAGAAAAAAAATTGATAATATAATTATGGAAGCTGGGAAATATTTCGTGATTAAAAATGCTTTTGGCAATATTCAATGCATTTTATGTTATGAAACATTAAAAAATAATAGGGCAAATAGTTTAAAAAGGCATTTTAATATTATCCAAAGAGCTGTGAATAAACTTAATTTTGAATTTATACACTAAATTGTTGAATGGTTATTAAATTTTTACTTCTTACTTAAGTTTTTATTAAATTGCTTATTTACAAAAAAAAATCAAACAACTAATAACCACATCATGTATTTTATATTACAAAACTTTTCTTCAAGTGCAAGTTTATTTTACTCTCATTTTTCTCACCAATACAAACATATTTTATTTTGCGGGACACTGATTTAGATGCAATACTTTCAGGTGTGAATTCCATGTACATTGTTTTTCGTAGAATAGAGATGCCGCCATTAATATAATTTTTGGTCCCGTATTTCGAATAAGAAAATGCCATGCAGCATACTTTCAAAATTAAAGTCATACATATCTGATTTTTTCGTCTTAAAAAAAATTTTTCAAAAAGAAATTTTATTCTTTTACAGATCTGACAATATTTAAATTTCTATTCTACTATTTTTAATATACAAAAATAGAATGTCTTATTTAATACATAAAATAACACTCAAAACAGATGAAAGAAATAAATTAAAAAAGCTGTTGTAACGATTTGAAGACATTGTGAGATTTTAGGAAGTCCCCGTGCTCCCCACTTACAATAACCCAAAAGTGATTTGAAGAATTTACAATCCAAAAAAAAAACACACACACACAAAAAATATAAAACAAGGAAGTGAAAGATAAATTGAAATTGTTTCCCAAAGTAAAGGAAAATTATTATAAAGAAAAAAAAATAATAATAATAATTCAAATGAGTCATTTCGAAAACTGTTTAAGCATTCTAATAATCTTTTCTATTTCTTAATTTTAATTTCTGAAAGAATATTTGAGCATGAATCTAAGCAAATGGTTTTGTTGGAAGACTTTGAAAATTAGAGTTTATAAGAAAAGTAACAAATGGGTGTAATTGTTTTTTTGAAACAGATGTTGATTAATTTAAATTGTTTGAAAACAATTTATAAGGTTAATTCAAGTTTAGACAGATGATAACTACTGACTGCATTACAATATTTTTCAATATTAATTTAAATTGCTTTATTAGATTGGGAATGCATAGAAAAACTACGATAATTAAATAGTGCAAAATTTATTTCTATTTTTTTTTTTAAATTACTTTTATCGTTTGAATAATGACAATCTTTATTAGAAATTTCAAACGGCAACAAAAGATTATGATTGTTATCATAAGTCGTGGGAACATCTATATAAATTATTTGTATTTGAAAAGTAAATATTTTGAAAGAAAACTCTTTCAAATGTTTATTAATATCATGCACCTGCTAAATGAAAATATTTAAAAAAGACATACAGACATACAAGCATAAATAAATATGTCCTCATGTATGTGCATTATGCCTGGAATAAGTAAAGTGAATTATTACGTTGAATTTGTTCCAATAGTGACAAATGATGATTAAATTTTCATGATGTTTTAGTAGTTTGAAATTGCTTAGCACAGGAATTGACTTTTAAGTTATTTACTTTAACATCCCATGAATTACGAAATGTAGTCGTCCAGGAATTCCGATATTTATCCTCTGAATATATTTTTGCAAGCCCATTCGCTAAATATAAATCGAGCAAACGCGAATTCCTGAAAGTCCTGATGGAGGAGAGAAATCTAAATATTGACAAGACTTAAATATTTTATATTTTATTTCGTGTGATTTCATATAAAATTTGCAGCAACAGTGGAATCCATATATGAAATATCGTGAAACATTTGGGAAAAGGTTTATGCCCGTAATGTGGCAACACTGAAATCAGCACTGGAGCGATTGAGAGCAGCGATGCCAACTTGGTGCTTTTGGCACTATTTTTAGTGCTTTTTGAAGACACTAATTAGTGCTTTTAAGAAATTTGTGTATTTCTTAAAATTATTTTAATAATTACTCGGCGTATTTATTTTTTCAGTGTAAAGGATACATTTTTCGTCTGATATATTTCATTAAATGTAGAATAGCCAAGAAAATTTTAAACATTATTAAACTTCACATTAATTCACGTTATGGATTTTCAGTCGTTTTTCACGAAAGTGCTTTTTACGCTATTTAGATATCAAAATTACGCTTTTAAGTGCTTTTTTTAAATGTTGATGTGCCTTTAGAGACAAAAAAAAGTTGGCATCACTGATTGAGAGCACATGAAAGAGTAATTTTTTTCATTTCCTGACAGCGTTGGCATATTTTTTTCTCAAAAACCTTCAAGTCGAACAATAAAAATCATTTTTTCCCATTAAAAATCTTTTTTTTTTTGTGATTTTACTCAAAATATATTAATATGCATTTATTTTACTAAATTCAAATTCAGGAAAAATTTTCAATGTTTCAAGTGAACTAACAAACATAGAGGTAAAGAAAACAAAATATTTACAGAATAGAACATATATAAGATAAATATATGTATGCACATAATTTATACTTTTGATGAAGGAAGGAAGAAAATAGTTTAGTACTTTAGTCAAAAGGACATTAAATAATGTACTAAAAGTACCAAATGTCCTATTCTTAAAAATCATATTTTTAACAAGGAAATCTTTTAGTCTTGTTAACATCCCGAAAAACTTCTAAAATAAGATAAATCATCATACAATATGGTAGCGCTGTTTCCTGTACAAACTTGTTCGAACTTTTTGTTTAGATAATTTCGTACAAGAATAAAATAATAAGCTGTTTTTTTTTGTTTACATATGAAACTGAAAAATTAATCATAAAATTTGCAAATAAAGAAAAAAGTTTTTATTTAAAAATTTATTAAAAAGCAAAATGAAAGGTTTTGTTTTAAAAAATAGAAGTTGTAAGTATATTTGTGCATATTTATACTTTTGTTTAATGTATTAAAATTATTTTGCAGATCAGTTACAGCCAGGGTTAACCATTTTTTCTCGTCCTTACTAGCCAAATTGATTTTTAAAACCGCCCAAAGTCGCCTAAATCAATTTTATATAGTTTTTCTCAATATATATTTGATAATATACTTCTTTTTATATAAAACTTGTTTTTAAATAAATAAATTTTTAAATAAAATTTGGACTCCAAACAAGTTGAAACATTGCCATTTTATAGGTTATTTTACTTCGCCAATGATTCTGATACACAACGAAGGAGGGCGCTCTGATGTTCCATTAGGATTAGTATCCTTTGAAGTCGATATAGTTCAGTGACCAGTGACCATGCCTTCCATCATTTGAACTTTTCTACAACAACTGATACAAAGGGACACTAATGCAGATCAGAAAAATGCCTGGTGTTGTTATTTAATAACGTTTGGATACGGTTTTGTAGTCAACGTGCTAACCACTCCAGCCAACGCCACCCTCACGGTGACATATGATGATTTTTATTCATTCATTATTGATCTGACAACGTTTGACATATACATATAAATTTCTTTTGCCAATTTTATACTAGCCATTGACAATTATAAAGGGGTTTTTACTTAACGGAAATTAAGGAACCACAATAGATTTCCATTATGGATATATGTATCTTGGAAATATCATAGTCAGTGTTGGTGGCGTTGACTCAAAGATGTATGTCTGCTTATTGGTTTGTTGTCGCTTTTATTTTTATTTAATTCTTTGTGGTTTTGGAAGTCACCAAGAGTTTTTTCCAATTGAAGCACAGCCGCGAATAACGTTGTAAACGACAATTTTTAGAAAACCAGGTGGCAAATTACGGCACTCGTTATCGAACGAAATTGCGAAATATTTCAATCGAGTTTATATGGAAATGTTTCGTAATTTCGTTCGATAACGAGTGCCGTAATTTGCCCCCAGGTTTTTCACAGATTTCCGTTAACTTGACTCTCTTGCGTTGTTCAACCAGTAAACCATCCAAAATTATGCATTTTATCGCTGCCAAAATACAATTACAAAAAGTCAGCCAGTAGAAGAACTTTGAAGTAACTAACAAAATTATGCAAACGAAATTGTCGAAAGCAATTGATAAATGTAACAGAGATACAAAAAGAAAAGTTAATGCTAAAGTATCATTGTTTGCGATAAGCAAAAAAATTAAGCGAAAAAAACAATCTTGCTTTAAAATACGTATTTTGGATCTCCTGAAAAATATTATTTTGCCACTTAGAACGTTATTCGTGGCTAACCTTCAATTATCAAATGAAAAAATAAGTAAATCAAAACAATAAGAATAAGTACTTGAAGAAGAGAAAAGAGAAACCACCAATGTCATTTACATACCTAGTAAATGAGAATGAAAAAAGAAAAACAATTATGCCGTGTGTAAAATATATAACAATAATTCATGAGGGATTTCTTAAGCTGATTTGTCACGCTTCATTTATTTCTTTCTTTTTTGTATCCACAATCGTACCTAATTTAATTGAATTTAATTGCACAAAAATTAACTAACAAATTTACAAAATAAAATTTATTTTTGATTTGAATATTCGCGAAATTTCTTCGTCTTGCCTTAAATATATTTTTGAATTTTTATTTTATTTTTCTTTCTTCGATTCACTCAGTGCTATGATGTACTTTAAAAATTCATGACTTTTGAAAGATAATTAAGTTAATACGTAATTATTATTTTTACTTTGCATAATCAAACAAATCAACTCATGTTTATTAATAATTTTTATGCCATATTTAATTTTTTTTAAGACTACCATAGTTGGCCACTACAGCCATAGTCATCCGCATCGGCAAAACGATGGCCAAATTTGTCACCGCAAAGATTTTTTTAAAGCATGTATGTATGTAATTCCTTAATAATTTTTAATATTTATTTATATTCATACTCTCGTCTGCATACTATGTAATGATAACTTGAAAGAATTAATTAATATTTTTAATTCTATCAATATTTTGAGCACATTCTACACGGTGAATACGTATAATTTGCAAACGTATGAATTGCATGTACAGCAAGCTTTATTTTTTAGTTTTACTCGTATTTAATGATACGCAACACAAAATGCAGTTCAAATGAAATTCTTATCGAATATAAATTATTTGCTTGGTTTTGTATAAGTTTCTAAGCCTACTACGCTTATTTTTCTTTTGTGATTTTCAAAAATATTATTATTTGTGAATTCTCAAATAGTTCTTAAAAGTCTGTGCATAAGATAAGAGGTTTGTGACTATTCAAAATGTATGGTTGAAGTCTACTGATAATTTGTGACAGCAACAATGAAATGCATATAGTCAAAGATGAACCACCAGGAAATTAATTTCAAATTTTTGTTTAATTTCATTAAGCTTAAGAGACCCTTACCTACATTATTAATAAAAATTTGCTGGTTTTGCGTGTTTGACGATACAAAATATAAAATTTTTTCTTTAATGTGTTTTATTGCGTAAATTTAGCTCAACACGATACGAACAGAAACGCACGAAATTAGATTTTCTGTCACGAACAGTTCGTGTTGAGTCTTGCGTGTTCGTGTCACGAAAAAAAAAACAAGAAACGCGCCCATCTCTACTTTAGCTTGTATGCTGAAGTAGTTAGCACGTTGACTACAAAAGCGAAGGTCCTGGATTTGAGTCCGGTCTCCGACAAAGTAATTAAATAACAACACCACACATTTTTCTTATGTGCAGTAGTGTTCCTTTGTGTCTGTTGTTGTAGAAAAGTTCAAGTGATGAATGCATAGACACTAGTCACTGAACTACACCGGCTTCAGTGAATACTTATCCTAATGTAACATCAGAGCTCCCTCCTTCTTCGGTATTGTGTAGCAGAATCATCGACGAAGTAAAATAACCAATAAAATGGCTACTAAACACAGCTTCGAAAATTTAATACACCTCATTGACACCTGAGGCGCTGCAACACTGCATTACTAAAAACGTGCAAAAAGCAGAGTTGTAAGAGAATGAAGCTTTCATCTATTTCTTCCTTCAATATATGTTTTGTCTATCACTTTCCTAAAGACGTTAACACCTAATAATAGTAGCAGGTATTCATTGCCTGAGTGTTAGGCTGACTTTACATTTGGCATTTCTTGTGTGTCATTTGCCCAAAAAAGCGTAACCAACTAATTACTAATGAAAAACTGTTTGATTTAGACATATATTTATTGATTTAAACAGTTTCAAATCATGTTGGATTCTATAAAATTGTCTATTAGTAATGTATGGAACTATTTAACTTAATAAATACATGTCTGAATCAAACAGTTTTTCATTAGTAATTAGTTGGTTACGCTTTTTTTACGCTTGTGTGGCACATGTCACACAGATGTAAACCCGGCCTAACTTCTCTTTAAAAGAAATAGAAGTAAAAAAACAAAAAAAAAAAAACAAAAAGCAATGTGAGTCCGATCACAGAGGAGATGTGTAAGCATCTAGTAATGAAAAATTTTTTTAAGTTGGAAGTACAGGGTGGGCCAAAAGAAACCAAGGGGTGTAAAAGTTTGATAACTTTTTTGTTTATTAATTTTTTTTTTATTTTTTCTTTCAGATTATATAGACAACACTTGGAGAATTTATAATGGAGAGGTTCACAACTGAACAGAGAACCAGAACAATAGAATTTTATTATTTAAACCAGAGATCAATTATTTTAACGCAAAGAGCATATCGTCGACATTTTAACGTCAGAATTTCGCCCTCTGCCGCAGATCATCGGCAACGTCTAAATTTTGCAGTTAAATTTCAAGAGTTGGCCAGAAATGAAATCAACTTTATTGAAAATTTGATTATGAGTGATGAAGCTCATTTTCATTTGAATGGCTTTGTTAATAAGTAGAACTGTAGGTTCTGGGGTTCTCAAAATCCAAGAGCCATTCATCAACGCCAATTGCACCCCATCAGGTGTACATCATGGTGTGGGATCACATCTGAAAATGTCATTGGGCCCTACTTCTTCGAGAATGAAGATGGAAGTGCTGTAACCGTAAATGGAGAGCGGTATCGGTTTATGATAGAAAATTTTTTACGTCCTGCTCTTGAAAACAGACCTGGTATGTGGTTTCAGCAGGACGGAGCCACTGCCCATACTGCTCGAGACACAATGGCACTTTTAAGTCAAATTTTTGGAGAGCGAATAATTTCTCGAAATTCGGAAATTATTTGGCCAGCGCGATCGCCAGATTTGACAGCACCCGACTATTTTCTTTGGGGTTTTTTGAAGGAGCGAGTGTATGTGAACAAGCCAGAGACAATCCTTGAACTCAAGGCAAACATTGTTGCAGAAATTCGAACGCTACAGCCACAAGTTTTGAAAGATGTTATGGAGAATGCTCTAAAAAGAGCCCATCAGTGCGAAGCTGAAAACGGTGGTCATTTAGAGACATCATTTTTCATACTTAGTGTAAAAAAGATTTACATTTTGTATATTATATAATCTGAAAGAAAAAATAAAAAAAAAGTTATTAAACTTTTACACCCCTTGGTTTCTTTTGGCCCACCCTGTACTTATGCTTTTAGTATATTTTTTTAATCAATTAATCAAAAGTATCAAAACTTTCAATATTGTAAATACATAGGAATTTGTTGGTTTTTGTTTGTTTTATTAAACTTATTTTGTTAGTAAATGGGCACACTGCAGTATATGTATGTATATGTACTGCATTAAAAATTGCAGTAAGCAGTAAATTTACTGATTACTAAAAAAATTCAGTAAATTTTTACTGCTAATGAAATTTAATTTGCATTACCAGTAAAATCGTAGGGCCGTAATCATAATAAAATTGTAGCAAGTGGCAAAGTTTTTTCATTAAAATTTTGAAACTTTTGTATGAAAAAGAATTTCATTGTGAATACGGGCATTACTGATCACTGAAAATTCAATGCACCTCATCATATAACAAATCATTCAGGCAATTTATAAAAATTGTAGAAAAAAATTTTAGTAGTAATCAGTAAAAATTTACTTGTTAAACATTTTTTATTGTTTTTACTGAAAGTTTAGTGGTACTGCAGTGCTCATCTATGGTAAATGCCTTTACTTTTACTTTTTAATTTTTAATTCCTGCTGTTCATCGTTTAGTTGTTGCTGCTGTTCTTGTTGTTGTGTACGCATTGCAATTAAAATAAATTAAGTAAAGTGCGACTTTGACTCGCGCACATTCGGTTTTCAGCATTTTTTTTGATTTAGCTTTCTTCCTTTTTTAAGTTTTTTCAGTTTAAACGATTTTTTCAGTTTTATCGCCTTTTCTCGTTTTGGTATTTTTTTTTTAATTTTCGCATTTTTTTTTCATTTTGGCGATTTTTTTCATTTTGGCGATTTGTTTCTGTTTTTGGGTTTTTTTTCTTTTGGCGATTTTTTCTGTTTTTGGGGTTTTTTAGGCGATTTTTTCATTTTGACGATTTTTTTGTTTAAGTGTTTTTTCATTTTGGCGATTTTTCGGGTTTTTCGATTTATTTTAGTCCTACAAATTTTTTTTAATTTAATTAAAAAGAATTTTACCCCCTAGCGTATAGATGTTTACACATCAAAAAACACCCAGTCACTGGCAGTTTCGAACCCGCGACCCTCCAACTACTACTGTACTAGATTAGTCAAATCGGGAAGTCCAATTTTCATATGTCAGTGAAAACATGGCTATTGTTGTATTCCAAGTCGCCAATCGTATGTGGCTTGTCACATAGACCAATAAGAGGTTCCATTTTTATATGATGATGAAATGGTAAACCAAACTTAATACAAAACATATAACTGCTGTCAAAATAGCACACATATCAAACAGTGCTGCCAAATTGAAGTTCCATAATTTAAAAAAACATGCATTACTAAATTTAAAATCTTAATTGATTTTTATGCATCCCCTTGAGTGAAATTGTGCAAATTTTTTACAACAAAAGTTAAGAAAAAAAACTGATGTCAAATGCATATGAACGCACACTCATTAAAAAACTGAACTTTTGCAAATAAATGAAGTCATTTGCAACTCTGGCAGCGTATTAACGTCAAATTTTACGAGTTTGTAAAGTTTAAAGCCTGTTGTATATGTGTGTATGTATGTATGTGAGGATTTTTTGCCACTTATTTTCTATTTTACTATACAACTACAACTAAATACTACCGGGGCGTCAACGTCTTGAGTTTTTTTTTTAGAGTTTTTAATATATATATTTTTGTTTTAATTTTTTTCTGCTCTTTATTTATTAGTATAGTTTTTGCATTTTATATATGGTCTTATAAAAAAAATTAAGAAAAAAGTTGCCGGCATTTAAATTTTATTTACTGCGTGTTGTTGCGTTATTTTTCTTGTTGTTGATATTTGCTGGTGTCGGCTGTGGCTGGAGACCATACAAACACAGAAGCAGCAACAGCAGCAGCAGCAGCAGCAGTAGTTGATGTCATCGTTTTGGTAAATTTTATTTCTAGAAATATTATTTGTTGCTATATTCCAATGTACATGTACATGTTGTTTTCACTTACTTGCGATTGTTTTACAAAAAAAAAAATATAATATACATATACATATGTATGTATGTATGTACCTATATGTTTAAACGAATAAATATTTTTGGAATCAAATGAATACTATGTAATTCCATTGTATGCATGTGTGGATTCCAATGAATCAGTTCGATTTAAGTATCTATGTGTATATCTGGAAGTGTGAAGTGAATTTTTTTTTGGAATTATTGTTAAGATCTTTAATTTATTTATACTTATACATACTTATCTAAAAATATTTTTTTAAACATTTTTGCTTTTAACAATGTTTATATGAATTGTGCAAAAAGAAATGTTTACCATACTGACTGAAAATAAATGTGTTGTCTGACATTTTTGTTGGTTTTAATTTGTATTTGAATGAAAGACAACACCCTGTTTTTGAACTATAACATCTCTTCATTTGTCATTTAATTTAAAGTAGCATCTTAAAATTAAAGTGTTTTTTAATTTTATAATACAAAAATATGCATACATATGTATGTATGTATGTACATATGTATGCACATTAGGGAGTAACGAATACCAGTTTAGCGAATGCGAAAACGAATAATGCATTTGAATTTTTGCGAATGCAAATGCGAAAGCGAATGCAAATACTTACAATACGTTAAAAATCCATATGAAATTGCATTATATACATAGATGTACTACATATAGCATTTTATTTAAATTGAGTCTTGAATTGAGCAAATATTTATTAGTTTATTAAATTCTTAAGACAGAAAGATATATTTATAAAATTGTATTAAAATAAGTATCGATAATAATAGATTTACAAAATGTTAGGCAATTAAACCATTCGTACTTTGGCCCTAAATCCTGGTACACTGTTCAAAATTTTATGTGAAATGCTGCCAAAATACATATTAACAAAAATTGGCATGAATTCATGAAACAATTTTGGAGAAGTAGTACTTTGTTCATCTTGGGAAAAACATATGAAATGTATCTTCAACATTTTAAGTTTTCATGCGAAATAATATGCGTGGCAATTGTTTGACATAGAATTTACAACAAAAAACGGCAAGTCAAAATTGTTTGTATTTAAAATTTTATGTGCGAAGTAATGAATGGTGCTCAACATTTTTCAAAAGTTTGAACAGACTAGTCTTAAATCTTTTTCAAAAATTGATAAATATTTGCGAACACAGCTGGATTTTGGTTTAGTATTAGCTTGAAATATTTGCATGCATTTTAGCAAATGCAAAAGCGAATGCAAATAGCAAAAGTAAGCGAATAATTTGCGAATGCGAAAGCGAATGCGAACATTCGTTATTTCCCTAATGCACATACATATGATACATATATGTACATACGAGTATGTTGTTTCCTGGTTTAACGAACGATTTGTTTGAGTGAAAAATTAGCTAATAAAAGAAGTGGTTAGAAGATTAAATACATTAGTATTTTAATTATATACTAAAACTTAAAAAGAATTGTATACATACATATGTATGTATGTACAAAACTTTAAAAAATCTGCAATACCAAGCATAAAGTTGCGAGAAATGTCAATTTTCCAAATGTATAGCAAAACCATATTTCATTCCTTGTTAACTCTTTAAGGGCCATTATTATGACTTGACGATAAAGTTACGGATAGTTAATCCTAATTTTAGCAGAACTGAACTATAAAGTAACCTTTAAAAATGTTTCATTATTAGAACTGTCGTATAAAATAAATAATACAATTTGTGTTTCGTCAAAATTTATGTGGATACTGTGGATATTCATTGTTAAAAATACTTACTGGCAACTTGCTTTTGTTTATTTGCCAAATTACAAGCATAATGAAACCATTTTTGTCAATTCTTTTGTTTATTTTTATATTATTATGTATTTTGTGTTGTATTGTTGTTTTGTGCCATATTCTGCCCAAATAAATTTGCCTGTAATTTATAAAGTAGAAAGTGTGGCAACGGATGAAAATATGGCAACTTCAAATGTCTTAACCTTACGATAAAAGAAGTTACAGGTAGGATTAACTTCTATTTAAATTATCGCTCACTTTTGGTTAAAGTGAAGTTGTAATAATGAAAAAGTGTTTATCCATCCAATAAAATCTTAACTTTAACTAAATACAAGTTAAAATAATGGCCCTAAATGTGTATATTTTCTTCCGTTTTATCGCCAAACTTACGGTGTACATATGAGTAGTCTATTCATGATTAAGGGGTACGTATATGCAATATATTTGTGACAATAATGATTACATATTAAAAGTTTTGATAAATACTTTTTAATAATTACTATTAACACATTTTTGTCGAGATACTTTGTACTGGGATTCTCAGAACTTTGTTAATGTGTTAAATAACAATGCAATAAAATTATATTATATGATGATGCCGAGTTCGCCGCAAATATTTCAAAACGTTTCCATTTATTTCCCATTATTATCTTTTCTAGCGGAGCACGATTAAATTAATGTATTGTTTGTGGCCGGTGACGGCTATTAGCCGGCTTACAGCCGATTGTATGTGTTCTCTGGTGCGTGCTCATGTGAAAAAACAATGCAAAAAGAAATTGAGCAATCGTTCTCATTGTTTTTATTTTGTTTTTGCTTCACTCACTTCAAAGAACGAAACAAAACAAAATCAAACAATTTGTTTCGTTTATTTTTGTACTCTGCTCTTAAGTACAAAGCAATCAAAACAAAAATAAGTTTATAACTGTAATAGTGTCGACTTTTTTTGTTACGAAAATCACTTCCTAAATAGCAATAGCTATAATAAGAAGAAAAATATGATGACCTTTTGACATTATGCAAATCCTTTCCACTTCAAGCGTTCTTAAATTGTGGTTTAAACTTTATAAAAGACTTTCTCACGCTTTTTATATAACAAAAACCTTTTCAAGAAACAAAAATAGTGAAAACTTTAAAATTTTTTACATTCGAATATGTGAACAACCTTGGAAAAGAAAACAATTAGTTCATATTTTTTGCAAGTTCACTGTGCTTTCAAAAGTTTCTATTTGAAATGGTTTAAAAAGCGATTAAAATTCAAATTATTTCGTTTTCAATAAAAATCTTGTTTGTGTTAAGTTACCCATACTTGAAATATAAAGTTACCATAAAAAAAAAATTAAATTTAAAACAAGTCGGCAATTAAATGGGATGCGAATTTATATTAGAGAGGCAGTCTTCATAGCAATTCATACACAACACACATCTCATATACATATGTACATACATACATACATACAAATATTTTTCGTATTGCATGCTAAACAAAGAAAATATGCTAAATTTGAACAACATTGTATGTACGGGCCCAACTTACAACATTTCAAACTTTAATAACTACATTTCATTCAACGGCAACAACTTGAGAATAATCCAATGAAACGAATTTTAAAACCATTTGTATTATGAAAGTCTTTTTTTCAGGTGCTGGAACAACAATTGCCATCAGTGCAACTATAAAAGCTACAAAATTAAGAAATAATACTACAAAAAAAGAAAACATAAGAAAAACTTGAAACTTTTAAGATTATCATTTAGAAAAAGAAGTACATATGTACATATGTATGTATATACATATACACATACATACATACATACATATATATAGGTATAACAACAATGGTAGCTACAACAACATATGTTGAAAATCTAATCACAACATAAGCAGAGAGTTACAGGCAATAAAAATAAAATAGAATCAGAGTTCCTCTAACCTATTTGAGATTTCATGAAAACAATAGACAACTTGAACTATTTCGATTTTAGGACATTTATTAAGCACTAACAGCCGTATTCATAAAAATTTTAAACCGAGTTTCAAATATTGTTTAAGCAAAATTCGCTGAAATTGTATTCATAATAGAATTGTAGCTTAAAAAACGGTTTTTAAACCTTGCGTAAATCAGCAAATTTTAAAATTGACTGCCCCCATGTTTAAACCAATTTTAAGGTGACGTTGTTGTAATTTTGCTTCGTTTTTGTTTACATTTTGAACTTTACCTGTATGTACATATGTGTGTATGTATGTATGTACTTATGTATGCATGTATGTATGCATATGCCAGTGTTATTTAGAAGAAAACAATGTAATTTTTTTTATAGGAACTATTGCCGAAATAACAAATATACTCTAAAGAATATTTAAAAGAAAAGAAGCGATCCAGTTTCCATTCCCAGTCATTGTTTTCTCATTTTATGTGTTAACAAAAATAGTATAATTGTAGAAAATTAACTAGTGATGTATAAACACTCAAAACAAACAAAATAAAGCTCGTTATTCTAGTGCTTCTTTATCTGCAATAAAATAAATAATATAAAAAACACTTTTAACAAAGATTTGTTGTGAACTTTGTTTATTATTTTATTAAATACAAGTTGGAACATATCTTTTATTTTATAGAAACAATATTTCTCTGAAAACCGACAAATAAACAAAATAGACACGAGTACTTTGTGAGTTAACAATCGTTGTTTTGCAGAACTAATATGCAAGTGACAAATAAAGAATACAGTGTTGCCACGATATTTTAATAAAATCTAGTTAATTGATTTTTAGTTAAAAAACTGATTATGAATACCAATATTTAAAAAACGTTATTTAGCCTTAAAACGTTTTTTAACTAATATGAATTTTAAACCTCAATCAACTTTTTTTTATGAATACGGCTGTAATAATATAAAGCATTCTAAATTTTAGTAAAACCCATTGAATTGGTTATTGAGGGATTTATTGCATTTTAATGTATTCCTCGCAATAATCAAGAATAACCCAATATTATGCCCAATTACCATTGTAATATGTATTTTTACTAAATTAAATTAGATGTTGCAATGTTTTTTAGTCTAGTACAGTGACCCACAAGTCATAGCACAATTGTGCAGATGAAAATCACATACATGCTTATGCTCTTTCATTTAGTCGTCACTGATAGTGTTGTAAAAAGCGGCTACTTTTGAATACTCAGTACTACTTGATACTTTTTCAATTGGGTACTCGATACTACTCAATACTTTATATATGTATGTATATAGGAAGTTAAAAATTATTGTTTTATTGATAATGGAATATGGAAAAACAAAGATTAAATGCAATTATATTTAAATTAATTTATAACAAATGAAAATAAATATGTTTGAATATTAGTTTTTGTACATAATTTTTTTAAACGTACTTTTAAGACTTCTAGTGCGTTAATCTCTTAAATTATCTTCTAAATATTTTTTAATAAGCATTTTTTTCTCACAATTGATGTTATTACTTAGTCATTGTTAAAATGTAGAAATAAAATTTTAACGACATCGAAAGAATTTAAAATATTTTTCATGTTTGTGAGGACCTGACTTGCTGGTTATATTGTATTACGTGCCTTCCTTCCACTATTCTAAAGAGTCACTTTTTCTGTCCAATAGTATTTGTTAATGACTGAAGTAGTTTAATAATGCATTTTTTAGTACTTTTTTTAGTAGCTGTTTTCGTATCAAAATAATTCCTAACAGAATTGGTATTTGTTACATTAACTCCATGAGGTTCCGAGTCATATTTATTTGTAGCAAGCTCACAGAGTTGTATAATTCTGATCCATTTTAAAGGAAGACTTTCACTTGAATACTACAAAATGCAACCCTGAAAGTATTGAGTAGTTACTTTTGTGTATTGAGTACCGGGAAAATCTCCCGGTATTGAATACTCAGTGCTCAAATACTCAATACTTTTACAACACTAGTCACTGAGCAAGCGACGAATGAACTTGTGCACGCATGTATTAATTTTTTCCTGGTTTTTGGTTTAGTTTTTTTGAGCACACGGAACGAAATTAAAGTTAAAATTTAATAAATTTCTACAGACAAATAAGCTAAGAAATATTTTGTGATGAAAAATGCTTTTCGCAATATGCAATGCATTTTATGTTATGAAACATTAAAAAATAATAGGGAAAATGGTTTAAAAGGGCATTTTAATAGTATCAACAGAGCTGTGAATAAATTTAATTTTGAATTTATACACTAAATTGTTGAATGGTTATTAAATTTTTACTTTTTATTAAGTTTTTAGTAAATTTCTTATTTACAAAAAAAAAATTCATACAACTAATAACCACATCATGTATTTTATATTCAGGGCTATCATGAATAAAATTCCGCGTGAAATTTTTCCCGGAGAACAATTTCAACTAATAGCAAGTAATAGGAAAAATAAAAAATTCTAATTGGAAAGGGGAGAAATTTCACGCGGAATTTTATTCATGATAGCCCTGATTACAAAACTTTTCTTCAAGTGCAAGTTTATTTTACTCCCATTTTTCTCACCAATACAAACATATTTTATTTTGCGGGAGACTGGTCTAGTACAAAATGGTCGTAGTCGATTTCGAAATAAAAAACTATTTTTTCCAATTTCTTTTTATAATTTTAAGCTAAAAATTTGCACCACAATTTTAAAGTTGACGCTACTGTATTAGCTGATAACCAGGGAAACCAGAAATATGCTGTAAAAAAGTGTTTTATGCGCATTCAATATGCACTACTAAACTTGAAAATATGCACTAAAAATTCCAAAAATATGCTCTTAAAAATAAAAAAAATGGTTTATTTTTAAATGAAAATATATTTTTAATTAAAAAATTCATAACTGCCATATTAAAAAAAATATTTTGTTTTGATACTCCCGTAAAAATTTAATTCAACTTCAAAAGAGATCTCGATATCACAATTAAAACTGCATTTTGGATAAATAAGACAAGCTTGTTAATTATAATTTTTATTGCAATAAACAACAAAATATTGACCTAGATTCTCAAATTAAAATCGTTCCCTGTCACATATAAATACACTTTTATACATTGACAATGTTCCTTCAACGTCTACTCGGGGAAGAGCCCATCACAAATAGCAAAACCAAAATTTTTATTTAAACTAACGTCCCTAATAACTTCTTAATTTATAACAAAAATTTATACACTACATGGAATATTGAAAATGAGATTTAGATGGCTAAAAAAAATAAAAAATTTTGGCTTAATATTAAAATAAAAAAATATTCTATAAAGTATCAAAATATGCCCTACATCAATAAAAATTCGAAAATATGCTAAAAATATGCATGTAAGACTGAAAAATGCAAAAACATGCTTTAAAGGGTAAAATATGCACTAACAAATCGATGCCAAAATGCATAAAAAGTTCTTAAACGGATAAATATCTTATATCCACATTTATACGTTTTCCCTGCTGATAACTCATTTTTAATTAATTTTAATTAAGATCAGTTTACTTTAAAAAAATCTCTCAACAGAGGCGTTTTAGAATGGTAGTATCAATTGAAAAATCTAGCTTAATAAATAGAATAGATTTTTATTTCGATGGTTGTGCAAATTTTGATTCTTCTACATCAATAAAAATTGATTTTTTTTTAATTTGTGTAATTATTTCAGTAACAGTATTTTAAACAGCTAAATTAATATAAATTCCACTTTTGCTAACAAGTTGCTGATTTTTATTGGTAAACTAAAATTAAAAAAAAAGCTTTTATGTAATTAGACAAAAAAAAAAAATTGGCTCAACTTTGATTACTTCAGCTTTTAATTTGTGTAAAAGCAGAAAATATGAAGGAAACTGCAAATAATATTTTGTAGATGTTTCATCTAAAGCAGAAAGAATTGATTTAGTTATTTTTTAATGATCTTCAAAAACTTGCAATCTTCAATACAATCTCAATACTTTATATTGTTCCAGAGCACTTTCAATGTAACAAGCTGTTTGCATTACATTTATAATAGGATCCAAGATTTCTTAGCAAATCTTCTAAATGTTTTTAGTATAATTTGGGCCGTTTTAAAAATTTTATTGGACATAAGTAAAATAGTGCAAAATTACACAAAAAATTTATGGTGCAAAAATACTGCGAAGAAATTTAAATATTACAGATTTTGCACTATTACAGAAAGTGGCAACGTTGTTTTTGACACAACAATGTAATTTTGCTAGTGATGGCACTAAAATTAACGAAAAATGTTAGATGAAACAAAATGAGATAGGAACATCTTTTAAAGATGTAGAAAGATGTTGGTTTTTAGTACTGTGTATTTCTTATGGGAAGATGTTAACATTTTCGCAAATTGATGGTAGATGTCAGATGTGCGTCAGTGTAAAAAGCCTATAACTTTTAATATTTAATTGGAAGGATAATATTGAAGTTACTTGATGTATTAATTCAGTTCGCCTCTGAAAACAAATTGATCAAAAAAATCAAGGGGAAAATGAAAATATCCATGTGAAAAATATTATTTGTGATAAGGTGAATGAATCAAAAAAGGGAACAATGAATCAAAATAGGGAAAAATTATTCACGATTGCAATTTGGTGAAAAGGGAAAATATTTCTAGGAAAAAAACTGTTCACGATAGGGGTGTGTACTTGATTATAGGTGACTCGTCATAACGCTATAGCTTTAAGCTTAAATTAGACGTGACATAGCCATAATGCCATAGCCATAACCAAACCAAAATTCAATTGGTTTCTATGGTGAGAGTTATGGAGTTATGGCTATCGAGTAACTTATAATCAAATACATTGTTGCCCCATTAGTTTGGTTTGAACGGCTGTTTTCTAGGGCTATGGTTATGTCACGTCTGATTGAGCCTTTAACCATAGAAACCTATTGATTTTTGGTTTTTAGTCATAACAAATAAACAGCTGTTTACTATTTAGAAATATTTACTGTTGTTGCATTTTTGAAATGAATAAGCAAATGGTTATGGTAGCACTAATAGCTGAAGCAAATATATTTATGGTTTTGGCAATGGTTCCGTTCCGGCTATGGCAGAATGGTATGGCATTTTAAGAAACAAAAAATATGGCGGCTTTTACACAATTTTTATTTATTTTTAACTTAACGGAGTTTGCATGAATTTAGCAACTCCCAAAACAATCTAAGCTGCCGAATGCTGCTAATAATATGAAATGTTGAGAATCGCCCAACGGATACAACAACCAAAGCTAATAAAACACCTGCTTCCAGTGAATGCTGCTCCAAAAAAAAATCTGAAGTTAGAAAGTAATTTTTTTTAGTTTCCTCTCTTATTCTCTATTTTAGACGGCGCAAACTAAATATGTACATATGTACATATATTCTAACAACGCTAATAAGCATGATGTGATTTGGTATATATTCGTACATCATGTACAATTTCAAGCAGCAAATTTTTTCCCGTTGTATTTTCTATGTTTGGTTACACTTAAAAGACGTTAAGATGTTATACGCTTGTATGTATGTATGTATGTATGTATGCATGTAGATTTAGGTATACTATTAAAATGATTTTATGAGTTTTATATTTGAAAAAAAAATTTGTAATAAAAATGCTTGAGACTAGCAAACCATAGCGAATATAACAATGAAAGAAAACAAACTAAACAGAGTTGAAAAGGAATCTCCTTTTCAATGAAGGTACTCGTATAGTAAAATAAAAATTAAATTTTATAGCTTTATGGTTGAGTTGCCAATTGCCAAAATGTTATTACGTATGACAACTGGCAACTTGACAGTTGCCCAACTGCAATTTTTAGCTGCTGAATAATTTTTTCATGACAAAAAGGTGATATAAAATTAAAAAATATTAAAATTAAATTAAATCAACTACTAGCTTCTCCTTTGGGAAGGCGAAAATATGCTGTACAGCTAAAAAAATTAAATTGTAAAGGTATGGGCACACTTGTCAAACATTTGCCCAAAAAAGCGTAATCAACAAACACCAATGAAAAAAGTTTTGATCCAGACACTTGTGTATCATATTAAACAGTTTCGAACACAACTAATGGACAACTTCATAGAATCCAACAATATTGGCTGCTCTTTAACTTGACAAGCTTTTGTCTGAATTGAAAGATCTTTCATTGGCATTTAGTGGTTACGTTTTTTTGGGCAAATGTTTGACAAGTTGACCGTAGCTTAAGTTAAAAATGATTTTAATTATTATTATTTAATTACTCACAGTAGAGGCGGTATATGTAAAGGTTTTAAATTGTCGCTTAAGTGCTGTCACATTTGGAACGGATGTCACATTTTGGAACAACTTCTCTTCATCGAAAAATAATTTCACTGAGCTAATTATCTTTATTGTAAGTAATTTTTGAACCACTTTTACTTAAAAACTTTTAAAAACTTATATTTCTTATATGTTGAAACTTTGTTTACAACAGCCCAATTCACAATCTTGTGCAAATGGTCTTGCATCGTAGCATGTGCAAAATGTTATAGTATATTGATACTCACCATTTAACAATTCTTAGTGGTGAGTATAAATATACTATACCATTTTGCACATGCTGCGATGCAAGACCATTTCCACACGCCCGTGAATTGGGATATTATTTTTAGTTGCCAATCTGTTATAATCGTATTTTCAATAACTTTTAGGCAAAAGGAGAAAGTTGGCATACATAATAAAAATTTTAATTTCGTTTGGCAGTCGTCTCAACATATGTATGTACAGACATTTTTTATTTTTTTTTTGATTGTTGTAAAAGACGTCATTCTTTTAAGGGAAATAATCTTAAAAAGTTGCATATCTATTACTGACCACTGTGATGTGGTCATTAACATTCGTGCAGCCATTCATTCATAGTTACAGTATTTTATATTTATTACCGGTCTCTACAAAAATTTAAGATTTTTTTATTCTCGCTGGCATTTTCATCGTTAGCGAAACTATTCCTTCTGAAAGATGCATTGATGAACAAAAACCATCATCTGCCAATAGAATAAGATGTATATGACCGATAACAAATGAAAACAAAAAAAAATAATTGTAGTTTACCAGTGCTCTCGTTACATATTTATTTGCAAGCACAATAAAACAGCCAACTTACTACAACATCTGTGTTTTCGAACATGATAGTGTAAATCATAAAAAAATGGGTTTTGGCATTTAGATCTCTTATCTTATGGCTGACTAGTCACTTGAAGTGCACTTTTTGGCTGGTGGAATACAAACTGCAGAGAATGCCAAAAGAATATTCCTATTAACATTAATATCGAATGAGGAAATACATACATTCATCTAGATTGTATTCTAATAAACATTAGATATTATTAGGAACGACATAGTGTTTGTTATAACAGGGTAATTAACAAAGTTTTTTTTTTTTTTATTACATAATGGTTTATTATATAATGGTCATATAATAAGTATCTTTTTCCTTCGAACGGCATTAAAATGTCGTATGTTATAAAAAGTGGATTTAACAGGATTACAGTCTTATGTATATAAAAACTTTTTACTGAAAGAGGTACGTGGTTGCATGATCGAAACAATTTCCTTCAATAGAGCATTGGATAATCGGTGCGAGTGAGCAAGAGATAATCCCCTTTATTGCGAATGGCGTCGTCGAAATCACATCAAGACGACAGTAAAAATTATCACTTGTCTACTCTTTGTCGACAACAATTGACTACTAGTAACATACTACATTAATTTACAAAGCCTTAGAGATTAGTAAGAGATTGTCAATAAGAGGCAATTGTTGCCGGTAAAAAGTAGGCAAGTGACAATATTTATCGTCTTGATGTGACGTCGACGACGCCATTCACAATATGGGGGAATATATCGCATAATTTCAATATTTTCCTGCCAATTAAATATTACAAGTTATACATACTTATTTTTAGGACAAGATCAGGAAATAATTTTTTCCACTGTGCCTAGAATATTTATAAAAATAGAATTTATACTCAATACCATTTTATGTTTAACACAAAGCTTGTGTATTGCTTTCTTATTCACCCCAATGGTGAATAAAAAGTGGCATTTTTGTTCCCATGAAATTTCCATTCCCCTCGAAAGGCAAAATGCTATTGTGATCACCCATGAAATTATTTCCCGCTAACAGTGCCAGTGAGTGTAAAAAAGGGAAGAAAATTTATAAACCTTAAAAATTAAACAAATTTACGTTAAATAATACGAAATATACAAATTTTAGGTTCCATATGAAATTTCTTTAACTTTAAAGTTATGTTTTTAAATATTTTAAGTGCAGTGCACCGCCATAAAATTTACTGTGTGTCAACCAAAGAGATTCAATGAATTCAATTGATTGAAGAGTACTCCATAAAAAAAGTGGCTACATTGAATTATTGTTAACAATCGTGAACTTTATTTACTAATCTTGTTGCCCCAAAAGTAAATATTTATAACTTTTAATATTTAATTCTAAGGAAAATATCGAGTTTATGCGATGCAATAATTCAGTTCACCCACAAAAATAAAGTGTACAAAATCTAGAGGAAAATTAAAAAAATCCCCGTGAAATATGTATATTATTAGAATTTGGCAAAAAGGGAAAATATTTCGGGGAACAATTTTCACGATAGGCTTAAATACATATGAATTTAAATTTTTCGATTTTCAATTAATATTTAAGCTTTGCAAATCTTTTTCACATTTTTAGCATTCACTGATAACTGACAGCGGGAAAAATACGGCAGATTTAAACCCAAATTTTTCCCTTCGTGGGGATTAAAAATTTTATGGGAGCAAGAAATATTCCTTTTATTATTCACTGTAGAGAAAGGTGGATATTTTGGTAACTTTAAATAATATTTCGGGCATACTTTCAAATAATATTTCGGGCATACTTTCATGAGCGCCAAATAAATATTCGCGCATATAATTCGTGTACTGCAAACCTTTTAATATGACAAGTTTTTCAGCAAAAAACATGTTTACTAAGTCACAAAAACTAGAGATACAAAACAAACACGTCAAGAATTAGTTTTTCAGTAAAACATTTTTACGAAAAAAACTAAAGATACAAAACAAAAACGTCAAGAATTAGTTAAAGTTTATTTGTTCACTTTTGTGGCAGATCTTATTACAGTGGAGTTCGGTTATAATGAACACCAAGGCATTAAAAACAAATATATATATAAAACGAAAAAATGCATTTTATTTTTAAAAATCTCAATATTTTCAGAAATCAATCATCAAATTAATAATCAAATATTGAACTTTACAAACCAATTGATTTTTTAAACTCCAAATTATTTTAATGTAAAACTCTTGTGAACGGATAAGTAGCTTGTTATACGACATAATTCGTTATAGCTGAACTCCACCACACATATTTTAATTTTTCGTATACATACATCTCTCTTGTGGACTTTTCGTATGTAGTTTTCGTGATCGTAACAATGCAATTCCAAATACGTATTGCTAACTCAGTTAAAGTTCTAAAAATGCAATGCTCCAAAATTTTAGTGTTTTATGTCATCGCCAAAAATTTTAATTTTGTATTTGTTCATCATTTTAGGGATCGAATTTAGCTTTAGCTTCACCGAGTTACAGAATAAAATGTAATGTAATGATGTATACTTTAATTACTTAAATCTAATTATTACGCTAACTGCAAGCTGGCAGATAAATGTCGTATAATAGTGTTTTCACACTGAAAGTTAAAACCTGGTTTTAACGTTAAAACCACAAACAGCTGATTTTGCTTTCACACTGCAAGTTTGTTAAATTCAGTTTTTAACTCACAGGCTGTCTAATAACTTTGCTCATTTGTTGTTGCATTTTTTCTGCTTTTTAATAACACTTGTTGGACATACTGTTCAACTGTTTTTGTTTGTATGAAAAACTGAGATATTTCACAATGCGCTCTAAAATGGAAATTATTTTATATTTTGTAATAAAATTTTTTTAAATTTTATACAGAATTAAGAAGTGCTTGGAAATATTGATAATAATATAAAAATGCACAAATACATCATAGGATAAACCTTTTTATAGGCAGATGAATGTCAGTCATATTGTCTATTTTCACTTTCCACAGTTCAATTTAAAATATTTTCGTTGTTTTCCTTCCAAAAAAAAAACTATTTTTTTCCCATAATTTTTTGATTACTGTTGCGTTGCTGCTGCATTAATTTTTAAGTTGAAAATTTTCAGGCGCCATCTATTGCTATTCACTGGCATACCACTACCAGTCATTTCAACTTGGCAGCACTGAAACAAGGTTGCATTTAATAAAACCAACTTACAACCAATTCAAAAATGGTTTTAATTTGGTTTTAACAAAAACAATTTGTATGGTAAAACCAGGTTTTAACAGTTGATTTTAACTTTAAAATCAACTTTTGTTAAAACCATGTCAGTGTGAAAACACTATAAAACTTTGTTCCAGCGTGCCATAACATGGTATGTATGAGATGTATAAATCACTGTCCTTTTAAACAGTAACTGCGATAATGGTTTAACATATTTGAGCACTTCTACTTCAAATGAATTTTTTTAGTTGCTATCTTGAGAAATAATAAAAAGTAAGAAAAAAAATAGCAACCAAGCCCTTTTTGATTTATTGAATATTGATTTAAAAAAGATAAAACAAAGTTAAAAAAAAAAACTAAAATGTCAGTGCAACAGTTGACAGACAAGACGATTTGTTGTCATTTTTACGATATACTTTTCCTGAAAGTTGAATTCATTTATGAAGTAAAATATCATAATGTGGAATATATACTAGTGATGTTTTCAATCATTTTTATTAAGCAACAGCTACTCATATAATGCTCATGACTAATGTACATTCATATACATACATACATATGTACATACATGCATATATTTCTTGGCATAAGAACTATTATTAATACCATGAATTATTATTCATCAGTGATTAAATCTTTTAAATCATTAGATCAAATTAGAAGATGAAAAATTATTGACTCATGGAGCTCATACTTTACTCTTGTGTAATAATTGCAGAAATAACGCAACAATGAATGAAATTGCAATTAATCAACAATGATTTCAAAAGCCCAGATTTAATTCAAGGCTCTGAGCAATGTATATACATACCTACATATGTATGTATGTATGTATGTAAAACACAAGACTACTGGTATTCTTAAGGGCAATAAATTCAGTTAGAAAACACACTTTTCTTGTAATGATAAGTGACTGTTTGCTGGTAAAACAATGAAATTTATTGATTTTATTTGTATGTATTTTCTGTGAAAGAAGAAAAGAAAATGAACATTTATCGAGGTTGTCAATCGTTAGAGATATGAATTTGCTGGCAGAAAATTTGCAAAATTTATCATTTTAGTTTTATAAAAAAATATTAATGCAGATTTTATAATTTATCACCGTGAGAAACGCAAAAAGAGGATGAAAAAAACTGAATTGTTTTTATTTATTTTAGTTTTTATATTAACTGCGCTGAAAAATATGAAAAAAACGTGCTATGTATATATAATGCAATTTAATTTTTCAGAAACTTTTCACAGGTTATAAAGAACAAGGCAAGAGGAACCGCTCAAAAAACTTTAAACTTCTCGTATAATTTTTCTAGAAGAATTGTTTTTTCGAGTTACATATATAAAAAGCAGCTGTTTTTGTATTTTTAGCTACATTTTAGATTAAAAACTTCTTGGGATACAGAATCAAAACTTGAGTTTTATATTTCATATGTTCGTTATGTTCATCTTCGCTATAACCTCCACTTTTTCTGCAGACTGGATTTTTGTGAGTTTTAGACACAACAAAATAGTTTACAATGTATAGTATTTGATGCAGTTTCCTGCGCAAATTGTGTTTGAAGACAATTAGTTAGTGATTTCCTATGTATAATTCGATTAGCACATCAAACATAAATATATTTATATTATTATAAGTGTTCATATGAAAAATTAAAAATGCCAGCGCTGACAGTATAATCTGTTAATACTCGTATTGTAGTATATTACAATTTATCATCTTGCTAGATGTAAATACTCGTACGTACATATGTACATGTGTTATTTTTCAACAAAATTTCACGTCATCAGCCACCCACCCACCCTCTTATGATTAGCGTTTTTCGTTGAATTGTTTTAAAAATAGATGCGTTTAATTTAACACAAATTTCTATTTTAAGTTTCTACTTTAAGAAAGAAATGAAATCATGCAACTTCATTACCATTCTCAGCGATGCCAACTTACCCCATTTTTAGTCACTCAAAATATTTTGCCTCAAAATGTTTACCCTTTTCGGCGAATTGCAATCGTGAATAATTTTTCCCAGAAATGTTTTCCCTTTTTTAACCTTATCATGAATAATATTTTTACGGGGATGTTTTAATTTTTCCCTACATTTTGTTCACTTTATTTTTGTAGGCGGGCGAACTGAGATATTACATCACATAATTTCGATATTTCCTTCCTCCTAATTCCCAGCAACATCTTTTTTCATAGAGTATGAATCTCTTTGGTTCACACACAGTTAATTTTACCGTAGCATTGCAGTGGTATACTTAAGAATTTATTCCACTGCATCTAGACCCCCATATTCATAAAATTTTAAACGAATTTGAAATGTATTTTATTTCAAATTTTCCATTCAAAATTTTCCTAAAATGAATTTCAAATTCATTTTATTTTTTTATGAATATGGGCGTGTGCCAAACGGTAGAAAAGTACTATGGTAAAAAAATATTTGCCTGTGGGGAAAAAATTTAATTTTTCTGCTGTGCCAAATGATATCTTTTTTGACAATGTAAAATTTTGACAAATTCGCTTGAGCATAGAAAGAAGCTGATGAAACAATTGCTGCGGCGGCAGTTTTGCTTCGCCTGACTACAAGCCGCCGGCTAACAACAAATTTTTAAGAGGACATTTTTATATAAAACAATAATCTTGTAGCAATAAATTATATAATATTATATATATGATGCAACATTTTTCACAAACTAAAATAAACAATGATTTTTTCAATGATTTTCTAATTGAATTTAAAAGACGGCCAAAAGTCTTCAAAAAAAAAATTTTTTTGTGTCACCGATTTAATTTTTTATTTTATTTTTTTTTTTATATAAAAGTAAACACATAGAAACCTCGAAATCCAGAAATTTAAGTTTTAATTTCGATTATTTCTCTTCGAATAGGGTGATCAAAAACGCGCTTTTTTTAAGAGAAGCTGAAATTCAAAATATTTTAGAAAATTTTTGAACTTCAAGTGGGCATAACTTTTTTGGTTTTATATATTTTTGGAAAAAAATTTTTTCTTCACTTTTAAAATAAATTAACTTATAAAATAAATTAAAAAAATCGTGCCTTGCTTTGCTCGAGTCCCAGATTTGGGGATTGTAATAAAGGTCTAAAATATACCCAAATCTCGATGTTCAGTGGAACGCAACTTTTTTTCTGCGAAAAACTTCGTAAAATGACTTATAACGTGTTATATTACGTACTTTGAGCTATTATTATATGTTAATATTTTAAATTCATATTTGCATCTCTAGGAACTACAATGATTTTACTGCTTGCATGTCGGATATTTTAGGTATGGGAGTGCGGTATATCTACATGTGTTTGTGTGTGTATTGTGTGTATGTTTTTCTTTTTTTTTGAAGAAGTTTTATTAATGAAAAGGGTATAATAAAAGACTGTTATTATAATGCATTAAATGCATTTTTGTAATTTAGGCCATTAAAAAATGTATAGTTACATATAAGCGGGGGTAGGTACATGAGTTTTTGTATTTGGACTGATATATTCGACCTTTTGTTATAACTTTATTGTGTACCCAGGTAGCTGCTGCTCATATAAGGGTTAAAATACGATAGACACATCAGGTTTTCTTGAAGCAGGTCTCTTTAATTCTCTTTTAAACTTGCCCGGTTGTTTAGACACAGACAGTTTGTGTTCAAGTTTTTAATGAGTTTTGAATATGAGAATGATATAACAAAAGAGAATTGAAGTAACTTGTCTGTACAAGCATGTCTGTACTCCTCTTCTTTCTTCTTTCCTCTCTCTCGTTGAAACACATACCTGTTTCAAGAAAACTTGATGTGTATAAAAACAGACAAAATTAATAAAGACGATCAGTATTGTCAAAACGATGGCTAAGTTCAGTTATAACGATCTTGCTAAAATTTATTTTGAACAAAAAAACAAAAACGATGTTATATTACACATTTTAAAAGACCCTTATTTTGAGTTGTGCGACCATTTAAAAAAAATTAATAATTTTTTAACGCGATTAAATAAACGGTATAATTAATGTATTTAATAGAAATAAGGAAAAAATGTTTAACTGCAACAAACAATGGCTTACAAGCGAACTTGTATTTGAAAGCCAACCAAAACCAGCAAATGGGGGCCGACCCGCCAGACCAGTTGAGGATTGTAGTGAAAGGTCCCGAAGACGAAAGCTGCAAAGCATGAATGAAAAATTTTCTCAAGAAATAATTAAATATACGTTTTCCCATCAACTAGGACCAACAAAAAATAAAACTAAAAAAATTGATATAATAGAAAATGTAATGAAAGCGAGCCCCAAGCATGTAAAAAGGATTTTAAAGAGCATTCCAACACCAACCGATGATAAAAAATTTACATCTGAAGAAGCATTTTCAATATTTCTGGACTTAAAGCTAACAAAATATCAGTATATGGAATTGCGAAAGCGGGAAGTTGGAAAACATTGCTCCATTAGTCCAGAATATAGAGATTTGGTTTTAATTAAAAAAGATTGTTTACCACCACAAAATTTTATAAACATTACAGAAAGTTCAGCAGAGGTGGTATTGCAAGACATATTAAATCATACTGCGAAAAGATTGTTGAATACATTGGACGCAGATAATATTAAAAAACTTGGTGACTGTAGCCTAACATTAATTTCTAAATAGGGATGCGATAGATCTTCTGGACAAAAGCGATATAAGCAGTATAATGCAGAAAAATATCACATTCTGACTTATTTATGATATCTTTTGTTCCGTTAAGACTAAAAACAAATAACATTAATTTTGAGCCATATACTAGCAAAGAAACCGATATTGATATATGGAAAAACGAAATACCTTCCTCAACAAAATATTGCAGACCAATTAAATTTGATTTTAAGAAGGAAACGAAGGATGTAATATTAGAAGAAGTATCTAAACTTAAACAAAAAATAGATAAACTTCAACCGATAACTTTGTTACTTAACGATCAAGAGATTCAAATAAATTATCAAATGTTACTTACAATGATTGATGGAAAAGTTGCACAGGCCATAACTGAAACAAAATCATCTTCGATCTGTGTTATTTGCAAAAGAACTGCAAGCCAATTAAGTCAACTTCCAACAGAAGACACCACTTTCCAAGAAGCCTATGAGTTTGGCTTGTCCCCACTCCATGCTAAAATTCGATTTATGGAACACATATTAAAGCTAAGCTTTGATTTAGATTTTAAAGGAACAGTACGAAATAGTGACGAAAATAAAGCCAAAAGAGAGGCAAAAAAGAAACACGTACAAGATAAATATTTAGAATTGGGTTTACTGATCGATCAGCCAAAGCAAGGAGAAGGAAACACAAATGATGGCAACACAGCAAGAAAATATTTTTCTGATCCTGAAACTGCTGCAGCTATTACAGGAGTAGATTTCGAATTAATAAAACGCTACAAAATCATACTGCAAGTAATATCATGCAATAAAAAGGTAAATGCAAGAAATTTTGGTCAGTATGCTAATGAAACAGCGAAACTATACAACGAAAAATATGATTGGAGGAATATGCCATCGACAGTCCATAAAATACTATATCATGGGGAAAACATTATTCAACACAATATGCTTCCGATTGGAGATCTTTCTGAAGAAGCGCAAGAAAAAAGGAACAAAGATTATAGATATTTTCGCGAGCACAACACAAGAAAGATATCTAGATATAGTACCAATGAAGACCTCTTTAATATTTTACTGTGCACTTCTGATCCATATATCTCCAGCATTCGACAAAAATGGAATTCCACCCCCATGGAATTGGACAAAGACTCCAAGCAGCTCTTTGAAGATGAACAGGAGACATACTTAGATGAAATTTTCACTAAGACAGTTAAATGAAGAATGTATTCTATGCAAATTAACATAAAAATTAGAGCAAAAAAGCACAACAAATATTGAAAATTTATAGAAGAAATTGTATTTTATTTGGAATAAAAAGATTTTCTTAGAATTTATGGTAAAACCTTTTTTCAGATATGGATCTCCTACATATCTGTTATGGATTCACGTTTAAAATATATTTAAATTGTTCATATAATAATAACATTTAAAGCTGTCGAACTTACATTTGTTAGTGAATTATGATCACCAAGGCTATTTACGAAATTTGACTTGCAAGGGCCCTATGAGTAAATGTGGACCGGTTGCCCTAAAATTTCACAGGGATATCAACGACTAAAATAAAATTAGTTTTGCTAAATATTATATCAATATTAATATATTTAAAACAATTATGAGCTTCAAACCCGTATTCTAAGTGGTCCATTGGAGAAGAGGGCTAAAGGTCAAAATAAAATGAACCCGGGTGGAAGGCTTAATTAAGTATGCAATTTTTTAGTTCAGTTAACGTTACTATTTATAAAATGCAATGTTAAATCACTACAATCACAAATTTATTTTTTTTAAGGCCGATAATACCTACATTTTTAAAAGTCATTTTTCAATCATATATAAGTGTACTTTAATACGGCTCGATTTTAAAGTTAATACATTAAATTGAAGCTTAAGATGTCTTCTATCCAACAAAAAAAATTTGATTAAAAAATTTCAACCCAGTCAAAAGTTATAGGATTTTAACCGCCAACTCACAAAATGTGCCCTTGTGCGGCGGTGGATTTAAATTTTATACAATGCTTTTTATTGCAGCTTGTCAAAAATTTACCTGTTGTGTCAAAATTTCTACTATCGCCCAGGGCTAGTGAAATTTTATTCACCTCAGAAGTGTCAAAAATTTAAATTTACTTACATTAGTACTTTGCTACCATTTGGCATAGGCCAAATAGAATATTTAAAAACATAACTTTAAAATTAAAAGAACTTCATTTGGATTTTTGTATTTTTCATTATTATTAAACATAAATTTGGTTGATTTTTAATTAATTGTTTGTTAATCTTCTTCCCATTTTTTTTACATTCACTGGGAATGATAGCGAGGGAAAAATTTCATGAGATATTCACGATAGCATTTTTCCCTTCGAGGGGAATAAGTTATAAGCTAAATTTTTATGAGTTTTTTTAATGTTAATGGATATTGCGTTAAACGTTTTTTTTAATTAAACAGTTGGCATCACTGAATTTTGTTGTGATTTACAGTGGTTCCATTTAGAAAAAAAATGGTAATATATCGGTAGCTTTGAGACTTGTGATCTGCTAACATAATCATGTATGTAGAAATCATAGATAAGGACCTAAGCTTTAAGAATATTGAAAGACACGGCGAGCTACAGGGTGTCAGAGTTGACTATCTCGTGTAAGAAAAACATTTCTGGTTTTATAACTTTTATAAATGCCATCTGATTTCAATGAATTTAAAATTGTTATGAATTTTTTGAATACATAAAGAAAATAGATTATTTTATTAAGATATCTTTAATAGTTTCAAAGATATTTGGCTTTAAATTTTCTAATTTTATAATGTACATATGTATATCAATGTTATATTTTATATAATTTTAAGATCAAGTAAACAAATAAATAAAAAATTTATAAATTTTTCAAGTTCCAGGGATGGCCAAAAGTTTACAATATTTTGTTCTTTAAAGGAAAGTACACAAATTTTTCATTAGAAGAGATTCACACAGTAAACCCTAAGAGTCGCCGAGTTGAAATCTTACGTAGTGCCACACCCAAAATTAATAAATATGTATTGGTGTTGTTACCACTAATAGTAAATATTTCTTTAAATTAATAAATTGTTTTAATTAAATTTTATTGAAATTGCCACAAGTATCAACATTTCTACTGATAAATTAAATTCAGTGGTATACTTGTATAATAACAATTTGTAAACACAGAAACTTATGATAAATTCTATAAACGAAAAACAATTTTAATTTCAAAGCCATATTACATTCTTTCCATTTCCTTAAGGCTTAATAGAAAAAACATTTAAATTATAGATAAATTGATTGAAATTATTTTCCAATTGAATTAATTCCAAAAAAAAATACTATCTAAAATATTTATGTATGTATGTATATGCTGCTATTGAATGTTGTAAATGGAGCAGTGAAGAAAGAAGTTACGGCTAACATTCATCTTCAGCCCAGCCAGCCAAACAGCTGTTGGTTCTTGAGTTTAAAAAAAAATTTTTTTTCTTTTTGGTGTGCTCCTCCTAAAAGTATATAAAACTTTGTTCGATGACTGAAAACTTTTTTTTTTTTTTTTGCAAATTACAAAGATTACATGAGATTATATTTGTATCTACGAGTACTTAACGAACAAGAAGCAAGCAAACTAAGGAGAATTATGGGAGACTACGTAATATCTGCTACATTTTGGTATCTGCTATACATGGTATTCTTTTTTTTTTTGCCGTGGGTTAAGCGAAGCTCAAAAGAAAGAAAGGCAGTGAAGATGACTGACTGGCAGGCCAGGCAGACTAAATGCTGGATAACTGGAGAGAAAGGTAAACAGGCAAGACAAAACAAGGCGTAGTAGTTGCACTCGCAACCTGAACATTTGAAAATGTTGCTTGTTAGTTTACCTGCCAAAACCAAAAATAAAAGAAAAATATCAAATAAAAACTAAACTAAAGCTTTTATTCGATTGTTAAAAATATGGAGCTGCTCCTCTGCGTGTTGCTGTGCTGCACATAGTCAAAATCAAGTGAAGCCATTAAAAACAAGTTTCATTTGTAGCAATACTCGAGGAGTTTTTTTTTTTTTTGTATTTCCCAAAATAAAATGAAAGAGCCAAAGTGTATAAAATAAAAAATAAATAAAAACTAAAAATTACACATACACACAATTAACGTAGCAGGAAAGTACTCGTATGTAAGTGAATGTGTGGGTTAACTGGATTTATGTCACCTCATAAAAAAAAAAATTTTACTTTTTTTTAACAAAAAAGTCAAGAGAAAAGAAATCATTATTCGTGATATAAATACATAGCAGATTTTCGCCATACAAATGTACATATGTATGTGTGTATGTATGTATTTATCCATTTTAATCATTTAATTTGCAAAATATGCATAATGATGGAGAACAGCTCAAAACAAGGTTTACTTGAATTTCGACGATGAGTTGAAGTTGAATTGGTTTAATTTTTTTACTGTGACAATACTTTCTTAAAATGTATTTAAACAAGTATACTATTTTTAAACATGATAGCCTCAAGTCGAATGCTTTTCATACTAAACTATGGATTACACGAACAAAATCACTTTTTCACCATAAAGGCCAAAATATCTTCTGTTTGGGACTCGATGTGAAATGATTAAATTTAAATTTAATTTAACATTTTATAAAAATTATAGGTGAAATAGGTATATATAAGAATAAAATTCTAGCCAACAAAATCACTCAATCTCAACCGTTAAAAATATCCTGTTCACATATAACAACGTATGTGCTCTTGTATTAATAAAAAAATATTAAGCAAATGTTTTGCAAATTTGAAGGGTAGAAAAGGTGCTGTATTTAGTAAAGTCGATATCCATATTCTGAAATTATTTCAATAAAATTCAGCATCTCATAAAACATTCGCCCAATTCAGTTTTCTAAAAATGATATTGCATCGTTGCATGTGCTAAATAGTATAGTATATTCCAAATCAATTTTTTTTTTTGCTTGGTAGTTACTAGCTAGCCGCATGGAAAAATTATATGGTTTTGAGAAAATCGATGAAAAATGTTTTTTTCATTTGTTTTATAAAAATACACCATAGTATATTTTCTTTAATAATAAAAGTAATAG
The DNA here is from genome assembly GCA_949987645.1 of Tachina grossa. Taxonomy (NCBI): domain Eukaryota; kingdom Metazoa; phylum Arthropoda; class Insecta; order Diptera; family Tachinidae; genus Tachina; species Tachina grossa. The sequence goes on from OX465274.1 coordinate 212,854,712, forward strand.
ATACATATGTTTTTATTTGAACTTACGGGCCTGGCCCACGATGTCGACAAGAAACTTTCTATAGCTTACTTGCCGACATCGCGCGTCAGGCTGTTAAAGTTTCTAAACTTTTTATCCTCGACGTGAATAATTAGGATGTACAGAAAAAGACAAAAATGTTTGTTGCCGCTTATACCAATCATCACAACAATATTGTTCACTTCCTTTCAAGTAGTTCCAATGAGTGCATTTATTAAGAGAAATATACAATGGGAAAAGAACTTTATATATCCTAATATATTCAGGATATCAAAAAACTGAAAACAAATTTAAGAAATGTACACATTAATCATATTTAATCGATCAATAACTAAATTTTTTGAATGTTCCATGCGGGGAAACAGTAACCATCCGACTATGTATATGTATAAACAAAAATTTAACTATAAAAATCTATTAACTTTATTCACGTTTAAAAACAATCGGTTATGTTCTGCATTTCACGTGAAATTACATCGTTGGGAAATTGTTGTTATAAATACATATTTCCAACAATTCTATGAAAATTCCACACGTTTTAATTTCCCGTGGAATACATAAAACATACCCTTATATTTTTCTGGCATCAAACTTAAATAAATGCAATATTGTTCATAACTTAATACATTTGTTTTTGTTATTTTTAAAATTTCATCAAAAACCAAAAACTTTTGTTTCCCTTTGCTATTGTTTGTTTATATTTAAAAACATATGGTTTCATTTTACTGGATTTTACTGGCAAAAATTTGTCCAGTAAAAACTTGCATTTACTCAGTAAATGAACTGTCATTTTTCTCTCTCAATTCGCCCTCTCATTTACTGGATTTTGTGTACTCGAACGCAATCCAGTAAAAAATAGTAAAAATTTGTACAAATTTTTGAGTTCTCGAACGCACTTATTATAAGTTACTTCACAAATGTCATCTATACTTTCATCATTGATAGTCACCACTAAGAATTGTTAAGTAGCGCTTAAATCAAGTAATAATACTGAGAGCATAAAAATATAACAGTATTTTAAGACAATAGAATCATTTCATTAGAATTTACGTTAAATAGCTGATGTTAATAACAATCTCTACCCAAGTAGATAGACTAGGGTGCTGATGAAGTGCGTTAGCTTAAAAGTCTAATTTAATTTTTCTTCTCATCCTTAGAAACTCACATTAATTAATAAAAATATTTCATTCAATAAAAGAATTGAAATTACTGAACTTAAGCCTGACTAAAAATTATTTCTGATTAAAAATTCACTATAGTTCAATTAAAATCTAAAAATGTAAATTATTTTTGTTTACTCTTTATACAGAACTAGCTTTGTACCCGCGACTTTGCCCGCGGAGGATAAACAGTTCAAATTGACTGCTAGGCTTAAAATAAATACACTTCAACAGTCGTAAAGCAGCAGCTCTGGGCGAGTCAATATCACGCGTCGTTGGCAATTATTTCTTAAATGCAACCAGGCCACTGTCGTTTATTGGCCTTCGAGAGTTTTGCGTCTCAATCGCACTGGTTGACTGATCTGCCACGGATTACCGTTTAATCTTGCGGATCTTTTGTGGAATTTCCTTAACAACCACGTTGCTACTTCCTATGTGAAGGCATAGGTCGTGTACAGTCAGTCACAAAAACATTTTTAAGAATACTGTTAACAACATCATGGACATATGGTTTTAGTCACCTGTACATTTTTGTGCAACCATATTCTGCAAATTTACTTTGCAGAATATGTACTAAATAAATAAATAAATACACTTCAAGTAAATAAAATTTAACGAAAGTAATTTTGTTATTAAATTGGCTAACAATTGTTTATTATAAATTATGCTATTCTATGTACAAATATACATACATAAGTTTGTTTTAAAATAAATAAATAAATAAATAAAAATTTATAAAATTTTTTAATTCAATCTATACAGAAGTGCATGTATGTGTAAATAACTATATTTAAGTAAAATTAGCTCCATATTTAAAACCCAACAGTATGTACTCTTAAAAACTTATCTTTCCGTACAAAATTGCAACCTCGTTTCCTACCTTCATATAAAAAATTGGTATGTCCTATAAAAATACCCCTTTTCTCCCTTTATAGGGCAAATTCTAAAATAAAAACTATCCTATGTCCGTTCTCGGATCTCAAGGTATCTACATACCAATCGGTCCAGCGGTTTAGGCGTGAAAAGGTAACAGACAGACAGACAGACAGAGTTACTTTCATATTTATAATATTAGTATGGATTAAATTCTTACAGTCTAATTTATAAAACTTATTAAGGCTTAATAAGAAAAATTTTGTTATTATGTAATTATATGTTATGTTATGTCTCTCAATTAAACATTTTAATTTTTATTAATTACTGTACTGTAACAAATAAATCTTTTATACAGATGAAATAGTTTTTTACTTTTTTTTTGACGCTCACTGTATATAATATTTACGCAGCAAAATTTTTAAAGTTTCTTTGAAATGCCAAAAAATTTACTTGATTTTAAGTCTAATGAATTAATCACCCCTATTCTGCGTTTCGATTCGAATCGAAAGTTTGTTTCTCCGTTTGTCAACTTTGGTATTCTACGTTCCGTTCTTCGATTTTTCTTTCGATTCTATGTATTCTGCATTTCGATCGTAACTACATTTATTTATGTAAGTTGTTATTTTAGTGGCGGAGCGTTTTCAATTTTAGTTTGTTTAGCTTTAAAAAGTGATTAATTCAAAAAATAATGCAAGTATTAAATGAAAGAAGGTTTAATTAATAAACTAAACAGTTTGTTTTGTTTTTCTGTACTGAAATGCGATTTTTATTTAGTTTATTACAGGTAGAACAGTTGATATACCTATTTAATGGCAACGAAAAACGATATTGTCTACTGATTTAATTAAATTTAAACAAATAAACTGAAAAAGTTAAAAAAAGAAAAGCATATCTCGTTTTTTTTAACTCCCTGTACTTAAATTTGCAAGAGTTTATTTAATGAAAATTTTCACAATGTTTAATTATTATTTGTTTTAATTGTTAAATCACTGTTTTTTGCACTAAATTTGACTTTTTGCCAAAAATTTTGCAAAATTGCTTAATTTTTCTGTTCCTATTTCACCCGTTTCATAGCAAAGCAGCAGGTTTAAACATACTCTTATTTTCTTCTTTTTCTTTCGATTCAGTTTTTTTGGCAGAATACCTCTTTTCGATCCGTGTGTAACTGAATGCGGGAACGTAATCGAAACGCAGAATAGGGGTGAATATGGCCATTTTTTTTATTTTTGGTATCTTGTCCTCAACGCTGGGAAATTTTCCCTTTTTTGGGACAATACTAAAAAAATTATTATGTATTGGAAATTGGCAATTATTTTTGCTCTAATATATTTAAAACATAACAAATCGTCTTTGTTTAAAATTTTTTGTTTGTCACGTTGCTTTGCCTTTACTATGTAATCATCCTATCGTGAATAACAAGTGGATATAATCACCCAATGGTGAATAACAAGTGCAGTTTTTGTTCCCGTCAAATTTTTATTCCCATCGAAGGGAAATATGCTATCGTGAATCTACCGTGGAAAATTTTCCCGCTATCAGTTGGCAGTGAATGTAAGAAACGGAGAGATTTGTAAATCTTAAAAATTAATTGATGGCCTGTTTCACAACAACAAAAGAAAACTTTAGACACAATTTATATTGAAAACAAAAACAAATTTTTATATTTTAGTGTTGATTTCAATACAAATTTTCAATCGAAAGTCTTCTTTCGTTATCGTGAAACAGGCACTAAAAATCAAAAATATTCAAGTTTAATAATAAGAAACACACAAATTTTAGGTACTAAATGAATTTTTTTAAGTGTAAAGTTGTGTTTTTAAAAAGTTCTTTAGTATTCTTTAGTACAACGGTGCATCACATAAAATTTACTGTGTATGAAGCAAAGAGATTCATACTGCGTGAAAAAACGTGTTACAGGGAATTGTTGTCATAAAAATAAATATTTATAACTTTTAATATTTAATTCGAAATTATGCGATGGGAAAAGTGAAAAAATTCCCGCGAAAAATATTCACCCTTATTGGGAATAAAAGTCCACGTGAAACGTGTTCCCGTTCCCTTTCCTTAAAATTTTAATCGTGAATTTTTGCGTTGTTGTTGTGTCACTGTACTATTTTCCAATTTTGATAACAATTTTTTGTTCATGGGAAATATTTCACGTGGACAAAATTTTCGCCTGTTGTTGCCGATAAGGGTGAATAGTCATGATAAGGGGAATCAAAAAAGGGAAACATTTCTAGTTAAAAATTATACACGATTGCGATTTGGCGAAAAGGGGAAATATTTCAAGAGAAAAAATGTTTACGATATGTTTTTTATGCTGTTTCCAAACGAATTAATATGTAGCGACTGCATGTGCTAATTTAAGATGAAGGCAATAAGTTTATAAATTCTAAAATTTAACAAATGGAACAAACTGCCTGGCTCACGATGTCGACAAAAAATTTTCTTTCGCTTATTTATATTGAAAAAAAAAACAAATTTTCTTATTTTGTTCTTGTTTTCAATATAAATAAGCGAAAGAAAATTTCTTGTCGACATTGTGAACCAGGCAGATAGTCTTTTTCCATTTGAACTTTAAAAAAATGATATCAGATGATAACAATATCACCACAGTTCATTGTCTCTTTTTTGACATGTTTAAGATTCACTAAATGAAATGAAATATCAGCTGTTTTTGATAGTGATGGCCATAACAGTTAGTGTAGAGTCTGGGGTACGTTATATGAAGCAGTGTGTAGTAAAGGCTCGCAATAATATTTAGTTGTTTCTGTTTGAAGATTTCACAACTGGTATTACATACATACATACATAAACGTGTATATAAATTAAAAAATAAAATTAAATTAAACATATACATATGTATGTAAATATGTAGAATGAAAATAAAACACATTATTTTTTCGGCTCATCACGCGGACCCCTTGGATAAATGATACGGAGCCCTAGGGGTTTTTGGACGCCCACAGTTGCTCTACGACAATTGATTATCTTGCAAACTTGAAATATTTTAATCTATTTTTCTAGGTAATTCAAACGAAATATTTACTGTAAGGGGAATATATCGAAAATTAATTTTTTCTTAAACCCAGTTTAAAACAAGTTTTTAATGCATGCTTAATCCAAATTAAAAAGCTTAAAAAGGAGTCTTTAAAAGTTATTTTTCTTTTGCTTTAATATAAAAAGAATATTAAAAAAAACTTAAAAATTTTGCGACAATTTTGATTTACTGTCACTTTTGCGTGCGGTCATATGTAAAGTGTAGTAAAGGAAAATTTAGTTTTTTAAAATTACAAATTTAATATATGTATGTCGAAAGTAACAGTATTATTAATATTAGACAAAAGTTGTCACGCTCACGTCGTGAGTGATAAAACTTTTGCTTTGTAAGATTGAGTGATAAAAACCTGAAGGACGTTAAGAGAAAGACTTCCGATGTTTGATTGGAAAAAAAAAAATCATTTCAATCGGTAGTGCTGTTTGTCTGTAATTAATTATAGTCACTTTTTTTAAGTAACACTCAGGCACTAGGGTTACCTTCTTTAGGAAAGGGATAGGGATAGAGAAGACAGGTGGTGAAGGAAATCTTCATTATTTTTCTATAGTACACTGATAAAATATTTAAAAATCGAATTCTTTCGAAATATGTATAATTAATGCCTAAAGATATTTTTCTTAGTTTTCAACAAAAAAAAAATATATTTTTTAATTTATAATACATATACTACATATATCTATATACTTGAAAAATAAGAAAAATTTTTAAATTTACATAGTAATAATGAAACAAAAATTCAAAATGACACATCTTTCGAACATACTCTATAAAGAAGATAAAAATAATGTAAATCCGCAAGAAATGTAAAAAAAATACAAAGTTGCTGATATACGTAACATCCATTACATACATACATACATATGTAGGTATGTACATGAGATCATTCTAAAATTTTTAGTTTTATCTTTTTTTCATTTGCTCATAATTTACAGAAGCAACAACATCATCATATCAAAACAGAAAGAAGAAAGATCAGTTTTTTCTCTGTTTAGAATGAAAAATTATTTTAAATGTCAATTTTATCAGTGCATCTCCGCTTTTACTTTCATCAAGCATCCTCTTCGCCAACAGTCAACGAGCCAGCTACAGGGAGCCACGCAATGCGGTAGCAAATGGCCTAGACCATCGAAACGAAGAAAAAAATTTTCTGTGAAATATTTTTTCTTGCACATTCATACAGCATACGAAAGTGCGTACGTTCACATGCATGTACGTACACATACATAATTTTATCTTTTAATACGAGTATATATTTTTGAGAATTTACTTGCGTGTGTATACGAGTCTAAAATGAAATGTGTATATGCGCGAATCTATATTTAAATTGCAATTTTTTTGTTTTTAATATAAAGTTCAACAGTGCAACAAAAACAATGTACTTGTACAAATATGTATTTATCTATATACATACATACATACATACGTATGTATCTGTATAAATAAAAATAACAACAAAACGTATGGAAATAAAATAAATTCGTAGGGATTTTCGCAGTTTTAGAATGTTTGAAAGAGTTTAATCGTTATGTATGTATGTCATTATTAAAATTTTAGAGCTTTTAAGATTCTTACCACTAATAAATGATGAAAGTTTTAAGGCACATACCTGAAAAGATGAAAGAAAAATATTTATATAAAATATTATATTAAGTAATCTGAAATTACAAATAAACAAAAATCGACATCGAACCAAATTTCTATTTAAGTGATATTGAAATTTTCATTAATATCGAGTACGATTTTGTCGTTTTTTCCTTATTTTTTGTTTTAAACAAAAAATCTATCAATAAATATATGATTAAAAAACAAAATGAGGGTGGCGTTTGCTGCATTAATTAGCACTTTGACTACAAAACCGGAGGTCCTTCGTTCGAGCCCAGCATCTAACAGCCATTAAATAAAAAACACTACGCATTTTTCTGATGTGCATTAGCGCCCCTTTGTATCGGTTGTTGCAGGAAAGTTCAAGTGATGAAGGTATAGTCACTGGTCACTGAACTATACCGACTTCAGTAAATAATAATACTAATGTAACATTAGAACGCTCTCCTTCGTTGTGTAGCTGAATCATTGGCGAAGTAAAATAAATGGCTACTAAACACAGCTTCAAAAAATTAAGTACGCCTCATTTAACACCAGAGTCGCTATAACACTGCATTATTTAAAAAAAAAGTAAAAAAGCTGAGTTGAGCAGAGTTCACCACCTGTCTTCTCTAGCACTATCCTTTTCCTAAGATTTAAAAAGCAGCCCTCATATAGTAGTTTTATTTTCAAATCATAACTTATTAAAAATGAAGCATCAGCGAACATTCAAATTTCAAATTTTTCAAAAACTTGTTGCAGCTAATGATTAGGGTATTGACCTAAAGAGAGTACATGCATGCATATATCGTACTCGTAATTTTTAAGGAAGTCAAAAGTTTTGTTGTATACAAAAGTATAAAAAGTGCTATTAATAAATTGCAAAAATTATTCTTAAAATTTGAAATCCTGCTTTGTCAGAAATTTTAAAAATACACACACTGTGCGTAGTTTTCTCTTGGCCTCCCTCTCTCTCTCTCTCTCTCTCTGCGTCACACTGTCTGTCACTCACGATGCTACTGATGGCAAATGCTGCAGCTACTACAAACTTTTATGTTTTATTTAATTTTATTTATTGCCATGACATTAAAGCTCCCCAGCAGAAAGTGCGAATAGTGAAAATGTACTGAGTCGCTTTTGACTTTGTCACCAGTACTACTCTACAATTATTCCCCATACAATACTTTATACTATAGACATTTAGCATGTGCTTGTCATTGAAAATCTACTAGTGACACTAAAACAATTTACTAGGTAGTGAATTCATAGTTCTTATGGGAACATGGAGACATACCAACCAGACATTTACTGGTACATTCTATACCTTACGTACATATAAATTTATGTATATTGACAAGTTGTTGCAAAATCCACCAGAAATACAACACATCTGTTTTCTCTTTTTCTTTTATACTGACGAATAGAAGAGAAATTGTAGACAATGTAACTACTACTAGAATTTTAGTGTTGACATAGAGACACTTGGCCGCAGTCTGACTGCAGGGTCGTCCGTCGTTCTGCATTGTATGTAATATGTATCTACATGTAGTACACGAACACCAACCATCTTAAAAACCAACCTGACAGAATAATATTAACCAAAAATACTTTTTTTTAATTTATTTAAATATTTTGTATTCATTATTATTTTATGTTTAGTCATCAAGAGCCAAGTTCAATATCTTTTCTTTTTCTAAAAATGCAATGTGCATTCACACTCACTCATTCATTTAAAACTTAAGACATTAGTGAAAAAAATACAAACTTTAAAGCTGAAAAAAAAAAATATTAAAGTCATATAAGCCACGCCACACATGTGTCACCGGCTTATAACGCAACATGGCATGCTGCACCCTGAAATATATTCGTATGTATGTATGTATAAAGAAAAAGTAATTGGGAAAAAAGCAAGTACTCTATAATGATGCAACAGCCCTAAAAACAAGCCATACTATTGTTTTGAACACATTTAAGCATTTGAATGTTTCAAATATCAAATGCTATATTATTTGGTCGTTGCACTAAAGACTAATATTGCACCAGTGTTATATAAAATAATTATACACACATAAGCATACATATATGCATACATATTTATAAATATGTACCTATTTATGCATACTTACGTACTACGTAGCGCTACCATCATCCCACCGTCAATGATTTAAATTCATTACTGGCAACTAATACACCACAACTCCACAGTCTTTTCTGCATCCATACCACACGCCAAAGTTGTCAAGCAACGGATGACTCCCGAGCAGCATGTAGTGCTAAGAAGACTTTCCTATTTTAACCGTCAAACGAAGCAAACAACCAGCCTCCCCTCCTTCCTACCTTTAGTTACATATGCATATGTATGTACATACGAGGGCGGATCAATAAGTCCGTGACTTTTTGAATGAAACACAGTTTTTTTTTGCAAAACAAAAATTTATTTTTCCACATAATCTGCTTTTAACTCAATACACTTAGTCCAAGTCCAACGTTTCTCCAGTTTTTTTATCTCTTCCAAAAAATAGGATTTTTCGAGGTCCTTAAAATAGGCAATAATTTCATTGTTGGAGCTAAATCTCCTTCCACCGAGCCATTTCTTTAGGTTTGGAAATAGGAAGTGTGCACTCGTGCATTATCTTGATGAAAAAGAACTTTTTTCTTGGCCATATGGCCTAATCCTCATTAAATCGGTCTAATAAGTTGACATAATATTCGCAGTTTATTTTTTCCCCTTTTGAAGGTAATCGGTGTGGATTAGCCCGCGTGCATCCCAAAAATTGTTGCCATCACCTTATTGGCCGACAAACTTACCTTTTCGTTCTTCGGAGCAGGTTCACCCTGCTGCTTAGTCTCCGGAGTACAATAATGGATACATGTTTCATCCACAGTTACAAAACGCTGCTAAAACTCCTTCGGATTGCGGTTAAACAACTCCAAACAATCCTTTGAAGTTGTCACACGTTTACGTTTATGGTCAATTGAGAGCAAACGCGGCACCCATCTTGCAGACAACTTTCTTAAACCCAGCTGATCATTTAAAATCCAAACCACACTGCCATATGAAATGCCTATGGCATCAACAATCTCACGCACTTTTAATCTTCGATCGGCTAACACCATATCGTGGATTTTTTCGACATTTTCGGGTGTACTGACCTCAATTGACCGTCCAGAACGTTCAGCGTCATTTGTACTTGTGTGGCCACAATGAAAGTCACTTTTATAACATTGAAATCGATGGTGCAGAGTCCCCATTGTATTTTTCGAGCTTTTCCTTGGTTTGATTGGCGGTTTTTTTTTCGCATAAAAGGATGTTTAATGAACACACGAAATTCACTTTTATCCATTTTCTTCTCAAAAGGCGAGGTAGTCTGTTATCAACGGCTGCCGCACACAAACTTAAATGACACAGCTTGTTAAAATTTAGACAAGAGTGAACTGACAGTTGCCACTTGACAGGAGCAGTGTTGCTATTTCAATCAAAAATTCAAAAAGACACTGAATTAGTGATCCACCCTCAAATTTCGTCCATACTAGAAGCTAAACAGCAAAATTCATACAAACACACTCACTCCATTGTGACATTGTGAAATCATCTTTCTCTGCCTCCTGCCGAGTAAATTGCGCATAATTATAAAAAAATTGTGGAGGCCCTGTGCCATGGCATGAGAATGAAGCAGCACAAAATTTACTCACAAAGTCATCTTAAGCCATTTGAAAATATATGTATACACTACACTTCTTTATTAATAAGTTTATTTTTTATTTATTATTTATTTTAGTTTTTGCGGCCAACGCTTTGCAAAAAAAAAAACTGAAAATACAACAAAATAGAACATGAAAGCATTTTGGGTTAACTTATTATTTATGGCAGAATGGTTTGGATGACAAAATGCCTACGAAGCAGACAAATCAGCAGCAAGAGACAAAGACGGAGGAGTACATGAGTTTGCCACAACGCAAGAAGAGATTAAAAACAACCGACCTGCTTTCTAGAATTTTAGGGACCAAGATTCGTTTTATAAGCTTTAAACTACATGCACGTATGTATGTAGTTAGAGAATGTTTTCTTGGTGATTAATTCATCTCGAAACACTGAACAACACAAAAAAAGTGTAAAGGCCTAACTACTGATTCTCACATGGAACTGAGTTCCATGTGATTGTGTATTGGCACACAATCACGTAAGTTACTAAATTCATGTAAATTCAACTTGAAATAACTTTGATTAAACATGATTTTCCATTTTGATTTAACAGTACTAAAGTGTTAAATAAAGATGAAATATAAGATTATTTCAAAAGGAAAAATTTTCTTTGGAGATTACTGTAAATCATGTTAACTAACATGAAACACATATGAAGCAAAATCATTGCTAAAAAATTTTGAAATAACTTTGTTTTCGTAGATTGTGACATGAAATATTTCTGCTGTGTGAGTGCTGTGGCCTTGTATCAATAAAAAACGACCTTAATGCTATTTAGAAGACAGATACGAGACATCCTCACACTTTCGGCACTGATACTAATAGGATGGGACCCCCACATAATGACTACGGTTCAGGAAGTTTAAATGCAGAAGAGGAGAAGACAAAAACTCATCTTTTATGTACCTGGGCTACACTTGAAATCCAACGACCACGCGCTTTAATAAGTTAGGTTTCCAGTGGCATTTCGAAACTACCAGCGGTTGAAATATTTCATTAGAAGCTGTGGATGGTTCCATCGCTGAGTCCAACTGCAGAAAACATTTCGGCACGCCCATGATTCTCTTTCTCTAAATGTCTCTTGTTCTTTCTTACTTTTGTTTCTCCCTTTTTTCTAATTAAAACAAACACAGTCCGCGAAGTGATTAGCTTGCCTGCGAAAACATCCAGGGTCTATGGCGGAGAACCCACAACCTCTGGACTAACATTCTAGCACCGCTAACACTCAGCAAACACGGGCACCCTGCAGGAAAACACAAGTGAGCCGAAAACGTCTTCTTCTAACGATTAATTCTGCCTGGATACAAAAAAGGCGTGCATTGTCGTTTTGAAAGTTTACGCCTGAGTCATATTTAAAGGGGTTTAATGTTTCTTCCCTTTATGAATGGATTAGAAAGCAACGACGAATACCGTCGGCAGTATTGCGCAAGGGCGACAAAACATAACCAATATTACCATACTCATAAAAAGTATTGATTGATTGAGTCTTGCAGGTGCTAGTATACAAGTTGTGACTAAATTTCAAATTGTCATATAACGAATTTCGTAAGGCAAATTATGGAATAAACTAAAGTAACATTTTTATATTTTCTTTTAACAGACAAAAACTTCGATAAATATTTTATGCACCCATCTTTGGTGAAATTTCCATGAAAAATTAAAGGAAATTTGCATACTTTTTTATCTAATGCCAGAATAATCAAAATAAATAGAAAAAAAATATGGAAATCGGTTGACGGTGCATGCCATCCCTGAAACTTCCCGCCAAGCTTATAGATTTTGGTAAAATTTGAGGCATCCGATATACTTTTTAATTCTATAAAAATCGGTGAATATCTAAAATCGATTTGACAAAGACTTTTTTCTTAGAAAAAAAAAATTTTTTTTTAATTTTTCATAAACTTTTCTTTTGAACTTGATTTTAGTCAAATTTGCAGCAATAATCCTGTCTTTTTGAGGTTAAGAGCTGATTAACTGATTTTGAACTTGATCGTATTAGTATTTTAAAATTTATTTAACACAATTCTGTGAAAATTTTATTTTAAAAAAATTTCGAAATCTACCCAACCGGATCGATTCACTATCTTACGAAATCTAAATTAGCTCAGCATCTTTCGAATGTTGCAAATTTGCTTCCGATTGGTTTGCCAGCTACACATACATATGTATATGTACTAGTGTTGTCATTCGAACACAAATTATTCGAATATTCGAACAACTTTTTATCATATTTGTTCGAACGAACAAAAATTTTCAATTTAGAATAAAAAATTATTCGAATAATTTTTGTCGAATATTCGAATATTTGAAGAATTTCCTTAACTACTTGTATAAACAGATTTTTTGGGTTATGTGCGGTTTTTAAATGATTTTTCCAAAAAATTAATAACATATTAAAAATGTTTGTAAATGTGTATAAATAACTATACTTTTTAAATAATTTCGTTTCAGTTGGACCGATTTTGATTTAGTTTTCCTGTTTGAGGGTGGCATTGGCTGAAGAAGTTGGCACGTTGACTTCAAAACCGAAGGTTTTAGGATCGAGCCCGCTATCTGACAGTCATTAAATAACAACACCACGCATTTTTCTGATGTGCATTACTGTCCCTTTCTTTTAGTTGTTGTAGAAAAGTTCAAGTGATGAAGGCATAGTCAATGGTCACTGAACTATACCGACTTCAAGAGATACTAATCCGAATGTAAAAAAATGAAGGATTCCTCTATCTATTCCTTCTCCACCTATCTTTTCTGTTACTATCTCTTTCCTTATAATATTAGTAGGCATTCATTTCCTGATTGTTACTTGTCTTTAAAAATAAAATAAAAAAACTACTTGTTCGAGAGTGTTCTTAGCTATGTGTAAAGAAAATCTGCCCAGCCGTTTAGAATATATCATATCTTTTAGATATATTCTGTTGATCTGCGTGTCTTTGACGCCGTAGCTCCCCAACGTCCTGACCGATTTTAATTTTGCTTTGATTTCGTTTAAATGGTGACATGATCGTATATCTTCTAATTTATACTTGAATAAAATCGGTCTAGTCGATTGGAAGGTATCATATTTTTTTTATTTAATCTTTTATTTTTATGCCACAGCGTCAACTGCGGCAAAGGTTCTTAAAAATTTAAAGTTTTGTTATTAATATTCCTAAATTTGTTATTGAAATTATTTGTTTTTCTTGTATAATGAAATATTTTTCGTTTGTTAATAAAAAAATTAATCTAATACACATACGTATCGTTTTTTGCAAACTTTTTTAAGATTATTCGAATATATTTTTTTTATTCTTTGTTCGTTCGAATATTCGAACAAAAGTTCAAAATTATTCGTCTGTTCGAACAAGAAAAAAATTATGAAATTTAAAACGAACAAACATAAAAGACGAATAATTAACAACACTAATATGTACATATGTATGTACATTGTACATCCATACCAGGGAAGGGATTGAAAATTTTAAAATTGTACCATCAATTTTCAAAAATTTTACTTTTTTTTTAATTTTAATTTTTAATATGTTTATATAAAAGGTTTTCACATCAGTTTTTTTCTTGTTGGAAAAATGGAAAAATGGAATTTTTTTCCTGTGTTTGTTGTAAAAAAAATTATATTTTTCCATTTTTCCAACAAGAAAAAAACTGATGTGAATACCTTTATAATATTTTAAATTTTAATTTTGACCTTAATTGTAATAAAGTATTTTTTTAACCCCCGACTAAAAAAAGGGGTGTTATAAGTTTGTAGTGTGTCTGTGTATCTGTGAATCTGTATATCTGTGTATCTGTGTGTCTGCTGGACCTATTTTCATTTTTTTTTTTGTTTGAAAGATGAGTTGATCGAGAGGGTTCTTAGCTATGTTTGAAGAAAATCGGTTTAGCCGTTTAGAAGATATAACATCTTTTCTGAAAAAAGTCGAGGGTTTTTAAAATGTTTAATTTTTGTTATATTAAATTATTTTTACTTATTGTTATTATAATTAATAATCGTCTTTGTTCTGGCTAACGAATCGTTTTCACAAATTTGCTTGTGAGTTCGGATGTAAACATTTGCTACACATCTTTGAGTTGAAAATTAGAATACACAAATTACGTCCCATTTCACAATGTATGATTAAAGGCTCAGTTAGCCGACTGTAATGTAATGTAACTGTAACGTAGAAAACAGCTGATTGATATTTTTATATGAAAAGTAGGTTACGTTACATTACATCTCTATAACCATTTTCATTACTTTTCACATAACAAAATCGATCAGCTGTTTCTTATTGTTGCAGTTACTTTACATTACAGTCGGCTAACTGAGCCTTAAGAATCAACGTGAACTTTAATTGGCAGTTCTTCATAGAAAACTTGCCGTTAAAGTCCCTGTTAGCTTTTAATTGTGCATTATGAAAAGTTCCGTTAAAAGCATGTGCTCTAGCATCCGAATTTAGAAGAAAAAATAATTTGGAAATGAACTAGTTGACATTTTTTGATTTTCTCGTTGCCTTTTACTTTCACAATACAGTTTCCAAGTGAGAAGAATATGGTTTTTATTGCTGGAAAAAGAAAATTTACAGAGATAATTTTTTGAAAATAAATGCGGAGTGAAATTACTAAAACTGAGGCGCTTCCTTATATGTACTAAATTAAGCATTGTACTTTTCGAGTTTTGAAAAGCACCAAAAAAGTACAATTGTACCGATTTTGCCATCCCTGATCCACACGGACATCATCGCGAAAATTATCAGAATCGATTCCCATGACCTTAAAACGTCGATATGTGATGAAAACTCGATTTTCGAAAATTGGGTTAAAATCAGTAACTTCCTGTAGTGGCAAGTTCAAAATCAAATAAAAAATTAATTAATAATTCCATTCACAAATGTTATTTCGTTTATTTAAACGCATTATTTATGTGTTGCCTCATGACCTTTGCTGCTTCAGACTTGGTCTATAATGGAACGTAGTCAAATGGTAAAAAAAATTATATAATGCAACAACCTGTTTGGTAATGAATGTATATGTACACATGTATGTATGTACATATGTGGAAAAAAGCATGTCCAAAAAAGATGATTTTTTTTCGCTACATTTAAGTTTGGATTATAAACTTCATATAAATAAAAAATAAAATTAAAAAAAAACATTTAAATTATCTATGAGTCATGATGACTAACTTTGAAAGTTTGAGAAATAAAGCCTCTATAACAATGTAGTACGTACTCTTTACGTTTGTTTTAAGTTTTTTTTTTTGTGTGGAAATGAAGCATTTTTTGTTTTTGTCTGTATTCCAAAAACACTGACTGCCTGCTGCCTGTTTAAGTATCTATCCATCCATCTATCTATCAAAATTAACAAAAAAAAAAAAAAAAAGTAGCGAACAACAAACGATGCAGTGAACTAAGAGCTGTTGTTTTAATTACATACTTGACTAAATTCAGTGCATGTCATTAATATTTTATCGCAATCATTTGATATGCAAGAATATATGAGTATTGTTTTAGCACAAAAACCAAAAACAATAACAATGCAACACTCAATATAGCTAAAAAATCCATACATACAGACATGTATACAAACACTTAAATACACAATAAACTGTAACAACCCTGCAGAAAGTGCGAATAGTGAAATTGTGGTGATTTACTAGTGACGTTGTCAGTAGTACTACTGACCAGGTGTACCCCAGCCAATGTAATCGCCTATTGACATTTAACATTAGCTTGTCATTGAAAATCCACCACTAGACTGTAGCACTACTGACTAAGTAGTTCTTTTGGGACCACATGGAGATATTGGCACCAAAGATTCACTAGTAAATTTTAGGGGCTTTAGTATACAATATCGATATTTCCTCGCTCGTTGTCAATAGTAAAATTAGTGACATAGTCAATAGTGCTACTGATTAGGTGTACTCCGGCCAATGCAATCGCATATTGACATATAAGATAGGTTTGTCATTTAAAAACTACCAGTAGACTTTAGCACTATTGAGAAGATAGTTCTTTTACGACCATATGGAGATATTTGAACCAAGAATTCACTAGTAAATTTAATGACCCTCGTCTAAATATATATATTTATTTAATATTATTGCATAGCATAATAAAAAAGAAAAATAAACTTTCGATGCGTTCATTGACAATATCACCAGAAATATACTAGAACTGTTGTCTCTAACGTATCCATACTCGCGCATAAAAGGAAATTTGTCGACATTTAGCTAGTGCAATTGTCGCTGGAGAAAGAGTATTAACATAGAGACATATGGTTCTAGGCTGACTAGAGGGAATGTTAACAGTAGAGTACTGAAGTGAGTGAGTGCATCATTGTCTGTTGGGATGTTTTAAAAATAAATATTTTATTCAAAATTAGGAACAGACTGGCATCAACTTAAACATCAGCTACGAATAATAAAGTTATAAATTGTACGTTTTCATACATTTAAAAAATATAAACAGATATACAGTAGATAGATTGCGATCTTTGATGATTAATATGAGCAATAGTCAACTAATAAATACATTTTCATATTAAATAATAACTTGTAAATTGCTATAATATGTATTATAATTAAAATACTTATCGCAAATAATATAAATAGTATCACACATGACAAAACTTTTAACGCTTTAATTATACGAGTACTAAACATATCGCCACGTAAAATCCAAAGGCCGTAAATACATCACATATTTACTTTCCTACAACATGTTGCAACAGAAGCAGGGAGCAATATAAATTTAAGATTTTTTAGTTAGGTGTAGCCTTTTGGCTTTCTTTAATAAAATGCGATATTTTGAATTAAAATGAATTAAATTATTGTGGTTTTTTAGATATTCAGGCTTTCAAGGTCATTCCAAGTCATTAAATTCAAAACGAAATCATAATTTTCAAATTCACCCCTATCGTGAACAGTTTTTCCCTCGAAATATTTTCCCCTTTCCAAAATTGTAATCGTGAAATTAGGAATGTGTTCCCTATCTTGATTCCTCTTATCGTGAATAATCACCCCTACCGTGAATTACAAGTGGGATATTTGTTCACGTAAAATTTTTATTCCCTTCGAAGGGAAAAATGCTATCGTGAATCTCCCGTGAAATTTTTTTACCGCTATCAGTCCCAGTGAATGTAAAAAAGGGAAGAAGATTTGTAATGCTTAAAAATTAAATGGAAATCAGACAAACTCAAATTAAATAAATAGAAATACACAAATTTAGGCTCCAAATGAATTTGTTTTAACTTTAAAGTTGTGTTTTTAAATATTCTAGGTGCAGTGGAGAAAATTTTTTTTGTATACCACCGCGGTGCGGTGCACCATCATAAAATTAATTTTTGCAGGCGAACTAAATTATTAAATTAAATAATTTCGATATTTTCCTTTGAATTATATATTAAAAGTTATAAATATTTATTTTTAGGACAAGATTAGCAAGCAAAATTCATGATTCTTAACAATAATTCCCTAAAACACCTTTTTTCATGTAAAGGGTGTTTTTTATTGAGGTATAGAATTTTAAGTTGGCATCACTTTTTTAACTGGCGGCCATTTTGTCAGCTGTCAAGTGATTAATATTTAGTTTGGTTTGCCATTTCATCACGAACAGGTTGACAAAAGAACAACGCTTGCAAATCGTGCAAATTTATTTCGAAAATAATGGTTCAGTTCGCGAAGTTTACCGCAAGCTCCGTCCATTTTATGGTCGACATAATCGTCCATCAGAGCAATTAATTCGGTTAACCATGGATCGTTTTCGCACTACGTTTACTCTATGTGATAATACGCATCCGCAGAGACGTCGAACAGTGCGCACCGAAGAAACAATTGCCGCTGTAGAGCAAAGTGTTGAAGAGGACCCGAATGAATCGATTCGCCACCGTGCACAGCAATTGGAGCCGACTAACCGACTATTTTGTTCCCGAATTGGATGGCATGAATGTGGATGAGTTGTGGTTCCAACAAGACGGCGCTACATGCCACACAGCGCAGGTCACAATCGATTTATTGAAGAAAACATTCGATGAGCGCATAATTTCGCGGAGTGGACCTGTCAATTGGCCACCAAGATCGTGTGATTTGACACCATTGGTTTATTTTCTTTGGGGATATGTGAAGTCGCTCGTCTACGCCAACAAACCAGAAACGTTAGGGGACTTGGAAGCCAACATTCGTGGCGTTATTGCCAACATACGGCCCCATATGCTCGAAAAAGTGGTTGAAAATTGGACCTGTAGAATTAGCTTTATTCGAGCCAGCCGCGGCGGCCACATGCCCGAAATCATATTTAAACATTAATGGCATAAAATTATCCTTCCAATAAAGCCAAATTGATGGACATTAAAACGATTTTCTTGTGTTTTATTTCAATTCGAAGTTCTATACCCCTCAAAAAAACACCCTATAGTATGAATATCTTTGGTTCACACACACTTAATTTTATGATGCTGCACTGCAGTGATATACTAAAGAATTTTTCTCCCCTGCACCTAGAATATGTAAAAACACAACTTTGAAGTTAAGAAAAAATTGATTTGGAACATAAAATTTTTGTATTTCCATTTATTTATTTTCAATTAATTTTTAAGCATTACAAACCTTCTTCCCTTTTTAGGGTTCCGTACACCAAATGTGAAAAGGAACCCTATTGTTTTCGCTACGCTGTCCGTCTGTCCGTCACACGGTATTTTCTCAGGAACCGTAAGAGCTACGGACCTGAAATTTGGACAGAGTATGTAGAACCTTGGCCGCTACAACAACAAATACATGAGAATTAAAAATTAAAGGGTGTTCCAAAACGAGCGACGAAAAATGTTAAAATCCCATGTAATATACATACAATTCTATGAACATATATGTATATTGAAACTTGAAATTTGTAAAATTAGTGTATTTTTATACAGACTACAACAATTAACGCTAAAATTTAAATTAAAGGGTGGCCCATCAGTTAATGCAATTTTGACTATGTAATTTTGATATATCTTGGAAACCGTAAGAGGCAAACACTTGAAATTTTCAAAAACGGTAAAACTAAAAAAACCGAAAATTATATAATCGCCAAACCAAAAAAAATCGCCAAAAATTAAAAAAAAATCGCCAAAACGAAAAAAATCGCCAAAATTAAAAAAAAATTTCTAACACTAAAATAAATCGCCAAATTCGAAAAAATCACCAAAATGAAAAAAACGCCAAAATGAAAAAAACGCCGAAAATCTAAAAAAATCGCCAAAACTAAAAAAAAAATTTAAATAAAATAAATCGCAAAAATGAAAAAATCGCCAAAAATAAAAAAAATCGCCAAAATGAAAAAACGCCAAAAACCGAAAAAATCGCCAAAACAAGAAAAAAAAATCGCCAAAACCGAAAAAACGTAAAAAACGCAAAAAAAACGAAAAGACCCCAAAAAAAGAAAAAAATGCCAAAACTATATATTATATAGGATGAAGTTTGTATTAAATTACATATCTAGTGTTCGTACGGAACCCTTCGTGCGCGATTCAGAGTCGCACTTTACTGAATTTACTTACATTCACTGCGACTGATAGCGGGAAAAAAAATTCACGGGAGATTCACGATAGCATTTTTCCCTTCGAAAAGAATAAAAATTTCACGTGAACAAATATTCCACTTCTTATTCACGATAGGGGTGATGGATTTTTTACTTTTCCCTTGTTTTTGTTCCCATTATTTTTGCAGTCGAAGCAAAAGTGAAAAATTTCCCGAAAATTAATTACGTGTGTGAAGATAAATTTCGAAATTTAAACCCAAGACACAAACCAATTGCATTAACAGAGCTATGTTAACCTGATAACAGAGCCCTGTTAGACATGAAAATTTTGGAAGTACATACTCAAAATGGAATCCTGGCCATATTTTTCAACAAAATGAGCTAAAAAAAATCGAAACATGCAGACTATTATAATTTTCTATATAAAAACAAAAAAAGTAATGAAAAAACTAAAAGAAACTATAAATTTTTAACTATCAAATAAATTTATTTTTTTTATGGAAATTTTTGAATTCCTAGAGAACGAACATACCTGGGCGGCTAATTTTTTTTTTGGAATTTATGTCTTTTGTGCCCTTTTATAATATCCAGATTTCAAAACCTTTAACATTTGCGTTTTTTATAAAAAAAATTTGATTTTTCTAAATTTTCAAATTTCGATTTTCACTAAAGGACGAATTTCAGGAGAACGAACATACCTGGGCGGCTAAATTTTTTTGGAATTTATGTCTTTTGTGCCCTTTTATAATATCCAGATTTCAAAACCTTTAACATTTGCGTTTTTTTATAAAAAAAAAAAAAATTGATTTTTCTAAATTTTCAAATTTCGATTTTCACTAAAGGACGAATTTCAGGAGAACGAACATACCTGGGCGGCTAAATTTTTTTGGAATTTATGTCTTTTGTGCCCTTTTATAATATCCAGATTTCAAAACCTTTAACATTTGCGTTTTTTATAAAAAAAATTTGATTTTTCTAAATTTTCAAATTTCGATTTTCACTAAAGGTCGAATTTCAGGAGAACGAACATACCTGGGCGGCTAAATTTTTTTTGGAATTTATGTCTTTTGTGCCCTTTTATAATATCCAGATTTCAAAACCTTTAACATTTGCGTTTTTTATAAAAAAATTTGATTTTTCTAAATTTTCAAATTTCGATTTTCAAAATCAAATTTTTTTATAAAAAACGCAAATGTTAAAGGTTTTCAATTCAAAAGGAATTCAAAAATTTCCATAAAAAAAATTAATTTATTTGATAGTTAAAAATTTATAGTTTCTTTTAGTTTTTTTATTACTTTTTTTTTTTTGTTTTTATATAGAAAAATATAATAGTCTGCATGTTTCGATTTTTTTTAGCTCATTTTGTTCAAAAATATGGCCAGGATTCCATTTTGAGTATGTCTTTCCAAAATTTTCATGTCTAACAGGGCTCTGTTATCAGGTTAACATAGCTCTGTTAATGCAATTGGTTTGTGTCTTGGGTTTAAATTTCGAAATTTCTCTTCACACACGTAAATTAATTTTACTTGTTTGGAAATTTTTCACTTTTGCAGCTACCTAAGCGCTACGTAAACGGTGTTAAAAATCATTCCTAGGAAGTTCATATGTTATAGAAAGTTGTTTGAGATCTTAGGTACAGTTTTGTAGTTGTTTCCTTGAATTTTGAACGGTTTGCTACCTATGGATCTGAACATCGGAAAAAAGGTTAAAAAAAACGAATTTTTAAAATTTTTTTGCTATTTTGATCTTGAAGATGAAGTTTTTTTTATTTTATATGTTCACAATTTTTGTTCTTCATGACAACTTTGTCTCAGAGAGCAAATCAAAATTCCGAACGATTTGCAAGATATGAGCCTGAGAAAATGCAAGGCCCCAAGTCTTTGGGGGCCCATAAAAAAAAGTTCATGACTTGGGGCAAAACTGGGAGACAAGGGTCTTTTTGTTTTGGTCTTTTATCACGTAGTGGTGTCCGTATATGGTTATATTTCCATGACTTAAAAAATTACACACAGTGTAATGCGCTCAACGAACTTTCATATAAAGAGAATATTATTTTGCCAAAATAAAAGTTTCACTTTCCGTCTCTGCTTTTTTATCATTTATTCCAATTTTTATGACATTTGTACAGACAAAAAAAATTCTTTTATTCAATACAAATTTATCTCTCAAACAAAGACATTCACCCTTATTCCAGCTGTCAATATCGACGTCACGTCAATACAATGCCAACATATTGGGTCTTGTTTACTCGGTCTCGAGAACAACTTTGTGCTATTGAGTATATTTCTATTCCTTAAGATCTAGAAAATAGTATGAGCCTGTCAATAGCAGTTTTTGACAACGAGTAAATCAGTCCCTATTTCTTGATATTGTATTGATGTGACGTCGATGTTGACAACTGGAATAAGGGGGAATGTCTTTATTTGAGAGATAAATTTATTCCATCAGGACGGAATGAGTCATGTACTCAAAATACTTACCTATGGATGCTACAAATAGCCCACCACACAATTCTTTCCACATTTCAGACGATTATCAATGCAATCGTGTATTTTTTCTATTCCGAATTGCACTCTAAATTGCTTCCACCGACGAATACTTCCAAATTTTCACAAGCGATCAATGTACATAGACGAAAACAGCCATTTTGGTTTGTATCGTTGCCAGATCGTTCTGTTATTAGGTTTTAAACAGTAAAACTAAAACCGTAACAAAGTATATTTCGTGTGATCATTAAGGACCCAAATCAAAGCTTGATAAATACTATGGCGACTCTTCACCATCAATTTCAGTGGTAAAAAAAGTGATTTTCTGAGTTTCCTTGTGGCCGTACAAAACAATTGAAAAATTCACGATATGGCGTTGGCCTATCCGATATTGAAAGTGAGAGAGATTATGGATGACATAGGCATCAACACTTTGGCATCAGATGGGTGCTGCGTTTGCTCACAATCGAAAACAAGCGCAATCGTGTGACAACTTCGCAGAAGTGTTTGGCATCGTTTAACCGCAATATGAATGAGTTTTTACACCGTTTCGTGTACGTGTACGAATAATGGATCCACCAAAATACACCAGAGTCCAAACAGCAGTCAAAACAGTGGATTTATCGGAATGAATCGGGAGGCAAATAAGCCCAAGGGGTATTTGTAATGGCGACCTTCATTTTCTATTTTTTAACCCCCGACTAAAAAAAGGGGTGTTATAAGTTTGTAGTGTGTGTCTGTGTGTTTGTGTATCTGTGTGTCTGTCCATGTCCACGTACAGCCCAAACGGCTGGACCGATTTTCATTTAGTTTTTTCTGTTTGAAAGATGACTTGATCGAGAGGGTTCTTAGCTATGTTTGAAGAAATTCGGTCCAGCCTTTTAGAAGATATAACATGTTTTCTGAAAAAAGTCGGGGGTTTTTAAAATGTTTAATTTTTGTTATTTATATTAATATGCATGTAAACTTAATAACAAATACCCCAAAGAGCTGGCAATTTGCTTAAGAATGTTTATAAAGCATAAATTAATATTTGTTTTTTTTTAATTACATTGTCACCTACTGCATGTCACATTTTCAAAGAGTTTTAATCTTCACTTGTTTCGTATCTATTTTGCAATGGCAAACTGCGAAAACAACATATAATCAAAAAACAAAAAGTTGTTTAGAATAAATTTAACCCAAATGCAAATTTTCGTAATAAGTTTTTTTTTTTTTTTTTTTTTTTTTTTTTTTTTTTTTTTTTTTTTTTTTTTTTTTTTTTTTTTTTTTTTTTTTTTTGTTGAAACACAGAAAACCTACATGAATACAATTTTAATACTCTGATCCTAAAAGTCGACACATAATGAATCTGGCGCCCGTTCAAGTCAAAGCTCTGCTTCGTCTAGACTCGTCTGTGCTTTGTAGTTTCCATTTCTTGTGCACATATGGTGGAAACGACCGACCTACTCTCTTTAACAAATTGTTCATTATTGTATATTTTTTGTATTTCTTTTTATGTGGTTTAATGCCATTTATTTTTTTTTTTTAGTTTTTTGCTATCGATCTAAATGATTGTGTAGACGATTATTTATTTTTAAGGCACTGTCAAGAATTTCGTTTAAATTGTAGAGTTACACAGTCACTCGTATTTATTTACTCTTATAACTACAATAAAAAAATTGTAAATAAACCAACGCCAGCCAACATTAAGATATATGGCAAAAAAGCCGGCAATAAATACATATCGCTCAATTATTTTAACAGTGTCACAACTCAAAAAAAAAACTAGTTTTGCAAGTTAATGAAGACATGAAAAAATAAGTCTTCTTCCCTCAGGAGGTGGTAGTATTACAAGCTTTTTATATGAAATTTTTACAAAAGATAAAATACGAAATGTGTAATTATTCTGCATTTTTTGAGTTATGGCACTATTGAAGTAAATGAGCACAAAAAAAATAATTGTAAAAATTAATTAATTGTTAAAATAAGAGCTAGCTAGAGACATAATGAATTTATGTAGGTTGCAATTCAAATTTTGAATATGCCATTTAAATACAGACACATATGGTGTTTTTTTTTACAGTTTCTTTGAGTAAATCAATTGTAGAGCAGTAATTTTCTGTAGATGTAATGGTGTTTCGGCAAAAGATTGTGGATTCTCCGTACTCTAAATGCGACAATTCTGCTTATTTATGTACCCATTCAACAATAAATGGGCTTCATCGAAAAATAAAATTTTGAAATGGAAATTCAAAATCAAAAATTTGCACGCGTTGCTCTGGTGTAAGTCGATTTATAATGAAATTTCAAAGGAAACTAAACAAAAAGTAACTATCAGCTGTCAAATGTGTGCTCAAATAAAGCAGCGATGCCAAAACAAAGTTGGGACACTCATTTACTCAAACAACGTCATAACTCAAAAAACCAGTTTGCCAGAAAACGAGTTTTAAGTTTTCAATTTAAACACAACTTAAAAGAAAATTAAGTTTTTCTTCCCAGAGTTGAGTAAACAAGATATTTGTATGAAATTTTTACACAGAATGAAGAACGATGTTAAGATTAATTCTGTAAAATTCTATTTTTTGAGTTATGACGTTCTTTGAGTATATGAGCGATATTTACATACATATGTATACAGTACTCACTAGTGTCCTGCACAAGACTATTTATAAGACCTTTCAAGATATGAGAGATTTTTTCAAATGCTTTACTACAGCGAAATATTATAAAAGAATCGCTAAGCAACACTGTTGGCAAGACATTTTTTTCGGTTGTTTGTCTTGCCAACAGTGTTGTTTAGCGATTCTTTTAGAATATTTCGCTGTAGTAAAGCATTTGAAAAAATACCTCATGTCTTGAAAGGTCTTATAATAAATAGTCTTGTGCAGGACACTAGTACTCACTAAGGACTTATCTTTTTTTTAATTATATCTTGTTTATTTTCATGAATTTATTGCTTGTGGTATGTAAATATTCCTGCACAAAGTTTATCAAAAGCTTGTTTGAGCCTAAAATGATTTATTGCCGTTTGAAACCGCATTTAAAATTTTTCAATTATCCATTTAAATCTAATAAAATCATCACTTTTATTCAATTTGACTAATTTTGCTTATCGCTCTAATCTTACTAATTATTCCATTAAGAACAATCTAATCTAAATTTGTTATAATTATTTTACCCGCAAAAAAAAAATAAAGCACACAAATCAAAGAAAGCACTTGTACTTTCTGGCAAAACATTTAAATTGAAGTGCAATCAGAGCCATAAACGTACTTACGTATTTATAAAAAAAATCAGAAAGAAGCGACCGATACAACAGCTCAGTAGCATTACGTTACAAGTATTAAAAAAAATATACATATGTAAACAAATTTAAACAATAATTTTGCTGAGTTATCGTAAAAATTATATTCTTTATAATACGAGTGTATTCATATGATTTCGCTTTACAATTTTTTTTTATAAAATAATACAGAAAGAAGTATTTTAGAGAATGCAGCATGCAAATATTTTGATGCAACACAAGCAACATTTAAATAATGTTGTTTAAAAAAATGTTGCTCTTTTGTTGCAGGAAGTTTGATAGTGATGACCCAATTTAGTGAACCCCATAAAAAGTGTCCGCATGTTAATGTGATGTGTATGCAGCAGCAATTATTTTCATTTTTGTTTTTTTTTTCGTTTCTGTACTTAAAACATGACTTGCAGTCTATGTTTGTTTTACATACTTATAAATATGTGTATACAAAATCCATAACAATGCAGATAAATGCATATTGTATATGCATACACACACATGTAAGAGATAAACATAAAAACTATGTACCTGCACCAAGCAGATCTTTAAAAGAATTTGAAGATAATAGTGTTTTGACACTGAAAGTTAAAAACATAAACAGCTGATTTTGCATTCACACTAGGTCCGTTTGTTTACCCCAAAATTTATGCAATTTTGTGCAAATTTGTACTGGATTTTACTCAAAATGCGTTCGTTTACACACAAAAATTGCAAAAGAGAGTGCCAATTCAGAGAGTAAATTGACAGTTGTTGACTGAGAGTCTGCAAATTTTTACTGGACAAATTTTTGCCAGTAAAATCCAGTAGACGAGAAAAACATATGATTCAATAAAATAAACAAGAGTAAGCAAATATAAAGTATAATGTTTTTTAATAAAAACATTTAAAAAAAGAAAATTTGAAGTAAAAGTTTAGCAAAACAAATCAAAAAAATTTTATGCTCAAGATGAAACAAATAAAAGAATAATAATCGTTAAATATATCAGTTTTCAAATTTAATTTAACTGTGTTATTTACTTTAGTTTTTTTGAGATGTAAGGTTTATGTATATGTGAATACTTATTTCTGCATACTATTCAGGGTACCGAGTATCAGAAATCAAATATTGATGTATTTTCCTATGCAATTTACCCAGAAAAAATAAAACTAAAAACCAAATACAAGCTAAAGCTTTCACACAACTTCTCTTTTAGAAATATATATGTATATATCCCTTCAAACTTATAATTATAAAAATGTATGCATCAATTACCAAAAATATGTATTTGATGGGTTTCAAAAACAACAAAAACATACAACAATGTTATCAGCTGTTTTGATTAATCTGCAAATTTTTGCAATTTTTCCGTTCGTGTACTTTTTTGTGCAAGAGACATTCTTGAGAGTAAAATTTTCAAATTACCCAAAATTTACTCAACTACTAGATTTTACTGGAAAAGTAAACAAACGGACATACTGTAAGTTTGTTAAAATCAGGTTTTAACTCACAGACTGTCTAATAACTTTGCTCAAAATAATAATAAATCTCCTGCAGAAATGCGTGTATTTGTTGTTATATTTTTTCTGCTTTTTGTAACACTTATTTGACAAACTGTAAAACAACAGTTTTTGTTTGTATGAAAAACTCAGATATTTCACAATGCGCTCTAAACATTTTTTAAATTATGGAACTACTTATACAAAGTGAAGAAGTGCTTGGAAATCAAGTAATTGTATATAATAAATGCACAAATACATTACAAAATAAAACTTTTTTATCGGCAGATGGATATCATTGCCAGAGGCCAATAAAAATATTTCCGCTGCATCCATTTTTAAGTTGAAGATGTTTCAAGCGGCATATATTCTTATTCACTGGCAGAAACATTAAGTGCGTTCGAGAACTCAAAAATTTGTACAAATTTTTACTATTTTTTACTGGATTGCGTTCGAGTACACAAACTCCTGTAAATGAGAGGGCGAATTGAGAGAGAAAAATGACAGTTCATTTACTGAGTAAATGCAAGTTTTTACTGGACAAATTTTTGCCAGTAAAATCCAGTAAATTAAACCATATGTTTTTAAATATAAACAAACAAAAGTAAAGGGAAACAAAAATTTTAGTTTTTGATGAAATTTTTAAAATAACAAAAAACAAATGTATTAAGTTATAAGCATTATAACATTTATTTAAGTTTGACGCTAAAAAAATATTCGGGCATGTTATGTATTCCACGTGAAATTAAAACGTGCGGAATTTCCATAGAATTTTTGGAAATATGTATTTATGCATGTATGTATTTATAATAACAATGCTATTGCATTTCCGAACGATTTAATTTCACATGGAATTCAGAACATAACCGATTGTTTTTAAACGTGAATAAAGTTAATAGATTATTACATTGAAATTTTTGTTTATATGTACATATCGTCGGGTCGACGGTTCCTGGTTTGCCGTATGGAACATTTAAAAACATTTACTTTGTGTACTTTTTTTGAATTCTTTCCTAGTTTTTCGTTGTCTTGAATATATCATCCTAATAACTTCTTACGTTTAGGGTAAAAAGCTTAGAAACTTTAACGGCCTGACCCGCGATGTCGACAAGAAAGTTTCTACCGCGTACTTATATTTAAAACAAAATTAAAATAAGTTTATTTTTGTTTTCAATATATGTAAGCTATAGAAAGTTTCTTGTCGACATCGTTGACCAGCAAATAAGTTTAAATAAAAACATATATATGTATATTACTTTTATTATTAAACAAAATATTCTATCGTGTATTTCATATGTATAATTTTTTTAGCGCCAAAATTGGTTATCAGCTGTTGTATATATTTTACTGGATTTTACAATTTTTCCGTTCGCGTACTTTTAGATGAAAACTTTTTTATTGAGAGTAATTTCTTTATATTACTCAGTATTTACTCAGTTACTGGATTTTACTGGAAAAGTACTCAAACGCACCTATTATCAGCTGCTTGCAGTTATTTTAACTTGGCAGCACTGAATTTAGCACAGCGAAAACAAGGTTGCATTTCATAAAACCAATTCAAAAATGGTTTTAGTTGGGTTTAACAAAAACAATTTGTATGGTATAACTAGGGGGGTTATTATGTAATTCGATTCGAAACGGAAACTGTTCGAATTTATATATTATTAACATTACAATTCGAACACATTTCCGTTCGATTCGGATTACATAATAACCCCACAGGTTTAAACAGTTGGTTTTAACGTTAAACCCAACTTTTATTAAAACCATGTCAGTGTGAAAACATTATAAGCTGTGTAAGGCACAGCTTTTTTTGCATGTATATACATATGTATGTACATTTCTCGCAATTAATGATTAAAATAAGAAAATAGTTTTTGCGTTTTAAGTTTTACTGCACAAATAACATGCATAATTTTGCATGCATAACTATCAGCACACAGCTTAAAACAAAAATAAATATATTATATGTGCTGGGGATATTCAAAACAGGGCGAATGTCTTCGTCCAAAGATATACATTATGTGCATAGGTCGAAACTTGGCCTGGCGCACTTTTGTGCGGCTAGATAATGGGCTGAGAAATGAAAAGTATTGAGTAATACGTATTATAAATGAATATTTATAGTAAATTACTTATTCACCCTTATAATGAACTGTTTTTCCCAAGAAATATTTTCCCTTTTCCACAAATTGAAATCGTGAATAATTTTCCCCAGAAATGTGTTCCCTTTCCTTGCTTCCCCTTATCGTGAATAATATTTTTCATGGGGATTTTTTCACTTTTACCTTGGTTTCGTTCACTTTGTTTTTGCAGACAAAATGACTGCGTAATTTCAATATTATAATTCCAATTATATATATACTCGTATTAAAAGTTATATATAATTTATTTTAGGACAATATCAGTAAATAATGTCCAGGATTAATAACAATTATTCACTGCAACACTTTTTTTGTTGAATATGAACCTCTTTGGTTTCCATGCAGTAAATTTTATGGCCACGGTTTAAAAAATTAAAAAATGTTTTTCGTGGCACACAAAATATTTAAAAACCTAAAAACATTTCATTTGAAACCCAAAATGTGTGTATTTTTTAATATTAAAATTAAATTTGTCAGAGTTTCAACTGGTTTTTAAGATTTACAAGTCTCCTTCCCTTTTTTACGCTAATTATCATTGATAACGGAAACAAATGTTCCATGAAATTCGCAATAGCAAAATTCCCTTCATGGGGAATGAAAATATCATGGGAACAAAAATTTTACATTTTATTCACGATAGGGGTGATTGACTTAACAACTAAGCCCAGCTAAAATTTTGATGGCAACGTAATAACTTGAATAAACATATCGCACATTTACTTCAATAGTGGCATAACTCAAAAAATGAGTTTTTTGAGTTAATAATGCAGAAAGATGCGGCATTTCGTATTTTATCTTGTGTAAAAAATTTCATATAAATAGCTTGTACCATCACCTCCTGAGAGAAGAATTTTTTTCATTTTTCCTTTGAGTTGTATGCAAATTGAAAACTTAAAACGCGTTTTTTGCAAAACAGGTTTTTTTTAGTTATGCCACTATTGAAGTAAATGTGCGATATAATACTTTACACAACTTCTACTTTTACTTTAACATGGCGATGTCATTGGAGGCAAGTAATTACAATTTTGGATTACAAGTAATAGTTTAAAAATGTCAATACTTAGAAGTCATTCCATACACAAAATGAATTAAAAAAAAATTAGATCCAACTGGTGTATTGGACTAGTGTTTCCTGTAATAGAAGTCATACGTCCTACTTCCTTGTTTATGACCAGGGACAGGGGTTTCATGCAAATGCATATTTTTTCCCTCAAAACTGATAATGGTAAGAACGAAATATCTTTACGAAACATTGAATTTGAGTGAAAATGGCATCGATTTGTTAGTGCATATTTTTGCATATTTTTGCATATTTTGCTGAAAATTCATATTTTTGCATAATTTGGTCATAAATGCATATTTTTGTCTCATATTTTGGTATAATTACAAGTTGTGTGTCATATTTAGTCAAAAATTCAAATTTCAAATTAATTCGCTTGCATTGTTATAGAATTGTAGAAGGATTGTACAATCACACACACCTAACAAACTTAATAAAAATTGTCATTTGGTAATTTCAAGAGGACATTTTCTGCTATTGAAC
Organism: Tachina grossa; assembly: GCA_949987645.1. NCBI lineage: Eukaryota > Metazoa > Arthropoda > Insecta > Diptera > Tachinidae > Tachina > Tachina grossa. Next base: position 212,885,528 of record OX465274.1, read on the forward strand.
TCGAAAGTAGTGAAACAATTCTGCGGAAAACTAATAGCTATTATTCTATTCATTGTAATGGTTGAGTTAAATGAATATGTATATAACATTATATAAAAATAGTTATTTAAATTTGAGCCCATTACGTCTATAGACGTTACACACGGCCTTTTCAATGCCAAAAATATTTCTAAAAACAAATTGATAGAACTTCACGTTCGAAAATTTTTAAATGTAAATAATCTTTTTCAACTTGCGTATTGATTGCTCCTTCTCTGCAATATAAACATATTGCATATTTGGAGTAAATAATGCAGAAAAAATCGTTATATCATATTTAATCTTCTGTACAAATTTAATATAAAAGGCTTGTATTCGCAGCTCTTGAGAAAATAAAATATTTTTACATCTTTAATTAGTTGAATGTAAGTTTAAAACTTTTTTTGAACAAAAAAAATTTTTAAAATATGTGCATATTTTATTGCTTTTAGTGCATATCTTGCGTTTTTAATGTCATATTTTAGGCGCCTAAAATACCTTTTTTAAATGCATGAAGTCTTTGTCCCTGTTTATGACACAGTGTTGCCATATTAATTTTTAAAAAATCTACCAAACAATTTTTATTTTTTCATTAAAATCTTGATTTTATTGAAATCCAGTTCAATTGAAATTTATTTTATTTCCAGTGAACTAGAACAAAAAAACATAAAGCTAAATAACACAAAATGTTTACTGCACAGAATATGTATAAGATATACATACATACCTACATATGTATGTATATGTATGTTACGCAAATAAGAAAATCCAAAAGGCCGTGAGTACATTTTTTACTTCCTTACAGGAGAAGCAAAAAACCATATAAATTTAAGACTATTTATTTGTTAAGTGCCAAATTGAATAATGAATAAAATCGGTAGTTTTGAACATACATATGTGAGTAAAGTTCTAATTTTGGTTAATCACATCATAATCAATTAAAAAGTATATTTTGAATTTTTTGGTTGTTACATCTTTTTGAATTTTAGGTGACGATATGTAAGTAGTTTAGTCAAAAGGAACCTCAATATCATATTTTGAAATATCCTATTTTTAGCTTAGAAATCTTTTGGTTTCTTTAAAATGTCTAAAAACTTCAAAAAAAGAAAATGATAGATCTTCACAATCTTCCCTGTTCTGTAAACCGATCGATTTGAAATCGCACGATTTTAGAAAACTAAGTCCGACAATAGAAATATTTTTTAGATTTTTTATTATATACATAGATTCACAAATATATCTAAAAGAAAATTATCGTGTATGATTTTAAACACGTCTGCAGGAGCATATTAATTTTTTGAAAACGAGAGATTTACTCGGATTCGGTTTACAGAACAGGGTCGATTATTTATTATGTGCTCGAACATAGACTTGTGTCAAAAACGAGCTACTGAAAGAGTTCGATACAAGTCTACTAGAGTTGAGCGATATTTGGAAACCTGTTACTTTTTCACAGCGATTGAAAAATCACAAATCACAACTGTGACTGAATTTATCAAGTAACAGGTTTTGAAAATATAATGTGATTGTTCTTGGATGCTTACTTTGTAATAAATAAAGCTACCACATTAATTTTTTTATATCTTCAGCTTTTGTCAAGAAAAAAATCGTCAAATCGCGTCAAATCATCTTTTCTGGCAACTATGTACAACTCACATTTTTATATTTGCAATTTTATTGTCTCTCTGCCTTTTATATATTTTTTTTATTTACAGGGCTATCATGAATAAAATTCCGCGTGAAATTTCTCCCTTTTCCATTTAGAATTTTTTGTTTTCTCTATTACTTACTATTAGTTGGGATTGTTCCCAGGGAAAAATTTCACGCGGAAATTTATTCATGATAGCCCTGTTATTCTCAATATTTGAACGGGGTTGATTGGTAATTGCTTGTTCTTGCCGCTCCTCTTATTAGTATTTATCAAAACACCAATACTAATAAATACTTTTAAAGCAGAAGAGCTGAAATGTGTTAAACCGTGATCACAGTCACTGTTTAATTTCACTGCTGCTCTTCTTATTAGATTTTCTCAAAATAACAGAACTGCTACAAACAAAATACTGCTAAGCTGTGATCACAGTCACAGTTTAAAAGAACAGCAATTTAGAAATCACGTTCACAAGGAGCAACATTATTAAAAAATCACGCTATCGCTCATCACTAAAGTCTACGCTATACTACTACGCCAAGCAGAAAATTATTTATTTTGTTTATTTACTTTGCAGTCGTTGCACAATTGCTGTAAAGTAATTCAGCCGGTGCGTAGTTTATATTAAAAAGTAACTTGTTCTCATTACTGGAATTGTACCGAACTCATTTTTGACACAAACCTATGCAAACCCATTTAAATTACAATTTGATTTTAATGAATTTTCTTATATTAATTATAGCAATTAATGCGTTTTGAATTTGGATGAGAAAAACTTACAAGAAATATTTTTTGGCTATTTTATTTCTAGTTATGGCGATTTTCTGATAAATTTTGATACGAACATTTTATAAAAAGTTATATAAAAAAGTGTTATGTAAAAACAAATTTATTATCAAATATATAGCAAGAAAAAGTACATAAAACTGATTTTTGGCGATATTTAAAATCAATTTGGCGAAATATGTAGGTCGAAAAAAAATCTGACAACCCTGCCTATGCATATATGTTTGGGTTGATTCGGAAGGGCTCGGTCCTAATTTAATTTTTTTGGTTGTTTTACATGGAATATTTGGTAACAATCAGTGGATTTAATATCTAACAAATTTTGCAGCTGTTCAAGGGCGTGGTTGATTCTAAGGCACGTACAGCTACTTAGGTTGTACAAGCATATATACATACACACGTTTGGTGGCATGAATGAAATTGAAACTTTTCTTTGTTTTCTTTTCCCAAAATTTAATACCTGCAAACACAGTTGATGTGTTCTTACAAGTGAAAATCAAAAAAAATATACATATACTCGTATACATACATACATATGTACATGTGTACGTTAGCACATAACTTCTATTGTTGTTGTTATTCATGTTTCCCAGAATGTTGAAGTTATACGTTGTTGTAAAGCAAAAAAAAGATTTTAATTTTCTTTTTACATATAATTTTCAAATTCTTATTTTTTTTGCCATTTTCTCCTTTGCTTTGGACAGTATACATACATACGAGTATCAACCTCTTCGTTCTCTTGTATTGCCTTGTCTGTTTTCTCGTTTAACGAGTGTTTTACAACTCTCGAAATGCAACCTTCAAGGAGAAATCGTTAAGCCGTCATTTCTTATACTTATGAACATGGCAATGTGGGCGCAATAATGAGCCTCCAGCCACCAGCAAGCGACAAAAGCAGTCAGCAACACAAATGATTGTAACGACAATCGAAAACATAAGACGAAAATATATCAAGACTTACGAAGTTACAGGGCCAATGACGAAGAGCATTTTTACACAATATGCATATGTAGGCATCTATGTTTATACATATTATTATATGTACTTATGTATGTACATGCATACTGAGTGATGTCTTTTTAAATTTTATTTTGCAAATATCTAATTTTACATACCCTTGTCTATAGAACAAAAAATTGTTACGAAAACTTACACAGCTTTGCATAAAACTTCCCGTTTCATTTCTAACGTGATAAAGCTGGGAATGCTGTGTATTACACTGCTTCACAAATTTTCATTTTAAGAATGTTGACATTTTTTATTGTATTTTTAGCAAAGATAATTTGCCTGCGCCGAGCATTTGTACACTTTAATTTTTCGATATACTACATTTCTCTTTAAAGTGCCATTTGGAGTAGAAGACCGATTCGAATGAAATGACGCTATAATTGCGTTAGTCGAGAAACACGTTTTTTGAAAGAATCAATTTAATCAAATAAAAATGATTTTGTCGTAAAGTAAACATTACTGTATTAACGAATACACCCAAAGATTTTTTAGTAAATATAGTTTTTAGTTTAATTTGCGCTTATTATTTTATTAAGACTTTAGTGTCCTGCACAAGACTATTTATAAGACCTTTCAAGACATTTCAGAGATTTTTTCAAATGCTTTAATACAGCGAAATATTCTAAAAGAATCGCTAAGCAACACTGTTGGCAAGTAATTTTTTTCGGTGGTTTGTCTCGCCGACAGTGTTGTTTAGCGATTCTTTTAGAATATTTCGCTGTAGTAAAGCATTGGAAAAAATCTCTCATGTCTTGAAAAGTCTTATAAATACTCTTGTGCAGGACACTATAAGACTTAGGTCAATATTGTTGTGTTTATATCTTTATTACAAACTTCATTAGCGACATGGGGATTTGACGTAAATATGAAACTTCGTTTGTAGAATTTCGTAGCATATCGCACTTACATATATATGTGTAGTTTCCACAATGCAAGCAGGCGACTTGTCTAGAAAATTTGTATAGGAATCACTCAAAAATTTGAATGCTTTTCATATATTTTTTCTAAACAAGTCGCTTGCTTGTATTGTGGAAACTACACATTAGTCAACAAGAGGGTATTAACTCAAAATTTTCAGTAGAGACGAAAAATTGTTTATAGTTACATTTTAGGAGAATTTGAAAATCCGAATACATATAGTAAGCAAATTCCATTTGAATATATGTATATTTACATTATTAAGGCCCATAATAAACTACCCAAATGTGTTCAGTCCTGACAAGTGTTTAGAGTTTGAAAAAAAATCTTTGTAGGCTGGTGTAATGTTATGGTAGCAGCAGTGATGCCAGAATTCCTTCACCAAAAATGACTAAATGTATACAAAAAAATGGCTAAAAACTAGCTAAAAATGGCTAAGCGCCATCATGAACTTTAGGAAAAACAAGGAGGTATTTCATACATTAATTTTTCTAAACAAATCGGAAATTTTTTTAAAGTAAATAAAAACAAATGTAAGTAATAAATAAAGTTATTTTTCTTCAGGTAGTCAAACAAATGCGCATATAGTGCGAACATGCAATACTTGCAATATGCCTTGCATTCATTTGTACATTCTGCTATTCAGTCTTTAAATTTTTGGGTTACTAATCCATTCCTTGCGAAATTTTTGTTTATAATTTTTATTCATTTTCTATTCTTTAAACTTTCATTTAAAATTTGATTTATTTTTTATTTTAACTCGTTTAAAACAAAGAAGACCCTTGTTTGATTGATATCATAAACCACGAATTAGACCCAGCAACTTATAACAACATGGCAACGATTATAAGTTTGAACCAGGATTCATTGATAGTAATGCGAAACAAAACTCCGTTGTGTTCTTTTAGTAGTAAATAAGTGTTCCTTTGATGCGAGCTCAAATTTTTTATGAAAAATCACAAATAAATTTCATGTTTTGAAAAATAGCTAAAAAAAAATAGCTAAATTAAAATAAAAATGGCTAAAAAATAGCTAATAGCTAAATTCACTTTTCTTTCTTCCGACTAAATGGGATGAAAAATAGCTAAATTTAGCCAGAAAATGGCTAAATTGGCATCACTGGGTAGCAGTCAATATTCCTACAGAAAAAAAAAGTTACATACTTATGAAGAAACGACCATGAGAATGTATGTTTGCATGGATGTGTTTTTGTTGATAGATACAGAGGGGTTGGCTGCTACCAGTGTTGTCATATACTTTTGAGGAAAAAACTGAAAAAAAAAATGTTTTTAAAAGAAAAATCTGCCCATAAGTATCTAAAAGTAAAAATAGCATAACATCGCTGCGTTAGGAATTTTATGTACAGGCAGAGCGTGCGGCGTTAAACCAGTTATTGTAACTTAAGCTTTAATCTCTCAGTTACAAGCTTTTCTAGTGACACGGCTTCATTATCATTCGCTCCTCCCAAGTTTCGTTACAGAATATTGGCTTAAGTTTTCGTATTTTACTTGGGGGTTGGGGAGTCTGCAAAATTTTAATATACATATTTACTGTGATCATTAAGTCCCTTATCATACTAATTCTTTAATTCCCAAATCACACTGTGCAAGTCTTATTGCTATACTAAGCTGATTAGTTTCAGGGAGAGAGAGACGAGGGGAACAGCAACGTTTCTTCCCCCCCCCCCCCCCCCCCCCCGTCTCTCTCCTAATAAACTAATCAGCTTAGCAATAAGACTTGCATAGTTAGTGTAAATAGGGACTAAGGAAGAAACGCATAGAAATTCAGAAGTTATTTTGCCTTTAAAGTTTTTTAAACTTGTACAAAAACTAACAAAAAAAATAATATTTTTTACTTTATTTTTTCTGCGTATAAATTGTAATTTGGTGAGGTGCTTTATGCAATTAGCACATGAATGAGCGTGTGTCACTGATATTAGTGAGGGAAAAATTAATTACTGAGCTGATTCGATCAGGTTTTTTCAGTTTGAGATTATGGCATTCGCAATCGAATAATGTAATATGTTTCGATATCGAATGCCACAATCTCAAACTAAAAAAAAGTGATCGAAACCGACGATTACGCCCCTGATAATTTAAGCAGAGAACTGCTGAACAGTTAAAAAAAAACTGCGAAAAACTGCACATTTGGCAACGCTGGCGGCTACTCCTTGCCTGCCGGTTTTGCCGGCAAATAAACAAGTTTTTTGTTTTTTTTGTTTTTGCTTTTTCTCATCCATACATATCCATGCCTGTAACTATGGGTATGCATGTGTATATGAGTTGAACGTCTATATCGCTCATTTACTTCAATAGTGTCATAACTCAAAAAGTTAATTTTTTTAGTTAATAATACAAAATAATTCGGCATTTTGTATTTTATCTTGTGTAAAAATTTCATATAAATGGATTTTACTAACACCACGTAAAAGAAGAAAATTTTTTCATTTCTTCATTGAGTTGTAGTACGTAAATTGAAAATTTTAAACGCGTTTTCTCTAGACTTGTGTCCAACAGTTCAAATTGATCTCGTTCGTTCAGTTAGACACAAGTCTGGTTAAAAACATCAATGTAAATTAAATGGGTTTTAAATAACTTTTGATTCAAACACTCTCAAACTAGTTCAAAAGGAACTGTTGGACACAAGTTAGTTTTCTGCAAAACTAGTTTTTTTGAGTTGTGACACTATTGAAGTAAATGAGCGATATGATCTACGAGTATGTATGATTTAATTCTTTATTTCTGCTACATATGCATACATACACGCACATACATACATATGCACATATGTATGTATGCATGCTAGTCATCATAATCAGGGTTGTCAGATTTTTTCCGGCCTATTTCGCCAAATTGATTTTAAAAATCGCCAAAAGTCGCCAAAAATCAGTTTTATGTAGTTTTTCTTAGTAAATATTTGATAATTTATTTGATTTCATATAACACTTTTTTTATATTAATTTTTATAAAATAATCGTATCAAAATTTATCAGAAAATCGCCAAAATTAGAAATAAAATCGCCAGAAACTATTTCTTGTAAATTTTTCTCATTCAAATTAAATGACTTTAATTAATATAAGAAAAATCATCAAAATCAAATTGTTTTAACTTCTTGCAGACGAGTTTTGGTAGGATTTATATTAGAAACTACTCCTTCAACAAACTAATTTTCCTGAATTAGAATAATTTTTAAGTTCAATTTTGTTTAAAAAATAGCCATAATAATCGCCAACAAATTTATTTATCGCCAGAAAAATCGACATGTCGCCAAACCAAAATTTGGACGCCAAACAAGTTGAAAAATCGCCAGGTTTGGCGAGAAATCGCCATATCTGACAGCCCTGATCATAATCGTATTCATCGCCAACATCATTAGGTCCGTTTGTTTACTTTTCCAGTAAAATCCAGTAGTTGAGTAAATTATGGGTAATTTGAAAATTTTACTCTCAAGAATGTCTCTTGCACAAAAAAGTACGCGAACGGAAAAATTGCGAAATTTTCAAATTATGCTAGGAACACAATTGGGACGAGCGACGAATTTCGTCCATGTCGAGGAATTCGTCGATAAGAATTCGTTGCGTAAATTCGTCGTTTGAAGCACAATAACGACGAATTTACTCAGCGAATTCAGCTCTTGCAATTGATAAAGTTGGTTATTGTCAGTGTGACCATATTAGCTAATTTTGGGCTACATTAAGCTCATTTTTTCTGGATTTAGTTTTAAAATTTTTATTTAGCTCTTAACTTATTGTTTAGCTTTTTTAAAAACTTATTTAGCCTTTTTTAATCTAAATTGCGTATGCTCTAAAAATGTATTAAAGACATACCAGGTTTAGCTTAATTCTATTTTAAGATCTGGTCACACTGGTTATTGTGTATGTAAAGAGAGTGAGAGAAAATTGTTCTTTTCGTCGTTCGTCGGCGTACAAAATAGAAATAAATCTATCTCGAGAGTCTGCACACTTAATTTTTTTTAAATTCGGTAGAATCGACAAAAAAAAAATTCGGTAGATTTGAATGAAATTCGGTAGAAATTTTTTTTTATTCAGAGAAAAATAAAAACTTAAGACTAATGAAGCCTTTATAGTTTCCATTTTTAACCGATTTCTTTGTTCTGTTTTAATGATTTTCATGACAGAAAATTACCGCTCTGCGGAAGCACTGCTATGTGGCAAAATGGGCAATTTACACATATATCGACTTAAGTTACTAAATAACAATATTCGGTAGATTTCAGGCCTTGTTCGGTAGAATTGGTAGATTGTTAAATTCACAAACATATTCGGTAGAATCTAACGAATTTCGCTCTACGGCGGAGTTGTGTTCATTTTCAAATGAACAAATGTGTTTTATTTTTTATGACGAAAGTTCGCACCGAAAAATTCGTCGTTCGTCCCAATTGTGTTCCTAGCATTAATCAAAACAGCTGATAATATTGTTGTATGTTTTTGTTGTTTTTGAAACCCATCAAATAACTACATATTTTTGGTAATTGATGCATACATTTTTATAATTATAAGTTTGAAGGGATATATACATACATATTTCTAAAAGAGAAGTTGTGTGAAAGCTTTAGCTTGTATTTGGTTTTTAGTTTTATTTTTTCTGGGTAAATGGCATAGGAAAATACATCAATATTTGATTTCTGATACTCGGTACCCTGAATAGTATGCAGAAATAAGTATTCACATATACATAAACTTTACATCTTTAAAAAACTAAAGTAAATAACACAATTAAATTAAATTTGAAATCTGATATATTTAACGATTATTATTCTTTAATTTGATTCATCTTGAACATAAAAATTTTTAGATTTGTTTTGTTAAACTTTTACTTCACTTTTCTTCTTTTAAATGTTTTTATTAAAAAAAAATTATACTTTGTAGGTATTTGCTTACTTTTGTTTATTTTATTGAATCATATGTTTTTCTCGTCTACTGGATTTTACTGGCGAAAATGTGAGTAAAATCCAGTACAAATTTGCACAAAATTGCACAAATTTTGTGAGTTTTTATCACATGTTGGCGTTGTTGTACCATTTTATTGGGAAGGGGATGTTTGACTCAGTTCTTTTTCTATTTAAAATAATTAAATGAAAAATGTGTTTTTATATCTATTTGCTGTGTTAAATATTTCCATTTTTTTCGGTTCTCGTTTTATTGTAGGTGTTTGTGTGGAGATATTGAGGAGGTGAATTATTTTGAACAATTCATTGCTGATGTACCTACATATGTATGTATGTATGTACATACATGTGCAATTGGTTTATTTTATTTATTAAGTTTTTTAAATAATAAATCTGACCTTGAATAGTGAAAATAATTGAAATAGCAATAAAAAATTGTTGCAATTTTTTAAACGATTACTAGTTTTCTATCACTTCTATTTTATAGTATCAGGTCAAATGTCTTTCCCTCTTGACACAAGGTACCTACATACATATGTACTTATGTATGTATGTACATATACATATCTATTTTTTATGAATTAGCAAGTAAAGTTTTCGACTCATTTCCAAAGTAAACATTCTACATAATATGCTGGGAACAAAACTGGGACGAACGACGAATGCTTCGTTGCGAAAATTAGCATACCACCTCCGTCGAACGAAATTCCTCGTGCGCGATATATTTATTTATATTTCTTACGTCGACGAACAAACAGTTTTATCTCTCTTTGTACAAACAGTAACCAACTTTATCAATTATAAAAGATGCGAGTTCCTATTGAAAAATTCGCCGCCGAGGATGAAATTCGTCGTTCGTCTCAGTTGTGTTCCTAGCAACAGTCCGCGAACAAACGTTATTGCAAAGTTATTGCAATAACCATAAGTCGGTTGACATATCCATGCGTCCCTCGCTTTCCGCGGATTGAAGTTACCGATCATAAAATTTATTATTTACTTATTTATTTAATAGATACCCTGTATTAGTTATCTCAGCGTTGAAAAAGAAAGCAGCAATGAATAATTTGATTTTAAAAACTGCTACATATGCTGTTTCTTTGCCAAACTTATTCCCTGCACTTTCACTTAATAAATTTGAATAAAACTATGCATAAGTGGAACAATAAAAAATTTTATATTTATAAGTTAAATATATAAGCAGACAGGCGAACCGGCACATTTAATTCATATTGTTAGCAATAAAAAAAGCAAATCTTAACTACTTACAATAAATATACAGAGGAGTTAGATTATAACGAACACTGGCATGTAATATCATTATTGTTATAAATACTTATTTACAACAACAATTCTATGAAAATTCCGTACGTTTTAATTGCACGTGGAACACAGGACATATCCGAATATTTCAAACCAATTATTACGCTTATCGGGAACTCCATTTATATCAAATTTTTGATTTCAACCAACACTTTACCAACTCCAGTACATAAAACTTTATTTATTTATAACGAACAAAGAAATTCCGAACTTTTTCAGGTGTATTTACACACAATTTAGCTGAGATTAAAAAGATTATTATTGGGTAGTATGAATAAAAAAGTATATAAAAGTACACTTTTAAAATTATCTATTTATTCCGCTTAACACAAACTAAACTACACACGGTCACAAAGTATTCTGTGACACGGTCTTGCGGAGTAAGTTAAAGCTGAAAAGCACTGTACATATTTACAACTTTCAATGTAAAAACATATGTAAACTAAACAGCTGACTTTCAAAATTCCTTATGAGTTGCTTCCTTCGCAGTGAACGGAATCAGAGCTTCCACACCATGTGTACCAAAAAATAAAGCAGGTGACGCAACATGTTGCTTTATACCCAACAAACAAAAAGTCAAACGATTAAACTAAACAAAATTATGCTCCAACTGTTTTCAACCATTAATTTGAGAACAAAAATATTTTCAAGTTAGAAAAAAAAAAATACTTCAGTCTTTCAAGATGCTGTAAATTCAAACATCATTGTCCATTGTATTTTCAAGCTGATTTCGGCAGAAATCTTAATTTCACGGCTGTCTAAATGGAGGCCATCATTTCTTATTTTTAAGTTATTATTTTTTTATGTGATAATGTATTTGGTTCTTAATCAATCTATAATTTAAATTAAGACCGCGTGTTTTTAAGTAATGTGTGTGCATATAGTATATGTATACATACTATGTACACATGCATTTTTAATACCCCCACAAACATATTGATTAGTAGCAATTATAACGCTTTCAACTCTAAAAATACTGAGATTTAAATAAAATATATTTATGAGCATATACTGTGTTCAACTATAAATAAAACTTTTGTATGCATTTGCCAAATATTAATACTGCAGTTAAGTACCGATTTACTACCTATTCCATATTCAGAATTTTCAATGTCATGTAAGTGTAATTAAAATTCGAAAATTGATTTTGCTAAGGTTTGTTTTTAATACAGAATTTGTATTAAATTAATGAAAAATAAGATTGATGTGACTCTGCTTTGAACTGGCAGGCCTAAATGGACTGCTGGTATTATTGAATATTTTGCGTAAAAGTTTTCAATTTTAAACCATAGAAAATTTAGTAAAACTTTTTTTAATGCTATCATCCCAGACAATTTTAAAAATTGACTGTATTTTTACAAAAAGACTAAACTAAATTAATTTTTTTCATGCTCAAATATAAATTTGAAACAAGTTATATGATATAGCCGATTTTCCATATCTGATTTTTGTTCACATTTAAGACGTAATTTAATAAATATTAAATGGAATATTTTAATTGATTAAAAAATCTAAATGAACATTTTTTTATAATCGAAATAGTACTTATTTGATTGGCCATATGTGTGTATTATAAAAAATAATTGGGGGATTCAAACGGTAGTCTTAATTGTCAGTGTTATATTTAAAAATTTTTGTTTAAAAAAAATGAAAAACAATTAGTATATTAAAACAATTTAAAACATTATCACACTATGACACTTAAGGCTACCGTTTGAATCCCCCAAATATACATATACATATCTTTAATAATAATAATAATTTAATAATCTTTGCAACACATACCTGTGAAAGATCATCTGTGTTGTTTAGAATTAATTCATCCATTTCTTTTTCCAAGCCAGATACGGAAAACAATTGCGGTTCCTTGGTTTCTTCGAATAAATGTTTCTCATCAGCTATGAATGGAGGTGTCATTTCGATATCGTTAAGGTTAGATTCTTCTTGGTTTTCAAGTGCGTCATCATCAAAAGATTCGACAGCATGAGCATTAGAAAGTTGATCACTGATTTTGAAAGGAGAATAAGATTCGTTCATTTCTTGTCGATGTTCTTGGATTTCTGAAGTGTTGTCCAGGAAACTGTCATTGGCAACCAAGTGATTTGTGTCAGCGATTAAACTTTTCTCAGCTTCTTCGGTTGGGAGAGCACAGGGCATTGGATCTTGGGTTAGTTCATGGTCATGTTGTAACTCATTGTCATCTAGAGCGTGCTCTTTCAATTTCGCCTCGTCTACAATAGATTGTTCTTCTTCTTGTCGTTTTAAAGGCTCAAAATCATCCGAGAAATTTCGTATTTTCTCCTCGTTTTCCTTTTGTTCATGGAGTTCTTCATGTTTTAGCTCAGATTGGTTAGGCAGTTCGACTTCTCCCTCAACAATTTGTTGTTGTTGCTCATCTTGCAGAAGTTCCTTGAATTGGGTTTGGCAATGATCTTGCAGGATTTGTTCTTTTTTAAATGGCTCCTCGTCTTGGGATTCCACCTGCTGTTCCTGATCTTGTTGTTCACCATACAAAGAGTCTAGCACATTGATTGCATTATCAATATCAATGGGTAATTGTGGTATATCCTTATTTGAAGAATTAATAATATTTTGTGAATTCATTTGAATTTCCTCGGTCGATGGTGAATGCGAGACATGTTCTTTCTCTTCGACCTGCAGGAGTTCCTTGTCTACACCTAATTCATTTGCAGCAGATTCCGTAGCCGATTCTTCGATGAAAGAATTATTAAGACTGTCAATTTCTGTTGGAATTGGCTGAACGCTATTCAAGACATCCTCGATTGCATCGTCGCTGGCCACGTACATTGATCTCTTCATGACATCATCTTCTTCAGTTTCCACTGAAGATAATACACGCGAAGGTTGCAAGTCCAAGTCAGTTTCAAGATCAACACAGGTTTCTGGACCATGATCCATAAAGCTTGAGGGCCGGAAGTCAATTGAATCTGCAGGAGCATGGTTTTCTTTATCTTGACTCACTATATCATCAAATGGCAGCTGTTGTATAGCTTGATCAGGAGTCATAACTTCGTCTCTTTGATCTAAACCTCCAATACCACCATGTGGTCGTGTCTCAGCTTCTTTTTCGAATTCAGCCAATTCTCTGGGTAAGGGAAAAGAATCCATATTATTGTCACCTTTTCCCTTGCGTGGACTGCCTGCAATAACATCATCATCATCCAAGAGATGACGTGGTACAATAATAGGAGCTTGACCAAAATACATTTCTGTCTCCATGACTTCACTCAAAACCGGTTCATTTTGTGGTATACCAGTCGCAAAGGGAGATGTAGGTGAAGCAGGATTTGATCCGAAGCTGGGTATAAATTCCTTCGCATCGGGATTAAGTTGGTAATGGGCCTGTTCTAAATCAAGTTCACTTGGTCTTTGTGGGGTAATGGGCTCTGAACTCTCTTTATCTTCCATACTTGCCATTAAATCATCAAATGTATTGGCTTGAATGGCGATTACCGCTTGGTGAGGGACATTTTCACTCAGGCTGCTGGTGCCGTTTGTAGTATTTGTAGCCAAAGAAGAGGGATCCTCTTCATCGACCATTTCATGATGTTCAACTTTTGTTTCGATTTCCACATTCACTTGTGGTACAAGGCCTTCGGCAAATTCTGCTACATTAGAAGTGGATGAAAAGTCACCATCGTTTTTAAAACCATCTAATTCGCTCTCCATCATATTTAGTTTGTCTTCGAATCCTGTGGAAATACGATTTCCAAAATCTTCATTTATATTGACAATATCGTGCCCATTGGTATCATGACCATTTCCCAACTTAAATAAATCATGATGCTCTTGCTGTTTAGGTTTTTGAACATCATCGCCAAACAGAAATCCACCGTTTCCATTTCCCAATTCATTGGTAGCATTATAGCTAGTTTCTTTTTCTGCCAACTCATTGCTTTTGTAAGTAACATCATCGTCTAGGCCAATATTTTTTATAGCTTGCAGCTGTTGTTGCTGCTGCTTTTCGCTCTGCTGCACTTCTTCGGCGTATTTTAATTCATCGTCGTCGCCAACATCGTGTTCTTCGTGGTGTTCATCGTATTTACCACCCAAGATCTCTCCGGCAACTCCACTCACAAGTTCTGCTTGTACACCTCCTACAACTCCATCACCGGCACCGGCTACATTCAACTGCTGCAAATTGTTGTCCATCATGTAACTTTGTCTGTTTTCCAAAAAATTATCCAAGTTTTCTTTCTCCATTTCAAATGAGTATTCTTAAAAAATAGTTTTTTGCAAAATTTTAAATGCGCACAACACAAAATAATTTTCTTACGCGACTTTTATTGTTTTTTTTTATTATTATTTTTTAAACTCCCTTTTTCTCTTTTTAAAATACTGCTGCTCTAATTTTAGGTTAATTTCTCTTGCTGTCCTGCGCTAAAATTTGAACGTTGTATTGGTGTAATGAATTTTTTTTTAATTTTTTTGAGTTTATTTAACTTCTTTTTGAAATTTTCGTAATTTTATTTTGTGGCTGAAATAGAAACATTTATTCACTTTAAAAATAAAGTTATAAAAATATTTAAATTATTTTTTTATTTTTGCAAATTAACTGTTTGAATTCTTCAAGATACAGTTCCTTTTTGGTTAATATATGTATGTACATACATACATACATACATACATATGTATGCATATAGTTTGTACTCGTGATTCACCTTTTTTTAAATTTCGCAAATCTCTTTTGAAATTCCTTCTTTTTATTATATCCAATACATACATATATATTTTTGCACACCTTTTTATATATAAAAAAAAGAGTGAATACCGAAGATTTCTTTAATAAAAATAATTCGTTTTATTTAACTTTGGAATTTGCAAAAAATAATCGCACATATATATGTATGTATGTATGCACAAACAATAAATTCGAAAATTACTTCAACAAATTATTTTTTTGCAACACACACACAGTTCAAATACTTTGCTTTTATACTTTTTTGTTGGTAATTCTGGAATACAATAAAAAATTATTGCCGATTTTCGCAGCTGCCGTCCTTTCACTTCAACGAACGCGAATTGAATATGTATTGAACTCGTCTGCAAAAGCTGTGCAGCTTTCATAGGTATTGCAGGGCTGCCAGAAGATTCTGCTCCAAAATCTGCACTTTTGAAAAATCATCGGCATATTCGAAAATCGTTAAGAAAATCGGCATGAGTTTTTCATTATTTTTTATTAATAAAGGCCGAACGTTGCTGTTGCTGTACCGTACTGTACTGTACTGTTAGCACGTTGGTGCACTTATAGAACATTTAAAAACGTGCGTTTTCTTTACTTCGTTTTGTTGTTTTGATATTAAAAAGGAACAGCTGTTCACAAAACAGTGATGGGAAATAAAAAAGTTCAAATAGTGAATGTAGCGAAGAAAAAGTACCTAAGATATGTAAACGCTACTAAAACTGTATACTGTCTATTATACATTTATAACAAATAAATATGTTCATACATACATACATATCGATGGACACAAGTACACCTCGTCACAAAAATTTATTGCAATATCATAAAAATAACACTTTTAAAAGCAGTTTAACAAAGCAGTTGTGCTGTTTAATATTATGTTTTTATCTTCCCCTGTAAAATAACAATTATTTGAGTTAGGGCCTTTCTACTTGTGACCAACGATATGTATGCAACATGAAATATTTTTTACATGTGTGCATACTCAATAAGAAGCTTTGATAGCATTTAAATCCTTTAATACATATCACATTTATATTTTGCTCATACATATTTATGCATGTCTTTATTATATATAACTACATCTACATACACATGCATGAATATATTTGTGTACATAAGTATGTATATATGTACATTCCCAAATATTTATTTATATACTTATGTTTTTCCACACAGATATTATTAACAAAAGTACCAAAAAACAGAGCCAAAATACCCGTATTCCATTTAACCTACAATGACACCATCACTGGCTTACAAACGTCACTTAACAACGTTAGGAAATTCCATTTTATACAGGTTGAGACGTGCCGTCAACGTTACAGCAAACTTCGGTAAGCGTTTGCATTGTTTTCAATCAACAAAAACGATCAGCTGTTTCGTTAGCTTACGTGGACGTTCGGCTAATTCTACCTTAATACTGTAATTATTAACGTGTGTCAAAATTAATAATAATTAAGTGAGACATTTTT
Organism: Tachina grossa; assembly: GCA_949987645.1. NCBI lineage: Eukaryota > Metazoa > Arthropoda > Insecta > Diptera > Tachinidae > Tachina > Tachina grossa. The sequence goes on from OX465274.1 coordinate 212,902,315, forward strand.
AGATTTTAATTGAACTCTAGTGAATTTTTAATCAGAAATAATTTTTTAGTCAGGCTCAAGTTCAGTACTTTCAATTCTATATTGAATGAAATATTTTTATTAATTAATGTGAGTTTCTAAGGAAGAGAAGAAAAATTTAACTATTATATTAATATAAATATCGGTATTTCCCCCAGCTATAAAAGTCTAAGTTAAATTTTTCTTCTCTTCTTTAGAAACTCACATTAATTAATAAAAATATTTCATTCAATATAGAATTGAAAGTACTGAACTTGAGCCTGACTAAAAAATTATTTCTGATTAATTTAATTAATTAATTTAAAAAACTTACGATTTCAACCACAATTTCCGTAAGCTTACAAAACTTCGATGTCGTCTTGTGCTTATTGGTTTGCCGTAGTAATAATGTATTCTTAATATACTGTGCGGCAAACCAGTAACCATCCGACGATATTATGAACATTTTGAAGAGGTATACACGAAATATGCGTATATAAATCCGAAAAACGCATGCTTTGCAGAAAAAACGATAATTTGTAATCGCTGCCTTGTCATCACTGCGCTAATCTTTGCAGCGTAACATGCACACATACATATGTATATGTATATAGACACATTTACATGTGTTTTTTTATTCTTACCAAAATCATCTTCCACGTGAAATTAACGAAAAACACTCATTTTAAATAATAATGAAAAAAGTTAAAAGTAATGAATTAAAAGAAAATGAATCTTTATTGAAACATATAAACGACGGTAAAATCCAAAAGAACAAACTGAAAAAAGCAAACAAATTAAAAGATGCAGTAACCGAAACAGGAGATCTAGATTTGGCTCCAAAAAAAATCACGTCCAATAAAAAAGCAAAAAAGAAAAATGGGGAAATATCAACTAATCTGGAGCAAAATCAACAATTTAAGCACAAAAATAAAAAAGTAGCAAATAATCTTAGTAAAATTGGCAGGCAGAGGGAAGAAATAAAATCAAAGCCCAGTGAGGAAAGTTTCCAAACGGAAACTTCGTCCAGTGAATTGGAAAAAGTTGACGTGAAGAAAATTAAAAAGGGAAATGCTAAAAAGTTGAAAAAGAAAGAAAATGCGAAAAATAAGAACAATCTAAAGAAACCCATAGCAGCCAATATAAATGGAGGGCAAAACGATGAAAAGTTGGATCAAAAATATAAAAAAGAAAAGGCGAAAAATAAGGATAATCTAAATAAAATAGTTGCAGCAAATATAAATGGAGTGCAAAACGATAGGAAAATGGATACGAGTGTCATTAAAAGCTCTGACTTCAGCGATAAGGTATTGGCGAAAAAAGAGAAGAAAGCTGAAAAGCGGAAGTTGATTAAAGCTCAAAAACTAGCCGGTAATTACATATATCAAAATATTGAGAGACGTTATTTATGAACTGATTTTATTTAATAGAAAAACAGACACGGGGCCCAGCCGTCGAAGCATCAACTGTATTTGTTGGAAATCTGCCAGTAAATACCAAACGTGTACAGTTAGTACGTTTATTTAAGGACTATGTTCCTATCAATTATATACGTATACGTTCTGCTGGTGGAAAAGTTATATTTAAACATAAAACGCGGAAAGCGGCAGGTTCTTTGAATGCCTATGTAGTGTTTAAAGATAAAGAAACTGCCGAAAAGGCTGTATCTTTAAATGGTGTAGAATTTAAAGGTAATCATTTAAGGATCACATCAGCCATGAAAAGTTGCCCTAGCGATGAAAAGGAAGAAAACAAAAGAACTGTGTTTGTAGGCAATCTTAAGTACTGTGAGTATACTAAAGTAAAGTTTATAATAATTCTGTTGCATTGAAATGTTTGCTTTGCTTTCTGCAGCGGCTACTGAAGAATCCTTACGTGAAATTTTTAGCAGCTGTGGTGACATCAATTACGTACGCTGTCTTCGAGATGGCGACAAAGGTTGTAAAGGTGTAGCTTATGTTTGCTTTAAAACGTCTGATGCTGTAGGTTTGGCTTTGGAACTTAATAAGACGATTGTGGATGAACGTCCCATTAATGTAGAGCGCTATAGCATTAAAAAACTAGGTGCAAAGGAAGCACGAGAAGCTCTGGCAGAAAACGAAAAGAAATCGAAAATGGGGCCAAAACAAAGAATAGAGGGCAAGAAATTGAAAAATGAAAACTTGAAACATATGCATAAAACAAATAATCGAGGCGAAGCTGATGATGACAAAAAGCCAAAGAAAAGTGAGTTTAGAGGTGTTAAGATCGAAGGCTTGAAAAAGAAACAAAAATCAAAAAAGAAAAAGTCTAATGATCAAATGATGCAATTAGCAAAGAAAATTGCGCCTAAAATTAAAACTGGATAAATTCTTTGTCTATTGTAAGTAAAATAGTAGTTTTGAACAGTTATAATTGTGAGAACATGGTTCGTGTATTTAATAAATATTTTTTATTAAAATAATAAACAGAAGAAAAGCTCAATTCATCTTTATTTTTCCTCACACAATAACATGAGTAGATATTATTAAGTGAAAAACGATGGAGAATAAATTAATTGAAGGAGAATGTCGAAATTGCAAGCGATAAGTCAGGAAGTGGAGAGAAAAAACTGAAAATTTGCCAATTTCAGAGAAGAAAAGCGGGTAGGCGGTTAGGCTTAATACTCTTTGAAAGACCCAAAAAGATGCTGGAAGGTTAGGAAAATATAGAAATATAGCACTATTTCGATTTGTTATGGTAGTGCGGACCAAATAACGGACATTATTCATCAAACAGTAGGTTCCAGGAGAAACGTTTAAATTTTTTTAATAACCCGATTTGAGAGTGTAGTAAAATAAAATTTATTTGCACGACAATTTAAACGGTTTACTTTTGGTTTTATTTTATTATAAAGTTTGAGAGATACATACTATTTCTAATAAATAACTTTCCAAAAAAAGAATTTTCATAGTTTAAATTGATGCTAATTGTTTTCTTACTTTTTGTTGAATATCAAGGGGAAATGTGCTTTCGGCTTTTTTAACACAATTTAAACAGTATGTGTTGATATAAAAGAAACTACATTCATTATCTTTACACACCACATTGTTGCATAATATACAGTGTGCGCCCATGGCCACAAAATATTCTGGTTTTGGCTTCCCTCTGGGTGGAGGTGGTTGAAAAGGATCCCTCATTATATAAGTCGGCTCGTTGAACTTAATACCAAACACAAACTTTGGCTCCTCGCCGAAATAATGAACCATTTCATCCATGTCGCAACTAGTACAGCGGAAATTAATTTTAGCAACTCGTTCATCATCCTTATCATCTTCGGTTTTTTCACCTTTGTCAGTAGACTTGATATTGCTCGTAGAATCTAAAAGTTCTATTTCCGCCTTTTCATTTTTAATGTATAGTTCTAAATCGTCATCATCGTTTGCAATTGCTTTTCGATATGCCTCCTTAAATTTTATGGAACTAGTAGATGTTGGTTCTTCATCTGACATGTTATGCCTGTATTAAACTGAACATTGATATTTTGAAGAACAAAAATAGGTAATTAAAATTTTGAAATTGAAATTGTTTGTTGAAAATCAGAAAAGAAGAGGTGGTTTCTGATAATTTTTGGCTATTTAAAACTTTTTTTGTATTACACTAAATAGTAAGAATAATAAATGGAGAGATTCTTTTCCTAAAATGTTTATTAATTTTAATGTAACAATTATTTTTGCTTAGTTTTTGGTATTTTTAATTCGATATCAAATATCCTTTCAAACAGTTTTCAAAGCGGCAGGGTGTAACTCTTGGGGCCACCAGTGCGGTCTCTCTGTGAAGCATTCAATTCCACTAACCAACAATTTGTTTGCCTTAAGAACGTTTTCCACTCTCAAAAGGCCAAGAGCACGATTAGCAATGCTGCCATAAATGGTACCACAATTTGCACCTGCTTCATTTTGAACTGCAATTGTCGTGTCAGCAGGCAGTGGGACAGTTAACTTGACTGGCATATGACGCTTGCGTATCACGCCAGTATGATGAACTCGAGCAGTTAATTCTTGGCCGATATAACAGCCTTTGTGAAAACTAACACCATTTAAAATATCACAATTAGCCTCCAAAGGAAAACATTTTCCTGGAGGCATGTCCACTACGCCCTCAGCGATGCCCAGGCTGTATCTGTGTAATCTAAAGTTATATTCGTTGGATGCAGAAGAAGTCTGTTGTTTAAATAGTTCCGAAAAGTCTGAAAATGGCTTATCGCTTCCCGAAAGTAATCGCAAGCCCAACTGTTTAAGTCTAGGATCAACGATAACGTTTAAATCGGCTACATTTTCCTTTTTGATGGCATCTATAATGTTTTGTGCCGGTTTGTTAGGTTCAAAAGCTTGCCACACTTTAAATTCCTGATTTAAAGAATCTATATCGATTTTACGTCTGACTCTATAAAGTCGTAAATGACGTTGTAAATCATTCGCTACTTTTTTGTCACATTCAATAAGCAACTTTGTCGGTTCCGAGGTGCTATATATAATAGTATCGTACATAACGCGACCAGCTTTATTTAGAAACATGGCATAAATGGCTTTGTTTGATGAGGGATGCAAATGTTTAATATCATTTGTTATAAGACCCTGCAAAAATGGCATAACCTCCTCACCCTTTACTCCAATCACTTCTCTTTCTGTTAGATGTTCTATAATAACATTTTGACTTGTATTTGCTATTGTAGACGTTTGAAGGAGCCTCCGGGTCAACCACCTACCGGAAAACGCTGATAGCCGGTTAAGGCTGCGAATTACACTCATTACGTAGCAATACAAAAATTATCAGAACTGTTTGGCAGAATAGTGCCTGATTGTAAATTATAATAAAATATGCAATTATTATATACTACGTTATTTGAAGTCGCTACTTACATTTGAAAGGGATTATTCTTTTAATTACAATTATATAGTATATTCTGTGAGTTCTGTGGTTACAAAATTTTATTTTTTTTTCAAAGTTGTGGTCAATCATATGTTAACAGTGATGTCAAATATTTGAAATGATTTCGAGAATTGCTTTTATTTTGCACCACCAAAAGCACTAACTCCACGTCTCCACCTGACATGAAACTTTGCTGTAACTTGAAGTTATAACTGAGTTGTTAAAACAAATGCACTAATAATTTTATAAGCGTTTGACCGACTAATGTGGCAATTTGCCACTTTATTCGGTCAAACGGTCACGGCTAACTGAGCCTTTAGCCGACTGTAATGTAATGTAACTGTAACGTAGAAAACAGTTGATTGATATTTTTATATAAAAAGTAGGTTACGTTACATTACATCTCTATAACCATTTTCATTACTTTTCACATAACAATATCGATCAGCTGTTTCCTACTGTTGCATTTACATTACATTACAGTCGGCTAACTGAGCCTTTACTGCGTATGCTTGATAATCTGTTGCACATTCTTTGCAACTGCTTAATTTACGAACTAACCCATATTCAACTTATTGTTCCACTGCAAGATTCTTGCATCTTAAAATAATTTAATGCGCCATTTGCAGAGATATACTGCAGTTATGCCGATTATATGCATTAAAAATTTTTGGACTCTAAACAGTGCTGCCAAGTTAAGTATTTTTGAACGTTAGATGTTCGTAATGCTGCAGACGTGCACTGTAGATGCTTTTACGAACGTATGCACTAGGGTGATCGACTCAGTTTTTCAACCGGTATTAAAATCCGGTTTTTTTTTCAAAATTCGGTTGTCGGTTGATTTTTCGAATGTCGAATAGTCCGGTTTTTTTACAATTTAAAAACCAGCTGAGTCGAATACTTTTCGATTTGTATATTTTGTATGTTTTGTTGATTTTCGTAAGTATTTTTTTAGTGTAAAAGCTCTAAGATTTTTTAGAGCATGGCAACATTTACTGAAACATGAGATTTAAGAGAATATATTTTATGAGGTAACAGCAGAGGCGAATTTAATTGGTCTTATGGTATGCAATGGATGTCAAAATACAGTTGCAAAAAGTTTTTTTTTTTAGTTTTGTTGCCATTTTGATTTATATTTTATATAGAGGTAGATATCCACCTTGTCCATACATTCATATGTATGTATATACCATTAAGAAACAAACTCTACATACACCCATCATATTTGGGGTTTTAGGAAACTTGGGAAGAAATTCAAAAAATAATGCGAATATTTATGGTGCTAATAAACATGTTTATACAACAAATAAAAAATTTAAAAATAATTATAAAAACAACAACATAACAGACCATATTTGGATGCCATTTGTTGACGGCTTGGTACCGGAAATCGCAGAATTTTCAAACAAGTTGACGAAATCATTTTTTCATGTATTTTATGCCTGTATGCAGACTTTTCTCCTATATATTTTTAATATTTTTGCTACTATAGGTGCTATAATTATTTTTTTATTTTTTGTATAAACATATTAATTATTGGCATATTTAATTTTTTGAATTTCTTCCCAAGTTTCCACAAACACAAAAAATTATAGTTGTATGTAGAGTTTATTCCTCAACTGTATATTATATATAAATATTTATGTACTATAATAAGTATATGAAGTTAGTTTTTATGTTTTACCTTTAATTTCTGTATTGTTTTATAGTATTTATATGAACTGTTAACCCTTTTTTATAAAGCAATTTAAAATCAAATCTTTTGTATAATAATTTTCTTACTGAAAAAAAACCGGTTGACCGGTTTTTCCTGAATTGTAAAAACCGAAACTGGGTTTTTCATAATTTCAAATAATCGAACTATTCGAAAACCGGCTTCTGAAAAAAGTCGAATAATCGATCACCCTAGTATGCACATACTGTACTGTGGTATGTACATATATACAGTGAAACTTCGATATAAAGAATTTCACATTCTACCAATGATATTAAAAAATTCCTTGTCAGTAAGGATATTCAGTCATTTAACAAGAATCCTTTAAATACATACATATTTATAAAATAAATAAAAGAATTATGTACTTAAACAAATGCTTCAATGTTGAATTCCACTGCAGAGCAAGGAGTCGTTAGATCGAAAGCCTGTATAACAGAAGGATGCTATACACCGATTTTTCCAATTACCACACCATTAAACATTATATTAGCGCAACGTCCGGGGAAATATGATGAATCTTCCGTAGCTTGCAAATAATAACTATTTTTGATAGCACTGCTGGCTGACCTCCAAGGAACTTCCAACAGTTGCATAACACGATCCAACAAACCATTAACTATTTCAAATCCCGCCGTTTTCTTTAGCAAACCTGGCAGTAGTGTGGTCCTTACCACCTGGAATTCCAAAGTCTGGATTAGATATATGAACCACAGGCATTTCTTCAATTGACTTATTCAGTTTACGAGCAACATCATCTCGAGAGCATAGCGTGAAGGTTAAAGCTTCAGTGAAACCAGCCTGAGCAACTTGTTCTCTTAACTGTTCGGTAAGTTTATTTAGCGGATATTGCTTTGCAATTTGCATAAAAGCAAGCAAAGATTTCTTTATGTTATTATAGCCATAAGCAATGGCAACGTCCTCGTAAATGTCACAAGCATGTATGTCATCATGCCTTGTTGGGGGTATTGAAACTTCTATAGTGTCATCATTTTTACAATTCCAAGGGGTTCCGAAAATACTTCGTTATACGAGTACTTCGTTCGTTGTCGGCCTTACAAATGTGCTTGTAAATATATTTAGACTTCGCTGTTTTTATAACGGGACTTTACCATTTAGGATTTATTATGATTTCGATATATTGAGGCATTCGAAGGAGTCTTTTCTGCTCAGAATTTGTTTGTTATACCTATAGTGTATTTTTGTATGAAAAACTGCAATAATGAGGTTTTCTCAAGGAACTCAATAAAACATACATTATTTTAAGTTTTTCGTTGTAATGAAGTTTCAATGTGTTATGAAACACATTAATTTGAAACTCTCGATAATTTGAACTCTCCCAGGACCCTTGAAAATAATTCAATAAACTGAAATAATAGATGAAATTGTGTCCCCTCGGTAATACAGGTGACCTTATAACTACAAAAGTACTGAATATTGGCCTACCAGAAACTTTTCGAGCGATATGAAAATTTGTTAACACAAATAAAGAGAACATTTTTCATTATTTTCAAATGCACATACCAATACTTTTGTTAGCATAATATACATAACGGGTGTTTTTTTTAGAGGTATAGAACTTCGAATTGAAATAAAACACAAGAAAATCGTTTTAATGTCCATCAATTTGGCTTTATTGGAAGGATAATTTTATGCCATTAATGTTTAAATATGATTTCGGGAATGTGGCCGCCGCGGCTGGCTCGAATAAAGCCAATTCTACAGGTCCAATTTTCAACCACTTTTTCGAGCATATGGGGCCGTATGTTGGCAATAACGCCACGAATGTTGGCTTCCAAGTCCCCTAACGTTTCTGGTTTGTTGGCGTAGACGAGCGACTTCACATATCCCCAAAGAAAATAATCCAATGGTGTCAAATCACACGATCTTGGTGGCCAATTGACAGGTCCATTCCGCGAAATTATGCGCTCATCGAATGTTTCCTTCAATAAATCGATTGTGACGTGCGCTGTGTGGCATGTAGCGCCGTCTTGTTGGAACCACAACTCATCCACATTCATGCCATCCAATTCGGGAACAAAATAGTCGGTTATCATGGCTCTATACCGGTCTCCATTAACGGTAACTGACTCTCCAGCATTATTTCGGAAGAAGTATGGCCCAATGACTCCACCAGCCCATAGAGCACACCAAACAGTCAGTTTTTGTGGATGTAATGGCGTCTCAAGGGTCTCATGTGGATTCTCTTCACTCCAAATGCGGCAATTTTGCTTGTTGACGTAGCCATTCAACCAAAAATGAGCCTCATCACTGAACAAAATTTTGCGATGAAAATCAGCATCGAGATCAATCTCATTTTCGGCCCATACACCAAAATCACGACGCATTGCATGGTCTCGCGGCTTTAATTCTTGCACAAGCTGGATCTTGTAAGGTCGCAAGCCAAGATCTTTGCGCAAAATCTTCCATAAAGTTGATGGACAAAGCTCCAATTGCTGTGCACGGTGGCGAATCGATTCATTCGGGTCCTCTTCAACACTTTGCTCTACAGCGGCAATTGTTTCTTCGGTGCGCACTGTTCGATGCGTATTATCACATAGAGTAAACGTAGTGCGAAAACGATCCATGGTTAACCGAATTAATTGCTCTGATGGACGATTATGTCGACCATAAAATGGATGGAGCTTGCGGTAAACTTCGCGAACTGAACCATTATTTTCGAAATAAATTTGCACGATTTGCAAGCGTTGTTCTTTTGTCAACCTGTTCATGATGAAATGGCAAACCAAACTAAATATTAATCACTTGACAGCTGACAAAATGGCCGCCAGTTAAAAAAGTGATGCCAACTTAAAGTTCTATACCTCAATAAAAAACACCCATTACATATCGCACTTAATCAACAAGAGGGTATTAACTCAAAATTTTTAATATTTCACTTTTTGCATGAAATCCACTAACAACAACTATCTATCTATCTACTGTAAAAATTTCAACGTATTCCGATTACTCTTTCATCTCTAAAACCGCATTTGAGACCATTTTTGTGATTGTCTAATGACTACCTTTATATCAAAAAAAAGTTATTATTTTGAGTTAATAGAGAAGTGGACATGGAAATGTATCTTATATTTTCCTAAGAAAATTTATTATTTTGATTTGAGCCTTTATTCAAGGTAAAAATAATAAATTCTCTACTGAAAATTTCGAGTTAATACCCTCTTGTTGATTGTGTGCGATATATACTCGTACATATGCTCGAATGGAACCTAGTACAACGCACACCTTTTCAAATTATTCGATTTGTATCATATGCATGATTATCTTTTAAAGAATGCAAGCTTTATTTTTTATTATAAAAATGCATTAAAAATTCCACAAAAAAATAAAAATAGTATATACGAACGTAAATTTATAAATATAACAGGAAATTTAATTCAATATGTTGTATAGGTATAACATTTCATAATAAATAACACACATAGTTATGTAAATGCCCCATCAAAAATTAGTTTATTTATTGGCCATAATTTCAAATTTAATGCCATGTTCGTATTTCTCCAATTCACTTATTAAACTGGTCTTGGAAAAAGCAGCACCAGGAGAAAGTACTCCACCGATACCAGGCATTTTGTCACTTTGTTTAAGTATTGTTGACGCACAACAAAGCAAAGCAACACAAGTGGAACCATAGCCAGGATTAGGCCCACTTACTTTAACCATTAATGATTTCGTTGGTGGATCAGTGTATTGATCTGTAGGCTCTGCCAAACGTTCCGACTGCGGCCAACCCAAAGCTTTCATGACAATTGAGAAGGATGTTCTTTCCATGGCAGCTTCTGTCGGCCCTTCGTGTGATACTAAGCCCAGAGAGAAAATTTTTGGATACTTAAGTAGCAATCGACGACCAATGGAGAATTTGGTGAGAATGCCAAATAAAACCGCAAAGAATGCCACCAAAGAAGCCGTAAAATATGATCCAAGCGCTACGTAAGCATGCATTTGTATGGGTCGTTTACGCTCTTGTTCATAAAGGAAACGTTGGGAACGCATCACTACCGAACGATCAGAACCGGGAAATGGCAAACAAACACTGTTGACAATTTCAGAACGAAAGATGAGGGGGCGACGCTTGAGAACAGGTCGAAACTTGGGAAGTCTTTCACTGTATAATTGACTGCGTATTCCACGTAACTCGCCGGAATGAGCCAAACCGTAAACAGCACTTTCCCAAGTACCATAATGAATACCAGAACCTCCCGTCGGGCCACCCTTAACGTGCGTTTTCAAGTAGGTTTCAACCGAATTTACTACACCATCAAAATTCTTTTCGATAAATACTACGCCCATGTCAGCGGGAATTGAATCAAAGCCACAAGCCGATATGACATACACCCCCTTTTCTTGAGCCCGCGCATGATATTTCAATTGCATAGTTTCCATAAACTGTGGTTCACCGCTTACATCTACATGATGGGTACCTGCCTCAATGCAAGCACGAACAACTGGCACTCCGAAAAAGCGATAAGGACCACACAAGTTGACCACAATGCGACAGCGCTTGGCCATTTCCACAAGTGATTTTTCATCATTGATATCAGCAATTATGATTGGTATATTAGTTAAATTCTTATTGGCTTTGGCACCCATGTCTTTGAGAACTGCCTCCAATTTGCTACGATTACGTCCTGCAATACCCCATTTAAATGTGTCCAAAACAGAGCAAGCTTCGTAAACTGTATATTTGCCGGTGAAGCCAGTGGCACCAAATATAATGACATCCAATTTTTCCGCCGCCATTTTTAGTTAAAACAATTTTCAAACTATGTATATTATGTTGAATAAATCCTTCTTATCACTTGCTGCTAAATTTATAACTAAGAACAAACCCTTTTCCACATTCACATATGTGTTTTTCTTGAAGAATGACCTTTGACTTACTGCATAGATAAAATTTTTGTTAAATCGAATTTAACTACATAAACGAATGTATGATTAGAGTGATAATAAAAGAATGATATAGCAAAATTTGCTGTCCACTATTTTGTTTACTTCCTTTTATTTGTGTTAAGTGTTTAAAGCTGTACGGTTTGTTATTAATTTTCTTCCCCGCAGTCAATGAACCATTATTGGGAATTTCGAGTTGACAGATATTTTTTTAAATTATTTAAAAATCGCCAAAAATATTGCCACAATAAATTCCAGCGGCTTTCAATTGTAGCGTTTTTGATGTAATCTTGAGAAAAATGCACGGTACTACCACGCATCGACCTGCAAAGCTGCCACCCGCTGGAATGTCACAAACCTGTTGGTGTAAGTTTTTGTATGTCAAACATTTTTTCACAGTATTTTTTTCCTCTCGGCTTAGATTTTTTTCATTTCGTTTAACATTTTAGTTTTTGTTAAAAATTATTTATTATTTCATGTTAAAATAAATAAAACTATTTGCAACTAGTAAAAGACAATGTGCTTCAATGAAATCAATATAAATTGTAGTGTTTAAAGTGAAATGTAAACAATAAAAAATGTTTTGAAAACCTAGTTTCTAATTTTGGTAGTGTAATTTTTAATTACTCTTGATGATGGTGCTGGCTGGTTGGTGGCTGCTTACCTTTTTTTTAAATCAATTTCATGTGTGTGAAGGAAAATCAAGCAAAAAAATAAAGCCTCCGCCTTCTAGAAACGCGTTTTGTTGTGTCTGTGTTTTTATTATATTTTTGCCGTTTTGTATTACATTTTGTGTTTCTTTATGCTGTAAAATTGTGTGTTTATACTTCTCGGTTGTGGTTGGATCAAGTGAGCCAGGCGGCTGAGTTTTCTTGTTTTTGTTTGCTGACTTACTAGATGACGAACTGAATGGTTGACTGGTGGGTTAGTTCGCCAAAATAGAAGTTGAAGTTATAGAGGATATAAATAAATACAACCATCTCCATCACTACAACAACAAGCAGCTCCAGCTAAGTGCACGAAAGCGTTAGCAGCTTGCTACCTTTACATATTGTTGCTGTTGCTACTACTAATACTACTACTAACTACTACTGCTAATAATTCTCTTCTTATGGGCTTAATGCTGCAGCAGCAGCGTCAAACTAAAAACAGGATCAAGATTAGTCTTACCGCAAAAAATCAATTTCAAGTTTAGACCGCATACATCATCTACTTACGGACATACATATGTACATACATACATACATATTGAAATATTTACGTGTATGTGCTTAAAACAAAAAAAAAAAACGAGAACATCATCCGTTGACCATAGCATAAAAACTTTTTAACAAGTAACCAACAGATTGACAGTACCATTTAGTTTGCTTTTTGAAAACTGGAGAGGTGCCCACATCTTTAGTTTGTGTATACATACTTAATCGCCCATTGTTGGTTTTCAAATGATTTGTAAATAAAGTGCGCTCAGACATCAAGTGAAAATAGAAAACCAGCAACATCATCAAATATATCAAATATATTTGGCCAATATAGCATCCCTCAACAAGCAACAATATTGTAATACAACGTTTTATTTTTGTTTTTTTATTATAGCTTAAAATACAAGCAAGCAAACCAAGCAAGTTGTGTACTAAGCAGCTTCGGTAAATGTTGTCTATTAGTAAAATCGTCATTATTTTAATTAAATGAAAATTGTCTCTGACATCATCCCTTCCGTGTGTTGAATAAAGCAATATGTTGCGCTTTCTAAGCCGACGTAAAGCGCGCAATAACTATGCCGAAAATAGTGCTGGCGCAGGTAGCAGCGGTAATGACCGCACCGATGGCAGAGGTCCTTCGGTAGCGGGCAGTGGTGCTCCATCTCATATTAAGCCACAACGTATTCCAGTAAATAAGAATAGAATAGATTGTCGTGTAATACTGCTGGATAATACTGATCTATCCATTGAGTGTTCGGTAAGTATAATTTGGAAAACTTTCATTTTATTTTTAAATAAACTAAAACTTTCTATCTATAAAAATAAAAAAATTTCTTATTCACATTTAATTGCAGTTAATAACATTAACCAACATTTATTTCATTAATGGTTTTTTATTACAACTCGCTTTAATGCTGACAAAATCATTTATTTTTAATTAATTTTTTTTTTGTATTACGTATCTTATATTTTATAAAAAAATTCAAGAATTTTCTTAGTGTGCAATTTTTTATATTCTTGACCTACGAAAACTCGAAATTAATAGTAATTTAATGAATAAAAAATTGGTTAAATGTTGCTTCCTATTATTTATCTGTGTGTAGTATTATTAGCTTTTACTGAAATTACTGGTTTTTTATAAAAAAATCATTTTAATTACTGTAGTATTTGATTTTGTTAATCTTATTTAAAGAAATTAATCTACACATGTATGTATGTATGTATGTATGTATGTATGCATATGTATGTATATATGTACATATGTAGTATTCTTAGATATGTGTATATTTGTGTATGTTCGTAGTATGTATTTGCATTTTCTTTTTAAATTTTACACCGTTTTTATTTCTGGTACTTGTTTTCAATTTCGATTAAACAACTACATTTAGAGTTGAAACACTTTGACCTAGATTTTTACAATTCCTTGTATGTATGAAGTTGCTTTTTGTCTAATTTTTTGTGGTTTTTTTAGGTTTGTTAACTAATTAAATTATGGAAATTTGGAATACTTTTAGTTCGGTCATGCAGCCATTTTTATTAGTTGGTTTTCTTCGCTTCCTTTAGGCATGTTTGCTTTGAGATATCCTGGATCTAATGGGTCTTAGTCACAATTATCTCACCTTAAACGGCTGAAGCATTTATACTAGTATTTGTATTTGTATTTTTATTTGTATTTCAATAAAATTAATTGTTGTTTACATTTGGCTTATTTGTTTAAAGAGGTTAGCAATATATTATCCTTTTCTACTTCGACATTTTGATTTTATTATGATAATTTATGTCAAATAATAGATTTTCTTTATAGTTTAAAAATATTTTAAATTGTTATATAGTTTGAAGGAAAAATTAAAAATCAAAAACCTTTTTGATTTTTTTTTGGATTATATAAAGGGTGTCCCAATAAGAACGCAAGATTTAAATTTTAAATAAAACACAGATATTTAAAAAAAAACCGTGAAGCTTTATTATATCGTAAAGTAGACAAAATGAGGTTATGTGTGGAACAACAAATCGGGCAGATGGCCGCCGCGGCTTTGCTGGCACACACGCGATCTTTTAATGAAATTTTCAATGGCCGTTTTGCATAAATGCTGTGGTATTTCATTAATGCAACGTCCAATTTCCTCTTTTAAGGCTTGAGTCGTCGTCTGCTTATTCGCGTAAACCATCGACTTCAAAAAACCCCAAAGAAAAAAGTCTAATGGTGTTAAATCGCACGATCTAGGCGGCCAATTCTGTTCTCCAAAACGCGAAATAACACGACCGGGAAATGACTGATGTAGCAATTGAATTGTTTCTCTGGCTGTATGACATGTGGCGCCGTCTTGTTGAAACCATATGCCCTCCACATTCATTTCTTCAATTCTAGGCACGAAAAAACTGGTTATCATTTCACGATACCACTCTTTTGGAGCATTATTGTGACCCCAAATTGATCGCAAATTTGCGAACTGTAGCCGCAAAACTTTCACCATTTTGGTAAAACAATTTCACAATGAGAATGCGTTGTTCATTCGTGTAACGCTCCATTTTTACTAACCTCGTACCTTCTACTAGCAAACAATAACAATTGTTCAAATGTCAAACAATGACACTTCGAATGGCGCCAAATTTAAATCTTGCGTTGTTGGGACACCCTTTAAAAAGAAAAACTAAAGCTGAGGGTTAAAAAATTTATGAAAAGCAAAGTTCATTTATATGATTATGCAGTCTTTGCGTTGAATAATGCCAAGGGCGCTTAAAAATCATTTTTAAAAGTTTATTCTGAGCCACCTGTAGTTTTTTCCTATGACAAGTTGCTGACGCGCACCATGCAGGGGTACAATAGAAGATTACTGGATGGAAAATGGATTTGATTAATATTTTTTTGTTTTCTATTGAAAGATCCGATTTTCTATTTATGAAGGGGTATAAAATTTGTGTAGTTTTGTTGATTTTGTTGACAATATATGAAATATGATTTTTATAACTTAATTTTTGATCCAGAATAAGGCCTAAATACTTAACACTTTATTGCCACTTAATATCTATGTTGTTCAATTTTAGAGGATTTTGTGGTATGTAGCAGGATTTATTTTTTTTTTCATCTAAAAAACAATTTCATGGTCGGTTTATTGGATTGGGCGTAGAGTTTTTCTTTTCCCGGATTTTTTAATTTCCCGGGAAAGCGGGAACGACTTATTGCTTTCCCGGGAAATCCCGGGAATTTCCGCGCAGTACAAAACAATACAAAGTATTTTTAAATATAATTATTTCAACAACAAAAAAAAAAAATGATACCTGCTTGTTCTGTAAATCGAGTCGATTTAAAAACTCTCAACTTGAAAGAATTAAATCCACTAATAGCGTTTTTTTTTCAGACTTGTAGTTTTCTATTGTTTAGAGCTTGAAATATAATATTTGATTTTAATTTAGTATGTATGATTTAAATCACATAAATGGGTCCATTATTTATTTTTGGAAAACGAGAAACTTACTCGGATTCGGTTTACAGAACATGGCCGATAATTCATGGGAACGATTAAATAATAACGTTTTATAAGCACACTGTTAAAAAAAATACCATTTCAGTTCTTTAAATAATAGAAATGCATAAATACCAATATTATATGTAAATGCAAAAAAAAAAGTTATATTATTAAAAAATATTATAAAATATTTCTTTGGAAATACGACTTTAGTACAGAATTAGTTTCATTTTCAGTTTCATTTTCATTTCATTTACTCATCCAAGATAGAAAAACCTATCCTCATGGCCATAATCGGTTTTACTTATACTACTACAAAGTTCTACATCAATGATCACTTAAAGTGTAATATGTATATAATAAAATAAATAAAATAACAACATTAATTAAAAAATAATTTGCAACAATATTAATATATATAAATTTAAATAAATAAATAAAAAAAAATATCTAGTATAGAATAAAATAGATAACATTATAAAAATAAAAAAAAAATAAGAAATTTAAAATTCAACAGAATATTAAATAACTATAAGTTTAATAATATTGAGACCTGATACTCAATGTAGTGAAACACTACAAGGAAGTGCTACTCAGTCGTATCTCCTGAAATAGTTTCCTCTTGTAAGTGTCAACAGAGCAGTTAAATGCCCTCAAAAACAACCGGCAATTCGTTATAATCTCTTGCCACTCTTACATAAAATGATCGCTCTAATAAGGTTGTTAGCCTAGGAATCCTCAACTGTCTATTTCTATGCGACCTACCAAACTCGAAGAACTCGTATTAGGTACAAAGGCACTTGTAATTTAATAACTTTGTAAAAGTGTAATAGGTTCCTATACTTAAGAAAATCAACAAAACGCAATCTTAAGAATTTGTGCACATAAGGTGTAATACATGTTGTCGCATTCTAAGAAAATAGAGATATCTAACAACTCTATTGAATGTTAACTTAACTTTTCTGAGCACATGCCCATATGTTCCAGAATGCACTACTAAGGTATATAATAATAATGGCATTATCGTTGCATGGACAATCTTCTTCTTAATGTGAAAAGGTAATACTAAGTCCAAACTATATAACCGGCGCAATATAAAGCTAACCTTCGTTCTTTTTACCAAAGAGAATATGTAATTATTTTGTAATTTTTCTTTTATTTCCTTGCACATTTCTGTTTTTAACCCCGACTAAAAAAAGGGGTGTTATAAGTTTGTAGTGTGTGTCTGTGTGTCTGTGTATCTGTGTGTCTGTCCGTGTCCACGGCTGGACCGATTTTCATTTAGTTTTTTCTGTTTGAAAGATGACTTGATTGAGATGGTTCTTAGCTATGTTTGAAAAAAAAATCGGTCCAGCCGTATAGAAGACATAACATCTTTTCTGAAAAAAGTCGGGGGTTTTTAAAATTTTTAATTTTTGTTATTACTTTTATGAATTGTAGAATTAAATTTTGAACGTCGCGTTCCGCTTATGGCAATTAAAGGGCAGTTAGTCTCAGAGCACATGTGTGCCAGATGTAAACTCGGCCTTAATTATTGTAAAGTTTTAGGTATTGTGCTAGTGCCAACACCTGATTATTGCACAATCGCATTCAGAAAGTGAATAACGACACTGATCAAGTTGCCATTATAATATTAAAAAAATCCTGGGAATTCCCACACAAATTTCCCGGGATAAAAAATCCCGGGAAATCCCGTTTGAAAAACACTATTTGGGCGTGAAAGCGTAGCAAACTAACAAAGAAACACACTCATTTATAATATTAGTAAGGATTAAATAAAATAAATGTAAATTTTGTTAGAAAAACCGCTGCTTGCAATAAGGATTGCTAACGCTACATTTGAAAAATCCTATCTGATAAGAGTTTGTAGACTGTATAATTCTCTTCCTATTGAACTCAGAAGTTTTGACCATAGTGTAACAAGTTATAAGCAGATGCTGTTTAACGTATATAATAACGTGCAATCATAGTAAGTGAAGCCTTCAAGGGACTATATTATATTTACTTTTGATACAAATATGTTGTATATCTTTTTAACCCCCGACTAAAAAAAGGGGTGTTATAAGTTTGTAGTGTGTGTCTGTGTGTCTGTGTGTCTGTGTATCTGTGTGTCTGTCCGTGTCCACGTACAGGCCAAACGGCTGGATCGATTTTCATTTAGTTTTTTCTGTTTGAAAGATGACTTGATCGAGAAGGTTCTTAGCTATGTTTGAAGAAAATCGGTCCAGCCGTTTAAAAGATATAACATTTTTTTTTTAAGTCGGGGGTTTTTGTTAATTATTAAGTATCTTAATATACATTTTCTATTATTACTGTACATATTTTATATATATTTTATTGTAAATATTACTTTAAGTAATTACTATAATCTTTGTTATCGAGCATTACTTGAATTTTAAAATATTAATCATATATGGCCCATTGGGCTCGATTAATTTATGAAATAAATTAATAAATAAATAAAAAATTTTCACAATGCAAAACTGAAAGCAGCTGTAAATGTAAAGTTGTAAATTTTTTATTATTTCCCAGGATCCTGTATAAAAATCCCGGGAAATCGGTGAATTTCAAGAGTGGAAGTACCGTCTATATACATTTCGTTCCTGCTTAAGGAACTCATGAACTATTGAACCATTGTGCTAAGTGAACAATGGGAACTAGTTCAGTTTAGTTGTTATTTTTTAATCTTTTGTGTTTTTTTATTCTCTTGTTCGTTTTTTTTTTCTTTAGTTCTATTTGTTCATTTTATTCTTTGTTCTTGACCAATATGAATGCAAAAAAATTCAATTAAATGACTATAGTTTCCATATGTTTCCATATGATTAGTTTGTTAGGCTAGAGAGACGGGGGGAAAAGAAACGTTGCTGTTCCCCTCGTCTCTATCTCCCTGAAACGAATCAGCTTAGCAATAAGACTTGCATAGTGTGATTTGGGACTATATGTATGTACATACGAGTATATTTGATTTTTATATTGTTTATGTTAAGCATGTCTTCAATAAACTGATTATGTCAATATTTATATAAATATATCGAAACAATATAATAACAAAAATTAAAAATTTTAAAAACCCCTGACTTTTTCCAGAAAAGATGTTATATCTTCTAAACGGCTGGACCGATTTTCTTCAAACATAGCTAAGAACCCTCTCGATCAAGTCATCTCTCAAACAGAAAAAACTAAATTAAAATCGGTCCAGACGTTTGGCCTGTACGTGGACACAGACAGACACACAGATACACAGACACACAGATACACAGATACACAGACACACAGACACACACTACAAACTTATAACACCCATTTTTTTAGTCGGTGGTTAAAAAGTGAACATAATTGATTAAATAAATCACATGCATACATACATATGTATGTAAGTATCTTAGCTTTTTATTTCATAACAGACTTCAGCTTTGTTTTCCTTAAAAACTCCTTCAATGGAGCATTATAATTCACTTCTGCTTTGTATGAAAATACATTATTACGTGATTCATAACAAAAAAGAACAATCTGCAAAAAGAAAAACAACGCATCAGTAGACTTCAATCCAAAGTTTTTGAAATAAGCTGAAACACTTTATTGTATGTTTATAGTAAAACTTTTTTTTTTAGAAAACCGCGGTTTCCGGTTTTAAGCTACTAAAATAGGTCGGTTTCGGTTTTAAAAATATGTATGTATATAAATAGGTATGTATGCTGGAAAGATAAATGATGATTTAAAAATAATCATCCCTATCGTGAAAAACAAATGGATTTTTTCTTCATGTGATATTTTCATTCCCCTCGAAGAGAAAAATGCTATCTTGAATATCCCGTTAAAGGGAATAATTTTTGTAAAGTTAAAAATTAATTGAAAATCGGACAAATTTAAGTTTAATAAAAAAAAACAATGAGTGTTCGAACTCACGGGCGATGTGTTAACACCTTTTTGTTACACGGTACCTGTTCGATTTCTATGAACACAGACCCACAAACCCGGAGGTAGAGTTAATATAAAGTATTTAATGAAAAAGAATAGTTTATTGAATTTAATTTTACTTTGTATAATTTATTAATGTTATGTTTTCAGCACAGTTAATATATAATATATATATATATAATATATATATATATATATATATATATATATATATATATATATATATAGAATATATATATATATATAATTGGGGTATTCACAAGGGTGTCCTAAGTGTCATAAGGTCATAAAGTCCTAACATTTTAAACCAGTTTAAAATTATTTTTATTTTCTTTCATATAAAAGGAGTACTAGATGAATACAATTCTTCACTCTATGTATTTGTTACTGTCATAACTAATTATTTTGCTTTTTACTTTTCTTTTTCGACAAAATGTCCATTTACGTTTAAAAATGTGGCATTTTTCTTTAGCAAATTTCTACTCAAATCATTATATATTGCAAAAATATAAAAATTCGCAAGGGATTTAAATTATGGAAACAATCTCCCAAAGCTGATTATATAGACCGCAAAAAAAAAAAGTAATAACTCGAGTATAGACCGACAGCATATAAATCGCGAAAACTTGCAAAAATGCGAATATCTTCAAAAAATTTCCAAAGCCTCAAAAACTGTAAACGAGCAAACTCAGTAGATTTTATGAATCAAAAATTATCTCACGTGCAAAAAATTTTCGAAAATTCGCGAATAATTTTTTAATTGAAAAAAACCTAAAATTTATTTTAAAAAAATGCTTAAATTGTAAGAAATACAAAAAAACTTTTAAAAATCCGCAATTACGAATATTCTCAAAAACTTGGTAATATCAAAAATATATTAAAGTCTGATACTTATTAAAAAAAGTTTAAAACTGTTAAAAAAAAGCATAGAATTGGGAACAATCACTTTTATGGCAAAAATTTGCAACAAATTGCAAAATTTGCAAACAAGCTCTAAAATTACTTACAAATACCTAAAGATCTAAGAAATTCCAAAAATCGTAGAAAATTGACAAAATTATGAAAATTCGCACAAATAGATAGATGTATTAAAAATCGGTAAAATGGTAAAAAGGCAAGCCCTAAAATAACACATAAATACCTAAAGATATAAGAAATTCCAAAATAATCGGAAAAATTCGCGAAAATGAAAATTTGCAAAAACTTGCTAATACCAAAATGATAGCAAAGTGTGATATAAATGAATACCCCAAATTATATTTATTTGGGGTATTCAAACGGTAGTGTTAAAGTCATAACGTCATAATGTTCTAAACTTTTAAACTAGTTTAAAATACGACTGCTGTGAGCAACCCCTCATATTTTAGTGTGTTAGTTGAAACATAAACAATATGATACAAAACAAATGAGAAAAAATATTACAAAAATTAAATAATATTTGGTACGAATATGCAAAATTATGAGAAAATTATTTAACGGCTTCTATCTGTTTCCGAAAATTATTTGCGAATTTTTGCAATATGTAAAACAAAATTTTTTCGAGCATTTGACCTTTTAAAATTTTAAGGCTTTGGAATTTATTTGCAAGTTTTCTTAAGTTTTGCGATCAGATAATTTTTGATAAAAATTATTGCTCTTGTGTGTAATTTTAACAAATTAGGCTGAGTTTACATCTGGCATTTCTTGTGTGTCATTTGCCCAAAAAAGCGTAACCAACTAATTACTAAAGAAAAACTGTTTGATTTAGACACATATTAATTGATTTAAACAGTTTCCAATCATGTTAGATTCTTTAAAATTGTCTATTAGTTATGTATGAAACTGTTTAACTTAATAAATACGTGTCTGAATCAAACTGAATCAAACATTAGTAATTAGTTGGTAACGCTTTTTTACGCTTGTGTGGCACATGGCACACAGATGGAAACAGGGCCTTAGGATTGAATCAAGCCACATCATTGTCTGATTGAAGTATTTTTGTTTTTGCAGTTTTTGCATTTTTTACACATTTGGCGACTTTTATTTTATATCACTCTTTGCTATCATTTTGTATTTTTTGGAATTTCTTATATCTTTAGCTATTTATGTGTTATTTTAGGGCTTGCCTTTTTACCATTTTACCGATTTTTAATACATCTATCTATTTGTGCGAATTTCATAATTTTGTAAATTTTCTGCGATTTTTGGTATTTGTAAGTAATTTTGGAGCTTGTTTGCAATTTTGCAATTTTTTGCAAATTTTTGCAATAAAAGTGATTGTTCCCAATTCTTTGTTTTTTTTTTTAAGTTTTAAACTTTTTTTAATAAGTATCAGACTTTAATATATTTTTGATATTACCAAGTTTTTGCGAATTTTCGTAATTGCGGATTTTTAAAAGTTTTTTGCATTCCTTACAATTCCAGCATTTTTTAAAATAAATTTTAGGTTTTTTTCAGTTAAAAAATTATTCGCAAATTTTTGCAAATTGTTTGTACGTGAGATAATTTTCGATTCATAAAATCTACTGAGTTTGCTCGTTTACAGTTTTTGAGATTTTTTGAAGATATTTGCATTTTTGCAAGTTTTCGCGATTTATATGCTGTATATACTCGAGTTATTACTTTTTTTGCTGTCTATATAATCAGCTTTGGGAGATTGTTTCCATTATTTTAATACCTTGCGAATTTTTATATTTTTTGCAATATATAATGATTTAAGTAGAAATTTTCTAAAGAAAAATGCCACGTATTTAAACGCAAATGGACATTTTGTCGAAAAAGAAAAGTAAAAAACAAAATAATTAGTTATGACAGTAACAAATACATAGAGTGAAGAATTGTATTAATATAGTAATCCTTTTATATGAAAGAAAATAAAAATAATTTTAAACTGGTTTAAAATATTAGGACTTTATGACTTTATGACACTTAGGACACCCTTGTGAATACCCCAAATATATATATATATAAATTTAGTAGATGCACTCAAAATGAAAAAAATTAAACAGAAGTGCTAATGATTTCATTATTTTCTTGCTTAATACTTTTTATTTATTTTATATTAAACCCACAAAAAACAAAGAGAATGCAAAGCAACAGACAAATGTACATACATACATTGTTATGTTTGTACATAAGCTACATACGTTGGTGTCTTGCTATCTCATTTTTATATATACGTATAACCACGTCACTATTCTCTTTGCTATGCATAAGACAAAACCGAAGATCAACATAAAACACTTTTTTAATATTACTCCAAATTAAAACACTTAAATCTCGGCTCGCCGATATCGGATCGCCTTAATTTTTGGCCTTCGTCGAAACCCGCACTAGCTTTTTAATCCAAAAATTAATAAAATCGGCTATGAATTTCCGGAGAAAATCGCGTGGGAAAATTATATGAAAATCGCCCAATAATCACTTTCAATACCGACTGCCAAGCAACGAACAAACAAACGATGATTTACTCTTACATACCTAACACTTGCGTATGTATTGAAACTGATAGTTTACTGCCCTAGAGGCGCGCGTATAGATGTTAACACATCAAAAAGTTTATGCAATTAATTTGTTCCTCATTAATGTGAAGTCACTGGTCTTACTAGAAGATTGAGTTCTCTATACTTCATCGCGTTATTCTACTTAAAAGTTGTTCGTTACTTGTTGTGCGGGGCCAGAACATTTTAGAATTCTTCGGAGCAAGCGATTTACGAAGACCCTCCGATTGTTTCGTATAATATCCGTCATAAACCAGACTTTGAATATAAATACATATCGCTCATTTGCTAAAAAACGTCATAATTCAAAAAACCACTTTGCGATTTTGAAGTTTTCAATTTACACACAACTTAATGCAAAAAGCAAATTTTATTTCTCTCTCAAGAGTTGAGTAAACAAGATATTTGTATGAAATTTTTAGACAGTATGAAGTACGATATGATGATTAATTCTGCATCACTAACGCAAAAACTCCATTTTTTGAGTTATGACGTGTTTTGACGCTGTATTTGTTTGAGTTCCATATCCTTTAGAATTGTGTGAGTGCGCCGATTGCGTTCTTAATACGGCTTTTCACATCTTTGATAGTCAGTCATCGGCTGATGTGGGGTTCATTCGCATCTCCTTCGCTTAGAAAAGTATACGACTGCTTAAATAAATTTGATTTAAAGGAGTCTTTAAAGGACGCAGTAAAATATGCCTAGAGCTCAATGTCACTAGAATTTTTGAATTGCAATACATCGATCTACTTTTTTAAGTAATGCATAAACAACTCAAAAATAATTTAATTTTCTTTAAAAAAAATCACAATTTTCTCCAAATTAACAGAAAGAATATAAAAATAAAATTTAAAAGTTAAAAATTTTGTAATCTCCCAACATCTTATTTAAATTTGTCGTTCTATTTTCATTTCAGAAAAAAGCAATGGGTAGTTTTTTGTATGAACAGGTGTTTTATAATTTGGATATTATAGAAAAAGACTATTTCGGTCTGCAATTTATGGATGCTAATCATGTTAAGCATTGGTTGGATCCCACAAAACCAATTAAGAAACAAGTAAAAAGTATGTAATGCAAATAATTTAATTAACAAAACCTATAATTTAAAATCATTTGCACTTACAGTCGGCCCTCCTTATACATTTCGTTTAAAAGTGAAATTTTACTCGTCCGAGCCCAACACTTTGCGCGAGGAACTAACACGATATTTATTTTTCTTGCAATTGAAACATGATTTATTGGAGGGACGCTTAGATTGTCCTGATGATAAGGCCACCGAATTATGTGCCTTAGCTTTGCAATGTAAGTTTTTTATTTATTTATTTATTTTATTTTTTATTTTTGTATAGAAATATTTATGTATATTTGTGTAGAGTATAAAAAATAAACATTGATTTCTAATTACAGCCGAATTGGGTGATTATGATGAACATGTTCACACAGCTGCTACTGTTTCGGAATTTCGTTTTGTACCGGAACAAACAGAGGAATTGGAAATAGATATTCTAGAGGAATACAAAACTTGTCGTGGCTTAACTCCAGCACAGGCAGAGACAGCATTTTTGAATAAAGCCAAATGGCTGGATATGTATGGTGTTGATATGCATACAGTATTAGTAAGTATATAATTGCGTATTTATTTATGTATCTATCTACATAATGACCTCTGATTTTGAATAGGGCAAAGACGGCTGCGAATATCATTTGGGTTTGACACCAACAGGTATTTTAGTTTTTGAACGCGATCAAAAAATAGGCTTGTTCTTTTGGCCTAAAATAAGTAAACTTGATTTTAAAAAGAAGAAGCTAACACTCATTGTCATTGAGGACGATGATGAGGGTCGTGAACAGGAGCATACATTCGTCTTTCGTCTCTATAATGAGAAAGCCTGCAAACATTTGTGGAAATGTGCAGTTGAACATCACACTTTCTTCCGCTTACGAGCACCGGTTAAAGGACCTTCGGCTAGGCAGAACTTTTTCCGTATGGGCTCTCGTTTTCGCTATTCTGGACGCACAGAATTTCAAGCAACCGTTCAAAGTCGTGCCCGGCGTACGGTACAGTTTGAGCGCAGACCTTCACAACGCTTCGCTAGCCGTCAATCACATTTGTTGCGTGAACGACAAAAAGCTTCTCAAGAGAATGCAGCCTCTGCTTTGGCTTCTGTTAATGCTAGAGCTGCGGCCGCTGCAGCAGCAGCAGCCAATGCTTCAACACCTCCGACACCTGAAAATATAAACACAACTGTAGATTCGATATTGTCATCAGCTTCCGTTGATAACCAGGTTCCAATGAACACCATAACGCCTTCTCCTTCCATACAGACAGTCATACACAATACGTCCGTTGCCGCCTACGATGATGCCATATGTGGTAGTTCCATACATTCAGGCTCCCAACAGAATGCATGCGCCTCATTAGGCCGTAATTCGATTAGATCGAATTCGAGTACTGATGATCCTGCTTATAGTAAAATTGGTTCATTTGGTAAAGCTGGTCTAACTGTGAAGTAAGTGTAATTGTTGAGTGAATTAATTCTATTTATCCGAAATAAATTACAGATTGGATACTGAATGTTCTGGCACTAATAGTATTGCTCCTTATTCTCCTAATAATACTAAAAATTTCGAGGAAACAAATCCATTCCGCAATAATGCATCGCATAACAATTCATTTGGCAAAGCTTCCATACATTCAGGACTGAGGTAAAATCCTACTCTATTATATAAGTTTTTTTTATTTACATATACATATTTAATTTTATTCGCTTAAAAATTTTATAATTACAAGTAATATGCTTTTTTGTTTAAATTGTATTTGTTTTATAAGCTTTGTATTCTATCTATCAATAACTTTTTATTGCTATTATTTTAAACTATCATTGTCGTATATCAACGAAAATTTTCTGTTATTTGTTTTGTATTTGTGCGCAGCATTAAAAGTGGCTTGTCGGATAAAGATAAAGAGCTAGATTCATTACTAAAGTCCATTGTTAAAGACCCATCCCCATCTGTTTTGGCCACTGAGGCCATTAATGATGCTAACAGTATAAGGTAGTATAAATCTACTCATATAACAAATATTTATAAATATTTAGATGTTCCACTTATTTATGTACATACTTTTACATTTCTATTGCTTTTAGTTATATTCCTTATATATACATACATACTTTTTTTTAACAATTATAGGGTCACTATAAACAAAACTTATGATATGGATCATAATACGGAAACTCTTAAACGTTTATCGAATTCAGAGAAACCCAACAATCAAGTAAAATTGGCCAATGTAGGAGCGGGTGCTTTACCTCCAGGTCATATTAAGTGCAATATACTAAAAGGTGAGTTAATTAGAACAAATTATTTTATATATGAATGTATGTATGTACATACCTCCATATTCATAAAATTTAAAATGAATTTGAAATGTATTTTATTTAAAATATTGCATACAGTGGGTCTGTTCATTTACTAAAAATTTTTACGAATTTGTAACAATTGTTACTGGAAAGTGGACATGGAAAATGGGTTTTTTGTATTAGTTAATCGTATAGAATTAAAAAATAATGAAAAATGCATAAAAATAGTAAATAATACATGAAGCTGTGGAAAGTATTTCATATTAAATGCCTATTTTTTTAAATTTTGTAATTTAAAATACTATCAAACAAGATTATTCTAAATACATTAGAAAAAGTATAATTGTATCATGATTTCTATCCATCCATTCTGACATGAATAAAATTTTCTTGCAAGTTTTTACAAGTAATGCTATTAACACAATTGGGACGAACGACGAATTTTTCAGTGCGAATTTTCGTCATAAAAAATAAAACACATTTGTTCATATGAAAATGAACACAACACTGCCGTAGAACGAAAATCGTCGTGCGTGACGAACTCTGAGATATATTTATTTCTATTTTGTACGCCGACGAACGACGAAAAAAACAATTTTCTCTCACTCTCTTTACATACACAATAAACAGTGACCAGATTTTAAGATAAAATTAAGCTAAATCACGTATGTCTTTAATACATTTTTAGAGAATAAGCAATTTGGATTGAAAAAGGCTAAAAAAGCTAAATCAGTTTTTAAAAAAAGCTAAAAAATAAGTTAAGATCTAAATAAAAATTTTAAAGCTAAATCCAGAAGAAATGGGATAAATTTACCCCAAAATTAGCTAATATGGTCACAATGACAATAACCATCTTTATCAATTATAAGAGCTGAATTCGCTGAGTAAATTCGTCGTTATTGTGCTTCAAACGACGAATTTACGCAACGAATTCTTATCGACGAATTCCTCGACATGGACGAAATTCGTCGCTCGTCCCAATTGTGTTTCTAGCATAAAGCTTTAATTTATTTTTTCATATTTGGGAGAGTAATTTTGTAAATTTCTACCTTACTCTCTCGTTGCAAGTTTCTGCTAGGAAAGTAAATGAACTTAACTAATATTTTCTTAAAATACATTTTATTTTATTTATAAATATAAGTCGAGTCGAGTATGTATTTGTCTTTTTTTCAATTAAACAAATGTTAAAATGGTTACATTTCGAACTTTCCATGTCATTGTGGCGAAGATTTCATTATTTTTTTATTATTAATTTAACATGTATATGTCAAAAAAAAATTATTTAACAAGTTTTTCTTATTATAAATACATACACATACACATGTATGTACATATACATTCATTCTTTTCCTATAATAACAAAATACACGTGTTAAAAGTAGCAGTGCATTGTATGAGAATTATCACTGGCATGAGAAAAAAAGTGTATTACCTCACATCATGTGTATACAGATTACATTAAAAAAGAACAATGGCATTCGAAAATCATACGTATCTTCATACATATGTACATATATAATTCACTATTCATATAAGAGGGTGGTTCTAAAACTAGCCGACCTAAAAGAGAAAAAACACAAAACATTTGGGAAAATTTTTTTGTTCGATATATTTATCCGAGCGAAATTCAATAGTTTCCGATACTCTATTTATATTAAGAACTGTCCTTAAAATAGCCTTTTTTTCAATTTTGGAAATGTAAAATAAACCAATGTAGCTAAATCTGCCGAATAGGATGCAAGGGTGATGAAGCAATTGGAAACTTAATTAATTTGTCCATCACAATAGTGGATAAGTGAAGTGGAGTATTCGCCCGTTATCGTGATTGGCCTATTTCAACTTCGGTTACGGTATTTTTGTTTCCTGGCAAGGAACACCACAACATGTTTTCTTTAATCTAGTAGTTGAAGTTGAAATACATCTGAGTGCCATGTGCCAAAGAAAAACTGTTTGATTCAGACATGAATTTTTTGATTTACACAGTGTCCAATCATGTTGGATTCTATAAAATTGTTTATTAGTTATGTATGAAACTGTTTAACTTAATAAATACGTGTCTGAATCAAACAGTTTTTCATTAGCAACTAGTGGTTACGCTTTTTTGCGTACATGACACATGTGAAATGCAAGATGTAAAGTCAGCTTAAGGCGCATTGTCTTTACGAAGCAATACTTTCTTTTTCACCAAATGCGTAATTTGTTTCCTTTAATTAAATCACTTAAACGCTGCAATAAGTGAGCATAATACTCGCCGCTGCACTGCCTGATATTTTCATAATCTAGCTGGACAAAATTCCATTAATTGTTTTACATTAGGTGTGTTCATTTACTTTCCTAGCAGAAACTTGCAACGAAAGAAATATGAATGAAATAAGAAATATGAAAAAGTAAATGAACGCTTTACTTGTAAAAACTTAAAAAAAAAAATTTATTCATATCAGAACCATGGATGGAAATCATGATACAATTGTACTTTTTCTAATCTATTTTGGATAATCTTGTTTGATAATATTTTAAATTATTCATGTTTAAACATTCACCGAAATCTTTTATTTTTGATGGTTAAAAAAAATACTAAACAACGTGACATCTTGAAACTTAAAACTCATGTTTATAAGTTTGCCACATTTCACCAACTTATTTTTTTTTCGAACATCATGTCGAATGGTTTTGGAACTGCCCTCGTACATATGTATGCACATACATAAATATACATATACAAGAAGGAAAAACTCAATGTGAAACTTGATGCTAAAATTATTTCTTAATGGCTCATACTTAATTAATGCATCATTATTTAATTTATTTGAAAATATTTTATATAAAAATATTGTGTCAACTCCTCCCCATGCTATAAAAAAGTGAACTATGAAATTTTACACATATCTAACTATATAACAAGTTAAAATTTTTCTTTAAACTAGTATAAAGCTTTGAAGGTGAATAGAAGAATTTGACAACCGTAATAATACAGAATGAACACATTCGATTCGGTAGATTTTAAGAATTTTCGAAAATGAATTTTTCGAAAAAAAATTTTTTTTTTTGTAAATAAATTTTAAACTGCTAAACCGATCAAATCAAAAATCTAATCAGCTCTTAAACTAAAAAAAAACAACCAGGGCTGATCGAGATATCGTTGAAGAAAAATTAAAAAAATTTTGTTTTGCTAACTCGAAAAGTTCTTGTTAAATCGATTTCAGACTCATTTGGACTTGAAAACGCAAATTTCGTCGAAAGTCGTCTCAAGTTTTTTTTGAGTCTATGGATTTTCCAGCGCTTTGAATTTGAAATGAAGTTCCGTATCCCATATTTATGTTTTTTTATTTGTACTATCGTAAAATGGATTTGTTCAAATATCTTAAATCAAATTAGTCATATGGAATATTAGAAACGTCTTCTGCATATTATATATTATATTGGAATAGTTAGTAACCTCTTCTATTTCTCTCATAGCACGAGTCGAGGAAGAGCTGGGAGCCAACACAAATGCCAAGTTAACCAATCAAATGTTTGTTCCAGCTGCAAATCCAGTTAATAGTACTGTTACAACGAATAACTTACAAACGACAACAAGTGTTCACCATAACGACGGGCCAGACTCGCTTAATGCCACCTACATTTCAGTTGTAAGTATTGCTTTATTTAAAACTGTTCTTAATAGGATTTGATACATTTATTCATAAGTTAATGTATGTATGTATGTACTATATATAATAGGTGTAAAAATATACTTCACATTCAAATGCTAATGATTTCTTTTTTGTTCAATTTTAATGCTAAAGCTTAAAGCTTTAAATGTTAATCTGTTGTTTTCTTATTTCTATATACATATATCACATATAATTTAATTGTATATACTTACATATTTTATGTGGCACTTTCATTTTATTTACATTTTTGTTTATTATTACATTTTTGTTTTGTTCTTTCTTTTTTTTTTGTACCTACTCCTCCCATCGCAAATTGTGTATGTGTAAACCTTACCCGTTGTTACCTTTTTGTTTGTTATATAAACTTAATTATCACCTTGCGATCATGCATATACTTAATACAAATGTGAAATGTGTGTTGTGTATGCTTAACAAAATAATGACAATCGGATCTTGTTACAAATGGAAATTGCGATTTAAAAAGGGTGGCGATAAATTGACTCTAAGCATAACTGAACAAAAACCCACTACGGCTGCTAATCAAAACGCGGGTAATAATATTTTTGGTTTTACAAATAATAATAACATCACTTCCAATTATAATAACAATAACGGAAGTAATACTTCGACACCAACATCTCCATTTGCTAATGCAACTTTCATATCAGAATTTGAAAACAATACACCAATAACTCCACCCCATCACTCGTCCTCTTTACATACCGGCAATTATCACCACCACTATCATCAATCTCCACCCAGTTCTCTAACCATTATGAATGCAAACACCACTTTACCAATGTCCACATATTCAAATCATAATAATAAAAATATAAGCCTCGCCTCCATCGCCTCGTCTTGCTCTCCCAAAACCACCAGCACAGCTACAAATAGCATCCCAAATGCAACAGCATCCACATCTGCAAACAGCACAAAAACTGCTTTTATTCATTCATCTGCAATTCAACCAAATCTTAATTCTTCTTCATTGACATTATCCACCAATTCCGCCTTGAACTTGACGACCAACTGTAATAAAAATGAATCAATAACTCCTGCTCCCTTCAATCAAAACAAACCAACAACTCCCACACTAACTTCCACAACAGCAGAAATGTTGATTAATGAAATTTTCATCAACAACATTATCAATAATAATGTGAAAGCCAGTGCAGAAAAGCATAAAAATGGGAGTTCGGAAGTGGACTCTTCATCCACATCCTCAACAATAACGCAGCAAATGTCACAAACACCTTCGGTGGGCACTCTACTGTTTTCTACCCTGAGTGAGCAAGAACGCCAGGAAAGACAACGCGATGCCATCAAACAACAGCAGCACGAGTCATGTAGTAATCAAAGTATACATGAGAAGAAGGTTTGTTTTTGTTTTGTTCGTTTTTATTATTTGTTCATATTTTTTTAGTTGTATTTTTGTATTACATGCATGTGATCACAAAAGCTTTTTACTGTACATATATTTTATATAAAACTAAACAATAATTATTATAATTATTTTAATATTCATATTTTCGTACGGTTTTATAAAATTTTGTTATCTAAAACTTGGATCAGACGATTGGCACAATGTACCAATTTTCGTCGGATCCCTGAAATAAATTCATAAGTCCCAAATCACACTGTGCAAGTCTTATTGCTAAGCTGATTAGTTTCAGGGAGAGAGAGACGAGGGGAACAGCAACGTTTCTTTTCCCCCCGTCTCTCTCTCCTAATAAACTAATCAGCTTAGCAATAAGACTTGCATAGTGTAAATAGGGACTAAGTAACAATGTAAATTTGCCTTATTTTTAGAGTTATGACGTTGTTTGAGTAAATTAGTTTTTTTTTTATAAACATAAGGAGTTTTTTTTACCTTTTTTTACGGTTGAAGTCTATTGACGAGATTCTTAAGCAGAATCGAAGTACATATAGACGTGCTTAACCAGTTAGAGCTATGGTGTTTAGCAAAAAAATAAAAATAAAATGAGTACATCTTTAGAAAGCACTTCTTAATTACTTCCAAAATAGGTTATGCATTTTATTCTGGTTTAACGAAGTTATTTTTAATCACATATCTAAAGTAATGATAAATCACCTATTTTATTATTATTATCCTCTAAAATAAAAAACCAGTAAAAAAGTGATGAAAAAAAGTAGAAAAGCACCACAACTACTGATACGAACCACCTCAAACTCCGAGCAAGCCCGTAATCTAATAAAATTGGCTGATTGATTTAAATGCTTAATAGTATAAATTCTTCAACTTCAAAAACGAACAGAAAATAGAAGTTGAAGAATTTATACTGTTAAGCATTTAAATCAATCAGCCAATTTTATTAGATTACGGGATAAAAAGGGAAACCTTATTTCTTGTGAGACAATTATTTTAATGAGTAGAATACTTTCAGGAATTAAATGGCTTTCCAAGTGGGTTAATAAACAAGTGAATAAACCACTTCCTAAATCATAGATTTAAGTGCTTTGGAAAAGTGGTTAATAACCACATCCTAAATGTGAAATATATTTGATTTACTTCAGAGTTTTTATAGCAAATAAAAATTTAATCTTATTCCCTCACGGACGGGTTGGCAAATACAAACCACTTCGCTCCAATGATACGCTAGTGTAAAATTCAATACCTTTTGCTCGGAGTTTCAAGTGCTTCGTATTAGTAGTTGTGGTGCTTTTTCTACTTGCCAGCTACTTAATTAATTTGGATAAGGCAGCAGCACCATCTGAACCTCATATTTAAGTATAAATACATTCAGTTCAGTATTACCACCTTCAAATATTTTGCATTTATAAAAATTAAATTACTCTTTCGAAATGTACTTATATGACGTAAAAGTATAAAAATGAATCAATCAATTTATGCTTCACATCAATTTTTGGGTATTGTTTCTATTAATTAATATGAAATAATTGTACAAAATCATTCATTCAACATTTTGAGGGCAATTATGAATAAAATTCCGCGAGAAATTCCAACTAATTGCAATTAATAGGGAAAACAAAAAACTCTAATTGGAAAAGGGAGAAATTTCCCGCGGAATTTTATTGATAATTGCCCTGTTTGTATTATACTGGCAACACTGAATTTTCTCATTGTAGCCAAAGAAATAGAAATTAGTTTAATATGTGTATTCTATCCTTGACATTTGGTAGTCGGTAGCTTGCTGTGGTGAATGTGTTTAATGTATAACAATGCAATAAAATTATATTATATGATATTATTTTCTTTCCTAGCTGCATACGATTGAATTAATAGCCCAATTCACAATCTTGTGCAAATGGTCTTGCATCATAGCATGTGCAAAACGGTATAGTATTTCGATACTCACCACTTAACAATTCTTAGTGGTAAGTATCAATATATTATACCATTTTGCACATGCTACAATGCAAGACCATTTTCACAAGACTGTGAATTAGGCTAATGTATTGCTTGTGCTCATTTGCAAAAAACAACACAAAAACAAATTGAGCAATGGTTCTCATTGATTTTATTTTGTTTTTGTTTCACTCACTTCAAAGAACGAAACAAAACAAAATCAAACATTTTGCTTCGTTTATTTTTGTACTTTGCTTGAAAGTACAAAGAAATCAGGGGGTCTACTTTGTAATTCGAAACGAAAGAAAATGCTTCCGAATTTCCATGTTGTAAGCATACAATTTCGAAAGCATTTTCTTTCGTTTCGAATTACACAGTAGACCTCTAGAACAAAAATTAATTTATAACTGTAATAGTGTCGATTATTTTTGTTATGCCGTAGCGCCTGTGTCCTGGCATAAAGAGCATAGCTCTATTTTTTTATGTTATTACGTTACAGACTTAACATCAGATAAATAATATGTGTATATGTATGTACGTCGATATTTTTAATGCATATAAATATAAGCAATATGTACTATATAAAATTATCCTATATTCTTTGATGATTATATTTTTTTTTTTATATTTTTTGTACTAGTGATTTCTTAAGTAGACGCGATGAAATTGTAAATACTTATGTATAAATTTTTACTAATACGAATAGCTTTAATTTTGCATCTACGTATATCTTATTGTCGGCCCATTTAATAACTTTCATAGTTAAGTTTAATTCGATGAAGAAAAACGTGAAAATAAAATTTTAATCACCCTTATTCTCTAACTACATGTCGTCGTCACCTCAATATAATAACAAAAAGTTGGTGCTTATCCACTCGCTCTCGATAACAATTTTATGCTATTGGAACTCTCTTTATATTCAATAAAGGTCTAGAAAATAGCATGGGCCTGTCAATAAAGGTCAGTTGTCTTCGACGACGGGTAGGCAATCGTTAATTTTTTTTTTTTGGAATTATTAGCATTAAGTTTAAGCTCCAAATTAAGTTTTATACAATTAACAAGATTTCTTTCTTTTTGTGGCTGCTTCTTTCTACTGCTTCAAAATAACATAAATCATCTAAAATAATCAAATTGTTTCCATAATTACTTACAGCCTTATTTATAAAACTTACTAAAGATTTATAAAGGCTTTTTAAGAAAAATTTTATATGAAAATTTGTTTTAAAAACACGTTTTATAAAGCTGTTAATATATTTCTCTAACTTTTTTTTAGCCGCTATCACATAAACAACAAAACAATCATCATCATCACAACCATCACAATCATCACCATGTAATTTCAACTCAAAATGATTCAATGGTATCACCTTGGCTGGTTTCCTCGGAAGTTGTATCGGCGCCCAAAGGTAAGGAACCGACGATTATACGAAAATCTGTTATAACAACACAGTTGTAAGAACAGAAATTGGTTTTGCGAATACTTTTATATGAGTTAATTTAATAATTGTTTAACAAAATTAGTAATTGCTAAAAACAAAATGTTTGCTACTTATTTATTTGAACTTGTAATGATCTTAAATTTTTTTAAATATTGACTATATTTCTGTTGTATGTATTTATGTTATTAATCTAATTTTATAAATAAGAAACAATTAAGACAATGAAAAAAGCAACGCAACTTTAAAAAAGTTTAATTGTTTGTTAAATAAGTAAGTGCCTTAAAAATATTTTCTAAACATATAAGAAATTATCAATGCAGCTACATACATATATTAAATTATATTTAATTACGAGTATTTAACTTAAGCATGTGTGTATGTACTTAAAACTTAAATATAAAAGTGATGTTACAAATTTTAACCAATCCCTAGAAATCTTTAAAATCACCCATATTAATTTTATACATTCATTTAAATGCAAACACAAACGTATTTTATATACATACATATAAAAATAAATTGAGAAGAAAAAGAAACATAAAACCATCGTTAAAAAGGCATTTATTTTTCACATTCCTCATCATTAGGAATAATTATATTGTATGTAATTATAAATTTTATTCGATTCCTTCCACTTACATTTTATAAGTAGTTAATATTATCTCTACAAGTTTATAGTTTATTATTTTTATAAAATTTGTAATTATATCCAGGAAAATATGTGCTAAGATCACAAATATACATACAAATAGTTCTAAAATGCATGTACTTATGTAGTAATTATATAGCCAGTGCTTATAATTTGAATTTGTTACTAATTATTTTTATGTGAAATTGATACCTTGGGAACGAATTTAATATTCTGTTTAATTTTATAGAACTGAAACAACTGTATGAGAAACTGATTGATGTCTTAAAAAAAATTGTGTCCTTGTCTGTATGTAATTAAAAAAAAAAACATGAATTTGTTGCTATTGAGTTTATGTTGCTAGAATTTTAGGAAAAAACTCAAACTTAACGCTTAATTTGCCAAGTCTCGAGTTAGAAGAGAACGGAAAAATAATAATAACTTATTTATTCTTCAGTGTTGCCAGCTGTGTGTAGAACAATAATTATTTTGGGTTTCTCCAAAACATATACGGCAGTCGATTAAAAACGTTACGTTAGGTTAGGTTAGCACGCTGCTGGTAAGGAGGGGTGAAATTTAGAGTCCAGCTCACTTTGGCCCAATATAGGGTTGTTATCACGTGACTTATAAAAAGAGGACAGCAGAGGGAAAAAATCCAAAAATTTGCTTAAAAAAGTAGGACTTAAATAAAACGAAATTGAGTTTTTCCAATAATATTACTACCAATAAAATATTAAATACATATCGATGGTGTTGCGTGAAAAGGGTCAATCTCGCACCATTTTACATAGAATATTGGATCTTTTTACCTAACACCATCGATATGTTTACATTAAAATGTACATACATGAGTATATGTATACACATTTGAAAATATTTCCATACATAAACGCAAAGAAATAGCACTTCAAATATCATTTAAAATGTTGGAAACATTTTTTTTAACGTATAGTTTTTTCGCTTATACTTATTAAAAAAGGTTTATAGCACAAAAATTAATTCAAAAATTAGTTCTGCATCAACTGAGAACCCAAAGTTCAACTGATTACATTGAAAATATATCAAACGGTAGGGCTAACAACTGAAATAAAGATTTTGAACTCTCTCTTAAAGCTAGGCACTATATTATATTGGTCCTTCTTGTGCATCCCCATCGATATTTTAAATACATCTTAATAATTATACGTCTTAAGATAACATACCACAATCCTCGCTGGGCATCCAATACCAATTGTTTTAATTTTTAGCTTGGTTTTTAATAAATACCAATTTTCAAGCAATGCAAAAGCGAAAAAATGCCCTTTAAAAATAGGACTTTTCCGGACGTAAATTTTTTCCGAGTTCAGAGATCCCAAAAAGAGGACGGAGTCCAATACAATGATCCCTTTGTGCTATCTGTAAGTTGATGAGAAGATAGTGAGAGAGGGTGATAGGGAAGGGATAGTGATAGAGAAGAGAGTTGGTGAAGGAAGAAAGAAAGATTCATTCTTTTACAACTCTGCTATTTTGCACGTTTTTAATAATGCAGCGTTGCAGCGCCTGTGGTGTCAATGAGGCGTATTAAATTGCTTATTTTACGAAGGAGGGCGCTAACTACTCCACCAACCATAGAAAACGTTCAATCAAAAACAAATTTTTTAATGCTATATTATTGTTGTTTTCAATACAAGTTGTCGATTTACCTTTTGCTGTCGACATCGTGGAACAGGCCGATAAAGTCTACTCTTATTATTTATTAAAGTCTTGTTTTGATGTTTTTACGATCTTAGCACTTCTAACAATTTTGTTTAATTATATTGGAATACTGTTTGTGTGCACGAAGCAATAAGCACAGAAAAGCGGAATTTTCAAAATAATTTTCTACTGCTCATGACGTCATCAAAGACCACAACTGCTTGTATCGTTCTTGTTCTGTCGAACGAGTCGATTTTAAATCTTACGGTTTAGAACACTAACTCCGCTAATAGAAACTTGTTTTCAGATTTTTAATTTTTCTATGGTATACAGCCTCAAATATCATATCGTACAATAACCGCCAAAATAGCTTAAGCGACATAATTTTCAAACTTCAATTTTTGACCAAAATCTATTATTTGCGATCGTAAATAATCGATTTTCGTCACAAAAAAACCAAGTCAAAAAAATGTGTCGCTTAAGTTATTTTGGCGGTTATAGCTCGATATCGTATAGGATTTTAAAAACGTTGCAGGCCATTATTAATTTTTAAAATCGTACGATTTCAAATCAATTCGATTTACAGAATAGGGTTGAATGTTATGAATTTGATTATTTATTTTTGTTAAATTTTAATTTTCTAAATCTGGTATTGCAATATGTCGGGTCGAATATTCGTCTGAGAGAATTGTGTTCTAGATTAAACAAAACTTGTACTCGTTTCCTTTAATCTAGTACAAACAAAATTGTCGCAGACGAATATTCGACTCTATATACGTAATACCGGTGATTCTCTATAAGTTCTTGACTTCATCCAGGACAACAACTGCTGTTATGTTATGAATTTACTTTATTATTTTGTATATATCTCTGGAGGTCTACTCTGTAATTCAAAACGAAAGAAAATACTTTCGAATTCTTAATTATTCTTAATTACAGGCAAAAATCGAAAGCATTCTCTTTCGTTTCGAATTACAGAGTAGAACCCCTGGTATTGTCTATGAATTCTTAATTAAGGACCCTATTATGATTTACAACTAAATGGATAGTTTAGTTGTAGTTGTAAAATTTATATTATGGAGTACAACTTTTTTCACCATGAGACAACTGCTTTTTATCAGTTGTATTTTGGTTTTTATTTCGAGTGTTGTATTAGCTTTGCTTAATTACTCCATACGCCAACCAATCCCATCTGTCAACCAATATTGTTGCCACGTTCATAAAACATGAAATCTTAAAAGAAGAATACAAGGCCAAAACTAAAACTATTTAAAATGTTTTGTGATGGCTACTATGGTTTCAAAAAACATAGCATAGATGAAAACCTTTTCTTTTCTAGCACTGTTTCGAATACAACTAAAATTAGTTGTAATTCAGAATACCAAAAACAGTTGTAGTTGTTGTTGTTGTTGTTGTTGTTGTTAAGTTGTTTTAAGGTTAAGTTGTTACAATTTCAACTAAACTTAGTTGAGTTGTAAACCGTAATAGGGGCATAAGTTTCTTTATTTTAAAATACATTCTAAAGGGAAAATAAAGCGTTTTTACTTTTTTTATCACATTCAATTTGAGACTTTTTGCTATCTTTTATTTTTGTTTCAAAGTTATTGTCTCAGAGAATTCACAGACAATAGACCATTAAAAAATCGCCTTTTGGTAAAATCTTATGCATGATTCGAAATAATTAAACAGTTAAATATGTTTTCTTGTGTGTAACTCATAATGTATCCCTTTTAAATTGCAAATTGTTTTCGTAATCCTCTGGTTTTAAATATTCAATATAGATTTGCCATGTCTTAACATTCTTTTGCTTTCTTACTTTATTTTTCATGTGTAGGTGAAATTGTTTGTACGAAAAATTAACCAGAATGCAATTTACGCCATTTAATTGTCAAACGAAAATTTTCCATATACATAAATTATTTTTCAAAGCTTTTGGAATTTCGTTCATTATCGAATGCTGTGATTTGCCATCATATTTTGGTAATTTGTTTTGAAATAATGCGCTTATTACAGCGGTTTCATTTCTAAATTTTTGTTTAAATTTTATAACATAAAACTGATTTATCTTAAGGGAAAACTTTTCGATTTCACAAAGTAATTTCGCAAATTAGTTACATAAAAAATAAAAATCAAAAAGATAGTTCCTTAAGACTTTTCTAAATTGAAAGATAAAATTCTTCGAGAAAACTCTTCCCAAAATAAAATGTGATATATGCAGGAGTGTTAGAAAAGAATCTGAAATTATTTCTATTATATGCATTCTAGAACTATTAACTTTAGCAAAAGTTCTACAAAATTTTCCTGTGAGTACTATTTTTTTAATGTAAAACAGTACTATTTATTAAGTATTATTTTAATGGCAATTATACAATAAAATAAACTATAATATCAAACAACAATAATAAATGACAATTAAATAAGAAATGAAATAAATAAAAATATATTTTATAAATTCTAATACTAATATAATAATAAACAACGATATTTTATGTATTTTTAAGTGTATTTAATAATATTTTCTATATACATTTTATTATATATACAAACAATAAAAAAGTATAGTAAATAATAAAATTGTGACTTTTTCCTCTAATTAAATTTTGTTTATTTTTTTTTTCTTAATTCCTAGTTTGGTTTATCAACGCAAGTCATTCAAGATTCCCCAAACCCAGTGCTCACTATTTATTCAATACATTCATACTCTTTTGCACATATTTTGTCAACGAACCCAAGGTATCGATACAAACTTTCAACGTCTTAAAAGATTCATGAAACCTCTTTTCAAGCAAATTATTTAGAAGACATTAATTGGTAAGTTATTTTTTAAATAATGGAGATTTCCACTCTTGATAGTAAAGCGCAGATGTTGATCCTCACAAAAACATATCACTCATTTACTTCAAAAGTGTCACAACTCAAAAAACTAGTTTTACAGAAAACGCGTTTAAAGTTTTCAATTTACATATAAGGCAATGAAGTCATGAAAAAATATTCTTCTCTCACGAGGTGGTAGTACAAGCTACAAGTATTTATATGAAATTTTTATACAAGATACGAGTAAAATACAAAATGCCGAATTATTTTGCATTTTTTGAGTTATGATAATATTGAAGTAAATAAGCGATATGTAAATGTAAAATAGGCTAACTAATGAGATCAAAATTTCGACCAAGTTCTGGTTTGGTACAATACATATCTCTGACTACATTCTGTTATGAATTACATAAATTTGTCATCTTTATTGCTGTCATATACCAACTGAATGACGCAGCTTGTTAGAATTTTGACAGGTCAGGGTGTCATCTGATTTCTAGGCAAGCTCCTAGTTGGCAAACATTTGCCCCATATTTTACATAATACTCCCTTATATTTGAAATTTAAAAATATTGCCAAGTTAGCAAGGAGGTTGCCTAAAAATA
Organism: Tachina grossa; assembly: GCA_949987645.1. NCBI lineage: Eukaryota > Metazoa > Arthropoda > Insecta > Diptera > Tachinidae > Tachina > Tachina grossa. The sequence continues at coordinate 212,943,390 of OX465274.1, forward strand.
AAATAGCACCCTAACCTGTCAAAATTTTAACAAACTGTGTCATTTATTTTGTGTTTGATGGCTGACTACAGCGTCATTTGAGAAGAAAATGGAAGAAAGTGAATTTCGCGTGCTCAAAGCTTCCTATAAACTAGAGCTGGAAAACTATCGATGGCACTATCGATACTATCGATCATTAATTTTTTTTGTGACTATCGATATTTTAACTCTGCCATCGATTAATACTTGAAAATAATCTATATTTTTTAGTCACTATCGATAGTAAATGATACACCACAAAAAGCAAAAAATGTAAATATGTTGCTTTTCATAAACAAAAATAACTGAATGACGCACAGATAAGTAACTATTTGAGCCAAAACGCTGGCTATTACTCTTTTTAGCTGAAAAGGAATCCTATTGTTTTCGCTACGCTGTCCGTCTGTCCGTCACATGCTATTTTTTCTATTTGGACAGAGTATGTAGAACTTTGGCCGCTACAACAACAAATACATGAAAGTTAAAAAATAAAGGGCGTTCCAAAACGAGCATAGAAAAATTTACAAATCCTATATATATATATATATATATATATATATGGGAATTTCCAGGGTGACGAACGTTACTGTCGTACGTCTTAAATGGGGAAGAAAACCTAAAGCAAAAATTTTATTTTGTTAATTTTGTAATTTTTGAACAGCATTGGACTGGTTTTATATAAAATGGTAAATCTGTATTTTTACATAAATGAGTTTTTGAGATATTAGCAAATAAAAAGTGATACGAACGTTACCAGAAAAAGGAAGTGGTGTTGATTCGCATCTATGAAAATGCAAAACTCTGCGAAATGAATCACGCTTTTTCTAAACCACAAAGCTTAAATTGATCTGTACAAATTTCACTTTGGGTTTGTTCTTGTTGCGTTGAAATTATTTTATAAATGTCTTGTATACAAGCAATAGTTGATACGTAACGTTACATTCGTTACATGACATATTTTTCCATAGTTATGTATTTGAGTAAAATATAAACAATTTTATGTAATTAACAAATAACAATGCTGTTCAGGATATTATGTATCTATCGTCTTACAAAATGCAAAAGGGCCTATCATAATTTTTAAACAATTTTTAGCAAGTGATACATATTAAATTTAATTGAACTAGAGTGAATTTTAATCAGGAATAATTTCTTAATAGGGAGTAAGTTCAGTATTTTCAATTCTTATTGAATGAAATATTTTTATTAATTAATCTGAGTTTCTAAAGAGAAGAAAAATTAAAATTAAATTCGTCTATGTTCTGGCATCCACATCGTTTTCACATGTTTTCTTGTGAGTTCGGATGTTAAAACACATGCCACACCTGTTTAAGTTGAATTTAGAAAATACGACTAGTATGTGTTCTAGAAGAAAACAATTTGTAAATGGACGATTTGAAATTTTTAGAGTTTTTGGTTTTCACTTTTGAGCAAAAAAACTCGTATTATTTTCACTTGTTAACAGTCTTGTGAAAAAAACGCAACAAGAAAATCAAAAAATTTGAAGAAGTCCGTTTCCAAATTGTTTTCTTCTAAATTTAGATGCTAGAACACATACTATGTCCCTGTCCAGACTTGCAATTTTTGTTGCAGCATTTCTTGAGTTTATTGGTGAGAGAGGTGAGAAGATTGGGGAGGGGTACACAGTTGCATGTGCTCGGCAATTCTCTTTTGATTTGAAATTCGTACTTATTAATTTCAAGTTGTTAGTTGTATTTGACGTTTTTTATAATTTTATTTCTTCAGTTGTATGAAAAACAAAAAATAAATAGAATTGTTAATTTTTCAGAGAAATTTGTGATATAATATAATTTTTTAATGCATAATTGCAAAATTAAAATTTCATAATGTGGACACTTATGAAATTTCAAAACAAATTTTTAAGAAATTGCAGCAACAAAAGTTGCAAGTCTGGACGACGACTATGAATTTCTAAATTTCAACTTAAACATGTGTTTTAACATCCAAACTCACAAGAAAACATGTGAAAACGATGTAAAAGCCAGAACTTTGACGATTATCTGACCTTCATTTTTCTTTTTGTCCCGATATCTTTTTGTCTCACACGATTTTTTTTCTCTTTTAGCAAATTGTTGTCATCTTTGGTCAACTTTAACACCCTTTTCTAATGTTTCCGCATTCTTTAGCCAGAATTAGTTTTTACTTTCTGTTCTGTTACGAATCAGCTGACTCTTTTTTGTTCATAGAAATCTAATACAAGTCGTTAGTTTTTCTGTTTTGTTCTGTTCTGTTTCGGTTCAACCTGTGAAAATAAAAAAATTTTTAAGTAATTGTAAGTGACAGCATAAATTAAATAAAAATATTTTGAAAGAAATTCTGATTGTGATTTTAGAATTAAAAAATAATAATTTTTGAAAGAAAAATATAAATTTATATTTAAACTTAACAATGGAGGTTGCAAAACTCATCGCTTTAGTGGAAAACTGCGACCCTTCTGGTCCGAAACAGCTGATAAGTTACTACAGAAAAAGTAAGTACTCAAATTTATAAGCAGAACGGCACAGCACAGAACAGCACAAGAAAGTAAAGACTAATGAAGCCGAACTTATTAAGACTTTTTAAGAACAACTTTGTATGAAAATTTGTCTTAAAACCCCTTTATAAAGCCTTAATAAGTTATATAAAAAGGCTGTTAATATACAGCTTTTAACTTAAGCCATTTTAGTGAAAAATTGCATATACGTTACACGTATACAATACTTTAAACTATAACCTAAAAAAGTGGGCGTGATAACTCCCATAAAATTTTAGCCTTGTGTTTAATCTACTTCGGTCTAGCATATTTTAGAAGAATATAAACATGAATTATAAGCGCTGCTCACAACAATATTGTGAGTTTAAAATAGTGGGAGGGGTAATGCTCATAAAATTATAAGGTGCAGTTCACGCTAGAGAGCTGAAATTTTATACGCAAGCAAGTGTAGATGAGTAAGGCAATGGGAAAATCTTAAAACCTAGAAGTTTTATCGCTAAAACTCCAATTCGCACTAGAGAGCTGAAATTTGGTACACAAATTAATCTAGATCAGAGATCAGTAAGAAAAATCTAAGAAATCAGAAGTTTAAATCAGGGGTTGGGAACAAGCACTGTAAACTCAAAGTTAAGTTAAATTTTATTGAAACTTTTCATACACATTGCACTTATCCAAAGTAAAAATTTCCTGTTTTGAAAAGTAGACGTGACTACACCCATAAATCTAGTCTATTACTTATGTATTTCTCAACAGATTTTTTCAACATAACTTTACATTAACCATAAGCACTAACAGATATACATAAAAGTGGGCAGGGCCATACCCAAATAATTTTACGTAATATTATACTGCAGAGAGCTGAAATTTTGTAGACAAGTAGTCTTAATTGATTTACTCTATCGGAAAATCCAAAAATTAAAGTACCAGCTACCCTATTGAAACTTTACATACACATTGGGCATATTCTTTTGATTTATATACTTCGGCTAAGCAGACTTTAATATGCAAATATATTGAGAAAATAGGCGGGATCACTCCCACTAGAATTGACGCTGTATTTTACTTGTTTCTTTCCAGACGACTCTTAACAAATAGAGTACACACTGGCGACCTGTTGTAATAAAACAATAATTAATTTTTAAGGTCTACAATCCAACACTCATCATGCTCTAACCCATTATTTTATGTAACTATGCCATTTTTAACTGGCACAGTGATCATGAATTGAAATAAAACACCCTAGAAATTTTAAGTTTAAAAAGTCTTATCATAGAAAATTTTTCAAAAGGTAGTCAGATCCTCACAAAAACATCGATGTGAAAAAAGGCCAAGTTCCTATCAAAAATTTCGGCCATCAAAAGCAGTGAGATATAAATTTTGACCAAGTTCATGTTTGGCACAACACCTATCACTGACATATGCTATGCATTATATACATTTGTAATCGTAAGGGTGTCATATAGTTTCTTGATAATCTGCTATCTTGGCAATATTTTTACCCTTCTAAAAAAAGAGAGAATAATGTTCATTTCTTTATATCGGTAAAAATGTTGTAAATTTAGCAGATTATCAACTTCTTTTATAGCAAGGATCAAGGGCCTTTAGGCCCTCGTATCGAATAGGATAGTTTTGATTTATTTTTGAGGGGAGGACCTAAACCCGATTTAAGCCGGACCATGCATGCTACAAGCAGCCCTTGCCGCAGAGGATCTTGTAAAGATTTGTATGGGTGTTAATCCAATCAAGGCCTCATTGGAGGCGATAGCGTCCTACGTAACAATTGGCCTAACGATCATTGTATAGATTTACGTGACAATTTTTGGGCTCATGCTCTACGTGCACGGACTTATGATACTTTCAATCTAAACAACTGCTTATTTATATTTTTACAAATGCATGTACGTATGTATGCAAAAGAAATTTGAACGAATTTCTATTTTCTTCAATATTAATAATAGTTTCTGTGTATCCATACGTAACAACAACTGCTTCAATGAAATGTTTGGATGGATGAGATCAAACCATATTTTTAGAAGTTCTTTTCTTGTATATATAAATACACATATATGTACATATCTATATATGTACATATATAAAAAAAAAAAGAAAATCTATATGGGTGTATTTATGTATGTACATATATATTTTATTAGTGCGAGTTCATTTCATTTATTTGCTATGAAGACACTTGAGAATTTTATTTCTGATGTGTGTGGGTTTTTTACTGTACTGTATGTATGTATGTATGATAGTCTTGCTCGTACCATATCTCCTCTTTCCTACTTATTGAAAAAAAAAACTAATTTTAAAGAAAAATCAAAACGGAAGTCTAGGAAGTTTGGAATTTGTGCATCTACACTGGAATCTACTCTGTACACTATATTAAATTTGTTTGTGATGTGTTTTTACAGCTGCTATTTGTGTCTTCTTAAAGGAAATGCCAATATCCATCCGCATAATGACAATATATTTGTATCAATATTGCATTTGTGCATAGATGATTGCATTATGCTAAAGTGCGCTCTGGGAAGGTATTGCTGGTTGGCAATCGGTTTAAGTGTATACCCGTATGATGTTCATTTTGTAGGTTGTACACACTTGACTTTGACTTGCTGCAATGTTGTTGGGAGGGGACAAAAAAAAAACAGACACCAACAAACATCTGCTTGCCATATTATGTTTTTTTTTGTTTTTGTTTTTGTAACTACATGTACTTGTACTAAAATACTCCCGCTCTTCAGCTTTTACAGAATTGTTATTATTGTTACAATATTTTTAGATTTCGAATTTAAAAAGTTTGTGGCTGTATTTTTACCCCCTTGATGGAATTTCTTTAGCTACACTGCAAGAAATATGTGTGAGTGGAATTAAAAAGAAAGAAAAAAATTTTAGATATGTATTCGAGGTGATGATTTTTTATTGAACATTGTTTTAATATCTCAATTCTATTTGTTTGTTTTTCTTAGTTTTAATTTTTATTGTTTCTCGCATAGTTCTAAAAATTTACAATATGCTTACATATGTAAGCTTCTTCTTTATCAAGTTCATGTAGTTATAAATATTTTCCGTTGTTTTTGGCTTTTAACTTAATCGATTATAATAATAACATATAATAATTACAAAGAAAAATTATAATAAAGTATTTAAAATTAAAATGAAAAGTGTAAGTACGATGGTGAGTGTCAGGAGTGACAAATGCCGCCGTTGAATGCAGCTGTGCGTGTCGCTTAGAAGCACTTGCGGTGGACAATGCCGGGGCCGGATTCGTCGTATTCTTGTTTTGAGATCCACATCTGTTGGAAGGTGGAGAGGGAAGCCAAGATGGAACCACCGATCCATACGGAGTATTTACGTTCTGGTGGGGCAATGATCTTGATCTTGATGGTGGATGGAGCCAAGGCAGTGATTTCTTTTTGCATACGATCGGCAATACCGGGGTACATGGTGGTACCACCAGACATGACAATGTTGGCGTACAAGTCCTTACGGATATCTACGTCACACTTCATGATGGAATTGTAGACGGTTTCGTGAATACCGCAAGATTCCATACCCAAGAATGAGGGTTGGAAGAGGGATTCTGGGCAACGGAAACGCTCGTTACCGATGGTGATGACTTGACCGTCGGGAAGTTCATAGGATTTCTCCAATGAGGTGGAGGCAGCAGCAGTAGCCATTTCTTGTTCAAAGTCCAAAGCAACATAGCACAATTTTTCCTTGATGTCACGAACGATTTCACGTTCGGCGGTGGTTGTGAAGGAGTAACCACGTTCAGTCAAGATCTTCATCAAGTAATCGGTCAAATCGCGACCAGCCAAGTCCAAACGGAGGATGGCGTGGGGCAAGGCATAACCTTCATAGATGGGAACGGTGTGGGAGACACCATCACCAGAATCCAAAACGATACCAGTGGTACGACCGGAAGCGTACAAGGAGAGTACAGCTTGGATGGCAACATACATGGCGGGGGCGTTGAAGGTCTCGAACATAATTTGGGTCATCTTCTCACGATTGGCCTTGGGGTTCAATGGGGCTTCAGTCAACAAAACGGGGTGCTCTTCTGGAGCGACACGCAATTCGTTGTAGAAAGTGTGATGCCAGATCTTTTCCATATCATCCCAGTTGGTGATGATACCGTGTTCAATGGGGTACTTAAGAGTCAAGATACCTCTCTTGGATTGGGCTTCATCACCGACATAGGAGTCCTTTTGGCCCATACCAACCATGACACCTTGATGACGGGGACGACCTACAATGGAGGGGAACACGGCACGGGGAGCATCGTCACCGGCGAAACCGGCTTTGCACATACCGGAACCGTTATCAACGACTAAAGCAGCAACCTCATCATCACACATCTTGGATTTTTTGTGTTTTTACTGTAAATGAGGAAGGAAATTTAAATTATTTTCAGTTGCTTCGCGAACATTTTTGTTCGAAGAGTGAATGCTCAAAAGTGAATATTTTCGAAACGCATGACTATTTTTTTAAACTTTTGTTCTTTGAGAATTTAAATTGAAATTTTGTTTATTAATTTATGTGATTTCATATTTTTTTCATTTTCAGATTTTAGTTATATCAGTTAACAAATTAACAAAACCATTTGCATCTTTTTTTTAAGTCCTTTCAGTGTTTAGGATTTTCATAACAGAATATGCCGATTCGCTTAAGGACATTTTAGATGAAATTTTTCATAGAATTGTTATTTGTTGTTAAGAAATATATGTATGTTCATATATTACATATTTCACAAGTCCATCAAAAACTGAGCCTTCAACACAATTTTGGAATAGAACCGAAGAAGTTTATGAAATATCTTTTTTAATTTGGTAGCAGTAAAAAGAAAATTTTTAGTTAATAATATTTTAATTTAAGATTTTAAAATTTTACTATTCAATATTATTTAAAGTTTCCGATATTTTGGATAATTTTCATATCACTTTTACACCACAAATCTTCTTCAGAGATTTTGCTGAAATTCCAGGTTTTAGTAATCCATAAAATTTGACATGATTAATCAATCGTTTATATTCCAAAATTTTTTGCATTTTATAATCCTTAAAGTGTGGCGAATATTCACTTAAAATTTCTTCAACACTCCTTTTTTATAATCAATATAATATAAATATTATGTATGCAGTTTATATTCATTCAAATCCACTTTATTAATTTGATATTCAAATATTTTGAATACTAACCGTTTCAACAAAAAGAAAAACTAAGAGACTAAATCAACACTTTCGCTGTAGAACTGCGAGTGTCTGCTGGATTCTGTTGTACTAATATTTATACCAGACGTTGGAATCTGCACATAAGAACACTTTGAAAAATTAATGTTTAAATACCACCACCAAGGGAAAAACACACATACCAATGCAATAAAGAAAATGTGATCAAAATACACACGTATTGGGGGGAAAAAGCGCAGGCGTTGCATACTTAAAGGAGAAATATCTCAAAAATAAATAAAATTATTTTTAAAAAATTTCTTGTCAAAAAGAGAAAATTTAAAATCTATAAAATCGAATTTTCTCATTTTCATACAGGCTCTCCTAAATTATTGTACATAAATTAAAAAAAATACATATTTTTATACATTAAAAATTTCTTAATGTATGGGGGTATTTAATTTGCTCTCCCTCTTTCTTTTTTCAGAATTGTTTATTATCTCATGTTAATATCCTCCATTTGGAAATTTGTTGTTGCTTTTACCCGAAACACCATACATACAATTGCATTTGGAAATGTGTTGTTTTCATTTCAAAAATAAAATTTCTATATTTCTTGGTTCGTTTAATGTTTGTGTGGATGTTAATGAATTGAAAACAGAAGCACTGGGGGTCAAGAGGGAGTAGGCATCATCATCATTAAGGCAATATAGCCAAAACATTTTTCTTTCTATTCTTGTTTTTTTCTTTCGAATATTTATAAATTTCATTTCATTCTCTCGGTACAAAAAAAAAAAAAAACAATATATGTATAAACATTTTGTGTCTGTACAAAACTGAAAGCATAAGAGTTTCGTTTTTTTATATTCAAATCATATTGGAGGAATCTCAACCCATACATGGATTGGATGAAAATTTTTATAAACAGAAGTAAAGAAAAAAATTATTTTTTTTTTGTTTAGAAAATTAAATTTAAATAAATCGTCCAAATGTAAAAAAGCGAGAAATTAGGTAAAAATTTAAGCAAAGTCATTTGATTCTAATTAAAAAAAAAAATAAAAAATTTTATTAGAGCAAAATTTTTTAAATAATTTTCATAATTTCAAAATTGTGAGAATTTTTTTCTTTAATATTGTTTTAAAATTCATGTAGACGAAAACTTATGAAAAACATCTACTCCGAATAAGGCATTCCTTCAAGCACGTTAAATCTATTTTTGCAATAAAACATTTTTGTTTTACAACTGCTTAAATCCAAACAAATAGAATTGTTTTCGTCCCGACAATTAAAAAGGGGAATTGCCAACTGTGAATGTTACAAAAGTTTTTGTTTAGCCTTTCTGCTACCGACTTTTTTCACTTCCCGCTACTTCCTGTAGCTGACTGCTTTTACCTTAATTTTCGAAAATTGAGTTTTTATGATATTTCGACGTTTTGAGGATTTTGGGAGCCTGTTTCTTGTGAGAAAGAAGTCTTGGAATCGAGAAAAATTAATTATTTTCACAGGATTATTCATATAAAAGTTTTAAAAAATGTGAAAAAAGTATCAACAAATAGAGGTTTATTCCTAATCATCCTGCCCCAGCAAAACACTTTGCTTACTAGAATAAAAAAAAGTGTATGTACTCCCCAGTCGTAAGTACTTATAATTTGACTGAATAGGGTACCCTATACTTTTTGCCTACAAACATCTAAAAGTTAATAATAGATTACTGTTTATAGATTATTTTTTTACCTAACCTTGCATTTACACATGTAAGTAATGGCTTGCAAGTAGTGTATACCTATTATCAACGAAAATTTCGAAGAAATAACCGAAAGTCTTGCAAGTTACTTGAGAGTTTACACAGTCAGTTGTAAGTTCAATATTCAAACTTTTTCGAAGCGTAGACGTCTTATGAAATTAAATTTGATGTTGAAAGAAAAAAATATGTTTATTTCAAAAATATATCAATCAAGTATTGCCGTATTCCCAAAATAATAAAATTACTGAAAATAATATTTTTTCCTAAACTTTTTTGTCAAAATGCATGAAATTCATATGTAAAAACATAATTAAGGTACGTTGTTGCATAGTTTTGTTGTTTTTATATATTATTTTCTTATAAATACGCAGGAAATAAGCAATAAATGTAATTTTTATTACACGAAGTACTAAAAATGTAGACAAAACTCATTCTCGGTAACACTGTTTCTTCATTTGTCATTTTACTTACAGAAATTACTTACAAGGAAATTGTGTTGTAAGCTGAGCAGTAAGTACATACAAGAAATATAATTGTATTAGTAAAAAGGTGTGAGTGTATTGATTTTTTTGAACTTGCACTTACATGTGTAAATGCTAAGTAAAAGTAATTTTTTCTTGGGATCGCTAATATTTTCGAAGCTCATTGCCACGATCAATAAATTTTTCTCTAGATGTATTTCATTATTAACTGGAAAGTACATAAAGGCCTCGATTATCCGTGATTCGATTAACCGGCAACGTCGATTATCCGGGAAAGATATATTAGCCCAATTCACAATCTTGTGCAAATGGTATTGCATTATAGCATTTGCAAAATGGTATAGTATATTGATACTCACCACTAAGAATTGTTAAGTGGTGAGTATAAATATACTAACTATTTTGCACATGCTACGATGCAAGACCATTTGCACATGTGTGTGAATTGGGCTATTGTAATTGTTTTCTTTTTGTCCATCCATTTCATTTTTCTTTGCATCGACCAACCGTGATTACCTCTATTATCCGGTATTGCAAGCAAACAATTGTTTTTAAGCAAAAATATTTGTTCCCAAATAGTATGCATTTTTTGATTAAACATAATCATAAAATCCATGAGTTTTTCTCTTATTATATGCGGTATATACAATGACGTATTCTTTTATCTAATTTTTCGACCTTTTTTATATATTTAATTAAACTGTTTTTTTTATCTGCATTTATTTGTATTTTATTTGATCAATATTTCGTTAACCTTCGGTTAACTTCGTCAGGATATATATTGTTTTTATTATTTTTTTTTTGATACTAAGTAAGAAAGAAGAAGAAAAAGTATAGGTTTGGAAAAAAGTATGGTGCCCTTTTAAGGCAAAACATGTGGTCTGTATTTAACAAAACCATAGCCCAATTCACAAACTTGTGCAAATGGTCTTGCATCGTAGCATGTGCAAAATGGTATAGTATATCGATACCCAACACTTAACAATTCTTAGTGGTGAGTGAATATAAAAATTGTGAATTGGGCTGATAATTATTGGTAGTTTAAACGTTTTATGAGTTAAGAGATGGTTTAAATATCTACTGTACTGATTTATTGGTGTGCTGGTTTAAACACATTTTAAACCAAAAACAGAGATTAACTTGTACTGATTTATTAGGCCTGAATCTATTGCTTGTGAGTAAATAACAAAATAACTTAAAAAGTCTTTGTAAAATCGATTTTCGATATTCACTGATTTTTATGGACTTAAAGTGTATCGAATGCAAATTTGACCAAAATCTGTAAAATGGATCGAGATATTGTGGTCGAAAATTCGCGAAAAGTGTTTGTATTTTATTACTTTTATTACAACCTTTTCTTTAATAATAATTGCATTAATGACTTGTAAACTGATAGATGTAATATAAAAAACATTTTTTTTTTGATGGCGTTCTATAAGAAAAAATTAAAGTATTTTTTTTATTTAAAGCGCAAAATCTCTGAAACTAGAGGGGCTAGAAAAGTAATAAGCCTATTTTCGTAACAAAAATACATAAGGATTAGTTATACTAGTTTAAAAAAATTATAATAAAAAAAATTTTAAGGACTAAACTAAAAACGCATGATTTTCAACATCCTTACAATTACATTAAGATATCCTGTTATATTCATCAATGTGATTCTATCTACATAAAATAGATTTTTGTGTGGATTAATAATATCGAAATTACTTTTAAGTTTGGATTACCATTCATTAAATATTAACGAAATAATACAAAAAGTGGTGCAAATGTGTAAATGTGTAAAAAGTGGTAAAATGTTATGCAAATGCTAAATGTTCCTATATCTTTAAAACTAGAGCTGATAGGAAAAAAGTAATGACGCCATCGTAATCAAGAGATAGAAATACATAAGGACTGGCCATTTTTATTTAAAAAAAATCGTAAAAAACCTCTATTTTGTTGTGCAGTGTAATCAAACACAGTGTTGCCCATTAGTTTGGTTGGAACGGCTGTTTTCGATGGTTATGGTTATGGCACGTCTGATTGTACCTTAATGGCGGCATTTTGTGATATCGCAATGGTGCATACTGGTGGTAACAGTTGTCATTTCCGATATTTTTCATTGTGTGGCATTGCTTTCAATATAAAAAACATAACGTGAACGGCATTGTACACATTTTGAAAATGACACCATAAAATGACAACACAAGGAATGCCAGATGTGTACTCGACATAAAGAAAAATTTAGATTTCCAATCAGCAGGTGAAAATCGTCAAACGCAATAAGAGTGAATATTTCACTTTGGCTTTGGTATACTTTTTAGAAATTGTCCAGATTCAAGTATACATATTTGTTTATTTTGGGTTATTTCATAATTCGATTTAATTTTCCAACTTCCCTTATCTATATTATTCCATCGACGAATGACTTTCCATTTTCTGAGAAGTTCACATAACTTCAATTCGGAAAACAATTTCCTATAAAAAAGAAAATATTGAATATAAACAAAGCGTTACGCCAGCGCTGCTGAGTACCCACTTTGTCATTTCTTTTGCTGTGATTTTGTTATGTTATTATTAATTTGTTATTTTCAAAATATGCGCAATGCCTTCGAAATTATGGATTTTGATTGTAAAACTGAATTCACCCATTGTTTCGGAACAGTAATATAAAACTTTTAATAAATAAAAGTATGTATACTCTGTGCTTTTATTATATGTAATTACATATAGCATAATGTGACATCTAAGTTGAACTTTGGCTGAAAATTTAAAATAGCATGGTAATGAATCTCCAAGACCGTAATTTTTTTTGCAAGTAATGGACGTAAGTTGAAATATCTTCAAACGCGTACAATATTATTTAACGTTTTTTTAAAATTCATAATCAAGGTCAGTGCAAACTTTAAGATTTCACTCAAATGCAAGTGTAAATTATTTGATTGTTAATATCCTCATGTTTATTTCTATAACTTTAAGAAAAAGTTTTCTTTTTAAAATAATCCATTTTACCATTTCATTTGTAAACTTTATTATCTAAAATTTTCACGTGATTTCTAATGAAAAGCTTGCTTTTGATTCTACAAAGACAAATAAAGGGTCCGCCATCTAACGTTTTTTTATAAAACTAGTGCTTATTTCGTGAATGGTAACACTTATCTCATGTCTGATTTGACAGATAATTAGTTTTATCATTCCGCTGAACGAGCCAACTACCATCCAATGCGTTTTCGCTTCGCTAAGTGGGCCTGCGATCGACTTACAGAAGATGCCGATTTTGCCAAAAAAATCATCTTTTCAGATGAAGCTCATTTTGATCTTGGCGGATATGTAAACAAGCAAAATTGTAGCATTTGGGGCACAGAAAACCCGCACGAATACATTGAAAAGCCGACGCACCCAAAACGAGTCACTGTTTGGTGCTGATTTTGGTCCAGAGGCATAATTGGCCATTGAGCAAGGAGTGGCCGTTGCAGTCAATGGCGATCGTTATCGGGCCATGTTGAACGAATTTTTGTTCACAAAAATTGAAGAGGAGGATATTGGCAACATTTGGTTCCAACAGGACGGCGCTACGTGTCACACAGCCGAAGCTTCAGTAGTATTTTTTTTATAGCATTTTCACAAAAAAAAAGTTATCTGGCGGACCCTATATTAATTGTTGTCTCTAGCACGTGTATACCTCAAATATCACCTGATCAATTCAATAGACTTGTAAATTTATGTCATAAATGTACATCCCTAAGAAATCATAAACAATTTGTTATTTCATTAATAAAATTTCCACATAATTATCTAAAAATAATTTAAAAAGTAGGTGGTTGGATATCAATATTATTATCTTGTAGAAAATTAAATACAGTACATACATACATATATACATACAGATGTATGTATGTACACTTGTACATATTGAAGTACATAATTTTTCAAAATTAATTTTTTTTAAATGAATTCAAATAAGAGATGGAACCGGGAAGGGCATTTCTTCACTTGTGATGATGCACAGCTGACTGACGTGACTGACGGAATTTAGTCTCATGTGTTTGTTCCTTAATGCTGTAAAGTCATCACGCAGAAAAACAAGGACAATTTTTAGTAAAGCGATATAAAATCGTGCTAATGTGAACCCACAAATGAAGAAGGAACAAATGAAATGACTTCGAGCAGAACTGTTTTATATAACTAAAGTTAAATGAAACTAAAATACATATTTTAATATTTTTAATACCGACTCTTAGAAGTCAGTAAACTGTTTTTAGTTTGTCTTTTTTACTTTTTGAAACACAAAATGTCGAAAGGTGAATCATACATGATCACGCGTGATCATATATGATTCACGCTAATCACGAGATCGTACCCAATTTCTAATATAAACAAATACAACACAATTTTATTCTGCTCTTGCATGTTTGTGGAAAATATTAAAAAAAATAAAAAAATTGTTGCTTCAAAATAATTTAAACAGAGAAGAGCAGCATGAAAAATTATCGCCATCAGAGGAAAAATCACTGAGAGCAGAAAATTTAAGATTTTGTTAAAATTTGGCATTAAATTTTGATTTTTTTTTAAATAAAGAAATATTTCTTAGATCATATCTTTCCTGTAAATTTCATTTAATATACTATTAATAATTTTATCTGGCAAAACAAATTGGATTTACATTTTTTCTTTGTATTTTTTTTTATATTAAATGTCCATAAATATTTTTTTTGTCGTTGGAAATGATGTTGAGAAATGAAAGAGAAAAAAAGTAGTTTTGTATGTTGTTTGTAAATTATTTTGAAGTCATTGTCGTCTTCACCTGATAGAAGTAAAGGGTTATCCATTTTTCGGTTCCAAAAGTAAAGTTAAATAAAACACATATAAAGCTACGATTTCGTTGAGACTTTTATTTCATTATAATGCTTGGACCTTGCCATTACGTACGAAATACAATAGCCCAATTCACAATCTTGTGCAAATGGTCTTGCTCACCTTTTAACAATTCTTAGTGGTGAGTATCAATATTCTATACCATTTTGCACATGCAACGATGCAAGACCATTTGCACAAGATTGTGAATTCGGCTAATGCCATTTAAATGGCAGCCTTTAGATTGATTGCAGCAGTCGATCATTTTGAGGTAGATTTCGACCAAGTTTTCGCAAGTGGCATCTCGGCGATAACGTGACGAATGTTGGTTTTCAAATGCTCCAATATTAGGGTGTTATCCGCGAAACTACGATCTTAGGCGTAGCCCCACAAAGAAGTATAACAGTGTCAAATCGTATGATCTTGGTGCCCATTGACGTCGCCAAAACTTGAAGTTATGAGTTCTGCAAACTTCCCATGGAGAGAAAGAAGCCGTCTTTAAAAGTCGGCAGCGGCGGCGCCGGCCTTACGAAAAAATAGTCGGCGGCGGCTCATAAGCCGGATTGAGCCGGCTGACATTGACAGCCACTTTTTTTAAGTTTTCTAAACACATTTCTATAAAAAAATTTAAAACAGCTGATATCTATCATATAATTTGAAAGGTGTAGTACAAAAAGCAATTAGCTGGCTGCAATTTTGAGCTGAGGCTAGCCGCATGCATCGGCGGCAGCTCTTGAGCCGATCGGCTTGTTTCTCTGTTCCCATGCAATTAAGCCGAAATTGGTCGTGTTCGTCCGGTTCATAATCTTTAATTGCAGGCCAAGCAAAGTCGCTTATCATACGGCTGTAGCGCTCTGAAGCCTTGCCGTACCAGCGGTTTTGAAACCACTAAATAGATAACACTGTACAAGTGCAAACGAATTATGAAATAAAATATTTTAGCTATTTTTAAAAGATTTTTTTTATAAACTTATTATTAATGTACATAATTAGGTTATATGTATGCATGTGTATGTATGTATTTATATAAATTTGTGTTTTTTTTAATTTATCATGATACTATTTCTTTATTTTGGCTTTCGCATAATTACATATTCATACAATCTTTTATTGTATCAAAATTGCACCGTTTCTTCTAAATAATGACTCATTTTATTTAATATGTTATATTTAAAGCTTTTAGAGCACCAAATATTTATTGGTATAAAATTGACTGTACATATTTGTTATGAAAATATGATTTTGGAGTCTGACACTGGTTACCACCTGTGTGCTGTGCCAAGTTCCTGCTCTGGCATTACATTGCAAAATAGGCTCTATGCAATAACACCCAAAGTATAAAAAGGATAACATGCAACTACATGCAACATGTAGAGCTTGTCAAGATAGTTTGCCCGCTCTATATTGCATAATATTTGCGATTGCGGCTTGAAATCGCAAGACTCTTGGCGAGTTGAAATTAGACCCCTGCACAAGACCACTTACAAGAACTCTTAAGACATGAGGAATTTTTTCAAATGCTTTACTATAGCGAAATCTTCTCAAACAAACGTTAAACAATGTTTGCAAGAAATTTGTTTCCGTTATTGCAGGTGAGGAAAGAATTTGTGATGCTTTCTTCTTCATACGCATGGGCGCATATAAAACGCCATGCTTGTATCCAGCAAAAAATTTCAAAAAAGGTAATCGGGTTTGGAATTAAGCATTTTTGATGGAAGCTCTTCCCTACTGGATTACAAACTTAATGATTTTAACAAGGCGTGAGACTAAAATAATCGAATCTTGAAAAGTACTTACTTTTTTTATTTGGTAACTTGTTCACATAATGTATTTAATCTAAAAAAATCGTTCTCCTCATTTAGCAACTTGTACATTTTTTTGAGTTTTAGGTAATGTGATTTGTAAGCGAGTAATGAAATTTGGCAATCAGACAAGTAAGTCATTATATGGCAAGTAGCTCTGATTGTAATGTGTAATTTTTTGCCGGGTACATACGTACGTACACACGTTGTGTGCATGATCTTTTATTTTTATGCGTATATACAAACGCACACATGCATTGACATTAGTTGTGTGTGCTTGCTTTAAAAAACCAGCCTTAAACACATACAGTCGAACTTCTCTATAGCGAACTTCTCTATAACGAAATCTTCTCTATAACAAATAAAATTCGTGAACACAACATTTTTGTGAGTATTTTCATACATTTTGATCTCCCTATAACGAACTTCCCTATATCAAAGTTCTCTCTGTAACGTACTATTTTTTAAGACTTAAATAGAATTTTTCACACTAAATAATCTCTCTATTGCGAAGTTCTTAGCAATCGATTTTTTGCATCAATTTAGTCACAGAAAATATAACTGCAAAATGTTCTTCTCCTAATACATATAATTTTTTTCTACATATGTATGTATGTATTAATAAAAAAAAATAATGTGTTCATGTAAAAACAATTTTTTTTGTCTTACTAAATATATTTTCTACATAAAAAAATGTAAAGTCAAAATTTTCTGCAGTTTCTCTATAACGAATTTTCTCTATAACGTCGAAATTTGACGGTCCCCGACTGCTACGTTATAGAAAAGTTCGATTGTAATAGCTTACCATCTTAAACACACTCAAACGTACAACATGCAACATATCAAGCATACACGCTCAACACTACTTCTTTTGAGTGTTTGTTACGAACAAGAAGTCTTCGCGACGTTGCTTGTACACACTCATGTATACGTACATCAATACATCCATAGTGCTTCGCTTATTAAACGACATCATTTTTTATTGGTTTAGTATAATACATGCTACGACAATACATTTAAGAAACAAGACGTATTTATATTTCAAGACTGTTTACGCAGCCCTCTATTGCCTGCTATGTCCAATGTTAGCAGATGTAGAATCATACAAACAATGCATCTGTGGGAGTAGTGCAGAGAGCACTAGTTACATACCGTTAGGCAAATCTTTGAACCTTTCTGTAACATATATAGATACGTTTTCTTTTTCAAGGAAGGCCGCCCCACGATAACCCAAATATGAGAACTGGACGTACTATGGCCGTACATAAACGATATTTGTGGTGACACTCCAACATATTTCCTGTAGATTTCTTTTAGAATATTTATCTTAAAATATATTCACCCAGTCTGAATCTCTAAGAAATTCCACATCTGGTACATTTGCCAGATGGAAGATTTGTGTTATAATTTTACTGAATACTGGACAGTGACACAAGTAGTGTTCGAGAGTTTCATCATCGATAGTATCGATAGTTTTGTTTTTATTATACTATCGATAATTTTTTCTCGATAGCGATACTATCGTTGAAAAAATTTATTACGAAATTGACAATAAACTCGAAAAATTTATTACGACAATGACAATAAACTCGAAAAAATTTAACATATTAGTTGTCTTCTATTGAAAATAAATAAGTACATATCGCTCACTTACTAAAACAACGTCATGACTCAAAAAATAAATTTATGGAGTTAATAATACACCATGTCATTTCATCTTGACTAAAAAATTCAGGCTTAAATTAAGTTTAGGGGCACTTCTCTATCCTATAGAAAATTTAAAATATTAAACAAAAAAATTGGCGGTGGGGCATAGTTTCCGAGTTATGGGCCTCTGAAATTCTAGTACAATAGTGTGCTTAGGATAGGTGTTTTCTAACGAATATGATAAATATTGGTATCATTTTAAAGCTTTTGACAATACCTTTCATGAAATGGTAAAATGCAATAAAATTTTATGAAGCATAAAATCTTTATTTGGCTGCGCCGCGTCGGAAAACACCATGTTGGAGAAAATTCTTATGCCCCGCTGAAGGCTTGTAGTGCAGAAAACCGTTATTAGTTAGGAGAACTTGGCAATGCAGAAAAACTTTATTGGGCTGCGCCGTGTAGGGAAATACTAGGGTAGAGAAAATTCTTATAGCATTATTCTGTTCAACAATTGTGTTGTCTTGTCATTAGACGAAAAAAACGGTCGGTGAAAAATACACCATAGAATCACAATTTTGAACTACAATTTCAGCGGCCCATAACTCGGAAACTAAGCCTCGCCGCCAATTTTTTTATTTAATTTTTTTTTCTTATTTTTCAACTTTCTTTTATTAATTTTTAAGAGGTGCCCCTAAGCTTAATTTGTTCCAAAATTGCCGCAAATGGTCTGCAAGCTCACCATTTGATAAAAAACTTTATTAATATTTCCACTGAGTTGTTTGTATGTTAATTGAAAACTTAACTCAATTTTTTCAAAACTAGTTTTATTTGAGTTATGACGTTGTTTGAATAAATGAGCGATATGTATTGAAAAATTAACTTCAACATTCCTTACACAATGATCACACGGACAACAAATATCGAGGTTTGCTCTCACATTCACGATCCGCGCTCGAATACTGATTGAAATATACAAAATTTTGTGAGTGAATCATTTTGTTTCCTTCTGAATCTTTTGATAACAAATTATTGCTAATTTATCTGAACTGGCTGTTAAAACCAAATTATTTCATACATATGTATATAGTTAAGTTTTTGTAAAACAAAATAAAAAAATGGATGTGTGCTTAATATTGAAAAATTAAACATAATATTAATTATTTATTATCTTTACCTAATTTGTTTATCCATATATGTACATATATCAACATTCAAAACGACTGTTCGTGTTGCTGTGTGAACATAGTGTAAAATAATTCGATACTATCGATAGTATCGATAGTTTTCCAACAAACTATCGAAAATATCGAATAGCGTGACTATCGATAGTTTGCCAGCTCTAATGCAATAATGTTCTTAGCCGCTAATTATGCAATATGGCGACAGGACATGCAAAACTCCCCGAAAATTTTCCAGTCAAACTATTAACTAGCTTTACTAATAAAGTATTTTAATATTTAAACTGTTATCGATCGAAAACCCTTTTCACTTGTGTCTCGAAACATTCGGGTCCGTTCTGCACATCGAATCGTATTTAAAAATGAGACATTTTCAAAAATTAGTAATTTGGCTCTATGGTTCTATAAATTACTCGATTTGGTAGCATTCGAAATTCAGTTCGAAAAAATGTTGCAATAAAATTTATTTTAGGCTTTTTAGCATCTAATCATAATTATATTTGGCGTTCAGTAACGTCCGACGTCCGTTGTTTATGAATGTTTGTCGTGTCGCGTCGTGCAAACGTCGTATTGCGTTGATGAGCAGTGTGCACACTTCTACCGATATTCGGCAGATTCTACAGAATATGTTTGTTAATTTAACAATCTACCAATTCTACCGAACAAGGCCTGAAATTTAAGTCGATATACTTATGTGTAAATTACCTATTTTGTCACATAGCAGTGCGGTCGCAGAGCGGTCATTTTCAGTCATGAAAATCATTAAAACAGAACAAAGAAATCGGTTAAAAACTGAAACTATAAGTAACCTAATATTTGTCAAAGAATTGTGCCTTGGGGATGAAATATTAAATTCATAAATGGATCTTACATATAATCTTTGTAGTTACAAATGTTTGTCAAAGTTATTTTAGTAGCTTTATAAAACCTATGTACAAAAACTGAATTCCTGTTATTTATGTATATTATTTTATATATGCATAGCATATCTACATATATAAATGGTAAGGGCAAATAACTGAGGACGACACTTTTTTTTTATTGGAAATGCTTCATTGTTTATGGCAGTTTAAATTTCCAATCACATGTGAAGTTTTAAATGCGCGTTTGGAACCTGTTTAGTTTGATACTCCTTGCACTTACCCTTTATATATAAGTACATATGTATATTTTGTTATTTTTTATGTTTCTTTGAATTGTTATTTTTTATGTTTCTCTGAATAAAAAAATTTTCTACCGAATTTCATTCAAATCTACTTTTTTTGTCGATTCTACCGAATTTAAAAAAAATTAAGTGTGCACACTGTTGATGAGTTGCTTTCGTCATGTACATACATATACTCGTGTGCTGTGCGCGAGATGTTGCTGCATTTTGTTGTTTTCAATTTGCTGCAACGCATCCTTAAAAGGTGTGCTGTTTGGATCATCATGTTATGTTGTTGCTCTTTAGTTTTTTTTTTAAATTTATTTATATGTATTTTTCTTTATTTTACCTCAATAGAATTTGTTTTATTTATTTATGATTTTTTAATAAACATTCACTTTTGCTACAAATGTACCATATTCATATGTATACACATACTTTTTTTTATTGAAAATTCTCAAAATAAAAAGACTTATTTTTTATTATAAGGAATTTAAATTTAAAAAAAGAAATGTGAATAAATGACAGGAGGAGTGTTTTCAATAAGATTTTAATTAGTGAAAAACTAATAGACTACAACAAGAAATGTACATATTTATTCTGTGTGTTTTGTCTATTTATAAATTGAAATCATGTTTTTGCATTTTAAATTTATGTAAAATATTTTATTTAAAATTTTTAATGTAAAATAATTGAATGATATCATTATGTTTTTTGATTAAACACCTGTATTTTACACATTATGAACAATTTTGTGATATATGTATGTACGAGTTCAGTATTTTTAGGACTTGAAAGTGCATGACAAATGTTTATAATAATGTATGTACTAGTGATGTAACGAATGTAAATTTTTGATATTTGCGAATGCGAATACGAATACTTGAAACAATATTCGCGAATACGAATTCGAATATTTAATGTGAAATTTAAAGACATTAAAAAATTGTTATGAAAAAGAACTTCATACTCCTGTTGGCGTACTTTAAAGTTAATAAAACTATCCAAAATTTTAATGATCGTCAATAAATAATATTTGAAAATAATTACAAAGCACAAATTTCTATAAAAAATTTAATGGATTCGTACAAACTAATATTTTTATGCATTTATTTATTTAATTTTTTGGAAAAATATTGGTATTTGTATTCGCCTGAATTTGACGAACACGAATGCGAACGGCGGAATATTCGGCAACTCGAATGCGTATATTCGTATGTCACTAGTAAGTAAATATGTACATATGCTCGAATTTTGAGTATAGGGAAGGTCATAAACCGAAACATATGCACATATTAGGGTTGTTAGAACAAAATTTATTCGATTAATAAAGTTTTATTTTTCGAATAAATCAAAATTTTTTCAGTCTGCATTAACAATTAAAAAAATTATTTGTTATTGGTCTAGCACGTCTAGATGCATTTCGTTGCCGTTTAGCAACACATCAGTAGACTTCAACCAGAATTCAAAAAATATTGCAAAATCCCAATGCTTATAGAAAAACTCTCAATAGATTATTGAGATTTTGTCACGTGTCATCTATTAAAAGATTGCTTTTCGTATTTTGGCCGCACAACTTACGGAAACGGCTTATAGTTGGCCGTCTTAAGCACCACATTCACGTTTCAATTCAATTGTCAATTGAGTCTTTCAATTGAATCGATTCTTGGCCACACACTTCATAAACTGAATTGAAAGATTCTAATTCAACTGTCAAATTTATATTTTTTCACAATAACAAATTTAAAAATTTAAAACTTCTATTGCATTCATTCATTAATTTTTATTTAAAATTCAATGAAATTAGAGCCATACACGTCAATTGAAAATTGAATTGAATCGTGTATGGTGTGCTTTACATGTATGCCTTTTTGATGCTCAAGATTTCATTTTGTATGTGAAATAGTATATACGGTTTGTATACATGCATTTTTCTTTCTCATTTTAAATAAAAAAAATTATTAAACATTTTAACAACAAAATGTATATCGTTGGTTTAAGGCTCAGTTAGCCGACTGTAATGGAATGTAACTGTAACGGTAGGAAACAACTGATCGATATTGTTATGTGAAAAGTAATGCAAATGGTTATAGAGATGTAATGTAACATAACCTACTTTCCGCATAATAATATCGATCAGCTGTTTCCTACCGTTGCAGTTACATTTGGCTAAAGGCTCACTTAGCCGACTGTAATGTAATGTAATTGCAACGTAGGAAACAGCTGAAGGATATTTGTTGTTGTTACTGATTAAATTTTACTATGGTTTTTACACAAAGGAACACATACTATATCATTGGTGGAATAGTTCATACACTTGTAATTTAGTGGATAACATATGACGTCCCAAAACCCTGTTACTGTTTGATACTTTTAAAATAAATTTACTATTTCAATACTAATTTTGCAACCAAAATTTTCTTCACCGATAAAGCTCATTTCTTATTCGGTGGTTATGTCAACAAGCAAAATTGTCGATTAAGGGCTCGGAGAGTCCAGAAGTGCTTGTGCAAAGGCCATCATATCAGTGATGGAATTGGAAATCTTTATTTCGTGCTGAATCTGTTTCAAAATAGTGCTAAAATCACTTGATTAGTGCCAAACCAAGTTTTATAAAAATAATTTAAATGTTGGTACTTGGTGTTTATTATACTATGGTTCTTGAATGATACTTTATTGTATTAATAATTGGAAATTTCCATGAATATCACAAAAAACACGGCCAATGGCAAGTTTTATAAATTTGTAAATGTTAAAAATTTTAACATTTTTTAATCCAATAAAGATTCTGTCGATATAGCAGTTGTTTTCGACGCACAGAAAAAAAACTGCCTCATAGAATCAAGAAGATTTTCTCTATGAAACGTTTTTAGGCTAAGGGGTATCCCAGCAGAAAGAAGCGAAGATTTTTTCATAGAGATTCCTTATTGTTTTTATGTGGTAAATCTTATTAGTTTTATCAAGAAGAAAACCACATAAAATCAAGAAGAAATCTTATTATTCACAACTTTTTTTTTACTTAATTTCCGTTATTTTTGGAACCAAAAAAAAAAACAATCCATAGAGAAAATCTTCTTGATTCTATGAGGTTTTCTTATAAATTGTAAACTATAGGGATTTCTTATTGATTTTATGAGGTTGCCTTATTGATTTTTTTAAAAAGGGTTTCTTCTTGATTTTAATAGGCTATCTTATTGATTTTTTCAATAAGGTTTTCTTCTTGATTTTATTAGGTTCCTATATGATTATGTGTAAAGCATCTTATTGATTTTTTTAATAAGGAAATCTTCTTAATTTTATGAGGTGTCTTGTTATTTCATATCTATAAATAGACATACAGACAATTTTTTAATGATCTTTTCTGTTTTTGTATAAGCATATTTGCACAATTATTTCAATGGTTATTTAGACTGCTTGTTAGCATATTGGTTAGAGTGTTTGTCTATCAGTCAGAACCCTCTAGTCAGCCTAGAACCGTATGTCTCTATGTCAATACTCTTTCTCCAGCGACAATTGTACTAGCTAAAATGTCCAAAAATTTCCTTTTTTGAGCGAGTAGAGATACGGTAGAGACAACAGTTCTAGTGTATATATGGTGATATTGTCAATGAACGCCTCAATAGTTTGTCTTTCTTTTTTATTATGTGCAATAATATTAAATAAATATATGTAGCCGAGGGTCACTAAAATCTACTAGAGAATCTTTGGTTCAAGTATCTCCATATGGTCGTAAAAGAACTACCTTCTCAATAGCGCTAAAGTCTACTGGTAGATTTTAAATGACAACTCTATGTTATATGTCAATAGGCGATTACATTGGCCATTTGTTTCTATATTTATGATTTTAACAGATATTCTGACAACACATAGTTGAACGGAACAGCCAGCCAAATGGAGTTCGAATAATAATTAAAATTAACTAAAATTAATAACCATTGGCCTGTGGCAAAAATTAAATAAAAATATACTTAATAGGAACAAACCAAAAAAGTTTGTCTTAAGTAGAACAAAAAATAAGCAAATTAACTAACATGTGTATAATTAGTAAAAGAACAAAACGACAATGGTAAGACTGTTGTAAATATAGAGATGGTAAAATTGAGCTTACAATACAAAAAAGCTTTCAGCAAATTGAAATACGATGAATCAAAACAATTCACATATTCCCTTTGCAATAATGCTAAGCATATAAAGCAGAAATCTACATCAACTGACACCACACACAGTGGACCAAACACAAAAGAACGCTGATGATGAAGGTTTAGTGGCCTTCGAAAACGGCTGGCTGTTCCGTTCAACTATGTGTTGTCAGAATATTTACAACTAACTTTGGTGTTATTTGTTCATTAATAATTATCACATGTAATTTGGCTTAGAAAGCGATACGAACTTTAGCCTGTTAAAATCATAAATATAGAAATAAACAATATTATTTGTGTCTTCAATTAGAACATGTTCTGCTGAAAACTGTGCAAACCAATTCAAATAATATTCCTTGAAGTTATACTTAGTTTTCTAATATGACACAAAAGAAATGTAGAAAGACTTTATTTTAGTTTTGAATTCTACAAACTTTATGCTGGGAAGCTGAGCTTTTGGTTATTAATAGTTTAATTCCTTTGCCGCAATAAATTTCTTCTCTTGGAAGATGGTGAAAATTTCGATCTATATTATTTACCAACATGAAGATTATCAATACATTTTTTGCTCAAAACATATCGACACAAATGACGGGATTAAAACAGAAAGCCTCTTCAGATTGTATTTTGACATTAATATCATTTAGTATTTTAAGGACACAAGATAAAAATTCAAACACATTTTGCTTATATTACCCGTCAAACTATTTAATATGAATTAAGCTCTATCACTGCATTATGACTGAAAATTTGATATTATAAAGGAATATTTGGAGAGTTCCCGCTATTCAAGGATTACTTGCATATTTAAATCAGCTCGACAAGACAACCAACGGTTTAAAGAATACATAAGAATTTCATGAACTTCAGAGTTGAAATATTTCTGAAAATTTATAAAATCCTCCCTTCGACATAAGCTGTTGCAAACAAATCTATTTATTCCATTTAATAGATCGTCAATGTCTCTGGGCCAAGAGTTTCTTTTCCTCATCAGAACCGAACAGTTGTTAGTCTCAAATCTGTGCTCAAATCCTATTACGTTTTCAATAGAAACGTTGCAGTACAAGAAGAGTACTTACTATTGCAAGAAAAAAAGTTTTAATTTTAAAGAACAAAAAGTGCCAGCAAAGAAGCGAGAGTGCCACAGTGCCAGCCAACATCCAATAATGCCAAAAATGGCACAATTGTGCCATATTTCCCATCACTGCATCATATACGAAAAAAGTGTTTGTTTGGTGCGTATTATGGTCTGGAAGTATCCATAAGCCGTATTTTTTTTCAAATATGAAGATGTGCCGTTATCGTTAAATTCAGAGCGCTATAGCCGAATGTAACCGATTTTGGTTGACTTGCAATTGAAGATTATTAACTGGACGATATGTGGTTTCAAAAAGACGGTACCAAGAGCCACACAATAGATGCGATTTCGGCTTTAAAGCACGGGAAGTTTCCAGAACGCATAACTTCACCTTTTGGCTACGACAATTGACCACCAAGATTACGAGATTTGCGACGTTAGACTTTTTTGTGGGTTACACCAAAGACCGTGTGCATTTTGAAGAATTTTAAAGCCAATATTCGTCAAGTTATCGCCGCGATACCGACAGAAATGTGCGAAAAAGTGGTCGAAAACTACCTTAAAAAGATCAAATGCTGCAACCAATTTATAGGCGGCAAGTTAAATAACATTGTATTTCGTACGTAATGGCGATGAGGTTCAACGATTGTAATAAAGTGAAAGTTTTTTTTTTATCGAAAACATAGCTTTATGTGTGTTTTATCTAATTTTACTTTTGAAGCTGAAAAATTTGTAACTTGTTAATATTAAATTAGATTTTTTATATAAAAATTTGGCGAATATAAAACAACTCTTGAGTAAAGATCTTTCTAAAATGTTATTGAATTATTTTTTTTTTGTTCTTGTACAAATTGCTTTTGTTCTTAATAATAAATTAAAGCAATATTTCGTATTTTATTTGAAATATTTGAAGCCATTCGAATAAAAAATAATTTTCAACTCGTATAATTTGACAACACTAGTGTGTAATTATCTGAGTCCATTTAGCGGGAGGGACATGCATATCTACGGCAGCTCATCAAAGTTGTTAAATTATAAATAATAATAAAATTCGTTCAAAAATTCTTTTGAAGTGAAAAATTAAAAACATTAACATGATGCCAATTTTGATTTTTTTTCTCTTCAGAAATAAACAAAAAATATTGTGTGAATATATTTACTTATTTAAATTAAATTAATGTGAAAACACGTTCATTTATATTTTTCTTTATTTTTGGAATTATTCGTTTTTCTTGTGTATTTGTGAGTCTGTTTCTTCTTTACTGCTGATTGTGTCTAAATAAAATTGTTGAGTAGTACTAGAATATGTGATTATTATTATTTTTCTGGTATTTAGTATTATTTCTATTCTATTTGAGAGTTAGAATATGTTGTTTTTAAATATTCTACAAACACCCAAATACCTTAAATATACATATGTACATACAGATGCCACTCTAAATAGACTCCTTAATTTTTCGTGTTTGTTTAAAAAAATATTTTTTACTTAATCACTTGTACTCTCTCCGTACGCTCGCTCGCCTACACGTTGGTCCTATTTTTATTATTTATTCTTAAATTAGTTTTTCATTTAGAAATCTCTCTAAAAAGAAAAATGAAATATTTGGAAGCAGAATCCATCTAATGTAAACATTCAGTGGCGTAAAAGGATTTAGAAAAAAACTATGTATTCATTTAACAATAAATCGAAACAAATTAAATTGAAATTTTTAACTGAAAATAGAAATTAAGCAAATTTAGTAGGTAATGCTAAAATTTTACAAATTATAATTTGCTAAAATTTTCAAATAATGTAAAATAAAAAGCTTTTCCATAAGGACATGTGTATAAAATTTTTTTATTGTTTATATATCTGTGGTTTTCATTAATAACAACATATGTTATATATTTCTCATCTCGAGTTTATGATATCAAATTTTTATATTTTAAATGCTTTTTAGAAAGTTCTAAGAAATTTTTGAAAAATAGCTTGAAAAATAACTTTTTCTGGCTCTACTGAAGGAATTAGATTTTTGGACATACGCTGTTGTTAATGAAAACCTTAGATACTCGTATTATATAAAAGTTAATCTCTTTCGAAACATCAAAGATGAATAATTATTTTTTTTTGGACTCAGTTCCATTTAAAAATGTGTGAAACTTAAAAACTTTCGTTAATCAATAAATCAAATAATACATATATCGCGCCTTTTTTTGGAGACACATAGAAAAATGAATTTTATATTTAAAGACAATTTTATAGCAATAATCTTTTGAATACGTGGCCATCGCATAAATGTTGCTGTTGGGAAGTCCAATTATCACACAACAAATTGTCTTTATTTTATCAAAAAATAAAAAGTCGCTGCCTAGAATTAATTAATGGAGTTTCGCAAATGTAACTTTTTTATTACTTACTCTAATTCTGCATTTTACTGTACCTTACTTCACTGTGCTCTATTTTACTTTACTTCACCGTACCCATCCCTGCACTACTCTCTATAATATATTTTGCTGTAATTTATTGCAGTGTAATCTCTGTTACTCTTCTCTAAATCTACTAATGTACTTAACAGCCCTTAACTGTACTCGTACTCTAGAGTGGTTAAAAAAAATAGTTGTGCCAGTCACCCCCTAGGATTAAAGATAATGCAAAAAAATTCCAAAAAATTCATTTTTTTTGCAACGCCTATAAATACCGCCCTTTTTGTATTTTGTTCACTGCGTCGCCACTTTTAGTCCGATCATAACATTTTATATACCGGTCTTCATGGCTCCGTAAGGGTTACATTTATGTCTAATAATAAAAAAAAGCTTTCAGCAAATTGAAATACGATGACTCAAAAAAAACTTAACATATTCCAATTTGCAATAATGGCTAAGTATATAAAGCAGAAATCTATATCAAATGACACCACACACAGTGCACCAAACACAAAAGAATGCTGATGATGAAGGTGTAGTGGCCTTCGGAAACAGCTAGTTGTTCCGTTCTACTTTGTGTTTGTCAGAATATTTACAATTACCTTTGGTGTTATTTGTTCATTAATAATTATCACATGCAATTTGGCTTACAACGCGATACGAACTTTAGCCTGATCAAATCAGAAATATAGAAACAAATGAAGTTCGAACAATAATAATTAAAAAAAGAATCTTATTTTGACAGCGTTTTTTCCTATGCTCTCACATACAAATCCTTATTCTCTCAAAAATGTTTCCACACTTTCAATAAATTTCATACATTTTGTGAACAAAACTACAAAGAAAATTAAGCGAAAAAAAGAAAATAAAATAAAAATTATAGAACATTTTAAGTTACTGCTGTATATTTTGTTATGGGCTTCGTTAATTTGACAGCAAATTTTCCTGAAGTTGCTGACTTATTCTGTTTGATCATTAAATATCACTATGGTGATTAAGGCAATTACCGCCTTAATTTAATTTAAATCATTCACAATTTTCACCAAATTAAAATTTAAAAAAATTCAAATTTTTAGAAATAATGGAGAATTATCTGGTTTACAAAAATATGTATAGTCGTGCAAAATTTATCAAATTAAACTCCTTATTCAAGTGATTCGCAGTATACATATAATATTATTTTTTTTTTAAATTAATTTCCTATGCACATATTTGACCAATTTCAATCGAGTTTTGCGTCTTACCACCAGCCAGTAAACAGAACATTCGATGAAAAATATGCACAAAGCAATTGCCAATAAAAGACCATTAAATGCAAAACTGCCTGCAACTTGCGACAGAGTTAAACTTTTCAATTGTCGCTCGCGAGCATGTTGCATTTGTTCGTTAATGTTGCGGCGCATGTCTAAATCTCGTGCCCACTTTTGCATGTGACCTGATTCAATGACATGTTGTATGACTGGATTGATTTTGTGCAACAGATGAAATTTCTTTGGCATTAAAATTGTCACCAAATAAACGTAAATATTATCGTTGCGATCAAAGCAGTAGAGACGATCGTGCGGTATGCGTGGATTGTATAAGAAGTGTTGACGTGAAACGATCACCGCCACTTTTGTATCTTTAGCTGCATGTTGCAGGCATTCCTCGATATTGTAGCACATTTCAAATTGTTCGCGTATATAACGATAAATCTACAATTATAAATATACTTTCCTCTTAATATTTTTTTAAGTTTCTTAAATATTAATCATACACATTACCTCTCCTTCCTTATTTAGATGTCTCACATTTTCCACACTGCCCATTATGTGCATACGATTTTGATAAATCTCATTCAAATGACTAATTTGATACAATGTCTTGGGTGTTGTTAATGTGCTGACTAAAAAACTCTGATATATGTTGGTGAACATGAGACCCATGATAAATGTTGCTGCCAAACACAATTTTAAGCTGATTGGTATTGGCCTTAAGTCAATGGA
The DNA here is from genome assembly GCA_949987645.1 of Tachina grossa. Lineage (NCBI taxonomy): Eukaryota > Metazoa > Arthropoda > Insecta > Diptera > Tachinidae > Tachina > Tachina grossa. Next base: position 212,973,511 of record OX465274.1, read on the forward strand.
CTGGCTAAGTATTATGCCCATCACATAAATGTTAATACGTAAGTAGTTTTTAGGAAAGCCTAAACGTAGTTTAAGACAATGTTGTAACATTAAAATAAATAATGACGCTGTAAGTATGAATAGAAATATAAGCAACCAGGAACGGGTTTCAAATGTGGCCATAAAGTTGAATAGATTGTAAGTGTGTTGTGCTCTTGCCACGCACCAAGTCAAGTCATCTTGGTGATAAGGTATAGTACTGGATACAAATTGACTTAGGTTAGGATCTTCATCAATGCCTCCCACAATCATTTCGACATCGCTAAAAGGAAAGAAATATCAAGAGAGTGAGAAGAAAAAGAGTGAGATATAGACTAAAGGTGCAATTAGACGTGCCATAGCCACAACCAAACCAAAAATTCAATTGGTTCCTATGGTAATGGCTATGGTGTTATGGCGAGTCAGCTTTAATCAAATACAGTGTTGCCGGTTACTTTGGTTCGAACGGCTGTTTTCTATGGTAATGGTTATACCTCTTTTAGACACGGAAAGTTTACTTTGCAAAGTCTTAATTCAGCTGGGAGAAAGACCGAAACAGATAGTATTTCTCCCTCTGTCTTTCACATAGCTGAATTAAGACTTTGCAAAGTAAACTTTCCGTGTCAAAAAGGGGTATTATGGCACGTCTGATTGCACCTTAATGCATTAAATAGATTGGCCGCAGGCACTCGACTACAAATGCCACTAGCTGCATTTGTCACCTTGTAGCCAGCTACTTAATTATTTTGGAGACAGCAGCAGCATCATGAGTACCTGACATTCAAATATTTCATATTTATCAAAATAAAACTACTCTTCTTCTCTTCTTTTCATGAATTTCGGAATATTCGACAAAAATAGAAATTAGTTGAATTTGACTGCAACGACAAACCAGCAACATGGACAACAACCAATAAATCGTTCTCATACAAACCAGAGAACTGTACGAGATGATTTACTTTCGCTGTCCACTCACTTTTGCAATGCTTTTGTTATGTTTTTTAACATCAATATGTAAATGATATTGTTTGCAGAGTTAACTCTCTAACAACTGACTGTTATTAACTCACTATCTTTATTTTTTTGGTGCTTTTATTAAAAATTAATAAAAATTCTTACTGTTGTTTGATTGTTTTGTATAGCAATTAAATAACTCACAAAAGCATGTTGACCAGATGAAGTCCTAAGTTAATAAAACATGGCGTATTAATTAATATTTTTTTCTCGTATTAAAACAATTTATAAAATAAGAGGTTTTAAGAAGTATTCAAAATAATCATATTGATTCATTGCTTTAGTGAATCATATGAATGAATAGAGATTTCAAGCAGTGGCATGCATTTATTAACAACAATCTCATTGATATGAGTCATGAAATAACATCATTCATTATTTTAATGTTAAGTGCTAGCTCAATATTAATTTTAGAAAATGCAAAATTATGCCGTTTGATTCGTAATCATACAGATCACTGATACAAACATCATACAGACATCTATTTTGACATATTGAAGTCGGTAGCCTGCTGTGATCTAACGGCCTCATGTTTAATTAAAAACTGGTATGAAGTTAGCATAACCGGTAAAAGTGAACATGGTCTTAACGTATTTTGCCATACAAGTTTGCATTAAAAATCATGTGTGTTAAAACTAATTACATTATGCATACATACATTCCATTACAGTCGGCTAACTGAGCCTTTACCCTGTAGTCAACAGAAGAATAAAGACTTATGGGCGATACTGAAACTACTACAGTATGACAATGAATATCGTCATAAAATGTCTCTTTTAAAACTTAAAATAGAATTGAAAAAAAAATCAATTTTTTTTTCCACTTACCCATCTATTAGCTGCTGAAAAAGATGATAAAGATTACTATTTTCACCTTGCATTTCAATATTGATGTGCAAACGCTTCGCTATTGTTTGTAACATTTTATATTCGATGCCATTTAAAGGAACTTTCGATACATCATATGAATGTTTGGCTTCCGTATCCTGTTGTTTATCATCATTTGTATAATATTCATCGACTCTCTCCTCGCCTTCATAAGAATAATTGTACGATGTTTGATTATTTTCTTCACTTCTTAATGCGATTGTATGTAGACTATTATTCAAGAGTTCGTGAAATATATACGGCTCCCCAGGACGAAAGGCAGCTTTTAACGGACAACCACTTAAGTCTCTAGGAAATTTGTCTAAAAATAGACCACGATAAATCTCTTCCATGTAGAGTTTACGATAATTGGATTGCTCGGAGCTGTTTGTTAGATCTTGCAGTTCCATCTTTTTGTTTGATATCGAAATGCCTTCAGTAAGATTATTAACTCTGTTTGAATTATTCTCACTTTCGACTGTTTCTTCTTCTAATTCTTCGTAGTCACTCTCACTTTCCAAATAACCACAAATATCAAGTGTCTCTACCGATAAAATCCGATTGCCACAATTATTATCCGGATGGTAGGGAAAAACTGTTTTACAAATGTAAGAGTCAACGTCTTCACTTCTTCCTATGACATTTACATTATAAATTTTCTTATTCATAAAACTCAAAAAAATTTCTATCATAACATCGGTCATTTCCTCTTCAGTTGACTCGACAGACGACAAGTACACCACAAACTGGGCGAGTGGGTTCCAATTTAAATTCAACATCCAATTCTCAAATATTTCATCCATGTCCACTTCTTCCGTATTTTCAATGACGAAAAAATAACATTGAGGTTTCTCGTGTAAAACATGTTTCGTGTTTACTTGCGTCCTCCGTTTATACTGCGTATTCTCCACTACTATTGTCCAGGGATAAATCGGATCTGTGTGTAAAGCATGCAACAGCGATTGCTGTACATCAGTTGAAGCTGTTGTTATACTCACGTGGAGTACAGAACCTGAAAGGGTATCGCCAGATTGGAAATATTTTCCCAGCAATGCTACATTACATTTAATCTCAGGCTCATCATCGTGTAACAGTGTTTCATTGAGATCAATACCAAAACCCTGAGCTTCAATTTTTATCAATAACGCGAGAAATAACAGCAGCCAGAGGTGTGCCATATTTAATGGTTTGCAAGAACTTGGTCTTCAACTCAATTTGACTGTTGAATTTAAACGTGTAGCAGAGTTTTGAAAATGCTTTTGTCGCATGTACACATAAACATACATTTATAATTTGATTACATGCACAAGGTGTATACATACATAGACATGCATGTGTGTCTATCGTTAATTTGATGTTACAGTGGGTAATAAAAGTTGATTGGTTGGTTGGTTTGCTTGGCTGTTCGCACCACGCAAGGCATTCAAGTAGAATTTATTTACTTTAGTTTAAATGACATGGTTGCAGTTTCAGGTGAAAGTAGAAATACTTCTGGCAGTGAAATATGTTCTGCCCCCGCCATTCATTTTTCAACTAGACTCCCTGAACTGCTCCCCTCAAGGTTGAGTTGTTTTTGATCTGCCTGAGATTTGCCTCAGCTTCCTCTATGTGTGACACCAACGATGCTTGATGGAAAATCAAAAAATTTTGATTTTCGGCATGCTTGCTGTCACTTGTTAATGTATGTATAGTGTTAACCCATCAAGCCCGTACAAATTTTCATTATAATTATATTTCCATTGTGAACGGTTGCCCAAAAAATCGGAATTAAAAGAAGATAGACATAAATTTGATTGGTGAATAAAAAAGAAGTGTTAGAACTTTCTTATTTTGGTTTTCTTTTTTTTTTGTAAGCAGTGCTGCCATTACTTTTACTGAATTTCTTTATTTAAACATTTTTATATATATATTTTTCCACCAAACGCGCAGCACAAAATCAAAATGAATGCTTGGTGTGTCATCAAGCATGGTAACATCAAGCCGACAAGCACACCTACACAAACTTGATCGTGTCCAAAGCCCTGAGTCTTCTCAAACCTACTAAAAAATTTTGTTTTTAAACTGCACTATTTATGTTCATTGGGCTGATTTACACGGGCATAATTGTGCTGGCATAACATGCCAGTTTGTAGGTGAGAGAGGCAAAGAGAGTGGTTTTGCGGTTGGCATAACTTTTCAACCAGCTTCAACCCCGCATTAGCAGCATAAAACCAATACACATACAACTTAAAAAACAGCAAATGTTAAATGAATACTAAAAACACTAACACACACACAGCTGTGTATGCGAATACATTTTGTGCCAGATGAATTAGTCTCGTGTAATTTGGAAAAGAACAAAAATTGTGCGGCTTAAAAATTGTTCTCGTCTAAACTACCTCATTGCTTCCATACCTTGTTGGCGGTTCAAAAGAACAGAGTCAGGGTTGCCAAATTTTTCCGATCTATTTCGGCAAATTGATTTTATAAATCACCAAATTGAATTCTATGAAGTTTTTCTTACATAGCGTCTACAACTGCGACTAACTCTGATATAATATTTGAGAGAACGTTGTTGTTATAGAATTTCTTATAACAACGCTCTTATAATAAATCTTATAAGATTGACATAACACTAATTTGAAGTCTAGACGTAACATAATTCTCTCTGCGATTGAATTTGACGCTCTTATCTTACATATTATGTTAGGTGGAGACCCTATGTTAATACATATTTGATAATAAATTGGTTTTTATATAATTTTTTAATGTACATTTTTATAAAAGTAGAAATATAACCGCCAAAAATTGTTTCTTGCAAATTTTTCTCATCAAAATTCAAAACGCATTAATTACTATAAATAATATAAAAAAAAAACATCAAAATCAAACGATTTAATTTCTTGTCACTACTTCTTGAAACTACTCCTTGAATAGAGCAATAATTCTGAAACTCTTCCACTAAATTTTCAAAAAACGTTGCCGTTGTGTTTATTTTATTTCTATTCTATAAAAAATGACTACGACAACAGAAAATCGAATCGAATCCAAGTCGTCGATATCGTCATAAAATGTTATTGTAAAATACAAATCATATGCTGACGATCATGGATAATCTTCGATAACTACTACTGGAAGTAAGCAAATTGATTGTATTGGTGTTGACAACTGGAATAGTAAATTAGACATGTAAAAATCTGGGCATGCGGCAGTGTTGCCAGAAGTAGGGGAAAATCCTTACACGTAGGTATTTTTGATACTAAAATAGAAGCGTAGGGAAAATCGGAAAAATTTTTTATATTCTCCATAATGTAGGAATTTTTTCGTCATGTCGCATTATTTATGAAATAAATGCAAACTTAACGTTTTTTTTAGTAATATTTTCTTTTTCAAAACGGTTCAAAAATGTTATTTTCGTTAAAATCGCTTAAAAATATATTTCCAGGGCTGTTTGTGGTTTAAAAAGTTGGCGACACTAGTATGTATGCATGTATATGCCAAGGCGAATTCATATACCAGGTGGTGTCTAGCCTGCAACAACAAAATCTGCCTAGGACTTTATTGCAATGAAAATTGACAAATCAAACTTCCTACAAATTTTATTGCAATGAATTTTGAAAAGCCAAACTTCCTAAAAAAGCAGCTGTTAACTTGGCACCACCTGGTACATAACTTCGCATTGGTATATGCTGTTTCTAAGGCTGATGACAGAGTGACCGCTAGAAGCTATACTATAAGATGGCGCTACAATGTGCTACAAACCACCGCCTGTGGTTTCTTATGTGATCGCTCAAATGATGTCAGAGTGCGAGCGAAGCGAGATGCGAGTGTGTGCTACAAAGCAGGTTGTGTAATGGTTTCTAGCACGTTGTAGCTTCTTCCCTTTTGTTTTTGTTTTTCTGTCGTGGCATTTTCTTGTTTTCTTTTCTTTGTGACATTTTGATTATTTAATAAACTTTTGTGTATTAAAATCAAATAAAAATTAAATTAAACAAAATATAAGAAACTTGTGTGTTAAAAAATCTTGACGTAATGGAAGTGGATACCGAAAAATCGCTTTGTTCAATATAGCGTTCACTCTGACATCTTATAGCATGGCATAGCACAAAATATTATGGCTTCTATCATCGCTTCGCTTCTAGCGGCCACTCTGTAATCAGCCTAAGATATCATTAAATGTTGAAAGATGACTTGAATTTATCCTTTAAAATTTTATTTGAAAATAACTTTTTAATTAATTTTCAAAAACCTTTTATCTTGTTTTAATTGTATTTAATTGAAAGTACATATGTATATATTTTTTTAGTTTTTTTACTTAGTTTTTTACCAATGCTTTAATAAACATATTTATATATTTTTTATAACTAAAGTGGGGTACACATTATCGAACATGAGTGACAGTCAAAAATTCATCAGTTTTGAATGATAGTGTTGGCTGTTCAGACTATTGATCATGTTCGACACTCAAACCTTCATTCAAGAAAAAAATTGGACACACAAACAGAAAAAAACACAAATTAAATGCGCATTATTGCTAACAACATTTTTTTATAATGCATTATTTCAATGTTTTCTTATCTCTTATATTAACATTTTGTCTTTAACATCACACACAACTTTGCATTTCATAAAATTATGTAAATTTCCTTAAAATCTAGTGTGTTTTATGTTACAAAAATATCTCTTTGGTTCACACTATCAGTCAAAACCCACATTTTTACACAGGCTTTGTTGAAAATTTCTGTTTTCGGTAAATGAGCCAAAAGGAAATAAAGTGTATAGACTCAGAAATATTCACCCTTATTACAGTTGTCAACATCCACGTCACTTCCATACAATACAAAAAAAAAAATGGGACTGGTCTGTCCGTTGTTGAAAATAACAGAGTCCTATTGATAGGCTCATGCTATTTTTTAGACCTTAGGGAACAGAAATAGACTGTCATTTTACAAAATTGTTCTTGAGAGGGAGTAGACAAGCCCCAATTTTTTTTGTATTGTATTGACCTGACGTAGATGTTGACAACTGTAATAAGGGTGATTTGCTTTTTTTATACGACCCATAAGTAAAACATTGTAAGAACGAATTGTACTTTTATTACACACTTTACATTTGTTTGCATTGTTTCAGTTTATTGTAATCTACCAAAACGATTAAAAGACAATCTAATTGATTTAAATCTTGTGTTATTTACTAAAAGATTACTAAGTTAAATAAATTAAAAAGAAATAAAGCCTTATAATTTGGTAAGCAAACGACCCCAATTCAAACACCATGCCACACTCATAACTGATTTTGGATATACATATGCACATATTTATTTCTCTATTACTTCCGAAACTTTGGCACATATTGTTTTATGTATGTATGTTTATAATAAAATTCTATGAAAGAAAAATGCAGTAAAATAATTGAATTTATGCCCCTTTGTATGTACTCGTAAATAGAATGTGTGCATGTTTGGAACTAAACCACTCCTTTGGGGTGTTTGCCTTTGTTTTAATGTTTACTTGGTGCGAGTAAACAAGCTGGCAAAGCAAAAAACACACAAATCAATCTAATTCAACACCATTCCAATTAATTGAACCTTTAAGCATTGAATTGGACAACAAAGAATAAGTTGTGTGTAGTTCAAAAGAAACTTGGTTAAATAATTATGTGGTCCGCATAGCTGGTAGCCAATCACTTTTTCGTTCTAAAGCCATTTCAGATAGAAGTATAAATTTCTTTATAATGCATTTATTATAAAAAATTAAAGCGACATATGGTCCAATGGGAATTAAAGGAACGGCCTTAACTGGCATTTTTTTTACGACATTGAGCTTTTCAGTACAATACAATACATTTCACACAAATTAATAAAATGCCTTTAAAAGCAGTTGTAAAAGCACTACAGTACAGTTTCCTTAAAAAAAAAAAAAATCAATTCAAATATTACTTGGATTTCAACAATTAACAATTTTAATTTTTTTTAGTTAAAAAATAGCTTATGAAGTTCGAACAATAATAATTTGGCAAAAATTAAAAATAAAATATACTTAATAGTAACAAACCAAAAAAGTTTGTCTTAAGTAAAACAAAAAATAAGCAAATTAACTGACATGTGCATAATTAGTAAAGAACAAACAACAATGGTAAGACTGTTTGAAATTTAGAGATGGTAAAACTGAGCTTTCATTGCAAAAAATCTTTCAGCAAATTGAAATACGATGAATAAAAACAATTCACATATTCCATTTGCAAAAAAGTTGCGTATATAAAGCAGAAATCTACATCAACTGACACCACACACAGTGCACCAAACACAAAAGAACGCTGATGATGAAGGTGTAGTGGCCTTCGCAAACAGCTAGTTGTTCCGTTCTACTTCATGTTTGTCAGAATATTTTCAATTACCTTTGGTGTTATTTGTTCATTAATAATTATCACCTGTATTTTGGCTTATAAAGCGATACGAACTTTTAGCCTGATCAAATCATAAATATAGAAACAAATGAAGTTCGAAAAATAACAATTAAAATTAACTAGCATATATCTTGTTTTGTCGTACACTTTTAAGTATATTATTGTCCACCAATATTCAACCAACATTAAAAATCCCGAAAATCCCAGAAGTTTTCTGAATACTACGGAAACACCTAAAACATTACATTACCTTTCTTCTAGAGTTTCACCTTCAAGCGCTGCTCTGATGCGCAGTGCGTTCAGAAAATCTACAATTAGCAAAACTGCAAATGTCATGAACTCTCAAATGCAACTCTACAATATGTTGCAACGTATGAACTCTTTCGTATCAAACGGGTTTAAGCCGTTATGTTACCCCCCTTCTAGACTGGCAGTAAATATGTTGATAATATAGCAATAACGCCGGCAGAATAACGGAACAATATTGCTGATTGCCTTACTTATATTATGGGTATGGGAAATCGTAGCTCATAATATGGAAAAAGTCAACATGGAAGGCGCATAGCAAAAATATAATTATTACTATACAAATTATTTTACTAAACACGTTTCTAAGAGACTATTTCCCTTTATTTCCAAATTATTTTCTTAATTTCACTAATATTCGTGTCTGTCATGACTTTCACATCCGTGTGAAAGTGAATCTTTTCCGCATATTTTGGTGTCCTGACATTCACTTCCGAATAATTTTTTCGTTTTACTTTCGACTGCACCAAGCAATGTGAAAGTAAATAGAATCTTCTTTTTTTCACATTAAAATTAATTTAATTTAAACAAAGTCTTTTTTAAAACTAGGCTTGATATCTCATCTACCTAATTCGGAAATTTAAACCAATATATATTTGGTTTTAATACATAGAAAAGAGGACATGACAAACATGTCCACATTAGCAACCAATTTTGCAAAAATATTCGGAAGTATGCAGACACCAAATTTTTATTTTGCGATTCGGAAATTTTCATTCTAATTGAAAACGTTCGAAAGTCGTGACAGACACGATTATCTAAATGTCAACGTGCAATACAGAAAATTCGAACATAAATTAACACCGAGATTGACGTTTCATGTTCGCAATAATTGTCAACGAAAAACTGTTGGCAATTATTGCAAGCATCGAAAATGAGCTGTCTCCATTGGCAATATCAGGACGCAAATTACGGCATGCGATACGATTCGAAATTTAAAAAATTTTTCATTATAAAGTCTATTAAAATATTTCTTAATTTCGTTCGATAACGAGTGCCGTAATTTGTCTCTATTATTATGAAATTTACAGCAATATACATACGAGTATGTTAATTAATTTATTGCCACTCTAGACGAGGGGTTAAGATCTGAAGAATATGGAGCTCAATTTAGTAGTCCTATATCTTGGCCGTGAATTCACTCATTTACAGCTCTGTTAGTTTGAATTTGTGGGTATACCGTATGGGTGTTTAGTTTGTGGAAACGCTCCTCCTAATATTTTTTTGTACAATCCTCCAATAATTTTTTTCCATTTCAAATACCAAGTCTATACTGCCTTATTAGGATATGGAACCCCTTACCACAACTCAGGCTTTCCAGCTGTGTCTTCGTTGCAAATATATTTCTTTCATTATTAAGTCGTGAAAGTAAATGTCAGAAAAATATTCGTTAAAAACTTATAAAATTAACTTTGTTGTTAAAGTGCTGCGCATTGTATATCAATTCTAGAGTAGTAATGGGTTACAACTGAACGTATAAAGATTAGGACTTGGAACGAAGTCGTTCGTTCAGTCACAGTTTGCATCTAAAATGGTCGATTGAAAGAATTCGACCCAAGTCTGATAAACATCTAGCGCCGGTTATACCGAACTTGATTTTAATTATTTCCTTAAATAAATATCGACGACTTACATATCGTTTCCTTAATATAGAAAGGCCCTAACTCATTATTTTTCTAAAATCGAGATGTGTACTATTTTCGATGCATTAGAGGTTTTTCTATCAAAACATAAAAAACTCGATTTCTGTATTTAGGTAGCGATATGTAGTGCAAATAATTAGTATATTATTTTTTTTAGTGTTACAGGACAAGGAACCAACTGAATAAAATTTATAAAAAATAATATAATAATAATTGTTTTAAACTTAAATAAAGGACAAAAGACCATAATTTTCAACCATAGCTTAGTTATTTTTTTAAGATATGTATGTATGTGTGTCTGTAAGTGGGTTATGTAAAATGAAAAGAGGATGTTACCAATTCGTCTGTACATTTCTTTTATACAAAGCCTGCCATAACCTGTCGGAAACTAAGTTAACTTTAAACTAACTTTAACCTAGCTATTTCGCAACTAGTGCTGACTGACTGAGGGAGTAGACAAGCCCCAATTTTTTTTGTATTGTATTGACCTGACGTGGATGTTGACAACTGTAATAAGGGTGATTTGCTTTTTTTATACGACCCATAAGTAAAACATTGTAAGAACGAATTGTACTTTTATTACACACTTTACATTTGTTTGCATTGTTTCAGTTTATTGTAATCTACCAAAACGATTAAAAGACAATCTAATTGATTTAAATCTTGTGTTATTTACTAAAAGATTACTAAGTTAAATAAATTAAAAAGAAATAAAGCCTTATAATTTGGTAAGCAAACGACCCCAATTCAAACACCATGCCACACTCATAACTGATTTTGGATATACATATGCACATATTTATTTCTCTATTACTTCCGAAACTTTGGCACATATTGTTTTATGTATGTATGTTTATAATAAAATTCTATGAAAGAAAAATGCAGTAAAATAATTGAATTTATGCCCCTTTGTATGTACTCGTAAATAGAATGTGTGCATGTTTGGAACTAAACCACTCCTTTGGGGTGTTTGCCTTTGTTTTAATGTTTACTTGGTGCGAGTAAACAAGCTGGCAAAGCAAAAAACACACAAATCAATCTAATTCAACACCATTCCAATTAATTGAACCTTTAAGCATTGAATTGGACAACAAAGAATAAGTTGTGTGTAGTTCAAAAGAAACTTGGTTAAATAATTATGTGGTCCGCATAGCTGGTAGCCAATCACTTTTTCGTTCTAAAGCCATTTCAGATAGAAGTATAAATTTCTTTATAATGCATTTATTATAAAAAATTAAAGCGACATATGGTCCAATGGGAATTAAAGGAACGGCCTTAACTGGCATTTTTTTTACGACATTGAGCTTTTCAGTACAATACAATACATTTCACACAAATTAATAAAATGCCTTTAAAAGCAGTTGTAAAAGCACTACAGTACAGTTTCCTTAAAAAAAAAAAAAATCAATTCAAATATTACTTGGATTTCAACAATTAACAATTTTAATTTTTTTTAGTTAAAAAATAGCTTATGAAGTTCGAACAATAATAATTTGGCAAAAATTAAAAATAAAATATACTTAATAGTAACAAACCAAAAAAGTTTGTCTTAAGTAAAACAAAAAATAAGCAAATTAACTGACATGTGCATAATTAGTAAAGAACAAACAACAATGGTAAGACTGTTTGAAATTTAGAGATGGTAAAACTGAGCTTTCATTGCAAAAAATCTTTCAGCAAATTGAAATACGATGAATAAAAACAATTCACATATTCCATTTGCAAAAAAGTTGCGTATATAAAGCAGAAATCTACATCAACTGACACCACACACAGTGCACCAAACACAAAAGAACGCTGATGATGAAGGTGTAGTGGCCTTCGCAAACAGCTAGTTGTTCCGTTCTACTTCATGTTTGTCAGAATATTTTCAATTACCTTTGGTGTTATTTGTTCATTAATAATTATCACCTGTATTTTGGCTTATAAAGCGATACGAACTTTTAGCCTGATCAAATCATAAATATAGAAACAAATGAAGTTCGAAAAATAACAATTAAAATTAACTAGCATATATCTTGTTTTGTCGTACACTTTTAAGTATATTATTGTCCACCAATATTCAACCAACATTAAAAATCCCGAAAATCCCAGAAGTTTTCTGAATACTACGGAAACACCTAAAACATTACATTACCTTTCTTCTAGAGTTTCACCTTCAAGCGCTGCTCTGATGCGCAGTGCGTTCAGAAAATCTACAATTAGCAAAACTGCAAATGTCATGAACTCTCAAATGCAACTCTACAATATGTTGCAACGTATGAACTCTTTCGTATCAAACGGGTTTAAGCCGTTATGTTACCCCCCTTCTAGACTGGCAGTAAATATGTTGATAATATAGCAATAACGCCGGCAGAATAACGGAACAATATTGCTGATTGCCTTACTTATATTATGGGTATGGGAAATCGTAGCTCATAATATGGAAAAAGTCAACATGGAAGGCGCATAGCAAAAATATAATTATTACTATACAAATTATTTTACTAAACACGTTTCTAAGAGACTATTTCCCTTTATTTCCAAATTATTTTCTTAATTTCACTAATATTCGTGTCTGTCATGACTTTCACATCCGTGTGAAAGTGAATCTTTTCCGCATATTTTGGTGTCCTGACATTCACTTCCGAATAATTTTTTCGTTTTACTTTCGACTGCACCAAGCAATGTGAAAGTAAATAGAATCTTCTTTTTTTCACATTAAAATTAATTTAATTTAAACAAAGTCTTTTTTAAAACTAGGCTTGATATCTCATCTACCTAATTCGGAAATTTAAACCAATATATATTTGGTTTTAATACATAGAAAAGAGGACATGACAAACATGTCCACATTAGCAACCAATTTTGCAAAAATATTCGGAAGTATGCAGACACCAAATTTTTATTTTGCGATTCGGAAATTTTCATTCTAATTGAAAACGTTCGAAAGTCGTGACAGACACGATTATCTAAATGTCAACGTGCAATACAGAAAATTCGAACATAAATTAACACCGAGATTGACGTTTCATGTTCGCAATAATTGTCAACGAAAAACTGTTGGCAATTATTGCAAGCATCGAAAATGAGCTGTCTCCATTGGCAATATCAGGACGCAAATTACGGCATGCGATACGATTCGAAATTTAAAAAATTTTTCATTATAAAGTCTATTAAAATATTTCTTAATTTCGTTCGATAACGAGTGCCGTAATTTGTCTCTATTATTATGAAATTTACAGCAATATACATACGAGTATGTTAATTAATTTATTGCCACTCTAGACGAGGGGTTAAGATCTGAAGAATATGGAGCTCAATTTAGTAGTCCTATATCTTGGCCGTGAATTCACTCATTTACAGCTCTGTTAGTTTGAATTTGTGGGTATACCGTATGGGTGTTTAGTTTGTGGAAACGCTCCTCCTAATATTTTTTTGTACAATCCTCCAATAATTTTTTTCCATTTCAAATACCAAGTCTATACTGCCTTATTAGGATATGGAACCCCTTACCACAACTCAGGCTTTCCAGCTGTGTCTTCGTTGCAAATATATTTCTTTCATTATTAAGTCGTGAAAGTAAATGTCAGAAAAATATTCGTTAAAAACTTATAAAATTAACTTTGTTGTTAAAGTGCTGCGCATTGTATATCAATTCTAGAGTAGTAATGGGTTACAACTGAACGTATAAAGATTAGGACTTGGAACGAAGTCGTTCGTTCAGTCACAGTTTGCATCTAAAATGGTCGATTGAAAGAATTCGACCCAAGTCTGATAAACATCTAGCGCCGGTTATACCGAACTTGATTTTAATTATTTCCTTAAATAAATATCGACGACTTACATATCGTTTCCTTAATATAGAAAGGCCCTAACTCATTATTTTTCTAAAATCGAGATGTGTACTATTTTCGATGCATTAGAGGTTTTTCTATCAAAACATAAAAAACTCGATTTCTGTATTTAGGTAGCGATATGTAGTGCAAATAATTAGTATATTATTTTTTTTAGTGTTACAGGACAAGGAACCAACTGAATAAAATTTATAAAAAATAATATAATAATAATTGTTTTAAACTTAAATAAAGGACAAAAGACCATAATTTTCAACCATAGCTTAGTTATTTTTTTAAGATATGTATGTATGTGTGTCTGTAAGTGGGTTATGTAAAATGAAAAGAGGATGTTACCAATTCGTCTGTACATTTCTTTTATACAAAGCCTGCCATAACCTGTCGGAAACTAAGTTAACTTTAAACTAACTTTAACCTAGCTATTTCGCAACTAGTGCTGACTGACACCTGAATTACTTTCCAACAACTAACTATTTTAACATTGCGATGTCCTAGACGGTAGTTAAATGTCTCACTCTGCATTACTTTTCAACTAACTTAAAGCTGATATTATTTAAGTAAACTGGCAGTCAGTAAATTTATGAAATATTTTTCAGAGATTCGAACTATGTATCATCACACCTTGTATAGTCAACGCGCTGCTAACCAGCCAATTAAAATAATAAAATCAAAATGTTATGCATTAAACACATTCACCACAGCAAGCTACAGACTACCAAATGTCAAGGATAGAATACACATTTTTATATGAGAATAATTCTTTTGAAGACAGTAAGGCAACAGGGCGATAGGTTGTTGTCTATACTAATTTTGTCTTTGTAGTCCAATTAAACTAATTTCTATTTCTTTGGCTACACTGAGAAAATTCAGTATGGCGTATAATAGAAAATGTTGAATGAATGATTTTGTACAATTATTTCATATTATTTAACAGAAATAGTATCCAAAAATTGATGTTAAGAATAAATTGATTAATTTTTGTACTTTTACGTGAAATGAGTACATTTTAAAAGAGTAATTAATTTTTATAAATGCAAAACATATAAAAGTGGCAATACTGAACTATGTATTTGTACTTGAATATCAACTGCAGATGGTGCTGCTGCCGCCTCCAAAATAATTAAGTAGCCGGCTATGAGGCGACAAATGCTGCTAGCGGCATTTGAAGTCGTGTGTTCGTGTAGCCTGCTGTGGTGAATGTGTTTAATGCTTTAATATAAAATTGAAATGAGTTTCAAAATAGCTGAAGCATTAAACACATTCACCACAGCAAGCTACCGGCTACCAAATGTCAAGAATAGAATACACATGTTTATATGAGAATAATTCTTTTGAAGACAGCAAGGCAACATGGCGGCAGGTTATTGACTATGCTGATTTTGTCGTTGTAGTCCAAATAAACTAATTTCTATTTTGTTGGCTACAATGAGAAAATTCAGTATTGCGAGTATAATACAAAATGTTGAATGAATGATTTTGTACAATTATTTCATATTATTTAACAGAAATAATATTCAAAAATTGATGTTAGGAATAAATTGATTAATTTTTCTACTTTTACGTGAAATAAGTACATTTTAAAAGAGTAATTAATTTTTATAAATGCAAAACATATAAAATTGGCAATACTGAACTATGTATTTGTACTTGAACATCAACTGCAGATGGTGCTGCTGCCGTCACCAAAATAATTAAGTAGCCGGCTACGAGGCGACAAATGCTGCTAGCGGCATTTGAAGTCGTGTGTTCGTGTAGCCTGCTGTGGTGAATGTGTTTAATGCTTGAGAGTAAATTTGTTGGCTCTCACCAAATTAATTAATTTTGGACCAGTTCTGGATGACATTGTAGTTAGCTTTTAGTTAAGGCTCAGTTAGCCGACTGTAATGTAATGTAACTGCAACAGTAAGAAACAGCTTATCGATTTTGTTATGTGAAAAGTAAGGAAAATGGTTATAGAGATGTAATGTAACGTAACCTACTTTTCATATAAAAATATCGATCAGCTGTTTTCTACGTTACAGTTACATTACATTACAGTCGGCTAACTGAGCCTTAAGTCCAAGAAAAGTTAACTATGAGTTGATAATTTTTTTAGTCAACCACACATTCTCCAACAGGATATCTATGAAAGTTCATACACATATAAGTATTTAGTAGTGATGTAACGAATGTCAATTTGAGATATTCGCGAATACGAATACGAATATTTCATGTGAAATTTATAGACATTAAATTAGGTCTCTATTTACGCCTGCAATATGAAATATTAAAAAATTGTTATGAAAAAAAACTTCTTACTCCTGTTGGCGTTAATAAAAACTTCCCAAAATTTTAATGATCGTCAGTAAATAATATTTGAAAATGATACAAACCACAAATTTCTATAAAAGTTTAATTGATTCGTACAAACTAATATTTTTATCCATTTATTTAAATTTAGTTTAGGATTTATGCATTTATTTATTTAATTCTTTTGGAAAAATATTCGTATTAGTATTCGACTGAATTTGACGAATACGAATGCTTCGTCAAATACGAATACGATTATTCGTGCAGCACTATTATGTAGTACAAAACTGCCCACCGAGAGAAACACAAGTGAAATATATTGGTTTATGTGTATTCATTTGTATAAGAAGCCGATTGATGTTCGGCACTCTGGTGCTCCTTTGGGCAGCTTTGATGTAGTACATACACTGAAGCGACTCTGTATGTCATACAAACAACATTTTGTTTTGTGCATGTTAGAGTTTATTTAAAGTCAACAAACACTAAACCAGATCTACTTGAGTTGTAAAATTTTTTTAATCCATTTCTAGGCCTTGATTAATTTATAGTTCATATTATATTTACTCATACTGGGGTATCAATGACGGTAAATTAATTTTCGTGTTCATATATTTTTTTTTGTAATTTCGATAATCTCGCTTTAGTTTAACAAGACGCAAAGAGATCTGCAGTGATAAAACGAAATTAATTTAAAAATTTTATGATTTGTTCAGAAAATACCCCGCATTTATTTAAGCTTTACCGACTGACCGACTGACAAGTTGAAAAGCAGTTTGTAAATTTTCATAATTTTTATTGGATTAGATTTAGATGCTGGAATTACGCAATATGTTGCAGACTGTTTAAGGTTGCCAGGCCATATTTAAAACTGTCAACTCGTCTAGAAAATTTTTATGGAAATCACACAAAAAATTTAGTGCTTTTCATATTCATTTTCGAGACAAGTTGACTGACTATTTGTAATGTAGAAACTACACCTGAATGAAAATAATTGATTTAAATGTACAGTGGATTTCGGTTATAACAAATTATTGCGTATAATTAACAACTTTTACAATATATTTTTTTTAATAAATTTTCTAGACAAGTTGACTGACTGCTTGTAATGTAGAAATTATACCTGTATGAAAATATTGATTTAAATGTACAATGAATTTCGGTTATAGCAAATTATTGCGTATAATTAACAACTTTTACAATATGGATGTTTCATACCAATTAATATGTTTATAGAGAACTCCGGCTGAAACGGACGTTTCTCTTATAACACATAATTTTTTAGATCCTGCAAATCAAAATGGCATGCAAATTTATAAACTTATAACGAAAAAAAGAGAGATGTCTTAGGACAGTCAATTAGAGCTATGCAGCTTAGCTATATAAGAAATTGAATTAGGTGTTGACGAGTTCCTCTATATAATTTGACATTAAAAATAGTCGCAATAAATAGTTTTAACCCACAACTAAGTCCTAGCGTGATTTTTAATGTGAAGTTTCATGGCAACACTCTTTAAGATCATGTTCAATTTTGCCACGTATGATAACTTCATGCCAGTTTTTGCTTGTACATATGGCAACTTAATATTCTTAAAATTTAATAATTTTATTATTATTTACAAAACAAAATAAATTCTTGGCAAATATTCGCATGTGTGTGCACCTCTGTTTTTTTTTAAATTTCTTGTTAGTAAGTCATCTGGCATCTCCTTCTTTACGAACATAGAAAAATAAAGAAAACGAAAACTAAAAAATGTAAGCAAAGAAATCACGACAAAAATAAATTTTTAACTGTAATAGTGTCGAATATTTTTGTTATGAAAATTACATTTTAGCTCCTGCGTCTTATATAAAGAGCATAGCTCTAAAAATCGCAAGTCATTGTCTGATGTTTTTTAACACCAGCCGGCGACTTTAGTAACTTTTATTACAATAGTCATATAGCTACATACAATAAATATAACGAAAACTTATCGACTCTGAGATCCAGTAACATATTTTAAATATATTCTCTGTCGGTTGAAGATAGATGTTATTAATTTTTGAATTTATTTTTATTTTGCCTGCAGTTGAATACTATCGTAAAAAAGAAATTACAGAATGACATTAATATTATTGTGAATAAATAAATATATAGATAAGTATTACGATTTTCGGCTCGCAAAAGTTACTGAATTGCACTATAGAGTTGTTCTCTCAACCCGAAAATAAATCGGTGCTTTCTTAAGTTTAATGAACGTATATTTCTGTGGCAAAAAGGAAAAAGTGTTTAAGTCAAGATAAGCTAATTTTGCGTTAATGACACCCCTTAATCTTCGTATTCAAAAGCACATCGGGGCAAGTTCTCAATTACTTTTGAGCGATTTTTTAGAAAGTTATATCGCAGCAAGTCAGCTTTTAATTTTTCTACTGATCATCTCAATGTACTGAATGTATTATTTATAGCGAGTAGAACGATGTTTTCTTAAAAAATATAAAAGTGAACAACGAATTTCCGAATTTAATTGCTAAGGAAATAAATTTTTGAATATCGAATTGAAAGCTTAAAAATCCTCTCGTCCAAAACAGTAAAATATGACTTACAACCTGTTAAAACAACCTAGACTACCGAATTGAGTAGAAACTTGATATGAATAGTATTACTGCCAGTTTATAGAAAACAATTAAAAATTTTCGTCTTCTATAAACTGTCAGTTAATTTTTTGAGTGATTTTCATAAACATTTTTAGACAAATCGACCGGCTGGTTTGCAGAAACAGGCTGTTAAGCGCTTTTTCTTTATTGCTTCAGATTAAAAGAAAAGTTCAAATATAAAATGTATGATTTATTATTATTTTTGTTTTTTTTGAAATGCAAAAAATATGTTTGTATGTAATTAATTACTCAGGTTATAGCGAACTTCTTCTACAACGAACAAAATTATCGCATCCTTCGGAGTTCGTTATAAACGAACTTTGCTGTAAAATCAAACAAAGATACAAGTTGCGAAACAAAAAATAAGGATTAAAATATATCGATTTCTAGTTTCTAATTTATTTGAAATAAATGAGTACTTCTACTTATGTATACATGTATTAAGAAAGAATTTCCACACATGTAATGTTTGTTAATAATGTTCAAAACACTCAAACCAATTAAGTGGAGCGTTAAAATATTTTCCTTAATTTATTAAAATTTAAAGCTTTATACTTCCATAAAAAATAACGAAAGTTTAATTTTGGCAAACGTCAAAAATACATTGCAGGCAATTTAAAACCCTGCAAATGTGTGAAATATTCAATTCCAAATTTATCAATCTTGTGAAATAAAATGTATCAACCTTTTATATCATATATTATTTAAAAAAATTTTAATTAATAATGTCGTTTTTCTTCAAATATGAATGTCAAACTTGATTTGTACATAAAGATGTGTAATTATTACATAACTTTTAATTTTTTAATTTGATATGTACATACATATTTGCTTAATAGTTTTGCTAATTAATTGCAATTTGTAAATCATTTTCAACTAGAAAACTGTATCTGTTTCGATTGGTTAACGATTTTGTCACACATATAAGTGCTTAAGTTTATATTTTAGCAGACAACTGCCTCTAATAATGAAGCTAAATGTAGGCACAGATTTGGTAAATATTTGACGAGATAAGCTTACATTAAATATATGTAATAAATAAAATAAAATACAATTTTTCTTCAAAAATTTATTTTAAAAACACATTTAAAAAAATTGTTATAATCACTAACAATTTCGAATAACTATACTGCGATACAAATACAACTAAAAAGCACGGATAAAAATTGGAACTCAATTTGAGTTGTTAATGGGTGCATTCATAAGAAGTAGCTATTGTGCAACCGTTGAGTGTTTCCGTTCCGCTCCACTCCAACAGTTGACTAATTTTTCATCATACAATTTTTTCGCTACCTATAGTGAACATGTTGTGCTCAGCCTGAACAGCTGATCGAACAGAGCTTTATCTTTTATTTGATTTGTTAGGTGGCAGGAGCAAACATTTGTTAAATTTTACATTACAAATGCGATGAAGTAACAAAATAAAGATATAAGATTAAATTATATCCATCAAGCCGTTTCTAAGACGTAACTGTTGGGGCCAACAGTTGCCAACAGTTTCGCGCCCAATTTTACTGTTAATAAAAGTTCTTGTTGCGATTCAATTTACCAAACTATTTTCTTAGGTTAATATAATTTCTTTTAGTTGTTACAATTTAAATTGTTAATGCACCATTGTATTTATTAATTACAATCTCTTTACTTTATATTCACTTTCTATTGTTGAAATTTTTAGTCTCGTTGTGGCTGAGCTAACGAAGATATGAAATGAAATTAGCAGCCTGCATTTAACTCCTACCTGAGCTAAAGCCTGGTACAGAGTTCATACGGAATTTCAGGTTCTAATACAAACTGTATGTAAAAAAAAAAATTACGGAAACTCAGGTTGGTAAATTTCATAAAGAAATTTTCATTTCCTACTACGGACTTTCAGAAGGAAAATACATGGAATTTTTGCAATCTATTGCCTATCTTATACGGGATTCACACTATGTCTTTTTACTGTGACTTTTCTAGAGTTTATTGACAAACGGGGTATAAAGGCGATCAAAGGGGTAGCAACACAAAAGAAAATTAAAAAAAAAGGCAGGGGAAAAAGTTATCGTGTAAATCCCGTATTAGGGAGCTATAAATATAAATGGAGACCTTTTCAGTCAACTGAAACAAAAATTAATGTTCAAACAATGGTTTGGTCACGAAATTTTTGACATTTCTACACTCAGGGAAAAGATCATGTAAAATCAACCAGAATTCAACCAATTATCATGTTGTTATTTTTCAACACGACTTGCCGTGTTAAAGTTTAACATTATACACGGTTTTTACATGATTTTAAATTTTCCCAACATTAACATTAGACAGTGTTAAACTGACATGTACATTCTGTTAATTCAAAAGGATACTTTGTCAACTTTAACAAGATCATCATGTTAAATTTACATGTAAATCTAGACAAATCTGAATGATGACTGGTTATCTTTAAGCTATATGACCTATTAATTCAACATGTTTTATTGTTAATCTAATATTATTTATAGTGTCAATCCAAAGCGATAATCCGGTAAATTTTACATGATCTTTGGTTAAATTAAAACTATTGGCCATGTCAGGTCTACACGGGAACCTCGATAAATTAACATGATTCACTTTAAAAATAGCAGTGTTCACATGTTGAATCTACACGGCCCTTTGTCAAATTAATCTTAGTGACTATGCTGAAATTACATGGAAACTGCGATTAATCAACATGATTCACCTTTAAATTAAAAACACTCACCTTTGAAATCTAAATGACCCTTTGTCAAATTAATTTTCTTCGCCATAATAAAAATGCATGAAAATCTCCATGATTTTATATGGTATACTGCAAACTTAATACTTACCAAGATTTAGTTATCCTTAATTCAATTGAAAATGACGAAACCAAAATATCAATTTAATATAGGGTGTTTTTTTCAGAGGTATATAACTTCGAATTGAAATAAAACACAAGAAAATCGTTTTAATGTTCATCAATTTGGCTTTATTGGAAGGATAATTTTATGCCATTAAGGTTTAAATATGATTTCGGGCATGTGGCCGCCGCGGCTGGCTCGAATAAAGCCAATTCTACAGGTCCAATTTTCAACCACTTTTTCGAGCATATGGGGCCGTATGTTGGCAATAACGCCACGAATGTTGGCTTCCAAGTCCCCTAACGTTTCTGGTTTGTTGGCGTAGACGAGCGACTTCACATATCCCCAAAGAAAATAATCCAATGGTGTCAAATCACACGATCTTGGTGGCCAATTGACAGGTCCATTCCGCGAAATTATGCGCCCATCGAATGTTTCCTTCAATAAATCGATTGTGACGTGCGCTGTGTGGCATGTAGCGCCGTCTTGTTGGAATCACAACTCATCCACATTCATGCCAAGTTTTCAGAACTTAAATTGTATGAAAATTTTAAAGCAACTTTAATAGATAAACTCCAAGGAACATTTAAGCGCGAATTCATTGAACGCGCATATTCTTTATAAACTTTATGAGTTGCTTCAAACCTCATGCACCACAATTGTTTGAGAGGTCCACATTTTTTTATGGAGGTAATGTAATGAACAAAAAAATGAAATTTAGGCTTTAACTGCTTATTAAACAATGCTGTATACAAATGATTATATTTTTCAATTAACAACTTCAACCTATTTAAGGATATCTGATCGATTTCATTCATCATTACAATATCAATGATTTGCAAAAAAAATTCCACACTTCATCACCCTCAGGTATTAAGTCTCCAATTATGAAAGGCATGTGATGCACAAAAGTCATCATCTCCCTTGCTGTCATTCGGAAGTTGGCACTTTTTAGGTTATTAATAACTAAAGGTGGAGAAATATTTCCAATCTCCGTTTCGCCATACTTCAACATTTGTTTTCGATATTTGAATGTATCGAGTGTAAAATTTTTTTTTCTTTTCTATAAAATCTAATAGAATTTCTGAGATGTCATACCTGCATACTCCCTCGAACAAATCATGCATCAAATCAAAATAGAAGTTATCAACGACATGAAAACTATCAATACTATTAAAAACACAACATTTCTTTATTCCTGTTAATTTATCGTCTTTAACACTACAGTCGTCGGTAGAATAATTTTGATAATTTCGCAAAAATTCGGGATATTCTATTTTATCTGTTTGCATATTACTCTTATGTCTTCTGCAGTTACGACAAAAGAAATTGGAATTAAAGCTGGAAGAAAATCCAAGAATTGAATTTAATCCTAAATTGTCGCCGATTATAAAAGCTAAAACAAAATGTAATTGATAATCTCCATCCTTTGTTTTCATGCATATACCTTCTGTTTCAAGTGATTTTAATTCTTTTATCAACGGCTCAAAGGCATATATATTGCCAAACTCCTTCCGATCTTTTGACTTTAAAAATGCGGCAACAAATATATTTTCCAATTTTGATAAGTGATGTTGTGGAACGCTTGGAAAATTGTAATATACTCCGCAAACTGTATGTTCAGTGGCGTGAGGACCTAGCGGGTTGTCAATTCCAAACTAATCGAAATAAAGAACGAAAGGAATTACAAGCTTATCTTTGAAGAAAGCTATCTTATTTTTCCACGCTTCGCCATTTATTATGTTCCTATATGTCCCATCAGATTTGTCTAAGACATTCATATTTTCTAAAGTAAGACTCAGGATGTTCTTTGTTTCGAAAAACTTTTGGAATTGAAATTTAATTGGCATTAATACTCCAACTATTTTATTTGAGTCTAAGCTGGGGTTGTTATTGACAATGACCTCCGAAATTTCTTCCTGAATTTTATATGAAATTGGGGTCTTAAAAATGTTTGCCTCTTCCAAATATTGAAAGAACCTATATTCTGTTTGAGTTTTTTCTAAGACAGAAAAACATTTCTTTATATCGTTTTCCACAACCAATCTGTTACCAGCATTCTCTATGCGTGGAGAAATAGAATTGAGTATGTATTCTTGAATCGGTTTTAAAATTGTATCATTAATTTGTCTTACTATAGCAAATACGTCGTTTCTATTAAAATTATTTTTGTTATATAAGTATAATATGAAGTGGTTGACATTAAAATCTGATGAAGATGAAGTGGAAGTTTCTTCTGCTGGAGAAGTAGTTTCCCCCTCCCTCCCTCCCGTTGTTTGGACTCTATCTTTAGAGGCATAGCTACAAGAAGGCTTATTTTGAATAGTATTTTGTTGCTTTATTCCAATGTTTTTAACATTATGGGTGTTATGTAAGTGGTTTTTGAAAGTAAAAATGTTTGAAAATAATTGGCCACATTCTGGCACATTACAAGTGAACTTAGAAATTTTTTTGATTGTATGAAATGCTTTTAAATGAGAAATTAAAGCTTTTGAATTTGCAGCCTGAAAACTGCAAAGAAAACATATAAAAATCATTCTGATCCTATTTTTCCTTATTATTTAAATACTTAATCAAGTGAATTACGTTAGGGTTTGAAGCAACTTCAATTTCAAAATAATAGCAGTCCATGAATTCAAAAAAGCCTCTTGCTTGTAAAGGATACTTAAAATTCAATACATAATATAGTTTATGCAAAATATCTAAACATTTTATAAATGTCGGTACCTTATATAAAATATCATCGAAAAGTACGTAAAAACATTCCAACTTGGTTATATCCGGCCCAATAACCATCATTATTGGCTGAACGGTGCAACTTTTGTCGATAGCATTTTTTTTAAGTCTCGTACTGCCGTCTATAATCGTTTATAGATACGCAATGAAGTACCGTTGCCGACTGTGCATCACAAATTGACGGCTTCCATTTTGATGTAGCACTAATTGCAACGATAGACGGCTTAATCACAGCATGAATTAATAGCGTTAAAATACAGTCTTTGGAATCTGAAAAAAAAATTGAAAAATGAAAATGGGTTTAGTGTCAAGATAAAAAATTAATTTACCAGCAGACATATCGCCTTCGAGCTTCTCAAGCAAGTTCTTGGACTCCACGTTCTTTATTTTCTCCTTAAAGTAGGGAATTATAACTTCCTGAAAATGGTTCCATTTTTTTAAAAAGGTTTTGACCTTTTTCGGGGAATAGTTGAGCAAAATTCATTTCAATCTAAAATATTAAAATATGTATGTAATTATTGAAGATAATAAACCTTTACAAATGCTTTTACCAATATATGACCCAATGAGTTTCTAAATAAAGGCCACTTCAACAAAATGTTAAAATCGTTTTTTAGAACATCAGATCTTCGAATGCGAAATGTGCTTTTCCATTTCTCGCAGACTTCATCCCATGGTTCCATGTTGTGCAGTAACCAGGTTTTAGTTTCAATGTCATTATCATCTTGATAAAATATAAATTACAAAAATTATTATTTATTTGCAAAAAAAATTTAGAATGTTACAGTCAGTTGAGCCCGACAATACAATAATACCGGACACATATATTGGGGGTTCTTTTCAAAACTTGACTATTCCACTCTTTGTGTTTTCCACAAATTGACAAAATAGAGATGGGTAATATCATTTTGAACTCGAATAATAAACTTTTGACTAAGTCATGGTTTTTATTCTCTTTTGTGGTGTAACTATAGAGATTTGGGCCAAATTTTTATGGTGAGTTTTCATACCAATGATACCAAGCAAAAAATAAATAAGAAATAGTTGTATGGGAAGTGGAATGGTCAAGTTTTAAAAAGAATCTCCTCATATATGAATCACTTTTTTGAACAAAATATGCTTACTTGTAACCATTGGGTCAGTAGATGTTACCAGTTCTAAGGAATTGGTTTTTTCAGTAGAGTTCTGCTTCTTAATTTTTCTGCAAGCGTTTGTTGCTTTGTCATATAATTTTCCAGTTGGATTTAAGCCTTTTCCTCGAAAATTGTAGTAATATCTCTAAAACGTACAAACAATAACATAACAATAATAAACAATAGCAAATTATATAAAGAATAATTAAAATTAAATGCTTTTCTTACCAGATCTTCTGAGGGAAACAATGCTCCTATTTCCCCATTAAACTTCACAATATCTTTCATTGTCATTGACATACATTTTTGCGAAAAACTCACCGTTATAATGTTTATTTACTAAGGCGTCCCGATGTTCATCCTTTAAAGCCGAGTTAGCATTAAAAAAATTTAAGATTTCCTAACCTCTTGGGGTTTCTGTCAAGATATTATGAAGATTTATAACATTCGAAGTTTGGATTAAAGGGCTTTGGGTTGATAATGAAGTCAACCAGCTTTTTATCGAAAGTGTATCGGCCTGAAATTCGTTTTAGATAATATTTACTCATATACAATGTATTACAACTTAGCATTTAATGTTGTTGCTTACATCATTTTGCCTCCAATGAGAAAGTCGGGCCTTAAATTTTACACGCAAGCCCATGTTTGAAATTGGGAACAATTCATTTATATCATCATCTTTAACTAAGCATAGACTTTCGACGTCCATTCCGCAATCTAAATTTTCTTTCATGAGTAATTAAGCCCTAATGATCGGTGTGTTTTCAGCCCTTCGCACAGTGCGTCGTTTATATGCCATCTTTATTTATATGCCATCTTTATTTATATGTCATCTTTTCAAAAACTAGCGTTTCATCAACATTGACCACGCACATTGCCCACTGCCCATACAAACCGAAATTTTAATTTAATCCGTTCCGAATCCATATTACCTTTAAAACTATACCAAAAATATTCAATTCCGACAAAGTCACTTTTCTGAATTTTGTGGATGAAACGGAGCACTGTGCTTCGGGCCAAAAAGCAACATTTATACACTTATATTTGTACTTACCAAGTAGCTTCTTATAAACGTCCTCTTCAAATCCCATTTTTCCGCAAATAATTTCTTTCATTTCATTATTTCATCATTTCAGCACTACTTGCACTTGCTGTTAGCGTTTCATTTTCATTTGTCACTAAATATTCAAACAAAATCTCTTCGGAAAGATCTGTGGACTCCATTTTTACTTTTAGATAGTTAAGTTTTTAATTTTTATTGATTTCCTCGATACCACTAGCACGATTGACAATGATAAACTGCGATTTTATACGGTTCTATGATTCTACATAAGTAAATACAGGATGATCTGTTTACTTATGAAGAATTAAACATACACAACATAGATTTAACACTTCCATCTGGTAGAGAGTGGATAGCTATAACGGCATTTTTCAAATCTGCCATTGATATCTGTTTAACTTTGTAAAATTTAACACTGCCATAAGGTAAAATTTAACACTGGGAACAGGTAGTTAACACTGTGAAACGTAAAATTAACACTGCCGTCGGGTTAGTATTTACATTACACTATTTACATTACACTAGTGTTGATATAACATGATATTTTTAAATCAACCAACAATTGCATGTACATTTAACACTGCCATCATGTAAAGGGTTTAATATTCGATTTACATTACACTAATGTTGATATAACATGATATTTTTTTTAAGTCAACCAACAATTTCATGTAGATTTAACACTGCCATCAGGTAAAAGTTGATGAAAATAACGGAATATTTTATTTAGTTTTAATTAACCCTGTGAAACGTAAAATTAACACTGTCATCGGCTTAGTATTCGATTTACATTACACTAATGTTGATATAACAAGATAATTTTTTTAAATCAACATGATATTTTTTAAATCAACCAACAACCTTGTTAATTACGCAACCAGTTTATCCATGTTAAACTAACACAGTGCATAGTGTAAATTAAATCATGTAAAAATTTGAAAATTTTGCAATTTTGTATGGGGTTATGAATATTGTAAATTTAACATGAGCCTTGTCAATTTTTTACAGGATGTTTTTCTCTGTGTGTAATTTTCAACAATTTTTGATTAATTTTAATTGTTTTTGTGTGTTTTAAATTGAAAAGCAAATGATTTTGTGTGTATGCAAACATAATTCTCCACAAAAGCCTAGACGAATATTTTTCCGTTTAGAAATAAATGTAAATTAAAAAACGTGAAATTCCGTAAGAACTCCGCAGCGGGCGTAAGGTACAAAATTATTAAAAAATTAATTAATATTAAAAAGATTAATTTAATTAGAAAGTGATGATAGTAAGTCCCAGTTTAGACGGACGAACATTTAGAAGGAAAACATCTGGAATTCTCTTTTGTTGTTTCCTTCGCGTCCACACAGTCGATATTACTGCATAGACCGTATTTAGACAGGAAAACATTTGGAAGGGAAACATTTAGTTTGGTAGCAATTTACGGGTGGGGAAGAGAGAATCAATTTTGTGTTCGGTAATCGGCGACACGCTTTGCTTTCATATTCTATGCTACATATACACGCATACATGTACAAATATGTTTGCTTTTATGCAGTAATATTGGAATGTCGCTGGCAACATTTTCGTCTGTGTGGACGCGAAGGAAACAACAAAAGAGAATTCCAGATGTTTTCCTTCCAAATGTTCGTCCGTCTAAACTGGGACTACGAAACTAAATGTTTCCCTTCCAAATGTTTTCGTGTCTAAATACCTAAAAGTATGCTGCTCTACCTACAATGATTATTTCAACAATTTTCAATTGATTGGTGCAAGCAGTGTTGCCAGAAGTAGGGTAAAATCCTTACATGTAGGTATTTTTGATACTAAAATAGAAGCGTAGGTAATCGTAGATAATCGGACAGATTTTTAATATTCTCCAAAATGTAGGGATTATTTAAGAAATAAATGAAATCATAACGTTTTTTTTAGTAATATTTTCTTTTTTAAAACGGTTCAAAAATGTTATTTTCGTTAAAATCGCTTAAAAATATATTTCTAGAGTTGTTTGTGGTTTAAAAAGTTGGCCACACTAATATATATTAAAGTCCTGCACAAGACCACTTACAAGAACTTTTAAGACATGTGGAATTTTTCTAATGCTTTACTACAGCGAAATATTCTAAAACAAACAGTAAACAACACTGTTGGCAAGACATTGTTGTTTAGCGTTTGTTTTAGAATATTTCGCTGTAGTAAAGCATTTGAAAAATTTCTCATGTCTTGAAAGGTCCTATATATGGTCTTGGGCAGGACATTAATAATATATATATATATATATATATACATATATAGGGTGTTTTTTTTTCAGAGGTATAGAACTTCGAATTGAAATAAAACACAAGAAAATCGTTTTAATGTCCATCAATTTGGCTTTATTGGAAGGATAATTTTATGCCATTAATGTTTAAATATGATTTCGGGCATGTGGCCGCCGCGGCTGGCTCGAATAAAGCCAATTCTACAGGTCCAATTTTCAACCACTTTTTCGAGCATATGGGGCCGTATGTTGGCAATAACGCCACGAATGTTGGCTGCCAAGTCCCCTAACGTTTCTGGTTTGTTGGCGTAGACGAGCGACTTCACATATCCCCAAAGAAAATAATCCAATGGTGTCAAATCACACGATCTTGGTGGCCAATTGACAGGTCCATTCCGCGAAATTATGCGCTCATCGAATGTTTCCTTCAATAAATCGATTGTGACGTGCGCTGTGTGGCATGTAGTGCCGTCTTGTTGGAACCACAACTCATCCACATTCATGCCATCCAATTCGGGAACAAAATAGTCGGTTAGTCGGCTCCAATTGCTGTGCACGGTGGCGAATCGATTCATTCGGGTCCTCTTCAACACTTTGCTCTACAGCGGCAATTGTTTCTTCGGTGCGCACTGTTCGACGTCTCTGCGGATGCGTATTATCACATAGAGTAAACGTAGTTCGAAAACGATCCATGGTTAACCGAATTAATTGCTCTGATGGACGATTATGTCGACCATAAAATGAACGGAGCTTGCGGTAAGCTTCGCGAACTGAACCATTATTTTCGAAATAAATTTGCACGATTTGCAAGCGTTGTTCTTTTGTCAACCTGTTCATGATGAAATGGCAAACCAAACTAAATATTAATCACTTGACAGCTGACAAAATGGCCGCCAGTTAAAAAAGTGATGCCAACTTAAAGTTCTATACCTCAATAAAAAACACCCTTTATATATATATATATATATATATATATATATATATAAATATTGCACACTTGACACAGATGTCTATATTCAACTGTTGTACATGGATTTTGTGCGTTTTTGTTTCATTGTTTTCTATATTTATCTTACAATCAATTTCTATTACTACTACAAACAATATTCGGTCTTAAAAAATATACAATACTGTGCACTTTTTAATGTCTTGCGCTCACCTCTAGTTAAACTTACCAAGTTTTTTTTACAGTAATACCTAATTTACATTAAGCATTTTTTTCAGGTATAACATAACTGCAATGCGATAAATATTCGAACTGATTCTTATTAGCTGCTTCACATAAGTTAAGCTATGTACAGACGATTGTCAGATCTCACAATATTGCCAGTAAAATGTGCTCAAAATTTCTTACAACCGTGTGAACTGACAATTTTTGTCAGACGTCGTTGCTAGAAAAAGCATTGTCAGTCCATTGCAAGACATCTTACAATCGTGTAAACACATTGTAAAATTATTGCCAGATATTTGTCAGACATTTTAATATTGTCAGATGTGCGAAGTTTATGCATCTGACAATGGCGTCATTGTAAGAGAATTCTTTCTATGGGCAACACTGCACACGCTTGATTTTAAAGAAAAAATTGATGATAAAATATATGCAGAAAAATCATTGCAATTGCTTCTTTATGGTCGATAATAATTTATACTTTCACTTTTTACATTTAAAACAAACACAAACGATAAATATTTTAGAATTTCTAACAAATGCTTTATTTAAGTCTGGCAACGCATAACAACAGATCTAACAATTTTTGCATATGACAACCGTGTGAACTGACAATTTTTTTACTGACGATCAATGATGATGAATGATGAATGTCAGATGAATTTATTGTCATACAACCGTCTGGCAATAAATTGTAAGATTTTCTGACAACCGTGTGAACTGACAAGAAATATTGTGCTGACAATTTTCGATTGCCATTACCTTGTCAGCACATTGCCAGATCTTACAATATTGTAAGATCTGACAATCGTCTGTACATAGCTTTAGTTTAACGAATTTCGTTGATTGTTGCAATTTTTAAAGGTCGCACTAGGCTAGATTTGTCTGTAACTTTTTCCTGTGTATTAGTAGTAGTTGGAAGTGGAAAACTATCCATAGTGTCATTATCGAAAGTTTTCGATAGTTTAAAAAACTTTATCGATATATCGATTCAAGACTATCGAAAGTTAGAAAAACTATCGATATATCGACGATACTATCGTGATAGTATCGAAGTTGTATGGGTTTCGTATAATCTACATATTTATTTACAATAAAAATTTAAAACTAAATATTTTTAAACATAACAAAAGATAACAAAAATTAAAAATTTTAAAAACCCCCGAATATATGTATCTAGAGAAGATGCGATATCTTATAAACGGCTGGACCAATTTTTTTAAAACATGGCTAAGAACCCTCTTGATCAAGTCACCTTTCAAACAGAAAAAACTAAATCAAAATTGATTCAGCTGTTTGGTCTGTACGTGGACACGGACAGACACACAGATACATAAATACACAGACACACACTACAAACTTATAAAACCCCTTTTTTTATTCGGGGGTTAAAAATAAAATAGAATTTTATTTGTCAGTTCAATACATAACAAAACTAAAATAATTGTATGAAAAATAAGTGAGATCAGCGGAAGAAATTTTCCCGTGATTCAGTTATTTTTTTTTATGAAAAGCAACATATTTACATTTTTTGGTTTTAGTGGTGTATCATTTACTATCGATAGTGACTAAAAAATATCGATTGTTTTCAAGTATTAATCGATGGCAGAATTAAAACATCGATAGTCACAAAAAATTAACTATCGATAGTATCTATAGTACATCGGTAGTTTTCCACCTCTAGTAGTAGTTTCACTTATTCCGTCAAATATTTTGCGAGTGCGGCATGCAAGAAAATAAATACATACATAAATAAATAAAAATAGAATATATGTAAGTACATATGTAGTTACATACGAGTATGTATGTATATATTTTTGTTTGCATTGTATTTATTTAAGGCCTTTATTTATCTAGGCAAATTGTCTTTTTTTTGCATTTGACCATATACGAGGTAACAATGAATGACAATTTCAAGAGCTTGTTAATAAATCAATGAGGAAAATTTGCAAGAAAAAAAATAATTGAACTATAATTGTAAAGAGGCCTTAGATTTATTTATATTTTATATTATTTTACTTCAACGTTTTAATATTTAAATCAGAATGACTGGATATTCTAAAAGTATCATACAATAAATTCAAAGCATATACGTTTGTTCATAAATAAACAAGTAACACATTTATAAAGAAATAAATCATTATACAATACAAATTACATTAATGGATAACTTTTAAGTTTTTTTTCTTCAAAATGTTGCAATAATGTAGATTGTTATTCAGTTGTGTTCTCGGTCAGTTAAAAAACAATTACTTGTTTTTAAAAAGTGGATATAGTATGTTTCTATGTAAGTATGTACTTTTTTTTATCTTTTGACAAAAGTCTGCAACTGGTTTTATTGTGTGATATTTGGCAAAATTTGTCTCAGAATCTAAAATATTTTAATATTTAATTTATAATAATTCAAGTAGCAGACAGTTGAATGTATAATCTATATATATTGTGTGTATTACGAGTGCAAAGTGATTGTGATACAGTGGCATTGAGAATATCCCAAAATGAGCGCAGCTGTTTACATTTACTTTGAAAGGACTTGCATAAAGATTTCGGTTTATAATCTTATCGACCCTCGACAAATGGTCTGAAAATAAGCTGAAATTAATTTC
Source organism: Tachina grossa (assembly GCA_949987645.1). Taxonomy (NCBI): domain Eukaryota; kingdom Metazoa; phylum Arthropoda; class Insecta; order Diptera; family Tachinidae; genus Tachina; species Tachina grossa. The sequence continues at coordinate 213,006,281 of OX465274.1, forward strand.
TTAAGATCAATGAACAATATGATAATAACAGTCCTTTTACACACGTTTACTTTGACAAATTCGTTTAAATTTTTTTTAAAACTTGCTTTGGGAAAAAACAACTTTGCGAATACATCAAAGTCTGTGCTTATTTCAAGACTTTGAAAAGTAAACTTTGCTCTAGACAAAGGAGCCTTAATTTAAAAGAAATTTAAGAGAGACTCAGGTAGTGCATAATCTAGAGCATTATTAAAACTTGGATACATTTCACACAGTGCTTGCAGAACGAAACGCTAGCAAAACGGAACAACTACCTGTTTTCAAAGGCCACCACACCATCGGCGTTCTTTTGTTTGGTCCACTGTGTGTAGTGTCAATTGCTGCACGTGCACGTACGTGACTTTATTTCTAGATTGATCGTGCGTAACAACTTACTCTCCCAATATTCCTCTTAAATCACACTTCATTTTGTCACAGATATGGTCTTATAAGTGATCGATTGTTTCTATCTCATCTTATAAAAATTATTTTGTATATTTATAGAAAACTGATCCAATAATGTCAAACCTCTAGAATCTTATTCTGCAGTTACACATTTTAATCTGTCTATTAATTTAAATTACATATTATGAATATAAAAATGAGACCTTTCATTTCCTTTCTATTAATATTTGAAGAAAAAAGTATCTTATTTAGGATTTTACACCTAAACTTAAAAATTCTCTATCTATGGCTATTTTTAATTGCGACAAGTCTGGACCATATTAAAAAATTTTTGTGTGTGTTACATTCTGTATAAAACCAAAAAATACTCGTACCAATAAAGATTATAATGAACATTGTAACATTTTATGTTCAGACAGTAAAAAAAAACAAAATGTCAAATATAAAACTAATTTAGTTTGTTGTACAGCACTGATAAATAAATCTAAAAAAAAAATATAAATTGCATTTAAAAAATTTTTTTTTTAAATGTCTCGGTATCCTTTAAAAGTCATAGACAGAATAAAACCAGAATTTACTCACGCATGTGATCCACAAGAACGGTTTGTACGTCCACTAAGTTTAGAACCAACAAAGAACGCGTCGTTTCAATTATTTTATTATTTATATATATATATATATATATATATTTATTATTTTTTTTTGGGTTTGTTGAAGCAAATATCTGTTTTCAATAAACGGGTATAAAGTAGATTATTGGATATTTTTTGCTTTTAGTAAATCAGTTTTATTTGCATTAAATAGTATGTGTTAAGGACCAGGCATGGAAAATATTTTCACTGTAAAAAGATTAAGATTTTTTTTTTAATTTTCTTTGAAATTTTTTTCAAGCCGATATCCAGTAGTAGCTACATTACAATGACTGAATGACTGAAACTAACACAAACGAATTCCTTAGTCCCTATTTACACTATGCAAGTCTTATTGCTAAGCTGAGGAAAAGAAACGTTACTGTTCCCCTCGTCTCTCTCTCCCTGAAACTAATCAGCTTAGCAATAAGACTTGCACAGTGTGATTTGGGACTAAGGAATTCGTTTGTGTTAGTTTAAGTCATTCAGTTAGAGAAAGATGCAACATTACACGTAGACATTTTCATTTCGCCCTTAATAATGTGATAGAAACTTTGTTCTACGCAATGATGAATATATCACTCATGTCTACCGATCAAATGATGGGACAATTGTGTGATACTGTTCTTGTAGTAGTGCTGGGATACTATCGATAGTTTTAAAATATCGAAAGGAAAAAATATCGATATCGATATTATGCAGTTTTTAAAACTTGAGATGTTATAAAATTTTTTTAACTGACAGAACAATTTTTCAAAAACTGTCACCTAAAATAACGTTCGCAGATAAATAAACATAAGACTATACTTTCAATAAAGTGATAAAAAACTAACTGTCACCTGATAAAAAAATAGTTATATCTTTCTTTCTCAAGTACAAACGTTCAGTCGATAGTAATATCGATAGTATCGGTAGTGAAATCTGAACGATAGATATCGATAGTAGAAAATATGCATAGTATATATATATGCATATATATGGGTAGTATCTTTGTATTGGTTTATTATAATTTAAATTATAATAAATCTTACAAATAATAAATAACATAAGTTTTTTATAAAAATATCGATACTTTGTATATTTATTTGACATCTACTGTCATATTCATAAAAAATAATTTTGTTTACAAAACGTTTAACAAACAAATTTCCATACAAAATTTATTTTGTAAACCAAATTTATTTTTTATGAGGCCTAGCCTTCAATGTAGTGGGAGTTGTTAGATTACTTAAAAAATTTACTGATGAGTTCCTTAAGCAGGATCGAAATAGCTTTAAAGGTTGCTTAATTACTTTTATTTAAAAAACCAACCGAAGTTGTTTACAATATGTAAATATTTGTTACGGTGCTGTGTGTAATTTGAAAACTTGTTGATAGGCTTGTATTTATATGAATACTTGCTTTTACCTGCGGCTCCACTAGCATTGATCTGTAAAAAAATATATAAAACTGTTTAAACAATCAAAACCGAAACAAAAAGTTTTTGGAAAAAATCCGTGCCAAATATAAAAAACCGGTTATGAATCGGATAAAAATTATCTTATGACGCTGGTAATATAGATTATCAATGGTGAAATAATTTTTAAAATCCGTTTAGCGCTTTTGGGCGTGAAATCGTAGCAAACAAACTCACTTTCACATTTTTAATATTAGTAAGGATAATGTATATTTTTAGATACATTGAAAATTTATTTGTATGACTTCACCTTAAAAGATTCTTTGCATAGCGATTATCCATTACTTTCCAAAACAAATAATAATATTAACAAAGAGCCATAGCATAAACTTTTGCATCCCTGCAATAGACTTGTGCAGAAACAATCGCGACTCGAAACTTTTTGTCATTTAAATTGATCGCCAACCATATAACCAGCTGTTGTTTTTTAATTCTTATTTGTTTCGCTACATTTAACTTTTATTTAAAAAACATTCATTCACATACCAATTCATTGCGAAATCAAGTGTTTGGGCGATTTTGAATACACATTTAATTATTCATATACATACGCTAATGGAAAGGAGTGTAATGTTAATACTTATTTTAATTAAAATTTATTTGCTTAGCCAAATCATCAGTAGACTTCAAACACATATTTTGAACAGTCACAAGCCTCGTATCGTATGCAAAGACTTAAAAAAAGAGGCTTGTGACTAGAGTTTCTACGCGGGAAAAAAATCCCGGCAATTCCTGGGAATTATTTTTTTTACAAATCCCGGGAAATTTTCAACGGCAATTTTCGGGAATTTAATATTTACGTTTTTGGAATTTGCTTTTTTTACATTGCTGTTTGTTGTTTTATTACTTAAAAATACAATTTTGTAACGATGCATAATATAAACATAGAAACAGATGTAATAGAGGTTTCCGAGGTGACTCCAACAACTTCAAGCGTTACGAAATATTTTCAACCTAAAAATTCTTTATACGAAATAGTATCTAGATTGGCAGATGTAGATTATAGCATGGCACAGATACATCTGTTTGCACTAGTTTTTGCGTGTTTTTAGTTCTGGTATGAACAAATATGTTATTTAGCGTTTTCTGTTACTAGTTGTAAATGTTGATTTTTAAAGCAATTATTGTATGGTTGGGCAATGAGCAAATGAAAACAACACATTTATTTTCTTTGTTTTTCTAAAACAATATATAAAAGCAAAATTTCACATACACATGTAAGTAGATGATACATGTACATGAAACACATGAGCTGCAAATACAAAAAAATGACACACGATATGCAAGTGTAATTACTCTCAGAGCAAAATTATCTCTCTCTCTCTCTCTATACTTGGCTGCGCCACAAAATAACATAACGAACGTCCGCACATACATCTGTCCATCATGTACTTGTTTCAACAATGGTTTTTTTTCATATAATTGTATTACAATATGTATTTTTAAGCAAAAACAGATCAAACAGTTGCTCAGCAGCAATACAATAAGCAATTGTTATTTGTTTTTAATTGTATTGTAATTTAGAAAATCACGCACACACAATAACTCTTATACTAGTTCTGTCGCTCACACTACAATTACATGGTACATACCATGGTATCTTTGTTTTGGCTATACAAACGAGTTTTCATTCAAATTTTGAAACTTTTGTATGAAAAACATTTAGCCACTTGGTAGAATTTCATTATGAATACAGGCATAACTGATTACTGAAAATTCAATGCACCTCATCATATAACAAATCATTTAGGCAATTTATAAAAATTTTAGAAAAAAATTTTAATAATCAGTAAAAATTTACTTGTTAAACATTTTTTATTGTTTTTACTGAAACTTTAGTGGTACTGCAGTGCTCATCTATGGTAAATGCCTTGACTTTAACTTTTTAATTTTTAATTCCTGTTGTTCATCGTTTAGTTGTTGCTGTTCTTGTTGTTGTGTACGCATTGCAATTAAAATAAATTCAGTAAAGTGCGACTTTGACTCGCGCACATACGGTTTTGATAGATAATTTTTTTTGATTTAGCTTTCTTCCTTTTTTAAGTTTTTTCAGTTTAAACGATTTTTTTTCAGTTTTATCGCTTTTTCTCGTTTTGGCGTTTTTTTTCTCTTTTTGGGTTTTTTTAATTTTCGCAATTTTTTTCATTTTGGCGATTTTTTTCTGTTTTTGGGTTTTTTTTATTTAGGCAATTTTTTCATTTTGACGATTTTTTCATATTGGCGATTTTTTTGTTTAAGGATATTTTTAATTTTGGCGATTTTTCCGGTTTTTCGCGGTTTTTTTAGTCCTAGAGATTTTTTTTAATTTGGTGCTTTTTTCGTTTTGGCGATTTTTTTTGTTTTTGGCGATTTTTTTATATTTGGAGATTTTATATTTTATTGATTTTTTAGTTTTACCGGTTTTGAAAATTTCAAGAGTTTTGCTCTTACGGTTTCCAAGATACAGCAAGTTGTCAAAATTACAAAGTCAAAATTGCATTAACTGATGGAACACCCATTGATTTAAATTTTTTAAATTTAGTGTTAATTGTTGTAGTCTGTATAAAAATACACTAACTTTTAAAATTTCAAGTGTATATATGTACATACAATTGTATGTATATTACATGGGATTTTAACATTTTTCGTTGCTCGTTTTGGAACACCCTTTAATTTTTAACTCTCATGTATTTGTTGTTGTAATGGCCAAATGTCTACACATTGTGTCCAAATTTCAAGTCCGTAGCTCTTACGGTTCATTTTCACCTTTGGTCTACGGAAATATACAGAAAAATACTAGGCGGCGGCGCACCGTCGTCTTCGAGCCGGTCGACTTGTTTCTCTGCTTGGTATTGCTTCTTTCAAACACTAATACACTCATACATAGCTCACACCGATTTGACAATGCTGTGAAAGAAAAGCAAAGAAATCTCAGCAAAGAAATCTCAGCAAAGAAATAAAAGTCAAAAGATTTTTACCCCCTAGCGTATAGATGTTTACACATCAAAAACTAAAGAATTTCAGATTGGGGCTATGCATCCAAGTATACGATTGTTAAAATTTGACGCTTTCCTTCCACCACCTTATTTGAATTTGTCCAGATTCGTCAGAAAAGTCTTTTAATTATTTATTACTATTGTATACAACTATAGTTAGCACGTTGACTACAAAATCGAAGGTTCTGGATTCAAGCCCGGTATCCCACAGTCATTAAATAACAAGAGCACGCATTTTTCTGATGTGCATTAGTATCCCTTTGTATTAGTTGTTGTAGGAAAGTTCAAGTGATGAAGGAATAGCCACTGGTCACTAAACTATACCGACTTCAGCAGATACCAATCCTAATGTAACATCAGAGCGCCCTCCTTTGCCGGTATTGTGTAGCAGAATAATCGCCGAAGTAAAATAACCAACAAAATGGCTACTGTGTTTAGCTTCACAGGTTCTATCTGTCTTCAAAATAATTTTTTTCATATAAATATGTGCATTCCATCCTTAAAATGTTGAAGTCATTAGCTGGCTGTGGTGAATGTGTTTAATGCTTTAGTTTAATTGCACTACAACGACAAAATCACAACTACTTTTTACTTTTTTAAATCGATTTTATCTCGAAACCGATTTACATCACATAGCTGATAAGCTCTCATTTAAAGTTTTTTAAAAGAAATCGGTAGTAAAGTAGCCATTGTGAAAACAACACTATGATTTTGTAGTTAAAGAGGACTGATAATGTTTTCTTACAACAGACGAAACCACTCCTTTATAAGTATGCATCTATATAAAAAAACGTTTAATCACATATTATATACTGCGATACAAGTCAAAATCAAGATTTATTGCTCTTGTCTGTCTCTTGCTACAATTATTTTATTATTTGTTTTCATTAAAATTTCAGATTTTGCTTTTGCAGCAATTGATTAAAACATACTGCTGATATCGATTCATGTATCACGAAAATGGTAATATAATTATATAAATTTCAAGAGGAGTTATAATGCTGTATTAAAATTTGTATATACTGCAAATACCACCTGAGAAATTTCCTATTAAAGGAACTGAATATACATATGTACATACAGGCATGTTGAGAAAATCACAATGAAATCACTGAAAAGATGTTCTATGCACAAAATGTTTTAAAATCTTGTTATTTGAAACCAGTCATTCCACTGCCGGACGATATCAAATCACTTGAGGGTTTCTTAAGAATTTAGCTTTAAATTCGTTAATAAAACGATTACATGCACTTACCCCTACTTTTTAACTTAATATTTAATTACATAATTAGCTAATTTTTACTTAAAATTAAATTGTTTTTTAATGGGATTTATTTTTTTTAGTGGTTAATTAAATTTTATGATTTGCTATCATGAATGTTCCCATAGAAATATAAAAAATATGGCATCACAAATATTTACTCCCAACAACTATTTTACAAAATTAATTCACAAAAATTGTTATTGGGAACAAGAAGTACACTTGTAAGTTGCTACATATTTGTTTTTAAATGTCCAACTTTATTAAACTTATTTTTATTGAAGGAGTATTAATAAAGATCAAAGTACTTGCCTGGTGGAAGCCATGTCCGCGCAGCTAGCGTATGGTAAGGGACTTCAAATAATAGGCCGCGGGTCGCCTATTAAATCTATAGCGGAGTGGAAAAAGGTAAGAGTACATACATATGTAGCGAGTGTTTATTGTTGGTTTAATAACCGTGACTTAAAATTTATATGCATACATACATATGTAGGTGTGGATCGACTAATAACGACACATAAGAAAAAAACTCACCGAAAACAAAAAAAAAACTCAACAAAACTGGTGGTGGTCCAAAACATTTTACCCCTAGGAGGCAAGTTTTCTTCCAACACGTTCAGTAAGAATTCGAAAGCATCTTTGTTAAGTCTATAATATTCCTGAAACCTGTCAAAAACATTTGATTTAGAGACAAACACATTTAAATCTTTACGACTTTTACCTTGTCTCCGTTAACGATAGCGGATCTGATTCATCGCGTATATGTCTTCGCTGCTATCGTTCCGTGGATTGATTTTCTTCTTCCAAAATCAGGAAACGCAAATAAACACTATTAATTTTAAATTAACACCTTTCTTCACAAAATGAACTTTTCTTTTATAAGCACGCAAACTATTTATAAACAGCGTTGCCGTTTTGGTTACTTGTAACCAAAATTGGTTACTTTTTTTCAAATGTGTACTTGTGTACTTTTTTTCCATTTTGGTTACTTTTTTTCAACACAAAAATAACCATTTTTTATACATATATGTACATATGTGGTATGTTAAATTTTGTACATACTTAACTAATTATCTTGATAAAAGATCACAATTTAAGCGTTTTTAATACGTTGTAAATACAACACTGGTTAATCAACATAGCGTTTAAAAAAAATACATGTCTGTCTCTGAACATAACAAGCCTGGTTTTAAAAATCAGATGCATTCATGGTTGCAAAATCTTTAAACGTCAAACACTATCAGCCCAATTATGAATATTCCCGGGGAGTTTTCTCCCTTCGTTACCATTTGTTCCCGGGGAATAATCCTCCTATTCTAAACAGCTGGGGAATAAGAAAATACGGGAGAGAGTAAAATCTGAGCCAGGTGCAGATGCAAATGGATTAAATTCCCAAGGACTGTGTGTACAAAGGAAATTGTAATTTTTATAAAGTTTTTCTTATCGGTCTTGATAATATTAGAAGGAAACAAAACTTTCATTTACCTATTATGTGAACTTAAAGGATGCCTGCAAAATTGAGTATTTTAATATTTCTTCTGAATACAGAAGTAGTTTATGCTTTTGAAGTGGATGTGCGCAGGGTTTAGACAAAAATGCAAAAATACAAAATACAAAAGGGAAATATAATAATTCGGTATTTATTTACCCCCATATTTATAAAAAAATTAAATTAATTTGAAATTCAATTTAGGAAAATTTTGTATGGAAAATTTGAAATAAAATACATTTCAAATTCGTTTCAAATTATATGAGTATGGGGTTAACCCATTTGTTCTAAATAAATGCTTATACTATTGTTTTGCAACATTTATTAATATGATTTTTAAATTTTTGCATTAGTTCCCTTCAAAATGTTTGGGGAGAAAACTATCAACAAATTCTCCCTCTCCCTCATATTTAGAATACCTACTATTTTCCCGGGGAGTTTTCTCCCGGGGATATTTTAATTCATAATAGGAGGAATGGGAAAAGGGAAAAAAATTCCCGGGGAATTGCTATTCATAATTGGGCTGTATGTAACATTGCAATTACACATGCCACTAGTGGCATGCCAGTGTCGAAAAAGAAAAAAGAAAAAGTCGAATCTCTTGCCATTTGCTTTGCTGTTTACACATGCCATTGCCACTTCATTTTAAAAATGTCGTCGAAGCGAGCTGGCTCAGTCTCGCTTCCATGTTTACTTTTCCTTTTGTTTATAGAATAGAGTTACCTAGTACGTCACAAAGGCACATTCTTGAGGAAACTATTAACACTTATTATTGGGCGCATTCATAAGACGTAGCAGTTGAGCACAACAGTTGTGAAACTGTTGGCAACTGTTGGCCCCAACAGTTACGTCTTAGAAACGGCTTGATGGATATAATTTAATTTTATATCTTTATTTTGTTACTTCATCGCATTTGTAATATAAAATTTAACAAATACTTGCTCCTTCCACCTAACAAAGCATATAACAGGCATAACTCTATTCGAGCAGCTGTTTAGGCTGAGCACAACACGTTGACTATAGGTAGCGAAAAAATTTTATGATGGAAAATTACTCAACTGTTGAGTGGAGCGGAATTACTCAACTATGCGTTTCTAAGACAAACGCTCAACGGTGTCGCAACAGCTACGTCTTATGAATGCACCCATTATTATTTTAATAATATTAGTTCTTTATAATTAACAAACTCCAGTTTTTCACACACAAATCAAGTTATAAATCATAATAACACATTTAACAAGCTAAAATATTAATTTAATTTTCACAGTAATCCAATAAATTTGCATCAAATGTATAAGAGGGTAACACTTTTCTTCGTTTTGACATTCAATGGCATGCAACTGCCAAATTTTCACTCGCATGCAAATTTTGCTGCCACTGGGGCTGCCATTGCCAAAAATTTAAGTGTGTTAGTGAAAAATCGTGAGTGTATTGAGTTTTTCGAAATGGCATGCCACTATAGTGGCATGTGTAAATTGTATGTAAAAAGTGAAAAGCGATTTTTTTTATATTTAAAGGCTCAGTTAGCCGACTGTAATGTAATGTAACTGTAACGTAAAAAACAGCTGATTGATATTTTTATATGAAAAGTAGGTTACGTTACATTACATCTCTATAACCGTTTTCATTACTTTTCACATAACAAAATCGATCATCTGTTTCTTACTGTTGCAATTACGTTACATTACAGTCGGCTAACTGAGCCTTAAGTTTGAGAGCGTAACAAGCAGGGAACGAAGCCGATCGGCTGTGAGTCGGCTAACAGCCGCTCCTGGTAGATTTTCTAAATTAGAACTAAGTGCTGATATGGACATAGTTGATTCTTGGGACGCAGTTTCAAAACATACAAATGGATTGAACGAAAAATGTTTTTATGATTTGAATAATTTTGTATATAATTTAATGTCACTGCCACACAGTTCGGCTGCTGCTGAAAGGATATTTTCGCAGCTAAGCCTAGTCAAAACTAAATATAGGAATAAGCTCGATTTTAAGGCTGTAAACTCAATAATGCAATTTTAAGAATTGTGCATCAATCGAAACAATTCCTATTATGTTTGGTCTGCCAAAGATTTATTTTAATATTAACAAATTTAATACTTTGTCTATACAGTCTTGTGTTTTGCTAACGAATGTAATTAAATTACATATTATTTTTTTGTTACTAAAAATATTTTTGGTTTGGAATTTCCAATAATATTACCTGAAGTATTTTTGTTACAAATTGATTTTATTGATTGTTAATTATAATAAGATATACTTATAAAACTGAAGTACAAATTTAAATGTAATGGTCCATTTATATTATATGATTTTATAATAATATATATTAATATATGTATGTATATGTTTCAACTGAAGTACAAATAAAACAGTATTTTAAATCCATAAAGTTTTGGTTACTTTTTTTTGCATTTGGTTAATTTTTTTTGTATTTTGGTTAGAAAATTTTTTTGGTCGTGGCAACGCTGTTTATAAATCAAATCAAACAATTCAAAATAGAAATTTGTTAAATTGTTACTCCCGTGATATTCAATAGACTTTTTACTCCCAAAACATTCGCGATACCAATTTGTTGGAGATGGGAATACACGTTTACTCCCAAACAACTTATGCCCATAACATTCGCGATTAGCTGTTTTCTACCGTTGCAGTTACATTCCATTACAGTCGGCTAACTGAGCACTTTACCTTTCTTTTGCCTTTGGCTTATATTCTCTTTAACGTTTTTTTGATCTCTGCTCTCGTTAACTTAGTTTTCTTCTTCCCAAAAACCTTAAACAATAACAAAAACCACAGGAATCAAATATCAGAAACTAACCCCCTGTTTGTGTAAAACGTTTGAGTTAAAAATCTTGGCGTTTTTGTAATAGACTAAAAGAAACTTGTAGAACTTTTCTTTAATCTATTACAGAAACGCCAAGATTTCTAACTCAAACGTCTTATACAAACAAGGGGTAACACAACAAAGTCCATACTAACTCTATATTTACAACAGTCTTACCATTGTCGTTTGTTCTTTACTAATTATGCACATGTTAGTTAATTTGCTTGTTTTTGTTCTACTTAAGACAAACTTTTTTGGTTTGTTACTATTAAGTATATTTTTTATATTAAGTATATTTTTTATTTTAAAATATACTTAATAGTAACAAACCAAAAAAGTTTGTCTTAAGTAGAACAAAAATAAGCAAATTAACTAACATGTGCATAATTAGTAAAGAACAAACGACAATGGTAAGACTGTTGTAAATATAGAGATGGTAAAATTGAGCTTTCATTACAAAAAAGCTTTCAGCAAATTGAATCAAAACAATTCACACATTCCATTTGCAATAATGCTAAGTATATAAAGCAGAAATCTACATCTACTGACACCACACACAGTAGACCAAACACAAAAGAACGCTGATGATGAAGGTTTAGTGGCCTTCGAAAACGGCTGGCTGTTCCGTTCAACTATGTGTTGTTAGTCAGAATATTTACAACAGACTTTGGTGTTATTTGTTCATTAATAATTATCACATGTAATTTGGCTTAAAAAGCAATACGAACCTTAGCCCGTTCAAATCACAAATATAGAAACAAATGGAGTTCGAATAATAATTAAAATTAACTAAAAATCCATACTAACTTGTAACGAATTACAATTTTTTTACATATTAATTTTTCTTCACAATTAAACTTTGAGTAAATGGTCTAATATAATTGAATTAATTACTAACTCAATTTATTACAACCGAAACATACCAGTAATTTGTTCTCTTCGAAAAACTTTTGCTCTGCCTGAATTGTGGGCATAAATATTCAAGTAACGAATGACAAACTCTTAACAAATTGATGAAACTCATGCTACCAATTTTTTTATATAAGTAATTATAAGATCGATCGATTAATATTCAACATATAAAGGTAAACAATTTGTGCAAAAGTCAACAATAACTACAAAATGACTGTTGCAGCAGCTTTAAAAAATCACTGCTAAGAATTAAAAATTTTGTGATTTTCAGAAACCCAAAATATCACTCGCGTGATTTTAAAATCGTTCGTGGCTTAAAATCATCATGATTTCAGAATATGCCTAATAATTAGGCATCATGAAGCATATCTTTCAACGCTACTGCAAGCAGTTATTTAAAATAGAAGTCAGAAAGCTTTTTTAATCGTATGCAAATTATAACGATTGTCATCTTTTGTATGGTCTTAATTTTTTTAATGGTTATTTCACCACACAGCGTTAGTATTAACACTCTATTTGTTGAATAAATATAACATTACTGGTTAAACTACCGCTTGCTACACCATCAAGGTTTTTTTAATGATTTCTTTTTGAGAAAATGAAAATTATATACTGTGTACAATCTGCAGGCGATTAAATGACCACATCAGATTACGACAACTCCACCCCAGTGTGGCATTCAGAAAATAATAGTTTCCGTCATGCTGTATTGTTTTTAAGAAGAAAAAAAAAATAAATAAATAAAAGAAAAAAATACAACAAAACCCGCAACTGTCAATCCAAAATTACCTTTAAACAAAGACTATGGCTAAAACTAAACCTTGAAATTATTTTGGCAAATTAGATTTATATGCATGTACATCCAATCCATACATATGTATGTATGCATGTATGTATGAATGTGTGTATGTGTGTGTGTATGTATGTATGTATCAGTGATCGGCAAGGAATCGTTTTTTCGCTATTCATACTGACATATGAAATTTTAAATAAAGGGCGGTGAAATTTTAAGACCCGATGTTGTTTTTGAATAAAACACAAATTATTTAGGAAATTATTGTCCTTTCTTTTTATTTTGAATAATACGGTATGGTTCAATTATGTATGGAACAAAATATCGGCCAAATGGCCGCCGCAGCTTCGGCGGCACATCTCTATCCGATGGTCCAAATTTATACGCCGTTAATGTGCCGAATTATTCCATCCTTTAGCTCTTGAATTGCCCAACGGTGTCAAGTCACATGATCTTGGCGGCCAATTGACATCGCCACCACGTGAGATAACACGACCATTGAATTCCTCGCGCAAAAGAGCCAGTGTTTCGTTAGGTGCGTGGCAAGTGGCACCGTCCTGTTGAAACCACATATCGCCCACATCCATATCTTCCAATTCGGGCCATAAAAAGTTCGTTATCATCTCACGATAGCAAACACCATTCACAGTAACTGCCAGACCGGCCTCTGGAAAAATACGGATCGATGATGCCGCCAGCCCATAAACTCTCTTTGTGGGTACACTTGTTTATCGACAATCACTTTTGGATTATCATTCGCCCAAATGCGACAATTCTGCTTAATGACCAATCCACTAAGGTGAAAATTTGCCTCATCACCGAAGATGATTTTCTTCGATACGCATTTTGATTTGAACGCTCATTTTCATAATAAGCCTGAATAACTTTGACGCGTTGTTCGATTGTATATCTTTCCATGGTTCAAATTGAGTTAGTCTGAAATTGAAAAATGTCAAATGAAATGCAGAAAAAACTTAACGTTTATGTGTGGTTCACATTCAACATCGGCACTTAAAATTTAACCACCCTTTATAAATGAGTAGACATATTTTAAACTCAACTACTTTGATTTACGCATACTTGACATTGTTTTATAAGTATAGGTTAAAATAAATATGAATGCGACGTCGACATCATAGTCATACCACACTCACACTCATAAATGACCCTAGTATGATTTAAAATTTCAGGAAAATACTTATGCCCTAATTCAGTAAGAAGATTTAGGACGTTTTTGTTTGAAAATACTTTTGAGTTCTTGTTTTTGAATTCTTCAAATTATTTTCTTCAAAAATGATTGTAGTCTTTGATAATGAAGAATAAAAATATTATTACCATATTTTTAAAATATAAAAATTAAATGAAAGTATTATACAATATTTTGAAAAATATATGAAAAAATATGTGTTGGATATGATGTTTGTAATAAAATCATAAAGCAAATACAAGCACCTTCCAGCAGAGACTATTACTAATAATTGTTTTAAAGAATCACAACTGCGGCTTTTTTCCGTCCGTAGACAAGACGGCACAATCGTCGAACAGAATTAGGGCATTATACTACTCACATTGATTCAGCTCACTCAACTTATACATGTATGTTTATTTAAAACCAGCCTGTTCCAACTAGCACCAGAGTGCCGAACATCAATCGGCTTTTTATACAAGTGAATACACATACGCTTATACATTTCTCTCGGTTTTGTCTCTGTGGGTAGCTCTGATTTAAAAGTTTAGTCATTAACAGTTTGCAAGAGAAACACATAACCACATAATGAGATCTGTGAAGTTCGTATGCGAAGTTCGCATGGTGAATCATACTTATTTTGCATTGTCCAGAGTCGAAATCGATAACATCATAAATATTGCTAAGCATGAGTTCGATGCGCACTTCAAACTTTCGAGTGAATATGATTCATAGACAACATTGCATTAAGTATGAGTGCGCATAAGTACAAGAAATTATGTCATGGTTCAACTCTACTCACTATTTCACTACTCATTGCTGTTCTCTGGTATGTATACATGTATGTATATATGTACTTCTAAATAATTTTATATTCATTGTTGTTAACGATTAGAGATGGGCAGCGCTGAGTGAAATCGTGAATGATTTCGAATTGAGCGTACGTTTTTCGTGATTGAAACAATTAAATATATTTTGAAAGTATTGAAAAAGAAAACCAAAAACTTCAAAAAGGAAATGTAAATAAAAGTTTTGATTTATTGGGAGGAATTTGCTCTTAAGTGCAACAGTAAAATTGTTTGGTTGTCAATAATTTTTCTTTATCTTCATGTCAATACTAATGAGTGCAAGCTACAAAATAACTCAGCCAATTTTCATTCCCATTCTTCATCATATTCCTCAACTGACATTAACACAACGGAAGCTGTCACAAAGAGTACTTTGTTGATGGAAACTTTTAAGCAGCCTCAATAGGTTTGTTTTTCATTTCATTAAACTTGATTTTTTATTTATTTATGTTATTAATTTCTTGCTCCCACAAAACACAAAAGTCTAAATAAAAACAAACCAAAAAAGCCAACCAATAACTGTCAAACTATTCAATGTACGCTAAAAGTTTGTACTTTGCGTTGACGGAGACGTACTGAATGTGACAGAGCTTATAAGAAACGATGTATTTCAACTTAGTTGTCAGTTTAAAAAGGCAAAATTTAACATAGGACGGATCATATGTGACTCGGCCTTTATTTTTTATATTTTTACTTGTAATTAATATTGGCACAAGACAACTACAAACTTACACTCTGTTTCCACAAATCAAGCAGACAACTCGTCTAAAAAATAATGGATTAAAAACACTCAAACAATTGAGTTCTTTTTACGTAAATTTTCTACTCACGTCGACCGTCCGGATTGTGAAAACAGAGGGTTAACCGTTATTTAAATTGTGAATCACAATAACAACTTAAAAACTGATTTGACTCTCTGCCAACGAAACTGAGTAGAGTTGCGAACGATAGTACGAGCAAACATTTTGCATATTGAATAATTTTTGAAGGAGTGCAAATTTACTCACGGTTCCATCTCAACTCAGAGTTTAAATTCTAGCAGCATTTGTCTGAGAAATGTTATTTTCGGTATAAACAAAATTACAAATTAAGTGATTTTAGCAGGCAAATTATAGTCTGCTTTAAGACATTGACAATCATTTGATTACGGTCTCATGCGAACATATGTATGAACGGTAGGTGGGTGGATGGGTAACATCAAGTCGTGAGACCTAACGCATGTTATAACGGGTGTTTTTTTAGAGGTATAGAACTTCGAATTGAAATAAAACACAAGAAAATCGTTTTAATGTCCATCAATTTGGCTTTATTGGAAGGATAATTTTATGCCATTAATGTTTAAATATGATTTCGGGCATGTGGCCGCCGCGGCTGGCTCGAATAAAGCCAATTCTACAGGTCCAATTTTCAACCACTTTTTCGAGCATATGGGGCCGTATGTTGGCAATAACGCCACGAATGTTGGCTTCCAAGTCCCCTAACGTTTCTGGTTTGTTGGCGTAGACGAGCGACTTCACATATCCCCAAAGAAAATAATCCAATGGTGTCAAATCACACGATCTTGGTGGCCAATTGACAGGTCCATTCCGCGAAATTATGCGCTCATCGAATGTTTCCTTCAATAAATCGATTGTGACGTGCGCTGTGTGGCATGTAGCGCCGTCTTGTTGGAACCACAACTCATCCACATTCATGCCATCCAATTCGGGAACAAAATAGTCGGTTATCATGGCTCTATACCGGTCTCCATTAACGGTAACTGACTCTCCAGCATTATTTCGGAAGAAGTATGGCCCAATGACTCCACCAGCCCATAGAGCACACCAAACAGTCAGTTTTAGTGGATGTAATTGCATCTCAAGGGTCTCATGTGGATTCTCTTCACTCCAAATGCGACAATTTTGCTTGTTGACGTAGCCATTCAACCAAAAATGAGCCTCATCACTGAACAAAATTTTGCGATGAAAATCAGGATCGAGATCAATCTCATTTTCGGCCCATACACCAAAATCACGACGCATTGCATGGTCTCGCGGCTTTAATTCTTGCACAAGCTGGATCTTGTAAGGTCGCAAGCCAAGATCTTTGCGCAAAATCTTCCATAAAGTTGATGGACAAAGCTCCAATTGCTGTGCACGGTGGCGAATCGATTCATTCGGGTCCTCTTCAACACTTTGCTCTACAGCGGCAATTGTTTCTTCGGTGCGCACTGTTCGACGTCTCTGCGGAAGCGTATTATCACATAGAGTAAACGTAGTGCGAAAACGATCCATGGTTAGCCGAATTAATTGCTCTGATGGACGATTATGTCGACCATAAAATGGACGGAGCTTGCGGTAAACTTCGCGAACTGAACCATTATTTTCGAAATAAATTTGCACGATTTGCAAGCGTTGTTCTTTTGTCAACCTGTTCATGATGAAATGGCAAACCAAACTAAATATTAATCACTTGACAGCTGACAAAATGGCCGCCAGTTAAAAAAGTGATGCCAACTTAAAGTTCTATACCTCAATAAAAAACACCCTTTATAATAATTTTATTAAATACAATTAATTTAATTGCTTCATCTGTTATAAGAAAAGACGTTACAATTTAAAATGAAATTTTAAATCGTTTAAGGTTATTTAATTGCTTAATTTATTTATAGTGACGATGAATATTAACACAATATACTCGAATGTATAAGTACAATGTATATTGAACAATGAAGTTTTAAAAAACTGATGATATCATTTTGCAATTTTTGAAGCTTTATCATGAATCCCACATGCGAAAATTTCCTAATAAAATGTTTCGTTCACATGGATTTTAATTTCATATCATCGATTCCATGAAAATTAAAAACTTACACATTTCCACTTTTTCCGAATGAACGACTGAACGATTTGGACCCAGCTCTAATTAATAGGCCACAGCGGTAACACTGAATCTCAAACAGAAATTTAACTTTTTTGCAAGAGTCGCATTTGGTCCAAAATATACCGAAAAAATTTTGAGTCCAGAAGTATTCCACTTGCACTTCCATTCATAACACAAAATTGGCATAAATCGACTTGTGCCGTAAAAACCACAGAATTACGAGTATCTCATGTCATATTAAATTTATTCGGAAAAAATGCAGCAAATTTCAACCCCCAAAGAGAAATGGCATTCCTTGTTAAAAAAGTGAAAGTTTATATAACAATAAATTAAAATAATATGAAAACTTTTAAAGATTTTAGTGGCACTTTGGATGTAGATTAACCAAATAAGAGTACATACAATATGCACATGTACATGCAATATGTACATGCATGAAAAGAAATTAATTCAGTAAAGTGCGACTCTGACTCGCGCACGAAGGGTTCCGTACGAACACTAGATATGTAATTTAATACAAACTTCAGCCTATATAATATATAGTTTTGGCATTTTGTTTTTGGTTTTTGGCGTTTTTTCAATTTGGCAATTTTTTTTTCATTTTGGCGATTTTTTCATTTTATCGTGTTTTTTTCATTTGGGCGATTTTTTTTAGTTTTGGCGCCTTTTTCGCGCTTTGGTGATTTTTTTCAGTTTTTGGGGTTTTTTTTAATTTGGCGATTTTTTTTCATTTTAGCGATTTTTTTTATTTTGGCGATTTTTTTTATTTTGGCGATTTTTTTTCATATCAACAATTATTTTGGTTTTGGCGCCTTTTTCGCGTTTTGGCGATTTTTTTTAGATTTTTGGCGTTTTTCTATTTTGGCGATTTTTTTCATTTGTGCGATTTTGTCGAATTTGGCGATTTATTTTAGTGTTGAACATTTTTTTTTTAATTTTGGCGATTTTTTCCATTTCGGCAATTTTTTTTTAATTTTTGGCGATTTTTTTTTTGGTTTGGTGATTTTATAAGTTTCGGATTTTTTAGTTTTACCGTTTTTGAAAATTTCAAGATATAGCAAGTTGTCAAAATTACATAGTCAAAATTGCATTAACTGATGGACCACCCTTTAATTAAAATTTTTTAAATTTTAGTGTTAATTGTTTTAGTCACTAATTTTACAAATTACAAGTTTCAATATACATACATATGTACATACAATTGCATGTATATTACATGGGATTTTAACATTTTTCGTTGCTCGTTTTGGAAGACCCTTTAATTTTTAATTCTAATGTATTTGTTGTTGTAGCGGGCAAGGTTCTACATACTCTGTTCAAATTTTGAGGTCCGTAGCTCTTACGGTTCCTGAGAAAATACCGTGTGACGGACAGACGGACAGCGTAGCGAAAACAATAGGGTTCGTTTTCACCTTTGGTGTACGGAACCCTAAAAATGGTTGTAAGTAAACATAATCAAATCATAATAATAATTTTAATTAATTTCTGTATGAAGCCAGAAAAAATCAGCATTCGAGTCCGATTTAAAAATCAAAAGAACGGTAAATTTTCAGTTGTCAAAAACGAAGTCATGTCATACAATATCAAAAAACCAAATTAAAAAACAGTTTTATTTGGTAACTTTAAAATCCAGAAAAAAAGTTCAAAGTTTCCAGCTCTGGAGCTGTGGTTTTAATTTTTATAATTTTCTATACCAAATTTTCTTTCCGAAACGTAAAATATATATAATTTATAAAGAAAAAGAAAAAAATTAATTAGACCTAGTTATATGGTACATAAAATACTACAAAAAGTGTAAGCTTCCCAAACCTGGAATCAACCTTTTTTGATTTTTCTGATTTCTTACACCAATCTCTTTCTTTTAAGAATATAAGATATAAAATATAAGTTAATTTTGTATAATTTTGTATAAAAAATTTAAAGTTTTCCAACCCTGGAAACGTCTTTTTAATTTTTTTAAATTTTTTTCATTAGAAATACCAATTTTATTCATACTGAAGTTTAAAATAAGTTTATTTAATAAAAAAATAATAAAAATTAGTTTTCGGTAGTTACTTTAGTATGGCAAAATAAAGTTTGAGTTTTCCTGCTCTGAAATCGTCTGCTCAATTTTGCTGATTTTCAATACCAATCTTTTTCAAACTATTTCTGACATCTCAGACCGAAGTCTGTAGCTTTTCTGGGAGCTTCGGAAAACCGATTTCACGTACAGACTGACGGACAGACGGACATTGCTTATTCGTTTTCCCTATGCATAAGGATTCAGAATATACATACATATGTATTAGAGACCTGCGTAAAAGGTCTTTAAATGTAAATACGTCATGATTTTTAAATGTATTCACGTCGCATGTATTATACTAAACCAATAATAAATGCTGTCGTACTATAAGCGAAGCACGATGGATGTATTGGTGTATGTGTATATCAGTTGTAACAAGCGATGTCGCAAGACAGCTTGTTTGTAACAAACACTCAAAAGAAGTACTGTTGATTAGTGTATGCTGGTTATTTTTCATATTGTACGTTTGTATGTGTGTGTGTAATATGTAGATGGTAAGCTATTATGTGGTTAACCGCATAAAACTAATGTTAATGCATGTATGTGTCTTTGCATGTGCGCAGAAAAATAAAAAAGCATACACATATACGTGCATGACGTTTGTACACGCGCTCATGCGTAGAAAGAAGAAAGTATCACAAATTCTTCCGTCACGAAGTGTTTTCTTCTTTACTGCTATACCTACAATAGTCAAACAAATTTCTTGCAAACAGTGTTGTTAACGTTTGTTTTATAAGATTTCTTATGTTTTATAAGATGTCTTATGCAGGACACTAATATGTATGTACTTTATGGCTCGCTTATTAATATTGTGGAAATTACAAACGGAATGACAAACCTAAAAATGTGGTAAAAAAAAAGAACAACAACATTTAAGCTCAAGGTATCGTCGATTAAGCATTTTAAGATTTATAAGAGAGAGTTAAACTTAAAGTAACAATACCGCTCTCCATATAATCATCAGGAGATTTTTTTAGGAGTTGTATATTAAACACCCAGCGGGAAATTAAATTAATATTAAATTTATTATTAAATAAAATTAAATTGACCAAAATCGATTATTTGCGATCGTAAATAGTCGATTTTCGTCAAAAAAAAACAAGGTCCAAAAAATGTGTCTCTTAAGCTATTTTAGCGGTTATGGCTCGATGTGTTGCATTAAACACATTCACCACAGCAGGCTACACGAACACACGACTTCAAATGCCACAAGCAGCATTTGTCGCCTCGTAGCCGGCTACTTAATTATTTTGGTGACGGCAGCAGCACCATCTGCAGTTGATGTTCAAGTATAAATACATAGTTCAGTATTGCCAATTTTATATGTTTTGCATTTATAAAAATTAATTACTCTTTTAAAATGTACTTATTTCACGTAAAAGTACAAAAATGAATCAATTTATTCCTAACATCAATTTTTGGATATTATTTCTGTTAAATAATATGAAATAATTGTACAAAATCATTCATTCAACATTTTGTATTATACTCGCAATACTGAATTTTCTCATTGTAGCCAACAAAATAGAAATTAGTTTATTTGGACTACAACGACAAAATCAGCATAGCCGCCATGTTGCCTTGCTGTCTTCAAAAGAATTATTCTCATATAAACATGTGTATTCTATTCTTGACATTTGGTAGTCGGTAGCTTGCTGTAGTGAATGTGTTTAATGCTTGTTACTTATAACTTCGATTACGATGTATGTAAGCAGGGATTCATTTATTGATTAAAACAAACAGTTTGTTGTAAAACAAAATTAAAATATTGGTCTACATTTAGGCTAAATTTATTATCATGCTCCCTTAAAACTCCGCTGTCGATGTAACTGCAATGCTAGTGACACGTACTGATATTGTGGTTTACTTCGTAAGCGAGAGCGTACCACTTACGTGTCCTATGACACTTTTATGTTAAATCGAAATAGCAAAATAAGCGAACGAATCACTCACTACTGACTGCTACTAAGTATTAATGATATCATCGATTACGTAAGGTATATTTTGGCTCGATAGGTAGACGCATTTGTCGCTTTGTAGCTAGCTACTTGATTATCTTCAAGAACACCATAATCACTTGATATTCAAGTATAAATACATATTTCAGTGGTGCATCAATGTATTTGTTTACATGAATTTCGCAATGTTTTCCCTGTTAAATAATATGAAATAATTGTAGGCTTTCGTTTTTTTCACATTTTGTATTATATTGACAGCACTATATTTGCTCCTTGTCGCCAAAAAAAAAATAATAGAAAGTAATTTAAATAGACTACAACGGCAAAATCAACATTGACAACAACCTGCCCCGTGTTGCCTTGCTGTCGTCAAAATAATAATTTTCATCTAAACATGTCTATTCCATTTTTGACATATTGAAGTCGGTAGCTTGCTGTGGTGAATGTGTTTAATGCTTTAAAGTTTTGTTTTCAGTTTATGCGAGTGTTAAACAGATGGCGGCATACATAAGAGTGCAAATAAACAAATGGGATTACATCTGTATAATGTTGTTGTTCACACATACCACCTGTCGCAAAAATTATGGTTTATTGAGTTCATTTGATTGAAATAAACTTGTTTTGTACACATAAAAGAAATTTACAGATAGATGCGTTTAAATGATCGAATATTTTGACAGACTGCACAATATTGAATAAGAGAGGAAATAGCTGGTTACACATCCCCATCATGTTGCATCGGTTTATTTATATTTATCTAAATTTATATTAGTACAAACTAGAGATTAGTCATGTTTTAGACTTGGCAGTTTTTCTTGAAGCAGTTATCCTCAATTCTCTTTTAAAACTGCTCGTTTGTTTACACTCAGACGGTTTCTTGTTCAATTTTCCTATTATTTTAATGCTGCGAATGAAATAACAAAAGCGAATTGAAGTAACTTTTCTGTACAAGCAAGTCAGTACCCCTCTTCTTTCTTCTTTCCTCTCTCTCCCATAAACTCAGACTTGCTTCAAGAAAAACTGCCGAGTCTAAAACATGAGTTAGTGAGTATTGTACATGATCACTTGTGATGTTGAAATTTACGAATGCTTTTTATAAATTTGGTTATCCCACATCACTGAATTTGTAGACTTCATATCATATTGCTCTTCGTCGAATGCAAATATTTATCTAAGGAAAATACCCTTTTTCTTATTCTAATGATGAACGGGTAAAATCGGAAATCCAATCGGGTATGTGTTGTTAATCGAATCGTTTTTAAGAACGAGAAATTTTCAGCAACGTATAAATGGCTTGATTTGGTAACATTCGAAATTAACTTCGAATAAAATACATACATACATACATATACAAAAGTCAAAGTCAGCTGGTTAATAAGTGAAATCAATGCATAGATCTGATAAAAGAAGATAAAAAGAAGTACGTGAAATATAAAATTAAATTTTAATGGGCGTGCCTCCGCCCATTTTTTAAATGCAGGATCGTGAGTTTTTCAGAGCTTAGAGTGCATGTTAAGTCTTGTAAAAATCGTTAAAGTAGAACCACTTAAAATAAAATATTAAACTTTAATGGGCGTGTCTCTGCCCATTTTTTAAAAAGGAGGATTGTGTATATTTTAGAGCTCAAGGTGTGTCGTAAGTTTCGTTAAAATCGGTTACGTAGAACCGTATGGGGCGTAATCTCGCCCATTTTTGAACTTTGAAATTGTGTAATTACATGAACCAAAGGTGTTTTATAGGTTTCACAGCAATCAAATAAGTAGAATATCATAAAATTATTTAAGAAAAATTGTGGGTGTGCTTTTTTTACAATGGGACCAATGGGATATATATATATATATACCCAGTAAATATATCTCAGTAAAAAAAATTTACAATCGGTCCAAACTGTACTGAGTTGTGAAGATACACACCTAACCAATTGTTAATCTCCTCCTTTTTTGAAGTCGGTTAAAAATAAGCATTTAAAATGCCGGATAGTTTAATTGTGTTGCAGTTACATTGAAAAAAGTATTTTTATGTGTTAAAATAATTTTTCTTCATAATGGGACAAAACTGCAAAAATATTTTGGAGTGTTTTTAAAATTAACAGCCTGTTTGTGTGGACGTCGGAAATCTTAACGTTTCTGTAATAGAATGAATAACTTATATAAGTTTCCTTTAATCTATTACAAAAACTCCAAGATTTCTAACGTAAACACACACACCGTAAATTTTTTGCACTTGAATAGTTACATATATTAAACTGTATGTAATTTAATTTTAAACTCTAATTGTGTTTTGATATGTTTCCAGTGATGTATTGTAATAATAGCACATTTGGTTAGCTTTCGACCAGTACCTGGATTCAGTAACTTTTTGCGAACAGAAAATCGTAATATTTATCGACATATTTATTCGCTTGCGATAACGATAATGTGATGCCGTAACTTCTTTTTTACGATAGTCTCCCGCTTTATCTTATTCACCATTAAATTCATTATTATGTGGCAGCTCTGTATACAGAATGTGAAAATAATCGAAAACACAAAGAATAATAAAGAAAAACTCAACAAATTTGATTTTGCGACTTAATTTTTTTGTTCTCCAACCGACAGCGAATATAGATAAAATACATTACTGAATAGCAAAGTCGATAAATGTTCGTTATATTTATTATAACGATACGATTGTCGTAATAAAAGTTAGTGAATCCAGGTACAGGAATGTTTACTGTAGAGCTGTGTCGTTCCAGAACAACCTATTTCCATTGAACGATTAACTAAAATGAACGATTCGAACGTTTATGAATTTTCCTCATTATTAGATGAAGTTTGATAGAAGTTTGATAGAATTGTTATCAATTTTCGAATAAATTGATGGTTCATTAAGACTGCATGTCACATACATATGTTTTGTTCACTTATTTCGGATTTTTCAGAACAAGCTTGATTTGATTTGATTTTGATAGAGATTGACCAAGTAGAATTGACACCAGGTAATCTCGATTCAGGAAATAGTGATCAGCTGTTAAATTCTCTTGTGTAAAATCAAGCAAAACGTTTGGTCGGTATTATTTAAGAAATTATATAGTCTTCAACTTACAAGTGTTTCATAATAATAAAGTTCACTTCCTAAATTGAAATTAATTTCCTTCTTCTTGACAGGGTGAAAAATGTTGTCCTTTTTTTTAAGAAAAGAAAATGACATTTGTGTAAAAAAATTTCAGTTTTTTTTGCAGTTTTCAATTGTAAAATTTTTAATGTACACAATTTTTTAATTCTATCAAACATTTAGAAAAGTTTACTCTCCAACATCGTACTTTTTTGAATATGAGCTTTTTATTAAATTACTTTTTTAAAAGTTTGTTTTTGGAAAGGTACTCACTCGATTTATTAAAGGAACATATTGAAGAAATAATTTTCCAAATGGCAATTTTTCGAAAGAGATAATTTTATGTTGAAAATAATGATGTGGATATTTATTTCTTTTAAATAAAAAAATGCAAAGAGCAAATTGTATTAATTAATTAACGCCATTCTCCTTTGAATAGTTTTTAAAATACAACTGATAGAAATGACATCACATGTCTGTCATTTATCTCTCATGTGTATGCCTTATAAATAAATTAAAATAAGAAAAAGAAATAATAAAATTGACCACACAAAAAACAATTCTATTCATAAAAAACGCTTTTGTTAATTTCAAATAAATAAAGAACCAAATTGCTTGTTAAAATTCAAACTTTTGTTCAAAATTTAATTAATTCTATAAGTCATGTTTTAGACTTGGCAATTTTTCTTGAAGCAGTTATCTTCAATTCTCTTTTAAAACTGCTCGCTTGTTTACACTCAGATAATTTCTTGTTAAATTTTCCTATTATTTTAATGCTGCGAATGAAATAACAAAAGAGAATTGAAGTAACTTTTCTGTACAAGCAAGTCAGTACCCCTCTTCTTTCTTCTTTCCTCTCTCTCCCATAAACTCAGACTTGCTTCAAGAAAAACTGCCGAGTCTAAAACATGAGTAAGGGTAATTCCATTGCGACGAGTGTGACTCAGATACTCACATTTTTTTTGATGTGTAAACATCTATACGCTAGGGGGTAAAAGTCTTTTGACTTTGATTTCTTTGCTGAGATTTCTTTGCTGAGATTTCTTTGCTTTTTGCTTTTGCTTTGCATTGTGAGCTATGTATGAGTGTATTAGTGTTTGAAAGAAGCAATACCAAGCAGAGAAACAAGTCGACCGGCTCGAAGCCGACGGTGCGCCGCCGCCGGTTATTTTTCTGTATATTTCCGTACACCAAAGGTGAAAATGAACCGTCAGAGCTACGAACTTGAATTTTGGACACAATGTGTAGACATTTGGCCACTACAACAACAAATACATGAGAGTTAAAAACTAAAGGGTGTTCCAAAACGAACAACGAAAAATGTTAAAATCCCATGTAATATACATACAATTGTATGTACATATATACACTTGAAATTTTAAAAAATAAGTGTATTTTTATACAGACTATAACAATTAAAACTAAATTTAAAAAATTTAAATCAATGGGTGTTCCATCAGTTAATGCAATTTTGACTTTGTAATTTTGACAACTTGCTGTATCTTGGCAACCGTAAGAGCAAAACTCTTGAAATTTTCAAAAACGGTAAAACTAAAAAATCAATAAAATATAAAATCGCCAAATATAAAAAAATCGCTAAAAACAAAAAAAAATCGCCAAAACGAAAAAAAGCACCAAATTAAAAAAAATCTCTAGGACTAAAATAAATCGCGAAAAACCGGAAAAATCGCCAAAAAGAATAAAATCCTTAAACAAAAAAATCTCCAAAATGAAAAAATCTCCTAAATAAAAAAACCCCAAAAGCAGAAAAAAATCGCCAAAAGGAAAAAACCCCAAAAAACAGAAAAAAATCGCCAAAATGAAACAAATTGCGAAAATTAAAAAAACCCAAAAAGAGAAAAAAACGCCAAAAACGAGAAAAAAGCGATAAAACTGAAAAAAATCGTTTAAACTGAAAAAACTTAAAAAAGGAAGAAAGCTAAATAAAAAAAAAAAAAAAAAATGATCAAAACCGAATGTGCGCGAGTCAAAGTCGCACTTTACTGAATTTATTTTAATTGCAATGCGTACACAACAACAAGAACAGCAACAACTAAACGATGAACAACAGGAATTAAAAATTAAAAAGTAAAAGTCAAGGCATTTACCATAGATGAGCACTGCAGTACCACTAAAGTTTCAGTAAAAACAATAAAAAATGTTTAACAAGTAAATTTTTACTGATTACTAAAATTTTTTTCTACAATTTTTATAAATTGCCTAAATGATTTGTTATATGATGAGGTGCATTGAATTTTCAGTAATCAGTAATGCCCGTATTCATAATGAAATTCTACCAAGTGGCTAAATGTTTTTCATACAAAAGTTTCAAAATTTGAATGAAAAAACTTTGCCACTTGCTACAATTTTATTATGATTACGGCCCTACGATTTTACTGGTAATGCAAATTAAATTTCATTAGCTTTTGAATGCAGTACATATACATACATATACTGCAGTGTGCCCATTTACTAACCAAATAAGTTTAATAAAACAAACAAAAACCAACAAATTCATATGTATTTACAATATTGAAAGTTTTGATACTTTTAATTAATTAATTTAAAAAAAATATACTAAACGCATAAGTATTTACTTCCAACTTCAAAAAATTTTTCATTACTAGATGTTTACACATCTCCTCTGTGATCGGACTCACATTGCTTTTTTTTATTATAATTCAAAAGTTTAAAATTTATAGTTTGAAACAAGGGTGCGGCTCCCAAGGATGTTAATTTTGGAATCATTTAATAATAGGTAGACACTGAAAGAACATAAGAAAATTCAGTTTTTACAGAATTATTTCTTTTAGGAAATTTTGTGAAAAATTAAGCATTTATTCAAAATCGAATAATTTTGTTTGCTTTGTAAAGTTTGTTTTTTGTTTGAAGCTTTTATCTAAACTTGAGAGTCTTTCTATAAACTTGCATATAAAGTTTTTATACCCTTTACCAAGAAATGGTAAAAGGGTATATGTAGGTTTGTCATTCCGTTTGTAATTTCCACAATATTAATAAGTGAGCCATAAAGTATATATATTCTGGATCCTTATGCATAGGGAAGACGAATAAGCGATGTCCGTCTGTTTGTCTGTCTGTACGTGAAATCGGTTTTCCGAAGATCTAGAGCTGCAAAACTATCGATAGTACTATCGATAGTTTTGTTGTAAATAAAATATCGATAGTTTTTTCCACTATCGATACTATCGGCAAAAAAAAAAAACAAGTAATTAAAAGAGTAAAAATAATCGAAGTCAGTAAACAGTAGCCGGCAGCTTTGAAGCAAATTATCCGTAGTTGATTTAAGCTTTTGTACAGCCATGGAAAAGTTGGTACAATTGTATAATTTTAGCGCTATTTGAATGCCAAAAGTACCCTAGCACCGCAATGACCCATTTAGCACTACTGGAATCTCTTTATATTATATTACATGCCAAAAATAGCGTTAAAATATATTAATCCCTTATGCAAAAAATAATGCGTGCTTGAAGTGTACATTAAAAAAATTTCCATAGAAAAACCGGTTTTAACGTTCACTTATTTTTTTTGCACAAGGGGTTAATCTTTAGCTCGAAAGTATTAGAAAATTAAGTAAATCAAACGATGTTTTCCGGTACTTAAAGAATTGCTGGAGGAATGTTATTTAATCCAAATTCATCTGCAAATGTGGAAATTTTATTTTCGTACCAAGGGGAGAAGCCGACTATTTGCATCGACTGTGAACAATCGAATAAAAAAAGGTTATAAACGTAGTATATCGTAAATGTTACTTTTATATTCAGATCCCAGCAACTAATATTCTTTGTGCACATTCTGGCGTTTTGTTAATTGATTTTTAGTTAATTAAAAAGTACATGTATTAAAAAAATATAAATAAACAATTAGGTACAATCGTACTGAAAAAATTAAATTTTTTTTGAAAGTTAGTACAATTTGTAAATATGACATCGCATCCCTGCTTCTGTATACATAAGTACTTAAATACATACATATGTATGTATATGAATTTATTTATAAATCAAAGTGTTATTCGATAAATAGTAGTCACAAGTATCTTAATAAATTCAACATCGTCGACACAAAGATAAATTTTGGTGGTACTGATATCGCGACGGCCGCCAATCGTCTCTTACGATAAAACTTTACAGTTAGTGTCTTAAAAGTTATCAACAATTTTCGCATTTTGATAATTCTAAACCATGGGTAGGCCCATAAAATTTTAAGTTCAATAAAAAAGTATATTTTCGATAATATGCCGCTTACGATAAAATCGAAAAAAAGGCTTGATATATTTTTATATACTAATGAAAATGTTGAGGACTCTGGATTTTTTTCGAGTCAAATGTAGTTTATGTGGCAACTTTTATAAAACTATTCGATACTATCGATAGTATCGATAGTTTTACATAAAACTATCGAAACTATCGAGTGGAGCGACTATCGATAGTTTTGCAGCTCTACGAAGCTCCCAGAAATGCTAGAGACTTCGGTCTTGACCTGGTGTGTCAGAAATAGTCTGAAAAAGATTGGTATTGAAAATCAGCAAAATCGAGCAGACGATTTCAGAGCAGGAAAACTCAAACTTTATTTTGCCATACTAAAGTAACTACCGAAAACTGATTTTAATTATTTTTTTTTTTTTTATTAAATAAACTTATTTTATACTTCACTATGAATGAAATTGGTATTATAAAAAAATTAAAAAGACGTTTCCAGGCTTGGAAAACCTTAATTTTTTTTATACAAAGTTACACAAAATTAACTTACTTAAACAAATTTTTCCTTTTTTCTATAAATTAAATATCTCTTATATTCTTAAAAGAAAAAGATTTGTGTAAGAAATCAGAAAAAACATAACGGATGATTCCAGGGTTGGGCAACTTAAAATTTTTGTGATATAAAAATTAACTACCGAAAACTAATTGTTTTTTTTATTAAATAAACTTATTTAATGCTTCAGTACGAATAAAATTGGTATTTAAAATTGAAAAAACAATTAAAAAATTAAAAAGACGTTTCCAGGGTTGGAAAACTTTTACTTTATGCAAAAGTAAAACAGAATCCAGCTCACTTGGGTCCAATATGATGATCCCTTTGTGCTAAACAAATGCAAAAGTAAGTTACTAAAACAAATGTTTCCTTTTTTTTATAAATTAAACATATCTTATATTCTTAAAAGAAAGAGATTGGTGTAAGAAATCAGAAAAAACAAAAAGGATGATTCCAGGGTTGGGAAACTTACACTATTTGTGGTATTTTATATACGATATAACTAGGTCTAAATTAATATCTTTCTTTTTCTTTATAAATTATATATATTTTACGTTTCGGAAAGAAAAGTTTGGTCTAGAAAATTATAAAAATTAAAACCACAGCTCCAGAGCGGGAAACTTTGAACTTTTTTTCTGGATATTTAAGTTACTAAACAAAACTATTTTTTTAATTTGATTTTGTTTGGTATTGTATGACGTGACGTCGTTTTTGTCAACTGGAATAAAGGTGAATGTAAAATATTTCTTAAATACAGAGTGTAGAATAAAATATTAAACTTATTGCGCATATCGAAAAAAAATATTTAATCGAAAAATACCGAGAGGTCACTTACTAAAAATTGTACTAGAGCAAAAAATCATAAATTTTTTCACAAAACATATGCATATGTATGGATGTGCTTATGAATGTATCTCTCTACTTTATATACGCACTTTGGTGAAGGGTATATAAGATTCGGCACAGTCGAATATAACACTCTTACTTGTTTTTTATTTATACTTACATATTTTAGCAAAAATTTAAAAAAACGAACTCCTTGCAACAACATTCAATTAATTTTATGACAATTTCTGCCGGTATTTCCCAATATTTTGTATAACTAATTTCCTTGCAATTGTATAAAATAATGAGATTTAAGGCATTTATGTTGTTTAATTTATTTCCTAACGTTTTTTTGTTATATGTATGCATGTACATTAGTGTCCTGCACAAGACTATTTATAAGACCTTTCATGACATGAGAGATTTTTTCAGATGCTTTACTACAGCGAAATATTCTAAAAGATCGTTAAGCAAAACTGTTGGCAAGTAATTTTTTTTTGGTTGTTTGTCTTGCCAACAGTGTTGTTTAGCGATTCTTTTAGAATATTTCGCTGTAGTAAAGCACTGGAAAAATTCTCTCATGTCTTGAAAGGTCTTATAAATAGTCTTGTGCAGGACACTAATGTACATATATGCTTTTTTTTTACCAAACACTTTACGAATTCCTTGCTACCATATTCATTTAATTTTATGACATTTTCTACTGGTATTTCGTAATAACTATTTCGTTGAAGTCAGTTGTTTCAAGTGTCTACATTTCGGCATGTCAATCAAGGATTTCCGTATGATTTAAAAAAAACCGTCCAAAAATCAATGCTGACATGTATTTTTAACTTCAGGCATTATCAATTTCAAAAGGAAAATATCTTTCGAATATTTATGTATGTACATAAATTGAAAACAAACTTCAGTTTTGTAAAGAAAAAAAAATACTTTTTGTTGATTTTGCAAGGAGCTGCCAGATTATACTGCGAAATAAATTCCAAAGAAGAAAAGAAAAATGGAAATGACTAGCAAATGTTTTTGCAATTTAATAATGATATTAAGGGCCTAATTTTGTAAAACGGAACGCCAACCGTTGACAAATTTTATATGGGAAAAATTTAAATAACAAAAACAAAATACGTACAAAATTTGTCAACACTAAGCGTTGCGCTTTACAAAATTAGGCCCTAAATAATTTTATTATATTATTATAGTAAAAAATAATTTTGATTGCAGAATTGCCAACTTTCACATAATTATTATCCAACCGAAGTCTATATCATAGGTCGAGCTTGTTTATTAATTCACAATAAGAAACAACTTCGAAGTCAATTAATTTATCAAACTTTATAAATATTTTAAATCATAAAAAACAAGAAATCATTAAATAAAGCCTGGGGTCTAATCGTCGCCTTCGATAACGACATGAATCGATCACGTTTTTACAGTTTGAGATTGTAGCATTCGTTATCGAGCAACATTACATTGTTCGATATCGAATGCACCAATCTCAAACTGTAAAATCGTGATCGAATTAGCTCAAAAATATCAACAATACAAACTCAAATGTCTACTTCGGTTTCGACTAGGCTTGCCCCCATTTTTTATAATACGTTACGTTATTTCTGGTAATTTTACTTTATACTTTATGGGAACAATAAAGTACGCGAAAATAATTTACTTCGCATGATTTGATTTATCTAGAATTGTTGACGTTTTTTTTTATATTGGCGATTACTTCTTAAAACCATGTCATGACGTTATTTCGAAAATTTATGGTAATTTTTCACATATACATAGCTCATTCTGCGCCATCCTGTATATGTCAATAACTGCCTTGTGATCACGCAATAATTTCTTGTGATCCATCTTATATTTTTTTCATCCTCTGCATTGCGCCTAATGCATTAAACACATTCACCACAGCAGGCTACACGAACACACGACTTCAAATGCCTCTAGCAGTATTTGTCGCCTCGCAGCCAGCTACTTAATTATTTTGGAGACGACAGCAGCACCATCTGAACCTCATATTTAAGTATAAATACATAGTTCAGTATTGCCACCTTCAAATGTTTCGAATTTATAAAAATCAAATTACTTTTTCGAAATGAACTTATATGACGTAAAAGTATAAAAATTAATCAATTTATTCTTTACATCAATTTTTGGATATTGTTTCTGTTAAATAATATGAAATAACTGTACGATATCATTCATTCAACATTTTGTATTATACTGGAAACACTGAATTTTCTCATTGTAGCCAAAGAAATAGAAATTAGTTTAATTGGACTACAACGACAAAATCAGCATAGCCAAAACCCTTTACCCTGTTGCCTTGCTGTCTTCAAAATAATCACTCTCATATTTATAAACATGTGCATTCTACCTTGATATTTAGTAGTCGGTAGCCTGCTGTGGTGAATGCATAAGTGTTTAATGCATAAGTCTGAGTTTACAAGAGAGTGGGGATAAACCTACGCATTCCAAATCCGGTGAAACTTGTAAGGCTGCACCACTTCTAGCAAGCTCATCAGCCGTAGAGTTCCCCTGAAAGCCTCTGTGCCTCTGGATCTAGATGATCCTAATATAAAAATGCTCTGTCATCTACCCCCAGGGGAGTCTATTCTATAGACTACGGGTGTGGCAATCCCGGGGCCCCAGCTAGGGTAATGTAGCTTTTTCCGCTGACGGACCTTTGGCTCATTATCCGTAAAACTTATGTGTTACTACCCAATCTCTGAACATAAACAGAGCAAAGGATGTGCACATATTTATAAAAGAAAAACAAATATTGTACGCCCGTTGTTGTCAGTTAAGTGCAGCGTCACCTAGAACTGCCCCTGAGTTCAAAAGACGATAGAGGTGAAGCCCTTGTGGTGGAACTTCGAGGTCTAACCAGAGGCTACTTCTGGTACCACGGGTGCCGGTTGCCCGACAGCTGGGCTGCTTAGAGATAAATGCATTGCGGTTGTCAAAAATTCTGGTCCGAAATGGTTTTTGTCCTGGATACGACCCCAGGACACTTTCAATTTTTAGTGTCGGGCCTTAATAGGCACAGAAATTTTGGTGGCGAGCTTGCGTTCTTCTCGCGTGAGTGGTCCTCGCTGCTCTGAAGTTTTGAGTGCATGTAGCGGTCGTCAGTTTCCTTTGCTGAAACGCCGAGTTCGTCCTACCCCACGGGGTTAAAGGGCATGCGTTCATTATGGATGAGTGGTTAGCTGTGCCGGCAATGGTTGAGGAATTTTCTTGGGGACCTCGCTAAGGTGTATACACAATACCTTAGCGTGGAAGCCGGAGAATTATCGTGGTGGTTGCGGTTGCTACCAAAATCGCTGGGAGAATAGTCTTGGCTTCCCAGTGTTAAATCAATGCTAGTGGTTCGTCTGACGCGGTCAGCCAGATACTATTCTAGGTGCTGTTGCCATTCAACAGAGCTGCTATGGGCACGGACATAGCAGCAGAGTTTAGATAGCTCAAAGTACCTCAGCAAGGTACTTAAATATAGAACAGGGATAACTATATTCAAAGATTGCAACCTATGTGCCTTATGGATTGGGCCATAAGTTCATTCTAAAAGGGTGCACGGGGGCGTTGGTCTGGCGTCTAACCCACACCCGGTGCTTTGGCACACGTGAGATAAGGCCGTAATGGCAGGTACTCACGTAAAGCAATTGCACATCTGCTCTGCCATCTCATTTAGAGATGATCGTCAATCGAGGGCTGTTGTTGTTCTTAGAAGTGGGGATTTAATGACCATAAGGCTGAAGTGACTTTTACGAGTACTTTCAACTAATCCGCAACTTCTTTTATAGCAAGGATATCTGCCTGGAAAACACTGCAGTGATCCGGAAGTCACTTTGCAATACGAAGTTCTAAAGACGTTGAAAAGGCTCCATAACCCACACCTTGTTGTGTTTTGGAGCTGTCCGTATAAAAATCAAAAATTTTTCTTCTGCCTGGAGTTCTACTCATCTACAATTCTGTAGATGGTATTCAGGGTGCAAATTACGGCATTCGATACGGTTCGAAATTTTAAAATGTTTCTATATAAACCCTATTGAACTATTTCGTAATTTCGTTCGATAACGAGTGCCGTAATTTGCCCCCAGGTTTTATGAAGACCTTCGTGTAGTAGAGCAGGGGAAGTTTGGTCAATCCTCCATCTCCAAGCTTCATTGTCGAGTACTCTACAGTCGCCGGTACCATTTCCGTTCCACAGACAGGTACAACGAATACGGATTGCTGACGTTGTTGCTATGGCCTTCCTTATTAGGTCCAATGGTAGTAGGTGCAATATTATTTCCAGCGCCTATGGATGCGAGTATTGCGAAGACCACAGGTTATACACAAGAATGCAAGTCTTTGCACCTTGTGTAAGATATGTTTGTACGTCTTTTTCTCCGGGGACGGCCTCCACACGATGATCGCATACATGAGAATTGGGCGTACTATTGCAGTATAGATCCAATGAACGATTTTTGGGGTAAGACCCAAATTTTTCCGAATGAACTTTTTGAATAGATAAAGTGAAAATGTTGCTTTCTTCACTCTCTCTAGAAATTCAGCTTTGAATCAAGATTAACTCCGAGATATTTTGCAGTGTTGGACACTTTTATCTAAGTATTATTAAGAGTGATAGGCTGGAAAACAGGTATCTTATACTAACTGGAGAATAGGATTAGTTCCGTTTTATTAGGATTAACCGGAAAGTTCTCGTTTTTTCGTCCACCTTGTTAAATGTCCAATATGTAAGATTAGACAAAAGGTCCAGCCATCTTTTTACGTGCATGCAATGCTTAGCAATGGGTAAAGTGAATAAAAAAAAGGATTTGCTTTTTACTTAAAAATTTGTTTAAAAAAAAAAAACAAATAACACAAACAAGTTTTAGGTTTCAAAACAAATTTTCAAGTAAAAAGCAAATGCTTTTTTTTATTCACTTTAACCAATAACTACTAAAAGTGCCTACTTTTAAGGTATGATAACAGACAAACTGGCACCTTCTGCGATATAATTTTTTAAATCCAACCACTCATAGAGTAGAAATTTTGATACGAGTATGAGAAGACTGGATCTGTGCCGGACTTGTGACACCAGAGCAACTGAGTTTTGGATCCATAGTAAAAACACACACATTTGTCATCATATATCCTTAAATATCAATTTTTAGAAAAAATTGCATTTAATAAATACTGATTGTATTGATAAGTTCCTTCGCTTAGCAAAAAAAGCAACATTTCGATAAAAAAAAACGTAAATGCATTTTTTTTATCCGGACCATTGTGCGTAATTTTTTAGTGGATAGATAAACATCTTTCAAAAAATATCTTAAAAATATACAGTTTTACTTTTACCTTTCTAATTTGAAGCTGAAAAATATTAAAATTCCAAACAAAAACTGAACAAAGTTAAATAAATGGTGTCGCGTTTACACGAAAATAGTTTAACTCCTTTCACTTCTGGCTGCACATGTATAAAATTATAAAAAACGAAAAAAAATCCATTTCCCTGAGCATGTGTGTCACATATCCAGTAATCATGTTGCATTTGAAATATCATTTGAAATTCAATAGATATTTTGTAATTCTAGTAGCAGTAGTAAGCAATAAAATCTGAATAAAATGTTACAGCATACGAAGCAAGTAGCTGCTGTCATGTATTGTATTTCATTGCAAAAAAATAGGTAAAATTTTTTTTCATTTTTTTTTAAATGATGTGGCTTATTAAATAAAGCCTTACCAAATTAGAATTTGAGCTGACATTTGAAACTAATCAGTCAAGCGCAACTTTAATTAAAATATTCAAAGCATCATACATATTCATTTATCTTACTAATGTTAATGACTTCAAATAATATTAGTTCAGTGCTAAACGACTTCTTAAATAATCATAAATGACAGGCGCAACGAAAGATTATTTATTCATTTCATATTAAATTGTCTTAAGAAGAACTACATTACTTTTACAAACTACTTAATTAACCGCAATTCTGCGATACCGCCCCGCCAATGAAATTAAATATAATTTTTTTTTTTTTTTTAATTTCAATATAAGACTATATGGATATTCGAAACGGGTGTTGCATCTGACGCATAGGGGACTCTGTGGAGATGTCGTTCCGAAGTTGTTTCCAGAAGTGACTTCCAGAGTTTTTTTGCCGTGTAAACACATGTTAGAAATCGACTTCCAGTCACGGCTTGGAGAATTATCTTGCAGGATTTATGTGGAAACAGGTGTTTGTTGCTTGCTGGAAGTAACTTGAACGACTTGCTTCGGTTCGCAATTCTTCAAGTAATGAATTTTGGAAACTTACGGCCTGTCCCACGATGTCACCAGAAATCGTTCGATGGACAACTTGTATAGCAAACAACAATAACATTACAAAATTTGTTGTTGTTTTCAATATAACAGCCTGGCTCACGATGTCTAAAAGAAAATTTCGATCGACAAGTTGTATTGGAAACAACAATAAAATAAGAAAATTTGTTTTCGTTTTCAATGTAAGTAAGCGGACAGAAAGTTTTTTGTCGACATCGCGATGCATCGTGGGCCAGGCCGTAAGTATTCGGTTGCACGATTTCTGGTGGCATCGTGGGATAGGCTGTTAAATCTGTGCGCCGCAGCACCCAATTTCTCACCCAAACCCTTTTCTTTTTGTTTCTTTTTAATGGCAGCTGCCAATCTTTTACATGGCTCTGTTGTGTTTTTTTTGGTAGTTAATTGATGTTCTTTTGTTGCGAGTTTAAATTTTTTATGAGAAATTACAAAAAAATTTCATGTTTGGAAAAATAGCTAAAAAATAGCTAGATTAAAATAAAGATGGCTAAGAAATAGCTAATAGCTGAATGGGATGAAAAATTGCTAAATTTAGCCAGAAAATGGCTAAATTGGCATCACTGATGGCAGGCCACTGTGCAATTTATGTAGTAAAGGACCCACAGCAATAAAAGATTAATAATATTGAACCATTTTGATAATGAATATTTTAACACTCAGTTTGTAAAGGTTGCATTAATAAAATTCGCACATTAAAATTACGAAGTAAAAAATTAAATATCCCTTGGGTAAAACAAATATTTATGCTATATTTCTCACTCACATTCATACATAAGTGTGTAAGTGTAACTGAATAAATGTACCCAGTTAACCAAGACTTTCGTTATTGATATCGATTTCGAATATATCTCGAACACTTAACCTTTAAAACTATTGAGAGTGACACTCAAAAATGAATCGAAAAAAGTTCATCTGTCGCTCAGTTTTGTCAAAAAAAAACTAAGTTCCGCTAGCAATATCTAAAGTGAGAGAATATCTAATTAATTTCGATATCGCAAAAAGGCAGCAGAAAAAGTAAAAATATAATTTTATTTTTTAATTAATTAATTTTTTTAATACCTTAACTTACGCTGCAGGAGTTGAACATGGTACTCCATTCTAGCAAACTAGCCCGCATCCACCAGGCTATCGTGGCAAATTTTCTTCTGTTCAATTATTGCACATATGTAAGTATGAGTTCTTATTTTATTTTTTAACTTACAGCGCTGTCATGGCTTGAACTTGGTACCTCTAGGCTAACAGACTAGCATACATCCAATCGGCTACCGTCACACATTAGAAAACCTATCGGGAGAAGTTCCCAGTTCGAAGCTTTAGCGAAAAATCGATTTTTTTTTAAGATTTTCGAACAAATATCGAACAATTTTGTTTCGAAATTTCTTCGCTTTAGTGAGTATTCGTTTTTATCGAATTTTAGGTCAAATGGGATATTAAATAAAAACATGCATACATAATTACATATGTATGTATGTGGTTGGTTGTTTGTAACGAATCTATTGTAAATATTTCGCTTAGATTCGTTTGACGTTTTGTTTTTCAGCTTTTTTGTCTTAAAGGTGTTAAAACAGTTTTCATTACTCGTAAAGTGGAGTAGTCATCGCAGTACCATTGGCATTTATTTATTATTTTTTTGCTAAACGTTATTACTTCATTTTTATCTGTATTTTGGTTCATTTCAGATATCACATGTTGGCGATTTTGTTTTATTTTCATTTTTAGTTGA
The DNA here is from genome assembly GCA_949987645.1 of Tachina grossa. Classification (NCBI taxonomy): domain Eukaryota; kingdom Metazoa; phylum Arthropoda; class Insecta; order Diptera; family Tachinidae; genus Tachina; species Tachina grossa. Next base: position 213,044,698 of record OX465274.1, read on the forward strand.
ATAAAAAAAAATATATGTATTGATGAATGCTTTTAAAAGAAGTAATCAAGTAAAAACAAGAAAAAGGTGTGAAGTTAATTGAACTAGTGTAATAAATTGATTTTTACCGGAAGGGGGGAAAATTAATAAATTAATATTTGCAATAATAATTGTCTTTTTCACATTAAATTTTTTATTTACTCATCTTTTTTTAGTTTAGAGATGGGAACCGCTCTCTTGGCTGGAATCGGTTATGGTTAGTGACACATTGGGTGGCATTATTGATTCCGCACGGAAAGGAAAATTCAACGGAATAAATATCGATTAATATGCAAATTACAACTATTCATTCGCCAGGAAATGAAATGATATTTCTGTGAAACAGAATTAATGATAGGTTTTAATGTTAAAACCTGGTTTTACCTTACAAAATGATTTTTTTTAACCAACTTAAAAGCATTTTTGAATTGGTTTTAAGTTGGTTTTATAAAATGCAACCTTGTTTTCGCTGTGCTTCAATGCTGCCAAGTTAAAATAACCGGAAGCAGCTGATAATAAACATTATCATTTTTATGATACATTTTTAACTTAAAAATTAATGCAGACGCGATAGTAATCAAAAATTGCGGAAAATAGAATATTTTGGACGGAAAACAACGGAACTGTTTGCATTGACCTCTGGGAAGTGAAAGTAGACGATATGATATGTGAATTTTTTATATCTGTGGCAATAAGAAAAGAGTGCTTAAGTCATATTTTACTGTTTTACAGGAGAGCCCTTTTAAGATTTCAAGTCGATTTTCAGTTTTCAGTCGAAATTAAGTTCTTTTGCAGTTAAATTGGGAAATTCCTTTTTAACCTTTATTTTTTTAAGCAAATGTCGTTCTACACACTATAAGTAATACATTTAAGTTAAAATATACCAACGTATAACCTAAATTAAGCAGTTATTCCAAATGATATTAGAAGTCTAAAAAAGATAAGTCGCAAGTCATAGTGCTATAACTTCCTGAAAAATCACACAAATTAATTGAGATTTTGACCAGGGGTACTTTCAAATATGCAGATTACGGAGGTAGCAATAATTTAAAATCAGCTTATCTCGACTTAAGCACTTTTTCCTTTTTGCCAGAGATATAGTAAAACAACTTGATTTCCAAGCACTTCTTCACTTTGTATAAGTAGTTCCATAATTTTAAAATGATTATTTACAAAATATAAAATAATTTTCATTTTAGAGCCCACCTTAACATTTCTGAGATTTTTAGACAAACCAAAACATTTGTTGTACAGTGTGTCAAATAAGTGTTATAAAAAGCAGCAAAAAACACAGCAACAAATAAACGTATTCCTACAAGAGATTTATTTTATTTTGAACAAATTTATTAGACAGTCTGTGAGTTAAAACCTGAGTTTATCAAACTTGCAGTGTGAACGCAACCAGGTTTTAATTTTAAAAGTTAAAAACTAAAAATGTTTCCAATATTAATAAAATTTATGGTGAGTTGCCATACGTAATTAACATTTTGGCAACTGGCAAAGAAATTAAAGTTCGATTGCCATCCATAATCCAACCATTACTTTAGGGATTTTTCGGGCATTTTATTTCCAATTTCATTTTATCAATTGCTTTTGAAATTTTTGAACTACGCATTTCAATTACTTCAATTGCCCTTCTTCTTGTGTAACATTTTATGACACGATTGCTATAACAAAAACAAAAATGTCTCTGTAGATCATAACTTTGTGTTCCAAAAAAAAAAAATATTGTATGAATTATTCGAATTTTTAATTAATACTGTAGTTTGTTTTATCAGATTTTAGTCCATCCAAACATCATAAAGTGCGCCCAAAACGTACGATTCTTTCCATAAGCTTATATTAACGTGAGAGAAAATTTACATTTTCATCCTCTAGTAAAAATAACTCGCAAAAAGTGAAATACTTTAAATTTTTGTTTCACCAATTTATGTCAATATAAATTAATTCAATAATTTTGTACATGACATGACATACATAAATTTGGTTTTCTTGCAGTGAATTGTGTAATGTAAATATTAAACGATGTTGGCTTGTTTATTTTATTGATGGTCTATTTCCCACCTGCGAAAGAAAACGTTCGACTTACAATTTATATTGAAAACAACAACAAAATACGAAAATTTGTTTTTGTTTTCAATATAAATTGTAAGTCGAACGTTTTCTTTCGCAGGTGGGAAATAGGCCATGAGTATTTAATCACAAGTTTTGAAGATAAAAAATTTTATAATGAACATTTTTCATTTTATAAAACTGGATAATCAATTTTTTCCTACATGATAATAAAAAACATTTTTTGTGGAAGAGTTTATGTGTGTGTTTAAATAAATACCTTTTAAATATATTAAATATATATTTATTTACCCCCATATGCAAAAAAATAACGTGTGCTTGAAGTATATGTTAACACAAAATTTCCATACAAAAACCGGTTTTAACGTACAATTGAAGCACACTTTATTTTTTTTGCATATGGGGATTTTTTTTCTTTTCCAGTTGGTAAGGCCAATAAATTTTCTTCCATGACCAACATACTCACCCCTATCGTGAATAACAAGTGGAATATTTGTGCACGTGAAATTTTTATTCCCCTCGAAGGGAAATATGCTATCGTGAATCCCCCGTGAATTTTTTTCCCGCTATCAGTCCCAGTGAATGTAAAAATGGCAAGAAGATTTGTAATGCTTAAAAATTAATTGAAAATCAGACAACTTTAAGTTAAATAAATAGAAATTGTACACAAATTTTAGGTTCCAAATGATTTTTTTTTTTTAATTTAAATTTGTGTTTTTAAATATTCTAGACGAAGTGGAGAAAAATTCTTTAGTATACCATCGCGGTGCACCACCATAAAATTTACTGTGTGTGAACCAAAGAGATTCATATTCCATGAAAAAAGAGGTAGCAGGGAATTATTGTTAAGAATCAAGAACTTTACTTACTAATCTTGTCCTAAACACAAATATTCATAACTTTTAATATGTAATTCAAAGGAAAGTATCGAAATTATTAGTTGTAATAATTTAGTTCGCCTGCAAAAATAAAGTAAAAGAACTAAGGGAAAAGTGAAAAAATCCTTAATATAGAAAGGCCCTAACTCATTATATTTTTGAAATCGAGATTTTTGCATTTTCGACACATTAGGAGTTAATAAGAAATACATAACAAACTCGATTTCAAAAAAAATAATGAGTTAGGGCCTTCCTATATCAAGATTACGATTCGCATCTTATTGACATCATTAAAATACATTTTTTTTGCTGGGATTATTGCATGTATATTCTAAAAGGTCAATCGGTAAATTGTTCCTGGGTAGAAGAACAGTAAAAGAGTGCGAATCCCAAATTTTCGAAACCGGCTCTTTTGCTTCACTTGTTTTGTTTAATCTCAAAATTTAAAGAAAAATTTTCAGAGAATTGTTGTTCAGAATAGGGCTTATTAAGTATATAATAAAGGGTGCTTTTTTAAACCTGATGGAACTTTAAATTGTAAAAAATAATAACAAAAAAATTTAATTTTAATTAAATTTTTTTCTATTAGAAAGATCAGTAAATGTATTTGTACCATTTGCTAATAATTTCTGACATATGGCCATATGGAGGTCCAATTTTGGGCCTGTTATTATATATAGTCAAACCACTTTTGAAAAAATACAATCCTGGAGTTTATGAAAGCTTTCAAAAGCCAATAATGAAATTTTTTTTCAAAAGTCGTACCATTATAAAGGATACTGAATACTGCCTTTAAGAGTTTGTACAAAGTTCTGAATAATTTTCTTAGTAAACAGCCAGTTTTATTTTAATTGTTTTAATTCAACTTGCACTTGCAATAATTTGATTTGTATCAGTCCTTATGCTATACATATTTTTCCAACAAACTGTAATAAACGAATTCAAAAACTAAATATGTGCATTAACACATTTAATTGAAATAAGTATAAGAGATTTTTGTTCACATGAAAAAAAATAAGAAAAAAATATAAAAGCACTATGTGGATGGAAGTAGCTTAAATACAGTTTTGTACTACATATTTTAAGTCAATTTCGTTTAAACATTCATCCATCCGCTTCTTGTGTGTAAATTTGGCTACAACAACTCTGCCTGACTTCAGTTGGATCAGTAGTATGCATTTCTGCTTGTTTTAGTATCTTAACGATTTGTTTGTTTGATTTTTAGTTTGTTTTGTTCTGAAGTTTTTACTCTTATAAAACTGAAGGTTTTCAGCGGCGCACCAACAGTTAAATTACAACTATTGAACAATTCGGTCGGTCGGTCGCCCCCAGTTGTTTTGAGCGCTTTATTTGGTTTTAGTAGATTGGAAACAAAAAATAAGCTAATTACTAAATGTAAGAAATATAATATAAATAATATAAATGTTAAAAAAAGTTGTAAATATTAAGCGACAATAACAGTTAATTAAACAAAACCAAAACAAATTTTAAAAATGTGTCAAAAAAGGTTATGAAAATAAGACATAAAAAATAAAACGTTATAAAATGGTTAATGAAAACTATTAAAGGCCGTGATACACTATCATACAAAGTCGTGCGATCTACGAAAAAGTACATCGCTGGTATGATGGAGTTTATGAAAATTTTCAAAAGACAATAACAATTCATCACACCAGGGTTGTATATTTTCGTAGATCGCACGACTTTGTATGATAGTGTATCATGGCCTTAAGTAACAGTTTTCAAAAAAATTCGATTTCTTTCATTCTTTGGGTTAGTATTTGATACCCACAGGAAAGTGTTGATAAAACTTAAGACAAAAGTAAAAAAAAAATGTTTAATAACAGGTACTCGTAAAAGTTAACGCCCACTGAAGAAAGTTATGCAAAATCATTGATCTTGTGCGAAATTGTTTTCCATGGCATTATAATATAAAAAAGTTAAAACATTAAAACAATAAAATAAAACCTTAAACGTAACTTTTCATCTATAACATCAACAAATTACTTAAAACATAAATGGATGTATGTAAATAAATAAATAAATAAAACTATTTCATATAACTTTCGAAAAACCTTGAACTGTTTTTTGAAGCGGAAAAAACAAGACCAGGACACTGCAGTTGCTGTTTAATATTAAAATATTCCATTAAAAAAATATTAAACCAGTGATTTTTTATGAAGAACTTTTTTAATAAGAAAAACAATTTATTGAAAAAAACAAATAGAGTGGAAAAAATAAAGCAAGAAAATACAGCAAATATTTTAAATTCAATAAATTGTTTTAGTCAGTTTTAAGTGAGTTTTGTGACGTCTTTAATGCGCAATTTCACAGTCTTGGATTAACTAATAAAGATGGTTTAACCACTACGATTTGAGTAAAATTTAATTAGTTAAACTGGATTAAAGAGTGAAAATTTTTCTTAACTAATGAAATGATGTTTTAAGCTAATGGATTTACAAAAAATTGAGTACCACGTTAATAATATCAAAAACTTTGATATTTCTAATTATTTCTGAAGGATAGCTGGAAAAATAATGAATATACATGTGTTTGTATGTAGATACATATATACATACATACATACATACATACACATCGTTACCTTAATATGGAAAGGTCCTAACTTATTATTTTTTATTTATTTTGATAGAAGAACATCTAATGTATAGAATCTCGATTTCAAAAATATAATAACCTAGGGGCCCCTTTCTACATTGAGATAACGATATGCATACTGGGTTAGTAAAGAAGTCAGACAAACATAACAATTGCATTAATCTTATAAGTATCCATATTAAAATAATAAAATATTTTTAACTTTGTATGTATATTAAATTATATAAAATATTCTCAAAGCAAAAACAGACGGCAAAAAAAAATTGTCGAACATATGGCAACACCTGAGTTTCTTGAAAACACTGTGTGTAATTTTTTAAGTCATGGAAATATAAGGACGCCAGTACGTGATAAGAGTCCAAAAACAAAAAAAGACCCGTGTCACACAGTTTTGCCCCAAGTCAGGCACTTTTTTTATGGTCCCCAAAGATTTGGGGCCTCGATGTAATTTTTGCATTTTCTCAGGCTCATATCTTGCAAACCGTTCGAAATTTGCAAAATTGTAGCTCTTTTCATGAGGAACAAAAATTGTTAGCATATAAAATCAAAAAAACTTCATCTTCAAGATCAAAATCGTAAAAAATGCTACAAAAAATTCAATTTTTTGACCTTTTTTCCACATAAGTAGCAAACAGTTCAAAATTCAAGGAAACCATCAACTACGAAAATGTACCAATGATCTCAATAAACAACTTTCTAGAACATATGAGCTTCCTCAGAATGATTCTTAACACCGTTTAGGTAGCGCTTTTTTAAATTCTTCGACCTCTGTCCATAAAATTAATGTTACTTATTTACTTTCGGGACATACTATGATGCCAGTAGATTCCGTACATAGCACCATTGAATGTATCGGGCGCCTAATGAATGGCCGACTATTATCCGTAATGCGCGAACTAACCAATCATTCTACGGCTTCAAAAATTAGAAGTCACTTGCTAATTCTAATTACTGCCGAACAAAATTAAACTTATATAACTTCAATGACCTCCGTTATGCTACATTTAAAAAAATTCCAGCTTCAATTAAACTAGTTTAAGGATGTTTCGATAATTCTGAGAAAAAACTTATAACAAAATTAAATTTCACTTGTAAGATCGAAATATTCTGGGCTATCATGAATAAAATTACGCGTGAAATTTTTCACGGGGAACAATTCTAACTAATAGCAAGTAATAGGGAAAACAAAAAATTCTAATTGGAAAAGGGAGAAATTTCACGTGGAATTTTATTCATGATAGCCCTGATTATAGGCTAAAAATTTATTATCTCAACAAAGAAATTTACAGATCTAAAATATTTTTGCTTTAGAAACAGTATACCACCTAAATATCATAAATAATATTTAAATTTAAAGCATACTTCAAAAATAAAAGATTCGTTAAATTAAACTGACGACGAACATTAATTTCCTATAATATATTTCAAATACATACATATAAGTACATAGTTTAGTTGAAATAATATTTATGTAATTTAAATTGATTAAAAATTTATCGTAATTACTAAATATATTAGCAGCCTTAAAAGTTTTGTGCGCGAAAATATCTTATGTGCCAAAAATGTTTATTATTTTGAGATATACAATCATTGCCATAAAAATTACTATTAATTTGATTAAAGCAACATTTTCAATTTCATGCCAATGCTGTTAGTCAATTGAAAATAAAGTAATAAAAACGCTCCCCTGTAAAATTTAGTTTTTGTAACATACGATAACTTCGCGCACAGGGGTCGACATGCGGAGAACGAAATCACTACAGATTTGTCGGCGGCAACGGCTGATCAAAAATATCTACCGCGGCGACTAGTGTATGTCGGGTAAAATACGGAAGATACTGATATGAAAAAGCGGCGAGTTTTGAAATAAGAAAGCCGAAAATTAACTGCAGTGGTTGGCGGCGGCTGAGACAATTCAAAAATTACCGGTGGCGGCTGTTAGCCGATCGGCTTCGTTCATGTTGTATTGCTTATTATACATATATCAAAAATATTTTAAGCAATTCCGACTTACTTATTGAGTCACTGTATATAGAGTTAATAAAAAAAATTATTCCCTTAGGCGATTCTAAAACTGGAAAAGAGTTTGTTACTCTTTATTTGTTTTTTTTTTTTAAAAGTACGGCGCTATTTTTCTTTTTTGTGAACCAGCCAAATATAAACAAAAATTCCGTGCCAATTTTTTCACTTGTCCTTTTTCTCCTATTTTGAATTTTTAATTTCCTTTTTTTACCCCACGCGGGTAAAATTTTATTAAATAAAATAGTACTTTATAGTTCTTGTATTTCGAAAAATGCTAATAATGCCCAGATAAAAGGTTGTACATTTTTCGATTCCGAAAATAAAGTTAAATAAAACAGATATGAAGCTATGATTTATATGAATCTTTTACTTCATTATAATGCTTGGACGTTGCCATTACATAGAAAATACAATGACCTTAAAATGACTTCCTCTAGATTGACTGCAGCAGTCGATCCATTCGAGGTAGTTTTCCAATCATATGTACAAAGGCCTTAAAGGACTTCGTTTAGAACATCTAGTGCTTTAATGAAAATATTCTTCGTTATTAGAGCCATTTAACATTGCTAATGGAGTTCACAACGTTTTAATGTTTTGTTCATATCCCTGAATAGTTGACTACAGTGAACAATCAGTTCTGTATATCATTATCTATATTAAATAATTAAATTAAGAATTTATTTAAATTATATTCAGTTAGGTATAAAAAAACAACATTAAATATTTTTGGAAGTAGACGATATCAGCTGCAATTAAGCTTTAAAAGGTTTGTTGCCAAACAATTTGTCTTAAATATTTTCTTTAAAATAAAGTAGGTATGAAAATTAAAAAAAAAAAAAAAAAAAAAAAAAAGATTTTTGAGATAACACAAAATTATGGCATTTGAACCAGTTCAATTTTTCAATATTTGGTTAAATGCATGCATATAATAGAAAAAAAATTTGCAAGAACCAGATTATTAAAAGTATTTATTCATTCCGTGCAGTTAACTAGGTTTGTTCTACTTTATTCTTATTTATTAATAATAAAGACTTTGCTCCTTTGGCTTTTCATTTACTTTCACGATATGTTTTTAGATAAATTTTTTTTCTCTTTTTTGTCGACAGAAAACATTCGATCCGCAACTTGTATTGAAAAACAACAATAATACCGTGCGATATAATTTTCGAACTTCAAATCGATTATGTACGATCGTAAGTAATTGATTTTTGTCAAAAAAAAAAAAAAAAAAAAAAACGAAGTAAAAAAATATGCCGCTTAAGCTTTCTTGGTGGTTATGGCTGGATATGTAACTAATCGATCTAACGTTTTTTGGTGACATCGTGCTACATACTGCAAGAATGTGAATATTCATTTGTAGCTATGCCCAATATATTTTTTATTTAAATGTCTAAATATTCCCCCTTACTGTGAATGGCGTCGTCGACGTCACATCAAGACGACAGTAAATATTGTCACTTGTATACTCTTTATCGGCAATAATTGGATCTGATTGACAATCTCTAGAACATATTTCAACTAAACTATGTACTTATATGTATGTATTTGAAATATATTATAGGAAATTAATGTTCGTCGTCAGTTTAATTTAACGAATCTTTTATTTTTGAAGTATGCTTTAAATTTAAATATTATTTATGATATTTAGGTGGTATACTGTTTCTAAAGCAAAAATATTTTAGATCTGTAAATTTCTTTGTTGAGATAATAAATTTTTAGCCTATAATCAGGGCTATCATGAATAAAATTCCACGTGAAATTTCTCCCTTTTCCAATTAGAATTTTTTGTTTTCCCTATTACTTGCTATTAGTTAGAATTGTTCCCCGTGAAAAATTTCACGCGTAATTTTATTCATGATAGGCCAGAATATTTCGATCTTATAAGTGAAATTTAATTTTGTGTGGTGAAGACGGCCAAATATGAAAAAAAATTATAACTTTAAAATTGTATGCCTGCAGTAGCATGTTGGTGTTATTGTACGCCTTTGCCTTTTAAATCTTGGCGATCTTCAGGGCCACGGAGCTGGTGGTCAGTAATATAGCTGAAGGTGAGAAGGTAACCGATAGGTCATTACTAGATGGAACTCAGTAATTGGGTAGAAAGCAGCACCAAAAGTTCATGGTGAAGCAGGGAAGATTGTAGAGTCTCGAGGGATTTTTGGCCAAAACTTGAGTCGGGAAGATCTAAACTGCTACTGGACATGAATAGGAAGGCGATGCGAATCATGATAGGCGCGTTGATAGGTCACTGCTCGGTCAGAGCAAGAACTAGCAGTTGGGAAACTTGCACTCCAGATTTTTGTAGGATGTGCGGGGATGAAAAGGAACCAGAAACCATTGAACATATTATCTGTCACTGCCCAAAGCTGCAACGTCATAGGCTTAGATAGCTGAGCAGACGTTTTCATGAAAGCATTACTGATATCGGGAAGTGAAAACTAGAGGACATCAGGGGCTTCATCATGGAAATTCTGTGGCTCAATGATGGATAATAGGGTCACTTCTGGCTACAAATGGGAGGGTAAATATTACTTTTTTGGGCAAAAGAAGGGAATCACAATGGACCCAATTGGGTCTCCGAGTGGAGGTGAAATGAAAATACGTCAATTTAATTATTATTTTTCGAACTTCATTTGTTTCTATATTTATGATTTGAACAGGCTAAAGTTACTTACGTCTTGTTTTTTAAATGTATTGTCTTAGCATGTATTATACGAAACCAATAATAAATGATGTCGTTTAATAAGCGAAGCACTATGGATGTATTGATGTACGTGTATATGAGTATTTTCAAGCGATGTCGCGAAGACTTATTGTTCGTAACAATCACTCAAAAGAAGTAGTGTTGATGCGTGTACACATGTTATTTTGCATATTGTACGTTTGAGTGTGTGTGTAAAATTGTACATGGTAAGCTATTATGTGTTTAAGGGTGAATTTAAAGTTTAAATTTTAAACAAACAAATAATGTCAATGCATGAGTGCGTTTATATGTGCGCAGAAAAATAAAAGATCATACACATTATACATATACGCGCCCATGCGTGTGAAGAAGCAAGCATCACAAATACTTCCGTTTGTTTTAGAAGATTTCGCTGTAGTAAAGCATTTGAAAAATCCCTCATGTCTTAAAAGTTCTTGTAAGTGGTCTTGTGCAGGGGTCTATTGCCTATAAGACTTTCAGCTTGTGAAATTGAGACAACATTACTTTTTTCTTTGGTGTATCTCTAATTGCTAGATTGAAAGTATTATTTGTTTTTATAACATCGTTGCAAGAGCAAATCAGTATCAACAACGGTCAACACGAGACATATTATTGTTATAACAAAACAAAAGTTTTTTTCATTCATCAAGAGAACTACATATGTTACGTTAAGCATGTATAAATTATTTTAATAGACTGTGCTACAGAATATATTTATGTATGCTAAAATTCTTATATTAAAGCCCCTGCAATAAAACAAACATGACTTGTGATTGAAAACAATGGGATAAATGGTAATAGGCAATCTTATACAAATGACTCTCAAACACGCCCACTTCTTGTTGTTGTGAACTGCAAAAAAATGCAAAAGAATGAAAAACCAACAACTGACATTTACACTAGATGTGGAGCAATTTATTTACCAAACAATTTTTAAAAATTCTGGTTCCAAAGAAAAACAAAAACAAAATAAACGTTCATTTAAAAGGTGCGGTTGTTAGTACGAGTTTAAACGGATATTTAAACAAAAGTAACAAAATACTTAAATGCAAAAACAGAAAAACGTAAAACTAGTTGGTAATTATTATATTTACTACGAGCATTTAAAACAAAAGGTCAATTGGGAAAATAATATAAATCCGATATACATATGAGTATGGATTTATTTGTCGTATACAGCAAAAAACTTATATTGCAACATGTCTATTATGCAGTATGCTTAATTTCGAGTCAAAATTTTCTACTGGGCATTTCGTTTTATACAATAGAATGCTATTTATTACATGTGTAATGGAATATAGTGCAAAAACATTGATAATTATTGCATTTACATTTTCAGCACACATGATACTCGTACATACATGTGTACAAGCGAAACATAAAAGAATGGCTATTTAAAATTACGCTAGCCAGACAGACAGACGGACGGACAAACATGCCGTTTTATCAAGATTTTGAAATAATACATTAACTCTTGTTCGTAATAAGAATAGTATTTAACATATGCTTTGCTCTATTGCACGAAATTATAAAAAATAAATATTAACAAGAAGCGAAACGAGAAATACACAATGAAACAATTTAATTAACAATGAATCAGTTTTGGCCATCTCTTGTTTTTTTTTCTTTTTTTGGTTTTCAATTAAATTCACACATTGTTAAAGTAAATTAAATTGACGTGAAATCTCTGGGAACAAGTGCAGTAACTCGTAATGTCGAAAAATTGAAACCAGTAACAGGTAGTATTTTGTTTGTTTGTTATCAAAGTGAATTTATACAATATGCTTTTCACACTTAAAATATTTACACTATGAGACCAAATTCTGATAAGAAGTCCGATTCGAACATTAAATCGACAACATCTGTTTTTGTATTCATGATCCCACAGAATCCCCAATTGTTTACTTTTTACCCAGTCTATAAATGTGCCCTTAATTATGAAAGTGGTCTAAGTCACATGCATTTTCGCTTTGAAATTTGAAATAAATCTTAAAAAAACATCAATAAGTATTCAATAAATATTAGATAAATTTAAATTAATCGAAACTACTAAAAATCTAAATTAAAATGTTGCTCAATATAAAAATATTTTTTGATTTGTTCAAATGTAATTTACTAAATACCTCGGCCAGAGAAATATATGACTTAGACCACTTTCATAATTAAGGGCACAAATGTACTATGTATGTACCCAGCTAGCCTTTTCAATCGCAGAAGAGTATATTGTGAATCGTATGCTAAGCATTTTCAATCGCAGACGAGCACATTTTTTAATCGTGGAAGATGCTTCGCACGGGAGAAACTGTTACCGAAGACGATTCGTGTACAAGAGCCGCAGAAGGCGCTTTTATTAGTTGCAGATGCAATCATTTGAGGTTTATCTAGAGATTATCTTGCAACCCTTTTTTTTGAGAACATTGAGAATCTATATGAGCCATTGGGAGAGTTGTAAAATAATCATTCGACAATGATTTGGGGAGTCGTATAAAACTAAGTATGCTTTTTATTTTGCAATTTAAATATAAAAAAACAAAATTAAAGATTTGAGTACTTATTAATAAAAAACTTTTCTTCTTTTATTTTATGTAAAGATGTATGTATGAATGTATGTAGATGCAACCAGTCTCTATACATAGAAAATTTAGAATTACTATGCTGAATTTTGCTTTTTGATGTGTAAACATCTATACGCTAGGGGGTAAAAATCTTTTGACTTTGATTTCTTTGCTGAGATTTCTTTGCTGAGATTTCTTTGCTGAGATTTCTTTGCTTTTCTTTCACAGCATTGTCAAATCGGTGTGAGCTATGTATGAGTGTATTAGTGTTTGAAAGAAGCAATACCAAGCAGAGAAACAAGTCGACCGGCTCGAAGCCGACGGTGCGCCGCCGCCGGTTATTTTTCTGTATATTTCCGTAGACCAAAGGTGAAAAAGCTAATGAAATTTAATTTGCATTACCAGTAAAATCGTAGGGCCGTAATCATAATAAAATTGTAGCAAGTGGCAAAGTTTTTTCATTCAAATTTTGAAACTTTTGTATGAAAAACATTTAGCCACTTGGTAGAATTTCATTATGAATACGGGCATTACTGATTACTGAAAATTCAATGCACCTCATCATATAACAAATCATTTAGGCAATTTATAAAAATTTTGGAAAAAAATTTTAATAATCAGTAAAAATTTACTTGTTAAACATTTTTTATTGTTTTTACTGAAACTTTAGTGGTACTGCAGTGCTCATCTATGGTAAATGCCTTGACTTTGACTTTTTAATTTTTAATTCCTGTTGTTCATCGTTTAGTTGTTGCTGTTCTTGTTGTTGTGTACGCATTGCAATTAAAATAAATTCAGTAAAGTGCGACTTTAACTCGCGCACGAAGGGTTCCGTACATTCGGTTTTGAGGACTTTTTTGATGTGGCTTTTTTCTTTTTAAGTTTTTCCAGTTTAAACGATTTTTTCAGCTTTGTCGCTTTTTTCTCTTTTTTGCGTTTTTTTCTTTTTGGGTTCTTTTAATTTTTCATTTTTCTTTCAATTTTTTTCATTTTGGCGATTTTTTCCATTTTGGCGGCTTTTTTTCTGTTTTTGGTTTTTTTTTATTTTGGCGTTTTTATTTTGTTTTTGGGTTTTTTTATTTAGGCGATTTTTTCATTTTGGCGATTTTTTTGTTTAAGGGTTTTTTTTAATTTTTGCGATTTTTTTATTTTGGAGATTTTTTTTCATTTTTGCGATTATTTTTCTGTTTTTGGATTTTTTTCACTTTGGCGATTTTTTTCATTTTGACGATTTTTCGCGATTTATTTTAGTGTAGGTTTTTTTTTAATTTGGTGCTTTTTTCGGTTTTGGCGATTTTTTTTAGATTTGGCGATTTTATAATTTTTTGATTTTTTAGTTTTACCATTTTTGAAAATTTTAAGAGTTTTGCTCTTACGGTTTCCAAGATACAGCAAGTTGTCAAAGTTACAAAGTCAAAATTGCATTAACTGATGGAACACCCTTTGATTTAAATTTTTTAAATTTACTGTTAATTGTTGTAGCCTGTATAAAAATACACTAACTTTACAAAATTCAAGTGTATGTATATTACATGGGATTTTTACATTTTTCGTTGCTCGTTTTGAAATACGCTTTAATTTTTAACTCTCATATATTTGCTGTTGTAGCGGCCAAATGTCTATACACTGTGTCCGAATTTCAGGTCCGTAGCTCTTACGGTTCTCGAGGATATACCCTGTAACAGAGGAACGGACAGCGTAGCGAAAACAATAGGGTTCATTTTCATCTTTGGTGTACGGAACCCTAATAAAGCAAAAAACCTAACGACCCTAACAAACAAAAACCAGCAAATTCCTATGTATTTACAATATTTTAAATAAGTTTGTATTGCTTCTTTCAAACACTAATACACTCATACATAGCTCACACCGATTTGACATCGCTGTGTGCATCTCAGCAAAGAAATCTCAGTCAAAATTTGTGATTGTATTGTGAAAAAGATTTTTACCCCCTAGCGTATAGATGTTTACACATCAAAAATTATACTAGAAGTGCCACGTTTGCGATTAAATCTTCACTATTTTGTAGAATATAATTCTCATTATTAACATAAATAGTCATGAAGAGTGTCAAACTTCTCACTGCATTAGTTTCCAAGATATTTGTTTAAGTAAACATGTTCTTTTTTTATTGTTAAGCAATTGTCTATATGCATTTCGTTCCCGCTTTTGAAACTCATCAGTAGTCTACTGAAACAGGCATATATTTCAAATTAAATAAATAAAGACTTTATATCAAATAAATGTATTTCGGAATTTCATGTATGTCAACATTTTTTTATTTAAGAGGAGCCAAGCTTCCCTATTCAATCCCGATTATTTTGTATCATCATGGGAAATGTCACACCCCCGTGTTCAATGCAGATTATAAAATCATTAATTCAAATTTCACGTTTCTTGCTGCTTTAGATGCAAAGATATTCCACTTTTCCTGTTTTATTCCAACTTTTTCTTTTTAACAGCTTATAAGGACAATGGAGGTGCCACGCCCACTCCTTAATACTATTTTGTTAATTACTATTAAAAAATTGGACAAATCGGTCCAGCCGTTCTTCGATTTTAGACAAAAGTGACCGTGACAAATTTTTTGGCGTAAAAATTTAAGTTAGGTTATGACAAATATAAAAAAATAGCGAAATCGGTGCAGCCGTTCTTAATTGATGCGATTACCAACAAACGACATTTGATTTTGATTTATGTAGAAAAATATACTTTTTTATAAACGATTTTGTTTGTTTAAAGGCGTTTATTTTGAGTTGAAAACTGTATTTTCTACATCCCGCTTTCTAAAAGATATTTATTTTGAAATCCCGCTTTTTGGCGGTATTTTCTTCAAAATCCTGCTTTTTGATGGATCATGTCCCGATTTTTGCAAAAATCATCTGGTCACGTTAAACATGACTGAATATTTTAAGCGTGCTAACAGCACTTGTACTTCCAGCTTCATAAAGATTGAAATTTAGGTTGAGAATAGTATCTGTGAACCTTGTAATATTTTTAAGCGCTAAATGGTTGGAAAATTGCTAATCGGCATTTATTATTTCTAAAAGTATTTGAAAGTACATATTTGGAAACGTTCCCACTTAAGAATAAATCAATTGTTATGCTAAGCAAAAAAAAAAAAAACAGCATTAACATATTTTGCTGTCATAATTAATGCAGCAGCAAACACAATAGCAGAGAACTACATGCACTATTTTAAATATCTTACTTATTATTTAATTGGGGTTCATTTCATTTAAGTACAACAATTTTCATTCCACAATTGAATAAATAATAATTTATAATAGGTTTATTTGAGAAAATTTCGCACCATTAAAAATAAACTTTTGTAAGTAATATGATCTGACACCAAAATGCAAAATACAAAGAAGTTTCCAGTTGAATTGTGGTTTTAATCGATTTCAAAAATAAAGGCGTTCTACATTTTAACCGACTTTAAAAAAATTAGGAGGTTATCAATTCTTCATAACTTACTTCATATCTCGGTTCATATTAGTTCGATTTTAAAAATTTTTTTGTTGTCTGAATAAGCCCCTTTCTAAAATAAATTGGGCGGGCACACACACGTCCACAAATTATTTAATTTGATTTTATGATATTCTACTTATTTGTTTGCTGCGAAACCTAGCAAACACCTTTAGTTCTAGTAATTGCACAATTTTAAAGTTGAAAAAGTGGGCGGGGCCAGCGACCATTAAAAGTTATTCTTATATATCACGAGGTTCTACTTAATCGATTTTTACGAAACTTACCACACATCTTGAACTCAAAAATAGACACAATCTTGCATTTGAAAAATGGGCGGAGTCACGCCCATTAAAATTTAATATTTTATTTTAAGTGGTTCTACTGTACCGAATTTTCCAAAACTTAACACACACCCTGAGCTCTGAAAAACACAAAGTCTTGCATTTAAAAAATGGGCGGAGGAACGCCCATTAAAATTTAATTTTGTATCCAATAAATTTCTTTCGAAAGTATTCTATCAGATCTTTGCATTGAAGTCGGTTTGTTTTTCGTAGAATTATTATGTTTATTACTTCATAACTCCGCAACTTGTTAACCGATTTGAAATATTCTGAATGAGTATAGCTGACGTTTAATCCCATTATAAAGAAAAATATTGAGATTTACACCTAATAAACGATTGTTAAAGTTAATGCATTCTTCAATCGATATACAATCGATATCGATTTATAGTTGAGTTTGGTTACTCGTATAACGAACTTCGAAGCGGCCCATCAATATTTTATAATAATAAATATGGATAGAAGGTAACTAAACCTAATTAATGCTACCGTTAACTAATTTTTTTTAAGAAGTAGACTTATACCACTTTCAAAAATGACAGCTCAGATATTGTTATTACTTTTTAATTACATGTATAAAAAAAGTAAAATAAGTTAATTGTGTATATTTACAAATGTTGCAAAATTTCTTTTGCAACGCATGAATTTACTTAGTGAAATTTTGTTTGGACTCCACTTTTTCAACAATTCAATGAATATACATATGTACATATGTATGTATATCATATGTATAATAAAAAAATATATGTATGCATGTATGTATGTGTATACCCTGCAGGAAATGACATTGTCAATAGTACTACTGACTAGGTATATATATAAAGCCAATGTAACCACCTATTGACACATAACATAGGGTTGTCATTCAAAATCTACCAGTAGACTTTAGCACTATTATTTTACTACTACCATATGGAAACATTTTAGTACATTTTAGTGACCCTGGTCAAAAATTTTATAAGGATTTGGGGAACAAACTTAAGTACATACATACATTCATTGACAATGTCACCAGAAATACACTTGATTTCAATTTCAACTAGTGCAATTGTCGCTAGAGAAAAGAATTGACATATAGACATATGGTTCTAGGCTGACTATATACATACGTATACATTAGGGTGGCCGTTATTTTATTTTTTATTTTTTTACTCTCACCCCCCAAATCGGTTCAGTTTTATGTAAAAAAAATATAAAAAATTTCATACCGATAAGTTGTGTTTTAAGGGGGTGCGTCCGGCCCTCAAAGTTGGCCCTCAAGCCCATATATTCAATGCAATTTTTTTTATTTTATTTTTTGTTTAGTTTTACTTTGACTATATGTATATGTATGAAATAATTTAAAATATATAAGCTCTTATTGTAAATGCATAAAATAAAAAATTTCCAGATAAATATAATTTTGTTACATAAAATGTTTGGTATTTTGTTGGTTATTTTCCTCATTATTTTCTAAAACATTAATTTTAGCAAAAATATTGCCAAGTGTCATATTCTTGTAAAATGATTTTTTAACAATTTGTTTTAAAAGTCGTAATTTTAAAAATAAAAATTAAAGAAAATCATGAAATTATATATTATTGCTGGTTTTTGGAATTCATGATGCCGAAAGTATTCAAATGACCAAAAAAAACTTTGTATTTCAAAAAAAAAAAATAATTAAATACATATGTACTTTTATTGCTATTTTTCATCTTGATTTTATTTTGATTTTTATTGATTGAGCTAAAGATCTTGCATTTTTAAGAAACAACGAATTGTTTCATTTATATCCAATACTTCGTTGCCACTTTGGGATTCTGCTGCTTCTTCAGGGATTTTTATAATACGAGTAATATGACAAACAAAAAATTTTATGAAAAAATATTTGAAAAAAATTAAATTAAATAAAAAAAATTATTTTCGTCAATATATTAAAAAACAAAATTAAAAAAAAATTAAGCACTAAAGGTAGGTACAGACTTAGCAACGTGTTTATGCAACCAGGCAGGTTGCATTGCTGGTTGCATAGTTTGTAGTCTTTTTTAGGGTTGCGTTCGAAGTTGCATTCGAAGTTTCAAAAATATCAAAAATGTTTTGATGTTTATGGGTTGCATTGTGTTGCGTATGCAAGTTGCAAAGTCTGTACCTACCATAAAAATTATTTGATATTTTCATTTTACTACTCAAAAATTTAATAAAGCTTTCATAATTTTCGAAAAAAAAAATTAATTCGAATGTAAAGAAAATTGCGAACGTAATCAGTGTATGTAGATCATTTAATTTTTAAGTTTGTTTTCAAAAAGAAAATCGCGCGACCTGACCTTACTTTTCATGTAAGTGCTCAAGTTTTTCTTTTATTTTACAGTTTGATTGTCAAATATTCACCGTTACCAGTGACGTAATTAAAATGTTTTTTTCTTGGTGTACAGAGTACATAACACAAAATATTGAAATAAGTTGGTGGTGGCATTATCTTGTTTTAACATCTTGCCAGTCCCACTCAAATGTCAATGTCAAGGTTTTTTCTTTACGAATTTAACTACAATGTATGTAATATGTTAAATGCGCATTGTACAATGTACATATATGCACATCGTTACTTAAATATATTATTATTATTATTATTATTATTATTATTATTATTATTATTTTTTTTTTTTTTGATATCGAGTTTTTTGTATATTTCCACAGAAGAACATCTCATGTATCAAAAAATGCAATAATAACGATTATAAAAAAATGAGTTAGGGCCTTTCTTTATTAAAGTAACGATATGTATGTATGTACATCAGGGATGGTAAAGTTGGTATAATTGCACTTTTTTTGGTACATTTAAAGAATCTTCCCAGTTTCACTCCACATTTCTTTCCAAACGATTGCATATAGAAAATCAAAAAATGTGAACTCATCCATTTCCAAATCATTTTTCTTCTAAATTCGGATGCTAGAGCACATGGTATTAATTTAAATTTCAACTTAAACATCCCAATTTACAAGCAAATTTGTGAAAGCGATTCGGTGGCAGGAACAAAGTCGATTATTTAATAAAAACAAATACAAACATGTCATTTGAACTAAAAAAATCGTTTGGCAAAATTAAGGTAAAAAGTAAAATTTTTTAAAGTTGTTGGTACAATTTCAAAATTCTCAATGCCGTCCCTGATGTACATATTTTTTTATGAGAACAAATTTTTCTCTTAAAACAATTGAAATAAATGATATACACACACATATCATATATATGTATATACATATGTATATTAAATTAATATGAAGCAAACTATACTTTTATTGTCATTTATTTGGTAAGCCCATAATTTCAACGTGTTTTCTGTTATTTCTTTTGAAAGCTTTCACTATAAATACGAGTACTCACTCATGCCCCGTTAAAAGTTGGTCATTTGTATAATTAAACCAAGTTAATAGTATAGCATTGCACAGATACATCTGTTTGCACTAGTTTTTGCGTGTGCATAAAACTGCTTTTACCGTAAGTGCCTTATGTTGTGTTGAGAAAAAAATACATGGCTGATGATGAATGAATAAAAGCAAAATTTCACATACATATGTAAGTATGTAGATGATACATGTACATGAAACACATGAGCTGCAAATACAAAAAAAATGACACACGATATGCAAGTGTAATTACTCTCAGAGCAAAATTGTCTCTATCTCTCTATATACATATATACTTGGCTGCGCCACAAAATAACACAACTAACGTCCGCACATACATCTGTCCATCATGTACTTGTTTCAAATATGGTTTTTTCATATAATTGTATTACAATATGTATTTTTAAGCAAAAACAGATCAAACAGTTGCTCAGCAGCAATACAATAAGCAATTGTTATTTGTTTTTAATTGTATTGTAATTTGGAAAAGCACGCACACACAATAACTCTTATACTAGTTCTGTCGCTCACACTACAATTACATGGTACATACCAGTGAACAGAGTGAGACCATTCACATTTGCTAACTATTCATAAATTCGTTGCTTTTGCCATGCATTTATTCGACAACAATAACAAATGTAGTTGCCTTGCTATAATTCGTTGTTTTTGTTGATTGCTCTGACACACTCTATTATTGCAATGCTGTTATAATACAAGCAGTGAAATGAAATGATGCAGCATGAAAGAATGTATTTCTTTCATGCCATTCACTGGAGTATTCGTTGATCTTTTGTATAATACATACATACATATAAATACATACATACATATAAATACATACATTTCAAATCTACATATATCGTGTTTTAAGAATACAAATGTAAGAGCACACATATGTACATATGAACTTCCCTCTAGTCAGCCTAGAACCATATGTCTCTATGTCAATACTCTTTCTCCAGCGACAATTGGACTAGTTAAAATGTCAACAACTTTCCTTTTATACGTGAGTAGAGATACGTTAGAGACAACAGTTCCAGTGTATTTCTGGTGATATTGTCAATGAACGCGTCAATAGTTTGTTTTTCTTTTTTTATTATGATGTGCAATAAATAATATTAAAAAAATATATGTAGACGAGGGTCACTAAAATCTACGAGTGAATCTTTGGTTCAAATATCTCCATATGGTCGTAAAAGAACTACCTTCTCAATAGTGCTAAAGTCTACTGGTAGATTTTGAATGACAACACTATGTTATGTGTCAATAGGCATTTACATTGGCTTGGGTACACCTAGTCAGTAGCACTATTGACAATGTCACTAGAAAGTCACTATAATTTTACTGTTGACAACGAGACAGGATATATCGATATTGTAGACCAGAGCCCCTAAGATTTACTAGTGAATCTTTGGTGCCAATATCTCCATATGGTCCCAAAATAACTACTTAGTCAGTAGTGCTACAGTCTAGTGGTGGATTTGCAATGACAAACTAATGTTAAATGTCAATAGATGATTACATTGGCTTGGGTACACCTGGTAAGTAGTACAACTGACAATGTCACTAGTAGATCACTACAATTTCACTATTCGTACTTTCTGAAGGGTTTTTATACAAGATTACGTTGTGTTCAATCACAATAAAAAGTATTCGCACCATTCACTGAGTATTCGCTGCTTTTGACAAGACCAGTGAACATTTATATAAAACAAGCAATGCAGGCAATAATATTCGCCACACTCATCTCTTTTGATTGTGCCATGCGTTGTTTTTTTTTTTCAAATGTTGTGGATTGACAACAATATGCAGGTTTTTTGTGGTTGCATTCAAAACAGCAAAATAAGGCATTCAATCTGATCTCTGGTACATACCATGGTATATTTGTTTTGGCTATACAAACGAGTATACAAATGCAACCCTTTAGTTAATAGTGCTATTGTTAAAAAAAAATAATTAAGTTTTTATTAAAAGACATTTGCTAATTGAAGAAGGTATTAGAAATTGTTGAATTGCTTTTGATTTTATTTTTTAGCTTTCTACAAAGCTGTTTTCAAAGGCCAGACAGACTTTCAGCAAATTTAAGAAGAATAAATAATGTTGAGACTTCAGACATTTTTTGTTACAAAAGTTATTCAGAATTTGTGCACGTTTTTATCGGCAAAGTTTATTTGAGTTTGAGCAACTTTTTACGAGAAGAGTTGTATGCATTCCGTGGTGGAAGTTTTTATTAAAAAAGGGTACGTTCGTAAGTCCCAAAACACACTGTGCAAGTTTTATTGCTAAGCTGATTAGTTTCATGGAGAGAGAGATGAGGGGAACAGCAACGTTTATTTCCCCCCGTCTCTCTCCTAATAAACTAATCAGCTTAGCAGTAAGACTTGCATAGTGTAAATAGGGACTAAATTCCGCAAATTTATGCATCTATTCAGCCGTTCTGCCAAGATTTACTGCGTATGCGTGATTAGCTGTTGCACATGCTTTGGTACTGCTCCAAATCTGTACATAGTTGACATTTTTGAACGAACTGCAAACAATTTTAAGTCGGGAAGTAATTTTATTTAAGAAAATGTTGATAAAAAATAACAATTTTCTTTTAAATTATTGTAAGAAAAAGATTGGAAAGAAAATCAAAGCAGTTATTTCTTGTGAAAAGACAATTGGCTATAAAAAGAAGACTACTAAAATGAAAAACTACCAAGATTATGTGTTTCAAAGTCATTTTCAAATATATCAATCTTATTTTTTGATAAAATTCGAAAAATGTAATTTAAATATCAAAATTCATACATAAATTCATCTTTAAATAATTTACTGCGCCATTTGCAGATATTTGCGGTAGGTATGCCGTTTACATGCATTAAAAAACGCTTGACGCTAAACAGTGCTGCCAAGTTATGCATTTTTGAACGTTAGATGCACGTGATGCTGCAGACGTGCACTATAAATGCTTTTACGAACGTACCCAAAGTTTATCGGACTCTTAGCAAATTTTTGCAAGTACTTTTGCATGCATTCGTTGCAGTCCGAGAAAATTTTTATTAAAAGTTCTCGGTTAACATTTTTGTTTAAATTCCCGCTATTGGAAAATATTGAGTTTATCCCAATTTTCAAAAATCGAGTTTTCATCATTCTTTCACGTTTTGAGGTCTCAGAAGTCGATTTTTACTATTTTTGAGATTGTGTATGTATGTGGGTTTATGGGTGAGTGGTAGACTTGGATCGAACTCATTCAGTAGCTCGTTTTTGCCACAAACGAATGATCAAACCCATGTAATTTAAAGGAGTTTGACCATATGTTTGTGTGAAAAACGACCGGTCAAAGTCTAGTGAGTGGGTGTGTGCAAACCTATGTAAACATCTCGTAACTGAAGAACAAGGGAACGGATCGGAAGCATATTACGGAAAATATGAAAGATGTTGAGAATAAAATATTCATAAAACAATTTTTTTTAAACAAATTTTAAACAACTTTAGACGATCAAGTTTTAAATCTAATCAGCTCTTAATTTTGAAAATAAACGTCGTTTACTGCCAATTTAAGTGAAATCGGGCGTCCTTGAAGAAAATTTTGGAAAAAAAAATTCTCTTATAACTTCGTCAAATCGATTTTAGACATTCAGTGATTTGTATTGGTTCGTTGCACGAGCAACACCATGAGCATAACCATGTGTTTTCAGTTGGCGCAATGTACCAATTTTCGTCGGCTCACTGCGATAGAGTCATAAGTAATAAGCCAAAATGACATTATTACTTAATTAATTCTTGAAGAAGTCTATATGGCTTTATTACTAATGCAGTGTGGTGCAGTTATGTAATTATATTTCAATTAGTTGAGAAATAAGGCAAATTTACTTTGTTAGTTATGAATTTATTTCAGTGAGCCGACGAAAATTGATACATTGTGCCAATCGTGTGACCCCAGCTTAAGATTCATATAAGCAAAAGAGAAAAATACTGAGAGTAGATTACTCATGAACGCTGCTAGAGTATTGAGTGCAGTGCTCTAATTTTTATAGATTTAACAAATGTATCGAATGCCGCAAATTTGATCAAAATCTGTAGTTAACGGGAAATATCAGGGTTGGCCTGCAAATTCAACTGGTGATTCCCCTATTTTGTTTTCATAAAAATTCTTAACACTCACACAAATTTTTCTGAAAAACTTATCAGAATCTAGGCAACACTTTATTAGAAACCTGAATCGCGTTATGAAAAACTTTTGTTATACATTAACAGTTTTTAAGAATTTTTGCAACTTTTTACTAGAAAATTTTTTAAAATTGGAACAACTTTTTACTGGAAAATGTAATCAAAACTTTATGAAATTTTTATTACAGAAGTTTATCAGAATTTTGAAAATTTTTTACTTTAAAAATTTGGTTAAGGAAAAAAATTTACAGCCTTATTTATAAAACTTAAATAGGCTTTATAAAGGCTTTTTAATAAAATTTTTTATGAAAATTTGTTTTAAAAAACCTTTATAAAGACTTTTTAAGTTTTATAAATAAGCCTGTAAATTTTTATTACAAAAATTGATCAGAATCTGGCTAAAAAAATTTATTAGAAAAGTTGATCAGAGTTTGAGCTCTGGGGTCAAGTCACTGCTTTGATATGGAAAGAATTTTCATAAAATTGTAAGTGCATTTGTATGAAAATTGTATGCTTTCTAAATTAGTCACGGAAAATTTTGTCGCATTCTGAGCAACTTGTTGCTTTAAAAATTCTCCGATCTCTAAGCAACTTTGTATTAAAAAATTCATTCGACCCTCAGTAAGATTGCTAAAAATTTGACAATCTCTAAGTAAAAGTTGGTTGGACTTGCAGTAAATTTTCTTTAGAAAAGTTCTTCATACCTGTAGTAATTTTTTATTAGCAAATTTCTCTGGAACTTTTTTGGAACAACTTTTTATATAAAAAAAGAATCAGAAACAATTTGGAGCCATTTGATTTTTTTTTGAAATTAAAACTAGAAATCTTGATTAGAATTTGAGGAACTTTTCAATTGAAAGCTTAGTCTAAGTCTCAGAAAAATCATACTGCCTGTACCACGATGTCACGTTCGATCGACAACTTGTATTGCAAACAACAATAACATTAGAAAATTTGTTGTTGTTTTCAATATAAGTTGTCGGTCGAACGTTTGCTGATGACATAGTGTGACAAGCAGTTAGAACAGTTAGTTTGACTCGGAGCTAATTTTTATTAGAAAAGTTGACCAGCCTCTGAGAAAAGTTGTAATAAAAAATTTGATTTAAAACAATATAGTTAAGTTATTTAAAAAAGGCGTGTAAAAATATTTTTTGAATTCAATGTGTGAATTTTTAATTTCCTCAGATATTTATAACGTTTTTTTAAAATTTGGCCAGGCTACGAGTGAAAAAAATCACATTTCAAATTAAATATTAATTAAAAAAATAATTATTGTTTAAATGTAGGAACAATTGGTCAATAAGTCTCAAAATTACAAAACAATTTAAGACAATAACAAAATTATTGCTCAAGCAATTTCCAATATATAAATAAATTTTAGACAAATCCTTAATAAGGAAGCAGACATTTTAATGAAATTTTGTATGGATATAAAGCGTTAAAAATCGAAATCTGCTTTAATTAAGCTACAAAGACACAAAATAGAAAACAATTTAAAATATAAAATCTAATCCAAAGGTAGTGCAAAAAAATATTTGTACCTGCTAAAAATAAGTAAGAAAGCGTTAAAAAATTAAAAATAAGAAATAAAAATCAATAAGGAACTGGAGATATATTGAAGCAGAAAATACAAAAAAAAGTTAAATAAAAAGTCTAAGAGAAAACAAAACCTTAAGAAAACAAACCACATGTTATTTATTAAATGAAGTAAGTGCTAGCAAATGCGATCATAGTTAAAGCTCCAACTGGACCATGGAATATTTAATTAAAATAACGACCATAATGGTAAAATAGTCAAGTCCATAATGGCAGTAAAATATAGATTGTCTCAGCCAAAGTGACAGCGACAACAACATGTGCAGTTTTCAAATGTAAAATTATTTATAAAGAGTGATCCAGCACTTAAAGGCATTGAATCACTGCTTTTGTTATATTTGCGGGCACAAATTGTGTTTGCCCTAATGAAGTTTTCATTCATTAAAGACTCTGGATGAACAGACCAAACAGTGTCCCACCGTAGACATTTATTTGAGAACTTGTAAAGAGGAAATCACATCTGAATAGACAAAACGATTTCGAAAGAAATAAAATAGAGAGGCTAATGTTATTTTATAAATTATTTTAATACAATGAAAACTATTAATTAATACGCAATTTTTTAACGTGCTTTTAGAGTTATTTCACTACTGTACAAAACAATCAAACAACAGTAAGAATATTTTTTTATTTTATTTTTTTTTATTTATTTTTACTAACGGCACTTTAAGTAATTCTTTCTGCCAACAACTGATGGAAGAAGATAAAAAGAAGCACGTGAAATATAAAATCAAATTTTAATGGGCGTGCCTACACCAATTTTTTAAATGCAAGATTGTGTGTTTTCCAGAGCTCAGGGTGCGTTTTAAGTCTTGTAAAAATCGGTACAGTTGAACCACCATAATAAAATAATAAATTTTAATGGGAGTAACTCCGCCCATTTTTTAAACGAGGGATTATGTATATTTTAGACCTCAAGGTGTGTGGTAAGCTTGGAAAAAATCGGTTAAGTAGAATAGCGTGAAATATTTTAATGGGCATAACTCCGAAAATTTTTTTAACTTTCAAATTGTGTAATTGCAAGAACCAAAGGTGTTTTATAGCTTTCGCAGCAATCAAATAAGTAGAATATCATAAAATTAAATTAAAAAAATTGTGGGCGTATCCCAGCTCACTTTTTTACAATGGGACCAATGGGAAGCTATACCCTCACAGACAAAAAAAAAACATTTTTACAATTAGTCTAAAATGCACCAAGTTATGAAGTAATACCCAAAAACAAAATTGAGACGAATTGTTAACTTTCTCCTTTTTTTTGAAGTCGGTTAAAAAGATAGTGAGTTAATGAGTCAGTTGTTTGAGAGGTAACTCTGCAAGCGATATCATTAGTACATATTGATGTTTAAGAACAAAACAAAAGCATGGTAAAAGTGAGTGGAGAGCGAAAGTGTATCAACTCTTACAGTTCTCTGATGTGAACCAGAAGCAATCGCCCTTATTCCAGTTGTCGACATCGACGTCACTTTAACACAATACCAAAAAATAGGGGGTTTTGTGTACCCGTTGTCGAAAACAACTAACTCCAGTTGACAGGTTTATGCTATTTTCTAGACCTTAGGGAACTGAAATAGATTGTCAGTAGTACAAAATTGTTCCCGAGAGCGAGTACATAAGCCCCAATTTTTTGGTATTGTGTTAAAGTGACGTCGTGGTCGACAACTGGAATATTGGTGAATCATACTGATTCATTGCTTTAGTGAATCATATGAATGAATAAATATTGCAAGCAGTGGCATGCATTTATTAACAACAATCTCATTGATATGAATAATTCAATAGCATCTTTAATTTTTTAATGTTAATATTCATATTAGAAAATGTAATATTATGCCGTTTGCTTCGTAATCATGTAGATCTCTGATATGTATAGATATGTATGTAAAAGTTGCATTGTTCAAAAACATTTGACCTTCGGCGAAAGTGCTATCGAGTCATGTTATTCCTCGTATAATAATTTTTGGTCAAAACCGAACATGATTAATCGGTAGGTCACTTGTCTAGCCGCTTAGGTTACCTACAATGTGTTTCTATTTTCATGTCTCCGAGTACTTAACATTTCAGCTTGTTAGACATAATATTTTTACGTGTTGCTTTTATTATAATATTTTTTCTGAAGTACATTAAAAATTTACTTCTTTGGCGCACTGAAGCCGATCACCATTAACAACAGCGATCACAGTTTGTTTTTCTACTTTTTGTGACTTTATTTATAAGTTTACATTTCGTGTGTTATATATTGATCTTGTATTAACGCTTTTGCAACTAAGGTGGTTCCAGTGACCTTTTGATTTGGAAGTTAATTTAAACTGAACAGTTTTTATATGGATATCATGGCATTTAGTAATAAATAAACTGCAATTATGATTTATGTATATTACTTTTTGATGAATGTCTAAGAATTGTTTTTCTATTCCACAGCTATTTATTTTCTTGAAGGTTTCTTAGGTCCAATAATTGACTTCCCAATTATACGTCATTTAGCTAATTGCCACTTAAATTTAAGTTGCACTTAAATGTAGTTTCATTTTGTCATTTCCATTGCATTTTATATACACATTTTAATTACATATGTACATATGTACAAGACTATTTATAAGACCTTTCAAGACATGAGAGATTTTTAAAATGCTTTACTACAGCGAAATATTCTAAAAGAATCGCTAAACAACACTGTTGGCAAGACAAACAACCGAAAAAATGTCTTTTCAACAGTGTTGCTTAGCGATGCTTTTAGAATATTTCTCTGTAGTAAAGCATTTGAAAAAATCTCTCATGTCTTGAAAGATCTTATAAATAGTGTTGTGCAGGACACTAATATGTACATGCATATGTATATTATAGTCAATCTTTTTATGTATTAGCAATTTTACCAGATTTCAATAAAAATAATTATCTCCGAAGATGTTAGAAAATGCTAACGAAACGTCGCATACATTAAAAATTAAATAAAAACGTCTTTTATTTACATTTTGAAGAAATTAAATATCCTTGAAAGCCTGAATAGATACTTTATCTATAAAACTACATAAACAAATCTATGTATGTATACGGTAGCGGATGATGAATGAATGTATGTGTCAGACGCTAAAAGGCCTAACTCCACTTTTCGAAAATTTCTCAATTTTGTTATATTACTATCTAACGAGTTATGAACTTTATGGAAATTATTTAGTTCTTCTATTATTTAGATACATACATATTTTCCACTAAAAACATGAAAAATCGGCTTTGAATTTTATTTGAGTTTTTTTCAAAAGCTACTCCCATTAACTCCACTTTAATTAAACGCATTGGTTCAATCAAGCGAAATTTCCATGTTTCATGAAATTTTATAAAACTAGCCAATGTATCTGTTACGCGAGAGTCCCCTCTCCCTAAATTTTTCCCTGATAAATGTAGGGTTTCTAATTTCCCGGACTTTTGCAATTCCCGGGAATCGAGAAAAAAAAATGTTCTATTCCCGCGAATTTCAAACACATATGACTTTAATTAAATGGCCTCAATAAAAAATATAGTTCTATATTTTAATATTTAAAAAATTATTTGACATATTGGCATAAGTTTATTTTAATTGAAATTTATTTGCTGGTGGTTAAGCATTGTCTTTGATTTTCAAAACTATTATTGTTTGTGAATTCTCAAACAGTTCTTGAAAGTCTTTCCATAACATAAGAGGTTTGTGACTGTTCAAAATATGTCGTTGAAGTCTATTGATGATTTGGCTAAGCACCAATGAAATACATATACAATGCTTAACAACCAGCAAATAAATTTTAATTAAAATACAACATTGAAATTAAAAACAAAATAACTTCATTCGTTCATTTCAAGAACAACAATATTTCAAAAAACAAAAATAATTAAGTTCATATGCTGTGAGTTATAGCATGGATGGAATTTCCATCTACATCTGCCAATCCAGATACTGTTTCCTATAAAAAGATTTTAGGCTGAAAATATTTCGTAACTCTTCAGTTTGTTGGAGTCACCTCGGAAACTTCTATTAAAATTGTATTTTGAACTAATAAAACAACGAACAGCAATGAAAAAAAATCAAATTCCAAAATCGTAATTATTAAATTCCCGAAAATTCCCGTTCAAAATTTCCCGGGATTTGTAAAAAAATAATTCCCGAGAATTCCCGGGGTTTTTTCACCGCGTAGAAACTCTAGTCAAATGCCATAAAATATTTTTACCTTTTATAATTTTCATTAATTTTGGAAATCTATTTGCCAAACATTACTAATTTACTCAAATTCTAATTTTTTGAAGTTACCAGATTATCGATCAAAGATCTAAAAAAAATCTTGGATGCGGGAACTTATAACCCGTAAGTAATCCCTTCTTAGAACTAATTATTTGTTAATTTTTTAGTTAAATTTAGTTATCTTTTTTCCTGAGTGTATGAAAAACTTTTTCGGACACTCCCTATCTCTTAAGTGTTCACCAAAAGTACAATGTAATTAATTTTGGCCAAAAAAGGGGGAAAATTTCCTATAGTGCACTACTGTTTTATTTTAGTTTTACTTTATAACATTTGCGATAAACTCTGTGGCGAAAAGGAAAAAGTGCTTAAGTCGAGATAAGCTGATTTTTAGTTAATGGTACCTCCGTATTCTGCATATTTGAAAGTACCTCTTGGCAAAATCTCAATTAATAATAGTTTAATTAGGTTAGTTTAATTTAGGTTATCCTTTCATATATTTTAGTTGAATGTATTATTTGGAGTGTGTAGAAAGACGTTTCCTTACAAAAATAAAGGTTAACAAAGAATTTTCAAATTAAACTGTAAAAGAAATAAATTTCTGAAAATCTACTTGAACGCTTAAAAGTGCTCTCTTGCAAAATAGTCAAATATGAGTTAAGCACTTTTTCCCTATTGCCACAGAACTTTATTCTTTCATATCTGTTGTAAAATTCAGAAAATCTTATCTTATTCGTATGTTCATAATTCTTCGCTAAATTTCCAGAATTAGAATTTGCATAGTTTGACTTGTTCTTATCTAATTAAACTTGTATTATGTTGTTTTTTTTTTAATAGAAATAAGAATATTAAAATCTTAATGAAGATATGAAACTATTAAATCAATTGCAGATATAATATAAATAACGTGACCAGATGATTTTTGCAAAAAGCGGGACATGATCGATCAAAAAGCGGGATTTTGAAGAAAATACAGCCAAAAAGCAGGATTTCAAGATAAATATCTTTTAGAAAGCGGGATGTGCAATATGCACACACAGTTTTGTATATACTTAGGAAACACAGTTTCCAACTCAAAAGAAACGCTTTTAAATAAACAAAAGTATTTATAAAAAATTATTTATCTAGTTATATAAATAATAATCAAAATCGTTCGTTGGTAATCGCATCCATTAAGAGCGGCTGCTACTTTTTTATATTGCACTTCAATTATAATTTTTTTCTGAAACAATATTAATAAATATATCCATTTAAATAAATTTAATAAATTTAAATAAATAAAATTAGTATAATTAACAATATTAATACTAATATATTGATAATGTTAATATTAATATATTAATATTGTTAATATTAACATATTTATAATATTAATATTAATATATTGATAATATTTATATTTATAATATTAATATTAACATATTAATAATATTAATATTAGTACTAACAAATTAATAATATTAATATTAACATACTAATAATATTAATATTAATATATTAATAATATTAATGAAAATGAAATGAAATGAAATATCTTTCAGCAAGATATGTGAAATTTTGTCTGATTAACGATTTTTATATTGTGCATTATCTTATAAAAAAAAGTTCGAATTAGACATGTTGGGTGTGAAACTTGCCATAAAGAAAAAATATTTACTGTGCGATATCAGAAAAACTAATATAGTTAGAAACTTGAAATATTGTGGGGATAACTCTGATGATATTGTGCATTGTCTCTGGAAACAATTTCAGAACTTAACAAGTAGGGGCATGGTGCCTCACATATAGTGCAATTTTTCAAAAATAATTCCAGAGTATCGATATTGCTGCTTTGCTTACAGAGTATAACTGATGATCTAGAAGGAACACGAGGCTATTACCCAAGATATCTTGGAAGCCAACATTGTCTAAATTTTGATTTTTTTTCATAAGCCTATAAAGAGAAGATTATTATAAAAAGGAGTCAATAGAGAACAAAAAGTGCGTCACCTCCCAAGAAAATTAAATATTCATTTTTATAATATCTTGCTATCTGCTACAAACACAAACTTGAAATTCCGCTAATTCTGCCAAGGATAGAAAATAATAGGGATTGGAGAAGTAGCATGGCTCCTCTCAAATAGAGAATATGTTTATCTAAAAAAAATATCTTGAAAACTAATGCAGTGAGAATTTTGAAACGCTTCGTGACTATTTATGTTAATAATGAGAATTGTATTCTACAAAATAGTGAAGGTTAAACCTCAAGCGTGGCACTTCTAATAAAAAAAAATTATTTTCATCTCAAACCGTTTATAGGGTGTAGCGAAGCACACAGAGTTTTGGCTAGTTAAGCAATAAACGAACTTAAAAAATATTTAGAATAAACTTTTATCAGTTACATTTTAATAATCAAACAAGAGATTGAATTCTTCAAAACTCTAAAAAGCGGGATAAAGCGGGATAGAAATTCGAGGCGGGATCGTCCTGTGAAAAGCGGGATGTCTGGTTAAATACATATAAACAATGAGTACATTTTTATCTTTTAGTTTATTTAATTGCTCTCATCTTCCATCATAAAAGAACGAAAAGTTTGCTTTAAGGTTTTGCAACTTTGTTTTTATAAATTCGACTAATACGATAATCCTATGGGTCTTTAAAGTGTTAAATATGTCTGTATCTGCAATAATGGTTTGCCTTTTTATACCCTTTACCAAAAAATGGTAAAAGGGTATATATAGGCTTGTCATTCCGTTTGTAATTTCTAGAATATTAATAAGCGAGCCATAAAGTATATATATTCTGGATCCTTGTGCATAGGGAAGACGAATAAGCGATGTCCGTCTGTCCGTATATCCGTCTGTCCGTCTGTCTGTACGTGAAATCGGTTTTCCGAAGCTCCCAGAAAAGCTAGAGACTTCGTTCTTGGACTGGTGTGTCAGAAATGGTCGAAATAAGATTAGTATTGAAAATCAGCAAAATCGAGCAGACGCTTTCAGAGCTGGGAAGCTTAAACTTCATTTTGCCATACAAAATAACTACCGAAAACTAGTTATTATTTTTTTTTATTAAATAAACTTATTTTATATTTCAGTATGAATAAAATTAATATTTTTTACTAAAAAATAATAAAAAAATTAAAAAAATTAAATAGACGTTTCCAGGGTTGGAAAACTTTAACTTTTTTATACAAAATTATACAAAATTAATTTACTAAAAGAAATTTTTCCTTTTTTCTATAAATTAAATATATCTTATATTCTAAGAAGAAAGAGATTGGGTTGGAAAATCAGAAAAATCAAAAAGGATAATTCCAGGGTTGGGAAACTTTAAATTTCTGTGATATAAAAAATGAACTACCGTAAACTAATTTTTATATTTTTTTTATTAAATTAACTTATTTTATACTTCAGTACAAATTAAACTGGTATTTCAAATTAAGAAAGAATGTTTAAAAAATTAAAAAGACGTTTCCAGGGTTGGAAAACTTTAATTTTTTTTTCATATACAAAAGTAACTTACTAAAATAATTTTTTTTCTTTTTCTCTATAAATTAAACATATCTTAGACTCTTAAAAGAAAGAGGTTGGTATAACAAATCAGAAAAATCAAAAGGGATGATTCCAGGGTTGGGAAACTTACACTTTTTGTAATATATAAAAGTAACTAGGTTTTACTATTTTTTTATTTTTTTGTTAAATTAACTTATTTTATACTGCAGTACACATTAAATTGATATTAAAAATTAAAAAAAAGTTTAATACATGAAAAAGACATTTCCAGGGTTGGAAAACTTTAACTTTTTTCTTATACAAAAGTAACTTTCTAAAACAAATTTTTTCTTTTTCCCTATATATTAAACATAGCTTATATTCTTAAAAGGAACACATTGGTGTACGAAATCTGAAAAATCAAAAAGAATGGTTCCAGGGCTGGTAAACTTACACTTTTTGTGATATATAAAATTAACTACCGAAAACTAATTTTTAATTTTTTTTATAAAATAAATTTTTTTTATACTTCAGTACGAATGAATTTGGTATTTCAAATTAAAAAAAATTAAAACGAAGTTTCCAGGGTTGGAAAACCTTATTTTTTATACAAAAGTAACTTAGTAAAACAAATTTTTCCATTTTTTAATATAAATTAAACATATCTTACATTCTTAAAAAAATATTGTTTTTAAGAATACAGAAAAATCAAAAAGGGGGATTCCAGGGTTGGGAAACTTACACACTTTGTGATATAAAAAATTAACTACCGAAAATTAATTTTTATTTTTTTTTTATTAAATAAACTTATTTTATGCTTGAGTACAAAAAAAATTTGTATTTAAAATAAAAAAAAACAATTAAAAAAATTAAAAAGACGTTTCCAGGGTTGGAAAACTTTAACTTTTTTGTACAAAAGTAACTTACTAAAACAAATTTTGCCTTTTTTCTATAAATTAAACATATCTTAAATTCTTAAAAGAAAGAGATTGGTGTAAGAAATCAGAAAAATCAAAAAGAATGATCTCAGGGTTTGGAAACTTATACTTTTTGTGATATATAAAAGTAACTAAGTCTAATTAATTTTTATCTTTTCCTTTATAGATTATACATATTTTACGTTTTGGAAAGAAAATTTTGGTGTAAAAAATTATAAAAATAAAAACAACAGCTCCAGAGCTGGAAATTTTTACCTTTTTTCTGGATATTAAAGTAACTAACACACTTTCTATATTTTTTTAAGAATTACCAGATTGATATAAGGAATCAGAAAAATCTAATATAATGATTCTAGGGTTTGTAAATTTTTTTTTTTTTTTTTTTTTTTGTACATAAAAGTAACTAGGTCAAATTATTTTTTTCTTTTTGTTTATACTTTATGTATGTGCTTATGTATGTATCTCTATACTACATAAAAACACTTTGGTAAAGGGTATATAAGATTCGGCACAGCCGAATATAGCACTCTGACTTGTTTATAAATTTTTTTTTTATTATTTTGCTCTAGTTTCTTTGTTTTCAGAAAAACAACAAATATTGTACACAAAAAAGCAAAAAATAAGATGAGATTGAAATCTTTCGCCAAACCAATTTTTTAGCCAACAAATATTTTTACGAAATATTGAAATGCTTTTTGTGTAAATTTTTACTGTTAACGCTATTGTTTTGATCAATCCCGATATTGCAGGAAACAAAACATTGGGTTACAAATGTCATGTGGCAATTTTTAGTAGCTCTGGGTTTCTTTCACGTCTCGTCTGTGGCAGTCTTGAATTTAAGTTTATTTTATTTTTATTTTTTGTTAAAAAAAAGAAAAACATTAATTAAGATTAACATACATGTATGTACACATATGCAGTACATATTTAAATATGAATTGGTAAAACTCACTGAATAGTATTTTCTCATTTATTATACAGTTCAATGTTTGCGACATTTTCTCCCATTAGACAATAACTGTTGTATTTGTATTTGTATTGTACACACATTATGGCATTTTGTGTCATTTCCGATATTTTTCGTTGTGTGGCATTGCTTTCCATATAAAAAGCGTTGCACGCATTTTAAAAATGATACCACAAAATGGCAACACAAGAAATGACAGATGTATACTCAGCATTACAAAAATGGGTTCACAATAAATATTTATGTATATTGAAATTGTAATTATTTGGGCATATTTACGATCGTAATTCCTTGGCCGCAATAATGTTTAGGTTTCATTAAGGCCTGTTGTGCAAAAGTGTTTCAATGATTCGTTGATTAAATTATGGTCCTGCAAAAATCAATAGTTTCACATGAAAATAAGATTTAGATGAAAACTAACATATGGGCACACACCTACAAAGTGGAATAAAATTGGCAAAAATAGGAATAACAGAAAAATAATTGTTTCGTTATATTTTATTCAGAGTGTAATACATTTGTTAAAAAAAACTATTGCAATCGGAATGAGGGATGGGCGCATGCCGAATTTCTCCAACACGAAACGACCCGAACAGGAATACCATGATATCCAACACATGCGAAACACGCACGCGAAAAATTTTGCCAGCACGAAACAACAGAACACGCAGGAAATCAAACTGAATAGCAAAAAAAAAAAAAAAATAATAATTTTATATTCAAATAAATACATACTTTTCCTTAATTTCAGAACTATAAGATTTAGGGCCATTATTACAACTTAAAAATAGTTAAAAGTTGGATTTTATCGGACGTATAAAAAGCTTTCCATTATTGCAAATTGGATTTAACTTACCAGGTAGGATAAACTTGCTTGTAATTTATCGCTCACTTAAGGTTAAAGTAAAATTTTGCAAATGATAAAGTTTTTATATGTCCGATAAAATCCTACTGTTAACTATCTTTAAGTTGTAATAATGGCCCTAAGAGAGCCATACACTATCACCAAATTTGCTCGTGTTGCATGTTTGGATTTTTGCTTTATTGAAAATTCATGCATATACATTTTATATCTAAAATCGTTTCGTACGAGTATTTTTGTGTCAATTTTGCTCAACGCGACACGATCCAATCGCGCACGCAGTCAGATTTTCTGTCGCGAACACTTCGTGTTGGGGCTGCGCGTGTTCGTGTCACGAAAAAAAAACTCGACACGAGCCCATATCTAATCGGGAACTTATTGTCCAAAACTTCGATCGAGCATATTATCGTAGGTGACATAAAACGGGAGAGATTTTGAGGTAGAGCTAAAACTATGCGAGGTGTATTTTTTAGCACCTGTAATTCCTAGAAGAAACATAGGGCCACAACGAAGTTTTTCCAATTATACCTATCATTTGCGATGCGTTTTATTTCGCTCTAGCTGCGTCCTGAGGTTCTTATTTCAATATCCAGCTGTCTCCTCGTAGACCTTGGGGATTCCAGTCGATGGCCATTCTGCTAATGTCGTCGGGTTGCTTTTAAAGTGTATGGCCAATCCAGCGCCATTTACGTCTACGTATCTTCAACTGGATGGGCATTTGGTGGGTGGTACGCCAGAGGTTTTTGTTGCTTATTCTTTCAGGCCAGAATATACGAAGTATTCGACGAAGACATCTGTTTACGAAAACTTGGATGTTATTGGTGTCTCTAGTTGCAGTATTCCAAGATTCACTGCCATAAAGCAATATACACTTTACGTTGAAATTAAAGATTCGGAGTTTGGTGTTGCTGGATAGCTGAGTGGATCGCCATACAGGATTCAGCATAGCAAAAGCCCGTCTCGCCTTGTTCAGTCTGGATTTCACATCCTAAGATGATGTGATTTAATTTAATTTTCAGCCCTAATCTTGCGGACATTTCCTCTATTGCACGGAGTTTGTCTTGCATGTCAGAGTATCTATGAGCAAGAAGGCAAATATCGTCTGCATAATCGAGGTCTTCCAGACATCCCTGCAATCCCCAGCTTATGCCTCTATTGGTGCGTGTAACATCTGTCATAATGACGTCAAGCACGATATTAAATAATAGAAGTGATAGTTTTTACTTCTTACTCTAAGCCAAATATTTTTCCTATACAATTCTACATTTTGAAATAAAAAAATTCTGGAATGAACTAAAGTTAATATCGTTCATGACATACGAGTACCGTACTTGGGAGATTGTTCTCTTTTTGCATTCTTAAGTAATGCAATATATGTTCTGTACATACATATATGTACGTATGTATGTATGCAATAACTTAAAGTCAAGTTAAAATTATATAGGATGTAATAATAGCAATAAAAACAATCAAACGTCAAATTAATTTAGTACTATATAATATGTAGTTGAGTGCTGAGTTTTCGTCACCTTCTCAGCCTAGTACATTCCAGAGAATTATAAAAGTATTGTTTTAAGTATTTCTTGAGTATTGGCCGCTTAAAAACTATAAATGCAAACAGTTAAAAATAAAAACCATACTCACACGCAAACATATTCATCAAGTTTAAATAACGAATAAAAACACGAATATGTTCATAAGCAACAAAAACGACTACAACTAAAATCTATACAATGTATTATCTACACTCATACGCATAAGTGTAAAAATACTCTGAGTATTTGTTCAGCACACACGAGTACTTCAAGGATAAGTGCTGCCAGAAAAGTGATTTGGTAAAACGCTTAAATGGCAAAGCTGTTCAACAGTTTGCATCCTAGGGATAGAAAGTGCTATTTAATAATTCTCGACTAACTAAATATTTGCTAAAAATGTTAAGACAGAGTTAACAAAATTGTATTATTGGTATTTTTATAACACGAACAATCTAAGAATAAATTTGTAATTTATTTCACGCAATATTTTCAGTTAATTTTTTCTTAATTCCCTTGATTGGTTGTTGTTTAAATTTAATCAAAAATTACATGACTATTTGTTAATGTTACTGATTACCTTAAAAACAAGTGCAGCCCTAACTAAACCGATACTTTTCTTAAAATATTTAATTTTTCTTATTAAACTTTACAGCGAAAAACTTGTGCTGTAACAATTTGCAAAGCACTCAGTCAAGAACTGTCACTTTACTCTCTCAATTTGCCTTCTCATATACTTCATTTTGGGTAAACGAACGCGCTTCAGTAAATATTTGTAAAAACTTTTGCGTACTCGAACACAGACAGCTATTGTAATAAGCTATAAATACACTCCTTTGACATGGTAAAATTTTGGCCATTTATTTAATTTTTACTAAATCATAAAAAAGTTGCAAGAATTTTAATTTTTTTAGTCGTGGTTGATAAATTCATGGAAATAACCATAGATAAAAAGTGTTTTATCGGACCTTGCTTAAAGATAAATTTTTAAAATAAAAAAATATATGTAAAAATGTTGTATTACATTTTAAATCCCCGCCCCTCCTTGTTTTACAAATAAAATTGAACCAACTACTTAAAACTTATTTATTAAAAACACGTTTTTACGAAAAAAAAACAAACTGGGTTTTTATTAAAATTTATTGTGTTGTAACTAGAACATTATTTTGAGATTGCAATTTTATTAAGAGTTTATTTCAATCTATAAAGAAAATACTAAACAATAACTTAAAATATGTGTGTTTATATGTACATACGTACAACAGGCGTACGTACAATTGCAATTTAAATTTAATTTAAATATTAAAAAATTTAGCAAATTTATATGAAAATCTCCTTCATTTACTTCAACAAAGAAAAAAATTACATTTGCATAAAACGTTCTTAAAGTTTCCAATCTAGGCGCACGGCAGTGCGCCAGGCCAAGTTCCGGCCAATGCACGCAGTGTGTATATTTACAGGAAGCCATTCGAGCTGTTTTTACCCCCCTCATAACTTTGTTCGCAGCGTCCGTAAAATTATGAAATTTAAATCGTAATTAGAATAAATTCATTTAACCTTAT
This sequence comes from Tachina grossa, assembly GCA_949987645.1. Lineage (NCBI taxonomy): Eukaryota > Metazoa > Arthropoda > Insecta > Diptera > Tachinidae > Tachina > Tachina grossa. Next base: position 213,084,046 of record OX465274.1, read on the forward strand.
ACGCGAAGTTTGAAAATTTTACAATGAAAGCTTCCGGAGATATGGAGGTGCAAAAAGTGCATATTCTAAGGCATACTCTCTGACTCACTGATCACTCATCAAATTGATGAAGCATTTCCGATATAGCTAGAGAGCTAAGATTTCGTACACGAGTAGATATAGGTGAGCAATGAACCAGAAAAATCTGAAAACCTAAAAATTTTAACCAAGGCGGCGGGGCTACGCCCACAAAAACTAAAATCTGTGCTAGTGAGCTGAAATTTGCTACAGAACTAGGTCTTGGTGCGAAATAAACTAAAAAAATTTTAAAACACGAAAATTTTGGCCAGGAGGACGGGGCTACGCCCATAAAGGCTAGAATTAAAAAAGCAAATCTAAGGCGCTTAATGGAAGCTATTTTATTGACATTCGGCATACATGCTGCGATAAAGCAAGACTAAAAGTTATTCATTAAAAAAGTGGGCGTTGACACGCCCATACAATTTCAACCTCATTTTCGTGTACTACGGCTCAGCATATTTAGATATACTATTTCTGTATGTATTATTATCCGGTTGCAACGAAACTTGACAGGAATAATAAGCAGTGGCCGAAAAAGATCTAAAGTTTGGAAAAGTAGGCGGGGTTACGCCCATTAAAATTGTAAACTAAAAGTTGCGCTAAGGAGCTGAAATTTGATACACGAATAGGTATAGGGGAGAAAACAACAAGAAAACCCTGAAAAACCGGAAATTTTAGTCAGAGGGGCGGGGCTGCGCCCATAAAAATTAAAAGTTGCGCTTATGAACTGAAATTTGATACACAAGTAGGTCTAGGTGAGAAACCAACTACAAAAATCTAAAAACCCAAAAAATGTTACCAGAATGGGCGGGGCCACGCTACTATTGTTTGAACCTGAAAACTTACAGCCTTATTTATAAAACTTATTAAGATTTTTTAAGAACAATTTTTTATGAAAATTTGTCTTAAAACCCCCTTATAAAGCCTTAATAAGTTATATAAAAAAGGCTGTTAATATACAGCCTTTAACTTAAGCCATTTTAGTGAAAAATTGCATATACGTTACACGTATACAATACTTTAAACTATAACCTAAAAAAGTGGGCGTGATAACTCCCATACAATTTTAGCCTTGTGTTTAATCTACTTCGGTCTAGCATATTTTAGAAGAATATAAGCATGAATTATAAGCGCTGCTCACAACAATATTGTGAGTTTAAAATAGTGGGAGGGGTAATGCTCATAAAATTATAAGGTGCATTTCACGCTAGAGAGCTGAAATTTTTTTCGCAAGCAAGTGTAGATGAGTAAGCCAATGGAAAAATCTTAAAACCTAGAAGTTTTATCGCTAAAAGTCCAATTCGCACTAGAGAGCTGAAATTTGGTACACAAATTAATCTAGATCAGAGATCACTAAGAAAAATCTAAGAAATCAGAAGTTTAAATCAGGGGTTGGGAAAAGCACTGTTAACTCAAAATTAAATTAAATTTTACTGAAACTTTTCATTCACATTGCACTTATCCAAAGTAAAAATTTCCTGTTTTGAAAAGTAGACGTGACTACACCCATAAATCGTAGCTTTTTCTTTCATGTACTTCGGCTTTGCAGTTTTTAGTCTATTACTTATGTATTTCTCAACAGATTTTTTCAACATAACTTTACATTAACCATAAGCACTAGCAGATATAAAAGTGGGCGGGGCCATACCCATAATAATTTTACGTAATATTATACTGCAGAGAGCTGAAATTTTGTAGACAAATAGTCTTAATTGATTTACTCTATCGGAAAATCCGAAAATTAAAGCACCAGCTACCCTATTGAAACTTTACATACACATTGGGCATATTCTTTTGATTTATATACTTCGGCTAAGCAGACTTTAATATGCAACTATATTGCGAAAATAGGCGGGAGAATTGACGCTGCATTTTACTTGTTTCTTTCCAGACGACTCTTAACAAATAGCGTACACACTGGCGACCCGTTGTAACAGAACAATAATTCATTTTTAAGGTCTACAATCCAACACTCATCATGCTCTAACCCATTATTTTATGTAACTATGCCATTTTATATGACACCCTTACGATTACAAATGTATATAATGCATAGCATATGTCAGTGATAGGTATTGTGCCAAACATGAACTTGGTCAAAATTTATATCTCACTGCTTTTGATGGCCGAAATTTTTGATAGGAACTTGGCCTTTTTTCACATTGATGTTTTTGTGAGGATTTATAATTACCTTAATACCTTAAAGGCTGGTACTCTGTTCAAAGTTGTGAAAAAATTTCAGTACCATTGATTATTTCGCGTGAATAATTTGACATGTACTAAATGTATTCCAACTCGCGGTTTTTTTTATAAATTTCTCGCTTTTATTGCTTGAAAGTATGCAACATTGTCAAAATTCCGTGCGAAAAAAGCACTGCTCATGTTGTTTCGCAGCTAAACTAAAATGATGCCAGGCTAATTTTGCATGGAAAGACATGATTTTACGTGTTTTTCACAACAAGAACAGAGTACTTCTTTTACGAATTTATTTCGCAAATATTTCATACAAAATACTTTTATATGTAGTTTGACAGCATTTCGCACGAAATTGTGAACAGAGTACCAGGCTTAATATAGAAATTTTCTTGGAATGGTTTTGATCTATCTTCTATGTTAACGGGGCGACTGGCTCATTTTTATAGTTTTTTTTTTTGATAAGTTAAATTGACAGACTTCATTCATACTTTTGAAATAATTATAAAACCAATAATAATTTTTTTACGACATATGGCAAAAAATTAAACATGTTTTTGTAACCTTCACACACTCCAAAGTCTTTGACAGTAACAGTTTTTTATTTTCATCAAAGTACGTGGACGACTGCAAATGAAACTGTTAACCTAAAAAAAAGAAGTTATGAAAAGTTGTGTTGTGTTTAAATAACTTTTGACTATAGGACAATTGTATAATGAGTTCCTCTAAAAGTGTCTTTTTTGCATTTTACAACCATAATCAAACGCTTAATGCAATTTGTATATTTAATTTATTTAAACTCGTGCTTAACAAACAACAAAAACATATAATTTAACGGCCGGTCACCAACTAAATGCAGTCATTGTTAACGATTCAATGACTTTAGCGGCTAAATAAACGTCAAAATTTTAAGAGTATATTTTGTTGGTAATCGAGTATCATTAGACGCTTAAGTTATGATTATAATTAATTAAAATATTTAGTTATACAAAATATGCAAAAGAAAAATGTATTACCCAGGGTGTGCCCAGAAACGAACAATTAATTGTGTGAAAACAGGCGTATAAACACACGTTGTTTCTTGGGAAAAAATCGCTCAATTTAAATTTAATATTATTTGCTGTTGTTTTCTTGATTGATTTCACAGAAAGAAACTCCTTTTCACCAAAACATAATATAAGTGCAACATATTTTGTTTGCAAAACCACAAACTTAAAGCAAACGTTTTATAGAAAAATAAAGTCAATTCTCGGCGGCGGACAGTGGCGTGAAATAAAAAAAAGTTGTAATTAAGGGTGTCATAGAAACCAATGCTGTCAGAATTTGTTTTGAAAGCGACAAGAAAAAATTGCTTTCGTAAACAGAATTAAATTCGAAAGTATTTTCTTTCGTTTTTAATTACAGAGTAAACACCAAAGTTTTAAAGTTATTGCATATAAACAAAATATATGAGTGTTCTCACTTACCCTTCGTTTACACATACAAGTACCTTGCATGCAAGCTCTGTGTACGTATTATCAACGAAAATTTCATACAAATGACCGACTGTCTTGCAACTTGCATGTTTGCCTTTTATTGCAGAGTTGTCCATAACATAAAGAAGTTTAATTTTTGGGGGAACCAGATAGTATTGAACTTAATTCGTGTTTTTTAATGTTATTTATGTCTACAAAATTCATTAACCGCTTGATTTATGAATATTTAAGAAAATAAATATTAAATTAGCTTTTAAATGTATTTAACATTAGTAAAAACTTATATAACATTACACTGAAATCTAGTTAACTTCTACTAAAGTATTAATAGGGCAACACTGTTAACTAACTTTCCATTTACTTGCTGCAAGTGAAACAAGTCACTGTCTTGTAAAATTCCTTGGCAGTTGAGTTGTAAGTGGACTGCAAGTGCCGAAAGTGTAGTTGTGTTAGTAAAAGAGTTTGAGTGTATTGAGTTTTTCGAACTTGCACTTGCACGTGTAAACCCTAGGTTATGTGAGAACTTTGAAATGGAATAAAACAAAGATGAATTTTTTAAATTGACATGAAATTTACTTTATTATTAAATATGACTTCTGACATATGACCGCCACGGCTGGCTCGGAATTAGTATAATCTGGAGGTCCAATTTCGATGATTTTTTCCAACAATTGTGGCCGTGTATTTGCAATAACGCGGCGAATGTTGTCCACCAAGTGGCCAATAGTTTCGAGCTTATCAGTGGACACTAGCGAATAGTCTAGCAGCGTTAAATCGCATAATCTTGGAAGGCAATTCACAGGTCCGAAACGTGAAACTATGCGGTTACCAAACGTTATCTGCAATAAATCAATTGTGGCACGAGCTGTGTGGCATGTGGCGCCGTCTTGTTGAAACTACGGCTCCTGCACATCATTGTTGTTCAATTGATGAAAGAAAAAGTCAGTAATCATGGCTCTATGGCGGTCACCATTAGTGCTGGGATACTATCGATATTTTCTACTATCGATATATAGTCAGTTTTTCGAAACTGTATAATATCGATATCGATATTTTTAACTATCGATATTTTCGATATTTTAAAACTATCGATAGTATCGATAGTACTATCGATAGTATCCCAGCACTAGTCACCATTGACTGCAATGATCTGACCAGCATCGTTTTTAAAAAAGTACGGACCAGTCAGTTTTTCTGGATATAACAATGCCTCAACATACACTTGAGGATTATCATGACTCCAAATATGGCAGTTTTGCTTATTGACGTAACCATTCAAACATAATTCTTTCTGCCAAAAAAACAACCGACTTCAATGCATAGATCTGATAGAAGAAGATAAGAAGTACGTGAAATATAAAATTAAATTTTAATGGGCGTGCCTCCGGCCATTTTTTAAGTGCAATATTGTGTTTTTCAGAGCTCAGGGTACATGTTAAGTCTTGCAAAAATCGGTAAAGTAGAACCACTTAAAATAAAATATTAAATTTTAGTGGGCGTGACTCCGCACATTTTTTTAAATCGAGGATTGTGTCTATTTTAGAGCTCAAGGTGTGTGGCAAGTTTCGTAAAAATCGGTTAAGTAGAACTGCGTAAAATACTATAACAAATTTTAATGCGCGTAATCCCGCCCATTTTTTCAACTTTCAAATTCTGTAATTACAAGAACTTAAGGTGCTTTATAGGTTTTGCAGCAATCAAATAAGTAGAATATCATAAAATTATATGAAAAAATGGTGGGCGCCCACTTTTTTGCAGTGGGACCAATGGGAATCTATACCCTCTGAGACAACGAAAAAAATTTACACTCGGTCCAAAATGTACTGAGTTATGAAGATCCACACCTAAAAAAAAAAAAAAAAAATAGAGACGAATTGTTAACCTCCTCCTTTTTTTGAAGTCGGTTAAAAAATAGAGACGAATTGTTAACCTCCTCCTTTTTTTGAAGTCGGTTAAAAAGTGAGCTCCATTGCTAACCAAAATTCGCTTATGAAAATCGGCATCAACGGCAATCTTGTTTTGGGCCCATTCACCGCCGAATCTACGCCTTGCTAGGTGATCGTGTGGCTTCAATTGGTGCACGAGTTGCATTTTGTAAGCACGCAAACCAATATCTTTCCCCAAAATATTTCCAATGACTGAGCACAATAGCAGATGGACCTACACTGTAAAGCATCAATGACTTCTTCTGTACGCCCTGCACGACGTCTCTGTGGATGCGTATTATCATTTAGAGTTAACGTGGTTCCATAGTTAATCGAATTAATTGCTCTGATAAACGATCATGTTGACCGTAAAATGGACTTAGTGTTCGACACGTATTTCGAACAGGACCTTTTTGAAAGTAAATTTGATCAATTTAGAAGCATTTTTCAGGAGTCAGTCTATTCATGTTGAAATTCCAAACCAAACTTAACAGAAATCACTTACCAGCTGACAAAATGGGCTTCACTTTTTATTTTTTAATTTTTTTTTTAGTCGTGGTCGATAAATTCATGGAAATAACTATAGATAACAAGTGTTTTATCGGACTTTGCTTAAAGATAAATTTTTAAAATAAAAAAAAAAATTTTAAAAATTTGTATTATATTTTAACGTCCTTAACTACTTAAAACTTTATTTAGTAAAAAATATGGTTTTACGGGGTTTTTATTAAAATTTATTGTCTTGCACCTAGAACATTATTTTGAGATTGTACGAGTAATTTTATTAAAAGTTTTATTTCAATCTAGAAAGAAAATAAGTGCGTTCGAGAACTCAAAAATTTTTACGAATTTTTACTATTTTTTACTGGATTGCGTTCGAGTACACAAAATCCAGTAAATGAGAGGGCGAATTGAGAGAGAAAAATGACAGTTTATTTACTGAGTAAATGCAAGTTTTTACTGGACAAATTTTTGCCAGTAAAATCCAGTAAATTAAACCATATGTTTTTAAATATAAACAAACAGTAGCAAGGCGAATTCACATAAGGTGTTAATTCGCCAGCTGACATAAATTTCCTGCTGTTAAATGATCCAAAACGTTAAGAAACATTTTGAAAGCAGGAAATTTTACACTAACAAATATACAGGGTGGGCCAAAAGAAACCAAGGGGTGTAAAAGTTTAATAACTTTTTTGTTTATTAACTTTTTTTATTTTTTCTTTCAGATTATATAATATACAAAATGGAAATTTTTTTACACTAAGTATGAAAAATGATGTCTCTTAAATGACCACCGTTTTCAGCTTCGCACTGATGGGCTCTTTTTAGAGCATTTTCCATAACATCTTTCAAAACTTGTGGCTGTAGCGTTCGAATTTCTGCAACAGTGTTTGCCTTGAGTTCAAGGATTGTCTCTGGCTTGTTCACATACACTCGCTCCTTCAAAAAACCCCAAAGAAAATAGTCGGGTGCTGTCAAATCTGGCGATCGCGCTGGCCAAATAATTTCCGAATTTCGAGAAATTATTCGCTCTCCAAAAATTTGACTTAAAAGTGCCATTGTGTCTCGGGCAGTATGGGCAGTGGCTCCGTCCTGCTGAAACCACATACCAGGTCTGTTTTCAAGAGCAGGACGTAAAAAATTTTCTATCATAAACCGATACCGCTCTCCATTTACGGTTACAGCACTTCCATCTTCATTCTCGAAGAAGTAGGGCCCAATGACATTTCCAGATGTGATCCCACACCATACTGTACACCTGATGGGGTGCAATTGGCGTTGATGAATGGCTCTTGGATTTTGAGAACCCCAGAACCTACAGTTCTACTTATTAACAAAGCCATTCAAATGAAAATGAGCTTCATCACTCATAATCAAATTTTCAATAAAGTTGATTTCATTTCTGGCCAACTCTTGAAATTTAACTGCAAAATTTAGACGTTGCCGATGATCTGCGGGTTTTAATTCTTGGACCAATTGCACCTTATATGGGTATAACTGTAAATCTTTTTTTAAAATACGCCGTAGTGACGTACGAGACATTTCTAGCTGAGCAGAATGCCTTCTGCCAGATGTTTCTGGTGCTTCGTTAACACTTTGCTGTACTCGTTCAATATTTTCCGCAGTGCGACTTAAACGTGGTCTACCGGTTCGAGGCAAATCTCTTACGCTCCCATGTTGGTGATGACGATTAACTAAGCAACGAATCATCGCTTCAGAGGGCGAAATTCTGACGTTAAAATGTCGACGATATGCTCTTTGCGTTAAAATAATTGATCTCTGGTTTAAATAATAAAATTCTATTGTTCTGGTTCTCTGTTCAGTTGTGAACCTCTCCATTATAAATTCTCCAAGTGTTGTCTATATAATCTGAAAGAAAAAATAAAAAAAAAATTAATAAACAAAAAAGTTATTAAACTTTTACACCCCTTGGTTTCTTTTGGCCCACCCTGTACAAGGCGAATACGCAGAGTTGCAAATCAAGACCACCTTATATCAATTCGCCTTGAACAGTAGCAAAGGGAAACAAAAGTTTTTGGTTTTTGATGAAATTTTAAAAATAACAAAAAACAAATGTATTAAGTTATGAACAATATTGCATTTATTTAAGTTTGATGCCAGAAAAATATAAGGGTATGTTTTATGTATTCCACGGGAAATTAAAACGTGTGGAATTTTCATAGAATTGTTGGAAATATGTATTTATAACAACAATTTCCCAACGATGTAATTTCACGTGAAATGCAGAACATAACCGATTGTTTTTAAACGTGAATAAAGTTAATAGATTTTTATAGTTAAATATTTGCTTATACATATAGTCGGATGGTTACTGTTTCCCCGCATGGAACATTCAAAAAATTTAGTTATTGATCGATTAAATATGATTAATGTGTACATTTCTTAAATTTGTTTTCAGTTTTTTGATATCTTGAATATATTAGGATATATAAAGTTCTTTTCCCATTGTATATTTCTCTTAATAAATGCACTCATTGGAACTACTTGAAAGGAAGTGAACAATATTGTTGTGATGATTAGTATAAGCGGCAACAAACATTTTTGTCTTTTTCTGTACATCCTAATTATTCACGTCGAGGGTAAGAAGTTTAGAAACTTTAACGGCCTGACGCGCGATGTCGCAAGTAAGCTATAGAAAGTTTCTTGTCGACATCGTGGGTCAGGCCCGTAAGTTCAAATAAAAACATATGTATCTATTTATTACTTCCCCCCAGGGGAGTCTATTTATAGACTACGGGTGTGGCAACCCCGGGGCCCCAGCTAGGGTGATGTGGCTTTTTCCATTGACGTACCTTTGGTACATTACCCATAGAACTTATGTGTTACTACCCGATCTCTGAACACAAACAGAGCAAAGGATGTGCACATTTTTATAACAAAAGGAAGACAGGTCCTGTTGATGTCAATTAGGTGCAGCGTCACCTAGAACTGCCCCTGAGTTCAAAAGACGATAGAGGTGAAGCCCTTGTGGTGGAACTTCGAGGTCTAACCAGAGGCTACTTCTGGTGCCACGGGTGCCGGTGGCCCGACAGCCGAGCTGCTTAGAGTTGAGTGCATGTAGCGGTCGTCAGTTTCCTTTGCTAAAATGCCGAGTTCGTCCTGCCTCACGGGGTTAAAAGGATGATTTTGGTATGTGTGGAGTAGGCACTGGTTATTTGGCGACACAGGCATGGGTTCATCTCGGATGAGTGGTTGAGCTGTGCCGGCAATGGTTGAGGAATTCTCTTGGGGACCTCGCTATGGGTGTATACACAACACCTTGGCGTGGAAGCCGGAGAATTATCGTGGTGGCTGTGGTTGCTACCGAAATCGCTGGGAGAATAGTCTTGGCTTCCCAGTGTGAAATCAATACTAGTGGTTGGTCTGACGCGGTCAGCCAGACACTATTCTAGGTGCTGTTGCCATTCAACAGAAGCTGCTATGGGCACGGACATAGCAGCAGAGTTTAGATAGTTCAAATTACCTCAGCAAGGTAATTGAATATAGTACAGGGATAACTATATTCAAAGATTGCAACCTATGTGCCTTATGGAGTGGGCCATAGGTTCATTCTAAAAGGGTGCATGGGGGCGTTGGTCTGGCGTCTAACCCACACCCAGTGCTTTGGCACACGTGAGATTAGGCCGTAATGGCAGGTACTCACGTAAAGCAATCGCACATCTGTATCTATTACTTTTATTATTAAAGAAAATATACTATGGTGTATTTTTATAAAACAAATGAAAAAAACATTTTTAATCGATTTTCTCAAAACCATATAATTTTTCTATGCGGCTAGCCAGTAACTACCCAGCAAAAAAATCTGATTTGGAAGCACTAACAACTGAGGGAAGCAATTTACTGTTTACTTGATCACAAAAGTTTCGAAAACTGTTTCTGAAAAGCACTAACATAAGGCAGGCTCTCTAACAAAATAGAGGAAAAAGTAAAAAAAAATTTGCAAGCTAGTAACTTTTGCATCTGAGTAGATAAAAACTAAGGCCAATTCACAATATTGTGCAAATGGTCTTGCATCGTTGCATGTGCAAAATGGTATAGTATATTGATACTCACCACTTAACAATTCTTAGAAGTTAATGTTAGAGTTAGCTATTTTATGTCAGGTGGAGACCGCAAGTAAGGGAGATAATGTTAGGGAATCACTTGGTGTTGCGCATGAATAAGGAAATTTTTTTTGTGCGAGATGAGCCAGCTGGAAGCAATTTATTCAGCTTCCAAAAAGGCATAATTTTTTGCCTTACCAAAGTGCTTCACAGAAGCAATAATATATATGTATATATAGTTTTGTATATTGTCTGCAGATAATGCGACTATTCCATACATGTATGTAAATACTCCAAAGAGGAGTAGGATAAGGCCAAAACTACTCCAAATATGTGAAAAAAGGAGGTTTATGTCCTAGGGTTGGACTAAATGGTCCAAATTTGCATTACATCGGCCTAACCCCAAAACTACTCCATATTGCATTGAATGCTTGTGTGAAAACGACATGATCCATGACTGCATTACATGGACCATGATGTAACTAGTCTGTTTCATCTCGATTGGACCACGTAGTACAATATTATATTCAGTTTTTTTTTATATACATTGTACATACTTATGTATATTTTTTTTGCGCCAAATTGTCTATCAGCTGTTGTGTATATTTTACTGGATTTTACAATTTTTCCGTTCGCGTACTTTTAGCTGCAAACTTTTTTATTGAGAGTAATTTCTTTAAATCACTTAGTATTTACTCAGTTACTGGATTTTACTGGAAAAGTACTCAAACGCACCTAATATTAACTCAAAATATTCAGTTAAAATAGTGTTGCCAGCTTAAAGTATTATACATCTATAAAAAACATCATTTATTTAAATACTAGATAGCTCACTGCTCTGCTTCGCTCAATCCCGAAACGAAAATGATCATAACCAGCCCCACAATTTGTTTTTCGGAAAAAATCCATACCGATTTCGAAAATTCTTTCACCTATGGAAAGCTACATATATTACCAGCGTCAAATATATTCACCCTTATGCCAATTGTCGATATCAATGTCACTTTAACACTATGAAAAAAATTGGGGAATTTTTTACATTTTGTTTAAAATAAGTAGATTTAAAAAATTAATTTTCGGGACACCCTAAATTCTTAATTAATTAATCAGTTTGTCGCTTAAATTTCTGTGTAAAACAATTATAAATGAACATTACAGACTTTTAAATCGAGCCAAAAAAAAAAAAAACATTTTCGCACGCAATTTTGTGAATGAACAGATAAATTCAATCATTAAAAAAATTTTATTACAGATGTACATATTTATAAAACAAAACTGTTTATGTATATGTATTTTTATTTTTCAGACTTTTCATCAAAGTTGTTTGAATATTTTCGAAACAAAAAATATTGTCGTCTACGCTAGTAAGCTGTGGTTCAATAACTCTTTTATGAGTTTTTCAAAATTCGAAATAAACTTTGCATACTCGCTCACTCACATACAAACTTTCATGCACATGATAAATCAGCAACGTTTTAAATGATAATGAAGCAACAACATTCGCTGGCACAGAGTAGATATTGCAATGCAGCATTTGCAAAGCCACTGCCGTGTCTAAAAATTAATCAAAATAAGCGCAAACATAAATATGATGCAAAAAAAATTATGTTTACATTTCGATTTATGATCGTGGTCACACTCTTGAACTTGTGCTATGGAGCGCACAATCACCGTCTTCATGAAGCGCATCGACCGTCACTACTGGAATTGGCTAAACAGTGGAAACTGTTTACGTTCAATTTTCTGCCCCATGCCCCCGTGCAAGATTTGAATTTTTACAATCCATCAAATATTTTAGCAACTGGTCTGGCTATAACAGAAGATCGTTTTATTATTGCAAATCCAAAGTTGTTTGCTGGTGTGCCGTCAACATTGAATTGGGTCTCAAGATCAGATTACGAAGATTCACCAGTTTTGCAGGTATGCTTCCAGTGTGTATTATCTATTTTATTTATTTATTTATTTATTTCAAAAAACCAACTTATTGCTTTTGTTTCGTAACACTTATTTCTCTTTTTTTTGCACATAGTCATAACTAAAAAAAACTTAACTTAACTCAACTTTTCAATTTACTTACAATTCAGTTAAAATATTAAAAAATTGTATTGCAATATCTTATCTAGGCGCACGGCAGTGCGCCAGGCCAAGTTCCGGCCAATGCACGCAGTGTGTATATTTACAGGAAGCCATTCGAGCTTTTTTTACCCCCCTCATAACTTTGTTCGCCGCGACCGTAAAATTATGAAATTTAAATCATAATTAGAATAAATTCATTTAACCTTATATGCGAAGTTTGAAATTTTGAAAGTTTGATTTTACAATGAAAGCTTCCGGAGATATGGAGGTGCAAAAAGTGCATATTCTAAGGCATACTTACTCACTGACTCACTGATCACTCATCAAATTGATGAAGCATTTCCGATATAGCTAGAGAGCTAAGATTTGGTACACGAGTAGATCTAGGTGATCAATGACCCAGAAAAATCTGAAAACCTAAAAATTTTAACCAAGGCAGCGGGGCTACGCCCATAAAAACTAAAATCTGTCCTAGTGAGCTGAAATTTGTTACAGAGCTAAGTCCTGGTGCGAAATAAACTAAAAAAATTTTAAAACACGAAAATTTTTGCCAGGAGGGCGGGGCTACGCCCATAAAGGCTAGAATTAAAAAAGCAAATCTAAGGCGCTTAATATACATGCTGCGATAAAGCAAGACTAAAAATTATTCATTAAAAAAGTGGGCGTTGACACGCCCATACCTCATTTTCGTGTACTACGGCTCAGCATATTTAGATATACCATTTCTGTATGTATTATTATCCGTTTGCAACGAAACTTGACAGGAATAATAAGCAGTGGCCGAAAAAGATCTAAAGTTTGGAAAAGTAGGCGGGGTTACGCCCATTAAAATTATAAACTAAAAGTTGCGCTAAGGAGCTGAAATTTGATACACGAATAGGTATAGGGGAGAAAACAACAAGAAAACCCTGAAAACCCGGAAATTTTAGTCAGAGGGGCGGGGCTGCGCCCATAAAAATTAAAAGTTGCGCTTATGAGCTGAAATTTGATACACAAGTAGGTCTAGGTGAGAAACCAACTACAAAAATCTGAAAACCCAAAAAATGTTACCAGAATGGGCGGGGCCACGCTACTATTGTTTGAACCTGAAAACTTACAGCCTTATTTATAAAACTTATTAAGACTTTTTAAGAACAATTTTTTATGAAAATTTGTCTTAAAACCCCTTTATAAAGCCTTAATAAGTTATATAAAAAAGGCTGTTAATATACAGCCTTCAACTTAAGCCATTTTAGTGAAAAATTGCATATACGTTACACGTATACAATACTTTAAGCTATAACCTAAAAAAGTGGGCGTGGTAACTCCCATAAAATTTTAGCCTTGTGTTTAATCTACTTCGGTCTAGCATATTTTAGAATAATATAAGCATGAATTATAAGCGCTGCTCACAACAATATTGTGAGTTTAAAATAGTGGGAGGGGTAATGCTCATAAAATTATAAGGTGCAGTTCACGCTAGAGAGCTGAAATTTTATACGCAAGCAAGTGTAGATGAGTAAGCCAATGGGAAAATCTTAAAACCTAGAAGTTTTATCGCTTGGCAATATTTTTATCCTTCTAAAAGAAGAGAGAATAATGTTCATTTCTTTATATCGGTAAAAATGTTGTAAATTTAGCAGATTATCAAGAAATTATATGACACCCTTACGATTACAAATGTATATAATGCATAGCATATGTCAGTCATAGGTGTTGTGCCAAACATGAAATTGGTCAAAATTTATATCTCACTGCTTTTGATGGCCGAAATTTTTGATAGGAACTTGGCCTTTTTTCACATTGATGTTTTTGTGAGGATTTTTTATTTAACGCTTGTCAAGATGAATACGAATTAAAACAAATCTTGTTTCATTTGTGTGAAACTTTTACACAAGATAAAATAAGATACATATGTCGAATTATTCTGCATTATTAATTTCACAAAATAAATTATTTGAGATATGCTGCTTATGTTGCAGTAAAGGAAGCAGCCATATTTATGAATTATGAGTTTTTAATAGCTTTTGAATGATTTATTACTAAAATTGTCTGTTGCATTATCCATTGGCTTCATATGGGAAAAATAAAACGTTTCCGTACTCCAGCCTGTCGTTCTTTTATCTATTGCAATACGACTACAAATAAAATTTGTTGTACTTACTAAACAAAAGATAAATAAAAGCGTTGTACGTTTTTATACGACAGTGATTTTAAAAAATGCATGCCCGTTATAAAATAAACGGAAAATAGCAGAATGGATTCGTGATATCGATAGAAAATTTTTTATCGCTGATAGACTCATTTCTTAAAAAAAAGTGATTATTCTTTTTAGAAAGTTTCCATCAAAAAAGCAAAGATATTTATTTAATCAATTTAAGCTCTTTTATTTCAATATTAACATTAAAAAAAAATTGTTTTATTAGAGCATTAAGAACAACAGCGATTTTAGTAATACATGTTTCAAAATTAAGAAAAAAAATCACATATTTATAAAGGAAGATAATGTTTTTTAATCTTTCGACATTAGGAACTTTTACAAAATAAATAAAAAAAATAAAAAATAAAAAAATAATGAAAAATATATACTTGGTTATTTTATTCGCATACACGGTGACACACGGTCTCATGTACCGGATTAGTAAAAAAATATACAAAGTGTGCTCACGAAGCAGTTTCGTCATTGGCTAATAGTAGGAGATGTTCAATGAGGCAGCTACTCGAAATTGCAACCAAAAATAATAACAGGGAATAATGTTATTCGAATTTTTTAACACGCCCGGTCTCACAGACCAATAGGACACCAATGGCGGGTTAAGGTATTGGCGCATACTCATAGTCAAAACAAAGTATACTTTTATGTATTTAAAACCAGTATTACCATACAAAATACTGGTTTTAAATTCTTAAAGTATACTTTGTTTTCACTATGAGTATGCCCCATTGTGTTTATCAGCCTATATATCGTTAACTTAATACGAAAAGGCCCTAATTCATTTTTTAATATTTTACAGGAGGAGGAAAAAACTAAATAAAAAAAGATGCAATATTGATACTAAATTTTTTTAAACGCAATATATGTGCTTATGTAAAGTGTTTTAAATAAAAATTGCGTTTAAAAAAATTTTGTATCAATATTGCATCTTTTTTTATTTAGTTTTTTCCTCCTTCTGTAAAATATTAAAAAATCAGTTAGGGCCTTTTCGTATTAAGTTAACGATATGTATGTATTAGTGATGAGCGATAACGCGAGTTTTTAATAATGTTGCTCCTTGTGAACATGATTTCTAAATCACTGTTCTCTTAAACTGTGAATGTGATCACAGTTTAGCAGTGGTTTGTTTGTGCAGTTATATTATTTTTAGAAAAACTAATAGGAAGTGCTGCACTGAATTATTAAATTAACATTGGTTGTGATTAAGGTTTCACACATGTGAAGTGTATTTATTAGTATTGGTATTTTGATAAATATCGAAAAGAAGAGCGACAAGAACAAACAATTAGCAATTAACCCCATCCAAATATTTAAAATTAGCGTACAAGAGGCAGAGAGACGATATAACTGCAAAGACAAAAATGTGAGAGCTATATACATACATAGTTGCCACCAGCGTTGCCAAATGTGCAGTTTTAACTGATTTTAGCAGTTTTTTTAAGCATAGAGCAGGTTTGCAGTTTTTTGCTTAAATAATAACGGCCATATGTATAATCGAAAATTGGCATGAAGTTAGCATAAGTGACAAAATTGAACTAAGTGTTGACGAGTTCCGCTACACAATTTGACATTAAAAATCCCCGCATAATGTAATTTTAACACAGGATTACATCCTAGCATGATTTTTAATGTAAAATTATATGGCAAAACACGTTAAGATCATGTTAAATTTTTCCACTTATGCTAACTTCATGCCAATTTTTGATTATACATATGGCCGTAAGTTTTTCTATAAATTGAGCAGTTTTTTATTTTTACTTTATCTCAAGTTTGTTGTTTTAGTTCTTTTCATTTTGCTTAATATAAAAGTGAAGGTTTATTAGTACTTTTTCAAATAGCAAGAGATAATTCACACGAAAACTGTGTTTTTCTTTATGGAATTTGGTCTTATTGTTTGCAAGTTGGGTTCATACGGATGTAGCACTTCCTTTATTAATATTAATTCACAATACCTTTTGAAAAATAAAAACAAGTTTCTTCATTGAAATAATTCGATCCCTTATAGAATAAGATAAAGCACGATGAAATATTACCAAATTAAAGGATAGACCCCATAGAATTTGAAGCCATACACATTTTTTTCAAAACTTTCTTAGCAAAATTTTACAGAAAAAAAAATTTATTTTGGCTAAGCAAATGTATTAAATAAATAAATCATTGTGCACTTCAAATAAACTAAAATCTTAAAAATCAAAAGCAAGCACTTTAGTTAGAATATTTATTGAATTTTTGATCCATTCACTTCTTTAAGTTGATTAAAAAAAAGAATAGTACAGCACTTCCATTTCAATTAATTAAAAAGTTTATAAATTTGTAGAGCCATATATTCTTAACTGATGCCGATGAGGCTTTCGAGATGGTAAAACATAACAGCTTGACAAACATTATCAAGTCATGATATAAAAATAAAGCAGGTATAGACGTATGGTTAACACCCCCTCCCCCCAAAATATACAAAATACTAAAGAATTTTTTATGAGCAGTTTTTTCACATGAAAATCAGTTTTTTTATTCTAAATTTTCAGTTTTCCAAAAAAATATTATGGCAACGCTGGTTGCCACAAAGGACGATTTGACATGATTTGACGATTTTTTCTCGACAAACACTGAAGGTATAAAAAAATAATGTGGTAGCATTGTTTAGTATAAAGTAAGTCTTGTTTTAGACTTGGCAGTTTTTCTTGAAGCAGTTCTCTTCAATTCTCTTTTAGAACTGCTCGTTTGTTTACACTCAGACGGTTTCTTGTTCAATTTTCCTATTGTTTTAATTCTGCGAATGAAATAGCAGAACAGAATTGAAGTAACTTTTCTTTCTTCTTTCCTCTCTCTCCCATAAACTCAGACTTGCTTCAAGAAAAACTGCCGAGTCTAAAACATTAGTAAGCATACAAGAACATTAGAGTTTATATGCATGAACTATGTTTCCTAAACCTGTTACTTGATATATTCAGTCACAGTTGCGATTAGTGATTTTTAATCGCTGTGAAAAAGTAACAGGTTTCGAAATATCGCTCATCTCTAATATGTCTGTACATCAGTGATGCCAGAATTCCTTCACCAAAAATGGCTAAATGTAGACAAAAAAATGGCTAAAAACTAGCTGAAAAGTGGCTAAGCAAAATCGAATGCAAAAATCATGAACTTTAGCAAAAACAAGATGGTATTTCATATATTGTTTTTTAAGGCAAATTGGGAACTTTTTTAAAGTAAATAAAAACAATAAATTGAAGTAATAAATAAAATAATTTTTCTTCAGGTAATAAAAAAAACTGCGCATATAGTGCAAACTTACAATACTTGCATTACGCCTTCTATTCATTTGTACATTCTGCTATTAAGTCTCTAAATTTTTGGGATACTAATCCATTCCTTGCGAAATTTTTGTCTATACTTATTATTAACTTTCTATTTTTTAAACTTTCATTTAAACTTTTATTTTTCTTGATATTTTCACTCGTGTAAAACAAATATGACCCTTGTTTGATTGATATCAAAACCATCAATTACAGTGAAACCTCTCATAACCGGACACTCACGGTCGCCCTGTTTTTGTCTGTTTATTAGAGATTTTTGGATTTCATTGTAGTTGAAAAATTATTTTAAGAGTAGACTTCCTCAAATTAGATTGGTATAATTTCAGCTGTTGGGTTTCAAATGACTTTCAATGATTTTATTTGTTGGAATACGATAAAGCCGTCTCTAGAAAAATGCTTTGAAAAGGCAGTTTGTATAAGAAATGTAGCAATATGAATTGTTAAAATACAAAAGAAACTTTATATCTTCACAAGTTCGTGCACCGAATATTTTCCTTTTTCAAACTCGTTTAAAATATAATTTTTTTCTGTAATTGATAAAAGCAATTTTTTCACTGCCATTTTGGGACACCAGCTAAGCAAACAACTTCTTCATATAAACAGCAACTTCTTTGCGTCTCCAACGAATCAGTATTTACGTATGCGTTAACCAGGGAACCAGCAATATCATTGACACTAATATAAATATGAATCAGAGTTGAATAAAGAAAGACCTACTATTTAAATGCAACTCTTGTTGCCGTGTTTCACCGCTTCTGTGCTTTTATGAGAGTGTCCGGTTATGGGAGTGCATTTTGTATGGAAAAACTAATGAACGTGCTGGATCTACAAAAATTTTCCGGTTATTAGAGGTGTCCGGTTATAGGAGGTGTCCGTTATGAGAGGTTTCATTGTAGACTCGGCAACTTATAAACACCTTGCAACGATTATAAGAATGCAGTAGCAAATCTTATTGTTACCAATTGAGCCATCTCTTTCATATAAGCTGCAACAAAAACGGCAAGTTTGAACCGAGATTTATAGATATTAATGCGAAAACAATAACATATTACTCTGTTGTGTTTTTTTTTTTTGGTAGTTAATTAATGTTCCCATGTTCCGAGTTTAAATTTTTTGTGAAAAATCACAAACAAATTTCATGTTTGGAAAAATAGCTAAACAATTGCTAGATTAAAATAAAAATGGCTAAAAAAATAGCTAATAGCTAAACTCACTTTTCTTCCGGCTAAATGGGATGAAAAATGGCTAAATTTAGCCAGAAAATGGCTAAATGACTGATGTACATACATGTGTATGTATGTATACATGTATGTATATATGTATGTATGTATGTGTTCCTTTGGGGCACTATACATATAAACCGAACGCGTGGACCGATTTTGATGATTCTTACATCAATCGATTTGTCTTACTCCTCGAAGTGTCACTAAAGATTTGACATTAGTCAAGCATCAATATTTCGGCCAACAGACGCCATTTTTTAAATACGAAAAAAATAAAAAGTCGGAGAACTATATTAAAATGGGCATCATTTGACAAGTATTTTAAAATCATTATTAGGTATCTCTAATGATTTTTAATTTTGAATGACCATTTAGGATATTTCACGGTTCCAAGTTGGCCGCAGTCAAGAGCTAATTGTCATAGTATATCTTTAGAACATATCCAGAATCTGCTGCAAATGAGTCATAACTCAAAAAACGATCTGAATATTTATTACGGAATAAATCGTTATATATCGTGCTTAGTGTATTTCGGTTACGACTATGACGCTTTTGCAACATATGTGTCTTTAATCTAGTACCAAAATGTCTAAGTTCAAGTTGAAATATGCTTACCGCGATAAGTCTCATAGTTTTTAATATTATGGTAAGAAAATTAAAAAATATAAACTCGTTTTCTGTAGGAAAGCCTGTTTACTGAACTTTTTATATTTAAAGCCCAAGGTGAATTCCAGCAGACTAAAAACTGGTTTTGCTATATTTGCCAACGTCTACGATTAGTGAAGTAAGTGTTTTCAAAATATAGGCTTGTAAAATCAAAGGTGTTGGCTGAAGAAGTTAGCACGTTGATTACAAAACATAAGGTCTTGGGTTCGAGCCCGCTCACCCACAAAATCATTAAATAATCACACCACGCATTTTCCTGATGTGCATTAGTGTCCCTTTGTCTCAGTTGTTGTAGAAAAATTCAAGTGATGAAGGTATATTCACTGGTCACTGAACTACACCGGCTTCAGCGGACACCAATGAGAGCGACCTCCTTCGTCGATATTATATAGCAAAATCATCAGCAAATTAATATAATCATTAAGATGACTACTAAGCAAAGCTTCAAAAAATTTAATACGCCTCACTGACGTCAGGGGCGCTGCAACACTGCCTTAAAAATAAAACAAAACGTGCAAAAACCACATATGTTAAAGAATGAAGCTTTCCTCTGTTTCTTTCACTGAATATACATATTATTGGTTTTATTCCACCGAAGTTGAAATAATATTGTTGGTCTCAAGTAGAAAGACCCTAACTCAAATAATTGTAACTTTACAGGAGAAGGTAAAAATATAATACAAATGTAATATTCAAAGTGTAAATTTTTTTGTATAACTGCTTGTAATAATTATATTGCAATAAATTTTTGTGACGAAATGTATTTGTGTGAAATGTATTTGAATCACTTAAAACTCAATTTCGTAAAAATTACAAGTTAGGGCCTTTATACTTAAGACCATCGACATATATGTGCATAATTAAAAAAATTAAAAACTAATGAAAAAGAAACAACAATGGCAGGACTTTTGCAAATTAGAGATGGTAAAAATACGATGAATCAAAACATACGTACTATGAATCAAAACAGGATCCAGCTAAATCCCTCAATAATCAATTTCAATGCATTTTTAATAAAAAAATATTTTACTTAAAAGTAAAATATTAATTTGGTATTATTAGTGCGTTTAAAAATTTTAAACTTAAAAAACAATTTATTATTTACACTGAAAAATATGTATATATGTATGTATATGAAGTTAAAATTTGGACCAAACAATGCTGACCATGAAGCTGTAGCGGCCTTCAAAAGCAGGATCTTGTTACGTTATGCTAGTCTTTGTCAGAATATCAACAATTATTTTTACATTTGTCTAATATATTTTTCTTTAAAAAAATTAACACATGTAACTTAGCTCCAAAAAATACGAACTTTAGCCTAATCGGAGTCAAACATTATACATATAAAAGAATTTTCTTCTTTCTAGGCCTATCCCGATTGGTCTTTCGCCACCAGCGGTCGCAGCAATTTCAATTGCAGCGACTTGGTTTTAATATCCGTATATCGTGTGCGTTTAGATTCCTGTAATCGTTTATGGGTTTTAGACGCTGGCATATCGCGTTCACTCGAGGATTATGAAAAAACGTGTCCACCAAAGATTCTAGTTTTCAATCTGAAAACTAATCAAGTTGTCAGACGTATAGATTTTCCACCCGGCGTACTCAGAGGAGAATCTTTATTCACCAATTTGATTATAGATGAAACCACAGCTAAGGCGGGCACTTGTGATGATGTCTTCGTTTACATTTCTGATACAGTAGAGCCTGGTGAGTGCAATTTATGATGTGTTTTATTTTATATATTGTACATAGTTGTTGCACAAGCTTATGAGGGCGAAAAATACTTCACGAGATACTAGATTTTCCTTTGCGCATGAAGTTTATTTATTTTACGAATATTATTTATTGCTTTTGGTTAGCCTTAATTGCGCTTATAGGTCTTTACCAGTTATTTTTGATTGCCAAAATATATTGTAATCTAAAAAAAAAGAAAAAAAAGGTTTTGCTTACTCAAGCTGCAATTAATTAGTTTTTATTGCATTTGATATTGTTTTTCAAAAGATTTTGATTATAATGCAAATTAAAAACAGAGAGAGGTTTTTATAAATTGTTGTTAAAAAAAATTGGCAAAAGCTTTTTATAAAAATAGTTCACAAGATTACAAAGAAGAAAACAAATTCTTTTTCTAAATTTACCTATTAAGGGTTTTATTTTATAATAGATTTGGACAAAAAATTCATAAATATAACATATTTTTCAAGTGAAAATGTCATTTTGTACTTGAAGTTGTTGCAATTTTTATTAAGAAAGTTATTTGAAAGAGACAATTATTTTTTTTTAGGTATTGTTGTCTATGACAGCATACGCGATACAACTTGGAGAGTTTCACATCCAGCCATGTATCCAGATCCCGATTTTGCACAAGCCGAAATTCTAAATGATCATTTTGTATTAATGGATGGCATAGTTGGTTTAACATTTGATGAAAAAAAAGGTTTAGTTTATTTCCAACCTTTTGCAACAGACAGGTAAGTTTTATTTGCCATTATTATGAGTGAAAGTTGAAAGTAGGATTTTATCCGACATATAAAAATTGTTGCATTATTACAAACACACTCACACCCATACATACGCACGCACGCATACCTGCATCCCCAGCTAGCATTTGGGTAATAATTTTTTGCAGAAATATCTTATATGATTCTCCTCAGATCACTTTTGATGATTAAGAACTGATATATCACTTGGGTGATTGAAAAAGAATTTACTCATGATTTCATGACCAAATAATGATTTCTCGAAAATGGAGGAACAAAATGCAAAGAAACCGCAAAAAGGTGATTTAATGATTTAATGATTTTAGTGCTACCAGAAAATTGCTCAAAAATGAATCAGCAAATCGTATCATAAATTGTTCTTTGGTATGATTCATCTTTTGGGGACCATTTTCTCACAACGGGAGCATCATGTATGATCGCAAAATGAGCTCGCTCATATGCGGTCATTTTTCCCGTCAAGCTGATTCGGAAAAGATTCAATTAAGATACAAAATGCTAGCTGGGTCCACCCAGTCTGCATTTTATGAAATTAATAATCATATTCGAGTCTTTTTCGACTCCTCCACACGACTAATTTATTAATCAGTTAGACGTTCCTTTTCGAGCCGAAATGGTACTCTAGCCGCAGCTCTTCTAAAAAAGTTTTAAGCGCAGAATTGATTAATCAGTTTTTGATCAGCTAAGGTAGTCGAAAAAGACTCAGTTTGGTGAAACAATATTTCACATTGTAGAAATAATCAGAATATTATTCCATGGCGTCTAAACGTGGAGATCTGATGAGGAAAGCTAGATTTACGAAAAATCGGGAAGAGGTCTCTGACTTCCCATTTTCAAAAATAAGGAAGTAAAATATTCTGTCAAACTCGTATAAAATTTATTTGGATAACAAATAATAAATAAATTAATTTTTTCTAGTTAATTTTCTTCAGAAATTGTTCGTTTAATAATTTTTGCTAAAGCTGCGGTCACACTTGTCAAACATTTGCCCAAAAAAGCGTAGCCACTAAATGCTAATGCAGTTCAGTCAAAAGTTTGTCAAGTTAAAGAGTATCCAATAATGTTGGATTCTATAACATTGTCTATTAATTAGTTGTGTTCGAAACTGTTTAATTTGATAAACACGCGTCTGGATCAAAACTTTTTTCATTAGTGTTTGTTGGTTACGTTTTTTTGGGCAAATGTTTGACAAGTGTCACCGTAGCTTAAGCCATTTAAAATTTATGGTTTCTGGAATTTTATGAATTAAACACGTAAATTTCCAGCCATTTTCGGGTTAAACTAAATCCGAAGGCAAACTCAATTGTACGACTTGTGAATAAATTCGCAAGAATATGAATAAAATCTCACAGAACTTTCACGAAAACTTCTTATTTGCATTTACAATATACATTTACAAATGAACAAAAAAATATTAATTCGATATTAAAGAATATTTTCAGTTACACGCGAAGTCCTCAGAGCTGGACCTATAGCCATTAACCAAGTACTGCCCGTTAAATTGATTGGCAAGAAATCATCACAAGGCATCGGCCTAGCTGTTACACCAGATGGTACTTTAGTGTTTAGTCCTTCGACTGAAACAGCTGTAGCCACTTGGAATCCAGACACGAACGAGCAAAACATATTAGCCCAAGATAAAGATCAATTACAATTCATATCCGAAATTACGCTAACACCTCATGATCCAGGCTATGTTTATGTTATATCTTCGAAATTTCATAGGTTCTTTTTGAAAACCCTAAATACGGAGGAAGTCAATAATCGTATTTTAAGGATACCGATAGCAGAACATACCCCAGCTGTTCCACACTTAGAGTTACCATCATATTCCTTTAAACCTTATGCCACACAAAATAATCTGAAGTCTTACTATGAGCTAACAAACTCTATACAACCGCAGTCCAAGGCTATTGGCAATTTTTTTAGCAGGCCGCCAGTAGCAAATCGTCATCCATATAGCTACGAAAATAGTGGTATCATTAATTATTCTCTTAAGAATCCATTTACTGCTCTCAATCAAGGCGAGACATTTCCACCACGCAAAGAGCAACGTAATCAAGACCAATATTCCTTTCTAGAAAGCTTAGCAGCTATAAAATCTGCCAGATCATCAGATCCTACTGAAATATTCAATATACATCCTAGCAGCGGTGGCAGTGCAACCGGTTTTTATTATTCCAGATCAGCACGTAGTGCAAATAAAGAACCATAATTGAGTAGAGTTGTTTGGCTATTCGTCGGGTGGTTATTGGTTTGCTGCACAGTATCAGGGCTATCATGAATAAAATTCCGCGTGAAATTTCTCCCTTTTTCAATTATAATTTTTTGTTTTTTTCTATTGCTATCAGTTGGAATTTTTCTCCGCGAAAAACTTCACGGAATTTAATTCATGATTGCCCTGTATATTAAGAATACATTATTACTCCGGCAAACCAATAACCACCTGACGCATTGTTAATTCTTTGCGAAGGTAAATTTTTTTTTTTTCTAATTATAGTGAAACTTTAAAATGTACAAGAGTACTTTTCTGTAATTGGGCAAAATATTTGCATATTTTTGTGCAGCTGTAGTAAAAATATGTTAATTTATTTGATGTACTATTTGATGTTTGTATTTGTATAAATGTGTGTGTAAATAAATAATTTAGAAATATAAAAAATTAAAATTAATTAATACTTAATTTGTGTATCATTGATTCAAATACAAACTGGCACTCTGGTGGTCCAGTTGTATACACGTAACATCACAGCAAAAAATTAGACATTGCCATCTGAACTACTTGCCATATAATGACTCACTTTTTTGATTGTCAAATTGAAGTACATACTCGCTTACAAAACACATTACGTAAAATTTTAAAAATAGGAAGCAGAAGTTGAAGATATTCTTTGTTTTTTAAAAGATGACCTAAAAATATTGCCAAAATATGTGGTTTATTTTAAATAAATTATATATGCCCCTATTACGGTTTACAACTCAACCAAATTTAGTTGAAATTGTAACAACTTAACTTTCAAACAACTTAACTGTTTTTTGGCATTCTGAATTACAACTAATTTTAGTTGTATTCGAAACAATGTTCGAAAAGAATAGGTTTTTATATATGCTATGTTTTTTGAAACCATAGTAGCCATCACAAAACATTTTAAATATTTTAAGATTTGGTCTAATATTTTATTTTTAGATTTAATGTTTTATGAATATGGCAACAATGTTGGTTGACAAATGGGATTGGTTGCCGTCTGGAATAATGAAGCAAGCCTAATACAACACTCAAAATATAAACCAAAATACAACTGATAAAAAGCAGTTGTCTCATGGTGAAAAAAGTTGTAATCTATAATAAAAATTTTGCAACTACAACTAAACTATCCATTTAGTTGTAAATCATAATAGGGGCCATATTTATTTTAAATTAAAAAATAATAACTCACATTTTGGAAAATTGTTATTTAAATATAAGTAGTTCCAAATAATTTGTTTA
Source organism: Tachina grossa (assembly GCA_949987645.1). NCBI lineage: Eukaryota > Metazoa > Arthropoda > Insecta > Diptera > Tachinidae > Tachina > Tachina grossa. Next base: position 213,109,719 of record OX465274.1, read on the forward strand.
GTTTTCGGTTTTATAAAAAGTTCATCAATCAAAGCAATTGAAATTTTTCTAAACATAGTATTTATAAGTAACAATACAGGCACGGATACGAATAAAATATAAACCACTTCAATTGAGTTTATAAAATGAATTTTACAAAAATGGTGTATTTCGTAGTAAAACAATAATTTTTTTTTTTAATTTATTTATATTTTTCTTACAAAGATATTATTTATTTAATCAAACTGAGTTTTTATTCAAGATCTTTCATTTACTCAAGCAACGGCATGTGAAAAAAAAAGTAATTTTTTTCGACTAGAAAAAGGAGTTGCATCAAGAAAAAATACTATTTCATACAACGAAAAAAATAGTTGGTTCGTACAATAAAAAACATAACTACTTCTCAAGAATCGATTATTTTAGTCTCACGCCTTGTTAAAATCATTAAGTTGGTAATCCAGTAGGGAAGAGCTTCCACAAAAAATGCTTAATTCCAAGCTCGATTACATTTTTTTTAATTTTTTGCTGGGTAAGTTTGGAAATTTTTGTATTGGCAATTGTCAAAATCTGTTGCTAACACAAAAATTACTGTGTAAACCGTAAATGTTAGTGTTCGAGCACATGTTTGGAAACAATTGCTCAAACACAAGTCTGAGCAATTATGTTAGGACACAAGCTGTCAAATTTACCTTTTTCGTGGAAAATAATGGCGGGAAACTAGACATAATAAGTTTATTACAAAAAAAAAAAAAAAAACATGCAGAAGCACAAATTATATGGTTTGTGGCAGAAGTATTAAAAAATTAAAACGTAAAACGAGCACTTTGTATGCATACGACAACCTAAATTTTGAGTTTTAACATTATAACCCCTTAAAATAAGTTTGAACACAAACTTTTTTGTGACGTCATTCTGCCGACGTTATTTCTTATGTTCAGAAATAAAAATTGCTCATCTATTCATAGTGTAAGGAATAGCTTCCACCAAAAATGATTATTCCAAATTCGATTACCTTTTTTGAAATTTTCAGATCAGTTAGTAATGGGTGTTTTTTATTGAGGTATAGAACTTTAAGTTGGCATGACTTTTTTAACTGGCGGCCATTTTGTCAGCTGTCAAGTGATTAATATTTAGTTTGGTTTGCCATTTCATCATTAACAGGTTGACAAAAGAACAACGCTTGCAAATCGTGCAAATTTATTTCGAAAATAATGGTTCAGTTCGCGAAGTTTACCGCAAGCTCTGTCCATTTTATGGTCGACATAATCGTCCATCAGAGCAATTAATTCGGTTAACCATGGATCGTTTTCGCACTACGTTTACTCTATGTGATAATACGCATCCGCAGAGACGTCGAACAGTGCGCACCGAAGAAACAATTGCCGCTGTAGAGCAAAGTGTTGAAGAGGACCCGAATGAATCGATTCGCCACCGTGCACAGCAATTGGAGCCGACTAACCGACTATTTTGTTCCCAAATTGGATGGCATGAATGTGGATGAGTTGTGGTTCCAACAAGACGGCGCTACATGCCACACAGCGCACGTCACAACCGATTTATTGAAGGAAACATTCGATGAGCGCATAATTTCGCGGAATGGACCTGTCAATTGGCCACCAAGATCGTGTGATTTGACACCATTGGATTATTTTCTTTGGGGATATGTGAAGTCGCTCGTCTACGCCAACAAACCAGAAACGTTAGGGGACTTGGAAGCCAACATTCGTGGCGTTATTGCCAACATACGGCCCCATATGCTCGAAAAAGTGGTTGAAAATTGGACCTGTAGAATTGGCTTTATTCGAGCCAGCCGCGGAGGCCACATGCCCAAAATCATATTCAAACATTAATGGCATAAAATTATCCTTCCAATAAAGCCAAATTAATGGACATTAAAACGATTTTCTTGTGTTTTATTTCAATTCGAAGTTTTATACCTCTAAAAAAAACACCCCTTACATTGTATTACCATGTAAAGACAGCTTAAGCGCTTATTTGACATATTTCTATGGAAAATTTGTCAAATAAACCTGTAATAAACCTACAATATTTTTTATGAATTAGACCGTAAATATAAAAGAATAATTAAAACGAAAGCGGTCGATAATATTTCGATGCATATTTTATGGCTCTTTCGTATGAATGAAAAAATTTTAATGTGAATAATTATAATAAATTGATATAATAATCTCTTTACAAACTACTCGTATATTGGCTTCCTGTCAAGTAAATTTTAGTGGTTGAAAGCAATATAGAAAGTGAGTGAGTGTCACAAAATAACAATGTGTACTCAGCATTACGTTTTCTTTCGACTTGCTGTTCCATATCGTTGAACAGGCTGTTAATGAACTATTTTTCATTTTTAATAGCGACGTTTTGTATGAACATATAACGTTTGCGTAGACAATAACACACTTTCAAAAACAGAAGATTGATCCAAATCTGTTGGCAACTCCGTAAATTGTAGCGTTGCTAGTCTTAAAGCTTCTTATTAAAAAAGTAAAGGAAAATGTGCATATTTTAAGGAGATCGCATTTATTATTTTGAGTAACGCGTACAGTAGAGATGGGCGCGGGTCGTGTTTTTTTCGTGACACGAAATATACGTATGCATGATATCTCACATAAAATCGTTTCTGCAATAAAAAAACCTTGTATTTTATTAACTCGATCTTTTACTCTCTTCTTTTATGACTAGTGAATTACAAATGTATTAGAAAATACGTACACTAAGCAATTTTTATATGCTTACATATGTATGTACTAGGGTATTCAATTAATCGACTAATCGAGGTTTTGATTTAATCAGTTAATAATATATAAATTATTCACAAAGCCGTTCGACCTGTTTTTATCCCTCTCATAACTTTGTTCCCCGCAATCTTAAAATTCCAAAATTGAAATCATAATTAGAATTAATTCATGTAACCTCATATCCTATCCAAAATTTCGGTCATCAAAAGTAGTGCGATAAAAATGTTGACCAAGTTCTTGTTTGGCGCAATACCAATCACTACAATCTGCTATGCATTATATAAATTTGTAATTGTTAGGTTGTTAAATCATTTCTAGGCAACCTGCTTACTTGACAATATTTTTTTAATACAGAAGATAATAACGGATATCTATTTACTTCTTGATATGAAAAAAATTTCATTTGCAAGATATTAACAAGATATTAAAAAAATTTCTCTATATATATAAAAGAGAAATCTTCAGGGAATCTTTAGAATATTCAGGCGGGTGACACTGTGAAGTCTGATTTTTGATTTTCGGTCTGCGGGCGGAGGGGCGTGGCAAAATCTAATTTTCATGTTGCGCCACTAACGAGCACTGCTTCCAAATCAATATAAATGAAATTGAAAAGACAATGGGGGTAGCGAAGCACACTGGGTGTAGCTAGTTATATAAAAAAAACAATAAAAAAAATTTAAATAAAATAAAAAAAACACTGCTACTCGCTGGTAATTATGCTCAAGGAAAAAATGTATGCTGTGCGCCATGTTTACGGAAGTCGTCCTTTATATCGAGGTCAAATAGTGCCACTAAACTCCGACACCACTAAATGATTAAACAGAATAACGGCATAAACACATTTTCCTTACAAATCGGCACAAAAAAGCAGTCCCAGAAAGCAGTGAGATAGTACCCCTTTTCTACACGCAACGTTTACTTTGCAAAGTCTTAATTCAACTGTATGAAAAACAGAGGTAGTAGCACAATCTCTTTCTGTATTTCTCCCAGCTGAATTAAGACTTTGCAAAGTAAAATTTCCGTGTGGAAAAGGGGTTTAGCATCTATTTAATTTTGAGAGCGTTTTTTATGCTCTTAAATATAAATACTCATGCTTTCAAAAATTTTACTATACTTTCAATAAAATTCATACATTTTTTAAACAAAACTACAAAGAAAAATAAGCACAAAAGAAAATAAAACAAAAATTAGAGAGCGATTTGTACTTTTTTTAGGCATGGAAAGTTTACTTTGCAAAGTCTTAATTCAGCTGGGAGAAGGACAAAAAGAGATAGCATTCCTCCCTCTGTCTTTCACACAGCTGAATCAAGACTTTGCAAAGTAAACTTTGCGTGCCTAAAAGTGGTATTATTGCCGGCGATGCTATACACCTTTTAGACACGGAAAGTTAACTTTGCAAAGTCTTAATTCAGCTGGGAGAAAGACAGAAAGAGATAGTATTCCTCCCTCTGTCTTTCGCACAGCTGAATTAAGACTTTGCAAAGTAAGCTTTGCGTGTATAAAAGGGGTATTATTATGGCATTCATTAATTTGAGAGCGATTTTCTTGAAGTTGCAGACCTTATTCTGTTTCATCATACCCCTTTTAGACACCTAAAGTTTACTTTGCAAAATTTTAATTCAGCTGGGTGACAGACAGAAAGAGAAAGTATTTCCTCCTATGTCTTGTACACAGCTGAATCAAGACTTTGCAAAGTAAACTTTGCGTATCTAAAAGAGCTGTCATTAAAGTTGAAGATGCGGCCTCCAAGGGCTAGATGGCTTCAAATATTTCTTTGGGCATTATTTCAAGGAGCCCTTTTGAGTTTTTTTTTTTTTGGTAAAGAAGGCGAGTTATAGCATTAATGTTTTACAAAATGGACTCCTACCGAGGAGTATGTCATAATAATTTTCATCGTAAAGTCCAATACAAAAGTGTTGTACTTTTTTCCTTTTTTCTATATTATGTAGTTTTTTTTCAAATTTATATTGAAACAAATTGCAAATAAATCTCTCGCTTTGAGAAACAGAACATCCATAAAAATATTTAGGCGATACATAATTTGTTTTTGATTCGATTTGAACAATTTTACTGCACATCTACTCTACCAGTTTTCAAAAAAACCTTGCTGGAGGTTATCTGTAATTTCAATAAATTTACCTAGTTAACAATTATTGTTTATTTTGTAGTTCTTAATTTTGTTAAAACCATAACTACAACAGTTGCTTCAATAAATTTTAATCACTTGTAGTTTTATTAATTTTTGTTTACAATTCATTTAATTCTTTACATTCTTCATAATTTTGTAAAGTTAGCGTAGACGGCAATAAGTCAAGGCCATGCGACTGCTGTGAGCAACTATTTAATATTGTAAACTTATAAGTTAGGAGATATTTTAAATAAAAACTTTTAATGTTCAAAATATTTTATATTTCAGTAATTATCATAAGAAAATTAACGTTTTTATTAATTTCGCTTAAACCTTAAAAAAATAAGAACGTACTTCTTTCCGATTTACTTACTTTAGAAATTTCCCCTTAGCCCCTAGTGGGCTTATTTTTGATCACATATATACCATTTGTGTTCTTCCAGACTCAGATTTATCCTTTGTTTTGAATTTCATCAAAATCGGTTAGATAGTTTTTAAGAGGCAAAAATTGCCTCCTAACCCTTCTCATGCTCATAGTTTTGAAAAAGTGTATACACAATGTTTTTTTCTTTTTCAAAAGAGAAGTAACACTCGGGCAATGAATTCCTACTACTATGAGTAGGTGTTACCTTCTCTTAGGAAAGGGAAAGTGATAGAGAAAACGGGCGCTGAAGGAAGAGACAGAGAAAAGCTTCATTATTTTACAACTCTGCTTTTTGCTCGTTTTTAATAATGCAGTGTTGCAGCGCCTCTGGTGTTAAATGAGGCGCATTAAATTTTTTAAGCTATGGTTAGTAGCCATTTTATCGGTTATTTTCGCCGATGATTCATTACGGATGGCAACTGGCAACTAACAGCTGGTAATTTCAGTTACCATATTGGCAACCACAAATTTGTAGTTGCTGCATAGCTTAAAAGCAAAAAAAAAAAATTTAAAATTTGCAGTAATTGCAATATTATTTTTATTTTTGAATTTCTTCTATTGTTATGTAAAGAAAATATGCTTTACATATAAAACAGAGATGGTTCAAACTTATTTTAGGCAACAACATTTACTCACAGTAGAGGCGGTAATTTTAAATAGTCGTCTAATAGATTCAACTTTTGTACTTCCTTCTTTTTACCAATAATTAATTCCACTTAACTAATAATTTTCATGATCAGTAATGTTTTTAAGCTCTTTTACTCAATAATTTTCTTTTTAGCACTTGTATTTCTTATATTTTAAATATTTTTTCAGTTGCCAATCTGTCATAATCGTATTTTCGATAACTTTTTGGCAACTGGAGGAAGTTGCCATACATAATACAAATTTTAAGTTCAGTTGCGTTGCTAGTTAACTCAGCAACTGAAGTTCGGTTGCCATCCATAATCGAGCCATAACTTTCCTATGTGCCGAGTTTACAAATCTTATTGAACTTAAAATTGAAATTTGATTTTACTTACTTTTTTTATTTGTGTTTCGGCTGAAAGTTTTCAATCAGATGAACTTTCTTCAGTCTCGCTCGCAGTCTTTCTTTGAAATAATTTATGCAGTTGTTTCTTGCAACGGCATCCTTTCTGAAGTTTCGGAGGCTTATTGTTTCAATGCTACCGCCTATTGGCTTCTGTACGCCGAATAAAGCCATTGTTTATTGTTACTAGTGTACTGTTGCGGTTTCGAAGATACTAAAATCAGAAGGTCTACTTTGTATTTCGAAACGAAAGAAAATGCTTTCGAATTTGTATTTTATTAGCAATGCAATTCGATAGCGTTTTCTTTCGTTTCGAATTACAGAGCAGACTCCTTGTGATTACTTAAAGTAATCACGCCGGGGTTACCAAAATGTTCAATAATAGCCCATAAACCTTATTAACGATAATTCGTTGTTGCGCCAAAAGCACTTGAATCTTGTTGCTTATAAAATCATTTAAAAAAAGTCATATTGTGGGCATATTTTTATGAACATATGTATGCTAACTAGAGGTTTTCGTTTCCCGCACTTTTTTATTTCCCGGGAAATCGGGATTGGTTTTTAAATTTTCCAGGATCCCGGGAATTCCCGTTTAAAGCATATAATAACAATTTGTTTTTATTTTTTTTTAAATTTAAAGCGTACATATTATGTGAATTTCACTTTAACGAGATTGAACTAAAAAAACTAAAAAAATCAACAAATTATTAACAAAAACGAATAAAAAGTAAATAAAATATAAAAAGGTACATTCATTTACGTGTATGTTCAGCCTTTCACATCATTTTCACATCTTTTCTTGTGAGTTAGGATGTTAAAACACATGCTACGCCTGTTTAAGTTGAAATTTAGAAAATACAAATTAATAGTACGCGTTCTAGCATTAAAATTTAGAAAAAACAAATTGGAAAGGGACGATTTAAAGTTTTTTAATTTTCTTGCTTCACAAGACAAGTTAACAAGTGAAAATATTACGAGTTTTTCTGCTCAAAAGGAAAAAACGAAAATATCTAAAAGTTTAAAATCGCCCATTTCCAAATTTGTGTTTTCGAAATTTCAACTTAAACAGGCGTAGCATGTGTTTTAACATCCGAACTCACAAGAAAAAATGTGAAAATGGTGTGGAAGCTAGAACATACACGAGTGTTATTATAGTGCTAAGTTAAGAACCACAGTGCATTACTTGGTTTATCAGTCATCAGTCGACTTTTACATGCATGCAAATGTTTAAGAATCTCCTATTTCTTATACAAGTACATTCATCCATAATTAAAGAAAATCTGCAATTGTTTTTTAACTGGGTCTCAATTTTGTGTTTGATTTAATTTTTGACATTAGAAAAGTTTTCTAATTCGCGCTCAATTTTTGATAGATGACAATTAAGATTCTCTTATAAATAAACTTTTTGTTATAGATCTGTACCTGGATTCAGTAACTTTTATTACGATAATTGTATCGTTATAATAAATATAATGAAAATTTATCGACTTTGCTATTCAGTTACATATTTTAACGATATTCGCTGTCGGTTGGAGAAAAAAAGAAATTAAGTCACCAAATCAAATTTGTTGAGTTTTTCTTTATATTCTTTGTGCTTTTCGCTTATTTTCACATTTTCTGTACAGAGCTACCACATAATATTGAACTAAGTGGTAAATAAGATAAAGCGGTAGACTATCGTAAAAAAGAAAGCGCAGAATCACATTATCGTTATCGGAAGCGAGTAAATATGTCGATAAATATTACGATCTTCGGTTCGCAAAAAGTTACTGAATCCAGATACTGATGAAAAAGCCATCTTATGTAATTTCATTTATATCTTTTTTTTTTTTTTTTGTTATAAATTTATTGTAAAATTTACGTTCAAGCTTTCCGTAATTTTTCGGGAGTTTTTTCATTAGGTTCAACGCCTTTTTAATTGCTTATTATGTTTTCCGTTTAAATGTCGAATTATATCACTTGTGTTCCTTTCTTTCAAAATAATTGTTTTGGAACACAACGAGCAATCTGCAGGATCTGGTGTTTTCTTTTTAAAATAGTCCAACAAATAAGATTTATTATCCTTCATATAAATTATTTGCATACAAATTATGTATTTGGTGTATTTATCCGAGGAGCGTTTAGCTTGCTACGGAATTTTCTAAAAACAAATAAACACTCAACATAGCTTAAAAAGAATTTCCAGACAGTCGACTTTTTTACGCCCAAAAATTCCCGGGAATTCCCGCGAAATTATAATTGTATGCTATTTTGTGTGTATGCTAACATTGCGGAAAAAAATAAAGAATTAACTCAAATGTAAACAAAAGTTATTACAACTACAAGTGATAAAAATTTATTGAAGCAACAACTATGGTTCTGGCCTTAATAAACTAAAAACTAAACAATAATTGTAAACTTGGTAAATTTAATGAAATTATAGATAAGCAAAATATGGTTCTGTAGTTTAGAGAACAATAATAATAATAATAATATGCATTATTTTTTACTGCCTTATGTTTTTATGTTATGGTTTTTTGGAACTGTTCAATACTTGACTGAGGTGGATTCACCGATTACTTCGGAACAAAATTTTTGTTCGGACAAAATTTTTTTATATATAGTTTTTCTTTTTGCGAGATAGAGAGAGTGAAAAATGAAAAGAAAAAGAGAAAAAATTTTGTTCAGAACCAAGTCGCATATATTAGGTGGCAGCACTACACCACGTGACTAATGTCATTATACCAAGCAAAATGTCAAATTTATATTGTGTGAGTATAATCCCAAAAACATGCTTTTATTTGGTTTATCCTTAAACACCTAACGAATATTCAGTTTTGTATGGTGCTTGACATTTCCTATAAGAAATATACACTCTGACTATGCTACCCTGGGGGTCTACTCTGCAATTCGAAACGAATAAGCATACAAATTCAAAAGCATTTTCTTTCATTTCGAAGTACAGAGTAGAACCCCTGTTTTGAAAAGTAAGATGGTAGTTTATACCAACAAAGTACATGTGGTTATTGCTGTTGCAATATATGTTGTAGAAATGCGGGTACCTGATTGATGTGTCTTCTTCAGAACACTTTCAGCTTGAGTTGGTTTAATTTTAATTTAAATGCAACTATGCTGCCATCTATTTTAATTTTCCAGCCACAGTTGCACTGACCTGCAACATCATATTATATGTATAATAGAGAGTTGCGTAAACAGTCTTGAGATGTAAATACGTTTTCTTTTTTAAATATACTGTCGTAGCATGTATTATACTAAACCAATAATAAATGATGTCGTTTAATAAGCGAAGCACGATGGATGTATTCATGTACGAGTATATGAGTATTTTTAAGCGATGTTGCGAAGACTTCTTGTTCGTAACAAACACTCAAAGCAAGTAGTGTTGATGCGTGTATGTTTGCTATTTTTCATATTGTACGTTTGAGTATGTGTGTGTGTGTGTAAGATGTATGTATATATTAAGCTATTATGTGTTTAAAGGCCGGGACACAATGAATCCGTAATGCGTTAAACTTTGCCTTTTTTAACTGACAGCTAAGTTAAAATACATGGCTTCTTATGAGGTCTGTTACATTCAGTACGTGTCCGTCAACTCAAAGTACAAAATTTTGTCAACTTTTAACTTTTTGCGTACCTTGAGTAGTTTGACAGATATTGGTTGGTTTTTTGGTATGTTCTGATTTAGATTAATTTTTGTGTGTTTGTGGCAGCAAAAATAAAACTAAAAAAGAAATAAACGAAATAAGTACAAAAAGTCGAATTTAATAAATAAAGTGAGGCATGGACCTATTGAAGCTGTTCAAATGCTACCGCCAATAAAGTACTCATTGTGCCAACATTCTCCGTCGTTGCGTTAATGTCGGTTGAAAATGGCGAAGTTTAACGTATGACGGATTCATTGTGCCCCGGCCTTAAGGGTGGTTTTTTTAAAGCAAGCGCATACAACTAATGTCAATGCATGTGTGTACAAACGCACAGAAAATTAAAAGATCATACACACAACGTGTGTGCGTATGGACATGCATGACGTTTATATACGCGCCCATGCGTATGAAAAAGCAAGCACCACAAATTCTCCCGTCACAAAGTATTTTCTTCTTTACTCCTATACCTACAATAACTGAAACAAAGGTCTTGCCAACAGTAATGTTTAGCGTTTGTTTTAGAAGATTTCGATGTATTAAGGCATTCGAAGAATCCCTCATGTCTTAAAAGTTCTTGTAAGTGGTCTTGTGCAGGATTTTAATGTGTAATAAAAGCACAGAGTACACTTCTAGTAAAAACTTTGCATTTATTGTTTTAGTCCAATTTTCATTACTCTTTTTTTTTTTATTGATCATTTGTGTGCCATGTGCCCAAAAAACCTGACCACTAATTAATAATGAAAAACTACTTGATTCAGACATGTATTTATTGATTTAAACAGTTTACAAGCATGCATGGCCATGCTGAATTGTCTATTAGGACGGGTTTCCATCTGTGTGCCATGTGCCATACAAGCGTAAAAAAATCGTAATAAACTGATTACTAATGAAAAATAGTTTGATTCAGACACGTATTTATTAAGTTAAACAGTTTCATACATAACTAATAGACAATTTTATAGAATCCAGCATGATTCGAAACAGTTTAAATCAATAAATACATGTCAGTTTTTCATTAGTAATTAGTTGGTTACGCTTTTTTGTGCAAATGACACACAAGAAATGCCAGATGTAAACTCAGCCTTAGTTATGTGTGAAACCAAGGCGCGTTTATTAGGTGGCAGCACTACACCAGGTGACTAATGTCATTATACCAATCTAAATGTCAAATTTGGATTGTGTAGCCTAAAGCATGCGTTTATTTGGGTATACATAAACACCTATTGAATATTCAGTTTTGTATGGTGTTTGACATTTCCTATAAGAATAATACAATCTGACGATGCTACCCTGTGTTAAAAAGTAAGAAGGTAATTTATAGCAACAAAGTGCTTGTGGTTAATGCTCTTGTAATATTTGTTGTAGAAATGCGGGTACCTGATTAATGTGCCTTGTGAAACTATTTAACTTAATAAACACGTTTCTTAAACACTTGTCTGCCTAGTGGATCTGGGTTAGTCTGTTGGAGGTACTATGTTAAAATCCTGCAGCGTAAGTTAAGGTATTAAAAAAAAATTTAAATATATGTATAATATCTTTTTTAATTACTGCTACCTTTTTGCGACGTCGAAATTAGTTCGATTCGATATTCTCAAACTTTTGATATTGCTAGTAAAACTTCGAAATGGAATGTTTTTTTTGAGCTAGATATATTCGAAATTGATATTTTTAAAGAAAGCCTTGGTCAACTGGGAAGCTGAGAGCCCGTGTACATACCCTGCAGAATATGCGATAATTGTCTAAAAGCTACTAGTGTAATTACTAGAATAGCAAGAACTAGTGCAAAATGGGTTAAATTTGTTGTGTAAAATTACTAGTGCTGATGAGTACTAGTATATGAAGTAGTTCCAAGGCACCACATTGCAAAATAAATTTTAACTGTCTAACAGAGCTCTTGCACTCTATGGTATCATATAATTACTAAAATTTTAGCTTGATCTAAAAATAATTATAATTAAATAATTATAACTACCCTTTTGTATTTCTGAATTTTGATAAATAATTGCAAATTTTAACTAGCGTTGTCACTGGGTAATAAAGGAATAAACCAGCAATTTTATAGAATTTGTCTTTACCAAAGAACTGGTAATAAACCAGTCCTAAACTAGTACCAATGGTACTAGTAGTTTTCTAAACACACTCAATGCTAATTTGAGCATTAAGATGGTATAGGAAGGTTTACAGTTGGGAACTAGTGGTGGTGATATCTGTACTACTAAAATACTAGTTGAACACTAGTTCGTTCTCCTGCAGGGTGCATACACACATACATACATATGCACGTACATACATATTGAATTTTTTAGCGAAACTATACTATTATTTTATAATACGCATTAATACGAGTAGCAAAAATATGTTTTTATAAAAACAATATTGCACGTTCGAAAGATATACATACATATGAGCATTGACGCAAGAACTAATTAATCTCTAATTTCTTTATATGAATTAGTATTGTTTTTAAATTTTATACATACATATGTACGTGCATATGTATGTACGATAAATAAAAAAATATTTACTTAAGTTTATTGAAGTTCCTGTTATTCACTAACAGCCAGACGTCATCCATACATACATATGTATCTCCCATAAACTTTAAAAATGAAATAACTCGAAAAAAATTTGATATTCTGGGCTCATTACATTTTATTTTATTACGGAAATAAAGCTTAATTTTCATATGTTGCAGACTAATAGTACAATTTAGTGTAGCAGATTCTGCAGTATAAATTCAGTTTCTTCAAATATAGAAGAAAATAAAAACCTAGAAAAAAACTAGAGCAACTGAAAAAAATCACATAAACATTATTATATTGTTATGCAAATCAAAAAACCCAAAACATTTGCAAACACTTAGAATGATTCATATATTATTAATTAAAGAACATAATACACAAGTATACAAACATCCAAGACAATATCGAAGTAAGCATTGAAAGTATAACATTAACCATGTTATGCCTTCTGCTTAGTAAGAATAAAATACAAGCACACAAACACATGAGACAATGCAGATGCTAGACACAAACAACGAAAACTATAAGACCTGCAGTACGAGACATGTAAAAATCCACAAGCACATGTAGCTCTGACGTAATTTTTACGTCATCATGGAGCTACTACACTGGCTACATGTCGTGTACTAGTAACACATGTCAATGAAGAAAGGAATTCACATCATTACACATGTGCTGCCTCTGGAAATGTGTCTGATTGATCTAAATTTGTCATATTTAGATTTTGGAACAATCAATATTTTACTACATGTAGTTAGCAACTACTACTAATTTAACAAAATGCAACTAACATGCTGAAAATTCTTGTGATGTCATAGCCACATGCGCATGTGGCTTTTACCATGCCGTATACTATAGGCTTAATCCTTCTTAATGATGCTCTACTGTCAACGTATGTACATGTATAGACAAACCAACAGAACGAATTGTAAAGGCCCAGAGACATAGAATTCGTCATACATTAAACTTCGTCTTTTTCAACTGACATTAACTCAACAACGAGACAGGTAGGCACAATGAGCACTTTATTGACGGAAGCATTCGAGCAGCTTCAATAGTTTGGTTCTGAATTTTATTTATTAAACTCAACTTTCCTGAAGGAATTTTCTTTTCTAAAAAATAATGTTACATTTATTGAACTTTTCAATGAAAATAAGCAATAAAATGGTTTTTTGAAAGACAAAGTTTATTAGAAATTATTGTATCATATTTTACGAGCATAAATTTTTATTTAAACGAACGTTAAATTGCATTTTTCTTGCTGAAAAGTTAACAAAGTTAATCTGTCAAACTATTCAACATAAGTAAGAATTTAACTAGTTGCCCAATTTTTGTACTTTACGTTAAGGGGCGCGTACTGAATGTAACAAACCTCATTAAAAAATCATGTATTTCAAAAGGCGAAGTTTAACATATGATGGGCTTTATGACGAACTAGTGACGCGATCAAATGCTAGTATTTAGAGGCTGTTGAATGTGCTGAGATTTTATGGATGTTGCTCACATTCTCCTCAAAGCTTCTCAGTGGGAAAAGTTAATGAATAATAAATTCAGTAAAGTGCGAATCTGACTCACGCACGAAGGGTTCCATACGGACACTAGATATCTAATTTTTTACGAACTATAGCCTATATAATATATAGTTTTGACATTTTTTTTTCGTTTTTAGGATATTTTCGGTTTTGAGGGTTTTTTTTCATATGGTTTTTTTTTAGTTTTGGCGTTTTTTGGGGTTTTGGTTTTTTTTATTAAGTGCTTTTTTAGTTTGGGTGCTTTTTTCTCGTTTTAGAGATTTTTTAAGGTTTTTAGAGTTTTTTTTATTTTGGGGATTTTTTCATTTTTGTTATTTTTTTTATTTTGGCGATTTTTGTCATCTTGGCGATTTTTTTTAGTTTTGTGGATTTATTTTAGTGCAATTTTTTCGGGTTGTGGCGATTTTTTTTCGGTTTGGCGATTTTATAAATTTTTTACCGTTTTTGATAATTTCAAGACTGCCTCTTACGGTTTCCAAGATGCAACAAGTTGACAAAATTACATGGTCAAAATTACAGTAACTGAAAGAACAACCTTTAATTTTATTTTGTTGTAAATTTTTGTGTAAATTGTTGTAGTCTGTAAAAAAAATGCACTAATTTTACAAATTTCAAGTGTCAATATACATATTTACATACAAATGTGTGTATATTACATGAGATTTTAAAATTTTTCGTTGCTCGTTTTGGAACACCCTTTAATTTTGAACTCTCATGTATTTGTGATTGTAGAGGCCAAAGTTCTTCACACTCTATCCAAATTTCAGGTCCGTAGCTCTTACGGTTCTCTAGAAAATAGCCTGTGATGTACAGACGGACAGCGTAGCGAAAATAATAGGGTTCCTTGTCACCTTTGGTGTACGGAACCCTATTATTAATAGTTTTCCATTCCAGAATTCGTTACTGTTAACACAGAACATGTCTTAGGAAAGTAATGAATTATTTTAATGCGCCCCAGGGTTGAATTTTATATTTTTTTTTTTAATCAAATGTTTAATCCAGTGCATTATACTACTTATGCTTTCATAATTAATTATACATGTATTATTAATTCATTAATTAATAGAATGAATATTTGTTGTTTTGTTTTTTGCTATCAATCTTCTCCAATACATATTTTTTAAAAACAACTTTTGCAAAAGTTAAGTATGCATGCATACAACTTTTACTTCCATTGAACTCTACTGGCATGCGTTCAAACACAAATTGCATCGCCTCAAGAAAAAACAATACAATCCTTATTCTGCAGATGTGGTAATGGACGTGGTAATCAATGTGTAATTATTGCGTCAGATCAAATTAAGCGACATAATTTTCGAACTTAATTTTTCGAGGGCAATCGATTATCTATAATCTTAAATAATAAATTTTTGTCAAAAAAATAATTTAAAAAATTTTTCAAGTAAGCTACTTTTGGCGGTTATAGCTCGATATAATTTGGTTAATTTTGATATGTAGACATATCACATATCAAAATTAACAAACGTGTAAAATTAAGGTAATTATAAGTGCAACAGGTTTACATGTCCTGAAAATAATCATGGCCACCATGACGTATACTTGATATTTAGTGTTAATGGTAGAATTACTGAAATCGTATTGCATCAGCTGACAAAATCCGTAAAATTTAATAAGCATGTTGATGCTTATTGAAAATGTGTTGGCAACTTCTGTCTTACATACATACACATACACGTATAAAGCAAAGAGAAACACAATAACAACTGACACATTCACTGGCGGCCTCACGTTTGTAATATGTAACTAAGGACGGGTTTACATCTGTGTGCCATGTGCCACACAAGCATAAAAAAAGAATAACCACTAATTACTAATGAAAAACAGTTTGATTCAGACACGCATTTATTAAGTTAAACGGTTTCATACATAACTATATAATAGAAAATTTTATAGAATCTAGCATGATTCGAAACAGTTTAAATCAATAAATACATGTCTGAATCAAACAGTTTTTAATTAGTAACTAGTGGTTAAATTTTTTGGGCACATGGCACAAGAAAAATGCCAGATGTAAACTCATCCTAACATCCTTACTTAAACGATACGACAACTTCAAAAGTAAGACGATACGATATGACTAACGAAGCCATAAATGTAAATATGTACAGACGTCATTTTTTGAATTACAGAGGGAAAATGGTATTTTGACCATATGTTTTATATTTTTTTTTATGTGGACATTATATTATTGATTGTTCATAATTTCGAATTAAATTATGCAGTTCGATAGGAATTTATACACTAAAAACCATAGAAGAAAAGAAAACTAAGATTTGCTTTTGAAAATCTCAGAAATCTTACGAAATTTTGCCCAATTTCACCCAAAATGTCCATACTTGGCTCATTTAACGTTTTGACAAATAAATTCACACAGTCAAGTTTAGGGAAGTGGACGCTTTTTTGTAATCCCAGCTTTGAGATTTTAGAACACATGAACCAAAGTAAAAGTTTTGATAGGTCATATTCGAAAGGGTCCAAGGTCCAACAGAAAATAAAAATTTAGACCACCGAAGGAACTTTTCACCTGAGTATATATTTGTTATTAATTCCCATAAAGCAATTTTTTTCTATGGTCTAAGTCATATATTTCTTTGGTCTAGATATTTAAAGGATTTCATTTGATCACATCAAAGAATATTTTTATATTATGCAACATTTTAATTTAGAATTATAGTAGTCTCGATTAATATAAATGAATTTAATATCTAATAAATATCTGTTGCATTTCTTAAGATTTATTTAATATTTTCAAGTAAAAATGCATCTGATTTAGACTACTTTCATAATCATCTACAAAACAGTGATGATGCTATTTTTTGTTAAAAACTAACGAATATTCAAAATGTTTTAAAATTTCAAATTCAAAGTTTAATTCGTTAACGCTTTAACGCCTAGAATTTTGTTTTTTAATGCAAAATATAGAAAAAAAATTAGTATATCGAGCCATAACCGCTAAAATAGCTTAAGCGACAATTTTTTTTTTGATGAAAATCGACTACGATCGCAAATAATCGATTTTGGTAAAAAAATTGAGTTCGAAAATTATGTCGCTTAAGCTATTTTGGCGGTTATGGCACGATGTGTGTCCGATATCTCAAAAATATTGCATCAAAGTTTTAAAAAAATTTTACAAACATAAATGTTCATATGAACACAAATCACTAACTATAAAAGATAAGTATACAACCAAACATGTCTTGGTTAGAACTTATTAAGGGATACATAATGTAGCGAAGAAGTTTTGAAATCAGACAAGAAACCAAAAAATAACGGTTAAAATATTACATGGCATGAGTAACCTATTTTAAAACTTTTTAACTCTGCACCTGATTAATTTGGACAGCTGATATTTAAAACATAAACGGAAATACTCTTCTGCTATGTGTATGCAAAACTTTATTTCGACAACAGTATCTGTTTAGAAATGGCTTATTTGTTTTAAAAATGTTTGGATTTATTTTAACATGTTAACTGGCAATGGTTTTTACTGCTGTATTATTTGTATTCATCACACTAAACATATTTGATTCTTTTTATTTGTAATTCCAGTAATAAATATAATTGTAATTGAAAATTAATTGAAATTTTACAACTGCACATGTACTTGAAATTGTAATTTGGAATACAATGTTTAGACATTAGCGTCTAATTGTTTTTTTTACATATGTATTTTTCTCTATGATAAAATTTAAAAAAAAAATGATGAATTACTTTAATTTCGTATAAAAAATTGCTCTGCCCCGCATAGTTTTTATAAACACATTTAATGTAAATAATAAAAATAATAGCAATAGATTAGTGTATGTATGTGTTTATGTGAGTTATGAATAATTTTTTCTAATGAATTATAACAAAATTAAGTTAAAAAGTACTATAAATTCTCTCTCACACGCACTATTATGCTTATATATACATCCCTCATTTACTCAAAAAACGTCACAACTCAAAAAATTGAATTTTTGAGTTAGTGATGCAAAATTAATCATATATGGTTCTTCATATTGTGCAAGAATTTCATACAAATAACTTGGTTAGTCAACACTTGAGAGAAAAATAAAATTGTGTTTTTCCTTTAAGTTGTGTGTAAATTGAAAACTTTAAACTCGTTTTCTGGAAAACTGGTTTTTTTGAGTTATGATGTTGTTTGAGTAAATGAGCGATATGTATGTATGTATGTATATATGTTCATAAGCTTAACTAATATTATTTTAAAATTATTAATAGATACATATATACATATATATATGTAAGAGTATTAGTTAACACTCTTTCACAATGTTAAATTACTTGGAGATTAAGATATCTTTATTCATACCCTGCAGTCAGACTGGGGCCAAGCGTCTCTATGTCAACACTAAAATTCTAGTAGTAGTTACATTGTCTACAATTTCTCTTCTATTCGTCAGTATAAAAGAAAAAGAGAAAACAGATGTGTTGTATTTCTGGTGGATTTTGCAGCAACTTGTCAATATAAATAAATTTGTATGTACGTAAGGTGTAGATATGTACCAGTAAATGTCTGGTTGGTATGTCTCCATGTTGCCATAGGAACTACGTAGTCAGTACCTAGTCAATTGTTTTAGTGTCACTAGTAGATTTTCAATGACAAGCACATGCTAAATATCTATAGCACAAAGTATTGTATGGGGAATAATTAGAGAGTAGTACTGGTGACAAAGTCAAAAGCTTCTCAGTACATTTTCACCATCGACATTTCCTTCACGGTAGCAACATACATGCATATGCACATAACATGTATACATATATGTATGTGTGTATATGAATGCGGATATACTTATGTGGAATTAGAATTGGTAAGTCCCCTGCGATCCAAATTTTCCAGCAATGAAATCGTTCGCAGTACACCTTCTCTCAAATTGGCAAAATTAATTTGCAAAAAATAATTAGAAAAATATTTTCGATTTTTATTTAGTTTATTGGCAAAATAATTAAAATTTATTTAAATTATTAATTTATTTCGATTATTTATTTCGATTGATTCATAAATCAAAAAACTACTTTGCCAAAAAACGTCATTATTAAAGTTTTCGATTTACACTAGGTTTGCTATCGCGTAAGTTATTAAAAGAGGACAGAAGAAGGAAAAACCCCGGATATGTGCTCAGAAAAGCAGGACTTATATATACATATGTATAACGAAATTGTTTTTTGTTTTTCAATAATATTGCTACTAATAAAATTTTATATATATTGCTGGAGTTGCGTAAAAAGGGCCAATCTTGCAACATTTTACATATTGAACCTTTTTACCCAACACCATCGATGTGTTTGCATTAAATTGTATCTACATATGTAAGTATGTATACATTTGAGAATATTTGCATACATAGTTTAGTTTGGTTTTTAATAACTAAATACTATTTGTCAACAAATGTAAAAAGGGAAAAGTGTAGGAATTTCCCAGACGCAAGTTTTTCCGAGGACAGAGATCACAAAAAGAGTACAGTGTCCGGGGAAAAGAGGAAGAATAACAACCCTAAAAATGTATACACAACTTAATGGCAAAAGAAAATTTTGCTTTTCTTTCAAGTGTTGAGTAAACAAGATATTTTTTTTTATTTTATTTTTTACACAATATGAAGAACGATATGAGGATTAATTCTGCATCATTCACTAAAAAACTCTATTTTTGATTTATGACGTTTTTTGAGTAAATGAGCGATATGTATATACATAATTACGGACTTGTTCATAAATTAATCTGAAGATTATTATGCACATTTTGCTTTAGAAATGGAAATGGTGGCAACACAGAATCTACAATGTAAATTATAAAAATGTGTGATGCCTTGAATGAGCAAATACAAACATATTTAGGGAATTTGCAATGAGTATCCTAAAATTTTAAAGTGGCAACATTATGCCATCTTTAAATTTTCATTGTGAAAAGGCAACGATATACAGACCTAGTTTACACCATGGGTGAACATCATGTAGCAAATTTTTGCAAATCGAATTCACACGTATTCTTATTCTCTTTCATTTAGTCTTATCTGAGATACATTTTTGGTTATCTTTTTACTCATTTTTCTCAAACGCACTGCGAATTTACTGTTTATGCTGTTTATGTTAAAAAATGCTTTTGCTTACGTGAAAATTAAAAAATATTTTCTCTTACAAATTGGTTTTTAGTAGTTGTAAACTCAGAATTTAAGTGAATAATAATGTTTATTTATTACTTGTTGTTGAAACGGTTTTCTGGAAAAAAATTCTTTCATAAAAAAAATCATATAAGAATTACTTTTATTAATTTTTTCTGCCTGTGTGTTTATCTTTTTCGCTCACTTACACAGCCTTAAATTTATCTTGGTCACCCATGGTTTACACCATGATACAATTATACAGGTAACCGCGAAACGCCAGCTGTTTTGCTTGTTTCGTGGTGCCATCTGCCAAATGTTGTTTATGTTTTACAAACACACACATACTATTAAGCAACCACATTGCATATTTTATTAGAAATGAGCAAATTTTACGCTGAGATTTTACGTGTTTTAAATATTTAATCTGTGTTTTAAATTGTTTTGTGAAAAAGTTTAATATTCATAAATTAGTGATATATATATTTGCGAACAAAATTGCTTATTTTATCAAAAAAATAAACTTAAAATGAAAAAGTGTTGTGTCTGCCAAAAAAAAAACAAATACCTGGAAATGGAGCCTTTTTTGCTGTGCCAAAAGGTGACCGCAGGACGAAGTGGAGCCAAATATGTGAATTGAACTTTATATTAATATTGGAATGCATGCACAATAATATTTTATTAATTTTCTTCTCAATAGAAAATACAAATGTGCTTTGCTGTTTGTTTATCTTTCATTTCCATTACTTGCTCTATGACAGTTGGCACCATAAACTAGCAACAAAAAGCCCTGTTGTTTTATTTGCTGTAAATTTGTTGTCGATTCGCGGTTACCTGTATAATTGTATCATGGTTTACACTATGCAAGTCTTATTGCTAAGCTGATTAGTTTGTTAAAGAGAGAGAGAGAGACGAGGGGAAAAGAAACGAGTTCTCAGCTTCATGTACGTTTTGCTTTCTCTTTCGTCATGTTAAAAAAGAACACATGCGTACACAAAAGTATGCATAAAAATATGAGCATTGTGTGAACGCCGATGAAAGTTCAAAGAAGAAAAAGTTCACTAGTGTGAACTGGGACAAAACACAGTTAGGGAATTCACAATAAGTATCTTGAAATTTTAACGTGGCAACATTGTGCCATCTTGAAACCTCCATTGTGAGCCGGCAACGATATAAATCATAGTAGTAATGCAATAAAATTTTTTATATTAGAAATTATTGTTTGATAAATTTATCAAAACAACTTTTGCTCTGCAAAATGTCTAAAGACAGAGAAAAATACTGCGGTAACAGTTTGAACTTGTTTAAGTTTAATATTACCATATTGCAATATTGCTTTTATTAATTTTAAATTTTCCACCTTGTAATAAATTTTATTTACACACCAACAAAAATAACAAACTTTCCAACCCATATTAAATTATTAAAATTAAAACGTTGCAATATTAAGACATATTTTAAAACGCTATTGTGAACTCCCTAATTTGATTTGTCAGTTATTTTATAGTATATTTGTGCTATATGGGCAATTCTACGCAAAACGACTCCACACAGGAAAGAAAACTTAACCGTTAAACTGGTGATGACAATGATGACAAGAGAATGAAAGTAATGGACAAATAAAACTAAGTAAAAATTCTTATATTTCTATCAATTTGAAAATGCTTTGAGATGAGCATATACTGAACACTTTGCTCTTCTTCTTCGTATGTTTGTTCTTTATTTTTCTATTACCTTTCTAATATTAATAAAAACAACCGCTATCTCTGTAAAAGAGAAAAATGAGAATAAGAGAAGAAATATATAAATTCAATTTTGCTTTAGAGAGAGAGATAGAGAAAGATAGAGAGAGATAGAGAGAAAGAGAAGAAATATGCTATTAAAATTATGATGGATAAAGAATCATTGGGAAAAAAGAAAATATTCACAGAAAAAATTTTATTTTATAAAAAACACCTTTTTGAATATATCTAAAATTGGTAGTTTTAAATTACAGCCTTCATTAAAGATTCAGTCACCAAAGTTACATGTAACTTTCATTGTAGTCCAGCAAAAACAATGGCTGTTATTAAGCAACTCTTCGGAATCTCTGGTGGCTCCAATCAGCATAGGGGTCAAAGTTCCGCCTGGCAAACATTAAACTTTTCTTTAAATTTTCATACAAGGTCATATATAAAGAGATCACATGCGTCACTAGCGTCACATTTTCAAAATAGTTTTTTTCGGAAGAATTTGGTTTTTCTATGCTCCAAGTAATACAAGCAAAAAGGCTGAACAATCCTTTTCCCTTCGATCCTATAAGGATTTTGCAGAATATATCGTATTGTAAGGTCACACCAGTCAGAGCTTTTTTTTCAATTTTTTTCAGAAACAATGTTCTTTCAGAATCTACCTATTACTAAATGTTTTTAAAATAACCTCCTTGGGAATAGCATTCTTGTTTTAACTGTAAATTATATTTATTTGAATTATACAAAAAAAAATTAGAATCAATGTCCCGCCCGTCACAATGGAATTAACCATATATCGCTAGTTAATTTATAACATTTTCTGTTTACTTTTGTATAAAGAAAATAAACACTTATGGTCTTATTCATAAAAAATAATTTGGTTTTATAAAAGGTTTATTAATAAAATTTTCATACAAAATTTGTTTTATAAACCTTTTATAAATTTTTTTTTTATAAATAAGGCAGTTATTATTCAAAAAATTGTATTTAATACAAGCTTTTAAACATATTATTTAGTATTGTGATGAATTTAGAATATGTCTTAAAAAATTTATGTAAATTTAAATACAGCTTCAAAATCTAATAAAAAGTTAAAGATTTTTAGGACTTTAAATGTGTTGAAAAGATGAAAAAAAATTTGATATTTTGATGATTTGTGGTTTATATATTTAAATTGTTTTTCGATTTCGAATTGATATATCTATGTAATCTGCTTGACTTCACAGTGTAGCAAAAATTTTAAAGTAATAAACATGCCTGCTGTTGTCTATGCAGGAGACAATAATAAAATTATTCACCCATACATACACGAATCAACCGAAAACAAAATATGCTAATTAGCTTATAAAAACATTCTTGAGTTTCCCACATCCATCATACTTCAATAGTTTATCAAACTGATAATAAGTGCGTTTTCAATATTTTCCTAATTTATAATTAATTAAAATAAACATAAAAAGGAAGTTAATAACCCAAGATACAACAAGGACCACAATACAAATTTAAACTGCAGGATTTTCATTTTATAAAAGGTAAGATCTCTTACATATTATTTCTTAAACTACAATATAAATAAATAATAATTATGCAAAGTATATAAAAGAGTTTGTAATTAACCAAAAAAAATATAAAAATATTGCAAATTGAGCCAAAAAATCTAATTAAAAATATTTAAAAAAAAAGTGACAGTGAAACAGTTTTTTTTAATTGTTAAATGCAATACTTTAGATTATTTTTGTGTCGGATAAATAAAACTAGTTGAATTACTAATTCCAAATATTAAAAAACAATTATAAGAAATATTAATGGCTTGCCTCACGCTATCGAAAAAAAAATTTCGACTGAAAATTTATATTGAAAACAACAATAAAATATGAAATATGAAAATTTTTTGTTTATTTTCAATATAAATTTTCAGTCGAAAATTTTCTTTCGATATCGTGAAACAGCACAGCCCATAATAGAACAATATAAAAGATACTAAAGGTGTTTAAATTGTAGAAATTGGTTTGTGTAACAATGTGTCATGGTGAACTTGATTGTCGCCGCAGGTACATGCATACGTGTACATTAGGGTCATCCCTTTTATCGCGGTTGACGTCTTTCGACTCTTACTACGACTTTTTTTGTAATAAATTAAAGAAAACCGCAAAATTTATTCTTTAATCTATTACAAGACTGTCGCAGTCGAAGTCGAACGATAAGGCCCTATAACTTTTGGCATTTTTTGAAAATATCAAAATTTAAAAAATAAAAATAATTTCGTTTTTACTTTTACGCGTTAAAAAAAAGATTCCGCACAAAATGCGATGAAGCTTGGAGTTAGATTTTTTGATGGGAATATTTAAATAATTTTCAGATTTTAGTTTCTCTTTGTTTCAACAGCGGCAAATATGAATTCATAACGTGAATGCAATTTTTACTTCAATATCTACGGAATTATTGAAATGTATTTTAATAACATTTAAACTTTTTCGCTCGTGGTATTCGTATATTGAATTTTTATTGTTATTAAAAATTTTTTGAAGGTTTTAGAAATTCACTGGGTGCCTGTCAAATTTTTAGTAAAAAAAAGTTATATGCATACTGTACATACATATGTATATTAGAGTGGCCGTTATTGTTTTTTTATTTCTTATGCTCTCTCTCCCAAAATCACTTCAGTTTTATGTAAAAAAAAACACACAAAACAAATTCATAGCGATAAGTTGTATTTTGGGAGGTGCGTCCGCCCCTCAAAGTTGGCCTTCAAGCCCATTTTTCAATGTAATTTTTTGCATATGACTATCTTTTAAAAACATCCTTTTACAAGAACATGATATATGGCAATATTTTAGCTCTTCTTCCAACAACATTAGTCTCAAAGAAAGTTTTTTGCTAAAATTTATATTTTAGAAAATAATGAAGAAAATAACAAACAAAACACGAAAAATTTTATATACCAATATAATATTTATATGGAAAATATTTATATTAAGCGTGTACTCTAAGAGCTTATATCTATTAAATTATTTCATACATATACATACATATAGTCAAAAGAAAACTAAACAACAAAAAATTACATTGAATATATGTGCTTGAGGGCCAACTTTAAGGGAGGGACGCACCCCCTAAAACACAACTTATCGCTGTGAAATTTTTTTGTATGTTTTTTTTTTTTGCATAAAACTGAACCGATTTGGTGGGAGAGAATATAAGAAATCAAACAAAAAAATTCTCCATACAACTAACGGCCACTCTAATGTACATATGTATATACTTACATGACTCATTCCAACTAGCCTTTTCAATCGCAGAAGAATTAATGAATTACGAATTAATGAATGGTACATATTTATCTAATTATTTTAAATAATTATTTAAATAATAATGACTGTCCTGTAATGAATAAAATAACAACTTATTTATATCATTGTGTGAAAGTAATTATTGTAGTACGAGTACTTTCCAGTTAATAATGAAATATGTATATCTAGAGAAAAATTTATTGATCATGAATATGAGCTTCGAAAACAATAAAATAAGTTTGGTTTACTATAATTTTTTTTTACAAAATTTAAGTATTTTTGCATATTCTTCTTCCTTGTTTCAAAATTACACATTAACATTTGAATAATTTTAGACAAAAAGTAATCTATAAAATTTGTATATTTTTAAGCAAAAAATAACCCATTAAATTTTTAATACTTTTAGGCCTGTCCCACGATATCAACAGAAATCGTTCGATCGACAACTTGTATTGCAAATAACAATAACATTAGAAAATTTGTTATTGTTTTCAATATAAGTATTCGATCGAACGATTTCTGGTGACATCGTGGGACAATCCGTAATTTTTGGATATTTTTTGTTGTACAACAGCATGTTACACAACACTTATTATCGTACTTATCGAAGCTCCGCCTACGAAAGTGAAAAATTTTTTGATTTTAATACTATAAAGAATACTTCTCATAAATACGACAGCACGATACACGTTACTAATTTCATACTTTTACGATTTATCATACGATTTGTAGTAACGTGTATACTCTACATTAGATAAAGTCATCGTCTATTAAATATTGGAAGATCACTCTACAAATAATCATCAGGAGATTCGTTTAGAAGTTGCATGTTAAACATTATCGTCTACGAGTATTAAATAGCTTCTAGCTACCTGGGATACGTGCATACAGAAAACGAACCTGTATAAGGCTTGGGGTTAAGTGTATCCAAGTCACCAATTTTGGCGACATTGTTAACGGAACGTCTTCACATATTAATATTTGCTTTTGATGAGTAGATATCGGAGGCGGCAACTGACTGATAAGTTGACAGCCGCATAATGTTTTTTATCCAAATGTCAGTAGCAAAAAAAAAAAAAAAACATTGTCTGAGATATAATTCGTCAGTAGCACTGTTGACAATAGTGAATCATAACTATTTTACCACAAAGTAGACCAGAGTTGTAATAACTGACGTAAAGAAAAAGCTAAAATCAGCAGATTTGGTCACTGTTAAAAAGCGACAAATAGTGTGTGTTTGTTAAGAAAATTGCTTAGGAAAATAATCAAAACAAACAACAGAAAATATAATAAAGAAATTTTAAAGTTTTGCAATATTAAAATAATTTAAATTAAAAGTATTTATTTGTTTCTAATTAGAAAAATATAATGCGGAAAAGATTATTTGCATTAAAATGTGTACATATTGGATTTGTTTTTGAATGGTATCGGTGTGTGTGCGTGTGTGTATAAAAAACTAAAATGCCACAATCAATTCCCTGCCTACAAGAAAACTGTGGCCAATATATAAAAAAAATATGAAATTGATAAAAAATAAAAATGGATGCCTTCAATCTTCGAAGGACGAATACTTGCTCCGGCGTACGTGATGTGTCTTATTTGGGGTTGGGGTTGGGGTTGATGGCTGCCACACATACATCTGATGATGATAATACGATACCTATTGCGAAGGTAATAAACCAGTATTATATTTATTTAAAGAAAATAATAATTTGGTGTCTTTTCATCATTCAGTGCGTTTGAAACATGGTATTATAAACATCCGGATGTTATGTCCACTGTGGTTATATATTTACTTGATCTAACTTTTCAACCTCGGAAAAATAATGAAATTGATTTATCTAAAGTTGGAGTTATTATTCGCCTTTATCTGGAATGAAAGTTCGCGTGGAATGGGTTCCCTTTCCCTAAAACTGTGACCGCCAATGTTTGCGTTGTTGTGTCAGTATACTATTTTCCATTTTGTCCACCATTTCTTGTTCATGGGAAATATTTCATGTGAACAAAATGTTCCCCTTTTAGTCCTGATAAGTCCCAAATCACACTGTGCAAGTCTTATTGCTAAGCTGATTAGTTTCAGGGAGAGAGAGACGAGGGGAACAGCAACGTTTCTTTTCCCCCCGTCTCTCTCTCCTAATAAACTAATCAGCTTAGCAATAAGACTTGCATAGTGTAAATAGGGACTAAGGGTGATTATTTGCGAATAGATTAAGTTCGTTTGGATTTTTCTTTATGTACATATGTAGCTAATTAAAAACAACTTATTTCATTTTGCAAATAAGTTTATGCATTTTATTTTTCTATATTTCCTGAAATTTTAATTATAAGCATGTATATAAAACTTATTGAATTCAAATTATATTAATACTTAATTTAATTTATTATTGTGTTGTCAAAACGTTTATTTATAAAATGTAAAACTAGTAAAAGAGTGTACAATTGCAGTTATATAAATGTACAAAAAAGAGTTAAATATTGCATTAAACACAAATAAAAAGTTATAAAAGTAAATGATTAAATTTTAGTATTTTTAGTTCAAAGGAAAGCATTTATATTACAATTACGGTAAGACTTGAAAACGATAAAAGCTATATACACAAAAATATGTAGCAGGCATGTTTCGAGCATTCCAGCGTATAGTAATAGGACCAGGTGATGCGTAATTTGCGTGTTTGTTTCAAACAGTAGCAAATAATAGGGAAAACAAAAAAATCTAATTGGAAAAAGGAGAAATTTCTTGCGGAAATGTATTCATAATTGCAATGTACAACTATCTATAATCGGTAACAATTGAGTACTATTGCCACCTCCTTACAATTGGAGTAGAATACAATACAAGTCAAGTGAAAACTTTTTGTTGTCGGGTTGACGTAAAAGCGAGAAATATTTACAGAATAATGCGGAGCATTTTGTCTAAAAAACTGCTCGAGTGTGCTTATATATTTTTTACATTGACCGTTTAGGTCGTTTTTGATACAAACCTAAGATCAAACCCATTTAAATTACATGGATTTGATAAATAGTTTTAGTCAAAAACGACCGACTGAATGAGTTCGACTCAATTATAGTTGTATTCGACTTGCAGAGTAGAAGGCCAGGACACTAATAAACCATACTCCTCTTAGCGAACGTATGAATACATACATATGTATGTATGTATCTGTTGAACTTGTAGAAAACAACTTATGTATGAATTTAAAATTTTTCAATAGAGCAAAAATACTGTTCAAGTGCTCGGGCAAACTTTTAATGTATGTGCCTATAAAAATGTGATCTTTAGACGTAATTAGTCGAATTTGATTAGAATAGTGTATACATTTCTTTTAATTTTTCGACATGTTCAGCCTTATTAGTCGTAACGAAATTGATAAAAAAAAATTAGATAATGCTTGGTATACATACATATGTAGCAACCGTTATACTTGTTGTTGATCAATCGCAATTAAAAAAACGTTAGTAGATATATTTTTAACAAAACAATATTGTTTTTGCAACTTATTTGTATGAAAGTGAATCTAAAAATTTTCATAAGTCAACTTAAGCGGTAGTGCTAAAAGTCCACCGATATGTATATTTCTTTTAATTTAGATAATAGAAAAACATTTATGTTGAAAACAAAAACAAGTTTTCATATTTAGTTATTGTTTTCACTTTAAATTATCTAACATCAAATGTGATTAATAGACTTAAAAATAGATGGGAAAAATTCTTTTGATTTTTATTTCATACTCGTATTAGAAAATTGTTCACTTTAAAGACAATTGTGCAATGATAAATTATGAACATAAAACCTTTTAAAATGCATTAAATTGAAATTAATTCGAAATCTCGAAAATCCCGTGATCCCGAAAAATCCCGAGGTACCGACAATTCCGGAATTTTCGGGATCGGGATTACAAAATCCCGAATCCCGGGATTTCCAAAAATCGATCCCGACTGGCATCCCTAATGTTTATACAAACATACAAGTTTACACTACACTTGTGTAAATAATCTGTGCAAGATATAAAACTTAGTTTTTTTATGTTACTGTTTACTAAAGACTATGTAAAATTACTTACTTTTAACTTAATAAAAAGAGGCTTTTGCTATATACACTGTGAATTAATAAACTTCACAGTAATAGCGGTATGCCGGTATTTTAAACTCGATAACGGTATGTACCGGTAATACCGATACCGAAATAAAAAAAATACCGTTACCGTTACCGATACCGAAATTTTTAAAATAATTGTACCGGTATCAATACCGATACCGTTATTTGTTTCGGTTTCCAACCTTGTAATAAAATAAATGTTAACCATTCCCCGAAGAAGTAAACAAATGTTCTCAAGTTTACTCTTCTTCGACATTTTTAAAATGAACTTGCAATTGCATGTGTAAACAGTAAAGCAAATGGCAAGAGATTCGACTAAAAATTTTAAAGATTTAAGTATCGGAAAAGTTTTTAATGTTGGCAGCACTGATACAATTTTTCAAAGAAAAAATCAAGCCTAGAAACATTAAAAAATCATCGTACGGATGTAAAATGTTTTTGGAAGTAACCTTCAAAGAGAATTGAAAATAAAACCAGAGTTTTAATTAAGTCCTCGCTCGTATGAATTGGGCATTAAATTTTTCTCTGTATAATACATTACATTAACTAATTAAAAATATTATTTAAAATATATATAGACAAAATAAATATTTTTTAAAATTGAAGATATTCTTTTTCAACTGGACAAATTTTATTTTAGCTGGGGTAACTGGACAAGGCTCCAAACAACTGAAAAATCCAGGCCATTTCAGGCCGTCTGGCAACCCTAAAAATGCGATTTGGAATTTATTGTTAGTTACGTGGTTTTGCAGTTCAGCTGACGATATTTTCTTTCTTTCTTACATCTAGTTTTTTTCATAGCAAGAGCTTAATACATGCTACATATACATAAATATGTTTGCATGTATGTATGTATGTGCCAAGTTTCTTAGGTAAATAGAGTTGCATGGTGTAAGATATCAAATCCAAGATGTTGTTATCTTGAGAGCGTAAATTATTTGCAATTCTTCATATGAATCGGTTCGGTCGAAGTACGTACAAAAAATGCAATGTTGAATATTTAGAGGCGATTACACGCCAACTTTCCTAAATACAAGACCTGTGCCTGGATTCACTAACTTTTATTACGATAATCGTATCGCTATAATAAATATAACGAAAATTTATCGACTTTGCTATTCAGTAACATATTTTAACGATATTCGCTGTCGGTTGGAGGAAAATAAAATAAAGTCACCAGCTCAAATTCATGGAGTTTTCCTTTATCATTCTTTATGATTTTCGCTTATTTTTACATTTTCTATACAGAGATACCACATAATATTGAATTAAATGGCGATTAAGACAATGTTGGAGACTATCGTAAAAATGAAATTACGGAATCACATTATCGTTACCACAAACGAATAAAAATGTCGATAAATATTACGATTTTCGGTTCGCAAAAAGTTACAGAATCCAGGTACTGGCCGTCATCAGAGTACTACGTGTGTTCGAAGCTCTTCGCGAATCGAATAACTAGATAAGTAGAAGCTCGTGGAACATAATACACATAAAACTTTGATGGCAATGGTCACGCCCACTTACAACGAAAATGTAGTAATTTCGGAATTTCAGTGGAAATCAACTTGACATTGAGTGTCTGAGAACACACCAGATGTTTTTTCTTTGATGTTAGTTGAAAGAATGAGTTATTAACATAGTAAACTAATTTCTTACGAACTAAATAAGTACATATTTACATTATTTAAATTAATATGGAATAGTTATAACGTTTACTTTAATTTTATAGGCCAAATTTTGTAAAACGAAAACGTTAAGCGTTGACAAATTTTATATGGAAAAACATAAATTACAAAAACAAAATATGTACATACAAACATATTTTTGTTCTACGCTTAACGTTTTCGTTTTACAAAATTAGGCTTTAAGTAAACATATGAAGTTAAGAGATAACAATAAATTCAGAGTAATGATTCATAAACAAGGGATGGGATGAAATTATTGTTTGTTAAACAAGATAAAAATAACAAGAATATTTTCATAAGTATTGACATTATATAAATTATTATATGCTGGAATTGACTGAAAAACGATGATTTTTTAAGAATAAATAAAATGTTTTTTAAATAAAAGTCTAAGTTTGGGCAAATATATGCCCAAATAAGCGTAGCCGCTAAAGACTAATGCAAAGCTCTTTAATTGAGACACATGTTTATTACGAAGCCGAAGGCAGATGAGAATTAAAGGCAAGATGGTGATCCTTCACCACCTGTCTTCTATCACTATCCCTTTCCGAAAGAAGGTAACACCTATGTAGTAATAGTTAGGACTTAATTTCCTGAGTGTTACTTCTCTTTTAAAAAATAAAAAAAATAAAGCAAATAAAAAAATTAATAAAACTTCGGAGCGGTTAGTTATTAGTAGGGAAAGGATTTTCATGTAAATACATGTTTTCTGTCGTTGGTCGAAGATCAACGTAAATAAAATATCTTTGCGAATCAACAAATTTACGATAAACTGGCATCGATTTGTTAGTGCATATTTTTCCATATTTTATAATAAATACATATTTTTGCATATTTCATTATAAATGTATATTTTTAATACATTTTTTAGTTTTTTCATGTTATAAATCTAATTTTGGTTTTTTTTTTATTAGTTGTAAAGTGCAGAGGAAACCGAGAAAAATTTACGATTGCATATTTTGTGATATTATTCGATATTAAAAAAAAAAAACGTAGGACTCCTTCAACTCATTTGAAAAGTTCAGTACCTTGGCTTAAGTCAAGATTACCAATACCATTGAAAATTAAAAAAAAAATAGCATGAGATAATAGCCATTTTAAACCCAAAAACGTTTGTGTGTTTTTTCAGCGCTATCTACTGGTTCCGCGTTAATTTCATGTGGATATAAAGTGCTTTTGAAAGTACCTTTGCATGTTTCAGCCTTAAATGAAAAATATCAAATGATATGATACGGATACATCCTATAGTAACTAGATGGGGAACGTGGCAGAAGGTTGTACTAAATTTCTATTAATAAAATTAAAGAAATTTTATAGTCAAAAACTTGCACCCATATGCAAAAAATAACGTGTGCTTGAAGTGTACGTTAAAACAAAATTTACATACAAAAACTGATTTTAATGTACACTTGAAGCACACGTTATTTTTTGCATATGGCTGCAAGTTTTTGACTATAAAATTTCTTTAATTTTATTAATAGAAATATAGTACCCGACTGCCTTCTGCCTAATTGATATTTGGGCACACATAGTATTGCTTTCTTGTTCACACTATAGGCCAACTAGAGGCTTTCGTTGAATTAATTGAAGATGCGTTAAAAAAAACTGTGCTCTGAAAGGCAGGACAAGTGGAAACTTAGAAACTGATTCTTCCACATACGAAATAGCAGCATTTAAATACGCACCATAACTTCAGCTGACGTGGATCTTTCATTTTTATTACATAAAATTTTTTTCAGAAAAAATCGTCAAAGATTTACCTTTAGCAATTAAAAAAAAACATTTGTTCATTCATGTACGTATGTAAAGGTTCGACAGAACTTTATTTTTTATTCCATACACAGAAAAAACTAAATTTCATTTTCAGTAACCAAATTCGTTGAATCAGTAAATATTTTATTTGAATGCGGTCCTACAAATAATTTTGTAAATTCTGATAAAAATTTTGTAAAAATTTAAATTAATCATAGTTCGGCTGAGAGAAAATGTTATTTCAGTGTGTTGGTGTTTATCTTGCTTGTTGATAGGAACAACGTGCTGTTGTGCGGTTGTTGTTGTTTAGTTGTTGTTTATTTTGTTTGATCGTGTTGTATACATGTAAATGCCGAAATGTAGCCGACAAACGTCGTGGCCTGTTTCTTCTCTATACAGTGTTTTGGTACAAATTAATTTAGGGGAACAGTACAGAATATTTACTGAAACTAAGTTTGATTTCAAACAAATATTTGTTTAAAAATTTTTTGGGAATAATTTTTTCTGTGTATGATTTGACAAAACATTTATTAAAAAAGACTTGGGGATGAGCTTTTTATCCTTTTTAAGTTTTTAATGACAAAATGTTAGTTAAGACAGCAATAAAGGTGATTTTTTTTAATTTTTAATGTTATTAAATGTTAAAAAAAAGTTGATAAATGCATATTTTATTAGTTTTAAATACATTTTTTTTATTTTAACTGCATATTTTATGTACATAAAACTTGATTATAAATGCATGAAAATCCTTTCCCTATTTATTAGAGAAATCATGCAAAATCCTAAAATTTCTACAAGAATAATTTTGAGAGAATAAGTCTTTAGGCAGAGTCATATAGAATCCGTCATATTTTTAACTTCGCCATTTTCAACTGACACCTAAGCTGAAATACAGGGTTGCTTATGAGCTCTGTCAGTACGCCTCAGTCAACGGAAAGTACAAAAGTTGGGCAACTTTTAACTGTTGGCGTACGTTGACTAGTTTGACAGCTACTAGTTGCTGCTTTTTAAAGGTTTTAATTTGCGTTTTTGTGTTTAGTGTGTGCAAGAATAAAATAAAACACTAAATTAAATAAGATAAATAGCAAAAAACTAAAGTTTAATTACTGTAATAGCGAACAAACCTATTGAAGCTGTTCAAATATTTCCGTCAAGAAAGTAATAATTGTATCAACCTTCTCCGTAATTGCGCTAATGTCAGTTGAAAAAGGTGACGTGTAACGTATGAAGGATTCTATGTGACTCGGGCTTTTGTGATGAGACGAACATTTTATGTACTACAATGATGGACCGAGCAGAGTGCGGCGTAATTCCTTAACATCACTTGAAAACCACAATATTATCCCAAATAAATAGCTAAAATGTCATTAATTTTTAACAATAACAACAGCAAAAATATTTTTTTTGCAGTCAACTTCACTATTTTAGGCTTTGTCACGTTGTTTCGGTTTCCTTCACACAAATTGTATGCTCATGAGAATTTTTGAAAGTTAAAAAACGCTAAGCGTTTTTGTTTGTAACTTTTTAACTTTTTAGGTGTTTTGAACAAAATTCTTTTAATGAACCGACACGTAGTGATGTCCGTATATGGTTATATTTTTTCGTGTTGCACTGTGTAATTATTTGATGTAAAATACCAAACACATTAAATTAATATGTACCTCACTTTAATATATCTTTAATTATTATAAAAAATAAAAACACACTTGAAACAATCGACGATATTCTTATTCAAAACTCAAATGAAAGTATCAGCGAAGAAATAAAGAAAAAAAAAATAACAATCTATAACAGTAAATATGAAAATAGAAAAGAACAAACATATTTTAGATAAATGTATCGTGGATTAAACATTGCAAGATTTATAGGAGAGAGTTAAACAGAAATGCTACAATATCACTCTCCAAATAATCAGCAGAAGATTCGTTTAGGAGTTATATGTGTAACACCATCGCCTATTAACCCGCTCTTGGCTAGTTGGGTCGGCCTGCGTATGTATGTATGTGTGCTCACTTGCGGCACTATGTAAACTGAACGCGTGGACCGATTTTGACTATTCTTACATCGACGGATTTGTCTTAATCCTGGGAGTATCACTAAAGATATGACAGTAGTCAAAACTCAATACGGCGACCAACAGACGCCATTTTGTAAATACGAAAAAAAAATTAAAAGTCAGGGAACTATGTACATACATAATTATATCAAAATCGACGTCATTCGACAGGTAAATTAAAATCATGATTTTTCATTTCGAATAACCATTTAGGATATTTAACAGTAAAAAGTTGGTCGCAGTCGGGTTTTTAGTTTTTTTTAACTACTACTTATTTAGTTTTTATTAACTAAATTTTTTTGGCATTTATTTCAAATTGACATTAACTGTTCGCACAAAGTTTAAAAGGGACTTGCCCAAGCACAAGTGGCAATTTTAAAAGTTTTCATGCAAGCCATTTTCATGTTTTAAGGAAATTTTTATTTTAATTTATTTACATACATGTACATATGTATGTACATACATATATATCGAGCCTTATTTTCGATTATATCGTAAGCGACATGTAATCGAAAATAGACTTATTTATTGAATTCAAACTGGCCCATACAGAATTATAAAAATGCCAAAATTGTTCATAACTTTTAAGATACGTGCTGTAAAATTTTATAGTAAGCGACAATTTAAGCGCATATTAGGGTGATCGACTCGGTTTTAAGATCCGCTTTTTTCACAAATGTTGATTTTTCGAATCTCAAATAGTCTGGCTTTTTTACAATTTAAAAACCAGCAGAGTCGAATAGTTTTCGCTTTTTACATTTTGCAATAAAATTAGTTTTTGCTATGTTAAAACTTAGACCGTAGTGTTCTGTTGATTTTCCTAAGTATTTCTTTTTTCAGTGTAAAAGTTCTAGGCGTGGCAACACTCACTAAAACATATATTTAAAACGAGGCGAATTAAATTGGCGTTATAGTGTGCAATGGATGTCAAAATCCATTTGGAAAAATTTGTTTTTTAGTTTTGTTGACATTTTGCTTCATATTTTATATAAAAAAAGATATCCACCTTGTCCAGACATCCAGATGTATGTATATATATTATATATAAATATGTACTATACATAAGTATATGAAGCTAATTTTTGTGTTTTACTTTTAATTTTTTATTGTTTTATAATATTTACATGAACTGTTAATTCATCTTTTTAATAAAGCAATTTAAAATCAAAACTTTTGTACAATAATTTTCTTACTTAAAAAACCGGATGACCGGTTTTTCCTGAATTGTAAAAACCAAAACCCCGGTTGGTTTTCATAATTTCAAATATTCGAACTATTCGAAAACTGGTTTCTGCAAAAAGTCGATTAATCGATCACCCTAGTACATATGCAAAAAAAAAATTAATATGTATTATAAAAAAAAACTTCTCCTGAAAACTTAAATTTTTGTCGCTTACGATTAAATAGAATTTTATTATCGATATTTTATTGCTTTCAACTCTAAGGCCCAATAATTGACTTATCAATTAAGTGTCATTTAGCTAATTGCCATTTAATTTTAAGTTGCATTTAAATGCAGTTTAATTTTTTCAGTCGTAAAATTAAATGCTCACTTAAATACTTTGAAAGTATGGTAGCACTGTGAAATGTTGATAGTTCTAAAAGAAAACAGATGTTTAATGTAAATAAGAAAGTTAGCTTATAAACATGTAGAAAATTAAAATTGCATAAAAACACATTTTATGAAACTAAAAGACCATCACAAGGCATTTTTCTATTTATTTATTCCATGATATTATATATTTATGAATTATTATATATTTAGTATTATATATTTATGAAAATTAAAAGAAATTCTTTTTAATACGACCACATGATATTCATGTACATGTTTTCAATAAACACACACAAGCACAATAACATATGGTAGCTCGTAAAACTTAAGTATGATTTAAATACACAAGGTTGGGCATTTAAATGGCTCTCAACTTTGTACTGAAAAAATTAATTCGGTAATTAAATAGCACTTAAAGATAAATGACACATAATTGAGAAGTCAATTATTGGGCCTAAGGAATATAGTTTTCTGCTGCGAAGCAACTAAATTTAACAATAACTAATTGAATTATTGTATCACATTAGATTAGAGTGTTAAACAAATTTTATTTTTTTTAAGATTTATAAATTTGAAGCAAGATTTGTGAACTTTTGTTTATTTTTTTTAGATCATGAATTTCATATACTTCGCCTTGGTGGTATTATGCCACGACATCAGTGCATCACATGATACGAATATTAAAACACAATATCAGTGGAAGCAATTGGTATTTACTTTTCCCAGCATTGGGGCCGAACAGCAAGCCAACAAAAGTGGAAATTTTAAGCCGGAGAATGCCTTGCCTATTGACGTTCAACCCTATTACAGTAATTTGCTTAAGATCTTGTTTTTAAGATAAGGTCTTCTAAAAATGCTTTCGCTCTTTTTTTACCAGATCGGACTAAAAATATCATTCGAACATTTGTGACTATACCACGATTTGGAGATGGCATACCTTATACTTTGGCCACAGTCGCGCAAGTAAGTGGACCTAATGGTCCTCTATTGGAGCCTTATCCTAATTATGAAGCACACAACAATAACGATGGAAGAAATTGTGATGCTATAAGCTCAGCTTTTCGCGTAGCGGTAAGTAATGTTTAATAAATCAGTGTATGCAAAACCAGTTAAAATAATGTACATATTACGTACGTACATACATATGTATGTATTTATATGCCACCAAAGAGCATAAACTCAAAATGTTGCAATTTTCAGTTTTTGCAAGAAAACAAAATACAGTGGTGATATTTGTCCACTGTAAAAATCTTTAATCATTTTATCTACTCACACAAAAATTTAAACTTAAAATCTACGTAACCAAGATTAGTTTAATCTTTTTCGGCAATGATTTTGTTTCATATGGACATATGTATGTGTTTCATGTTAATCTAAAATGTTTTACGTTAATTTTCAAATAAAAGTTTTCCCTTCAAAATAACTTTATTTCATGTTGATTTAACATTCTCGCACTGTTAAATCAAAATCAAGAGTCATATTAAATCAAAGTTATTTAAAGTTGGAACAACGTAAATTCGATACTAAAATAACAAGAAGAACCATGATGAATCAAAGTTATTTCAAATTGAAACAAGCATGAATTTAATTTCATATAGTGTAATGTCACAAAAACATCAATGTGAAAAAAGGCCAAGTTCCTATCAAAAATTTCGGCCATCAAAAGCAGTGAGATATAAATTTTGACCAAGTTCTTGTTTGGTACAATACCTATCACTGAAATATGCTATGAATTATATAAATTTGTAGTCGTAAGGGTGTCATATAATTTTTAGATAATCTGCTCACTTGACAACATTTTTACCGATATAAAGAAATGAACATTATTCTCTCTTTTTTTAGAAGGGTAAAAGAGGTTTTAAGACAAATTTTCATAAAAAAATTTTCTTAAAAAGTCTTAATAAGTTTTATAAATAAGGCTGTAAGTTTTCAGGTTCAAACAATAGTAGCGTGGCCCCGCCCATTCTGGTAAAATTTTTTTGTTTTTCAGATTTCTCTAGTTCGTTTCTCACCTAGACCTACTTGTATATCAAATTTCAGCTCATAAAAGCAACTTTTAATTTTTAATTTTTATGGGCGCAGCCCCGCCTCTCTGACTATAATTTCCGGGTTTTCAGGGTTTTCTTGTTCTTTTCTCCTCTATACCTATTCGTGTATCAAATTTCAGCTCCTTAGCACAACTTTTCATTTATAATTTTAATGGGCGTAACCCCGCCCACTTTTCCAAACTTAAGATTTTTTCGGTCATTGTTAATTATTCCTGTCAAGTTTCGTTGCAAACGGATAATAATACATACAGAAATAGTATATCTAAATATGCTGAGCCGTAGTACACGAAAATGAGGTTGAAATTGTATGGGCGTGTCAACGCCCACTTTTTTAATGAATAACTTTTAGTCTTGCTTTATCGCAGCATGTATGCCGAATGTCAATAAAATAGCTTCCATTAAGCGCCTTAGATTTGCTTTTTTAATTCTAACCTTTATGGGCGTAGCCCTGCCCTCCTGGCCAAAATTTTCGGGTTTTAAAACTTTTTTAGTTTATTGCTCACCTAGACCTAGCTCTGTAGCAAATTTCAGCTCACTAGCACAGATTTTAGTTTTTATGGGCGTAGCCCCGCCCCCTTGTTTAAAATGTTTAGTTTTCAGATTTTTCTGGTTCATTGCTCACCTATATCTACTCGTGTACCAAATTTTAGCTCTCTAGCTATAGCGGAAGTGCTTCATCAATTTGATGAGTGATCAGTGAGTCAGAGAGTATGTCTTAAAATATGCACTTTTTGCACCTCCATATCTCCGGAAGCTTTCATTGTAAAATTTTCAAACTTCGCACATAAGGTTAAATGAATTTATTCTAATTATGATTTAAATTTCATAATTTTACGGTCGCGGGGAACAAAGTTATGAGGGGGGTAAAAACAGCTCGAATGGTTTCCTGTAAATATACACACTGCGTGCATTGGCCGGAACTTGGCCTGGCGCACTACCGTGCGCCTAGACATTGGTATCTTTTTGTGTGTACCCTTTCGCTAAAAAAAATAAAGTTTTATACTTAATTTTAATATGAGAATGATGAAATTAAAACCCTATTTGCCACTACTGAAAATTTTTAAATTTTAAGTTGACGCTCTTTAGAGGAACTAGTACATATCGCTCATTTACTGCAATAGTGTCATAACTCAATATATGTGTTTTTTGAGTTAATGTTTCGGCATTTCGTATTTGATGTTGTTTAAAAATTTCATACAAATAGCTTGTGTGAGAAGAATATTTTTTCATGTTTTGATTGCGCTGTATGCAAATTTAAAACTTTAAAAGTGTTTTCTGTAAAATTAGTTTTTTTGAGTTGCGACACTATTGAAGTAAATGAGCGATATGTATATGTATGTATATACATGTACATATGTATCGTTAAAATTGAAATGTTTAATGTTTAAGATCACCGAATGCAATCAAATGTGGGTAATTGACAGAGGTTCCTCAAATGGTGAATGTCGTCCCCAATTATTATTATTCAATTTGGATAACGACAAACTGATACATCGTTATCGCTTTGAGAAGCATCTGTACACAAACGGATCATCATTATTGGCCAATCCTATAGCTGATGTTAGAGACCTCAGACTTGAATGTCGTAATACTATGATATATGTCGCTGATGTAAACAACTTTGGCTTGGTAGTGTATGATTATTGGAAGAATAAAGCCTGGCGTATTGAACATCCTTCTATGGCAGCCGAACGACAACATTCAAATCTCACTATCGCCGGAGAAAGTTTCCAGCTAATGGATGGCATTTTTGGTATGGCAACAGATAAAAACAAGTTATATTTTCATGCGTTGGCCAGCTTAAAGGAGTATTCAGTTCCTCTATATGTGATCGATGCTCAAGACAGAATGGGTTCTTTGAATGAAAGTATTAAAATATTGGGTGAACGTTTTAGTCCATGTGCAGCCTCAGCTATGGATTCCAATAATAATCTGTATTGTGTTACACTAAATCCCATCCAATTGCTAAAATGGAATGTACATACTCCCTACAAAAATAGGTATATTCAAAAGTTACCTATAAATCCAGAAGAATTACAGTTTGTTAGTGGCATGAAGGTGGTAAAGAATTATAAAGGTTATGAAGAGCTATGGATGATTTCAAATAGATTTCAGGTATATTAATAATTAGTTTACTAATTTAGCTTAAATTGCTGATAAACACGTTTTTATTTTAGAAAATGGCTGCAGGTACCCAAAATTTCAATGAAACTAATTTCCGTATTTTAACACTTCCACTGATGACTAAGAATTCTAAAGCATGCAGAAACAGAAATTAAAAAAATTAAATTAAAAAATATAAAAGGTTCATTTTCTTTTTTTTTATTATAAAAAGATAATTAAAATTAATACACTGAATGTATATGTGTAGTTGTTGCACAAGTTTACCATTTTAAGGACTTCATTAAAATATTATATTAGAAAAATATGTGTGCTTTTTTTTATAAAATTTCTATAAATCCTGATTTTGAACTATCCGTGCTCAGTCGGACTGCGTGCGCGCCGGATAACCAGGTTTCAATCGTATGTAGTTTATAAAACTGAGTTGCACACAATTTTGTTTTTGTATACATATCGAGCATTTTTTCGATTTTATCGTAAGCGACATGTAATCGAAAATAGACTTTTTTATTGAAATTAAAATTTTATGGGCCTACCCACAGTTTAGAATTATCAAAATGCCAAAATTTTTGATAACTTTTAAGATACGGGCTGTAAAATTTTATCGTAATTGAAAATTTACGTACAGAAACATGTTTGAATATTTTAAAAAAACCCTCTCCTGAAAACTTTAATTTTTGTAGCTTACGATTAAATCGAAAATAAGGCTCGATATGTACATATATGTAAGTCTTTACAAAAAACTTTGTTAACACTGAAGTAAAAAATAAAAATATTATCTACAAATATTTCATGTTTATGTTTGGCGTTATTTTAATTTGCTATATCAACTACATAAAAATATTGAAAGTAGGAGATAAAGTCGGCCAAAACACAATAGTTTTTGAAGATACGAAAAATCACTTTCAACGTTCTCTCTATATTAGTTTTCCATATAACTTAATGATCAAACAGAAATGCGGCATAAACACATTTTCCATATAAATGATTAAACAGAATACCGGCTTCAACACATTTTCCTTACAAATTGACTCAAAAAAACAGCCGCAGAAACCGGTCGTGAGATAGAATCTATTTTATTTTGAGAGCGTTTTTTCTTATACTCTCACATATCAATGTTCATTCTCACAAAAATGTTACCATACTTT
Source organism: Tachina grossa (assembly GCA_949987645.1). Lineage (NCBI taxonomy): Eukaryota > Metazoa > Arthropoda > Insecta > Diptera > Tachinidae > Tachina > Tachina grossa. The sequence goes on from OX465274.1 coordinate 213,151,337, forward strand.
CAATAAATTTCATACATTTTGTAAACAAAACTACAAAGAAAAATAAGCACAAAAGAAAATAAAACAAAAATTAGAGAGCATTTGAAGTTACTGCCGTCGATGTTATTATGGGCTTGATTAATTTGTCAGCGATTTTCCTGAAGTTGCAGACTTTATTCTGTTTATACATTAAATTGACACAAAAAAGCAGCTGCAGAAAGCAGTCGAGAGATAGAATCTATTTTATTTTGACATCGTTTGTTCTTATGCTCTCCCATATAAATAAATATTCTCTCAACAATGCTGCCATACTTTCAATAATATTCATAAATTTTGAGAACAAAACTATAAAGAAAAATAAGCACAAAGGAAAATGAAACAAAAATTAGAGAGCATTTGAAGTTACTGGCGTAGATTTTATTGTGGACACGGTTGCCAGAAATGCAGATTTATCTGGATTTTGCAGATTTTTAACCTCCAAAAAGACGAAATGCAGATTTGAAGATTTTTGGCCTAAAAACGCAGATTTTTCAACCCCAATTAAAGTGTTTTTTTTTTAATTTTTCCTAATACTGCTCATAAATCTTGTTTCTTTTATAGTTTAGAGAGTTAAAATTTTTGAACTTATAAGACATCATTAAAGAAAAAGAAGTAACTTTAGCAATCTTCTGGAAACAAATATGTATGTGATATAAAGCAAGCTTATTCTGATTAACGATTTTGCAGTCATAAGTTTATTTAGAATGTAATGTCCTTGCCACATTTATTTGCAAACGTCGAAAGAATTTTCAGTCAAGTGAACTTGAATAAAACAAAACTTGGAAGTCCTTTGGATATTTAGGCAACAAATTAAATTTTTGTATAATTTTTTATATATGTACCCGATTTCTTTTCTCATTCATTTTATATTATTTGCACATAACTATAAATAATTTTTATTTGTTTGTTGTTTATATGCATTTCGTTTCACCTAAAGAAAGATGGGGTTTCCACACGCAAAATGTACGTTGAGAAGCCTTGAGTTTGTAGGAGAGAAGAGAAAATAGATCTTATTCTATATTCCTTTTTCTTCAAGAAACTCAATACTTTGCAAAGTAAACTTTCCGTGTGGAAAAGTCGACAAACTCATCCGTAGACTTCAACCAAAGTGGCAGCTAATTGTAAAAAGGTAATGAAAAAATAACAGTGGATTCAAAATCGAAGATGTTAGCTTGTACAGATTTTTGCTTGAAGGTTTTAAGCTTATTCTGCCGTATTCACAAAAGATAGTTTTGATTTACAAAAGGTTTACAAAACAAGCCTTGTATGGAAATTTGTATGTTAAACCCAAAATAATTTTTATGAATATTGCCTATTATGTTTGTGTACGTAATTCTCAATAACATATTGATAGTCTTTGAAGTTTTTTTTTACCTTATTTCAAATTGGTTGAAGTCTGCTGATGAGCTTCTTGATCAGAAACGAAATGCACATTCTTAATACATTAAAGGCCTATATTCACAAAAAAAATAAAATAAAATGTGCTAGAGTTATTTAAAAAAAAATTTTTTTTTGAAAAAAGATTATCGGCCAGGTTCTACATTCCACTACAATATGAAAATGAAAACGTTTTTAATTCCGCAAAGTCGATATCACTGTGTTCTAGAAAAGTAATGAAACTTTTTTCCACGACGATTTCATTCCCAGTTTATTTCAAATAAATATTTAAAGCAACATAGAAATAACACATTTTAAACTATAAACACAATTGGAACGAACGGCGAACTTCGCATAGTTCGACGAACTTGCCTTCAAGAATTCTTTGCAAAAATTCGTCTTTTAAGGCACAATTAAATTTGTCGACCCAATATATGCATATATGTATATTCGCACCAAAAAAATTATGATTATCAACTTGCAATAAAAATAAATGCAAAAATCTGTATCAAGTCTTGAACTTGATTAAAAGTCGAATAAATCACACATTGCGCAAATGTTGAAAATAAACTAAAATTGATTAAACTCGCTGAGACTGTAAGGTTAACTCGGGAGAAAGCGCAAAATATTGTGATAATTCGCCAAAGCTTGCAAAAATTTAAATTTTAAGTCCCTAAATATAAATAAGTAAAGAAAGCCAAAAACGTTGCAAAAATTAAATATAGATAAAGAAAGCCAAAAACGTTACAAGAACTACATCTTCCTCAAAAATAACAGAAATTTGCGAAAAATTTAAAAAAAAGCCATAATTTTTATTAAAAATTTTTAAAACTTTAAGGAATGCTAAAAATTCGGTAAAAAAATCGCGAAAATTCACAAAACCTTAATAACAGTGGCATAATAGCAGTCTAATATTGTTTAAAATTTGCGAAAACTCATAGGAAGCAGAACACTTGCAAAAACTTCATTGCGAACAATGCAAAAATTCGCGAGAGGTGGCAAAATCGGAAACAAGCCTTGAAATTCATTAGAAGTCGCCAAAGCTTTTAAAAGGAAAATAAACTAGAAAAAAACGCGAAAAATCGCAAGTTCGCGAAAAAATCGCAAGTTCGCTAAAAATTTCTAAACGCATTGAGGAAATCACTTACAGAAAGAACCCTTTAGCTAATTTAGCGATTTTTTCCACATATTTTAACAACGCTACCTCTTACTTCGGCTTCTTGTTCTTATCCCTTAAAAACACAAATAAAATAAACAATAAAAATATAAAATGTTATTTATGTGCTTACATTTTCGTATTTTTGCAATAGATATTTACAAATATTTTATTTTTACTGAAAAGTATTTTCTTTCACAATGTTGTTTGCTGCTGAATTAAAATTACTTTTTTGTAGTGAAATTGGATTACAGAACACTTCAATTTCGTTTTAAACAAACTGAAAATGAAATTTTACTTTTTAAATCACTTTTACGAAATTGAGAACACAAACCAAGAGATAATTTCACTTTCATTTCATTTTACGAATGTAGAACCTAGGCGTATATAAAATACATTTTAAGCCGATTTGAAATTGTATGAATACAAGTTATTTAGAAAAATTTATTTATATTACACATGTACATTAGTCTCCTGCACAAGATATCTTGTAAGCACTTTTAAGACATGAGGGATTTTTCCAATGCTTTACTACAGCGAAATCTTATAAAACAAACGCTAACAACATTGTTTGAAAGAAATTTTTTTGAATATTGTAGGTATAGGAGTAAAGAAGAAAACACTTCGTGACGGAAGAATTTGTGATACTTGCTTCTTTCTACGCATAAGCGCGTGTACAAACGTCATGCATGTATGTGTGTATAATGTTTTATTTTTCTGCGCACATGCAAAGGCACACACATGCATTAACATTAGTTGTATGCGGTTAATCACATAATAGCTTACCATCTACATATTATACACACACTCAAACGTACAACATGAAAAATTGCAAGCATACACTAATCAACAGTACTTCTTTTGAGTGTTTGTTACAAGCAAGCTGTCTTGCGACATCGCTTGTTACAACTGATATACACATACACCAATACATCCATCGTGCTTCGCTTATAGTACGACAGCATTTATTATTAGTTTAGTGAATACATTTAAAAATCATGACGTTTTTACATTTCAAGACTGTTTACGCAGCTCTCTTATGTACATCCATATTAATGTAAATTTTTTTAATAAAATATATAAATATTTATTTTAAAAATTGCTTTGAAGATTTTTTGAAGATTTTAAAAATAAAATGCAGATTTTGAAGATTTTTTCGTGAAAAATTGTTAAATTTTGCAGATTTTATCCTTAGAAATTCTGGCAACACTGATTGCGGGCTTTGTTAATTTGACAGAAATTTTTCCTGAAGTTGCGGACTTGTTCCGTTTAATAATTAAGTCCGTAACTTCAGGAAAAATCGCTGTTAAATTAACAAAGCCCATAATAAAAGCTACGACAGTAACTTCAAATGCTCTCTCATTTCTGTTCATTTTCTTTTGTGATTATATTTCTTTGTAGTTTTGAATACAAAATTTATGAAATTTATTGAAAGTATGGTAACATTTCTGAGAGAATATTTATTTATATGTGAGAGCATAAGAAAAAACGGTGTCAAAATGAAATAGATTGGGTGCATTCATAAGACGTAGCTGTTGAGTTGAGTGTTTGTCTTAGAAACGCATTGTTGAGTAGTTCCGCTCCACTCAACAGTTGAGTAATTTTCCATCATAAAATTTTTTCGCTACCTATAGTCAACATGTTGTGCTCAGCCTGAACAGCTGATCGAATAGAGCTTTATCTTTTATTTGATTTGTTAGGTGGCAGGAGCAAATATTTGTTAAATTTTACATTACAAATGCGATGAAGTAACAAAATAAAGATATAAGATTAAATTATATCCATCAAGCCGTTTCTAAGACGTAACTGTTTCTGGCCAACAGTTTCACAACTGTTGAGCTCAACAGCTACGTCTTATGAATGCGCCCATTCTATTCCTCAACTACTTTCTGGGCTTGCTTTTTTGTGTCAATTTGTATGGAAAATGTGTTAATGCCGCAATTCTGTTTGATCATTTAAGGTAAATCTTTTTATGGAAGATGCCATTCACACATATCCAATTCGAACTTTTTTGTGAGACTAAGCAAATTATAAAAATCATTACTTCTAAAAAATTTCACGTTTTTTGATGCATTAGAGGCAAAGATATTCCAAAATAAAAAATACTTATATGGGAGCTAGTTAAAGACTCTCGTCTTTTGTTAAATAAAAAAATTTATTTTATGGCACTCAACTAGTGCCTTTAAATTTTTTATTATTAATAGAACTTAATTCTAGAGTTGTTCTTAAACTATGTTAATACTAGACTGACTGTCAAAATTGTTTGTCAGTCATATTTATAATTATTCTTAATCTTAGGTACACAAATTGGTTATTAGTGTTTATCTCATCAAAAAGAACACATCCTTTGTTATTGATACAAATATTACTACAATTGTTTTTGTTTAGCTTATCTCTTGTTACAATTTTGTTTTCTTATTTTCTATTTCGAAAGATATGTTTATCTTTTATTACAAGGTTGTTTCTTACTTTCTATTTAGAGAAAATATGTTTATCTTTTATTACAAGGTTGTTTCTTACTTTCTATTTAGAGAAAATATGTTTATTCATATGTATTTCTTATTATTCTTACAATATGTTTATCTCTAGTAGACATGTTTTGGTTAGTTCATGCTTAAGATTTACTTAACTATTTTTTATTTATTATTTAATGATAGCATTCCTTAACTCTCCCCTTCCTAAATTAAATCGTCCCGATTTTGTTTCTTTCAAGTTTTTCTAATTCTCTGTTATACAAAACTCTAAAGTTCTCGTTAACTCTATTCTGTCTATAAATCATACAATATTTAAATATCTTTAATGACAAGGATATAATGCTGATGATTCCTAATATAGTTAATGTTAAGTAAATAAATGATTTTACTGGGTGTTTTTCCACAGGAATAAAAAATTTTTTTAACGAGTCTAAATTGTTAAAAGCGTATTCGCTTCCTGAATACATAATTTTTTCTATTTCAAAATCTTCTGTATGTTTATTGTGGATTGCTTCCAGTAGTTGGTCGTGTATATTTCTATATGTAATGTTGTCTATCTTTACCTCGTTTGTATATTCTACTAAAACGGTTCCTGATGTATTTTGATTGTTTATTGTATGTATGCCGTCTAATAGTATGAATCCATCATCTATCTGTTGAAAAGGTTTGTTAGATTCTTGTATAATTGTACATTTTGAATCCCTGTTTTCTAGTAATGGTATGATACAGTCGTTTGTAGCATTGTTACGTTCACAAATGTTTTTTCCTAAATAGTTCTTACAATTTTTTACTCGTATATACTCATGATGGCACCTAGCTATGACTTTGTCTGTTACTATTTGTCCGTATTTGAAACTGATAGGCGTAATTTTAAAGAGATTGCAATAGTTATTCAATATAGGGTATTTATAAATGGTTATAAATGAGTCTGATGTTCTGGCAATGTATACATCCGAATACTCCATTATATTTACAATTGGAATATTTGTTAGTTCATGTGCTACTATTTTTTTCAAATCTTCCAAATCCAGAGCCTCTGATAAATATTCATTATTTTTGGCTGCATTTATTGTTCGCACTAGTACCAGCAATTTGTCATGTATTTGTTCCAATAGGATATGATTTTTTATGCGTTGTTTCTCTAAGGATTCTAAAATTTTATCAAATCTAGAGTTGATTATTTTCTGTTTTTCATTATTTTCAATAAGGGTATTAATTGCTGTTTCTATTTGTATAACGTCGTCATGATCTGGCACTCCTGTGATAAATTTTAACGCTGATCCCAAAAAATTTAATCCTCTCTTATGTATAACGTGTTCACTTAATTGTTCTTCTAATACTTTGATCTTTCGTATCCAGATAAGTTCTTCCGTAGTTGTAGAATATTTCCCTTCCAGTATTTGATTATAAGGTGCAAGGATTTTTGTCAAATTTGTTATATGAAATAGATGAGAAAATTCATCGAACAATAATACGTCGTCGCTTCTAGTCAAAATATACTTCCTGTCAGTTATGGTTGTTACCTTGGTATCTCCCTTTGCCTGGATTGCGATTATGATAACCATGGCTAGTAATTTCAGGTAATTCATTATCGTTTTCTGTAAGTGTGTAATTTTTTATGCTATCTTTGTGAATAACTTTCCCTTCCTTAGTCAAAATCGTGTCCTCGCGATCTTCCTGCACTATGTGTTTTTTATAACGGCTGTCGCTTTTACTTCTGATATTCGTTCTTAACACCAATACCTGGTCTCCTTGCTTGAATGTTCTGTGTCTACTTCCCTGGTTTAGACGTTGTAACGTTTTCTCTGATGCGTCTTTTAGTTTTTTTCACTATGTCTTCCTTATTGTATGTTATTAGGTTAAAGTGTATATCCTTGGGTTTTTTTCTGTGACAGTGTGAGTTGAGTTATTTAATTCTTTTACAGCTGTGAACAATTCTTCGGTTGCCGATGTAGAGTTCTTTATTTTTAAAATTCTTGCTAACTCAGATATAGAGTTGTGCGTTCGTTCTACTTGACCGTTTGCCTTTGATCTAAATACTGGTGTCTGTATTTTGTTGATTTTATATTTTATACACATTTGCTTCATCATAGCTGTATTTAAACAACTTTCGTTGTCTGTCATGAGTCGCTTGCAGTTCGGAAAATTGTTGATAATAATTTCTTCTACTCTTTTGTCCATATTTGTTTTTGAGTCTAGTTCTCTGATAGTTATATATTTTGAAAATTTGTCTACTGCTACTAAATATATTTTGTGTTCATTAAAATAAATATCTAAATGTATGTACTCCCCTGGTTGTGTTGGTATATCTGATTCTTTTAATGGTTCTTTCATGGGGTTCCGTTCATATTTGCCGTATAGACAAGCTGTGCACTTTTTGTTGTATGCCTTACATTGTTGTTTTATGTTCGGCCAATAGTATTGTTCTAGTAGTTCTTTTATATTGTTTTTGTATCCCCTATGTGCTCGTTCGTGTGTTTGTTTGACTAATTCTAGTTGTTTATCTGGTTGTGTTACGTCTTCAAGTTTCTTTGGTGTGTACACGAATTTTATGCCTGCAAATGTGTTCTTTATAACTTGACCGTACCTAAATAAATTTTCAGCTGTTGTATGTATTGCTGCGATTTTTTGTGGCTGCAAAAATTTCTTTAATTCGGATATCAGATAATTTTCATCGATGAAGTTTATAGTATGACGTACTTTACTTTGAAACATAATACATGTACGTGTCTCGTTCTTCTGTGTGTTTGGTACTAATTCTATTTGGGTGCCGTAGGCATTTAGCGGTTGAGTCACTGCTTTCATTATGTCGTTGAATGAACTATCGGATGAATGTACAGTATCTATAGATGATGTGTTAATTATTTGTCGTGACAAGGCGTCGGCTACGACATTCTGTGCACCGGGTTTATACATAATTTTTGCTCCGTAATCCTCGATAGTATTTTTCCATCTCTTTAATTTATGATTCGGATTCTTGTCTGATATAGCATACGTCAACGATTGATGATCAGTATATATGGTTAAGTCGGCTATGCCGTATATGTAATTTCGTAATTTTTGTAGTGACCATATAATAGCGAGTAACTCCTTCTCGTTCGTACTGTAATTCTGTTCAGTGGCACTAAGTGTGCGTGATAAGAAATAAATTGGGTTCCTGTTTTGACTCAGTACAGCTCCAATGGCTATATTGGAAGCGTCCGTAGTGAGTTCAAAAGCTTTCTCATAATTTGGTTGGTATAATTCTACTTGTTCCTTTAAGCAGTTTTTTAATTTATTTACAGCTTCTATGGCCGTTTGGTCTAAACTAATTTTTGTGTTTTTACTTTTATTTTTTCCGATATGAGAATTATCTCCTTTAAGGTATAGAGTCAAGGGTTTTGCTATCATTGCGTAGTTTTTTACAAATTTCCTATAGTAGCCGGTGAGCCCTAAAAATCCTCTAAGATCTTTCAGGGTTTCTGGTATTGGGTAATTTTCTATGGTTTTTACTTTGTTAGGATCAGTTGCAATCCTATTGTGCTTAACAATATGCCCTAGATATTCTACTTCTTCCATAAAAAATTTAGATTTTTCATTGGATACTTTTAAAGTAGCTTTATTTAATGCATTAAAAATAATTCGTATGTGTTCCATGTGCTCTTCAACAGATGAGGAGTAAATGATTATATCGTCAATGTAAACATATGCGAACTTGCCTATGAAGTCGCGCAAGATATCATCCACGCATCTTTGGAAAATAGATGGGGCATTTTTTAACCCAAAGGGCATTTGAACAAACTCATATTTGCCTCCATTTACACAAAAGGCTGTCTTCTCCCTGTCGCTTTCTTTTATTCTAATCTGGTGAAAACCGGATTCTAAATTAAGTGTAGTAAAGAACTTAGCTTTCCCTAGGTTTTGCAGTGTGATATTTATGTCTGGTATCACATATCTGTCTGTGATTGTGTGTTCGTTTAATTTCCTAAAATCTATGACCATGCGTCTCTTAGGTTTTCCGTTTACGTCCATGCCTTTCTTATGTACCGTTAACATGGGGGAGTTGTATGGGCTGTAACTTTTTTGTATTATTCCGTCCTTTAATAATTTATCGATTTCTTTATTTACAAATTCTACGTCATTTATGTTGCTTGTATATTGTTTGGTCCATATAGGATCCTTGGTATCTGTCCGTATGCTAGCTTCAATCCTTGTAGTGAAGGGTAATGGTCCTATGCCATTATTGTCCTTCATTAACCTATCGATTTCTGCTTTATAAGTATTTATCCCTATAATGTGATTTACATAATTTTCTTCCCTACTTTCTGGATTCCTCAATGCCTCAAATGTCATTTTATTCAAATCTATTACTGCGTTTAATTCTTTCATTCCGTTCCATCCCAAGATTAAATCGAATCCGTTTATTTTATCTACTTCAAAGAAATCTAGTTCCTTATTCATAAACCAAATAGTTTGCTTTGTGTTTATCATTGAATTACCATGCATTGATATTACTTGTATTGGCTTTACCTTTTTTGTCAAACTGAATTTCAAATTTTTCTTAACATAATTATGGGTTGCACCTGTATCTACTAAAACATTATAGTTTATTTTCCCATCATTCATTACTATACTGGGCAACCCGTTCATTAGTTTAAATACTTAATAGTTAAATGATTTTGTCTACCTGTTTCTACAATCGTGCTAGAGTTGTCTTCTTCGGATGTTAAGTTGTTGTTCCGCATGTTTTTTGGTTGTTGATGTTGATTGGTGAACTGCCCACTATGTGGTCTTTTCCAATACCTATTCCCGTTGTAGTAGTTGTTTTGGTGCTGTGTTGGTTGCCGGAATGCCGTATTCCCCGATGATGTATCCATGGGTTCTGGTTTTGGTAATTGTGCTGACTGTTGGTTATCGTTGTATTTCTGCTGATACATGGGACGTCTTTGGTGATGTTGTTTCTCATGATAGTGTTTATTGTTGGTTGGATGGTTATTCGGCTGAGCGTAGCTTAGTCGTAACTTTCGATGTTCGTCATCGTGCTCAATGGTGCGGGCTACTGCAAAAGCATGCTCTAGATCCCTTATAGGATTTCCATATAGAGTGGAGCGAATATATGAATTATTTATTCCGTCTTTAAACACTCTCACCGCCTCTTGTGTTGCTTCATCAGTCATTACCTTGATTACTTCTAGGCTGTGACCGCACATAGATATTTTTGACGTGATTAGTGTCAGGGCTCTGTTTACATTGTCATGGAATTCGCTCAAGTTGTGTTTCCCTTGTGTGAGTCTCTTCATCTCGTCCTGTAACACATACAGTGGTCTTTGATCAGCATAGGTATAATCTAACCTATTCCTGATTGCGTCGAAGTTAAATATCGTGTTATGGTTAGTTAACACGTCGGCTGCTGCACCTTGTATTTTGGTTTTTATGATTGATAAGGCCTCTACATATCTATTAGAGTTTCTGTGATTACTAATTCCGTCCATTAGTCTAGAAACATCTTCCCTCCATACGCGGTATTTTGAAATGTTGCCATCGAATACAGGTAGTGCTTTAAAAACATCTAGGTTGATTTCATTAGGGTTGGTATAGGATATGTCGACTGGTTCCAGTCGTTCCGTTACTTGTTGATTCATAGCGGGGTGAACTTGCATTTGATCTACCCTGGCTCTTAACGTTTCATTTTCTGTTTGAATTCTCTGGATCATCATTTGTAAGTTAGCCATCTGTTGGATCATGGTGTTCATGTTAGTTTGTTCCATTTCGTTAGTGGTGTCCAAGTTTCTTCGTTCGTTGAATTTATTTAAAGATTTCCTCATTTATTCCTTTTTAGTTCACTTATTTATAGTCACTTCTTTCTTTTACAGTTTTTGTTTTTTTCATTTATATTAATAGGTCCGCCCGTAGAAGGATAAAAGTATATTATCCTCCTGGCAGGATCGCCAGTTAAAGACTCTTGTCTTTTGTTAAATAAAAAAATTTATTTTATGGCACTCAACTAGTGCCTTTAAATTTTTTATTATTAATAGAACTTAATTCTAGAGTTGTTCTTAAACTATGTTAATACTAGACTGACTGTCAAAATTGTTTGTCAGTCATATTTATAATTATTCTTAATCTTAGGTACACAAATTGGTTATTAGTGTTTATCTCATCAAAAAGAACACATCCTTTGTTATTGATACAAATATTACTACAATTGTTTTTGTTTAGCTTATCTCTTGTTACAATTTTGTTTTCTTATTTTCTATTTCGAAAGATATGTTTATCTTTTATTACAAGGTTGTTTCTTACTTTCTATTTAGAGAAAATATGTTTATCTTTTATTACAAGGTTGTTTCTTACTTTCTATTTAGAGAAAATATGTTTATTCATATGTATTTCTTATTATTCTTACAATATGTTTATCTCTAGTAGACATGTTTTGGTTAGTTCATGCTTAAGATTTACTTAACTATTTTTTATTTATTATTTAATGATAGCATTCCTTAACTAGCTGCCACGCTCACTTGTTTTCTTCCGACTTTTTCTTTTTAACCTCAGACCAAAAAAAAAGGGATGTGAGAAGTTTGTAGTGTGTGGCTGTGTATCTGTAAGGATGTACGAGTCCACGTACAGACCAAACGGCTGGACCGATTTTAATTTAGTTATTTTCTGTTTGAAAGTTGCCTTGATCGAGAGTGTTTGAAGAAAATCGGTCCAGCCGTTTAGAAGATATCACAACTTCTCTTGATATATCGGGGGTTTTTTAAATTTTTAATTTTTTGTTATTTAACAACGTATACGATCAATGGAGTAACTTAAAAAAAATCTCAGGTGTTTTACCGTATTAGTTCCCAAGATATTTCGAAATAATTATTTTCTATATATGCCACGCCCAATTATCTACTCCTTAATACTATTTCTACTATTATTACTACTGCTACGAATATGAAAAAATAGCGAAACCGGCGCAACCATTCCGTTCATAATTGATGCGATTGCCAAAGAATGCCATTTGAGTTTTATTTATATAGATAAATATTTTTGTTTATTTAAAAGCATTTCTTTTGAATTGAAAACTGTGTCCCCTGAGTGCATATTATCTATCCCACTTTCTTAACACTACGACCACACCAGCAATTTGATGTGTCTTAACACAAGCAATAACGCCGGCAGAATGATGACGTCCGATTGCTTGTGTTCAACAATGTATTTGGAGGTGGTGAACACGTATATTCAAATATATTTGCTTTTTATTCACATAAATACTTAAATTGTCAATCATTTTATCATTTTCTAATTTTAAATTGAACTTTTATTGCTTTTATGTAGTTAAAACTTTTGTTTTCCGTTTTTACGTTGAAAATAAATTAATATAATTTGTATTTGACAGCATGTGTTAAGAGATTGTTGCTCAGCAATGTATTTTAACATTTGTTGCTGAATATATATTTGAACAAATATTCATACGGTCCACACGCTGATATCTTGTGTCGGCAATCGAATTTGACAGTTGCCACGGCAATAATTGCCAAGATTATTGCTCGTGTGGTCGGCATGTAAAGATATTTATTTTTAAATCCAGCTTTCTGGCGGTATTTTCTCCTAAATCCCGCTTTTTTTTTTTGCAAAAACCACCTGGTCACGCTATGTAAATCTTGAATTAGACGTGCCATAGCCACAAACCAGCGTTGCCCAAGCCCTATGCGCTTGGTGCTCATTAGTTTTTGTAAAAGCGCTTAGCTAGAGGCTGTTTATTTCAATACACACATACAGCACTTAGCACTAGCAATACGAAATACACAAACAACTTTGTCTTATTACCCTCTAGTCAGCCTAGAACCATATGTCTCTATGTCAATACTTTTTCTCCAGCGACAATTGCACTAGTTAATATGTCGACAACTTTCCTTTTATGCAAGAGTAGAGATACGTTAGAGACAACAGTTGTAGTGTATTTCTATTGATATTGTCAATGAACGCGTCAATAGTTTGTCTTTCTTTTTTATTATGCTATGCAATAATATTAAATAAATATATGTAGACGAGCGTCACTAAAATCTACTAGTGAATCTTTGGTTCAAATATCTCAATATCGTCATAAAAGAACTACTTTCTCAATAGTGCTAAAGTCTACTGGTAGATTTTCAATGACAACCCTATGTTACATGTCAATAGGCGATTACATTGGCTGGGGTACACCTAGTCAGTAGCACTATTGACAATGTCACTAGAAAATCAATATAATTTTACTATTGACAACGAGCGCGGAAATATCGATATTGTAGACTACAGCCCCTAAAATTTACAAGTGAATCTTTGGTGCCAATGTCTCCATGTGGTCCCAAAAGAACTACTTAGTCAGTAGTGCTACAGTCTAGTGGTGGATTTTCAATGACAAGCTAATGTTAAATGTCAATAGGCGATTACATTGACTGGGGTACACCTTCTCAGTGGTACTACTGACAACGTCACTAGTAAATCACCACAATTTCACTACTCGCACTTTCTGCAGGGTAGTTTTTTATCGTTCTTCCCTTTATACACGCAAGTGCAAAGCAAAATCACTTTTTCTTTCCTCTTGGTATGTATTGGTTTTTATTAGGGACGTAACGAATACCAATTTAGCGAATGCGAATGGGAAAACGAATAATGCATTTGAATTTTTGCGAATGCGAATGCGAAAGCGAATACTTACAATACGGTAAAAAATGACATGAAACTATATTTGTTATAGAACAAGAAGTTGTATTATATACATAGATGTACCACATATAGCATTTTATTTAAATTGAATCTAGAATTGAGCCAATATTTATTAATTTATTAAATTCTTAAAACAGAAAGATGTATATATGAAGTTATATTAAAATAAGTATGGATAATAAAAAATAAATTTACAAAATGTTAGGCAATTAATCCATTTGTACTTTGGCCCTAAATCCTGGTACTCTTTTCAACATTTCATGTGAAATGCTGCCAAAATACATATTAAGAAAAATTGGCATGAATTCATGAAATTTTTTTGGAGAAATACTACTTTGTTCATCTTAGGAAAAACATTTGAAATATATCTTCAACATATTAAGTTTGCATGCGAAATAATGTGCGTGCCACTAATTTCGCATAGAATTTGCAACAAACAACGGCTTGTTAAAATTGGATGTATTTAAAATTTTCTGTACGAAGTAACATTTTTCAAAAGTTTGAACCGACTAGTCTAAAGTCTTTTCCAAAAGCTGATAAATATTTCCCAACACAGCTGTATTTTGGTTTAGTATTCGCTTGAAACATTCGCATACATTTAAGCGAATGCAAAAGCGAATGCAAATAGCAAAAGTAAGCGAATAATTTGTGAATGCGAAAGCGAATGCGAACATTCGTTACATCCCTAGTTTTTATAACAAACAAGTAAGAGTGCTATATTCGGCTGTGCCGAATCTTATATACCCTTTACCAAAGTGCGTTTATGTAGTATAGAGATACATACTCAAGCACATACTTACTTTTATGTACAAAGAAAAAAATAGTAATTTTCAAACCCTAGAATCATAATTTTAGATTTTTCTGATTACTTATACCAATCTAGTAGTTCTTAAAAAAATATAGAAAGTGTGTTAAGTGAAAAAAGGAAATTTAAAAAAAAAAATGTTTTAATTAGTTACTTTAATGTCTAGAAAAAAAATCATAGTTTCCAGCTCTGGAGCTGTGGCTTTTATTTTTATAATTTTCTATACCAAACTTTTCTTTCCAAAACGTAAAATATATATAATTTATAAAGGAAAAGATAAAAATTAATTAGACTTAGTTACTTTTATATATCAAAAAAGTGTAAGTGCCCCAACCTTGAACTCATCTTTTTTGATTTTTCTGATTTCTTACACCAATCTCTTTCTTTTAAGAATTTAAGAAATGTTTAATTTATAGAAAAAAAGGAAAAATTTGTTTTAGTAACTTACTTTTGTAGAAAAAGTTAAAGTTTTCCAACCCTGGAATCGTCTTTTTAATTTTTTTAATTGTTTTTTTTTATTTGAAATACCAATTTTATTCGTTATCAAGCATAAAATAATTTTATTTAATAAAAATATATAAAAATTAGTTTTCGGTAGTTAATTTTTTATATCACAAAGAATCCTCCTTTTTGTTTTTTTTTTTGATTTCTTACACCATCTTTTTTTTTAAGAATATAAGATATGTTTAATTTATAGTAAAAAAGAAAAAATTTGTTTTAGTAAGTTACTTTTGTATAAAAAATAAGATTTTCCAACCCTGGAAACGTCGTTTTAATTTTTTTAATTTTTTTTATTTTGAAATACTGAAGTATAAAATAAGTTTATTTTATAAAAAAAAAATTAGTTTTCGGTAGCTAATTTTTTATATCACAAAAAGTGTGGATTTTCCAACCCTGAAATCAAACTTTTTAATTTTTCTGATATCTTATACTAATCTATTTCTTTTAAGAATATAAGATATCTTTAATTTATAGAGAAAAAGGAAAATTTTGCTTTAGTAAGTTACTTTTGTATAAAAAAAGTTAAAGTTTTCCAACCCTGGACACATCTTTTTAATTCTAGAAGGTTAATCTTTAATTTGAAATACCAATTTTATTCGTACTAAAGTATAAAATAAGTTCATTTAATAAAAAATAAATAAAAATTAATTTTCGGTAGTTAATTTTTTATAACACAAAAAGATTCAGTTTCCCAACCCTGGAATCATCCTTTTCGATTTTTCTGATTTCTAAAATTAATTTCTTTCTTTTAAAAACATTAGATATGTTTAATTCATAGAAAAAAAAGGAAAAATTTGTTTTAGTAAGTTACTTTTGGATAAGAAAAAAAGTTAAAGTTTTCCAACCCTGGAAACATCTTATTAATTTTATGAAGTTTAATTTTTTATTTGAAATACCAATTTTATTCGTGGTGAAGTATAAAATAAGTTTATTTAATAAAAATAATTAAAAAATTAGTTTACGGTAGTTAATTGTATATATCACAAAAATCGTAGGTTTTCCAACCCTGGAATCATCCTTTTTGTTTTTCTGATTTCTTGCATCAATCTCCTTCTTTTAAGAACATTCCATATGTTTAGTTTATAGAAAAAAAGGAAAAATTTGTTTTAGTAAGTTACTTTTGCATAACAAAAAAAGTTAAAGTTTTCCAACCCTGGAAACGTCTTTTTAAATTTTTTAATTTTTTTTTATTTGAAATACCAATTTTATTCGTGGTGAAGTATAAAATAAGTTTATTTAATAAAAATAATTAAAAAATTAGTTTACGGTAGTTAATCGTATATATCACAAAAATCGTAGGTTTTCCAACCCTTGAATCATCCTTTTTGTTTTTCTGATTATTTACATCAATCTCTTCATTTTCAGAACATTAGATATGTTTAAGTTATAGAAAAAAGGAAAAATTTGTTCTAGTAAGTTACTTTTGTAAAAGAAAAAAGTTAAAGTTTTCCAACCCTGGAAACATCTTCTTAATTTTTTGAAGTTTAATTTTTTATTTGAAATACCAATTTTATTCGTGGTGAAGTATAAAATAAGTTTATTTAATAAAAATAATTAAAAAATTAGTTTACGGTAGTTAATTGTATATATCACAAAAATCGTAGGTTTTCCAACCCTGGAATCATCCTTTTTGTTTTTCTGATTTCTTGCATCAATCTCCTTCTTTTAAGAACATTCCATATGTTTAGTTTATAGAAAAAAAGGAAAAATTTGTTTTAGTAAGTTACTTTTGCATAACAAAAAAAGTTAAAGTTTTCCAACCCTGGAAACGTCTTTTTAATTTTTTTAATTTTTTTTAAATTTTTTTTCAGTTAGAAATACCAATTTTATTCATACTGAAGTATAAAATAAGTTTATTTAATAAAAAATTATTAAAAACTAGTTTTCGGTAGTTATTTTGTATGGCAAAATGAAGTTTAAGTCTCCCAGCTCTGAAACCGTCTGCTCGATTTTGCTGATTTTCAATATCAATCTTATTTCGACAATTTCTGATCCACCAGTCCAAGAACGAAGTCTCTAGCTTTTCTGGGAGCTTCGGAAATCCGATTTCACGTACAGACAGACGGACATACGGACAGACGGACATCGCTTATTCGTATTCCCTATACATAAGGATCCAGAATATATATACTTTATAGCTCGCTTATTAATATTCTAGAAATTAAAAACGGAATGACAAACCTATATATACCCTTTTACCATTTTTTGGTAAAGGGTATAAAAATATTGAATAAAAATTAGTTTTTCTTCAAATGTATTTATATTTGCTCTTCCATAAGGAACTTTTGGGCACCCCTGCCATAGACATAACCAAGCTAAAATTCAATTGTTTTCTATGGTAATGGCTATGGCGTTATAAGGAGTCACCTATAATCAAATACAGAGTTGCCTCTAAGTTTGGATCGAACAGCTGTTTGGTATGATTATGGTTATGTCAAGTTTAATTTAAGTTTAAGAGCCAATTTCACCAACTCTATTTAAATATCAATTCATATTTAAATGTCGATTTTCATTAATTTTTGTATGGGAAAACGACATTTAAATACAAATTGATATATAAATAAGTTGGGGAAATAGGCTCTAAGTCTGAACAAATATATATGGCATGCCGAAAGTATTTATTTTATTCGCTCCACCGGCAGTTTCTGATAGACTTGCCAAAAAAAACATGACATGTGTGCAAAAATTGCACAGATACGTGGCCTGTCCATCCGCATTACACTTTTCGCCCAAAAAAATAACCTCTCTTCACTTTAAAATTTTTGTCATTTTCAAATGCAGCGTTTTCGGACTAATTTTTTTTATTTAGAATAAATAACACTTTTTTTGTACATAATATTGCTCTAACTATGGCCTATCAGTTTAGTTTCCCCCTTGTGTTTAATTTTAAAATATGTTTTTTTTTTTAATAAAAATGCATTTAATACACGTGTTTAATTAAATTTGTTCATGAAAGGTTTACTGAATTAACATAAAAAATTCACGTTTTGCTTTAAATTATACATATAATTTTTAGAATTCGAATTAAAATTAAAAATAAATTTCTAAAATTTGATTAATACCTGATTCACATTAAGCATTTTTTTCATGAAATTAGTTGCATGAAAATTTTTTATTTGCCAATAGGAGGCCTGCAGGAGCAACTTATATCAAAAAAGTTGTCAAAAATACATCAGAGATTCATTCTACGCTATTTTTTATATAACATTCTCTTTTATAGCGCTGCAATAAGCAAATAGAAAAAGTTGCGTGCAACAAAATTCATGAAATTTCATGAGAAAATGCTTAATGTAAATCAGGTATAATTCTGTTTCTTACATAAGTATGTATACATATCGCACTTGTTTAACAATACTGTCTTAACTCAAAGCTTTAATTTAATAATTTTTTTTACTCATTATTTACAATATTAACTTATCACTATTTATATAAAACACACAATTATTATTTAGAAATAGCTTTATTTTAATTTTAATTAATTTTATATATGGCGTGATTCTGTTAGAACATGTGTACTTTTGAGCTTCTTCTTTCTTCTTGTTAAACATATTTCTGCTGCTTTACGCACATATGTATGTTTAGTTTTCAACATTTTGACGTTATTTAGGCATATCTAGCTGTTTTTTAAGCACACTTTGTTTAAAAATAAACACATCTAAAAGCAGATTTATATTTTTGTATAAAATGAGACAAATATTGTTTTTTTTATACAAATAACTACACAATCGATATAAATTTAGACAATAAGAATATTTCAACAACAATTTAGACAAAATATGATCCTAAATTTGAGCTAATGTTTTAGAGTGTGGATAGCGATAATTATAATTCGTTTTCATTATTTTATAAGGTAAGATCTGTAGATAATATAGCCCCATTATATTTGGACCAAATATGTATCATTTAATACGAGTACTAATTAAAATTAAGCTGTTTTTATTGGTGTTTTTTTTTTTTTTTTTTGCTGATTCTTAGAATTAATTTTTCAGCTTTTCTTGCCAATTTTTATACATGCCTTGGTAAAATATTCTTGCAAAAGTGTATGTATGTATGATATTTTTGTGCGAAACTAAGAGTATACTATTTTTTTTATAATACGCATTAACACCAAAAATATATTTGCCGGCTGTTTTAATAAAAACAAAATTGTACCTTCGAAAGATATGAACATTGACGTAAAAACTAAATAATTTCCATATATGAGTTATTATTATTTTCAAATTTTATATGTATCCATGTATGAACAAAACATATTTACTCGTACTTAAGCATACGCAGTTAAACAAAAGCTAATGGCTTCATTTAAAAAATTTGCTACAAAAATCCGTCGATAATAAAGTAACATCTTGTGACTTCTTATGAGTAGTACGACGTGACCGACTATGACCCATATGCTAGGTATATATAACCGGACCAGACATCCCGCCTCGAATTTTTATCCCGCTTTTTAGAGTTCTGAAATTTTAAATTTAAATTTTTCTTATTCGATTTTTATTAAAATGTAACTGACAACAATTTATTCCAAATATTTTTTCCATTGTAGTTATTGCTTATGTAACCAAGTAGTATCAAAGCGCTTTGATAGTCCCTTTTTACATTTTGAGATGAACAGTAAAACTTTTCATATTAGAAGTGGCGCGCTTGCGGTTCAACTTTCACTATTAACATAAATAGTCATCATGAGTTTCAAAATACCCACTGCATTATTTGCGAGGAGCCACGCGCATTTGTCCAATTCCGATTATTTTCTATCATCGGCACAATCAACAGAATTTCAAGTTTGTGTTTGTAGTAGATACCAAGATATTAAAAAATTTATATTTAATTTGCTTAGGATGTGAGACTTTTTTTTGCTAAATTATTAACTCCTTTTTATAATATTATTCTCATTATTGGCTTTACTTCCTACGAAAAAAATTTCAAAATTTTTACTATTTTTGTTTCCAAAATATCTTAAAGTAAATAATGTTGCTTCTATGTGTGAAGTGCCACTCCCACTTCAGTCATTAAAAAATTAAAAGCCTATTGCTCCTTCTAGACCATTCGTACGACTTTGTAAGCGAATCAGCAAGACCGATACACTAGTAATATTTTTGAAAACAAACCAAAATATGCATTATGCGCCTCTAGTTAAACAAAAATTTAACGTTTCTTGCTGTATTAGATGAAAAGATATTCCAAAATAAAAAAAATTATATGGCAGGTGCCACATGAAAAAAAAATTGCAAAATCGGTTCACCCGCTCTTAATTGATGCGATTATCCACGAAAGACAATGGTTTTTATTTATATAAATAAATATTTTCGTTAATAAATCTTCTTGTTTATTTAAAAGCGTTTCTTTTGAGTTGAAAATTGTGTTTCCTAAGTACATACGAAACTGTGAACGTGCATATTACACATCCCGCTTTATAAAAACATATTTATATTTAAGTCTCACTTTTTGGCGGTATTTTGATTAAAATTCCCCTTTTTGATCGATCGTGTCCCGCTTTTTCCTGAAACCATCCGGTCACGTTAGGTATATACATAATAGTCTCCTGCACAAGACATCTTATAAGAACTTTCAAGACATGAGGGATTTTTCAAATGCTTTACTAAAGCGAAATCTTATAAAACAAACGTTAACAACATTGTTTGCAAGAAATTTGTTTGAGTATTGTAGGTATAACAGTAAAGAAGAAAACACTTCGTGACGGAAGATTTGTGATACTTGCTTCTTTCTACGCATCAGTGCGTGTACAAACGTCATGCATGTATGTGTGTATGATTTTTTATTTTTCTGCGCCCATGCAAAGGCACACACATGCATTAACATTAGTTGTATGCGGTTAACCACATAATAGCTTACCATCTACATATTACACACACACTCAAACGTACAATATGAAAAATAACAAGCATACACTAATCAACAGTACTTCTTTTGAGTGTTTGTTACAAACAAGCTGTCTTGCGAAATCGCTTGTTACAACTGATATACACATACACCAATACATCCATCGTGCTTCGCTTATAGTACGACAGGATTTATTATTGGTTTAGTATAATACATGCGACGTGAATACATTTAAAAATCATGACGTTTTTACATTTCAAGACTGTTTACGCAGCTCTCTAAAACATAATATAATGAATAAATGAAATGAAATAAAATATAAAAAAGTTTGCATAACTTAAGGTGCATGCATTGTTATGTTTAGCTACGTACTTAGTGCTGCCACTTAATTCATTTAGTTGAACTAATTAATATACCCTTCACCTAAAATGGCATGGGGTTGTCATGCCGTGTGTTCTTTTCACTTTCAATTCTTATCGTTACCTTAATATACATATACATTTTGTACTATATTGAAAATTATTGAATTAATGTGACGCGCAGAAAACGAAGCCGATCGGCTGTGAGTCGGCTAAAAGCCGCCGCCGGCAATTTTCAAAGTCCCTCAGCGGCCGCCGCACAGTGGCACATTTTGTGAGTTGGCGGTAAAAATTCTATAACTTTTGGCTGGGTTGAAATTTTTTAATGAATGAATGAATGATAGAATACATCTTAAGCTTCAATTTAATGTATTAACTTTAAAATCGAGCCGTATTAAAGTACACTTATATATGATTGAAAAATGACTTTTAAAAATATATAAAATATATATAAAATATATATAAAATATATATATAAAATATATATATATATAAAATATATATAAAATATATATATAAAATATATATAAAAAATTACATACTTAATTAAGCCGCCCACCCGAGTCCATTTTATTTTGACCTTTAGCCCTCTTCTCCAATGGACCACTTAGAATACGGGTTTGAAGCTCATAATTGTTTTAAATATATTAATACTGATATAATATTTAGCAAAACTAATTTTATTTTAGTCGTTGATATCCCTGTGAAATTTTAGGGCAATCGGTCCACATTTACTCATAGGGCCCTGTAAATCAAATTTCGTAAAATAGCCTTGGTAATCATAATTCACTAACAAATGCAAGTTCGACAGCTTTAAATGCTATTATTATATGAACAATTTAAATATATTTTAAACGTGAATCCATAACAGATATGTAGGAGATCCATATCCGAAAAAAGGTTTTACCATAAATTCTAAGAAAATCTTTTTATTCCAAATAAAATAAAATTTCTTCTATAAATTTTCAATATTTATTGTGCTTTTTTGCTCTAATTTTTATGTTAATTTGCATAGAATACATTTTTCATTTAACTGTCTTAGTGAAAATTTCATCTAAGTATGTCTCCTGTACATCTTCAAGGAGCTGCTTGGCGTCTTTGTCCAATTCCATGGGGGTGGAATTCCAGTTTTGTCGAATGCTGGAGATATATGGATCAGAAGTGCACAGTAAAATATTAAAGAGGTCTTCATTGGTACTATATCTAGATATCTTTCTTGTGTTGTGCTCGCGAAAATATCTATTATCTTTGTTCTTTTTTTCTTGCGCTTCTTCAGAAAGATCTCCAATCCGCAGAATATTGTGTTGAATAATGTTTTCCCCATGATATAGTATTTTATGGACGGTCGATGGCATATTCCTCCAATCATATTTTTCGTTGAATAGTTTCGCTGTTTCATTAGCGTACTGACCAAATTTTCTTGCATTTACCTTTTTATTGCATGATATTACTTGCAGTATCATTTTGTAGCATTTTATTAATTCAAAATTTACTCCTGTAATAGCTGCAGCAGTTTCAAGATCACAAAAAAATTTTCTTGCTGTGTTGCCATCATTTGTGTTTCCTTCTCCTTGCTTTGGCTGATCGATCAGTAAACCCAATTCTAAATATTTTTCTTGTACGTGTTTCTTTTTTGCCTATCTTTTGGCTTTATTTTCGTCACTATTTCGTACTGTTCCTTTAAAATCTAAATCATAGCTTAGCTTTAATATGTGTTCCATAAATCTAATTTTAGCATGGAGTGGGGACAAGCCAAACTCATAGGCTTCTTGGAAAGTAGTGTCTTCTGTTGGAAGTTGACTTAATTAGATTGCAGTTTTTTTGCAAATAATACAGCTCGAAGATTATTTTGTTTCAGTTATGGCCTGTGCAACTTTTCCATCAATCATTGTAAGTAACATTTGATAATTTATTTGAATCTCTTGATCGTTAAGTAACAAAGTTATCGGTTGAAGTTTATCTATTTTTTGTTTAAGTTTAGATACTTCTTCTAATATTACATCCTTCGTTTCCTTCTTAAAAGCAAATTTAATTGGTCTGCAATATTTTGTTGAGGAAGGTATTTCGTTTTTCCATATGTCAATATGGGTTTCTTTGCTAGTAGATGGCTCAAAATTAATGTTATTTGTTTTTAGTCTTAACGGAACAACAGATATCATAAATAAGTCAGAATCTGATATTTTTTCTGCATTATAATGCTTATATCGCTTTTGTCCAGAAGATCCATCGCATCCCCATTTAGAAATTAATGTTAGGCTACAGTCACCAAGCTTTTTAATATTATCTGCGTCCAATGTATTCAACAATATTTCCGCAGTATGATTTAATATGTCTTGCAATACCACCTCTGCTGAACTTTCTGTAATGTTTATTGACTTTTGTGGTGGTAAACAATCTTTTTTAATTAAAACCAAATCTCTATATTCTGGATAATTGGAGCAATGTTTTCCAACTGCCCGCTTTCGCAATTCCATATACTGATATTTTGTTAGCTTTAAGTCCAGAAATATTGAAAATGCTTCTTCAGATGTAAATTTTTTATCATCGGTTGGTGTTGGAATGCTCTTTAAAATCCTTTTTACACGCTTGGGGCTCGCTTTCATTACATTTTCTATTATATAAATTTTTTTAGTTTTATTTTTTGTTGGTCCTAGTTGATGGGAAAACGTATATTTAATTATTTCTTGAGAAAATTCTTCATTCATGCTTTGCAGCTTTCGTCTTCGGGACCTTTCACTACAATCCTCAACTGGTCTGGCGGGTCGGCCCCCATTTGCTGGTTTTGGTTGGCTTTCAAATACAAGTTCGCTTGTAAGCCATTGTTTGTTGCAGTTAAACATTTTTTCCTTATTTCTATTACATTAATTATACCGTTTATTTAATCGCGTTAAAAAATTATTAATTTTTTTTAAATGGTCGCACAACTCAAAATAAGGGTCTTTTAAAATGTGTAATATAACATCGTTTTTGTTTTTTTGTTCAAAATAAATTTTAGCAAGATCGTTATAACTGAACTTAGCCATCGTTTTGACAATACTGATCGTCTTTATTAATTTTGTCTGTTTTTATACACATCAAGTTTTCTTGAAACAGGTATGTATTTCAACGAGAGAGAGGAAAGAAGAAAGAAGAGGAGTACAGACATGCTTGTACCGACAAGTTACTTCAATTCTCTTTTGTTATTTCATTCTCATATTGAAAACTCATTAAAAACTTGAACACAAACCGTGTGTTAAACAACCGGACAGGTTTAAAAGAGAATTAAAGAGACCTGCTTCAAGAAAACCTGATGTATCTATCGTATTTTAACCTTTATATGATCAGCAGGTACACAATAAAGTTATAACAAAAAATCGAATATATCAGTCCAAATACAAAAACTCATGTACCTACCCCCGCTTATATGTAACTATACATTTTTTAATGGCCTAAATTACAAAAGTGCATTTAATGCATTATAATAACAGTCTTTTATTATACCCTTTTCATTAATAAAACTTCTTGGAAAAAAAGAAAAACATACAAACAATACACACACAAACACATGTAGATATACCGCACTCCCATACCTAAAATATCCGACATGAAGGCAGTAAAATCATTGTAGCTCCTAGAGATGCAAATATAAATTTAAAATATTAGCATATAATAACAGCTCAAAGTACGTAATATAACACGTTATAAGTCATTTTACGAAATTTTCCCAGAAAAAAAAGTTGCGTCCACTGAACATTGATATTTGGGTATATTTTAGACCTTTATTACAATCCCCAAACCTGGGACTCGAGCAAAGCAAGGCACGATTTTTTTAATTTATTTTATAAGTTAAGCAATGATATTATGTGAAGAAAAATTTTTTTTCCAAAAATATATAAAACCAAAAAAGTTATGCCCACTTGAAGTTCAAAAATTTTCTAAAATATTTTGAATTTCGGCTTCTCTTAAAAAAATCGCGTTTTTGATCACCCTATTCGAAGAGAAATAATCGAAATAAAAACTTAAATTTCTGGATTTCGAGGTTCCTATGTGTTTACTTTTATATAAAAAAATTAAATCGGTGACATAAAAAAAATTTTTGAAGACTTTTGGCCGCCATCTCTTCAAATGTGCCACTGTGCGCCGAACTATGCAGCTCATTTTCGGCTTCGGCTTAGCCGTTCTGTTAATCAGATTTTTTTTTTTTGCAAATTATGTGTTGGGTTCTGTCAGTAATGACTAATTGTGCTTTGAAAAATAGTGGTTTTTACCATAAACAATTTGATATCACTGAAAAATAAAGCTACAAGATATCATTTCAAAATGAAGGAGGGCTGCCAAATATGGCGATATCGCGCCAACTTGGCGATTTTAAAATTTGGTATCCTAACTTTCTTATAACTAGATGTGTATATCAAACGTTGCTTAAAAATATTTTTCACTATCTTTCCTTTGTAAAACTACATATTTTATTAAAAAAAGGTTCTGTGCAGGAAACATACTAGAATATTAACTATAAAAATGCTTTTTTTATTGCTTTTCTTAATCTATTAACTTTTTTATAATACGTTTTGCCTTTTTCTATTCATCAATCATTTTCGCTTTGTTTTAAATAAAATTTAAATGAAATACATATTTTGCAAAATTTTAATGATTCGGATGAAATTTACTTTTTATTATTTCTATTTAGCCATCAAATCACATCTTGAAAATTTTGCAGGAGACTGCTAAAACATTTGGAAATGGTCAAAGCGGCCCATCTATTATACAATATTGATGCATATGTTATAAATGGCACAACATTTTCAAATAAAATATTGTCCAATTTTTCTGACAGTGAAAAAGTAAACAACACTGAACAATTTTGCCACGACATTACACAATAGTCTTGATTGTACAATAAAAATAAAGTCTTTTGATATTTGAAAATATATTTTGCCACTTTGGCGATATTAATGTACAAAACAAAAAATTGCTAAATTATATTGCAAGTGACTGGGTCTCTCAATGGTTCAATTTCTGTAAAATTAACAGTTTGACTTAGCCCAAATATTTTATTTAACTCTAGTACTTTTTTATCTAATATTTCGTTAATAAAATTACGTAATATAACATAACCGTCACTTATTAAAACGGACTTCGTGTTCTTTACCTTCCAGATAGTTTTGAATGTCCCTTGAAACGTAGGACTTACTGGATTTCAGCTATCGAAGGAAGAAAAAATGTTGAATTCAACAATTTAAAAAAACCTACATATTTTGAAAAAACGATTTTTAGCCCTATCATGAAATGCCTAATTATAACAGTAAAATATTAGTGCTATATATATTTTCGCTTAAAATATCTTTTGTCTGTAAAAAAAAATACATTTATTTTGAATTACAACTTGAAGTGATGGCATAGAATATTCTGTGGTGGTTATACAAATTGTTGACATTAGCCGACTCTCAGCCGATTTGTACTAGCCGCCGACGGTTTTATTTTTTAGCCGCCGCCGCCAAAATTTCTTCGGCGCAAGTCGATTTTTAGCCGCCGCCGGTGATATTTTTGGTCAGCCGCGTTGGTCAGCGTTCTTGTTTTTAAGTTGCATCTTTTTCCTGAGTGCACGTCAAATTTGTTTGATTAACATATCAATGAGCCATCTCCAGTGGCTTGGAATGACAAAAATCTGAAGAAAAATATAAATCTTATGGTTTTCGTATTTCAGCTTGACCTTAAATCATAAGAAAGTTAATATGCAGATTTGGTTAAAAAATCGTTTATTGACGTTTCAAATTTGTATGAAAAAAAAGCGAAAGTTCGATTCAAATTTCAAAACGAAAAAATCTTTTGTATTTGCAAAATTTCTTCCTAAAATAATATTGAATGAAACAAAAGTGAATTTTATAAATAAGTGCTTGTCGTTTAAATATATGTATGTATGTATGTACATATGTATGTGACACATACATAAGTACAAATGTATTTTACTCAATGCAATTGAAACTTTAATCAGCAAATATTTTAATACGAGTATTATTTTAACAAAAAAACGTTAAAGTAATAAAAATTCACAATATAAAATTTATTTTGCATATTGCATTCGTCAGCAATCGGCATATATTTTTAATTTTTCTTTTTATAAATTGTATTTTTTTATTGCAAATAAATATGTACAAACATACATTCACATGTACAATAATGCTATAAATCAATTATGAATTATTTATTAAAAAAATAAGAGTATACACCTTAAAGATGGATAAAAGCACTACCACTATGGACGTTGTTGTTTGTCATTAGAATAACATTAGCGGAAATCACTCATCGTTGCATACTGCAAGCAGTGCAGATGTAGCAAGTCTAGGATATTTGCTACATACATTTTGCAATACAAAAATTCATATGCAGTGGAACTGTATTTGCTTCGCTTTGTTTATAAAATTAAAACACTGAAAGAAAAACGCTTCATAACGGGAATGAAACCTTTACATTGAACCCCTTTCATTAATACAACGAAAAAAGTCATTAATAAGATGAAACATTTATTATATTGATGCGAATTTCATTAATGTAATGAAAGCTTTATAGTCCTTAATATTTTACATATCGCAGTATCATTAATGTTACGAAATAATTTTCATTCGGGTATTGAAAAACTTACAATACATGTTTTTATGAAGAATTCACACAAAAACAAAATATTTTAAATTGATTAGGTGACATAAAGAAGATCAAAGTATCAAACCACAATTGTAATTAAACTCTAGTTATGGAAATTATAGTTTTGTTGCAACTTTAATGAAATATTTTCGTAACTACAATGAAGAAAACTTCCTGCTGCTGGCTAGTAGGCAGTGTGTTACCCTTGGAGTTACAGGTTCGAATCCTGGAGACAAGTCAAAGTATTTTTTTTTATATTTTTATCATCTTATTTATTAGTTATAACTTTTTAAATAAATTAAATAAATTATATCAATTAAATATTGTTGAATTAATATTTCATCAATGTGAATTGGGCTAATGACTTACATATGTTGTTAACACAATAGCCCAATTCACAATCTTGTGCAAATGGTCTTGCATCGCAGCATGTTCAAAATGGCATAGTATATTGATACTCACCACTTAACAATTCTTAGTGGTGAGTATCAATATACTATACCACTTTGCACATGCAATGACACAAGACCATTTGCACAGGATTGTGAATTGGGCTAATAATACGATATCATCAAAAAATGATATGTTACGTCTCAGTAATGAAATACTGTAACGATATACATGAAAAATGCTGTCTGAGAGTAGATCAAACTTACACACGACCAAACTGTGTTTTAGTATTATAAACCACAACTGATTTTTGGTTGAAATTGTCATAGCGTTACCGACTTAAAATATCAAGTTTGACAGAAAGCAATAAAGCTTTTTATACGAGTATCACACCAACCAACCAACTAGAAAAACCCGACCTCAGATCCAACTACTAGGAAGCTGTTGTGTGTTTTTCTCAGTCAAACTTACGCAGAATTGTAAATGACAATAACAAAACACAACTAAAAAGTCAACTGTTAATTTGGTTGAGAATATAAATACAAATTTATCAATCACAACCAAACTATTTAAAATGTTGAAAACCGTGATAGGGGCATCAATGAAATAGTTCATTAAAAAATGTAAGACGAACGTCTTTACATTGTATAAACTAAAAAGTTTCATTGCAATAGTTACACTTTTAATTTAAAATAGAAAGTGTACGATGGTTACATTAATCAAAATATTTCGTTGTATATATGAAATTTTTTCGCCTGACGAAACAATTTTCGTAATGCGAATGAAGCGTTGCATTGGTTGTAAAATAATGAAAAAATCATAAATATAATATAAAAAACTTCTATGCTTCACAGTTTTATAACTCTTTTACAACTCTCCAAACAATGAGGAGTCTCATGCGATTCTTAATATTCTTCATAAAAGATTTTTATCTGAAATAATTGCATCTACGACTAACGAAAGCGCCTTCTGTGGTTCTTGTATATGAATCGTCTACATTTAACAGTTTTTCATGTGCGAAGCATCCTACACGACTAAAATATGGGCTCGTCTGCAATTAAAAGTGCTCTACATGCGATTAACAAAAGATTATTCTGCCTTTGATTGCATGTGTTACATATCGTCGCTGTTTTAACTAACTGACCTAACTAACATTTTAAACATTTATCAGGAGAGCAGATTTAATGGTTGTTTTATACATTACACTTATATAGGCACAAAAGTAATGCTTAGTCCTTGTCCAGACTTGCAATTTTTGTTGCAACAATTCTTGAGTTCATTGGTGATTGAGGTAAGAAGATTGGGGAGGGGTACACAATTTCATGTGCTCGGCAATTCTCTTTTGAATTGAAATTCGTAATTGTTAATTTCAAGTTGTTAGTTGTATTTGACGTTTTTTATAATTTTATTTCTTCAGTTGTATTAAAAACAAAAAAATATAACAAAAAGTAAATAGAATTGTTAATTTTTCAAGAAAATTTGTGGTGTAATGATTTTTTTAAAGCAAAATTGCAATATTGGAATTTCATAATGTGGACACTTATGCAATTTGAGAGCAGAATTTTAAGAAATTGCAGCAACAAAAATTGCAAGTCTGGACGAGGACTTACAGTCGTGAAAATTGTAGACAATGTGTATTACGACTTATAAGGTCTAGTAGAGGACTTAACTCATTTTACAAAAAAATGTCATTTAGGTCGGTTAGTTAAAACAGCCACATATTATGATACAGACAACATTGACTGATACAGACAACATTTCACTAATATTATTATAATGCAGGCCATGCATTTTGACCGTGAATACTACGCTGAAAGCTAAGTTAATGCACACTCAGTGAAAAGCTGAAAATTAAAAATAAAAAGCTGAAAATCAAAAAATCTGACGAAACAACAATATTAAATACACTCAATGGGTACCATAATAAACTACAATTTACAGTAGAACAAAAATAATAAGATATAAGGAAAAATTATTGACAAACTGGCATCGAAAGCCAACATCATCAGGCAGGATCATAAATTATCACTCAACACAACCACATAAAATAAAATTAAATACAGCAACTAATTTAATCACCAAAGCCCTAAAAATAAGTGACGAAAGATATAATAATAAATATATAACAAAAATTAAAAATTTTAAAAACCCCCGACTTTTTTCAGAAAAGATGTTATATCTTCTAAACGGCTGGACCGATTTTTTTTCAAACATATGTAGCCAAGAACCCTCTCGATCAAGTCATCTTTCAAACAGAAAAAACTAAATGAAAATCGGTCCAGCCGTTTGGCCTGTACGTGGACACAGACAGACACACAGATACACAGTTACACAGACACACAGACACACACTACAAACTTATAACACCCCTTTTTTTAGTCGGGGGTTAAAAACAATATTGAGAAAATAAAAAACATACTAATAAAAAATAGTTATCCAATATATATAATCAACAACATCATTAGCAAAACGCTAAAAAATCATAAGAATGAAAAACCACCACAAACAAATGTAATAACAAAATTCTATAGTGTACCATATATACCAAAATTAACAGAGATGGCCACCCTAAAGAATACTCTTTCAGATCAAGAAAAAGAAACAATAGCATATAAAATTTATATATTATTTATTATTATTATATTATAAATCATGGGTGAACATCATGTAGCAAATTTTTGCAAATCGAATTCACACGCAGGGTGACCGATGGCATTTTTCAAAAAGTGGCACCAAAAAGGGGATTTATCAAAAAAAAGGGGCAAAATTAAAAAAAAAGAGAAAACTGCACTAAACTTTTTATTTCTAATGTATTTTCATATAACTCACCCTAAATAAATGGATCAAAAAGTGGCAAGGCAGTCGAAAAAGGGGAAACGCAGTCGAAAAAGTGGCAAATTGCCACTTTAGTCGGTCAAACGGTCACGCTGTTCACACGTATTCTTATTCTCTTTCATTTTGTCTTATCTGAGATAAATTTTTGCTTATCTTTTTACTCATTTTTCTCAAACGCACTGCGAGAAATTTATTGTGCACGATGTTTATGTTAAACAATGCTTTTGTTTACGTGAAAATTAAAAATTGTTTTCTCTTACAAATTGGTTTTACGTAGTTTTAAACTCAGAATTTAAGTAAATAATAATTATATGTTATCTTTTTCGCTCACTTACACAACCTTAAATTTATCTTGGTCACCCATGTTATAAATCAAACAAAACACTCAGGCACATATACACAAACACAAAATCAAACATAGATAAACTAAAGATTCAAAATGTTGTTTATTAAATAAAATGTGGTGGTAATAAAAAGGAAAAATGTGAAATGGTATACATTGGAACTACAAAGAGAATGGTAGGTACAAGAATTAAAGAGCACGAATCTGATATTAAGAAAAATAAAGAAACGACGGCATTAGCACAACACGCAAAACACAACAACCATAAAATAAATTTCGAGGATGTGGTAATATTAAATAGGGAAAAAATGGAAAATAAACGTTTCACTATAGAGAGTCTACGTATTCAAGAGAAAATACACAAGACTATGAACTATAGAGAGGATAAGGACAACACAAAGCTACAATATTCAGTAGCAATAACTTAAATTAGTTGAATTAAATTATTTTAAATTAATACATATACTTTTGTGCTAGATATCTATTAATAAAATTCCACCCCTGAAGAAGTTTGCAAAAAGCGGACGAAACGTTGGGAAAAACAAAAATACGGGTATGTTCTGTATTTCACGTGAAATTAAATCGTTTGGAATTGCCATAGCATTGTTGTTGTAAATACATATTTCCAACAACAATTCTACGGCAATTCCACACGTTTTAATTTCACGTGGAATGCAGAACATACCCAATAATGTAATTTTTATTTCGTATATGGAGAAAAATAGATGACCACAAATAGCCCAAAAAGATAACATAAAAATAATAACAACAAATTGGTCAGAAAACATAACTTAATAAGAACGCGTCACGTTAATTCAATAATTTTCAATATCATGGAAAATGTATATTGAGATACTTAAGGATAAATAAAATTCATAAATTAATACTGTAAATTAATATTTATCCATATCGAAATAAGAAATTTCAATATGGTTTTTATTGATTTTAAGCTGTTTTTTCTCTGGGTGTAGTTTATATAATATGTATATATGTAAATATTTCTCTCATATATTGGAAATACTGCCCTTATAGGTTAAATAAGGACAACAATTTCTTTAGGTGAAACTTTGGAAAAAAAAGTAAAGTTTTATTCCCGACACGAATACAAATTAAATTATTATAATTTTTTTTTGTAAGCATAAAATATTTAAATTAAAAAATCAATTTCCGTTAACACGCGTTATTGATAAAACAAACATTTATAATTATTTATTTATTAACTGCTATTAGGTGAATAATAAATATTAAATAACAACTCAATTTCTATTAACTGACTGATAGCTTATTAATTTAAACAACGTCATAACTCAAAAACTTCGATTTTAAAATTAATAATGCAGAATAAATTGCTATATTATATTTTCTCTTGCACAAAAAAAAATTCATACAAATGGCCGTACAATAACCTCTTAAGATAAGTACATTTTATTATTAAATATCTACATTGGCTTGTATGTTAATTGAAAACTTTAAACTCGCTTTCGTTTCAAACTGGCTTTTTTAAGTTATGACGTTGTTGAAATAAATTGAATTTTGAAGAAATAGAAAATAATATTTGCGGTTTTTCCAAAACTACAAGTTCAATACTAAAAAAAAATAATTAAAAACTAAAAATATAACGCTCTTTTATTGCAACAGAGGCATAACTTGAATATTATAGTTTTGCAGAAAATAAGTTTTAAGTTTTCAATTTATGTACAACTCAATGAAGATATACCACCACATAAAAATAGTGTGTGCTTGAAGTGTACGTTAAAGAAAATTTACATGTAAAAACCGGTTTTAACGCTTCAAAAAAGCGCCTTTTTTTGCATAAAAGGGATAAATATATATTCTTTTCTCAAGAGATGGGCGTACAAGCCGTTTATGATTATATATTAAATAACTTTTTTGAGATACGCCCATATAATATGGGCCATAACCACCAGAAAAAAAAATTATCCGACACATTTTTTAGACCTCGTTTTTTTCGCTTAAGCTTTTCTGTATGTAGATATAATTTTTTATTTTCTTTATTTTCTAGTACCAAGTGAAAAGCTTACGCTCTTCATTTTTACAAATTCCAGTAAAGCAACAAAAGTCAATTAACAACCGCCTGCAAGCATTGTTGACAGCAGATGTTTTCAAAAAATTATCATTGGCACAATACGAGTATTTTGCGATATTTGCTCAACTTGAACAAATATTTTGTTTTTAATACAAATGTGGAATAATAGAGCATCATGTGATACAATTGGTGTTTTTCATACATTTTCCGGGAAAGAAATCCCGGGAAATTTGTGCGATAACTCCCGGGATTTTTATTTCTTATTTTATTATGGCAACTTTAGTTTGTATGTACACATTCCTTGATGACTGTCGTTATTCACTTTAGTAATGCGATGGTGCAATAATAAGGTGATGGCACTAGAACAATAGCTCAAAGAAATAAAAGAAAAATTACAAAATAATTACAGATTCTCTTTGGGAAAAAGAAAGATTCCTTGAATGCTTATTTATATATAATATTGGTATTTATGCATTACTATTATATAAAGAACTGAAATGGTATTAATTTTTTGACTAATGTGCTTATAAAATGTTATTGTTTAATCGATCTCATGAATTATAATTTGTTTTTTGTTGAAATAGATTAAATTAAAAAATATTTTTTATTGTTTTGCATTGGACGGGAATTCCCGGGAAACCGAAAAGTCGCTCCCGCTTTCCCGGGAAATTAAAAAGTCCGGGGAAAGAAATACTCTAATGAGCATGTATGCATATCGTTCGTTAGCTTTAAAAAAAATCATGGAAGCAACTTCATTTTTTCAAGAGAAACTCAAAACTTCATACAATTTTTTAAGTGATAGTAAGTAGTTTTAAGTTGGTTGGGTTGTTGGTTTACGTGGCTGCCTACTACACGCAAGCATTCAGGTAAAATCTAGATTATTCATTTTTGAAACGACCACTACACTCATCGGTGTCAACCTATATAGAACCCTATCGAAGTATTCTGATACGGTTATCATTAATAGATTCAACCTGTCGCGTTGAGATATCTGATAAGGTCATTCAACTTAATCTCAGATAAATCTGAAAGATAGTCTAGTACATGCAAAGCTGGACATTCGCAAAGAAAGTGGAAGATTGTCGCTTCTTTGCTTTCTTCGCAGAACTCATTATAGGACAGACCTATTCTACTAGCATGTCTGCCGACCGTCCAGTGTGCCGTCATGACTGCAACGAGCCTCAAGATATACCTACGGTTTCTATTTGATAATTGTATTGAGCGCATATCATTGTACTCGTAGCAAGGCCACATTTTCTTAGCAACCTTGCACGTGGCAGTTTTAAGTTACTTAGCATTTACACATGTAAGTGCAAGTTCGAAAAACTCAATACACTCACACTTTTTTACTAATACAATTATATTTTTTGTACTTACTGCTCAGCTTACAACACAATTTCCTTGTAAGTAATTTCTGTAAGTAAAATGACAAATGAAGAAACAGTGTTACCGAGAATGAGTTTTGTCTACATTTTTAGTACTTCGTGTAATAAAAATTATATTTATTGCTTATTTCCTGCGTATTTATAAGAAAATAATATATAAAAATGCAATATATATATATATACGCAACAACGCATCTAATTATGTTTTTACATATGAATTTCATGCGTTTTGACAAAAAAGTTTGGGAAAAAATATTATTTTCAATAATTTTATTATTTTGGGAATACGGCAATACTTGATTGATATATTTTTGAAATAAACATATTTTTTTCTTTCAACATCAAATTTAATTTCATAAGACGTCTACGCTTCGAAAAAGTTTGAATATTGAACTTACAACTGACTGTGTAAACTCTCAAGTAATTTGCAAGACTTTCGGTTATTTCTTCGAAATTTTCGTTGATAATAGGTATACACTACTTGCAAGCCATTACTTACATGTGTAAATGCAAGGTTAGTTTTTAGTTATTATTGTTCGAGCTTTGTTTCTATATTTATGATTCGCTTATGCTAAAGTTCGTATCGGCTTGGAAGTCAAATTACATGTGATAATTTTTAAGGAACAAATAACACTAAAGTTAATTGTAAATCACCCTTATTCCAGTTGTCGGCATCGACGTCACTTTAACACAATGCCAAAAAAATTGGGGCTTGTGTACCCGTTGTAGAAAGCAACTGACGCCTGTTGTCATGTTTATGCTATTTTCTAGACCTTAGGGAACGAAAATAGATTCTCAGTTGCACAAAATTGTTCTCGAGAGCGAGTAAACAAGCCTCAATTTTTTGGTATTGTGTTAAAGTGACGTCGATCCCGATAACTGGAATAAAAGTGAATAATCTAACAAACACTAGCAGAACGGAACGACTTGCTGTGTTTCATCATCAGCGTTCTTGTGTTTTATCCACTGTGTGCCAAATTTATATACATATGTACATACTAGAGATGGGTGCGTGTCTAATTTTTCCAACACGACACGAGACGAACACGAGTACCAAGACGCCCAACACGTACGAAACACGAATGAGAAAAATTTCGTTAACACGATACTGCATAACACGCACGAAATATTATTGGTATGGTATCCCAGCAAAAAATTACACATTACCATTAGAAATACTTGTCATACTTATCTGATTGCCAAATTTCGTTACTCGCTTACAAATCACAGTACCTAAAATTTAAAAAATTATGTACAAGTTGCTAAATGAGGAGAATGATTTTTTAGATTAAATAGATGACGTGAATAAAGTTGCCAAATAAAAATAGTAAGTACTTCTCAAGAATCGATTATTTTAGTCTCACGGCTTGTTAAAATCATTAAGTTGGTAATCCAGTAGGGAAGAACTTCCATCGAAAATGCTTAGTTCCAAACTCGATTGCCTTTTTTAAAATGTTTGCTGGGATTAAAGATAAGAAAATTTAATTGAATTTTTTCAAGTCGCTTTTCATAATATGGCACATAGTTGGCACTGCCACCACAGCTGATACTATCGGTTTACGTACAGAACTTTAAGCTTCAGAGGCCCATATAATATCAATAAATATGCTGGTTGTGTGTTTGACGATACAATATATTAAATTTTTTCTCTAGTGGAAACTCATTCATACATATTTTACATCTAAAATCGTTTCGTGTTTTTCGTGCCAATTTTGCTGAACACGAAACTAATCGAACACGAACGAAATCAGAGTTTTTGTCGCGAACACTCCGCGATGAGTCGTGCGTGTTCGTGTCACGGAAAAAACACTACACGCGCCCATCTCTAATACATACATAGTTTTCAGTGCAAACGGAATATGCGCATTGTTTTGATTCCTCGTCTTACAATTTGCTGAAACGTTTCTTGCAATGAAAACTAAATTTTACCATCTCTAATTTACAACAGTCTTGCAATTGTTGTTTTTTTACTAATTATGCACAACAGGCAACTTGTTTAATTTTGTTCTACTGAAGACAATCTTTTTTGTTTGGTATTTTTAAGTACATTTATTTTATTTCTGCTACAAGCAACATTAATTATTAATTTTAGTTAGTTTTTTAATTATTTTTGTTCGAACTGTATTTGTTTCTATATTTATATTTTTGTTTATACCTGCTGAAAGGGCAACACTCATGGTGTAATTATACAGGTGACTGCGTAAGGATTTGTTATACAAAAATATGGCAACCATAGCTGTGTAAAGAACCGAAGAATGTCAAAAGCACAAAAATAATTGTACTAAAACCAAAACAAAATTGAAGACTTTGACATTCTTCAGCTACAAAGCATACAGAGCAAAAAATTATCAGCTGAAGTAGCGCTGCCACCTAGTTAGATAAACCTTGGCAACACTGATCACGTCAACAGGTAACTGTCAGTTGATTCCTTTAAAACTTTTAACAAACTGCGTCATTTAGTTTTTGGTTGACAGCCATTGATAGCAGAAAAGGAGCAAAAGTGAATTTCGTGTGCTTATTGAACACTATATTTTGCAAAAATAAAAAATAAAAAATTAAACACATTGCTCAAACCAAGGCTAAGCTTGATATTGTTTGATATGGGTTTTCAGCATTAATTGCAATGGTAAAAAATTTTTTTTACTGAATTTTGTTGTGGTTGTACGAGTACGGAAGATGTCTAACGGTCTGGAAGTCTAGTTGAAGTCTCTACACAAGAAAGACTGAGAAATTGAGAACATGGTGTTGGTACATCGGAGATTGAAACTGAAAGATGTTGTGGTACCGTTATTCACGCACGGCACGAACAAATCACGATATTTGCACATCTCTATATAGCTTGAACCTTAGAAGAATCAAAATATTTAAATTATGTAAACTGGATGCCGTAGTATATTCGCCTGAAAAGGTTTGACAATGGAAGAAAAAGGATTATTAGCAATTTAAAAGTTGTTACCACCATTTTTAAACACTACTATTGAGAGAGCATTCTCATTGTTTAATATTCTCACAAATGTGTAAATTGAATCTGTTTTAAAGAGTTAAGTTTCAATTAGACCAAACGTTATACACAACCTGTTCATGATTATGGGTGACTTATCATAGCGCCATAGGCGTAACTATAGCCATAAACAGCTGTTTGCTAATAATAAAGGGTGTTTTCATAGAGGTATGGAACTTTGAAATGGAATAAAACAAAAATGATTCTTTAAATTGACATAAAGTTTACTTTACTCGAAAGATAATCTTTTTGCATTATAATTTAAATATGACTTCTGGCATATAACCACCATGGCTGGCTTTGACTTTTTCTTTATTTTAGTTTATTTTTTATTAAAATTATTTATTTTAAATTTTGAATTCAGTAGAATGAATGCATGACGAAAAGCCTGTGGAAGTCATGCACATTTGAAATTAATAAAAAATAAATGAAAGCATTAATTGCTGTTTACGGTTATGGAAGAACTAATAGGCGAAGCAAATATATTTACGGTTATGGCCATGAATGTGGCTATGGCATTATGATATATCATAAAAGTATTTTTAACCAACATAAAACAATGTTATTTTCGAAAGAAAAAAAGTTGTAAGGTCCACGTAATTCCCGTTTAACTTAAGAGGGGAACGCAAGCCGCATCTGTGAAATTGCATGAGAAAAGTTTGTTTGTGATTAAGATTTGAAATATTGAATTCTTTCTTTTAGTTTTAATTGATATACGTATGCATGGACATGCTACATATGTATGCATGTACATTAAAAAAAATAAAATTTCTAACACGAAATCTAAAAGTTC
Source organism: Tachina grossa (assembly GCA_949987645.1). Classification (NCBI taxonomy): domain Eukaryota; kingdom Metazoa; phylum Arthropoda; class Insecta; order Diptera; family Tachinidae; genus Tachina; species Tachina grossa. The sequence continues at coordinate 213,189,950 of OX465274.1, forward strand.
TACAAAAATTTGATATTAAAAAATTTTAATTACAATGAAATAGAAATTTCATTCTTCATTCATTCTGTTAGAAATTTCTTTAAAAAAGAAAATAGTTTTTTTAGTTTTAATGATTTCGTGACTAGTTTTTATTTTCTTTTAATATTAAAGAATTTTATTTGCATTCAGGTAAGTTAGAAATTAGACTTGGGTCGAACTCGTTCACTAGTTCATTTTTGCCACAAACCAGTGATCAAACCCATTTAAATTACAAAGGTTTGATAATAGCTTTGTGGCAAAAATGAACTAGTGAACGAGTTCGACCCAAGTCTATTAGAAACACAGTTCTTTCATCACAATAAGAAACAATTTTTTAAATTATGAAAACACAAATTTTTAAGAAAATTTGTTTTTGATGAGATGAGTGAGTGATTGTTCCCTGATGAAATCAATTGAAACCAATTTTAACCTTGATTATACTATATTACATTAGGGTGGCCGTTATTTTTTTTTTTTTGTTGATTTCTTTTACTCTCACCCCCAAATCGGTTGTTTTATGTAAAAAAATACAAAAAAATTTCATACCGATAAGTTGTGTTTTAGGGGGTGCGTCCGGCTCTCAAAGTTGGCCCTCAAGCCAATATATTCAATGAATTTTTTTTTTTTTTTTTTGGTTTAGTTTTATTTTGACTATATGTATATGTATGAAATAATTTAATATATATAAGCTATTACTGTACATACTTAAAATAAAAAATTTCCATATAAATATAACTTTGTTCCATAAAATTGTTCGTAGTTTGTTGGTTATTTTCCTCATTATTCTCTAAAATATTAATTTTAGCAAAAAACTTTCTTTGAGACTAATGTTTTTGACTTGAAGAGCTAAAATATTGACATATGTCAAATACTTGTAAAATGATTTTTTTAAAAGATAGTCATATGCAAAAAATTACATTGAAAAATGGGCTTGAAGGCCAACTTTGAGGGCCGGACGAGCCCCCTAAAACGAAACTAATCGGTATGAAATTTTTTTGTATTTTTTTTTACATAAAACTGGACTAATTTGGGAGGTGAGAGTAGAAGTAATCAAAAAAAGTATCCATACAATTAACGGCCACTCTAATATTACATAGCATAATTTTTTAGAGATCCAACTAATAAAAAAATCTCTTACGAGTTGCAGTAGCAAATTCTCTTTCACGCAGGAAACAAATCGTTACATTAATTTTTCGGATCTTGACCGTGAACGTATTTATATAAAGTAAAAATTTTATATACAGAAAATAATTACAAAAGACATTATATGATCGAGATGTTGCAAAAAGAACTAATTTTAGGGCAGATACAGCTAAAGTTGCTCATTCCTATAGATATTTATTATATCAGAACGGAAACGGAAATTAAATTATATGAAATTATATGAAAAAAAATTTTAAGGTTCCGTGCACCAAAGGGCCCTATTATTTTTGCTACGCTATCTATCTGTCTGTCACAGACAGACATTTATTATTATTATTATTATTATTATTAACTATTTTATTGTTTACTTAATTATTCTAAGAATTTGCTCCATCTGACCGTGCTTTTACATAAATACTTTTTTTGTAAATAAAAACTATGTATATGATAATAAATTATAAATAAAATTTTCTTTAATGAATTAGCTAAAGTTTTTTCCTCATAAATTAATAACTGATAGGGGGCGTGTTAAAAAAAAAGGTACGGATTCTCTTCTTCTCATACATTTTACAAGCAAAAACGAATTTAATACTACTTATTCAAAATCTATTTAAAATAATCTTAGTAAAATTTATTGAATACTATAATTAAAATTTATATTAAACTTGTGTATACTCGTGACTATTAGAAATCATAATTGTACTTTAATTCAGTTCTTTTAACTATTTATTACAAAAGAAAATGTTTTTAAATTATCTGATATGATTTTTATAAATAAAACAAAAAAGTTATCTGATCTAACTAATTAAAATTAAAATAGTAGTCATTGGTCAAAAACAAAAGCTAACGCTTAAAGTTAAAATATTTTTACAGCATAATGCATTGAACATGCCGCTAGCTGCATTTGTCGCCTTTTAGCCAGTTAGGCCCGGTTCACACGTTGCAACTTTTGTTGCTCAACTCGAAATTCAGCTGTAAGAAAAAAGATATATTTGTATTTCCGTCGTCGTCTTTCTTACAGCTGAATTACGAGTGGAGCAACAAAAGTTGAAACGTGTGAACCGAGACTTACTTAACTATTTTTGAGATGGCAGCAGCATCATAAGCATTTGACGTTCAATTATAAATGTATGTATATGTATTTTAGTGAAGCCACCTTCAAATCTGTTTTATATACTTTGTCTAGACATGTTTCAAGCTATTAATCTAGGCCTTCTAAAAATGTACGCCTTATTTCTACCCAAATGATTCTTACGAAATTTCGTTCATATTTGGGGCTCTTGCGTTGTTTAAGATATGCTAGCCTATACCCATCAAGCTCTAACCTGTTGTTTTATGTACTTCTAGACTACGAACGTTACATTTGAAAAGTTTAATGAAATTCGGCCATCGAAAGTACTGAGATCAAAACTTGGACCAAGCTCGTGTTTGGTACAATACCTATTATTGTTATAATATCCTATGCACTATATAAACATTTGTCTTTAAGCTTGCGTCGAACTCGTTCACTAGTTCATTTTTGTCATAAATCAATGATCAAACCCATGTAATTTAAGTGGGTTTGATCAGTGGTTTGTGGCAAAAATTAACTAGTGAACGAGTTCGGCCCAAGTCTATTTCTCTTCGTCAGGGTGTTATCTCATTTCTAGGCAACCTGCTAACGTGACAATATTAGCCTAGTTTCTTTACTTTTTGGGTACAGTTCGGTAAAATGAGCAGAAACTATAATTTCGCTCTATAATATAAACAAATGCACTAAAGTACGGGAACGCGAAAAACCAACATTTTAACACGAAAATAAACGTCAATGGATGCATGCATATACATACGTATACACATAACTAAACACATACTTATGTACATACACACGCATGTATTTAATTACCTCATTCATCATACTTATATAGGTTTTTTATCTGAATTTCATGTAAAAACTTATAAAACCTTGTTGCCACTAGTTTTTAAACATTTTTTCATAAATTTTTCCAAGTTTATAGTTTTTAGGTATATGTAATTTTTCTTTCTAATTGTTTATTTTTCAAAAAGCTGACTGACTGTGTGTTTGCCCAAACTAGCACGAAGAAAAAGTACAGGCTGTATCGTGCAAGAAAAAGAAGAAAATTACTCTCACAAAACCTCTCTCATTTACCCAATTTTCAAGTACCGGAACGCTTTTAGTGCAAATTGGGTTCCCGCGGGATCCCAATGTAGAGTAAATAAACACACCTATTATTGCCTCCTAATACTGGAGAGAATAGTTCGTTCACTTCTTAACCCATTTGCATCCGCTGTTCCAATTTGAGAACACTTGTTTATTATGGTTGTCTAGAATTTTATGTAATTTAAATAATTTTCATTTTTGTACTTTTACGTGAAATAAGTACATTTTAAAAGAGTAATTAATTTTTATAAATGCAAAATGTATAAAAGTGGCAATACTGAACAATGTATTTTTACTTGAATATCAGCTGCAGATGGTGCTGCTGCCGTCTCTAAAACAAATAAGTAGCCGGCTACGAGGCGACAAATGCTGCTAGCGGCATTTGAAGTCGTGTGTTCGTGTAGCCTGCTGTGGTGAATGTGTTTAATGCTAAAGAAATAGAAATTAGTTTAATTGGACTACAACGACAAAATCAGCATAGACAACAACCCGTCGCCCTGTTGCCTTGCTGTCTTCAAAAGAATCATTCTCATATAAACATGTGTATTCTATCCTTGACATTTGGCAGTCGGTAGCTTGCTGTGGTGAATGTGTTTAATGCATTACCCTCAATACTTTAATTGTTTAACTACAAATTACTCTACAAAGTGGTCACTTTTTGGATCAAAAACAAATTAAAAACTAGCGGGTATTGACTTCAATCTGTGTTAAAAATCTCACGTCAACAGCTTTTATAGTTCCAGAGATCAACCTGGTTGCATTCGACAGAACCTACCCGAAAAATGGTATCACATGCCATAAATTTCAACTATTGGTTTTTATTACACAGTGTAATGTTCGGTGCAACTTTCTTTATTTTTTCTTTCATATTCTTCTTCTCCAAACAGAATCAAACAAAACAAACAAGAATGGGGAGAATCCGTATAGTCGATCACGCGTGATGGCATGACAAAGGGAAAAGGATTCATTTTCTTTATATAGTATAGATAGATTTCCAATAAATGCTCTTTGGCATTCATCTAAATGTAATTTTTACGAAATTCGCCAACTTGTAACTGAACTATGTAAGGATGTGCAGTTAATTGAAATTGTAATTATAGATAGTATATCTTAAAAACGAAATTTCAATAATTTTACTAAATATTAAATTACTTAAACATTTATTAATAAAAACTAATCATGATATTGAGCAATGAAAATATGAATTAGTTGCTTAATGATGAATTTAAATAACCAAAATTATCGTTTGATTGAATAATCGATTGGTTCAAAAATATTCAAGATTTTCAGATGATATTAATTTATATTAGTTAATTTTTTTAAATCCTTTTTATATAAATACAATAAATTTAAGCTATTGGATCATATGAAAGATGTACTGGAAAATTCTGCAGCATTGTTAAGCAAACTGTTATATTTAAGAGAATATTTTTGAGTATATTTAATTAAGGGAAATTAATCTAAAATTACATTCGTTTTGTTATACAGAATATGCTAATCTTTCAACAATCTCCAAAAGGTTGATGACTTAACTAAGAGATAAATAAGAGAGGTTCCTGTAGACCAGGCATATTCAAAGCACCTTACACTTTTTTACTAATTCTAAAATTTACGTACAAATTATACGTAAAATTCTAAGCTATTATTATTGAGGATGGTGGTTACAGAAGATTCATACAGCTACATATGTTTATTACAGATAAGTGAGAAATAGCACTCAAGGCACAAATGCCTACTACTATTACTAGGTGTTACCTTCGTTTAGGACAAAAAAATAATAATAGAGAAGACATGTGGTGAAGGGAGAGATAGAGGAAAGCTTCATTCCTTTACAACTCTGTTTTTTGCACTTTTTTAATAATGCAGTGTTGCAGCGCCTCTCGTGTCGATGAGTCGTATTAAATTTTTTCTTTTGAAGTTGTGTTTAGTAGCCATTCTGTTGGATATTTTATTTCGCCGATGATTCTGCTACACAATACCGACGAAAGAGAGTGCTCTGATGTTACATTAGGATTAGCATCCGCTGAAGCTGGTGTAGTTCAGTGACGAATGTCTATGACTTCATCACTTGAACTTTCCTACAACAACTGATACAAAGGGACACTAATGCACAACAGAAAAATGCGTGTTGTTGTTATTCAATGACTTCCGAAGACCGGACTCGAACCCAGGACCTTCGGTTTTGTAGTCAAATTGCTAACTACTTCAGCCAACGCCAAAAAAACAAAAGTAAGTCGCTAACACTATGTATACATTTTTTACATCTAAAACTTGTTGATATCCACTGCAGTGTTACCACAATATCAAAATTATGAAATTTATTTTATTGAATAGTTGTAATATTAGACAAAATTTAAAATTCACCTTATCGTAAGATTTCTAACGTGAATGTCTCACACAAACAGGCTGTTAGATTGTTTTCGAATCTTGTTGTGACCAGTTATCTCACTTGCCCTATCACCCAGTTTAGTAAGGACGTAAGCAATGTCACATGACTAATTTTAAAGAAGAGCGCATTCTACATTGATCTGACAAAGCATCTGACATCAGGTGTTTCGGTATAGTAACACTACGTGTGTGGTGGCAAGGATGAAGACAGATATTATGTCGGATATACATTTTTAGTATGTTTGATAGCAAAAATTATAAGTTGTGTGTAACGCACTATTTGCAAATAAAATGCGTGTTGTTGCCACACTTACAAATGTTTGCTAATAAAAAACAATAAATTGACAGAATATTGTACAAAAAACATTGATAGAAGAAGATAATGACAATAAAAACTAATTATTGTTTGTTGTTTTATACATTTACACAGTTTTTTTGTAAACATAAGTAAATTTTCTATAGAAGTGCTACCAAGTTTCTATACATTTACAATGCCGTATAAGTACGGAGTTAATTTATTTTCAAATATTTTTATTTGCAAATAGTGCGCGTATAAACATGGTATATAAGACTCCTAAGTCCCTATTTACACTATGCAAGTCTTATTGCTAATCTGATTAGTTTATTAAGAGAGAGAGAGAGACGGGGGGAAAGGAAACGTCTCTGTTCTCCTCGTCTACCTCTCCCTGAAACTAATCAGCTTAGCAATAAGACTTGAACAGTGTGATTGGGACTAAATAGGGAGAAATTTTAATTAAAAAATGTAAAATGCACGTTGTGTGAAACCAACTTTAACAAAAATTCTTATACCCGAAATTTAAAATAATCGCAAATTCTAATCTCTAGTTATGAAAATAAACCTGCTTTGCTTTACTACCAGCATCATGTATATCAAAAAGTTTAATGTACCAAACATGCCTACTGTTACTTTATTTAAGCAGCAGAGAGTAAAACCAATATTAAATAATACAAAAAATACACACATGAGAAAACTAAATAAATAAATGTGTTAAGAGCCACTTAAAAATGTTCTTAAACTTAGCGCATCATTCATATCTAAATAGTTTTGCAAACTGTTAAGACGTGCGTTTCCAATAATTTTTTTAATCAATAATATTGGTTTTTGAAAGCAGTTAATCACCCAAAACAATATTGAAGTGAAAATTTTTTGCGGCATAAGATAGAAAGCATTACAGCCACAAACTTAATCTGCAAGCCTTTCAGTTAACAACAAGTATGTTAAATTTCTTTTCTTTTTAATAAATAGAAAACTATTCACAAACTATTATTATAACAAAGACAAACGAATTCAGAGATAAATTTAAAAAAGTGGCGGGAAGAGAATCAAAATTTAAAAAAAAATAAATCTATATCTGAACCAGAAAATTGAAGTGATTGAAACGGCTTTTTTGAAAGGTTATGGACAAATTTAAGATATTTCACTTAAAAAAATAGTTTCTATTGAATTGGGAGTTACATATATTAAAAAATACAAACATATAAAGAAAATAAATTAAAAAATAGAGACAATCAAATTCAAAAGTTACTGAAGTCATTTTGGGACAAATTAGATTTGATTAAAAACGTGATAACGAACGGGCTTTTCGCATTTATAGCTTACGTAAGTAGTTAAGAATATGTATACATACACACATACATACTATATGTGAGTAAATAAAAACATGTTGTAAACCGGATCTGAAAATAATTATTTACACGCTTTTAAAAATTTAATTTTTATACTATTCACCCCAATAAATCGTTAGGGTATGCATAGGTTTGTTATTCCGTGCGACCCCATAAAGTGGCAAAAAACTGTAGATAATGAATAAATGACACAAGTATGTAATAGAAAATTAGGGATAACGGTATTTTATGCTCTTCAAGTAGACTATGTTGCAAAAGAGACTTGTTCAGTGAACTAGTTTATGGAAAAACAAAAACATTTTGATAATTTTGACTTGTGACTGCTTATGATTTATTGTGCGATGTATATGTGACAGCGCATAGAGAAAGGGAACTAAGGGTAAAAAAATCAATTTTCACTTTTTTTTTATGTGGACAACATCTGAGCATCGAATGAAACCGATCCCATGCCCCAAAAGTTTTCCCTCCCAGAGATATGCGCGTTTTATGAAATTGAATTACACCAAAGATACACGTATTTAAATCTTTAAAATGGCTCTCCTGAAGAAAACCGGGTTTTACCCTTAGGTCCCTTTCTATTTTGCGCGTCACATATGTGTGTATATTCTGGGGTCTTGTGAATACCGAAGTCGAATAAGCAATGTCTGCCCGTCTGTCCATGCCCATTTTATTTAACAAGTCGTCGGTTGATTTCTGGTTTGATGTATGGAACATTTAAAAAAAATTAAGTTAATTATTGATTATCTTGAATCGATCTTGAATATATTAGGAAATAGAGAGCTGCAATATTGCGTCATTTCCACAATTGCTGAACATTGTAAAATCTGTTTTACAGCAATCAACAATTTTTGGGACATGTAGCACATTTCTCACTTAAAAGTATTAATATTATTATTCGCATCTGTTATGATGCATATCAATTCATATTCTACACAAAGCACGTGAATCAATGCAAAACACAAAAATGTAATTATTGTGTTATGTTTTGATCAAATGAATTGATATTTATTTTTTATTAATAACATTTCTTTTATTAAATATATTCAAACTGTCTTTTATTTCTTTCTTTGTTTTTCCTCTAAAAGTCAAGTTATATGAATAAAACTGATACTTTCACCTTTTATATCTAATTAAATATATACAGTAATTTAACTTACTTGAACCAAGTAGTGAACAATATTGTTGTTATGATTGTGATATGCGTTGGCAAATGATTTTTGTCATTTTTTCTTTAAGTCCTAATAAATTTTCATGTTGGAAAGTTTATCAACTTTAAGTTTGAATAAAAAACATATGTATCTATTATTTTTATTATTAAACAAAAAATTCTATCGTGTATTTTTATAAAACTAATGAACTAAACATTCTTCATCGATTTTCTCGAAAACACATTTTTGTTCCATACATCAAACCAGAAACCAACCGACGAAGTGTTTGGTGTCAACAGTTTTTTATTTCATTTAACTTTGAGCCCTTATATGTATTATAATAAGGGCCTGTGTCAAACGGTAGTAAAGTACCAGTCAAGTAAATTTTTGACACTTCTGAGTTGAATAAAATTTCATTAGCCTCGGGGGCTAGTAGAATTTTTGACACAACAGATACATTTTTGACAAGCAGCAAATAAGAAGCATGGTATCTTAAAACGTAAAACCACTGCCGCTGCTTCGAGCCGTCACCCAATACATACATTTTTACATGTCTTAAATGTAGTTAGAGTGTGAAAAATACATTGTTTATTTCAATTTGTGAAAATTTGTGTATCACTTATATAATATTATATAATTATTTTGCTACAAGGATATTGTTTTATATAAAAAACATTTTTAAAAAATTGTTGGTAGCCGGCGGCTTAGCTTCTTTCTCTCTATGCTAAAGCGAATTTGTCAAAATATTACCTTGTAAAAAAGATTTCCCACAGCCAAATATTTTTTTAACATAGTATTTTTCTAACGTTTGAAACACCGAGAAATATTTTGTTTTGTATGACTATTTCGAGTTTTATTAAAACAAAAGAAAAAATCGTTTAAAACATGAACATTTTAACCATATAATATTTCTAAAAGATTATTTTAAAAGATCTCTTTAATCTATTAAGCAATCTAAAAAAATTATCTCACATATGTACTTGTATTTCATTTAATGTGATTCGAAAACTTGTATTTTTGTTATGTTATTGTTTTTTATCAATCATCCTTATTCTATTTGGCGTCGGCAGCATAAGACGACGTCGTTTTTAATGTTTTTTGGCAAATCGGTAATCCTGTATTGTATTGCGATTTATCGATGACTGTCAGCAAATTTTTAGTATTCTGTAAGAAAAATTGATGTTGATGTTGCCGTTCAATTTGTCGTCAGTGTTTTTGATGTCGTGTTCTGTTGTGTGCATGCCTCAACGAATTTGAAAAATAATTTAAATGTTAAAAAAGTGAAATATAAGAAATACCAAAGTAGATATAAAAATGTAAGTATTTATTAAAAAAAATTTCTTAAAAAAAGTGAAAAATATATGGACAAAATTAAAATGACTAACCCCAACCAATTTGAAAAGCTTGTGGAAGAGTTGAAAAAAAGTCCGTCTTTTTCTAGAGGATTCCGCAGAGGTAATGTTCCCAATTATTTCAAGGTACAGTGGGGACTTGAGGTTTAAATTAAAAAAAGGCTGCAAATTAGCACTGAGCTCCTTTGGAGGAAGCTCCAATCACCAATAAACGTTGATCTGATCCCTTTTGTTTCAAAAATTAGACTATATTTTATCCTATACTTGCCTAAGTGATGTTTTGTTCAGCCGAAAATAACTTGAAAATATTAGAAGGATGAACATTACTCATTATTTTACAAAAACATGACGGAATTTATCACTTACTTTTCCTTGAGTAACTGGCATATGCATGACTTTTGTCTGAGAAATCTTATTTTCACTATTAATTTTTTTATTTTCATTGTCCCAATAGGAAAGAAAAACATTTTATTTTAATTTATTTACAAAGCTTTTGCTTATTCAAAAACACTTTTACCAAAAATAGTAAACAAAATGAATCAGCTGACTCAAATATTGGATATGTGTATTGTATTTATCGATAAACAGGCAACGTCGTCATAAAACTGTTAAGGAATACAAAGTTAGCATTGATATTGTGTTATATTGATGTTGTTTCAAAATTGACGACGATGTTGCCGACGCCAAATAGAATAAGGGTATATTGGTATATTGGTTTATTCAAATTAACGAAATTTGTGAAAATTGTTTTTAATCGGTTAACCAATTAATCCAAAAATAACTGATTACATATTAACATATTAAACAAAAACCTCGATTAATTAAACGGGCGGTTAATCGATTAAAGCAAAAACCCGATTAATTGAATACCCTACTAATAGTTAAATTTGTCTATAAAATTCTAGTTTAAACTCACCATCATAAGTTAAATTGCTGAAATATAAAATATGGTCAATGAATAGTTTTAAGAAATTGAAATCGATCATAACTCTCAAATCGCTAAAGAACATTCATAAACGCAAAATAAATTAACGGATAAGTTTCATTTTATTTCTCTGAAAGTGTTTTTTCTGCTGAACAAATTCGAATCGAATTATGTGGGAATAAAATGTTTAGTTAGTTACTACGTTTATACGCACGACTTATTTGCAAATAAAACTGTAAATTGTTGATATATTATTGTTTTTATTGCGACTTACTAATTCATAAAACTATTCATGATTAACGCAATATTTGAAAATAAAATGCTTCAGGTTGCCACACTTACAAATGGTTGCGAATAAAAAACAATAAATTGATAGAATATTGCACAAAGAACATTAATAGAAGAAAATAATGACAATAAAAACAAATTATTATTTGTTATTCTATACATTTACACAATTTTTTGCAGACATAAGTAAAATTTCTATAGAAGTGCTACCAAGTTTTTATACACTTACAATTCTGTATAAACAGTGAGTTAATTTATTTGCAAATAGTGCGCGCATAAACGTAGTGAGTATCGCGATGTAAGTGAACGTGCAAAATCGATAATGGGCTATTGGAATTGAGACAAACAGTTTTGAAATATTAAATTTTTTTTGATTAACTATTTTCTCTTCGATCTTTTTTATAAATAACATATATTTATTTGAAAATTTTATTTTAAGCAAAGGGTAATTTTTGATGTGTAAACATATATACGCTAGGGGGAAAAAAGCAATGTGAGTCCGATCACAGAGGAGATGTGTAAACATCTAGTAATGAAATTTTTTTTAAGGTGGAAGTACTTATGCTTTTAGTATCCTTTTTTAAATTAATTAATTAAAAGTATCAAAACTTTCAATATTGTAAATACATATGAATTTGTTGGTTTTTGTTTGTTTTATTAAACTTATTTGGTTAGTAAATGGGCACACTGCAGTATATGTATGTATTAATGTACTGCATTCAAAAGCTAATGAAATTTAATTTGCATTACCAGTAAAATCGTAGGGCCGTAATCATAATAAAATTGTAGCAAGTGGCAAAGTTTTTTCATTCAAATTTTGAAACTTTTGTATGAAAAACATTTAGCCACTTGTTGGAATTTCATTATGAATACGGGCATTACTGATTACTGAAAATTCAATGCACCTCATCATATAACAAATCATTTAGGCAATTTATAAAAATTGTAGAAAAAAATTTTAGTAATCAGTAAAAATTTACTTGTTAAACATTTTTTATTGTTTTTACTGAAACTTTAGTGGTACTGCAGTGCTCATCTATGGTAAATGCCTTGACTTTTACTTTTTAATTTTTAATTCCTGTTGTTCATCGTTTAGTTGTTGCTGTTCTTGTTGTTGAAAAAGTGATTAAGTCATATTTTACTGTTTTGGCAGGAGCGCACTTTTAAGCGTTCAAGTCGATTTTCAGACTTATTTTCTTTTACAATTAAATTGCGAAATTCTCTGTTTAACTATTATTCCAAATGAGATTACAAGTCTAAAAAAGATAAGTCGTAAGTCCTACTGCTATAACTTCCTGAAAAATCACAGAAATTAATTGAGATTTTGACCAGGGGTACCTTCGAATATGCAGATTACGGAGGTACCATTGACCCAAAATCAGCTTATCTCGACTCAAGCGCTTTTTTCCTTTTTACCACAGATATAATGACAGCATTGTACAATAATTTTTTCTATTTTTAAAAATAATTAATTAAAAATCATTTGATTTGTTTAGGATTTTCCATGTCTCTATTATGGTATCAGGAAAAATCAATTTTAAAATTTCTTAAACGTACTTTTGTGTGTGTAGCTTTAGTTTACGTTTACATATATTTGTAAGAAAAATTGCGCAATATATATTTTTTAAATATTGTACAATTTATTGAATAGTGCGAAGCAAAACGACAATAATAATAGCAAAAAAAAATGTACTTAATAATTTTGCATAGTGTCTGGGGACCTTTAAAAGATACATAAAATTATTTTAGTGGTACATACTACAATGGGTCCCATTGTGCATCTAATAACTTTCTTTCCATAACGCTTTGGTTAAAATACGCTTAAACGCAGAAAGTTACTTATTAAATAAACCTACTTAATTATTTCGTAAATATTTGCCAACACATCAAATATATTTATTATATTTATTATTTATTTATAAATATTTTATATTTAAATTACAAAAATTTTAAACTTTTCTTTTTACAGATCATGAATCTCATATATTTCACTGTGATACTAGTAGCCCATGGCATAAGGTGTCAGAAGCCAAACGATCTGAAAATACCATATCAATGGAATCAATTGGAATTTAGCTTTCCCAACGATCGGGACAGACAGCAGGCTGAAGCGAGCGGGAATTTTAAACCCGAGAATGCCATACCTATTGACGTTCAACCTCATTATTACAGTAAATTATTGCTTACGATTTTGTTTTGAAGTTTATATCTTTTTCTAAGGCGTGCCTTCGCACTTTCCTTACCAGATAAAAGTCGCTTTCGAACATTTGTGACTATACCACGATTTGGAGATGGCGTACCATATACTTTGGCCACAGTCTCAGATGTGAATGGAGCTAATGGTCCTCTCTTGGCAGCTTATCCTAATTATGAATCGCACAACAGCAACAATGGAAAGAATTGCGACGCTATAAGCTCAGCTTTTCGCGTAGCGGTATGTTAAATCTAGTGATGCACGAATATTCGTATTCGTATTCGAATTGCCAAATATTCGGCCATTTTTAATACGAATACGAAACGAAGCATTCGTATTCGTCAAATTCAGGCGAATACGAATATTTTTCCAAAAAAATTAAATAAATAAATGCATGAATCCTAAACTAAATTTAAATAAATGGATAAAAATATTAGTTTGTACGAATCCATTAAATTTTTTATAGAAATTTGTGCTTTGTATCATTTTCAAATATTATTGTATCATCTTCAAATATTATTTACTGACGATCATTTAAAATTTTGGACAGTTTTTATTAAATTTAAAGGACTCCAACATGAAATTCTTTTTCATAACAATTTTGTAATATTTCATATTGCAGTCGTAAATAGGACCCTAATTTAAAATCTGTAAATTTCACATGAAATATTCGTATTCGAATTCGTATTCGCGAATATCGTTTCAAATATTCGTATTCACATTCGTATTCGCGAATATCAAAAATTGACATTCGTTACATATTGGCTGCTTTATTGCAAAATAGGCATAACTCAAAAAAGGCTAGTTTAGCAGATAATAAGTTTAAAGTTTTTAATTTATAACGGGTGTTTTTTTTTGAGGTATAGAGCTTCGAATTGAAATAAAACACAAGAAAATCGTTTTAATGTCCATCAATTTGGCTTTATTGGAAGGATAATTTTATGCCATTAATGTTTAAATATGATTTCGGGCATGTGGCCGCCGCGGCTGGCTCGAATAAAGCCAATTCTACAGGTCCAATTTTCAACCACTTTTTCGAGCATATGGGGCCGTATGTTGGCAATAACGCCACGAATGTTGGCTGCCAAGTCCCCTAACGTTTCTGGTTTGTTGGCGTAGACGAGCGACTTCACATATCCCCAAAGAAAATAATCCAATGGTGTCAAATCACACGATCTTGGTGGCCAATTGACAGGTCCATTCCGCGAAATTATGCGCTCATCGAATGTTTCCTTCAATAAATCGATTGTGACGTGCGCTGTGTGGCATGTAGCGCCGTCTTGTTGGAACCACAACTCATCCACATTCATGCCATCCAATTCGGGAACAAAATAGTCGGTTATCATGGCTCTATACCGGTCTCCATTAACGGTAACTGACTCTCCAGCATTATTTCGGAAGAAGTATGGCCCAATGACTCCACCAGCCCATAGAGCACACCAAACAGTCAGTTTTTGTGGATGTAATGGCGTCTCAAGGGTCTCATGTGGATTCTCTTCACTCCAAATGCGGCAATTTTGCTTGTTGACGTAGCCATTCAACCAAAAATGAGCCTCATCACTGAACAAAATTTTGCGATGAAAATCAGCATCGAGATCAATCTCATTTTCGGCCCATACACCAAAATCACGACGCATTGCATGGTCTCGTGGCTTTAATTCTTGCACAAGCTGGATCTTGTAAGGTCGCAAGCCAAGATCTTTGCGCAAAATCTTCCATAAAGTTGATGGACAAAGCTCCAATTGCTGTGCACGGTGGCGAATCGATTCATTCGGGTCCTCTTCAACACTTTGCTCTACAGCGGCAATTGTTTCTTCGGTGCGCACTGTTCGACGTCTCTGCGGATGCGTATTATCACATAGAGTAAACGTAGTGCGAAAACGATCCATGGTTAACCGAATTAATTGCTCTGATGGACGATTATGTCGACCATGAAATGGACGGAGCTTGCGGTAAACTTCGCGAACTGAACCATTATTTTCGAAATAAATTTGCACGATTTGCAAGCGTTGTTCTTTTGTCAACCTGTTCATGATGAAATGGCAAACCAAACTAAATATTAATCACTTGACAGCTGACAAAATGGCCGCCAGTTAAAAAAGTGATGCCAACTTAAAGTTCTATACCTCAATAAAAAACACCCATTATAAGATAAGATATAAAATTTTAATACAGGCTAAATATGATTTAACAAATTTTTCTGCATGTTTTGAGATATGACTATGTTGAAATAAAGGAGTGATATGTTTATGTTTAAAAAAATTTCAGAAATTCTGTGTAATTCTTCTTCAAAAATACTGATCCCAATAATTTATTTAAGATCACTGAATGCAATCAAATGTGGGTAATTGATTCCGGTTCGTTTAGCTCACATGGTCAATGTCCTCCCCAGTTATTGTTATTCGATTTGAATACGGATAAACTGATACATCGTTACCGCTTTGGAAAACAGTTGTACACGCCTGGAGCATCATTATTTATTACTCCTATAGCTGATGTTAGAGATCCCCCTCCCAGGGGTAGTTGCAGGCGTAGCATGATCTATGTAGCTGACGTCAACTTTCATGGCTTAGTAGTGTATGATTTTATGCAAAATAAAGCCTGGCGCGTTGAGAATATGTTTATGTACCCGGATCCAAATTATGGTTTGCACTCTGTGGCCGGTGAAAGTTTCGTTCTAATGGATGGCATTTTTGGTATGGCAACAGATAAAACAAATTTGTATTTCCATCCGTTGGCCAGTGCAACGGAGTATGCAGTTCCCCTAAGGGTGCTCGATAATAGCACCCTGTTTGAAAGTAATGCCGAGAATATGTACGAAACATTTAGATCATTGGGTAAACGTAGTAGTGAATGTGGAGCCGAGGCTATGGATAGTAATAACAATATGTATTGTATCACCCTTAATCCCATCGAATTGATAATGTGGAATGTCAATACGCCCTACGATAAAAAGAATATTAAAAAGTTACCCATAAATTCGTCAGAATTGCAATTTGTCAGTGGCATGAAAGTGGTCAGGAATCATTTGGGCAATGAAGAGCTATGGATGATCTCAAATAGATTTCAGGTATTTTATAAATTTATTTGTTTTGTTAAACCACTTTAAATGGCTAATAAACGTTTTTATTCATTCTCAGAAACTTGCTGCCGGTACCCAGAATTTCAATGAAGTCAACTTCCGCATTGTAGTTCGACCTTTAGCGGCAGTAGATCCCACTTCATCCGATGCGGATTTACACAATAAATTAGTTTTCAAAGATTAGTGGCATTATTTCTAGTTTCTTATTTTGTCGTAATAAGAGAAATAAAAATATCTCGCAGAATATTAGTTGTTGTTCAAGTTTAAGAACTAAAACAAAAACAAATATTTTAATAACATTTTAAACCAAATACTGGATCTACATACAAGTTAATATTCCTGTTGCGCTTTTATTTGCTAGAAATCATCTACGAAATTTTAAATTATTATGTACATTTGCGTTTTACAGTCTTCACAATAACAAACGGTTCACGCAAACTTGGGATCAAATCTCTATAATAATACATTTAATAAAATTTCATAAAAATTTGTTGCCACTTCTTTTTTTTTATTTAAAACTGCGCTTTAATAGTCAATTACGAGTACAATTAATTCAAATTCACTGGTACACGTAAAGTTTACTTTGCAAAATCTTGAAATCTTGACTATTTTGGAGAGAAGAAAACAAGAAATGGGTATGATTACAGACAGGTCTTGTACTCGATGTTCTTTTCGGCGTTCGTTTTTTCCTTCGTTACGTATATGCAATTCGCGATATAATGAAAAGGTAAGCTTTGCGAATATAGAAGTGAATGCAGTGTTGCCAGTTTTTTTTTCTAGAGCTCATCCCCGAAAATCCCCAACTTGAGTTTTTTTGTTTCAAATTTTTTCTTTTGCGAAAAAAAATAAAAATTTTTAAATTAAATTAAAAAATAATGAGAAAAATAAAACTCATTTATATCGATAGCTATATTTACATTCATATCAATTTAATTTGTCGAGAAAAAATTACACATAGTTTAATACACAAGTACCAGTATAAAAAAAAATTTTAACCAGAGTTTACCATTTCAAAAACTTCAGAATCCAAATCTTCTGATTCAACAGCCTCAGAAATTGTGTTGTACATAGTACTTACCTATGTTTAAAAGCTTTAGCTTTTCAGCAGAAGGATTAAATTTGTTTATTCTAAGAAGTGCTTCCAACAAGTCATATTAAATTTTGTTAGGTATTTTTGTTTTGGTAGTGTTCATTATTGGTTAATCTGCCTTTTCTTCTTTATTAGAAACCATTCACTATGAATAGTAACACAAATTTTTAGACTTGCCAGACACACATTTCGTAGCTCAAAAATCATTCTTGTTACCATCAGTTATAAAAAAATTACATAAAATTTGGTTATCATCCCCAACAAATCCCCAGATTCCCAACACGAAATTTTCATCCCCAATCGCGAAAAAAAATCCCCAATTCGGAGACAAATCCCCTAAACTGGTAAGACTGAGTGAATGAAAGTTTAAAAGATTGTCAGTTGACACACGATTGTATAACATTTTTCAGCTAATAAATGTATCTGACACGTTTATCATATGCAAAAATTGTCAGACTCAATTGTCAATTATCAATCGTTTGTGCTTGTATTAAATAAAAAAAATTAAAATATAAACTATTATGGACCATAAAGAAGTAATTGCAATGCTTTTTTCTGCATATATTTTAATAAATATTTTCCACTTTCCTTTATCTTTAAAACCAACTGTGTTCAGTGTTACCAATAGCAACAATTCTCTGACGATGATGCCATTGGCAAATGCACAAGCTTCGCAACAAAATGTCTTACAAATATTTGACAATAATTTCACAACGGCAACCAACTCTGCGCTTTTCACAAAGTTTAACAAAGAAATTTTTCAAAAAATTATATGCATCAAACAAGGCAAAAAAAGTAATTGTCAAATGAATTCGTCGTTATAAACGTGTAAACAAATAAGTTCATTAAAGTGCGACTATCACTCGCACACGAAAGTTTCCGTACGAACTTTAGTCCATATAATCGAATATCTTACTAGATGTAGAAATTTTTTTAAATAAATTTTAGCATCCACTAAACTTTTTAAGGTTTTTTGGCGATTTTTCTAGTTTTGGTGCTTTTTCTTAGTTTTTGCGATTTTTTTGTTTTTTTTCAGTTTTTGGCTTTTTTTCGCTGCGGCGATTTTTCAATTTTAGCGATTTATTTTAGTTTTTTCTTAGTTCTGTAGATTTTTTTCGTTTTGGCGATTTTTAATTCTGGGATTTTTAGTTTTAGCGTTTTTGAAAATTTCAAAAGTTTTCTCTTAACGTAGAAGTACATAACACGCGACAGTTCATATACAAGTATCGTGCTTTTCAAAACTTTACCGCATGAAAAATGGTAAGTTACACAACACGCGTTATAAACGCCTTTTCTGTCAGCTTTTTTACTTACTTTTACATTGAAAAATGGACTTGGAACATTTTCAAATCCTTTTTTATTCAATACTGTATGTTTTTCAAACTCTTCAATAAGTTTTTACTGCATGATTCTAATTTTTTTAAATTTGTTTCTTATTTATTGTCAGCTGATTAGTTGTTTTGATAGATGCCTACAGCTCTCACGCGCAGTTACGCGTGTTATGTACTTTCAGCTTTACGGTTTCCAAGTTGTCAAAATTACATAGTAAAAATTACATAAACTGAGAGAATATCCTTTAAATTCTTCCTTCTGCATAAAAATACACATATTTTTAAAAATTTTAAGTGTCTATATATAATTGTATTTATATTACAGAGGATTTCGACAGGTGTCGTTGCACGTTTTAGAACACCCTTTAATTTTTAATATCATATATTTGTTGTTGTCGCAGCTGAAGTTTTATATGTATATTCTGTGAAAATTTCAGGCTCGTAGCTCTTATGGTTCTCGAGAAAACAGACGGACAGCATAGCGAAAAATCAGCTGACGAGTAATCTCGCTATTAAGAGTACGTATTTGATATGCCTTGGTCAGATGTCTGACAATTTGTAGTCAGCTGGAAGTCTTGCAATACACTGACAATTATTTTTCTGATTGTTAGTTCACAGCGACAATATTATAAGGTATGACAATTATCTGTGCATAGCTTTAGTTGCGATTAAATATTTATTAGCGTCCTTTCTATCGGTATTTATTTATTTCATTGAACCATTACAAGTTTATCCATTTTTGTTGAAGTGTAGGTAATTATCAATTTCAAATACAATAACAAGAAATTTAACTTGTATCATCTGTCTGCTTGTCTGAAAGCACATCACGCAGAAAATGTGTAGTGTAGATAAATTCTAATATCTGGGATAACAATTAAGCTACATTTGAATAGATAAAATAGTGAAAGCACGCAATTTCCAATAATTGACTGCCTGTCTGTTTATTAATTAAATACAAATAAATTATTTTGTGAGAATTTCTCAATCAATTTGGATACACACAGTACTGAGGTTCAATGCCTATAAATAATTTTTTTATTGACTTTGATTATCGAGATTTAAGGCTCAGTTAGAATACTGTAATGTTTTGAACGGTAGGAAACAGCCGATAGATATTTTAATATGAAAAGTAGATTACGTTACATTACATCTCTATAACCATTTTCATTACTTTTCACATAACAATATCGATAAGCTGTTTCCAACCGTTGCAGTTACATTGCATTACAGTCGGCTAACTGAGCCTTTAGCATTATATGGAAAATTAGGGAGGCTATACCACATAATTCACCATAATTGGAGAACTAGCTGTTCGATTTAATTAAACCAAACACTTAAATTATCTTTGAATTATATTTGTATCAATTATTGGCAAATTTTATAGTTTTGGAGTTATTGATTAAGATTTGGCAAAAAAACACATTCATCTAAAAAAAAATTTAGTTTAATTTTCTTTAAAACTTCTTGAAAAACCTAAAATGCATAAAATCTAAAACTTTATTCTAAAATTATATATGTAAGTTTATTTGTTACAAATAAAGTGAAACGTATCGATAAATTAATTGGTGGTACATCACTTTACAGAAACAAATTGACTTTGATCCCAATTGGTTAGTCAACTAAATATAATGAATAATTTGATTGTATCAAGCTTGTTTTAGACAAAATTTCATTTAACCAACATAACTATGTATGTGTTTTGTTGAATTAAATAGAACAACTAACTCCACAACAACATGTATTTCGGAAAGAACATTCCGCCATGACTAACATCATTCAGCTAACAACATTAGTAAATAGATCTAATTAAACATTTTTGGTGGAAGCACTTCCCTACTGGATTACCAACTTAATGATTTTAACAAGGCGTGAGACTAAAATAATCGATTCTTGAGAAGTACTTACATTTTTTTATTGATGTGTAAACATCTATAAGCTAGGGGGTAAAAATCTTTTGACTTTGATTTCTTTGCTGAGATTTCTTTGCTTTTCTTTCACAGCATTGTCAAATCGGTGTGAGCTATGTATGAGTGTATTAGTGTTTGAAAGAAGCAATACCAAGCAGAGAAACAAGTCGTCCGGCTCGAAGCCGACGGTGCGCCGCCGCCGGTTACTTTTCTGTATATTTCCGTAGACCAAAGGTGAAAATGAACCGTAAGAGCTACGGACTTGAAATTTGGACACAATGTGTAGACATTTGGCCACTACAACAACAAATACATGAGAGTTGAAAATTAAGGGTGTTCCAAAACGAGCAACGAAAAATGTTAAAATCCCATGTAATATACATATAATTGTATGTACATATATACACTTGAAATTTTAAAAGTTAGTGTATTTTTATACAGACTACAACAATTAACACTAAATTTAAAAAATTTAAATCAATGGGTGTTCCATCAGTTAATGCAATCTTGACTTTGTAATTTTGACAACTTGTTGTATCTTGGAAACCGTAAGAGCAAAACTCTTGAAATTTTCAAAAACGGTAAAACTAAAAAATCAATAAAATATAAAATCGCCAAATATAAAAAAATCGCCAAAAACAAAAAAATCGCCAAAACGAAAAAAGCACCAAATTAAAAAAAATTTCTAGGACTAAAATAAATCGCGAAAAACCGGAAAAACCGCCAAAATGAAAAAAATCGTCAAAATGAAAAAATCGCCTAAATAAAAAACCCCCAAAAACAGAAAAAATCGCGAAAATGAAAAAAACCCCAAAAAAAACAGAAAAAAATCGCCAAAATGAAAAAATCGCCAAAATTAAAAAAAAATTGCAAAAATTAAAAAAACCCAAAAAGAGAAAAAAACGCCAAAACGAGAAAAAAGCGATAAAACTGGAAAAAATCGTTTAAACTGAAAAAACTTAAAAAAGGAAGAAAGTTAATCAAAAAAAAATTATCAAAACCGAATGTGCGCCAGTCAAAGTCGCACTTTACTGAATTTTTTTTAATTGCAATGCGTACACAACAACAAGAACAGCAACAACTAAACGATGAACAACAGGAATTAAAAATTAAAAAGTAAAAGTCAAGGCATTTACCATAGATGAGCACTGCAGTACCACTAAAGTTTCAGTAAAAACAATAAAAAATGTTTAACAAGTAAATTTTTACTGATTACTAAAATTTTTTTCTAAAATTTTTATAAATTGCCTAAATGATTTGTTATATGATGAAGTGCATTGAATTTTCAGTAGCCAGTAATGCCCGTATTCATAATGAAATTCTACCAAGTGGCTAAATGTTTTTCATACAAAAGTTTCAAAATTTGAATGAAAAAACTTTGCCACTTGCTGCAATTTTATTATGATTACGGCCCTACGGTTTTACTGGTAATGCAAATTAAATCTCATTAGCTTTTGAATGCAGTACAACATTTCACGTAATCTATTTCGTCTAAAAAAATCATACTCTTCATTTAGCAAGTTGCACGTCATTTTTTTAAATTTTAGGTAATGTGATTTGTAAGCGAGTAATGAAAATTGGCAATCAGAAAAGTAAGTCATTATATGGCAAGTAGTTCTAATGGTAATGTGTAATTTTTTGCTGGGGATCTTTTGTCAACGGATACCACACTGACGTTATTTATACTGATTTCAGTAAGGCGTTTGACAAAGTAAATCACTCTTTATTACTGATGAAACTGGACCTAATGGGATTCAATAACAGCTAGCTGAGTTGGTTTAAGTCATATCTTTCATGTACAACTCAGTCTGTTCAAATTAACGCTACTATTTCAAGAAAAATTATTGTAAGTTCTGGTGTACCGCAAGGAAGTCATCTTGGACCTATACTATTTATTCTTTTTATAAATGATTTACCAGAATCAATATCAATAAGTCCGATAGTATGTTGGCTTTTATTAAAAGGTGGTCAAAGGAATTTAATGATCCCGTAACAACTAAGAGATTATACGTATCACTCGTAAGGCCAATTTTAGAATACGGTTGCATAATATGGGACCCGCATTATAATGTATATAGTGACCGTATCGAGTCTGTTCAAAAATAATTCCTTATTTTCTGTTTAAGAAATGTTTATAGATGCCAGTTGACACTTCCATCATATACAATAAGATTAGCCGAGCTTAACCTACCAACTCTCAAAATCCGGAGAGTTATGCTTTGTGTTTCTTTTATGGTCTATTATCTCATAATGGTAACGTCCAATCAGAGTTTTTGCTGAGTAATGTAATTTTTAATATTCCTCAACGCTCATTACGATCGTTCAACCCACTATATATTAGAGCTTGTCGTTCTAACTTCGCTATGAAGGATCCGCTTAGAAGATTATGCTGTTGGTACAATGAATTGTATAATCTTATAGACTTTTCCATGGACCCTGAAGTCATTAAAAGAAATATTATTTTATTTTTAAATCAATTAAATTAATAAATTATTTTTCATTATGCATTATTTTTAATTCAGTTATTTTAATAAATAAATTATTTTCCATTATGCATGTATACATTATATATAACTATGTAGCTATATTTAAACAAGGAATTTTTTCCATAGACTTAAATCAAATAAATAAATAAACTAGCTCTCGAGTTATAGTAAATTAGGTGGTACAGCCTCCCTAATTTTCTATATAAAAGTTATGTTTCGAGAACCAGAGTCAATAAAAAAATATATTATGTGTATCCGAATTGACTGAGAGCAACCTTAGGTCACAAAATTCATGTTGACCTGTATTATTGTTTAGGAATTTATATTGAACACAAAAACAATTTGTAGTTATAATAATTCGAATAATTTTACTTGAGTTCTATAAACTGGCATTACTTGTAAAAACTTGCAAGAACATTTTATTCATGTCAGAACGAACCATAGATGGAAATCATGATACAATTGTACTTTTTCTTATGTATTTTGGATAATCTTGTATGATAATAGTAAACATTCTCATCTGCCTATTTATAATGAAAGCAAAACCAAACAATTTAAATTTGTTGTTCTCAATATACTCGTACATACATAAATAGACAGGCGAGAATTTGTACTTGTTTTCTATTAACTGGCAGTTAAAGAGGGCAGTTACACTCATATTTATAAAACTTGAAATAAATTTGAAATGTGGTTTATAGGGCATTTACACCTGCACAAAATCTAGCATATTTTGATTAAAATCTTTGTGAAAATCTATTCCGTTTACACTATTTTTTTTGACATTTATCAAGATTTTTATCCAAAACAAGACCCATTAACCGAAAAATTTCCCAAACTACAACCAAACGACTGCAATGTAGCCAAATCACATACATTTTTAAGCAGACCGTAGCTAATTCAATCATTTTTTTATATAAATATGTTGTACAGGGTAGTAAAAGTAAAATAAAAATATTAGATTTTGAGTAGATTGTAGAGTTTCTACGCGGGAAAAAAATCCCGGGAATTCCCGGGAATTATTTTCTTACAAGTCCCGGGAAATTTTCGGGAATTTAATATTTACTTTTTTGTAATTTGCTTTTTTACATTGCTGTTCGATGTTTTATTACTCAAAAATACAATTTGGTAACGATGCATAATATAAACATGGAAACAAATGTAATAGAGGTTTACGAGATGACTCCAACAACTTCAAGAGTTACGAAATATTTTCAGCCTAAAAACTCTTTATAGGAAATAGTATCTAGATTGGCAGATGTAGATGGAATTTCCATCCACGCTATAACTCACAGCATAGGAATTTATCTATTTTGGTTTTTGAAATACTTTTGTTCTTGAAATGAACGAATGAAGTTGTTTTGTTTTTAATTTAAATGTTGTATTTTAATTGAAATTTATTTGCTGGTGGTTAAGCATTGTCTGTATGTTTCATTGCTGCTTAACCACCAGCAAATAAATTTCAATTAAAATAAGCTTATGACAATATGTCAAATAATAAATTTCTTAAATATTAAGGGTCGTATTCAAAAAAAAACTTAACAGAGCTTTGAAAAGCAATGTTAAGTAAAATTATATACAAAAAAAAAAATTATTATATCAAACTTCTAAAGTAGGCACCTACGTTTGTTAAGACTACTTTAAGTTGATATTTCCAAAATGTGTATTTTGTACCTCAAATACTTTTGTAAATATAGCACATATTGATTCATGTTACATCTGAAAATGAAGCTAGAAGTGCTGGCTCTTATTTTAAATTTATTATTTTTGTCATTTGATGAAAAACATCACTAAATTGTCCAACTAATTCGAAATACATAGCAAAATCCATAAAAAATATTAAAATAAATACAACTATACAAATATGTTTTAGTGATGTACATTCAAACAAAACAAACCGAAAAAAGCTGGATATTCAAATACTCATTTCGTTCGAATAAAATAATTGAGATAATTTTTCTATGTTCATCATATTTTTTTACTTTTACTTCATAAAAATATTTATCTGTTTTGCTTCCATGTCAGAAGCTTATATTTTTTAAATTAGGTTGCTTAACTTCAAGATAATAAAAATGTATTTAACGGCCCTTTTCACAATGTACAATTAAAAGCTAACAGGGACTTTAACGGCAACTTTTGTATGAAGAACTGTCAGTTAAAGTTCACGTTAACTCTTAATCATACATTGTGAAAAGGGACGTAATAAAACAAAAAATTATTTTAATACTCGAATGAAATTGTATTCGATGTTGTACATCATAAGCTGTGAAATGGTTGTTGAACACGGTGGTGTTACCAGAATTTATTATTAAATCACAAAATAATTAAAGTTGTCTTTTGAATACAATTTCTTAACAAAGCAATGTTAGCCTTAAAGTGCTTGGTAACTACTACGAACATTAAAGCTCAAGTAAAATATTTTTTTGAATAAGGGGGTAAATGTTGTATGTTTTTTTTTTTATAAAATGATATTTTTTATTGAGGCCATTTAATTAAAATCACATGTTTTTTAAATTCCCGGGAATTCCCGGGAATAAAACAATTATTTTCTCGATTCCCGGGAAACGGAAAAGTCCGGGAAATTAGAAACCCTAGTAGATTGTCTACAAATCTACTCACAAACTAGATTTTGTTTTGTATGGGAAATCAAGTAAAAAGCAGTGAGATTTAGCTTGAAATCTCGTAAGTTCTAGATTTCGAGATAGTGTAAATGTATTATTATTTTGAATTTTTTATAAAAAAATTTCTTCAAATAGCTTTCAAATAAATTTTATTCTCTTATGATGTTATTTGTATGCTATTTGAATTTAAATTCTATTGTAGTTGATTCTAATTTTTTTGTAAATGTGCGAAATTGTTACAACACCCCAACGAAGAAATCAGTGGCAACTTAAGGCTGTCCTGTTCACTACTCAGATTATCAAATCGATGAATCGCTAAAGAGAATTTTTTGTAATATTTAGCCGACCTCAAAAAGGAAGATGTTTTATGTACGTCATAAACAAAAAAAAAACTTTTAGGATAAAGCTACCGTTTAGTCCCATTGTTTCACACACTTAAGATATACCCAGATACTACATAATATTATTGAGTATCACTTACTGTATTGCTATTAAGGGCGGGTCAATAAGTCCCTCACTTTATGAATGAAACACTTCGAATTTCTATGTTAATTACATGCTAGTTCGAGAGCATTTCTTTTCGTTTCAAATTGCAGAGTCGACCCCCAGTAATTTTTTTATAGCCGATTCAAATTTAAAATTTTTAATGGCCCATCCAATATTGTGGCTTTGATCCACACTGTTCAATAAGTTGTACAATATTGAAAAAAATCTGGCGCAATTTTTCTTAGAATATACAAATGTAAACGTAAACAGAGCCTACACATGTATTGAGGAATTTGTGAAACTAATTTTTCTCGACACATACCAGTGATCTGCAATGAATAGTTTTTTCGCTATTCATACTGACTCATGAAATTTTAAATTTCAATGCGTACACACTCGCAATAAGATTGATTTATAAGTATAGGTTGCACTAAATATGAATGCGACGTCGACATTCATATTGATACCACACTCACACTCATAAATAACCTCAGTTTGATTTCTAATTTCAGAAAAATACTTATACTATACATATGTATATTTAAAAGCGGTGGTTTTGAATTAATACAATACAACAAAAACAATAAATAAAAAAGAAAAAAATCACAGAGCAAACACCTAACCTCATAATGAGAACTTAAATGTTCATATGCGAAGTTCGCATTGCGGATCATACTTATTTTGTATCGTCCCTAGACATTGAGTTAAGGAGAGTCGAAATCAACACGTCATAAATGTTGCTAAAGGCGGTTTCAGACTATAATACAAGTATTAATACTTTTGTGGAAAATGCAACTCTGACATGTTGAGTTGTTATTGTTTTTTGAAATTTTTTATACAGAAATTAGATCAGGGATGCATTTTCGTCAAAAGTATTAATACTTGTATTATAGTCTGAAACCGCCTTAATTATGAGTTCTATGCGCACTTCAAACTTTCGAGTGAATATGATTCATAGACAACGTTGCAAAAAGTATGAGTGCGCATAAGTGCAAGATGTTATAAGTCATGATTCAACTCTACTCACTTTTTCATTACTCATTGCTGATCTCTAATACATAGATACATACATAGATGTAAAAAAGTTCCACAAATTAAATAATTCCAGAAATTGCGGCGAGTGCTGGGAAATAATTATTGTACAATGTTGTCAAGATATTATAAAGTATTAGGATCTTATGCAAAAAAACTTAATAAAGCTTTGCCAAGCAATGTTAAGTAAAGTTGTATTCTAAAAAAATTATTGTATAAAAATTCTAAAGTAGGCACCCACGTTTGTTAAGACTACTTTAAGTTGATATTTCCAAAATGTGTATTTTGTACCTCAAATATTTTTACTAATATTGCACATACTGATTCATGTTACATCTGAAAATGAAGCTAGAAGTGCCTGCTCTTATCTTCAATTTATTATTTCTGTCATGTAATGGGAAACATCACCAAATTATCCAACTGCTTCGAAATACATAGCAAAATCCTTAAAAAAATATTAAAATAAATACAATTATACAAAAATGTTTTAGTGATGTACATACAATCAAAACAAATCGAAAAAAGCTGGATATTCAAATACTCGTTTCATTCGAATAAAACAAATTGTGATAATTTTTCACATTTTTTTTACTTTTACTTCATGATTGTGTTTATCTGTTTTCCTATTAAGTCAGAAGCTCATATTTTTTAAATTAGGTTGCATTACTTCAAGATAATAAAAATTTATTTAATAAAATAAAAAAAATATTTGAATACCCGAATGAAATTGTATTCAATTTTGTACATCGTAAGCTGTGAAGTGGTTGTTGAACACGGTGGTGTTACCAGTATTTATTATTAAATCACAAAATATTTAAAGTTGTCTTTTGCATATGATTTTTTAATAAAGCTATGTTAGCCTTAAAGTGCTTATCAACTACTATGAACTTTAAAGCTAAAGTAAAATATTTTTTTGAATAAGGGTGTTAATTTTTTTGCACAATATAAATCAAAACCAATTTAATTTTATATAACACAGTGCAACACGAAAATATATAGCCATATACGGACACCACAAGTTCAAAATCGCAAAAAATTTAAAAAATTTAATTTTAATTATTATTCGAACTCCATTTGTTTCTATATTTGTGATTTGAACGGGCTAAAGTTCGTATCGCTTTTTAAGCCAAATTACATGTGATAATTATTAATGAACAAATAACACCAAAGTCTGTTGTAAATATTCTGACTAACAACACATAGTTGAACGGAACAGCCAGCCGTTTTTTGTTCTACTTAAGACAAACTTTTTTGGTTTGTTACTATTAAGTATATTTTTATTTAATTTTTGCCACAGGCCCATGGCTATTAATTTTTAGTTAATTTTAATTATTATTCGAACTCCATTTGTTTCTATATTTGTGATTTGAACGGGCTAAAGTTCGTATCGCTTTTTAAGCCAAATTACATGTGATAATTATTAATGAACAAATAACACCAAAGTCTGTTGTAAATATTCTGACTAACAACACATATACCTGATTTACATTAAGCATTTTTTCATGAAATTTCATGAATTTTGTTGCACGCAACTTTTTCTATTTGGTAATTGCAGCGCTATAAAAGAGAATTTTATATAAAAAAGGCCATAGAAAGAGTCTCTGATACATTTTTGACAACTTTTTCGATATAAGTTTCTCCTACAGGCCTCCTATTGACAAATAAAAAATTTTCATGCAACTAATTTCATGAAAAAAATGCTTAATGTAAATTAGGTAATAGTTGAACGGAACAGCCAGCCGTTTTCGAAGGCCACTAAACCTTCATCATCAGCGTTCTTTTGTGTTTGGTCCACAAATAAGCAAATTAAGTAACATGTGTATAATTAGTAAAAAGAACAAAACGACAATGGTAAGACTGTTGTAAATATAGTGATGGTAAAATTGAGCTTACAATACAAAAAAGCTTTCAGCAAATTGAAATACGATGAATCAAAACAATTCACATATTCCATTTGCAATAAAATGCTAAGTATATAAAGCAGAAATCTACATCAACTGACACCACACACAGTGGACCAAACACAAAAGAACGCTGATGATGAAGGTTTAGTGGCCTTCGAAAACGGCTGACTGTTCCGTTCAACTATGTGTTGTTAGTCAGAATATTTGCAACAGACTTTGGTGTTATTTGTTCATTAATAATTATCACATGTAATTTGGCTTAAAAAGCGATACGAACTTTAGCCCGTTCAAATCACAAATATAGTAAAAAATTAAATTTTTTACCTTTTTTCCCCTGTTCAGGTCCATATGTAGCAAACCGTTCAAAACTCAAGGAAACAATCAACTACAAATATTTACCTAGAATCTCAATAAACAACTTTCCAGAGCATATGCCGCTACCTAAGCGCAAAAGTAAAAAATTTGCATAGTGTAAATTAGAACTTATTATTTTTAAATCGTGCAAGAGTGGAACAATATATCTAACAATATATTCTCCTTTTTGCGCAATATAAATAAAATATAAAATAAAAAAGTTGCGTATATAAAGCAGAAATCTACATCAACTGACGCCATACACAGTGGACCAAATACAGAAGAACGCTGATGATGAAGATTTAGTGGCCTTTGAAAACGGCTAGCTGTTCCGTTCAACTGTGTGTTGTCAGAATATTTACAACTAACTTTGATGTTATTTGTTCATTAATAATTATCACATATCATTTGGCTTACAAGGCGATACGAACTTTAGCCTATTCAATTCATAAAATACATGTAGAAACAAATGAAGTTCGAACAATAATAATTAAATTAACTAAAAGGCATTTGATTTTATATGACATATTATATAATACATTAATTCTTTAAATCGAGTGGAACAAATATAAATAGTGAGACAAGCAGCTTCTTGACCGACTTAATCATTTTCATTGAAAATAAAAATAAAATATTGAAAATAACTTGATGAAAAGATGTAAGAAAAAGATGTACTTTACCATAATAAAAAATTAATTATAAACTTTATAGAGATGACCTCGTATGTATGTATTTATATTAAATCAATATTTTAATCATTACTTATTTAATGATTTTTGTGCAATTACATTTTAAGTGAACCGTTATTTAGCTTAAGAATAATCTTAAATACATTGCATCATTCAGTCTTAAATAAATTTTTAAACTGTCAAGACGTGCGTTTCAAATACATATCTAAAAAATTGGCTTTTAATTAGCACTTTGTTTTATTTAAAAAAATAAACAAGTTTTTAAATCAAAATAAATCTACAATTTATGAGACTGAAAAGTGCTGCAGAGAACCAAGAACGCTTTAGCATAAAAAGAAAACGTAAATTTCATTTTAGTTGTCTTTCTTAAACTAAAAAATTTTTAAAAACAATATAGAAAAAGTAATATTAATGAATTCATATAATCAATAAATTTAATATTTAATACCTAATCAAATATTTAAATTTGGTGCTAAATAACTCTCAAAAATAAAAGAGAACATTTTGATAATATTAAAAAAAATATTGATGAAACAAAGATTTCTTAATTCAAGTCTGATTTTTTTAATTACTCTTTCTTAGATATTCTAATGTAATGTAAGCTCGAATACAATAGGCAATTTTATTATAAACCGCATGAGGAAGAATTTATATTGTAATGAAAGCAAATAAAAGAAGGTATGAAAATAGAATCTTTTGAAATAAGGTTTTTAGAGTGAACGTTAAAAAAATAAAGTAATTCTCATACGCTTTCTTGCTGCGGCCGCGTGACCGTTTGACCGACTAAAGTGGCAATTTGCCACTTTTTCGACTTCGTTTCCCCTTTTTCGACTGCCTTACCACTTTTTGACCCCCTTTATTTAGGGTGAGTTATATGAAAATACATTAAAAATAAAAAGTTTAGTGCAGTTTTCTCGTTTTTTTTTTAATTTTGCCCCTTTTTTTATAAATCCCCTATTTGGTGCCACTTTTTGAAAAATATCATCGGTCACCCTGGCACATTACAGAATTTTATATCGAACAAATCTTCAATTTTAATTGGGTATGTATGTGCCCTCGATTTTCAGGAAACTTACCTGTGTTTCAACAAAAACAAATTCTCTTTAGGATTTGCACATATCCAGGTGAGAGGGTTCATGCAATGGCATGGAAGAAATATCTTTACGAAACAATACATTTTTTTAGTTGTTTTTTTATGGGAATTGTTAAAATTTAATTTTAAAATGTATTCAATGTATCAATTTACATTACATTTGGAAGGTGTAGAATCCTTTACCTTATTCCACAACAATGGCAGCAAATCAAATGAATTTTATATACATATTATGCAAAAATATGCACTTATCCCAAAAAAAAAAAATTTATTTAATTTTAAAATGTATTAAACGCACTATAATCCCAAATTAAAATTTTACTTATTAAGTAAAATATTTTTTTTTTATTAAAAATACATTGAAATTGATTATTGAGGGGTTTAGCTGGATCCTATGCTATCATATTCACTGTTGCTAATGCAGATCATCAGGGAACCTTTACCCAAAGTTTTTTAGAACAACTAGAGTTATTATGTTATAAACTTTCATTTAAACAAATGAGAAGCTCAACAACAAATAACAAAGTTGAAACAAAAACTCAATAATCAACATGTTTTTTTATTTTCTTACTTTACCATTAAGTGAACAATGAATAATGAATGTTAAATGAATAAATATTTTATTATTTAAATAGACTTCTTCTGTACACAGAAAAAAGTAAATACTAGATTCAATCAAAAAAACAAATATTCAGTTAAAAAATTAGTTCGTTTTCAACCAATCACGGAAATTATATGTAGTATTAACTAATCCATTTTAATTGAATTTTTTTTTGATTTTTTTCAATTAAAAAAAGATTAAATTTACTAAAAAATTTGATTGATTGATTGATGGTTTTTTAGAGAATGACCCACGATATCGACAACGTTCGACTTGTCGCGCCATTTACAATTGAAACAACCACAAAATATTAAAATTTGTTATTGTTTTGAATGTAAGTGTGCGACAAGTCGAACGTTATCGACATCGTGGGTTTGGCCCTTATAGATTTAATTAAAAAAATTATTGAAATATTTTTTAAGATTCAATTAAAAAACTTATTAAAATTTTTTAAAGATTCAATTAAAATAGTAATTGAAATATAAAAAAAATCTAACAGTATAAAAATAAAAAATATGTTATGTACATACATACATAAGTACATATCGATGGATTGATATAAAAAGGGTGTACATGAATTTTTTTCGAAATCGCGTTTTTAACGTTTTCTGGGAGATAAAGTGTAATTGCATCCGCCTTAAAGATCTAAGTACATTACAGTTAAAAATATAGGACTAATGGCAATTTAAAAAATTATTCTTGCATGTAAATGCTTTAGTTTTTCTTCCGTTTTTTGCTTCCCCTATAAAATTCGAAAATTCGAATTCCGCCTTTAAGCCATCGATATGTATAAAAATTATCCAAAAATGGAAACATTTGTATATTGTACCAAAAACTTAACTAATGCATCGTATGGCTTTTTGAAGTTCGCATGGTGCGATGTAAATTCAAGACATCGTAGCTTTTCTTTGAATTGTGTTTGCATTTTGTGATTGGATTTTAAAGAAAGGCTACGATACTTCCCACATGTACTTACGCAAGACCATTTGCATAGAACGCCAAATGCCGCCAATGTACTAACTTTAACATCCACATTTGGTCTATAAGCTTGTATTTCTTATTATTATTATTTGCTTGTTATAAATTCAGTGAAGTGCGACTTTGACCCGCTCACGAAAGATTCCGTACGGACACTAGATATGTAATTTAATACGAACTTTAGCCTATATAATAAAGTTTTGGCTTCTTTCGTTTTTTCGGATTTGAACGTTTTTAAGTTTTGGCGTTTTTTGTGTTTTTTCGGGTTTTGGCGATTTTAAGTTTTGAAATTTTTTTCTCCGTTTTGTCGATTTTTTCCGTTTTGGCGTTTTTTCATTTTGACGATTTTTTCATTTCGGCGATTTCTTTCATTTTGGGGATTTTTTTTCATGTGATTTTTTAGTTTTGGAGCTTTTTTCGCGTTCTGGCTTTTTTTTTGGTCTTTGGCGTTTTTTCAATTGGGCGTTTTTTTCATTGTTGGCGATTTTTTTTATTTTTGCGATTTTTTTCATTTGGGCGGTTTTTTTAGTTTTGGGGCATTTTTTGCGTTTTGGCGATTTTTTTCGGTTTTTGGTGTTTTTTTAGTTTTGGGGCATTTTTTGCGTTTTGGCGATTTTTTTCGGTTTTTGGTGTTTTTTTTTTTATTTTGGAGAGATTTTTTTCATTCAGGCGATTTTTTTAATTTTGGCGATTTTTTTTAATTTTTGCGATTTTTTTTTTTTTGGTTTTGGCGATCTTTTTCGATTTTTCACGATTTTTTTTGGGGTTGGTGATTTTATAATTTTCGGGTTTTTTAGTTTAACCGTTTTTGAAACTTTCAAGAGCTTGCCTATTACGGTTTCCAAGATATAGCAAGTTGTCAAAATTACATAGTCAAAATTGCATTAACTGATGGACCACCCTTTAATTTAAATTTTTTTAATTTTAGTGTTAATTGTTGTAGTCTGTATAAAAATACACTAATTTTACAAATTTCAAGTGTCAATATACATACATACATACCCAGCAAAAAATTACACATTACCATTAGAACTACTTGCCATATAATGACTTACTTTTCTGATTGCCAATTTTCATTACTCGCTTACAAATCACATTACCTAAAATTTAAAAAAATGACGTGCAAGTTGCTAAATGAAGAGTATGATTTTTTTAGACGAAATAGATTACGTGAAATGTTGAAAAATAAAAAAAATGTAAGTACTTCTCAAGAATCGATTATTTTAGTCTCACGCCTTGTTAAAATCATTAAGTTGGTAATCCAGTAGGGAAGTGCTTCCACCAAAAATGCTTAATTCCAAACTCGATTACCTTTTTTGAAATTTTTTGCTGGGTATGTACATATAATTGTATGTATATTACATTGGATTTTAACATATTTCGCTGCTCGTTTTGGAAGACCCTTTAATTTTTAACTCTCATGTATTTGTTGTTGTAGCGGCAAATGTTCTACATATTCTGTCCAAATTTCAGGTCCGTAGCTCTTACGGTTCCTGAGAAAATAGCGTGTGACGCACAGACGGATAGCGTAGCGAAAACAATAGGGTTCCTTTTCACCTTTGGTGAACGGAACCCTAAAAATT
Source organism: Tachina grossa (assembly GCA_949987645.1). Taxonomy (NCBI): domain Eukaryota; kingdom Metazoa; phylum Arthropoda; class Insecta; order Diptera; family Tachinidae; genus Tachina; species Tachina grossa. The sequence goes on from OX465274.1 coordinate 213,224,448, forward strand.
AAGCTAAGTAGTTTTCTTATCCCATATGAAATATCAAAACCAATTAAAAGATTAATTGAGTATTTTAATTGAAAATATTTTTTCAAAACAATGTGACATACTATAAGAAATAGCTCAAATTTTATACATAAAACAAAAGTTGCATTATTTACATACAATTAATATGTAATAATTGTTAACCATTTCATAGTATTCTGAATTAAGCTCTGTTGATAACACTTTTTGGTAGAGTAGTAAATTCAATATCCTCAAATATTAATCAAAAATATTATTTTTTCTAAGCAATCACTTCATTGAAAAAATTCAACAATAATTTTTTCTGTGTACGCACTGTACGACGTGTCCGTATTATCATTTAGAGTAAAAGAAGTTGCTCTTCTTTTTTGCAAGCCAAAGTTTTTTAAATTAAACTTAATTTACACCCACGTGTATTAGCATACATTAGTAACTTTTATTACTCGGCAACTACGTGAATGAGAATTTAAAAAGACTATTATTATACATATTTATGTACGTACATATGTTTGTAATTGCCTTGCGGTAAAGCGGGACTAATCAATAATAAAATAAAAATGTTCAATAGACGAGTAAATTCACTACACAGAAAAAAATTAATATCAACTAAAACTTTATATTCAACTAAGTTTGCTTGAATTACTCGAAACATACATACGAGTATTTATAAGAAAAAAAAACTTAGACAACTTATTGCTCAACATATCGACGGCCTATATTCAAAATACGTCAACTAAAATTTGGTCAAAATGAGTTTCCGATGGCAAATAGCTCACCTATGCAATATACATCTGTAGTATAAATTTCGAATCAAAAAAATGATTTTTCCCCATTTTATATCAATTTTCTTATTCTGTTATCTCAAAGTATAATTTTTTTTTTGGTGACTCCCATGTAAATTTCCAATATTTTTAAAAAATTAGTAATTCATTATAAATCTACCTCATATCTTATTGCATTTGGCATTCTGATCATGACTCTGGTAAGGATTATGATATTATGATTTTTGAGATATGGTACTTTTAATATATTAGTACAGAGGGGTTCCAATAAAAAAATTGGTAATGTATGTATAAATTTTAAACTGTTAATCGAATAGAAACATTATGTATGGACCGCTTATAGTCATAGCATAAGCTTTCGAAATTGATCATTTGGAGTGACCCTGTTACACTAGAGAGTGAGTTAGAGAGTGCTAAAGCTGACCACCTCGAAATGGAAGAGGCTTTCAGTCAGACTTAAGATATTTTTTTGTGGTATTTTAAGTTCTTTCTTGTAGCTTTTCAATTCTTATATCTAGTATTTAGTGAAAGATTTCATAAATTGATTAAAAATAAATGTATTAAAAAAAATTATATTTTTCCCAACATAATATGCTAACTCAAAAAAATATTTGATTTTTGATAGACTAAAATATGCTATCTCAAACCGGTGCAAAATAAAATATTTTTTGCAAACCTATAAATTAGTATCCATATTTAAACCATATTATGGAAGGCACATCATTTATTTTTACAATAATGAGCGAATTAACTAGTTTTCTCGCTCTACTGAAAAGTTAGCTTTTTTGGGTTGACGTATTTTGAATACAGGCTCTCGATATGAGTAATTGCCTTAGTGATGCAATTGATTGAAAGCAATTTTTCTTTTTCCTGTGTATATGAATATTACAGCAATGTTTAATTTTGTGAATTTAGAAGAGCAATAGTTCAAATGTAAAATACTAAAATTTTTGTATTTTTTTTTCAAAAATAATCTCTAACGCAAAAAATTGGTGCTAATAAATAAAGCTCTTATTAAAGTGTCAATAGCAGTTCATCGTTTTTTGTTTGCTTATTTATTTTAAAGGTTATCATCAATTTTCGTGTGAAATACAAAAATATTATTTGTGAGATACAGCGAAATAAAAAGGAGAATCATACATTTTATTGGTAAAAATATGTTTACATAAAAAGAATTTATTTATGTACATACATACATATGTACGTGCCCTTAATTATGAAAGTCATATATTTCTCTGGTCGAGATATTTACTTGATTACATTTTAACAAATTTAAAAGTATTTTTATATTATGCAGCATTTTAATTTAGAGTTGTACTAGTCTCGATTTATATAAATTTGTTAAATACTTTTTAAATATTTATTGAAATTTTTCAAAGATTTATTTGATATTTCGAAGCAAAAATGCATATGACTTAAACCACTTTCATAATTAATAGCACTTATGTATGTATGTTCTTGTATACTCCCTATCGGAAATTAAGCTAACTTTAAACTAACTTTAAGCTAACTTTTTTTCAACTAGTACTGACTGACACTTAGATTACTTTGCCATGTAATCAACTGACTATTTTAACATTGCGATGTCCTAGGCGGTAGTCAATTGTCTCACTCTGCACTACTTTAAGCTAACTTAAAGTTGACTTTTTTAAATCACCTGGTAGTCAGTAAATTAAAAAAAATTTTCTGGGGCTCGAACCCATAACAGCACACGTTTTGTACTCAACGCACTACCACTCGGCTAAGCTGCCATCTAAAATAACATCAGCAAAATCTTAATATAAAACTGAAATGAGTTTTAAAGTACCCTATCGGAAATTTAGCTAACTTTAAACTAACTTTAAGCTAACTTTTTTTCAACTAGTACTGACTGACACTTAGATTACTTTGCCATGTAATCAACTGACTATTTTAACATTGCGATGTCCTAGGCGGTAGTCAATTGTCTCACTCTGCACTACTTTAAGCTAACTTAAAGTTGACTTTTTTAAATCACCTGGTAGTCAGTAAATTAAAAAAAAATTCTGGGGCTCGAACCCATAACAGCACACGTTTTGTACTCAACGCACTACCACTCGGCTAAGCTGCCATCTAAAATAACAACAGCAAAATCTTAATATAAAACTGAAATGAGTTTTAAAGTAGCTATGAATAAATTTATTGCCTCTCACCAAATTCGATTACGTACTCAACTTAAGATTTAGATTTAGATTTATTTATTTTCAATTCAGTAATGATAAAGCCTGTAGGGCCGAACTATTTATTACGTAAGGGTAACACATAGAAAAACTACACCTTATTAAAATTAGTAGGAATGATACACCAGAAATAATATTCAATACTAATAATTCAATACTAATACTAGAGAAAAAACAAAACAAAAAAAAAATAATAATAATAATAATAATAATAAAGATAAAGAGTAGAACTTCAATTACAATAGTTGCATAGATATTAAAAAACTAAAACATATATGAAAATATTATGTACATAAATATGTATATGAATATTTGATTTCGTTAATTTCATGGCTCCCCAGCCGTTTAGATAATAATTAAAGTTAGAAAAAAGAAAGGTTAAAAAAATAATAATAACCAAGTCCAACTAAGCGGTGGTCTGAATGCTTGATAGATTCAAAAGATGTTCTAGTAGTTTTTTACGATATGTATAAGTTGTTACTGGAAATTTCTGAGGTTGCTTGGTAAATGATTAAAAAATCGGGCAACACGAATTAAAAATGATTTTTCAAAAGCATAAGACGATATTCTAGGAATAATAACCTGTGGATTCCTTACTGAACGAGAGAAAACAAATCTATTTCGAAGAGTGATTGGATTGCCACTTCTAATGACACCATAGAAAAAAATTAGACTCCTAAAAACAAGAAAGTCTTTAAACGAACAGCCAAGAAACTGACATACAAATTCTGAAATATGGTCACGAAAACCAATTTTGTATACAAAACGGACTATCATGTTGACAATCCGCTTAAGTTTAGACACGTTTGATGCATTAGTACCTGATACAGCCTCGAGCCCATATAGGACAAGAGGCATTAGTAAGGCGTGAGACAGTCTCTTTCTAATGCAGAGCGGTAAATATAAATTTGTCGAGAATAACCTACGTAAAACGCCAAAAACTTTTCCATGCAATCTGTTAAAATGAGGAACGAAAGAAAGCTTGTTATCAACAATAACACCCAACACCAAAAGGCTGTCAACAAAATCGATAGTGATACCATTTGAACTTATAACAAAATCAAAGACAAACCGTGACGATTTACTAAAACCAATGGCTTTAGTTTTAGCAATATTTAAACGAAGTGAATTAGATTCAGTCCATTGATGAACACGTTGTAAACTGAAATTAATGTTGCTTTCCAGCACATCAGAGAAATCCCGTCCACATTTAAATAATAGAAAAACGTCATCTGCATATATGAAAGCTCTACAAATATGGGAGTTGACACAATCACTAAGACTATTTATATACATGATGAATAACAGTGGTCCTAAAACTGATCCCTGGGGAACACCTGCACCTAGAGATTTAATATTAGAATTAGTTCCATTTACAGAAACAAATTGGGATCTACCATTCAGATAAGACCAGATAAGTTTACAAGCAGATATAGAAAAATTAAATTCGTTATTAAGCTTAATAACCATTTTATAATGGTCAATTGAATCAAAGGCATTAGAAATGTCAAGAGAAACTACCACACAAAGTTCGTCAACGTTAAGGCCTTCCCTAATAAGGTCAGTCATACATAAAATCAAGGAAGTTGTATTGTATCCAGAACGAAAAGCAAATTGGGATTCATACAGAGATGGTAGAACCTTATCAGATAGCTGTAACTTCAACAGATGTTCTACGACCTTGGACAAGGCCGGAAGTATTGATATAGGCCTAAGATCTTCAGGTCCATTCACCACCTTCGACTTAGGAATAGCTACAACCCGTGCAGTCTTCCAATTAATTAATTTTAAGTTTGTTCTGGATGACTTTGCAGCTAGCTTTTAGTTAGTCTAAGAAAAGTTAACTAATTGTTAACTATTTTTGTAGTCAACCACACATTCTCCGACAGGGCTTATAGCGATATATATATGGATGAAGAAGTTTATTTTAGTCAAACAAAACCTTGTAGTTTTTCCATAGTTGTAGTAAATACTCACCGAAATGTTCAAAAAATCGATTTTTTGAAAGAAATTTATGAACTAATTTTTACTTAAATTTACATAAAAAAAACTGTTTCGCGTTTAAATTCGTATAAAAAGAAACGAATTGTTAAAATATGTAACTTTTTAAAATTTGTCCTGGATGAAAATATTACCATAGAACACAAAAAAAGGAAATTTTTCTTAAAATTGCTTCTAATTCGGTGACTAGGCATCGAAAAAGAGAACTTCTTGCAATGACAACCCTATGTAAAAATCATTAGATCGGATCGAAATTTGAACTACTTCCAGACTGCAAACTCTACATTTTCATGACTTCTTTGCAGTGTCTTTTTTTACTGGGCAATAAATCAGTGTAAGCTTAAACGCAGGTTTAGTTGTGCTAAACTTATACAGCGGTAAATCAGTGCACTTTATATTATGTGCAGCACTACAGCAAACTTCAAAAATTCAGTAAAGTGTGACTTGGACTCGAACACGAAGGGTTCCTAAAGGACACTACATATGTAATAATATACGAATATCTTACCTGAATTTTTTTAAAAATTTACGTAAACTTTTTTTGTTTTTGGCGATCTTGGCGTTTTTTTCTAATTTTGGCGTTTTTTTTTATTTTGGCGTTTTTTTAGTTTTGTCGTTTTTTTCGGTTTGGCAATTTTTTCGGTTCTTGACTATTTATTTTAGTTTTAGCGATTTGCATCTAACTAACATACTAAATCCAGAAAAAAAAAATTCGTTTCGAATTCAAGAGTAGACCCCCAAATTTACTGATTTAAAAACATTTTAAACCAAAACCAGAGATTAACTTGCACTGAATAATTAGTATATACCCTGAGTGCTGTTCTTATTTAAAAAATATAATAAAAAATTAACTATTGGTGGATTACAATTACATATCGTTACCTTAATATAGAAATGCCCTAACTGACTACTTTTTTTGAATTGAGTTTTTTTCATATTTCGATGGATTAGAGGCTCATCTATCGAAACATGGAAAAAAACTCGATCCGTAAAAAATATTGAGTTAGGGCGTTTCTATATTAGTGTATCGATATAATATACAAGTGGTCAGAATTGATACAATCATAAATAATTAAAAATAATCAAAAGGGTTTTCTTATATTTTGTAGATCATGAAGTTCTTATATTTCACTTTATGTGGATTGATTTTGCTCACATGCGGCAAACAATTAACTCAGCAATCATTTGTACCAAAAACTAAGACGCTATATCAATGGAATGTAATGGAGTTTAGTTTCCCCACTGAACAGGCCAGAAGACAAGCGGAAGCTAACGGAAACTTAATACCAACTAATGGTATACTACTCGATGTTCAACCGTACTACTATAGTAAGTTATTATCTTAACAAAGTTGTAACGTGACGTTGCAAAAGTATTTATAAATACATACCTCACAACTGATACATACATACCACCTCACATAACGTATGATGAAAAATAGTTGCTTGCTTACATATACTAGTCTCCTGCATAAGACATCTCATAAGAACTTTCAAGACATGAGGGATTTTTCAAATGCTTTACTACAGCGAAATCTTATAAAACAAACTTGAACAACACTGTTTGCAAGAAATTTGTTTGAGTATTGTAGGTATAAGAGTAAAGAAGAAAACACTTCGTGACGGAAGAATTTGTGATACTTGCTTCTTTCTACGCATGAGCGCGTGTACAAACGTCATGCATGTATGTGTGTATGATTTTTTATTTTTCTGCGTACATGCAAAGGCACACACATGCATTAACATTAGTTGTATGCGGTTAATCACATAATAGCTTACCATCTACATATTACACACACACTCAAACGTACAATATGAAAAATAACAAGCATACACTAATCAACAGTACTTCTTTTGAGTGTTTGTTACAAACAAGCTGTCTTGCGACATCGCTTGTTAACACTGATATACACGTACACCAATACATCCATCGTGCTTCGCTTATAGTACGACAGCGTTTATTATTGGTTTAGTATAATAGATGCGACGTGAATACATTTAAAAATCATGACGTATTTACATTTAAAGACCTTTTACGCAGGTGTCTAACATATACTAATAATAATATATGCACACTTTTGAATGTCTTTACATTTGGTGTATAATTCTCATTTGAGTGATGGTTAATATTATTTGAGTGTTCAAGTTTTGCACACAATCGGGGAGCAAGTTTCGATACTGTACGAGTAGTAACTACGACAAAGCTACCTGACAATTCTTCCTCCGTTATACTCGTATGTATGTATTATAAACTTAGTAGTGTAGATAATTGTAGTTTAGTAAATACACGAACTTCCGAATCTTGTATGCATTCGTAGATCGTATTTAGTTGAAAATACGAACCCCTGGATTGTTCATTCCTTACATATTAAACTGGCACTACAGATTTTTGTATGATGTGCGGGGATGAAGAGGAACCAGAAACTATAGAACATATTATCTGTCACTGCCCGAAGCTGCAATGTCATAGGCTTACATGGCTGAGCAGATGTTTCCATGAGAGCATTACTGATATCGGGAAGTGTAAACTAAAGGATATCAGGAGCTTCATCATGGGAATTCGGTGGCTCAATGACGGATAATAGGGTGGGTCACTTCTGGCTACCAAAGGGGGGTGAATATTACTTTTCTAATGGGCAGTAGAAGGGAATCACAATGGACCCAATTGAGTGGAGGATACCACCATCCTTCCTAACCTAACCTAACCTACATATTATTATTTAGCCGACTGCGAGCCGAGGACTCTTTAGTCAAGGGGCAAGTGATCCAACTGTCATTAAGGCCGAGAATAGATAAAATCACACAGCACCAGTGTGTTCTACATCAAATATATATATATATACATATTTAATTTAGAATAACACAAGTTAACCCTCTGTTTCCACAATACAGACGGCCGACTTGATTATAAAATTTGTATGTGCTTTTGAGTGACTTGTGGAAACAGGCTGTAAGTTTCATATATACATATAAAGAATACATGTTTTTTAAATTTTATAACACCAACATCTTCCTTTTCTTATTTATAAAGGAATCATATACATTTTCTTTTCAAAAGTGCCTTTTGTTTTTCTTTCTAGGCAAAAATCGCTTGAAAACTTTTGTAACTTTAAGACATCGAGCTGGTGTACCCTATTCGCTGGCCACAATTTCGGATAAGAAGGGCGCTGGTGGTCCTTTGTTGGAGCCTTATCCTAATTACGAAGCTCACAACAATAACAATGGAAAAAATTGCGATGCCATAACATCTGCTTTTCGGGTGGCGGTAGGTTTTTCATACATATTACTTCTGCTTCACATTAATATACATACCTATACATACTTTTAAATAAATTAAAACTTATTATAAGACATTTGACATTTCTATGAGAAGTTTTTAGGAGAAATGGTTAATTGTCTTACTCGCTTCAGATCAACGAATGCAATCAAATGTGGGTAATTGATTCGGGCCAAACCGATGTTGAAGAGCATTGCCCACCCCAGTTGTTATTGTTCGACTTAAATACCGATCAGCTAATACATCGTTATCGCTTCAATACAAATGAGTACACACCCGGGGCATCAGTATTAATTACACCAATATTGGATGTCAGAGACCCACCACCCAGAGGCAACTGCAGACGCACGATGGTCTATGTCGCTGATGTTAACTATCATGGCTTGGTGGTATATGATCTTATGGCAAATAACGCCTGGCGTATTGAAAATATGTTTATGTATCCCGATCCTAATTATGGAGTTCACTCTTTGGCCGGTGAAAGTTTCGTTTTAATGGATGGCATTTTCGGTATGGCAACAGACAAAAAGCGTTTATATTTCCATCCTTTGGCCAGTGCAATGGAATATGCTGTTCCTCTACAAATAATCGATAATAGCACACTATTCGAACATGATCCAGAGAATATGCAAGAAGCTGTCAGGCCATTGGGTAAACGCAGTAGTGAATGTGCAGCCTCGGCTATGGATGGCAATAGTAATCTGTATTGTGTCACCTTCAATCCCATTGAATTGATCATGTGGAATGTCAATACTCCCTACGACAAGAAGAATATTAAAAAGTTACCCATAAATCCGACGGAATTGCAATTTGTTAGTGGCATGAAAGTGGTGAGGGATCATCAGGGCAATGAAGAGCTATGGATGAGTTCAAACGCTTATCAGGTATTAGAAGTGTATTCATTTGCCACCCAAAAATTTTAATTAATTGCAAATATGTTTTATACAAATTTTGCAGAAAATGGCTGCTGGTAAACGAAATTTTAGTGAAGTCAATTTTCGGGTGGTAGTACTACCCTTGGCGGCAGTAAGATCCACTACATCTAGACAGGATTTACATAATAAATTGATTTTCAAAGACTAAAAGGATTTCATATACTTACAAAAAATCCATTATTTACGATGGTAAATAATCGATTTTTGTCAGAAACCCTAGTTCAAAAAATATGTCGCTTAAGTTGTTTTGGCGGTTACGGCTCCATATATTTTGAGCAAAGTGGTTAGTTATTAATTTAAGGTTATTGTTTTTGTAAGTTATACGATAATATTAACTCACTTAAAGGCTTATTTATATCAGACTTTCTTTTAATTCTCATCGCACCCGGTAATTAGTGCTTTACCGCCAAAGAATAGTTTATATTTTGACTTGATTTTTTGAAGTTTTTTTAAATTTCACAAAATATATACTTACCTCCGATTTCTACAATCCAGACGGTCGACTTGAGTAAAAAATTTATATGAAAAGCACTCACTTGTTTGAGTGATTTTCATACAAATTTTTTAGACGAGTCGTCTGCCTGACTTGTGGAAACCGGATGTCAGTTTTTCTTTTTAATTCAAGTTATTATATTGTACGTATGTGTATGAACATTACTAATAACTAAGTAAATTAATTTATTAATTAAATAAAATATTTTTTAATTGAGCAAAAGATTATGTAATATTTTTAACCGAATTCAAAAAAGGGGGAGGTTATCAATTCGTCTCTATTTTTTTGGGATGTTACTTCATAACTCTGTACATTTTAGAGCGATTGTAAAAATTCTTTTTTTGTCTGTCAGGGTATAGCTTCCCATTGAAATTTTTTATTTGATTTTATGATTGCTGCTAAGCCTAGCAAGTACCTTTGGTTCTTGTAATTACACAATTTAAGAATTGAAAAAATGGGCGGGGCTACGCCCATTAAAATTTATTCTTATATTTCACGTGATTCTACTTAACCTATCTTTACGAAACTTGCCACATACCTTGGGCTCAAAAATAGATACAATCTTCCATTTGGAAAAATGGGCAGAGTCACGCCCAATAAAATTTAATATTTTGTTTAAGTGGTTTGTTTCACTGTACTGAATTTTACAAAACTTACACACTGAGCTATGAAAAACACAAAATCTTGCTTTTAAAAATGGGCGGAGGCACGCCCCTTAAAATTTAATACAACATCCCATAAATTTGTTTCGAAATTTTTCTATCAGTTCTTTGCAATGAAGCCGGTTTTCTCTTCGAAAACCGAATTTTCATCATATTTTGACATTTTGAAGTATGGGAGTCGATTCTGATTGTTTTCGCTATGATGTACGTGTGGAAGTACGTACATGTGTATGTATGTAAACATGTCATAACATAAGAATGGATCCATGGATCAAAGCAAATTTTCCGCATTCGAAAGACCTTGCGTTCACTTAGATGTCGTGCGATAATGAATCGATTCGGTGCGGTAGATTTCGAAAAAGAAATTTTCATAAATTTTTTTTTTAACCTAGATCAAAATCAAGTTCAAAATCTGATGAGCTTTTAGTCTCAAAAAGAAACGTGCGTCGATTGCCCCCAATTTGACTAAAGTTCGAAAAATATCGTTGATGCGAAATTTCGAAAAAATAGTTTTTATTTTCTAATAATTTCGCCAGATCGATTTCAGATATTCACTGTTTTTTATATATTTGAAAGTGTATCAGATGCCGCAAATTCACCAAAATGTGTGGTTAAGCGGGAAGTTTCAGAGAAAGCATGCAAGGTCACTAAGAATTGTTAAGTGGTGAGTATCAGTATACTATACCATTTTGCACATGCTACGATGCAAGACCATTTGCACAAGATGGTGATCTGGGGCTAACATTTTTTTGATTGGCCACACAGCACGGTGGAAGTTCGTTTTTAAAATAAGTAAAGTTCTAGCAGAAATGGCGTTACTTTAACTGATAGTGAGTGAAGTAGTAAATATTGTACTTTAATTGCATTGTGAATATATTTCTTTTATTAAAACATGAAATTTAAGTTGAAACTTAGCTTTAAAATTAGCTTTTGTGTAATTTCTGAATATCTTTTTTATATATACAAATAATCAGCTATAATATTAACCAAATTAATGAAATAACACTGCTTTTCGTGTTGTCACTTTACTTGTGACAAGTGTAAAAAACTACTTGCTCCCAAAATTTCATTGCAAGCTGACTAGCAAGTGGCAAAAGTGTGGCACTTGCATGTAGCAACGGAGGATTAATGTTAAAAATTTATTTTTGTTTATCATATAAAATTAACACCATTTGAAAAATCATGCAAGTATTTTCTAAAAATCGTTAACAATTTGCATAATTTCCCTGGTTTTGAGCAAACTTATTGGTCTTGTGTGGAAAACCCAGCAACTTTGGAAGAACCCAAAGGCAAGAAGTGAAATTGCTGAGGAATTACTCTAACAAAATGTTTGAAAAGGTTGAAAATTGTACGTTCAGAATACGCCACATCCCAAACATTCCAACACCAATGTCATCAAAATATATTTATAATAAAGCAAATTTTTTGTTCAAAATTTCAATTTCACATATTTAAAACATACTCTTATATTTATTCAGTATCTAAACCGTTTTGGAACGCATGAGCTCATCTTTCTTCCAGCTTTAGAATCGCTGCTAAAATATTTTTTATCTCCATAGGATGATCAGCTCTCAACAATTTATTTCCACTATTTCTAAAGGTACGGTCACACTTGTCAAACATATGCCCAAAAAAGCGTAACCACTAAATATGCTAATGAAAAATCTTTCAATTCAGACAAAAGTTTGTCAAGTTAAAGAGTAGCCAATATTGTTGAATTCTATGACATTGTCCATTAGTTGTGTTCGAAAATGTTTAATATGATAAACAGGTGTCTGGGTCAAAATTTTTTTCATTAGTGTTTGTTGGTTAAGCTTTTTTTTTTTGGCAAATGTTTGACAAGTGTGACCGTACCTTAACATAGACATTTTAACGACTTTTCACATATATATGTAAATAAATATTAACAACACACTTTAACTTGCAGTATAAAATTAAAAACTGTTTTAAAAATTTTCGTTTTACAAATAATTTCAATTTGTTTTCATTTTATAGCTCGTTACAATATGCATAAATATTTTAGCACATATTATTTTGGTAAACAATTAAAATAATATCACAAAACAAACAAAAACTTATAATTTGCAACTAAATAAAGATTTAAGCATTAAAATTTTTTATTATTTTAATGTAAATTTTGTAATTTATTATTTTTAATAATAACTAATGATGCCACTTTCCTGAGTATATAAAGCTTAAGCAATTGCAATTGCAATTGCTCATAATCCATATATCAAGTCATAATTAATTAAAAGTTATTAATGATATCAATTATATTATTCATTTTGTAATTTTAGTTACATACATACATACATTTGTTTACTGTATATAATATTACAAAGCTTGCTTATTTGATAAGCAATATGTTGAGGTGCATTTAACTTTTTTTTACAAGGTTGCGCAAATTTCTTTTAACGAAAAATTATGTCAGTTCAGTTGTTAACCTAGTTTTTTGTTGAAAAATCATCTTTCAGCCATTTTTTAGAGGCAGAAATATAATATTAATATTATTAATATTTTATTATTAAATGTATTATAATATTTTTAGGGTTCCATACACCAAAGGTGAAAAGGAACCCTATTGTTTTCGCTACGCTGTCCGTCTGTCCGTTTAACCGTCACACGGTATTTTCTCAGAAACCGTAAGACCTACGGACCTGAAACTTGGACAGAGTTCAAAAATGATATCGCTTTAGGCATGATATGATTGATTAAAACATGTTAACATCTCACCTGAGCAATTTTTGAGAATATTTACTTCTGACAAATGTGAAAGCTCTTAAATGCACTTAATTATAACGTATTAACATTTTGAAGAATTCGCATACACATATTTACATACACATATGTATGTATGTATAAATATTTATACATATGTCAGATACCAAGTTTGAAAAATGAGGTTATTAACAAAATAAACACCCGCAATAAATAATTTAAAAAAAAAACAAACTTTACGAGATATGTTATTTATTTTCAAGATGTGTTAAGTGCGAGTAATTTATTTATGACTTAATATACATATTATAATCTACAAGATTGCTCTGCTTAAACAAATATGGGGATATCACTAATTTTAAATAATTAATAATTTTCTTTGATGCTAACAGAAATCTAAGTATTGCGAAAACAAGAATGCGATTTTAAATTATTATGCTAATGAAAGTTTCATTAAGCGATTTAAAAGCAAAAAAAAAAAGCTAAAACCAGTTGGAGTAAAAAGAATGTTCTAAAATTAAGGTTGCCCAGAGAATCGCAGATTTAAACTCATACTTGCACCATGCATGTATGTATCTATGGCTGCATTTAGTGACTAAATTTTTTTCTATAATTTAGTTTAATTTTTGGGTAATTACTAGCGTTATCGATTATTCGACTTTTTCCAGAAACCGGTTTTCGAATAGTTCGAATATTTGAAATAATGAAATAATCATTTTAAATTGCTTTATAAAAAAGGGTTAACAGTTCATGTAAATACTATCCTCACAAAAACATCAATGTGAAAGAGGCCAAGTTCCTATCAAAAATTTCGGCCATCAAAAGCAGTGAGATATAAATTTTTACCAAGTTCATGTTTGACACAACACCTATCACTGGCATATGCTATGCATTATATACATTTGTAATCGTAAGGGTGTCATATCATTTCTTGATTGTCGTTCTATATTAAAATTAAAATAAAAACTTACAATCAGTTGCTGCAACTAACTAGAGGTTGAGTTTACTATCATATTTTATAGCAGCAAATTAAAAAATTAACTTTTGTGACTTTCAAAGATATTATGATTTGTGAATTCTCAAATGGTTTTTGAAAGTCTGTGCATAAGATAACAGGTTTGTGGCAAGAAATGTATATAGACATGCTTCACAATTAGGAAATAAATTTCAATTAAAATAAACTTATGACAATATGTCAAATAATAAATTTCTTAAATTGTTTATTTTTATTTCAGGAAGGAAGGTCAATTTTTCTTTTACCGGTACCAATTATGATATTGTTTTAATTATATTAACCAAATTTTCGGTTAATATAATTAACATTTATTTCAAATTCCATACTGTCAACCAATTTTTTCTGTTGCTGCAACTATTGGGTTGAGGGTTATAATTAAAATATAGTGGTACCACAAGAAAATTTCAGTCGCTATAGTTGCTGCAACCGCCAAAATTCAATTGGCAACAAATTCGGTTGTCACAACGAATCTGTTTTCTCTGTGTATATAATATAAAGTTGAGGAATAAACTCTACATACAACCATCAATTTTTTGGTTTGTGGAAACTTGGGAAGAAATTCAAAATATTAATTATGCCAATAATTAATATGTTTATACAAAAAATAAAAAAATAATTAGAGCACCTATAGTAGCAAAAATATTAAAAATACATAGGAGAAAAGTCTGCATACAGGCATAAAATACATGAAAAAATACGTGCAAAATGTTTGATGTCGTCAACTTGTTTGAAAGTTCTGTGATTTCCGGTACCAAGCCGTCAACAAATGGCATCCAAATATGGTCTATTATGTTCTTGTTATTATAATTACTTTTTAATTTTTTATTTTTCGTGTAAACATATGTATATATTAGCAACCTAAATATTGGCATATTTAATTTTTTGAATTTCTTCCCAAGTTTCCCCAAACCCCAAAAATTATGGTTGTATGTGGAGTTTATTCCTTAATGGTATACGCATATGAATGTATGGACAAGGTTATCTACCTCTATATAAAATATGAAGCAAAATGGTAACAAAACTAAAAAACACTTTTTGCAACTGTATTTTGACATCCATTGCACACCATAAGGCCAATTAAATTCGCCTCTGCTATCACCTCATAAAATAATTTTTCTTAAATTGCATGTTTCAGTAAATGTTGCCATGCTTCCAAAAAAAAGCTGAGAGCTTTTACACTAAAAATATACTTATGAAAATCAACAAAACATGCAAAATGTACAAATTGAAAATTATTAGACTCGGCCGGTTTTTAAATTGTAAAAAAACCGGACTATTCGACATTCGAAAAATCAACATTTTAAAAAAACCGACAACCGTATTTTGAAAAAATCGGGTTTTAAAACCGGTTGAAAAACCAAGTCGATCATCCTAGTAATTGCTTAAATAGATATGGGTGCGTGTCCCATATTTTAAATTAATCGACGTGATTAATAAAAACTTTTATTTTATCTTACCAGTTCACAAACATCAAGATATCTGGCTCATATATTTAATTTATACTGGGGTAGAAAAAGAGATACATACGCTATACATATGTATGTATATTTTGATCTCATTTCAATATTTTTTTTAGTTTACTCATAATATAATGACACAGTGCAACATAAAAAATAGGAGGTTCCAGCGACTGGTTCTGGCAGAGGAAACAAAACAAACAAAAATATAAAAATAGACTCTGGATGAAAACTTGGTATAAAAAAGGATCAGTTTATAAAGGGTGTCCCAACAAGAACGCAAGATTTAAATTTGGCGCCATTCGAAGTATCATTGTTTGACATTTGAACAATTGTTATTGTTTGCTAGTAGAAGGTACGAGGTTAGTAAAAATGGAGCGCTACACGAATGAACAACGCATTCTCATTGTGAAATTGTTTTACCAAAATGGTGAAAGTTTTGCGGCTACAGTTCGCAAATTGCGATCAATTTGATGGCTTCGTCAATAGGCAGAATTGTCGCATTTGGGGTGAGGTAAATCCTCGAGTGATTCACGAGAAGCAAATGCATCCTCAACGTGTCACTGTGTGGTGTGGATTTTGGGCTGGAGGAATCATTGGACCTTTTTAATTGAAAATGAGGCAGGTCAAGCGCAAAGTCAATGGTGTTCGGTATCGTGAAATGATAACCAGTTTTTTCGTGCCTAGAATTGAAGAAATGAATGTGGAGGGCATGTGGTTTCAACAAGACGGCGCCACATGTCATACAGCCAGAGAAACAATCCAATTGCTGCATCAGTCATTTCCCGGTCGTGTTATTTCGCGTTTTGGAGACCAGAATTGGCTGCCTAGATTGTGCGATTTAACACCATTAGACTTTTTTCTTTATCGTTTTTTGAAGTCGATGGTTTACGCGAATAAGTCGACGACGACTCAAGCCTTAAAAGAGGAAATTGGACGCTGCATTAATGAAATACCGCAGCATTTATGCAAAACGGTCATTGAAAATTTCATTAAAAGATCGCGTGTGTGCTAGCAAAGCCGCGGCGCCCATCTCTCCGATATGTTGTTCCATACATAACCTCATTCTGTCTTCTTTACGATATAATAAAGTTTCACGATTTTTTTTTTTTTTAACTTTATACACGAAAATCTTTTGTTAGAAATAATCGCGTGTCCTGTTTTTTTAACACGAAGTGTTCGTGACAGAAAATCTGATTTCGTGTGTGTTCGAGTCGTATCGTGTTTAGCAAAACTGACACGATAAAACACGAAACAATTTGAGGTGTAAAATATGTATGCATGAATTTCCAGTAAAGAAACATTTTAAATTTTGTATCGTCAAGAACCCAAAACCAGCTATTTTTTTGCTATTCAATTTGATTTCATGCATGCTGTATAATTTAGGGTTGGGAAAATTGTTCGGGTGCGTTTTTCGTACGTGTTGGACATCTCGATATTCGTATTCGTTTTTCAAAACAACACGCACCCATCTCCAATGAATACTTGGCAACTTAAAGTTTACGTAACACATTTATCATTCATAATGTATACCTGCAACCTACAATTAAACCAAAGAGAATTCATACCAGGTGGTCTCGATTTGCAACTGTGGACATTCGCCTTGCATATTTGTAACCGAAAAACTTTCCTGCTGTCAGAACATTTTCGAACATTTTGCCATGATTTGACACAAAATAAATTAACAGCTGATAACCATAAGTTGAATCGAGATCAGCTGGTGTCAAGTTGCCTTGAATTAAACCATAAACGCAACTCCAGTTCTATATTTTATATTCGCACTAATTAACGATATATAAATTGTATAAATTAATAAAAAAAAAAAATTAGCCAACGCTCTTTTTGCTCAATCGCCATTTTGTCTTTTTACTAGCTCATTTAATTTTGTCTGCTCACTTTCAATCAAGTAGACCAATAAAACTAGAGATGTGCAAATATCGTGATTTTATTATTATATTTATATATATATATTTATTATATTTAAATATTATAACTAATCACGCGTGAGTGCGTGAGCGTGACTGAAAAAAATTTACTCGTGTGTGATCGTGCGTGAGCTTTTTTTAATAATTACGCACGAATTCTCACGCTCTCACGAGATAACATTCCTGCATAGGTACATATGTAACTGTATTCAATCACTTGATATAAATTATTTTATAATAATAAATGCATATTTGTATAGTAATATGTATGGTAGTATGAGCTTACAAACATAATCACCCTTATCGGGAATAAAAGGCGAACAGTTTTTTCACGTGAAATATTTCTCTTTAACAAAAAAATGGTGAACAAAATAAGAAAATAGTATACTAACACAACAACAACGCAAACATTGGCAATCACAATTTTAGGGAAAGGGAACACTTTTCACGTGAACTTTTATTCCCGATAAGGGTGAATGAATACCCCCAAAACAAAATGTTTCGACTTTTTCTGAAGTCAGACTTGTCGTACCGAATTCGTTAAGACATTTCGGTAGTTTCTCTGAACAATTTTTTTTAAACATTAAAACTTTGATTTTTGAGTACATAAGTAAAAGTCTGTAAGTAAGTTTGTAAGTATGTATGTATGTTTCTTAGATACCCTGTAGGAAGTATCAATTGAGAAACACTACTGATTCAACAGTGCCTTTGTCAACAATACTACTGACGAATTGTACCGCAGAAAATGTTTTTTGCTTTAGGGGCCGTCCATATATTACGTAACGCTGTAGAGGGGAGGGTTGGGGTTCGAGTTTTGTTATGATTTGTTTTTTTTAAGAGTAAGTTTTTTTTTTAAACACAAACACAATTCGCAAAGCGATTAGCTTGTCTGGTGTGGGGAGTCTTTGTTACGTAACAGAAAAATTTTAGTAATTTCTATGTTTTCTTATTTAATATGCTTTTCTCATTTATTTGATTATCATTTATTTAATTGATCATACGTCTTACCTTCACATTTATATTATGTATGTATACATACATACATGTGCGAAATGTAAATTTTTGATATACTAAATACGAATACGAATATTTAAAACTATATTAAATTAACTTTGCTTTATTTTAATTTACATTATAAATTTTACAAAAACACGAGCACTCATCTATACATACATAGATATGTATATACATATGTATATCTAAGAACCTATTTTTCAACCCAAAAAACATGAAAATTATATTATACATATACTTTTTCGTGAGCGTGCGTGATCGTGATAAGTTCTAAAGCACTCGCGCGTAATTAAAAATATTTTATTCGTGAGCGTGCGTGATCGTGAAAATTTTCAAAATCATTCGTGCGTGAAAGTGCGTGAGTAAAACATTTTTCTGTGTGAGCGTGCGTGTCGTGAGTCAGAAAACACTCACGTGCACATCTCTAAATAAAACAATAAAGAACAATTTACACTACTAAATTAACATCAATGTAATAAGAGGCGCTGCAACACTACATTATTAAAAAACGAGCAAAAAGCAGAGTTCTAAAAGAATGAAGCTTTCCTATATCTCTTCCTTCACCACCTATCTTCTCAATCACTATCCCTTTCCTAAAGAAGCTAAAACATAGTAATAGTAGTAGGCATTCATTGCCTGAGTATATTTTGATATTTTTCAAACCTAGAATGCTACGCGAAACGAAACCATAACTAAACAAGATAGTGTGTACTATGCGATCAACAAAGCAACATGCCTGGTTGCATAAACATGTTGCAAAGTGTATACCCACCATTTTACGTGAATTGAAAATATATCAAACTGGCAAGCAAAGCAAAATTTTTCAAAAAAAATTCAAAATGAATTTTTTATGTTTCCACACCAGATACCAGAGATGACACGAGATGGATGATATTCAAATATTCGGATGCTTTCGCTTACTCAGCCACTGGGTCTTCTTTTATGCTTCTTTCGTTGTGGCATTTATTCAACATATTTTAATTTTATACTTTGTGGCCTCATTTGCTATGTTTCACAGGATGATAAGAATTTGTTCGACTCCTGTAAGGAATTACAGGAATCATTTTTTGAATACTAATAACCTTTTTCACATTCACATTCATAGTTCAACACAACAAATTCTTTCATATAATTTTGTTAAATGTTCACTTGATAATTTCAAAAAGTACACACTTTCATTCGTTTGTTTTGATTACATATTTTGTTAACAACTTAATAACAAATATAAAACAGTTGTCCCTTTCTCGCAGAACGATTTCAGCTTTTTTCGTAAATCGCTTTCTTCAACTCTGGTATCCTCTGTGGATACCAGAGTGTGATTGATGAGTTTATTTGATCGTCTGCTGGTCATTTAATATTGGCATTTTGAAAGTTTAACCTTCTAGCTCTCTGGGTCTTTTTTGTCCGTTTGAAAATGGGCCAAAAATTTTGATAGAAGTAGCTAAAAAAAATCTAAAAATTTTTGCATAAAATCCTATATTTGCGAATACATCTATTTAATACTAAAAAACAAAATTTCTTCAATTCAATCGCTGAAAACACAAAACAGTTTTAGTTTCATATATTGTTTTTTTCTTTCACTGAAATATGGATGCGAGTGTTTTCAAGAACTTTTACATTTTCAGACGAGAAGGAACTTCACATTGACGTGCATGCCTGATTGTGAGCTCAAAAGTGCTCACGCGTGCATCTCGATTATTATACAAAAAAATTTCATACAATACATACATTTAATTAAAAACGACAATCAATTAAAAATGTACTTGATTTAATTAAACTTTTGCTTAAAAATTTAATTTAACTAAAAGTTTAATTGACTCAGTAAAATTTGTAATTCATTTTTGGTTTATTTTAATTAAACGCAGGAAAATTTTTTTCTGTGTAATTAAGTAACGTGAAAGTAATAATAAGAAGAACAAAAAAAAGAATGATTAAATTAAAAACAAATTATTATAATCATAACATACGGAATCATTTACCATTTCAATCCAGTTGAGTGCAAGAGCCACAAGTAAATTTTTGGCAAATTCATTAGTAAACACACCACACACAAACACAAATAAACTCATTGTTTAAAGCCTGAAAGAAAGATTTAGTAACTTTTCACTTGCCGAGAAAGAAGCAGTTATTTCTTTAGATTTAAAACCAAGACCAGCCCAACAAAATAAGCAATTAATTAATTAATTTTAAACAGAGTGAAATTTATAAGTTCAAAAATATCCATTTAAGTACCAAAATAATCTCAAAAAACAGCACAAAATGTGAGTGTTATTTATAAAACTTAAAAAAAATCAAATGAAATTAAAAAATAAATTAAATTGTGATCTGATATGTAAATGCAAAAAGTAAAAGTTTTTTTATGAATTTTAAGAAAACTTAAGTACGTGAAAGTTTGACAACTGCATTTCAATAACAAGTTTTAGGGAATACAAAAAAATAGAAAACTTGTTCTCATAAAATCGATTATTTTCGATTAAAATTTGTTTATTGCTTTTAAATGTCACATTTTAAATTCTTTGCGCAAATAATTGATAAAGTAAAGACTTGTTTGAGTAAATTGTTTTAAGTGAACCATCTTAAATGTTTTTTAAGCGACTTGGGCATAACACAGGGCAACAAAATTTTATATGTCCTAACAGTTCTTGTTATAACTCCAGCAGTTATTTGTAGTTCATAGTGTTATTTATCTCATATCGTCGGCATAGAATGTAAACCTCCGGAATCCAATTTTTATAACATATTGCATTTTAATGCCGTTCGAAAGAGAAAGAGACGCCGGATCGACTGACGAAAATAATTATTTTAACTTAAAACTCTAAATGTTGAATAAACTTAATGTATTAGAGCCATTTCTTAAGCTATGTATGTATAGAAGATGTTAAAAGTATTTTGTAAAATTTGATTGAAGTGAGTTAGCCGGTTTACAGTCTAAGCTGATATCAAAACTCTATTCAAATAGTTACGTAACCAACAAAACTAGTTTTGCTGTTCTGTGTAAATTTCTGAAACGATAATTTTATCAAGAACAAAAACTACTTCTAAGGGCCAATTTCACCAACTCTATTTAAATATAAATTCATATTTAAATGTCGATTTTGATTAATTTTTGTATGGAAAAATTATTTTTAAATATGAATTGATATTTAAATAAGTTGGTGAAATTGGCCCTACGTTTAATATTTTTATCCCACTTTTTCCCAAAATTAATATTTCACTTTTTCAGTAAAAACAAAGTGAAAAAATTTAATCTCTTTGAATCTTTAAGCAATAAAAATATGAACCAGTAGTTCTACCCTGCAATTCGAAACGAAAGAAAAAACTTTTTAATTTGTATTCTAATGGTAGGTAGAGACTTTGCAACGTGTTTACACAACACGTTTATATTACATGTTGCATATTAGACTTGGGTCGAACTCGTTCACTAGTTCATTTTTGCCACAAACCAATGATCAAACCCATATAATTTAAATGGGTTTGATCAGTGGTTTGTAGCAAAAATGAACTAGTGAACGAGTTCGACCCAAGTCTACTATGCAACCTACAATGCAACCATCAATGTAACCCATAAACATCAAAACATTTTGATATTTTCGAAACTTCGAATGCAACTTCGAACGCAACCATAAACAAGACTACAGACTATGCAACCGACAATGCAACCTGTCTGGTTGCATAAACACGTTGCTAAGTCTGTACCAGGGATGAGAAATCAGATTTGAAAATTGTACTAATATTCAGGAAATAATTGTACTTTTTTCAGTACGATTGTACCAATTTCTTAATTTTGACTTCTTTTCATACTGTTTTTTAATACTTTTTTTTTTAAATTAATTCAAAACGTACGTAATATGTGCGTAAAGGCTTAAAATTTAGAGTCCAACCTTAATTAGAGCGTCAAGCGTTCCGTTAGCAGCAATTTTGGCATTTTCAGTACATTTATACGTAGAAGATATTATTTGAATGTACTGCAAATACATACCCTGCTGCTGCTGACGGTCTAATTTAGGTTGGACTTTTAACAAAAAGGCAATTTGAAATTCAATTATTATATTATTAATAATTATTAATCTTTAATTTCAAAAGGTACACAAAAGACCATCAGTTGTTCAGATCTGAATACTTATAAAAGTAATATTTAGGATATACTTTTCCATCCTTTGTTCTGATTCGATTAGAGACAGTCGTAATAACTTCTACATCAACCAACGCTCGAAACTGGTTAATTATAGATTAAATATTAAATATATATAGGAAAAAATTTTCAATAGTACTAAATTGGTCATTGGGGTGTTACGGTACTTTTGACATTCAAAGTGTGCTGAATAAAGTACAGTTGTACCAACTTTTCCATCCCTGGTCTGTACCTACCATTAGACTTGGGTCGAACTCGTTCACTAGTTCATTTTTGCCACAAACCACTGATCAAACCCATTTAAATTACATGGGTTTGATCATTGGTTTGTGGCAAAAATGAACTAGTGAACGAGTTCGACCCAAGTCTAAGCTGTATCAATTAGTTTGTGTTTGGCAGCCGTTGATAACAGACTACCTCTCCTTTTGAGAAGAAAATGGAAAAAAGTGAATTTCGTGTGTTATTAATCATTATTTTTGCGGAAAAAAACTAATCAAACAAACCAAGGAAAAGCTCGATAAATATTATGGGGACTCTGCACCATCGATTTCAATGGTAAAAAAAAGTGGTTTACTGACTTTCGTTGTAGTCGCACAAGTACAAATGACGCGGAACGTTCTGGATTGCCAATTGAGGTCAGTGCACCCGAAAATGTTGAAAAAATTCACGATATGCATATGCGTGAGATTGTTGATGCCATAGGCCTTTCATATGGCAGTGTAGTTTCGATTTTATATGATCAGCTGAGTTTAAGAAAGTTGTCTGCAAGATGTGTGCTGCGTTTGCTCTCAATTGACCATAAACGGAAACGTGTGACAAGTTCAAAGGATTGTTTGGAGTTGTTTAACAGCAATCCGAATGAGTTTTTGCGGCGTTTTGTAACTGTGGATGAAACATGGATCCATTACTGTACTCCAGAGACCAAGCAGCAGTCTAAACCTGCTCCGAAGAAGGCCAAGCTGAGTTTGTCGGCAGCATTATTTTGGTATGCACGCGGTATAATCCACATCGATTATCTTCAAGAGGGAAAAACAATAAACGGCGAATATTATGCCAACTTATTAGACCGATTTATTGAGGATTTAAAAAGAAAACGACACCATATGGTCAAGAAAAAATTTATTTTTCAATCAAGATAAAGCACGAGTGCAAACGTGTGTAGTCTCAATGGCAAAATTCTATGAATTGGGCCACGAATTGGCACCCCATCCGTCACATTCTCCGGATTTAGCCCCTAGTGACTACTTCCTATTTCCAAATCTAAAGAAATGGCTCGGTGGAAAGAGATTTAACTCCAACGATGAATTTATTGCCTATTTTAAGGGCCTCGAAAAATCATATTTTCTTGGAAGGGATACAAAAACTGGAGAAACGTTGGACTAAGTGTATTGAGTTAAAAGGAGATTATGTTGAAAAATAAATTTTTGTTTTGCAAAAAGTCACGGACTTATTGATCCACCCTCGTATCTTCTTTCGTTTCGAACTACAGAGCAAACCCCGGCCTTAGCGGAAAGCAATATTAATCTTCCTCGAAATAACTTGAGTTTAAAAACTCTCTTTTTGTTACAATAACTTTTGATTTGGTTTTTCTATTTCATTAAAATTTTAACGAGAGTGTCTCAAAAAATTTTATTAATATTTTATGTCAAAAAAATAATTTCTTCGTGCACTTTTTTTTTGCAAAAGTAAGGGAAACTTTTTTTCTTTTTTGAGAATATCTCACGGGGACTCCTGGTCTTTTACTAAAAATATTTGGCAAAGTTGTAGCTAGGATAAAGCTGAATAACTATTGTGAACGTTCCCCATTTTCTGTAATGCCCTTTCATTTAAGAGGCGTGAAATTGAAAAGTCACGTGCTTATTGACCCACCCTCGTATATTCCGTTTATAAATATATATATATATATATATATATATATATATATATATATATATATATATATATATATATATATAATAATAATATATAATAATAAATAATATATAATAATAAATAATCTTATATACACATATATATATATATATATATATATATATATATATATATATATATATATAAGATTATTTACCCCCTCCCACCCCACAATGTAGAAACAAACAAGAATATACGTATTTTAGATAAGTATATGTGACCTGAAATTCTTAGTAATTAATTAAAAACATGTTTATTAGCTTCGTTAATTTTTAAAAAATAAACAACAATACACTGATCTAATTTTTTGTTTTCTTAAATCATTCTTAACATTTAGGCAAACAAATTTTAGCCTGTGGCTACTACCGCCTTTACTTATAGTCAGCACTTTTTACTGCCTTGATGCGCATAATTTTAATAGTCCAGAAAGTGGGTTAACGGAAACTTTTAAAAGGTTCGGCTATAGTAAGCCAACACCGTACGATCTTTATAAAAGACTTATACTAATGTATGAAGCCCGAAATTTAGAATTCGCTTTTCCATCTGAAAGTATACGGAATGCAGCTCTAAACAGTGGTGAATATGATCCAGATAAGCCCATACCCATTGATGTTGATGTTTACTATCCAAGTGAGTATTAAATGGAAAAATTTTATATATGTATGTATGTGCACAAACTGAGGTCAAATTGTTGGCAAATATTTCCAGATAGACACGATGAACCGAAAATTTTTGTAACTATACCAAGATTTGGAAGCGGTGTGCCATATTCTTTGGCCCTTCTAACAAATGAGCAAGCACCAAATGGCTCAGTCTTACAGCCGTATCCAGATTATTCATGGCATAGTTCACATGGTCGAGATTGTGATGACTTAACATCAATTTATCGGATACAAGTAAGATGAATACGATTAAATTTATAACCCAAAAAAACTGTGAACGCAGACACACTTATGTATCTAAAAGTTAAATTTAAGATTTTGACCATGAGCTCTAGCCAAAAATGTTGGGCATAAAATTTTACTATATACATAACAGTCTATATGCATTTCATTGTTGCTGTAACAAATCGTTAGTAGACTTCAACCACACATTTTGAACAGTCACAAACCTCTTATCTTATGCACAGACTTTCAAGAACTATTTGAGAATTCACAAATAATAATATTTTTGAAAATCACAAAAGAAAAATAAGCGTAGTAGGCTTAGAAACTTATACAAAACTCATTCCATGGTGTAATTATACAGGTGACTGCGTAAGGATTTTTTTTTAAATACGGCAACCATAGCTGTGTAAAGAACGGAAGAATGTCAAAAGGACAAAAATAATTGTACTAAAACCAAAACAAAATCGAAGTTTTTGACATTCTTCAGCTACAAAGCACACAGAGCAAAAAATTATCAGCTGAAGTAGCGCTGCCACCTAGTTAGATACACCTTGACTCATTCGATATTCGATATGAATCTATTTTATTATTATTCTTTTGTGATTTTCAAAAGTATTATTTAAGAGTCTGAACACAATGTAACGAGAATTCATTGCGGTGCGGTTTTTCATACGATTTTGAAGTAAAACCCCGCGTGCGGAACGGTATAAATTTAAAATCTATTTTATTTTCATTGCGGACTTTCTTATTCTCTCAATTTTTGACTCTCTTTCTCTTTCTGATGTTGCCACAGTTTTTGAATAATTGGCTGTGTGTACAACAAAAAAAATGATTTTGAGGTTCAAAAATGTTTGTCATGCCATGGAGTTCTCGTGGTACCTTCATAGCGAACAGTCGATTAGCGGAATTTTTCTTACTTACAAAAAAATTAAACAAACAAAAAATATTCGTAGTACATATTATTCGTAATAGGTACATACTGTCTTTAATAAATAAGCTTTATGCTTTGCTGTTATTTTTACATAGTAAAAATAACAAAAACAAAAAAAACCGCAAGCAAAAAAAATTAAACAAATTGATATTGAGGAATACTATATATATGTGTACCTCTAAACAAATAAACAATCATAAATAACAAAAACAAAAAAAGACCGCAAACATAAAAAAACACAAACGAATATCCCTTGAGGAATTCTTTGTATGAGTGCCTCAAATACAAAAAAATTTGAAGTGAGTTCTAACGGCAGAAATGCTTATTTTACTGTGAGTTCTGAAACTCTTAATGAAAAAAATATAAATAATAAATCTGATGAAAACCTTTTTTTACCGGCAAAGCCAATTTTTCGTCAGCGATCAACTTCGCTTTGTCCAATGCCAAATAGTAATGATGCATTAACATTACAGTTGCCTAGTACTTCTTCATATAAGCCAGTAATATCATCCCCTTCAGGCTCGTGTTCATCACTTAACAAAGTTATCACTACAGATAACAGCGGCTCGAAACTCAAGGTACAAGTCGGAATGGACAGATATATAACCGTGGTAAAGCGTGGGCGAAGCCCGAATTCTTCAAAAATTTCATCTGCTCCCAAAATGTCTAGGGATAACAGCGCAGCCTCAACTAATCGCCAAAATCGCTTCGAAATTTTGCAAGATGACAACGACAAACCCGAGGTATCCTCGAATAAAATATCCAAGCCGCCACCAATCTATTTGAGACAAAAAAATTCAAATGCCCTTATTAAAAAATTAATTTCGGTCATTGGTGAGAATAAATTTCACATTGTTCCAATAAAACGTGGAAACATAGATGAAACTAAAGTCCAAATTTATGACGAAAAAGATTTCCGCAAAATGGTTGCTGAATTTGAAAAAAATAAAACAAGCTTCTACACATACCAGCTTAAGAGCGCTAAAGGCATGCAGATCGTATTGAAGGGCATAGATTCTTATGTTGTTCCCGAAGAAATAAAAGATGCACTCGTGCTCCAGGGGTTTAAGGTAAAAAATGTGTCCAATATAATAAACAGAGAGAAGATTCCCCAACCCCTATTTCGTGTTGAACTTGAGCCTAATGATATAAAATTGAAAAAAAATGAGACGCATCCAATTTATAATTTGAAATACCTCTTGTACCGAAAAATCACAGTTGAAGAGCCACATAAGCGTTCAGGTCCTGTACAATGCCATAATTGCCAAGAATATGGCCATACAAAAACATACTGCAATTTACCCTCTGTTTGTGTTGTGTGCGGCGAATTACACGGCACTGCTAGTTGCAATAAGCCAAAAGATCAAAGTGATAAAAAATGCAGTAATTGTGGAGGTAATCACACCGCTAACTACAGAGGTTGTCCTGTGTACTCTTTCGTAAAGAAGACTATGGTGCAAAAACCTAAATTAGCTCCAGCTCAATCAGCAAACGCCTACTCTGCCACTTTTGCGCAAATGAGCCAACCAGTTACTTCCCGTGTATCGTATGCAGATGCTGCTAAGTCAAATTCAATTCCCACACAAAATGTTTCCCCGCCAAATAATTCAAAAAATACTGACCCAAGCTTTAATTTTAATCGCCTTGAAGCTACTATTGAAAATCTGGTGCAAACTATAAACAATTTTACAACAAATATGACTAGCATGATGCAAGAAATGCTGCGAATGCAGAATACTCTGCTTCAAGCATTAATTAATAAGCCATGAACACGTTAACAATATGTTTCTGGAACGCAAACGGCATTCGCCAACATAAAAATGAACTTGAGCACTTCCTCACGGAAAAAAATATTGATGTAATGTTAGTATCTGAGACTCATTTGACTTCGAGAAGTCTTTTTAAAATTTATGGCTACACTATATATGATACAAAGGACCCTAGAGGAAGGGCTTGCGGTGGATCAGCAATTCTAATAAAGTCAAGACTCAAGCACTATGTTCTTGATAACATTTGTGAAGAACACCTACAAGCAACAAATATTGGCATTGAAAGTTTTTGTACAAATTTTGTTATATCATCAATTTACTCCCCTCCCAGATTTTCAATCACTGAGAATCAATATGAGGATTTCTACAAATCTCTTGGACCTTGTTTTGTAGCTGCTGGCGACTACAATGCTAAGCATACGTTCTGGGGTTCGCGTCTTATTACCCCCAGAGGTCGAGCATTGTTCAACACCATTTCAAAAATGGGCTTGGATGTCATTTCGAGTGGGGAGCCCACTTATTGGCCTACTGACATACAAAAAATTCCGGATGTTATAGATTTTGGCGTCATAAAAAATATCTCTAGGGACTTAATTCAAGTTCAAGCTTCTCTTGATCTTTCGTCCGATCACTCTCCGACGATCATTACAATTTGTAGTCCCTTAAGAAGTAACTTACCTGACCCATATGTGAAGATGATCAATCGTGTTAATTGGCTGGGGTTCAAAAAATATCTCAGTAGTCATTGTACGGAAAACATTACGCTTAGAACATCCGATGATATTGAATCTAACATTGCCAATCTCAGCGAGAATATTAAACAGGCTGCTGAACATGCCATTATCTCCCATCCGCAGACTGGGTTTAATAAAATTTATTCTACAGACATTGAACGTCTCGTACGTGAAAAAAGAAGAGCTAGAAGGGAATGGCAACAGCACAGATCACCACAAAATAAAATCAGATTTAAAGAGTGCACTAAACGACTCCAAGAGTTGCTTGCGTCTGAAAAAACTGCATCTCTTAAAAATTATCTGGAAGGTCTTGATGTCACACCAGCGTCTAATTACTCTTTGTGGCGCGCTGCTAGAAAGCTTAAAACACCCATTGAGTATAAGCCACCTCTACGCACATCTACCGGAAGTTGGGCAAGAAGCGATACTGAAAAAGGTAAAATATTTGCTGAGCACTTAAAATCCGTTTTTACGCCAAACATATATACTGGTGTTGCTGATTTGCCGAATGTAGTCGCTCTACCCCCTCAACACATAAAGTTTAAGACGCGTGATTTACAAAAATTAATTGCCGAACTCAACCCGAAGAAAGCTCCGGGTATTGATGGAATTAGTAACCAGATGCTTATGAACTTGCCTCGTATTGCAATGAGAATCCTATTATTCATATTTAATGCCATTTTACGACTGGAGTATTATCCACACAGCTGGAAGCTTGCCAAGGTTAAAATGATTCCAAAGCCGGGCAAAGATCTAACCAAGGCTGAGTCATATAGGCCAATAAGTCTACTACCAACTATGTCAAAGCTTTTCGAAAAACTGCTCAAAACAAAATTGTCCCCAATTCTAATTAGTAGTGGGTGCATACCAGACCATCAATTTGGTTTTAGAAGTCAGCATAGCACTATTGAACAAACTCACAGACTGGTTCAATTTATAAGAAGAACTTTTGAGGAAAAAAAGTATTGTTCTGCGCTCTTTATTGACGTTTCCCAGGCATTTGATAAAGTGTGGCATGAAGGCCTAATTTTAAAATTGAAGACTTACTTACCAATAAACATTTTAAATATTTTGGAAAGTTACATTATTTCCCGTAAGTTCACTGTTGTGGAAGGAGACTTTACGAGTAGGCCTGAAACTATTTCATCCGGTGTGCCACAGGGGAGCATACTGGGACCAGTTTTATACTTGATTTATACTTGCGATATGCCTGTGAGCAGTAGTATCCATACTTCCACATTTGCCGACGATACAGCCTGCCTTAGTATGCACGAAAACCCTGATGAGGCATCCCGCAAACTCCAGGAACACATTAGCCAGATGGAGCTTTGGTTAAACTTATGGAGAATTAAAGTCAACGAACAAAAGTGTGTCCATATAACGTTCACCCTAAGAAGAGATACTTGCTCCCCCATTCGGATTAACAATCAAGTTGTTCCTCAACATTCACATGTGAAATATCTTGGTATACACCTTGATCGACGACTTACATGGAAACATCACATTGACTCTAAGTTAACTCAAATGAAACTTAAATTAACTCAGGTACATTGGCTGATTGGTAGAAATTCAACACTTAGCCTAGACTGCAAACTTTTAATATACAAGTCGCTTTTAAAGCCAATATGGTGTTACGGAATTCAACTATGGGGCACTGCTTCAGCTTCATATGTAGAGAAAATTCAACGAAGGCAAAATAAAATTTTACGCATGATAACATCGGCTCCATGGTACATCAAAAATTCAAATATACATCGCGATTTGAATATGCCACTAGTGACTGAAGAAATTGTAAAATACGCAGGCAAATATCTAACAAAACTCGAGTCACATCCTAATCCGCTTGCTCGTAATATTTTGAACTTTACTGGGCACATCCGCTTAAAAAAGAGAGATACACGGGCTCTAATATTCAACACTCTAGATGATGAAGCTGCTTGAAAACACTTTTTTCTTTTTGTTGCTTATCACTACTTATGTATTATTAATAACTATCACTAAGCTTATGTCCGACATTGGTCGGGCCTAATAATTTTTTTATAGATTTAAGATTTGAATACTTATTGTTAGTTCATATTTGAAGATACAATAAATAAAAAAAACATGCATTAAAAAAAAAAAAAGTTACTGCCATTACAAAATATATAACACAAAGAGGAAAAAATGTATGCACAAAAAAATTAATAAAAATTTAAACAAACAATGACAAGTATTGCCGTCGCCGTCTTCCGTTGTATTATGTTTATTTTTCTCTCCCGCAACGAGAAATCGCACCGCACCGCAAACATTGTGTTTAGACCAGTGTCCCGCAAAATAAAATATGTTTGTATTGGTGAGAAAAATGAGAGTAAAATAAACTTGCACTTGAAGAAAAGTTTTGTAGTATAAAATACATGATGTGGTTATTAGTTGTTTGAATTTTTTTTTTTGTAAATAAGCAATTTAATAAAAACTTAAGTAAAAAGTAAAAATTTAATAACCATTCAATAATTTAGTGTATAAATTCAACATTAAATTTATTCACAGCTCTGTGGATACTATTAAAATGGCTTTTTAAACTATTTTCCCTATTATTTTTTAATGTTTCATAACATAAAATTCATTGCATATTGCGAAAAGAATTTGTTATCACTAAATTTTTCTTAGCATCCATAATTATTTAAATTATTTTTTTTTTGCTCTACAAATTTAATAAATTTTAATACCTAATTTACATTAAGCATTTTTTTCATGAAATTAGTTGCATGAAAATTTTTTATTTGTCAATAGGAGGCCTGGAGGACAAACTCGTACCAAAAAATTTGTTAAAAATGTATGTATCAGGGATTCATTTTACGCCCTTTTTTATACAAAATTCTCTTTTATAGCGCTGCAATTAGCAAATAGAAAAAGTTGCGTGCAACAAAATTCATGAAATTTCATGAAAAAATGCTTAATGTAAATCAGGTATAACTCTAATTTCGTTCCGTGTGCTCAAAACAACAAAACAAAAAACCAGGAAAAAGTTAATACATAAGTACACTACTTAATTCGTCGCTTGCTCAGTGATAGAGCTGCAAAACTATCGATGGTACTATCGATAGTATCGATAGTTTTATTTTAAGTGGACTATCGATATTTTTTTTCGATAGCGATACTATCGACAAAACCACTCTACTAAAAGATGGCGACTGTGTAATAAAAAATGCAACATTCAAATTTCGCCGCCTGGTTTGGTGTATTACATATATTAATGTGAAAACAAATTAATTAGTTTTGATTTGTTTCAACATAAGATGTCAGTTTTTATCTACTAGGTGCAAATTGCATAAAAATACAATTATTATGTACCAACGGCTTTGATACTTGAAGAAACTTGACGGCGGCTAAATTTGACGACTACTGGACTGTCTGCGGTATTTACTTTTAAATAAAAGGTGACGCTAAATAGTTTGCTTCTCCTTCTGTTAAACGAATACTTTTTAGCTAACTGCAATAGTTTAAGTAATGATGAAAGATTTTTTTATTTTATTCCTTTTTAATTTATTTTTTATTGATCCATCTATCTATCTGTTTGCTTATTCGTTTATTTTTTTTATAGAACTATGTATACATGTTTGTTGAATATGTGTATTAAAAACATTGGAACTAAAAGTTTTAAAAAAATCAACTTTCTTTTTACTTTATGGAATTATTAAAAAATTCAAGATTTTATATTAGAAAAATACACAATTGATAAGTTTTAGCCCTTATAGACACGGAAACTTTACTTTGCAAAGCCTTAATTCAGCAGGGAGAAAGACAGAAAGAGATAGTATTTATCACTCAGTCTTTCACACACCTGAATTAAGACTTTGCAAAGTAAACTTTTCGTGTGTAAAAGGTGTGTTTCTAAGAATCAAAAACTATCGATAGTATCGATGGCACCAAAAAATACTATCGAAACTATCGAATGGAGCCACTATCGATAGTTTTGCAGCTCTACTCAGTGACGACTAAATGAAAGAGCATAAGCATGTATGTGATTTTCATCCGCACACAAGGCATATCAAACAGGTACACGTATCAGACATATTGCTCATCCGCTGATTTTTTGTTTACAAGTTTATAACGAAGAATTTGTTTGACAATTACTTTATAGCTTGTTTGATGCATACAAATTTTTGACAATTAAAGGCCCAACTATAATATGAATAAGCTAGCTTAAGCAACTGTGCGGTTATAAAACGTATGTGGCAAACTATAATGTACTTAACAAACTTTTTGTCAAGTTTCGTCAAATATCATTTGCTTAAGTAAAGTGCCAAACTGAACGCACATTCCGTAAGGAAACAACTGTTTGTGCATTTTTTAAACTCAAACAAGCAGCAGCAGAAAATATTCATTGATTTTAAATATTTTTTTATTGTTTCCTATTTTAAACTCGGAAAATAAAGCAAAACTTTTATTTTCATTGTTTGTTTTACAATACACATATACACACATATTCATGTATTTACTTATGTATATTCACTGTTGTACTTTTTAGTAGGCAAAACAAATAAAACAAGTAATAAGGTGATGGATATATTTATATGTGAATTTCTAATAGATTAGGACATTCTTTCAAGTTAGTTTGATTGAATTGCATTCATTTAGGAGTTATGAGAAGAAACAAAATTAATACAAAATTATTGACAATACCTAGATGTGCAGCTGTGGCTAAAGAATACTTAAGTGCATGTAAGTACATTGTGGCCACCTAAAAGTCACATCTGAATTGTTTAAGCATTTGACAGACTTATCGTTCAATTCTGACATTAGCTTAAGCCAGCTTATTCATATTATAGTTAGGCCTTTACTTTGTAAACCTATGTGAGAAGCACAGAGTTGCCACAGAGTTTTGCCTAATGCATGTACCTGTAGTAAATGTGCCTTGATCCGCACAATTGTGCTATGGCTTCAGCGTTACCGTTGAAAAATTTCAAAAAGGGGCACAAAAAGGGGATTTTCAAAAAAAATGTCGCACAAAAAAGGGATTTCTAAGAAAAAAAGGGGTAACTTTAAAATAAAGGAACATTAAGGAAACAAACATAATTATTAAGCTATTTTTATTAAAAACAAACAATAAAAACAAATTTCTCATGTATAAAAAGTACAAAAACATTCATTTTATGGGAACTCATATACTAATTATGTTTATTCGCACGTTTTATTTGAAATTAAAAATTCTAACTTGTGGCAGAATTAGGCTTTACTTTCTATTCAGTTACGAATCAGCTGACTCTTTTTTGCTTTTAGAAATCTTACACAAGTCGTCAGTTTTTCTGTTTCGTTCTGTTCTGTTACGGTTCAACCTGTGAAAATCAAAAAAAAAAAATTAAGTAATTCTAAGTGCTAATTCACACGGTGAAATTTAGGACGTCTAGTTTTCTTAATTCTCTTTTGAAGTTGCTACCAAAAATTCCTTGAATTCATACGATGTTTTTTTTTTTTTTTTGGACGTCTAATTTTACTTCTCTTCACCCATATAGCCAATAAGTTAGAAGAGCAAGAATAAAAAAATACAATAAGATAGAAGAGTAACATTAAAATGTAACAACAATAACAACAAGAGCAATGTAAAGAGAAATATGAAAAAAAACATGGAAAACAGAAATCGAGTCATTTTTTCTACCCCTCTTTCTTCTCTACCCCGTTCGCTAACAAACAAAAAGTGACGTTGAAAAATATACTTCATAAAAGTCTTCGTGTGAATTAGGTGTAACAAACAAAAAGTGACGTCGAAAAATAGACTTCATAAAAGTCTTCGTGTGAATTAGGTGTAAGTGACAGCATAAATAAAATAAAAATTGTGATTGTGCTTTTAAAATTTTAAAAATTTAGTTTTTATCAGAAAAACATAAAATTATATTGAAACATAAAAATGGACGAACTCATAACTTTAGTGGAAAACTGTGGCCGTTCTGCTCAGAAACAGGTGATAAGTTATAACATAAAATGTAATTATTAAAATTTAGAAACAGAACGGCACAACACAGAACATCAAGAGAAAGTAAAGAATAATAAAGCCTTTACTAACTCACGTGAACAATTACTGATTACTGGGGATGAGATGTATATGATGATCGAAATTACAATAGAAATTAAATGGAAATTTCGTTTGATATTGAGTGCCGTCATTTGCCCCAGTTCTTAAGATTTACAAAAAATTAAAAATACATTAATAAATTTTTTGGCATCTTTTTGGCCATATCACTTTTTTACCTAAAAGCTAGTATAATTCAAAAAATGTACTTACTTAATCATTCAAAGTTTTCATAAAAAAATTTTAACTTTGATTCTGGAGAGGATAATATATTTATGGTATTTTTTTTATGCATGATGCATATTTATTAAATACCTTAAATATCAATTCTTTTGAAATTGTACATCTGTGTTTATTAATAAGTTCTTTACTTGGAATCCATTCTTTCAAATCGTTTTGAAATAAATTTAAGGCAGACAGCATGGACAGAAAAGTGTCTGCTTTCAGTCTATTTGAAAATTTTTTAGCAACGCTAATTTATGTTTACGCTTTGTTTTTTTTTTTGGAAATTTTTTTTATAAAGATGAAATAAGGTGTAACTCACCGACCTTACAGCTGCTGAATCTGGGTATATCTTTGCATTTAATTTGGCCAATTTGTCCATTGACTTAAACGAGTAGTTGCAACTTGTCATCAGCAATAGTCACTTTCTTCCGAAAATAAGTAATTTTTTGTAGTAAAAATTCGGATATTTTTATATCATTTGCTTTTGGGAATTGGCCACGTATTTGGCTGTTTTAGTTTTCTAAAATCGTTCGATTTCAATCGATCGGTTTACAGAACAGCCTTTTAAAAATTTTGATTTAGCTGCACAATCAACTTTGCACGACTTTTTGTGCAGATAAGTCAATAATGCTGTTATCTTAAATGCACTTACCTGCCCAAATGTGCAGGTATACAATTTTTGACTTCCGTTTTACACACATACATGGTTGCATATTTATGTTTCCAAATTTTTTTAATGTGTGCAGCTAACTTAAATTTTTTATATGAGAATAATTTAAAACTGCCAAAAAATATGTTAAATGTGCAGGTATACAAAGTGCACTTAAAAAGGATTTTGAACAATAATTACAGAAAAAATATGTTTTGTGCACTTAAGTCAATGTGCAGCTAACATTGATTTTTTGTATGAAAATATTTCAAAATTACCAAAATTTTAGGGCATTTATCTTAAATGTGCAGGTATAGAAAGTGCACTTAAAAAACGAATTTGTATGGGATTATAAAGAATAGTGACAGAAATTTATCATTTTAGGCTGTTAAGTCCAAAGTGCACTTAAATAAAAGGCAGCTAAATCAAAACTACTGTACTTTAATTAAATTTGGCTTTCACAACAGCTGTCGAAAATACAGTTAGAATTATCAAGTATGAGTCTGCAATTGTACTCGTATATTTAAAAATCTTACACAAATGAAAAGATTTATACCAAGGTGTATGTTTTTACATGAAGTTTGACACATAGGAAATAAAAACATGTTTAATGTGGTAGAATCTGTACGAATTTGCGTACATTTATTGTCGAAATAAAAACGAAAGTTGACTTTGAACAAAAAGGGGCAAAAAGGGGCACAAAATAATGCAATTGATACTAAAAGGGGATTTAAAAGTAAGGGGCATAAAAAGTGGCAAGGCAGTTGAAAAAGGGGCAAAATGCGACTTTAGTCGCACAACGGTAACGCTGTATGGCTTGCGGGTTACTGGTTTAGACTCTAATAGGCTTTTCACACTTGCCCACATTTTCGTGGAATGTGTGGAAGATGTTGAAAATGTGAAACATACGTTCACATTACAACATCTAACATCAACCATCATATATAGCTGTCAAAATAAATAAGGCCACGTTTTGTGTAAAAAATAATAAAAATTTAAAAAAAATTGATAATGAAGAGAAATTAATAATAGGACTAGTTGTTAATTTGCAAGAGCAATCTCTACTATTAATGCAGTGTGTAGAATCCATAAAAAGCTTACTGGAGGAAGAAGATGATGAAGACATAGTTTTGTACAATCTTATCCAGCAACATACATAGCTTCTATTTCTTCCGTCCAACAAATTCGGAGACTGGTTTTCTTTTTTACTGCAAAAAAATAGATACATATGTAAGAATGTACATACAACAAAATGTTTTTATATAATTACAAGGAATAATTATGTACAAATATTTAAAAATAAAAATACTTAGACGTTTCGCTCATTTTTAATAACTTTGTAAATATTTTTTTATGTCATTAAATGTAAAAAATTCCAGTGATGCCACTACAATTTTTTGTCATTTATCAGTGATGGCACTAAAATAATCAAAAGATGTTGAGTGGAACAAAATGATGTTGAAAGATGTTGTTTTTTAGCCCTGTACATTTCTTATGGGAAATTTTCAACATCATCGCAAACTGATGGTAGATGTTAGATGTTGATAAGTGTGAAAAGGCTATAACGCATGGGAATTAAAATAGTATAACCGTTGCTTATCAAATTAATAAAACAAGTTCTTATAAAGAATTAAAAAATTTATTGAGAAAAGTTGAAGCGTTTACTTCTTTGATTTGTTTAAGTTGCAAAAGTTTTGATTGTTGAAAAATCACTAAAAAGCACTGCGAGAAATTGTAAAAAGCACTATAAATACCAGTTTTTATGAAACGGACATTTAATAAAGTTTGGGGTACTTAGAAAATAAAAAAGCACCAAAAAATACCCGAAAATTCCCAATATGACAACGCTGTTACAGCAGCATCAGTTCGCTCTCTATGTACTGTACGACATTTCCGAGAATACTTGCTTTTCTGTAGAGCAAAAGACTAATGGTTGTTCGAGAAAAAGGCCGAAATGGGTCTCTCGAGCTGAAGAATCATGTTTCTCATAAAAATATCTGCAGAACTTGCATTGGTTTTCTAGGTGTAGGTCTATTTATGTATGATGAACTGGCATACAAAATCAAAAAGACAAGCAACAACTGTCAAAATGGCGCACATGTCAAGCAGTATTGCCAACTTAAAGTTCTACACCTCTTAAAGAAACACGCTTTATATAACAATTAGCTTCTTTTCAATTTGAGACACAAAGTGCAACAATCCTTTTTGCCCTTAGTAATAGTCAATTTATTATAAAACTAGCTTTAACCTGGTTCAAAAATCAAACCCGAAACGAAAACTATCCCACAAAAATATAAAAACCGATTCCAAACCGGATATAAAATATCCTGTATTTGACGCTGGTAATGTAGCTTTACATTGGTGAAAGAATTTTCAAAATCGGCTTAGCAGTTTGGACACAGAATACATAGAAGTGAAGAAAGTGACAGGTTTCTTTTAAAATTCGTGGAAAAAAGAGAAAAGTATAGTGTATTTGATACTGTAGTCTATTACTTCTTACATTTAACACAGCTAACAAAAATTTATTGCACTAGAAAGACGTATCAAAACAAAAACGACGACAAAATTTGAAGGAAAACGAGACAACCAGAAAAATACCCGTATCTTCCGTCTCGTGACACTTCTGTATGTTTTGTGGTTTGGGCGTGAAAGTGCAGCAAACAAGCAAACAAAGTCACTAGCCCATTTATAATATCAGTAAGGATACTAGAACTTCCTGTGGGAGAGCGTATATTTTATAAGTAATTGCATTTTATTTTACATGGAAGAGGAAACAATTATAAACTTTTTTGCTTGACGAATAAATTTATTTTACATTTTACCTTCCTTATCTTACAGATTGATCCGTGTGGTCGCCTTTGGGTTTTGGACAGTGGAGAAATCGAATTCATACAACATTGTTCACCTCAAGTGGTTGTTATTGATATTTTAACGGAACAGTTGGTGCATCGTTATCGTTTACCTAAAAGTGTCTTTAGAACTGGCGTCAGTCGTTTCGTTACCATTCTGGTAGATGTTGAAGATCTTCCACCATTCGGTACCTGTTCCAAGGCATTCGTTTACATGGCTGATGCAACTGGCACCTCTTTAATTGTCTATGACGTTGTCAAGGGCGAGTCCTGGCGCATAGAAAATAAATACACTTTCCCTGATCCCGATTATAGTAAACATACAATAGCTGGTGAAAGTTTTGAGCTAATGGATGGTGTTTTCGGTTTATCGGTGACGCCAAAAAGTTTGGGTCTAAGACGCCTACTGTATTTTCATGCTTTGTCGAATGATGCCCAAGTGGCAGTGCCCATTGATGTAGTAAATAATTCTACCAATTGGCGTTTTGGTTTAGGATCGGCCTTAGAAGAGTTTACGATGTTTGGTAGAAGGGGAGTACAGTGTGCTGCTTCTGCTATGTCAGCCCATGGTTTTTTACTATGCGGTCATCTAAATCCCATCGCTCTGGTGGGTTGGAATATACGCACTCGCTATACGCCACGTAATCGCTTATATTTGG
Organism: Tachina grossa; assembly: GCA_949987645.1. Taxonomy (NCBI): domain Eukaryota; kingdom Metazoa; phylum Arthropoda; class Insecta; order Diptera; family Tachinidae; genus Tachina; species Tachina grossa. Next base: position 213,263,731 of record OX465274.1, read on the forward strand.
CTGAAAATCCAGAAACTCTGCAATTTATCAGCGGCCTAAAGGTCATACGTACACCGAAAGGTAAAGAGGAAGTGTGGATGCTTTCGAATCGTTTGCAAAAAGCATTTACTTTTACCACAAATTACCAGGAGATCAATTATCGCATACAAAAATGTGGCATGGATGAATTGCTGCTGGGCAAACAATGTAAATATTAACGAAAATAGAAAGGACAGAAATGAAAAGGAGAGCCAGTACAAAGAAAAGTAAAACCAATTGTTATCGTTCATCAATATTAATTGTACATACTTGAATAATATATACATAAATATATATTCCTTTTTTAGCTTTTTTTAATAAATTTATGCCGTTGTGACCAATTTTTAATTGACGGTGTCTTCTAATATACAAGAGCTGTTATATTGGTAAAATAATTTGTTCAATTTCATAGTTATTTAATTAACGCCATATTTCACGGAGTTAAGGGGTTTGTTTATCTGAAACTACAATTTCTTTTTTTATCAAAGAAAATTGTATGAAGATTTCTTTTTTTTCATACTGTAGGTAATTTAAAACAAAATGTGATTTTTATCCTCACAAAAAGGAAAAACAAACGCAGACCTTTGTCATCTTTTGACATTTCTTATAACTCTTAGCAACACTTGCAATTACCAAATCGTAAAGGCTTATAATAAAACAAGAGTTTATAACACAGCCATTAAGAATACTTTACAACATTTTATGATAATAACCAGAAATAAGGTTTTCCACAATTTAATACCGCACTACAAATTTGGATATTTTTTTAGACCCCATTCCCAAAAGTATTTATAACAAACTTGTTAAAATAATTAAAGAGCTCAAACTATCTCAACCTTTTTGATCGTTTTGTTTCTCTTAAGATGAAGGTCTAAGCAGTGTAGACCTTTGGCCTCTACAACAACAAATACTTGAGAGTTAAAAATTAAAGAGTGTTCCAAAACGAGCAACGAAAAATTTCAAAATCTCATGTGAAATATACAAACAATTGTATGTATATAGGTACTTGAAATTTGTGAAGTTGGTGTATTTTTATACAGACTACAACAATTTAACTAAAATTGAAAAAAAATTAAATTAAATGGTATTCCATCCGTTAATGCAATTCTGGCTATGTAATTTTTACAACTTGCTGTATCTTGGAAACCGTGCGAGGCAAACACTTGAAATTTTCAAAAACGGTAAGTAAAAAAGCCAAATATTATAAAATCGCCAAATAAAAAAAATCGCCAAAAACCAAAAAAAAATCGCCAAAACGAAAAAAGCACCAAAGTAAAAAAAATTCTAACACTCAAATAAATCGCCAAAACCGAAAAAATCGCCAAAATGGAAAACATCAACCAAAATGAAAAAATCGCTAAAATGCGAAAAAGGTGCCAAACCTAAAAAAGATCGCCTAAATGAAAAAAAAGATCGCCAAAATGAAAAATAATCGCCTAAATGAAAAAATCACCAAAATGAAAAAATCACCAAAATAAAAAAAACGCCAAAATCCGATAAAATGGCCAAAGCGAGAAAAAAAGCGCCAAAACTAAAAAACGTACACCAAAGGTGTAAAGGAAGCTTATTGTTTTCACTGTCCGTCTGTCTGTATGCCCCTCACATGCTATTTTCTCGAGAACCGTAGAAATTTGGACAGACTCATGATACAATTATACCAGGTACATGCTCAAGCCCAGCCTGTTAATGTATACAATACCTACAGTTGTCAAACTTCGTTTACAAGCTACAAAAATGTTAGTGTATGTGTGTGCATAAAATGATCACAGTGTTGCCAATGAAATTACACATGGATGTGTTTCCAATTACATATTGAAGAAAATTACACTACAAATGTTTTTTGTAAGTTGAAATGAAAACAAAAATAAATAAAAATAAAACATAAAGTAGAATTACACACAGATTTTATATGAATGTAATTACATGGCCTACATATGAGAGTAATTGCACACTCTGTGTAATTACACACCCATTGGCAACACTGAATGACTATAATCAATCATGAATGCCGCGTCTGCAATTGTACTTTAGTTACCCTGTAATTGTTATTTTTAAAAACAAAAGGCATCTGTTTCTGACAATTATACGTTTGTTTATACCAAAAAAAATGAATGTGTTTTTTGGTGTTGTAATTTTGTTGTAGTCGTGCATGTACCTAGTATAATTGTACCATGGACAGACTATGTAGAACTTTGGCCGCTACAACAATAACTACATGAGAGTTAAAAATTAAAGGGTGTTATATATAGGCACTTGAAATTTGTAAAGTTAGTGTATTTTTAAACAGACTAACAATTAACACTAAAATTTAAAAAAAATCTAAATTAATGGGTGTTCTATCAGTTAATGTAATTTTGACAATTTGCTGTATCTTGGAAACCGTAAGAGGCAAACTCTTGACGTTTTCAAAATCGGTAGATTTAAATAGAAATAAATTTCTAAAACTAAAACAAATTGCCAAAACCGGAAAATCTCCAAAACGATAAAAGCCAAAATGAAAAAAAAACGCAAAAATCCGAAAAAAACACCAAAGCGAGAAAAAAAAGCGCCAAAACTAAAAAATCGCCAAAACCGAAAAAACCCAAGAGCGCAAAATAACGCAAAAACTAAAAAACGACGTATTAAAAAAACTGTCGAAACCGAAAAAATTCCAAAAACGAAAAAAATCCCAAAACTATATATTATATAGGCTAAAATTCGTATAGTATTACATATCTGCTGTCAGTACGGAATCATTCGTGCACGAGTCGAAGTCACAATTTACTGGGGTCCAATCGTTGCTTTCGATAGCGATATGATTCGATCACGTTTTTTTTTCAGTTTGAGATTATGGCATTCGATATCGAACCATATTATAACATTGTTCGATAGCGAATGCCATAAAAACTAAAAAACGCGATCGAATTACCTCGTTATCGAAAGCGACGATTAGAAACCTGAATTTTTATTGGAAAATCACGGAATGATTTATTAACGGCAACACTACATGAATGAATTATTAAGATGTAGCAACATATTAAACATCAAAAAATTTACGATCATTTTCGAAAAGACATTAAAGGAAAATGCAATGATTGTAGCAGAGGCGAAACCCTAAATATAAAAGCCGTTATTGTTGCAGTCATTCTTGCTTAATTGCATATACACACACATTTTTTAACAATTAGTGAAGAATTTTTTTCAATGGAAACACCCATATTAATTGTTTACACAAAAAATATAATAAGAAAATCTTATGCGGCATCAATAAAAAGGAATCAAATGTTTACAGCAATAACAACAACAGCAAACAACACAAAAAACAATTTATATTGATCTTAAAGAATAAAATGAAATGTTCCTGCGTCAGATACAACAACCAAACAGTTGAACACTGCAACTACATACATACGAGCGCAATAATCACACATTCCTATTGCAACGCATAAGTATATTCGTATATCATAAAAGAAACTACTTACCAATAAGAGACGAAACATACTAACGCGGCTAATAAGTGAAAAATGAAAAAAAAATACTTTTAAAAGGAAGAAGTGAAGGAGGAAAGAAAAAAATATCACATATGAGAAGTTAAGAAAAGGGTGCTGATAAGAGAGATGTAAAATATGGAAGATTTTTTTTCCAAAATCATTCAAAAACTCTGAAACCCTTTCTAATATTTTTTCTTAAAACAGTGGCTCAACGTTGTTGTAGAAAATACAACTTTGTACATGAAGTATTATTGCAAGGCAATTTCGGAAATAAAATTTTTATTTTTTTTCCGAATGTAGAGGGGTCGCTTTTTTAAAATTATCCATACGTCTTCGGCATTTACCGTCAGATTTTAAGTCATGACTTTTCGAGCTTCTCTCCTAGTTCTATTAAATGTAACACTGTTCCCATCAAGTACCACCTGTTAATAGACTACTGTCAAATTTTGAGCAAGTGTCATCATTTACTTTGCGTTTAACAGCTGTTCAAAACATACAACATCATGTATTTTTCTAAAAATGGAAAAAAGTGAACTTCAAGTGCTCATGAAACATTATTTTTTTGCGAAAAAAAACCGTCAATCAAACCAAGGAAAAGCTCGATACATATTATGGGACTCTGCAACATCCATTTCAATGGTAAAAAAAAATTGGTTTACTGACTTTCGTTATGGTCGCACAAGTACAAATGGCGCTGAACGTTCTGGACGGTTCTGGAGTCAGTACACCCGAAAATGTCTAAAAAATCCACGATATGATGTTAGCCAATCGAAAAGTAAAAGTGCGTGAGATTGTTGATGATCGATTTTAAATGATCAGCTGGGTTTAAGAAAGTTGTCTACAAGATGGATGCCGCGTTTTCTCTCAATTGGCCATAAACGTAAACGTGTGACAACTTCAAAGGATTGTTTGGAGTTCCAAGGTGAGTTTATCGGCCAATAAGGTGATGGCAACAGTTTTTGGGATGCATGCGGTATAATCCACATCGATTACCTTTAGAAGGGAAAAACAATAAACAGCGAATATTATGCCAACTTATTAAACCGATTTGATGAGGATTTAAAATGAAAACGACCCCATATGGCTAAGAAAAAAGTTCTTTTTCATCAAGATAATGCACGAGTGCAAAACTCTATGAATTGGGATACGAAGTTATACCCCATCTGCCATATTATCCGGATTTAGCCCCTAGTGACTACTTCCTATTTCCAAACCCAAGGAAATTGCTCGGTGGAAAGAGATTTAGTTCCAACGATGAAATTATTAACTATTAAGGACCGCGAAAAATCCTATTTTTTGGAAGGGATACAAAAACTGGAGAAACGTTGGACTAAGCGTATTGAGTTATTTTGTTTTGAAAAAAAATTACGGAAATATTGCAAAGATACCAATCTAAAACCTTGAGACTTATAGTTAATGCTCCTTGGTTTGTTACCAATAAAAGAATACATAAAGAGTTAGATGTACCATTTGTCATTGATGAAATAAGAAAATTCAGTACATGTTATCTCGAAAGACTGAGTAATCATTCGAATATCCTAGCTATATCTTTATTAGATGAAACAGAAGAGGTTAAAAGATTAAAACGTTTACATGTTCTTGATCTCCCATATAGGAAATAATATAAAAATAAAATTAAAAATTTTGTATATATGTAAATCAATATTATTAAGAAAATCAACAATAATGTTAATATACTCAAAATATGTACATATATTTAATACTACATATACTAACAGTTTTTAAGCTTTCTATAAGCTTATCAACGCATGCTAGGTTTTAATGTAATGTTACATTTTATATTACGCCATTTACTTAATATTGTATAAATAGATTGTAAATAAAATTATATATTATAAAAAAAGGACTTATTGATCCGCCCTCGTACACTCAACTCAAGTAGCAGTTTTTTCCACCCAAAATGTACAATCCTAAATTATTCCGGCGCTGAGAATGTTCAATTAAAACTGCTAATATGTAAATAAATTCAGTAAAGTGCGACTCTGACTCGCGCACGAAGAGTTCCGTACGAACACTAGATATGTAATTTAATACAAACTTCATCCTATATAATATATAGTTTTGGTATTTTTTTCGTTTTTGGGGTCTTTTTGGTTTTTTTTTTGTTTTGGCGTTTTTTCGGTTTTGGCGATTTTTTAAAGTTTGGCTCTTTTTTTAGTTTTGACACTTTATTTTCTTGTTTTGGCGATTTTTTTCGGTTTTTGGCATTTCTTCATTTTGGCGATTTTTTTTATTTTTGGCGATTTTTTTCATTTTTGCGATTTTTTTTATACAAAAATTTTTTTAGTTTTGGCGACATTTTTGCGTTTCGTCGATTTTTTTTAACTTTTGGCGTTTTTTTTCATTTTGGCGTTTTTTATTCATTTTGGCGATTTTTTCGAATTTGGCGATTTATTTTAGTGGTAGATTTTTTTTTAATTTTGGCGATTTTTTTTTCGTTTTGGCGATTTTATAATTTTCTGTTTTTTTAGCTTTACCGTTTTTGAAAATTTCAAGTGTTTGCCTCTTACGGTTTCCAAGATATAGCAAATCGTCAAAATTACATAGTCAAAATTGCATTAACAGATGGACCACCCTTTAATTTATAATTCGCATGTATTTGTTGTTGTAGCGGCCAAGGTTCTACATACTCTGTCCAAATTTCAGGTCCGTAGCTCTTACGGTTCCTGAGAAAATACCGTAAGACGGACAGACGGACAGCGTAGCGAAAACAATAGGCTTCCTTTTCACCTTTGGTGTACGGAACCCTAAAAAGATTAAAATTTAAATTGCAATTGTATTAACTTGAGTAAATTTTAATAAAATTTAGTAAATAGAAAATTTAATTTTTGTCGCTTAGTCGCTATTCACACTATGCCTTTTTAGCCTGCCTTGTATTGACAATTTTCTTTTGAAACCCCTACGGAAAGTCACACACACTTACATTAAGCCTTTTTTATTCATGCCTTTTTGGCATTTATATACACGTTTAATGCTGAGAATACGAAAGAGGCAAAGAGAAATGTCATAAATCCCCTCGAATTTTCATTTTGTGCCTTTTGTTCTGCACCGCAAGCTTCTCACCTCCTCTCACCAATAAACTAAAAAAGCCTGCCTGCACAGGCAAGCAGAAAAGGCATAGTGTAAATTGCGTCGCACGATTAAATCGAAAATAAGTCTCGATACTTTGGTTCAAAACACAGAAATGTTACTTTCTGTGACCTTGTCCGAGAAAAGGGACCTACTTTTAAGATAAACGCATTTAAAGTTTCATAACACATTATCACTTTGAACACACCTTCAGTTGGGAGATGCGATTTGGTATGGTTAGTTATTTTTATCAGAAATCTAACTTATTTCATCTCATTCTATAGAGTATATGTAATGTATACACCCTTTTAGGTACCAGAATCCACTCTTAAGTCCAAACCCGTTTTTTGACACACAAGGTCCCTTTTCTCGGGGAAGGTCACATATAGTAATATTAGCGATTATGATATGATTTGGCCGTTTTTATGTCAGTTAATTTTTATATGAAAAGTGACGCACCCACTCAATAGAACTCGCCGATTTTTGGCGTGACATCGTGCCATGCCAAGTCATTTGTTTATACAAATTTTAATGCTTATAGACACCTCTAAAAGGGAGTTACGACTTGTTCGCGCTAAATTTCTCATTGGAACCACATTGCGGCGTTCACATTCAAATATTGGCTTTATTTATTTATTATGTACTTTATCTCTTCGGAGATTCACTGCAAACCCTAGTCGGGGTAAAATAGCACTTGTTGAAGCATACATTTGCTGCCCTGAGTTCAAAAGACGATAGAGGTGAAGCCTTTCAGGGTGGAACTTCGAGGTCTTTGGAAGGAAGTATATATATATATATATATATATATATATATATATATCGAAAAACGCAAATGTACCGTTATCTGGACAATGGCCAAAAGGAACATTTCTATTTTATTTTTCTCGTACTTAGCACATACTAATTACTCTGGAAAAATGCATTAGAAACTTTATACTGTACAAAGAAAGTAGAATCATGTGTTGGAGCCTTTTAATATTTTAGAGGTATCGTCGGAACTTCCGAAATACACTTCTTTCCTTAAGTCCAATCAAACGATTATTCCATATTACCACAGTTGTATCTGTGTATCATATGGTGAATTATTGAACATCCCGTATGGTCCACACAAGATGATACAAAACATTAAATAACTCCAATTTTTGATAAACTCGTTATAGGTAACATTTTTATTGATGGTAAGAATACATGTACATATACATGTACATACATATCAGTACTTACATACATACTATGTATGTATGTATGTGCATACTTACATCTACGTGTGTACAAATGTGTACCTATAAAATAGTCGTAAGATAAACAGTCATAGATAAAGGGCACAAATAGTCAATTAGAAGTTGTTAGCGCCTTAATATATACAGATCTTCACGATTTTCGGCGGTTACTTGTTGTTTGTGATCGAGACAAGTGCACAATATGTTTTATGTGCCCTAAACACATACATACATACCTATGCATACATACATACATACTTCTGTATTTGTGTATGTAAGTTATTTAAAGGAAGATACTGCTGCTGCATGATTTACGCGCAATAAAATCAAAATTGAATGGTTTGTTGTTAAGATTAGAATTTTATATTATTTGCTTTTATTCAAAAGCAGCCAGCCAGACAAGAGAGACACAAAAAAAAACAGAGATTATAAGGAACAAAGAAAAATATTTGAAGGGATTTCCTTTGCGTCCGTCTGCCTGACTATATGTTTGTTCAACTAACTGACGATCGTTTGTTCGATGTTGCATGTTTGCGTCCGGTTAGAAAGATTGATGCTGGCTTAGATGGATGAAAGTATTTGATTTGTTGGTTAGTTGGTTTGTTGTCTGTCTGATTGTATTGTTTGTTTTGGAGTTTATGTTGTATTCTCTTATTTCGTAATAAAAATCACAAGATTAGACTTACCTGATTTTCAGTTGATATTTGTTAAAGGTGTGGTAAAGACGTGCATTGATTGGAAATTCCTTAATAATAATAAAAAAATAATGAACGAACTTGCAGTGTGTTCATTAATAACCGCAATCCTTTTCATATTGTTGTTCGGGAGCCAAGGAACTGTACTGCGCCAAAGGCAATTTTATACATTACACCAATGGTCGCGCGGTATTAACATGACATTTCCAACTGTAACAGATAGAGAATACGCTATTAACAATGGATTTTATAATATCAATCGCATACAATTGCCGGTAGATATGGACTTGGAATATAACGGTAAATTATATTAATTTTTCTATGAATGTTTATTATTTTTTTTAAATAAAATGTACGGAACCTCACAAAGAAAGACCAAGCAAATTTGGAAAAAAATTCCTTATTTCTCAACATAGATAATTCCTTTAAGCTCGATACACTTTTACCAGCGATATTCCATAGCTCGAAATAGCCAAGAACCGCAGTCATTTGGAAAATCTTTTACTACCGAACCATTTTTTTCAAATTCGGAAATAGAAAATAGTTCGAGGGAGCTAAATCTAACGAATAAGGTTCGTAATGAAGCATTCGAATTTTAAGTCATTGATTTTGGCTATCGCGTGTGGGTCTACTTTTGTCCTTCCATAAGAAACATGTCAATTAAATGTTAAATCATCATGGGCACGTTACAAAAATATGTTCAATCACAGTTCATAATGCTGGAAAGTAAAATCAACTGTAGAAAGCAAAAACAATGTACCATAATACAAATAATACTAAGGTAGAGTGATATAACTTCGTGCTAACCTAAATAGAAAAATTAAAAAATGTAAAAACAGAAAAGGAATAGTGATACTTACAAATCTATTTACCAAAGGTAAATCAATAATTGTATACAAAACAATCATTTCTCATATTCCATTTCATTGAAAATTTACGTTAAATAGCTGATATTAATAATAACCTCTACCCCAGTAGATAGACATGGGTGCTGATGAAGTGCGTGGCTGCATAGAAAAATATCGGTATTTCCCCCAGCTAATAAAAAGTCAAGTTTAATTTTTATTCTCTTCTTTAGAAACTCACATTAATTAAAAAATTATATTTCATTCAATAAGAATTGAAATTACTGAACTTGAGCCCGATTTAGAAATTATTTCTGATTAAAATTCACTACAGTTCAATTAAATCTAAAAATATCTCACTTAAAAACATAAATATGTACTTACTAAACCCAAAAAAGGTACAAAGTGTAACAGGGGTAGATGCAAGCAAAATTAGGTTAGGAATATTTTTTTTTTTTTTTTTGTTGTTGGTTGTGCAACGTCTATATGGATTTCGTTTCTGCTTAAGAAACTCTTCCGTAGAAAAAAGCTAAAAACAAAACTTCGTACATTTATAGGAAAACTCTCAAAATGTTATTTAGAATTACATACACAAACATAATAAGCCAAAAAGCCTCTAACAACAACTTCTCAATAACATTTTGAGAGTTTTTCTATAAACATAAAAGGCTTTTTAGGATTTTTTTTTTTTTTTTTTTTTTTTTTTGGTTGATGAGTTTCAAACAATCAAACAGAAGAATTTTCTGTGGACAACAATAAACAAATTGAGCTTTCATATTTATTACAAAGAAAAAATCAGCAAATTGTAATACGATGAATCATAACAATTCACATATTCCATTTGCACTAAAAAACTGAATATATAAAGAAGAAATCTACATCAACTGACACCACACACAGTGGACCAAACACAGAAGAACGCTGATGATGAAGGTTTAGTGGCCTTCGAAAACAGCTAGCTGTTCCGTTCTACTAGTGTTTGTGAGAATATTTACAATTAACTTTGATGTTAGTTGTTCCTTAAAAATTGTCACATGTAATTTGGCTAAAAGAGCGGTACGAACTTTGGCCTAACTAATCCTATAATAAATATAGAAAAATTCATCATGTTAATACACTACAGACTTAACTAACATTTTTCTTAATTTATTTTAAAAATAAAAAAGTTATCATGCAATAAATTTCATAAAACAAGACCTAATGAAGATTTGTAGTTGCAATAAATTCAGTAACTGCAGCAATAACAATAAAGATACTTCCAAGCCCAGAAAAAAAAACATTCCCAAGAAGTAATGAAAATGTAGAATTCGCGACTCTTAAACTTATTTTTCTCACTCTTCAATATTTTTTAAAATAAAGGTTCATAACTATGGCATAATTTGCTCTTATGTTTCTTTTTTCTTATAGGAAATAATAAACATCGAATCTTTTTAACGATACCGCGCTTAAATTTTGGAATACCCTACTCATTAGCTACAATAATACAGGAAGATGAAAATGTCACAACCAATCCAAGAGTAGCATCTTATCCGAATTATGAATGGCATAAAAGTCATGGACTGAATTGTACCGCAATAACATCGGCTTTAAGAACTTATGTATAAAATATTTCAATCAACATAAAACTTAAACATTTTAATTTTAACTTTTTTCTAAATTTTATTTCACTAGGTTGATGAATGTAATAGATTGTGGGTTATAGATTCGGGACAAATTAATTCTCTGCAATGGTGTGCACCTCAACTATTGGCTTTCGATCTTAAATCAAATGAATTAAAACATCGTTATAAGTTTCCAAGCAACAATTACAAGGCCGGTATTTCGGTTTATACCGATATGATAGTCGATGTGAAGTCCAGAAGAGAATGCAGGGATGCTATAGTCTACATAAGCGATGCTTGGGGTCATGGTTTAATTGTTTACAATGTATTTAAACAAAAATCCTGGCGCATAGAACATGATCTAATGAAACCGGACAGGACTATGAGAAATAATGCTCACGATGGCATATTTACGGTTAGCTTGAGTCCGAAAAATAATAAATTACATGGTAATCACAAATTTATTTTAGTTTCTAATTATTCTTATTTTAAAGTACCTTTTTTAATTTTTTACAGAACGTTATTTATACTTTCATTCCTTAAATAGTTTTTATGAAGTTCGCATTCCCTTAAAGTATATCAATAACGAATCTCTGTGGTATTATCCCAAGGGCTATACATTGATTGATAATTACTTCACCACTTTAGGCTCCAGAGGACTGCAGTGTGAATCGGAAACTATGGACAAATATGGCAATCTATATTGCAGCATTCTGGGTTCGGGTGCATTAATACGCTGGCGAGAAGGCAGAAACTATACGGCGGATGATTTAAATGTAGTGGCTTATGGACCGCAACAATGGCGTTTCGTTACCGGCCTAAAGTTGAGCACAAATTCGCAAAGAGAACAGGAATTGTGGGCTTTAAGTACAGAGCCAAAGGTAAATATAATGTTAATGTACTAAGCTACCCAGTAAAATAAATATTGCAAGTAATGTTTAAGGAACTACATGTTTCATTGCTTACAAAGATTCTATATTCAAAATAAGCAGATAATTAGTAGAAATGGGAGTAAAAATTGTTATAAGTCATATGTATGAAGTTTTAGAAAATACTCGGAATGCTTTTTAAAAATTAAATTTTTTTAAAGAACTTTATTAACTAACTTTCATCTAAAAATTTTTAATTATTTACTGTAATTTATATTAAAAGAATGTTTAGCGTTTAAATTCGCCTAAAAAGAAACCAGTTGCAAAAATGGGCAACTTGTTACCTCTTTTTCCCAAATGAAAATATCATTATAACATGCCAAAAAGAGAATTTTTCTTCACATTGCTTCCAATTCGGTGATTAGGAATCGTAAAAGAGAACTTCTTGCAATGACAAGCCTGTATGAAAATCGTTAGAGATGATCTAAATTTGAACTATGTATTTACTTCCGAATCGCAAATTCTACATTTTCAAGACTTCTTGGTGAATTTCTTTTTTTACTGGGTAAGCTCAACAGGTTGCAAAAGTACTAATGGAGTAACAGTGATAATAGGGAGTCAAACATACCCAATTGCGTAGTAGCACAGACAATACGGAATCACTTTCAACAGTCCCATTTAACTTTTCTTGTCAGCATTTTCATTTCTAATGAAAAGGATTGCTAATATTGAATTAATTAATAATTCTTTCTGCCAAAAAAATTTTTCAATGAAAAGATCTGATAGAAGAAGACAAAAAGAAGTACGTGAAACATAAAATTAGATTTTAATGGGCGTGCCTCCACCCATTTTTTTTTAATGGAGGATTGTGTCTATTTTAGAGCTCAATGTGTGTGGTAGGTTTCGTAAAAATCGGTTAAGTAGAACCACATGAAATATTATAATAAATGTTAATGAGCGGGGTATTTTTTCAACTTTCAGATTGTGTAATGACAAGAACCAAAGGTGTTTTATAGGTTGCGCATCAATCAAATAAGAAGAATATCATAAAATTAAATATAAAAAATTGTGGGCGTATATCCGCCCACTTTTTTACAATGGAACCAATTAGAACATATACTAGGGGTGGAAAACTATCGATGGCACTATCGATACTATGGATTAGTTAATTTTGAAACAATTTGAAAACAATCGATATTTTTTAGTCACTATCGATAGTTAATAATACACCACCAAAACCAAAAAATTTAAACATGCTGCTTTTCATAAACAAAAATAACTGAATGACGAGAAAATTTCTTCCGCTGATCTCACTTATTTTTCATACAATTATTTTAGTTTTGTTATATATTAAACTGACAAATAAAATTATATTTTATTTTGTTTTGTTTTGTTTGAAAATATTTTGTTTTGAATTTTTAGTGTAAATAAATATGTACATTATACGAGAACCATACGACTTCGATACTATCACGATATATCGATAGTTTTTCTAACTTTCGATAGTCTTGAATCGATATATCGATAAAGTTTTTCAACTATAGAAAACTTTCGATATTGATACTATCGATAGTATTCAACCTCTAACATATACCCTCTCAGACAAAAAAAAAAGAATTTTGACAATCGGTCTAAAATGTACCGAGTTATGAAGTAATAAAATAAAATAAATAAATAAAATACTCCAAAAAAAAAATTCAGACGAATTGTTAACCTCCTCCTTTTTTCTTTAACTTGGGAGAAAATGTCGAAATCGAAATCGAAGTGTACAACCGTAATAAGACTTAATTACATATTTTTTGGCTATTAACAAATATTTTTGATTTATAAATGTGAACTTTACACAATAAGAGTAAGCGACTTGTCAACAAAATTTATATAGGAATCACACAAAAATTTTCGCGTTTTTCATATGTTTTTCCCAGACAAGTCGCTTGCTTGCATTTTGAAACCTACACGAAAATATTAATTAAAAAATGTTGCTTAGATAAAACATTTATTTGATAATATAAGTATAACTATCTTTAATTTTTTAACTAGCTTTTTGTCGGCAATATAATGCAGCAGAATTTTATAATGTACCAAATTGTGGGGTGCCGAGTTCGAAATCTTTTACGTTCAGAAGTTTGCACGATTGGTGTTAAGAATATAAATTAGTATTATACATACATAAAATTAAATTAACTTTGTAAATATTATTATAAGCAGAATAAAATAAATTCATATTTCTTAAAAAAAGAATGTATAAAAAGATTAATTAAAAAACTTGTTTCGACTAAATTCTTTCTATATTAAAAAATTGTTTAATCAAAAATAAAAACCAATGATACTTCAAGAAAGTAAAGTGAAAATCTTCGTGCGGTAATTTGCTAATAGCCTACACTTGGAGAAATTGAGAATGAATGAAATTTGAGGTTTCATAACAAAAAAAGTCCACTTCCGCCGTGTTCAGTTACATTCATTAGCTGCTCATCTTTTAAAACAATTTTATAAAGTTTGATTAATTATATTTGGGAGGGATTATAAGCAGTTTAATTCGCATTGTAAGATCAAAAATAATTTATTAGAGATTGTGTTAAAACTACATGCAAGCATAAATACATACATAATACATTATGTACAAAATTAAAACTAAAACAAAGAAATTAATTAAAACAAGAATTAAAAGGCAAATACATGGAATAGAACACAGGAAACAGTAATTTCATAGATTTGGCAACATTTTTATCAACGCAAACTTTACAACTGAATCTTGATTCACATGTAAGAAATTCAATTTTTAATGTTAATAAATTTACTGAAATACCATACAACATTTATTAACAAGTCTTTCATTTACTTTTAATTAGTTACAAAAAATTTCTCTCAAAAACAAACGTCAAACATTTTGTATTTGCCTTTCCTTTTGAATTTGTTTTTAACGGTCAATTAAATTAGCGCGCTGCCAACTATTTAATATTATTTATTTTTCATTCAAGAGTTGGCAGCAGTGCTGTAAAAGTAAACAGCTGTTCATGTTTACACAACGTCACAAAAAAATTTTATTCGATAGCAGTCTTTTCCGGAAGACTTTTTAATTTTTAGAAGCATTATTACAACATTCCTTCTGTTAAATAATAAAGAATAATAATTTGTACAAAATGACAAATCTGCAGCGTTGGTTAATGTATTTAATGCTGTTTTTAGTGCCATATTTTGGTATACTCTTTTCTGCCATCAAAACGCCGGGTCTGGAAAAGTTGCTGTTTCCATTGCAACTACTGCCTTATATATTAGTGATTATGTTTGGGGTAAGTTTAATGAATTTGAAATCTTAACTTATAAGTGTATTGATTATATTCATTAATTTTAGTTATATGCAGCCGGCACTGTTTTATATCGCACTTTTACGTTCAACGATTGTCCAGAAGCTGCTAAAGAATTACAAGAACAAATTCAAGAAGCTCGCAAAGATTTAATTGCAAAAGGTTTTAAATTTCGAGATTAACAATTAATTTTGTTATAAAGTTATATTTTTTATGTGATAGCAAAAATTTATGCATATTTGTTCAGAAGTACATGTGTAAGTAGATATGTACATACATATGTAATACAATTTGTAAACTTTTGTACATTCAATATGTATGCAAAATATAATTTGTTGAACTTTTTGTATAGCAAAAATATAATGGCAATTGCATGTTTATATTGATTAAGTTAATCAAATTTAATTAAAACGTTTACTTCTGTGTTAGGCGTTCCAAAACATTTGTAGTGTTACAATTATTACAGCAACAATATCAAGAGCCTAATTTCCAAAAACGCAAAGGCAGAATCTGTATAAACTCCAAAATCATTTTAATAATAAATAAAATTCATTTGCACACGAAATTTGCCATATAATTAATTGATCAATTTGGAGACTTCACAGATTTAATTCAAAGAAATTTATTGCCATAATGTAAGTTAATTTTTTTAAAACATTTTCATAACTGAAAAAAACTTTGCGGCTTTCAAGAAAAATAATCCATTTTAATAGCAATAAATTCTTGCCAAAATCTGTATTTTAGATATTCATATGTATATACATATATATTTATCTATGTATGTATATGTGTACGTATGTATATATGAATGTATGTATGTATATTTTGCACCTTATGATATTTGGGCGCGTATGTTTGTGGGTGCATAGTAGAGTTTTTCTTTTCCCGGACTTTTTCATTTCCCGGGAAAGCCGGAAAGACTTTTTGGTTTCCCGGGAATTCCCGCCCAATGCAAACTAATACAAAATATTTTTTAATTTAATCTATTTCAACAAAAAACAATTTATAATTCATGATATCGATTAAATAATAACGTATTATAAACATTCATCCTTATTTATAAAACTTAAAAAGGCTTTATAAAGGCTTTTTAAGAAAAATTGTGTTTGAAAATTGATTTTAAAAAACCTTTATAAAGACTTTTTGAGTTTTATAAATAAGGCTGATCATATTTAAAATACATTATTACTGCGGCAATAATAACCACCCGACGATTAGTCAAAAAAATAACACTTCAGTTCTTTATATATTAGTAACGCATAAATACAAATATTATATGTAAATGCAAAGCCAAATGCATCGATTTAACGCAAAAAAAAAAACAAATTATATTATTTAAAAAAACAAAATATTTTTTAAAAAGTAAGTATGATGTACAAAATCGAATACAATTTCATTCGGGTTTTCAAATAATTTTTTATTTTATTATCTTGAAGTAATGCAACCTAATTTAAAAAAAATATGAGCTTCTGACTTAGTAGGAAAACAGATAAACACTTCTATGCAATAAACGCAAAAGGATATGAAAAATTATCACAATATGTTTTATTCGAATGAAATGAGTATTTGAATATCCAGCTTTTTTCGATTCGTTTTGATTGTATGTAAACATTTTTGTATATTTCGATTTATTTTAATATTTTTTTATGGATTTTGCTATGTATTTCGAATCAGTTGGATAATTTGGTGATGTTTTCCATCACATGACAGAAATAATAAATTTAAGATAAGAGCTATTTTAATAAAAACATTTGATTTACAAAACACACATTTTGGAAATATCAACCTAGAGTAGTCTTAACAAACGTGGGTACCTACTTTAGAATTTTGATATAATTTTTTTTTTTAGAATACAACTTTACTTAACATTGCTTGGCAAAGCTTTGTTAAGTTTTTTTGCATACGACCCTAAGACTTTAGTACAGAATAAGCATCAACAGAATCGTTCTTTTTACCAAAGAGAATCTGTAATTATTTTGTAAGTTTTCTTTTATTTCCTTGCGTATTTCTGATTTTACTTATACGAATTGTTGTAGAATTAAATTTTGAAAGTCGCGTTCCGCTTTTGGCAAATAAAGGCCTCTCTTTTTTCCCGGGAAATCCCGTATGAAAAAGACTAGTGCATAGTAAATTTAGAATAAGTTATAAAACTATACGGTTTTCTATCTTTAGCTATATCTGTTTATATACCAGTCGTGCACTTCATAAAAACATCTTTCTATTATTAAAGTTATTTACAAACTTATGCTCCTCCTAGAAACTATGAGAAAAAGAGTTTATATGTATATATTTACATCAACCATTATCGTCGTCAATATACTCGTAACTTTAAATGATGAACAGGAAGGCCAGTACAATGTTTTGTGAATTTTTAGCATCACTTAGAGTGACTAAATTATGAATTTAACACCGAATTAGAGATATTTTTAAAAATAAAATTAACAAATTAGCAATTTAACTGCCAGTTCATAGAAGCCATGTGAAAATTCTCGTCTGCCTATTTTTGTTTTTTTTTTCATTATAAATAGACAGCCGAGAATTTCTACATGGCTTCTATAAACTGGCAGTAAGTATATCTTACAGTAATACGAACTGTTCTAACACGAATAAAAATTATGAAACAATTGAAACATTCTTTCCCATAATTACTTTTAAAGTGAACATTTTGTGCTACAGTAAGGTATACCTTTATTAAAATTGTTATTATGTATACGAAAAAAATTTTATTCATGCAGTTTTTTATATGAACTAAACAAAATATGTAATATCCCCCCAAACCAAATGTTTCGACTTTTTCTGAAGTTAGACTTGTCGGTACGAATTTCTGTAGTTTCTCTGAACAATTTTTTTAAATTTTAAAAGCATTACAACTTTAATTTTTAAGTATATGTATATGTAACAATCTGTGAAAATTTTTGTTTTAAACAAATACAATATATTAATGAAAAGGAATTATAATAAATATTAAGAAATGTGAGTATGTGCAAATTATTTCGAGAAAAGCAGCAATATAATGGTGAAGCGGTACTCTGCTATACAAGCCAAAAGAAATCGTACCTATATGTCATTACGAATTCGTACCGACATATCGTGTAGATTTCGCACCGACATATCGTGTCGATTTTGTACCGACATATCGTTGCGAAATCGTGTCAATTATTTCTTACAAAAATTCTAAGGATTTCGGTAATGTTTCGGTTCCAAAATCGGAAGATTTTGTCGACCAATCACAAATTAAATTGTAACCGTTCTAGCAGAAATTTGTAATCACTCATGACTTTCATAGATTGTTACAACTCAGTTATATAATTGCGCTCAATAAAATAATTGGTTTAATAAAAATCATCCTTGAAATTTACATATTGCATAATTTCATTGAATTTAATGCTTATTAAATATATTCACAAAGTTTTTTGTATTTCTGTTTTAAAATATTACTAGTATTATTAGCAGCACTGTAATTTTAATTAACGAAAATTAAATTGAGCTTATATTATTTCTCTTTTTATTTAATATGTTAATCGGTGTTGCCGATTTTGTGTGTAATTGTATAGAAATTTATAAATTTAAAGCTCCATGGTGAAAAGGTAACACTTTTCAGATTTTGTTTTTTTAAGAGTGTTCCTATTCATTACGACACGACCCGTCCACGCACGAAATCAGATTATCTGTCACGAAAACTTCTTGTGTCGTGCCACGAAAAAAAACACGACGCGCGCCCATTTCTATTTCTATTTATTGGAGACTACGGGCAAAGTATACAAACTTCTCGACTTTTATGAGATGAATGATCATATATAAAAAAATTTTAGTCAAAAACTCAATGCAGATACATACATACATACATACATATATGGCGACCTAACGAAAAACAAACAAAAAAACTGCGAACCTTTTTCACATTTTTTTCTGTTTTTTCTCATCTTGCATGCATAAATATAAGTAAGAAACCTTTCTGTCATTCATGAAATATTTTGCTTTGTGGAGAGAGATACTCCCCCTAGTCCATAAAAGCTCATAAGTTTAATTTTTATGATATTAAGGCATATGTAGCACATTTTTTTTCATATATACATTATTTTTGCAAATAAAATTTTTGTCGCGCCCACAAAAGGAAGTGGGATTTTAGGATTTTGAACTTTCGCTGACGTTAAAAAATGAATTTGCTAAACAAGTATGAAAAATGCTAAGAAAAAAAATTAATTCTTCAAAGGTGGGAATGGTTTTTTCTGAGGGGAACTCTTTTCCCCTTTGTCCGATTTTTCTTATTTTGAGGGATTTTCAGCCTATGACTGACTACAAGCCATATTTCTGATCTAGGGGCATTCAATAACTTTTGACAAGCAATTTTAACTAAAAAATACAGTATTGGCCAGCTTTTTGGCTCAAATACTCCTCTGTGCAACGTTCGATTTGTCGCACTGTTGTATTTGAAAGAATGACAAAATTTTAGAATTTGTTTTTGTTTTGAATGTAAGTGTGCGACAAGTCTAAATGTAGAAACAGAATAAAGTCTGCAACTTCAGGAAAATCGCTGACAAATTAATCAAGCCCATAATAACATCGACGGCAGTAACTTCAAATGCTCTCTAATTTTTGTTTTATTTTCTTTTGTGCTTATTTTTCTTTGTAGTTTTGTTTATAAAATGTATGAAATTTATTGAAAGTATGGTAACATTTTTGTGAGAATGAACATTGATATGTGAGAGTATAAGAAAAAACGCTCTTAAAATAAAATAGATTCTATCTCAAGACCGGTTTCTGCGGCTGTTTTTTTTTTTTTTTTTTTGTCAATTTGTATGGAAAATGCGTTGAAGCCGGTATTCTGTTTAATGATTAACGCTGTCGACATCGTGGCACAAAGTATGGTCATGGGACAGTCCCTTAATTTTTGTCGCTTACGATTAAATCGAAAATAAGGCTCGATATAATAACTAAAAATCGACATATATCGTTATTCTTATGGACGTATAAAGTTAAAAATCAAAATTTTCGTATATCTATCTTAACACGAAACAGTTAACAGCAGCTTATTCCAACGTCTTATGAAATCATTATTATGTGAATAATTTATTATCGTTTTGGAGATTTTTCTTTCTAAAATATAATTACCGGCAACACTGATATTAAGCCAGAGATAGTAAAAGATAGTGTTCATTTGTATTGGTTTCGTCTCATTTAAAAGTAATGAAAAACTCAAAAACAAGTTTTTCAAAACCGAACCCAGCCCAAAATTTGAGTGAAGCTCAATCTGCGCTACTTTATATGCGGGCAGTTTATGTTTTTAATGGCTTAAGCAATCAGTTGACTTTTTTAATTCAAAGCGATTGTTAGCAGTTACGGGAAAATCGAGAAAGTCAGAAAATTTGCTATTAAAAAGAAGTCGAAAGAAATTTGTTTTGTTTTGAAACACTTGAAAATTTTAACAAGAACACTTTAAAAATCCTTAACATCACCATCATGGCTCAGAAAATTTTGGGTTTATTTGTGGCCTTTTTTGCTGTCGCCAACGCAGTCAAGGTAAATTTTTCTAAAATTTCTTTTATGTCGGGAAAACAATTAAGAAGGCACGTATACATTTTAAAAAATTAGTCGCAATTAGTATGTATGTATGTATGTACGTGTATTCAGAATACCGCTGTTTAAATTTAATTTTTATTTTAATTGTTTACTTAGTTTTGTTTATGAATGTATGTATGTACAACAATACAACAGCATACATATGTACATACATATGTACATAGTATGTACATACATATGTATGTATGTACATTTGTACATACATACATATTTTTTGGTCGGATCACTCTCATGGAAAATAACCGGTATTAATGGAAACAATTTTAAAGCAAAACAAACAAAAACATTTTTACCACCTTTTTTATTTAGATACTTGCTTGTGTTCAAAATTTCTAATACTCCCATTTTCAATGTAGATTTTTGTAAACAGTTAATAGTTATGTGTCTGAATAGTTTATTGACCTGACTTTTCATTACATACATACATAAATACATACATACATACATTTTAAATAGGACCGCGTACCTTAAAATTAAAAAAAAGAACTTAACTATTATGGAAACTGTACGTTTACAAATGTTTTTTTGTCTGCTTTTGTAATCCAACCAGTTTTTGTATGTATGTACATATGTATGTATGTATGTATGTATTTGTCATAGTTGTTATTACATGCATCAAACGCTTTTGATGATTGCATCAAACTCTAGCGAGTTGCATTACTACATTGGAAGTTTTAAAAATTCAAATTAATTCAAAACTGTAAATATCAAGGCCTGATAAGGTATTAAAACAGTACCTTAACTCTTAACTTTTAAAATATAAAATACATTATAGATACATATGTATGTGTGTCTAACAATATCGGTTATAATTTAGTTTTGTACGTATGATAGGAAAACTTTTCTTTCATGCAATAAGTAAATGTTGAAATTTTTTATTGTATACATAAACAAATTTATCATGTCTTTCATAACAAGTTCGTACAATAAAAAAAATTACAAGACATAAAATTATAACGTCATGCTGGTTTTCTTTAACCGAAACAGTGTTGTCATTTGCTTTTTTAGGGTACCCTACACCAAAGGTGAAAAGGACCCTATTGTTTTCGCTACTCTGTCCGTCTGTCCGTCACACGGTATTTTCTCAGGAACCGTAAGAGCTACGGACCTGAAATTTGGACAGAGTATGTAGAACCTTGACCGCTACAACAACAAATACATGAGAATTAAAAATTAAAGGGTGTACCAAAACGAGCAAAGAAAAATTTTAAAATCCCATGTAATATACATACAATTGTATGTACATACATACATATGTATATTGAAACTTGAATTTTGTAAAATTAGTGTATTTTTATACAGACTAAAACGAATAACACTAAAATTTAAAAAAATTTAAATTAAAGGGTGGTCCATCAGTTAATGCAATTTTGACAACTTGCTATATCTTGGAAACCGCAAGAGGCAATCACTTGAAATTTTCAAAAACGGTAAAACTAAAAAATCTAAAAATTATAAAATCGCCAAACCAAAAAAAAAATCGCCAAAAATTAAAAAAAGCGCCAAAACGAAAAAAATCGTCAAAATTAAAAAAAAATCTAACACTAAAATAAATCGCCAAATTCGAAAAAATCGCCCAAATGAAAAAATCGCCAAAATGAAAAAAAACGCCAAAAATCGAAATAAAATCGCCAAAACGCGAAAAAGCGCCAAACCCAAAATAATTGTTTATATGAAAAAAAAAGTCGCCAAAATGAAAAAATCGTCAAATTGAAAAACCGCCAAAAACCGAAAAAAATCACCAAAACGCGAAAAAGGCGCCAAAACTAAAAAAATCGGCCAAATGAAAAAAAACGCCAAAATGAAAAAAATCTCCAAAATGAAAAAAATCGCCAAATTGAAAAAACGCCAAAAACCAAAAAAAAAAAAATACCAAAACTATTAGGCTGAAGTTTGTTTTAAATTACTGTATCTAGTGTTCGTACGGAACCCTTCGTGTGCTAGTCAGAGTCACACTTTACTGAATTTATTTAAAATTCACATACATATGTACATACGTACATATGTATATAAGACACTTACATACAGTATACAAAGATCATATTCGTACACCCTTAACTTAAAAAAAATTAAATCTGTTGTAATGAAATAAATAACTATAATATTTTAATTTTCCTGAAAATTTTTCGATCAATAATTTTATAGAAAATAACGGAATTAACTACATATCCTTAACCCTGCACTATCATACTTCGTCGAAATGACGACGCGCGATTTTATTTTCGATTTAAAACATATTTTTTGTGATTGTTTTTGTTTCGTTTTTCGTATAGCGTTAGCCGCTAATATCAGTTACTCGAAACTAATGTTGCTTTTTTAGTTTAATAAAAATATTGTAAGAAACTACAAGACTTAATGGAAAAAAAATGTGTAATATTTCATACAATTGATGCTATAAATGCTATGTTTTAAGAAAAAATGCCAATTGATAGAAGTCTGTGAAATGTTAATTTTACGTTAAACGATTAAAAGAAATATATGAATTTCGTTATATGATAATTAAAAACTAGCTAAATATCAATAATAAATCTATTTTCGTACTTATTTTTGCTCAAGACATTTTTTATTGGCTCTTGAAATAGGTCGTAGTCGATTCGACGAAGTATGACGTTTGCGATATAAAAATAAGTATGATATTCTAGGGTTAAGAACCAAAGTTTACATTCGTACACTAAGATAATCCTAAAAATTTATTTTAAAGCTAGTTTTAGTAAAAAAAAGACTGAATTTTTCTTTCGCAATTCCATTAATTTCTAATCTAATTAAAAAAGAAAATTATGTGTGCGAGTATGAGTTTTTTTTTAATTAGTAATTTCTGCTTTTCTTTAAAAAAATTTTATAAAATATATTTTTACATTTTTAGATTTTTAATTGAACTATAGTGAATTTTTAATCAGAAATAATTTTTAGTCAGGCTTAAGTTCAGTAATTTCAATTCTTTTTATTGAATGAAATATTTTATTAATTAATGTGAGTTTCTAAAGAAGAGAAGAAAAATTAAATTAGACTTTTAAGCTGGGGGAAATACCGATGTTTTTCTGTGCAGCAACGCATTTCATCAGCACCCTAGTCTATCTACTTGGGTAGAGATTGTTATTAATATCAGCTATTTAACGTAAATTCTAATGAAACGGAATGTGAGAAATGATTGTGTACAATTATTGATTTACCTTTGGTAAATACATAAATATGTAAGTATCACTATTTATTTCCCCTGTTTTTCCATTTTTTCATTTTTCTATTTAGGTTAGCACGAAGTTATATTACTCTACCTACGTATGTTTAACTATTAACTATTTGTTGGAAATTGTTAAATATTTATCGTTTGTGTTTGTGTTTAATGTAACGGGTGTTTTTTTAGAGGTATAGAACTTCGAATTGAAATAAAACACAAGAAAATCGTTTTAATGTCCATCAATTTGGCTTTATTGGAAGGATAATTTTATGCCATTAATGTTTAAATATGATTTCGGGCATGTGGCCGCCGCGGCTGGCTCGAATAAAGCCAATTCTACAGGTCCAATTTTCAACCACTTTTTCGAGCATATGGGGCCGTATGTTGACAATAACGCCACGAATGTTGGCTTCCAAGTCCCCTAACGTTTCTGGTTTGTTGGCGTAGACGAGCGACTTCACATATCCCCAAAGAAAATAATCCAATGGTGTCAAATCACACGATCTTGGTGGCAATTGACAGGTCCATTCCGCGAAATTATGCGCTCATCGAATGTTTCCTTCAATAAATCGATTGTGACGTGCGCTGTGTGGCATGTAGCGCCATCTTGTTGGAACCACAACTCATCCACATTCATGCCATCCAATTCGGGAACAAAATAGTCGGTTATCATGGCTCTATACCGGTCTCCATTAACGGTAACTGACTCTCCAGCATTATTTCGGCAGAAGTATGGCCCAATGACTCCACCAGCCCATAGAGCACACCAAACAGTCAGTTTTTGTAGATGTAATGGCGTCTCAAGGGTCTCATGTGGATTCTCTTCACTCCAAATGCGGCAATTTTGCTTGTTGACGTAGCCATTCAACCAAAAATGAGCCTCATCACTGAACAAAATTTTGCGATGAAAATCAGCATCGAGATCAATCTCATTTTCGGCCTATACACCAAAATCACGACGCATTGCATGGTCTCGCGGCTTTAATTCTTGCACAAGCTGGATCTTGTAAGGTCGCAAGCCAAGATCTTTGCGCAAAATCTTCCATAAAGTTGATGGACAAAGCTCCAATTGCTGTGCACGGTGGCGAATCTATTCATTCGGGTCCTCTTCAACACTTTGCTCTACAGCGGCAATTGTTTCTTCGGTGCGCACTGTTCGACGTCTCTGCGGATGCGTTTTATCACATAGAGTAAACGTAGTGCGAAAACGATCCATGGTTAACCGAATTAATTGCTCTGATGGACGATTATGTCGACCATAAAATGGACGGAGCTTGCGGTAAACTTCGCGAACTGAACCATTATTTTCGAAATAAATTTGCACGATTTGCAAGCGTTGTTCTTTTGTCAACCTGTTTACGATGAAATGGCAAAGCAAACTAAATATTAATCACTTGACAGCTGACAAAATGGCCGCCAGTTAAAAAAGTGATGCCAACTTAAAGTTCTATACCTCAATAAAAAACACCCATTAAAAAGTGAAAGTATAAATTATTATGGACCATAAAGGAGAAATTGCAATGATTGTGTCTGCATATATTTTATTATAAATTTTTTATTTAAAATCAAGCGTGTGCAGTGTTGCCCATAGAAAGAATTATCTTACAATGACGCCATTGTCAGATGCATGAACTTCGCACATCTGACAATATTAAAATGTCTGACAAATATCTGGCAATAATTTTACAATGTGTTCACACGATTGTAAGATGCCTGACAATTTGTTGTCAGTTGCTAGTCTTGCAATGGACTGACAATGCTTTTTCTAGCAACGGCGTCTGGCAAAAATTGCCAGTTCACACGGTTGTAAGAAATTTTTAGCACATTTTACTGGCAATATTGTAAGATCTGACAACCGTCTGTACATAGCTTAATAGACAATGTCATAGAATCCAACATTATTGGATACTCTTTAATTTGACAAACTTTTGTCTGAATTGCAAGATTTTTCATTAGCATTTAGTGGTTACGCTTTTTTGGGCAAATGTTTGACAAGTGTGTAAAGTGTGTAGCTTTAGAATGCAAACGAGCACATCAACCAAAAACTTAAAAATGTGTTTTTGATTAATAACAATAGCTACACACAGAGTCGACACGTCATCAAAAATTGTTGGCCTTCTAATTATTGAGGAAGTTGAAGAGGGAATAGCAAAAAATTAATTTTCGGAATTAAAAAATGTTAGTTAAAAAAGGTCGTATGTGTTTACTAAAACCTATTAAAAATGTATTATATTATTTATGTAAATCTAATAGTAAGATCGCGTGTGAAAACATATTTAACAACTGCGGTATAAGATACTATAATTGAGAGATTTACTTTAAAGTGCAGGATATTAAGTTTAAAAAAAAACTGACAAATTGACGCAAAAAATATTTCCTAACAAAATTTTTTAATATTAAAAAAACTGCAACTTGGCAACGCTGAACCGTAGTGAAAATTAGCATTGCTATCGATTTGGTCTTGATTTTAAAGAAAGCGGGTATTTTCAAATTACAAGCTTTTGTTTGGTTTTTTAAGTTAACTCCCTGTTTCCACAACACGGACGAGTGAGTCGCCTGCCTGACTTGTGGAAACAGGGTATAAGAAATTATTTTAGGGTCTAATTTTGTAAAACGCAACGTTAAGCTTTGACAAATTTTGTATGTTTTTTGTAATTTACAGTTTTTCCATATAAAATTGGTCAACGCTTAACGTTGCGTTTTACAAAATAAGGCCCTTATTTTTTATATTTAACATCATCTTTATCAGTTATGAGAAAATATTTTCGACATGATCATTATTTACGTTTTGAGTATCTTTAACAATTGAGTTTTAACAGCTTTTCAAACATTTTTGTAAAATTTTTCCTGAAAAGCAGATATTTTCGAATATCAACAGTAACATGCAAATTCTAACAATTTTCTTTTCGAATCGAACTGCATACATACATAACAACATCCATGTACTTGGATTCTGTAACTTTTTTCG
Organism: Tachina grossa; assembly: GCA_949987645.1. Lineage (NCBI taxonomy): Eukaryota > Metazoa > Arthropoda > Insecta > Diptera > Tachinidae > Tachina > Tachina grossa. The sequence continues at coordinate 213,290,567 of OX465274.1, forward strand.
AACCAAAAAACCGATTTGACAAGAAGTTTTGTGGCAATTAAAAAAATTTCGAAATTTTCCTCAATAACTCTCGAGCGATTTAAGTGATTTTGAAAGGGTGAAAAATAATTGTTACAAATAAGATCATATTAAATGAAATCTGGTATTAAATAATTATATCTTTTCAATAAGAAAAAATTATCTTTAATTAAATAGTTTTCTGCTTATATGCCGTTGAGAGATTTCCACAAAAATTGTCTAAACGTGTTGAATGAACATATTGTAGAAACTCTACTTGAATCTTAATAAAACTATGTACTAGTGATGAGCGATAGCGTGATTTTTTAATAATGTTGCTCCTTCGCTGTTCTTTTAAACTGTGACTGTGATCACAGTTTAGCAGTATTTTGTTTGTAGCAGTTCTGTTATTTTGAGAAAATCTAATAAGCAGTGAAATTAAACAGTGACTGTGATCACGGTTTAACACATTTCAGCTCTTCTGCTTTAAAAGTATTTATTAGTATTGGTGTTTTGATAAATACTAAGAGGCCGTTTAGATGAAGGGAGGCCTCGCTGCGACACGTCGCCTGCGAGTATTGTTTTTAGGCGAGAAGTGAGGAGAAGCTTGCGAGGTAGCACAAGTCGCACGTACTGGGAATTCAAGCGACAATTGTATCTCTTCTCTCTCACAAATTTTTTCTCTCGTATTTTTTGTGTGCTATATACAGACAGTGTTGCCAGTTAGACCAATTTTGTATAACATGCATCAAAGAAACAGTTATAATATAAAAATTATAAACAAATAAAGTAAGGAGAGAAAAGGAATTATTGTATTTTGGTGGTAAATTAAAAAAAAATAATAATAATAAAAATATGTGGACATATTAATTCTACATTTCTCAAACTAACAATTAGTTCCTTTACGGCAACATTGGTACGAATGAACGAATAAAAAGCATAGAACAAATTAATATCAAAAAGTCGCCTGACTATTGCGACAAAAAAGTCTTCATGTAAACGCACAAAATAGTTAAATATTGCATTAAACACAAATAAAAACTTATAAAAATAAATACACAATTAAATTTTAGTGTTTTAAGTTCAAGATTTTCGATCAAAGTAGCCTGCAACAGGTCTTCTGCATCATTGTTGGCCGTGTACTGTTTGATGCTGGTTACAGTTGCTGTTGTAGTATTTTTTAATCTTATCCGCTGCGTGCCCGCTGAAATAAAGTCAAAGTTAAAATTAGATATTATTTTACTTTAAAAATTTATAAGTATGTAAGTCTATTTGTAATATACTTACAATTTTTTTTTTGTTGTTTTTGCCGATGTAGTAGGTGCGTCTCCAATTTTGGTGAAACCATGTACAAGTGCACTTTCAAGCGATTTGATTTGTTGCTGCCTTTGGTGTTGGGCTTCCAAATGTTTTTGTTAGATTTTGCGTTGCATTTCCACTTGTGCCAATTTGTCAAGTTCCCAGGCTGCGTCGTACAAGTGAGTTCACAAAAGCGACGTCCATAATTAGTGACTCTCTTGGTGTTTCTGAGAAAAATTTCTTAAGTTTTGCCACGGCAGCTCATGTTGCCGCGCATACCCTTGACTTATTAGACAGTAAAGCGGATAAGGCAGGAGGATTTCTGCCTGTCGAATTAACGTCATCGTCATCAGATTCGATACAAATGGGCGAGTTACGCGTCTCAACAAATCATTATCCTCGGCATTTTTTTTCTTTAATGGATCCATATGTTGCCTCCGGCAAGAATCCTGCCTTAACTGATTATTTTCCCACAATTAAAAGACTGTTCCAAGGGATCCGGAAGATCTGCCAGGCGGGCAGCCTTTCATGCATTTGTTGCTCCCAAAAAATAAAACGATTTAAATTAATATACGTATATATTAGATAAAATTATAGTTTTTTTACTCACATAGGTATTTTTCTGTTTTGCCAAAAATGTGCTTCTGAAAGAAGAAGAAAAAACTAGATATTATGAAAATATACAGACATAAATTATCAATTGCAGAAACTACTCACCTTTAATTTCAACCAAGATTATGTTTTTCTTACAAAAATCTGCAAATAAATAAAATTTAAAGCATATTTCTTTAAAACTAATAGATTTTCACATTGTACTTACCAAAATCACAAGCGAATGAAAAACACAAAGCACAAAGAAAAAATGCCACCACGAAAGAAGCTTAAAGAATACGCAGTGACTGAGTGAGCGAGACCTCCGAAAACACTAATTATATTCCGTCTCGTGTCATCTCTGTATATCCTCTGTGTGTAAACGCGCGTGCATTTAAGAAGGGACTCCAAAGGAGAACGTAAGCGTTTTCGCAGCCAAGCCACCCTTCATATAAATGGGCTCTAATAAGAAGAGCAGCAAGAACAAGCAATTAGCAATCAACCCCGTTCAAATATTGAGAATAAATAAAAAAAATATATAAGAGGCAGAGAGACAATAAAATTGCAAATATAAAAATGTGAGTTGTACACAGCGATGCCAATTTAGCGCGTTTCGCGATAGATTTAGCGCGATTTAACTATACCAAACGCGCTATTTTCGTCTTAGCGCGTTTAATAAAAAAAAAGCGCTAAATTAGCGCGTTTTGAATAAAGTCAATAATATCATTTCAGTTCAATATTTTTTAAACTTTTTTTTTTATAAATTTAACAATTTTCTAATATCCAAAACTCCGATAAAATTTTTTAAAATAGTTAATGATTCAGCTGTCGCAAACAAAATTCGCTTGGCTGTGGTTAGAATAAAAAACGCATTTTAATACTGTAATGACAAATATTTTGAAATTTCACAAATAAAAATATGTACTACATACAATGACCCAAAAAATATACATAACTTACAAAGCATCTGTTATAGCTGAAGTAAAAAAAGCATTTGAATCGCAAAACTATTCGAAAATTTATATAATGTTAAAAAGTTTTAGAAATAAATTAAAAGTAAAAACTAAGAATTTCGATTATTTGAAAGGCGATTCTAATTCTGTATTAAGTCTAGTACTCTGTTCGAAGTTGTGAAAATTTTTCAGCAACATTGATTATTTCGCGTGAAAAAATTTGACACGTAACAAGTGATGCCCATTATACTTTTTCGGAAAAAATTCGTTCGTATTTATTGGTTTGAAGTAGGCAACACTGATCGACTTTTGTTAACAAAAACATCAGCTGTCAATATTTCGCACGAAATAAATGCCAGTCTCATTATTTCACAGATAGCAAGAAAATGTTGCCAGATACATTTCATTCATTTTTCACAGGCTGAACAGAGTACAACTTTTGCAACATTATTTCATGTAAATTTAACGTGAACTTTTTTTGTATGGATAATGTCAACATTTCGCGTGAAATTTTGAACAGAGTACCAGGCTTTGAATGATTTTAGTTAATTAAAACATAATGTCAGGGAAGCAATATTGCAAAATATGAAAAATTAATTGTTAATACATACATACATCGACTTTTATTGAAATTTAATTTAGCGCGTAGAAAATAGCGCGTTTTTGCTATGAATATTTGACAATGCTGTAACTTAGCGCGTTTTGAGAAGGGTAGTAGCGCGTTTGGGTTTTAAATAGTTGGCATCGCTGGTTGTACATAGTTACCAGAAAAGATGATTTGATGCGATTTGACGATTTTTTTCTAGACAAAAGCTGAAGGTATAAAAAAATTAATGTGTTAGCTTTATTTATTGTAAAGTAAGCATGCAAGAACAATCACAGTTTGTATGAAAGAACTATATTTCCAAAACCTGTTACTTGATAAATTCAGTCACAGTTGTGATTTGTGATTTTTCAAACGCTGTGAAAAAGTAACAGGTTTCTAAATATCGCTGAACTCTAAAAACTACTAGTCAAAAAAATACATACAGCTTAACACATGTTTCGTTTGTAATTGCAAAAATAATATTTTTTATTCCTGTAAATTTCAATTATATTTTCTTTGAACTGTTGTTAATTGTTCATTTTTTAACAAAGTAAAATGCTAAAAATATCGTACATATACAATCTGTGTTTGGATGATAAAAAATAATATTTAATTATTCCTCTCTAAAAGCATTCAAATTAAAAATGATTTATAATATTTCTCATCATAATTCTTATTTAGAAAGCAGGAAAAATCATCTTTAATTTTTAATAACACTAGCTGAAATCTTATTTCACAGTCAGTTTTTTTTTTAAGTTAGATTAGATTTAGAAAAAATTTCAATACAGCACGGTCCCAAGGCATAGTGGGATGGCTTTAGAAATCTTTGTGCAAAAGCATTGTTTATGTTGACTTAATAAGAAAAAAATGGAATTTTATCAAAATCGGCTACGCCCACCGTTCAGTTTTTTTTTTTGCTTACCATTGTTCCTATCCCAGTAGAAGACTTCAAAGTTAATGCATACACTTTCTAGATTAAAAAAGACGCATGCCGAGTTTGATCAAAATCAGCCACGCCCACCGTCCATGCAATCCAAATCTATTTTTGCGCATAAAATTTTTCTTATCCAAGTCTTCAAATTTGGAACATACACTTTCTAGAACAAAAAAAAAAAAAAAAAACGCCGAGTTTCATTAATATAGCCACGCCCACGGATCATGATGCCCATAAAAGGTATGCGTAAGATTTTTCTTAATATTTTGTTTATCATTCGACAAAAAATTTTATTTATACTTCATCTCTATTTATTAATTTTTATTATTACATCGTCAGATTCAAAATCTTGTTTGGATGTCTTAAGCGACGAAAAATTTCAGTGGCAGCATGTAAGATGGAGTTGCTTGCTATCCATAAGCATACTTCGATTCCAAATCAGCAGCCTTAAAAGTTTTTACACGATCACTGCAATCTTCAAAGATTTTAGCTGACCTTCCCCCTTTTTCACCAACTAGGTTGATCATCAAGCTAGTCATATAAAAATTTTCAAAACTTTGAAATTTAAAATTGTAAAATGTTGTTATTATTCAGGGCCTTATTATGAGCACTCGACAAGGTATATCGCTATGGTGAATTCTACTCAATGTGATTTTTTAAATTTGTAACAATTTCAAAATTTTGAACTCAAGAATCATGCAGAGTAAAGCGTTGTATTCACGGTCAAAATGCATGACCTGCATTATACTAATATTAGTGAAATTTTGTCTGTATTCGTAAAAATTCTTGAAGCAAAATCCATTTTTTTCGCACAAGTACTTCTGCAACACGAAACTAGAAAGGTAAAGTACTCAAGGCAGCAGGTTATACATCGTCCTATCAAATTATATCTGTGGCAATAAGGAAAGAGTGCTTAAGTCATATTTTACTGTTTTGCAAGAGAGCAGGAGGCAAATCGCGGCACTCGTTATCGACCGAAATTACGAAATATTACAATAGAGTTTACATGCAAATATTTCGTAATTTCGTTCGATAACGAGTGCAGCGATTTTCCCCAGTTTTAAGCGTTCAAGTCGATTTTCAGATATTTAGTTAATATTTAATATACAATTTTTATTAAAAAAACGAACAAATGCATATACATATTTAAAATTTCTCTACAAAGCTGCATCATTCGAATTTTGAAATTGAGTGGTGGAAAAAAGGGGGTTTGACACCAAAATCACACTGTGGGATGTAGTAGTTTAGAATTTGTGGAATTGTTGTGGCTTTTGTAACGTTTGATTTACGCGTTTTATTTTAGAAACACACTCGATTATACACATCACTTAAGAACATTTTTGGAAAGTTTTTTTGTCATTTCTTAATATCCTTTTTATATACATATGTATATGTAAGTAAAATCAGCTATAATATTAACCAAATTAATGAATAGCTCAGTACTCGGTAACACTGTTTTTCGTTTTGTCACTTTCTATGAAAATTGTCAAAAGACAATAACTCCTATTCCATTTATCGACATCGACGTCAATTTAACACAATACAAAGAAATTTGGGCTTGTTTACTCGCACTCGAGAATGATTTCGTCCTACTGACAATCTATTTCCGTTCCCTAAGGTATAGAAAATAGTATAAGCCTGCCAACAAGACTCAGTAGTCTACGACAACGGGTACACAAGCCCAAATTTTTTGGTATTGTGTTAAAGTGACGTCAATGCCGACAACTGGGTGAATAACAATTCATCAGCTCAGTGTTGTATTATTTCGTAAATCATGCGATTGTGTAGGATAGTGAGCCGTGGCCTTTACTTAGTTGCTGCAAGTGTCAAAAATTATATTACTTCAAATTTCATTTCAAGCTGAGTCGCAAAAGTTACGCCTTTGTCACAATTTAATTTGCAATGAGCATTGATTTATAGCCTTATTGTCTTAAAACTAGAAATTATATTTTTATAAAATGAAATCACAGCAAAGAAATTTGTTTTCTATATTCTACTGCCTCATGCATTTGTATTTTAATAAATTTGATTTTTAGAACATGCGATTTAAGAGACAATAACAATGATTTTAATATTTTCTACATGCCTTATTGATTAAGAAAAAAAATGCAAAAAAAAAAAAGTAAATAAAAAAATAATTAAAATGCAACAAAGTGCAATTCATTTGCTCATAAAAAGCATTAATTTCAACAAACTCATTATCGAATACATAAAATATTCCATAGATAAGTTCTGAATAACAAAAGTTATGGTTTTGTTTTTTATTTTTTTATATTTTTCTTATAAATCCAGCAGTTCGATGACTGTTTAAACTTTAAAGTGTCACCAAAGTCTTTCATTTTTAATACACAACAAACTTTCTCTTGCCGTGAATGCCTTCATTACATTACGTGTCTGCTACTGATAATTAACATTCAATTAACAAAAATAAGCTAATTAAATCTTTTTTTATTGGAAATTTAAATCGAAAAAATTATTTACTTCAAGATAAGTTAAATTACTGTTAATCTTTCTGTTATAACGATCAACTTCCCTTATACCCACACAAAGCTTATTTTGCTATTAATTTATTTAATTAATTTCAGGTATTATTACATCAGTAGCTTTAAAAGCGACAAAGAAAATCAGAAAATTTCAGTAAATAAATTTAATTAACTTTATGTAAAATCCAGCAAATTACATATTCATAGAATATAGTTTTTAAAACAAATCAATTGAAATGGCACAACGTTAGAAATTAAATCATCTCTATTTTTTATATCAATAAATTTAAAATTTTTAGGAGTTGTGTGAAGCAATTACAGCCATCTAAAAAAGAACTTTTTATTAGAGGGCATAATAACATTAATTTCCTGCTTCACGATATCGAGAAACACTTTCGACTCACAATTTGTATTAAAAACAAAAACAAATTTCCATATTTTGTTGTTGTTTTCATTGTGAATTTTAAGTCGAAAGTTTTCTTTCTAATTTCTTTTCTTTAAATTTCAGTTGGAAAAGATCTTAAAAAATTCAGTAAAGTGCGACTGTGGCTCGCATAGAAAGGATTCCGTGCGGACACTACATATGTAATGGTTAGGTGCAGACTTTGCAACTTGCTTACGCAACACGTTTTCGAATATTTTGACACAGACACTGCAACCTACAATGCAACCATCAATGCAACCCATAAACATCAAAACATTTTGATATTTTCGAAACTTCGAATGCAACTTCGAACGCAACTATAAACAAGACTACAAACTATGCAACCGACAATGCAACCTGCTAGTTGCATAAACACGTTGCTAAGTCTGTAACTACCGTAATAACATACGAACTTTAGCGATTTTTCTAGGTTTGGCGGTTGTTCTTATTTTTGGCGCTTTTTTTGCTTTTGGGATTTTTTCGATTTTTTTTTTGGCGTTTTTATAGTTTTGGCGTTTTTTTTTTAATTTTGTCGATTCTTCTATTTTAGTTTTAGAGATTTATTTTATTTTGGCGATTTTTTTCCACTTTTTGACGATTTTTTTCTGTTTGGTGATTTTATAATTTTGGGATTTTTTACTTTAAGCGTTTTTGAAAATGTAAGAGCTTGCCTCTTACGGTTTCCAAGGTACAGCAAGTTGTCAAAATTACATTAACTGATAGAACATCCTTTAATTTACAGCCTAACCCACGATGTCGATCGACAACTCGATCGACTGACGACAAGTCACTCATTATAGTTCGTTTGAGCGACCCACTAACTATCGACTTGTCGGTCGTCAGGCTTTACGTTGTTAACGTAATGCATTTACTCATTGTCAAATTAGCATATTGCCACATCAATAATTTCACAAATAAAACGCTACTTTACAAATAAAAAGCGCTGAAATGTGAAAAGTATTCCATAAAAAATGCAACTCTATGCTACTTAAAGTTTCTACAAATAAATAATAAAAATAACAACAATGATAAACATAAGACAATACAAAAAAATTAAAAAGTTATTTTAAAAATTTTGTGTGTGAAATATAAATAAATATATGTATGTATAAGTTGAAATGTGTAGATACTCCTAAAATAATGCAAGCGGATTGTAATGAAGAATGGACGGGAGTAGCACCAATGGGACAAGCAATCTATTGAAGTGGAAAGAGTAATTTGCCTAATTGAGTGTTTAGAATTGGTTAGATAAATTGCACGTATAAACATTCATACATACATACATACATACATATCGCTCATTTACTTCAATAGTGGCATAACTCAAAAAATTAGTTTTTTGAGTTAATAATGCAGAGAGATTGCGGCATTTCGTATTTTATCTTGTGTAAAAATTCCATATAAATAGCTTGTACCATCACCTCCTGAGAGAAGAATTTTTTTTTAATTTCTCCATTGAGTTGTATGCAAATTGAAAACTTAAAACGCGTTTTCTGCAAAACTGGTTTTTTTGAGTTGTGCCACTATTGAAGTAAATGAGCGATATGTATGTATGTATGTATGTAATTCAAAAAGAATTATATGACAAAAATGCATGTTTGTGAGTTAAATAAATAAAATAAACGCAAAAAAATTAACATTTTTATTTTTGATTTTCATAAATGTAAATTTGTTTAAAAATTTGGTATTTATGTGTACTTTTTTGTTTTGTCGACAAGCAAAGTGACTGATTTTGACATTTGTTATCGTTTGAATTTTCATAGTGGGTACCAAATTTGTATGGAAATTGTTACGTCATCGTTCGCATGCATTGTCGATCGACTTGTCGTCCTGAACAAGTTTAGTGGGTCCCAAATCAGCTGTTTGTCGTTAAAAATGATTGCGAACGACAACGTTCGATATCGTGGGTTTAGCTGTTAATTTCTTTTTTTAAATTTTAGTGTTAACTATTGTAACTTACAATTTTCAAGTTTCTACGAGTATATATAATTGTATGTACCCGTATATTAGAGACCTGCGTAAACAGTCTTGAAATGTAAATACGTCTTGTTTTTTAAATGTATTGTCGTAGCATGTATTATACTAAACCAATAATAAATGATGTCGCAAGCGCACACAACTAATATCAATGCATGTGTGCGTTTGTATGTACCCTGAAGGAAATATCGATGGTGAAAATGTACTGAATTGCTTTTGACTTTGTCACCAGTACTACTTTTCAATTATTCCCTATACAATACTTTATGCTTTAGACATTTAGCATGTGCTTGTTATTCAAAATCTACTAGTGACACTAAAACAATTGACTAGGTACTGACTACGTAGTTTCTATGGCAACATTGAGACATACCAAGCAGACATTTACTGGTACATTTCTATACCTTACGTACATACAAATTTATTTATATTGACAAGTTATTGCAAAATCCACCAGAAATACACCACATCTGTTTTCTCTCTTTCTTTTATACTGGCAAATGGAAGAGAAATTGTAGACAATGTAACTACTACTGGAATTTCAGTGTTGACATAAACACATTTGGCCCCAGGCTGACAGCAGGGTACGCAGAAAAATAAAATATCATACCCTGCTAATAACGTGACTAGTCCAAACATGCATGTAAAGACTACTTATAAAGGACCAGGACTAGTCCAAATATAATCCAAATGTATGGATAAAACATGGTCGATTTAACATTGCGATGTCCTAGGGATGGACCACATGGTCCAAATTTGCATTTGATCGGACCATCCCTAAAATAGTTACAGACTGCTCGCATACAATTTGTAAGTTCCTTAAGGCTCAATCAGACGTGACATAACCATAGCCATAAAAAGCAGCCGTTCGAACCAAACTAATGGGGAACACTGTATTTGATTATAGGTGACTCGCTATAACGCCATAACTCTCACCATAGAAACCAATTGAATTTTGGTTTGGTTATGGCTATGGCATTATGGCTATACCACGTCTAATTTAAGCTTAAGAAGAACGATCATAATCGTTTAAACACGAACACTTATCGTGCAGCATTGAATGCTTGTATAAAAACGACATAATCCATGTTTGCATTACATGGGAATATGATGTAACTAGTCTATTTCATCTAGATTGGACCACGTAGTCCAATACTATTTGCAGGGTCCACACAACGTGTACGTACAGGGTGGCGCAGAATGTACATGCATGACATTTGTATACGCGCCCATGCGTAGGAAGAAGCAAGCATCACAAATTCTTTCGTCACTTTTTCTTTCTTTTCTTCTTTACTCCTATACCTGCAAAAACTGAAACAAATTTCATGCAAACAGTATTGCTTTGCGTTTGTTTTAGAAGATTTCGCTGTAGTAAAGCATTTGAAGAATCCCTCATGTCTTAAGAGTTCTTGTAAGTGGTCTTATGCAGGGGTCTAATACATATGCACACACACATACATACATACATACATATTAAGGTTTTCTATTTAAAAAAAAATTAAATTTACCTTTAAACACAACTGTAACAAATTTTAAATTCAAAACTGCATGCATATCAAGCACTTTTTATTGTTCTTTTTTTGCAACAATAAATGTCGTTATGTGTACAGATACAGTCAGGGACATAACTATCTGTACACCATATATTTTTGGATAATATTTAAAACTAAGTAAATTATTTTAAAAATATAAATGCAGTTTAATTTTAAATATAATTAAATTTTATTATTTTATGAAAAAAATAACAATGTTCAATACATTATTTACAAAAGTACTAAATAAGCAAAAATGATAGGGACAAAAGTATTTGTACACTTCCTAATATCCGTACTTCGTACAATTATTTGTACGTTGCTATTTTACTTGCTTACATTTTTTTAAAGAACAGTTACATTTTGCATGCAGAACAACATATGTATTTGTATAATAAAATTTTTAGTTGGTTTTAATTTTTTGCGAAATAAGCAATTCCAAAATGGGCAAGCATAAGGAATTAAGTGTGGATATCAGAAATTTAATAATTGAACAACATAAAAAAGGAAAATCGTTGCGTTTTATTGGTAATTTACTGAATTTACACCATTCCACCATTCAGTATATTGTTACCAAATATAAAAACCGTGGTTCTGTAGAAAATGCGCCCAGGACCCGACGATCACAAAAACTTCCTAGACGGAAAGTGAGTATGGTTTTAAAAGAACTGGGAACAAATCCAAGAGTTACTAGGTTGGAATTAGCAAAACATGTCGCTAATACAACGGGAACAACTGTTCATCCAAAAACGATAGGAAGGATATTACATTCTGGCGGATATTCAAGCAGAGTACCTTGCCAGAAACCTCTTATCAGCCAAAAAAAAATCAACAATTGCGTTTAGAGTTCGCACAGCGGTACATATGTAGATAAGGATGACTCATTTTGGGAAACGGTCTTATTTACAAAACAAAAGTAAATATTTTCGGAAATGACAGCAGAGGAAAAGTATGGCGAAAAAAAAACACAGCCAACAGTAAAACATGGCGGTGGAAGTGTCATGGTGTGGGGTGCAATAGCAGCCAGTGGCGTTGGCTGATTGGTCTTTATAGACGGTGTAATGTATCAGCATAAATACAAATATTGGAAGGCAATTTAAAGGATTCTGTAGATGGTTTGGGCCTTGGCCCACGTTGGATATTTCAACAGGACAACGATCCCAAACATATGTACGTCGCGGTTAGTCAAGGAATGGTTGCTGTATTATGCACCAAGGCAATTATATTCACCACCTCAATCACCTGACCTGAACCCAATTGAGCACTGTTGGTATATTTTAAAACGTAAAGTTGCTAGAAAGAACGCCCGAAACAGGGATGACCTGAAAATTGCTTTAGAGGAGGCCTGGAAAGAAATATCTCCAGCTGAAACAAAAAATTTAGTTCGGTCGATGCCCAGAAGACTTCAGGCCGTGATAAATGCTAAAGGAGGACCCACAAAGTACTAATTTTAAGAACAACAAAATAAATTTATAAGTTTATTCAGAGTGTACAAGTACTTTTGTCCCAATGGATTTGGATTATTTCGTTTTTTAATATTTCATGTGTTAAATTTTGCTATCTTTTTTATGACTTATTAAAATAAAAATATACTTATATTAAATGAAACTGCATTTATTAATTTTTTTAACTTTTGATAATTTTAGAGATAATCGAAAAATATGTGGTGTACAGATAGTTATGTCCCTACCTGTATATGGTTTAAAAGCCATTAATGAATGTATACATTGTACTGTTATGCAAATGCATAAATATGTTTGCTGATTGACACATTTGTCATGTAAACATTTTTGCACTATCCCTCCCTTCTACCTTCTTCATCTTCTTCTTATTGTACTGTAATTTGTTTGCTGTTTTAATTCCAGGTGCCTGTGACCATCTACTATGAGTCACTTTGTCCAGACAGTGCTAAGTTTATCACCGAGCAGGTGTATCCAGCTGTAAAAAATGATTTGAGAGACCATGTAGAAATTACTTGGGTACCATTCGGTAAATCAACAGTAAGTTTATGCACATATGTACTATGCATTTCTTTAGACAATGAAAATCAAACGGCAGCATAACAAACATTTGCAATTAATAAAACATTATTAAATTTTGTCTTTTTTTTCCTTGTCTGCTTTTCAGTATGCCACCCAAGGTTCAGAGGTTAATTTTAATTGTCATCACGGTCCCAACGAATGTTATGGCAATAAGGTGCATGCATGTGCTATTGAGCACATTCAGGCCAATTCGTATCAAACTGAATTCACCCGTGAATCATTGACATTGGACTTTATCAATTGTATGATGAAGGCGGGCTCAAACTTTCCTGATAATGTTTATCCCGGTGCCAGATGTGCTCGTGATAACCACATCAGCACTTGGGAAAATATACAACAGTGCGCCAATAGTACTGAGGGTAGCCAGGTCCTAGTGAGACACGGCCAAACTACCAATGCTTTTCAAAATCCTTTGCTCAGTGTACCCACCGTAGTCTTTAAACAAGTGTGTATATATTATATATTATTTGTCTTTAAATTTCTTTTTCAATCTTCTTTATTCGTTAATTTAATGTGTTCCTTTTAAATATTTAGCAATACGATATGAAGGTCAATGAACGTGCCCAAAATGACTTTGTTGGTGTCTTGTGCAAATATGTCTCGCAACCTTTGCCCAGAATTTGCGACAGTCGCAATTCGGCTGTAAGCACTGTTGCATCTCCATTATTGGGTCTTTTGGTTTATGTCTTCGCTAAACTTTTCATCTAAACTTATTTCAAGAGCTTCTTTCGTTTTCCCAAAAGCTATCGAATACTCTTTTGTTATTCGATATTAAATTTATTTTATACCTACTTTTTGAATTTTTTTTATATTTTATTTCAGAGAAACTAAGTTCATGTAAAATATTTATCTTCCGTCCTAACACTTGAGTGTAAATATATACGAAACATACATAATATTATATTAATATCGAAATTCTCAAAATATTTAATGATATACATACATACATAAGTACATTTAAAGTTTAAATAATAGCAATAATAATAATAAATCATAAATTTCAAGTGCAATATCGATTTCCAAACAGAGTGTTTGTATGTTAATGGTTTTAATTGTTCTTATCTATATATGGTCACCTTAAAGACGAAATAACCTATCTGCAGTTTTTAAAAGTTTACTGGAGGGAATTATTTGCAATATTGAAACGAAAATTACATATTTTGATTAAAATGAAACCAGAAATATATATCGGTTGAGAAAATTTTGTTTTTCTAAATCCAACTTATGTTATGGCACTTAGGTTATTTACAATTGTAAAAATCTGAAACCAAATAACCTATCAGCAGTACTAATTAGTATAAATAAATAACAATTTCTTTATACATACATATGAATATTATATACATACATTAAGCAAAAATAAATTCTATGAAGTGGGACTTCGACATGCGCACAAAGGGTTCCGTACGAACACTAGATATGTAATTCAATACGAACTTTAGCCTATATAATAAATAGTTTTTCCTTTTTTTTCGTTTTTGGATTTTTTCGGTTTTGAGCGTTTTTTTAGTTCTTTTTTTCGTTTTTTAGGTTTTTTTTCGTTTTTTTGTGTTTTTTTAGTTTTGGCACTTTCTACCCCGTTTTGTCGATTTTTTTGGGTTTTTGGCATTTTTTTCATTTTGGCGATTTTTGTCATTTTGGAGATTTTTTTTTTCATTTTGGAGCCTTTTTTTATATATGTAGGTAATTTTTTAGTTTTGGCGATTTTTTTTCATTTTAGCGACTTTTTTCCATTTTAGCAATTTTTTTTCATTTAGGTGATTTTTTAGCTTTGGCGACTTTTTCGCGTTTTGACGATTTTTTCGGTTTTTGTTGTTTTTTTTTCATTTTGGCGATTTTTTCATTTTGTCGACTCTTTCGGTTTTGCCGATTTATTTTAGTGTTAGAAATTTTTTTTAATTTGGTGCTTTTTTTCGTTTTAGCGTTTTTTTTTTGGTTTTTGGCGATTTTTTTTTTATTTGACGACTTTATAATTTTCGTATTTTTTTAGTGTTACCGTTTTTGAAAATTTTAAGAGTTTGTCTCTTTAGGTTTCCAAGATATAGCAAGTTGTCAAAATTACATAGTCAAAATTGCATTAACTGATAGAACACCCTTTAATTAAAATTTTTTAAATTTTAGTGTTATTGTTGTAGTCTGTATAAAAATACACTAATTTTACAAATTTCAAGTGTCAATATACATATGTACATACAATTGTATGTATATTACATGGGATTTTAACATTTTTCGTTGCTAGTTTTGGAACACTCTTTAATTTTTAACTCTCATGTATTTGTTGTTGTAGCGGCCAAGGTTCTATATACTCTGTCCAAATTTCAGGTCCGTAGCTCTTACGATTCCTGATAAAATATCGTGTGACGGACAGACGGACAGCGAAAACAATAGTGTTACTTTTCACTTTTGGTATACGGAACCCTAAAAAGTACTTAATCAATGCTATCAGGAATAAAATTCCGCGTGAAATTTTTCCCGGGGAACAATTCCAACTAATAGCAAGTAATGGAGAAAACAAAAAATTCTAATTGGAAAAGGGAGAAATTTCACGCGGAATTTTATTCATGATAGCTCTGAATAAGTAAAATATTCACCCTTATTCTAATTGTCGGCATCGACGTCACTTTAACACAATACCAAAAAATTGGGGCTTGTGTACCCGTTGTCGAAAACAACAGACTCCTCTTGGCAGGTTTATGCTATTTTGTAGACCTTAGGGAACGGAAATAGATTGTCACTTGCACAAAATTGTTTTTGAGAGCGCGTACACAAGCCCCAAATTTTTGGTATTGGGTTAAAGTGACGTCGATGCCGACAACTGGAATAAGGGTGATTAGTTTGGGATTATTAGTGCATTTAAAAAATTTTAAACTTAAATTGTAACAATTTCCCTAAAACGCAACTAATTATTCAATTGTTATGATTGATGAACTTTTATTAGAACCGAAAATGAAAAAAATTATTTGGAACTACTTACATATATTTAAATAATAATCTTCCAAAATTTAATTATTTATTTTTTAGTTTAAAAGAAATTAGTAGACAATTTATAAATAACTAAATATTTTGGAAATATTTTCACGTCATCTTTTAAAAACCACAGAATATGTTCGTCTTCTGCTTCCTATTTTCAATAGTTTACGTAATGTGATTTGCAATTTGGCAATCAAAAAAGTAAGTCATTATATGGCAAGTAGTTCAGGGGGTCTGCTGTGTAATTCGAAACGAAAAAAAAAGCTTTCGAATTCGTATGTTTATAACATGTAAATTCGAAAGCATTTCCTTTCGAATCGAATTACAGAGTAGACCCCCAGATGGTAATGACAAATTTTTTGCTGGGATATTTATTGTATGTAGCGCGTTTTTTATGAGCTATTAGCGCGTTTTGCTCTAAAAAGTTGGCATCACAGGTGCTCATTTATTTAATAATGGATTTAAATAGCAGACTTTCAGGCGCATCAAAATTTTAGGAAAATGATAGTGCAAAGCGATAAATAATTGAAAAAAATTCGGGCATACTTTCAACCACTGCTGCGCTGCCAGTACAAAAAAAATACAACCAAAGTCTTTAAAAGAGGTGAGAAGAAATTACAATCATATATAAAATGTATTTTGATTGCATGAACATTAATTTTTATTCAAAGTGGACAGAAAAATGTTTCTAGTCGCTGTTTTATGGACCCTTTAATTTTTAACTTTCATATATTTGTTGTTGTAGAGCAATGATGTCAGTTTCATGGCACAATTGTGCAAACTAAAATCACACACATTCTTATTCTCTTCCATTTAGTCGTCAATGAAACAGCGACGATAACACATGCGCAGCGGGTGTATTAAATTGTTTATAGATACAGTGAAAGAAAAAAAGTGGTATGCGAAAAATATTCTATGATCAGTAATGCTTTTTGCGACATTCAATGTATTTTATGTAACAAAACTTTTAAGGAAAGAAATGAATATATATTAAAAAATCATTTTGGATTTTTTTTGGAGCAGCTTTACTAAAGTGCATTTAATATCAAAACTTAAAGGACCAATAACTTGGAAACTATTGGTCGCAGCCAATTTTTTTGTTTAATTTTTTCTTCTTATTTTTGAAGTTTCTATCAGATAAGCTATTAAAAAAAATTTATTTTTGGAATTTCTTCACAGTTTCCTATGAAAAGTTTACAGCGTCGTAACTCGGAAAATATGGGTCGCCCGCAACTTTTTTATTTAATTTTTATTCCTTATTTTTTAATTTTTTATCATATAGACTCCTTTTTATGTATTTTGAGCTGCTTCACAAAACTGCATTTGTTGCAAATATTTCTTTTTTTCGATGTACTTCAGAGACGAATGAGACAGCTTTTCTCACACATATAACTATAGTTTTATTTTTAACACCACTGTTGTAGAGGCTAAAGTTCTACATATTGTCTCGAGAAAACAGCCTGTGACGGACAGTCGCAGTGATGCCAACTTAGCCCTTTTAGGGCTAGATTTAGATTTTTAGCCCCAAGCTAAAAAAAGCGCAAACCTAGCACTTTTTACAATAATCTTTCAGCCCTTTAAGTTTTAAGTTTTTGCTCGATATGGATAAATTTAAACTTTTGCGAAATTTTTCTTCCTTTAATCTAGCAAAATAAAATGAGTAAAAAGTCGATATTGCTTTACCAATTTAAAAAAGAAGAATAATATAGAGTAATCTTTTATTTCTTCCAAATTTTGTATGCCTTGAAAGTTATTCAGTACAGCCCAAAACAGATAATGTTTGTTTTTGGAAGAGCGAGAAATCGAAATTTTATTTAATAACGGCCAATTTTAAATGTATATACTTATGTAAACATACATATGTATATACAGTGAAAGCTCCCTTTGCGGACAGCTCTCATAAGCGAAAATCTCTTTAAAACGGACAATTCTTAAATCTCTAGAACCAATTTCATAAACTTAAACAAAATACATTCCCTAAAACGGGCGCTCCAATGGCCGGTGGCGGACATAAATGAACAACTTTTTTTGGGCAAAAATTTCCAATAAGCGGACACTGGAAAAAAAATAAGACATATAGAGTTAAAAAACAGTAATAAAATTGTCTAACAATCCTAGAATATATGTGTGATTTTCAGTGTGATTGCTATTTCTGTTGTGAGAGCTACATACATATGTACTCGTACATACATACGAGTACATACGTACTCGTACAAGTTATTTAATAAAACAGAGCCAATGTTTATTTATAAGGTAATCTCAAAAAACCCTTACTACAAAGAGAAAAAGAAATTTGATATTATTATAACACTAAAGACCAATACAACCAGCTGTTCAGTGTATACCACCTTTTTAATACACCTTGAACAGAGCAAATTAATAGAGTTGCACAAAAGGTTAAATTTTAAAACTTGTGATTGTGGGGATTTCCCTTCATATATTTTATATGTAATAAACCAGTGCACATACAAACACAGATTTATAATTTATTCAACTTACTTTAAAATGCCTCCTCAAAGAAAATTATTATCATTAAGGGAGAAAATGGAATTAA
Organism: Tachina grossa; assembly: GCA_949987645.1. Lineage (NCBI taxonomy): Eukaryota > Metazoa > Arthropoda > Insecta > Diptera > Tachinidae > Tachina > Tachina grossa. Next base: position 213,308,909 of record OX465274.1, read on the forward strand.
TAAATGTTTTAGAAAAAGAGAAAATATCAGTGCGTTAATTAGCAAAGAGGTAATTAAGATTTAGTTTAAATAATAATACAAAAGGGCTAAAAACTAAATTATTTTCTACTAAAGGTTCAACATTGGAAAAACTCAAGCTGGAACAATTTCAAAGAATAGAGAACTAATTCGATCACAATGGCAATCTGGAACAATAAATACAAGCCAGAAAAAGAGGTTTTTAAACTCAAAAGGTTCTTTTATTGACAAAAAGTGTTTTGAATGGTTTGTTCATGCAAGAAGCCTAAGCATTCCTAAATCTGGACCAATAATTAAAGCAAAAGCAAAAGAGATAGCTGAGAAATCCGGACATAATGACTTCTCAGCCACAAGTGACGTAAAAGGTATTCCATCAATTTCAAATGCATATCTGTAGAAGCCTCAAGTGTAAATCAGTTAGATGTGACAGAGTGCTCTTCCAGATAAAACTATGGCGTTTAAATCAGAAAAGTGTTCCGGTGGAAAGTTGTCTAAGGAGAGGCTCACCATTTTATTTTGCTTAAATATGGTAGGAGAAAAAGAAAAACAATTGGTGATTGGAAAATCAGCTCGACCTCGGGCATTTAAAAATTTGAACATCAAAGATTTACCAGAATTTTGGAAACACAACAAGAAGGCTTGGATGACTCGAGATTTTATGGCTGAATGGTTAGAGCAGTTTGACAGAAAAATGTTAAAAGAAAACATAAAGATATTGTTGTTTTTGGACAATGCTGCTTCACACCCTAGACATAAATTTAAAAAATATAAAAATTGTTTTTTTGCCAACACCACTTCAGTCTACCAACCACTAGATCAGGGTGTTATTCAAAACTTCAAGGTCCACTATAGAACTGCAATCATAAAAAACTTTTTGTCAAACATTGAATTTAATGATTCTGCGAAAACATTAAATAAAACTATAAATGTTCTCGATGCTTTACATTTTATTAAGCAATCGTGGGAAAAAGTAACACCCGAAACCATTAAGAACTGTTTTGGTAAAGCAGGATTTATGAAAGATTTTGATAATACAGAATTAGAAGCAGAAGCTGATATCCCTTTATCTATTCTTTCGAGATTGGTTAAACAAAATGTAGAATGTATGGAGTTTACTACTATTGATGAAAACCTTCTAACAGTCTGATGTTATAGAACTTTCTGTTGATGAAGTGGAAATAAGCTCATCAGAAAATAATGACACACGTATGACAGAAAAAGACCATAACAAAATATCTTCTTATAAAGAATCATTGGAAGAAGTTAGACGTTTAGTTAAGTTTGCAGAAGAAGACTACACAGCATTTAAGCCCTTGAAATATTTAGAATGCTATTATGGGGAGAAAATTATTAAAGAAAATGAAGCAAAATTAAAACAAAAGAATATTTTAGATTTTTTTCCTACTTTGTAACTCTTTTTGTTTAATAAAAATAAATAGCAATAGTAAATAGTAAATATTTACTATGAAATTAAATTTTAAAAATAATTTTTTTATTTCATTCCAATAAACGGACATCTCCACCTTGCGGACAAAAACTTCCTCGACGGTGAATGTCCGCTAAAGGCCGTGATACACTATCATACAATGTAGTGCGATCTACAAAAATATACAACCCTGGTGTGATGAATTGTTATTGTCTTTTGAAAATTTTCATAAACTCAATCATACCAGTGTTGTACTTTTTCGTATATCGCACTAGAGCTGTGTCGTTCATGAACGAACGAGTATAAATGAACGAATCAGTAAAATGAACGAAGCGAGCCGGTCACTTTACTGAGCTGTTTTGGCTCAGCAGTGCTGATAAAAATTACAATTGAACGAAATGAACGAACGAGCGCACTTGGGTGTTTTTGTTTTGTTTTTTTTTTTGCTTTTTCTTTATTCGTGCGAGATTTTTTGTCACATTCTGGTTTTCATTTGCCTGCTTTTAGTAGCAGTATGACCATTATGAAATTAATAAAATTGCCATTAATATTTCTTAAGTTTTTAGAATATATTAAGAGTTTTTTAAACAAATTTACCTATGTAGATAATAATATTATAAACAGTCTATTTTGATTCTTTATATGTGGCTCTTTTGCCAATATGAATCTTTTGATTTCTTATTCCTTTAATATTTTAAACATTTTACTTGCTGATTTTTTTTTTTTTTTTTTTGGTTTTTATATTTTCTATTGTTTGTTTTGCTTAGTTTGCTAAACAATTCATAACAAACTCTCTGGACAAATGCCCTTTTTATTTGACGAATCAGCTTTTGTTTGTTTGTTTTTATTTCTTTCTATTTCTTGAAAAGAGCGGATGAACGAAATGAACGAACTCGTTCTTTTTTAGAAAATGAACGGATATGAGCGGTCACTTGAATGAACGATTTGGCACAGCTCTAGATCGCACGACTTTGTATGATAGTGTATAATGGTCTTTATGGGAGCTTTCACTGTATATTTCTATTAAATATGTATGTATATGCTAACTATTTAATCTATGTATGTACATACCAGTGATGCACGAATATTCGTATTCGTATTCGAATTGCCGAATATTCGGCCATTTTTAATGCCAATACGAAGCATTAGTATTCTTCAAATTCAGGCGAATACGAATATTTGAAAAAAAATTAAATAAATAAATGCATAATTCCTAAACTAAATTTAAATAAATGGATAAAAATATTAGTTTGTACGAATCCATTAAATTTTTAATAGAAATTTGTGCTTTGTATAATTTTTAAATATTATTTACTGAAGATAATTAACACTTTGGGTAGTTTTTATTAACTTTAAAGTACGCCAACAGGAGTATGAAGTTCTTTTTCATAAAAATTTTTTAATATTTCATATTGCAGGCTTAAATAGAGCCCTAATTTAATGTCTATAAATTTCACATGAAATATTCGTATTCGTATTCGCGAATATCGTTTCGAATATTCGTATTCGCATTCGTATTCGCGAATATCAAAAATTGACATTCGTTACATAACTAGTACATACCTTGAAATGTAATATGAAATGTAAATGAAATATGTGCAATATTGAAGCTCTCAAGCTATGTATTCTAATAAATTACTTTACAAAAATTGATTTGATGTTTTTATTTTCAACAGAGACATTTTAATACTAGCCCCTTTTCGCGCTTTTTCGAAAAATTTTACTTTTTTTTTATTTTTGAATATTTTTTCAATTTAGCCCTTTCTAGCCCTTTTTTCAAAAATTTTTACGCGTTTTGAGTCTCAAAAGTTGGCATCACTGGACAGTCGGACATCGTAGCGAAAACAATCAGTGCTATCATGAATAAAATTCCACGTGAAATTTCTCCCTTTTCTAATTAGAATTTTTTGTTTTCCCTATCACTTGCTATAAGTTGGAATTGTTTCCAGCGAAAAATTTCACGCGGAATTTTATTCATGATAGCCCTGAATATGGTTGCTTTTAACCTTTGGGTTTTGGAACCCTAAAAATGATGAGTGTATGTAGAGTTAATTAATTAACTGTATATGTAAGTCTGTACATACAGAGAATATGCGATAATTGTCTTAAAGCTACTAGTACAATTACTATAATAGCAAGAACTAGTGCAAAATGGGTCAAAGTTGTTGTGTAAAATTACTAGTGCTGATGAGTACTAGTATATGAAGTAGTTCCAAGGTACCACATTGCAAAATAAATTTTAACTTTCTAAAAGAGTTCTTGCACTGTATGAAAATTGGTATCATATGTATAATTACTAAAATTTTAGCTTGATCTAAAAATAATTATAATTAAAAAATTATAATTACCATTTTGTATTTCTGAATTTTGATAAATAATTGCAAATTTTAACTAGCGTTGTCACTGGGTAATAAAGGAATAAACCAGCAATTTTATAGAATTTGTCTTTACCAAAGAACTGGTAGTAAACCAGTCCTAAACTAGTACCAATGGTACTAGTAGTTTTCTAAACACACTCAATGCTAATTTGAGCATAAGATATTATAGGAAGGTTATAGGAAGGTTTACAGTTGGGAACTAGTTGTGGTGATTTCTGTACTACTAAAATACTAGTTGGATACAAGTTCGTATGTACTTACACGTACATACTTATGTACATGCGTTAATACATATGTATGTATTAATAAATATAAATTTTCTTAACCATCATACACAATTTCAAAACTAATGATCAAAAAATAAGTAAATAAAAAGAAATAAGAGCTGATAAAAAATCCCAATATACATAGGTATGTACCTATATACATGTTTAATAAATTTATATTTCAAGTGTTTTTATGGCAAAATAAACAACAAACATACATATATATATGTACATATGTAGTATGTATTATAATCTATTTGTAGAAAAATAACAAATGTAATAATCCATTGCAACACCACTCGTATCATAATCATCGTCAGCATGTGACACATAAACAAATAAATTAACACCTTCTCTCTTTGTTTCTATTTAACCCTTGAAACTGCGATTGTCAGCTGTTTATCAGTTGATAAGCTCTCTTGGATACTGGCATTAACTTTATATGTATACATATGTACACATATATACATATGTATGTACATATGTAGATACCCTGCAGTCAGACTGGGGCCAAGTGTCTCTATGTCAACACTAAAACTCTAGTAGTAGTTACATTGCCCCACAATTTCACTTTTATTCGTCAGTATAAAATAAAGGAAGAAAACAGATGTGGTGTATTTCTGGTGGATTTTGCAACAACTTGTCAATATACATAAATTAAGGTATAGAAATGTACCAGTAAATTTCTGGTTTGTATGTCTCCTTGTTCCCATAAGAACTATGAATTCACTATCTAGTCAATTGTTTAAATGTTACTAGTAGAATTTCAATGACAAGTACATGCTAAATGTCTATAGCACAAAGTATTATATGGGGAATAATTATAGAGTAGTACTGGTGACAAAGTCAAAAGCGACTCAGTACATTTTCACCATCGACATTTCCTTCAGGGTATATATAAAAATTTAACTAATAATAATTATTACATATACAATTGCATTTTTTTACTTTTTTCACTTGTCTGTCAGTTTTCAAGCTTTTTTCTATAATTTTTTATATTGCAACAGACATGCTGTTATTGGCTTTCATTCATGTTCAGACGATCATGTTTAGTATAAATTATTTAGCTGGAGTTCTGCAGCAGTTAACATTCCCAAAAGTATATTGAGATGTACAAATTGGCAAAACAAGTTTAATGCAAACGCAAATTATCTTATTTGTCTTCCAACATTTTTTTCCTTTGAATGATATATGTGTAGGTGTATGTATGTATGTATATGCAAAAGTCTTCAAAAAACAAAAGAAAGGTTCCATAAAGTGCCAAAATACTGCACAAATTCCAAAAATTTCCTAAACGTAATCGTAAGACTAAAGACTCAAGGCTCAGTTAGCCGACTGTAATGTAAAGTAACTGCAACAGTAAGAAATAGCTGATCGATTTTGTTATGTGAAAAGTAATGAAAATGGTTATAGAGATGTAATGTAACGTAACCTACTTTTCATATAAAAATATCAATCAGCTGTTTTCTACGTTACAGTTACATTACATTACAGTCGGCTTAACTGCCTTAACTGCCTGTCCCACGATGTCACTCGCAAACGTTCGATCGACAACTTGTACTGCAAACAACAATAACATTAGAAAATTTGTTGTTGTTTTCAATATAAGTTGTCATTCCATGGTACAATTATACTAGGTATATGCACGACTACAACAAAATTACAACACCAAAAACCACATGCATTTTGTTGGTATAAACAAACGTATAATTGTCAGAAACAGATGCCTTTTGTTTATAAAAATATCAATTACAGGGTAACTAAAGAACAATTGCAGACGCGGCATTCACGAGTAATTATGCATTAAACACATTCACCACAGCAGGCTACACGAACACACGACTTCAAATGCCGCTAGCAGCATTTGTCGACTTGTAGCCGGCTACTTAATTATTTTGGAGATGGCAGCACCATCTGCAGCTGATATTCAAGTACAAATACATAGTTCAGTATTGCCACTTTTATATGTTTTGCATTTATAAAAATTAATTACTCTTTTAAAATATACTTATTTCACGTAAAAGTACAAAAATGAATCAATTTATTCCTAACAACAATTTTTGAATATTATTTCTGTTAAATAATATGAAATAATTGTACAAAATCATTCATTCAACATTTTGTATCATACTGGCAATACTGAATTTTCTCACTATAGCCAACAAAATAGAAATTAGTTTAATTGGACTACAACGACAAAATCAGCATAGTCAACAACCTGCCGCCATGTTACCTTGCTGTCTTCAAAAGAATTATTCTCATATAAACATGTGTATTCTATCCTTGACATTTGGTAGTCGGTAGCTTGCTGTGGTGAATGTGTTTAATGCTTTAAAGTCATTCAGTGTTGCCAATAGATTTGTATTTATTGTGCAATTACTCTCATGTGTTGGCCATGTAAATAGATTCATGTATAATCTGTGTGTAATTCTATTTTATCTTCTATTTTTATTTAGTTTTGTTTTCATTTTAACCTACAAAACACAATAACAGGCTGGGCTTGTGCATGTACCGGTTATAATTGTATCATGTTGTCATTCGAACGTTTGCGAGTGACATCGTGGGACAGGATGTTATTTATACAAAGTAGTGCAAGAACATACTATAACATTTTTATCTTTTAGGTTTGAAGATTTTGTAATTGTATAAAAATTACGAAGTGTGCAACTTGTATCAAATCAAAACACTTTATTTACACCATGCTGGTATTAAGAGCTTTAAAAACACACAATGTTAAATAATTCAATGCTGGAATACTACGATGTTAACTTCGCTGTTCTTTGCACAATACACGACTGGCCTGACTCTGACTCACTATTTAGGGGATGCATCGCGCTTTTTATACCTAACACAAAGCTTCCAGTATAATGTTGGCAATATCCAGCCAGACTCAGCACATTCAACAGTTTCTCAGTTTTAGCTTTCGATCATGTCATAAGTGCGTGTTACAATTGAGGAGCTGGTGAACAAAAGTAGACATGTCCTCAGTACATGATTTTTTTTAATTTTTTTTTTTTTGTGTTCTCCAAGTACACATCTATGATGTCACGAAATATTTTCATTCAAAACCAGTTCGATCCTATTTTAAAAAAGTAAAGAAAAAATACTTTTCCTTGCTAGTCTCTATATAAGTAAGTAGTTCAGTTATTTGCCTCTCCTGTAAAAAAACCAGTTAACGGGACCAGTGTGCACACCAAATTTTTTTTTAATTCGGTAGAATCGACAAAAAAAATCGGTAGATTTGAATAAAATTCGGTAGAAAATTTTTTTTATTCAGAGAAACATAAAAAAATAACAATTCAAAGAAGCATAAAAAATAACAAAATAATATATGTACTTACATATAAAGGGTAAGTGCAAGGAATATCAAACTAAACAGGTTCCAAAAGCGCATTTAAAACTTCACATGTGATTGGAAATTAAACTGCCATAAACAATGAAGCATTTCCAATAAAAAAAGTGTCATCCCCAGTTATTTACCCTTACCCCTTATATATGTAGATATGCTATGCATATATAAAATAATATACATAAATAACAGGAATTCAGTTTTTGGACATAGGTTTTATAAGGCTACTAAAATAACTTTTATTTGACAAACATTTGTAACTACAAAGATTATATGTAAGATCCATTTATGAATTTAAACTTTTGTGCAAAAATTATTAAATCATTAATAGGAATAAATATTTCATCCCCAAGGCACAATTCTTTGGCAAATATTAGGTTACTTATAGTTTCAGTTTTTAATGGATTTCTTTGTTCGGTTTTAATGATTTTCATGACAGAAAATGACCGCTCTGCGGCCGCACTGCTTTGTGTCAAAATAGGCAATTTACACATATATCGACTTGAATTACTAAATAACAATATTCGGTAGATTTCAGGCCTTGTTCGGTAGAATTGGTAGATTTTTAAATTCACAAACATGTTCGGTAGAATCTACCGAATATCGGTAGAAGTGTGTACACTGAACGAAACTAGTCTAGTGTTGTTCGCCAGTGCCAGTGTCAACGTGCGTTGACAATATGCAAGCCAAAGACCTTGCGACCGTTGGTACAACACGTTGATTTATCAAGTTGTGTGTTTTGGACACAAACTATACAACAACGTGTGCAACATTAGCGCACAACTTCATTTCACAAAAAAAAAAAAAATTGAGTAAACGTGACATCGGGTACTACTGCGCATATTGTAGTCGATAATTTTTTTCGTGCAAAACAACGAATGAAGAACAAGAATGTAAAAAAGGGCAAAAAAATTTGGTAAAAAAAATTAGTTTATATAAAAAGAAACATATTCCAACAACAAACTTTTAAAAACACTAAAAGAAGGTGCGCCAAGAGACTACAAAAATTACATTTGCATGACATTTTAAACTCAAATTTGAATTCGTTCGAGACTACGAAAATAAAAACAAAATGAAATGAAGTTGTACAACATACTCCTATATTATACAACCTGTCTATACAACTTGCCAAAAAATCAAATCTTTTTAATTTTTCATAAAACCGAGACACAACTTCATACAACGACCCCACACACTTTACAATCTCATACACAACCTGCTCATGTTGTACCAACGTTCGCAAGGTATGTGGCTTGCTTTACAACATCATTGTAGAATTATTGTAGTTGTTGTTGTTATTGTTTGTGTCTTTGGTCTGCATCGGCTTACGTGTTTGTGTAGTTGTATATTTCTTAACTAGCAACCATCACCAAAACAGCTGAGTTTTTGTTTGTAAAACCAAAGCAAATAAAAATACGAGTGTGTACATCTTAGAACGAATGAAAACTGCTAAACCTTTTAAAAGGTTAAATTTTAAATTACAATTGTATTAATTTAACTAAATTTTTATCACCCCTATTCTGCGTTTCGATTCGAATCGAAAGTTTCTCCGTTTGGGAACTTTGTTATTCTGTGTTCCGTTCTTCGATTTCTCTTTCGATTCTATGTATTCTGCATTTCGATCGTAACTACGTTTTTGTAAGTTGTTATTTTAGTGGCGGAGCGTTTTCAATTTTTGTTTGTTTAGCTTTAAAAAGTGATTAATTCAAAAAATAATGTAAGTATTAAATGGAAGAAGGTTTAATTAATGAACTAAACAGTTTGTCTTGTTTTTCTGTACTGAAATGCGATTTTTATTTAATTTATTACAGGTAGAACAGTATAAAAAAGAACAGTAAAAAATATGACATACCTATTTAATGCCAACGAAAAACGATATTGTCTACGGATTTAATTAAATTTAAACAAATAAACTTTATTTTTGTGTTACAATTATGTGCAAAAAATTAAAATATCACCTCCGGCGCAACAGGATGCTTCACAATGGAAAAGTTTGGCCACAAATACCTATTGCTTATCTCGTTTTTTTAACTATCTGTACTTAAATTTGCAAGAGTTTATTTAATGAAAATTATCACAATATTTAATTATTATTTGTTTTAATGTTAAATCACATTTTTTTGCACTAAATTTAGCTTTTTGCCAAAAATTTTGGAAAATTGCTTAATTGTTCTGTTCCTATTTCACCCGTTTCATAACAAAGCAGCAAGCAAGGCAAATTAATAACAGGTAAAGTTAATACTACAACAAAATACAAACAATAAAAACAATATGGTATTTTGTTGTTGCCTTGGAGGCTCGTATGTCAAAAGCAGCTGATTGATTGATACATCCGATTCTTAACGTAAAACATTAACTAATATTTTTCTATTCATTTTTAATTATTTTTTATATAAAATTGGATTTTAATGTTAATTGTCCTCAGCCGACTAAAACCATTTTTGGTGCTCCGCCGACAATTCTGAACAGTCCCCGACGCCGACAAAATTGCTCAGGCACAGGTGTCTGTACTAAAGGCGAATTAATTTTGTAAAGGAAAATAAATGTTTTGATTTGATATATGATTTTGTTTGAATTTGTTTTTCATAATGTGGTGCAATCATAAATTCTAACAATAAAATGTGAGAAACGAAACAAATCAAGTGGCTGCAAGGCTTAGTTTCCGAGCTGTGGACCTCTGAAATTGTAGTAGAAAATTGTGATTGTATATTGTATTTTCCAACGACTGCAACTTGTTTTCCGTGTACTGATAAGACAAAACAATTGTCAAACAGAATTCGGCCAGGCTTGAGGATTTTCTCCATAATGGTGTTTGAAGACACGGCGCAGACTTGTAAAGATTTTCCGCATTACAAATTTTTTTGCCTAATAAAGTTTTCCTGCATTGCCGGCCTTCGGCCGGGCTTAAGGATTTCTTCTACCATGGTGTTTCCCGAGACGGCGCAGCCTAGTAAAGATTTTCTGCCGTGCAAAGTTTTCCTGCATGGCCGACAAAGAGTATTTTTACCATTTCATGAAAACACTATAATCAAAATTTTTTTGCTAGAATTTCAGAGGCCCGTAACTTAATTTAAGGAATAATAAAATAATAATAATAATAAAATAATAAAAACAAACCTTAATGTACTCATGCCCACAAAATTGCCGAAAAAATTAAAATTCTACGTTTCTAAACATATGGATGTGTATTTTAAAATTCAGTGATACATGTATTATATGTTCGTTATTGCTTAACTTAACTTAAAGTCCAGACCGCAAATTTTGCTCCACTTTCCTCTGCGGTCATCGTTCGGAACTCGGAAGAAACTTCCATTTCCACGTTTTTGTTTTTTTTTTTTGCATATGCAGCAACTTTTCATTTTTATTTATTATGCATACATTCATATACAGTATATAAATTTTTCACCAAACGTGCTTTCTTTACTTAATAAGAAATATTCACAAAAATTATTTCAATTTATCACGTTTTAAACTTTGTAACTGTAACTTTTAGCGTTGGATTCAGTATTTGTAAACATAAACAACTTTTGACATACGAGCCACCAATTCGCCTTTACTTAGGCAAAAAAAAAATAGAACAGCTGTGTTTTCAACTTGACCTTATAAATAGGCCTTGGCAGCAGGTTTAAACATACTCTTCTCTTCTTCTTTTTCTTTCGATTCATGCATTAAACACATTCACCACAGCAGGCTACACGAACACACGACTTCAAATGCCGCTAGCAGCATTTGTCGCCTCGTAGCCGGCTACTTAATTATTTTGGAGACGGCAGCAGCACCATCTGCAGCTGATATTCAAGTACAAATACATTGTTCAGTATTGCCACTTTTATATATTTTGCATTTATAAAAATTAATTACTCTTTTAAAATGTACTTATTTCACGTAAAAGTGCAAAAATGAATCAATTTATTCTTTACATCAATTTTTGGATATTGTTTCTGTGCAATAATATTAAATAATTGTACAAAATCATTCATTCAACATTTTTTATTATACTGGCAATACTGAATTTTCTCATTGTAGCCAACAAAATAGAAATTAGTTTAATTGGACTACAACGACAAAATCAGCATAGACAAAAACCTGCCGCCTTGTTGCCTTGCTGTCTTCAAAAGAATTATTCTCATATAAACATGTGTATTCTATCCTTGACATTTGGTAGTCGGTAGCTTGCTGTGGTGAATGTTTTTAATGCTTCAGTTTTTTGGCAGAATACCTCTTTTCGATCCGTACGTAACTGAATGCGGGAACGTAATCGAAACGCAGAATAGGGGTGAATAAAACGTGTAGAAAGCTGAATGCTTCTATCACGTAAACGTTTTAGCAGCGGCGTTGTGGCTCAAATATTGGCTTAGCTTATGTCCAGGGGTGTTATTATGTAATTCGATTCGAAACGGAAATGTGTTCGAATGTAATGTTAATAACAAACAAATTCGAACAGTTTCCGTTTCGAATCGAATTACATATAACCCCCCAGCTTTGAAGCAGAATGTTATTGCATATATTCTTAAGATGCAGATTTAAAACGAAGAGCGATTTTCGATATTGATAGAAACAAGCTAAGGACATGCTCATGATTTCTAATTAGTGTGGTGGTTGCCAAATATATGTATACATTTCGGTTATTTACTAAAACAACGTCATAACTCAAAAAACTAGTTTGCCAGAAAACGAAAAATTTTATTTTTCTTTATTTTTATTTATTTTAGTTTTCTCTAAAGACTTGAGTGAACAAGACATGTGTATTAAATTTTAACACAATGTCAAAAAATGAGCATTACATCTCCATCATTAACTCAAAAATTAAATTTTTTGAGTTATGATGTTTGTTTGAGTAAATGAGCGATATGTTTAAGTTTAAAAATTTTTAAAGCACTAATAATCCCAAATTATTATTTTACTTAGTCCTAATTTACACTAAGCAAGTCTTATTGCTAAGCTGATTAGTTTGTGGGTGAGAGAGACGAAGGGAACGGAAACGTTTCTTTTCCCCTCGTATCTCTCGCTCTCCTAACAAACTAATCAACTTAGCAAAAGACTTGCATAGTGTAAATTACGACTTATTAAGTAAAATATTTTTTTTATTAAAAATACATTGAAATTGATTATTGCGGGGTTTAAAATAAATGTAAATAACAACAACAGCTATTCAAGAATAGAGTGTTGCCACATAAGTATTTTTTGACCGGGTGCAGTCAAGTTAATTATTAGTAAGTATTTTTATGGGAATTGTTTAAATTTAAGGATATTTTTTTAAGTTATTTTTCAATTAATGTTTGATTATATTTATTTTCGGAAAAGCTATTTAGAGAATGAAACTAAGTAGAATCTCGATTACAAAAATCAATGCCAAATATAATAAACCCATAAGTCCAGAATAATTATTATAAATAAAATCTTCATTGGGATGATCAATTTATATGTAAATATGTATGTATGTGTATGATATAATTAGAAAAATTTACCTCCCGAAAAGATAACACTAACATAATCTAGTGTAAAACCATGAGGATTAATGCTTAGACCCAATATTATTTACAATCTGAAAAATTTTTTCCTGGTATTTTTGTTTACAAAAAAAAATATTTCTATTACATTTTGTCAATAAGACAACTTAACTTGCCTTGCATTTATTTAATTAATCAATTTTTATCAACCTGTTTTTTATTAATCGCTCAGTGTTTGTAACAAAAATATATTATATATATATATATATATATATATATATATAAATATATATTAGCTATGATTGATTTTTTATTATTATGTTATATACATACATACATTTTATATACATGCTATGTATGCATGTTTGTATTACATATGTACATACATGCACACATACATGTCTATTATGTTGGAATTATCTTTAAAAGTCAAATTTTTGGGGAAACATATGTATAGCAGCACCAGATGATTAGTTAGACAGACAGCTTGTTCAACCTTATCGCTTTGTTTAACCTTTAATTGCTTTATTGTTAAATATCTTATCTTGCTTACGAGTTTAACCATTATATTATTGGTAACTTACATACATACATACATATGTATGTACACAGTCATGTATGTTTAGGGTGATTTTATTAGATTGTTCATTAAGATTTTAAATGTAGTTTATAGAGATTAATTTACATAAATTATAAAATGTATGCAAGGTGTGTATTTGTGTAGTTTATTGGATTGGAAATTAAATTTACAAATTAATGTTCAGTTTACATTTATACATTTATAGACTGAAGGCTCAGTTAGCCGACTGTAATGTAAAGTAACTGCAACAGTAAGAAACAGCTGATCGATTTTGTTATGTTAAAAGTAATGAAAATGGTTATAGAGATGTAATGTAACGTAACCTACTTTTCATATAAAAATATCAATCATCTGTTTTCTACGTTACAGTTACATTACATTACAGTCGGCTAACTGAGCCTTGAGTGAACTACAATCACACGCATGAGCATAAAAACAATCTTAATATTAATTGGCTACACATGCGTATATACAGGGATATGTTATTTATACACACACACACACACATAAAGCATTTCTTCAAACAGCCACACACACACCCACATATTTTTCATTCTATTTTATATACACAAATGATTGGATACGTTGGCGTGTAATTAATAAATATCCCGAGTATGATGGTCTGACTAAATATCCATAGTATTAGAGAGAATCAATACGCTCGATACGCATTTGCATATCGCGTATATGCGGTAAAATATTCCAAATATGCTCCAAAAACAATATACCCACCCGTAGAGATTATTATAAATATGCTTTGTTGCTGCAATAAACAAGTCTTCAGAATTTGTTCTTTGCAAAATTGTTAAAGCTGCAAATGAAAACCAAATTAAAAAGATATGCCACAAGAAAGTAGAGTCAAAAAATTGGTAGAAAAAATAAACAAAATTGGTTCCAAATCGAAATGTAAGAAATATATTAAAATTGATGTGATTGTATGATATCGGAGACCTTTTATTTTAACTAACCGAATCGCAAAAATTCTCCTTCAAAAATTTAATACTACTATCAATAAAATCACTTTACTGCAAAAATTATTGAAACTCTATAATATTATAATTATTATATGAAACTTGTACTCGAAAGTTGGGAGAATTGGAGCGATAATCATAGTTCGTAGTAACGTTGCCAAATGTGAAGAGTTTTTTGCAGTTTTCGAGGCATTAAAAAGGTTTTCAGATTTTTGTTTGAAGTTTTTTTTATAAAAAAAATCTAGCAGATTTCAATTCAAATCTTTACAAACTCTATACCGTCTGCACCAAGTTTTTTTTGACATTTATCACTACTTCTTATCTAAAACAGAAACCGCAATATAGCTAAATCACACACCTTTTTAACTTACTTTTTAGTACAATTTTAAAAAAAGTCATAGATAGGTTCATCACTAAGATCTTTTCACAGTATCTAGTGACGAAGTAGATTTTGTTTTGTATGGGAAATCTACTAAATTTTGCCGAAATCTCGTAAGTTCTAGATTTTGCTTATATGTAAAGTCACCATAATGGTTTGGCATTGTCACAGAAGATTAGCATACGTGTGTATATGCTAATTATAAGCTAATTTTTGGATATTATAGTAATGACGTTATGTTTAACAAAAAGATAAGTATAAAACTTTTCCCAATTTCAGACATAAGTACATATGTATATATTTTTTTTTTTTTGGTATTTGTTTGAATGCAGCCCACAAAGAATTCAAAACTGCTGAATAATGTTATTTTTATTAAACCAAGTTACCCTTAAGCATTAAGGATTAGTTAACTTCATACTTATGTACATACATACATACGTATGTACATATGTACATACATACATACATACATGTATACATATGTATGTATCACAATTTACAAATAAAGTTTTTGCACGAAACATCCCACTTGACATGTCAAAAGAATGTTTAAGCATTTTGTCTTAATTTCTAGCTCTGTCTAAATCAAATTAAAGCAATATAAATTCATTTCTAACTTTAACCGAATTCAAAAAGATATTTTAATATGTATAATTATTAAACATTAAATGATAATTAGACCATCAATTAAAATGGGTCAACATTTATACAATTCAATTAAAAAATCGGCTTGAAAATTAATTTTTGCTTTTATTCTCTTTATAACCCAAATAACAACAAAAACGGTTTCTCAAGATATGTACATACATACATATTTACATACATACATACATAGATATGTAAGGCACGCAACTACAAGCTGACTTCAGATTCAAAAACACCCACGGACTCTTACATACATACATGTATACTCATAAAAACTTACAAAGTTCAAAAACATCAATGAAAAACAGAAAATTATGTTGGCTTTTAAAACATAATCAAGTAAAACACTTTTTCCCATAAGGATATTTTAGAATAATCAACCAACAGGTGGCAGTGATGCCAACTTTTCGAGAGAGAAAAAATCACAACAAAGTTCAAAAAAATACAAGAAAATAGCTCGAGATTAACGGCCTGTCCCACTATGTCACCAGAAATCGTTCGATCGACAACATGTATTGCAAACAACAATAACATTAGAAAATTTTTTGTTTATTTCAATATAAGTACTATTCGATCGAACGATTTCTGTTGACATCGTGGGACAGGCTGTAATAGAGCAATTAGTTGATAAACGCAACGTATGCCTTTATATTTATAATTATAATTTCATCGAAAATATTGAAAAGCTATTCCACAGTGGGGCAAAATCAAAATATATTTATTGCGATCAGCCGAAAATAGGAAACAAATTTGCTTTATCTTTGGATAAATAAAATAAATAAAATTAGAATATAATTTATATAATTAATTTATATAACTTTCTTGTTTTAGAGAATATTCTTGACTTAAAGCCAGACAATCTGATTTATGTATGTAGGCATTTTAGAAACTTTTTGAAAGTTGAATGTAAATTGATAAACTTTAAACTCGTTTTCTGTAAAACAATTTTTTGTAATTATTTAACTGAGCGATATCTACAATTTTCAACATAAAAAATTTTTAAAATAACTTTCGTAAATAACATTGTAACAATGAATTTTCGATATTTTTCATATAAACGCTTCCATTAAGTTCCTTTTCTTCATTTTATTATTGCACTCATGCACCATTCTTCAAACCGAAAACACTAAGATGCTACCACTGACAGAAGACACAATTTATAACTTTAAAACAGCTACAAATCCTACGCTTTATTAGGACGAATAAAAATTCACACATGCACAGGAATAAAAGCCCACATTTGCATTCATATTCCACCAACAAAAATCACAGCTACCGTTAACGAACAACTCACACATATCCCCACACTCACGCAACCAAAATACGATTACAACAACACGAATTATTCAGTAAACCTTCGTGAAAGCTCTTCAATTCTGATTGGTTGCTTGACTGGCTATGATTCCTCGGTCACAACGGTAAAACAAAACTAACAAAACCTAAACAAAAAAGAAAACAGTAATAAGAAAAAGCAAGTTGCACGAAAACAAAAAAAAAATAATTAGAACAACTTTGCAGAATCCTGCAAAAAAATTATAGTAACAAACTTTGTTGCTGTCTAAAGTCAAATAAACATGTCATGTAAACGAAGAAGTTTAGTAGAATTCAGAGAAGATATAAATGAACACGCTAATACAAATAACGGTCATTCGAATTTTGGCATTTGTCTGAAACTCGTACATTTGTTTTTAGTGATTTTCTCCAAAAAAAAAAAAAAATAAATAAATTAAGAGATCAAACTGTCGACTGCAATAAATGTTCTGCTTTGATTGACAGTGAAATTTATAAGTGAAAAAATTAACTAAAGTAAAGTTTGCTAACAAGAAATATATAAATTAAATACAGTTGCAGCTTTCAAAGAAATTTCATTACAAACTATAATTTAAGCGAAAAACTTATTTTTTAATCTTAAATTTAGATAAAAGTGGTAAGTAAAAGTAAAAATTGCAATTTTGAGACATAACTTAAAAAAAGCTTATTCTGCAGAAAATAAATTTTAAGTTTTTAATTTACGTACAAATCTTCTCTCAAGAGGAGCGTGTGTTAACCTTCTACAAGAAATTTTTACACAAGATTTAATATGGTATAAAATTTTTTTTATTAATAACTCCAAAAACGCATTTTTTGCGATACATCTATGTTGCAATAAACGAACAATATGCACATAATAGTGGCATTCAAAATTCAACTTATGATTTTCACACAAGCTCAGGGGGAATATTGTGTTACTTAAGCTACGGTCACACTTGTCAAACATTTGCCCAAAAAAGCGTAACCACTGATCATCAGATCAGGGTTGTATTTTTTCGTAGGTCTTTCGATTATGTAGGATAGTGAGTCATGGTCTTAAGCAGAATTAAGAACAATATATGCCTACAAAAGTGAGGTAATGCCCAAATTTGGAATGTCACGGTATATCTTGAACCAATTAAAAACACGAAATTAAGTCTTGAATTGATGGCCCAAAAACAATTTTGAAGTTGTCAGGACCAAAAGATTGATTAACTTGAAGAATGTGAGCAAAAACTTTTGATGATGATTTCCGCCGAATTGACTTAGTACTTCAAATCGTTTTCTAAAAGATTCGTTTTCTCAAAAAAGTCACAATAATTTCGTTCCTATATTAAAAAAATTCTCGAATACAACTTTAATTTGAAAAAAAAACAAGTAAGAGTGCTATATTCGCCTGTGTCGAATCTTATATACTCTTTACCAAAGTGCGTTTATGTAGTATAGAGATACATACATAAGCACATAGTTACTTTATGTACAAAGAAAAAAATAATAATTTTCAAACCCTAGAGTCATAATTTTAGTAGTTCTTAATATAGAAAGTGTGTTAAGTGAAAAAAAAGCAAATTAAAAAAAATGTTTTATTTAGTTACTTTAATGTCCAAAAAAAAATCATAGTTTCCAGCTCTGGAGCTGTGGTTTTTATTTTTATAATGTTCTATACCAAACTTTTCTTTCCAAAACGTAAAATATATATAATTTGTAAAGGAAAAGATAAAAATTAATTAGACTTAGTTACTTTTATATATCAAAAAAGTGTAAGTGTCCCAACGGTGAACTCATCCTTTTTGATTTTCTGATTTCTTACACCAATATCTTTCTTTTAAGAATTTAAGAAATGTTTAATTTATAAAAAAAAGGAAAAATTTGTTTTAGTAACTTACTTTTGTACAAAAAAAAGTTAAAATTTCCAACCCTGGAATCATCTTTTTAATTTTTTTTTAATTGTTTTTTTTTATTTGAAATACCAATTTTATTCGTTATCAAGCATAAAATAAGTTTATTTAATAAAACTAGACTAAAATTAGTTTTCAGTAGTTAATTTTTTATATCACAAAGAATGTAAGTTTCCCAACCCTGGAATCCTGATTTTTGTTTTTTTTTTATTTCTTACACCATCTTTTTTTAAGAATATAAGATTTGTTTAATTTATAGTAAAAAAGAAAAAATGTATTTTAGTAAGTTACTTTTGTATAAAAAATAAGGTTTTCCAACCCTGGAAACGTCGTTTTAATTTTTTTAAATAATTTTATTTATTTAAAAATAATTAAAAAATTAGTTTTCGGTAGTTAATTTTTTATATCACAAAAAGAGTGAGTTTCCCAACCCTGGAATCATCCTTTTTAATTTTTCTGATTTCTGATACCAATCTATTTCTTACTTACTTACTTACTTTTGTATTAAAAAAGTTAAAGTTTTCGAACCCTGGAAACATCTTTTTAATTTTAGAAGGTTAATTTTTAATTTGAAATACCAATTTTACTCGTACTAAAGTATAAAATAAGTTCATTTAATAAAAAAAATAAAAATTAATTTTCGGTAGTTAATTTTTCATAGCACAAAAAGTTTCAGTTTCCCAACCCTGGAATCATTCTTTTTAATTTTTCTGATTGCTTACACCAATCTTTTTCTTTTAAGAATATAAGATATGTTTAATTTATAAAGAAGAGGAAAAATTTGTTTTAGTAAGTTACTTTTGTATAAGAAAAAAAGTTAAAGTTTTCCAACCCTGGAAACGTCTTTTTAAATTTTTTAATTTTTTTTTATTTGAAATACAAATCTTATTCGTGGTGAAGTATAAAATAGGTTTATTTAATAAAAATAAATAAAAAATTAGTTTACGGTAGTTAATTTTATATATCACAAAAGTCGTAGGTTTTCCAACCCTGGAATCATCCTTTTTGTTTTTCTGATTTCTAACATCAATTTCTTTCTTTTAAGAATATAGCTATATGTTAATTTTATGTTTAATATGTTTAATTTATAGAAAAAAAGGAAAAATTTGTTTTAGTAAGTTACTTTTGTATAAAAAATAAGGTTTTCCAACCCTAGAAACGCCTTTTTAATTTGTTTGATTTTTTTTAATTCTTTTTTTAGTTAGAAATACCAATTTTATTCATGCTGAAGTATAAAATAAGTTTATTTAATAAAAAATTATAAAAACTAATTTTCGGTAGTTATTTTGTATGGCAAAATGAAGTTTAAGTTTCCCAGCTCTGAAACCGTCTGCTCGATTTTGTTGATTTTCAATACCAATCTTATTTCGATCATTTCTGACCCACCAGTCCAAGAACGAAGTATCTAGCTTTTCTGGGAGCTTCGGAAAACCGATTTCACGTACAGACAGACGGACATCGCTTATTCGTCTTCCCTATGCATAAGGATCCAGAATATACTTTATGACTCGCTGATTAATATTCTAGAAATTACAAACGGAATGACAAACCTATATATACCCTTTTACCATTTTTTGGTAAAGGGTATAAAAATCAATTAAAAATTAATTTTTTTCAATTAAAATCTGCAATAATGTAATTAAGTGTTTAAATAAAAGATTAATTGATTCAATTAAATCTTTAATTAAACTCTTAATCAAAGAAAAATTTAAACAAAACATTAATTCACTCAATTTAATTTTTAATTGATTATTTTTGTATTATTATTCTGTGCATGTCGAAAATTCTATAACGATATTATTTGTGGAGGTCCATAACAAAACGCAACAATTCCACTTTTTGAGTTTTCTGATTTTTTTACTTAATACAATTCTACAGCTCAAAATGTATGTAAACATTTTTATAAAACATACAAAAAAAAGGTCAATAGTTTTATTGTGACACAATACCTAAACTAGATATTCAGACTAAAATGAAACAATTCCAATATATAGTCTCCTCAGTCTAATTACAGTTATTCGTTTATTCAAAAAATTACTCAAGTGGAATTGGTGCATTTTGTTATGGACCTCCTCATTTAAGGAATTAAATGGATTTTAATGCTTGAAAACTACCAAACAAAAAACTTTCACTTCCTAAAGAACATAACATGTATTTCCTTTCCTTTTTGAAAGGTTTGTGCTTATTTGTAGAAAATAGAACGCCAAATTTTTATTTCTATAATTTAATTTTTCACACATCAAAACAAAAAATTCAACGAATTTTCTGTATAAGCCCACTTTAATGATTTTACAAACACTTAAATGTTTCAATCTTCTTGCACAATTGCCAAGCAAATTTTAAACTCAAAAAGTGCAACTTTTCTTAAATATTATTAATATTTAATGTTTCAGCTTTTTTTCGCTGCCAAAGGGTTTATGGAGTAAAGAGTGTGTTTATTTTTTAAATGTATAAAGTTGTATACATTAAACGGATGTTTATTGAAGTTTGTTTAAGAAAAAAAACAAAGAAAGAAAATTATACAAATAGTGATACTACACTGGAAAAATAATTGCTGCAGAGTGTTAAAATTTAAATGAGTTCTAATTTCTCCAAGTGGAAATTATACGATTTAGCAATTTGTTTTATGAATTTAAAACACAATTTTTACAATCCAAACTCGAGAACGAGTAAACAAGCCCCAATATTTTGTTATTGTGTTAAAATGACATAGATGTCGACAATTGGAATAAGGGTGTATATTTTGTAAGTGATTTTCATACAAATTTTCTAGACGAGTCGCCCGCCTGACTTGTAAAAATAGGTTGTAAATTTTATAAGTAACCACCTGTTTCCACAAGCCAGTCAGTCCAGTGGGCTCGTCTAGAATATTTTAATGGAAATCACTAAAAAAAAATATTTCTAGTCAAGTTGACTGTCTAAGTTGTGGAAGCAAGGATTAAGTTGACATTTTCGAAAAATAATAATAAGAAGAAGTTTGCGATTTTTTGATGAACAAACAAACCTTGTGTGATATTCTAACTTTAAAAAAATTTCACTCAAAGGATAAAAACAAATTTTCCTTTTTTCTCATGTCTTCAAGTGTTCCTGGAATATTTTCTTTCATCTTTAATAAAAAGCGGTTGTGGTTGTAATTAAATTATCCTTGTTAAATGAACCTTTAAATGAGGAGCTAAAATGAGCGACACAACTCAATGGTTGGTTATTCAGCAAATAAAATAAGTTACAATGCTAAATGAGCAATTGTAGATTTAATTTTTTTTATTTTAATTCTCGCACAAACAAAAGAAAACGTAAAGAAGTAAAAAATTTTAAATATCCAGGCCAAAGCGAAAGGCAATGATCAGATCTTGCACAGAATTACACATTTTTTAATAAGTCACACTTTGATTTTTCAAGGGTTTTTTTTAAATTTTTCAGAACGCCACTTTAAAATTGTTCAAGAAAAAAAATTAAATCATATTTAATAGATTTTACAACATCATAATTCAATAAAATTAAAAGCATCTTAATTTGAGTCGTCTGCGTTTTTGCTTGAACTAATACGATTGTCTGTACATGAACTACAGTGGATGATGCCAAGTCAGTCAGTGTTCACATCTACGTGACGCTGTTGTTGTCACTGAGTGACGCTGCTTTAGATTTTAAAAAAATGTTAAGTTCTTAGTAAAAATATCCGAAAATTCAATTTTTAAAAATCTATGTTAAAATTTGTTTACAATTTTTGTACGCCATTGTTTTTGTTTTTTTATTATTATTTTTTATTAATAAATAAATTTACTTTGGTTTTGTCTTGCTTCACTTTTTCCTCTTTTATAAATTTACGTTAGTATCAACAAACCAAAAAAAGTTTCCAAATGGTTGAAATTCAAAAAATTTAAACTTTAGTTTTAAGGATTAAAAATTAACAACCTGGCTCACGTTTAATCAACAGAAAACGTTCGATCGATTTCTTATATTTTGAAAACAAAATAAAATTTTCTTGTTTTCAATGAAAGTTGTTGATCGAACATTCTCTGTTGTCAACGTGGATCAGGCCAGAAAGCAAATGAATCAAATCAAATGGAAAGAAATAAATTTAACAACCTATCTCACGATGACGAGAGACAACATTCGATTAAAAACTTTTTTTCAAAGCAACAACGACCGACGTTTTCTGTCGACATCGTGGAACAAGCCGTAAATGAAATAAAATTAAATTGTATCATTTGGAATGAATTGATATAATAGTACGTCAAATCAAATAATTCAAACAGATTAAATCAAATTAAAGTATGTATTCCAAAAACTTAAAAGATTTATTTGAAAAAAAAAGATATCCAAATTTGTAATCGGAAAATGTGCCATTAAAAAATTTAGCGTTTAGCAAAACTTGCCTATAAAAGATATTGGGCAATTTTCTGTAAACCGAATCAGAGTAAATTTCTCGTTTTTAAAACGAATTAAAATTTTTGGCATTCTCCAAACCGAATTCACATAGTTTACCATAAAAAAAGAAATAAATAGCTTATAAAAATGCAGCTGTTTTATTAGAGTTGATTTTTACTCAGGTAGCAGTTCTTGGGGAAATGGCTACAAAATTTTTGCAACACTTTAAAACATCAAAAAAAAAAAAAACAATTAGCATACATATAAAATTACAGCTCTTTGATTACTAATTATAATCAAATTACACGCAGTTTAATGCACTTAAAAATATTTGTTCCAAAAACTATCCAAAATTTTTTTTAAAAAATTTTCTCCAATTTTTCTGAAGAAAAATTATTTGCATGAATAAAAAAAAACTTTTTCTGTCATTACTGTAATTGCATTTTAAATTTTTATTTTCTTTTTAAAATATCTAGTAAAGGGTTGCATTTGTATACTCGTTTGTATAGCCAAAACAAATATACCATGGTATGTACCATGTAATTGTAGTGTGAGCGACAGAACTAGTATAAGAGTTATTGTGTGTGCGTGCTTTTTCAAATTAAAATACAATTGAAAACAAATAACAATTGCTTAGTATTGCTGCTGAGCAACTGTTTGATCTGTTTTTGCTCAAAAAATACATATTGTAATACAAATATATGAAAAAACCACTATTGAAACATATACATGATGTGCAGGTGTATGTGCGGACGTTCGTTATGTTATTTTGTGTCGCAGCCAGTGTTGCCAGTTTTTTTCTAGAGCTTATCCCCAATTTTCGATTTGTGATCCCCGAAAATCCCCAAATTGAGTTTTTTTATTAACATTTTTTGTTTTGTGAAAAAGATAAAAAATTTTAATTTTATTAAAAAAATAATGACAAAAATAACATTTATATCGATAGCTATATTTACATTCATATTAATTTAATTTGTACTTATAAAACTTGCAAAGAAAAAATAACACATAGTTTAATATGCACAAGTATAAAAAAATTTAACCAAAGTTTAACATTTCAAATACTTCAGAATCGAAATCTTCCGATTCATCAGCCTCAGAAATTTTGTTGTACAAAGTACTTGAATTAAAAAGCTTTAGCATTTCAGCAGAAGGATTAATTTGTCACAACAAATGGAATTATTTTTAAAGTGTGTTTATTTTAAGAAGTGCTTCCAACAAGTCAAATTTCATTTTGTTACGTATTCTTGTTTTTGTAGTGTTCATTATATTGGTTAATTTGCCTTGATACTTCTTCTTTATTACCTATAGAATTCATTCACTATGAATAGAAACACACATTTTTAGACTTGCCAGACACACATTTCTTAGCTCAAAGATCATTCTTGTTACCATCAGTTATAAAATAAATCCCAATCAATTCCTTTAACTTTAGTTATCATCCCCAACAAATCCCCAGATCCCCAACACGAAATTGTCATCCCCAATCTCGAAAATAAATCCCCAATTCGGGGACAAATCCCCTAAACTGACAACACTGGGCGCAGCGAAAGTATAGAGAGAGAAAGAGACAATTTTACTCTGAGAGTAATTACACTTGCATATCTTGTGTCATTTTTTTGCATTTGCAGCTCATGTGTTTCATGTACATGTATCATCTACTTACATATGTATGTGAAATTTTGCTTTTATTCATTCATCATCAGCCATGTATTTTTTTCTCAACACAACATAAGGCACTTATACCCTTTTCACACTTACTCACATCTTTGAGGAATGCATGGAATATGTTGAAAATTGAAAAAACCTGTTCACATTACAACATCTTTCATCTTTCATCTGTCATGTATTATAATACTATTTTTACGAGTGTGAGCAACTAATAATTAAATAATAAAATGCAATTTAAAAATTCAGTAGAAATTGATTTATGTAATTGCAGGCTCCTGAGGAGCAGAAACAAATAATGCTAGAAATTATGTAGAAATTATGCCAGCGGACAGTGATGATGAAGAAATATTAAAAATT
Source organism: Tachina grossa (assembly GCA_949987645.1). Taxonomy (NCBI): domain Eukaryota; kingdom Metazoa; phylum Arthropoda; class Insecta; order Diptera; family Tachinidae; genus Tachina; species Tachina grossa. The sequence goes on from OX465274.1 coordinate 213,333,955, forward strand.
TTATCCGCAAAGATTTTGCGCAGACACTTGCAACTATTTTTATGTAATTTATTTCGATTTGGAAAAATATATAACAGATTTTATTATATGCATACATATACATACATATGTATATAATAAAATCTTAGAGCAATTACGGATCTTTTTTTGGGAAAGATATTCCAAAATGTAGCTTTGAATGTATGTACATATGTACATGCATATGTAGATATACATACATACAAACATCTGTATACATTTTTATAGTATGTCAGTGTTGCCATATTTATTTGATCAAAAATCTTCAAGTCGAGCAAAAAAAAACTTTTATTATGACCAAAATTCTTTTTTGTTATTTTATTGAATGAAAATGAGTTAAAATCTATTTTGTTTCTTGTGAACTATTAAAAATAAAGCCAAAGAACACAAAATATTTAATATATAGAATATGTGTAAGATCATTATGAAGCAAATCAGAAAATTTGTAAGTAGTTTGGTCAAAAAATCCCTCAATAATATATTAAAAGTAATAAAAGTAAAATTTTTAAAAATCTTATTTTAAGATAAAAAATCTTTTTTGTCGTTTTAACTTGTCTAAAAACTTCAAAAATAAGATAAATCTTCACATATGGTAACACTGTAGTATGTATGCATGCATGTATATAGTTGTATACATTTTTTCTAGTGATGGCACTAAAATAATCGAAAGATGTTGAATGGAACAAAGTAAGATAGGAACATCTTTTGAAGATGTTGAAAGATGTTAAACGTTCAGCCCTGTATAACTCTTATGGGAAGATGTTATCATCTTGCCAAATTGATGAAAGATGAAAGATGTGAGTAAGTGTGAAAAGGCTATTACTGTAAAAGCAGTTTTATGTATCTTATTTGTTTTAAAAAAACAAAAAAAATAAATGTGTTGTTTTCATTTGCTCAATGCCCAACCATACAATAATTGCTTTAAAAATCAACATTTACAACTAGTAACAGAAAACGCTAAATAACATATTTGTTCATACCAGAACCAAAAAACAGGCAAAACTAGTACAAACAGATGTATCTGTGCAATGCTATAATATCTAGCTCGTTTCTGTATTTCTAGCATCGTAAAATTTCCCGCAAGTATTGGAAGTATTGCTTAAAAAATTTAGCACAGCTTTATACCTAATTATACCAGTACACATCTGGCATTTCTTGTATTGACACTAGGATACACTATTGTGATGTCACAAGATACCATAGTGTATACTCGGCATTAGTATAATTGCGCTGATTTACACGGGCATAATTGTGCTGGCATAACATGCCAGTTTGTTGGTGAGAGAGGCAAAGAGAGCGGTTTTGCGGTTGGCATAACTTTTCAACCAGCTACAACCCCGCATTAGCAGCATAAAACCAATACATACACAACTTAAAAAACAGCAAATGTTAAATGAATACTAAAAACACTAACACACACAAAGCTGTGTATACGTGTACATTTTGTGCCAGATGAATTAGTCCCGTGTAATTTGGAAAAGAACAAAACTTGTGCGGCTTAAAAATTGTTCTCGTCTAAACTACCTCATTGAAAATAAGGTAAATCTTTGCTGAAGGTTGACTGACTCATCTTATTCCAAGGAGTTATGTGTACGTACATATGTATATGAATGTATATATACATATATATACACATATGTATGTATCAGAGAACAGCAATGAGTAGTGAAAAAGTGAGTACAGTTGAATCATGACTTACAATTTCTTGTATTTATACCCACTCATACTTATTGTAATGTTGTCCATGAATCATATTCACTCGAAAGTTTGAAGTGCGCATCGAACTCATATTTAGAAACGTTTATCACGTTGTTGATTTCGACTCTCCTTAACTCAGTGCCTATGGACGACGCAAAATAAGTTTGATTCACAATGCGAACTTTGCATAAGAAAATTAAAGTTCTCATTATGAGGTTATGTGTTTCTCTGTTGTTTTATTTTTTTTATTTTTTTTTTTGCTTTTTGCAGGAATTGAAAAACAACCCTATTTACTACTATTGTATACTACTTGCAAACTGTTTAATGACTAAACTTCTAAATAAACATACATGCATGAGTTGAGTGAGCTGAATCAATGTGAGTAGTATAAGTATTTTCCTGAAATTAGAAATCAAACTGAGGTGATTTATGAGTGTGAGTGTGGTATGACTATGATGTCGATGTCGCATTCATATTTATTTCAACCTATACAATATACAATATATATTGATTTATATATACAATATATAAATCAATGTCATGGTGCGAATGCTTAAATCAGAGCAGTTGAGTTTAAATGATGTCTACTTACTTATATTCAAAATTGCATGAGTCAGTATGAATAGCGAAAAAAACAATTCATTGCCGATCACTGATATGTATATACGTACATATGTAGGTATATACACAGAAAAAAATAGTCACAATTTAGATTCGATAACTATGTGTCGTTGGCTACGGAGATGAATTTTGATAACTTTATACTTTAATTCAATAATAATATTTATCAATTCAGCGAGTTTTCGCAGTACAACTCAAAAAAACTATTTGATAAATAAATTATCAAATATATTCATACATTCAAAAAAAAATAAATACGGATTTGACAACAACATGTACAACAACAACGTTAAATCTTATCAAAATCTACAAAAAAAAAGATTTGAAAATTCTTTCTTTGCTTTTTCAAAAAAATTGTCTTTGTTTCAATAACTGATTATTTTAACTAAATATCTGATAACTTATTTGTAATTTTACTTATCTGTTCTGGAATTATTTTTTTCACAGGAAGTTTAAAAAAAAGTTGTTGAATACCGGCATTTTTGTTATTGAAACTGAAAAGTATTTTTTAGTGTGTATGTCGTTGGCTTGGTCGGCAAATATGCTAAGTCCACTTTTTATGCAAAGTGAGTTTTTATTGTAACTCAAAACACACCATTTTCAAAAATTAAAATGTCATTATGTTGTTTTTCCTTGCTGTTATGAAGTGGTAAGAAAACATACTAAGTCCAAAAAAATAAAATAAATAGAACACCTGTTAAGTCCAAAGGAAACAATCTGCAAGTAGTGTAGTTGCATTTACTTAACCCATAATTTTTTTGTGTTAATTTAAAATAAAAAAATTAATGGGTTTGTTGTCCTCACACACAATCACATTTACATTTACGTCACTTTTCACAATATATGATTAAGAGTTGACGTGAACTTTAACTCAAATTCGTCATACAAAACTTACCGTTAAAGTTCTTGTTAGCTTTTAATTGTTGATTGTGAAAAGGCCGTTAGACAGTTTTTTGTGCCTCCTGAAAGATTAAAAAATGTACTTAGCATATTTGCCGACTAACCCAAAGATGTACGTACACATGTAAATAATTTTAAAACTTTGAAACGTTTCATGAGTTATCAAAAACGAGGTAAGTTTTTTTTCCTTATTATGTACTTTATTTTTCATTTTGTGTTATTCATATTTGTTGTTTACGATTTAATTTATAAATAGACAAATATACAGACATACATACATATGTATGTATATAAAATGGAATATTTATTAAAGCCATGTGTATAGTTTTCCATTATGCATTTTTCACTTTATTACATTATACTGTTATTATCGAAAAATTATCAGGCTGAAAAACACACATCTATCTCGTACCTGTCATTACGTTTTCATTCCGATAATAAAATAAAGAATATGCATCTTGCAGTAGGAAAATTTGTAGCTTATACATACATATGTATGTATGTATTTACAGTGGAAGACAAAACTGTTCTTTAATAGCTGTAATCTTAATTTGATCTACGTGATGATTATCTGGCAAACACTTTTTGTCTACTGTTGAAAAGTGTTAATCTGGTAACTCGATTTTTAATTAACGGAACTTTTAGAATACTGTTTGATAACATCTAAAAAAAATTACATACGAGCATTAACAGTATTTTCCGATAATAGGTTTATGTATGTATTTGAAAAAACAAATTTTAATTTATATCTTTAAAAAAATCAGATTAAAGTAATTATATAATAAAATTCATAAATTTATACCGAAGAAACCTAAACCACAGGAAATGGGAAAAGTTGAAGGGAATCGTCCTAGAAGAAAAAAAAGCGTTTCTTATCATTTAATTGCAAGCAAATACTTACAACGTTTCACTCGGAGCCATCAGCAAAATAAAAAATTTAGAACAGCTTAGTAGTGCCACGAAATTTTTGTGGCCGTTCTCGAAAACTATCTTTAGCTGTTGCGCGAATAGTCAAACGTCTAATCGTTTCAGGAAACACAAACACTGCATTGGAAACAAATTGAGTACTAAAAATAACTTATGAAATTAACGTGAGTGATAGGACGATCTGACCATGTTTTAAAAATTACTGGCTTAGGGCACGAACAACCATAAAAGCGCCATTTTTGAATGAAATCCATGGAAAAGCTAGATTAGAGTTTGCTAAAGCGTACGAAGATCATCACAGATGAATGGAAGAAATTTACTTGATTAGATAAAACTAAGATTAATCGCGTGGGGTGGTCGGGTGTACGTAAATGGGCGTGAGTTGAGCAATGAGTTTGGTGTGGTTCACCGCATCAGTGCACATTGGGTAATTTGCCCCACTTTTTAGGAAAAAATTTATTTCAGCGTTAATTTTTTCGTTTTAAAACAAACAAGTGTTTCATTTCATTCATTTGATGTTTTGTCACCTCCGATTTTTCTAAGCATATACATAGTTCCAAACAGGTGTTTCTTTCTCTTCTTCGTTTTTTTCTTCGAATCAAACTTTAGAAAGTTCGCTATAAGAAAAGTAGAGGTTGCCTACCTCTAAAAATTTAATATCTCAAAAAACAAAAAGTTGCAGAATGAAATTAATTAATTAATCGCACTCAAAATTAAATTCTTAGATTTTATTGGTTTCAGCTTTAAGAAATTTTAAACTTTTTTTAAAAGCTTATCCAAAGTTGTACAAGAACATTTATTTTTTTAGAATCAAGCTTTAGCAAGTTCGCTATAAGAAAAGTAGAGGTTGCCTGCCAAAAAAATTGGATATCTCAAAAAACTCAAAAGATCGCCGCATGAAATTGATTGAATAAACTCAAAATTAAATTATTAATCTACGGTCACACTTGTCAAACATTTGCTTAAAAAAGCGTAACCAACAAACACTAATGAAAAAAGTTTTGATACAGACACTTGTTTATCATATTAAACAGTTTCGAACACAACTAATGCTTAATGTCATAGAATCCAACAACATTGGCTACTCTTTAACTTGACAAACTTTTGCCTGAATTGAAAGATTTTTCATTAGCATTTAGTGGTTACGCTTTTTTGGGCAAATGTTTAACAAGTGTGAGCGTAGCTTTAGCAAGATTTTATTGATTTCAGCTTTAATTTTAAATGTTAAACTTTTTTAAAAGCTTATCCAAAGTTGCTCAAGAACATTTATTTTGTTTTAAGTTGAGATAAGACAAATGAATGATTTTTCGCACCAATAAACTTTTTTATTTTAACAAATGATTATGTATTTATTTAGCATTTTACTATCAATATTGCTTTCCATATATGTATGTATAACATAATTTTTCTATCGTTCTTTTATTAACAACTATCGTCACGTATTGTGCAGTGAGTTTAAGAGTCACGTAATTGCTGATTATTTGTTATTTATAAAAATAAACTATACTTCTAGCCTTGTGATCTTTATCATATTACAGCAAGAAATATTAGATTTTCTAAAGAATTTTTGGCCAAAAAACATTGATGTAGTACAGTGCCATCTCGTGTGCAATAGGCTATATTACCATATTGGAGGATTCCTATCCCCCAAATTTGGATATATTCGGACTTGAAAGTGGCCAAAACTATAAATCATCAAATCAATATAATCACAGCAAAAATAAAAAAATATAATGGTTAGTAAATAACGGCATCAAACTTCTTGATTTAAACCTTATCGAACAAATTTGGGCGATTTTAAAACAAAAGATTTTTGGCGAATAAAATGCTCCTAGATCCGTAGATGAATTGTGGGAGCGGGCTCTTTTATATAGTATGGCAAAATATAAGTCGAAATGTTTTGGAAAATCTCGTAAATAGCATGACACAGAGAATCAAAGCAGTGAAAAAATTTTGTGAAGGCCATACCAAATATATTTCAAAATTATTTGGTAGTTTGAAAGACCAAAAATATTCACATTCACATTCATTAGTTCGAATCAACTAATTTTAGTTATTAAGTTTATTTATGGGTTTTCTTAATATATTGACACCTCTCGCAAAGTACATTAATATATTGTCTATATGTATCTGTGCTTAATTAAAATATTTTAAAATGAAGAATTCTTATGTCGACCTTTTTTGTTAACACTTTTGTCGTCTACTGTATGTGCACACACTAAACGTATTTCCTGTTTTTGTTTTAAATATTAGAAATGTACACACCACACACAACAGTGGGACAGAAATTAATCATTCATGTCTCTGACGCAACCAAAAGTTTAAGTTTTGAAAAAGCGTGACCATTACTTGAGCACATACATACGAGTACATAATGTTCTTACAAATAATGAAAGTTAGCCAATTTTGTACATACATTCGATTTGATTACGTTTTTATAGCTTTCAGAAAGTTCTAAAAACAAATTCTTAAGTGTATTAATTTATTTATATTTCATTTTATAGTTAGTGAAAGTCAAAATAATGGTGCGCCATTTTCCATAAATCGTATCTAATTACATTGTGCAACGAAAAAATAACACCGTTCTATCGACTGATTCTGGCAAAGGAAACCAAACTTATAATGGGTGATTTTTTTAAGAGCTTTCGGATTTGATTTAAAAAAAAAAACATATAAAATTTAGAGATATGTATGAAATATTTATTTGATTCGGTAGAACTATCTATATAATTCAATGTTTAAAGATGATTTCATGTAAATGTTAACCGCGGCTACGCCTGGAGTGGTTCCAGTACGTCAACCGTTACAACGGTTGCGGACTTGTCCCTATAGACATGAACATTAACACAGACCCACAAAAAATAGTGTAAATGAGCTAAATCGCACGATCTAGGCGGCCCAAAACGTGAAATAAACTGTTCATCTCAATTGAGCCATTGTTTCGGTGGTGTGTGGCATGTGGCACCGTCTTGCTAAAACCACATATCAGCCAAGTCCAGCTATTCTATTTTGGGCAAAAAAAAAGTAACAGAGGCCCAATTGCTGCGAATGTCGCCGAATCGATTATTCACGGTCATCAACAACACTGGCTGATATAGCTGCGATACTTTTCTCTGTCCGCACAAGGTTTCCAATAGCCACCTCAGAAGGTCGCCCAAACTGACCATAAAATGGAATGAATGAATGAATTTTGATAATAAAATTTAATAATCTGCAAGCATTGTTCATTTGAAAGCCGATTGATTCATCGTTAAATTATAGACCAAACTGAACATGTTGATAAATAAAATGATACGAAAACAGCTGAGTTGCCAAAAAGAAAGTTGCTAAAAAAAATCACCCTTTATGAAAGTTTACCTCTGATGCATTAAACACATTCACGACAGCCTGTCAATAGTAGAATACATATTAGTTTATAAAAATTATTACATTATATGATTAGGTTTTTCATTTAAAGAAATAAATTAATACGTTTTTGTATTTTTACGTGACATATATTTTAAATAAGTAATACTATTTTTGTAAAGTTGAAATATTTTAAATTGGCACCACCACTTATGTTTTTGATCCTGCTGACGTTTCCAAAATAATGAAGTGAGCTAGTAGTTGACGATAATTGTTGCTAGCGGCATTTGTAGCCTGCTGTCGAGAATGTGTTTCATGCCTAAGTTACCAGACTGTTTAAGGTTCCACGTTGCAAATAAACTATTAACCTTTGCAATTTTTTGCACAATGTGTTCAACACTTTTATATAAAATCGCACTTAGTATAGTATGTGTACATTTTAATCCTCTAAGCTGAAACTGTTTTTAAAGATTATTATGTGCTTATATTTAGAATAGGCTTTTTAACAAATATCAATTTTATGTACAAAGCTAGTCTGCTTCTGTCCCACTGTGCACACTAAGATTTTTGTTTTGTTATTCAAAGTGCACAGATAATCGACATAATTTATTTATGATTTTATATTTAATAAAAGAGCACACATGGACAAATTGATTAGAAGGAGATTCAGAAATTAGTTTTTTCCAAAGATTATTATAACCTTTACAACAAGGTATATACACGAGGGTGTTTTAAAAATTTACAGCTTCTTTAAGAAGAGAAAATTTAAAAACGTTTTCCTTACAATAACTATTAAGATATAAAACGCAGTTTCATTAAAGTGATCCAATGCAGCAGAATTTGTGATCGATTGTTAGCAAACGCCATAGTCACGTGAAACAAAGCTTCCTCCAACTCAAATGATAATATATTCTGTAACTATTTGTCGAAATCAAGTCGATACAATATCGACTTCACCCGTTGTCAACAACAATTGGTTACTGTTAACAGCCTCTTGTTATTTTCAAAGGCTCAGAAAATAGTAGAAAATAGGGCGACAACACATATTGACCTGATGTCGACAAATAGTTACAGAATGAATGGTATTATTTCACATCTTGCTTTAAAATATTTTGAGATAAAATTTATAAGGTTTTCACTAATTACGCCAGAAAATGAGAATGAGTACTCAAAAAAAAATATACAAAAGTAAATAGTCTTAATTTTAGTATCTGAGTATAATCTCATAAGTGTAGTGCAAACAATTCGTATGCTTATATATTTTCTCTGATGCAACTTTGACTATAGCCGATTCCAACATACAACAGCATCTTTATAACTAAAAATAAGAAGGCACATGCATATCAAGCGTATTGACTCTCTCTCAAACTCATAGTTTGAGTATTTTTATACCCTGGCTATGGATATTTAGTCGGATGATACTCGGGATATTTATTCATCATTCGCTACCGTACACATACATTTGAGTATATCCCGCTTTTATTGCATACCAATCACTACAGGTACTGAACTTAATATTCTAAAGCTGTTGTTTATATCAAAAATTGTTCTAGACAACATTTTAAGTGCATATCATTCAGTTACTTGGATGACTTCCGTCCCATGGCAACCATGTGTTAAATTCATTGATGTTTCACCCGAAATAGAACTACTTGAAGCTGAGTTCATCAATGCTGTAACTAATGATTTGTATTGTAATTTTTTGCTGGGATAATATGGATTGTAAAATATGTGGGTGTGTGTGTATGGCTGTTTGAAAACATGTTTGATGTGTGTGTGTGTAAATAAAATAGCCCTGTATGCATGCATGTGTAGCCGATTAATAGTAATAGTATTTTTATACTCATGCGTGTGATTGAAGCTCATACAAGCTATAAATTTTAGTTATAGTTGTATAAACATAAATAGTAACAAACCAAGACTGTTTCCCTTGAGTAGAACAAAAATAAGCAAATTAACTAACATGTGCATCATAATTAGTAAAGAACAAACGACAATGGCACAACTGCTGTAAAATTTGGAGATGGTAAAATTGAGCTTTCATTATAAAAAAAAGCTTTCAGCAAATTGTAATACGATGAATCAAAACAATTCACATATTCCATTTGCACTGAAAACTGAGTACATAAAACAGAAATCTGCATCAACTGATACCATACAGTGGTCAGTGGACCAAACACAAAGAACGCTGATGATGAAGGTGCAGTGATTTTCGAAAATAGCTAGTTGTTCCGTTCTACTAAGTGTTTGTCAAAATATTTTTAATTAACTTTGGTGTTATTTGTTTATTAACAATTATAACATGTATTTGGCTTACAGTAAAAATATTAGTTTTTAAAACGCTCTAAAATTTGTTAAAGCTTTGCCCCAAGTATGAAGAAAATATTTTTTAATGAATAACTCTCTTATTTCTGTAAATGCTTATTAAAATATGATTTCTTTTATTAACAGCTGAGTTTAAAAGACTTTTTTCCGTGTTTAAAAAACTTAAGTCAAAGTAGCAAAAGTCGAGAAATTCTTACTTTTCGCTGCTTTGGCTGTTTCCAAACTTTAAAATGAACCAATACTTTTGCTTGTGCTTGTGAAAATAATCAACAGTCGCAGTCGAAGCAGAAAACGAATTACAGTAGTTTTCACTTATAGTCACATTGAAAATTGCACAGAAATTGTGGACTATATCGCTAATGTGACTATAAGCCTAATTTTTTTATATGCCACGTAGAGGCATATAAAAGAATTTCCATACAATCCAATTATGTCAATTACAAAACAATGTTGTATTTAAAAGGCACATTTGTGTGGCCTTTTATGCAACAATGTTTTGTTCTAAAGACATGTTCTTCTACTAAACAGTAGATGGAGGTTGAAATTTAGATTTTCTTTTTGGTTTATGACTTAAATAAATATCTAAAAAAATTCTGTTGAAAATTTGTGTAACTATAACGCGAATTGTTTGCATACAATTTTGATTTTGACTACCACAAAGTTGGTGCATATATGCCAAATATAACTATATAGTAAATGGACTATATCGCCAACTTTTTCAATGAAATTAAGTTCAAAAGTCACAAAAAAAACATTAAATATGGACTATATCATTAATGTGACAATAAGCGGTAGCGACTATAAACGAAAACTACTGTATAAACAATTGCGCAGTACTTTCAACAGTCGATGATTTTAAAAGCTTTAATTTTATTTGCTGTTGCTTTTGGTTAGTTTCGCTAGTAAAAGCATAAGCAGTCTGTGTGCTTTTGTAAGTACCAAACAGACACAGTCGAAGAAGGAAAAGCTTTTGTTTTTAGAAGCTTTCTGCAGATTCAATTTTATGGTGTTTGTCATGTTTTTGTTGTTGTTTTTGCACATCAGGCAAGCAGCAAGAACAAAAACCACTTTACTGCGATTGCTTAAAACTTTTAAAAGCAAGAGTTTTTGCTTCTTCGACTTTGACTGTTCGTGACTTCCAAAAGTATATAGACTGTTTTTGCTTTTACATGCGATACTAACCAAAAGTAAAAGCAAATCAAATTCAAACTTTTCAAATCGTCGGCTGCTGAAAGTACTGCGCAATTGTCCATAAATCGTTTTGGGATTTTGCTTTGACTGAAACTGTTGTATTTTTCAAAAGCGAAAAGAGAAGCAAAATGAAATGAAATAAAAATCACTTCAGTTTTTTAAACACTGCTTTTTTTTAACAAACACAACCCGCGAAGCGATGAGCTTGTCTGCGGAAAACACTCAGGGTCTATGGCTTGAATCGAACCCACGACCTCTGGCCTGGCAGGATAGCATCGCTACTACTCAGCCACATGGGCACCCTTATTCGAACTAATTTTTGAATGCAACCAAATTGAGTAGTTTGTGGAACACTTAAAAGATTTCTCGTTTTCGGTTTACAGAACAGACTCCTGTAAAAATTGATCCTGCATTAAAATAAAAATATGTTTTTTTAATATTTTTAAAACGATCTTTAAAAAAAACTAGTTTTCAATAAACTAGTTCATGCCCTGAATTATCAATTTTTATTTTAAAAAAAAAAACGCTTTCCTATAAACACAAATCACTGAAATCAGAGCAAAACCATCAAAACAAACGGCAACAAAAATAAGAAAAACAAAAACAACAACTGATGGCTGGGAAAATAATAATGATGACTTTTCTGTTTATTAAACTCTCACATCCACTTGGAAAGCAGTGAGAATGTGTTGAAATGTGTTGCAATGTATTGTAGTGATAAGAGGTGAAGAGCAGCAATTTTATTATTTTTCGCTTTATTGACTTCGGCGACTTGTAATAAACAATTAAATTGTTTTATTCAAAAATTAAAGAGTAAATAACAAGAAATAATTATCAGCAATATTATACGTATGGCCGTGCATTTTTTCAAAAGTATTTTAATGTCTTTTTAATAATAACAATTGAAGTCTTAAAATAGAAATACCGGGATGCTTTTTTTTGTGAAACGGCGTCTAGTCGATGTTTACATTTTATATTGCATTAAAAATATACAATTTATTTCTTTTCAAGACTTGCAAGTTTGAATAGTTGAAAGTTGAACGATTTTAAAAGCAACATAAACAATAAAATAATAAACAGGAAACAGGAAATTATATGAAAATATCTACAATATCTCGTAAACTAAGAGTTCTTAACAAATAAATGTTTTGAAAACCAATCAGATTTTTGCGAAAAAAAAATATAACCAAACCCACTCAAAAGAAATTCTCTCATATAAAAATTAACACAGACATGGAAAATAAAGATTTGAAACTTTTTCGTTTTTAATAATATCAATTTTTGCAATATATAGTACATTAAACTAGCTGAACCCGCCAAACGTTGCCTTGCCATCAATTATTTTATTTTCGTCAGTTATTTCACTTTCGCATTCGGTCAGGGGACGGTCGAGCAAACAGATAGACAGAAGGCGGAATATAGGGTGAACAGCATAATCACATTAAAACGAAAAAGATTGCTTTAATAGATCTCTTCTAAAATGATAATTAATATTGTGTGAGTATAGGGTCGGCTCGAAGCCGACGGCGCGCCGCCGAGGGTTATCTTTTTATTCATGCTGCCCAAAACCAGCTGCTATTTTATTTGCTCAAAAAGACCAAATCGTACAATCTATTTTCAATTTAAATTTTGAATTTTCTCTTTATACTTTCATATGCTTATTTGAGCCGACGAAAATTCTTCGTCGCTGGTATCAGAACTACTGCACCGCCGCCGCCGATAACATTACCTCGACTTGTTCCTCTGCCCTGGACACCCTATCCTATAGTCTATGTTTGTTAGCATGTTCCATTCTCCATTTTATTGAAAAAAAATTTAAAAGTGGACTGGCAGTTCCAGAAATTACCTCTTACAAACATATAAACATAAAAACTTTTCAGCTTTATAATATAAAAAAAGTATAGCGACATAGATAGATGTACATACATATATTTATTTATATAAACATAGAGAAATTAAATTTCATTATTAATTCATACCTATTGTAGATTGTATGTTGTATGTACCTGATTGTACAACAACCAGTGAAGTTGTTAACTCTTGGTTGTAGGCTTGCGTTGTTACATTTTTAAACAATAAAACAATTTCAAACTTTTAAAAAGAACAAAAGTTATTTCTCATATTTAGAAATATCTTAGAAATAATTTCGCTATAAAAGTATTTTTATTTAATTTTTTGCTAATCGTACAACAACCAGTGAAACTTTTGAAATTGTATTGATTTTTAAAATTTATGTGATTTAAGAATCACGGCCAGGCAAATTCATATAAGGTACAATCGACTCAATTCGCTTTGAAAAATTTATACTTTTGATGTTAAGAAAAATGTACTGAAAAAGGGGGTGTTGACACGTACATACATATGTATATTCAAATTACAAGCGGCAAAAATATTTGAGACCACTTAATATGAATTCGCCTTGGTTGAGACATCTAATACTCCCCCTTATCGTGATTGGTGCATTTCGACTTCGACTACGACGATTTTGTTAAAGATTAAAGAAGACTTCAACAGGTTTTCTTTGATATATTAGAAAACTATCGTAGTCGTATTTGAAATACGCCAACCACGATAAGGCAGATTAATTCGCCTTGATTCAAGGCATATTCTTATCAGGCTTTGAAAAACCTGGACAGTTGAAACCATCTGATATGGCTTTTTTCGAGTTTTTTTACAGCATTTTTTTATGAATATTGCAAAAATAGTTTCAATATTGCAAGTAACTGCAAAGAAAGTAATAAACAGTTTCAAAAACGAAATAAGAAATAATAAAATCGATGTCCTCCAAAAATAATATTATAATATTGAAGAATATCCCTCTGAAAAGGAAAATATTTAAGACAAATTGTTGGTAGTTACTCAGCGCACCGAACCATTTTTATTAATATTTTTCTAAAAAATTTGATTTTTTTTGATTGTGACTGTTTCACATTGCAACATTTTTTGTCTATAGCAAAGTGTTTTGCATTATCCGTTTTATATACGAGTATACACATATCGTCGCCCCAGAATAGTTTTGCTCCACCGACTATTACAAAAAATTCACGAAATTTATTATGGTTTTTGAGAATTTAATCATTCATTTTGCTACATATCCGTTATTTTAAGGTTTAATAACAATTATTTTGCTTTACACGTCATTGTTTGCCGATTTTTTCAAATTCTTCATGCTTAAATTAAAGTACGGTCCAACTTGTCAAATATTTGCACAAAAAAACGTGCCATAGCCATAACACCATAGCCATTATCAAACCAAAATTCAATTGCTTTCTATGACAATGGCGTTATGGCGAGTCACTTATAATCAAATAGAGTGTTGCCCATAAGTTTGGTTAGAACAGATGTTTTCTAGGGTTATGGTTATGGGACGTCTGATTGATCCTTACAGTTAACTCTTGTTTTGATTAATTTTTCTAAGAAATTAATAATAATAATAACAAAAATTAAAAATTTTAAAAACCCCCGAATATTTCTAGAAAATATGTGATATTTCCTAAACGGCTGGACCAATTTTATTAAAACATAGCTAAGAACCTTCTCGATCAAGTCACCAACAGAAAAACCTAAATCAAAATCGGTCCAGCCGTTTGGCCTGTACGTGTACTCGTACAGACACACAGATACACAGAAACACAGACACACAGACACACACTACAAACTTATAACACCCCTTTTTTTAGTCGGGGGTTAAAAAAAGGAGGTGTCGTAAGAAAAATTCATCGGCGACTGTTAAGCAAAAACATCATCACCCAGATGCAGCCGCCGATTACATGTTTTAATATAAGCTTATTACATACTAAAATAAAATAAAAGAAACCTGAATTAATTTTTATTTTTCTTGTATAAGTCTGTAAGCGGATCGATAGTTAAAAATATTACGGCGGCGGCTTCTTGATTTTATTTCTCTGGACAGCAAATAAAATAAACAAAACAACAAAATTCTCAATTCACAGCAGTAAAGTATACGTATGGAGCACAAAAAGCTACTTTTTGAAAATAAATTAAGAAAAGTGATATATGGGGCACAAAACGTAATTTTACTTTTACAATAAAGTAATATTAACTTTTAACTTATTTTAATCAAAGTTCACAAAAATTTTAATTTTTCTTTAAAACATATGTCAGATGCAGTGGTGCAAATACAAAAGAAATCCATCGGGTATAATTTGAGAAAACTTCATGTAAACCTTCTTTGTCGTTTTTCTCCACTCCAACTTTGTGGCGCATGAGCTAAACCAATTCTGAGGTGACGATATGCATTCAATAACAGCTCAACAGCTCATTTTAAATAAATTTAAAAAGGCGTTGTAATACGTTATTTACATGATGACTTTTTCCGCTACATTTTTCTTGAGTTCTCTTTGATCGCCTTTGTACCCCGTTTGTCAATAAACTCTAGAAAAGTCACCTCTAAAAAGTCATAGTTTGAATCCTGCAACTTGTAAATTGTTCAGATCAAGACCTCTAACCAAATGCCACTAATTTATTTCAAATGGTCTTATGAAGTCTTGATCTGAACAATTTATGTTTGTGATATATTTATGATATTCGTAGCTCTTGAGCTGCTATTGTGCTAATAAATACAATAGTAGTAACATTTCCATTCCTGATTGGTATTTGCATATAGAATATAATCATTTTCTCTGTTTTTTTTTAGTTTTGTTGTAAAAAAAACAAAATCTCAATCTTTTTATAAACTTTCATCTAAGTAAAATATTTCTATATTAATCGCGCTCATGCCGAAATATTTTTCATTCGGTTGAAATCTTTCGAAAATGTACTACGTACTTTGTCGAACTATATATGCAGAGTTTCGCTGAACTCAAGATCGAATAAGAAATATTTTTTTTGTGTGTCAAGCAAAAGTAAAACGATCCTGTGGCAGAAAACTTAGTGAAAATTCCATTTCCCATTTACAATTTAAGTGAAAACCATCTGTGATTTACAAAAGTACCTTTAAATTTTATTTAATTCAATAACATAAGCACTAGAAAACAAAATATGTACGAGTATGTACATGTAAATGAATTAATAGCATAAAATTTTATTTCCAATAAAATATTCACATAATTTAATATTGTAAATAACTCAAGGAGAAAAAAGGGTGAAATTATCAATTAAGTTTAAAAAGCTAATTTATGTTTAAACAGCTTAATTGAGTGATTATCTTGTGGCTTTTAATTAAAATTTAATTGCTATATTTTTTTTAACTGAACAATTTTGCAGAAAATCGTACATTAAGGTGAGTAAAGACAAAGTGATAGCAACAACAAACAAAACCTAACACTTTATGAGGTCAAAAGGAAAATTGATAAGAATTTGATATTGTGTATTATTAAATTAAACAAAAACGTACGTTTTATTATTTTTTAATTGAAAACATGTGTAAGGGCTTACTTAGACTGGGTTTACACTATGCATATGTAGGTATATAGAATGACATGAAACCTTTTTAAAAGATTTCTAAAGCGTATGTATTATTCACGGTCAAAATGCATGACCTGCATTATGATAATATTAGTTAAATTTTGTTTGTATGAGTCACACCGACGATGCTTGAAGCAAAATCTAAATTTTTTGATTTTTGCACATGCATGTATACATACAATACAAACATATCAAGATAAACTACTCAAAGCAGTGAGGTTTCAAAGAACTGTCAAATTCTATACGTAAAAAGTTTTTGTACGTAGTTTGATAATTGCCTTGCAATTAGCTTGTAACAAGATGCTATCAATTTATCGTGCAATGCATGCACGTGTATACTGAGTTCTTCATGCACACGTATACGATGCTTGTGTCATGCATTTTCACCGTGAATACTGCACTTAACAGTCAAGCCAAATCGGTGTCAAAAGTGTGTAAAGTAAGGAAACCCCAGATTGTGTGGTTCTCAAAATGAATTTTGATAGAACTTTCAGAGTCCTTCTCCTATCTAAGAAGCAATGGAATATTATGACACCAGACTGTACACTGGCTGATCTGCGGTGTTGGGTCTGGAGTTTTCAGAAATGATCAAATCTGGCCATAAGAGAGGCAGGCTCGCACAGAAAAAATATTCCTGCAAAAAACAACTTTATTGACAATAAAATCAAAAGACAATTAGAAATTAAATAAGTCAATTATATTTTGTAATTAATTAAATTTTTAAACAAAAGTTTGTCATTAATTAAATTTTTAAACAAAAGTTTAGTTGCCTTAATAAATTTTTCATTGATTTTTGGTTTTATTTTCAAGTAAAGTAGTTTTTTGCAAGAATATTATTTTCTGTGCGGTAGAAAATCTGAATTTTTCTCGACAGCCAGGCAGCACTTTTTGCGCTAAGATTATTTAAAAAATTCTCAATTTTGGTTAATCAATGAGCCTTATCGTGGTTGGCGATTTTCGACATAAAATTCGACTATTTGTTATTGATTAAAGAAAACAAGCTGCATTTTTCTTTAATTTAATCTAATACGCCGACTTTCGCCAATCACAATAAGGGGAAATGTAAGGACATGCTATCCCAACTTTCTTCTCAGACTGACACCACTCTTATCTGGGTTCCTGTGCATAACAACTTCATCGGCCATGAACGCGCGGAGAAACCAGCAAGGGCTGAATCCGCTTTGGACGTCTGCAATGCATGGTTCGTCGCAGTGCCGTGTGACACCATCAAATATCCTCAAACACTATCTTCAGAAAACAGAAGATAGACCACATAGGCTGAGTGCATACAGGGTGGCAAACAATATGTGCAAATGCTTCGCCGATAAGCGCTCAGAAGAAATAGTAAGCAAAAATAGGAAGATCATATCGCTGTTGGCTTCGATATGGACGGGCCACTGGGCTATCGGCAGACATGCTAGTAAGCTAGATCTTCCCTATAATACATTCTGTAGCAATAGTAATAAATTCATAATTTTAGTCATTATTAATAGCACAGAAAATAATTAAGAAAGGTTTAGCCTAAATCAATATTAAAAAAAAACATTTGAATTTTGCACGTATTAACCAAATGATGACAAATGTACATTGCAATGAATGGAATTTATGTTTTCAATCACAAAATTAATTAAAATGAAAATAAATTTAATTCAATTAATTTATTGATTGAATTAATGTAATGATTAAATTAAACTTTAAGCTGGGGTCACACGATTGGCACAATGTACCAATTTTCGTCGGCTCACTGCGATAGAGTCATAAGTAATATACCAAAATGACATTATTACTTAATTAATTCTTGAATAAGTCTATATGACTTTATTACTAATGCAGTGTGGTGCAGTTATGTAATTATATTTCCATTAGTTGAGAAATAAGGGAAATTTACTTTGTTACTTATGAATTTATTTCAGTGACCCGACGAAAACTGGTACACTGTGCCAATTGTGTGACCCCAGCTTAAGAATGTACTGAATAATATCTTTATATAAAAACTTCGAAAATATAGAGAATTACTAAATATCTAAACATAGCAAGTTTAAAGGCTTCAACAAAAAACTATAACATATGAGGACGGTTCAATAAGTCCTTGACTTCTTCAATATCTCAATATAGTCTCCTATACCGTCTGTCCAGTGTTTCTGCAATTTTTTTTTATACCTTCCAAAAAATAAGATTTGTCAAGGTCCTCCAAATAGGTATTTGTTTGTGAGATGATTTCATCATTGAAGTCAAATATCTTTTCACTGAGCTATTTCTTCAGGTGCCACTTATACCTAGGCAGTACATTTTGTGAACCTTATCCAAAATTTTAGTGTTGTCACTTTCTACCCATTGACCTCCACCATACGATCGATGCGTATGTTAGAATTGGTCCGATCACACTCCTATAGAGCCAGTGTGTCGCACCAGGGCTGAGCCTCTTCTACATAGAGACCAGCACGAGCTGACTTTCTTGACTCCTTCCTCTATGTGATCTCTCCACAAGAGTTTCCGATCTATCATCACCCCTAAATATTTAATCCTATCGCATAAGGCGATGGATGGTCTTTCCCTGAAAACTATTCACAAAACCAAGGAATTAAAACAGAGATTGCCAATATACATACATACATACATACAAACCTAGAATATGATTTGATGTACCTGTGTACAAACAACAAAAAAAGCTGGAATAAGATGGAAATTCTTTTTAACTCAACCTTTTTTTTTTCTTTAAAAAAAGACAAATAAATTTTGAAAAATCCGATTAATTCGAGTAGTTTTTGCTGTTAAAAAAAATTTAAATAAAATCTTTACTCTATTGATCGAACAATTTCGATTTCGATTGTTTGATTAATCGAACAATTGCAAATTCGATTTAAATGAATACCCTAATGATGAGTAAACATGCTCTTTATACTCATAGCACTAAAAAAGACAATGCCCAGAGGATGGTAAAATTGTAGACATACAAAACGGTAAAACATATATGTATATACATATATATACACACACACATACATACATATGTATATGTATATGTATGTCAAATACTACATATGCATACTTAAATCAAGAACAAAGTTTGTTTGACTTACCCACCGAGATTTAAACGAATTAAAAATTAATGACTATTTTACTCGTCAAACAGAAACCTGGAAATAAAATGAGGAGAAAATATATTTATGCAGACATTAAAAATTTTAAATTAAATAGATGAAAAGGAAATCATACGAAGTGTGTTTAAAATCAAAAGTGATTTTTCTAATACAATACATAAATTAATTGGACTTGCTATTTTGTTTTTTTATATGGGGCCTCACCTAATTACATATACATACATATAATAAATAAATTCCCTTAAAACTCCATTATTTCTTTAAACTTGTTACACAGATTTATGTGTGTTTACAAGCTTATACATGTGAGATTTCGCACTGCCACCAATTTGTCCATTACAAAATAATAGACTTGGGTCGAACTCGTTCACTAGTTCATTTTTGCCACAAACCAATGATCAAACCCATGTAATTTAAATGGGTTTGATCAGTGGTTTGTGGCAAAAATGAACTAGTGAACGAGTTCGACCCAAGTCTACAAAATAAATATATCCATGTGCATACATACATACAAATGTACACATATAAAATAATTATTCCCTCTAGTCAACCTAGAACCATATGTCTCTACGTCAATACTCTTTCTCCAGCGACAATTGCACTAGTTAAAATGTCGACAACTTTTCTTTTATGCGCGAGTAGAGATACGTTAGAGACGACAGTTCTAGATTATTTCTGGTGATATTGTCAATGAACGCGTCAATAGTTTGTTTTTCTTTCTTATTATGTTGTGCAATAAAATTAAATAAATATATGTAGACGAGGGTCACTAAAATCTACGAGTGAATCTTCGGTTCAAATATCTCCATATGGTCGTAAAAGAACTACCTTCTCAATAGTGCTAAAGTCAACTGATAGATTTTTAATGACAACCCTATGTTATTTGTCAATAGGCATTTGCATTGGCTGGGGTACACCTAGTCAGTAGCACTATTGACAATGTCACTAGAAAATCACTATAAGTTTACTATTGACAACGAGAGAGGATACATGGATATTGTAGACTAGAGCCCCTAAAATTTACTAGTGAATCTTTGGTGCCAATGTCTCGATGTGGTCCCGAAAGAACTACTAAGTCAGTAGTGCTATAGTCTAGTGGTGGATTTTCAATGACAAGCTAATGTTAAATGTCAATAGATGATACCATTGGCTAGGGTACACCTGGTCAGTAGTGCTACTGACAACGTCACTAGTAAATCACCACAATTTCACTATTTGCACTTTCTGCAGGGTTACTACATGTGTTTGCATGTACATAGGTACATACATACATACGTATAAACTTGCAACAATTTGTGTCCAAAGAATTTCATTTCATAACAGCAGGTTTTGGCTTTTAAAAATTCCTATCACGTCTAAATTGACTTTTGCTAAATGTTATGATGATGTTTTGTTTGTTTTATAAGAAAAACAAAACAAACGGCAACAACTGAAACAAAACAAACATTGATACGAGTTTATCTAGGTACAAATTAAAAAAAGTAAATATAAAGAATCTTAATAACAATATTTGTACAATAATTAAAAGTAAAAAAAAAGTTACTAATACTCCTTCCATCACCAGCAATTCTAAATATGTATGTTGTGACATGCTTGTGTAATGAAGTTCTTTAAAAAGTCCTTTTTGTTCCGGTGGGAAAAAATAAATATGTATGGATATTTAATTATATACATATACATACATACATACATTTGAATGTATGTCAATTATTTCACGCATGCTACAGTGGCCGGAATTACTGTATTTTGAAAATAAATCAGCAATTCTTAAAACATTTCCGAAAACTCAAGTCTTTATTACAGTTACCCGCACATTGGCAATATTATTGTGCAGTAATTGATACTAGATATACCAAACGGACGACACACTCGTCCGTATTCTAGAATCAAAATGTAAATAATTTAAGATTCAAAGAAAATGTACCTATCTAAACGTCATAAAAAATTCGTTAAAACACATCCACACACAAACTTACATACATATGCAAGCATAATTAAATAATATTTTTTTTTTAATGCATGTATTTATTTATTGTATCTTCATATATGAACTAACAATAAGTATTCAAATCTTAAATCTATAAAAAAAATTATTAGGCCCGACCAGTGTCGGACATAAACTTAGTGATAGTTATTAAATAATATATGAAATTAAAAAAACATAAACAAAATCCCTTCAACCAAGCTAATTCACCAAGGCCTATTTATCAGGTCAACGCAATCGTCCTGATGATATTCTGTGTTTTCGTGTTTTAACTGTCAAAAGCTGTTTGCACCATAGAGTTAAGTTCATGTTTGTGTGTGTTTCTGCCAACTGAAACACAAAGTTGTTTTTCGTGTTGCTGTGTTTTTGTAGAGTTGCATAGACCTAATAAATAGGCCTTGCTAATTCACTTTATTCAATTATCTTCCTTTAAGTATTATGGCTTTCATACAACAACAAATAAGAGAATAAAAAATTGTTAGATCAAGAGGAATACTACAAACAAACAACACACTCATGTTTTGTTTGTTTTTTACTTGTAAGCTAATAAATGCGTGTGTAATATGTGTGCATGTAGTAGGTGCAACTTTAAACGCTTATAGCTCCCAAAATACTAAACCGATTTCAATAAAATATAGATTCTGCACATCTGTACAGAAAATCCTTTAAAACCATATAAATCTTTTTAAAATCGGTGTAGTGGTACCAGCGCAAAAGGGATTACAAAAAACATGTTCGCCTATTAATTATATAGATAGATAGATTGTACAATAACATTGCCTGTGTGTATGTAAATAAATAAACACTTTATATGGAAAATATCAGTTCAGCTCAATTTTCTACTTTTTTAGTCCATAAAATCCTGCCTCGCATTTTAACAAGTATTAAAGTATTAAAAAAAAGTTGCCTAGTCGGTCCAGCAGTTCTCGAGTTATGCGCTTGCCCACACATTTAGAGATTAATTTTTATTGTATATATAAAATATAGAAGATAAATCCATACCTTCATACCTAAATAAGAGCAACAAGAGTTGCGTTAGCAACAAGGTACGCATTTTTAGTACATTTGAATGTAAAAATATGTTTTGATTGTACAGAAAATATGTACCCTGCTGCTAACGCAACGCTTTCCGCTCTTATTTAGGTATGGGGGATACTTCTTCAAAGTATTTAAATTTATACGTGTGAGTTAATTACGAGTAAATATATTTGCTTAAATACTTTCCTCCTATAATTATTCAAAAATCATGCAAATTTCGACGAGGTTATTAACTAAAGATCATTGTACAGAGCGTTTTTATACAAGTATAAAACTTTAAGTTGGCAACACTTTTTAACTGGCGACCATTTTGCCAGTTGTCAAGTGATTTATATTTAGTTTGGTTTAGTATTTCAAAATGTATAGACTGACGCCTAAACTACGTTTACAAAATGTGCAAATTTGTTTTGAAAATCACGGTTCTGTTCGAAATACGCATCGCGCACTACGTCAATTTTACGGTCAACATAATCGTCCATCAGAGCAATTAATACAATTAACTAGTCAACCTTTTCGCACCATGTTTACTATAAATGATAACACGCATCCACAGAGATGTCGTGCAGACTGTAAAGAAGTCATTGCTGCTGTAGAGCGTAGCGTAGAGGAAGACCCGAATCAGTCTATAGGGTCTATAATCAGGCTATATAGCCATGATTACTAACTTTTTCGTTCACCAATTGAACAACCATGATGTGCAGGAGCTGTGGATTTAACAAAACGGCGCAATATGTTACACAGCACGTGCCACAATTGATTTATTGAAGGAAACGTTGGGTAACCGCATAGTTTTACGTTTCGGAGCCGTGAATTGACTTCCAAGATCGTGTGATTTGACGCCGCTAGACTATTATCTGTGGGGATATGTGAAGTCGCTACACTGAACCAAAAAGGTACATAAATTCAACGAAAAAATTCGTTGATTCAACGAATTTATTCCTTATTTTTCACCTAAGGAACATGTTCATTAAATTCAACGTATGCCAATCATTGGTTTGTTGAATTCAACGTACCAGTTCGTTGAAGTTAAGAATCCATACGTTGAAATATTACGTAAATTCATTAAAACTATATATTTATACTTTGAATTTAATGAAATAGTTCCTTGAATTTGAGGAACCTATTCCTTGACCCAATGAATGCATTCATTGATTTTTATGAATACATTCCTTGAATCAACGTACACATACTTTGAATTTAATGAAATAGTTACTTGAATTTAAGGAACCTATTCATTGAACCAATGAATGCATTCATTGATTTTTATGAATTCATTCCTTGACCCAATGCACCTATACATTCAAAATTTCATTTTAATAAATATAATAATAGACAAGTTCATATTAAATTGAGTATTTTATTTAAAATTTCCTATAATAAGAAATAATTTACATTTGTATATGTATATATGTAAGTATGTATTTACATAAAAAAATTTGCTTATTAAAATTTGCCTTATTTATAAAAATTGTTAAAGGTTTATAAAGGGTTAATATCGAACCGTTCTGGCGAGTTAAAGAAAACTCCTTCACGTTTCCCAAAAGCAACGCCAAAGTCCTTGTTAATCTGAAATATAGTTATAAATATTTATTTTTCAATAAATACTAAAGTATAAAACACTACATATTTGTATACTCACATATCCGGTCATCTTTTAAAAACTTCGGCTAATGTGGAAGCTTTGTTTACTTTTTTAATTCTGGAATTGCTGCATGCCTGCCAAGTTCTATTGAATTCCTCTGCACTCGAATTGTCATATCTGAGGCATCTAATGCAAATCACTGCATTGGTTCCGAATCTTCAAAATTAACATAAATAAATATGTATAGTATGTATATGTATAAAAGTATACTATCTAAATAGCATCCAAAATAATTACTTACATAAAACTTGAGAATTGGAACCAATAATGTCAGAAGAATGTGTTCTTGATATTCGGGATATTATATAACTATATTTCTTTTTGCAATGAAAATTAATTATAATAACTTCTTAATTATTAACTTACTTTTTGGCACTTTTTTATTTCAAACTTTCTTCTTTAATTTGCACACAAACTTATTTGTTAAACGAAGAACAACAACTGATTGCTTTGTGTTTATTTTTTCTTTTTAGTACGTTTTTCACCGTTATAAAACAAGGAACTTGTACGTTGAATTGAGTCAAGTATAACAAAAATTCAAATGGTGGTTCCTTGAATCAAAGTACTCGTTCATTGAATAAAACATCTTCTTCTTGCTCTTGAAGTCAAATTCAACGTACATTACTTAAAATCAATGAACGGGTTCCTTGAATCAAAGTACACTTTCTTAAAAATTATTAAAGTTTTTCCTTTTATTTATATAAGAAAGAACGTGTTCCTTAAATTGAACGTATTATGCGTTAAATCAATAAACTATTTCGTTGTCAAATTCAACGAATAATATCAAGGAATGGTTTCAACGTTCAGTTCATATCTACATAAAATTTTACGTTGAATTTCAAGGAATATTTTTTTTGAACCAACGTTCAAATTTCAATGAATTTTAATCAATGAATGCGAGTTCGTTGAATTTATGTAAAACTGTTTTTTCAGTGTAGTCTACGCCAATAAGCCCGAAACTATTCACCACTTGGAGGACAAAATTCGCCGCGTTATTACCGACATACGGGCACAAATGTTGGAAGATTAGACTCTAGATTAGACTGCAATCGAGCCAGCCAATTATAATGTCAGAAGATTATTTTTCGAATAAAGTAAATTTCATATCAATTTAAAAAATTCATTTTTGTTTTATTCCACTTCAAAGTTCTGTACCACTACAAAAAAATATCCTTTTCTTTTTTGGAAAAAGTGTAACATTTTTTAACTTCTTATTAAAAAAAATACAGTTTAGAGTTCTTTTAAAGAAAAAATTTAAGTTCACAAGAGATGATGCAATAATTTCTAATAAAATGTATATTTCAGAAAATCATTTTATTGCGAATTTTCATTGAAAGTGTAACAAGTGTAACATTTTTTTCCAGAAAAGAAAATGCCATAAAATATAAAAAGCCTCAAAGCCCATCTAGAATTTGGAGGATAGTTTTTTTGAAAAATCACCTTGCTGAGTTTTTTTTTTTGAGAGTACTATTGGTGCTCGAAAATGGTTCGTGCTAATGGGTAAAAATAGTTCGATTTAAAATAAAATAACAAATTGTATAGCAATCGCAAATTAATCATCCAGACGTGTAAAAAGTGACTATTATTTCTTGTTAGCTATTATCATATTTTGCTTATCTAGAATATTGAAAAATGCTTAATCAAAAACATATCATTATACTCGTAGCTATTTCTAGTCATTAGTACCAAGATTTTTTCCAATTTAAATTTCAAGCAGAATTTGTTTAAACTTCAATTTTTTTTTTCAAACACTTTAGATACTCCACTATGGCCTACAGTTACATATTTTATTGATTACTTTTGCTGAGTAAGATTATCATGCCCCCATGAGAGGCACATAGAATATATGTATAAAAAAATTTATCTTTTACTATATATCAAGTTTTAGTTTTAAATGTTTTTGTTGTTGTTTCTTTTAATCGTCTATTAACAAATTCAAGTTGTTTGCTAATAGTTTAATACATATATTTGACATTATTAATACTTTTAGTAAACTTGTGTTTATAGGTACAAGTAGTATTCATTCAGCCTATAATAAAGTTTCCTGGGATTATGAGCCAAAAAAATAAATGCCAATAACTTTTACAAGAAAAGTTTATAAGTTTTTATGAAGTGAAAAGTGAATATTTACTTTAAATATTGCAACACAAATTTAATAAATAAGTGAAACATTACAAGCATTCGGTTGAACCGTGGTAGTTGAATGATTTTAAAATCTTTTTTATTTTTAGTTTAAATACTAAATACTTTCCAGTAGTATTAATTTAAGAAGAAAAAAACTACTTGTTTACTACTGTTTTAAGACATCATTATTTAATAATATTATTATTTGTATTTTTCCAGATTCCTGCAAATATGAAACTTTCAATATCCTTCTTCTTCATTGTCATCTGTACGATGTGTTTGGCTGCCCAACAAAGTCAAGCTAAAAGTAAGTACCGGCAAATATGTCTTAAATCAATGAATAAAAATGCATCACAAAGTAAACTTTACAAACGCAGGATACATTTAGAAGGTTTATCAATTTAAGTGAGTTATGGTATTATTATGGTTACTTTATATTTTTTAATAAACAGCAATTTAGGTTTAAGGATATGAAAATTTTTTAAAACATTTTATTTCTATTCATTTAAAATTTAATTCATTTTTAAAGACATTTATGCTGAATACAACACACACACACATTTTTAAGAGTTAGAAAATTTTAAAAAATTTCAAATATAAAAATACGGAAAACACTTTATCCACATTTTGATTAATATACGAGTATGTATGCGATATTGAGTATAATTTTCATCCAGATTTTCTATAGCGTAAATTATTTAAGGCAATAAAGGTAAAAAACAAGCAACTTCATCATTATGATTATTATGTTATTTTACTTATGTATTTCTTCCCTGTCGCTTTTTTATCGTACAATTGCAGAAAAAAACTTTTGCGAGTAAAACAATACACATGGAAATTAAGCGCCTAATTCTGTAAAACGCAACGCCAAGCGTTGAGAAATTTTATATGGAAATAATTTAAATTACAAAGACAAAATATATTTAAAATTTGTCAACGCTTGGCGTTGCGTTTTACAAATTTAGGCCCTAAATTAAAATGCATATAAATACTCACAATATCATATCAGTACAGTATGTCAAGAATGAGTTGATTTTATTACAAAACAACAAACCTTTTTAGTTCTATTTAGTTTTATTTACAAATGAGGTAGCACAATTTTTGTTCTTTTCCAAATTACACGAGACTAATTCATCTGGTACAAAATGTATTCGTATACACAGCTGTGTGTGTTAGTGTTTTTAGTATTCATTTAACATTTCCTGTTTTTTAAGTTGTGTGTGTATTGGTTTCATGAGCTAATGCGGGGTTGAAGCTGGTTGAAAAGTTATGCCAACCAGGGCTGTCAGATATGGCGATTTCTCGCCAAACGTGGCGATTTTTCAACTTGTTTAGCGTCTAAATTTTTGATTTGGCGACATGGCGATTTATCTGGCGATAAATAAATTTGTTGGCGATTTTAATGGCGATAAATAAATTTGTTGGCGATTATTATGGCTATTTTTTAACAAAATTGAACTTAAAAATTTTTCTTATTCAAGAAAATTAGTTTGTTGAAGGAGTAGTTTCAAAAATAAATCCTACCAAAACTCGTCTTCAAGAAGTTAAAACAATTTTATTTTGATGATTTTTCTTTTATTAATTAATGCGTTTTGAATTTGGTTGAGAAAAATTTACAACAAATTTGGCGATTTTCTGATAAATATTGATACGATCATTTTATAAAAATTTATATTAAAGAAGTGTTATATAAAAACAAATTTATTATCAAATATATACTAAGAAAAACTACATAAAACTGATTTTTGGCGACTTTTGGCGATTTTTGAAATTAATTTGGCGAAATAGGTCGGAAAAAATCTGACAACCCTGATGCCAACCGCAAAACCACTCTCTTTGCCTCTCTCACGTACAAAATGGTATGTTATGCCAGCACAATTATGCCCGTGTAAATCAGCGCAATGAGATGGTTAGAGCACAACGGACTCAAGTGACTAATATTAAGCAGCGATGCCAACTTGGTGCTTTTGGCACTATTTTTAGTGCTTTTTGAAGACTCTAAACGCCAAACTAAGAAAAAGCACTAAGTAGTGCTTTTAAGAAATTTATGTATTTCCTAAAATTACTTTAATTTAAAGATGATTCTATTTCAGAAATAGAGAATTGCTTAGAAAATATTAAACATTATTAAACGTCGCTCGTTTGAATCTTCACTCGTTTTTCACGTTAGTGTTTTTACGCTTTTTAGATATCAAAATTACGCTTTTGAGTGCTTTTTTAAATTTTGATGTGCTTTTAGAGCCAAAAAAGTTGGCATCACTTATATTAAGTAATGAGAAAACTTAGCTTTAAGCTTTATACTGCAATAAAAAACTTTTTTAGTAAGAAAAATTCTGAAATACATATATGTACATTGTAATTTAACATGTTTAAAAAAATATACATTTTTCATACACAGATTCCCACAAATAACATTTGAAGTGCGGAGGGTCGTCGCGTCTAAAGGCCTTATGATCTATTATTCTTTTTTCAATTTGTATAAAAATGAACTTGTACCCAAAAGTCTTAGTACTACCTAATAAATAAATAAATTCAGCAGGGACTGAAACCATGACAAAAATGGGTTCAGGTTCGGGTTCGGGTTAATCAAAATAAAAATTTCAGGTTCGGGTTCAGGTTCAAAGTTAAAAAAACTACATGTGTTTTATTAGTAAAAGCTGTATTAGCTTATACGCTGTTTTTCTATCAAAGTTAGACTACACAGATACATATACATACATATGTATAGTAAATGTAAATGAAACCTGCTGCCGTATTCTGTAACTCGCTAAAGCTAAAACTAAATTCGATCGCTAAAATGCAGAACAAATAGAATATTCAAAATTTTTGGCGATGACACAAAACACTAAAATTTCGGCGGGTTAAATTTTTGAGCCAACGCCTGATTAATCAATTTACGTTTGAAAATTGTATTCGTAGCCGAAAATCGATAAATCGACTTTATAGAATTTTAGCGATAGAGATTTAGCTTTAGCGAGTTACAGAATACGGGGGATGGTGTTCAATCCGCCTTGGTCGTTATTTTATTTTGATTTTTTTTTATTATTTTTTTTCATGCAAGAAATGTAATGGATCTTATTATTCTTCTTTTAAATATTTCTCTTTTTTCATATTTTTGAACCCGAACCTTGCTGAATTTTTCGGTTCAACGGGTTTCATGTTCAAAGTCTTTATAAACAGTTTCCATTTCAGTCGTTTCAGTTCCGTGCGGACACTAGATATGTAATACTATACGAACTATAGTCTATGTCTGTGGAAAAAAGGAAAAAGTGCTTAAATCGAGATACGCTGAATTTGAGTTAATGGCACCTCCGTAGTCTGCGTATTCGAAAGTACCCCTGGCCAAAATCTCAATTAATTTGTTTGATTTTTCAGGAAGTTATAGCACAACTTATCTTTTTTACTCTTCCAATGTAATTTGGAATAAAAGCTTAATTTCGGTTATACTTTGGTATATTTTGACTTAAATGTATTACTTACACGAGTAGTGTATAGAACGAGCTTTGCTTAAAAAAATTAAGGCTAACAGAGAATTTTCCAATTCAACTGTAAAAGAAATAAATTTCTGAAAATCGACTTGAAAGCTTAAAAGTGTCCTCCTGCAAAACAGTAAAATAATAAAATTAAGCACTTTATATAGGGTGTTTTTTTCAGGGGTATAGAACTTCGAATTGAAATAAAACACAAGAAAATCGTTTTAATGTCCATCAATTTAGCTTTATTGGAAGGATAATTTTATGCCATTAATGTTTAAATATGATTTCGGGCATGTGACCGCCGCGGCTGGCTCGAATAAAGCCAATTCTACAGGTCCAATTTTCAACCACTTTTTCGAGCATATGGGGCCGTATGTTGGCAATAACGCCACGAATGTTGGCTTCCAAGTCCCCTAACGTTTCTGGTTTGTTGGCGTAGACGAGCGACTTCACATATCCCCAAAGAAAATAATCCAATGGTGTCAAATCACACGATCTTGGTGGCCAATTGACAGGTCCATTCCCCGAAATTATGCGCTCATCGAATGTTTCCTTCAATAAATCGATTGTGACGTGCGCTGTGTGGCATGTAGCGCCGTCTTGTTGGAACCACAACTCATCCACATTCATGCCATCCAATTCGGGAACAAAATAGTCGGTTAGTCGGCTCCAATTGCTGTGCACGGTGGCGAATCGATTCATTCGGGTCCTCTTCAACACTTTGCTCTACAGCGGCAATTGTTTCTTCGGTGCGCACTGTTCGACGTCTCTGCGGATGCGTATTATCACATAGAGTAAACGTAGTGCGAAAACGATCCATGGTTAACCGAATTAATTGCTCTGATGGACGATTATGTCGACCATAAAATGGACGGAGCTTGCGGTAAACTTCGCGAACTGAACCATTATTTTCGAAATAAATTTGCACGATTTGCAAGCGTTGTTCTTTTGTCAACCTGTTCATGATGAAATGGCAAACCAAACTAAATATTAATCACTTGACAGCTGACAAAATGGCCGCCAGTTAAAAAAGTGATGCCAACTTAAAGTTCTATACCTCAATAAAAAACACCCTTTATAATACATAATAGTCTTGTTTTTACGTTTTTTTCGATTTAGGCAATTTCTTTAGTTTTAGCGCTTTTTTCGTTTTTACGATTTTTTTCGGTTTTTGGCTTTATTTTTTATTTTGACGATTTTTTTCATTTTGGCGATTTTTCCGGTTTTTGGGGGTTTTATTTTATTTTTAGAAATATTTTTAATTTGCCGCTTTTTTTCGTTTTCGCAATTTTTTCGGTTTGGAGATTTTATAATTTTGGGATTTTTTAGTCTTACCGATTTTGAAATATTCAAGAGTTTGCCTCTTACGGTTTCCAAGATACAGCAAGTTGTCAAAATTACTTAGTCAAAATTACATTAACTGATAGAATGCATTTTAATTTAGATTTTTTTAAATTTTTGTGTTAATTGTTATAGTCTGTAAAAAAAAAAAAAAAAAAAAAAAAAAAAAAAAATTATATTACATGGGATTTTAACATTTTCTCGTTTCTCGTTTTGGAACACCCTTTAATTTTTAACTCTCATGTATTTGTTGCGGTCAAAGTTTTACATACTCTGTCCAAATTTCAGGTCCGTAGCTCCTAAGGTTTTCCAGAATATAGTCTGTTTCGGAGAGATGGACAGACAGACAGGGTTCCTTTTCACCTTTGGTGTACGTAACCCTAAAAAATGATACACGAAATTTAAAAAAGAACATTTTATTGAGAAATCTTTTTTGGTACATTTTACGTCGCCATAGTCAGATTCCATTACAACACCGGGCTCATCTACATCCTTACCTTTGCATTCTATCGTGAGGAAGTGCTTTGAATTGGTGGATTATAACAAAGAAAATGCTGGAGGTTCTTGAATTCTACGAGGAAGTTGTGGCAGTAACTGTACGGCTCGGCCAACATTCCGAGCCTTCATGTTTACTTTGCTGAAGTTTTCTTGCTCATTTATAAGATTTTCTTTGTATGAGAAGTTCCAAGGATCATCCTTCTCTAAAAGTAACCATGACATTTTTTTGGATTGACCTTTGAATGGGCTCAGGGGTTATAAAATCCTCACTTTTCATTAATGTTACAAAAAACTTTTTACTTGAATTCGCTACGAGCTTCTCCCAATCTTGAGGTACATTAATTTTGCAGAATATTTTTGTAATTTCTATAAGTAATTCCATGAATGAATGCCCAGAGAGTAAAAACTTGTGATTCACTTCTTAAATATGATGAGTATTTCGAACAACATATGAGTGCAACCAAAACTGAACAATGTAGTGACGCTTATTCTGCCCATAAGCTTTTGAGGGTGGCATTGGCTGAAGTAGTTAGCACGTTGAGTACAAAATCGAAGATCCTGGGTTCAATCCCTGTATCCGACAGTCATTAAAAATAACAATACCATGCATTTTTCTGATGTGCATTAGTGTCCCTTTGTATCAGTTGTTTTAGGAAAGTTCAAGTGATGAAGGCATAGGCACTGGTCACTGAACTATACCGACTTCAACAGATACTAATCCTAATGTAACATCAGAGCGCCCTGCTTCGTCGGTATTGTGTAGCAGAATCATCGGCGAAGTAAAATAACCAATAAAATGGCTACTAAGCACAGTTTCAAAAAATGGAATACGCCTCATTTGACACCAGATGGCGCTGCAACACTGCATTATTCCAAAATAAAAAAAAGCGTGCAAAAAGCAGAGTTGTAAAAGAATGAAGCTTTCTTCTATCTCTTCATTCACCACCTGTCTTCTATCACTATCCCTTTCCGAAAGAAGGTAAGACCTAGTAATAGTAGTAGGCATTAATTGCCTGAGTGTTACTTCTCTTTATAAAAAAAAGCTTTAAGGTGGGTCACATTCTGATTCAAAGAATTAATAAATTTCAACAGCAAAAACTAACTTCTTGGCAGCCACGTAAAGCTTAGCTTTCATTCTATATATAGATACATACTAGCCGAGCGTGGCAAACGTTGTCTTACGCCCCCACTGAATGCATTCACAAAAATGCAATCAAGTCCATCCAGACGTTTAGTTGAAGTAAAGATAAATAACATAGATACCGACTGCAGCGCCATCTGCCGCGCTGATATGTGAACCTACATCATCCAGGGCGCCACACAAACGCATACAAAAAAATTTATTCAAATCTAGCTGCTATCGCTTTGAAATTTTTTTGTATTTTTTTCTACATAAAACTGAACCGATTTGGTAGGAGAGAATATAAGAAATCAAAAAAAAAAAATAAATAACGGCCACTCTAAGCTTAACCAACAATATTTTTCGGACCTCGTTTTTTACGAAAATCGATTATTTATTTGGTCAAAAAATTAAGTTCGAAAATCATGTCGCTTACGGGTTTTTGGCGGATATGGCACGATATGTACTTATGTATGTGTAGACATATTTACGTTGCGAAAATAAATGAACTCACTTTATAATATATACTATAAGGCTTACATGCATGTGTTCTACATGTTAATAATTTAGTGCAATAAACAGGACAATACAGCAATGACAAAATAAAAGAATAAAACAGTGGAAAATGAAAATTTCCCGAAGTAACTTCCGCTTTTTATACGAGACAGTTGACAACGCAAATAGAATCGGTTTATGTACATACTTATATACATATGTATATTAGGGCGTTTCACCAAAGGCATTTTTGCGATTTTTGCAACACTTGAAGCGGAATATTAAGGCTTGTGATGTAAAAGAATTTCGAAAAAAATTTTGGATTTTTTGAAGATGGGTATGGGGTCGCTGAAATAGATTTTATCAAAAAAATGAGGTTATGGAGAAAAAAATTTTATATTATATGCTTTTTGTTCATACAACTAAACAGTTGTCTTCTAAAGGATCCGATCCCATGACAAAAAAATTATTGGTGTGAAAAATTATTATATTAAGGACCACTTTGATAGTCTTAAAAGTGAAAAATTATTTTTCATAGATTTCAAACCTCGATAACTTGAAAAGTTTTCAACATTTTTTCAAGATGTAAAATGCGTTAGAAAGGTCTTTAAATTACCTTTCATTCGGTACATACATAGATTTATTTTTACTTGTTGGAAAAATATAAGGAAAAAATTAAAGTTTGAGAAAATTTTTTTTATTTATCAAATTTTATGAAAATTAAAAGAATTTCATTATGTTTCGTTCTTGGTTAAGTAAAAAAAAACATCTAAAATACATTGCTTTAATAAAAATATCAAAAATTCAAATCATCAATATATTTGTTTGTATTCCCATACAAAATCAAAAGATATTAAATAAACGAAATCAACATTAATTTTTTTTTTGTAGTGCATGTATTTATTTATTGTATCTTCATATGTGAACTAACAATAAGTATTCAAATCTTAAATCTATAAAAAAAATTATTAGGCCCGACCAGTGTCGGACATAAACTTAGTGGTAGTTATAAATAATACATTAGTAGTGATAATCAAAAAAAAGGGAGGGGGAAGTATTTTCAAGTAGTCCCATCTGGAGTGTTAGGTATAAGAGCCCGTGTGTCCCTCTTTTTTAAGCGGATGTGTCCAGTAAAGTTCAAAATATTACGAGCAAGCGGATTAGGATGTGATTCGAGTTTTGTTAAATATTTGCCTGCGTATTTTGCAATTTCTTCAGTCACTAGTGGAATATTTAAATCACGATGTATAATAGAATTTTGGATGTACCATGGAGCCGATGTTATTAACCGTAAAATTTTGTTTTGCCTTCGTTGGATTCTCTCGACATATTTAATGAACAAATTAAAAATAAAAAGGAAATTTGTATCTAAAACTACAATACATTAAACATTAAATGTGGAACAACTGTGAAAGTATTTTCAAATTGGTTTCTTAAGAGCTTTTTCAATGACATTTTTGTTAACATTACGTATAATTTTTCGATTGTTATCAACGCTAATCAATAAGTTTTGAAAATCATCCTCATTCTTTGTAATTTTTTTTTTTGTTATATATTGTAGCTGACGCCAGGCCTCTTTCTGATAAACCATTCACAACACATATTTTTATTTTTGTATATTTTGTTACATTTTAAAAAGGGGCTACTTCAAATATTTTAAAATTCAAATAGTGTGAATTTAAAAATAAAAAATTATTTTTTTTGTCTATTTTTTATTTTTTTCAACATTTTTTCACAAGTAAGATATAAACTTATACATACCAAAATAAAGGTATCTAAATTATCTTTCTAACGCATTTTACATCTTGAAAAAATGTTGAAAACTTTTCAAGTTATCGAGGTTTGAAATCTAGGAAAAATAATTTTTCACTTTTAAGACTATCAAAGTGGTCCTTAATATAATAATTTTTCACGCCAATAATTTTTTGTCGTGGGATCAGATCATTAAGAAGAGAATTGTTTAGTTGTAAATATATGTATGTATATAAACAAAAAGCACCAGAAAAAAATAATACAAAATTTTTTCTCCACAACCTCATTTTTTTGATAAAATCTATTTCAGCGACCCCATACCTATCTTCAAAAAATCCCAAAAAATTTTCGGAATTCTTTTAGATCACAAGCTTTAATATTCCGCTTCAAGAGTTGCAAATTTTTTTTTGTGAAACGCCCTAATGTACATATATGTATGTATGTAAAGAAATCAACAACAGTGGCAGAAAGGATGACAATCTGATAGAAGCATGAACTAAATATCAGTTTACATACATTTTCACAGGTTTTACATTTGTGCTTTTGCTTGCTGAATGAGAAAAACAATGTTAAACAGAAAATATGCGCATAGTTAATTTGCAACAGCAACAGCAGCCGTTTGGTTGCAACAAGATAAACAACACATTACCATTTTCACCTTAAATATTCGTAATTATTATTATTATTTTTAAACGACTTCAAAAAAAGGGAGGAAGTTATTTTTTATATAAATGCATAAATGTACAATAGTAATCGGCGAGATATATAATATACATACATACATACATACACATATATAAGTTTTTAAATTTAAAATTAATAATCAAGGGAAAATATTTTTGTAGGTATTAATTTAAATGAACTGGTTTGCTCTCTAAATAAAAAACAACTTACTATATAGCACCAGTAAAACAACAGCCAAAGCAATAGGTGAAAGTGTTCCAAAGAAAGCGAAGACAGTAATAATTTTTTTAGTATTTATTTTATTTATCTAGGCCTACGCTGGCCAAAGTAGCACCAGAGTGCCGAACATCAATCGGTTTCTTATACAAATAAATACACATACGCGAATATATTACTCTCGGTGGCCAGCATTGATCTAGGCACACGGTAGTACGCCAGGGCAACTTCCAGCCTATGCACGTAGTGTGTATATTTACACGAAGCCATTCGTCGTATTTTTATCCCTATAACAATTTTGTTCCATGCAATCGTAAAATTATGAAGTTTAAACCGCAATTAAAATTAATAGAATTTATGTAACCTCATAAGCGAAGTTTGAAAGTTTTACAATCAAAGCTTCCTGAGATATGAAGGTGCAAAAAGTGCATAGTTTGAGACATATTCACTGACTCACTGACTATCTGACTCACTCATCATTATTATGAGGCACTTCCGCTATAGCTTCCCAGCAAAAAATTTCAAAAAAGGTAATCGAGTTCGGAGTTAAGCATTTTTGGTGGAAGCACTTTCCTACTGGATTACCAACTTAATTAATGATTTTAACAACGCATGAGATTAAAATAATCGATTCTTGAGAAGTACTTACTTTTTTTATTTGTCAACATATTCGCGTAATCTATTAAATCTAAAATAATCATTCTCCTCATTGATCAACTTGTACAGGATTTTTTAAGTTTTATGTAATCTGATTTGTAAGCGAGTAATGAAATTTGGTAACCAGAAAAGTAAGTCATTATATGGCAAGTAGTTCTAATGGTAATGTGTAAGTTTTTGCTGGGTAGAGATCTGCAATTTGGTTCAAAAGTAGACCGAGGTGAGCAACTAACTAGAAAAATCTGAAAACCCAGATATTTTAGCCAAGGGGCGGCGTTTCGCCCATAAAAATTAAAATTTGCACTATAGAGCTGAAATGTGATACATAAGTAGGTCTAGGAGAGCAACTAACTAAAAAAATCTGAAAATTCAGGGGCGGGGCTACGCCTATAAAGCTCAGATTTAAAAACGCAAATATAAACTGAAATGATTTTATTGAAATTTGGTATACATATTGCGATACTACAAACCTATACATAAATGTTCATTGAAAAAGTGGGTGTGACTCGACCCTAAAATTTAACCCTCCTGTAATAATTAATTAATTTCATGTACTTCGGCTAAGCACAATTAATATACTATTTATGCATGTATGAATGATAAGCCCTGGCCAAAAAAAATCTTGAGTTTGAAAAAGTGGTGGGGATTACGCCCATAAAAATCTGAAATTAAATTTTTTCGCAAATTAGCTGAAACTTGATACATAAGTAAAACAAGGTGAGCAAATAACTAGAAAAAACTGAAATCCCGGAAATTTCAGTCAGAGAGGAGATTTGCTTTTTCAATTCTGAGTAGAGATGGGCCTGTGTCGAATTTTTCATGTACTTCGCCTCAAAATATTTAAATATACTATTTATGTATATTTTTATTTATGTTTGCAACGAAACTTGAAACGAATGATAAGACCTGACCAAAAAAATCATGAGTTTAAAAAAGTGTGTGGGATTACGCCCATAAAATATAAAGCTAGAATTTAAATTTTATACACAAGTAAGTGTAGATGAGTGAGCGAATTGAAAAATTTTAAAACTCAAAATTTTTTCCCGGTGGGCGGTGCTACGCCCTTAAAATTTTAATTCGCACTAAGGAGCTGAAATTTGATACACAAATAAATCTAGACTGAAGATCACTTAGAAAAATCTAAAAACTCTGAAGTTTCAATGAGATGGCGGTAGTGTTTTTCATACGGGATTTCCCGGGAAAAATTTCCCGGGATCCCGCACATTTTCCGGGAAATTTGTGCGGGAATTCCCGGGATTTTTTGATTTTATTATGGCAACTTTAGTTTGCATATACAAATTCATTGATGTGTGTGGTTATTAACTTTATGAATGCGTTGGTGTAATAATAAGGTGATGGCACTAGCACAATAGCTAAAACCTTACAACAATTAAGGGCGAGTTTACATCTGGCATACATGTGCTGTGAGACTTAGAGGCCTTTATTTACCAAAAGCGAACGCGACGTTCAAAATCTAATTCTACTACAATTCATAAAAGTAAAAACAGAAATGCCCAAGGCAATAAAAGAAAAATTACAAAATAATTACAGATTCTCTTTGGTAAAATTAACGATTCTATTAATGCTCTACTAAAGTCCTATTCCCAAGCAAATATTTTGGAATATTTTTTTAATAACATAATTTGTTTCTTTTTGCGTTATATCAATGCATTTGGCCTTGGATTTACACATAATATTGATATTTATGCATTACTGAAATATTATTATTTTTTGACTAAAGGCAGAATTAGTTTTTACTTTCTGTTCTGTTTCGAATCAGCTGAATCTTTTTTGTTTATGGAAATCTAATACAAGTCGTTAGTTTTTCTGTTTCGTTCTGTTCTGTTTCCGTTTAACCTGTGAAAATCAAAAAAAAATTTAAGTAATTGTAAGTGACAGCACAAATTAAATAAATATATTTTGAAATTTATTGTGATTGTGCTTTTAGAATTTAAAAAATTTAATTTAAAAGAAAAACATAAATTATATTTAAACTTAACAATGGACGATGAAAAACTCATCGCTTTAGTGGAAAACTGCGACCCTTTTGGTCAGAAACTGCTGATAAATTACTACAGAAAAAGGAAGTAGTCAAGGCACATTCACCAGGTAGTATCGGAAACGCAGATGAGCTATTTTTTTTTTAATTATAGTTCATTCGAAGCTTCAAAAATTGTTTACGAAAGAGAAATTAAAAAAAAATGTTAAAAAATTTTCAATGTGAAAAATATTTTATTAAAAAATATTTTATTAAAAAATTCTTTTGAAACAAATTTAAATATATGAAAAAACTATTAAAAAATTGTGAAAAGTGCCCAAAACGTTGCAAATTTTGTTAGTGGTAGCTGCCGGAAGAAATTTTTTCAAATTTATGTGAATAATTTTCTTTATTATTATTTTACAACAAATTCTATTTTTGATATTTTAGATCAACTAAAAGCCATGTTGTTTTTTTCATTGTTGTATTTTTTCATTGTTCTTGTAATCCTGATATTACCTGGAAATAAATGTGCCTTGGAAGTAGTCAAATTTTAAGCAGAATGTCAGAGCACAGGACAGCAACAGAAAGTAAAGGCTAATGAAGCCTTAATTTGTTTATAAAACGTTATTATTTAACCGATCTCATGAATTACAATTTGTTTTTTGTTAAAATAAATTAAATTAAAGAATATTTTGTATTGTTTTGCACTGGGCGGGAATTCCGGGGATTTCCCGGGAAACCAAAAAGTCGTTCCCGCTTTCCCGGGAAACGAAAAAGTCCGGGAAAAGAAAAACTCTAGATGGCGGGGACAACGCCTTTGAACTAAAAACTAAGAATTTAAGTTAAGGTGTTGAAACTCGAAAGAATTTATTGAAACTTTTCATGCACGTTGCGAAAATCGGAAAACGTAAAAACTAAAGCACAAGCTGCTCTATTGAAACTTACGCAAGGCTATAATTTTGCTTTTCAAAAGTGGGCATATCCATGTGTTTTATATACTTCGCAGACTTCACTATGTTAATTTATTTAGAAAAGTAGGCGGAGTAGCGCCCACTAAAATTTACGCTGCATTTTACATATTTATATCCAGACGACTATTACGAAATTCCGTACATACTGGGGGCTCTTGTAATGACACAATATTTACATACTTATGTAGATAAAAATTCGATTTTCGAAAATTGAGGATTTGAAGTATGCAACTTAAAAGAAGTCTAGAAATTTTACAAGCTGCATAACTTGTTTTTCAACAACTTATTGGCCTGTCCTCGTAACCAAAAGAGATTAAAAGCCCGAAACATTGTTTCTAACTAAGTCAGTCTCCCTAATTTTGATTAATTTCATTTTAGCAGCTACATAGAAGTGAAAAAAACACTTTTTCATATAAAAATGTTTTTGAACTTATAAAGCAATCATTGCCTCCCAGTGATAAGCGCCAAATATGTGTTATAAAGATGAAATAACAAGTCCATATTCATAAAAAAAAATTACATTTTACGAAAACAAATTAAACATTAAAGGTATTCACATCAGTTTTTTTCTTGTTGGAAAAATGGAAAAATGTAATATTTTTACAACAAACACAGGGAAAAAATTTCACCAAAAGTTGAATTTAAAAACTCAACTTTAGGTGGAATTTTTTTTCCTGTGTTTGTTGTAAGAAATTTACATTTTTCCATTTTTCCAACAAGAAAAAAACTGATGTGAATACCTTTATTGTTATAAAAACATTAAAATGTTTTTATTGTATGTATGTAGTTGAATTTAGTAAGTTCTTACATGCATCAAATGAAATGCATGTTAAATGGCGCACTATGAGCCGTTTTAGTAAATTGTGCTCACAAAACATGGAGAGCAATTCTTAAATACAAAAAATAAATTATCCATTATTTTCACAAAACAAATATACTAGAGATGGGCAAAAAATATCGATACATCGAAATATCGATACATGATAAAATAAATATCGATAAATATCGCCGATATTTCATAAACCGATATATCTATACATCGATTCTTATTTACGAGTATCGGGTTTCGATATTTTTAAGGGTTCAATAAATTTTAGCTGTTTTTTAATTGTACGATGTTGGCATCACTGCTAGTGATGCGAAGAATAAAAAAGAGAAATTTCATAATAACATTCAAGGCGCATCTATAAGGTGACCCCACTAAGCCAGGTGACTTTTATTTGTTGTTATGTTAGTATTTATATTTAATTTGGATAATTTTTGCAACATTTACATACAAAAATATCGATATATCGAAATATCGATGTTTAAAAAAAATATATATCGATACTGTTCAAAAATATCGATACGATATATCTCGATACATTTTTGCATTTGCCCATCTCTAACTCGCCATAACCGCCAAAAAAAAAGCTTAACCGACACATTTTTCGGACATCGATTTTTTGACAAACATCGATTATTTACGATCGCAAATAATCGATTTTGGTATAAAAAAAAATAAGTTAGAAAATTATGTCCGTTGAGCTTTTTTGGCGGTTATGGCACGATATGTACTTATGGTTGTTTGTATGTATATACTCCATATTTCGGTGAGGGGTATTCCTTTCTTGTTTTCAATCTTGATTAAAGCTAATGATTTCTTGGATTAGAGAAAACCTTAAATTACTTTGCACACGAAATAACTTTTCATTCTGTTTATGTACATATGTATGTTTATTGGAATTACTTCCAGAAGGCTGTAATGCATATGGTTATGCCTGTTATGGTGGACATGGCAAACGTTCGTTGCATACACAACAGGGCGATGCAACAGGCATAGAACTAAACGATTTACAAGAGCGTCCAGACAATATGGTGCAATTTTATCCGAGCGAAGCAAATGTGTTAATAGATGGCAATGTGGAGGCAATACCAAGATACAAATTGATTAAAATGATGAAATCATGGGTAAGTGTTTATTAAAATCGTATGTACATATCGAGCCTTATTTTCGATTTAGTCGTAAGCGACAAAAATTAAAGTACACACAGAAAAAACTAAATTTCATTTTCAGTAACCAAATTCGTTGAATCAGTAAATATTTTATTTGAATGCGGTCCACAAATAATTTTGTAAATTCTGATAAAAATTTTGTAAAAATTTAAATTAATCATAGTTCGACTGAGAGAAAATGTTATTTCAGTGTGTTGGTGTTTATCTTGCTTGTTGATAGGAACAACGTGCTGTTGTGCGGTTGTTGTTGTTTAGTTGTTGTTTATTTTGTTTGATCGTGTTGTATGCATGTAAATGCCGAAATGTAGCCGACAAACGTCGTGGCCTGTTTCTTCTCTATACAGTGTTTTGGTACAAATTAATTTAGTGGAACACTACAGAATATTTACTGAAACTAAGTCTGATTTCAAACAAATATTTGTTTAAAAATTTTTTGGGAATAATTTTTTCTGTGCATATTGTAAAATTCAAATATGTTTTATATACGCAAATTGTAGCTTACGAAAAAATTCTGAAGCCGGTATCTTAAAAGTTATCAACAATTTTAGCATTTTGATAATTCTAAACTATGGATAGGCCCATAAAATTTTAATTTCAATAAAAAATTATATTTTCGATTTACGATTAAATCGAAAATATGGCTCCATATGAGTATGTTGCAATAAATGAACGAAATGTACATACATTACATAAACATTTACATATGAATGTATGTATGCACGTATTTTACATGAATTTTCTTATTCATATGTAATCGTACGTGTGTATATTTAGGTGTAAAATTTTGCTTCCGCTGCTTTG
Source organism: Tachina grossa (assembly GCA_949987645.1). Taxonomy (NCBI): domain Eukaryota; kingdom Metazoa; phylum Arthropoda; class Insecta; order Diptera; family Tachinidae; genus Tachina; species Tachina grossa. The sequence goes on from OX465274.1 coordinate 213,376,283, forward strand.
CTTAAAGATACCTCTAGGCCAGCTGCATGTACCAATTAAAATAAAGTTTGAGAGTGTGTCATTATTCTGTCCTAGAAAGCACAAACAATTTATTTGGAAATTTATGCAGGCAATTGGAGAGCCAGAACTTTATGAATTTTTTTGTAATATTGGCATTTCCACAGGAATGTCAACACCAAACAATTAAGTTTGTTTTTCTTTTTAAGAAAACGAAACTTATTTACTTCTTTATATATATATTTGTTTAGGCCGTTAGAACCTCTACATTACGTAAAATTTTAAGAAAAATCGAGTCACATTGTTCTGATATACAAGCTCAATTGCTTGTTGTCGCACGTGACAAAAAATTTAACTTTGTCGGTGAAATGTCCATATTCATTGTTTTTTGCATCTTTCTCACTATCAGTGGGATATATGTATATTCGCTCATTTTCTGATTATAAAACTCTGCATTCTCTACCCACGATTATATTCACCACTACATGACATTTTAGTGATTAATCAAAAAAATTATTTTCCATCAATTCAAATGGTAATAAGTGTCAGACTATTCAAAGACAGAGGCTTAGTCTCATTTTAGATGATGAAACTTTTCATGCAGAAATTATTGTGCACTTTGTTGGCGAGGGGTAAGACAGAGAGTGATAGCAAGGGGTACACAAATTCATTTTCTTCTCTCGTTCGTTATTGCAGCCCTAACTTTCTTCATGTGAACACTAATGTAAGTTTAGGAAATTAAATTTAAAATGGCTGCAAGAAAATGTTCATCGTCTAAACTGCGACTTATCATTGCAATACATTTTCTTCTGTTTTATGCCAATTTTTCCTGCTACGATTTCAAAAAGTGAACGAAAAGCTCATCCAACAAAAATTTCCAGTCCTATAAGAATTGTTAACCGACTGTCAAGAAATATTATGCTACAACTTGATGAGCAAATGACAAAATAACAGAAAAAACCCGTATACTGAAAGAAAAGCTTTCACTGGATCTATGAACTTTTTTTCATTAACAACAAGCTAACGTAAGAATTCATTGTATTAATGAATATTAATTTGTTGAGTTTCATGTTGAAAAAAAAACCAATAATAATTTTTTCTGTATATTGCACCAAGCAAGAACTTGGTTGTAATTTCGATCTCAATTTGTGTTATGATAGCAACTTGGGGGTCTAATTCGAAACGAAAGAAAATACTTTCGAATTTACATATTACAAACATACAAATTCGAAAGTATTTTCTTTCATTTCGAATTACGGAGTAGACCCCTTGGCCTTATTTTTTGTGCTGATTAGTTTCGCACAATAAACCGTTTTTTAACGGAAAGCAATAACCGCGAGAGCAAAATTATACATATACAAATTAATATTAATATTAATTTTATATTATAAAATTATTGGGCGTTATTACGAGTGTATACGGCGATTTTGTACTAGACTAACGAACATTGCAACATGTTTTCTTTAATCTAGTACAAAATCGTCGTAGTCGTAGCCGCAATTCGGCACTCGTAATTAGGCCCATTATATATGTACAAGTATGTATGCTTCAAAATGTTATTATAAATAATAATATACACTTTCTCATTTCAGTTTGGTAATGGCCATCGGAGACCTGTTGCTGAACGCATGCACGAATTTGATTATCCCTTTGCAGCTGAATTTTTAAATCGTGAAAATAATCAAGCTAAATAAATCGCTTATGCTAAAGAATCCTTTCTTTTTTAACTGAACTTATCAAGATTTATTAGCTATATGTATGCATATAAAACGAAATTCTAAAAGTAAGGGATTTACTAACAAATAAAAAAGGCGCTTAATAAATATTTAATTTGAGATTCATTTCCTGTATAAAATAAAACAAAAATAGTTAATAAAAATGTAAATAAAGTAAGCAACAAAATCAACATGAATGTGCTAATTAATAAATTGTCACAAATAAAAATTAAATAATGAAATTTTTTCCAGGGCTGGGAATAAAATTTCACTTGAAATTTTTGAGGCAGCAAGAATTAAATCGTGCATTTTTATATTTAAAAAAATACAATAAAAAAACTTCGTTAATTTTTAGTTACATAAACACAATTAATTATCTTAGGAAAGCGAAAGACTATTTAACTTAAAAAAAGAAATGTATGTATATAACCAAGATTGAAAAAATATTGAAAAATTTCTGCAAACATTAACCGTACTTTTGCCCCTTTAGCCATATACATACTCCTACATGTGTATGTTACGTGCATACATATGTATCTACAATATATTTATTTAAATATGTATGTACATATGGATGTCATATGAGGAAATTTTTTAAATGGAGTTTGCAAAAATATGCATAAATTTCTTAATTCCTAATTCCTAACCATATTTCAATATTCTTGGGGTCTACTCTGTAATTCGAAACGAAACAAAATGCTTTCGAATTTAAGGCCGTGATACACTATCATACAAAGTCGTGCGATCTACGAAAATATATAACCCTGGTGTGATGAATTGTTATTGTCTTTTGAAAATTTTCATAAACTCCATCACACCAGCGTTGTACTTTTTCGTAGATCGCACGACTTTGTATGATAGTGTATCACGGCCTTTACATGTTATAATCATACAAATTCGAAAGCATTTTCTTTCGTTTCGAATTACAGAGTACACCCCCTTATTTAATTTTAGTTTACAAATGATCTCTATTTAATGAATTACATATTAATATAACTAAGTTCTATTCATAATTACATATACATATATAGCATATTATTCATTCGTTGTTAAAAATGAAACCTCTTTAAAAAGAATTATGTAATTATTATGCACTGCACCTAAAATATTACATCAAGTCACGACGCCTCATGTATTTTAAATAACGATCAAAAATATTCATTATTATATACGAAGAAATAAACAATTTGTTAGAAAATTTATTATATAAAAGAAGCAAAAAAATAATATTAAATTATATATAAATACATGTATGTATATGTATGTATATAACTATATGTATGTATATGCAGAAAAAAAAGTTAAATAAAAATCATCAAATAAACTTGCATTGCAAATTAACAAAACACTTTGTTCTTTTTAGGTTCTTTTTACAAAAGTTTCAATTGATATAAGATTTAGAAATCTGTTTTCAATATCAATTAACAGCTTTGTCAACTTTGAAATTTCAAAACGCACCGAAATGGAGGAAAAACGCGCCATTTAATAAACATCGCACCAACTTTAGAATTTCTTTTTCATTTCAAATGTTTATTGAATTAATCTTACATAAAAAGTATTTATAATATTTTTGTATTACAAATTTAACAATTAAACAGGATTTTACAGGATTCAGGGTGTTTAGAAAGAAAGAAAAACAACACAAATAAAAACCTAGACAAATTTGTTTGTATTCATTTGTACTAGATAAAATCAGGTATGTGATGAAAAACGATTTATACACAAAAACAATTTGAAAACGATAAAAGGTGTGATATGTTTCTTATAGTAGTTTTGTCAATAACTTTAAAACTTGTTTTTAATAGTCTTTCCAGACATTTTTGATCAATTTCTTTTCACAGCTCCATCCAATATGTGATTTATGTTTTATCTTCTACTGTGCTTTTCAGAAGTCAGTAGTTTAAGATAAGCTCAAAAATGATACTCAAAATCTATCGGAACTCATCACACCTTTTCAAAACGATTGTTTTCAAATCATTTTGAAAACGATCGTTTTACATCACATATGTAAATATTTTTTTTAATTTCATAAATTCTATACAAAACTTTTTAAAAAGAGATCAATGATTAAAGTGAGGATTCAAAATTATTAATAGCTCTGTATTTATTATTTTATTAAAATATTTTTAAAAATCTATAGTGGCAATACTTTGGTTTTGATAACCTGTTTAACATTTCATATAATGAAATGTTTCTTTTTCTTTACATAATAGTGGGTGTTTTCGTAAATGCATCACTGCTCTGCATCATACGAGCAAATTTTAATTTAAAATGCAATACAACTTTGCTGATAATCTTTTTTTAGAAGTAACCATGTTAGAAACCCATATTTCACATTTATTTGTGCGTTATCTACTTCAGTGAAGCAGTTTAAGACATTTGAACTTCCATTTACAGCGCAGTGATGCATTTACGAACACACCCAGTGTTTTCACACTGACATGGTTTTAATAAAAGTTGGTTTTAACGTTATAACCAACTGCCACACAAATTGTTTTTGTTAAAACCAACTTAAAACCATTTTTGAATTGGTTTTAAGTTGGTTTTATGAAATGCAGCCTTGTTGTTGCTAAATTTAGTGTTGCCAAGTTAAAATTACCGGAAGTGTATTAAGTGGGTGCTGGACACATCAATATTCAGCTTCAATATGTGTGGTTGTGTGCGTTTGTTTATATAAAATATTTACACCAATAGGTGCCAATAGTATATGTGCGACTATTTTTGGTAAACAAACGCACACAACCACATATCGATGGCTTAATATAAAAAAGGCCTAACTCGAATTTTCGATATTTTACAGGAGAAGCAAAAAACTGAAGAAAAAATAAAGCATTTACATGCAGAAATAGTTTTTAAAGTTGCAATAAGTCCTTGATTTTGAATTGTAACGTACTAAGATCTTCAAGGAGGATGCAATTATACGTTGTCGCCCAGAAAACATAAAGAACACGATTTCGAAAAAAAAATTGAGTTAGGCCCTTTTTATATTAAGCCATCGATATATTGAAGCTGAATATTGATGTGTCTGGCACCCGCTTTAATACCAAGTGGCCAACAACATGCATAGGGGGACAACCTTAATGGTTGAAGATAGATGACAAGTATGTTTAGAGAAAATCATCCTATTTGAAAAAATATTGGAGGTTGGTCATACATTTGACTTCAATAGGTATGCCATAGGGAAAGTTAGAGCCCTGTGAGTAAATTTTATACAAATTTCGCCTTTGTATTGGAACCCCCTTAAGGAGTCGAGATAGGGCATAGGTATATTCGAAGGCAAATTACTTTGGGTCGGTCTTACATTTTACCCCCTGGGAGGCACCATAAAAGCGGAACAAGCGGCTTTCTTAAAAAAAATATTAAAAAAATTATGTATTGTATGGGGACCACCTTAATGGTTGAAGATAGACTATAAGTATGTTTGGAGAAAATCTTCGTTTTGAAAAAATATTGGAGGTTGGCCTTAGATTTGACTTCGATAGGTACGCTCTAGGGGCAGTAAATTTCATTAAAAAAAATTCCCCTTTGTAAGGGAGCCCCCTTAAGAAGAGGAGTTAGGCAGTCGGTGTGTTTGAAAAAGATGTTGAGCGGAGAAAATTAATGGGTGCTGATCATACATTTGACCCTTGTAGCGATGACCCCGGGAAAGTTATAAGATTTTTTGTAAATTTTTTTGCTTTTGCCCTCAACTTTGAGCACGAAGAAGCGAACTTTGCCCCATCTGACCGCCACCATTTTTTGGCTCAATAATTTTTTTTCCGAACCTCACAAAATGTCAAAATCGAAAAGTCGTAAACTACGCCATACCTAATGTATATGAAACTGGATGTACATATAATTGTAAATATGTCGCTGGAGAATTTTTTTATGTGAATAATTTTAATTTTTATTTTTTTGTTAAAAAAATTCATTGGTGTAGCTGGAAGTTTTTTCTAGGAGGGGCATTATGACTGGTGATTTTCATGAGCATTTGTAATAATTATAGGGGGCAACAGCAATTCTCGACGGGGTAATGCAACCCCCAGAGTGGCCTTTCCACGCCTATGAACAAATTCTATTTTTGTCATTTTGGATCAACTAAAAAGCCATGTTGTTTTTTTCATTGTTGTATTTTTTTTAATCTTGACATTGTCTGCAAATGAATGGGGCTTGGTACACATGAATCATGTAGACACATTTATCATAAATGTACAAATACATATCAAGGCGAGTTGATATGATGTAATGATATGATTGATGTGAATTCGCCTTGCTAATAAAAAATTTAATGTACAAGAACAGCAGCTGATACGATCAGAAAATGGATTTTTTGAGTTAATGATGCAGAATTAATCCTCAAATCGTTCTTAATATCCTGTAAAATTTTCATACAAATATCTTCTTTACTGAGAGAAACAATTTTCTTTCTCCGTTAAGTTGTGTGTAAATTTGAAAACCTTAAAATCGATTTCTGGCGAACTAGTTTTTTTGAGTTATACCAAGGTGTATCTAGCTAATTACACCATGAGTTATACGATATGTAATAAAATAAAACAAAAATTCGACAAATAAACTTCGCAAATACCCCAATTCCCAATTTTGCAGCAAAACTCCTCAATCGGAAATAAGTTCCCTAGTCTGATAGCACTGGCCACCAAAGTTTATCATTTGACAATTCAACAGCAGGGTGACAATTAAATGTAGAAAATCAAAAGAAACACGGAGTTTAGTTCCGCGTGTTTTTCTTTTATTTATTTTAATTTGCTTGTTGGTTTGAAAATTGTACTAATAAAAATGACAAATTCTAAGGTAACCGAGACAAATAAAGACATGTTTAGGATACAACGTGATAGCAGTGTTATATTTCGACGCAATCGATCTTTGGGATATGTCAGCAACCATGTTCCAGCCGTAGTGCGTTATGTACAGAGACGTAAAGATAATTTGATAACAACATGCATTGGACGTTCCTTCCAAGTCTACTCCTCAGCTCATTTTCGTTTACTTCATGTTAGCGGTCAACATCCAGATGAAATTACCGCAATGGCTGCAGATCGGTCCCACACTTATACAGCTTGTGACAAATGCATTTATGCCTGGCGTTCCGGCAAGCATATAAAACACATTTACAAAGGTCACACTAAAAACGTTCACCTGCTTTTGCCTTTTAGTAAGCATTTGATTGCTGTGGATGAGGGTAATGTAATGATAATTTGGGATATTCATGGAGAGGAAGTTTATTTAGAAGTTCCATTTAATGCTGAAGAATTTCAAATAACTGCTATTGCTCATCCTCCAACGTATGTTAATAAAATTGTAATGGGATCAAAGCAGGGGCAATTGAAAATTTTGAATATAAAAGACAATCGCTTGATTTATACATTTAAAGGACATGAGAGTCGTGTGACTTGCATCGAGCCAGCACCAGCAATAAATGTAGTAGCTGTGGGACATCAGGATGGCACTGCTGTTGTTATAAACTTAAAATTTGATGAAGTTCTAATGAAGTTCAAGCAAGATTGGGGTTCTGTGTCAAAAATAACTTTCCGTACAGATGGTCCACCAATTATGGCTACTGCTAGTACGAACGGCTATATTGCATTTTGGAATTTGGAGGAAAAAAAGGTATGGTTTTATTCTGAATGCTTGTATTTTTTAACAGTGTGTACATTAATAGATTGCCAGCCAACTACAAGCTCATGGTAAATCTGTCACCACGGGCATCTGTCTGCCAAATGAACCATTGTTATTTACAACATCCCCTGATAATTCAATGAAATTATGGATTTTTGATTTAACGGATGGTGGAGCACGCATGTTACGCATACGGGAGGGACATAATGCCCCACCTATATGTATACGCTACCATGGTAGTAATGGTCAAACAATATTATCATCTGGGGAAGATAGTTCTCTAAGAGCTTTTAGTACAATATCAGAAACTTTAAGTAAAAGTTTGGGCAAAGCTAGTTACAACAAAAAGGCTTCGAAAAAGAAAAGTATGTTTTAAAGGAACTTTAAAAAATAATAGAATATTAAATTTTTTTTTTTTTTAATTTCAAAGATCGCTTTGAAGTAGACAATCGCATTATGCCACCCATCATAGAGTTTACGACTGAGTTGACACGCGAAAGGGAATGGGACAATATAGCTGCTATACATGCTCGTACTATACAGACGACCACTTGGTCATTTCACAAGAGTCGTATGGGTGAACATCGTCTAATACCGGAAAAGTTTACAAATACAAAACGTGTGGACTTTAGGGCCGAAACTACATGTGTTACTCTTACACATTGTGGTAATTTTGTCATTATAGGTAACTAGATAACAGAAATGTTCTCGCCCCTTTGATTTATTTAATTTTATTTACAGGTTACTCCAGTGGAGATATAGAACGTTTTAATATACAGTCAGGTGAGCACAGAGCTAGTTATGGTGAACCAGCTCATAAAGCTGCTGTACGTGGAGTCGCATGTGATAATTTAAATCGAATGGTGGTTTCGGGTTGCAGTGCTGGTTTATTGAAATATTGGCACTTGAAAGAAAAAGGTAAATATGTAAATATAAATATATGTATGTGGCTATATGGAAATAGACTTGAGGAAATTAAGGTTTATTATGCTGTATTATGTTCCAGTTGGATTTTGTAGTGATTAAAATGCTACATATAGCACGAAAGTATCACACAAAGGTAGAATTATCATAAACCCGCCAACAGGAGTTAGTTGTTTTCGACAACGGGTACACAAGCCCCAATTTTTTGGTATTGTGTTAAAGTGTCGTCGATGTCGGCAACTCGAATAAGGGTGAAAAGCGGACAAAAAACACAAATTCTAAAAAAAAATTAGAAAAAATCGCAAAACAACTTCATAAATAGTTAAAAAATAATAAAAATAATAATTGAAATGTAAATAAGAAAGTAAATTTAGAAACTGTTACTAAACTAGTGAAAAATACATTTGGTATAATGTGAAAAAAAATCTATATTAACTTAAAAAATATTATTAATTTAAAATTGCTCAGGTTGTTGCCCTTATGATATATATTTGCCAAATTGAATACATACCTAAATAGTTTTTAAACATTTTCTTTTTTATTTTTAGTTAATAAACCTTTTGCTCAAATGCAGTTCCAAGACGGAATTTCAATGATGCGTTGTCATCGTGAAAGTGCCATGATTGGTGTCGCGTTTGTTAATTTTACAATAATGGTTATTGATATGGACACCAAAGTGGTGATACGTAAATTTGAAGGTCATTCGGCAAAAATAAACGATTTTACGTTTAGCCCCGACAGTCGTTGGATAATATCAGCCTCAATGGATGCTACGATTAAAATTTGGGACATACCTTCATCCTACATGATTGATCATTTCAGAATGGAGAAGCCTTGTGTCTCTCTCACTATGTCACCAACGGGAGATTTTCTAGCTACTGCTCACGTCAACAATTTGGGTATATATTTATGGGCAAACAAAATGTTATTCAGTCAAATATCCCTGCGCTCCGTTAAACCCACATCAGATGCACCATATGTTGGACTTCCCTCAAATGTTGCTGATGAATTAAGTTTAGAGGATGCAGTGGGCGAACTGTCAATGGATGTCGACAAAGAAGAAGAAGAATTGGGTGAAGAAATTACTCTAAAATATGAAACACCTGAGCAGTTGTCTAAGGACTTGATTTCAATGTCGGGTGTGTCGGCATCTAGATGGCAAAATCTTTTAGATTTGGAAATAATTAAGAAACGCAACAAACCTAAAGCACCACCTAAGGTACCCAAACAAGCTCCATTCTTTCTGCCTACAGTGGCTGGTTTAGAAATGCAATACGACGTAACTACCACGAAGTCAGATGACGAATTAAATTCACGAGTTATTAAATCGTCTTCACTTAACAATCTAACAAATTTTGGTAAATTGTTGGAATCTTCAGCTGATACTCAAAATTATGAAAAATGTGTGCAACACCTTAAACAATTAGGACCTTCCATGATCGACTTTGAGATTAAATCTTTACACCCTATTGGTGGTGGTACTGTCAAGGCAATGGTGGCGTTCTTGAAAACCCTTCAATTTATGTTGGAATCGAATCAAAATTTTGAAATAGCTCAATCGCATTTAAGTGTATTTCTGCGGTCGCATGGCTTAAATTTAGTGGAAATGCCAGAAGTTATGTCCAGTTTGGAAGAATTGTCCAAAGTACAAGAACAAACGTGGAACAAACTGGAGGAAAAACTTATGTATGGCATGGGAGTGGTAGCAGCTTTGAGAAATTTTGTACAATCAGAGAAATGCTAGTTATAAGGAAAGAATCCGTTCATCTAAATGATTTTATTTTTTTTATGAAAATGTGTGATAAAAAAAAAATATAAATCATCACGTATGTACATATATAATTTTGTATACGAATATAATTGTGCACATACTTTACATAATTATGTATGTATGTATATCTGAATGCCAATAATTGTATTTCGTCGCTTAGTAAAATAAATATGATTACCTTTATTGATTGCTAAGGTCAATATCTAAAGAAACAAACAAGTATGTACATATCTGTTGCTTTCATAAATAACGTCGTAAGTGCATATAATTTAATTGTAGAGGGCGAAAACTTTCCTTTAATGAGTGTAACCACGGTGACTCATGTGCCATCAATTTTGGCCATAACAAATAACGGAAATTGGACAAGAATTCTTTAAATAAATCGGTTCAAATTATTACAAATATACATGTGTACTTAAGAGTTACAACTCGAACATTCTAGAGGCTTACAAACGCTAAAGTGTTCTGTGAAGTATACATATATTTTTCCAAATTTTTATTGAGTATCAAAATTAATTGCCATACGTGTGACAAAATGAAGCACCAGCAGGTTGTAGTAGACTACTGGACCATGATGAAAACATCATGTACGTGTTTGTTGTTGGCCGTATCCGGTTACGTACTTATCAAGTAGGATTAAAAGTAAATAGAGAAAATCAAGTCAATTATTAACTTAGTTTTAATTATATATCAAAGGATGGTGCAAACGGTATTCTATCTACCGGGATATTTGAAAAATAACCAAAAACGTTTGGAAGAATTGGCAGTCAAGTATAATTTAGATTTGGGGAATAATGGCGAAGCTAAAAACGAAAATGAAGATAAGGACTTAGTTACTGAACCGAAAAAGGCAAAGTAGTTGAAAAGTATTGCGCAGTATATGCATTTCAATTTGTATTAAACATTTTAATGAAAAAATGTGTATTCTATTATCTACATGTATGTATGCACGTCTATCAAATAACCAATAAATGTTTGAATGTTACTTACATTTCGTAAATTGCTATTGCGTTTTTAATTTGTTTCCACTATAACTGGCATATCTTCAGGGTCTTCGTCTAACAAGCCTTCAAATATCCAATTCATAGATTTGTGTAATTTCTTGGATAAAAAATCTGCACTTTTATGTAACCCGCAAAGGTTTAAATTCAACAGCAACGAACGTACATCTTTATACACAGTGTTACGTTCCGAGGGTTCCATTAATTCCTCCGGCAAATGGGGCAATTGATGAACTAAAACTTCACTATATTTCATGAACAGCAGGCGATAGTTGCAGACAGCCTCTTCCGAATGGGAAAGCAATGATAAAACTTTGCGCCAATATACTAACGACTCGACAGAGTGTCCAACCAGGAAGAATATAAATGATATTTGTATCTCTTGTATGATGTCCTGTGGTTGATTAAAAAATCCAAGCAACTCTTTACACGCTTGTATACAATCCAAGGAGTGTTTTGATATCTCGGAGGGAGTACAGTCCTTGGGTATACGACTTGGTACGTAACAGAACCTGGGAGCTGTACCCTCCACAGGTTTCAGTTGGGGTAGAAGATCATTTTCATCACTTACAAGTTTAGCTGCCATTGCTGGACGGGTTCCCGCTAAGGGACCTCTGGGCCTTTCCCCATCTGAACACGATAGTAACTCTACATTTGTTCTAATAGTGCCCAAGGCTGGAGAGCACCTATCAACGCACTCTTTGGTAATAGTATCAGTAAGTTTGCGCCACTCACTGTAATAGCGGTAGTCATACGGTGACAAAAATGTATCCAGCATTTTAATGTTGTCCCTTAAACGTTTCTTCTCTAACTCAGGTTCTGAATTCTGCCTTTCTTTTAACTCTTCATTGCTGGCATCCCATTCTTTTACAATCAGTTCTTGTTCTTGAAAAAAATAGCTGAATCCCACCCTGGAAGCTGTGTCACCATAAGGTCCGGTAGCTGCACACCACACATAATGAGGTCCCGGTGGTATCATCTTTACGCCGCGGAAATTATCACCAATTACGTACGAACAGAGATCTATACCGAATTCGGTGCCCTTAGGCACTCCGGTAATAAGCAATACAGCACCCTTGTTGAATAGTGATTTTGCTAAGTCCGGATCCATGTCCATCGTTGAGTTGTCTTGATTCATGATTTTGTTTCCTTGAAGTTCGTTTACATTTAAATTGGCATAAAGTTGGTATGAGTACTTTTTTTAGATTCTTCAAATAAATAACACTTTTTATGCACTGTGACAAAAAAACATGTTCGGTTGTGTTTTCAGACTTCCAGACTTTTTATTTCCCACAATCCCGATTTATTTGGGATTTTAAAATCAAACGACACAGTCACAAAACACACAGAAGTGTCACGAGACGGAAGATACGTGTATTTTTCTGCTTGTCTCGTTTTCCCTCAAGTTTTGTCGTCGTTTTTGTTTTGCTACGTCTTTCTAGTGCAATAAATTTTTATTACCTGTGTTAATTGGTAAGTAGTGATACAATACAGTATCAAATACACTATGCTTTTCTCTTTCTTCCATGAATTTTAACAAAAACCTGATTGGAGCTTTTTTTACCTGTCACTTTCTTCACTTCTGTGTATTCTGTGACACAGTGCCAGCAATCCCACATACATATATGTAAGTTAAAAATATGTATTGCAAAAATCATCTAGCTTATAAAAGGCTGAATATTTATGTGTACATATATAGTTTTAGCAAATTTTCATTAAAAATTCAAAACGTATTCAGAATGCATTAAATTTTTCAGTGCGTTATGAAAGCTCTTGTTAAATTATGATGAAAGCACAAGATGAAAGTATGGTAGCATTTTAAAACCTACAAATATGTAAGGCTTTCCAAACAACAGCTGTTTAATGGTAGGTACACACTTTGCAACGTGCTTACGCCACACGTTTATATAACTTGTTGCATATTTTGATAGACACCGCAACCTGCAATGCAACCATGAAAGCATTTTGATATATTTGAATCTTCGAACGCAACCTTAAACAAGACTATACACTATGCGACCGACAACGCAATCTGACTGGTTGCACAAACATGTCAGAAAGTCGGTATATACCAAAGCATACTTACATACATATTTATGAAAGCTATAACAAAAAAAAAACAAAAAGAAAGCGTAACCACTATACACTATTACTAATGAAAAACTGTTTGATTCAGACAAGCATTTTATTAATTCCTGATTCACACACATCAAGTTTACCTGATCAGTATTTGGATTCTGTAACTTTTTGCGAACCGAAAATCGCAATATTTATCGACACATTTATTCACTTGCGGTAACGATAATGTGATTCCGTAATTTCTTTTTTACGATAGTCTTCAGCTTTATCTTACTCATCATTTAATTCAATATTATATGGTATCTCTGAATAGAAAATAAGCGAAAAGCACATGAATAATAAAGAAAAACTCGATGAATTTGATATTGAGATTTAATTCTATTTTTATCCAACCGACAGCGAATATCGTTAAAACATTTTACTGAATAGCAAAGTCGATAAATTTTCGTTATATTTATTATAGCGATACAATTATCGTAATAATAGTTACTGAATCCAGGTACAGTTTTTGTTCAATTTTCTTTTGAAACTGCATTTACGTTCATACACAAGTTCAAGTTTGTTTCATCAATTTGTGTCATCGTAGTCCCTTAAACGTCTGAATCAAACATTTTTTCATTAGTAATTAATGGTTACGCTCTTTGGGCACGTGTGTCAGATATAAACCCGGCATTAGAAAACCAATGAAGTTATTATTCAATAAAAAAGTGAAGGAACAACCGTCGTTTTATCCTAATGGTAGTTACGGCCTTTTGGAATCGCTATTTCAATTTTTTCAAATAAGTGTTGTTGCTGCTTTTTGGTTAAAGCAATTGATGTATATAGTTGCAGCCTTTCGGATTCCGTTAATAAAATCGTTATTTTTAAAAGGTATGTAAAGTATATGTACGTATACGAATATATTCATTCCCTCCATCGAACATGTGACATTTACCTAGGGTTTACACGTGCAAGTTCGAAAAACTCAATACTCTCACTCTTTTACTAACACATCTACACTTTCGGCACTTGCAGTCTACTTCCAACTCAACTGCCAAGGAATTTTACAAGACAGTGACTTTTTGAACTTGTAGCAAGTAAATGGATAGTTAGCTAACAGTGTTGCCCTATTAATAGTTTAGCACAAATTAACTGGATTTCAGTGTAATGTTATGAGTTTTTACTCATTTTAAATACATTTAAAAGCTAATTTACCCCCTGTTTGTGTAAAATGTTTGAGTTAAAAATCTTGGCGTTTTTGTAATAGACTAAAGGATACTTGTACAACTTTTCTTTAATCTATTACAGAAACGCCTAGTTTTCTAACTCAAACGTCTTACACAAACAGGTGGTTAATAATTTTTTTTTTCTTAAATATTCATAAATCGAGCAGTTTATTAATTTTTTAGACATAAATAACACTGAAACAATACGAATAAAGTTCAACACTATATGGTTCCCTTAAAATTGAAATTTTTTATGTTATGGACAACTCTGTACTAAAAGGCAAACATGCAAGTTGCAAGACAGTCGGGCATTTGTGCGAAATTTTCGTTGATAATACGTACACAGAGCTTGCATGCAAACACTTGCATGTGTAAACGCAGGGTTAATTAGAATACTGTTCAGTTTTCGTGAAATAATTCTAGAAACTATGTATATACATTTTCCGCATTTTCAATTCTAAGTTCTATACCTCTAAAAAAACACCCGTTATAAACACATAGTAATAGTCTTGTACTATGGATAAACATACGAAATTTTTTTTGGCTTATTTCAAAAATCTTTTGAAGTCTACTGACGCTTTCCACAAGCGGAAGACGATGATTAACAAAAAAATCCTAATAGATTAATGACTAACGGCTTGTTCCACGATGTCGACAGAAATCGTTCGATCGAATAATTATATTGAAAACAACAACACATTTTCTAATGTTATTGTTGTTTGCAAATTGCATACAAGTTGTCGATCGAACGTTTGCTGGTGACATCGTGGGACAGGCCTTGAATGTCAAATATATATACTTCGGTATCATTATACCAACGCATATTTCGTAAAAAGCTTGTTTTGGTAACAGACAAACAAAAATCCTAGATGATTAATACTACATATTTATTTTTTATTTCCTTTGAACTAACCATTTTATTTTATATTTTTTAATTGTAATTAGATTTTAAATGTTAATTAAGCTATGCAGATATAATTGGGGTTGATTGAATACGTCTTCAATAATTACTGTGAATTCTGTAAATTTAATTCCAGAAAAAAAAACATTACTAGTTCAAATGTTTTCTGTCCTAAAAAAAGTGGGTAGTTTTTATATCCAGAATTTAGCGCTCACTAATTAAAGAGAATGAATTCATTCATAATCATGTAGATGAAAATTTATTTCGGTTTTTAATAAAAAGAATAAAATGCATTTTTCTAGAGGAAAAAACACCGTAGAAATTTTTATTTCTGCTTTCAAAAAAAAAAAAAAAAAAAAAGATTTCAGTTATTTTATTTGTATAATAATATTTACCAAATATACACATTTAATCATGATATAAATAAATAGTTATTTTTGTTCTTGTATTCAATACAATTGCAAAAAAAATGTACTCAATACAAATCTAAATTATACAAATGTTGGCCAGAACTAGTTGATCAAACATAAATTTACTAAAATGAAATATAAAGTTATGGATTTGGAAGAAAATGCGTATAAATTGTATAGAAAAAAAAAAATAACTCATAGCATTGTGGTTTTATTAACTATTAAGTGATCTGCGGTAGACAATGTGTAACAAGAAATACAGCAAGTGTAGATAATTAACATTTAAACATGGAGTTATTTGCATTTAGCTTTCCTTTGTCAGTTTTTCAAGCACAAATTTTGATTTTATAATGAGAAAGAAAATTATAGTTTTTTTTTTTACTTTCATATTACTTTCTCATCTGTCTCATATAAAATGAAAACTTGAGTATAGCGTGTAAAACATGACTTTTTATCTACCAGTGTTAAATATGTATGTAAGTAATAATTTCAATATATTTTTTGTTTGTATGGATGTATATTTCTTCGCAATAATTCAGTGTCCTTTTTGTTCTAAAATTCACAATTATTAGTATTGGATTCTTTGAAAAGGTTGTTGCAATAAAAATCTTTGTTTTTTACTATGTGAAATTCTTCCAGCACATACATATATGTATTTACGTGTTTGTTGTTTTGTTGAGAGTATGGTATATTTTTTGATTTTTTTCATATTATTTTAAAGGAATTTCAAGAGTTAGTAATGTAATGTTTACAGTAGTTCTTCCTGCTGCTTTGCTATTATGTAAATATACGCTTGCTTTTAGTAAGATATTCACTAAGAGGTGTAAATTGGTATTTACACGTTTAATTTGTGGAACATTGCTGTACCCTGGGTCCTTCGTCGTAACGATCATCCTCATCGTATGCCATACGATGATTTTGTTGTTCTCTACGGTGCTTAGGATCGAAGTCAACCTGAAAACAAACAAAAATTATACAAACAACATATTTAATACACAATATAAGGTATGATCTTTGTCAAAATACATATTGCTCATTTAGTCAAAAAAATTTCATACAAATATCGGGTTTAGTCAACTGCTTTGAAATCTCTTGTATCTCCATGTCTTTGCACAGTAAAAGAGTCTTGTACCCTTTATCATATCAAATTTTAGAAAAATATTGGCAAATCTACTTTTAGATTTTTTTTTTGTTTATAAGGGAACTTATAAAATGCATACACAATGTCAAAATCAGCGAGAAGCACGATGAATAAAAACAATGAATTTGAGCTTGTGATGTAATATGTGATCATGGAACTATGTAAAAGTATTTCATATTAAATATTTGGGGGATTCAACAAAAGGTAGGCATAAAGTTCATAGTGTCATAATTTTAAGCTTTATAGTTTTTTATACCCTTTACCAAAAAATGGTAAAAGGTTTGTCATTCCGTTTGTAATTTCCAGAATATTAATAAGCGAGTCATAAAGTATATATATTCTGGATCCTTATGCATAGGGAAGACGAATAAGAGATGTCAGTCTGTATGCACGTGAAATCGGGTTTCCGAAGCTCCCAGAAAAGCTAGAGACTTCGTTCTTGGACTGGTGGGTCAGAAATGGTCGAAATAAGATTGGTATTGAAAATCAGCAAAATCGAGCATACGGTTTCAGAGCTGGGAGATTTGAAACTTCATTTTGCCATACAAAATAACTATTATAATTTAATAATTTTAATAAACTTATTTTATACTTCAGTATGAATAAAATTGGTATTTCTAACTAAAAAAAAAAAATTAAAAAAAATTAAAAAGACGTTTCCAGGGTTGGAAAACAATAACTTTTTTTGTTATGCAAAAGTAACTTACTAAAACAAATTTTTCCTTTTTTTCTATAAACTAAACATATGTAATATTCTTAAAAGAAGGAGATTGATGAAAGAAATCTGAAAAACAAAAAGGATGATTCCAGGGTTCGAAAACCTACGATTTTTGTGATATATACAATTAACTACCGTAAACTAATTTTTTAATTATTTTTATTAAATAAACTTATTTTATACTTCACCACGAATAAAATTGGTATTTCAAATAAAAAAAATTAAAAAATTTAAAAAGACGTTTCCAGGGTTGGAAAACTTTAACTTTTTTTGTTATGCAAAAGTAACTTACTAAAACAAATTTTTCCTTTTTTTTCTATAAATTAAACATATCTTATGTTCTTAAAAGAAAGAGATTGATGTAAGAAATCAGAAAAACAAAAAGGATGATTCCAGGGTTGGAAAACCTACGATTTTTGTGATATATAAAATTAACTACCGTAAACTAATTTTTTATTTATTTTTATTAAATAAACT
Source organism: Tachina grossa (assembly GCA_949987645.1). Taxonomy (NCBI): domain Eukaryota; kingdom Metazoa; phylum Arthropoda; class Insecta; order Diptera; family Tachinidae; genus Tachina; species Tachina grossa. The sequence goes on from OX465274.1 coordinate 213,394,235, forward strand.
TATTTTATACTTCACCACGAATAAAATTGGTTTCAAATAAAAAAAAAATTTAAAATTTAAAGACGTTTCCAGGGTTGGAAAACTTTAACTTTTTTCTTATACAAAATTAACTTACTAAAAGAAATTTTCCCTTTTCTTTATAAATTAAACATATCTTATATTCTTAAAAGAAAAAGATTGGTGTAAGAAATCAGAAAAATCAAAAAGGATGATTCCAGGGTTGGGAAACTGAAACTTTTTGTGATATAAAAAATTAATTACCGAAAATTAATTTAATTTTTTTTATTAAATGAACTTATTTTATACTTTAGTACGAATAAAATTGGTATTTCAAATTAAAAATTAACCTTCTAAAATTGAAAAGATTTTTCCAGGGTTGGAAAACTTTAACTTTTATTATACAAAAGTAATTTACTAAATCAAATTTTTCCTTTTTCTCTATAAATTAAAGATATCTTATATTCTCAAAAGAAATGGATTGGTGTAAGAAATCAGAAAAATTAAAAAGGATGATTCCAGGGTTGGGAAAATTACTCTTTTTGTAATATAAAAAATTAACTACCGAAAACTAATTTTAATTTTTTTAAAATAAATAAAATCTTTTTATACTTCAGTACGAATAAAATTGGTATTTCAATTGAAAAAACTTTAAAACATGTTTCCAGGGTTGGAAAACCTTACCTTTTTTTATAGAAGAGAAACTTACTAAAGCAAATTTTCCCTTTTTCTCTTTATAAATTAAAGATATCTTATATTCTTAAAAGAAAGAGATTAGTATAAGAAATTAGAAAAATCAAAAAGTTTGATTTCAGGTTTGGAAAACCCACACTTTTTGTGATATAAAAAATTAGCTACCGAAAACTAATTTTTTTTTTTATAAAATAAACTTATTTTATACTTCAGTACGAATGAATTTGGTATTTCAAAATAAAAAAAAATTAAAAAAATTAAAACGTCGTTTCCAGGGTTGGAAAACCTTAGTTTTTATACAAAAGTAACTTACTAAAACAAATTTTTTCTTTTTTACTATAAATTAAACATATCTTATATTCTTACAAAAAATATGGTGTAAGAAATCAAAAAAAAAATCGAAAAGGAGGATTCCAGGGTTGGGAAACGTACACTCTTTGTGATATGAACAATTAACTACCGAAAACTAATTTTTATCTATTTTTATTAAATAAACTTATTTTATGCTTGATAACAAATAAAATTGGTATTTCAAATAAAAAAACAATTAAAAAAATTGTTTTTTTTAAGTTGCAATTTACTTACCAGATTTACTTGTTCGGCATCAATTGGAATGGTTATTTCTGGTCTAGGTGGTAAGCACTGCTCCAGTTGCGGAATAACTGAGATGGGGATTGTATCGGGAAAAATAACTTCGAACTGTATGATAAGACGTCCCTTTTCCAATGGATTCTTGTACAATGGCATACCTTCATCCATTATACACTTAGTCATTTCATGCTTAATGACTTCACCGGGCACTGATGTGATTACAATATCACGATCATCTAATGTCTTAATTACTCGTTGGAAACCACACAACGCTTCGACCAGTTGGACTGGCATTTTCATCATTAAATCCGTGCCAGCGTGAACGAATGTATGGTGTGGTTTTTCGTCTAACAGGATAATGATATCGCCTGATTGGGAATCTGGTTCATGATCACCTTCGCCACTAAAAACAATCTTCTGCCCATCCCGCATTCCTTTTTCAACGTGAACCTCAAGCACTTTGCGCTCTCGAACCGTTTTGCGGCCGACGCACTGCTTGCAACGGTCTTTCTGGTCAATAATTTCGCCAGCACCGCCACACTTGCGGCAAACTTGTTCGACATGCTGGATGAAACCGGTACCTACCTGCTGAATGCGACTTTCCAAGCCACTACCACGACATTGCACACACTTTTCAATAGCTCCCTTTTTGCCTCCACGACCCTCGCACTTATCACATATGACGTTCTTTTGCAGAGCCAATTTGCGGGTTGCACCATTGTACAACTCTTCGAGTTGCACAGACAACTGGTGCACAACATCTTTGCCACGACGTTCACGACGTCTGTTTGTCGAAAAGCCACCACCAAAGAATCTTTCAAAGAAGTCCATAGGATTACGAAAATCGCCGCCATCTGCTCCACCCTTCTTTATTGCAGCCTCGCCGCCCTCATCATAGATGGATCGTTTGTCGGGATCTGATAGTACTTCATAAGCCTGAGAAATTGCTTTGAATTTTTCACCTTCATTTGGATTTTTGTCCGGATGATATTTAAGGGCCAATTTTCTGTAAGCTTTTTTTAATTCATCAGGCGTAGCATTTGGTTTTACACCCAAAACATCATAATAAGCGGTTTCTTTTACCATTTTATAATTGGCTTTTCTTTTTTTTTTGATTCTTATATGCGGTGTACAAGAAATAGTCGTATCACGGTAAGTTTTTTTGCAAGTTCAAATATTTTCGTTCTTCTTTTACTCTTACTTCTCTGCTTGACTTTTTCTTCTTCTCGTAATGTTATACGCTCAAGAGATGCAAAAGGGGATGAAAAGGATCTGAAATAATAAATGTAACAGAATTGGGTGAACTTGAAAAAACATGAAATGTATTATAGTAGAATACATTATTATATAATGAAAAAATAAAGCGCAGTATTCGCGGTCAAAATGCATGACACAAGCATCGTATACGTGTGCATGAAGAACTCAGCATACACGTGCATGCATTACACGATAAATTGATAGCATCTTGTTACAAGCTAATTGCAAGGCAATTGTCAAACTACGTACAAAAACTTTTTACGTATAGAATTTTACAGATCTTTGAAACCTCACTGCTTTGAGTAGTTTATCTTCATATGTTTGTATTGTATACATGCATGTGCAAAAATCAAAAAATTTAGATTTTGCTTCAAGCATCGTCGGTGTGACTCACAAACAAAATTTAACTAATATTATCATAATGCAGGTCATGCATTTTGACTGTCAATAATACGCTTAAATGTTTCCTACAATTAAGCCCCATTCATATCATGACAAATATAACAGCTGTTGGATTGGTTATTTCACAAATTAGTTGCATACTTTCAACTCAACTTACGAGGAATTTAACAAGATAGCTATTTTTGACACTTGCAACAAGTAAAAGTGAAAAAGTGACTGGATTGCAGTAGACCTACTGCTATAGAAGTTTTTACTTATTTTAAATGGGTACATACATACTAGTGTCCTGCATAAGACATCTTATAAGAACTTTCAAGACACATTCAAGTGCAAGTTTATTTTCATTTTTCTATATGTTACTACAAATATTTGAAAATTTCGTTTTTCTCTTTCTTCTGTGCGTTGTTTGTACTTTTCAAGTGCAAGTTTATTTTTATTTTTCGATATGTTACTACAAATATTTGAAAATTTCGTTTTTCTCTTTCTTCTGTGCGTTGTTTGTACTTTTTTTGTCCATATTATTTTTTAATGTGTGGGCTGCCAAATTTTTGGTATAGGAACATTACAGGGAAACGAATTTAGTGATCAACTTTGTACCAAAATAAATGATAAATTTATATTGCAAATCAATAATAAGTCATATTTGATTACATGTTCTTACTTTTAGTTTTATTTTTTCTGTATATAAGTTGAAATAATAACATTTTAAAAATTATTCCATGTAAGCTATCCATTAAAATTAAAATAAAATCCTTAAAGGGTAACACTGTTTTTATTTTTGACAATTCTCCTACATACATGCAAGTGAAAAAATTACTTGTAATGAAAATCTCATACCAGTGAGCCTACAACTTGTAGCATTATGATTGTATTAGTAAAAATATGTCTATGTATTGAGTTACTTGCACTTGTACTTGCATGTGTAAACGGTAAGTTATAAAACAAACGTTAGCAACACTGTTTGCAAGAAATTTGTTGAGTATTGTAGGTATAAGAGTAAAGAAGAAAACACTTCGTGACGGAAGAATTTGTGATACTTGCTTCTTTCTACGCATGAGCGCGTGTACAAACGTCATGCATGTATGTGTGTATGATCTTTTATTTTTCTGCGCACATGCAAAGGCACACACATGCATTAACATTAGTTGTATGCGGTTAACCACATAATAGCTTACCATCTACATATTACACACACACTCCAAACGTACAATATGGAAAATAACAAGCATACACTAATCAACAGTACTTCTTTTGAGTGTTTGTTACAAACAAACTGTCTTGCGACATCGCTTGTTAACACTGATATACACGTACACCAATACATCCATCGGCAAAGGGTTAAAGTAAAGTTGTAATAAAAATAACTTTTTATATCTACAAATCTGATACTTAAATTACATGTTTTAGACACTAACCTCTTAACTTAATAATTAAGTACGTAATTAGCTAATTTTTATTTAAAATTAACTTGTAATTAAATACGATTTAATTTTTTCAGTGGTTAATTAAAGTTCTCATTTAATTACGTTGAAAGTACGACAGCACCAAAAAATTTCCAAATAACAGCTGTTTAACATAAACAGAAAAGTTAGGTTATCAAAATGCAGAAAATTAAAATTGCATATAAACACATTCGTCCTAATACGACCACATGATGTTTTCAACCCAACCACATGTTCATGTGTATGTATTCAATAAACAGACACACGCATAAAAACATATGGTACGCTCATAAAACTCAAGTAGTATTTAATTAAACAAAGTTGGGCATTTAATTATTATATATAATTATGCACTCAAAATCAAAATTTCATATTTAATTAGAACTTAAAAATAATTACAGTTTGATTACCAAGTCAAAAAATGGGCATAATAGCTAATAAATCAGTGAATATTTAAACATATTTTAAGTTAATTTTCATACAAAATTAAAATGCATTTAAATACACCTTAATTTGTTCAGTGGCTAATTAAAGTTATTATCAAATTACGTTGAAAGTATGGTAGCACTACAATATTTCCCAATAATAAGGAAAGCTTTGCAAAGAACAGCTGTTCAATATAAATAAGAAAGTTGATTTTTCAATTTGCAAAAAAATGAAATACCAAAAAACACATTTTATGATACAAAAAGAGCATCAGTATGCATTTTTCTTTTTATATATTTAATGATATGAAAATATATGTTATATTTGTTATATATTTGTGAAAATTAATCGAAATTCTTTTTATCACGACCACATGATGTTCATGTACATGCCTTCAAAAAACATAGACATGCACAAAACATATGGTAAAACTTAAACAACACTTAAATGCACAATGTTGGCTGTTTAAAGGCCGGGGCACAATGAATCCGGCATACGTTAAACTTCGCCTTTTTCAACTGACCGCTAAGTTGAAATACGTGGTTTCTTATGAGGGCTGTTACATTCAGTACGTGTCCGTCAACGCAAAGTACGAAAACTGGTCAACTTTTAACTTTTTCCATACATTGAGTAGTTTGACAGATATTGGTTGGTTTTTTTGGTATGTTCTGATATAGGTTTTTGTGTTTTGTGGCAGCAAAAATAAAATTAAACAAAAAAATAAACGAAATAAATAAAAAAATTTTGAATTTAATAAATAAGATGGAGAATCAACCTTTTGAACCTGTGCAAATGCTTCCGTCAATAAAGTACTCATTGGGCCAACCTTCTCCGTCGTTGCGATAATCAGCCCAATCATGAACAAAAATTCCGCGCGACTTTTTTCACTTTTCCCTTTTCTCCTATTATGAATCTGTTTTCCCCTATTTTTACCAAATGCGGGAATAAAAAAACTTCCGGGGGAAAAAAGTAGGTATTATGAACGCAATTGAATTTGCTTTTTTCACTAAAAATCTTTCCCTGGCGAAACAGAAGGGAATTTACATAAAAACACATTTAATACTCCATTAAAACAAAATGTATATACATAAACTTGTATTTTAAAGTTCTTTTATTTGGATTAACACAAATAGTGCCCAAATAAATCATTTATAAACTTATTTTTACTTACTGCCTGTTCCAGGATGTCACTCATTTTCGTTCGCAAGCCTTTTAAACGACAAACAGCTGTTTTGTGTTCCACTAAAAGCCTTTAGCACGACAAGTCGAAAGAAAATTAGAGCGAACGATAACGTAAGCATTTCAATACAAATATGAGCCCCAATAAAATTTTTTCAGTCATTTGTACGAGTCATTTGTACGAACTCAAATGCCAAAAGAAGGCACTTGTATTTTTATTGTCGACTGAGACAAAATACAACAAATTATTTTTATTTACATGAATAAAATATTTTGCTTTGCCAATGAGCAAATATAATACCGGCTTCACTGGCAATGGGTTCATTGCTTAACCCGTCGTTGGCAATCTCCTCACGTCTGAGCTTGTAAGCGGTTTTGCGTCCTTGGCTGGTCTTTGTGATACTCTTCTCTCGGTATGTATGTGTTCGACAACAGCTTCAATGAGTAGATATTTTCTGCCTACCACCACTTCCGCTAGTTATAGTGAAGGTTGGTTAGAAACTATCGGTCTTATGTGTAAGAAAAAACGGTTAAGAAGTTAGATAAATCACGCTGGGACTTAATAGTGGGCTAAAACTACATTATGCGCCGATTTTTATTGTCAAAATGTATGAAGGAACTCCTTAGCACCTATTTCAATGTCGTCACTTACTTTATGCCAGTTTTTCTTGTACATAAGGATGTATTTATTCATATAAGCCGTTGTTCTACATACACAAAGGAGAGAGAGAAAATTATTGCACCCGTACAAAGGCCGACAAGGTAGAACATTTTTTCTGGGTCTGTTGGTATTTTAAAGATAATGACAATCACCCAAATGACAATGAATAATGACCTAAATAAATGGGCTATTGGTCATTTTTCCTTTTGGGTGATTCTTCACAAAATTTTGCATAGCTTGTGGTTTTTTATGTCTTTATTTATCATAAATAAAAACCCTTGAGTAATTATGTATGTACACTTTTTATCATTTACAAAAATTGTTTTGGCAAGTTTATTTTAATTTATTTTTGGGTGCCACTTGTTGCAAGTTAAATTAGAACAGAGTTTCATTTTTTAAAGCACAATTTACACATTTGAACGATTTTTTATTCCCAGTTGTCGATGAATGTGTGAAATTGTGGATATGGCAATATAGATATTTGACAACGGGTATACGGCTTACGTTAGAAACGTAAAGCCAATCGAGCGATAAGTCGAAAGATAGTGGAACACTTTTATAGAAGAAAATGAGTGACTTACTTTCGTTCTCTTAAGTTTTCTTTCGACATCGTGGGGGAGGCAGTTATTTTTTCAAGTTGGTGAATTTTAATAATTTTGTTTACTCTATCACTCAAAAAAAAAAGGGAGAAACAAAATGTCAACAAACAAGCAAAACAACGTGCTTCGTAATGCGGTGATGCCACATATTACTCTTTTTTGTTCCCAAGGAATTTATGATTGGAGGAATGTTTTCTCGAGAAAATTATTTTCCGTGAGAAATACATTCCGAGGGAATATTCATGATTGGGCTGAATGTCAGTTGAAAAAGGCGAAGTATAACGTATGACGGATTCATTGTACCCCGGCCTTAAGTTTGATTTAATTTTACGGTGAGAAACAAAATTTTTTGTTTAAATATGATTCAATTACAATCCTGTCTCCAATTCACCCTATTTGAGGTTTTCTCACAGGCTTTGTGTCCACACCTCGTATTTTATTAAAAGCTGCCGGCTAAAATTATCGGCGCAGATACCTATAAAGATACTTTTACACCACATGGCAGCATTAAAAAAGGATGTTTTTTATGGCGTTTTTTTTCTGAGCAATATGCTGCATGTATACTGCCTTTTACATTTCTTTGTGTTCTTTTCTAAAAATTATGTATTATTTTAAAAATGGAACGCGTTCTTTTCTCATGATGTTACCCTTAAAAAGAAGAAAAATACTACATGTTCAACACTAATTTTTATTAAAGGGGAATGAGTGTAGCATTATATTAACAGCTGTTTTTGTTATTGTCTATGAAAAAAATAAATCATTTTCTAGTTCGCCATTATTTTATGCCGAAACTTGTTGCAAAATTAACGGAGTTCGATGTTTGATGCAAATTGTCTTGCGTAAGTGCAAATGCAAAATATCGTAACTTTTCTTTGGATTGTGTGTGTATTTTGTTGTTGGATTTGAAAGAAAAGCTGCGATATTTCGCATTTGCACTTACGCAAGACAATTTGCATCAAACATCGAACTCTGCTATTGTTCTTTTGTAAACGTAAAATATGCAACACTTCTTAAAATGAGGTGAGCACTTAAAAATGTTGCCATGTTGTTACATATATTTTAAACTTTTCTTCAAAAAAATAAAACGCCATTAGTGTCACAACTTTGGCATCACCACTTTATTTGAGCACCCATTTAACCGCTGATCAGTGTTGCCAAAACGGCGGCTTTCCCGCTATATATGACTGTATTTCGCGGCAGTTTTTCTTGAAGCAAGTCCGAGTTTATGGGAGAGAGAGGAAAGAAGAAAGAAGAGGGTTACTGACTTGCTTGCAACGATGCCAATTTAGCGCGTTTTAACTATGCCAAGCGCGCTTTTTTCCGTCTTAGCGCGTTTAATAAAAAAAGCGCTAAATTAGCGCGTTTTGAATAAAGTCAATAATACCATTTCAGTTCAATATTTTTTAACTTTTTTGTATAAATTTAACAATTTTCTAATATCAAAAACTCGGATGAAATTTTTTAAATTAGTTAATGATTCCAGCTGTCGCAAACAAAATTCGCTTGATCTTGGTTAGAATTAAAAACGCATTTTAATACTGCAAAGGCAAATATTTTGAAATTTCACATCTAAAAATATGTTCTACATACAATGATCCAAGAAATTTATATAAATTACAAAGCATCTACTATAGCTGAATTACAATAAGCATTTGAATCGCAAAACTATTCCACAATTTATATGTTGTTACAAAGTTTTACAAATAAATTAGAAGTAAAAACTAAGGATTTCGATTATTTGGAAGGCGATTCTGATTCTGTATTAAATGATTTTAGTTTATTAAAACATAATGTCGAGGAAGCAATATTGCAAAATCCGCAAAATTAATTGTGATACGAGTACTAATACATACATCGACTTTTATTGAAATTTAATTTAGCGCGTAAAAAATACCGCGTTTTTGCTATAAATATTTGACAATGCTGTAACTTAGCGCGTTCTAGCGCGTTTTAAGAAGGGTAGTAGCGCGTTTGGATTATAAATAGTTGGCATCGCTGCTTGCTTGTACAGAGAAGTTACTTCAATTCTCTTTTGTTATTTCATTCGCAGCATTAAACCAATGCTGCCCACAGAGAGAAAACCGAGAGAAATGTATAAGCGTATGTGCATTCATTTGTACAAAAAGCCGATTGATGTTCGGCACTCTGGCGCTTCTCTGGCCAGTAGCCAGCGATGCCAACTATTTATAACCCAAACGCGCTACTAACCTTCTCAAAACGCGCTAGAACGCGCTAAGTTATAGCATTGTCAAATATTTATAGCAAAAACGCGCTATTTTCTACGCGCTAAATTAAATTTCAATAAAAGTCGATGTATGTATTAGTACTCGTATCATAATTAATTTTTCAGATTTTGCAATATTGTTTCCTCGACATTATGTTTTAATAAACTAAAATCATTTAATACAGAATCAGAATCACCTTCCAAATAATCGAAATCCTTAGTTTTTACTTTTAATATATTTGTAAAAGTTTGTAACAACATATAAATTGTCGAATAGTTTTGCGATTCAAATGCTTTTTGTAATTAAGCTATAATAGAAGCTTAATAAGTTATGTATATATTTTGGGTCATCTAGTACATAATTTTAGTTGTGAAATTTAAAAATATTTGCCATTAAGTATTAAAATGAGCTTTTAATTCTAAGAACAGTCAAGCTAATTTTGTTTGCGACCGCTAAATCATTAACTAATTTAAAAAATTTTATCAGAGTTTTGGATATTAGAAAAATTTTTAAATTTATACAAAAAAAGTTTAAAAAATATTGAACTGCAATGATATTATTGACTTTATTCAAAATGCGCTAATTTAGAACTATTGGATGTTAGCTGGCACCATGATACAATAATATAAAGGTAAAACCGTTCTCTCTTTTCGTCGCCATATTAACCTTCTGACGTTTGTCCCGATTATTTTTTTCTCTCAAAATTAATGCTACCTTATTAATTTATGAAATCCGAGTTTTTCAATAATTTATTGACGTTCTTGTTTTTAAATTAAAAATAGTGGAAAATATTTTAATTATTTCATAAATTTATAAAAAATAAACAGCAAAAAAAGTTACAGCAGCACCAACAACGGCAGCAAGAAAAATATAACAGCAAGGAAATTTCCAACTGAATTAAGGCGGAACTTTGTCTCTATACTCTCTGGTTTATTGCCTTACATCACCTGCGTCCAAGCTACAGGGTGGCGCAAAAGTAATCCTCCTATCAGAAAATGCTATAAATTTTGCGATTGGCGCCTAATGTCAGTTCTGTTTTGACATTTGTGTAGTAAACACATGCGAAATACACGTTAATAAACAATGTTACGCTACACTGCTCCAGAACGCGGAATATTGGTGACTATTTATTTGACCAATAATCGGTCGGTGACTTTGGCACAACGTGAATTTCGTCGCAGATTTCCTGGCCGTCCAACGCCTACTGGTGAAACACTGCGACACCTATCGCCGGAAGTTTTGGCCAAAGTGATGGAAAATGCCATAAAAAGGGCTCAAATGACAATCAACTGTGGCGGCGGCCATTTACATGACATCATATTCTCGACTTGATGTAAAAAAATTAAAAGACCAAATAAAAATAATCCACAAGAAGAATCAAAGTTTTTCATTTTTTTTTTTTAAATTACAGCCAAATAACATCGGAAGGTTTTTTTTTGCGCCACCTTGTATATGTACTATGTGCAAAGTTTTACAAAAAACCTTTTGTTCTTTCACACTGACGAGAGCACAACATGCAAGCAGGGGACAAATCGCGGCACTCGTTATCGAAACAAATTACGAAATATTTCAATCGGGTTTATATAGAAATATTTCGTAATTTCGTTTGATAACGAGTGCCTCGATTTGCCTCGGGATCTCGGCGACAAAATTGCTTGCTCTTTGCAAATAAACATTAACAAATTTAAGAGCTTTCAAAGCTGTTTATCTGAAATACATATATTAGAGTATGTGTGTTTGGACGTAGCTGCCTTACATTATTCGGAAGAAATTGTTGCACGGGTTGTAGCATCCGGGTTGTAGGTCCATTTTAAGGAGAAATGGGATAATTACAACATATTCCTAGTCCAATTATAGGCCATGTCCTTTGAAAAAAAAGGAGAACAGTGTTTATTGTATATATCAGCAAAGCATTAACTCTTATTCAGCTACGTCCAAGTCATATGCACAATGTGTAAACTTTTATAAAGAGCTTTTTGTACTTTCACACCGACGAGGCCACAATAGCCAACCAGATCTCGGAGACAACAATGCTTGCTGTTACTTTGCAAAGAAACAAGAACAAATTTAAGAGCTTTGAAAGCTGTTTACCTCAAATGCAAATTTCGCAGTGTGTGTGTTAGTGCTTGATGTAAACCAGCAATAAATTTGCACACGAAGTATGTATATGCCAATGTGTATTATATGTATGAAACAACCGTGAATTCCGCTAATAAAACATCGATGTATCGCTTTTATTTACGGCATTTCTTTAAATCGATGTTTTTAAGAACGATGTTGCATCCCTAGCCGTGAGGCTTTTTTTATTATCTAATGAATTAAATAATTAATCAAATATTTGCTTTTGTAGGTTTTATTACACACAGATTTCGTTATTCTCATGTTCAATTAACATTAAAAAAAATATGTGTTTAACTACAATTTCTAAACTCAAATTACACATTTCAAGAAGCATTCCTAAATAAAAGTTGCCATTATATGTATGTGTGTGGCAACGCTTTCCTCTCTGTTTACAAAAAAAAAAAACAGTCAAATAATTGGGGCAAAAGTCAGAATTAATTTTATACGTCAAATGTGGTTGTACCTTTATATTATTGTATCATGGCTGGCACTGTGGCACTCTGGCTCCTTTTCTGGCACTTTTTGTATATTCCAGCCATAACCGCCAAAAAAGCCTAAGCGTAATATTTTTTAAAACTTCATTTTTACGAAAATCGACTATTTGCGATCGTAACTAATCGATTTTTGTCAAAAAATGAAGCCCGAAAGTAATTTGTTTAAACTTTTTGACTGGCATTAAATTGGCAACTTTTTTATCCCAATAAAAAGTATTATTTTATATTTACGTTTGAAAACTTACGGCCCTTTTCATAACGTGCAATTAAAAGCTAACAGGGACTGTAACGGCTAGTTTTGTATGAAGAACTTGCAGATAAAGTTCTTTTTAAGTCTTAATCATACATTGTGAAAAGGGACGTTAGTAGGGTTTGAGGCTGACATATGTTCGATTGCGATGGGGAAAAGTAACGGTGTTCAATGAATGTTTGATAGGAATTCTTAAAAGAAATAACAGCTGATGTCGTAAACTTTTTATAAATATCCCCAAAATGTTGATTGTTTCGTCAAACTATTTTATATAGAGTCCTGGAACAGTGGAAGTCCTCATAATATTTCTTCTCATTGTTAAATGCTTAGTCAATATGCAATGATAAAACTTATGTTCTTAAAATAATAAATGCTATTAAATTCGAAACTATCTGAATATGTAAGAGTACATTTAATTTTTAGGAGACTTTCTTTTCTATTTCGTCATTTTTGTCGATATTTTTTGAACAAAAAATATATTGATGATCCCTATGTTGATAATATACATACATATGTATCAAGGTGTATCTAACTAGGTGACAGCGCTACTTCAGCTGATAATTTTTTGCTCTATGTGCTGTAGGTGAAGAATGTCAAAAACTTCGATTTTGTTTTGGTTTTAGTACAATTTTGTTTGTGCTTTTGACATTCTTCGGTTGTTTACACAGCTATGGTTGCCGTATTTTTGTATAACAAATCCTTACGCAGTCACCTGTATAATTACACTATGATATGTATGTAGTTCTAAATTCTAACCATTTTCAAACCGAAAATTTCAAGCATAAAGTTGAAGAATTCAAAAACAAAATCGTATTTTTTCTTCTTTTGTCATATTGGAAAACTAAATATTTATATCTTCAATATAGCTTCAGAAAATGTTTTCATTACTATTCCTTTTGTTACAGAAATGTTTCCAAATTAAAGAAAACACACTGAAAAGTTAAAAGTGAATGCAGATCTATATCACACTTTGAAGATTCATAAAATTCCTTATCTTAAGTGAGAGTGAATTTTGGAAAGATATCGGAGACGTGAAAAATAATTTCAATATGCTGGCATAACATAGCATCTTGTAGGCAAATTGGGTGAAGAAACTGGGTTTCGGTTTTATGTTTAAAAGAACAAAAATTGTGCGCTTAAGAAGTGTTTTCGACCTTCACCACCTGTCTTCTCTATCACTATCCCTCTTCTAAAGAAGATAACAGTGACAGTACTAGGCATTCATTGCATGAGTGTTACTTCTCTTAAATTTTTTTTTATACTTTGGAAATAGAGAAAAAGTAGTTCCTGATTAATTACCTCCAATTTATTCACTGGAGCGATGTATCCTTTAGAATCATGTTTTGTTGAATTATGTAAAAGACTACAACAAGATCAACAATTTTATTTCCGTCATATGTTTGTTTTATATGTATGTAAAAAAGCCTTTGTTTCCATTTTCATAAAAATCAGTTCAGCAGTCACTTTAGAATTCGGTTAGGTGACAGTCGAGCGGAAAGATAGACTGGAGGCGGGATGTAGGGTAAACAGCGTATTTAGGTTAAAATGATTTTATTCTTCTTTTCAGTACGTAAGCTATTGCTTTAATAGATCTCTTCTAAAATGATAATTCATATTTTCTAAGTATAGGAGGTTTAGCTTCCGTGGACCCTGACTAAGTAGTTGAAGTTTACTTAGCCTTTATTCGTAAGGAAGTTCCATTCTTCATTTTGTTGAAAAAAATTTTAAAATCGAGCCGGCAGTTTCGGCGATTAGCTTTTACAAACATATAAACATGCAAACATAGGAACTTTTACCTGTTCAGATCAGTTAGTTGTATTTCTTGTAAATAAGTAGAAAATATTAATAAATTATACATACATATACAATGTACATATCGTTAACTTAATACGAAAAGGCCCTAACTCATTTTTTAATATTTTACAGGAGGAGGAACAAACTAAATAAAAAAAGATGCAATATTGATACAAAATTTTTTTAAACGCAATTTTTATTAAAAACACTTTACATAAGAACATAATATTGCGTTCAAAAAAATTTTGTATCAATATTGTATCTTTTTTTATTTAGTTTTTTCCTCCTCCTGTAAAATATTAAAAAATGGTTAGGGCCTTTTCGTATTAAGTTAACGATATGTATGTGTGTAAACCACTAATTTTGGAACGTGGTTTTTGTTATATTCATGGAATTTTCTAGCTGTACACAATAATGTATCATTAAAGGACCATAGTATACTAAACGAACATCAAGTGCCAACATTTAAATTATATAAAAAGTGGTTTGGCACAATTAAAGTGATTTTGGCACTATTTAGAAACAAATTTGGCACGAAATCAAGATTTCCAATTCCCATCACTGACCAGCAGTGCATTAAACCAATAGGAAAATTGAACAAGAAACCGTCTGAGTGTAAACAAACGAGCAGTTTTAAAAGAGAATTGAAGATAACTGCTTCAAGAAAAACTGCCAAGTCTAAAAGATTAGTATTCGTCAAACTAATCGATTCATATTGACTTTTAATTTCCATTCAAAATTTTATTTTCAGCTGAAGCCCATTTCTGGTTGAATGGGTACGTAAATAAGCAGAATTGTCGCATTTGGGAGTGAGAATCCACAAGCTTTTGTTGAAAGACCATTACAGCCACAGAAAATTACTGTTTGGTGCGCTTTATGTGCTGGCTTAGTCATTGGCCCATATGTCTTCAAAAGCGATTGTTGAAAATTGAGTTAAATGTTGATGTTTATAATACAAAGGTTTTTATTGAAGTGAAAAGTTAATGAAAAAATAATATCATAGATAACAACATTTAATAATGTTACTACAATATTCTCATATTCTCTCATAATATTCTCATAACTACGATACAAGTATATAAATACATACCTAGTCAGCATGTGGAAGATTGTTTCACCAAACTGAGTATCTTTCGACTGCCTTATATGATCAAAAACTAACTAATCAGTTCTGCGCTTAAAACATGACTCGAAAATGATTCCCAGAAACACTTATAGTGGGTACACACTTTGCAACGTGTTTACGCAACACTTTTATATTTCATGTTGTATATTTTGATACAGACTATGCAACCTACAATGCAACCGCCAATGCAACCCATAAGCATCAAAACATTTTGATATTTTCGAAACCGACAATGCAATCTGCCTGGTTGCATAAACACGTTGCAAAGTGAGTACCCACTATTAGAAAGTTATTTGTTTAAAAAATAAAAACAATCAGCAAGCTCGTGCAGTAAAATCAAGAAAATATAAAAATTTAAAACAAAAAAAACTGAATGTAAATACCCACAAACTGTCTCGAAAGTGAATCGAAATTGATCAGAAATGCGAGTCACAAAAGACTCTTTTAGAAGACTCGCGGCTAGGGTACCATTTTCTCCCGAATGAACAGTCATTTTCGACTCGAAATCGAGCGCATAAATGCTTATTTTAATCGCGCAGAGGAGTCGAAAAAGACACGAATATGATCATTAATTTTTGGAAGTGGTTTAGTAAAAATATCTGCTAATTGTTCTTTAGAGTTTACAAAATTCAGTTCAAATTCCTGTTCATCAAATTTTTCTCGTATAAAATGGTATCTCACATCAATATGTTTGGTGCGACGATGATACTCAGGATTCTTTATAAGATTAATTGTGCTTTGGTTATCCATTAGTAAATAATTTTCTTTAATGTTGTGTGTTATTCCTCTCAAAAAACGTTTAGTCCACATTATATCTTTTACAGCTTCACATCCAGCAATATATTCCGCTTCCGCAGTTGATAAAGCAACAGAACGTTGTTGTTGAGATCTCCAAGTAACAGTACACTCATTGAACTGAGTAACGATTCCCGACGTCAACCGTCGATTTTCAATATCACCAGCATAATCAGAATCTGAAAACGTTTTAAAAGTGCATTCCTTTTGATTTTTATATAGCAAACCATAACTAAGCGTGCCTTTAATATATCTTAGGACTCTTTTTGCAGCATTGATATGTACTTGACATGGATTCTCCATATCAGAGATCTGCAACAACACATAACACTCGCGAGCGCACTCACTGTTTACTATATGATTTTTAGTCTCGAATACTTTTCAGCACTCGCTTTTATTGATTTGTTGCTTTATTCGCTCGTTATTCATATACAGCGAGCTTCATGCATGAAAATATACACAATAACTTTTTAACTTGTACTTGCGTTGATTACAGAAAGTAAGAGCGCAAAAAAAAGTAACAACAATAGCACATCCACTCTGAGCAAAGTTTCGTGTTTTTTCTATTTTCGTATTAGGTAACTTCTTTGTATTTAACTAACACTACTTTGGTGTTACGATCAGCTGGTAACAACACCATTCAACACATATTCATTTGATATATATTTGTGTATTACTATTCAACATTCACTGCAGCGGTGGCTGCCAGATTTCATGATTTGTTGTAGGTTTGATGATTTTAGCCGTTTTGATGATTTAGTTTAATTTAGTGCCTGTTTTATTATATATTTCAAAATTATTTATTTTAAGATAGATAAAAACGTATTGTATACTTTTCACAAATTCAAACTTAAAATAAACTTAATAAAAAACAAAATTTATTTCAAACCTACTGTTTATAAAATAGCAAATATGATTTTAGGCAATATTTTGTGGAATTTTTTTTTTTAAATTGTGATTTTAACGTTACATAAAAAGTTGCTCCTTTTATTGCCAGTTTATAGAAGCTATGTAAAAATTCTCGTCTGTCTATTTATATTGAATACAAAAACAAAGCACTCAAATTTGTTTTTGTTTTCAATATAAATAGAAACACGAGAATTTTTACATGGCTTCTATAAACTGGCAGTTAATATCATAAGCCTGTCGCATTCTTAATATATTTTAATTAAAATGTTCTATGAAAAAATTTCTTATAATTCCTTTTAAATACATTTTATTTCATTATGAATTTAGCCCTACATATTTACTTAAATATACAATAATTCATTTTTTCCCAAACCTTCTGGCAACGTTGCTTTAAGTATTAATACGATTGACAAATGCTGAGAGTAAATACTTATGAATTCTGAGAACTATAACTCTAGTTAATAATGTAAGTGTGTGTCTTCAAAATTCCTACACAAACATTTCTCGTGTTGTTTATCAGATGTACGAATGCCATTGCCGTGTTGAAAAAAATATTTAGGAAACATTATGATTGGTACAGGATCGTATGTTCAAACACAAATTCTTACGATTATAGCGAGCAGATACAAAAACAATATGCTGTATTAACTACACCGCAACTCGTTTTTAAGCGAGTATCTTAAATCATAAAAACAGGTACTCATTGCAGTTCTCTGGTCCATATATCGACTTAACACACAAACTGCGTACGAAATGTCTGGTCTACTTATAATTGATAAATACAGGCAAATCCCGGTATAACGAACGATATAATGTCAGGCCCATTCGTTATACCGAAAAATTCGTTATATCGCAAAGATTTTTTTCAAGTGTTATTTTAATTATTATTATACAATACAATAATAACAAAAATTAAAAATTTTAAAAACCCCCACTTTTTTTCAGAAAAGATCTTATATCTTCTAAACGGCTGGACCGATTTTCTTCAAACATAGCTAAGAACCCTCTCGATCAAGTCATCTTCCAAACAGATAAAACTAAATGAAAATCGGTCCAGCCGTTTGGCCTGTACGTTGACACGGACAGACACACAGATACACAGACATACACAGATATACATATTTTTTTTTTTTTTTTAATGCATGTATTTATTTATTGTATCTTCATATATGAACTAACAATAAGTATTCAAATCTTAAATCTATAAAAAAAAATTATTAGGCCCGACCAGTGTCGGACATAAACTTAGTGATAGTTATAAATAATACATTAGTAGTGATAATCAAAAAAAAAAAAAGTGGGGAAAGTATTTTCAAGTAGTCCCATCTGGAGTGTTAGGTATAAGAGCCCGTGTGTCCCTCTTTTTTAAGCGGACGTGTCCAGTAAAGTTCAAAATATTACGAGCAAGCGGATTAGGATGTGATTCGAGTTTTGTTAAATATTTGCCTGCGTATTTTTCAATTTCTTCAGTCACTAGTGGCATATTTAAATCTCGATGTATAATAGAATTTTGGATGTACCATGGAGCCGATGTTATTAACCGTAAAATTTTGTTTTGCCTTCGTTGGATTCTCTCGACATTGGAAGCTGAAGCAGTGCCCCATAACTGAATTCCGTAGCGCCATATTGGCTTCAAAAGCGACTTGTATAATAAAAGTTTGCAGTCTAGGCTGAGTGTTGAGTTTCTGCCAATCAACCAATATATTTGAGTTAACTTAAGTTTCATCTGAGTTAACTTAGAGTCAATATGATATTTCCATGTAAGTCTTCGATCGAGGTGTATACCAAGGTATTTCACTTGGGAATGTTGAGGAATATTTTGATTGTTGATTCGAATGGGGGAGCAAGTATCTCTTCTTAGGGTGAACGTTATATGGACACACTTTTGTTCATTGACTTTAATTCTCCATAAGTTCAGCCATATTTCCAGCTGGGTGATATGTTCCTGGAGATTGCGGGATGCCTCATAAGGGTTTTCGTGCACACTCATACAGGCTGTATCATCGGCAAAAGTAGAAATATGGATATTATTGCTCACAGGCATATCACAAGTATATATTAAATACAAGACAGGACCCAGAATACTACCTTGGGGCACACCAGAAGAAATAGTTTCGGGCACACTCGTGAACTCTCCTTCCACAACAGTGAACTTCCTACCAATAATATAACTTTCCAAAAGCTTTTGAATGTTTGTTGGCAGATATGTCTTCAATTTTAAAACTAGGCCTTCGTGCCATACTTTATCAAACGCCTGAGAAACATCAATAAAGAGAGCAGAACAATACTTCTTTTCTTCAAATGTTCTTCTTACAACTTGGACCAATCTATGCGTTTGTTCAATCGTGCTGTGCTGACTTCTAAAGCCAAATTGATGGTCTGGAATGCACCCATTATCAGTTAAAATTTTGGACAATTTAGTCATGAGCAGCTTTTCGAAAAGCTTTGAGATTGTAGATAGTAAGCTTATAGGCCTATATGACTCAGTCTTGGTAAGATCTTTGCCCGCCTTTGGAATCATTTTGATCTTGGCCAGTTTCCAGTTATGTGGAAAATACTGCATTCTTAAAATAGCATTAAAAGTAAATAGCAGGATTCTTATTGCAATATGAGGCAAGTTCATGAGCATTTTGTTACTAATGCCATCAATACCTGGAGCTTTCTTCGGGTTGAGTTCAGCAATTACTTTTTGTACTTCACGCATCTTAAACCTTAAGGGACGAGGGGGTAGAGAAACTACACACGGTAAATCAGCAGCACCCGTACATGAATTGGGAGTGAATACA
The DNA here is from genome assembly GCA_949987645.1 of Tachina grossa. Lineage (NCBI taxonomy): Eukaryota > Metazoa > Arthropoda > Insecta > Diptera > Tachinidae > Tachina > Tachina grossa. The sequence continues at coordinate 213,413,982 of OX465274.1, forward strand.
GATTTTAAATGCTCAGAAAATAAGTTGCCTTTCTCACTATCACTTCTTGCCCAGCCTCCGGTCGCAGTACGCAATGGTGATTTAATATCAACGGGTCGTTTAAGATTTCTAGTAGCGCGCCATAAAGAGTAATTAGATGCGGACGTTACATCAAGACCTTCTAAATACTTTTCCAGTAGTGCAGTTTTTTCCGACGATAGCAGCTCTTTGAGTCGTTTAGTACATTCTTTAAGTCTGATTTTATTTAGGGGTGATCTGTGTTGTTGCCATTCTCTTCTAGCTCTCCTTTTTTCACATACAAGACGTTCAATTTCCGTAGAATAAATTCTGTTAAAGCCGGTCTGCGGATAGGAGGTAGTGGCGTGTTCAGCAGCCTGTTTAATATTTTCGTTAAGATTGGCAATGTTAAATTCAATATCATCGCATGATCTAAGCTGAATGTTTTCTACGCAGTGACTACTAAGATATTTTTTGAATGCCAGCCAGTTGATTCCATTAATCATCTTCACATATGAGGTAGTTAAATCACTCCTTAGTGGGTTGAAAATTGTAACTATTGTTGGAGAGTGATCGGAGGACAGATCTAGAGAGGCCTCTACATGAATTAAGTCCCTATGAATATTTTTAGTGACGGCAAAATCTATAACATCTGGAATTTTTCTTACATCAGTAGGCCAGTAAGTAGGCTCCCCACTCGAAATGACATCTAAGCCCATTTTTGAAATTGTATTGAACAAGGCTCGACCTCTAGGTGTAACAAGACGCGATCCCCAGTACGTATGTTTTGCATTGTAGTCACCAGCTGCCACGAAACAAGATCCAAGCGATTTGTAGAACTTCTCGTACTGATCTTCGGTAACTGAAAATCTGGGAGGTGAGTAAATTGACGATATCACGAAATTCGCACAAAAATTTTCTACGAAAATATTCGTTGCTTGCAAATATTCTTCACTAACGTTGTCAAGGACATAATGCTTGAGTCTTGACTTAATCAGAATTGCTGATCCACCACATGCTCTCTCTCTCGGGTCCTTTGTATCATATAAAGTGTAACCATTTATTTTAAATAAGCTTCTTGAGGTCAAATGAGTCTCAGAAACTAACATTATATCAATATTTTTTTCCATGAGGAAGTGCTCAAGTTCATTTTTATGTTGGCGAATGCCGTTTGCGTTCCAGAAACATATTTGTAACGTGTTCATGGTTTATTAACTAATGCTTGAAGCAGTGTATTCTGCATTCGCAGCATTTCTTGCATCATACTTGTCATAGTTGTAGTAAAGTTGTTTATAGTTAGCACCAGATTCTCAATAGTAGCTTCAAGGCGACTAAAGTTAAAGCTTGAGTTTGAATTCGTTGAATTATTTGGCGGTGGAACATTTTGCGTGGGAATTGAACTAGTCTTAGCAGCATCAGCATACGATACACGTGAAGTAACTGGTTGGCTGATTTGAGCAAAAGTGTCGGAGTTCGCGTTTACTTGTAGAGCTGGAGTTAGCTTGGGTTTTTGACCCATAGCCTGTTTAACGAAAGAAAATACAGGGCACCCTCTATAGTTAGCTGTGTGATTACCTCCACAATTACTACATTTTTTTTCTGCTTGATCTTTTGGCTTAGTGCAGCTAGCAGTACCATGCAATTCACCGCAGATAACACACACTGTAGGTAACTTGCAGTAAGTTTTCGTATGGCCATATTCTTGGCAATTATGGCACTGTACGGGACCTGAACGCTTACGTGGCTCTTCAACTGTGATTTTTCGATGTAAGAGATACTTTACGTTATAAACTGGATGGGCTTCATTTTTTTTCAATTGTATGTCGTTCGGCTCCAGTTCAACCCGAAATAGGGGTTGGGGGACCTTTTCTCTATTAAATATGTTGGTAACATTTTTTACCTTGAATCCCTGGTCGACAAGTGCACATTTTACTTCTTCGGGTTCAACATATGAATCTATGCCCTTTAATACTATCTGTAGGCCTTTAGCACTCTTAAGTTGGTATGTGTAAAAATTTGTTTTATTTTTTTCGAATTCAGTAACAATTTTTCGGAAATCTTTTTCATTATATATTTGGATTTTAGTTTCATCAATATTACCTCGTTTAATTGGAATGATGTGAAAAGTATTTTCACCAATGGTCGACAGTAGTTTTTTTATAAGTGCGTTAGAATTTTTTTCTCTCAGATAAATAGGTGGTGGCTTAAAAGACTTTTGCGATGATGTAGAGGGCTTGTCGTCGGTGTCTTGCAATAATGAAAAACGATTTTGACGATTGGTAGATGATGCGCTGTTATCCCTAGACATCTTTGGAGCAGATGAAATTTTTGAAGAATTTGGGCTTCGCCCACGCTTTACCACTGTTATATATCTGTCCATTCCCACTTGTACCTTGGGTTTTGAGCTACTGTTATCTGTAGTGATAACTTGGTTTAGTGATGAAGGCGAGCCCGCTGCGGATGATATCGCAGACTTAAATGAAGAAGTACTAGGCAATGGTAATGTTAACGATTCACTAGTTGGCATTGGACAAAGCGAAGTTGATCGCTGACGAAAAATTGGCTTTGCCGTTAAAAAAAGATTTTCATCAGATTTATTATTTATATTTTTTTCATTAAGAGTTTCAGAACTCACAGTAAAATAAGCATTTCTGCCGTTAGAACTCACTTCAAAATTTTTTTCCTTTGAGGTACTCATACAGAGTATTATTCCTCAAGGGAACTTTGTTTGTGTTTACGGTTTTTTTTTGTTTTTGCTATTTCTTGCTATGTAAAAAATATTAGTAAAGCCAATAAGCTTATTTATCAAGGTGAATATGTATTACGAATATTTTTTGTATGATTTTTGATTTTGTTGTTTTTTATATTTGTTTCGTATGTATGTATGTAAAAAAAATCCGCTTTAATGTCTCTTCACTATGAAGGTTCAACGAGAACTGATATACATATAACACTCCTTTTTTAGTCGGGGGTTAAAAGAATGAGTGTTATTTATTTTAAAATAAGCTACCAAATACAAACTAACGGAATCACATTTTCTTCGCTATGCAAAGTAGAACAAAATCTTAGAAATATGTTCCTAGCAAGTTTGTTTTTTATTTTGCGATTTTTTCTTTGTAATTCGTTATATGCAGTATAAAGTTAGGCTGGTATTCGCTATATAAGGTTGTTAATGTAAAAAATTTGGACTTTCGTTATATCGGATTTTCGTTAAAGCGAGATTCGTTATACCGAGATTTACCTGTATATTAAAGAACCAATCAATTCTTTATATGGGAAATTTTCATTTACTTCTCCATTATTAATATGATTTATCAACCCTGGTTCTAAAGGCGTAGAAACAGGATTGCAGTCTGTCATAGAAAACCGTTTGATGATTTTCTCCATATACTGTCTGTCCTTGATGAAGAAATATAGAATTAGAGTTTATTATTTTAATTTGGAAACCAAGAAACTTATTTAATTGACATTTCTTCAATTCAAAATTTGTTTTGAGATGATCTAGCAGATCATTTGCAAGTTTCTCATCATTGTATATTAACAAACCATCGTCAACATAAATGGCTAATATAATTTTTGATTTCCTTACATTTTTGATAAAAACGCATGTATCGGAATCGCTGATTTTCATACCAAATTTGTAAAGTATTTCACAAAACTTTTTATTAAAACATCTTGGAGCTTGTTTCAATCCGTAAAGACTCTTTCTTAATAAACATACTTTTTGGGATTCGTTTACATATCCCATTGGCTGCCTCATGTAAATTTCTTCATTTAAATTACCATACAGAAACGCAGTCTTTATATCAAATTGTTTTATTGACATTCCTTCTCATACTGCAACAGCTAGTAAAAGGCGAACATAATTCACCACAGGACTATAAGTTTCTTCGTAATCCAGACCATGCTCTTGGATAAAACCTTTGGCCACTAAGCGAGCTTTATATCGCTCAATTGTGTTATCAGAATTATGTTTGATTTTATATACCCACTACTAGTTTTCTTCCTTTGGGCAATTTGCAAAGATTCCATGTATTGTTTTTTATTAAGGCACTGTACTCTTCATCCATAGCTTTCTTCCATTTGTCACAATTTTTAGATTTTATAGCTTCTTCATATGTGAGAGGTTCTTCTAAGCATTCTTCCGTCACGGAAATAAACATGTCATCTATATTAATTTTCTTTCTTGGGCAAGGTCTCAAATTATATCTGCTTTGTTCTGTTCTTCGTTGATTCGTCATTTCATTTGCAACAACTTCTACACTTTTATTTTCAGTATCAGAAACAGTTAAATCTTGTACGTTTACAGCTTGTTGTTCATACATATTGTCGACAGATATTGGATTTTGATTTTCTTGAAATCCTTCTAGATATATTTCTTCTTCTGGTTCAATGTTATTTTCTAATTCAAAATTTTGATTTTCTTGATTATTAATACTTTCATCAAAAAATTTGAAATTACAAACGCTATACTTATCATCGTTGGCTTCATTGCTTACATTTATATCAAGTTCATTTCCAAAAATTACATCTCTATATATTTCAATTTTATTTTCAAAAAATATTCGGTATCCCTTAACGTTTAAATCAAATCCGACAAAAATACATTCCTTACTTTTTGCATCCCATTTTTTACGTATTTGTTTTGGAGTATGTGCAAAAACTTGTGTACCAAAAACCTTTATATGTTCAATTTTAGGAATTTTCTTAAACCATAGTTCATATGGAGATTTATTTTTAATTGAACTTGGTCCAGTTCTATTTAATACATAAACAACATGATGTACAGCTTCTGCCCATAAAAACTTATTTAACCGTTTAGTTTGTAAAATACATCTTGATAATTCAACGATCGTTCGAATTTCTCTTTCAGCCGATCCATTTTGTTCAGGAGTATAAAATACAGACTTCTGGTGTTGTATACCATAACTTTTAAGTAATTGGTCCATTTGATTGTTTACAAATTCCCTTCCATTATCAGATCGAAGAACCCCAACTTTTATACTTTGGGTTTTCATCTTACTTAGGAATATATTCAAAAACTTCACTCTTTTGTTGTAGAAAAAAATACCCATTTAAACCTAGAAAAATCATCTTTCAGCAACAAAAAATATTTTGATTTTCCGATTGAGAGTTCCATAGGTCCGCAAACATCAGCGTGAATTATTTCACCAGGAATTTTGGATTTATTTTCACTTGAGTAATATGGTAACTAATGCTGCTTACCTAAACAGCATCCTTCACATATTTCGTTCTTAACATCATCATAATAATCAATGTTTCTTGATTTTAATAGTTCGCTTATATGTTTCATATTTTGATGTACAAACCTTTCATGCCATATCTTGTTACTATTCGTGGTATTGCTTGCATTAAAATTGTGCTGCTGTCTTTTCACTACGACCTTCATTTCTAATTCGAATAAGTTTCCTTTTCGATTCCCAATTGCTTGAACCTTATTATCTCGAATAAAAGTATATCGATTATTATTTGACTTCATAACATATCCTTTGTCCATAGCAGCTGTTCTAGAAAATAAATTAACTTTGATATCTGGTACTAAGAGAACATTTTCCAAATATTTTTTTTCCATCCATCATAAGTATTAACCAAAATATTAATATTTCCTTCACCGACTGCATTTAGAGTAGTTCCATCTCCAATTTTTATTTTGGATGGTTTTTCGAACTGATAGAAAATAGAAAACCACTCCCTATGAGAGGTCATGTGTTCAGAAGCTCCAGAATCTACTAACCACGATTCCATTATATTAAAAGAACTTGATCTGCCACTCATAAAGGCATTGGACTTTGAATTATAAGTTTTATAATCATTTGACTTTGAATTATAAGTTTTATAATTCTTAGTTTTATTCCACAAAGGACAATTTTTTTTCAATGACCTTCCTTATTGCACTTCAAGCATTTTGCTGGCCTCTTTTTATTTTCACAAGGACTTTGACGTTTTGTTGTAAAAGGTTCAGATCTTTCTAGTTCTCGACTTAACCGCGACTGTTCTAATACTAGACGATTAGTTAAATTTTAAATATTTCTTCTATTTTCTTCCGTTGATTCCCAAGCCGTAACAAAATGATTATATGTGGACGGTAATGTCATTAAAATCTTCGTTATAATCATGTTATCAGTCAATGGTTCACCTAAATTTTTTAAACTTTCAGCTAATTCCTCTATTTTAGCAATATGCATTTCCATAGAGTCGGCAGAATTTTTCTTAAATTCGTAGAATCGTTGCTGTAACAAATGTATGCTAACTTCAGACTGTGATTCATGTATATAATTAAGCTTCTGCCACATCTCAAATGCTTCCTTGCAACACATTAAATATTTCATAATTATACCGTCAATTGATGTAATTAAATATTATCCTTTGAGCCTTAATATCAGTTTTCTCCCATGCCTGTAAATTTACAAGAAATGCAGCATTACCTACATCGCCACCGTCACCTGCATTAATCGGCTTTCGATAAGATCCATCAACAAATTTATAAAGATCCATGGATTTTAAAATTATACACATCTGGAACTTCCAAGAACTCCAATTCACAGCTCCACGTAGTTTTTCAATTTTAAAATCGTCCATATTAAGTCTTACCTTGATTTATTTATTGTACAATCTTCTAACCGTTATTTGAATTCCTTGTGCTTCTATAATCCTTCAACGTCTTGATTAATTTATCTTGTTTATTTCCTCTTCTTCAAGGCGTCTTGATAAAATCCTTGAACGTTTTATCCTTCTAGTCTTGATAAAATCTTGAAACAATTTATCCTTCTAGGCGCCTTGATTTAAACGTTTTATCCTTCTAGGTGTCTTGATAAAATCTTGAAACAATTTATCCTTCTAGGCGTCTTGAAATGATTTATCCTTCTAGATAGTTTCTTCGCAAAAGTATCCTGGGCCCATAACCAGTTAAATTTTGATGTTTATAATACAAAGGTTTTTATTGAAGTGAAAAGTTAATGAAAAAAATAATATCATAGATAACAATATTTAATAATGTTACTACAATATTCTCATAACAAGTAACTACGATACAAGTATATAAATACATATGTACATATATATAACATTATAATAAACAAATTGTGTTCCAGTTTGCGCCTTCTACGCGCCTGCCGTGGCGGGCGCATGGCAGGAGTCATATTTAAACATTAATTTCATAAAATTATCTTTCCAATAAAGCCCGTTTCATTGATATTATTTTATTTATTTATTACAATCCGATACATAGGAAGCCTAAAAGGCCAATTATACATGTATCTATAGAATTATATTAATAGTCACTTAAAGCTACAGAATGCAAATTATATGTTATATTATATAAAAAATTATATATTAATGAAATGAATAAGTCTCAGTGTCAGTGACTCCCAGCCACACAAAATTAGCAAGAAGGAATAAAATTTTAAATAATAGTAAAAAAGATCCAAAAATGTCCGCCGATGTGTTAAATGTCATACAATCATATTACGAGTATATTCGCGAGGAAAACCAGTTCAAAAGTATTTTTTTATAAATAAAAATTAAATATAATAGTTTCAAAAATAGATAGGAATATACGAGGAATTTCAATCTGAACATTACGTGTAGAGCTAATGAAGGAAAAGTTATTTGTAAGAAGTGTAGACTGTCCCATTTTAATAACTTTGTAGAAATAAAGAAGCAAACGCACGTCAAGGTAGTCAAGAAAATTACAGCCAAGAAATACAGTCCCAAGTGTTGTAACACGATCATGCTCACGGACTCTAACTTGAAAAACATATCTAACAATTTTTCTAACAACTCTCTCAAGAACATCAACATTGCCTCTTAATGAACCGGAGTATAACTCGAGACAGTAGTTAACCTTAGTCATAAGCAATGCATGGGCCAATCGATATCTAATATGTTTAGGTGTATATGATTTTAGTACATACAATCTTCTTAAGGTCATAGAAACTTGGCGTGATATTGAATTTATGTGATTTTCAAAGTTTAGTTTAGAATATACATATAACTTTTTCCTTGTTTTATCACGATTTAAACTTGTGTCACTCTATAAAAAACACCCTTTACATATAGACATGAATACATAACGCTCATTTACTTCAATAGTGGCACAACTCAAAAAACCCAGTTTTGCAGAAAACTCGTTTTAAGTTTTCAATTTGCATACAACTCAATGGAGAAATGAAAAAAAAATCATCTCTCAGGAGGTGATGGTACAAGCAATTTATATGAAATTTTTACACAAGATAAAATACGAAATGCCGCCGCATCTTTCTGCATTATTAACTCAAAAAATGAGTTTTTTGAGTTATGCCACTATTGAAGTAAATGAGCAATATGTATGCGCTCTATATTTATGTATGCATTTATGCATACATATGTACATGGGTACACATAAATATAAAATACAAGGGACTGAACGAATAGGCAGACAGAAAAACCTCAAATAAACAATAGAGCACAAAAAATAGAATAATCTATCGATTTCCACATGTGAAAATGTATTATAAAAATTGAAAAGGAAGTAATTAAACAAAACATGTAATGATGACTTGACATGTCTCAGTATACATATGTATGTATGTATTATAAAATGGAAATTTCTTGAAAACAGAAAAATTTTAATTTAATTTTTATATCAAATATGTATGTAGAAAAACACCCTATCTGCAAGTATGCTGTTTTCCTTTATTAGCAGACAAAGGCAGGTGGCTTCTTTTGAAGGGAAAACTTATGGCATCTGTGATATATATATATATTACAGAATTTGCACAATTTATTTTCTATAATATATTCGCATTCTTTTTTAAACAATTACATAAATTTCTTTTTGGATTTTTTCTATGGTACGAATTAAATAGTACGTACATATGTAATTGTTCATTTGTACAGTGCAATGCGAATTATTCAGTGAATTTTAACATTTTTGCGTCACATGGCAACAGTAATAAAATAAAACTATTTATATAGCACTCTTTTACCTTTTAATAAGTAATAATTCGGATGTTTAAATTAATTTTTTTTCTTGCAATCAAATTGGTCTTCAAAAATGACTGGCTGGCTCTACTTGTCTGGTGAACTTTTTCTCTACCTTTTGCACTTTGATTTTTCTCTATTTTCTTTAGTTCGTAATAGTAATTAATTCAAATATATGTATATTGCTTTAATTAATTGTAATTAAATCCTTTCTAGTATTTGTTTTTTTTAGAAAGTTTATAAATGAAAAATTTTTTAACTCACACAAATCGATCCGTCGCGCAGTAATTTTATTTCACGAATGTATAATATTTTACCGTAAAAATGGCGTTGATTTTTCTAGAAAATGAACATGTGTGTCGGTAATACAGTGAATCAAAACAGCCCGTTTAGGTGAAGGGTGACGTAAATGCGACAACACTTGCGTTCCCTCTTACAGTCCCTTCTTAAATCCACACGCATTTACATCGAATTTTTTGTCGCAACAGTCACGGGACTTTTTCATATAAATTTCACCAATGCTTCTTTTTCGTTTATTCCCAGCAATGTTGCTGGGATGATATAAATAAAGTCTTAATTGAGCTGTATAAAAGAAAGAGGGAGGAATACTAACTCTTTCTCTCTTTCTCCCAGCTGAATTAAGACTTTGCAAAGTAAACTTTCCGTGTCTAAAAGGGGTATATTTGGAGGTAGTGAACACGTATATTCAAATATATTTCCTTTTTATTCACATAAATACTTAAATTGCCAATAATTTTATCCTTTTCTATTTTAAATTGAACTTTTATTGGTTTTATGTAGTTAAAACTTTTATTTTCTACTTTTACGTTGAAAAAATTTCAACATAATTTGTATTTGACAGTATGACACATTAAGACATTATTGCTCAGCAATGTATTTTAAAAGTTGTTGTTGAATATATATTTGAACACATATTCATACGGTCCACACGCTAATTCTTGTGTCGGTAATCGAATTTGACAGTTGCCACGGCAATAATTGCCTAGATTATTGCTCGTGTGGTCGGTATCTCTGCAGCCACACGTTCAATAAATGGCTTTCAATTTCATTACACATATAGTGTGTCAAAATTGCTTGAAATTGATAGCTGTGACACAAATTGATAATCAATTTCATTTTTTAAATGCAACCAACGAAGAAACAACTCAAATTTGTAGCTTCAATCAATGTGTGCTGTTACCAGCCGTTCAAATTGAAAACTAAATTGACATTTAAATGGATAGGTGAATTTGAAATCAATCTAGTTTTCAATTTAAAAAGTTTGATTGTGTTAGTGAAAAAAGTGTGAGTGTATTGCAAATTGAATGGAATTGAAAGTAAAAATTTAACGTGTGGCCCCCAAGTATGTAAGCAACGAAGGGCAATTTTTGACTTGATAATTAGACTTTAATTGTTTTTAAGTTTTATTGAAATACGAATTTTTTTTTTCAATAGATATTTAAATAATACTTAAATGCCCAAACTTGTGTACTGAAATTTATGAGCATGCCATATATATTTTGTGTGTTTATTGATGTGTAAACATCTACACGCTAGGGGGTAAAAATCTTTTTCACAATATTATCACAAACTTTGAGATGCACACCGCGTTGTCAAATCGGTGTGAGCTATATATAAGTGTATTAGTGTTTGAAAGAAGCAATATAGGAATTTGCTGGTTTTTGTTTGTTTTATTTAACTTGATAATTGCTTTATTAGGGTTCCGTACACCAAAGGTGAAAATGAACCGATTGTTTTCGCTAGGCTGTCCGTCCGTTTGTCACAGGGTGTTTTCTTGAGAACCGTAAGAGCTAGGGACCTGAAATTTGGACACAGAGTTAAAAATTAAAGGGTGTTGCAAAACGAGCAACGAGAAATGTTAAAATCCCATGTAATATACATACAAGTGTATGTACATATATACACTTAAATTTGTAAAGTTAGTGTATTTTCATACAGACTACAACAAGTAACACAAAATTTAAAAAATTTAAATTAAAGGGTGTTCCATCAGTTAATGCAATTTTGACTTTGTAATTTTGACAACTTGCTGTATCTTGAAAACCGTAAGAGCAAAACTCTTGAAATTTTCAAACACGGTAAAACTAAAAAATCAAAAAAATATAAAATCGGCAAATATAAAAAATCGCCAAAAATTAAAAAAATCGCCAAAAGGAAAAAAAGCACCAAATTTAAAAAAATCTCTAGGACTAAAATAAATCGAAAAAACCGAAAAGATCGCCAAAATGAAAAAAATCCTTAAACAAAAAAATCGCCAAACTAAAAAAATCGACAAAATAAAAAAAACCCCAAAAACAGAAAAAAATCGCTAAAAAGCAAAAAAATCACCAAAATTAAAAAAACAGAAAAAATTGCAATATTAAAAAAAATCGTCAAAATGAAAAAAAATTCGAATATGAAAAAACCCACAAAGAGAAAAAACGCCAAAACGAGAAAAAAATGACAGAACTGAAAAAATCGTTTAAACTGAAAAAAACTTAAAAAAACAAAAAAAAACACATCAAAAAAAATGCTCCAAACCGAATGTACGAAACCCTTCATGCGCGAGTGAAACTTGCACTATACTGAATTTATTTTAATTACAATGCGTACACAACAACAAGAACAACAACAACTAAACGCTGAATGAACAACAGGAATTAAAAATTAAAAAGTAAAAGTAAAGGCATTTACCATAGATGAGTAGTACCACTAAAATTTCAGTAAAAATAATAAAAAAAAATTTAACCAGTAAAATTTTACTGATTACTAAAATTTTTTCTACAATTTTTATTAAGTGCCTAAGTGATTTATTATATGATGAGGTGCATTGAATTTTCAGTAATCAGTAATGCCCGTATTCCTGATGAAATTTTACCAAGTGGCTAAATGTTTTTCATACAAAAATTTAAAAATTTGAATGAAAAAAACTTTGCCACCTGCTACAATTTTATTATGAATACGGCCCTACGATTTTACTGGTAATGCAAACTAAATTGCATTATCAGTAAAAATTTACTGAATTTTTTCAGTAATCAGTTAATTTACTGCTTACTGCAATTTTTAAAGCAGTACATACATATATACTGCGGTGTGCCCGTTTACTAACCAAATAAGTTTAATAAAAGAAACAAAAACCAACAAATTCCTATGTACTTACAATATTGAAAGTTTTGATACTTTTAATTGATTAATTTAAAAAAATATACTAAGAGCATAAGCACTTCCAACTTAAAAAATATTTCATTACTAGATGTTTACACATCTCCCGTGTGATCGGACTCACATTGCTTTTTTCAGTTAAAAGTTGATCGGAAACTTTAGTAATTGCTTTCGAAAAATAATTTAAAAAAAATTCAATATGAAAAATATTTTATCAAAACAAAATCTTTGTAACCAAATTTAAAAATATGAAAGAACTATTAAAAGTTGTGAAAAGTTCTTAACGTTGCAAATTTTGTTATTGGTAGCTGCCGTTGAGGGATTTCCTTCAACTTCATGTGAATAATTTTTATTCTTTTCCTAAACAAATCCTATTTTGGTTTAACTAAAAAGGCATGTTGTTTTTTCATTGTTGCATTTTTGTAATCTTGATATTATCTGGATATCAATGTGCCATGAACTTTAATTATCCACTAAAAAAATTAAATCGTATTTAAATACAATTTAAATTTAAATAAAAATTAACTAGATATGTATTTATATATCGATGGTTTAATATAAAAAAGGCCTAACTCGAATTTTCGATATTTTACAGGAGAAGAAAAAAAACAATGAGTGTTCGAACTCACGGGCGATGTGTTAACACCTTTTTGTTACACGGTACCTGTTCGATTTCTATGAACACAGACCCACAAACCCGGAGGTAGAGTTAATATAAAGTATTTAATGAAAAATAATAGTTTATTGAATTTAATTTTACTTTGTATAATTTATTAATGTTATGTTTTTATGCCGATATCGTTTCGCCTTAATTTTTGGCCTAAACTCTTCGTCGAAACCCGCACTAGCTTTTTAATCCAAAAACCAATTAAAAAATCCAATAATCACTTTCAATACCGACTGCCAAGCAACGAACAAACAAACGATGATTTACTCTTACATACCTAACACTTGCGTATGTATTGAAACTGATAGTTTACTGCCCTAGAGGCGCGCGTATAGATGTTAACACACCAAAAATAAAACATTTATATGCAGAAATAGTTTTTAAAGTTGCCATAAGTTCTTGATTTTGAACTGTAACGTACTAAGATCTTCAAGGAGGATGCAATTATACATTGTCGCCCAGAAAACATTAAAAACAAGATTTCGATAAAAATTGAGTTAGGCCCTTTTGATATTTAGCTATCGATATGTATTATGTTAAAAAGCTTGGAGTGAAACTGTTATGTGTAAGGGCTCAGTCGGCTAACTGTAATGTAATGTAATGTAATGTAACTGCAACAGTAAGAAACAGCTGATCGATTTTGTTATGTGAAAAGTAATGAAAATGGTTACAGAGATGTAATGTAACGTACATTTACATTACATTACAGTCGGCTAACTGAGCCTTTAGCCGACTGTAATGTAATGTAAACGTAACGTAGGAAACAGCTGATCGATATTTTTATATGAAAAGTAGGTTACGTTACATTACATCTCCATAACCATTTTCAATACTTTTTACATAACAATATCGATCAGTTGTTTCCTACTGTTGCAGTTACTTTACATTATAGTCGGCTAAGTGAGCCTTAAGGCTCAGTTAGCCGACTGTAATGTAATGTAACTGTAACGTAGAAAACAGCTGATCGATTTTTTTATATGAAAAGTAGGTTACGTTACATTACATCTCTATAACCATTTTCAATACTTTTTACATAACAATATCGATCAGTTGTTTCCTACTGTTGCAGTTACTTTACATTACAGTCGGCTAAGTGAGCCTTAGGTTGAAAAGTGGCATACCATAAAATGAATGTGGTATACCATCGCAACTTGGTAGACACTTTTAAAGCAGTGTTGCTCATGGTTTTACAGACTTGTATAATTGGTACTGTTTTTACGAAAGATACGCAAAAAAGAGAAGAAAATCAAAAATAAAAATGGCGTGTCAAAAACAAAGCGTCTTTCTATAAGGTGATTGTAATATTTTTGCTTGTGAAATTTGCATGTAATAATGTTTTATTAACCGTTGAAAATAATATTAACTAGTGCTGAAAAACATTTACTAAGATATGAGAACAAATATAAATGCTTAAGCAAACGAATTTTCAAGATAAATTGTGTAGACGGCATAACCTCTAAAATCAGTGACATAAATATTGTAATGAAAATTAAAGAAGCAGAGACTAGTAGTAAATTGCCGCCTAAAATAATAATGGGTGGTGTTGGCGGTTCGTCGGCTATGGTAACAACAATGCTTAAAAGTACAAGTTCAGCCACTCACATCTATCCATCATCCAACTCCAGTTTTAATCCTAGTACATCTAGTAAACAGCAAAGTGATGAAATTCTAAGCACGTTGTTGCGTATGAATAACTTTGATTCTATATCGAGCATAAAAGATGAATCCCTAGATATTGATTTATCTGCGTGCGTAACTATAAGTGCAGATCCATCGGGAATCATAGGAGGCAATAGTTTGTCATCTTCAGACTTTTGGCGGGTACTGGATGAGAGCGCACAAACTTCGCAGTTGGACGGAAGTAATAGCAGCGTTAATGCCGGAGGTGGTGTTATGATAGGCGGAAGCTGCAATACAAGTCGTGATTCATTACAGAATTCGCCTTCAGCTTACAGTAATGGAAACACTGCACCATCAATTGATAAAAATGAATTGAAAATCAACATCAAGAAAGAACAAACAGATTTTAGTGGCACTTTTCTAAAGCCTTCCACTGGCATTTCATTTTCGCCGTTAAAACGTAGTATGAAACCTCTTCAGATGGAGCAACAAATACGTAAAGAAAAGAATCCTGCAATTTTGACAAAGTCGGAAATAGGTCCGCCTTCGTTAACACCAATAATAAGGGTTCATCCGACATTCGTCAGACCTCAAATGGAAATACAAAAGATAAATACCGGAAACCTCACAACACAACTAATAGCGCAAAACCGCAAACAGCAAAAAGATGCAATATTACTAATGAACCAACCACCACCATTGGCTGCTCTTGAAACCCCCACAAAAAACAAAGAATCTGTAACGAAACCATTGCCGTTGCCGGAACCTATTTATAAATGCCTGGATTGTGAAAATCTGATTTTTCGTGGTAGTCAAGAACTGACCAAGCATAAAAATCATCGGTTAATATACAAGTGTCAAGATTGCGAAAGAGAATTTGACCTCGAAACATCGTTAAAAAAACATTTAAAATCACATCGTCCCATTGATGCACGTAAAGATGCTTGGAAAAAGTGTCCAGATTGTGGAAAGTGGTAAGTCTAAATTATATATAATTATATGTATTGAGTAAAAGGAGAAAAATATATTTTTTGACAATATGTATTAGTATTAACCTTGTTTTTAATTGATGTTAATGGTTTTAATTTTCTAAATTAAATGCATGTGTATGTCTATATCTACAAGTCATATACTCGTAAGCTAATAAGGTAACAGTGACATGATATTTTACTTAAAAGTACTGTATCAATTAAATCTAATTTTCAATATACAAAAAGCTAAATAGTAATTTAATTTCAACTGGTAAAGTAATAAGAAGGGGTCTGTCTCCTCTCCTTGTGTTTCAGACAAGTGTTTTTTGTTTTTGGAGAAATGATCCCACGAAGCGTATATACAAAAATTTATTCGCGAATAAATTTACTTTAGAAATACTTCTAATAAAAAAATGTCCATGCCAACTGATAGAAAATGTACCCTGCAGAAAGTGCGAATAGTGAAATTGTATTGATTTACTAGTGACGTTGTCAGTAGTACTACTTACCAGGTGTACGCCAGCCAATGTAATCATCTATTGACATTTAACATTAGCTTGTCATTGAAAATCCACCCTAGTGGTACTGTGGCACTACTGACTAAGTAGTTCTTTTGGGACAATATGGGGACATTGACACCAAAGATTCACTAGTAAATTTTAGGGGCTCTGATCTACAATATCGATATTACCTCGCTCGTTGTCAATAGTAAAATTATAGTGATTTTCTAGTGACATTGTCAATAGTGCTAGTGACTAGGTGTACCCCAGCTAATGTAATCGCCTATTGACATATAACATAGGGTTGTCATTGAAAATCTACTAGTAGACTTTAACGCTATTGAGAAGGTAGTTCTTTTACGACCGTATGGACATATTTGAACCAAAGATTCACTAGTAGATTTAGATAGATTTATTTAATATTATTGCACAACATAATAAACAAAGAAAAACAAACTATTGACGCGTTCATTGACAATATCACCAGATATACACTAGAACGGTTGTCTCTAACGTATCTCTACTCGCGTATGAAAGTAAAGTTGTCGACATTGTAACTAGTGCAATTGTCACTGGAAAAATAGTATTGACATAGAGACATATGGTTCTAGGCTGACTAGAGGGTAATTCTAAAAAAAAACGACAAGTACAAAAATCCCCGGTCACACATACATACATATTTTTTTTGGGAGTTATAGATCCACAAAGTTGCAGATCTCGGCATTTTCTTGGTAAATTTTTAATGCAGTGTAAGATTATAGTCATCGTACGGCATATAACGTTTTTATTTTTTAAAGCTAAATTTTTTCTACATGTATGTTTTTTATTTTTCAGAATCTTATCTTACTTGTTTTACTTGTTTCACAAAAAATTTGCGTAACCGTTTCATTCTCTTTTCAGCCTTAAACTTGGAAGTATGTGGATGCATCGCAAAATTCATACCGAAAATAAAAAATATGGCTGTGAGATATGTGGACAGAAATTCGTTCAGAAGATTAATTTAACACATCACCAACGGATTCATACCTCCGAAAAACCCTACGAATGCTCCGAATGCCAAAAACGTTTTCAGGAGCGTAGTCATCTGCAACGACATCAAAAATATCATGCACAGACGCGATCTTATCGCTGTGAGAAATGCGGAAAAATGTATAAAACTGAACGTTGTCTTAAGGTACATAATTTAGTGCATTTGGAGCAAAGGCCATTTGCTTGCACTGTTTGCGATAAATCGTTCATCTCCAATTCTAAATTAAAGCAGCATTCGAACATACACACGGGTGAAAGGCCATTTAAATGCAATTACTGTCCCAGAGATTTCACAAACTTTCCCAATTGGCTGAAGCACACAAGACGCCGCCACAAAGTTGATCACAAAACTGGTGAAATGTTGGAAAATATTCCGTCATATTGTTCCAAAAAATCTACTCGTACGCCAAAGGAAAAAAAAACCACCGAAGGAAAAACTTCAACAGCTCCCACTGCAACAAAGAACACGATCAATATTATCACTTCTGTAACAAAAAATCAAAATACAACTGATCTCACTAAAATGAATTCAAACGAGCTCCAACAGATGCAGCAACAAATATTAGCAACATATGCAACTGCACTTACTACACCCACATCGGCGCATAATACTGCGCCAACTACAGTCTTTACAACAATTACCCTTACAAAACCGCTTTTATCGGTAACTGCCAGCAGTAGAAACCAGATGGGAGCGATAAATGGACCACCTCCTTTGGCAAAGGTACCAGTAAAACGTAAAAAGAAACAAAATCCTGTAGTAACGCAAATTAAAAAAATTGATTGTGATACCTTCACACTGACAACTACACCAGCAACGTCAAGCACAAGTTTTTTGCTTGCTCCTTCTACACTTCACAAAAATTTGCCAATTATGAAATCAATTGCTGGTAGTGGTCCGCCACCTCTGGCCTTGGTATACAACAATAAACCAATAAACGTAATTTGCACATCACTATCAACAACAACAACAACTAATGCGACCAATTCTCTAAAGATATCTCAACAGCAGAAACAGGTGCCGAAGCAACAAACTCATAAGGCTGAAAGGGTTAAGAGGGAAAGAAAACAGCCTATGCCAAAGCAAGTACAACAAGTCCCTCCACCATTGATTATAAAAAAAGAATTTATAGAACCAAAGGCGGAAATGCATGCACAATCACATGAACAGCAGCAGCACGATCAACAGCATCAACAAATAACACAACAACATCAGAGTTTGCAGTCACACCAACTCCAGCAGCAACAGCAGCAACAAACCAAAGTAGCGTTTACAGATTTACATTGTTTGAGTATCACCTCAGCTGAAGAATTGATAATGGAACAGGCATTAGAGATGGAGGAATGTGGTTTATTTAAAGCCACTTTGCCGACCAATGTTGATCATCATGCCATGCCTAGTTTTGCCGACACTGATAACGCTATATCATCCGATTCTATGGCTGATTTACACTTTAAAATCAAAGAGGAAATTCATGAAATGGATATAAAATTAAAAACTGAAGAATTTGGTAAGCTACAATTAAAAAATTGTAAATTAATTTGGGTATAAAGTGTATGTTAAAACAAAATTTACATACAAATATTTTCTAAAGCACACTTGAAATAAAAATTAATATTTTATAATACGGCCGTAAGTCTTTTAAAAAGTCGTGAACTGTTTTTGCCTCGAAATATTATCCCTTTTCCCCAAATTGTAATCGTGAATAATATATTTCACATGGATTTTTTCACTTTTCCCTTAGTCTTGTTCGCTTTATTATAGCAGGCGAACTGAATTAATACATCGCGTAATTTCAATATTATACTTCCAATTGTATATTAAAGGTTATGAATATTATTATTTTTAAGACAATATCAGTAAATAATGTCTACGATTAATAACAACAATTCCCTGCAAAATCTTTTTACATTCAAAATGAATCTCTGGTTCACTGTGGCATACTAAAGAATATTTTCCGTTACCTAAAACATTTAAAAACACAACTTTTCACTTAAAAACATTTCATTTGAAACCCAACCTTTGTGTAATTCTTCCTATCAAATTTAAATTTTTTCTCGTCTTTACATTCACCAAGCATTGATAGCGTTAACAAACGTTCCCATGAAATTCCCGATAGCAAATTTCCCTTCATGTGGAATGAAATTTTAATGGGAACAAAAATTTCACATTTTTTTTTCAATATATTTGTTGTATTCTGTGTTCCAAATGGAACAAAAATGGCAAAAGCATGTAGCCAAAAAGCCAGGGTATCCCACATGTAGAAGCTTCCTTCGGTTGCTGCGAACGACATATACCTTCGTATAGGAAGTAGGAGTTTCCAAGATCCACTCCTAGAATTTTTTATGGTCTCCACCAGTTAAATCTTATTAAAAACGTTTGCACTTGATAATGGAAAATTCCACAAAAACTAACTGTAAGCGATACAGTTAGTTGCGGTAAACATTAACAAGTGCGAGTGAGACGCAAAACTCTCGAAGGCCAATAAACAACAGTGGCCTGGTTGCATTTAAGAAATAATTGCCAACGACGCGTGATGTTGACTCGCCCAGAGGTGCTTTACGACTCTTTTTTCAATATAGGGGTGAATAATAAATACAGGTCAACTACGGTGTTCTGCTTGTGTATTCTGGTAGAGCATATAAAAATTTGGAATTTCATTTTACGGGGGAGTGGGCCAAAGCTCCCCAAACTACATATGTATGTATGTATGTGTTCTTTTCATCTGAGGAGTAGGGTATTTTAAGCATAGAAAATATTAAGGCAAATATTTTTGTTCAACATGAAAAACTCACCTGAAAAATGGTTGGGCAGGTATAAAATGTTCTACAAAATGTTGGCCATAAAATTTTACTACAAATGTCAGAACAAACAAAATTTTTACCTAATCCCTTGTGGGTCAATTAACGAAAACTAATTAAATTCCCACAAGGGATTTTCTAAGAATATAAATGCGAAATGTTAGGGTTAGGTTAGGTTAGCAGGCTGCTGGTAGAGAAGGGATAGTGATAGGGAATACAGGTGGTGAAGGAAGATATAGAGGAAAGCTTCATTCTTTTACAACTCTGCTTTTTTGCACGCTTTTTTAATAATGCAATGTTGCAGCGCCTCTGGTGTCAAATGAGGCGTATTAAATTTTGAAGCTGTGTTTAGTAGCCATTTTATTAGTTATTTTACTTCGCCGATGATTCTGCTACACAATACCGACGAAGGCGGGCGCTCTGATGTTACATTAGGATTAGCATCCGCTGAAGCCGGTGTAGTTTTAGTGATCAGTGACTTATGCCTGCATCACTGGAAGTTTTCCCACAACAAATGATACAAACGGCACTAATGCACATCAGAAAAATGCGTTGTTATTTAATATCTGTCGGAGACCGGG
This sequence comes from Tachina grossa, assembly GCA_949987645.1. Taxonomy (NCBI): domain Eukaryota; kingdom Metazoa; phylum Arthropoda; class Insecta; order Diptera; family Tachinidae; genus Tachina; species Tachina grossa. The sequence goes on from OX465274.1 coordinate 213,434,293, forward strand.
CTCGAACCCAGGACCTTCGGTTTTGTAGTCAACGCCCCAACGCCACCCTCATGTGCAATCTTTTTTTTTGTGGTTTTTGCTGTTTAAGTCAAGTTAAGATGTGATCTTTCGACGATACACGTTATATTATATTTGTCTCTACCAGAATCCATTGTCAGAACGCCGTAATTTTAGAAAAAGTTCGAAATTGTTGTAGTGTTATTTATTTTATAATTTAAAAATATATTTATTGGAAATCCTCTTAATTACAAAATCTTTAAAACATAATAACTTACAGCCTTATTTATAAAACTTATTAAGGCTTTATAAAGAGTTTTTAAAACAAATTTTCCTTAAAAAGCCTTTATAAAGCCTTAATAATTTGTATAAATAAGGCTGTTAATATTTATTTTTAGTTAAAACCTTAATATAAGTTGTATCGATAGATACATTTTTAGATAGATATAAATTTTTTTGAATTTTTTTTCTTACAGTTTCTATTAAAAAGCAATCCATATCTTCTTTGGAGTCCTCGCCATTTTCATCTCCGGCGTCAATGGAATTTGCACCTTCATCTACTTTAACATCTACCGATTTTTCAACAAACAATTTTTATTTACCACCGTTTACAATTGCCAATAATGAAACAAATGTCCCAGTGACAACAATGAGAATTGAAGACTCTCGCGGTTCTGTGGCCACGACGCATACATATTTGCCCCAACTCATATCTACAAATGTCAGTGTTCCAGATTTGATACAAATCAACAACAACAATCAGAGATATTTAAAAGCCTCCGCTACAGCTTCTAATAGTAATAATGCAAATCCATCGTTTATTAACCAAATGTACATGCCACTAACCGTCAATGCTGGTGGTCCCGTCCTAATGAAATCTAATCAAGTTTTACCATCAGTCGATACTTTGTTATTCTCAAATTCAAAGTTGGGATTCTTTAATAATCGTAATTTACCAAAACAAGCCACAACAGCTCAACACAATTTGTCCTAATCCAAAGCAGCAACTTATTTTCCATAAATTCATTTAAATTGTTTAATACAATTATTAGTCCTGATTAATGTTGTGTGATTTGTGTATTTTTTACTTATTTCGTAATTAATTAGGGTTTTATTTATAAAATATATATGTATGTATATATAAGTGTATAATTTAGTGATCGATAAACATTTAATATTGAATTAGTATTTGTTTACTTCTATCTTCATTATGAGAAAAAACAGTGAATACACAAATATATTTTGGTACTTTTTCCATCTATAGATCACATCATACTAACTAAATAGCTTCAAATATGTATAAGGCATTTCCACAGTAATGTCAACTTTTTGTAGTTTGCGACACCAAACCAATAATATGCTTGCTTTTTCAAAGAAAACGAAACTTTGTTTTACTTATTTATATATTTGAGTAAGGCCGTCTGCAGTTCTACATTAGATAAAATTTTAAGAGAAATCGAGTCACATTGTTCTGAAATACAAGCTTAATTGCTTGCTGTCGCACGCGACAAAAAATGGACTTTCTCGTGGATGCCTATATATACATATATACATGTGTGTGTATATTTATATATACATAATAGAATTTTAACCATACTCCTTTAAACTATAATTCAACAAAATTTAATAGTATTGGCATTGTATAAAAATAAAATTTTTTTTTGTAGGAAAAAGAAAATAAAATGTTTTTAATAAAATTTTTTATATTACTTTCAAATACGAATCTTGTAACAGAAATGAAATATTTAGCATGATATGTGGTTAGCTAAACGTTCGTTTCGTTATAAATCGAAAAAAATAGGCAATGATTTTTAATACACTTGTATGATATTGGTGTCAAATGAATAAATTTGGAGAATATTAGCGGAATTCACTGTTGGCATTGTGGATCTGTTACATATTGTAGCTTTGGTAAATCTTGGTAAATTTAAAGCAAAACAACAAAAATACAAGATGTAAAAAATCTACAAGAACAACCAACCGTGAATTCCGCTATTAATAATAAAAGTTCTTTCTTACAAATGCGTTTTTCAAAAACATGTAATATGTGCATACATATATATGTATATTTATGCATTAGGTTTGCCAAATTATTCCAGTTTAAAAAGACATGTAAGTCCCAAAACACACTGTGCAAGTCTTATTGCTAAGCTGATTAGTTTCATGGAGATAGAGACGAGGGGAACAGCAACGTTTCTTTTCCCCCCGTCTCTCTCTCTCTCTCCTAATAAACTAATCAGCTTAGCAATAAGACTTGCATAGTGTAAATAGGGACTAATGGTTGATAAAAAAGTAAGATTTCTCCGGACGCGAATTTTTTCGAGGCCAGCTGAAAAAAAGAGTAATGTCCGGGAGACAGTATCGTTTTAAATCTAAAAAAATTGGCAAATGAATTTTAATACACTTATGATGTGGGTGTTTGGTTTCTTTGTGCGAAGAAGGGAATAATCTTTAAATTGGAATACTGGAATAAATGAACATTGTTCCAACATAGAATTTTTGATTCCATTCTAAAAAAAACTTTAAAATCAATATGGAATTGAATTTTTCAAATTGTAAACGATTCATTTTACTTTTTACAAAAAGATTATGTAGAAAATTGCTTTCGTAAATTATTGAAGTTTGTTTAAGTTTTCCGTTTTTGTATCCTCTGTTTCCATTGTAATTTGTCTAAGAATGCATTGAAATCTCGGAATATTTTTCATTTCATCGGTTGAGGCTGACACATACATACATATGTACTATCGATCCTATGCATAATGAAAAACTAACATGTAGTTAGCATAAGTGGCAGAATTGAACATGGTCTTAACGAGTTTTGCCATATAATTTAACATTGTTGAAATCACCGTGATTTGACATGTCGTGATTTGCAGAACAGGCCTGTATGCCTTGATTTTTAATTTCAAATTGTATGTGAAAACTCGTTAAGACCATGTTCAATTTTGCCACTTATGCTAACTTCATTCTAGTTTTTCACTATGCATAGGGCAATGCTGCCCACAGAGAGAAAACCGAGAGAAATGTATAAGCGTATGTACATTTGTACAAAAAGCCGATTGATGTTCGGCACTCTGGCGCTTCTCTGGCCAGCAGTGGCATAGGGCCGTATGTATGTATGTATATAAACACATTTTCAGTTTTATATTTTTAATTAAAATCGTGAAAACGCCTATCTTGTAGCGTTCTCGTTTGTCAAAAAACGTGTTTGGCGTTTTCAAATCGCAAACGTGAACTTTAGGCAAAATATGTGCGTACGCATAAACGTAGATGATATGATGTACGTTTAATTTATAAATATCGCAATGCACAAGTCTCAAAATATTTTCAAAGATCGTGTGAAGAAATCTGTAAAACGAGGTATGAGTGTATTATTCCATACATATAGCCATGATATAAATATAGAAGGTACTTCCATTCTCTCAATTTTTCTTGACATTCACCATCTGACACATGATACAATTTTATTCTATTATTATTAATTATATTATATATATAATTGTATCATGATCTGACAAGTATAAGTATTGTGAAGTTTCCGGTAAAATCGTGCTGCCGTATTAATCTAATATTTCCCCCTCTATTTACAGTTTTTTTGAAAATTTAATTAAAAAATTATTTCAAAATTGTTTTTATAAAATACAGAATGTATAAATTAAACAATTAATGTCCAAATTGTGTTCGACGGTTGTATCGTCTTGTCTATGGACGAAAAAAAAAGAAGCAGAATCTTTAAAACAATTATTAGTTATTGTCTATGCTAGAAGGTTCGTGTATTTGCTTTATGATTTTGTTTCAAACGTTATATCCAACACATATTTTTCCTTTATTTTTCAAACTTTTGTATAATAATTTCATTTTATTTTTATGTTTTAAAAACATGGTAATAATATTTTCATTTTTCATTACCAAAGACAACAACCATTTTGAAGAAAATAATTTAGAGAGTTCAAAAACAAGAAAATTATTTTAAAACAAAAAAACGTGCAGCATTTTTTAAATTCCCTGCATTTCCTGGTGTTCGCCAACAGTGACTAAGAGCCTATAAGATCTGTGAAATAGACTTGACAAAAGATCTGACCGATTATTACATATTATGTAAATTAAATAGAGTGCAATATCAATTACTATTTGTTAAACTTAATGAAAATTCATTGTCAAATAATCCAAATTATCAATCAATTTGGTTTCTCAGCGCCAAATTTAGATGAAAATATAGTTAAAAGATTTGTATTAAGCTGAAAACTAAAAAATATGAGATAAGTTATGACATAATCACTTTTTAAACTTCACAGATATGTAGTTATGTATATAACTTTATTTATTCTCAAATTTTTGTTAAGATAATTACACATTTTTATAACAAATTTCTAGGGGAAGACTTAAATTTTTTACTATATGGGAACATTTTTCTATATTTCTCTTAAAAAACAAACTTCAAATATACATATTTTTAAAAACAAAGAGAGAATGGAAGTACCTTCTATACAGCGTGACCGTTTGACCGACTAAAGTGGGAATTTGCCACTTTTTCGACTGCTTTTCCCCTTTTTCGACTGCCTTGCCACTTTTTGACCCGCTTTATTTAGGGTGAGTTATATGAAAATACATTAAAAATAAAAAGTTTAGTGTAGTTTTCTCGTATTTTTTTAATTTTGCCCCTTTTCTTTGATAAATCCCCTATTTGGTGCCACTTTTCGAAAAATGTCATCGGTCACCCAGCTTCTATATTTATATCATGATACAATTATAACAGGTACATGCACAAGCCCAGCCTGTTAATGTACACAATGCAAATAGTTGTCAAACTTTGTTTACAAGCTGCGAAAATGTTAGTGTATGTGTGTGAATAAAATGATTACTGTGTTGCCAATGAATTTACACATTGCTGTGTCTCCAATTATATATCGAAGAAAATTACACTACACATCTTTTGTGTAGGTTAAAATTAAAACAAAAATAAATAAAAATAGAACCCAAAGTAGAATTACACACAGATTATACAAGAATTTAATTGCATGGCCTATACATGTGAGTAGAAATTACACTGTCTAACTACACAAAGATTGGCAACACTGAATAGTTATAATCATTCATGAATGTCGCGTCTGCAATTGTACTTTAGTTACCCTGTAATTGTTATTTTTAAAAACAAAAGGCATCTGTTTCTGACAATTATACGTTTATTTATACCAACAAAATTAATGTTTTTTTTTGGTGTTGTAATTTTGTTGTAGTCGTGCATGTACCTAGTATAATTGTACCATGGCCCAGCCTGTTAATGTATACAATACCCACAGTTGTCAAACTTTGTTTACAAGCTGCAAAAATGTTAGTGTATGTGTGTGCATAAAATGATTACAGTGTTGCCAATGAAATTACACATGGCTGTGTTTCCAATTATATGTTGAAGAAAATTACACTACACATCTTTTGTGTAGGTTAAAATTAAAACAAAAATAAATAAAAATACAAGCCAAAGTAGAATTACACACATTACATGTCAATAATTTGACATTTGCTGCAATATATGTTAATGATTTTATTGCCAGTCTAGACGGGGGTTATCGATCAAGCCAAAATTTTACCAAAATTAACATTCCTGCTTTATATTCTTTACCATATTTTAATAATTGTGTTTTTATTTGCAAAGCAACAATTAATCCAATTAATATAAAAAAGCTTCTGAGCAAAATTGGACATTATCATTAGTCAGCGTTTAGTAATCAGTTGCTTTCTTGCCCCTAATTAGTAAAAAACGTGATTGTATTGAAAGACAAAGCTTGTTCGTGTAAGCCCCAAATAAATTTTCTACACACATATTCTATTTTCTAGCGATTTTAGCTATATTCCTTAAAACATTTAAAAATATTACCAGCACTGGGAGGTCTCCACAGTAATTTATATGAAGTACTCGCAAGCTTAAAGATATTTTTTATTATTTATCTAGGAATCATGGTGTAATTATACAGGTGACTGCGTAAGGATTTGTTATACAAAAATACTGCAACCATAGCTGTGTAAAGAACCGAAGAATGTCAAAAGCATAAAAATAATTGTACTAAAACCAAAACAAAATCGAAGTTTTTGACATTCTTCAGCTACAAAGCACATCGAGCAAAAAATTATCAGCTGAAGTAGCGCTGCCACCTAGGAATACTACCTGGTGCTGTCAAATTGAAGTTTTATGGTACGTTTCCATTACTCTACGTCTCCACCTGACATGAACTTCTGCTGTAACTTAAAGTTATAACTGAGTTGTTACAACAAATGCACTAACAATAATGTTATAACTTGAAAAAATCATTAACTTGAACAGTCTACACTTAACATTAACTTGAAGTTAATGTTAAGTTATGTCAGGTGGAGACCGTAAATTATGAGCAAATCAAGTTGATTTGAGAAAATCATGTCGAAGTGTTTCCATTGTGTGTTGTAGGTGATTCTATGTTAGAATTTTCGAAATCAACTTGACGTTTGATTGTTTATTCATTTTTATAACCTAAAATTAACACAAAAATTTGTTTAATATTAATTTGAAACAGCAAAATAAATAAATCATATAGGTAAGAATGGAAAACAACATTGACAATAACTTTCTTTTTTTAAATTACTTTTACCTTTTTATAAGGAAATAGAATCTGCCATTTTAATTCGTACTTAAATGTCACTTTTTTCGGATTTGTAACTAGCGGTCTCCACTAGCCATGAACTTGGTATGGGCATCATGTCGGACATCGCAAATGGCTAATGGAGACCGCTCATGTCCAACTTTCGTCCATGCTCTGACATCAATGCCCGAGCATATGTCTGAGCAAAAATGTTCGCCATGAGATTTGACGTTCGCAACCATTTGCAATAGAAAGAAAAGAGACAGACCAAAATTGGTAAATATTCCATCTCTATTGCACTACCGCAAAATACTTTGATATGCCTGAACATGGACATCGCATGTGTTCACCACAACAAGGAAGTTGATGAATTTTTCACAGTAGCTCTGCCGGCGTCATGTCCAAGTCGATAGCTAGTGGAGACTTAGGGTAAGTCACCAATAATGGATGGCCCAGAGTTGCATTTGTAATAATAGCAGCCGCGCAGTGTTGCATTGACAAATTCGACTTAATTTGTAGCAAATTAAGTCATTTGAGATAATTTACTCATATGAAAATTGTATGGGAAATCACTTTGCAAATTACTTAATTTGGCAAATCAAATGTTTTAACCTTAATCACGTATATGGAAACGTACTATTAGTTAACATTAGTTGTGCATAAATTTTTCCATTAATGTTCGAGAGTTTAGTTTCTAGATCTGAATGTTGAATTTTGGAATAAAACAAAGCTGAGTTTAATAAAATTTTGACAGAGACGTTCACTTTTATCTACAGATGTGCGAGTACTTTTTATTAATATGCTTTGGCGGCCTCGAATTTTTTCTGTTCCAATTTATCAATTTCGACTCCGCCTATTTGCTTTTAATATTGGAAAATTCACCAGAAAATCTGAATAATTACTGCATATATCCAAAAACAATCTAATTTTACATCATGTTTAGGAAAATTAAAATAAAACAAATATAAATATAAAAACTAAAGTAATGGAAAGTTCATATACTTACGTGGGAAACGTCAAGTAATAGCGTTTCAATTTTTTTTACTATCAAGATATAACGAAAAGCTAAAAGAAGGAGAATAAAAATAAAAGAAAGAAGTGAAAAATTGTGTTTTTGCTGTTGGGTTGTGGAAATCATCAAGAAACAAGTCTAAAGTAAAGGGGGCTATGCGATGACTATTGTTTGACTGCTACAACTTGTGCAATTGTAGTGGAGAGAATTTGTTTTAAAAAGTGTTTTGTGTTTCATGAAAATAAAAAAAATTTAACTCCAAATACAAGCAGGTTGATTCATTTGTAAATTGATTTCAAATCACAGTTGTTTTTGTTTCAAAACAAAAACCATTGATTAAAAATATAAGTAAAAGCGCAGTTTGATTCAAGAAATAAATTTTCGAATTAATACGTGATAATTTTTTTAAACATATTTACCAAGAAAAGAAAGACAAGTAAACAATTTGTTCATTGATTTATTTTTTTTACCCTTTGAGCCAGAGCAAAAGAAAATACATATTGCAATTAAAAATGTTTTGTTGATGTGTACTAAAAAAGAAAAAGCTATAAAACCAACAGCAACAATTACCATAATAAAGTGATTTTCATTTGTAATCAATTCCTTTGTAGTTGTTGTTTTTGTTACAAATAATTACTATTGCTGAGTTTGCAATTCCGTCAACTTTCAATAAAAATGGAAACATTACTTAAATGGTTAAATAAGCCCAAGGTAAGTCAACTCAACTCTACACCAAAGTTTACACAATAAAAACAACAACAAAAACTGAATAATTGTAAATGTACATGCATGCACATACACACACACATATGTATATGCATAAACTCATATGTAATTGTGTGTGTGAGTTTTTCGTCTTTAACAGTGATGCTAAAATTATATTTAAATGAAAAATGTGTAAAAATCGCCAATTTTATTTGTATTGTTTAATAAAATGAATAAATAAGTTAAATTTAAATATGTAATTTTGTGTAACAAGTCTCGCCAACACGAAGGCATACATACTTACTAAATCCGGGTTAAAAATATCAGGAAATCTTGATTAAGCACATATGAAAATACATGTGTTAAGTACGTCTCTACATGTATATATATGCACATGCATATCGTTACCTTAATATAGAAATATACAAAAAACTCGATTTAAAAAAAAAAAAAAATGAGTTAGGTCCTTTCTATATTAAGGTAACGATGTGTAGTGTATATGTACATATGTATGCTTGTATCTACTGACAGTAAATGATTATAAACAGATAAGCTCTGAAATTAAGGTTTTTAATAAAATGTCTCGTAGTAAAACATCCCAGCAAAAAATATGGTGGAAAAAAGTAGAAAAAGCACCACAACTACTAATACGAAGCACTTCGAACTCTGAGCAAAAGGTAGTGGATTTTACATTAGCGTGCCATTGGAGCGAAGTGGTTGTTTTCGCCAACCCGTGAGTGAATAAGATTTACTTTTTATTTGATATAGAAACTCTAAAATAATGTGTGATTTTTTATTGGTGAAGTAAATCCAATATATTTTACATTTAGGATGTGGTTCTTAACCACTTTTCCAAAGCACTTAAATCTATGATTTAGGAAGTGGTGCTTATTCACTTATTTATTTAAATTTTAAAATTTATAACCCTAGACACAAACCGTCGTTTTTAACAGAGCTCTTTTAAATAATAGTAATAGATTTTTCTCACAAAATTGACTTGAATTGAAGCCAAGATCCTTCTCTATGCCTTCTTTATTCAGATATAACATTTAATACCCGTACCTTCATATCTTAACCAACAATCATAATATGGATTTCGGAATTTTTGGAGGATTACTCGTGGACTCCTCTAGATTAATGTCCAATAGTCGAAACTCATAAAAGCCTGTTTTTGAAGAAATAACAGCACAATTAAAAAAAAGCAATGTGAGTCCGATCACAGAGATGTGTAAACATCTAGTAATGAAAATTTTTTTTTTAAGTTGGAAGTACTTATGCTTTTAGTATCTTTTTTTAAATTAATTAATTAAATGTGTGTGAAGATAAATTTAAATTTAACTAGCAGAGACAAAAACCAAAAAATTTTAAAGAGCTCATTTTAGAGTTAACAGAGCTCTGTTAAGCACTTAACAGTCCTAGTAAAATAAAGGAATATTATTTCGGTGGCGAAATTTAGGAATAGGGACTGATACTATAACCAAAAATTAATGAAAAATATACTCCAAGATCTGAATAATGAAATTATGCTAATGGAATATACAACAGATATAACAATAACACAGAAACTTAATTTTAAACAATCTCATATTTTGGAACGGAAATTGGTCATTGTGGGAAATAGGAGATGAGTACATATATCCCACTATATAGAAATGGTGCTCCTAATGGCTCGCTAAAGTGCAAATTAACTGGCTAATCTGTAACCATTTGGGGCTTTAGAAAAATTATATGAGTGCATAGGAGCACCATTTCTATATAGTGGGATATATGTACTCATCTCCTATTTCCCACAATAAGCAATAATCCTCTCCAGAAATCTGACTTTTTTTAATTTTAATTTTTCTAAAATCCCAAAATGGTTACAGATTAGCCAGTTAATTTGCACTTTAGTGAGCCATTAGGAGCACCATTTCTATATAGTGGGATATATGTACTCATCTCCTATTACCCACAATAAGCAATAGTCCTCTCCAGAAATCTGACTTTTTTTTTAATTTTAATTTTTCTAAAGTCCCAAAATGGTTACAGATTAGCCAGTTAATTTGCACTTTAGCGAGCCATTAGGAGCACCAATTCTATTAAGTGGGATATATGTACTCATCTCCTATTTCCCACAATAAGCAATAATCCTCTCCAGAAATCTGACTTTTTTTTTATTTTAATTTTTCTAAAGTCCCAAAATGGTTACAGATTAGTCAGTTAATTTGCACTTTAGCGAGCCATCAGGAGCACCATTTCTATATAGTGGGATATATGTACTCATCTCATATTTCCCACAATGACCAATTTCCGTTCCAAAATATGAGATTGTTTAAAATTAAGTTTCTGTGTTATTGTTATATCTGTTGTATATTCCATTAGCATAATTTCATTATTCAGATCTTGGAGTATATTTTTCATTAATTTTTGGTTATAGTATCAGTCCATATTCCTAAATTTCGCCACCGAAATAATATTCCTTTATTTTACTAGGACTGTTAAGTGCTTAACAGAGCTCTGTTAACTCTAAAATGAGCTCTGTAAAATTTTTTGGTTTTTGTCTCTGCTAGTTAAATTTAAATTTATCTTCACACACATAGATGTACTACATATAGCATTTTATTTAAATTGAGTCTTGAATTGAGCAAATATTTATTAGTTTATTAAATTCTTAAGACAGAAAGATATATTTATAAAATTATATTAAAATAAGTATCGATAATAATAGATTTACAAAATGTTAGGCAATCAACCCATTCGTACCTTGGCCCTAAATCCTGGTACTCTGTTCAACATTTCATGTGCAATGCTGCCAAAATACATATTAACAAAAATTGGCATGAATTCATGAAACAATTTTGGAGAAGTAGTACTTTGTTCATCTTGGGAAAAACATATGAAATTTATCTTCAACATTTTAAGTTTTCATGCGAAATAATATGCGTGGCAATTGTTTGACATAGAATTTACAACAAAAAACGGCAAGTCAAAATTGTTCGTATTTAAAATTTTATGTGCGAAGTAATGAATGGTGCTCAACATTTTTAAAAAGATTGAACAGACTAGTCTTAAATCTTCTTCAAAAATTGATAAATATTTCCGAACACAGCTGGATTTTGGTTTAATATTCGCTTGAAATATTTGCATGCTTTTTAGCGAATGCAAAAGCGAATGCAAATAGCAAAAGTAAGCGAATAATTTGCGAATGCGAAAGCGAATGCGAACATTCGTTACATCCCTAGTATATAATAGTCATTTTTACTGATGTTTATTTTTTGTAGTTAGTGGTCGGTAGTCGTTAAAAGAATTAAGTAGCTGGCGACTTGGCTATTTTTGTAGCCAGCTACTTTTGTAGTCGGTAGTCAATGGTCGGTAGCCTTTAATTGTGTTTATAGCATTAAATTGCAAATTTTGTTAAAGTCCTGATTCACACACGTCAGGTCTGAGTCGTCTAATCTTGAGTTTTTAGGAGAGAGAGGAAAAGAGAATGGAAAGGGGTACAGACATGACCGTACCAGACAAGTTTGCTTTTTCCTTTTGTTTTGTCATTCGTAATACTCTACTACAACACAAATTGATGAGACTTGATGAAACAAACTTGACGGTGTGTATGAACGTAAATGCAGGTTCGAAAGAAAATTGAACAAAAACTGATTAGCTGAACCTGATGTGTGTGAATCAGGACAAACGCATTATATTTTTGACAGTATGGATAAACTAAAAGACATGTTGTATATTTCGTTGATGTATTTTTTCATTGTTTTTGTAATCTTGGTATTACCTGGAAATGAATTGTGTACGTATAATTTGAAAGTTAATCATCGTGTTTTATTAAACACACTTAAAACTTCCCTGATCTGTACATTTTTCGTTTTTTAACTAACTTTTTATTTTTCTTTGACCTTGTACATGGAACATACTTACATACATATTTGCATATATATATGTACATACAGCGGTCAAAAAAGTATTCGACATATACCAACATTTTTTTGTTTTCATCAAGAAAAAACTATTTATTGCCTGATTTCACAAAAAGAACTTGGAAAGCGTTTTATTGACGAACTTGAAATTGTATTCAATAAAAAAATTTGATTATTTAAGGAACTAATATAAAAATTTCATCAAATAAAAAATAAGTTAAAAAATTGAAACAAAAAAAGTATTCTACATTGGTAATATTCTTATAATACCAACTATGTACACTTGTTTTGGAAGCAAATTGCTTTTCCTTGGCGATGTGTGACTTCTTTTAAACGATCTGGTATATATTAGTCCAGGATTTGTGTATATTCTGGAACGATTTTTCATTATTCGTCTAAGAGGACTTTTTTGATTTTATTTTTGCTTGTAAAGTCACTTTTTCTTATTACTTTTTTCGAAAAGACACCAGAGGTATTCAATAGGATCAAGATGTGGGCACTGGTGGCGTTTTCATTATTTTAGGGCAATATATATAAGCCAAAGCCTTGTATTGATAGCGCAATGCTTAGGATCGTTGTCTTTATAAAACTGAAGTCTATCCGGCAGTCCCAATTTTTCTATGCATATCTGCAAATTTTGCTTCAGTAGGTCAATATAACGTGGATGATCTATTATTCTATTAATAAATGCTAAAATCCCCACATCTGAAGCTGCCATACACACTCAGACGATATACTACCCCCGCCGAGTTTCACAGTTCGTATGACCTATCGCTCTTAAGGTTCCGCATTTGGTTTAAGTTACACTAAAACTCGTCTATATCATCCAAAAAGATTATATTTGCTTGCTTCAGCAAAAAAAAAGTATCCCTTATTATGTCTATCCAGTTCTCCGATTGCTAATTTACATACTCTTTTGCAAACTGTTATCTTAACTGTGTGGTTTTCTTATAAACATTTGGCTTCTTCCTGGAAATTTAGCATTTATTAATTGAATAATGGATCATCGACGTTATATTGACCTACTGAAGCAAAATTTGCAGATATGAAAATCAGTTTTTTTATTCTAAATTTTCAGTTTTCCAAAAAAATATTATGGCAACGCTGGTAGTATAGTCCATTTATATGAAATTTTTACATAACGATACAGTTACACGACCAAGATTTGCTTTCAAGTTTTTTACACATACTGGTTGTCAAAAGTGGTTTAAATTGAAAGCTGTGACGTAGGCTGCACGCAATTTCCAAGCAAATTTGTCTCAATATGCCGTTGATAAAAAAACAGCTTAAGACAACAAAACTTCATGACTTCTATATTATATGTAGATCTATGTATAAACCGCTACACATCATTATACTTTTTATTTTTGTTCCTAAACATATGTATTTATTTAAGTGTAATTTAAAATTTTCGGTGGAATATAACATTATTTGTAATAAAAGAGCACAAAAATACTATGTCGGCAAAAAATTTGAAAAAAAACCAAAAATGTGCTCATTGAAATTGCTGTCAGTTGTTGTTTGCCTATAAATTGTACACACAGTTGGAAAGAAAATTTGAAGTCGAAGTTGAATCAAATTCTAAAAGTATGAATGTATTAGTGAAAAATTGTGAATGTATTGAAATTTGAAAGGCAAAACTTGATCGTGTAACCCTCAAGTAAGGTAAAATGCCGAATTATTCTGCATTATTAAAAAAAAAGTATATTTTGAGTTATGACACTATTGAAGTAAATGAGCGATATGTATGTAGTACTATGTATCTTATAAATATTTCCCGTTTTTCTTCTGTATATTTTTCGATTGTTGTTGTTTATGACTTTAAGAACGTCACAATGAACAATTAAACCAAAAACGACAGTAACAAAGGCAATCCAAACACATTGTTAGTCCCAATTTACACTATGCAAGTCTTATTGCTAAGCTGATTAGTTTGTTAGGAGAGAGAGACGGGGGGAAAAGAAACGTTTCTGCTCCCCTCGTCTCTCTCTCCCTAAAACTAATCAGCTTAGCAATAAGACTTGCATAGTGTGATTTGGGACTTACTATTTTGTATCTTAACTTTTATTTTAATTCCGTATTTCATTTACATTCATACGTAGTACATACAATGTACATATGTATGTACTGAGGGCCTTTTTATGAGCAACTTTCGATTTTCGTCTGTAGTCGAAAGTGTTGGTCGAACGAATTTTCTTCTGCTATTATGAATGTCCCATTCGACGAAGAATGTCCCTACTGTGATTTTCAATCACTGTGATTGTTCAAAATATTGTATGAGTTGAGACTGAAAGTAAAATAAGAAAAAACACAACCTATTTGAAATTCTCTTTTGAGAATTAGATAAAGTTCTTAACTAATAATTTAGAAAAGGCAAACAAATACTTCCGTTTTAAAAGATTTGCATGCTTCAGCTTTTAAATACATAATGTTAAATTTATTCACTACTAAAATACCACGATGTTAACTTCGCTGTTTTTTTAGACAATACTAATTTGAAAAAAGGTAATCGGGTTTGGAATTAAGCATTTTTGGTGGAAGCACTTCCCTACTCGATTACCAACGTAATGATTTTAAAAAGGCGTGAGACTAAAATAATCGATTCTTGAGAAGTACTTACTTTTTAGGGTTCCGTACACCAAAGGTGAAAAGGAACCCTATTGTTTTCGCTACGCTGTCTGTCTGTCCGTCACACGGTATTTTCTCAGGAACCGTAAGAGCTACGGACCTGAAATTTGGGCACAGTATGTAGAACCTTGGCCGCTACAACAACAAATACATGAGAATTAAAAACTAAAGGGTGTTCCAAAACGAGCAACGAAAAATGTTAAAATCCCATGTAATATACATACAATTGTATATTGAAACTTGAAATTTGTAAAATTAGTGTATTTTTATACAGACTACAACAATTAACACTAAAATTAAAAAAAAAAAAAAATAAAATTAAAGGGTGGTCCATCAGTTAATGCAATTTTGACTATGTAATTTTGACAATTTGCTATATCTTGGAAACCGTAAGAGGCAAACACTTGAAACTTTCAAAAACGGTAAAACTAAGAAAACCGAAAATTATAAAATCGCCAAACCAAAAAAAAAATCGCCAAAAATTTAAAAAAAATCGCCAAAAATTAAAAAAAAATTGCCAAAACGAAAAAAATCGCCAAAATTAAAAAAAATTTCTAACACTAAAATAAATCGCCAAATTCGAAAAAATCGCCAAAATGAAAAAAAAACGCCAAAATGAAAAAAACGTCAAAAATCGAAAAAATCGCCAAAAACAAGAAAATAAAGTGTCAAAACTAAAAAAGGAGCCAAAACTTAAAAAAATCGCCAAAAACTTGAAATTTTCGAAAACGGTAAAACTAAAAAAATCGCCAAACAAAAAAAAAAAAAAAAAAAATCGCCAAAAATTAAAAACAAAATCGCCAAAACGAAAAAAATAGCCAAAATTAAAAAAAAAGTTCTAACACTAAAATAAATCGCCAAAAATAAAAAAATCGCCCAAAATGAAAAAAACGCCAAAATGAAAAAAACGCCAAAAATCGAAAAAATCGCCAAACGCGAAAATGTCGCCAAAACTAAAAAAATTGCAAAAATGAAAAAAAACCGCCAAAAATAAAAAAAAATCGCCAACATGAAAAAACGCCAAAAACCGAAAAAAATCGCCAAAACAAGAAAATAAAGTGTTAAAACTAAAAAAAGAGCCAAAACTTAAAAAAATTGCCAAAAATGAAAAAAAGCAAAAACCGCCAAAACAAAAAAAAAAAAAACCGAAAAGATCCCAAAAACGAAAAAAATGCCAAAACTATATATTATATAGGATGAAATTTGTATTAAATTACATATCTAGTGCTCGTACGGAACCCTTCGTGCGCGAGTCAGAGTCGCACTTTACTGAATTTATTTTTATATGTCAACATATTCGCGTAATCTATTAAATCTAAAATAATCATTCTCTTTATTTATCAACTTGCACAGCATTTTTTTTAAGTTTTATGTAATGTGTTTTGTAAGCGAGTAATGAAATTTGGTAATGAGAAAAGTAAATCATTATATGGCAAGTAGTTCTGATGGTAATGTGTAATTTTTTGCCGGGTATGTATATCTATTTGAATGAGTTTTCCATTAATTTAAAATAAAATTTCCTGGTTACATTCGATATTATTTTGCGATATTTGAACTTTGACCTAAAAGGGACACGGCTAATGCCCAAATGCACAGTCTTTAGTTAGCTAATGATGGCTACAGTTTAACTAATTGAATTTCATACGTATATATGTACATATATCATTAGTTAAACCATCTTTATTAGTTAACCGGATACTGTGAATTTAGGCCTTAGAGTTGTCCAATTTAGCTCAAATTGTAACCATATCAGTTTTAGACTAATAGCTAATAAATCAGTGAATATTTAAACATATTTTAAGTTAATTTTCATACAAAATTAAAGTGTATTTAAATACACTTTAATTTTTTCAGTGGCTAATTAAAGTTATTATCAATTTACGTTGAAAGTACGGTAGCACTACAAGATTTCCAAATATTATGGAAAGCTTTCAAAAGAACAGCTGTTCAATATAAATAAGAAAGTTGATATTTTAATTTGCAAAAAAATTAAATAGCAAAAAACACATTTTATGATACAAAAAGAGCATCAAAATGCATTTTTCTATTTATATTTTTCATGATATGAAAATATATGTTACATTTGTTGTATATTTGTGAAAATTAAACGAAATTCTTTTTAATACGACCACATGATGTTCATGTACATGCACAAAACATATGGTGTGTTTGTAAAACTTAAACAACACTTAAATGCACAATGTTGGCTGTTTAAGTTTGATTTAATTGTGCGGTGAGAAACAAAATTTTTTGTTTAAACATGATTTAAAAGTAAAATACATATAACCATTGACTGATTTATTAGCCCTAAGTATCATGATAACCCGTCTGGGATTTTATGAAAATCCAAAGTTTAGTTTCCTCCATACATACCAATGTCACTCTAATGCAAACATTTAAATTTATATGTACATGTACAGATGTACATTTTTTAATATACACGAAAAGGATTTAATCAATCAATATTGGCGAATACTAAAACTTATAAAACTTTGACTCACACGTCTCCTGAAAAGATAAATTTGCTACTTACACCATCCGCATTTGTATTTCAACCAGTGTTGCCATATTTTATTTTCAAAATTCTTCAATAATATCAAGAATCAAGGATATCAATAAACAAAGAATTTACCGCATTCAAATTCCATTGAAATTTATTTGATTTTAACTGAAAGTGTAAAACAACTTAACAAATGTTTACTACAGAGAATATGTAAATGTTTACTACAGAGAATATGTAAATGTTTACTACAGAGAATATGTATAAGATATACTTACTAGTGTCCTGCATAAGACATCTTATAAGAACTTTCAAGACATGAGGGATTTTTCAAATGCTTTACTACAGCGAAATCTTATAAAACAAACGTTAACAACACTGTTTGCAAGAAATTCGTTTGAGTATTGTAGGTATAAGAGTAAAGAAGAAAACACTTCGTGACGGAAGAATTTGTGATACTTGCTTCTTTCTACGCATGAGCGCGTATAGAAACGTCATGCATGTATGTGTGTATGTTTTTTTATTTTTCTGCGCACATGCAAAGGCACACACATGCATTAACATTAATTGTATGCGGTTAACCACATAATAGCTTATCATCTACATATTACACACACACTCAAACGTACAATGTGAAAAATAACAAGCATACACTAATCAACAGTACTTCTTTTGAGTGTTTCTTACAAACAAGCTGTCTTGCGACATCGCTTGTTACAACTGATATACACATACACCAATACATCCATCGTGCTTCGCTTATAGTACGACATCATTTATTATTGGTTTAGTATAATACATGCAACGTGAATACATTTAAAAATCATGACGTATTTGCATTTAAAGACCTTTTACGCAGGTCTCTAATACTTACATATGTATGTTAATGTATACTTAATTGGTGTTTTTGGGAAATTGTTGCAATTAAGTTTGATATTTGTTGACGCACTAATTATCCCAAATTATTATTTTACTTATTCAGTAAAATACTTTTTATTAAAAAAACATTGAATTGATTATTGATAGGTTCCAGCTAACCCCTCAGTAATCAATTTCAATGTATTTTTCATAAAAAATGTTTTATTGAATAAGTAAATTACTAATATGAGATAATTAGTGCGTTAATAATTATTAAACTTATATCTACACACATATATACTTACATACATATATTTCTACATACTACATAAATGCATACATGATATGTGCATATGCTCCAGGACTTGCAGAAGTTGTCACAAAACCAAGAAACAAATTATGGCATTCGATATCGTACTAATTTTATAAATTTTTTGTAGTGCTTGTATGAAAATTTCGATAGCCATCGAGTGCCGTAATTTGCATTCTTATTTATTTGTGCTGGATTTTTAAAAAATGGTTTACACTTGGCGTTTTGCATATTTACTTTTTTTTACTTTTGTTATTTTCTTTTTGCTTGTACATTAAGGACTAGTTTTTTATAAATTAGTTAAACTTAGTTTAACAGAAGTTTGAGTTAACCAAGAAACAAATTTAAACGGGGTTTAACCGCCCATGCTGTTTTTCAGAGATGGATTAACAGTTGTCAATTGAGCTAGAAATGCCATACTTTATTTTCAATATTCAACTCTTAAAAAGTGATGTGACAATTCATGGTGTCATTATACAGGTGACTGCGTAAGGATTTGTTATACAAAAATACGGCAACCATAGCTGTGTAAATAATTGTGCTAAAACCAAAACAGAACGAAGTTTTTGACATTCGTTAGCTACAAATCACATAGAGCAAAAAATTATCAGCTGAAGTAGCGCTGCCACCTGGTTATATACACCTTGTGACAATTCTTTAAATTTATAAAAAAAACTTCAATACGTGAATTCAAAATTTTTGGAAAATAAAAAAGTAATAAATAAAAAATACAGAGTAACTCTAAAATCAAGCAAACAAAAAATAATAAGGCATTTACATTATCTCGAAATCTAGTGCTTACGAGATTTCGAGCTAAATCTAGCTGCTTTGTACTAGATTTCCCATATAAAGCAAAATCAATCTAGTCTGTGAGTAGATTTGTAAGAAATTACACAAAATCTAATATTTTTATTTTGTCTTTACTACCCTATACAACATATTTATTTAAAAGATTATTGAATTAGCTACGGCTTGGTTAAAAGGGTGTGTGAATTGGCTACATTGCAGTTGTTTGGTTGTAGTTTTGGAAATTTTTCGGTTAATGGGTTTTATTTTGGATAAAAAAATCTTGATAAATGTCAAAAAAACATGGTGTAAACGGTATAAATTTTCGTAAAGATTTTAATTAAAATATGCTAGATTTTGTGCAGGTTTAAGTAACCTATAAGTAACATGGAATTAAAAAAATAGTGATGCTCCAAAAATAAAATAAATTCAGTAAAGTGCGACTCTGACTCGCGCACGAAGGGTTTCGTACGAACACTAGATATGTAATTTAATACAAACTTCAGCCTATATAATATATGTGAAGCGCAAAATAGAAAGGTACCTAAGGGTAAAAACCTGTTTTGTTCAGTAGAGCCATTTTAAAGATTTAAATACGTGTATCTTTGGTGTACCATCACTGAATAAAATGCGCATATCTCTGGGAGGGAACTCTTTTGGGGCATGGGATCGGTCTCATTCGATGCTCAGATGTTGTCCACATAAAAAAAAAAGTGAAAATTGATTTTTTTTTACCCTTAGGTCCCTTTCTCTATGCACTGTCACATATAGTTTTGGCATTTTTTTTAGTTTTTGGCGTTTTTTCAATTTGGCGATTTTTTTTTTCATTTTGGCGATTTTTTTCATTTTGGCGTTTTTTTCATTTGGGCTATTTTTTTTCATTTGGGCTATTTTTTTAGTTTTGGCGCCTTTTTTGCGTTTTGGCGATTTTTTTCGGTTTTTGGCGTTATTTGAATTTGGCGATTTTTTTTCATTTTGGCGATTTTTTTCATATAAACAATTATTTTGGTTTTGACGCCTTTTTCGCGTGGCGATTTTTTTCGATTTTTGGCGTTTTTTTATTTTGGCGATTTTTTTCATTTGGGCGATTTTTTCGAATTTGGCGACTTATTTTAGTGTTAGAATTTTTTTTTTAATTTTGGCGATTTTTTTCGTTTTGGCGATTTTTTTTAAATTTTTGGCGATTTTTTTTTTGGTTTGGCGATTTTATATTTTGCGGATTTTTTAGTTTTACCGTTTTTGAAAATTTCAAGCGTTTGCCTCTTACGGTTTCCAAGATATAGCAAATTGTCAAAATTACATAGTCAAAATTGCATTAACTGATGGACCACCCTTTAATTTAAATTTTTTTAAATTTTAGTGTTATTTGTTTTAGTCTGTATAGAAATACACTAATTTTACAAATTACAAGTTTCAATATACATATGCACATACAATTGTATGTATGTATATTACATTGGATTTTAACATTTTTCGTTGCTCGTTTTGGAACACCCTTTAATTTTTAATTATCATGTATTTGTTGTTATAGCGGCCAAGGTTCTACATACTCTGTCCAAATTTCACGTCCGTAGCTCTTACGGTTCCTGGGAAAATACCGTGTGACGGACAGACGGACAGCGCGTATGAGTGCGCATAAAGGTGGAAGTACATAACACGCGTTCAATGCGCTAATGCGATACACGCGTCTGTCAAAAAAGTTGAAGTAGTGTGTTTTCATAAGGCAAGTTACATAGAGAAGTTCGCGACGCGCGTATATCGCCAAAAGTTGAACATTCTTCAACTTTCATGCGTTGTATACAAAATGACAGCTAGTGTTGCCATATTCATAAACTAACATACACAAACATGATTAGAAATTGATTTTTTTTATTAAACAATGGATACAAAAATGCATTAAATGTTTAAAGAAAAATACAACGTAAATGCAAGACAAAAAAATAGCCAGCAAAGGCTTTAAATTTTACAACTAAAAAAGCTTCAAAAGCGTGTTGTGTAACCTTCCATTTGAGTAGCGTTGAACGTTTAACAAGCCAGAAAAGCGTTGCCGCGTAACGCGTGCTATGTACCTCAACCTTAAGTAAAAGAATTATAAATCATGATTCAACTCCCCTCACTTTTTCAGTACTTATTTCTGTTCTCTGATTTGAACCAAATACACATCGTCACACAAATTTATTGCAATAGTGTAAGAAAACGAGTTTTACGAAGCAGTTGTACACAGAGAAACAAGTCGAGGCAAAATTATCGGCGGCGGCGGCGCAGTAGTTTTGTGACCGGCGGCGCAAATAACTATATGAAAATTAAAAGAGAAAATAAAAATTTAAACTGAAAATTGATTTTCAAATTTTGGAGCAAACAAAATTTCGGCTGGTTTTGAGCCGATGCGAGCCGATACAATCGGCGGCGGCTTGATATACAGAAAAATAACCGGCGGCGGCGCGCCGTCGGCTTCGAGCCGGTCGACTTTTTTCTCTGGTTGTACACGCACTTGTACTGTTTATTATTGTGTTTTTACCTTCTCCTGTAAAGTTACAGTTATTTGACTTAGGGCCTTTCTACTTGTGACCAACGATATGCTCATACCTGTGTGCACATTAGGGTTGCCAGATACCAAAAGTCAAATACCTGGACAATGGAAAAAATTCAACTGGATTTTGAAAAAATAACTGGACAATTTAAAAATAATGGCCTATTTCCCACCTGCGAAAGAAAACGTTCGACTTACAATTTATATTGAAACCAAAAACAAATTTTCGTATTTTATTCTTGTTCTCAATATAAATTGTAAGTCGAACGTTTTCTTTCGCAGGTGGGAAATAGGCCATAAGCTTAAAAAGCAAAGTGTTGTTGCTTTTTGAAAATATTGTTTTGGTTGTAAATTGCCAGTGATGTACAAAATAGAGGAACTAATCAGTGTTAGGGAAAATTACAACTGGTTGTACATTTGCAAGCACTATTGTTTCTTTTTATATAGTATTAAAAATTTTTTCTTAGAAAATATAAAAACACAACCAGAAAACAGAGATTTTTGTCTTGTTTTAATAAGAAAAGCTAATGCTTATGTATTTTTATCTCCTGATTACGATTCCGTCATTAGTTTTAATCTGTAAAACAATTTCTTTTATTTGGATAGCTTTACATTGAGGAGCATATTTTAGTCCATAAAACTTTTTTTTATTATATTTTTTACTTAAATAACTAGTCGTTATGAATTTTTGTCCGCTAATTACGAAAAAAGATTTCTTATATTCTTATACCCTCTAGTTTCAAAGATTTGTGCATTATATTTAAAAAATAATAGTTTAAAGTCCTGCATACGTGCAAGGTATATGCAAGGTTTAACTAAAATGGCTTCAGTTAAAAGGTGTGTATTAAGTTTTTAATTCTGAGCAATATTAGCGTGGCCCCGCCTACTCTGGTAAAATTGTTTGGTTTTCAGATTTTTCTAGACCTACTTTTGTATCGAATTTCAGCTCAACTTTAGATTTTTGATTTTTATGGGCGTAGCCCTTCGCCTCTGGCTAAAATTTCCGAGTTTTCATATCCTTCTAGTTATGGGCCTCTGTCTAAAATTTCCGAGTTTTGATATCTTTCTACTTGGTTTTTCACCTAGACCTACTTTTGTATCGAATTTCAGCTCATTACCACAACTTTTAATTTTTATGAGCAGTGTTGTCAGATATGGCGATATCTATCTCGCCATAAACGTGGCGACGAACATTTGTTTTTGGCGATGAAAATTACTTGGCGATATTTGAACTCCTTGGCGATATTTTTGGCTATATTTTTACGATTTCAACAAAATGGAATAATGTTAAGAATATGAAATTTTTTTTAATGAATTTTTTCTGCAACATAAAATATTTCTTGCAAAAAATTCTAAATGTTTTGACTCTTTATCTCAAAATTTTCTGAAATTCAAGAAGGTAAAAAAATATGGGCCACAAAATCTCATTTGGTGTTTATGAAACACAGTGGGGAAAACTTTCTTTTATGAGTTAGAGCCAACATTTTGATAATGAAGCACCATAAAGCCTACAAGAGTTTTCGTCTAGAGTGTATGAATACGACGATGCTGCTAGTACTTATCATATTAATGATATGATATTTGCACTTAAATACACATTTAAGTAAATGTTAATTCAGTGTTATCACAACAATTACATATAACTTTTATCTTGGTGCTCAATTTCAATTTATGCTATTTAGATTGACCTTTTGGAATAAGTAATTTTTGAGTATATTTTATACGCACGTATTTATGTATACGTTCTTAATTTTTCTTATATAATACAATTTTTATGTTTTACGATATACGTTACCCACTGAATTTAAAATTTAACAATACATATTTGTAATGTAATTACGAAATAAAAAATATTTTTGTAGCTATAATTTAATGTTATATTATATTGGCGATATTTGACGATATTCGACAAGTCATTTGGCGAGGAGGCTGATTATAAATCTGACAACACTGTTTATGAGCGTAACCCCGCCCACTTTTTCAAACTAAAGATTTTTTGACCATAGCTTATCATTCGTTGTAGACGGATAATAGACATCTGCATGAAACTAAATAATGATGTTTATGAAACTTTCGCTATAATTTTTTATTCGTTTCATTTATATTTCATACAGAGGAATAACTATGAAACAAGGACAATGAACACTCAATAGTTAAGAACGCAGTAAAATGATGTTGGTTTGTTTACTTATACAAGAGCTTACTAACATATACAAATGTGAAACAGAACATGTGTTGAGTAAAGGTAGAATTAGTAAAATCGTATCGTGATGTTGCGTATCAGCTGACAAAAACCGTACGATATACAATGCATGTTACTAGTTATAAAATATGTGGTGGTAGCACTGCTGACGTAGGAATCTGTAGAAAACAGATTTTTCTGTAGCGAATGTCAAAAACGCCGTATTTAATGCCAGACAAAAAAAAATGTGCTATGCAAACTGTTACATTTTCTATAACTTGTGCACAAAGTTGAACGATACGTCAAGCTGTAAATTAGAATGATACGATTTTACTAATTCTACCTTAAATCTCGATTAAGTTCATGCAAAAACAATATGCTTTTAAAGATCAGTGTTGCCAGTTGTAGGAAAAGGGAAAATACTAGAATAATCGCCGAAAAGGAAGTTAAAAAAATTTTAACGAGCTCTAAATTAAATTCAGTTTTTATTAGTGGGAGTGATCTGCAAATTCTATAAAATATTTCATTTAGATAAAAGTACTTAATTTTATACCTTCTCTCGCTTTCGCAAAATGTATTACATATAAACATAAGTTATACATAAGTACACATAATTATTTTTCTTTTAAATGTAATATTATTGTTGTTTAAAGTTTCGTATTTTTAACCCCCGACTAAAAAAGGGATGTTATAAGTTTGTAGTGTGTGTCTGTGTGTCTGTGTTTCTTTGTATCTGTGTGTGTCTGTGTCCACGTACAGGCCAAACGGCTGGACCGATTTTCATTTAGTTTTTTTTGTTTGAAAGATGACTTGATCGAGAGGGTTCTTAGCTATGTTTGAAAAAAATCAGTCCAGCCGTTTAGAAGATATAACATCTTTTCTGAAAAAAGTCGGGGGTTTTTAAAATTTTTAATTTTTGTTATTACATTAGGGTGATAATAAAATTTTTTGATTTTATTACAAATATTAATTTAAAAAAAAATTTTTAGTTATATTTTTGCTTGGAAGAATATAAATAGTTATTTTCGCTTGGAAACGAGTACTTTTGTTGTCTTTTGTTTAATTTTTGTCAATTTAAATTTTTTTTATATCATATGAAATTTAAAAAAAACAATCACGTGACCAAAACCGTTAGATACCTACACAACTAATAATCAAATTTGCTTAACAATATGTTCATTTCTCATAAACCAATTCCTTTTTTTAATTTTTCATCTAAAAGTGTGTGTTTCTTTTCATAGCATTTCATTTCAGGCTTGTGTGCAGTTAATTACAATAATAAATAATATATTAAAATAGTTTAAAGATTTACAGGTATTATTTAAAAATGCAAATGAAAAATTAAAATATGTATTATTAATATGTATGGTATATATATGTACTCAGTTATGTATGTATGTGTAAAAGTTAAAACTTTAATTTAAAAGTGGAACCTATTACACATGTGCGGCGCATACAATAAATTCCATGATTTCACTATATTGGCAACATTGCTATTGAGAATTATTAACAAAAGATGAGATGAGAGAAATCAGCATGAACACAAGTCGTTTCAATGAACAATCTCCAATCTCTTTGTGTTAACAGTATGAAACGAAATGTTTTCACTCACAGTATGGTAAAAGCAACAGTTTGTTTAGTATTAACATATTTATTCGAAGTTGGGCTTTAGTAAACAAACATTTCAGTGGTTTCATGGATGGAATTGTTCATGCAAGTCTATAACGGATAATAATACCTACATAAATAGTATATATAAATATGCCGAGCCGAAGTACAGGAAGTAGGAGGCTTAAATTTTGTAGGCCCACTTTTTTAAACGAAAATTTATAGCCTTGCATTTTCATGGGCGTAGCCCCGATCAAATTTCAGTTCAGTAGGGCAAATTATAATTTTTGTGGGCGTAGACCCGCCCCCTTACTTAACTTTCCGCGTTTTCAGATTTTTCTAGTTAATTATTGCTCACCTTGGTCTACTTGTGTACCAAGTTTCAGTTTTCTAGGTATAGCGGAAGTGCTTCATAAATTTGATAAGTGTGTCAGTGAGTATGTCTTAAAATATGCACTTTTTGCATCTTCATATCTCATATTTAATATATTAGTACAGAGGGGCTCCGATAAAAAAATTGGTAATATATGTATAACTTTTAAACTGTTAATCGAACAGAAGTGTTATGTTTGGACCGATTATAGTCAATGACACAAGCTTTCGAAATTGATAATTTTGAGTGACCCTGTTACACTAGAAAGTGAGTTAGTGTTAAAGCTGACCACCTCGATAGTCCCAAAACACACTGTGCAAGTCTTATTGCTAAGCTGATTAGTTTATTAGGAGAGAGAGACGAGGGGAACAGCAACGTTTCTTTTCCCCCCGTCTCTCTATCCTAATAAACTAATCAGCTTAGCAATAAGACTTGCATAGTGTAAATAGGCACATATGAAAGAGGCTTTCAGTCAGACTTAAGATATTTTTTTGTGGTATTTTAAGTTTTTTCTTGTAGCTTTTCAATTCTTATATCCAGTATTGAGTAAAAGATTTCAGAAAATTGATTAAAAAATAAATATATTCAAAAAAAATCATATTTTTCCCCCGACAAAATATGCTAACTCTAAAAAATATTTGTTTTTTGATCGACTAAAATATGCTATCTCATAAAAATACGCAAACCAGTGCAAAATAAAATATTTTTTGCAGACCTATAAGTTCGTAAACATATGTGACAGCGCATAAAGAAAGGGACCTAAGGGTAAAAAAAATCAATTTTAATTTTTTATTTTTTTTTGATGTGGACAACATCTGAGCATCGAAGGAGACCGACCCCATGCCCCAAAAAGTGTTCCCTCCCAGAGATATGCGCGTTTTATGATGTGATGGTACACCAAAGATACACGTACATATTTAAATCATTAAAATGGCTCTCCTGAACAAAACCGGTTTTTACCCTTAGGTCCTTTTCTATTTTGCGCTTCATATATTTAAACCACATTATGGAAGGAACATCATTTATTTTTACAATAATAAGCAAATTAACTAGTTTTTTCGCTCTACTGAAAAGTTAGTTTTTTTGAGTTGACATATTTTGAATATAGACTCTCGATATGTACATATGTATGTAAGTATGCACATATCTTCGGGTGGTTACTGGTTTGCCGCAATAATAATATATTTTAATATTCTGTGCGGCAAACCAGTAACCACCCCACGATATGTACATTGCCTGTATGCATATATTGTAAATAATACATACATAAATACTCGTATGTATGTATTAATTTTATTAATCAGATTAAATAAAGCAAAAGTGTTGCAAAATAGGGTTAATAATTGCTTTTTACAATAGTGGCTCGGGAATTCATAGAAAAAGGGGTGCTGGTGATGATTCATTTTATAGATATGTAAATATTATTTTTATACATACGAGTATTTCTTTTTGCTGAGTGAATGCCAATTCCGCCTAAAGCTATGTTCAGACGGTTGTTAGAAGCTTTCTCCCTATTATTCTGCCCTCTTTGCCACGTACAGTTCCTGTTAATTAATTGAACGAAATTCTGTTAAAGCATGATTAGTCGTAGTTTACACTATGCAAGTCTTATTGCTAAGCTGATTAGTTTGTTAGGGGAGAGAGAGACGAGGGGAACAGAAATGTTTCTTTTCCCCTCGTCTCTCTCTCTCCTACAATTATTCAGCTTAGCAATAACACTTGCATAGTGTAAATTAGGACTTATATCAATTAAAAAATCAATTAAAATTTCAAAACTTTTTAAACTATAAACAATTTGGTAATATCAAGTAAGTTTTTCTACTTAAATTAATTAATACAATTAAAAATTTGATTGAATCGATCAAATTCTTAATTGAAGACATTAATTGCTGAATACTTTTTTCTATATTAGATGTTGTTTAACTACGTACATATGAACATTTAATTTATGATTTTCTTAACTTTTTTAGGCTGATGATAAATCGTTATTGGCACGATTTTTTCATGCTGATCGGGCTCTAGCTGCTGTGGCTAGTGAATTAGATAGTTTTGATGGACGTGCTGAGCCTGACAGATGTTCACGTTTAGTATCAAGATTACGACAGGGACAGGTACGTATTAATTTTAACTTTTTGCTAAAATAACCACAATAAGAAATAAATAAATGATTCTATTTGAAAATTTTAAGGATAAAGTATTGGCTATTACCAACTTAATAATTGAAGAATTATTGGGTGATGAACGTGATCAACGTGCATTTCGTGCCAAGTTTCCTGAAGAAGTGTTGCAAGAAAATTTAGCCGGCCAGTTGTGGTTTGGTGCAGAGTGTCTTGCCGCTGGTTCATCCATAATGAATCGTGAGCAAGAGAGTAAAGAAATGCGTCCCTTAGCTGAAGCTGTTACGCGCAGTTTGAATAATGTACGTTTTTTGCTGCGCGATCAGTGTTTGCGTAACAATGTACCAAATAGCGAGCGCTTGAATTTGGATAAAAACGATGCTGCCACCGAACAACTGTATGAGAGTTTAAAGCGTTTTGATCGTTTGTTTGCTGAATTTGAATGGCGCTATGTCAGCGCTATGGTTCAAGTTAAATCAAAAGAAGAATACGAAACACAAGAACTAATATGTGTTCTCTGTTCAGAGACTTTGCAGAGAGCTTTAAAGTTGGGTCTTTTGGAACAAGATAAAGTTGATGCATTCGATCCGGCTCTAATGTTTTCCATACCAAGGCTGGCAATTGTCGCTGGACTGATTATATATCCGGAAGGGCCTCTTAACATGGATATGCCAGCGGAACAGTTGTCGGAGCTGTTTCGTCCGTTTAGATCAATTCTTTTAAAAGTTCGTGATTATTTGAGAAATTTAAATGAAACTGAACTGTATTGTTTGGAACGATTACTGTGTACAAATGAAGAAATAAGTTTAAAGGTAAGTTTATTTATAAAAAAGTTATGTGTTATATATTAAAATAATAATATGTGTAGGGGGAAAGCTTTCAGAAAGCCAGTGTAGTGGGTTAGTAAAACTGATGCAGCAATTTTCAAAAAAATATTTTGCCAAAACTTGCTTTCTAACAAAAGCAAATTTTTTAAAATTCCCGGGATTCCCCGGAGAAAGTTCATTAAGTGCATTTGTTAAATGAAAATCGTCAAAATTTCGAGTGTTTTATTAATGTAAACATTGTTTTTATTATTTGTATTAATACAAATCGTAATTCTAAAGTTTTCTTTCGCAGTTGTGAAATGGGCCGTAATTAATTTTTGCCCCGTACAAGGTCTATTTATAGCATTTGATTTGTTTTAAAACAAACACAAACTGCGAAGCTACTTTGGCTACCCTCCGACTACTAGCCAATTTTTTTTTCAATTTATATAGATTGATCGTGATGAATTAAACTATTTTTTGAATCTTTAGGTCTGTTTATATATATTTTTTTATATAAATACTAGATTTTACCCGCGGCTCCGCTCGCATTGACCGGCTTAAAAATAATATAAAAACCCCGGTACAGAACCGTTTAAAAAAATATCCTATAATTGAAGTGAAAGAATTTTCAAAATCGGTTTAGTGGTAAGGATTTATTAAATATTTATTTAAAAAACAAAAAAAAAAAAATAAGAAATCTTTCGAAGAAGTTAACCGAAGGTTAAGGAAACATTGAATTAATGAGATAAGCTGATTTTGAGCTAATTGCTGGGCAAGATCTTTATTTTTGGGATTTTTCATTAAGTTATAGCTCAATGACTTGCTGCTTATACTTTTCCGGCTTATAATCTCATATCGAATAATAGCTTAATTTAGCTTATACTTTGGTATACATATTTCAATTTGTATGTATTATATACATACAATATTGTGTAGAATTTTCAGATTTAACTGTAAAAGAAATAAATTTCCGAAATTCATCTTGAAAGTTTAAAAGTGCTCTTTTGCAAAACAGTACAATATTACTTTACTTTTTCATTATTGGTACAGAAATGTGCTCGTATAAGCCGATGCTGAAATTCTTAAAAATTTATGTATGTGTAAATATATCTCTCATTTACTCAAACAAGGTCATAACTCGAAAAAAAAACAGTTTGCCAGAAAACAAGTTTAAAGTTTTGATTTTACACACAATTTAATGAAATTTTTTTTTCTCTCAAGAGTTCAGTAAACAAAATAAGTGCGTTCGAGAACT
The DNA here is from genome assembly GCA_949987645.1 of Tachina grossa. NCBI lineage: Eukaryota > Metazoa > Arthropoda > Insecta > Diptera > Tachinidae > Tachina > Tachina grossa. Next base: position 213,464,476 of record OX465274.1, read on the forward strand.
CAAAAATTTGTACAAATTTTTACTAGTTTTTACTGGATTGCGTTCGAGTACACAAAATCCAGTAAATGAGAGGGTGAATCGAGAGAGAAAAATGACAGTTCATTTACTGAGTAAATGCAAGTTTTTACTGGACAAATTTTTGCCAGTAAAATCCAGTAAAACGAAACCATATGTTTTTAAATATAAACAAACAAAAGTAAAGGGAAACAAAATTTTTTAGTTTTTGATGAAATTTTTAAAATAGCAAAAAACAAATGTATTAAGTTATAAGCATTATAACATTTATTTAAGTTTGATGCTAGAAAAATATTCGTGGGGTCTACGGTTCCTGGAACATTTAAAAAAAATTTACTTTGTGTACTTTTTTTAAATTCTTTCCAGGTTTTTCGTTGTCTTGAATATATCGTCCTAATAACTTCTCACGTTCAGGGTAAAAAGCTTAGAAACTTTAACGGCCTGACCCGCGATATCGACAAGAAAGTTTCTATCGCTTACTTATATTTAAAACAAAATCAAAATAAGAAAGTTTATTTTTGTTTTTAATATATGTAAGTAAGCTATAGAAAGTTTCTTGTCGACATCGTGGACCAGCCAAATAAGTTTAAATAAAAACATATGTCCATATCTATTACTTTTATTATTAAACAAAATGTTCTATCGTGTATTTCATATGTATAATTTTTTTAGCGCCAAAATTGGTAATCAGCTGTTGTATATATTTTACTGGATTTTACAATTTTTCCGTTCGCGTACTTTTAGATGCAAACTTTTTTATTCAGAGTAATTTCTTTAATTTCTGTAGCTTTAAGTGACTATTAATATAATTCTATAGATACATGTATAATTGGCCTTTTAGGCTTCCTATTTATCGGATTGAAATAAATAAATAAATAAATAAATAAATAAATAAATAAATAAATAAATTACTCAGTATTTACTCAGTTACTGGATTTTACTGGAAAAGTACTCAAACGCACCTAATATTTGTATGAAATTTTCACACAATATGAAGAACGATATGAGGATTAATTCTCCATCACTAATTCAAAAATTCTATTTTTGTAGTTATGATGTTGTTTAAGTAAATGAGCATTATGTAAGTACATATATAACAACCTCAAGTGTTTGTACGACGCCTAGGGAAACATGAAAAGATAAGATAATATACAATGTTTTTGGTTGCTCTGCTTATTATTGTTAGTTAGTTTTAAATTAAATTAATTATTATGATGTTATCTTTATTTTAGGATACTTTAAACTCAAAAGATTCCGCCGCGGTAACAGCTGACAATAATAATAGTAAAAGTAGCAAATATAGCGGAAATTCTTCACAAGAAAATGATCAACTGGGTTCAAATAAACCGACCACTACTACCTCCAAGTTGCAATCAAAATCCCTAACGTCAGCATCAGCGTCATCGTCGTCGTATAAAACACTCAGAACAAAACCAATGCGAAGAGCTGATAGCCCTTCGCCTGCACCGTCTACAACTAGCAGTTCGTCATCGTCCGATGAATGTTCTCCCTATAATACGCCCGTGTCATCGCCACTATCATCTCCTAAATCATCTCGATCATTGCTTTCAACTACATCAGCCGGCGGAGAAAGTAATGGCACCACCTCACCAGATAGTTGGATGCAAGATTATGCGGCTGACGATAGCGTTGAGGCAAAATTGGATAATGAAATATTCTTGGCAGCATGCGATGAAGAAGATCATTATGCTGATGATGATGATTCCGATGTAGATGTTGATGATAGTAATGAGAACGAGAAAAATAAAATTGAAGCCAATGCTGAAGAAGTCAAAAATATTTACGCCTTAGATAGCGTAGTAGAACAGATTATTAATCTGGAAATGGCTTCGGCTGATTGTATTACTGGTTATTTAATTTCCAATACTACACTTGGTAATTTACTGCAACCTCAAGAGGTGCCTTTAACTGATAATTTTATAGTTAGTGATAATGAGTTGCCTACCAATGAGGATTTCAATGATAATTTGTGTGAGGAACAACCCAGCACTAGTGCTAAGGCCTTAACCCATACCAACCGGAATCAACAACATCAAGATGACTGCAACGACGATAGCAATAATAATAATTCTGCCGCAACTGCTCTTTCAAGTTTACCTGACCCAGACTTTTTATTTGATAGTTCCGTTGATAACGCTTGCAAAGAAGGTTCCATTACTAACCCTTCTTCATTAACGACGACGGCGACAACAACAACGGAAACAACATTATCGTCTTGCACTCGACGCAGATGTTATAGCAGCGATCAACAGCCCAACTTTCAGTATCAAGCCTGCACTAAAGATCACCAACGATCTCATCGTCATCATCACAGACATCATCACCATCATCATCACTATAATCATCATACAATTTCAACGGGAGCAAATAATCACAGCAGTATAATGCAGCATAACCAAAGTCATCATAGACACCGTGTTCATCATGTCCATGGTCACCATCATAGACGCTCTCATCGGCATGGAGTCGATAAGCATAACACAGCGCTATCATGCGATAAATGTGTTGGCGGCGGTGGCGGTGGCAGCAAAGCAACTAAGGAAGATTCTAATATAGAAAATAATAAAGCAACATCTTCGTTTAGTGTTCTAGATATAGAAACTCCCTCTTCATCGTCATCATTGTTGGAAGATAATAAATCGGTTAGCAAGTCGTTAGGGAGAACGAAATTTAAGTAAGTATCTATGTATGTATATAAATTTTTGTTTTTACTTTCATAAGATTCAATCTGATGTGCAATACCATATTGTAATAGTCATAACCATTTCCATAACCATAAATATATTGTTTCCCTTACTAGTGCTGCCATAAACATAAACAGCTGTTTATGTTCTCGTTTGTTTATTCATTTAAAAGTGCAACAACGAATATGTGTAACCATTAAATAGCTGTTTATAGTTATGGTGAAAATCCAAAATTCAATTGGTTTCTAAAGGTTCAATCAGACGTGCCTTAACCATAAGCATAGAAAACAGCTGTTCCAACCAAACTTGTGGGCAACACTGTATTTGATTATAGGTGACTCGCCATAACGCCATAGCCATTACCATAGAAACCAATTGAATTTTGGTTTGATTATGGCCTTGCCATAATGTGGGTGTCATAGCCTAGTCTAATTTTAATTTGGTTCGCACATGTGTTATGTATGGTTCTGGTTATGTCACTTTTAATTGAAACTTTAGTGTTCAAAGGTCTCAAAAAGGAAAATAGCTGTTATTGAAATATTCGAACACACACATACATATGTATATTTGAAATTATTAATTTAAGTAAGGCCGGGTTTCCATCTGTTTGCCATGTGCCACACAAGCGTAAAAAAGCGTAACCACTAATTACTAATGAATAACTTTTAGATTCAGACATGTATTTATTAAGTTACATAGTTTCATACATAAATAATAGACAATTTTATAGAATCTAGCATGATTGCAAACTGTTTAAATCAATAAATAGAGGTCTGAATCAAACAGTTTTTCATTAGTAACTAGTGGTTAAATTTTTTGGGCACATGGCACACAAGAAATGCCAGATGTAAACTCACCCTAAGGTTGTTATGACCTCGTCCATACGACCAAATATTTCCTGCGAAAAACTTTAAAATTCTCTTTTAAAACAGTCGTGCACAGACAGCAGTCGTGTCCACACAGTGATATTCTTGTTTTGCAGGGGAGACCAAACATTTGCCATTTGATTGTTTTTCAAACAAACACAAACTGGGAAGCTACTTTGGATTGTCTGCAGTAGCATCTAGAGTGTCTGGCAGGAATTGAACCTCCGACCCTCCGACTACTAGACTAGTTCACTGACAGTTATATATCACCTACCTTCCACTTATCCACTGTTAGATTGTATTTTCTCCATTAGATTTTTTGTAACTCAGACGTTGTGCTATAATTTGTTATTTTTTATTTAAAACTCATCAGAACATTGAGAGCACAAAGCTATCATTGTATTGGACCCAAGTGAGCTGGACCCTTAGCTTTCATCTTCAACCATCAACCTGATAACCATTGAGAGCTTGTTACAATAATTTCTAATGAATCAGTTTTTACACGTTGTAGCTCTTTGAACAAATTCCTCATGAGCTTTGCCTTTTAACAGCCAATCTTATGTACCGCTCTCAAATCATTATTAATAATAAAATAAAATAAAAATATAATGTAAAAATAACAAAAAGTAAAAATCGAAAATTTGGCTGTTTTCTTGTCGGTTTTCGGTTTCGGTTTATTTGACGTAAGAAAGCGTTGTTTCGATTTCGGTTAAAACCGAACAGTGAATTCTACTATAATATAATTTCTCATGAGAATGAGATGAGAATTTTTCTTAAATATTGAACATTTGTGTAGGTAGCTCCTATTAGTCATGTGTTTTCTAAAATAGCAACATACAGGGTGGCGCAGAATGAGCTATATGGTTTAAATGGTTTATAGCTTTTTTATTTATGCGGTTATTATTTTTTTTTTAAATACAGTATATTATTGGGAAATTTTTTGCAATTAGCTTTGAAAAATGATATCCTGTAAGTGATGTCCATTTTGATCTTCGCACATATGTATGTACGTGCTCTTTTTAGCGAGAGAGAGTAGACATCTCATATTTACCAAAACTTTCGCAAAATTTTGGGTGTAATGGCCATGATTTCATTTCGAGTGTTGGTTTTTAGTTGGAGTATGGTTCTGTCTTTTAAATATCCCCAAAGAAAACTGTGGGTGCAATGCGCACATTAAAATGACGACGATATGCACGCTATGTCAACACAATAGACTGTTCGTTTGAAAAACAAAATTCAATTGTTTTCCTACGTTGTCAGATCGTGTAATTATTCATAATTAATTCCCCAAGTCCTCTTCACAAAATACTGAAAAAACAAAGAAAGAATAATAATTAAAACAAGTGAGAGTGCTATATTCGGCTGTGCCGAATCTTATATACCCTTTACCAAAGTGCGTTTATGTAGTATAGAGATACATACATAAGCACATACATAAAGTAATTTGACCTAGTTACTTTTATGTACAAAAAAAATTAATTTTCAAACCCTAGAATCATCAAATTAGATTTTTCTCATTCCTTTTATTAATATAGTAGTTCTTAAAAAAATATAGAAAGTGTGTTAAGTGATAAAAGAGAAAAGGGAATTCCAAAAAAAAATGTTTTATTTAGTTACTTTAATATATAGAAAAAACGTTCAAAGTTTCCAGCTCTGGAGATGTGATTTTTATTTTTATAATTTTTCAAACCAAACTTTTCATTACAAAACGTAAAATATGTATTAATTTATAAAGGAAAAGATAAAAATTAATTAAACTTAGTTACTTTAATATATCACAAAAAGTGTAAAATTCCCAACCCTGAAATCATCCTTTTTGATTTTTCTGATTTCTTACACCAATCTCTTTCTTTTAAGAACATAAGATATGTTTAATTTGTAAATAAAAGGAAAAATTTGTTCTAGTAAGTTACTTTTGTAATTATAAGAAAAAAGTTAAGGCTTTCCAACCTTGGAAACGTCTTTTTAATTTTTTTAAACTTTTTTTTTATTTGAAATATTAATTTTATTCGTACTCAAGCATAAAATAAGTTTATTTAATAAAAATAGACAAAAATTAATTTTCGGTAGTTAATTTTTTATATCACAAAGAGTGTAGGTTTCGTAACCCTGGAATCCTCCTTTTTGATTTTTTTGATTTCTAATTTTTAAGAATATTTCTTTTTTTAAGAATATAAGATATGTTAATTTATAGTAAAAAAGGAAAAATTTGTTTAAGTATGTTACTTTTGTATAAAAAATAAGGTTTTCCAAGCCTGGAAAGGTCGTTTTAATTTATTCAACTTTTTTTATTTTGAAATACCAAATTCATTCGTACTGAAGTATAAAATAAATTTATTTTATAAAAAAAATAAAAATTAGTTTTCGGTAGCTAATTTTTTATATCACTAAAGAACCCTGAAATCATGGTTTTTGATTTTTCTGATTTCTTACACCAATCTCTTTCTTTTAAGAATATAAGATATCTTTAATTTATAGAGAAAACGAAAAATTTGCTTTAGTAACTTAATTTTGTATAAAAAAAGGTAAAGTTTTCCAACCCTGGAAACGTGTTTTAAACTTTTTTAAATTGAAATACCAATTTTATTCGTACTATAGTATAAAATAAGTTTATTTATTTAAAAAAAATTAAAATTAGTTTTCGGTAGTTAATTTTTTATATCACAAAAAGTTCCAGCTTCCCAACCCTGGAATCATCCTTTTTGATTTTTCTGATTTCTTACACCAATCTTTTTCTTTTAAGAATGTAAGATGTGTTTAATTTATAAAGAAAAGGAAAAATTTGTTTTAATAAGTTACTTTTGTATAAGAAAAAAAAAATAAAGTTTTCCAACCCTGGAAACGTCTTTTGAAATTTTAAAATTTTTTTTATTTGAAATACCAATTTTATTTGTGGTGAAGTATAAAATAAGTTTATTTAATAAAAATAAATAAAAAATTAGTTTACGGTAGTTAATTTTATATATAACACAAAAATTGTAGGTTTTCCAACCCTGGAATCATCCTTTTTATTTTTCTGATTTCTTACATCAATCTCTGTACTTTAAGAACATAATATATGTATAATTTGTAGAAAAAAGGAAAAATTTGTTTAGTAAGTTACTTTTGTATAAGAAAAAAATTAAAGTTTTCCAACCTTGGAAACGTCTTTTTAGTTTTTTTGACTTTTTTTTAAATTTTTTTTAAAGTGAAATACCAATTTTATTCATTTTGAAGTATAAAATAAGTTTATTTAATAAAAAAATAATAAAAACTACTTTTCAGTAGTTATTTTGTATGGCAAAATGAAGTTTAAGTTTCCCAGCTCTGAAACCGTGCGCTAGATTTTGCTGATTTTCAATACCAATCTTATTTCGACCATTTCTGATCCACCAGTCCAAGAACGAAGTCTCTAGCTTTTCTGGGAGCTTCGGAAAACCGATTTCACGTACAGACAGACGGACAGACGGACATCGCTTATTCGTCTTCCCTATGCATAAGGATCCAGAATATACATATATACTTTATGACTCGCTTATTAATATTCTGGAAATTACAAACGGAATGACAAACCTATATATACACCTTTTACCATTTTTTGGTAAAGGGTATAAAAATTAATCTTGTGTAAAAATTTCATTTAACTTCTTGTACACGTACATACGAGTACCTCTTGAGAAAAGAAATAAAATATCTTTACATCTGGATTGAGTTGTATGTAAATTAAAAACAAACAAAAAAAGTAGATATTTTGAGTTATGGCTCTTTTGCAATAAAGGGGCGATATGTATACATTGATTAATCGACTTAAGCCTACAGTACACAGCATGTAAAAAACTACATACGCATGTGGTTCTGACGATGCTACATATGTTACATGCCGTGTACTAGCAACATATGTACATGTAGATATTAACGTGCTTACAGATGAGCTGCCCAAGAAAATGTCTTCGACTCGGGTACATGTGCCACATAAGTATTTTGGAACAAAAATACCATAAAAATTTTACGGCATGTAGCCACTACTAGTAATTTTAAAAAATGCAACGAACATGCTGAAAATTCACATGACGTCATCGCCACATACGCATGTGGCTTTTTACATGCCGTGTACTGTAGGCTTTACACATTTTATTCTATCACAAAAATAACGATTTTAAAAAACGAAAAATTTACAATCAGTAGAAATAATCGCAGAGAGTCATAAAATGTATTCGCATTTCAACAAAACAATTTATACACTTCAAGTTAAATTAGATTTTTAATTGTTTAATATCTTATCTATTCTGTTATTATTTTTATATACTCGTACATACATTCAAACATATATGCATACATATACGTACATATGTATTATATTTACTTATCTTTCTGTTATGTGTTTATTTTCTTTTCTAAGGCATACGGAAAATTTGCTTCATCGCCTGTTTGTGTGCATTGCTGGTGTTGCCGATCAGCTGCAAACAAATTTTGCCTTTGATTTAAGACAAATATTGCGCAGTGTTTTTCTTATGAACATGTCACTGGCTCAAGAAGTGTTGGATATACCAGAAAAGTCCAAAGATAATGAACTTTTTGAATTTAGGGCATCTGAAAACGATGTGATACAAGAGAGTGCCGGTTCAAGTCAAAGTATTTATTCAGCCGAAGAGGTCAATCCGGAGGGTGATAATCAATCGAACAGTAGCAATAGCAGCAACGGCAGCAATAGCAGTAGCAGTAACGGAGGCAATATAGCCTTTCGCCATTCAACGGGCACTACGGTTACAACATCTGCTATAACAAATAATGAAACATCCGCCCTGACAGCGTCAGTTAATCAAAAACAACAGATTGAACGTAGTCGTAGTCTAGACAATCCCACAACAATTGTAACTCAAACAAATCAAAGACCCCACCAATCCCAACAACAGCATCCGCGCCAGCAACATAATGCCTTTCGTAATCGTTACAATTCGACTGGTAGCAATTCGCCATCAATATCATCTTCGGAGAATAGTTCACCAGTATGTGAACGTTCAACAAATATAACGTACCCCCGACTACCGGACACGAATGAGAATTCAATGCAACAGCAACAACAACAGCAGCAGGAAGAGCGACAGCAATTAACTTCAACATCTCCGGTACATCTTTCCCCACCCGCCTGGATACCCGATCAAAAGGCACCACGTTGTATGTCTTGTAACACTCCATTTACTGCATTTAGACGTCGTCATCACTGCCGTAATTGTGGTGGTGTTTTCTGCGGTGTTTGTTCCAGCAACTCTACACCTCTACCTAAATATGGTCTCACCAAAGCGGTACGCGTTTGTCGTTCCTGTTATACCCATGAACTTAGTTCAAATTCATTAACGGCTGCGTCTGCTCATAATCAAAATCACCAAAACCAAAACCACCACCACCACAATCACCACTCGCCTCAGTTAGTTAGTCAAACAAGAACAAACTCAACCAACAACGAACCTCGTTTGCGTCGTCCTGTGACCACTACTAGAGCTATTGATTAGTAGAGAAATTTTATAAAAAAGATTTTGTTTTTTATGTATTGTTTTTTCAAATCACAAATTATAATTATATGTAAGTCTTGACAGAGCTCAGAAAGAGGTTTATTTATGTATTTGAGATATTTCTAAAATAATTGTGATGCATATCATTTTAATATTTCAATTTATTCAATAATTTATTGCTGTACATTATCTGGTTATTGCCATAGGCCCAATAATTACAATTATTATTAATATTTTACTATTCCATTTGTTTCTAGCATAAAAACTTCAGTCTTTTTATGAATTGCAATATTTTTTTCTTGGAAAAAAGTTTTGTTTTTACTATATATTTTTAAAATGTTCAATTGCTTTTAAAATTGAAACAAATTTTGCACAGAAAATTGTACGCTAATTTTTTTATTTGAAATGACATTGAGAATTTTTTTTGTTAACATACATACATACATATGTACATACATATATACTACATACATGGATATGTATATAATTTAAATTTTAATTGGATTTAAGATCATTTGTGTTGTCCCTAGATTTTATTTTGTATTTATCTGTTCTACAATACATACTTACAAAACATATATATATTTTTTTGTTTGTTTCGTTTGTTCGGAAAACTAATTGTTTTGCATTTGTATGAATTGTTCTTATTATTTGATTTAAAATTAGAAATAGGAAAACATAGAAAGAGACAGAGAGATAAAGAGAAAGACAAAGAGAAATTTAACGAGTTTAGAGAGAGTGAAACGGAGAGAAATTGAATGAAAGAGTGATAGAGAAATGGAACAAGAGAAAGAAAGAGGGAAGTTGAACGAGTGGAAGCAGCGTGACCGATTGACCGACTAAAGTGGCAAATTGCCACTTTTTCGACTGCCTTTCCGCTTTTTCGACTGCCTTGCCACTTTTTGTTCCCCATTTTTTAGGGTGAGCTATATAAAAATACATTAAAAATAAAAAGTTTAGTGTAGTTTTCTCGTTTTTTTTAAATTTTGCCCCTTTTTTTTTTGATAAATCCCCTATTTGGTGCCACTTTTTGAAAAATGTCATCGGTCAACCTGAGTGGAAGAAAAAGAGAGATAAAGCGAAATAGAAAGAGAGAGAAATAAAAAGGGGGATATAGAAATAAAGAAAGAGTCTAGAAAGTGAGTGAGGGTGAGCTAGAGAGAGGGATTGATCTAGGGAGAGAGAGAATAATAGTGAGATAAAGAGAGATTGAGATAAAGAGTGGGTAGTTATCTATAGAGAGTGATATATATAGAGAGTGATATATATAGAGAGAGAGTGAGCTAGAGAGAGAGAGAGTGAGTTAGACAGAGTGAGCTAGAGAGAGAAATATAGAAAAGGGAGGCAAAACTAGAACTTACTTAGTCCCAATTCAGACTACACAAGTCTCGTTGCTAAGTCCCGGTTCACACACTTCAATTTTTGTTGAACAACTAGTGATTCAGCTGTAAGAAAGACGGAGAAGGAAATAGAAATATCTCTTCTTTTTTGCTTACAGTTGAATTACGACTTGAACCGGGACTAAGCTTATCACAATTTCTTCTTTGAACTTTCATCGTCGTCCACACAATGTTGACGTATGTGAACCGGGACTAATCAGTTTGCCCATTAGTACCGGTGCACACACTTCAACTTTTGTTGATCAGGAGAAGGTAATACAAATATCTCTTTTTTTACTTACAGCTGAATTACGAATTGATCAACAAAAGTTAAAGTGAACGTAGATTTATTTTTTTCCTAAGTCCGGGTTCACACACTTCAACTTTTGTTGATCAACTCGCAATTCAGCTGTAAGTAAAAACGAGATATTTGAAAAAAACGTTTTACTTAGTTTTTTTGCAACAGGATTCAGTCAATCCCAACAACATGTCCGGAAAAACAAAGCTACCGTATGAAATAACTGCTTAAGGTGGCAACACAGGGGCAGATCATCTTTTCTGTACTCTGTAAGGAAAAGTTTTTATCCTAAAAAATTATGTTATGCGAACAGATGTAATGAGAATAAATAAATTGTTTTTAATAATAATTTTACTCGGTTATTTTTCTGAAAAAGAAAAATGCTGATCAATTGGTAGCAACAGTGATGCGCTAGAAAAAACACAGAATTTTTGTTTTTAGTCTATAGGCCCTTTCTTATTCAGTAGCTATTTTGCAAATGATTCGCATAAAGTTTTAATTATGCTTTCTTGATTAACATGTAAATAAAAGTTCATTAGTATTGTTGTCTCAGTAAAATAACATTTCAAAATTATATCACTGATTAAACAACATACCTGAAAAAATTATTTCATTCCTTTAACACGAATGATAACATAAGATCGCAAAAGAAATTAAATTAATTAAATTACAATTTGCAATTTATAATATTTCTAATTTTAATTGCTTTTAATCATAAAAAACACTGAAGTTTTCTGAAGTAATATTTACAATGTTTTTGTTTATTTCATAATCTATTCTTATTGTTATAATAATAATCAACAGGTTACTTTTGTTTAACAAAAAAAAAAAAAAAAAAAAAAAACGCTAACCAATTACTATTTGTCTTTTAATTGAATATATGTATATCATTTCTCAAATTTTATTTGGGTTTAAGGGTTTAAATAATATCACTTGTGTTTACATTGTTTCTTTATTTAGCTTTAAATAAATGTGTTATATTTTTATTTGTTTATAATTTACTTATATATCAAAAACTTGTATACTAGTTTTCTTATAGCTTAAATTCAATTTAAAATTGTTTCAATGTTTCCTTTTCGCTTATAATATTATTTTTCTATAAAATAGGACTTTACACAATTAGAAAATGTGTAGTAAAATATTTAGTGTATTTTAGTAAAAAAAAAACGACAGATATAAAAATTGAAAGAAATGTATGTATAATCTTAAACCAATATGTGTATGTGTTCTTTACTTTTTTACATAAGACAATTAGACAATAACAAATTTAAATTTGTTGTAAAACTTATTTGAAAAAAACTGCTGAAAAAAATAATAAAAGTCTCTTTTTAATATGTAAAATATTTAATTCGATTCAATTTATACTTGTGTAATAAAGTTTTAGTTTAAACCAGTTTGTTTAAAAAATTCTTTACACAATTGACCAACTCAAATTATGAGTACTTTCCTGAAATTTTAATAAAATTTATGTGCACTTATCGCACGCACTTTTCAGGGCGTGTGCCAAGCAAGTTTCGCAAAAATTGGTTAAGTAGAAGCATGTGAAATACAATATTAATCTTTAATGGAAAAGCTTTAGTTTCATAAGAATCGGTTAAGTAGAAGCATTCCAAATATCATACTAAATTTTCGTGGGCGTGGCTAATCCCATTTTTTTGCAGCAATCCGATAAGTAAAAAAGAGATCATAAAATCGCAGAAAAAACTTTTTTTTCACAATGGGAACAAATGGAAGCTGTACGCTCTTAGACCTAATAATAATTTTTAAAATCGCTGTAAAAGTTACTGAGTTATGAAATAGTTAGCACGTTGACCACAAAATAGAAGGTCCTGGCCTCGAGTCTGGTCACCGGAAAAGTCATTAAATAACAGCACCACTCATTTTTCTGATGTGCATTAGCGTCCCTTTGTGTCATTTGTTGTGGAAAAGTTCAAGCGATGAATGCATTATCACTGGTCACTGAACTATACCGACTTCAGAGGATAAAATAGAATAGATTAAAATAGAATATAATAGAATAGGGGAAGATCTGGTCCAAAGACCGGCACTGCGACACCTGATGGATCTTTTGTACCATAGATCTGTAAATTAAACTAAATCAATCTCTGTAAGACTCTCCTTATGAAATTCATCATATCATATATTTGAGAATACCACCTAATATCATCTGAACACAGAAACTCAGAACGAAAATCATGCCTTCTACTGTTACATAAGACGATACACTCACAAAGAATGTGTGGCGTCGTCTCGTCATCTTCCAAGCATAAACGACATAAAGGTGAACGAACTTGGTTACTTTTCCACAGAGGATAGTTCAGTCCAAAGTGACCACAAAGAAAACCAGTAACAAGCCGTAAATTATTCCTGTTGAGGTTCAGGATGCCATTATATGTAAATGGCTGCATCAAAGCTTTGGCCTGCCTTAAACCAGAAGAAGACAGTCACATTTCCTTGGCGGTCGAAGTGTCATCTTCTTTGATCAGAGATGTTACAGTCGATCGACTTACGCCACAAAACGGCTCTGGGCCCATAAAAGGAGCAGCAGAGGTCCTCTTGTCCAGTTCATCCGCTTCCTCATTCCCTGGATGACCGCTGTGGCCAGGTATCCAATAAATGGAAACCTGGTCCGTATGGATAGCTATATGGGCGCCTCTAATGCCCCTATTTAAATAAATGTCAACAAATTTGGTGATTGCCTGTATTTCTGTGTGAAATACCGTGGTCCATTTGTCCATGGGCAAAGAGGTTTTTAGTTTGGGCCCAAAAATTCCAGCACCAACTCCATCCTCCGTTTTGGATCCATTCGTATACCAACATAAACTTCTGGAATCCACATCGGGAGCGCTGGAATTGTGACATTGAATCTCCTGTCGAACCTCAGTTAACAGTTTATCCTGACACTAGGCATTCCTAGCAGTCCTAAGCTTGGCGTTGTACTCAGGACCGACGGGTGCCCGTTGCCAAAACAACGAGCAAATCTTCAGAGACCCATCCTATAACCGGCCATTGCCGCAGAAGATCTAATAAAGATTTGTATGAGTGGTAGTCCAATCAAGGCCTCAATGAACTTTAGAGAGTTTAGTTGTCGCCACAACCTGCCGAGTCTTTTATCACTAAATGGCGCCGCACGTTATGATTGGCATAACAATAATTGTGTAGATCCACATAACCATTTTGGGGCTCATGCCCCAGATGCACCCAGCACAACTCTTCACCGCCCAGATCGCCCCAGTGGCTTTCTGTGTTACGCATTCAACATGTCGGTTCAAGTTAGCTTTCTATAAAGGGTAATCCCCAAGTATTTGACATCGGTCGAATAAGGAATATTGCATCCATTCAACGATACTGTCCCTAGACCAAGTTTTCTTCTAAGAGAAAAAGATACCAGAATAGTCTTATCAGAGTTCACCGCCAGGCCATTTCTCCCACACCATGCCGTTACAGTGCACAAAGCATGGTTCATTACGTCTGAGAGAATGTTGCCGAATTTTCCAGTTGTCATCACCACCAGGTCGTCAGCATGCCCTATAACTTAGTGTCCTTGTTCACTACGAATGAGGAGAAGTTCATCAATCACCACTGACCAAAGGAGTGATGATAAAACACCACCTTGGGGACACCCTTTTTACTGCCTTAAGAGTAACCATATCGTGCCATAACCACCAAAAAAGCTTAAGCGACAAAATTTTCGAACTTAAGTTTTTGACCAAAATCGACGATTTGCAATCATAAGTAGTCGATTTTCGTCAAAAAAACGAAGTCCAACAAGTAAGAGTGCTATATTCGGCTGTGCCGCATCTTATATACCCTTTACCAAAGTGCTTTTATGTAGTATAGAGATACATACATAAGCACATACATAAAGTATAAACAAAAAGAAAAAAATAATTTGACCTAGTTACTTTTATGTACAAAAAAAATTAATTTTCAAACCCTAAAATCATCATTTTAGATTTTTCTGATTCCTTATACCAATCTAGTAGTTCATAAAAATATATAGAAAGTGTGTTAAGTGAAAAAGAAAATTAAAAAAAAATGTTTTATTTATTTATTTTAATATCCAGAAAAAAAGTTCAAAGTTTCCAGCTCTGGAGCAGTGGTTTTTATTTTTATAGTTTTCTACAAAAAAATTTCATTTCCAAAACGTAAAATATATATAAATTATAAAGGCAAAGATAAAAATTAATTAGACTTAGTTACTTTTATATATCACAAAAAGTGTAACTTTTCCAACCCTGAAATCATCCTTTTTGATTTTTCCGATTTCTTGCACCAATATTTTTCTTTTAAGAATATAAGATATGTTTAATTTATAAAGAAAGGGAAAAATTTGTTTTAGTAAATTACTTTTGTCCAAAAAAATTAAAGTTTTCCAACCCTGGAATCGTGTTTTTAATTTTTTAATTGTTTTTTTTTATTTGAAATACTAATTTTATTCGTACTCAATCATAAAATAATTTTATTTAATAAAAATAAATAAAAATTAGTTTTCGGTAGTTAATTTTTTATATCACAAAGAGTGTAAGTTTCCCAACCCTGGAATCCTCCTTTTTGATTTTTCTGATTTCTTATACCAATCTTTTTTTAAGAATGTAAGATGTGTTTAATTTATAGTAAAAAAGGAAAAATTTGTTTTAGTAAGTTACTTTTGTATAATAAATAAGGTTTTCCAACCCTGGAAACGTCGTTTTAATTTTTTAATTTTTGTTTTAATTTGAAATACCAAATTCATTCGTACTGAAGTATAAAATAAGTTTATTTTATAAAAAAAAAATAAAAATTAGTTTTCGGTAGCTAATTTTTTATATCACAAAAAGTGTGGGGCCTCCAACCCTGAAATATACTTTTTGATTTTTATGATTTCTTATACTAATCTCTTTCTTTTAAGAATATAAGATATCTTTAATTTATAGAGAAAAAAGAAAAATTTTGCTTTAGTAAGTTACTTTTGTATAAAAAAAATTAAAGTTTTCCAACCCTGGAAACGTGTTTTGTATTTTGTTTAAATTGAAATACCAATTTTATTCGTACTATAGCATAAAATAAGTTTATTTATTAAAAAAAATTAAAATTAGTTTTCGATAGTTAATTTTTTATATCACAAAAAGAGTAAGTTTCCCGACCCTGGAATCATCGTTTTTGATTTTTCTGATTTCTTACACCAATCTCTTTCTTTTAAAAATATAAGATATGTTTAATTTATAGAAAAAAAGGAAAAATTTGTTTTAGTAAGTTACTTTTGTATAAAAAAAGTTAAAGTTTTCCAACCCTCGAAACATCATTTTAATTTTTTGAAGTTCAATTTTTAGTTTGAAATACCAATTTTATTCGTACTGAAATATAAAATAAGTTTATTTATTAAAAAAAATAAAAATTAATTTTCGGTAGTTAATTTTTTATATCACAAAAAGGTTCAGTTTCCCAACCCTGGAATCATCCTTTTTAATTTTTCTGATTTCTTACACCAATCTTTTTCTTTTAAGAATATAAGATATGTTTAATTTATAGAAACAAAGGAAAGTTTTGTTTTAGTAAGTTGCTTTTGTATAAGAAAAAAAGTTAAAGTTTTCCAACCCTGGAAACGTCTTTTTAAATTTTAAATTTTTTTTTATTTGAAAAGCCAATTTCATTCGTGGTGAAGTATAAAATAAGTTCATTTAATAAAAATAAATAAAAAATTAGTTTACGTTAGTTAATTTTAAACTTCACAAAAATTTTAGGTTTTCCAACCCTGGAATCATACTCTTTGTTTTTCTGATTTCTGACATCAATCTCTTTCTTTTAAGAACATAAGATATGCTTAATTTATAGAAAAAAAGGAAAATATTGTTTTCCTAAGTTGCTTTTGTATAAGAAAAATAGTTAAAGTTTTCCAACCCTTAAACGTCTTTTTAAAATTTTTTTATTTTTTTTTTTTAAATTTTTTTTTAATTAGAAATAATTATTTTATTCATACTGAAGAATAAAATGAGTTTATTAAATAAAAAAATAATAATAACTACTTTTCGGTAGTTATTTTGTATGGCAAAATGAAGTTTCAGCTTCCCAGCTCTGAAACCGTCTGCTCGATTTTGCAGATTTTCAATACCAATCTTATTTAGACAATTTCTGACACACCAGTCCAAGAACGAAGTCTCTAGCTTTTCTGGGAGCTTCGGAAAACCGATTTCACGTACAGACAGACGGACATCGGTTATTCGTCTTCCCTATGGATAAGGATCCAGAATATATATACTTTATGGCTCGCTTATTAATATTCTGGAAATTACAAACGGAATGGCAAACCTATATACATATATCCTTTTCCATTTTTTGGTAAAGGGTATAAAAATTGTATCTCTTAAACTATTTTGGCGGTTATGGCTCGATATCATTACCCATAGAAGCTGTTATGTCCAATAAATAATTATTACTTGTTTTAATTGTTACTTACATAAATATTTTTTTGCATTAAATTTAACTTTTTTGCTAAAAGTTTTGCAAAATTGTTTATTTTTTCTGTTCCTATTTCACACGTTTCATAGCAAAGCAGCTGGTTTAAAAATACTCTTCTCTTCTTTTCCTTTCGATTCAGTATTTTTTTTTTTTTTTGCAAAATAAAATTTTTTGATCCGTGTGTGACTGAATGCGTGAAAGTAATCGAAACGCACAAAAGATATTGACATGCGTTTACAGGCATTTACTAATAAATGTCTTCGTAATATTATTGGTATACGATGGCCCAACCGGATCAGTAACACTGATTTATGGAATAGAACTAGTCAAAAACCACTTCCCGAACAAATTAGAGAACGTAAATGGCGCTGGATTATACACATACTAATAGTGTTTTCACACTGACATGGTTTTAATAAAAGTTGATTTTAACGTTAAAACTAACTGTTAAAACCTGGGGGCAAATTACGGCACTCGTTATCGAACGAAATTGCGAAATATTTCAATAGAGTTTATATGGAAATGTTTCGTAATTTTGTTCGATAACGAGTGCCGTAATTTGCCCCCAGGTTTTACCATACAAATTGTTTTTGTTAAAACCAAATTAAAACAATTTTTGAATTGCTTTTAAGTTGGTTTTATGAAATGCAACCTTGTTTTCGCTGTGATAAATTCAGTGCTGCCAAGTTGAAATGACCGACAGCAGCTGGTAATGGTATGCCAGTGAATAACAATAGGTGGCGCCTGAAAAATTTTCAACTTAAAAATTAATGCAGCAGCAACAATAATCAAAAAATTATGGAAAAAAGAGTTTTTTGGAAGGAAAACAACGAAAATATTTTAAATTGAACTCTGGAAAGTGAAAATAGACAATATGATTGCCATTCATCTGCCTATAAAAAGGTTTATCTTATAATATATTTGTGAATTTTTAAATTATTAACAATATTTCCAAGCACTTCTTCATTCTGTATAAGAAGTTCCATAATTTAAAATAATTTTATTTATCATTTCAGAGCGCATTGTGAAATATCTCAGTTTTTCATACAAACAAAACCAGTTGAACAGTATGTCCAACAAGTGTTATTAAAAAGCAGAAAAAATGCAACAACAAATGCACGCATTTCGGCAGGAGATTTATTTTATTTTGAGCAAAGTTATTAGACAGCCTGTGAGTTAAAAACTGAATTTAACAAACTTGCAGTGTGAAAGCAAAATCAGCTGTTTATGGTTTTAACGCTAAAACCAGGTTTTAACTTTCAGTGTGAAAACACTATAAGACGACCCAACGAAAACATTGCCCGTCAAGCGTTAAGATGGAACCCACAAGGCAGCCGACGACCTGACGCCCCATCAAAAACATGGCGCAGAACAATAGACCATGAACTTCTTGCAGCAAACTACACACGGAACGATATCACAATAACAGAGTGAGATACAGGAAAATAGTAGAGGCCCTATGCTTCAATGGCAGAAAAGGATAACAGAAGAAGAATCGAAACGCAGAACAAGAGTGGTTGTTGTAGAACTGCGTATACCTGTATTATTGTGTCATACCTAATTCCTAAAAATACAAAGAAAATTTTGGCAACTCTTTTTTTCCTGAAAAGTCAAATAAATTAAAAGTTTTATTTACATACACACGTAACGTTCATTGCGTATTTGTATATTTTGTATAAATTTCTACAAGACTTTTAAAAGATAAAAATGCCTCCGAAAAAACCCTCAGTACGTGCAAAAAATGTTAAGGCCGGTGCAAAAGCTGGCAAAAAAGGCGCTAAAATTAAAAAAGATAAACAGGAAAAAGAACCCGACCCAGAAATTCTACTTCTCCAACAAGACTCAACGACATCTATGGCTGAAAAAGATTTGGATTTAATATCGGATCTAAATGAGGAGTTCTTCGCCAAAGCCAATAAGGTAAATTTAATAAAAAGTTTTATACTTTAATCAGAAATAATTTCTTAATCGGGCTTAAGTTCAGTAATTTCAATTCTTATTGAATGAAAGTATTACTATTAAAGGCCGATTAAGAAATTATTCCTGATTTGAACTCACTATAGTTCAATTAAATTTAATATGTATTTATAAATTTCTGTAATTTTAAAAAGGTCATACAAATATTGATGCAATACAAACGCACGTTTGAGGCATCAAAAATCAAACATTACATTGATATAATTTTTAAATTGCATCAAAAATATGTGGAAGAAGTGAAGGAAAACGAAAGACTTAAGCCTGAGGTGGCGAAAGCGGACAAGAAATTAAAAATGGCTTTGGAATTGACGGCGGACTCGGAGGAAGCCATGCAACATTTAAAGCAGGCTTTAGGTAACAATTAATGTACATTTCATATATTGAAATGGAAAAATTTCAAAAATCAGCCGGTTGGAACATTTTTTTTTGAATTGAAAAAAGAAAGAATATCCTGCCCTATATAAAGAAAAAATTAAAAATTATGTTTTGAAATCTTGCAAAGTTTTCTATCCTTTATTTGTTAGCATAACCAAAAATTCCTCAGAAATAACTTTGCTTACTAGAATGCAAAAAGTGTATATTCGTACCCTAACTCATTATTTTTTTTAATTCGAGATTTTTTTATTTTTCGATACAGTAGATGCTCTTCTATTCGATTTTAACAGAAAAATTATGAGTTAGGGCCTTTCTGTATTAAGGTAACGATATACATTTGTATGTATTCTCCAATTGTACTTACAATTTTAGTGAATAACGCATTATATTAGGATTACAAGAATGTATTATTTTTTGTTTGGGATATCGTTTTAAAAATTTAGCATTTTTAAAAAATAATTTTTAAAATAAGAAAGTTTCTTCTAACATATAACATTGTTATTTTTATAATGAATTAGAATGAAAACAATAGCCCAATTCACAATCTTGTACAAATGGTGTTGCACATGCAACGATGCAAGACCATTTGCACAAGATTGTGAATTGGGCTAATGAAACAAACTTAATTCTATTTATATTATTTTGCAGCTGAGTCCCTACAAGTTTTTTGCTTTTTCTGTAAAGTATAGAATGCGGGGTTTGAATTTTATGTAACGATATGCTATTTTATTTAATTTTTATACCGAACTAGATTAACCCGTGTGCTTTGCTATCTCCTTCCATTAAAAAAAAATTTTAGTGAACTTTTTTCGCAAGTAAAATTTTTTTGAAAATTGGTTATTTGATAATAAATTTTTGGTGCGGGTAATTTGCTTCCTTACCCAAAAAAATTCCATTAGTGTGTGCAAAAAGAATTTTGAAAATTGGTCCACAAACAAACAAGTAATGTGAGATAATAATTTTTTGGCGAGTACATTTCGCCTCCCTTCATTAAAAAAAATTAAATTAGTGAACCTCTCCCATATATAAAAAACATTTTGAAAATTAATCTCCAAATGAGGAATTTATTTGATAATCAATTATTGGGTACTGGGGCGGGCAATTTGCGACACATTCCCAAAGAATTTTTGAAAATAGGTCCACATATGGCGTTTGGTTGATAAAATTAGCATATAATTCATTCCAGAATCACAGTTAAATATTGACAAATTTTCAGGAGGATCGGTCTGCAGCTGGATTCCGCAACGATTAGTTTTGAAGTGTTCACCAATTTTAAGTGTTCACAATTCAATCTCACCGTTGCGGACGCACCAATAAACAAGTGAACACTGAAATTAGTGCACACTTCAAAATTAATTTTTGGAGAGTCCCGGCCTTGGTATCCTATAAGATAAAAAAAAATCCGTTTTATATATTATCCAGAAAGAAACTGAGTAGACTTAAAATGGCTGTGGTCATTTTGTGAGTTTTCAGACGCAGATCTATCTATCTATCTATCTATCTACATATCTAGATATATCTATGTTCTATATTTCATTAAAATCGGTTAGCTTGTTTCGGAGGGCAGAAATTTCCTCCGTAGTGCCCTCCTGGTCCTAGTTTTAAAAATTTACATAGGCTTTGTGAATTAGTTGCAGATCTGTCTTTTCGAAATTTCATTAAAATCGGTTTGATTGTTTCGGAGGGGCAGAAACTTCCCTCGTATCGCCCTTCTGGTCTTAGTTTTGAGAATTTAAACCATCCATGGCGCCATCTAAACGCGTTGGACAAGCCCTTAAATTACTGGATAATACCATAATACTCTATTTTCCGATTTAGCCATATGTATACATATGTATATGTATATAGAAATAGCAGTAAGACATATTGGGCGCATTCATAAGGCGTAGCTGTTGAGCTCAACAGTTGTGAAACTGTTGGCAACTGTTGGCCCCAACAATTACGTCTTAGAAAATGGCTTGATGGATATAATTTAATCTTATATATTTATTTTGTTACTTCATCGCATTTGTAATGTAAAATTTAACAAATATTTGCTCCTGTCACCTAACAAATCATATAAAATATAAAGCTGTTCAGACTGAGCACAACATGTTGACTATAGGTAGCGAAAACGGAAAATTACTTAACTGTTGAGTGGAGCGGAACTACTCAACTATGCGTTTCTAAGACAAACACTCAACGGTTGCGCAACAGCTACGTCTTATGAATGCACCCAATCTTTTAACAATTTACAACTCGTTGAATAGCCCATTGTTTATCAAAAAATCTTTAATCTTATTAATATTTTTTTTAATAATGGAAAAAAGCTGACGCTTGGCACGAATCCGACGTTGCGTTATCTCGCGAACAAGGGGTTCAGGAACAACTCCAAGAGATTCTTATTAAATGTGACAAATTTCAAAGTAAAGAAGACACAGCTAAACAGAACGAAAATGCAGAGTAAATTCTTTAAAAATTCTCAGTGCTGGGCATATAGTAAAAATATCCTGCCGACCATTTTAAAACTTTTAAATTATTGTAAATGAACCTTTTTGATTTTCGCAAATCTTATTGGGATTTTTTCTTATTTTGACGTTACTCGTATAATTATATGCCCACCGCTATATGTTAATAAAAAAATTTCCCTTCTCATTTTGCAATGTTTTTATCTCGAAGATTTGGACATTTATCAAAATATAAAAATATTATATTACGTGAACGAGATCGTCTTAATGGGGAAGTAATCGATTTGGAAAAGCGTTTGGAATTGCAACGTTACTATTCAGAATCTTTGGAGTACATTGTACAAAATCATGAAGACAGTTTAAGTAAATTGGGAAAGCGTGTTAAGATCATGGATGCGGAAAAACTCAATATGAACACTAAATTACGAACATTGATGAGCAATTTGGAAGATCAAAAGGACATGAATAACAAGACATTAAATAAACTGGAGATGACCATAAAAGAAGTAAGGGAATTACTTCTATCGTAAATAACAAGTGGAATTTTTGTTCCCCTCGCAGGGAAAAATGCTATCGTGAATCTGTCGTGAAATTTTTTCATATAATTACTCCGTTAAGTTACCGAATTTGCATTTCGATTTTGAGCTATGTATAGCAATTTAAAAAATATTAGAAAAAATAATGAACATTTTACTTGAATCAGTCAACATCGGAAAGTTATCAATATATGTGATCTTCTCCGAGAAAAAGTACCTAGTGTGTCAAAAACGGGTTTGGACTTAAAAGTGGATTCTGGTACCTAAAAAGGTGTAGAATAAGATGAAATGAGTTTTTCTCAAAACTTCATTTTCACACACTAGATCCCTTTTCTCGGAGAAGGTCACATATACACAATTGGAAAAAGCTTAATTTTTAACAAATTTTATTCACTCTCTTAGTTGCACGAAGCCAATTTAAAATTAAGCACAAAAACAGCTGACTATGATCGTTTGAAGATCGTAGCAGAGAAGCATAAGAACGAGAATTCACTGCACCTCAAACAGTTGGCGAAACATGAAGCTGAAATAGCCAATTTACAAAAGGAACAAAAAGAAACTGAAGAGCTTATAAAAAGTATGCGTTTAGAGGATAAAGCCAAAAGTAATACTATAACTCAACTGAGTAATAAATACAAAAAGGCTACAGAAGATCATGATGCCATTTCTTCAAGACTGTATAAAATTAATCGTATAAATAATGGCTTAAATGATGATATAATAAAATTGAAGTGAGATTAACATTAAAAAAAAATATCAAGTTTTTAAATGTATTTTATCCCTAGAAATCAAGTGAATGCTTTGGAAAAAGATCTTTTAAATGCCGCCCATAAGTATGAGGACCTTAGACGTTTAAAGGATAATTTGCAAAGAGAACGTGATAGTTTACGCAGTGACATTGCGAAATTGAACAATCAAATGGCTGATCTGCGGCACACCATTATGATGCAGAAGAATACTATTGACAACTTACATTTAGATATCAATAAACTTAACGTTAAATTGGATGAAGCCAAGATACATATTGGAAAAGCCGAAAAGGAGAGAGATGAAATGGCTCATGAGGTTGAATCCTTACACGAACGCATAGAATATTATCAGGGTAAGATTTACAAAAGAAACATATGTATGTATGTATTTATGAATTTAAATGCTTTGTTAACTTTGTTTTAAAAACTTTCATACATTTCTAAAATGTGAAACGACCATTTTCAGAATATTTTCTACTATTGAAAAAATTTTAAACCTTCCATAGTCTCTGCACTTTTTGAATACAAATAATTCTTTGTAATTTTCTAACATGCATATTTTTGAAACTTAAACATTTTAGGAATATTGCAAGGTTCGATTCCAAGCACAGATACTCTGATGTTTACATTTGAGGTAAACAGCTTTTGAATCTCTTAAATTTATTCTTGTTTAATTTGTTATCAAAACTAGAGATGATAGCAATTTCTTCATGGTTCGCAGCAAGGTTCAAACTGAACCAAGATGGTTCGTTCGCAAAAATTTGTATGGCGAACCATGTTAGTTCAATCAAAATCCGACCGCGAACCGTGAATAAGAGATCGAACCTCGATAATTGCTGTCCGTGTGAACATGCTATAAAGCCTTAAAATTTAATACTTTCCGATCGGGCTTAATCGTGTTAGAAATGTTTTGTTTGTTTTTGAATTGTCATTGAAATTTCTTGCATCCTATTGGAGGTGACTCTTACATCTTTTTTCTTCATTCACCCTATTACCTACACATTTAAGTGAAATCAACCTCCTGTAACTATCATTGTTGTTTCGATACCCGGAATTTGTAGGTTCACTCAAATACATAAGTCGAAGTTCCTTTACGTTAGGTTAGGTAAAGTTAGAGAGACTTCCGAGGGAGAAAGAAAAGTGTTCAGCTCACTTGGATCCATTTAACTTAGGTCCCTTTGTATCACACGCAGGAAGAAATAGAAATGGGAAAACAGAAAAAGAAACGTTTAGAGAAATTAGTGGAGCTTAGAAGCAATCCGTTCTTGATCCTGCTAGAGTTTCTGCAGCTGGAGTCAGCTATTATAACATCCACTGCTTATAATAAAGGAAATCAGGTTCTTAAGGTCAACCACTCAAAGTCTTCCTTTCCAAAGTGCAAACGCGTTTTTTTTTTGATGATGAGTTACTGTTTCCTCTTCTTCCTCATCTAGACATTCTGAAAAGTAGTTATATGGGAGTTACATCCTTTAAACCAAATGGATAGCGTCCAGTGATGACTGGCATTGTGTCGCGAATCTTTGTTCGCGGGAAACTAAGTATTAGCGAGCTTATTTTTTTGTTAATACAAGGCCATAGTGTTCTTACTATAGAGCACGTTTACCTCATTATGCCGACCTAACTTTATAGTGTTCAAATACCCGCCAGTATCGGAATCACGAGGTCTTCACGTACTAGTCCTTCGGAAGCCCTGAAATACTAAGCATTTTACTCATTGACTTACACATAGTGGCCATATTCACAAGCAGTGCTGCAATACTGGCAGCAACGGTCCGGTGGAGGTTAAGTACTTATGGAAATGCAAAAATCTGAAATTGTTTGCCTCCAGACTTAGGGAAATCCTTTGATTATATGGTGCCTAAAATGAACTTTCATACAAATTTCAAAATCCTTTTTCCATCCAGAAGATAATGGAAAATGGGGTAAAATAGAGGATGATGGTTATATCAGAGTCTACAACGACGGTTCAAGAATGATCTGTGGTGTCGGGTATGGAATTTACTTCAGTGATCTTGGTATGCAGGTATCTTAATGTCTTTCTAACTACGCTAGTGTATTTGATACCCTGAAATACTTGTCATAAGGGAAGCCGGCAGAATGCTAAGCGAATGAAAGTCATATTTGTCGACTTCCTTGGCAATAAGCGAGGAGATGATCTGACCAGTGATGGATCCTTTGGGGGCGCCTGTAATGCAGTGTAAGCTGCAGCGCCGTTCAGCACTGTCAAGAACAATATTTTCTGATACCATTTTCAGAAAACGGAAGGTAGATGGAATAGGTTAAGCACGCGTAGGGTGGCGAAGAAAACCGAGCTGTGCGTCCAATAATCGCTCAAAACATATAATAAAGGAAAATTTTAATAACATCTCACGTCTGTTCGCGGTAGTAACGTGCCATTGGACCATAGGTAGACATGCTAGTAAGCTGGGTCTTCTCCACAATATTTTCTGTCGCAAATGTCAAGAAAGGGATAAATAATAGACTGCGTTGTGATTGCTTGGTACTGCTCATGACTCGAAACAAACTTCTTGGAAAACATGTGGTAAATTAATTATTGGAGATATCACGGATATATGTATATAGATGAGCTCATTCGTTACCTCAACGCAATGGAGTGGGTCTAGTACGAATTCTCACTAGATGTAGTTTTTTTTTCAAAACGAAATCTCACGACGAGTTATTAATTTCTACATCCTGCAGCATCGTTCCCCTCTTTGCTAGTTTGTCTGCTATTGAATTGATATTAGAATGATATGTAATTTTTTTTTCGAGGAATTTGGTCTATACACTCGTTAGGGATCTAATGGCAGCTTTGCTTTCAGTCACAAATCGAATATCTTTGTCATATACTCGATACGACTATAACTAGTTTGCTGCTTTTTGGATCATAGACATTTCAGTACAATAATTTGGAAACCGAAAGGACATGTTTGCCCCAATTTCCTCAATATAGACTCTTCCACCGACCATCTTCACCGTCTTGGAGCCATTCATAAATAAAAGTAAGGCTTCGGGTGGTATGGGAGGATTATCCTTCTGAATATAGCAAAATTTATTCTCGAAGATAGGCAGTGGAGTGCAGTAATCAATTAAGTTAGATATGAAATTGGGTATTCTTCACAAGAACCCCAATTCCTCGAACTCTATGGGCCCGTCGTAACATTTAATCTGATGGCGCAGCGTTTTGCTAGATTCCTCACCAGTAAGTCTACTGGTAGCCAGCCTAGAATCACGAATAGCACCTTGGATAGGGTTGATTTCATAGCTCTTGATTGATCTTGGTAAAGTGCGAAACATTCTTTGTAAATGTAAACGATTGTTCGTTGCACTTAAAGCCTTCCATCAAACCACTAAAAAGTGTGGGCTTCATGATTGCCTGTAGTAGCCAATCAACTCTTTTATGGCCGATATCCCAATTTCAGCATTTTGGCAATGAAAAGCCGTCTTTCAGCTTTCTTTTCCCTTGCTGTAACGTTTTCCTTCCATAATAGCTTCCTGTCCAGAATGGTGCCCAAATATTTTTCTTCATTCGACAGTGCTAGGTTGGCACCATTTAATTTGTTTAATGAGAACGATGGGATATTGTATTTCCTAATAAAGAGTACAAGGTCCATTTTTGTTGGATCAACACTTAGATCATTGTACTCACACCAGCTGCTGCCCATTTATGTGAGATGGTTCCCAGATGAACTCCTGCTAACGTGATTGAAATATGGACGGCATATGCCATAGTTTTGATCAGCACGGACTTCAATTTTTCGAGTAATTCATTTACAAACATCTTCCATGGGAGAGGCGAGACTACCCTTCCCTGAGCGGTGCTCTTTTGGTGATGGTCACTGATCCCATGGAAGCTGTGATTACTTTTTTCTTTGAGTAGACGATTGATTTCCCTAGTGTGTTCCTTCCTTTTTATATTTACGAGCATATAAATCTTTAATGTTCCCAATAAAATTAAATTTTAAAATTCAATTAACAGATCAAATTCAATTAAAAACTGATCAAGTGGCCGATCTAAGCGAAAAACTGCAGCAAAAGCAAAACCAATTAATTAACATGAGAAAACAATTAGAGACAGTACACTCGGAAAAATTGATATTGCAGCGATCTTTAGAATCATGTACGCAAGAGAGAGATAATTTTCGATTATTACAAACGGTAATTCGAAAAATATAAAATAATTTAATGCCATTAATTGAATTTATTTTTCTTTATAACACCCTCTAATAGAAAACCACTCATCAAATTACCCAGCTGACAAATGAAATTCTGGCAAATCAAAATAAAATCATTTCATTAAATCTGCGTATTGAACGTTTGAATAACGACAAAAAAGATTTGCAAACCGAATTAAAAAATACAGAGAATATATTGGCCAATGTGCGAAACGATCTCAGAGATACAAAAGTGAAAAACGAAAATCTATTAAAGACCATATCGGATGATGAATTGAAGTTTATGAAAATATCCCAAGAACTGGACGAAACTAGAAAGAAAAAGAATCTTATAGGTTTGCAAATGGTGAGACGTAACGATGAGATTGTTCTGTTAAAGGAGAAATTGAATATAACACAAACAGCGCTGGATCAGGGTAATTAGAAACTGAAAAAAGTTATTGTGAGAGTAAAATTAAGTAATTGCTCTTTTCGCAGGTCAAACCCAATATAATCAACGTATTGAAGATATTCGTTTACTGAAAATAGAAATAGCCAATCTGCAAACGGAACGTGAGTGTTTGTCACGCGCCATTAAAAGTACGGCGAATATGCGTGAGGAAATCATTCGTTTACAACGATCTCTCAATCAAGAACGAGTGCGAGTGCGTTGTTTAACTGAAGATGCCAAAACGCCAACAAGCGTACATCGTTGGCGAATTTTGAAGGGATATGATCCAAATAAATTTGAATTGTTGGTAAAACTGCAAATGTTGCAAAGGTTGGTTATTTGTGATAAAGTATTTGGAGATACTATTAGATTTGTCGTTTAAAAGATTTAAAGCGTTTGTCCTAGGTTATCATTATCCATAAAGATCCATAAGATCCTGATATTTTCCTCGAAAATCAGTACAGATAATTTCCAATTCGTTTTGTCAGGACAATAAGTTTGTTTTTTGCTTGAGCTGATACTAATGCTAAAGTAACATCAGAGCGCCCTCCTACGTCGTGTAGCAGAATCATCGTCGAAGTAAAATATTTAATAAAATGGCTACTATACACAGCTTCAAAAATTTAATACACCTCATTGACAACAGAGGCGCTGCAACACTGCATTATTAAAAGCATGCAAAAAAATCAGAGTTGTAGGTTTACTCTATTTCTTTCTTCACCACTTATCTTCTCTATCACTATACCTTTCCTAAAAGAAGGTAATATGTAGCAATAGTAGTGGGAATTCCTTGCTCGAGTGTTACTTCTCTTAAAAAAAATTAATTCATTGAATCCAAACTAATGTTCCAGATCATTCGGATTTTTCATAATTATACATCAAATGATGGTAATGTGTCTCTATGCTATTATAGTTGAGAACGGTGGCGCACAAATACTTCCTTTGGCTCGAAAATTAGACTAAAAAGTTAAGTTTCGACTTTGTTCTAAATCCGATAATCACTTTGCATAAAATGTCCGGTGCATTTCTCAATTCATTATTTTTTCAAACAACTATTCATCCGCAGTGAGTCTATTCATGATGAGTTGTCAAATCAGTTATATCAGAAAACAATCTCTTTATTAAAACTTTTACTTTGGTGATCGAAGTCTTTTAATCGAATATTTAGAAAAAAAAACTTCTATTTTGGAAACCAATTTTCTTAGGGCACTGCTACACGTTCAATATATATTGTGATATTTGGATCGCGATCCATTTTAATGGATTGATGGATCACGAGCTACATGTTCAATATTTATCGCGTCAGTATTTACATTATTTTTGTGCTGTGCGGATCGTTTATTAAAAAAATGTCGCACAAGAATGTCCCACAACTGCGGCAATGCCTCCAAATTAAAAATAAAGTCTTTTCAAAATAATTTTTTCGGTCGTTAATTCCAATCCCATCGGCAGAACCCACATCGCTTTCACTATTTTCTGCCACTACCCTTTATTAAAACAAACTTTACACAAATGTAATAAACTTTTTTACTTTTTATTTCTTAAATTTTTTGCACTGCGTCTTTTATTTCATTTGTTTTAATTCACTTCTTATTAACGTATCGTGATCTAATACCATGAAAATGCTACACGTTCAATATTTATCACGCGATCCGCGATTCGCGATCTGGATTCCATAATTTAGGCCATTTTGCGATATGGATCGCGATCCATCAATACTACATGCTACACGTTCAATAAATATCGCGATACTGGATCGCGTTCAATATATATTGAACGTGTAGCAGTGCCCTTACATTTGATTTAATTTAAAATTATTTTACAGGCGCACTTTAAAACAAGAAATTGAAAAGGCCAACCTTCAGCGACATCTGGAGGAATCTCACAAAGTTAGTGAAACTCTTAAAAGAGTTGTTGAAAATCTGCCTACAACTAAAGTTAAAGAGAAACTTGTGGAAACTCAAGTAAGTACATTAAAAAAAATTTGTCTTTTATTGATTCAAATACACAACGCTCATTTAGTTGAACAACGTCTTAAGTCAAACAATTGAATTTTTGAGCTAATAATGGTAATTAATCCTGATAGTTGTTCAAGTAAGCAAGAGATATATGAGAGCACGACATTCGATATCCAAAACAGTTAAAAGAAAACTTCCAATATTTGCAAAATTCTGTTGAAATAACTTGAAATCTCTTTCGAAATCGAATGTTTGAATTTGCCGCCAGCTCTGCGACAGAATCCTTATAAAACTGAAAATTTATCATTTAAACTTAAATTAGACGTGCCATATCATATTGCCATAGCCATAACCAAAATTCAATTGGTTTATATGGTTATGGCGTTATGGCGAGTCACCTTTAATCAAATACAGTGTTGCCCACGACAAGTTATTAATTTCTACATCCTGAAGCATCGTTCCTCTCTTTGCTAGTTTGTGTACTATTGAATTGATATTAGAATGATATGTAATTTTTTTCGAGGAATTTGGTCTATACACTCGTTAGGGATCTAATGGCAGCTGTGCTTTCAGTCACAAATCCAATATCTGTATCAGATACTCGATACGACTATAAATATTTTGCTGCTTTTTGGATCGCAGAAATTTCAGTTTGAAGTATGCTTCAATAATTTGGAAACCAAAAGGAAATGTTTATCCCAAATTCCTCAATATAGACCCCTCCACCCAACATCTTCACCGTCTTGGAGCCATTCATAAATAAAAGTAAGGCTTCGGGTGGTATGTGAGGATTATCCCTCAGAATGTAGCAAAATTTATTCACGAAGATGGGCAGTGGAGTACAGTAATTAATTAAGTTAGGTATGAAATTGGTATTCTCCAGAAGAACCCCAATTCCTCGAACTCTATGGGCCCGTAAAATTTAGTCTGATGGCGGAGCGTTTTGCTAGTCACCTATAATCAAATACAGTGTTGCCTATTAGTTTGGTTCAAACAGCTCTTTTGCATGCTTATGGTTGTGATACGTCTAATTTAAGCTTCACATGAAGATATAGCTCTCTGGTCAAATTGTAAGACAATTTGTTAGCTTGTACAGCCCGTACTCGTAATATTTTAGGGTCGTTTATACTTATTAATTCGTATAGAATTCTTGGTAGGGTATGGTGTATTGTTAACCCAGAATAAGGGAGACGATCACTCTTATTTCAGGTGTCAACATCGAAGTCACTTCAGTACAATGCCAAGAAATTCGGTTTGTCTATCCGTTGTTGAAAATAACCGACTGCTTTTTACAGGGTCATACTACTTTCTAGATGTTAGAGAACAGAAATAGACTGTCAATAGCACAAAATTGTTCTCGAGAGCGAGTGGACAAGAGCCTGACGTCAATGTTGACAACTGGAATAGGAGTGGATATGACTCCCTGTGGTGTTCTGCGATATACATGACCTCTTAATTTCGTATGGTTTATCTCGTAATATATCCACCTGTTCTTAGAATGAAGACTTGTCCAAGTGGTTATTCCTTGATCTAAGTGTAGATGCTTAAAGAGTCAATAACACTGGGTATCGAAACGTTGTTTAAAGCCCATCTATATCAGTGAATATAGCTGAGATACAAATGCCTAGATCAAAAGAGCTTTCAATATAATGCAGCGTTGTTTAAATTTTATTGTATTATGTGGTATTCTCTTCTTCAACATTGTGTCCACAACTCGTTCCAATATTTTCAGCAAGAACCCAGTTAAGCTTATTGGTCTGTAAGCTTTAGGATTTGTTCAACTATCCCTGTAAATTCCAATAAGTTTAACCTCAGCTCAAGTTACCACTCTTGCTGCAAATAATTATATTCTTTCAGCGTATCAATAAACGCCAGCTGAAAAAGCTTAAAGCTCTCAGTGCCGAATTAGCCATTGATGAAATCGAGCTGAAAGCGCGCGAATGTATTATTGAAGAATTTAAAGCAACTTTAAAACTAACAAAGCAACAACTGCATGGTGCCGGTGATGTTGCCATTGCCAATGGCACGCAACAAGATGTTGTCGATTGTGTAAGCGAAGAAAATTTTGTGGATTGCGTTTTTGGAATGTCAGATGATACGCAAACAAGCGATGAAACACAAATGGATTCAAATAGAATGGAAGAATGATAAAAAATTATTTATGTACCTGATGAATGAAAATTTTTTTAACAATATTCAATTCAATTATATGTAAGTGTTTTTTTGTTTCAATAGAGTTTGTAATTGGTTTTTGTTTTGCAGAAAACGAGTTTGAAGTTTAAAGAATTTACTCGTACTAACAACTTAATGAAAGAAAATTTTATACTTCTCTCAAGAGTTGTGTATACAAGGTATTTGTATGAAATTTTTAAATAATATGATTTGACGATTAAATGATTAAACAGAATACCGACTTCAACACATTTTCCATACAAATTGACACAAAAAAACAGCCGCAGAAACCAGTCGTGAGATAGAATCTATTTTATTTTGACAGAGTTTTTTCCTATGCTCTCACATATAAATACTCATTCTCTCAACAATTCTACCATACTTTCAATAAACTTCATACACTTTGAGAACAAAACTACAAAGAAAAATAAGCACAAAAGAAAATAAAGCAAAAATTAGAGAGCATTTGAAGTTACTGCCGTCGATGTTATTATGGGCTTGATTAATTTGTTAGCGATTTTCCTGAAGTTGCAGACTTTATTCTGTTTCTACATTAAATGTTCAAACAGAATAAGTCCGTCCGAAAAATCGCTGTCAAATTAAAAAAGCTCATAATAAAATCTACAGCAGTAACTTCAAATGTTCTCTACTTTTTGCTTTATTTTCTTTTGTGCTTATTTTTCTTTGTAGTTTTGTTCACAAAATGTATGAAGTTTATTGAAAGTATGGTAGAATTGTTGAGAGAATGAGTATTTATATGTGAGAGCATAGGAAAAAACTCTGTCAAAATAAAATAGATTCTATCTCTCGATTGTGTCTAACGGTCTAATTCATAAAAAATATTTTAGGTTTATTACAGGTTTATTTGACAAATTTCCCATAGAAATATGTCAAATAAGCGCTTAATAAACCTGAAATATTTTTTATGAATAAGGCAGTAAGCACACTTTTTGTGTGTCAATTTGTAGAGAAAATGTGTTTATGCCGCAATTCTGTTTGATCATTAATTATGAATTATTAACTCGAAAGTCAGGTTTTTGGAGTTATGACTCTATTGCAGCAAAGGATTAATATGAACATAGTATATTTATTGTGATATTTTCATATTTTTAAAAGTAATAATTTTTAAAGATAAATCAAATGAGTCTAAACTATTGGATTAAAATCAGACAGTTTATCGTTGCAAGACACACAAAAAAATTTTTGGTCAAGCTTTGATTTAAAAATGAGGGAGAAAAAGCGAGCCAATATCTAAACTTATATAAGAAAAGGTTTTGTGTAAGAACCAGTACCTGGATTAAGTAACTTTTATTACGATAACCGTTTCCCTATAATAAATATAAAGAAAATTTATCGGCAGTAACATACGTTAACGATATTCGCTGTCTGTCCAAGTAAAAAAAATCACAATCTTAAATTGATTTAGTTTCTTTTATTATTCTCTTATTATTCGTTTATTTTAGCATTTTCTATACTATCGTAAAAAATAAATTATAGAATCACATTATTGTTACCAAAAACGAATAACGGGAAAACCAAAATATAATAGAAAATAAAAAAGAATAGAAGAATATGCCTGCAATGTGTGTGTCTAAAACTTTTCACAAACAAATTCTAATAATAATTTACATCGAATCAGCTGTTGTCTAATTACTTGTTAACCAATGGCATTTGGCGGTTTAACTAACACAGGATTCAGACGATGACATTTATGACGTCTATTTTTCTTGATTCCCTTTTGAAGTTTCTACGAAAATTTATTTGCGTTCATACGATGATTATTTTTACATGTCTAATTTTTTTTATTGATTTTGATTTTTATTGATTTTATTGTTTATACACACATTTGCAGTACATACCCTGTCGGAGAATTTGTTGTTGACTACAAAAATAGTTAACTTATAGTTAACTTTTCTTAGACTGACTAAAATCTAACTGCAATGTCATCCAGAACAAACCCAAAATTAATTCTTAAGTTGAGTACGTAATCAAATTTGATGAGAGCCAACAAATTTATTCTCAGCTACTTTGAAACTCATTTCAGTTTTATATTAACATTTTGCTGTTGTTATTTTAGATGGTACCTTAGCCGAGTGGTAGCGCGTTGAGTACACAACGTGTGGTTACATGTTCGAGCCACATAAAAAAATTTTTAATTTACTGACTACCAGGTGATTTAAAAAAGTCAACTTTAAGTTAGCTTAAAGTAGTGCAGAGTGAGACAATTGACTACCGCCTAGGACATCGCAATGTTAAAATAGTCAGTTGATTACATTAAAATTAATCCAAAGTCAGTACTATTTGCGAAATAGTTGGCTTAATGTTAACCGAATTTCTGACAGGGTATGAAAAAAACCATAGAAAACAGAAATCGTCATTTTTTCTACCCCTCTTTCTTCTCTACCACGTTCACTATCAAACCAAAAATTACGTCGAAAAATAGACTTCATAAAAGTCTTCGTGTGAATTAGGTGTAATGATAAACAAAAAGCTGTGAATCAAATATTAAACTATGACTAAACTATGACTATTAGCTAATTAATGACTGTCAATTTGGTCCTTAAGTGAACATATCGTGTAACTGTAATCGCCGAAGGGATGATTTTGTACTAGACTAAAGAACATTGAAAACACTCGTAGTTAGGGCAAATGTTTTAACACAGTAATATAAAAAAAATAATAATATGTATGTATGTATGTATGTTTGTACATATGTACTTATATAGTTTTCTCAATTTCATACTCCATTGTAAGTTTTAATTGCATTGTTGAAAGTGACCTGCAGCTGTGGAGGCGATGATAAACATTGCACTTGCATTTGCATTATTGCCCGTCTCTCCTCTAAAAGCTTTTGTTTAGTTTTTCTCTCTTGCGACAGTTCATTCTTCACTTTGCACAAATTTAATTTTAAGTTCTCAATTTCGTCAGCATTTGATTTTTCCTCGATTGATTTGATATTTATTTCAGCTTTGAGAGCTTTTATCTTACGATTTTTCTGGGTTAGTGTTGCCTAGGGTGGAAGAGACGTAAACAAATTAAAATATTATACCCAAGAAACCCATTATTCGACATATTGCCAGAAGTTTATACTACATAATTTGAAATTTATTTGCTAGTGGTTCAGCATTGCCTACATATGTATATGCATTTCATTGTTGCTGTAACAAATCACCAGTAGACTTCAACCACACATTTTGAACAGTCACAAATAATATGTTTATAACGTGACAAAAATAAAAGTTTTCAGGAGAAGGCTTTTTTATTCAAATATGTTTTTGTACGTAAATTGTCGCTTAATATAAAATATTACAGCCCGTATCTTGAAAAACAAATTTGGCATTTTGATAATTCTAAACTATGGGTAGGCCCATGATACAATAATATAAAGGTAAAACCGTTCTCTCTTTTCGTCGCCATATTAACCTTCAGACGTTTGTCCCGATTATTTCTTACTCTCAAAATTAATGCTACCTTATTAATTTATGAAATCCGAGTTTTTTTTAAATTAATTTTTTGACGTTCTTGTTTATTAAATTAAAAATAATGGAAAATATTTTAATTATTTCATAAATTTATAAAAAATAATCAGCAAAAAAGTTACAACATCATCACCAACAACGGCAGCAAGCAAGATACAACAGGAATCAAGGCGGAACTTTGTCTTTATACTCTCTGGTGTATTGCCTTACATCAACTGCGTCCAAGGTCTACGCAGTATGTGCAAAGTTTTACAAAAGGCCTTTTGTGTTTTTACACTGACGAGAGCACAACATCCAAGCAGGGGGCAAATCGCGGCAATCCTTATCGAACGTAATTACGAAACATATCAATAGAATTTATGTGGAAATATTTCGTAATTCGGTAACGAGTGCCGCGATTTGCACCAGATCTCGGCGACATCTTTGGTCTTTGCAAAGAAATAATAGCAAAGCTGTTTATCTGAAATACATATATTAGAGTATGTGTGTTTGGACGTTGCTGCCTTACATTGTTCGGATGAAATTGTTAACGGGTTGTATCATTCTTAAGGATATTAATTAACCACGTGGTCCATTTTAAGGAGAAATGTGATAATTACATGTTCCTAGTCCAATCATAGGTCATGTCCTTAGCAAACAAAAAAGAAGAACAGTGTTTGTTGCATATATCAACAAAGCATTAACTCTTATTCAGCTGCGTCCAAGCCATATGCACAATGTGCAAACTTTTATAAAGAGCTTTTTGTACTTTCACACCGACGAGAGCACAACACCCAACCAGATCTCGGCGACAACAATTCTTGCTGTTACTTTGCAAACAAACAAGAACAAATTTAAGAGCTTTGAAAGCTGTTTACCTCAAATGTAAATTTCGCAGTGTGTGTGCTAGTGCTTGATGTAAACCAGCAATAAATTTGCACACGAAGTATGTATATGCCAATGTGTATTATATGTATGAAACAACCGTGAATTCCGCTAATAAAACATCGATGTATCGCTTTTATTTACGGCATTTCTTTCAATCGATGTTTTTAAGAACGATGTTGCATCCCTAGCCGTGAGGCTTTTTTTATTATCTAATGAATTAAATAATCAAATATTTGCTTTTGTAGGTTTTATTACACACAGATTTCGTTATTCTCGTGTTCAATTAACATTAAAAAAATATGTGTTTAACTACAATTTCTAAACTCAAATTACACATTTCAAAAAGCATTCCTAAATAAAAGTTGCCATTTTATATGTGTGGCAACGCTTTCCTCTCTGTTTACAAAAAAACAGTAATCAAATAATCGGGGAAAAAGTCATAATTAATTTTGTACGTCAAATGTGGTTTTACCTTTATATTATTGTATCATGGGTAGGCCCATAAATTTTAATTTCAATAAAAAAGTCAAAAATATACTTAAGAAAAGGCTCGATATTTCCATGATATAAATATAGAAGTTACTTCCATTCTCTCAATTTTTCTTGACATTCACCATCTGATAAGTATAAGTATTGTGAAGTTTTCGGTAAAATCGTGCTACCGTATTAATTTAATATTTCCCCCTCTATTTACAGTTTTTTTGAAAATTTTATTCAAAAATTATTTCAAAATTGTTTTTATAAAATACAGAATGTATAAATTAAACAATTAATGTCCAAATTGTATTCGACGGTTGTATCGTCTTGTCTATGGACGAAAAAAAAGAAGCAGAATCTTTAAAACAATTATTAGTTATTGTCTATGCTAGAAGGTTCGTGTATTTGCTTTATAATTTTGTTTCAAACATTATATCCAATACATATTTTTTCCTTTATTTTTCAAACTTGTATAATAATTTCATTTTATTTTTATGTTTTAAAAACATGGTAATAATATTTTCATTTTTCATTATCAAAGACAACAACCATTTTGAAGAAAATAATTTAGAGAATTCAAAAACAAGAAAATTATTTTAAGACAAAAAAACGTCATAAATCTTCTTACCAAATTAGGGCATAAGCAAAAAATAAGAGTGCAGCATTTTTTAAATTCCCTGCATTTCCTGGTGTTCGCCAACAGTGACTAAGAGCCTATAAGATCAGTGAAATAGACTTGACAAAAGATCTGACCGGTTATTAAACCATTTTTTTTTTTAGAAAAGGATATTACAATCAACAAGAAACATATTATGTAAATTAAATAGAGTGCAATATCAATTACTATTTGTTAAACTTAATGAAAATTCGTTGTCAAATAATCCAAATCATCAATCAATTTGGTTTCTCAGCGCCAAATTTAGATGAAAATATAGTTAAAAGATTTGTATATATTAAGCTGAAAACTTAAAAATATGAGATCAGTTATGACATAATCACTTTTTAAACTTCACAGATATGTAGTTATGTATATAATTTTATTTTTTCCCAAATTTTTGTTAAGACAATTACACATTTTTATAACAAATTTCTAGGGGAAGACTTAAATTTTTTACTATATGGGAACATTTTTCTATATTTCTCTCAAAAAACAAACTTCAAGAATACTTATTTTTAAAATCAAAGAGAGAATGGAAGTACCCAGGTGTATCTAACTAGGTGGCAGCGCTACTTCAGCTGATAATTTTTTGCTCTATGTGTTTTGTAGCTGAAGAATGTCAAAAATTTCGATTTTGTTTTGGTTTTAGTACAATTATTTTTGTGCTTTTGACATTCTTCGGTTCTTTACACAGCTATGATTGCCGTATTTTTGTATAACAAATCCTTACGCAGTCACCTGTATAATTACACCCTGGGAAGTACCTTCTATATTTATATCATGGATATTTCTATATAGCTATATTTTTTTAATTTTGCTGCCTTAAAAAATATGCAGCCACTAAAACTTTGTGGTTGGAAAATATTATTGCAATTTCGCAACTGAAATTAATAGCTGTTAGTGGTAAGTTACCATACGTAATGACATTTACTCAACTAAAGTTCGGTTGCCATCTCCACAATCGAGTCATTAATATTTGGCTTAACTGCTTAACTACGAGTGTGGTATTTTGCCTTCGACTACGACGAAGGCTAGTAGACTAAATAAAGACCATTGCAACATTTTTTCTTTAATCTAGTACAATCGTTGTAGTCAAAGTGGAAATACGACACTCGTTAACAGGCCCATTGTTTACGATACAATGTTCGAATTTTAATGTTATTTCACCTTTTATTTTAGTCTTGCATATTTGAGTTAATTATTTTAAATTTAATTTACCTTAACTTCATTTAGTTCATTTTTTATTTTTATGCTCGGTAGTTTGACTATAAACTGCCTTAAAGTCTCATAAAGTCTTTGGGATTCTTTCAAAGCTCTTTCCTGTTCCAAATTTGCTACATTGTAATTCAAAAGTTGTCTACAAAATTGAAAAAAAAAACAAAATTAAAATCCTTTGTAGACATTTCTACTTACTTTCTTAGCACTTGTATTTTCTCTATCAATTCGCTCTTTTCGGGATCCTTCCCCTTCAAACAGCGCCAACGATGTATATTTAGGGGTGTCGTCATTTCCTCTTGCAAAGCACTCGCCTTAATTCTTTCTTGATTCAAGGCTCTATGCATTTGCAGCAATTCGTGCCGTAAATCGGCTGCACTTTCACGATCTTTGCGCAAGACATTTCTCTCAGTGGCTAGATTTTTAATTTCCGTTCTCATTAGTTTCATGTCTTCTTGATTTTGAGAGTATTCACTTCGGAGCAAATCATGAGACCTTTGTAAATTTTCCATTTCAATTTTCAATTGAGTGTATTGTTCTGCCTTTTTGGTAAGTGCGGCACTAACCGAATTCTTTTCATTTATCATATTATCCAGATCTCTACGGAGACATTGTATTTTTTTCTCCTCATCTTGTTGCGCCTTGCAAAATGTATCATTCTGTTTACGTTTCTCGTGTAATTCTGCCTTGGCCTGCTGTTGCCTTAGCAGGGCATTGCGTATATCATTCTTAAGCATGCGGCGTTCTTTTTCCATTTTATCCACTTGCAGCTGTAACTTGCCAATTTCTCCATCTCTATAGCTGACTTTGCTCTTGAGATTTTCGATACATTTTTGCAGGTTTTCAATAGATAATTTTAGTTTGTTTTTATCTTCGTTTATGGTTTGTATGGTGCGTTGATGCGAATTATTTTCATTGATGATCACATCATATTGCGTTTTTAATCTACCGTATTGTGTCTCTAAATCACTTATGGTACGTTTTAATTCCAATTCGTAAGATTCTTTTAAATGTATTTTATCTGAAAACGAAAAATATGTAGTACATTTTCGAAATTTAATCTTAGTGTTTGAAAAATTTATTGGTGAAGGGGGGAAATATGATGTAGCCAAAAACAAAGGCTGACAAGATTGAGAATTGACTTATGTCATTATATTGAGTAGAATTATGTGAAATATTCTCCCTTATAATGGCTTATTTTGAATTTGACAACGACGTCTTTGTAATAGATTAAAGAACATTATTCGACTTTATATGAAGTAGAACGAAGTGAAGCATCTAGCAGCAGTTCGAGATTATTGGAGCTACTTTGTTATGGTCCTATAATCTCTCGAGGAGTGAAAGAAACGTATATATGTACATATACATAAAGAACACCGCAACATTTCTTCTTTAATCTAATACCAAAATGTCGTAGTCGAATTCGAAATACGCCAACCAGGATTAGGTGCATTATGTTATGCTATCTAAATCTAAGGTCACGTCATCATTAGAGCCCAAGGCGTATAAAAAATTTAGCAAGAGCCTGAAATATGTATATAATACACACCAGGGATGGCAAAGTTGGTACAATTGTACCTTTTTCGGTACTATTCATACTTGGAAAGTACAATAGCACACCAATGACTAATTAAGTACATTTAAGGAATCTCACCAGTTTCACTCAGCATTTATTTTCAAGCGATTGCATATGTCAATTTCCACTTTTGAACAATGAAACTCATATTCTTCTCACTTGAAAACAGTCCTGTGAAAGCAAAACGCAGCGAGAAAATCAAAAAATGTGAACTTGTCCTTTTCCAAATAATTTTTTTTCTAAATTCGGATGCTAGAGCACATGATATTAAATTGTGTATTTTAAATTTCAACTTAAACAGGTGTAACCATATGCCTTAATATCCCAACTTATAAGCAAATTTGTGAAAAAGATTCGGTAGTCAGAATAAAGTTGATTATTTCAATAAAAACAAATAAAAATATGTAATTTGAACTAAAAAATCTTTTAGTACAATTATGGCAAAAAAAGTAAAATTTTATAAAGTTGTTGGTACAATTTTAAAATTCTCAATGCCTTCCCTGATACACACACACCTAACGGCAATACTGTTGTAAATTTTTGGTGTTAAAACTTGAGCTTGCATTACCCTGCGTTTACACATGCAAGTACCTTGCATGCAAGCTCTGTGTACGTATTATCAACGAAAATTTCATACAAATGTCCGACTGTCTTGCAACTTGCATGTTTGCTTTTTATTGCAGAGTTGTCAATAACATAAAAAAGTTTAATTTTGGGGGAACCAGATAGTATTGAACTTAATTCGTGTTATTTTAATGTTTTTTATGTCTAAAAAATTCATTAACCGCTTGATTTATGAATATTTAAGAAAATAAATATTAAATTAGCTTTTAAATGTATATAAAATTAGTAAAAACTCATATAACATCACACTGAAATCAAGTTAATTTCTACTAAAGTATTAATAGGACAACACTGTTAGCTAACTTTCCATTTACTTGCTGCAAGTGAAACAAGTCAATGTCTTGTAAAATTCCTTGCCAGTTGAGTTGGAAGTAGACTGCAAGTGCCGAAAGTGTAGTTGTGTTAGTAAAAGAGTTTGAGTGTATTGAGTTTTTCGAACTTGCACTTGCACGTGTAAACCCTAGGTTACATGAAAAGCTTTCAACAAATTGGAGTATGATGAATCAAAACAATTCACATATTCCATTTGCTTTGAAATGTATATAGAGCTGAATTGTCACCACACACAGTGGACAAAATGCAAGAATGTTGATGATGAAGGTGTGATAGCCTTCGAAAACACCATGTTGTTTCGTTCTGCTAGTGTTTTTCATAATAGGTTACAATTGCCTTTAGTGCAATTTGTTTCTTAAAAATTATCACATCTAATTTGGCTTACAGAGTGATACGAGCTTAAACCTAATCTAATCATAAAGATAGTATAATATATAATAGTACATTTTAAGGGACGCTTCTGGCCCACTTTTTGCAAACACGATATTGTGTCATTACAAGCATCCAAAGTAGGTGCAAAGTTTTGTAAGAATCGATTGAGTAGATTAGTACTATATAATATTGAAGTTTAAATGCAAATATATTTCCAAGCCGTTCAAAAAAGCGGGTTTCCGAAGTATGAAATATACGAGTTCAAAAATGTAGAAATAGACATGTTTCTTTTTTGAGCTTTGAATGAAAATTCGCTTTCATATATTAATTCAGTATGTCCCGGTACAGACTTGCAATTTTTGTTGCAGCAACTTTTTATTTTTTTTAGTGAAAAAGAGTTAGAAAAGAATACAAAATATATATAAATATTTCTATTTCAGCACTCTCCCCTAAATTTGTAATGTCAAAATTTATACAAAATTTTTTATTGAAGTGTGACCAAAAAAAGAAGAGAAAAGAAAAGCTCTAGTGCAGTACTTTTTTTCAAAAAAGACAGTAAAAAGGTAAAAGGAAACTTTTTGGTTGTTAAAGAGCCCTAAATATATGGCAAAAGGCGCCAAGTTGGCAACGCTGCGAAAATTTTTCATTATCGTCGTCGTTTAATTATCTGCGTTGTCACACTCGCAGCGGTTATTAGTTTAGGCTACAGTCATATTAAATTTCATTATTTAAATATATTTTTCATTACTTTCTAAAGCGTCTATTTTGTCTAATAAATTCTGTATATCATCCAGTTTCTTATTTTTCTCTGTTCTTATTTGAACAACTTCCTCTGAAAGTTTTTTATTTTTCCTTTCTTGCAATAAAAGAGAATCCTTAAGAGATCGTATTTCGTGTTGTGTTTCCTGGATTTCTTGTCTTAAGTTGTCGTTTAGTTGCTGCTCTTTCAATAAATCATTTTTTAAGCCATCCCTTTCCTTTATAATGTTATTGTTATTTCTCTCAAATTGTTGTACTACACGACGCATGGCATCAAACTCCTTGTCCTGGGTACTTAATTGAGTCCTAAAAAATTTAAATTAATTTTTATTTATTCAAATAAAATATTTTTTTTGCTGTACTTAAGTCTTAAATTCTCCTCTTCGTATTCTTTACGTGTTTCTTCCAGAGAGCAATATTTTCTTAAAGCATTATCTTGCAGCTTGGCCAATTTGACATTTTCCTGTTTGCATTTTATGATTTCGTCTTCTCTTATCTTAAAAAGTGAATAGTAATAAAGTTATTTATAAACGATTATTTAAGTAGAAGTAAATTGAAATACATTTTTCCCGGAAAAACTATCTGTTAGTTTGCGATTGCAATAAAAAAAAAATAAAAAATAAAAGTCTTATTAATGAGACAATCAATGATGACAACCAATGATGACTTCCAAAAGTCGCCAAAATCAATTTTATGTAGTTTTTTCTTAATAAATATTTGATAATAAATTGGTTTTTATATAACACTTTATTTAATATAAATTTTTATCTTAAAATCATATAAAAATTTAGCAGAAAATCGCCAAAAATTATTTCTTGTAAATTTTCATCATCTAAATTCAAAATGTATTAATTCTTTTATTAATATAAGAAAAATCATCAAAATTAAATTGTATTAATTTTTTTGTTATTTTAAATTGCCAACAAATCTATTTATAGCCAGAAAAATCGCCTGGTCGACAAATCAAAAATTTACACGTTTAACAAGTTGAAAAGTGACCATATCTGGAAACCCTGAGTAGCAATAAAAGTTCGTATACATTTGCGATGCGGTATTTATTTATATTATATACAGATATAAAGTTGCAAAATGTTGTAATCATGAGCATCAACCGCCACATTTTGAGATCATGGGCATATGTGTATGTATTCTGGCTGGAACCAAATTTATGGCAATTTAAAGAAATTGACCTCACTTAGATTTCGTATTATAACGAACCAATTCGGTTCGGTAGATTTTAAATTTTTATACTGACTCGAACCCGAAGGGTTCCGTACGTACACTACATGAGTAATATATAGGAACTTTAGACCTGACGTAGATATTTTGAAAAAATTCAAGGTACCTGGTAAACTTTTTTTCGGTTTTTGGCCTTTTTTTAATTTTTTTAATTTTTGGGATTTTTTCGGTTTGTGGTGATTTTTTATTTTTGGAGTTTTTTTAATTTTGGCAATTTATTTTAGTTTTAGCGATTTTTTTAGTTTTGGTGTTTTTTTTTGTTATGGGGATGTTTTCGTTTTAACTTTTTTTTATTTTGGGCTTTTTTAGTTTTACCGTTTTTGAAAACTTCTAGAGTTTGCCTCTTACGGTTTCCAAGATACACTAAGTTGTCAAAATTACATAGTAAAAATTACATTAACTAATATAATGCCCTTTAATTTTGATTTTTTTTTTAAATTTCAGTGTTAATTGGTGTAGTCTACATAAAAATATACTAACTTAGGAAATTTCAAATGTTCATATATATTTATCCATATAATAATAATAACTGCTATTTTCCAGATGCTTGGAAAATTTCTAAGATTATTCCTACACAAAAAAACCAAATAATATTGATATAAATAATTTGCGGCCAATTTCTTTGCTTTCAAACTTGAGAAAACTTTTCGAATGAATAATTATGGAGAAAATGGATATTGAACTTAATGATTCATATATACCAAACTCCCAGTTCGGCTTCAAAAAAGGTCATTCTACTCTAGATGCCTTATTGAAGTTTCATAATGATGTAGTCTCTAATCTTCGTAAAAGCTGCTGCACAGCAGCGGTTTCTCCAGATGTCGAAATGGCTTTCGATCACGCATTTCATGATGGTATTCTTTTTAAGTTGATTGAAATTGGATTTAGTGCAACCACTGTTAGACTTTTCCAATGCTCTTTCTATAATAGAAAAGTTTGCGTGCAATTTGGCAAAGATTTTTCG
This sequence comes from Tachina grossa, assembly GCA_949987645.1. NCBI lineage: Eukaryota > Metazoa > Arthropoda > Insecta > Diptera > Tachinidae > Tachina > Tachina grossa. The sequence continues at coordinate 213,509,048 of OX465274.1, forward strand.
GATATGGGAAATGTGTATTGTGGTGTACCACAAGGTTCAATTTTGGCTCCTCATCTTTACAATATTTTTATGTATGACTTTCCACACATTTTTCCCAACTCAAATGGCTTACTTTATGCTGATGATTCTCTTATCTTATCTCATAGTGAATCCCCCATGATTTCTTTGAGACAAGTTTCATTGCATCTTCAACTAGTTAAAAAGTTTTATGACGATTGGGGTGTTAAAATTAATGTTTCTAAATGTAAAGCGATTTGTATACGGAATGCTTCGGGAAAATGTACATATACTGTTGTTCCAGAAAGTAAAAGACTTACGCTTTTCCTTGATGGAATAGAGATACTCTTCGTAGATAATCTTAAATATCTTGGAATTAATTTTAATAATCTTTTCAAATTTAATGGACATGCAAGATTAGTTTTAAAAAAGCACTCAAGATATTAGGTGCTTTTTCAAGAATTTTTTATAATAGAAGCCTCTCGAAGAGAACTAAGCTACTTTTATACAAGACAAGTATCAGACCAATTTTCATATACGGGTTTGCAATATGGTTTCGTGTCTCACCTATTGTTATTAAAGAAATGGAAATATTTGAACGAAAAGTTTTACGGTGTTGTATTCAGAAAACCTTCGAATCATTAAATAGACGCTTTTCAAACCAGTTTATTTACTGCAATTCGAAAATAACTCCAATCGGTCTATATTTATCTGATATTATTAAGAAATTCATAAATAGACTAGAAATGCATGATAATTATCTTATGAGGGACATTTATAATGAAGAGAAAACTTTCACTTTCTCTCACCTATCGGTTTTTGTAATGAAGAACCTATTGATTTTAATATAAATTCTACATACGACATCGCTCTTTTACGCAAAGTACACCTGGTACTCATAGAGGCTAGTATCTTTTTTGAGAATTCTATTTTTTTTCTACTTTTTTATATTTTTCTTTTAAGTTATGTTTTTTAGACGTAAATATATTCTAAGAGTTCTCCTCTTATGTTATGTTAGCCCCGGGAGCAAGGGCATATCGGCTTGGTGCTGTTAAAATTTATAGTTTTTAAGATAATACCTTATAGTCTTAAGTAATCTTTACATCATTAACTTTAAAAACTTTCATTGTCAAAAAAAGGCTCAATAAATTTTTACTTTACTTTACTTTACTTTATCTATGTATTACATTAGGACTTCAACATTTTTCCTGGCGTTAGAACTCTATTTAATTTTAAACTGTCCTATATTTGTTGTTGTAGCGGACAAAGTTTTACATATTCTGTGAAAATGTCAGGTTACTTTTCACCTTTGGTGTACGGAACCCTAAAAAGCGCTTTTATAACTACAAAAGTTCTTGATAAATCCCGGAAACTACGCCAAATACCGCTAGTTTGATCTAAATTTTTTAAATAGTTCGAGAGATATCGTTGAAGAAAATTGAAAAAAAATATTATATTACTCCAAACATCTATTTATTTATTTATTTTTATTATTTTGAGCTTCGATGAAGAGAGAGGAAAAGATAATGCAGAAAGGAGTCCTCATATTTTCCTCTCTCGCTCATGAACTAAAAAGTTGCTCAACTAAAATAGCCGCGCGTGAACCGGTACTTTGAGCTTGAAAAGGGTCGGGAAGTCAACTGCATTGCATTTTTTTAATTGGAATATATTTATATTTTTAGGTACCATTTTATTGGTATTTAAATCATTTAGACTCACATGAGTCACGCGTGTTCGTGGTTGTGTTTACATTAGGGTGATCGACTCGGTTTTTTAACCGGTTTTAAAACCCGGTTTTTTCACAATACGGTAGTCGGTTTTTTCAAAATGTTGATTTTTCGAATGTCGAATAGTCCGGTTTTTTTACAATTTAAAAACCGGCTGAGTCGAATACTTTTCGATTTGTATATTTCGATTTTAATATTATTTTTTACTATACTAAAACTTAGACCAACGTTTTCGATTGATTTTCAAGTGTAAAAGGTCTAGTTGTTTTTTGAGCATGGCAACACTTACTGAAACATGAAATTGAAGCGAAATTATTTTATGAGGTGGTAGCAGACGATGTGTTCAATGGATGTCAAAATCCATTTGTAAAAATGTTTTTTAGTTTTGTTTGCTTTATATTTTATATAGAGGTAGATATCCACTTTGTCCATACAATCACAAAAATTGTTACGAATTTGTAACAATTGTTACTGGAAAGTGTTCATTAACTCAAAAAGTTTGTAAGGAGAGAGCGTCAAAAAATTTTTTTAAAAATTATTACTGGTAGAATTTTTATTTGCAAGAATTATACAACCACCTGTTGTATGTTTTTTTTTTGTCAAATTAATAATTTCAAAAATATCTGAAAAAGGAAAACTGAAAAATGTGCATTTCTTTGTTAAAAAAAAAATGTATACGTATGAAAAAAGAAAGCATGTTTTCTTAATTTATTGTTTTTCTTTCATTAAGCCACATAAATGCAATTTTATTGTAAAGAATTTGGTTTTTTTCTCATATCTAATCGAAGATGGAAAGTGGAATTTTTGTATTTGTTAATGAATAAAATTAAAAAAATTATGAAAAATTCATAAAAATAGTAAAAAACCATGAAACTGTGTAAAGAATTTCATATTAAACGTCAATTTCTAAAGAAAAATTGCAATTTAAAATTTTATCAAACAAAATACATCAGAAAAAGTACAATCGTATTATGATTTCCATCCATGGTTCTGATATGAATAAAATTTTCTTGCGAGTTTTTCATATTTAGGAGAGTAATTTTGTAAATTTCTGCCTTACTCTCTAGTTGCTAGTTTCTGCTGGCAAAGTAAATGAACAGACCTTATGTATGTATATGTACTACACATATGTAGGTATATGAAGTTAATTATTATGTTTTTCTTTAATTTCTTTATTGTTTTATAGTATTTACTCATAAACTGTTAACTCTTTCTTTTTATTAAAGCAATTTAAAATCGAAACTTTTGTATAATAATTGCCTTACTTAAAAAACCGGTTGACCGGTTTTTCCTGAATTGTAAAAACCGAAACCGGGTTTTTCACAATATCAAATATTCGAACTATTCGAAAACCGGTTTCTGGAAAAAGTCGAATAATCGATCACCCTAGCTTACATATCTTCTATCTATATAATTAATAGACGAACATGTTTTTTGTAATCCCTTTTACGCTGGTACCACTACACCGATTTTAAAAAGATTTATATGGTTTTAAAGGATTTTCTGCACAGATGTGCAGAATCTATATTTTATTGAAATCGGTTTAGTATTTTGGGAGCTATAAGCGTTTAAAGTTGCTACTACTACATGCACACATATTACACACGCATTTATTAGCTTACAAGTAAAAAAGAAACAAAACATGAGTGTGTGTGTGTGTGTGTTTGTAGTATTTCTCTTGATCTAATAATTTTTTCTCTCTTATTTGTTGTTGTATGCAGCGTTGTCAACTTTTAAATTTCAAAAAGCACTGAAACCAGGAAAAAAACGCGTAATTTAAGTAAAAAAGCACTAAATTAAATTTTTTTGCTTTATAAAAAAATTTTGTATATAAAAAATATAAAAATCAGTTGACCTCGCATTTTATCCCTAAAACCTCAAATTTGAAGCATCTAATACACATTTTGATTCTATGAGAATCAGTGAATTCTAAAATCAATTTGACGAAACCTTTTTAAATTATTATAAAAAATTTAATTTTATTCGTCAACGAAGAAACAAATCACCTGAAATTAGCAGTAATTGGCAAGTTTTTTGACTTTCTGATTAGATTTTCAACTCGATGGGAGTAGTAGTTAATTTTTTTTAAAATCAAGACTTTCAAAATTTGATTTTTATTAAACCATGCAATATTAATAACAAAGTAACAAAATAAAAAAGAAAAGTAATTTGCAAGTTAACCAAGTTATATAAACTTAAATTATATGTACTATGTATTATCTTAGAAAATAGGAACGAAGTAGGTTATAAATATGTAAACTAAAACGGCAGCTCTATTAGCAACACAATTTTCTCGTTTCAGACCGCTCTTATATAAAGCCAAGTGTAAGGACAACTTTTTACGTATTTTAGACTTAAATAAAGTAATAAAGGTAAAAACGTGATCAACTTCTGCGTTTAAACATTAAAGTTTAATGGGAATGCAATTTCGATAATGCCCCAAACGAGTTTATATCAAATGAATAGTTATAAGACTTTATTTCGGCCCAAAACTCGATAGCGAACTCAAAGTTTATCCATTGCATTATTACTAGAAAATATTTCGTTATTAGACTATACTTGAATTATATCTTATTTGTCGTGTGGCAAAACACTGTTTCCAATAATTGTGCTTAAAATGTGAAAGTTTGAGAATAAAATGCACGTATTTCTTCAACCAAGTTTTGTACTATCTTATTAGAATATTTTGAAATGTTCCATTTAACTTCAGTGCTTATGTTTTTTTTTAAATGTTAGACTTCTACAAAATTCTTTTTGAATTTTGGGCTTAGTGCCACCGCCAAGAAATAAAAAGCACCAAAAATTAGTTTAAAAAAGCACCAAGCACTAACTTCAAAATTTTTCGCATCGAAAATTTCCAAAAGCACTAAAAACGGTGCGAAAAGCACCGATTTGACAACGCTGGTTGTATGAAAGCCATAATACTTAAAGGAAGAGAATTGAATAAAGTGAATTAGCTTGGTTGAAGGGATTTTATTTATGTTTTTTTAATTTCATGTATGATTTAATTATGCTTGCATATGTATGTAAGTTTGTGTGTGGCTGTGTTTTAATGAATTTTTTATAACGTTTAGATAGGTACATTTTCTTTGAATCTTAAATTATTTACATTTTGATTCTAGAATACGGACGAGTGTGTCGTCCGTTTAGTATATCCAGTATATAATAATCCTCACAAAAACATAAATGTGAAAAAAGGCCAAGTTCCTATCAAAAATTTGGGCCATCAAAAGCAGTGAGTTATAAATTTTGACCAAGTTCTTGTTTGGCACAAAACGTTTCACTAACATATGCTATGTATTATACATATACATTTGTAATCGTAAGTGTGTCATATAATTTTTAGATAATCTGCAAACTTGACAACATTTTTACGATATAAAGAAATCAACAAATATACATTATTCTCTCCTTTTTAGAAAGGTAAAAATATTGCCAAGTTAACAGATTATCTAAAAATTATATGACACACTTACGATTACAAATGTATATAATGCATAGCATATGTTAGTGAAAGGTTTTGTGCCAAACAAGAACTTGGTCAAAATTTATATCTCACTGCTTTTGATGCCCCAAATTTTTGATAGGAACTTGGCCTTTTTTCACATTTATGTTTTTGTGAGGATCTGAATACTTTTTGAAAGATTTTCTATGATAACATTTTTTTAACTTAAAATTTCTAGGGAGTTTTATTTCTATTTATGATCACTGTGCGAGTTAAAAATTTCATAGTTGCATAAAATAATGGGTTAGAGCGTGATGAGTTTTGGATTGTACAACTTAAAAATGAATTATTGTGTTATTACAACGGGTCGCCAGTGTGTACGCAATTTGTTAAGAGTCGTCTGGGAAGAAACATGTAAAATACAGCGTCAATTTTAGTGGGAGTGATCCCGCCTATTTTCTCAATATATTTACATATTAAAGTCTGCTTAGCCGAAGTACATAAATCAAAAGGATATTCCCAATTTGCAAGAAAAGTTTCAATAGGGTTGCTGGTGCTTTAATTTTTGGATTTTCCGATTGAGTAAATCAATTAGGACTATTTGTCTACAAAATGTGAGCTCTCTACAGTATAATATTACGTAAAATTTTTATGGGCCTGGCCCCGTTGACTTTTATATCTATTAGTGCTTATGGATCATGTGAAGTTCTGTATGAAAAAGCTAATAGGAAATACATACATAAAAGTACATAAAAGAAAAAGCTAAGATTTACGGGTGAAGTCACGGCCACTTTTCAAAACAGGAAATTTTTACTTTGGATAAGTGCAATCTGCTTGAAAAGTTTCAATAAAATTAAACTTAATTTTAAGTTTACAGTGCTTGTTCCCAACTCCTGATTGAAACTTCTGGTTTCTTAGATTTTTCTTAGTGATCTCTGATCTAGATTAATTTGTGTACCAAATTTCTGCTCTCTAGTACGAATTGGAGTTTTAACGGATGAAACTTCTTGTTTTTAAGATTTCCCCATTGGCTTACTCATCTACTTTTACTTGTGTATAAAATTTCAGCTCTGTAGCGTGAACTATACCTTATAATTTTATGAGCATTACCCCTGCCGCTATTTTAAACTCACAATATTGCTGTGTGTGAGAAGCGCTTAAAATTCATGCTAATTTTCTTCTAAAATATGATACACCGAAGTAGATTAAACACAAGGCTAAAATTTTATGGGAGTGATCACGCCCACCTTTTTAGATTGTATACGTGTAACGTATATGCAAGGTTTCACTAAAATGGCTTAAGTTAAAAGCTGTATATTAACAGCCTTATTTATATAACTTTTTAAGGCTTTATAAAGGGGTTTTAAGATAAATTTTCATAAGAAAATTTTCTTAGAATGCCTTAATAAGTTTTATTAATAAGGCTGTAAGTTTTCAGGTTCAAACAATAGTAGCGTGGCCCCGCCCATTCTGCGATTTTTTTTTGGTTTTTCAGATTTTTCTAGTTGGTTTCTCACCTAGACCTACTTGTGTGTCAAATTTCAGCCCATAAGCGCAACTTTTAATTTTTAATTTTTATGGGCGCAGCCCCACTCTGACTAAAATTTCTGGGTTTTCAGGTTTTTTTTTGTTGTTTTCTCACCTATATCTACTCGTTTATCAAATTTCAGCTCCTTAGCGCAACTTTTAATTTTTAATATTTATGGGCGTAACCATGCCCACTTTTCCAAACTTAAGATTTTTTTCGGCCAGTGTTTATTATTTGTGTCAAGTTTTGTTGCAAACGGATAGTAATACATGCAGAAATAGTATATCTAAATATGCTGAGCCGTAGTACACGAAAATGAGGTTGAAATTGTATGGGCGTGTTAACGCCCACTTTTTTTATAAAAAATTTTTAGGTTTGCCCTATCGCAGTATGTATACCGAATTTGAATGAAATAGCTTCCATTAAGCGCCTTAGATTTGCTTTTTTAATTCTAGCCTTTATGGGCGTAGCCCCGCCCTCCTGGCCAAAATTTTTTAATTTTAAATTCTTTTTTGTTTATTGCTCACCCAGACTTAGCTCTCTACCAAATTTCAGCTCACTAGCACAAATTTTAATTTTTATGGGCGTAGCCCCGCCCCCTTGGTTAAAATTTTCAGGTTTTCAGATTTTTCTGGTTCATTGCTCATCTAGATCTACACGTGTACCAAATATTAGCTCTCTAGCTATAGCGGAAGTGCTTCATCAATTTGATGAGTGATCAGTGAGTCAGTGAATATGTCTTAAAATATGCACTTTTTGCACCTTCATATCTCCGGGACTTTTCATTGTAAAACTTTCAAACTTTGCATGTGAGGTTACATGAATTTATTCTAATTATGGTTTAAATTTCATAATATTATGATTGCGGGGAACAAAGTTATGAGGGGGGTAAAAACATCTCGAATGGCTTCCTGTAAATATACACACTGCGTGCATTGGCCGGAACTTGGCCTGGCGCACTGCCGTGCGCCTAGATTATTTAAAAAAAATAACGTGTGTGACTTTAGATAACTTTCTTACGCTTGTTAAGATAATTTGGATAATTCGTATCCGAAGTCATTCAATGGAAGACGTGCGTGAACGTACCCGTCTTCCTTCCACTCGTATACTGCGAAGATTTTGTTGGAACACGCAGTTTTCTCTAAGAGCCATCTATATAATTTTTAATGACCCTCACTATTGAAGTTGTTTAGAATTATATTGATATGCGAAAAAGGGGTATTTGGCCCCACTGTGCGGCGACTCTTTTTCTTTCGAACGGCATTAAAATGTGATTTGTTATAAAAATTGGATTTAGTAGGTTTACAATCTAAAGCTGGGATCACACGATTGGCACAATGTACCAATTTTCGTCGGCTCACTTCGATAGAGTCATAAGTAATAAGCCAAAATGACATTATTACTTAATTAATTCTTGAATAAGTCTATATGGCTTTTCTACTAATGCAGTGTGGTGCAGTTATGTAATTATATTTCAATTAGTTGAGAAATAAAGCAAATTTAGTTTGTTACTTATGAATTTATTTCAGTGAGCCGACGAAAATTGTTACATTGTGGCAATCGTGTGACCCCAGCTTAAGGCCTACAGTACACGGCATGTAAAAAGCCACATGCGTATTTGGCGATGACGTCATGAGAATTTTCAGCATGTTCGTTGCATTTTTAAAAAATACTAGTAATGGCTACATGCCGTAAAATTTTTATAGTATTTTTGTTCCAAAATACATATGTGGTACATGCAGCCGAATAGAAGACATTTTCTGGGGCAGCTCATCTGTAAGCATGTTAATATCTACTTGTACATATGTTGCTAGTACACGGCATGTAGCAAATGTAGCATCGTGATGACGTCAAAATTACGTCAGAGCCGCATGCGCATGTGGTTTTTTACATGCCGTGTACTGTAGGCTTACGCCGAGAATGTTACAGTTTTACTTACCTTTAATGTATTTAGTTTTTGTGTCAAATCTCTTTTACATTTATCCCTTTCTTGAACAGCGTATTCCAAGTCTACCGTGACTTTGGCCAGCTTATTGCAAGTCGCATTATGCTGCGTTTTTAAATGCTCCATATTACTTTTCAATGACAAAATTTGCAAATTTTGTCGCACTTTCATTTTGGTCAACTTCTCGTATTGTTCTTTCAGCATTGAAATCTCTTCGTTGTACTTCAACTCATCAGATTTTAACTGTTCCAAGTCTCTAGTTAAGGCATCTATACGTTTTTTATTGCTAAAAGCTTCAGTGGAAGTATCCTGTAACCCAATGAAAGGGCATATAGTTCTTTAAATTATTTACATATGTGTGTAAATATGTGTGTATATAACTTATATATTTACTTTTTCTTACATCTAAAATTTTTAGAAAATTTTTATTTTTCTCCTCCAAGGTTTGGTTCATGGTCTCCAGCTCGGTGGTGTAATTGCGCTGCATTTGTAAACGTTTGTTTAGGTCTCTTATTTCATTCTTAAGATTCTCTTTTTCTTTATTTTCATCTCTACGGCTATAAGATAAATAAATATGTGCAAATAGTACAGGTGGTTTTATGTAATTGGTATTGAAGGATTTTTTTTTTGAATTGTATAAACAGTTTTGATTTCGAAACTAATTACTTAATAGTCGCCATGCTATTTAAGCTTTACTCACAATTTTAAATTGGCTCTTGTGTCACTCAATGATTTTATAGTCTGCATTTGCTCTTCCACGACTTCTTTAAGTTTAATTAATTCATCCTGAGCAGTTTGTTCCCGCAAATGAGCAGCGTCTTTTTGGCGCCATGCACTTTCTGTCCAATAAGAATATTTTTTTGGTGAAATTTTTCATTTTGCGTTTAAAACGTCACATACAGAATTTCGTGTTGTTTTCTTAAAGCTCCAAATTAAGCTTGGATTTTTAATCAAAGTCAAAACTTTATGATTTGAACAGCTTGTTTTATGAGTAAACTTCGAGTTTTCGAACAGAATAAAAATTTGGCGACTTAAACAAATTATTCTTAAATATCGAAAATTCCTTCGAAAGTTCCAAATTAAATTCGAAGTCAAAACTATAATTTTGGCCATTTTTAATATTAATTTTTCGAAAATAATTTCGAATTTACAAACTGATGAAAATTTTGTGATTTTAACAAATTATTTGTAAATATAAAGCCAATTTTATAAAAATTAGTAAGGCTTATAATATAGGGCTTATAAAAAAATTTCCATAGAAATTTTTTTTACAGTATTTAAGCCGTAATACAAGTATTTCTTTTATAAATAAAACAGTTAAATTTTGTGCACAGAAAAAATATTCCTGCAATAAACAACTTTGATCGAAAATAAAACCAAAAATCAATTAAATATGTATTTAAGTCAATTAAATTTTTGTTTAAAAATTTATTTAATTAATTTTAATTAATTAATTTAACTTTTAATTAAAGTTTGCTTATTGCAGGAATATTTTTTTCTGTGTGCCAAACTTCAGCAAATCGAAAGAAGACGTTCAAATGAAAATTTATATTGAAAACAACAATAAAATTTGAAAATTTGTTATTATTTTCATTATAAATTGGGTGCATTCATAAGGCGTAGCTGTTGAGCTCAACAGTTGAGGGCAACTGTTGGCCCCAACAGTTTCGTCTTAGAAACGGCTTGATGGATATAATATAATTTTATATCTTTATTTCGTTTCTTTATGGCATTTGTAATGTAAAATTTAACAAATATTTGCTCCTCCCACCTAACAAAGCATATGAAAGGCATAGTTCTATTCGATCAGCTGTTCATTCTGAGCACAACATCTTGACTGTATGTAGCGAAACAATTTCATGATGGAAAATTACTCAACTGTTGAGTGGAGCGGAACTACGCAACCATGCGTTTCTAAGACAAACACTCAACTGTTGCGCAACAGCTACGTCTTATGAATGCACCCATTATAAATCGAACGTTGCCATTCGATATTGTGAAAAAGGCACTTTAAAAAAATTTCGAACTTAAATTAGAATTTTCGAAATAAAGACAATACTTTATGATTCCATAACTTTATATATACATGTGTATATTGATTTTATATTTATGAATTGATTTTTTTTACCATTGTGACAATTTCTTCTTCTTCTTCTTTCTTCATTGGACAATTTTTGCAATTATGTTTTGCAAGTTCGAAATACTATTTGAGTTTTTAAAAAGCTTTTTTTAGTATTCAAAAAAAAAAAAAACGATATACATATGCTTAACCCACAATAAACAGAAATATGCTGCCTTAAGCGAATATTGTTCAATTAATAAATAAAATCGATTTTACCTATAACTTGTCTTAATTGCGTTATAGTATCCTGATCCAGTTGTGTCATATTGTGGGCGTTTGCCAATTGTAAATTTAATTTGGCCAATTCTTCCTCCAAATCTTGACACTGTGACATTTTGGATTTTAAATTGCACTTAAAACGATTACACAAAATTACCAAACGTTGGACATTGTCGGCACTATTTTGCGTATCCTTTTGCCTGAGAACTTTAGTGATCTAAGCAAACCAGCAAAAATATAAATCTTATAATGTGTTATAAATATTTTCTACTAAATTAACTACCTCTGGAACTTTGCCTAATAAATCTTTATAATATTCTTCATCAAAATCATCAGGTACTAACGGTTCATCGTCAGAACCCGTGCCTTTTGATCGTGCACTTTCATCCATTTTTATTTTTATAATTTTTTCAAAAATTTCATTTACAAGTTTTAATTGTTAATTTGTTGTTAGTTCCTGTTTAATTTTATTAAAATTATGTTTTGCTTTGTTGTTAGCAAAGTATTGACTTAATATTTAACTATCTAAGCAACCATACGAATGAAGAGAGTTCATGGTCAAATTGAAAGAGTGTGTCTGCACAACAGTAAGTTTGTTGCAAGTAAGCAGTATTGTTAACTACTTTTGACAAGAACACGCTGTCTCTCTAACTTAAAAAGCGCTAAATAATTAAAAAGATTAGTATAAATATAAATGTATGTATGTATATGTATATGTATTTATGGACATTCTGTTTCTTTTATACATATATGTAAAATTTTTTGAAGTCTTTCTACTGCAGTATTTAAAATATATAGGAATCGGTCATTCCTGCAACTTCTCAGTAGGATAGAGATTTTGGTCAGATTCGCGTTATTCGATACACTATTTAAGCCTATAAAAATCCGTGAATATCTAAAAATCGATTTGACGAAGACTTTTTAAGTTATAGGTTAGGTTAGGTAAGGGTGGCAGTCAGAAACCCGGTCTCACTTAGACCGTGTTGTAGGCTCTGCTTATGCGGAGTCCCCACCGTCGAACCAACCAGAGCTTAATATTAATCTACTAATACGTTGCAGTTCAATACTAGGTTAGGTTAGGTAAGGTCCAGCTCACTTGGGTCCAAAAGAATGATCCCTTTGTGATACCTCTGAGTTGAAGAGGAGATAGTGAGAGAGGGTGATAGGGAAGGGATAGTGATAGAGAAGACAGGTTTACAACTCTGCATCTACAACGTTAACACTAGCAACGTCAGAAAGTTCCCTGAACTTAAGAGCGCCTATTGTGGTCATTCTCTTTCTTGAAAGTCCAGGACAGCGACACAGAAAATGTTCTACACTTTCCTCTTCATCGATATCCTGACAGCTGCGGCAAAAATCATTGTGTTGGACCTTTAACCTTTGTGGATGCCTACCTATGAGACAATGTCCGGTTAGCACGCACACTAGAATCGAGATTTGTTTCCTATTTTTTCAAATGAAAGAAGCAGTATTTTTCCTATTTAGAAGAGTCCATAACTGCCTTGTGATCACGCAATCATTTCTTGAGTTCTACCTGCTATTTGTTTCATCTTCTGTCTTGCGCGTAAGTCTGAGTTTGCAAGAGTGTTGGGATATAACCGCACATTCCAAATCCGTTGGAACTTGTAGGGTTGTCCCAGTTATAGCAATCCCTAGAGTTCCCCTGAAAGCCTTTGTGCCCCAGTATTCAGATGATCTTAATATCAAACTATTCTGCCTTCTCGTTTAGCAGATGATCGACAGTTGAGGGCTGTTGTTGTTCTCAGAAGCGGGAATTCAATGGCCATAATAGCTGCTCGACTATCAGTGAAATTCACTTTCAACCAATTCACAACTTTTTTTTAGCAAGGATCTCTGCCTGAAAGACACTGCAGTGATCCGGAAGCCGGTTTGCAATACGAAGACATAAAACCCCTTAAAAGACTCCATAACCCACACCTCCTTGTGTTTTATATCCGTAGGTATAAAAATCAACACTTTCTTCTGCCTGGAGTTCCATTCACCCACAATTCTGTGGGTGGTATCCAGGATTTATAAAGACGTTTGGGTAGTAGAGCAGGGGAGCTTTAGTCAATCCTCCATCCCCAAGCCTCATCGTCGAGTATTCTATAGTGGCCGGTGCCATTTACGTTCCACAGAGAGTTACAACGAAGTTGAAAGTTATATAAGTAGGAAAAAATGTTTTTTTTTTCGAAGTTCTTCGTAAACGTGTTTATCGCTCGATTTAAGTCAGCAATCGACGTCTCTTTTTAAGGTTAAAACCTGAAAAGATCTTGAAATTGATCGGCTTAGTAGTTTAGGGGCCATTATTACAACTTAAAGATAGTTAAAAGTAGGATTTTATCAGACGTATAAAAACTTTATCATTTGCAAAATTTTACTTTAACCTAAAGTGAGCGATAAATTACAGGCAAGTTTATCCTACCTGGTAAGTTAAAACCAATTTGCAATAATGGAAAGCTTTTTATACTTCCGACAAAATCCTACTTTTAACTATCTTTAAGTTGTAATAATAGCCCTAAATTTTTTTTTTTTAACAATTGGATAATTCACAATCCGTTGTGTGTGTTGTATATCGTACAAATATCGTTGGTAATTCCCGGATAAAGATTTATTTAGAAACATGTTTATGTGGAACTTAACAACAACATTTATAGGATCTGCAACACATACCACATGTTGTGAATTGAGCAAATATTTTTGTGAAAATTTTAATTTCGAAAATATATTACGATATCTAAGTTACCTCAACCGTTCTTAAGTTATGATATGTTTACATACACACACACGTACTCACTCACTCTCTCTCTCTCTCTCTCTCTCTCTCTCTCACACAGACACACACATCCATATGGATATCATCGCAAAAATAGTCGGAATCGACGCTCAGGACCTCAAAACGTCAAAATATGACGAAAATTCGATTTTAGAAAATTTGGTGTAAAATCAGTAACTGTAAATAGAGGGAAGTTAAAAAAGAGGGCTCAATTAGTAAATTAAAAATAGTGATACAAATTTTTTATTATTCAGTGAATTTTCAAAACAATATATCTTAATCCAAAATGGCTCAGAAATATCTTTATTTTCCATTGATCTTATCTAAAAAGATTTTTGAGGATAATTTTACAGTTTTTTAGTTTCAATAATTTTTTTTTTTGTAACTTTGAAATCAAAGCAGATTTAGTCACAACATAAAAAAACAAAATAAAGATCAAAAATTATCAGAGAGCGGGTAGTGGGGGCCATGATTCTTTGAGTTTGCCGACTCTTAACTGAAAGGCCACTGTCAGCAGACTCCTGTCAAAATTTTTACAATTAGCGCTATTTAGTTTGTGTTTAACAGTCATTGAGAAGAAAATGGAATAAACTGAATTTCGTATGCTCATTAAAGTGTGTGATACACTATCCTACACAATCGTGTGATTTTTGAGAAAATACAACCCTGGTGTGATGGATTGTATGAACATTTTCAAAAGACAATAACAATTCATCCTATCAGGGTTGTATTTCTTCGTAGGTCGTTCGATTGTGTAGGAAATAAAAACCATCACTCAAATCAAAGCTAAGCTTATCAATACTATGTGGACTTTTGGGTGCCCCTGTAGCTGAGTGGTAGTTCTGAGATAGAGGGTTGGATTCCCGCAATAGACCCCGGGTGTTTTCTGCAGACAAGCTAATCGCTTCGCGGATTATTTGTTAAAAAAAATTTAATTTTCAGGAAACCAAATAGCGTTTAATATTCGTATTGTTTCAACGATATTTATGTCTTAAAACCTCATTATCTGCTTGATTTATGATTAATAGGCCAACATTGTTAACTAACTTTTTAGTTACTTGTTGCAAGTGAAAACAAATCACTGTCTTGTGAAATTCCTTGGCAGTTGAGTTGGAAGTAGACTGTATTGACTGTATTGAGTTTTTCGAACTTGCACTTGCACGTGTAAACCCTCTGTTAATGGTAAAAAAAAAATGGTTTACAGAATTTCGTTTCGTTTCATGTGGCCGTACAAGCGCAGAAAATGCAGATCGTTGTAGACATCTAGTGTCTGGCTTTGTTCAATCGCAATATTGACGAGTGTTTTCGGTATTTCGTGACTGTGCACAGAAAAAAATATACAAGATTTATTTATGTTCAACAAAACCATGTTGTTGAATAAAATTTTTAGTTTCAATAATATTTGGCATTAACTTATGTATTGTATTTATCAATATCGCGTATTTAAATATCATTTAATTTCATTTGTTTGTGTTGGTGTTTATCTTGCTTGTTGATTGACTCAACGTGGTCATGTGCTGATGTTGTTGTTTATTTTGATTGTTGGTGTTGTATACGTGTAAATTCCGACAAGAAGCCGAAAAACGTCCTGGCTTTTTTTTCAACCAACAAAGTTATTTTTAGATTATATCAACGAAATGCGCCATGCAGAATAAACATAAGAAATCATGTTTTGCGTGTATTCATTATTTGCGTACCGAATAACGATTTGCTCTTTAACTGAGTGGTAAGTACGTTAGTCTATCAGTCAAGAGGTAGCCGGCTCGAATCATCCCAAACATCTTTAAATTAAAATTTAATAAAAAACTAAGTTCTAAAAAAAAATAAACAATCAACGAAGAGCTACACATTAGAATTTGAAAAACTAATTCATTAAAAATTTTTGTTTTCTGTTAACAACTCAATTGCGAATAACACAATAATTTTAATTGGAAATAATTGAGTTGATTTTGTTTTCTTATGTTACAAATGTGTGTTTGTATTTACAAAAATCGTTGCAGGTGCCTTTTTAAATAATATTTTATTTGTATTCACAAATAAATTAGTTGTATTTACAATTCTTTTTTTTTCTGTGTGGATGATACATGGATTCACCACAAGACGCCACAGACCAAACAGCCAACGCAGTATAATCCATCCACTGTCATGCGCGACAGATGGTGAGTGTGGATGATGAAATATTTTGAGGACTTACGAGGTAGTCTTCCAAAGTTGGAATCCCAAAAAGTAGTCAAATCGGCCCACACGTTTGGCTGTAATTAATTTTTGCCTAGGAACGGGCAAAAATTATCTATAGTGCAAAGTTATGAAATTATTTAATTTCGCGGCAGCCGGAACAAATATTTCCAATTTAGCAGGTTTCTAAGAAAATTTATTATAAAGCGCTAACTCTAGCTCGAAAGTCGCTGAATTGGCAATGTTGCAAGTAAGCTATTATGTATGCATCAATTGTGTATGTATAAATAACAAAGTTGTTGTTTAGTTACATTACTATAGTGCTAAAGGCAATGGTCGAAATCAGCTGTTAAAGTGGGAATTTATTCGAAGCATCTAGCAGCCGGTAAAAGCATTACAATATACATACATACATATGTATGTTATTGCTTACACGTCATAGTTGTCATGGTTGGATTGTAAACTATGTAGAGTAATATGTTGTTTAATAACATTTTACTCTCACTTGTTGCAGTTGTTAGTTAATATAGCAAGTCAGTTGCTTCAAGGTATTAAAACAAAACAAAACCCAAATAATCTAATAACTTTTTTTAAAACTTACGTAATTACTCGCATGGGGTTGTACCCTTTTTGATCCGTGAATTAGCAGTTACTAAAATGTTAACTTTGCTGGGAGTTAGGAAGCTACTGAAGTTGCGGAAAAATATTCGGAACACAGTATATACATATTTTTAAACACTAAAGCCCATTGACCCTATACGAGTAATTAAGGGTTAAATATGCACTCATACCACAAAGAGTATAGAAAATAATGTAAGATTTTTACAGTGGGCAAGACGAATTGAGAAACAGGTTAAACAATACAAAAAATAACATGCAGTTCGTCCGGCTTTAAGTAACCCTATCAGTCAAAATCAGTAGATTAAAATAACAATATTTGTAAAATATTTTACTGCCTACATCTATCAACACTATATTACTACAATGTATCACAAAATAAAGCAGAATTTAGTTTTTGGCAGAGGCTCTTAATTTTTTTCTACTTAAAACTTGATAGAAAATATTGATTTTGACAGTTGAGGCCTAAATGCCGTAGCATAATGAATCCGTCATACGTTAAACTTCTCCTTTTTCAACTGACATTAACTCAACGACGGAGAAGGTTGGCACAATGAGTACTTTATTGACGGAAGTATTTGAACAGCTTCAATAAGTCGATTCTCCATTATATTTATTAAATTCAACTTTAATTAATTTAATTAATTTATTTCTTTTGTTTAATTTTGTTTTTGCTGCCATAAAACATAAAAACCTAATTCAGAACATACCAAAAAAAAAATAACGAATATCTGTCAAACTAATCAACATACGCAAAAAGTTAAAAGCTTACCAAATTTTATACTTTGCGTTGACGGACACGTACTGAATATAACAGACCTCATAAGAAACCATGTATTTCAACTTAGCTGTCAGTTGAAAAAGGCAAAGTTTAACGCATGACGGATTCATTGTGCCCCGGCATTAAAGCAGTTAAATTCGGATTCAAACAGCTGATTATCATCAGGGTTGACGTGGGTATCAGAGAACAGCAATGAATAGTGAAAAAGTGAGTAGAGTTGAATTATGACTTATAATTTCTTGTACTCATGCGCACTAATACTTATTACAATGTTGTCTATGAATCATATTCACTCAAAAGTTTGTAGTATGCATCGAACTCATACTTAGCAATATTTATGACGTTGTTGATTTCAATCTGATCAATCTGAGGCCATTTATGAGTGTGAGTGTGGTATGTCTATGATGTCGACGTTGCATTCATATTTATTTCAACCTATACTTATAAATCTTATAAATCAATGTCATCGTGAGTATGCGTAAATCAGAGTAGTTGAGTTTAAATAATGTCTACTCAATTACATATATTTAAAATTTCATGAGTCAGTATGAATAGCGAAAAATCGATTCATTGCCAATCACTGGTGAGTATATATGACCACTAGAGCTGCAAAACTATCGATAGTACTATCGATAGTATCGATAGTTTTGTTGTAAATGAAATATCGATAGTTTTTTCTACTATCGATACCATCGGCAAAAAAAAAACAAGTAATTAAAAGAGTAAAAATAATCGAAGTCAGTAAACAGTAGCCGGCAGCTTTGAAGCAAATTATCCGTAGTTGATTTATGCTTTTGTACAGCGATGGAAAAGTTGGTACAATTGTATATTTTTAGCGCTATTTGAATGCCAAAAGTACCGTAGCACCGCAATGACCCATTTAGCACTACTGGAATCTCTTTATATTATATTACATGCCAAAAATAGCATTAAAATATATTAACCCCCTTATGCAAAAAATAATGCGTGCTTAAAGTGTACATTAAAAAAAATTTCCACAGAAAAACCGGTTTTAACGTTCACTTATTTTTTTTTGCACAAGGGGGTTAATCTTTAGCTCGAAGGTATTAGAAAATTAAGTAAATCAAACGATGTTTTCCGGTACTTAAAGAATTGCTGGAGGAATGTTATTTATTCCAAATTCATCTGCAAATGTGGAAATTTTATTTTCGTACCAAGGAGAGAAGCGGACTATTTGCATCGACTGTGAACAATCGAATAAAAAAAAGGTTATAAACGTAGTATATCGTAAATGTTACTTTTATATTCAGATCCCAGCAACTAATATTCTTTGTGCACCTTCTGGCGTTTTGTTAATTGATTTTTAGTAAATTGAAAAGTACAAGTATTAAAAAAATATAAATAAAGAACTAGGCACAATCGTACTGAAAAAAATAAATTTTTTTTGAAAGTTAGTACAATTTGTAAATATGACATCGCATCCCTGCTTCTGTATACACAAGTACTTAAATATATATGTATATATATGAATTTATTTATAAATCCAAGTGTTATTCGACAAATAGTAGTCACAAGTATCTTAATAAATTTAACATCGTCGACACAAAGATACATTTTGGTGGTACTGATATCGCGACGGCCGCCAATCGTCTCTTACGATAAAACTTTACAGTTAGTGTCTTAAAAGTTATCAACAATTTTCGCATTTTGATAATTCTAAACCATGGGAAGGCCCATAAAATTTTAAGTTCAATAAAAAAGTATATTTTCGATAATATGCCCAGCTTACGATAAAATCGAAAAAAAAGTCTTGATATGTTTTTATATACTAATGAAAATGTTGAGGATTCTGGATTTTTTTTCGAGTCACATGTAGTTTATGTGGCAACTTTTATAAAACTATTCGATACTATCGATAGTATCGATAGTTTTACATAAAACTATCGAAACTATCGAGTGGAGCGACTATCGATAGTTTTGCAGCTCTAATGACCACTATATATTGTTTTCTTCAAAAAAGTTGAAATTGCAAAATTTCGGGTTGACCTCCTTTATAGGAACAAGTGCGGTATAGGAACATTACAAACTAAAACCACAAAAAAATTTTTGTTTCTTCTTGTTCCAATGTGATCCGTTTTTTTCCAAGCGATTCGTAATAAATGTTTTCGGAAATTGCATGATGCTTGGTTCGAAATTTGTATATAAATCATTTTAATGTTTGCATAGCTTTGTTGCCCTGCTTGATTGGCGAATTAATGTTTTATCAAACCTTGTTTTTGCATTTCCCCAATATCGTTTTTCATTTTCTTTCTTTTTGCACCGGTTTTTGCTTTCTTCTTTAGATGTATTTTATTTCTCTGAACACTAAACATTTGGAAAATTGTTAATCTTAGAGGCCGCGCCATAGTGACTTCTAGATGAAAGTGTGCAATTTTCCAAACTTCAAACCCGATTCATATATTTTTGTCTCCAATATTTTAGCCCAGCGAATATAAGTATGTACAAACATACATACATAAATATACGGCTGATTAAAACTTTGTTAAAAATAACGAGATTACTAAAGACTGATTTTGGCGCAGAAGATAAAAATACATGTGTATACAATGAAGGAAAAAAAGTTGCAAAATCAATCATGCCTGTGGTCAATATAACATCGTTTGGTTATTAACAAAGCTAGTTGTCATCGTGTAATTGGACGTGATAACGACACGTTGTCAACTTTTGGTTATTAGTAAAGCCAGAATTAGTTTTTACTTTCTGTTCTGTTAGGAATCAGCTGACTATTTTTTGTTCATAGAAATCTAAAACAAGTCGTTAGTTTTTCTGTTTCGTTCTGTTCTGTTTCGGTTCAACCTGTGAAAATCAAAAAATTGTTAAGTAATTGTAAATAAAATTGCATAAATTAAATAAAAATATTTTGAAACAAATTTCGATTGTGATTTTAGCATTAAAAAATAATAATTTTTGAACTAGAACCATTAATTTATATTGAAACTTAACAATGGATGTTGCAAAACTAATCGCTTTAGTGGAAAACTGCGACCCTTCTGGTCCGAAACAGCTGATAAGTTACCAGGGCCTGTCCATATATTACGTAACGCTCTAGGGTGGAGGGGAGGGCGGTTCGAGTTTTGTTACGATTTGTTATGGTGTGGGGGGGCGGAAAGGGGGTCTTTGAAAATGTTACGTAACAGAAAAAATTACTAATTTTGTACAAAAATACGTATGGTTTGCTCATTTATTTGTTTCATTGATCATGCGTGTTCCCTACATACATCTATATAATTAATAGGCGAACATGTTTTTTGTAATCCCTTTTACGCTGGTACCACCGCACCGATTTTAAAAAGATTTATATTGTTTTAAAGGATTTTTTATACACATGTGCAGAATCTATATTTTATTGAAATCGGTTTAGTATTTTGGGAGCTATAAGCGTTTAAAGTTGCTACTACTACATGCAAACATATTACACACGCATTTATTAGCTTACAAGTAAAAAAGAAACAAAACATGAGTGTGTGTGTGTGTGTGTTTGTAGTATTTCTCTTGATCTAACAATTTTTTTCTTTATTTGTTGTTGTATGAAAGCCATAATACTTAAAGGAAGAGAATTAGCTTGGTTGAAGAGATTTTGTTTATGTTTTTTTAATTTCATGTATTATTTAATTATGCTTGCATATGTATGTAAGTTTGTGTGTGGCTGTGTTTTAATGAATTTTTTATGACGTTTAGATATGTACGTTTTCTTTGAATCTTAAATTATTTACATTTTGATTCTAGAATACGGACGAGTGTGTCGTCCGTTTGGTATATCTAGTATAATATTATTATGTACGAGTATGTATACTACATACATCTGCCGAATGTCAACTTTTGATATTCGCGAATTCGAATTCAAATTCAAATATTTAAAACGATATCCGCGAATTCGAATATTTAAAACGATATTCGCGAATACGAGTATCTATTGTATGTGAAATTTATGGACATTTAATCGGGGGTCTATTTTATTCTGCAAAATTAAATAAAAAAATGTGTATGGAAAAGAACTTCATAATTCTGTCCGCGTACATTAATGCCCCTGTCACGGTTTTCAACTTTTAAAATATTTTGGTTGGGATTGATAAATTTGCATTGCCATTCTCCACTAAATTAACAGTTGTCTTTTCAGTTGTGTTTTGGTACTGTCATTTACAACTCTTCGTAAGTTTGGTTGAGAGAAGCGTTGAGTATACACAACTGCTTTTTAGTATAGGATGGGCCAAAAGAAACCAAGGGGTGTAAAAGTTTAATAACTTTTTTGTTTATTAACTTTTTTTATTTTTTCTTTCAGATTATATAACATACAAAATGGAAATTTTTTTACACTAAGTATGAAAAATAATGTCTCTTAAATGACCACCGTTTTCAGCTTCGCACTGATGGGCTCTTTTTAGAGCATTTTCCATAACATCTTTCAAAACTTGTGGCTGTAGCGTTCGAATTTCTGCAACAATGTTTGCCTTGAGTTCAAGGATTGTCTCTGGCTTGTTCACATACACTCGCTCCTTCAAAAAACCCCAAAGAAAATAGTCGAGTGCCGAATTTCGAGAAATTATTCGCTCTCCAAAAATTTAGACGTTGCCGATGATCTGCGGGTTTTAATTCTTGGACCAATTGCACCTTATATGGGTATAACTGTAAATCTTTCTTTAAAATGCGCCCTAGTGACGTACGAGACATTTCTAGCTGAGCAGAACGCCTTCTGCCAGATGTTTCTGGTGCTTCGTTAACACTTTGCTGTACTCGTTCAATATTTTCCGCTGTGCGACTTAAACGTGGTCTACCGGTTCGAGGCAAATCTCTTACGCTGCCATGTTGGTGATGACGATTAACTAAGCAACGAATCATCGCTTCAGAGGGCGAAATTCTGACGTTAAAATGTCGACGATATGCTCTTTGCGTTAAAATAATTGATCTCTGGTTTAAATAATAAAATTCTATTGTTCTGGTTCTCTGTTCAGTTGTGAACCTCTCCATTATAAATTCTCCAAGTGTTGTCTATATAATCTGAAAGAAAAAATAAAAAAAAAAATTAATAAACAAAAAAGTTATTAAACTTTTACACCCCTTGGTTTCTTTTGGCCCACCCTGTAGTTGGGTCTGTGGTTGGGTTTTTCTAGTTATAGGTTGGTGCGACATAAAAAGTGGAAAATCGTAATGAGAAATATTTTTTATGCATAATATCAAATTTTTTTTAACAATTTTAGTGTCGGCGGTATAGCCGGCACATACAAAGATTTCTTTAAATATGGTTTTATGTGATCCAACAAATAACGAAACGTTTCTTTGTTCTGCCAGAATAACCTTCAAAAATTATTTTTTAAAGAATTCGTTCCCTATTTTGATTATTCCTTACCTTGCATTGGGTAGTTCAAGAGGATTGGAATCATCACGAATTTTTCTTCTGATACGTGGCACATCTACAATTGCGGCTTCGTTTTCGTCGTCATTAAATAAATCTACATATATTTGTGTGCATTTGGTATGATTTCTTTGAACTAAAACACTAAAAACGATGCTTTTTCTAAAGCTTTGTGTTTTTTTTTCTGTCAAACTTGATATTTCAAGTTGGCAACGTGATGACAATTTCAACTAAAAAACAGTCGTGGTTCATAATAGTAAAACACAGTTTGGTAGTGTGTAAGTTTGGTCTACTCTTAGACGACCAAACTGAATTTAGTTGAGAACCGTAATAGGGGCATAAAGTATATGAAAACTATCCAAAAATTTAAATAATATTTGAAAATTATACAAAGTTTTTATAATAAATTAAATAAATTGTAGTCAAACTGAACATACATGGTTCTGAATTCCTCATCTTTATCCATTGACATTTCTAAATATTCTTAATAACTATATGCATGTACATAAAAACTTCTTTCCATATTAAACTGCTGCATGTATTAACATTAAATCCACCAAATACATATAAGGAAATAGTATTTGCAGAAGTTTAAGAAAAGGTTTCTTGCAATTCTCATGGACAAAAAAGTGTCCTTTCAAAAAATATATTCTTCCATATATGTACATGACAATATCAAATTATTAAGTTTTAACATTTTTGTTGGTCAACTTGAGGCTACAATGTTTAAGTTTTGAGAGATGTGTTGCATAGAAAGAATTATTTTTATAAGGATATTATTTTAATTTTTTATACAACAGAACTTAAAAAAAAATATGAAAACAACAGTGAAATGCGATTAGGAACTAGATTGTGTGCAAATATCTATTGAAAATGTAATGTTGTAGAAGGGACAAAAATTAAGAAAAGGAAAATTGCATATCTTTCGTAATTTACAACATTTCGAGTCAATTGATATCCCAAAAATCTGTGTGTTTAAAGCGGGTTAAAAATGTTTTCTTTTAGTAAATGAAATATAATTAACCATGGCAACCTTTACTGATCCAAGGTATAATTTTTTTGTTTCACGTACATTTAAGATTGATTTGAAGATGGCCAAACGGAGTCATCTTTAAGCTCTCTGAAATACAACTACAATTTGAAGCTGAAAAAAGTCAGCCAATGTAATAATGGTAAAGAAAATAAAAAAATGTTGATTATTGAGTTCTTGTTTCAACTTTGTTATTTGTTTTAAGCTTCTCATTTGTTTAAATGAAAGTTTATAATATAATAACTCTAGTTGTTCTAAGAAACTTTGGGTAAAGGTTCCCTGATGATCTGCATTAGCGACAGTGAAATGCGCATAGGATCCAGCTAAACCCCTCAATAATCAATTTCAATGTATTTTTAATAAAAAAAATATTTTACTTAATAAGTAAAATACTTAAATACTTTACTTAAATAGTCAAAAATCGGCGAAAACAGCGTTACGTAATATATGGACAGCCCCCTACAGAAAAAGTAAGTACTCAAATTTAGAAGCAGAACGGCACAGCACAGAATAGCAACAGAAAGTAAAGACTAATGAAGCCTTAACGCTCGTTGTCGATATTTCGTTGCCAAACTTGTATTTTTTTTAATAAGACCAGCACTCAGGGGATAACCCCTACTCATGCAATGCATTGTGCTAGAAATAGGAAAATAGGTTATGGAGAAGATTATAGAGGGAGTAGTGCCGGTGGACATTCGACTTAAACTTTTTCACGTTGAAAGTGACAGGAAAAACTTCCAAAGGAAAAACTTCCATAAATCGACTACAAAATGATGTACTCTGAATGAAGTACGTGTTGTGCGGGTTTTAGAAACAAGTTCCCTAATTTCAATAGAACACATTCCATTGTAGTAGCAATAGAACAAGGAAATGCACTCCATATTGAGTCGATGCTCCAATGAATCAATAGAGTTCGCTACCCTACTCTCACCGATGAGCTTCTTCGCCCTCTCCTGTGCGTGGTCAAGCAGTGATATAAATAGTAAGGATAACAGATCGGGTGAAGTATTGCTTGCACCGTTTCAAAAATAATTGGCAGTTGAATGCTGCTTTGGAGACTTGAAAAATGTGGTCAGTTCATCGCACATCACACTGAATTTTCATATCAATAATAACAAGGGCTTCTGATTAGGAATAATACATATTTATACCCCCATAACTACAGAGGGAGCAGCATTTTCGGTCATGGACCACTGTATTTGTTTTCTGAGCAACAGGTACTTCGACATACATACATAAATAAACATAATATTCTCTCTTCACTTCAGCAGGTGCTGAAGCTAGGGGATAAACTTTTTCTTACTGTCTATTTGAACCGAAGTTTGTTGAAAGTTTTTATTTCAGCAATCTGTCAAAAATTTCTTACCTCGCTTCGCTTCCCTATAAATTTCAAGCCAGCTAAAAAATTTTATGGTTTTAAATTTTTCTAATAAATAAATTTTTCTATTAATTTAATGATTTAACAGCCTGTTTTTGGAAAACATAAGACCTTTAATTTTTATGTTTCGTTTATAAACGATAATGTTTAAAATTTGATTTTTATAAAACACTAGCGAACCCCTGCACACTTCGTAGTGCAAAAAAGAAAATAAAAATAGCGACATCATCCATTGTGGGAGCATTAAATCGTCTGACATGTTGCCCAGGAGGCGTTTTATCATCTCGAATCACAATTGCATATTCATCAGATGGAATTTGATCGAGAGCAGTTTGAAAAAGTCGCACTAATTCATTTTCAGCATGCAACATATTCTGCAAACGCTCAATAATATATAGGGTGTTTTTTTCAGAGGTATAGAACTTCGAATTGAAATAAAACACAAGAAAATCGTTTTAATGTCCATCAATTTGGCTTTATTGGAAGGATAATTTTATGCCATTAATGTTTAAATATGACTTCGGGCATGTGGCCGCCGCGGCTGGCTCGAATAAAGCCAATTCTACAGGTCCAATTTTCAACCACTTTTTCGAGCATATGGGGCCGTATGTTGGCAATAACGCCACGAATGTTGGCTTCCAAGTCCCCTAACGTTTCTGGTTTGTTGGCGTAGACGAGCGACTTCACATATCCCCAAAGAAAATAATCCAATGGTGTCAAATCACACGATCTTGGTGGCCAATTGACAGGTCCATTCCGCGAAATTATGCGCTCATCGAATGTTTCCTTCAATAAATCGATTGTGACGTGCGCTGTGTGGCATGTAGCGCCGTCTTGTTGGAACCACAACTCATCCACATTCATGCCATCCAATTCGGGAACAAAATTTGATGGACAAAGCTCCAATTGCTGTGCACGGTGGCGAATCGATTCATTCGGGTCCTCTTCAACACTTTGCTCTACAGCGGCAATTGTTTCTTCGGTGCGCACTGTTCGACGTCTCTGCGGATGCGTATTATCACATAGAGTAAACGTAGTGCGAAAACGATCCATGGTTAACCGAATTAATTGCTCTGATGGACGATTAGGTCGACCATAAAATGGACGGAGCTTGCGGTAAACTTCGCGAACTGAACCATTATTTTCGAAATAAATTTGCACGATTTGCAAGCGTTGTTCTTTTGTCAACCTGTTCATGATGAAATGGCAAACCAAACTAAATATTAATCACTTGACAGCTGACAAAATGGCTGCCAGTTAAAAAAGTGATGCCAACTTAAAGTTCTATACCTCAATAAAAAACACCCTTTACCTCGGCAAATTTGATGAAATATCACAACGACAATCAATTTCCACATTTGAGTTACCCACAAAGTATACTTGCAAAAATTGATAGCTTTGATCAGGAAAGGTTAACAAAGAACCAAGTCGATGGTAAACTTGGCCTTGAATCTATTGAATATTGAAATTTTCACAATAGTAATACTTTTCGCGATTATCTAAACAAACACAAAACAAACAAAAATAGCTTTCCGAATAATATTTGTCGCTCCAAATGAAGTCATTTGAAATGCGGAGTTATACGCTGTATGTTTTCCAGAAAATGCTTTGAAATTGCTGTGCCACCAGTTATCAAATTATGCCAGGGCTACGGTGGTGGATACAATTCTGCTTATTTAACTTATCCGTTCGAACAACACAATCCAGATACCTCATGTTTAAACTTAAATGCCTTGCAATGACTGCAAACAGTAGTGATTGGTCCAATTGAAACCTTGCCATGAGAAAAGTAATCAAAGTTTGCATCATAATTGAATACAGCACGCTCCAAAGTACGTCGCACTTACGGACATGGAGCTGGATTTCGCAGAGCCCTACCACGCGCCATGGCATTTCGAGCAGTCAAAGTATTATTTACACGCTGTTCGTCACTTTGAGATGCTCTATATGCCGCAACATTTCTAGCATTACGTGATTGACGCCCCAAACTACTACGCGTACGTACCATATTATATTAAAAAATGTAGCTACACCAATTAAATATGAACTAATTGAAATTTTATTTATTCGCGAAATTCAAAAATTTAAATACATACATATGTATGTTAGTTGAATAATGCAATTATTAAGAATATAAATAGATTAATTAGCTGATCGTTAAATGTCAGTCATAGCATGTACTCAAAAGCTAGCGACCTTGGAGAAAAAGTCCGTTACAGCATTACATGTGTATATGTTTGATTTAATGTTTGGAATATCCGTTAAGTTAACATATAAGAAAGCTCATTGCTGTGCATAATGTATTTAAATATTTAAGTTTTTAGTAGTGTGTTTATATGTAATTTATTTCATAGATCCCCGAAGTTGTGATTTACAATAGCTAAGTATATAAATGGTTTGACTAAAATTGAATTGTAATGAATTTAAAAACGAATTGTATTTCAGTTTTTCAAAATATTAACTCAAATATTTCGAAATGAATGCAGTGTTCACTAAAATATAACTCATGAACCAATTCACATACAGAGACTGTTTGTACATAAAAACCTTGGTATTGACGTCACCTTTGATATAAATTTGGCAGAATCAAAATCGGTTCACGCATTCCAGAGAACATCAATTACTAACACAATGCAACTTATTTATATATATATAGATATTCTAAAGCTTTCGTTTTGACATAAAAAGAGCTTTTTAGGTATAAACAAAAATTCACACTCACAAAATTATTAGAAATCCATTTACCCATTAAACCAGATTTGCATTGCATTTTGTATTTTCCGTTGTTTATTAGAACTAAGTTTTTTTCCTATAACATTTACTTTATTTTGACTCAATACTTAAATTTTTTGTGATTTGTTTGACAGTTAAATTGTGGAAAATAAAGCAAAAATTATTTGTTTATACTGAATTTGGTGTTGATTCACCATACATATAGACATTACCATCAGAACTACTTGCCATATAGTGACTTACTTTTCTGATTACCAAATTTCATTACTCGCTTAAAAATCACATTACCTAACATATAAAAAAATTTTGTACAAGTTACTAAATGACGGTTAAATCGATTATGTGAATAAGTTGCCAAATAAAAAAAGTAAGAATCTATTATTTTAGTCTCACGTCTTGTTAAAATCATTAAGTTGGTAATCCAATAGGGAAGAGCTTCCACCAAAAATGTTTAATTCCCAACCCGATTAACTTTTTTGAAATTTTTTGCTGGGTTATTATTTTATTTTAAGCTACGAAAAAAGCGAAGATTTTAATGCAAATTGCTTGTGGGGTTATGTTGGCGTGGAAGTGTTTTTTTTACAATGGGATATGTATGCATGTGTGTGTGCTGGTAATAAACATTTGAGCAATAAGTAGACTCTTTCTTGTGTTTACATTGTTGTTGCATATTTCACTTTTTGTTGTTGTTGTTATGTCATTGCATTGCATTTACATACATAGTTTGTGTTGGCTACATTTCTCTAGCTTTTGATCATCATCAATGTTGTTCACCACTTTCAGTTTCATTTTCAATTTGATTCATTTCACGTCGTCTTACTTTCTTTCGTTGTTTTCGCGTTAAAAGAAAGAAAAGCCAATAAAATTATTAAATACAAAAACATTAAATAAATAAAAGAAACAAAGTATTTATTTTTTCTTTGGAGTATTTTTGTTTCCCTGAAGAAAAACATCTCCTAGAAAGAAGTTTTGTGGTTATTGTATTTCATAGTTTAATAATGTGTTTTATGTTTGATTAAAAAATAAAAAGAAGAAGCAACAGTGGCTTTCGTTTTACTACCGTTCGTTGTTATTGTGATGAAAGTGTTTAACAAAAATTAAGTTAATTAAAAAAAAAAAAAAAAATTTTATCCATAAGTACCTAAAAAATATTTAAAACAGAATAATGGCCCCCAGGAAAGTTTCTTTAACCTTAACGTCATCTTTGCAGTCTTTGGGCAAGCAGCAGCCGACTTCACTGGACATTGAAAAAATTAAACGCCATTTTAGTTGGTCCGATTGTGCGACAATGTAAGTTTATTGAACTTTTGATTGATTAATATATTTTATTTTTGCTTTCTATACATGTATGTACACACATACTAGTATGAATATCGTTAGAAAAACTTTAAATGGATAATAAATTTTTGTACCGTCAATAGAATCATTATTTACTATCGGAAGGGTTTGAGTTTTTATATTTTGACCAGCTCTCTTATTCTGTATTTCGGTAAAGCTAAATCTCTGTAGCTAAAAATCTATAAAGTCGATTTATCGGGTTTTGGCTACGAATGCAATTTTGAAACGTTTATTTTTAAATCAAGCAATGTCTTAAAAATTTAATCCCCTGAAATGTTAATGTTTTATGCCATCGCCAACAATTTTTAATTTTTTCAACATTTTAGCGAATTACAGAATAAAGGGACACAATTAATAAATTTTTTCATTGTTTTGTTGGATGATAGGGCGATTCGCATTTTCGATGACGATATGTAATTGTAGTAAATATAAACATATTTATGTATGTATGTATGTCCTATATTTTTTGTCATATTTGTTATACATGTTTACATATCATCGGCTTAGAGTGTAAACCTGCTAAATCCACTTTTCATAACATGTGACATTTTAATGCCATTCGAAAGAGAAAGAGGCGCCTCATCGACTTGCTAAAATATTTATTTTAATTTGAAGCTCTATATGTTGAAAAAACTTAATGTATTAGGCTAATTTCTTAAGCTTTGTATAGAAACCGTTAACAGTTTTTTGTCTCTCCTGTAAAATGTGTTGGAAGTGAGTTAGCATAGCAGGTTTACACTCTAATCCGAAGATATGAACATCAGTATGTATGTACGCACAATATTTTCCTTAATTAATTAAAAGCAAGTGGTGTTGACAATGCCTACCGTTAGTATCAAGTTTATTTACTTGTGTCAATCTCCGTAATTTTTTATACGTGGCTAGGTTCAAAAGTTGTTAACATTTAAATTTGCTGTTTAACTTTTCGAAACAATTTTCAGCGAGCAAAATTTTCTGAAATTTATCCAAATGGAAAAATTATATCGGCTTATATTTTGTTATACAAGGTTAGCATCTTGTTTTTGGAATTAGTTGCGCCGCTCCCTTTTATCAAATCCAAATTTAAAATTTATTGTCAGTATGATACCCCCAGGGGAGTCTTTTTTTGACTACGGGTGTGGCAATCCCGGGGCCCCAGATCTACTACTACCCGATCTCTGGCAACAGAGCAAAGGATGTGCACATATTTATAAAAGGACAGGTTCCTGTTGATGTCAGTTAGGTTAGGCGTCACCTAGAACTGCCCCTGAGTTCAAAAGACGTTAGAGGTATAAGCCCTTGTGGTGGAACTTCGAGGTCTGACCAGAGGCTACTTCTGGTGCCACGGGTGCCCGTTGCCCGACAGCCGAGCTGCTTTGAAGTTTTGAATGCATGTAGCGGTCGTCAGGATCCTCTGCTAAAATGCCGAGTTCATCCTACCCCACGAGGTTTAAGGGATGATTTTGGTATGTGTGGAGTAGGCACTGGATTTTTGGCGACACATGCATGCGTTCAACTCGGATGAGTGGTTGAACTGTGTCGGCAATGGTTGAGGAATTCTCTTGGGGACCTCGCTATGGGTGTATACACAACACCCTAACACCTAATGTGGGTGTGGTTGCTACCAAAATCGCTGGGAGAATAGTCTTGGCTTCCCAGTGTGAAATCAATGCTAGTGGTTGGTCTGACGCGTCAGCCAGACACTATTCTAGGTGCTTTTGCCATTAAACAGAATCTGCTATGGGCACGGACATAGCAGCAGAGTTTAGATAGCTCAAATTACCTCAGCAAGGTAATTGAATATAGTCCAGGGATAACTATATCAAAGATTGCAACCTATGTGCCTTGAGGAGTGGGCCTTAGGTTCATTCCAAATAGGATGCATGGGGGCGATGGTCTGGCATCTTACCTGCACCCGGTGCTTATGCACCCGTGAGATAAGGCCGTAATGGCAGGTGCTCACGGAAAGCTATTGCACATCTGTCAGTATGATAAAAGTATCGTTTTAAGTACTCCTGGAGTATTGGCCGCCAAACAACTATGAATACATGCAGCTATGAATAAAAACACGCTCATATGCAAAAACAGGCATCAATTTTAAACCGAATAAGTATAATTGTAAGCAAACAAGAACTATTTTACACATTTTTAAATTACGCAGTACGAACGTCAGCAACTAAAATTTATAGACTGTGTGAGCTACAATCACACGCATGAGTATAAAAATACTCTGACTATAAGTCAGTATGCGTTATGGGCTATTTTATTTATACACAAATGCATGTATACGGTGGCGAATGATGAATAAATATCCCGAGTATCAGTTTTTTTTGTTCAACTATAAACATTCTCAGGCTGTAAGTATGAGAGAGAGTCAATGTGTTTGATACGCATGTGATGTAATGTATAGATTATTACATTCCGGTTCCATCTCTATAACCATTTTCATTGCAGTTACATTCCATTACAGTCGGCTAGCCGAGCCTTTAGCGAGATTACTTATCAGCTGATTTTTTTATCCACACGTTTATAACGAACAATTTATTTGGTAATTAGTTCTTGATGCTTAATTTATTTTTTTAATTGTTTTGACAACGACTTTACGAAAAGCGCTGAGTTGTAATTAATGCGAGTACCTGTATTTAATGAACCTTGAGCCAGCCTTTTTAAAGGTGTAATTAGACGTGTCATAGCCATAACCAAACCAAAATTCAATTGGTTTCTATGGCAATGGCTTTGGTGTTATAGCGAGTCACCTATAATCGAATACAGTGTTGCCCATTAGTTTGGTTCGAACAGCTGTTTTCTATGATTAAGGTTATGGCACGTCAGATTGCATCTTAAAATGTATTCTCTGTTGAGTAGTTGATGGTTTATAGAAGTCACAGTAAAAATTTATGATTCCTATGATTATCTTACTCGTAACTAAAATATCGTATGACTTAAGGCATAATTAGTTTGTATGTGCTGTTCTGTTCTGAATCAGCTGTTTTGTGTCTGTTCAATTGAAAATCTATATTTGGGGTGTGTTTTTCCTTTTTCGTTCTGTTTTGTTGCGGACAAATCTGTAGAAAATAGAATTCAACGTTAAGTGACAGCCCAAAAGTGTGTATGTATTAGTTTGTTGTGGTATTTTGTATACAAGTGGAGTCAATTCTATAGGTTGCCAGCTGTTTCTTTTGACAGAAAAAGTAATTGCAAAATATTTAATACAGAAAAGAACGGCACAGAACGGCAACGAAAAGTAAAAACTAATGAGGCCTTTAAAAGGATTTTACGCATAGTATTATTATTAAAGTCCTCCTTCCCAAAATTTACTTTGGGTTGAACACTGCCCACATGTGGTGCTTTATTTTCTAAGGTTGATATTGCACAGATATAGCATATCGCATGACTTAAAACGCTTCCCTCGTAACCTTAACGTCACAAACTGATTATTAACAAGACAACAAAACGTTTTCATAAATATTTAGGATTTACTTCACAAGTTGAATTTCCTCTTTAATT
Organism: Tachina grossa; assembly: GCA_949987645.1. Classification (NCBI taxonomy): domain Eukaryota; kingdom Metazoa; phylum Arthropoda; class Insecta; order Diptera; family Tachinidae; genus Tachina; species Tachina grossa. Next base: position 213,541,717 of record OX465274.1, read on the forward strand.
ACTCGTAAGTTTTCAGTGAGACTTGTATTGGCACCCATTTTTGGAACTTCCTGGTATGATAAAGTAAAAAAAAATATTCAATGTAAACTTTTATTTGTGGAGCATCTACTCATAAAATAAACTACAAGATAGAAATATAAATAATGGTTCAAATAAATACAATTATTAATATTCTATCTTATCTTTTTTATACACTTAAAACTTTGGGGAAGGGGTCCAATTGAAATTTTCTAAGGTTTTCATGAACAACAACCTATGTTTAATATTTTTCACTTAGAGTCAAATGAGTTAGGGCCTTTCTATATTAAGGTAACGTTATATCAACTTTGGCATTTAAATCAGACACCCTGGAAACTCCTCACACTCTTTTGCTGGTTTTACAGGTTCTCAATTGCACTTAAAATTGTGAGCCATAATTAAGAGCAGTTCCCGAGTAGGGTGTTTTTTATAATGTCTGATCAATAACATTTTCTATGAGCATTGCTAATAGGACTTGAACCCACATAAAATTCTAGATCGCAGTGTATTTTATATTCCAATCTGACCGATAAATTCACTTTTATCTTGCAATTTTTAAGCAACAATTTGATAATTATCTGTAATTATTCCAATCTTCGATATGATATTTAATTTTATTGTTATTTTAATGACTATGATTTGATGTTGCTTATTAATATTGATAAGAAATCTAAAATTTTTTTAAACTCTACACTTATAAATTCAAACAAAGTGAACTGCATTAATTATAAAAGCAACGAGAAACGTTAAAGTCGTAGGAAATTATTTTCATATGAAAATAAAAAAAAAGTAGGAAAAGTGATTTAGGAAAAACATGGATACAATTGCAATTTGGTGAGTTTTTTTATACGAGTGCTTTCACGATTCCAGAAGTGACTTTAATTTAAAGAATTCATTGCATCGTTGTTAAGTTTTGATTTAACAACTGGTGTTTCTTTTTGAATAAATTTTGTATAACATTTGTTTCAAGGGATATTAATTAATACATATATTTTTATTTAATTTTTCGACCTTTTTTTATATGTTAAATTAAATTATTTTCTTGAGCTTTCGGTCAGTTTATATTTTGAGTTTATTATTCCAGTATTTCGTTAACCTTCGGTTAACTTCTTCAGGATATATATTTTTGGTTTTTATGATATCTAATTTTTTTCTTTTTCCTTTTTTCTTTCAAATTATAAATAATTGTTTACAATTTTCAAAAAAAAAATATATATATATATATATATATAAATATATATATATATATATATATATACCGAAAGCTCAAGAAAATAGTTTAATTTAATTACTACGTATGTATGTACGATTATATGTGAATACATATATTATAAATGTGAAAGTTGTTGGGATAATTGGATATTTGGGTGTTTCTTAACTTATAACGAAAAAATTGCTGAAGGGATTGTAATTAAATTCGGTATACAAAGACTGGACTTTTTGTTATAAAAATTCCACATTTTAACCTATGATGGTACTTTCATTCTCTCACTTTTACATGACAAGTGAAGATTCCGGTAAAATCATGCTACCGTATTAATTTAATATTTCCCCTCTGTTTCCTGTTTGTTTGAAAATTTTATTAAAAAATTATTTCAAAATTGTTTTCTACAATACAGAATGTATAAATCAAACAATTAATTAAAAATATGAGTACAGCATTTTTTAAATTATTTTCATTTCCTGATGTTCGTCAACATTGGCTAAGAGCCTATAAGACCTGTGAAATAGACTTGCCAAAAGATCTGATCGGTTATTAAACCAATTTTTTTAGAAAATGATGTTACAATCAACAAGAAACGAATTATGTAGATTAAACAACACTTGTTCATACATGATTGTATGACAAGTTTTAAACATTTAACTCATCACTCCTTTAAAAGGGGTTTCAACTTAACACCTACTTTTTAGTCCATACGAAGTTTATAATAATCACTTTTAAATTCAAAGCATATTTTAAAAAAAACCAAATTTAGTGTTGGACTATGATTATGAGCCATTATTATTTTCGTTGGCTGGCTCTTGTTTTTTAAAGAATATGAATTGGATTTATTACTGGCAATGAAGATCGTAAAAAATTAGACTGATCACATTTTAAAAATAATCTCAGTGATTATTTTTATTTTTATTTATTTTTTATTAACAAAACGACCTCTGGATTAACAGGCTAGCATTGCTACCACTCAGCTGCAGAGGCACCCATTTATATACTATGTATCAGAGAATGAAAAAAGTATCGTTTTAAGTACTCTTTGAGTATTTGCCGTCAAAAAACTATAAATGCGTACAGCTAAAAGTAAAAAACATGCTCATACGCCAACACATGCATTATGCTAGGAACACAATTGGGACGAACGACGAATTGCGTCCACGTCGACGAATTCGTCGATAAGAATTCGCTGCGTAAGTTCGTCGTGTGAAGCACAATAACGACGAATTTACTCAGCGAATTCAGCTTATTTCTTCTGGATTTTAGCTTTATTAAAACGGATTTAGCTTTTTTAGCCTTTTCTAATCCAAATTGCGTATTCTCTAAAAATATATTAAAGACACACGTGATTTAGCTTAATTTTATTTTAAAATCTGGTCACACTGTTTATTGTGTATGTAAAGAGAGTGAGAGAAAATTGTTTTTTCGTCGTTCGTCGGCGCAAAAAATAGAAATAACGCTAGGAACACAACTGGGACGAACGACGAATTTTTCGGTGCGAACTTTCGTCATAAAAAATAAAACACATTTGTTCATATGAAACTGAACACAACACCGCCGTAGAACGAAATTCGTCGTGCGTGACGAACTCTGAGATAGATTTATTTCTATTTTATACGTCGACGAACGACAAAAAAAAAAACAATTTTCTCTCACTCTCTTTACATACACAATAAACAGTGTGACCAGATTTTAAAATAAAATTAAGCTAAATCACGTGTGTCTTTAATATATTTTTAGAGAATACGCAATTTGGATTAAAAAATGCTAAAAAAGATAAATCCGTTTTTAAAAAAGCTAAAAAAAAGAAGCTAAGAGCTTAATAAAAATTTTAAAGCTAAATCCAGAAGAAATAAGCTAAATTTAGCCCACTGACAATAACCTACTTTATCAATTATAAGAGCTGAATTCGCTGAGTAAATTCGTCGTTATTGTGCTACACACGACGAATTTAGGCAGCGAATTCTTATCGACGAATTCGTCGACGTGGACGAAATTCGTCGTTCGTCCCAATTGTGTTCCTAGCATAAATCTATCTCAGAGTTCGTCACGCACGACGAATTTCGTTCTACAGCGGTGTTGTGTTTATTTTCATATAAACAATTGTGTTTTATTTTTTATGACGAAAGTTCGCACCGAAAAATCCGTCGTTCGTCCCAGTTGTGTTCCTAGCATTAATTTTAAATCGAATAAATATAACTATAAATATCCAACAATTATGTTTATACAAATTTTTTAAATTACAACTATAATTAAAATATATACACTGTATGAGGTACAACCATACACATGAGTATAAAATTACTCTGACTATTAATTGGCTATACATTTGTATATATAAGGCTATTTTATTTTCATACACAAATTCATCTTCAAATATCCACACACATACACACGCACACATTTTCCATTCATTATATATAGAAATTTATGTATACCGAGTATCATGTGAGTGTAAGCCTGAGTGTAAGCATAATCCGCCTATAAGTAGGTGAGAGATTCAATGCACTTCATACGAATGTGCCTTTTTAATTTTAATTGCAGCGTGTTTTAGTTTTTTGCATAAACAAAGTAGAGATGCTTTTGTATGTTGGAATCACCTATAAGGCTCAATCAGACGAGACATAACCATAGCCATAGAGAGCAGCCGTTCGAACCAAACTAATGGGCAACACTGTATTCGATTATACGTGACTCGCCATAACGCCATAACTATCACCATAGAAACCAATTGAATTTTGGTTTGGTTATGGTTATGGCGTTATGGCTATGTCACGTCTAATTTAAGCTATAGTCATAGTTGCTTGAGGGAAAATATGTGAGCATACAAATTGTTTGCGCTACACTTATGAGTATACGCAGTTACTAAAATTTAGAGTATGTAATTATGTTATATTTTTTGAGTACTCATTGCCATTCTCTGCTATGTATATACTCGTAATTCTCTGGTAAAACAAATTTGTTAAGTAATAATAATAACTGCAATTACTTTTAAATAATCAAAGAGAAGAAAAGCTAGAAAAAAAATTTATCGATTATTTTTAGAGGTTATTTTTGATTCCTTTTGATTATCTATTTTGAAAGTAGTCGAATTATTTTCCCAATTTTGCTTTAATTCTTTTTGACTATTTGAGAGTTCAACTCCAAGTTAAACTGAATATTTTGAGCTTTTTTGTAATCGTAATCAAGAAGCAATGCAATTATCTACTACTTTCTTATTCCTAATTTACACTATGCAAGTCTTATTGCTAAGCTGATTAGTTTGATAGGAGAGAGCGACGAGGGGAAAAGAAACGTTTCTGCCCCTATTCTGTTCTAGAGAAAAGTGCAATTTTCGTAGGAAAAACATACAAATAAATGAAACATAAAGCAATATTTAATGCTTACTTTTAGGATATAAATACTTGCTGCTTTAATTTTTTACATTAATGTTTGACGCCTTACGACATGTAAAGAACTTTATCACTATCGATTAACACTTTGAGTTAGATATGTATGTGTTTGTTAACAAGTTTTTAAAACTACACTCTAGTCAGCCTAGAACCATATGTCTCTATGTCAATACTCTTTCTCCAGCGACAATTGCACTAGTTAAAGTGTCGACAACTTTCCTTTTATGCGCGAGTGGAGATACGTTAGAGACAACAGTTCTAGTGTTTTTTTTTGGTGATATTGTCAATGAACGCGTCAATAGTTTGTTTTTCTTTTTTATTATGCTATGCAATAATATTAAAATAAACATATGTAGACGGCGGTCACTAAAATCTACTAGTGAATCCTTAAATCCGTAAAAGAACTACCTTCTCAATAGTCTAGGTAGATTTTCAATGACAACCCTATGTTATATGTCAATAGGCGATTACACTGGCTGGGGTACACCTAATCAGTAGCACTATTGACTATGTCACTAGAAAATCATTGGTGCCAATGTCTCCATGTGATCCCAAGGAACTACTTAGTCAGTAGTGCTTAGTGTTGTCATTCGAACAAAAATTATTCGAATATTCGATCAACTTTTTATCATATTTGTTCGAACGAACAAAAATTTTCAATTTAGAATAAAAAATTATTCGTATCATTTTTGTCGAATATTCGAATATTTGAACAATTTCCTTAACTACTTGTATAAAAAGATTTTTTGGGTTATCTGCGGTTTTTAAATGATTTTTTCCAAAAAATTAATAACGTATTAAAAATGTTTGTAAATGTGTGTAAATACCTATACTTTTTAACTAATTTCGTTTCAGTTTTTAACTCCCGACAAAAAAGGGGTGTTATAAGTTTGTATGTAGTTTGTGTCTTTGTATCTATTTGTATGTACGATTCGACGTACAGACCAAACGGTTGGACCGATTTTGATTTAATTTTCTTGTTTGAGGGTGGCATTGGCTGAAGTAGTTAACACGTTTACTACAAAACCGAAGGTTTTAGGATCGAACCCGCTATCTGACAGTCATTAAATAACAACACCACGCATTTTTCTGATGTGCATTACTGTCCCTTTCTATCAGTTGTTGTAGAAAAGTTCAAGTGATGAAGGCATAGTCACTGGTCACTGAACTATACCGAATTCAAGAGATACTAATCCTAATGTAACACCAGAGCACCCTCCTTCGTTGTGTAGCAGAATCATCGGCGAAGTAAAATAACTACTAAACTGCTACTAAACACAGCTTCAAACAAATTAATACGACTCACTAACGCCATAGGCGCTGCAACACTACATTATTAAAAAAAAAAACGTGCAAAAAGCAGAGCTGTAAAAAAATTAAGCATTCCTCTATCTATTCCTTCACCATCTATCTTTTCTGTTACTATCCCTTTCCTTATAATAGTAGTAGGGAGGAATCATTGCGTAATTGTTACTTCTCTTTAAAAATAAAATAAACAAGTAAGAGTGCTATATTCGCCTATGCCGAATCTTAGATATCCTTTACCAAAGTGCGGTTATGTATATAGCATAAGCACATAGTTACTCTTATGTACAAAGAAAAAAATAATAATTTTCAAGGCCTAGAATCATAATTTTAGATTTTTCTGATTACTTATATCAATCTAGTAGTTCTTAAAAAAATATAGAACGTGTGTTACGTGAAAAAAAGGAAATTCCAAAAAAAATGTTTTATTTAGTTACTTTAATGTCCAGAAAAAATATCATAGTTTCCAGCTCTGGAGCTGTGGTTTTTATTTTTATAATTTTCTATACCAAACTTTTCTTTCCAAAACGTAAAATATATATAATTTATAAAGGAAAAGATAAAAATTAATTAGACTTAGTTACTTTTATATATCAAAAAAGTGTAAGTGTCCCAACCGTTGACTCATCCTTTTTGATTTTCTGATTTCTTACATCAATCTCTTTCTTTTAAGAATTTAAGAAATGTTTAATTTATAAAAAAAGGGAAAATTTGTTTTAGTAACTTACTTTTGTACAAAAAAGTTAAAGTTTTCCAACCCTGGAATCGTCTTTTTAATTTTTTTAATTGTTTTTTTTTATTTGAAATACCAATTTTATTCGTTATCAAGCATAAAATAAGTTTATTTAATAAAAATAGATACAAATTAATTTTTGGTAGTTAATTTTTTATATCACAAAGGGTGTAAGTTTCCCAACCCTGGAATCCTCCTTTTTGATATTTTATGATTTCTTACACCATCTTTTTTTTTAAGAATATAAGATATGTTTAATTTATAGTAAAAAAGAAAAAATTTGTTTTAGTAAGTTACTTTTGTATAAAAACTAAGGTTTTCCAACCCTGGAAACGACGTTTTAATTTTTTTAATTTTTTTATTTTGAAATACCAAATTCATTCGTACTGAAGTATAAAATAAGTTTTTTTTATAAAAAAAAATTAGTTTTCGGTATCTAATTTTTTATATCACAAAAAGTGTGGGTTTTCCAAACCTGAAATCAAACTTTTTGATTTTTCTAATTTCTTATACTAATCTCTTTCTTTTAAGAATATAAGATATCTTTAATTTATAGAGAAAAAGGGAAAATTTGCTTTAGTAAGTTATTTTTCTATAAAAAAAGGTAAGGTTTTCCAACCCTGGAAACGTGTTTTAAACTTTTTTAAATTGAAATACCAATTTTATTCGTACTGAAGTATAAAATAATTTTATTTATTTAAAAAAAAATTAAAATTAGTTTTCGGTAGTTAACTTTTTATATCACAAAAAGATTAAGTTTCCCAACCCTGGAGTCATCTTTTTAATTTTTTGAAGTTTAATTTTTAATTTGAAATACCAATTTTATTCGTACTGAAGCATAAAAAAGTTTATTTAATGAAACAAATAAAAATTAATTTATTTTATATCACAAAAAGAGTAAGTTTCCCAACCCTGGAATCATCCTTTTTGATTTTTATGGTTTCTTACACCAATCATTTTCTTTTAAGAATATAAGATATGTTTAATTTATAAAGAAAAGGAAAAATTTGTTTTAGTAAGTTACTTTTGTATAAAAAAAGTTAAGGTTTTTCAACCCTGGAAACATCTTTTCAATTTTTTTAAGTTTAGTTTTTAATTTGAAATACCAATTTTATTCGTACTGAAGCATAAAATAAGTTAATTTAATAAAAAAAAAAATAAAAATTAGTATATATCATAAAAATCGCAGGTTTTCCAACCCTGAAATCATCCTTTTTGTTTTTCTGATTTCTTACATCAATCTCCTTCTTTTAAGAACATTATTACATATGTTTAGTTTATAGAAAAAAGGAAACATTTGTTTTAGTAAGTTACTTTTGTGCATAACGAAAAAAGTTAAGGTTTTCCAACCCTGGACGTCTTTTTAATTTTTTAAATTATTTTTAATTTTCTTTTTAGTTAGAAATACCAATTTTATTCATACTGAAGTATAAAATAAGTTTATTTAATAAAAAATTATTAAAAACTAGTTTTCGGTAGTTATTTTGTACGGCAAAATGAAGTTTAAGTCTCCCAGCCTTGAAACCGTCTGCTCGATTTTGCTGATTTTCAATACCAATCTTATTTCGACCATTTCTGACCCACCAGTCCAAGAACGAAGTCTCTAGCTTTTCTGGGAGCTTCGGAAAACCGATTTCACGTACACACAGACGGACAGACGGACATCGCTTATTCGTCTTCCCTATGCATAAGGATCCAGAATATATATACTTTATGGCTCGCTTATTAATATTCTGGATATTCGTTTTAATGGTGACATGATCGTATATCTTCTAATTTATACTTGAAGAAAACCGGTCTAGTCGATTGGAATTTATCATAATTTTTTTATTTAATCTTTTATTTTTTGCGATTCTGTTACTTCAATAGTATAAGTGGAACATAGAGTTCTTATCTAATACACATACGTGTCGTTTTTTGCAAACTTTTTCAAGATTGTTCGAATATATTTTTTTATTCTTTGTTCGTTCGAATATTCGAACAAAAGTTCAAAATTATTCATCTGTTCGAACAAGAAAAAAATTGTGATATTTCATTCGAACAAACATAAAAGACGAATAATTAACAACACTAGTAGTGCTACAGTCTAGTGGTGGATTTTCAATGACAAGCTAATGTTAAGTGTCAATAGATAATACCATTGGCTGCGGTACACCTGGTCAGTAGTACTACTGACAACGTCAGTAGTAAATCACCACAATTTCACTATTCGCACTTTTTGCAGGGTATGTATTGCTCATTTACTCAAAGAACGTCCTAACTCGAAAAAATTACCAAAAAACGCGTTTGAAGTTTTCAACTTACGCATTAATTAATTAATTAATAGAAAAAGAACATTTTATTTCGCTTTCAAGAGTTGAGTATACAATATATTTGTATGAAATTTTTAAATTTTTATGAACGATATTTTGAAGAACGATATGAGGATTAAATTTGCATCGTTAACTGAAAATTTCCATATTTTGAGTTATGACGTTCTTTGAGCAAAATGAAATAAAATTTCAGTAAAAACTGGACAAAGTTCAGTTCCTCAAAGAAATATTTAAATATCGCTCATGTACTTGAACAACTTGAACATAATTAAAAAAAAACTACTTTTACAGAAAACGAGTTTAAAGTTTACAATTTATACAAAACTTTATGGAAAAAGAAAATTAAAATTTTCACTAAATAGTTGAGTATACAAGATATTTGTATGCAATTTTTAAAGAAAGTGAATAACGATGTGAGGATTAATTTTGCATTAATAACTCAAAAGTCGCTTTGTTTAGTTATGGTGTTGGTTTAGTAAAGGAACGATTTGTACAATACATATGTATACTTATGTATTATGTAAATACATAGGTAAATATGTAGCTGAAATTATGGACTAATTTGCGAAGAATGGTTTTTATGTATTTATGTATGTACACGTACAGATTTTTATTTTATGTAACATATTAATTTAGAGTCGTACTAGTCTCGATTAATATACAGGCAAATCCCGGTATAACGAACGTTATAATGTCAGGCCCATTCGTTATACCGAAAAATTCGTTATATCGCAGTATTTTCAGGTGTTATTTTATCTTTTATTATTGTAGACAAGATACAATATAATTTAAATAATGAGGGCAATTTTTTCGAAGTAAGCTACCAAATACAAACTAACGGTATCAAATTTTTTTTGCATTTCCATTGCAGCTGTAGATTTTGTTTAATATTTTTTTTGCCGTTCGTTATACAGAGCACACATTTATCAAAACATTCGCTATATAATGTATAACTAAATGCTAAAAATATGTTCTTAGCAAGTTTTTGTTTTTTATTTTGCAATTTTTTCTTTATCATTCGTTATATCCAGTACAAAATTGGATAGCATTCGCTATATAAGGTTGTTAATGTAAAAAATTTGGACGTTCGTTATATCCAGCGTGACCATATTAGCTTAGTTTGGGCTAAATTTAGCTTATTTTTTGGGATTTAGCTGCAAAATGTTCATTTAGCTCTTAGCTTATTTTTATTAGCCTTTTTTAAAAACTCATTGAGCTTTTTTAGTCGTTTTTTAATCTAAATGGCATGTTCTTAAAAAATATGTTAAAGACATAAAAAAGTTATAATAACAACAATTAAAAATTTTAAGAACCCCTAACGTACTGACCAAACGGTTGGACCAATTTTCTTCAAGTATAGACGAGATCAAGCCACTTTTTAAACTACAAAAACAGAATTAAAATCGGTCTAGCCGTTTGGGAGCTATGGCGTCAAGGACAAAGATTCAACTCAATATATCTAGAAAAGATGTGATATCTTCTAAACGGCTGCACCGATTTTCTTCATAGCTAAGAATATTCTCGATCAAGTCACCTTGCAAACAGAAAAAACTAAATTAAAATCGATCCAGCCGTTTGGTCTGTACGTGGAATCATACAGATACACAGACACACACTACAAACTTATAACTCCCCTTTTTTTTTGGACGGATGTTAAAAATTAAAATTTGTTAACATTTAAATATATAAAATTTTTTCATTGGAAAATAGTTTAAAAAATACAAAATGTAAATTGCTTATTACTAAGAGAAATGGCAAAATTTAAAAAAAGGATATTGATTACCAATTTTGGAGTTACAATGGCAAAAGTTAAATTAATATTGCCCATAAGACTTTTAAAGATTTTCTTTGAGTTGAGTTGAACGTGCATTCGGCGGCATGAATTTACTTAAAACTAAAATTAGAAATAGTAGATTTACTGTAAATAGCACTAATTCACTTAAAAAAAATTGTTTCGTATTTTAGTATAAATGTTTTTACATATTTAAAGACTGGTTAAGCTTATTTTGGGAAGTTTTTGTTTTGTGTTTCTTTAAAACTCAAATATAGTAATGAATAAATAATTTAATATATTTCTTACTTCAAATAATGGAAAAATGTGTTTGTGCATATAAATATACATATATTTAAAGTTATTTTAGCAATAAGTAACTACATATTGCAAAATGAAAGAAGTCGAAAAAAGTTTAGCTTTATTTTTTGGCTTCAAATTTAACTTTTTAGCTTATTTAAGGTCTTTTTCAAAAGTTAATGTTATTTTAAAATCTGGTCACACTGGTTATATCGGATTTTGGTGAAAGCGAGATTCGTTATACCGAGATTTGCCTGTACTTAGATTAATTTAAAATTTACTAAATAGGCATTTGTTCAAGTTTTTTTTTAACATTTATTAAATATTTTGAAACAAAAATGCATATGACTTGAGGGCAAATATTTAACAACAATTAAAAATTTATTAACCCCCTATTTATGTAATACCTAATTTACATTAAGCATTTTTTTCATGAAATTAGTTGCATGAAAATTTTTTATTTGTCAATAGGAGGCCTGGAAGAGCAACTTGTATCAAAAAACTTGTCAAGAATGCATCAGAGATTCATTCTACGCCCTTTTTTATATAACATTCTCTTTTATAGCGCTGCAATTAGTAAATAGAAAAAGTTGCGTGCAACAAAATTCATGAAATTTCATGAAAAAATGCTTAATGTTAATCAGGTATAAGACGTTTGAGTTAGAAATCTTGGCGTTTCTGTAATAGATTAAAGAAAAGTTGTACAAGTTTCCTTTAATCTATTACAAAAATGAAGAGATTTCTAACTCAAACGTCTTACACAAACAGGGGGTTAATTTAATTGAATTTAATTAAATTAACAAGTACACAAATTCTCTATGAAACTAAGCAACAAAACATCTGCATAAATAAAGAAATACAAAAATACATATGTATGTATGTGTGTACATATGTATGTATGTATGCATGTAAATACATATATACATATGTATGTTTAGTAAAAACCCCAATTGCGTTGGGCCAGCACCTATTAACGATATAAAAAACAGAATAACCTCCAGAGTCAATAATTACAATGATTGCACAAAAATTCGACTCAAAAATAATAAATGAACGCAACAACAAAAATCAATACAATAAATGAATAAAATAACATAAAAAAACGTCAATAATTAGAAACTGCTATTTTATTGACCACTTGACTTCTTTAATGAAATTCTGAAATAAAATAAATGAAAAAGAAAACAAAAACAAAAAGGCAATAACAATTTGTTTTTTTAACAAGCTTTATGATAAATAAGGTTGCCATATATTATAAAATTGATTATGTATGGTAGAGCTGCAAAACTATCGATAGTACTATCGATAGTATCGATAGTTTTGTTGTAAATGAAATATCGATAGTTTTTTCCACTATCGATACTATCGGCAAAAAAAAAACAAGTAATTAAAAGAGTAAAAATAATCGAAGTCAGTAAACAGTAGCCGGCAGCTTTGAAGCAAATTATCCGTAGTTGATTTAAGCTTTTGTACAGCGATGGAAAAGTTGGTACAATTGTATAATTTTAGCGCTATTTGAATGCCAAAAGTACCGTAGCACCGCAATGACCCATTTAGCACTACTGGAATCTCTTTATATTATATTACATGCCAAAAATAGCATTAAAATATATTAACCCCCTTATGCAAAAAATAATGCGTGCTTGAAGTGTACATTAAAAAAATTTCCATAGAAAAACCGGTTTTAACGTTCACTTATTTTTTTGCACAAGGGGGTTAATCTTTAGCTCGAAGGTATTAGAAAATTAAGTAAATCAAACGATGTTTTCCGATACTTAAAGAATTGCTGGAGGAATGTTATTTATTCCAAATTCATCTGCAAATGTGGAAATTTTATTTTTGTACCAAGGAGAGAAGCGGACTATTTGCATCGACTGTGAACAATCGAATAAAAAAAGGTTATAAACGTAGTATATCGTAAATGTTACTTTTATATTCAGATCCCAGCAACTAATATTCTTTGTGCACCTTCTGGCGTTTTTTTAATTGATTTTTAGTTAATTAAAAAGTACAAGTATTAAAAAAATATAAATAAAGAATTAGGTACAATCGTACTGAAAAAATTAAATTTTTTTTTTTTAAAGTTTGTACAATTTGTAAATATGACATCACATCCCTGCTTCTGTATACATAAGTACTTAAATACATATGTATATATATGAATTTATTTATAAATCCAAGTGTTATTCGACAAATAGTAGTCACAAGTATCTTAATAAATTTAACATCGTCGACACAAAGATACATTTTGGTGGTACTGATATCGCGACGGCCGCCAATCGTCTCTTACGATAAAACTTTACAGTTAGTGTCTTAAAAGTTATCAACAATTTTCGCATTTTGATAATTCTAAACCATGGGTAGGCCCATAAAATTTTAAGTTCAATAAAAAAGTATATTTTCGATAATATGCCGCTTACGATAAAATCGAAAAAAGGCTTGATATATTTTTATATACTAATGAAAATGTTGAGGACTCTGGATTTTTTTCGAGTCAAATGTAGTTTATGTGGCAACTTTTATAAAACTATTCGATACTATCGATAGTATCAATAGTTTTACATAAAACTATCGAAACTATCGAGTGGAGCGACTATCGATAGTTTTGCAGCTCTAATGTATGGTTCTAGCACCAACCCAACAATATATGCACTATATTTTATTAAACAAAGGAAATTGTTTTTATTAAAATCACCGTATATGTATTGAGTCCATTATATGTAGTTCTTCAATATAAACAATTACTTCCAGTCGTAAAGCAGCTCTGGGCGAGTCAACATCACGCGTCGTTGGCAATTATCTCTTAAATGCAACCAGGCCACTGTTGTTTATTGGCCTTCGAGAGTTTTGCGTCTCACTCGCACTGGTTGACTGATCTTCCACGGATTACTGTATAATCTTGCGGTTCTTTTATGGAATTTCCTTAACAACCACGTTGCTACTTCCTATGTGAAGGCATAGGTCGTGCACAGTCAGTCACAAAAACATTTTTAAGAATACTGTTAATAACATCATGGACATATGGTCTTAGTCAACCGTCCATTTTTGTGCAACCATATTCTGCAAATTTACTTTGCAGAGTATGTACTATAAATAAATAAATAAATAATTACTTCCAATTGCAGTCACTGATCCAGACACAATTCCACTCATGATCGATAACTAGAACGGTTACTTTTTTATGAATTTCCATGCACTTAGACTTTAGACTCAGCTATGTACGTCCAAGTCATATGCACAATGTGTAAACTTTTACAATTGAGCTTTTGTGCTTTCCCACCGACAAAACTACAACAGCCACAACAACAACACACCAGACAGCAATGCTTACTTTACAAAGAAACAATAACAGATTTAAGATGTTACAAAGCATATACCTCAAATGCAAATATCAGTGTGTGGGTGTTTGGAAGTAGAGGTTTTCTTACCGTCGCCCATTGATGTATGTATGTATTTTGCTCAAGTCATAAAATAAATAACAACACTCATTCAAATTTAATCTCCTATAATAAAATATAAGAAATGCCGGGAATTCCCGCATAAATTTCCCGGAATGCTGAAAATTCTTTTTTCGTTAAATCTCGTATGAAAAACACTTGTCGCTACAAGAGCTATAGAATTGTTCAAAGCTTCATAGGAATCTCTGTAGTAGAAGAACGTGATATATAATGTAATTTTAATGAGTGTAGTTCTACTTTTTTAAACACACGTACTTGAAAATTTTGTAGGTGCAGATTGGGTAAGAAAACTTTGAAATATGTTGTATCAATATAAATATGTATGCATTTATACATATTAATAGTTGGCAACTCTACGCTGGTAAAAGGTGAAGTAAAAACAGTTCATTACAATCAGCGTGACCGTTTGACCGACTAAAGTGGCAATTTGCCACTTTTTCGACTGCGTTTCCCCTTTTTCGACTGCCTTGCCACTTTTTGACTCCCTTTATTTAGGGTGAGTTATATGAAAATACATTAAAAATAAAAAGTTTAGTGCAGTTTTCTCGTTTTTTGTGTGGTTGTTGTCTTTTGTTTTTTTTTAAATAAATTTTTTATTTTAATATGAGTAGCAATAAAGACAAATCAACAAAAACTACAAACATAGGCACTAGTTAAAGTTAATAAAAAGTGCTTTTGTCTTTTTTTTTTCTTTTTCTTTAAAAGCGTGCGAGTATGGTGAGTACGATTTCATCAGAGTTTAGGCATTGAAAATGAGTTTCAAGTTCAGTCTCTACTTTTGTAAAAAATACATATTCCAAAAATTAATTCATTCTGCAGCAGCATAAAAGCTAAGCATATTTATACATACATATTTACATGCATATGTATGTATGTATGTATGTATGTATATACCAGGGTTAGGGTTTTCCGGTACTTTTGATTTGATGGGAAAAATTCAGTGTCTTTCCTGGGAATACGGAAGAAAGTAACTTTTAAGTAAAAAAAAATTTTAAATAATATATCAAGTCAAAATTCCTAAGCGCCTTCTTTTGTCAAACACAACAAAAATTTCAAAATAAAAAAATTAGGTAAAGTGCGACTTTGACTCGCGCACGAAGAGTTCCGTACGGACACTAGATATGTAATGCTATATAAACTTTAGCCTATATAATATATAGTTTTGGCATTTTTTTTTTTTGGTTTGTGGCGTTTTTTCAATTTGGCAGTTTTTTTCATTTTGGAGATTTTTTTCATTTTGGTAATTTTTTTATTTTGACGTTTTTTTTTATTTTGGCGATTTATTTTAGCTTTAGAAATTTTTTTTTGTGCGGCGATTTTTTCGTTTTGGTGATTTTTTTCGGTTTTTGGCGATTTTTTAGTTATACCGTTTTTGAAAAATTTAAGAGTTTACCTTTTTCTGTTTCCAAGATACAGCAAGTTGTCAAAATTACATTAACTGATAGAACACCCTTTTAATACACTACACCCATTAATTTTCAACATTAACATTCATGTATTTGTTGTTGTAGCGGACAAAGCTTACATACTCTGTCCAAATTTTAGGTCCATTAGCTCTTACGGTTCTCGAGATAGTAGCCTGTGACTGACAAACGGCCAGACGGACAGCGTAGCGAAAACAATAAGGTCCTTTTCACCTTTGCTGTACGGAGCCCTAAAACTGAAAGTAAATTAAAAAAATAAAACGAAAAAACTAAGCAAACTTTTTTCACGTCTTAGAGCTTTCAGACTAGAGGCCTGCGTAAACAGTCTTGATATGTAAATACGTCTTATTTTTTAAATGTATTCTCGTTTAATATATAATAATGGTGTCGCATAATAAGGGAAGTACTATGGATTCATTGGTGTTAGTGTGTATGAGTGATTGCCAGCGATGTCGCGAAGACTTCTTGTTCGTTACAAACAATCAAAAGAAGTAGTGTTGATGCGTGTGTGCTTGCTATTTTGTAGACTTTGGTCAAACTCGTTTACTAGTTCATTTTTGCCACAAACCTATGATCAAACCCATATAATTTAAATGGGTTTGATCATAGGTCAACAGTGTTGCTAAGCGTTTGTTTTAGAAGATTTCGCTGTAGTAAAGCATTTGAAAAAAAACCCTCATGTCTTAATACTTCTTGTAAGTGATCTTTTGCAGGGGTATATTTCAGACTGTGTTCATGTTTAAGAGTAGTCAATGTAAAAATTAAAGTGTTCACGTTTTCGAGTCGTTTATGTGTTCGAATATTTACGTTTTCGCGAGTTCACTGTATATGACTGTTGCTCTCATTTTTGTTCCTTTCAATTTATGAATTTAAATACGAGTCAGAGATCAGATTGAATGCCTTATTTTGCTGTTTTGAATGCAATCACAAAAAACCTGCATATTGTTGTCAATCCACAACATTTGAAAAAAAACAACGCATGGCACAATCAAAAGAGATGAGTGTGGCGAATATTATTGCCTGCATTGCTTGTTTTATATAAATGTTCACTGGTCTTGTCAAAAGCAGCGAATACTCAGTGAATGGTGTGAATACTTTTTATTGTGATTGAACACAACGTAATCTTGTATAAAACGTTCATATGTACATATGTGTGCTCTTACATTTGTATTCTTAAAACACCCCTGTAGTCAACCTTGAACCATATGTCTCTATGTCAATACTCTTTCTCCAGCGACAATTGCACTAGTTAAAATGTCGACAACTTTCCTTTTACGTTAGAGACGACAGTTATAGTGTATTTCTGGTGATATTGTCAATGAACGCGTCAATAGTTTGTTTTTCTTTTTTATTATGTTGTGCAATAATATTAAATAAATATATGTGACGCGCAAAATAGAAAGGGTAAAAACCGGTTTTGTTCAGGAAAGCCATTTTAAAGATTTAAATACGTGTATCTTTGGTGTACCATCACATCATAAAACGCGCATATCTCTGGGAGGGAACACTTTTGGGGCATGGGATCGGTCTCATTCGATGCTCAGATGTTGTCCACATAAAAAAGTGAAAATTGCTTTTTTTTACCCTTAGGTCCCTTTCTCTATGCGCTGTCACATATGTAGACGGTTGTCACTAAAATTTGCGAATGAATCTTCGGTTCAAATATCCTCATATGGTCGTAAAAGAACTACCTTATCAACAGTGCTAAAGTCTACTGATAGATTTTGAATAACAACCCAATGTTATTTGTCAATAGGCATTTGCATTGGCTGGGGTACACCTAGTCAGTAGCACTATTGACAATGTCACTAGAAAATTACGAAGTTTACTATTGACGACGGGATTGGATATATCGATATTGTAGACTAGAGCCCCTAAAATTTACTAGTGAATCTTTGGTACCAATGTCTCCATGTGGTCCCGAAAGAACTACCAAGTTACTAGTGCTATAGTCTAGTGGTGGATTTTCAATGACATGCTAATGTTAAATGTCAATATATGATACCATTGGCTGGGGTACACCTGGTCAGTAGTGCTACTGACAACGTCACTAGTAAATCACCACAATTTCACTATTCGCACTTTCTGCAGGGACGATATAGATTTGAAATGTATGTATTTATATGTATGTATGTATTTATATGTATGTATGTATTATACAAAAGATCGACGAATACTCCAGTGAATGGTATGAAAGAAATACATTCTTTCATGCTGCATCATTTCATTTCGCTGCTTGTATTATAACAGCATTGCAATAATGGAGTGTGTCAGAGCAATCAACAAAAACAACGAATTATAGCAAGGCAACTACATTTGTTATTGTTGTCGAATAAATGCATGGCAAAAGCAACGAATTTATGAATAGTTAGCAAATGTGAATGGTCTCACTCTGTTCACTGATACGAGTAGCTTCCATAAGAAAAAATATGGCTTAATCTCTTTCAATTTTGTTTTGATATTGTGTATTAAACAAAGATGTGAATGTTTATTTGGCAGTTATGTTGCGATGTGAAATATTTTCCTTGCTATGAAACAAAGTGTCACCGACTGTATACATTGATTGACCAATTTCCATTCATTGTTTTGTCAGACTCATTAAGTTTTCGTGTTTTACTAATTTGTCTAATTGAAAGAGAAAATTATACAAAGATTCCCTACAAAACAGTGATGTGTGGACCGATTGTTAAATAAGTGTGATTTATTTTATATGTATGTAAAAAAAATGTTCGCTAAGGGAAATTTTGACACAAAAAGCGCTTCTGTAATTTTGCTTTATTAGTTAAAAAAAATTGCAATAGCCCAATTCACAGTCTGGTGCAAATGGTCTTGCATCGTAGCATGTACAAAATAGTATAGTGTATTAATACTCACCACTAAGAATTGTTAAGTGGTGAGTATCAATATACTATACAGGGTGACCGATGACATTTTTCAAAAAGTGGCACCAAATAGGGGATTTATCAAAAAAAAGGGGCAAAATTAAAAAAAAACGAGAAAACTACACTAAACTTTTTATTTTTAATGTATTTTCACCCTAAATAAAGGGAGTCAAAAAGTGGCAAGGCAGTCGAAAAAGGGGAAACGCAGTCGAAAAGGTGGCAAATTGCCACTTTCGTCGGTCAAACGGTCACGCTGATACTATATCATTTTGCGCATGCTACGATCCAAGACCATTTGCTAATGTGAGATGATGCAAGATGCAATATAATATTACTCGTACTTGCAATCTTGCATAAAATTTAATTGGATGCTGATAAAAATAAAAAAATGACTGATTCAGGCAAAGGAGACGCAAAATACTCGTGTGTCGGCGTTTTGAAAATTTACTTCTGATACTAATATAAAAGAGGAATTGAAGTTTCCTTTTAACATCATTATTATAGTGATCTGGCGTAAGATACACCCTTCTTCCAAAAAAAGGCAAGCGAACTGACACAATGACACGCTAATGTAAAAATCATGCATTTTTCACCTAAATCGAACCAGTTCATCATCACTAGAACCCATGATTTGTCATGCTTTTTTTCTGGGTAGGAGCAACATTACTAAAAAATCACTGTGTTAGCTCATCTCTAGTGTGAACAGTGAAAACGAACGAGTGTGTATGCTTGATTTTTGCTTGCAAACACACAGAATTTTTGTTAAAGTTAAACTATGCTGCAATTCGAATAAATTGAATAACTTAATGATATAATCCAAAACAGTCAGGGTAGCGAAGCATACAGAGCTGCAACTATTTGTATTTATATATGTAAATAATAATGCGTTCTCGAAATCCATCACATTTTCAGTTAATCGTCTGTTATTAAACTAAGCGCTACTTGCGGATTACTTGCACTGCAACAGCAGATTAAATAAACAATAATTAATTTATTTAAAAGGCCTAAATCAAATTATGAAGCGAAAACAGCTAAAACTGCATTATTTACTCACAATAGTTGGAAATAAAAAGCACTATAAATATTTACTCGCAAATACAATGAATTTAAAAATTATTATATGACTCATATCAAAAACGAGGCAGTACATACATACATACATACCTACATACATATATATATATACAGATTTCTGGGTCATTTAGAAATTAGTCAGACATTGTAACAGGTTAACCGATATTCGTACGCAGTTTTTTTTTTGTTAATTTACACAAGAAAATATCATTAAAGAAATACCCAAAAAACGCAAGTGAACAACAACAACAACATTTGAAATAACAATCCAAGCATCTCTTTAAGCTAAGAGCCACAGATTTTTGTCAAAACTTAACAGAAAAATAGTCAAATATATTGCAAAATACATTTTATGGGGCTAAACATGAGACATCTCAACAAATAAACAAATACTCTATTTGTTAAAAAAGAAATATTTGACAAGATATTATCTGCCTTATTCATAAAAAAATTTTCAGGTTTATTAAGCGCTTATTTGACATATTTCTATGGGAAATTTGTCAAATAAACCTGTAATAAACCTAAAATATTTTTTATGAATTAGACAGTATATGTTTACAGTTGGAAATGGTAAAATGTTGTTGTGGATGCAATTATTTAGTTTATTGCTTTGCCTAAATTTTTTGTCATATAGTACAAATTCGTTGAATAAAACTATTAAAAAGCTGACAAAGTTGCGTTAACGCCTACAATAAATAAACAAACGACGCAATGCTGTGACCAAATGTAAAATGAAATTTATTTTATTTTATCTCATGAACATCCAAGACAGAACTCAAACTAAATAAATAAATAATAGACCCCTGCACAAGACCACTTACAAGTACTTTTAAGACATGAGGGATTTTTCAAATGCTTTACTACAGCGAAAAATTCTAAAACAAACGCTAAACAACACTGTTTGCAAGAACTTTTTATCAGTTATTGCAGGTATAGTAGTAAAGGAGAAAATATCTTTTATCCCTATCGGAAATTTGGCTAACTTTAAACTACCTTAAAGCTAACTATTTCGCAACTAGTACTGAGTGATACTTGGATTACTTTGCAAAGTAATCAACTGACTATTTAAACATTGCGATGTCCTAGGCGGTAGTGAATTGTCTCACTCTGCACTACTTTAAGCTAACTTAAAGTTGACTTTTTTTAAATCACCTGGTAGTCAGTAAATTAAAAAATTTTTTCTGTGGCTCGAACATGTAACTAACATCACACGTTGTGTACTCAACGCGCTATCACTCGCCTAAGCTGCTATCTAAAATAACAACAGCAAAATGTTAATATAAAACTGAACTGAGTTTTAAAGTAGCTGAGAATAAATTTGTTGGCTCTCACCAAATTCGATTACGTACTCAACTTAAGAATTCATTTTGGGTTTGTTCTGGATGACTTTGCAGCTAGCTTTTAGTTAGTCTAAGAAAAGTTAACTATAAGTTAACTATTTTTGTAGTCAACCACACATTCTCCGACAGGGATTTTTCTGTCCACACACAAACGCACACATGCATTACCATTAGTTGTGCCCTCTTGACCTAAGATTCGATTAAAACGAATACTCACTAAAGCGAAGAAATTTCGATACAAAATTGTTCGATATTTGTTCGCAAATCTGAAAAAATTCGAATGCTCGCTAAAGCTTTGAGCTTCGAACTTCTCTCGATAGTTTTTCGAATGTGTGACGGTAGCCGAGTGGATGTGTGCTAGCCTGTAAGTCTAGAGGTACCAAGTTCGAGCCATGACAACACTGTAAGCTAAAAAAAAATAAGAACATATACTCACATATGTATACATATATGTGCAATAACTGTACAGAAAAAAATTTGCCACGATAGCGTAGTGGATGTGTGTGCTAGTCTGTTAGAATGGACGTACCATATTCAAATCCTGTAGCATAGGTTAGGGTATTAAAAGACAGGAAATAAAATAAGTAAGTTAAATAATAAATAAATAAATAAAATAAAATTACTTTTTTACTTTTTCTGCTGCCCGTTTTACTATATCGAAATTAGTTCGATATTCCCTCACTTTTGATATTGCTAGCGAAACTTCAAGATCGAATGTTTTTTGGGCCAAAACTGAGCGACTGGTGAACTTTTTTTGATTAATTTTAATTTTTAATTTTTCTCGATAGTTTTGCACGATATATGTTCGAGATATATTCGAAATCGATATCAATAACGAAAATCTTCGACAACTAGGTTACAGTGCCTCCCGTGCGAAGCATCTTCCACGATTAAAATACCAGCTCGTCTGCGATTGAAAATGCTCTGCATGCAACTCTCAATAGACTCTTTTGCGATTGAAAAGGTTAGCTGGGGACTGTTTACGCAGCCCACTAATAAATAACATCAAATAAAATTTTTTTTCTGTTGATATCGTGAGTAAATTAACAGTAATTTAAGGCACGTTATTTAATGAAAAATATGTGAAATTGAAGTACCTTATACCATTGCTAAAATACGGCCAGCGAAATAACTCGCAAGCACAAAAAAAAAAATTAAACAAGTCCCAAAAAATTTAAGTGCCTAAACTCGCGATTAAAAAGTTGACATGGAGACGATTAAATAAACTCATCATTCACATAGTTGTATGTATGTAGTTGTAGTCTTTCCACTACAAAGTATGCTTGTCAACAATGATTGATGGACAATTAGACTTGGGTCGAACTCGTTCAGTAATTCATTTTTGACACAAAACAATTATCAAGCCCAATAGTTCAAAACGAACGACTGAACGAGTTCGACCCAAGTCTAATGAAAATTATATTTGCGTCGATCATTTGATCGATTTGATAAAACCCATTTAATTTAAATAGGTTTTGAGTTAAAAATGACAACATGAAAATAAAAAATGGATTTGTTTTTATTTGATCGTCTGCAACTATGCTTGATGAAAAACATGTAATTTGCCTTGTGACGTCATGGAGAAGTGAGCGAACAAAAGAAGAAAAATGATCACTTAACTCTGTTGAATAAAATTTTTTTAATGTAGTTTTTATACCAAGATTTCATCCAGAGTTTTTTTATATGTTAACAAAACTGCAGTTGCTGACTGACGATTTTATTGGTATGTTTCCGAAAAATTGTCCACTAGACGACATTTATACATATGCACACGCTTGATGTTTTGTTTGATCATGTCCAGGGCCCATTAGACTCATTTCATCATGAAATAACTCGCATGCGAAAATATCAATTAGTTTCCAATGAAATAATAGCCACAAAATAAAATATATAAATATATATTATGGGCTAACGAGATATAGATATAACAACATAATTATGCAGAAAATCTGTAGTAAGCGTAGCTGATATTCGAAAATGTTTGCGATGATGTTGGTCAAATCTCGGAGGAAAAACTTCCAAATGTTTTTCTGTGCCCAAAATTATTCAATAATAAAAAAAATTAAATAAATCTCAAATAATATGAAATGAGTCCAAAGTTCTCTTTCGATGTATTCCAAAAATTTAAGAGTTTTTAGAGTTATATTATTTTTATTTTCGGAGTTATTTCTTTGGGAGTGATTTTAATGTGGTTTTTAACGAAATGAAATAATTCCAACCAGAGCTGCCAGTTAAAATGATCGAAAAATCGTCGAAAACCCGATAAACTATAAAATAATAGTCATTTTATACTCGAAAAATCGTCAGAAAAATCGGTCAAATCAAAATGAATTTAAGTATTCGTGGGGATTTCCCTAGGCTAATCTTTGGTCAAGTTTTTGTTTTAGATTTTTAATAAAACAATTTTCTTTCTGCTGTATAGTTGTTTTTTACATCTTTATTTTGAAATTGTTTTATTAAAAATCTAAAACAAAAACTTGACCAAAGATTAGCCTAGGGAAATCTAAACGAATACTTAAACAACACATTGGTCAAACAACAATATAAACACACAAAATGAATTTTTTTAACGTTTATTGGGAAATTGAAACCATTGTCTGATTTTAAACCCTTATAACTTTATTTCCCTTAGTGGCAAAATTATGAAAAGTTTTGGTCTCAGTACTTTTGATGGCCAAATTTTTGATACTTGAACTTGGCTTTTTTTTTTTAACATTTATGTGTTTTGAGAATATCAATTTATACAGATACCAATATAAAATAAAGAGTGGGCAAAATTACACCTAGATCATTTAGTAGGTAAGTAATACATCAATTGTAATAGTCGATTTTTCATAAAAAACTGTCAAATTTGAAATTTTAAAAAATCGTCGATTTTAAGGAAAAAATCGTCAAATCGTCACTTTGCTATTTCCGGCACCAAAAATCGTCAAAATGACGATAAATCGTCAAATCTGGCAGCCGTGATTCCAACAAATAAATGAGTTAGTTCTCAAAACAATGAAAGAAATCCAAAAAATGGAAGAGTTATTTCTCAATGAAATATGTAACTCCGAAAATATTTGATATTTTCCGGAGTTAATTCCTCTTAATCTTTGGGATTATTTATTTAGGCGTCATTTCATAGAATCTTAAAGTAGTTTAGATGTCTCTTAACAATAATGAAACCTGAAATTTGTTGTGTTTCAGCGGTAAGTCAGATCGTTCCAAGGGTGTCTGTCCACCTGTAGCTGCTGTCTCAAGTTAATTGCGCTAATTATTATTATTATTATTGATTATTGATTTATTTAAAAAATAAACATAAATAAATTTACACTTGGCACGTTCCCATCTCTCTTGCCTTAAATAAGGGCCTAATTTTGTAAAACGCAACGATTGGCGTTGATAAATTTTGTATGTATTTTGTTTTTGTAATTTAAATTTTTTCCATATACAATTTGACAATGCTTGGCGTTGCGTTTTACCAAATTAGGTCCTAAGTTTTTTTTTTTACACTCAGGCCTAGACATATTTCTTCTTTTGCCGCTGTTGACATTTTTCATTATTTATTTATGATTAAAGTTTCATGTTTTCAAGGTCAAGAAACATGCGCTGAACTTTATTATTTGCTTTGGTGTCATTGTTGACTGACGACCGCCCAATTTTTTTTTCAAAGGCTTGTAAAAATGTTGATAGCTTTTAATTTAGTTGACTGAAGAATAGAATTTAATTAATTAGTAAATTATGTTTTGGGATTTTTTCCCAAAACAAAAATATTTTACCATGTATTAAAAAAAAAAAAAATAAAACTGAATTTAGACAAGGGTGCCCAAGCCCTATGCGCTTGGTGCTCATTTGCTTTTGTACACACAAAAAAAATACATGAGGTTATATTAACTAAGCTTGCATAGGTAACTTTTTTTATATGAAAGTTAAAAACTTGGGTTTTATTAACTATGCAGTTAGGTAATTTGTACATTACACTTTACCTAAAATCCAAGTTAGTATAACTATGACAATAAGGTACTTACATATATTCTTCGAAATGATTTTCTATTCTATTGTCAAAAGAAAATTTTTGAGCAAAAAGGTATGTATGTGTACATGAAATTTTAAAAATTTTTAAAATTGGTGTAAATTTATGTTTTTTAATTACATATTACAGATAAACTAGCTGAGCCCGGCCAAAGCGAAAGGTGAGCTTATCGCTATAACATGTACGAAAAACATTTAGTTCGTCTGGCTTCATATCTAAAACGTTTTTTTCTCATAAACAGATTATGGCAGTTGGGGTCTAAAGCAGTTCAATTCGGTTCTTCGGGTTCATGACGTAATCTATTTCCCAATTTGCCTATATTGCCTTCAAATGTTCTATTGTGGTTGTTTTTGTATTTGTGTGTATAAAAATACAAAAGCTGTAAAAATTTGTGCATTTTTGTTGTGTATGAATGGTCAGTTACATGGTACAATTATACTAGGTACATGCACGACTACAACAAAATTACAACACCAAAAAACACATTCATTTTGTTGGTATAAACAAACGAATAATTGTCAGAAACACATGCCTTTTGTTTTTAAAAATAACAATTACAGGGTAACTAAAGTACAATTGCAGACGCGGCATTCATGAATGATTATAGTCATTCAGTGTTGCCAATAGGTGTGTAATTACACAGGGTGTGCAATTACTCTCATTTGTAGGCCATGTAATTACATTCATGTATAATCTGTGTGTAATTCTACTTTGGCTTGTATTTTTATTTATTTTTGTTTTAATTTTAACCTACACAAAAGACGTGTAGTGTAATTTTCTTCAACATATAATTGGAAACACAGCCATATTTAATTTCATTGGCAACACTGTAATCATTTTATGCACACACATACACTAACATTTTTGCAGCTTGTAAACAAAGTTTGACAACTGTAGGTATTGTATACATTAACAGGCTGGGCTTGTGCATGTACCTGTTATAATTGTATCAAGGTCAGTTATTAAGCGGCTAATAGACGGTCGACCCAAGTCTACACTGAGTAGTGACTTTCGTATATTTCGTACAACTCTTTTGAAAATGTGCGCTCTAACCAAGTCATCTTCACCCATTACTTAAAGAAACGCAAATTAAATTTGCACTGACTTTAACAGAACATCTATTACACGGATACGATGGTATGATTGCAAACGCAAAATATAAAATTTTTTTAAAACCATCATGCCAAACTGACAATCACGAACTTTGTGCACTATTACAGAAGTATGATGGTAGCTCTACACATCATGTTCACACGCCAAGTATGACCGTCTAATAGACGCTTAATTCAAAAATAAAACGAAAACATAACTTGAATTGTATATATGTAGATAAATTAATAAATAATAAATTAACAAATGCGAAAGTTCTTTTAATTATTATTTAATAACGTAGAAAGTCAAATGTACTAAAATGTATGACATATATCGAATCATATAGTTAATTTAACTAAAATTCATGGTAATTTGTCGCAATATATATGCATAAATTTACTTCTCTGTTTAGATAATTCACAAAAAATAAGAATATAAATATACCTAGTCTTAAGAGAGTTTTAACTAAAATTTTAGTTGATTTTTCGAACATAGAAATCAACTAAAATTTTTGTTAAATTACCTAAAAAACTTTGTAAATGCCATTCTACCCTTTCACTTAGTTAAAATTATACCATAATTTTAGGAAATATAACCTATGAATTTTTTTGTGTGTAAAAGCGATTAGCTATAGGCAGTGTGTTTTAATACTCACAGCACACATTCAGCACTAACCACTTGACCTGAGATTCGATAAAAACGAATGCTCACTAAAGGTGGGTGGCGTTGGCTGAAGTAGTTAGCACGTTGACTACAAAACTGAAGATCCTGGGTTCAATCCCTGTATCCGACAGTCATTAAAATAACAACACCACGCATTTTTCTGATGTGCATTAGAGTCCCTTTGCATCAGTTGTTGTAGGAAAGTTCAAGTGATGAAGGCATAGTCACTGGTCACTGAACTATACCGACTTCAGCAGATGCTAATCCTAATGTAACATCAGAGCGCCCTCCTTCGTCGGTATTGTGTAGCAAAATCATGGGCGAAGTAAAATAACCAATAAAATTGCTACTAAACACAGCTTCAAAATTTAATACGCCTCATTTAACACCAGAAGACGCTGCAACACTGCATTATTAAAAAGCGTGCAAAAGCAGAGTTGTAAAAAGAATGAAGCTTTCTTCTATCTCTTCCTTCACCACCTGTCTTCTATCACTATCCCTTTCCTAAAAAAGAAGGTAACACCTAGTAATAGTAGTAGGCATTAATTGCCTGAGTGTTACTTCTCTTTATAAAAAAAAAAAAAAAAAAAAAGGCGAAGAAATTTCGAAACAAAATTGTTCGATATTTGTTCGCAAATCTAAGAAAATTCGAAATCGAATGTTTCTTGGGACAAAACTGAACGACAGATGAACTTTTTTCGATTCACTTTTGAGAGTCACTCTCGATACGAGTAAATTTACAAGATAAATGTTCGAGGTACATATACATATTCGAAATCGGTATTAATAACGAAAAACTTGGTCAATTGGGTACGCAAGCACAAAGCAACAACACTTTTTCTTTTTTCTTTGTATGTTTTTTTTTTATAAAAAGGAGTATTGAATACAAATTATTTCTTCTTCTGGTGTTTACTCTTCCATAAGGAACTTTTAGGCACCCCTGATATAGAGCCTTCCAGCATTTTGAAGTCGGCTAAAAATTAGTAATAATGACCATTGAGCAGCATTCGGTTGCTGCTTTCTGAATAATGAAACTCTAAAATTATTGAGTGCACACATTTGATTAGTGATACTGAATAAAACAATTCTCGTTAAATGTAATTAAAGGTGAAGAATTTTCACAACTAGTTGAATTAATTAGTATTTTTTTCAGTTAAAAATTAATGTAAATTAAAGATTTATGTACGAGTAATTAGAAACTAATTGCAGCTTATAGTTCCTATTTGCTCTCTTAACATTGAGTAACGCAAAGGTGTGAGTACCTTTGTTATTTGTATTATTGATGTTTTGAAAGAACAATGTCCAATGTCCACATTGAATAATTTGCTTAAAATAAATAAATAGACATTAAAAACATATTAAGGAACTAATCATATAAAAGGCCACACAAATTATATGGCAAAAAAAAAATAAATTTAAAAAATAAGAAAATTTAAAAATTTTTTCGTTGAAGTCAATTGGTAAGTTTCTTAAGCAGAAAGGGAAGGCATATAGACAAAAATTCCCATTTAAATTTTTCCCATATAAATCGCACAGTGGACCAATTCCCCAAGAAGGCAGTCTAAAATCTATAACTTTTGACTGGATTGGAATTTTGTATTGCATTTTTTTTGTTCACTAGGTGAGACCATAGGGTTCAAGTTCAAGATATAAAACTTTCAAATCGATTGGTTAGAAAATTAGTTAGTATAGGTTTAAAATGCATTTTAAGTTTTAGCTGATTTTTGGTACAAAACGGAGCTATTAAAAATTTAAAAAAAAAATTTGTTTTGCACAAAGTATTATATTTTGTGTCACGTTTAAAACTTGTACTTCAATTCTTTCAGAAAGTGCCAAACGTTGGCCCCAGTGAAATTTTTAGTACGAAGAGCCAAATATTGGTTTTTGAAGAAGTTTGAGTTAAAAATCAGTTTATTAAGAAACGAACATCCAAAATTGGTTTAAATTTTCCTTAGATAAAGAGTAGCTTTGACTTTTTTAATGTTAATTTTATTGGTCTGCAATACATTGTTGTCGACCGAACGCTTGCGAGTAACATCGTGGGACAGGCAGTAAATTAATGCTGCCATTTCCAAGTTTTTTTTTCAAGCGATCAGTATCTAGCGTATTTAACAACCTTTCGGCAGTATTTTCAAAAAGATCTTGCAATTTTATTTCTGCTGAAAAGAAGTGATAGTTATAGCATTTTGTGGAGGTAAGCATTCTTTTTTGACAGCAACTAAATCTCTTTAATCTGGAATATCCCGGAATTCTTTTCATTTCCTTATACTGATTTTAAGTTAATTTTAAATCCAAAAATAGTGCTAACGCTTCTTCTAGAGTAAATTTCTTATCTTCATTTGGTGTGGGAATATTTTTCAAAATCCTCTTGTGCGCCTTTGACTTGCTTCTATTATTGCTCAATTATCTCGATTTTTTTTTATTATTTTGTGTTGGTTGAATTTGATGCTAAAATGAGTCTTTAATGATTATTAGAAAATTTCATTGTAATATAGTTGAAATAAAGTTTTAATTCTTTCGCTCCATAAGTACACATAATATCTACTTTCAAATGAACTTTAACATTTTACAATCATTGACCATAAAAAAATGGCTTTTGGCCGCCTTCTCCTAAAATGGTCCACAGTGCGACGCACAGTGGCGTGAAATAAAAAAAGTGGTAAAATTCCGCAACTTTTGAACTAGTGAGCCGATTTCGATTGAACTAACTGTTTTGGAAAGAAGAAGTATTGAACTTTTTAGAAAGTATATTTGGAGGCACCCTGTTGTAAGACAGGGTAGCTCCAAAGAGCCTCAAAGTGGGAAACTGCGATTGTCGAAATTCTTTCGGAGCTTGTAACTTCTGTAAATATCGACCGATCTTAATAATTTTTTCAGCGGAACAATCAACGTTAAGAAACAAAAATAAAGCATGCTTAGAGCACCATTTTATCTCTTACAGTTTCCAAGTTATTTGACTTGAAATTTTTTTTTTAATTTTTGGCCCTGACTTTTTTTAATCGTTGGTACATAACTTCTTTATTACTTGGCAAAAATCAGTTGGGTTTGTTGTTTTTGAAAGAAAACTATATTACAATTTACATGAAAAAATAATTTTTTTGATATCTCAAAAATTGTAGCAAGGAATAATTTTGCAATTTGGATTTTTGAAAATTATGAGAAAATTTTGTATATTTTGTGAAAAAAAGTATTTTTAACTTTTTTTCGAATATTTTAAAAAACCATTAAGTATTTGTTGAAAATTTTGATTGTTTCGCAGAGAGGAGGCATCAAGAAAGACTGTGAATTAGATTTTATAGATTTTTGGCAGTGCACCCTACATCCAGGATTGGTCGAAAATTAGCATTTTTTTTTTGCAAAAAATCTAGTTTTTGGATGTGGCAAAAAAGTTGCACGCTCGTTTTTGCAAATTTTTTGACTTTTTATTATAAATAAACTTGTTGTTAGTAACTTGTAAAAAACTCTTGACATCCTACACATAAATGTAGGCAGGGGAGGAAATTTTATAAAAATGCTAAAATTTTTCTAACACAATTTTTCCCAATAAAAAAAAAGTTTTATATAATTAGGTTCAATAGCATACATTTAGTTTTGCAAACAGAAAAAAAATTATTCTCATACCTTCAATACTTTTCGAAATATTCAAAATCCAATTTTGATTACAAAATTAAATTTTCTACATTTTTTTATTTTTGCCTAAATTATTGATATAATTTTTTTACTTCAAATGTTTCTAAACTTTTTTTATGTTACCACAATAATTATCTATTCAACGGTATATAATATGTATACCTTTGCTTTTACATAAGTCTTAAAATGTATATACACAAATATAACACCTCAGGTGAAAATTTACTTGTTTTTGCTGATATTCAAACAAACCCACATTTTTTATGACCTCTTGAAGGTGTATTAAATATTCTTTTGTAAGTAATTACTTTTATTTGGCTCAAACATATAAAAATTAATATACACAGACAGTATATGTACCCACAACGGCATGGGTATGTTTTTACCTAATATTTGTATCACTTTTGTATACATACCTATACACTTAAGTTGCGATGGGTTCAATTTTATTATTTCAGTTATAGATATCATGGAGATAACAATTAAAAAATATCGCTCTGTAAATTAACATGGGAAAGCCTAAATGATGGGACTAGTCGGTCGGACAAGGTTGACCAAATGTTGTACATAGTAACTACTAGGTATGGTTTATCTGAAAACATCGATTGAATTTTTTTAAATTATATGAAAAAAAGATAAGTGAATGCAATAAATAAATTTCTAAATGTCAGAGTAGAAATAAGGATTTGTTATATGTATATATTTAGAAAGAATTTTGATCGGCCAAGTAAGGATTACGATAACGCTCGATACAGAAGCAAAATGATTAAACAAGAAGCCTTGATTTATTCAAATTGATTTTAACGAAGACCCAACCAAAAAGCTGCCAATTTAAGTTTAACATTTATTAACGCACTAATAATACCAAATTATTATTTTACTTATTAGTATTATTTCCAAAACAGTTAGTTTCATTGAAATCGGTTCACTAGTTCAAAAGTTGCGGAGTTTTTACCACTTTTTTTTATTTCACGCCACTGTGCGACGTTATTTAAACAATTGGGGTCTTTATTTTTTAAATTAAATTACTTGTTCAATTCACAAGCTCGCATTAATATCGTATGAGTTGTCTAATCGTCTAGTTATACAATATTGTATACGAGTATTTTTAATTCTTTTCTGTTCTAATTATACGATTGAATTTTATGTGTCTTTTGAATAGCTGTGTTGGAGTCAGGTCTGGGAATATTCTATTTGTTAAATTAATTAAAGGGAAATTAAATTCTTCTGAATGTTAAATACACATATCGTTACCTTAATATAGAAAGGCTTTTTTTTTTGGAATTGAGTTTTACGTATTTTTCGATAAAAAACATCTAATATATCTAAAAATGCAAAAATCTCAGTTTCAAAAAATTAGGAGTTATGCCCTTTCTATATTAAGATAGCGATATATTTAATTCATTTCAATTTATTTTTAACCCCCAGACCAAAAAACGGGGTGTTATAAGTTTGTAGTGTGTGTCTGTGTATCTGTGTCTCTGTGTATCTGTGTGTCTGTACAAGTACTCGTAGAGACCAAACGGCTGAACCGATTTTAAATTAGTCTTTTATGTTTGAAAGGTGACTTGATCGAGAGTGTTCTTAGCTATGTTTAAAGAAAATCGGTCCAGCCGTTAGAAGATATAACATCTTTTCTGAAACAACCGGGGTTTTTAAAATTTTTAATTTTTGTTATTCAAACTATTTTCCTCAAAATTGCTTATAGCGAAGAACTCATATCTGTTTTGCATCAAACTAAAATTCCCATGCCTGCTTTAATTAACATTTTCAATTTTTGACATTTAAAAATACGATAAAATAACCATATAACAAATTCATTGTTATTTTTTTTAACGATAAGCCATACGACTGATCTTGTGAATTGAGCAATTGTTTTCCATTTCAATATCACGCTCTTGAAATGGTTTATACGATTCGGATCTAAACTGCTTATAAGCCTTCTCCTTTTCGTTAATTTTTGCACCTTGATCTACATACTTATTTGCTTCTACCCAAATTTAAGTTTACGATAAAGAAATCAAAAAGATCAAGAATGTGTATGATAAACTTGACTTTATCTCTCAACTCAGAGTCATAACGTTTAGTTTTAGTTTGTAAAATAATTGCGAAAATTTGTACTTTAATCCCAACTAACTATTCTTTTCCCAGTACTAAGCACATTAAAATTATCTTTACTATGTTGTAATTGTTAGTTACTTACATATACATATGTTTAATTAGTGTCAATGATTTTAATAAAAAAAAATTAAAGTAACCGGAAATAGCTGATGGATTTATACAGAAAAATAAAATCTTAGAAATAATTTGAAATACATATAAATATAATATTTATTATTGAACAAATATATAAAATTTGACTTACAATATATTGAGTAAATTATGTAAGAGATTTGCATATTAAATAGAGGCTGGGTGTAGTTTTGTTAATTTGTAATTTAAATTTTTATAAAACTTACTATATAAATCATATTAACGTAAATTCATGTTGAACTGAGAGAACATCAGTATTGATATTTTTTAGTTTTTATTTAGAAAATTTTAAAGATATACAAAATAGCAAAAACCTATTTTTAAAATATACGCAGCTGCAAATTCCACTGGTAACTAGTAACCACTAGACAAAATAATAAAATAAAAATACTGTTTACTTTTTAGCAGCATCCATTAGCATAACATAAGGGATACCCTTCCCTGCCTACACACAAACAAATTTCAACTCAAAAACTTCATAAACAAGGTTAATTAATCTAATATTTTTCGGCAATGAATTTGCTTCATATGTGTTTCATGTTAATCTAGCATGATTTATAGTAATTTCCAAAGAAAATTAGTCCTTTTGCAATAACTTTATTTAACTTTGATTTAACATTTACGTACTGTTAAAATCAAAATGAAGAATAGTGTTGAATCAAAGTTATTTCAAGTTGGAGCAACATGAATTTAATTTAAGGTAGTAAATGTGTTTTATTAATTATTTAACTTACGTGCTTTTGACAAAGACATCAGAAAAACGTTTTTTTTTTGTATGCAAATTGGCTTTCCCGGCCTAGATTTGAACTCGGAACTCATCGCGTGGCAGTCAGTTTTCCGAAGCTCCCAGAAAAGCTAGCGACTTCAATCTTGGAATGCTGTGACAAATATGGTCCAAAATGTATATAATAGCTATTTAAAATCAACGAAATCAAAACGACGGTTTCAGAGCTGGAAAATTAAATTTTTTTTGCCATATTTTATTAAGCATATAGCTAAATTTAATTATTTTTTATTTATGAACAATAATATTCGAACAATAATAATTAAAATAAATAAATTATTTTTTGTTGTTAATTTAGACCTATTTCATATTTCAGTAAGAATTAAATAAAAAAAAAATCAAAAAGATGATTTCAGGGTTGGAAAATTGGGTTTTTTTTGTATATAAAAGAAAGCTACTAAAACAAATTTGTTTTGTTGTAAACATGATTTTTATAAAAAAAAAAGAAATAGATTGACTAAGAAATCAGCAAAATTTAAAAGGATGATTTCAGGTATGGAAAATTTACACTTTTTTTTAGTATGCAAAACCAACTAAGTCAAAATAACTGTTTCTTTTTCTTTATAAATTAAATATATTTTACGTTTGAGAAAGAAAAAGTTTGGTATGAAAAATTAGAAAAATAAAAAACAGATCCAGACCTGGAAAACTTAAACTTTTTTGGTATATAAAAGTAACTAAATAAAAGTGGTTATTTTTCTTTGTGAATTAAACATATTTTATATTTTAGAAAGAAATAAATTAGTATTGAAAATCAGAAAAAGCAAAAATATAGTTTCA
The DNA here is from genome assembly GCA_949987645.1 of Tachina grossa. Taxonomy (NCBI): domain Eukaryota; kingdom Metazoa; phylum Arthropoda; class Insecta; order Diptera; family Tachinidae; genus Tachina; species Tachina grossa. Next base: position 213,576,153 of record OX465274.1, read on the forward strand.
GGGTTGAAAAATTGAAACCTTAATTTTTTGGTAAAAAAAATTAACTACCCAGCTAAGAAAAATATGTATGGATCATATATGATATCCCATATATGGTTTGGATCCGAAAAATGAGGGTATATGGACATATATGATAATATATATTCATACATTTTCATACATGTGTGTGTAAATATTCCCCATACAATATGCGCAGTTCATATTCATAATCCCCTGATTCAAATAAGCGCACTGCTGTGCAATAAATGAAATTACTAAAATTAGTTTTTTTGAGATTTTGATAAGGAAGGTTGCATTTAATGAAACGTTTGTTTGGAAAAATAATTAATAACAAAAATTAAAAATACACAGACACACAGCCACACACTACAAACTTATAACACCCCTTTTTTAGTCGGGGGTTAAAAACGAACTAAAAGACATTTTGTTCGCCATTTTAAGAGAAAATGTGAAAAGATTATTTAAAAAACACGTAACTCATATTATTACATAAAATTTAATTTAATAAATAAGATTAAAAATTAATGCCATTAATTATACATAAAAGAAAAAAATAATCCGTTTTTATACTAACACTAGTTTTTAATATAATTTTTGGAGTAATATGAACTGTTTTTCTTAAAAATATCTAAAATATTCCATTATTTGATTTATTAAATAGGCCCACAATATATAAAATCCTACAAGAATTATTTTTTTTTGTTACACGATTTTTTTTGTTGCACGAGTTTTTATTTTTAAACATTGAGGCTCTACGCATATAAACTTTGCATACCGTATGTATTTTCTAATAGAATTTCAATTCACCAGTGATAAAAATGAGAGAAAAAGATCAATTTAATAAAATTCAAGCTTTTTTAATTACAAATACGATCTTATGTGACATATCATGCATGCATACATTTTTATATGGCGCCATATATTACAACTTATTGTTATATATGGATTCCCATATGAAGAGCTTTATAATTAAATTTAAATATATGAGCTCATATATTATAATACATTTCATATATTAGTCCATATATCAATTCATATATAATACTTTTCGCGTGTATAATCCCATACATGAATTCATACATATTCATATATAGTTATATACATTCATATATTAAAAATATATGGACCATGTATAATTTTTTTTAGCTGGGTAAATAAACATTATTAGATATATATTTTAGGAAGATCTTTGCTCAGGATTTTTATATACATATGTTAAATTTTGATATGAAAATCCAATTGAACTATAAATAAGGGCATTAATTAGTCTTGCAAAGCTTTGCGATAGCTTGCTTTTTGTGCTCTCAGCACAATTATGTTTCAAATGGTCATACGTTGACAGCTTTCATAACTACGAAATAAATTATAGAACATGTTCCATATCATTTCACTGAGATTGTTCCTTTATGCTGAACAAAATTGAAAAAAAATTTTTGGTAATAAGTGAACGTCTAATATTTGTAATGCGATGTTTGATTTGAGACACTAAACAGTTTTTAAAAATTAAATTTTATTCATTAGCGGCAAATATAAAGTAAGTTAGCTTAGGTGGTATAGAGGTACACTACCAGGATAATTTTAGGATTATCAAATAGTCGCGCGGACTTTGAACATCATATGTTATCAAAGAAACTACTATAACTACTAACTATACTTTTAGGATATATAGTTACTACAGGTCTCCACTAGGAATGAACTTGTTATGAACTCGGAACTCATCGCGTGACAGTCAACGTGCTTACCCCTGCAGCCACAACTACCTTAAATATTTATATACACACTAAATATATACCATCATGAATAAAATTTTAACTCAACATTAATTAATTGATCATTTATCATTTATTTGAAAAGTTTTAGTCTTGTCTTGACTTGTTCGAATTTGCGATCCACCGACTACAAGACTAGTAGACTGCGTATCAGCTAGCAGTATCAAAACAAACAACAACAATACAAAAACAAGTCACACAACTAAGCAGCTAATTGTAGCTATGAACAAATCAAAAATAAGCACCAACACACTTAAACAACATATTATTTCTTGTAAACTTAATATAATTTGAAATCAAAATGTTTACATGGTGTTTTTGCATTGGTATTTTTATCTGTGTGCAGATCTTTGATTTATGACCTTTACGCATTTACTAAGCATTCTCTATCCTTAGTCCTATAACTTATTCATCTAATTCCAGCAAAGTGTATGTGCTGGGTGGCTCGATATATAAAATCGCCACTTAAGAAGAAAAAAAAAAAATTGAATTATCAATCGAACCACAGCATAAACTTATTGAAAATCTCTAGCACTTTTTTTTAGCACACTTCGTATAAATATGCTGATTTGTTTTTTTTTCCTAAAGAATTTCATGTAATAAATTAAAGAGCGAGCAGAGGCAAAAAAAAAAACATTTTATTTTTAAAAAAACTTGTTAATCAATCGCCGTAATATAAACGTGGTTGTTTGTTAACGTGTTATATGTGCGTAATAAAATGTTGTCTATTTTTTTGTTGTTAACTTTTCTTTTATTTAAAATCAATGGCAGACATATTGGATCCACCATCTTGCGTTTTCAAATTCTGAACTCATATTTTTAATCAATAAACTTTTAAATTTTGCCCAAACTTGATAACGAAATTTAAATAAAAATTTAATTATTTACTGAACAGTAAAATTATTAAATCATCTCTCGTATTTAACGTCTATTAACTTGTTAATTCAATAGATAATAAAAATAACTAAATCTGGCATAAAAAAATGCGCATTTCTCCAACTAATATAAAAACAAGAAATCCGCTAGTTTTGCGGAAAAAGTCCTTAAGTCATATTTCACTGTTTTGCAGGAGACCACTTTTAAGCGTTCAAGTCGATTTTCAGAATTTTTTTTCGTTTACAGTTAAATTGGGAAATTATCTGTTTAAATTTATTTTTTTAAAGAAACGTCGTTCTACACACTATTAGTAATATATTTAAGTTGAAATATACTAAAGTATAACCTAAATTAAGCTATTATTCCCAATGAGAATAATAAGTTTTAGTGACCCAGTCAGTGCCTTATGCCTGCATCACTTGAACTTTTCCCACAACAACTGACACAAAGGACACTAATGCACATCAGAAAAATGCGTGGTGTTGTTATTTTTTTTAATGACTGTCGAACCCAGGACCTTAGGTTTTGTAGTCGACGTGCTAACTATTTCAGCCAACGCCACTTTCTGTAAAAAATTAGAAAAATGAAAAAACATAGCTCCAGAGTTGGATAACTTAAATTTATTTTGTTATATAAAAGTAACTAAATAAAAGTGATTATTTTTCTTTGTTAATTAAACATATTTTATATTTTAGAAAGAAATAAATTAGTATTAAAAATCAGAAAAAGCAAAAATATGGTTTCAGGGTTGGAAATTTGAAACTTTAATGTTTTGGTAAAAAAAGCAACTTCCCAGCTAAAAAAATATGTATGGAGCATATATGACATCCCATATATGGCTCAGTTCCGAAAAATGAGGGTTTATGGGTATCTATGATTATATATATTCATACTTTTTCATACATGTATGTGTAAATATTCCCTCTACAGTATGCAAAGTTCATATTCATACTCTCTTGATTCACAAATGCGCACTGCTGTACAATAAATTAAATTACTAAAATTACGTTTTTTTAGAATTTGAATAGGGAGGTTGTATTTAATGAAACATTTGTTTGAACAAATAATTCAAAACGAACTAAAAGTCAATTCATTGATCATTTTAAGTCAAAAAGTGAATCAGTTATTTAAAAAACACAAAAATCATATTCGTACATAAAATTTAATTTAAGAAATCAGATTAAAAACTAATGCAATTAATTATAAAAGAAACAAGTAAGAGTGCTATATTCGCCTGTGCCGAATCTTATATACCCTTTACCAAAGTGCGTTTATGTAGTATAGAGATACATACATAAGCACATACATAAAGTAATTTGACCTAGTTACTTTTATGTGAAAAAAAATTAATTTTAAAACCCTAGAATCATCAAATTAGATTTTTCTCATTCCTTTTATCAATATAGTAGTTCTTAAAAAAATATATAAAGTGTGTTAAGTGATAAAAAAAGAGAATTCCAAAAAAATGTTTTATTTAGTTACTTTAATATCTAGAAAAAAAGTTCAAAGTTTCCAACAAGATGTGATTTTTATTTTTATAATTTTTCAAACCAAACTTTTTATTCCAAAACGTAAAATATGTATAATTTATAAAGGAAAAGATAAAAATTAATTAGACTTAGTTGCTTTAATATATCACAAAAAGTGTAAGTTTCCCAACCCTGGAATCCTCCTTTTTGATTTTTTTGATTTCTAATACCAATCTTTTTTTTTAAGAATATAATATATGTTAATTTATAGCAAAAAAGGAAAAATTTGTTTAAGCATGTTACTTTTGTATAAAAAATAAGGTTTTCCAGCCTTGGAAACGTCGTTTTAATTTTTTCAACTTTTTTTATTTTGAAATACTAAATTCATTCGTACTGAAGTGTAAAATAAATTTATTTTATAAAAAAAAAATAAATATTAGTTTTCGGTAGCTAATTTTTTATATCACTAAAAGTGTGGGCTTACCAACCCTGAAATCATGGTTTTTGATTTTTCTGATTTCTTATACCAATCTCTTTCTTTTAAGAATATAAGATATCTTTAATTTATAGAGAAAACGAAAAATTTGCTTTAGTAACTTACTTTTGTATAAAAAAAGGTAAATGTTTCCAACCCTGGAATCGTGTTTTAAACTTTTTTAAATTGAAATACCATATTTATTCGTACTATAGTATAAAATAAGTTTATTTATTTAAAAAAAATTAAAATTACTTTTCGGTAGTTAATTTTTTATATCACAAAAAGAGTAAGTTTCCCAACCCTGGGTTTATCCTTTTCAATTTTTGTGATTTATTACACCAATCTCTTTCTTTTAAGTATATAAGATATCTCTAATTTACAGAGAAAAAGGAAAAATTTGCTTTATTAAGTTACTTTTGTATAAAAGAGTTAAAGTTTTCCAACCCTGGAAACATCTTTTTAATTTTTTGAAGTTTAATTTTTAATTTGAAATACCAATTTTATTCATACTGAAGTATAAAATAATCTTATTTAATAATTTACTTTTGTATAAAAAAAGTTAAAGTTTTCCAACCCTGGAAACATCTTTTTAGTTTTTTGAAGTTTTATTTTTAATTTGAAATACCAAGTTTATTCATACTGAAGTATAAAATAATCTTATTTAATAAAAATAAATAAAAATTAGTTTTCGGTAGTTAATTTTTTATATCACAAAAAGTTCCAGTTTCCCAACCCTGGAATCATCCTTTTTGATTTTTCTGATTTCTTACACCAATCTTTTTCTTTTAATAATGTAAGATATGTTTAATTTATAAAGAAAAGGAAAAATTTGTTTTAATAAGTTACTTTTATATAAGAAAAAAAAAATAAAGTTTTCCAGCCCTGGAAACGTCTTTTTAAATTAAAATTTTTTTTTATTTGAAATACCAATTTTATTCGTGGTGAAGTATAAAATAAGTTTATTTAATAAAAATAAATAAAAAATTAGTTTACGGTAGTTAATTTTATATATCACAAAAATTTTAGGTTTTCCAACCCTGGAATCATCTTTTTTGATTTTCAGATTTCTTACATCAATCTCTGCACTTTAAAAACATAATATATGTATAATTTGTAGAAAAAAGGAAAAATTTGTTTTAGTAAGTTACTTTTGTATAAGAAAAAAAATCAAAGTTTTCCAACCCTGGAAACGTCCTTTTAATTTTTTTGATTTTTTTAAAATTTCTTTTAAAGTGAAATACCAATTTTATTCATTTTGAAGTATAAAATAAGTTTATTTAATAAAAAAATAATAGAAACTACTTTTCAGTAGTTATTTTGTATGGCAAAATGAAGTTTAAGTTTCCCAGCTCTGAAGCCGTGTGCTCGATTTTGCTGATTTTCAATACCAATCTTATTTCGACCATTTCTGACCCACCAGTCCAAGAACGAAGTCTCTAGCTTTTCTGGGAGCTTCGGAAAACCAATTTCACGTACAGACAGACGGACATCGTCTTCCGAATGCATAAGGATCCAGAATGTATATACTTTATGGCTCGCTTATTAATATTCTGGAAATTACAAACGGAATGACAAACCTATGTATACCCTTTTACCATTTTTTGGTAAAGGGTATAATAAACATCGGCATTCATTAGTCTTGCAAAGCTTTGCGATAGGTTGCTTTTTATGCTCTCTGCACAATTATGTATGTCTCAAATCGATGGTCATGCGTTAACAGCTTTCATAACTACGAAATAAATTGTAGAACTTGTTCCATTTCATTTCCCTGAGATTGTTCCTTTATGCTGAACAAAATTGAAAAAATTTTTTTTTGGTAATAAATAGTTTGTATAATATTGCGATATAAGTGAACGTCTAATATTTGCAATGCGATGTTTGATTTGAGACACTTAACAGTTTTTAAAAATTAAATTTTATTCAATACCGAAAAATATAAAGTAAGTTGTTAGCTTAGATGGTATGGAGGTACACCATCAGTATAATTTTAGTATTATCAAATCATATGTTATCAAAGAAAATACGATTATATCCACTTTCCCATCCCTGCCACTGTTTGTGTTCTTTCTTTTACTAAAGATCTCCGCTAGGAATGAACTTGTTATGGGCATTATGTCGGACATCGCAAATGGCTAATGGAGACCACTCATATCCATGTTTTGTTCATGCTCTGACATCGATACCCGAACATATGGCTGCGGAATAATGCTTACCATGAGATTCGCCGTCCGCAACCATTTGAAATAGTAAGAAAAGAGATAGACCAAAATTGTTAAATATTCCATCTCTATTGCACTACCACAAAATATTTCGATATGCCTGAACATGGACATGGCTCACATTTACCACTACAAAGAAGTTGATGAATTTTGTACAGTTGCTCCGTCACACAGAAACAATGCTCCTGCAATAAACAATTTTATTTGAAAATAAAACCAAAAATCAATTAAATATGTTATTGAGTCAATTAAACTTTGTAATTAATAAAATTTTTAAACAAAAGTTTAATTGACTTAAAAACATTTTTAATTGATTTTTGGTTTTATTTTCAATTAAAGTTGTTTATTGTTTATATATTTTTTAAATAAAAGTTTAATTGACTCAAATACATTTTTAATTGATTTTTGGTTTTATTTTCAAATAAAGTTGCTAATTGCAGGAATATTTTTTTCTGTGCATGTTCATGTCATGTCCAAGTCGTTGGCTCATGAAGACGTAGGGTTAAATTTAATAAAATTTTACATGCATCAGTTTTTGTAGCTCAAAATTTGGTTTTATAATGAGAAAGAAAAAGACAGGTACAAGAAATATGCATATAATGTTCTTCCTCTCTCTCTTTCACACACACAAAGTAAAAAACTAAGCATCAAAAAGAAACGCTTTCAGCCGGCGCACTATGAGCCGTTGTCGTAAAATGTGCTGCCAAAATATGATAAGCAATCTTTAACTACATGACATGTGGCATAATTAATTTCTCCTCATTCATTTTAAATAGGGAAAATATTAATAATGTAAAAAAATTCTTAAATACAGAGAGCAAAATAAAATACTCAACTATTGCTAATATAGAAAATAAGATCTTTGAATCAAATTCTTTTGTCGAAAATTATCCATAGGTGCACTAGAGCAAAAAATTAATGATCCATTAATATCTGAGGGCCTACGGAGTCGTATGTCGATTGAAGAACCAAGACTCGCCTGGGTCTGAATATATATGTGCTGGCAGAATATTTAGTTTTAAAGGATATGATCTAATAATACGAGTATTTATATATGCCGCCATTTAAACTCAAAACTATTAAACAAAACTAGTTATAGCATTTATTTAAAAGTAAAGTTTCGTTTTTTTTCTTCTTCTTACGGTACACGATTTCTAAAGCGCACACAGCCAAAACAAACAAAAATTTTAAGCATTGAATGAATGACTTTGCAAGAAACTACTTAATAGCGACGAACATAATACAACAAATACAATTTAACACAGTTTACACATTAAATTACTGGTTCTCAATTTTTTCATTATGGCCTCAAAGAAATCAAAAGTGCATTTTAAATTTTAAATTTTTTCGCTTCTTGTTTTGTGGTCTTTTTGTTCAAAACATTTTAAGCGGTTGAAATGAAAAGTTGTGTTGTATGCAAAAGTTTGAACAGTAAATTGCAAAGTGTGGTGAATTTGTGTAGCAAAAGCTTTTTTTTTTCTTTTAATGAGATTATAAGAGAGTTTTGTGTAATAGTTGTCTCATAGCTTTTGCATAAACGTGTTAAAAATATTAAATAACATTAATTTTTTTTTCAATTTAATAAAAAACAAGAAATTTTCCAGTTTTTTTTTGCAGGTTTTCAATATGTAAGAAAATTAAGGGATACTAAAGAATAATTTTTTTTCTGTGTTATGTGTTGAGTTTTTTTTTTGGAGGCCATCTAGTTTGTAAACAGCTTTCTGTTGTGTGGAAGCAAAAGAGCTTATGGTATGTTAGTTCGACCAATGGATTGTGGTGTCTGACCAGTTGACTTTAAACTTTGGTGTATTAAAGACGTTTCTTTTCAATCGGTTATTTACTTACGGTAGCTTTTTGCTTAGCCAACGAACTATTTTTTGTTTAACTAGCGAATTTTTTTTAAGTTTTTATAATAAATTTTTTTTTTGCAAAATTTAAAAAAAATTATAGCAGTACTAGGAACTTAAGGCAGGAAAAATATAGGTATGTTTTTCTATACTTAAAAGTTGTAGACTATAAATTTTCTATTTGATTTTTTCTATAAATCAGAGATTGAATTAAGTGAGCGAGTGGTATGTACAAATGTATGTGCTTATTAAACATAAGGTGGATTGCACACTATTTATTCATACTTGAATGTGAGCGTAAAGTGCGAATTTAGCAACAAACGACAAGCGTTAAAAAAATATGCATATGTGTGTATACAAAATTACACACACATATACTAAATATGTACTTTTTTTTTTAAAGATTTACAAAAACAATCTTTCATACACATAAGGCAACTTAAATATACTACAAATAAAAATTACCGAGACCAAACATTAAGAAATCGGCATTAATAGACTAAACTGGCTGGCCGTTAACGCCGTTTAATACAAAACCAAGCTTTGAAAACGTTAACAGCGAACGAAGCCAGCGTTAACGATAACGAGATATATGTACAACATTGAGTTGTTTAACAGCAAAATATACAACATTTAGTACCAATTCGTAGCCGTACTGAAACACATGGAATAGCAAAGCGCCGAGATTTAGATATAACAAAATAATTAAAGCGAAACAAAAACAAATATATTTTAATTAAAAAAAGAAATTGCAAATCATACTCAAGTTTGCAAAATTTTTATAAAAAAAGTAAGTGTTTTATTTAAAAATAAAAAGCAAAACAAAAAAAAAAAGAGGAGAAAGAGTTAAATGCACGAGTTTGTGTCTTAAATCTTTTGTTTTTAGAACATTTCAAGGAAATAAAACTTGCATTTTTGCTTTACAAAAAAAAAAAAAAAAAAAAAATAAATAAATATATAAAAATAATAAAAGAAAAAAAAAATACTAAAACAGCAAGTAACAAATATTACATAAATAAAGTGTGTTAATTTTTTATGTTTTTATATATTTTGTATTTTATTGCTGCATGAACACAAACCAAACAACTGAAACTAAAAGTGAAACAAATTTTTTTTTGCGAAAAGCATTAAAGCAAAAACTAAAAAGTCTATATACATAAAGCTTTTTGGCATAACTTAAATTTGAGCATAAAGCTACGGTCACACTTGTCAAACATTTGCCCAAAAAAGCGTAACCACTAATTGCTAATGAAAAATTTTTCAATTCAGACAAAAGTTTGTCAAGTTAAAGAATATCCAATAATGTTGGATTCTACAACATTGTCTATTAGTTGTGTTCGAAACTGTTTAATTTGATAAACAAGTGTCTGGATCAAAACTTTTTTCATTAGTGTTTGATGGTTACGTTTTTTTGGGCAAATGTTTGACAAGTGTGACCGTACCTTAAGATTAACAAAGCAAAAAAAAAGGAAACCAAACTAAAAGAAAACATTGCAAGTTTTCAAATTTGTAACGATTTGAATAGACGTTGACAAATACACTAATTAAAAAAAAAATACATTTTAAAAGGAATTTTGGATTTCTAACTTATTTAAGGTAAGTTTATTTTTTTAATAATATTTTTCTGCAAGCATCAAACTGTTACATATTTTCAAAGTATGATTTAAAAGTAGCGTGGCTTAGGAATACATATGTATGTACATAAAAATATATGGAATTTTTTTTCTATTACTCGATTAATAATTTCTTAGCAAGATGCATGCGCTTTGCATATAAATCACTTAGTTAAATTTATTATATCAATCAATAATTTTTTTCATGCTTTTTTAACTCAAACGTTCTAATGACTATTTTGAGTAAAGCTTTTAAGAATTTAAGTTTATTTATAAAGAATGAAAATAAAAAAAAAATAAATTATAGGAATAGGAATAGGAAAACTTTTTTTAAATCGAAAAATAACTTAACAATCTTACACTCTGCCAAGCAAAAAAAAAAAAAAAAAAAAAAATGTCTCTCACCCTTTAGTTAATGCGATAAAATTAATTTATTTTAATTTCATTAAGTACTTTTTTTTTAAATTTTATGTATGCAAGTAAAATGAGTTAGACAATTATTGATTGAAAACAAACTTGTCAACAAAATCAACTTAATACTACTAGACTCTTAACAGTTTAACTTTAATTAACTTATTGTCTGGTTAACTACAACATACAAACATATGTAAATTGATTTTGATTGCTTATTTAAAAATAAAAAAGAAAAAACAATCGTTTATTATAACTAGTGGGGCCAGTGCTAAGTCCAATTGTGCGCAGTCCAGATATATTTAAATTAATTTTTTATTTGCCCAAAAATTTCATTAAGTTTTATCTTATACAGATTATGTAATATGAGCTTGATTTGAAATGTATAGCCGATTAGTTTAAATCAAAATGTTGTCCAATACAAAATGTAGCATAGGAAATTTAATGAATTTTTTCTTTTTCCAAACAACTTTCGAACCTGAAATTATATCTTCGAAAAATATTTTACAAAAATTGTTTCATAGTTTAATTTGATAAAATGGAAATATTTGTTAAATAATGTAAAAATAAATGAAATAAAATTTTTTGATAAGATCTAAGTCTCTTGTCCCCTCCTCCTGAACTTCCTTCTTAAGTCTTCACTATTCCCATTATGTTCAGTGAGCTGATTTACACGGGCATAATTGTGCTGGCATAACATGCCAGTTTTTAGGTGAAAGAGGCAAAGAGAGTGGTTTTGCGGTTGGCATAACTTTTCAACCAGCTTCAACCCCGCATTAGCAGCATAAAACCAATACACACACAACTTAAAAAACAGCAAATGTTAAATGAATACTAAAAACACTAACACACACACAGCTGTGTATACATTTTGTGCCAGATGAATTAGTCTCGTGTAATTTGGAAAAGAACAAAAATTGTGCGGCTTAAAAATTGTTCTCGTCTAAACTACCTCAGTTAGAACTAGATGTAATTTTTTAAAACGTAGTATTTTTGCTTGGCACATTTTCAAGGCATATTCATATTAGTTATAGTCGATTCAATTCGCTTTGAAAAATTTATACTATTGATGTTAAAATTGTACTAACAAATGAGTGTTGAAATTTACGGGATATGCAAATTAGAAGCGGCGAAAACAGTCTCCCGAGCAGTTGAGACCACCTAATATGAATTTGCCTTGATTTAGTTTGTTGCTTTGCTCTGTCAGAAACAGCGTTGCCATAATATTTTTTTTTGGAAAACTGTAAATTTAGAACAAAAAAACTGATTTTCATGTCAAAAAAAAAAAAAAAAAAAAAAATGCTCATTTGGGGAGGTAGTGTTAACCATACGACTTTACCTGATATATTTTTATATATTATATAATTTGTTTTAGTTAACATTGTTAATGTGTGGCGTTTTTTATGGACTATAAAAGGCTTCGATTCTTAAAGTCCTAGCTAAATGAAATAAATAAATAAATAAAATAAAGAAATAGATCATGACTTGATAAAGATTGTCAACTTGTTACGTTTTACCATCTCGAAAGCCTCATCGTCATCAGTAAGGAAGATATAGCTCTACAAATTTATAAAGTTTTTAATTAATTGAAATGGAAGTGCTTTAGTTGCACTATGGGATATTTTGCATTAAATTACACAGGGAAATTCTTTTTTTCCGAATCAACCTAAAGAACTAAGTGGATCCAAAATTCAATAAATAAGGTAACTAAAGTGTTTGCTTTTGCTTTTTAAGATTTTATTTTATTTAAAGTGCACAATGATTTATTTATTTAATACACTTGCTTAGCCAAATAAAGTGTTGCTTTTTTCTGTGAATTACTGAAATTTTGCTAATTTTGGCATCAAATTCTGTGGGGTCTGTCCTTTAATTTGGTACATATTTCGTCGTGTGTTATCTCATTCTATAAGGAATCGAATTATTTCAATGAAACAACTTGTTTTTCTTTTTCAATAAGGCAAAGCGAATTAATATTAATAAAGGAAGTGCTACGTCCGTATGAACCCAACCCAAAAACTATGGCTTCAGATATCGGAACTAAAAAAAAACAACATTAAGATAAAGTAAAAATTAATAACTGCACAATTTATAGAAAAACTTATTTTTTAAGCGAAAAGCTGCAATCAGTTAAAACTGCACATTTGGCAACGCTGGTAAGAATCCATCTCTTTATTTTTATGTTGTTGTGAGTGCCCAAAAACAACAAGAGCTTTCAGTTTTTCTATGTCGTTTTGGTAACCATACAATTAATTAATTTTTGGTACATGAAACATAAATTTCAGACATTCAAAACAGCAAGCTAGAGACTTCAATATTTCAAGGATTAGAATACCCATCAAAAAATTAGACATTACCACCATATAATGACTTACTTTTTTGATTGTCAAATTGATGTACTCGCTTACAAAACACTTTACGTAAAATTTTAAAAATAGGAAGCAGTTAAGTTAAACATATTCTTTGGTTTTTAAAAGATGACGTGAAAATATTGCCAAATTATGTAGTTATTTTAAGTAAATTATATATACAGTGAACTCGCGATAATGTGAACTAATAAAAACCAAGGTGGTTCACATTATCGAATTTGTTCACATTTTCGATTGTAAAAATTTGTGGTGTCATGTTATGTCTTTTGCCTAAAAAAGGTTACAAAATATTGAAACTCTTGGTATTTTTTTTTAACATAAAAAACAATTTATTGCAAACTTAACGATTTTTTAATTTTAAATTCACTTTTTATATAAAATATTTACTAAAAAAAATAAAATTAAGTGCATTAATTCATTGTGCAACTATTATTAGTAAAAAATGGGTGTTCACATTACTGGATAGTTCATTATATTGGAAGTTCACATTACCGAGAGGTCACTGTACATATTTCTAAGTTGTCTACTTATTTATTTTAAGCTAAAACATAAGTACTTACATTTTGGAAAATCATTATTTAAATATAAGTAGTTCCAAATATTTTTTCCATTTTCGGTTTCAATAAAAGTTCATCAATCAAAGCAATTGAAATTTTTCTAAATATAGTATTTATAACTAACAATACAGGCACGGATATGAATAAAATATAACCCATTTCCATTGAGTTTGTAAAAAAAATTTTACAAAATGGTGCATTTCGTAGTAAAACAATAGTTTAGATATTATTTATTTAATCAAACTGATTTTTTAATCAAGATCTTCTATTTACTCTAACAACGGCATATTCAAAAAAAGCAAATTTTTCGACTAAAAAAAGTAGTTCCATCATGAAAAAAAAATAACTATTTCCCACAACAAAAAAAAAATAATTATTTCCTACAATGGGCGTGTGCCAAACAGTAGAAAAGTACTATGGTAAAAAAATATTTTCCTGTGGGGAAAAAATTTCATTTTTCTGCTGTGCCAAATGATATCTTTTTTGACAATGTTAAATTTTGACAAATTCGTTTTAGCATAGAAAGAAGCTGATGAAGCTGAAAAAACAATTGCGGCGGCGGTTTTACTTCACCTTCCTACAACCCGCCGGCTACCAACAAATTTTTAAGAGGATATTTTTTTATAAGACAATATTCTTGTAGCAAAAAATTATATAATATTATATATATGATGCAACATTTTTCGCAAACTAAAATAAACAATGATTTTTTCACAGTCTAATTAAACTTAAAAGACGTAAAAATGTTTGTATTGGGTGAGGGCTCGAAGCGACGGCGGTGGATTTAAATTTAATGATACCATGGTTTTTATTGCAGCTTGTCAAAAATTTACCTGTTGTGTCAAAATTTCTACTAGCCCACAGGGCTAGTGAAATTTTATTCACCTCAGAAGTGTCAAAAATTTACTAACACTAGTACTTTGCTACCGTTTGGCACAGGCCCAATAAACAACATAACTGTGTACTTCTCAAGAATCGATTATTTTAGTCTCACGCCTTTTTAAAAATCATTAAGTTGGTAATCCAATAAGGAACAGCTTCAACTAAAAATGCTTAATTCGAAACTCGATTACCTTTTTGAAAAATTTTTTGCTGGTGAGAACGATTTTGTTTGACGACAGCAAGGCAGCACTGTGGTAGGTTGTTGTCCATGCTGATTTTGTCGCTGTTTTAAGTTAAGCACTTATTGTGCTTAATAACTTGACGGCGCCATAAAATGTGCTGGCGCCTTCGCTTATTTTTTTCAGCAAATAAAGCAAGCCTTAGACTGTTCTTTCAAATAATTAATAATTTATTCTGATCATTGAAATTTTATGCAAAATTTTTAAAATTTTCCTATATATGTATGTATATAGAGATAAGTAATATATTTTTTGCAGCGTAAGATTAGCGGATGCCAAAGTCGTAAAACTTTTTAAGCATTTTTCTCATTAATGTGCTTGTTTTTATTTCAGTAGTCAGCTGTTTTCCTTATGTAGTGTTTTGGTTAATTATTTTTCCAAACATAATGGATTGTATTGTAGTCATACAAATTAGGTAAGCTGGCTTGATGTATTTTGCTGTTGTAATTGAGTTTATATTGTAAATTCGCAACATTTTCAAAGCTGACAATGGCCTTTGAAAAAAGAGCTATGAACGATATTATTTTTTTTCTAGATGTTTTAAAGAGCAGAGAAATTGAATTTTAGAAATTTTTGGAAATTAATAATAAAGAGCTTGTACCTTAGAACTTTTCACAAAATTTATGTTATGAAACTTTTTTTTTATCATCTGTCATCCTTTGGCATTTATTTAGGGAAAATTTGGGCAATTTTAACCATTTAATACAACACTCTTGTACAACGAATTTTAATTTCAAAAATTCACTATTAAAATGGTAAAAAATTTACTGTATCATTTCGTCAAATTTTAAATTCTTTTTCTCGTAAAAAATTGGCTTATATTGGCATCAGCTAGTCGGCGCCACGAGTCACGCAGGTGGCCAAAAAATTCAGTTATTGCATGAGAAATTTCCCTTTTGCGTAATTTCTCGAGTTGGCTGTGACAATTGGCTGCCTGGTTCTAGTGATTTAACGCCGCTGGCTTATTTTGTCTAATCCCTTCTAAAGGCCCAATCAGACATGACATAACCATAGCCATAGAGAGCAGCCGTTCGAACCAAACAAATGGGCAACACTGTATTCGATTACACGTGACTCGCCATAACGCCATAACTCTCACCATAGAAACCAATTGAATTTTTGTTTGGTAACATGCCGACCACACGAGCAATAATCTTGGCAATTATTGCCGTGGCAACTGTCAAATTCGATTGCCGACACAAGATATTAGCGTGTGGACCGTATGAATATGTGTTCAAATATAGTTATATTCAGCAACAAATGTTAAAATACATTGCTGAGCAACAATCTCTTAACACATGCTGTCAAATACAAATTATATCAAATTTTTTTCAACGTAAATATAGAAAACAAAGGTTTAAACTACATAAAGCCAATAAAAGTTCAATTTAAAATTAGAAAAGGATAAAATTATTGACAATTTAAGTTTTTATGTGAATAAAAAGCAAATATATTTGAATATACGTGTTCACCACCTCCAAATACATTGTTGAACACAAACAATCTGACGTCATCATTCTGGCGGCGTTATTGCTTGTGCTAAGACACATCAAATTGCTGGTGTGGTCGTAGTCTTATGGTTATGGCGTTATGGCTATGTCACGTCTAATTTAAGCTTAAAAGACCGGGCTTACGTGAACAAACCACAAACAACTGACACTCTGAGAGATTAACTTCGGCGCTGCATTGAGACACTTGGAAATCTTACACCTCAGCAATGAAAGACAAATATCTATTGTGCAAAGAAACGTATGGCTTTTCAAGCAAAGGGTGTTATTTTTAGAGCTATATCACTTAAAATTTAAATACGAGATAGGAAAATGGTGTCAATTGCCCTGAATTTGGCGTTTTTACATCTAATATGATGTACTCGGCTGGAATGTGGGAAAATCCAATTTTCACTCACTTTTCACAGAAATGAAAGTTCATTTAATCTGTGAAATAAGCTCTTCGTATACGAGTATAAACACTTTCATTATTATAATTTTTAAGTATTGACTCTTACATTATTTTCCTATTAAGCCTTGGACTATTTTATTTGTTATTAATTTTTATTTATTTATTTATTTTTGGTTTTGGAAAAGTCAACCTAATCGAAATAGGTCACATTTAAAGTGTATACAATCTCTCGAAAAGCATTAAAAATGAAGCTGCTTCAAATTTACATAATAAAGAGACACAAAGTTGACACTAAAAGTTGACCTTAAACTAAATTAGAGCAGCTATTGAATAAGGTTTTCATCATTTCTGTTTATTATTCCAGAAATGCATACATACATATGTATGTATGTACATATTTGTAAATAAATAAATAAATAAAATTAAGTATATAAAATAATAAAGATGTTTTCCCGCAAAAGGCTGTGCAATGAAACTATAGCATGAAATGATTGAATAAATTTTATAAATATGCAGTAGTTTAAACAAATTAAATTTTTCACATAAAAATCATTTTATTGCAACCTTCGTCGTGCCAGTTTAATTAATTAGTGGGGCTTTTGGATGGCCGCTAAATTATAAAAATTCTTAAAAATAAAAACGTAACAATAAGTAATAAACTAAATTATTTATAAACAATAAATAAAAGTTTGATTTTTAAACGAGGGCGGGTCAATAAGGAATGAAACACAGGTTTTTATTTTTAAACGTACTTTAAGATATGTCCAAAGTTTCTTAACATTTTTTCATATTTAAAAAAACACATGTGGCATGAAGAAAAAAGTGCTTAAGTCGACTTAAGCTAAAATTTAAAACTTCGTCGGTACAAAAATTCAATTTATTTATGTGATAAGAAACTTACAGCAATATTCATTTTTGCTTGCCTTATTTCAATATGCGATTTCTTTTGGAATCATAACTTGACTTTCCATGTAATATATTATAAATTTATAATTAAGACGGATGGTCTTGTGGTCCCGCAAGAAAGTAATATATTTTAAAGAAATAGATTTGTCATTTGGAATAATAACCTACTATATTCCAAATATATTCCAAATTATTGTTTAAGACCCTCCAATGACCCCGCCGGAAACTAACATATTTAAAAAAAATATAAATAGTTTTAATAAATTCAGACTGTGACTCACACACGAAGGGTTAAGTACGGACACTACATACATATTAAAGCGTTGCACAAGCCCTAAAAAAAGGCTTAAAAGCACTCTCATTAATTTCAAAATGTGTGTGTATATTGCTCCGTTATTTTAAAACAAAACTTTCAAAAGAGATGTGTTTTGCTTTACGATAAGAATACTGCAGTACAGAACAAAACTGTAATAGAACAATGTTGAAGTAAAACCAAGCCTTTCAAAACAAAAATGAAATAGAACATCAAAATTCACACAGAACATTCAAAACATGTTTGAATGTTTTGATAGCAAAGATAACTTTCCATATAAAAGAAACATTGCGCTTCGTTAGGAATATAAAAGCTGAAAAGAGTTTTTATTTACTGTGAAATAATATCATACATACTTATGTACATTTATATATAATAATTTGTTAATTTTTATTTTCAATATATATATACATATATACCTATACATACATAAAGGGTGTCCCAACAAGAACGCAAGATTTAAATTATAAATAAAACACAGATATTTAAAAAAAATCGTGAAACTTTATTATATCGTAAAGTAGACAAAATGAGGTTATGTGTGGAACAACAAATCGGGCAGATGGCCGCCGCGGCTTTGCTGGCACACACGCGATCTTTTAATGAAATTTTCAATGGCCGTTTTGCATAAATGCTCCGGTATTTCATTAATGCAGCATTCAATTTCCTCCTTTAAGGCTTGAGTCGTCGTCGGCTTATTCGCGTAAACCATCGACTTCAAAAAACCCCAAAGAAAAAAGACTAATGTTAAATTGCACGATCTAGGCGGCCAATTCTGGTCTCCAAAACGCGAAATAACACGACCGGGAAATGACTGATGTAGCAATTGAATTGTTTCTCTGGCTGTATAATATGTGGCGCCGTCTGGTTGAAACCACATGCCCTCCACATTCATTTCTTCAATTCTAGGCACGAAAAAACTAGTTATCATTTCACGATACCGAACACCATTGACTGTTTGCGCTTGACCTGCGTTTGAGCGACATCATCAGGTACAGCTGCGACATTTTCGGTCGATCGACCTGGTCGAAGGCGCGTTGTTGTCTTTACATCACTAACAGACCCAGTTTGGGCAAATTTATCCATTAATGTCTTTACAGTTGACTCTTTTGGAGCATTATTGTGACCCCAAATTGATCGCAAATTTGCGAACTGTAGCCGCAAAACTTTCACCATTTTGGTAAAACAATTTCACAATGAGAATACGTTGTTCATTCGTGTAGCGCTCCATTTTTACTAACCTCGTACCTTCTACTAGCAAACAATAACAATTGTTCAAATGTCAAACAATGACACTTCAAATGGCGCCAAATTTAAATCTTGCGTTCTTGTTGGGACACCCTTTATATATGTAATTGTATGCATATTACATGTGATTTTAATATTTCCGTTGCACGTTTTGGAACACCCTTTAATTTTTAACTGTCGTACATAACGGCTAAAGTTCTATATATTTTGTCAAAACTTCACGTCCGTAGATCTTACGGTTTTTGAAAAGAGACTGTGACAGACATACAGACGGATAGCATAGCGAAAACAATAGAGTTCCTTTTAACCTATTGTACGGAACCCTAAAAAATCACTCAAAGCTTAAAATTGCTCCCCTGAAAAATTGCTAAATTCTGTTTAAGTCCTTATTGTCATAGAAATACGATTTGTCGTGATCTTCCAAACAGGTAATTTGTTTGTAAGATGAATTTCGTAGTTGGAGTCTTTCCGTCAAGACTTTTTTTTTTTGCAAAGCTGGGAACAATAAATAAATAGTCATGGCTGAAGCCGGAGATAGAGAGCGATTCGTAGCCCAATTTATTGATTTTCACCATGATAACTGTCATTAATAATTGAACAATTAATATATTTAGCACCCAGTTTCCCAGTTCGAGTGATTATTATTTAATTATCTAAGCTTTTGTTAGCATAAAAATAGTTTCAAAAAGGTCATAGCTAAAGTAAAATAACCGCTTCCATATTGTAGAGGCAAAAAACTTACTAAGTATTAAACAAAAACTGCAGACATTGCAAAACTAAAACAACACATGCCGGCAGAATTTAGAGAATTTTGTAATAAAACAAATAAAAATGATTTTTGAAAAAAAGTCTCTTGAAAGTGATAAGATATTGTATAAAATATCATGTATGCATTGCAAATATAAAAATATCTGCAATGCATACTTATATGTCACTCTAAATCCAAATCGGACATTCAATTTTTGGCGCTTATAAGCAAAAGTAGTGAAATCTTACAAATATGGACAAACCAAAAATATGTTGCGTTCTTAAACATTGAGAACAAATTTAAAATTCATCGTTCGTAAGTTAAAATAATTGCACAAAATTTATTGGCAACATTACGGAAAGTTCCAATATAAGCAAATTATTTGGGGTATAATATTTAGAATTAAAAATGTTTAAAGCTGGTTTGCACACCACCTCCTTTGAGTTGTTGTAATTTCTGGTTTTTTTTTTCATTATAATAATTTTGCTTGAAAATATTTAATAAATAAGTATGCAATTAAAAACCAAATGAGAAGTTTTTTATGTGCGGAATGTCAATGGTTTTGTTAATAAAATAGTGTTTTTAAAAGTGTGCGAATTTGGTTTGTAGTGTGTGTGTGCCTGCCATAACTTTTGATTTCTATCTAACAAAAAATATTAATACAGAATAGAGACCTGCGTAAACAGTCTTTGCTTTTTAAATGTATTCACGTCGCATGTATTATACTAAACCAATAAGTAATGCCGTCGTACGTGTACGACGTATATCAGTGTTATTTTTCATATTGTACGTTTGAGTGTGTGTATAATATGTAGATGGTAAGCTATTATGTGATTAACCGCATACAACTAATGTTAATGCATGTGTGTGCCTTTGCATGTGCTCAGAAAAATAAAAGATCGTACACACATACATGCATGACGTTTGTACACGCGCTCATGCGTAGAAAGAAGCAAGTATCACAAATTCTTCCGTCACGAAGTGTTTTCTTCTTTACTCTTATACCTACAATACTCAAACAAATTTCTTGCAAACAGTGTTGTTAACGTTTGTTTTATAAGATTTCGCTGTAGTAAAGCATTTGAAAAATCCCTCATGTCTTGAAAGTTCTTATAAGATGTCTTGTGCAGGACACTAATACAGAATAAATTTTACACAGAGAGAAAAGGTAAACATAGACTGAAACAATACCGTGACTGTGAAAAATATCTTTTTAAAATGTTAACCACGAATAATTATAATCAGGAATAATTTCTAACTCATAATATTTTTGAAATCGAGTTTTTTGTATAATCTGAAGAACATCTAATGTATCGAAAAATGCAAAAATCTCTATTTCCAAAAAATAATGAGTTGGGGCCTTTCTATATTGAGTTAACGATATGTATTAGAGCCCATTTGGATGAAGGGTGACATAGCTGTGACACGTCGCTTACGAGTCCTGTTTTTGGAGTAGAATTCATGCGAAAATTTTAATCTTTCTCTCTTACAAACGAGTATCTTTTTCTATGGTATTTTTGTAATACTATGTACGAGCAGTGTTGCCAGTTAGATCTATTTTTTATGGTATTGGGAAATTGTGATTAATTAATTTTTAACGTGCATAATATGCACAGTTATATTATACAGTTTATAAGCAAATGAAGTAGGAAGAGAAAGTAACTTATTGTGTTTTGGTGGTAAATTAAAAAAAAAATAATAAAACATTTCGACATGTTAATTTTAGATTTCCCAAACAAACAATTAGTTCCTTTATGGCAACATTACTACGAATGAACGAACAAAAGGCATTGATCAAATTATTATCAAAATGTCCCCTGACTATTGCGACAAAAAAAAATCTTCATGTAAATTAAAATGAGAATATTTTAAACACAGAAATTTTCTGTGACAATTATCAAATTTATAGACGTGACCGTGAATGTAATATTAGAGGTGGAGGTGTTTTAATTGCTGTCTCCACTCGTCTTTCCTCACAAGTTTTACTACAGAACTCTAACTTGGATATTGAGTTTATTTCTGCCAAAATTAATTATATTGATTAATTACTCGTATATTCCTCCGAATGGAATATTAAATGATAATCTAAAATTACTTGATTAAGTTTTCGTAAACGATAGTTCTAACATTACCGTCCATCGTCGTGATGCAGTGTCTTTTCCTGAAGGTAGTCATCATCCTACAATTGAAATCAACATCTCTAATTTCAATCCAACTGTTGCGAATACTATATCAAAAACTAATAGTTATTCGGGCCTATTCTCGTTTAAGTAACGACAATTTTACACTAAAATGATAATACGGTGCTAGGGTAATACGATATCTTTTCAAGGTAAAATTGTCGTTTTTATGTGTCGTTTTAAAACGATACTTAAACGAGAATAGGCCCGATTGTTTCAATAAAACCGACTATAATTTGCTGAACGAACTGTTAAATACCACTAACTGGGTTAACATACTTTTGCTTAACAATATCACTTGTCCTGAAGATATTCATAATTTAATTGATTTATTTTACAAAACAATTTATATATATATATATATGGAGCAATGCATTCCTAAAATCGTTGAATCAAATCGTTCTGGTCCATCATGGGGATCAAAGCACTTATCATCTCTAAAAAATAATAAATATAAAAAGTCTGGATCCTATATCGATTTTGCTAAATACTCTTCCGCACGTGCAAAATATACAGCCTGGCCCACGATATCGACAACGTTCGACTTGTCGCACACTTACATTTGAAACAACAACAAAATATTAAAATTTGTTTTTGTTTTGAATGTAAGTGTGCGACAAGTCGAACGTTGTCGATATCGTGGGCCTGGCCCATAATTTAAACAACCAATCTTGCTACTACTCGTATTAAAATCGAATTCGCAGTAATAAATATAAGGTCTGATCCAAAATCCTTTTACACTTTCGTTAACTCCAAGCGACGTTCAAAATCATTTCCTCTGGTTATGATAATTTAACAATAAATAATATTTTTGCTGAATTTTTTTCAACAATATATTCTAATAAACAATATGATGAAAATTCTTCATATCCTTTTTCATATCTTTACCTACAATACTGAAGCAAATTTCTTTCAAACAGTGTTGTTT
The DNA here is from genome assembly GCA_949987645.1 of Tachina grossa. NCBI lineage: Eukaryota > Metazoa > Arthropoda > Insecta > Diptera > Tachinidae > Tachina > Tachina grossa. Next base: position 213,599,101 of record OX465274.1, read on the forward strand.
AGCGTTTGTTTTATAAGATTTCGCTGTAGTAAAGCATATGTAAAATCCCTTATGTCTTAAAAGTTCTTGTGAGGGGCCTTGTGCAAGACTTTAATTTCTATGGCATTATGGCTTATACCACTTTTACACTCGGAAAATTTACTTTGCAAAGTCTTAATTCAGCTGTGTGAAAGACAGAGGTAAGAATACTTTCTCTTTCTGTCATTCTCCCAGCTGAGTTAAGACTTTGCAAAGTAAACTTTCCGTGTGTTAAAAGGGTATTGTGGCACGTTTAAATGAAACATAAATGGCGTTACTTCAATTCAATCAAAAGCAGTATTGCCAACTAGCCAATATAGACTATTACTTGTCAACATCTGTATATTTGTAAATTTTGTTAAAATATTTTGGTTTTTGTTTTTCGTTTTATAAATTTACTTGCAACTTTCAAAAATTTACTTGCTTACAAATTTCATTACAAACTGCTTTGCGAATGGCAATAATGAGGATGTGTTAGTAATCAACTTTAGTAGCCCAATTCACAATCTTGCGCAAATGGTCTTGCATCGCTGCATGTGCAAAATGGTATAGTATTGTAGTATTGATAATGACCACTAAGAATTGTTAAGTGGTGAGTATAAATATACTATACCATTTTGCACATGCAACGATGCAAGACCATTTGCACAAGATTGTGAATTGGGCTAGTGTATTGAGTGTTGTTCACTTGAACTTGCAAATGTCATGGGAGGGGGGAGGGAGGGTAAAAGTCTGATATAAAATGTACATACTTGTTTAATTTTAAACAAGAAATACTGAGCTATATTCATATTTAAACATTAATTATGAAATTACGAGTATTTTCATCTGTCTGTCTCTCTTTAATCTTATTTTTCTGTTTTAATGCACAATTTTTCTCCTTTTCTTTATGTGGCAGTTATTGTGCAATTAATATATATTTAATTTTCTTTTTACAAAATGCAAAGTCCAATTGCAATCACATTTATAAGTGTAATTACTTTGTATTAATTTGCAGAGTAATAATAAAGAAATAAAAACTATATATAAAAAAAAAGAAAATTAAATTCTAGTGTTAAGTATTCTACAATATGGATTGTGTCGTGTCAAAAGTCAATGGCTTGTGATCTTAATGTTTCAGGCAAGATATTTTGTGATATGAAACAATTATTTTCTTAAATATTTTTTACGTCAATAATGCTTTAATTATAATTAAATTATCCATGTTGTTATAATTGCTTTGAAAATATTTTTTAAAAGTTAACTGAAAGCAAATTTAGTGACGTTAGAAAAGATCAGAGCGCGAGTTGCTTGAAATTTCCATTAGAATTACAAAAAAAAGAAATAATTGAAAATTGTGTAATGTAATTTGCAGCTTTGACAAGTGAATACTCGCTTTAATTATATGAAAGGAATTTTTGACTATTTAAATAGATTTTCTATTTAAATGAATTTCAAGTAAATTGTTTAATTGGACACAAAATCAAATTCAACCAATCTAATGTTTGAACTGAACAACTTATTAATTTTAGAAATTTTTGAACAAGACGTTCACATAAGTTAATATTCTAAAATTGTACAGAAATAAATGACTGCGCTCCTTTGCCTAAAAAGTTCGCGGTAAACCGAACAGTGGGCGCATGCCGCTATACTATACATTTTACTTAAATAGGATATTATTAAAAGTGTTACTCTACCCACAATTGCTGTTAGAAGTTTGTGTATTCAAATGTGACAATAGTTTTTTTCTAACTTTGATTTATGCTGAGCACAAAATTTGCCATTTCTTTTGTTGTCATTTTGTGGCTTCATTTTCAAAATGCAATGCCCTTCACATTAGCGGAGTTCGATGTTTGATGCAAATGGTCTTGGGTAAGTGCAAATGCAAAATATCATGGGGTTTCTTTCAAATCCAACAACAAAATACACACACAATCCAAAGAAAAGCTACGATATTTTGCATTTGCACTTACGCAAGACAATTTGCATCAAACATCGAACTCCGCTATTATGTTTTTTACTCGTAACGTAATGCAACACAGCGAAAAAAAGATTTCGCATTGCGCAGGTCCGTTATGTTATTTTCTGCTTGTGACGTAGACATAGAATTTTGTTTTAAACAAAGTACATGCATTTTTTTGTGGAATGTGCTCTCTCTTTCTCACACACTTTTTAAAACAAACACCCGTGTGCATTCTATATTGACGTAGATGCGCAGTAGATATTTTTTTGTACGGCTGAGTGCGTAACCTTGTTTTCTTGATTCAAGATTTTTTGTGGCAATAATCAATGGACTTTTTGATATTAATTGGATCAATGCTTTTTGTTCGTTCATTCGAAGCAATGTTGCCATGAAGGAACTAATTGTTAATTTGGGAAATGTAGAATTAATATGTCGACATAGTTTTACTTATTTTTTTTTAATTTACCACCAAAATACAATAATTCGTTTTCTTTCTTAATTTATTTGTTTATAATTTTTATACTTCAACTGTGTATTTTATGCACGTTATTAATTAACTAATCACTAATTTCCCAACACCATAAAAAATTGGTTTAAAGCTTAAATTAGATATACCATAAATAAAAAAAATTTAATTGGTTTATATGGTTATGGCTGGGGCATTATGGCGATGCACTTATAATCATAAACAATGCTGCTCAAGGTTTGGTTCGAACAGCTGTTTTCTATGGTTATTGTTATGGTACATCTAATTTAAGCTTAACTGGCAAAACTGCTCGGGCATATCATAGCAAAAATATAAGAGAAAGAGATATGCAAAAGAGAAGATTTAAAATTGTCACGTGCGACTTTTACTACCCCACAAGCTTCTCTTCACTTCTACCCCACAAATACGAGTCGCAGGCGATGTGTCGCAGCTATATTATATTATTCTCCATCTAAACGGGCTCTTAGCATCAGCGTTGCCGTTATGACACTAAAGTATCACTTTTGACTAGACTTGGGTCGAACTCGTTTACTAGTTAATTTTTGCCACAAACCAATGATCAAACTCATGTAATTTAAAAAAAAAATTTAAAAAAAAAATTAAATTTTAAAATTTTGACAATTTTTCGTGCCATTGAAACTTTTTATGACCCTTTTTTTAATTTATCCCTTTGTATCATTTTAACAAAATAATTGCCGTAGGACAATCATATGCTCAAAAATTGGACGAAGCACAATTTAGCATATCAGGTATTGGAAAAAGTGCTGTTCGTCCAGTTGGCGATATTCGGTTCGATGGTGTAGATCATTTTACTGTTTTGGTTGATAGAAAAGCCAATAAATGGTGAAAATATTGCAAAAAATCTGATGCAAATCCAAGATTCCAAATGCAAATTATTTCTGGCAGTATCACAATTATAAAATTATGTATTTTAACTTGCTTTCATCTTTAATCTTAATAAAACTTTTTATAAATAAAACTTATATGTGATTTTTCATTACTTGCAAACCGACAAGACCGTCTAAAGAGGGTCTTCACTATTCTTTACCTGGCGTTCGTTCTTAATGTTTTTTCAACTGTAAATTAAAACTTACAGTTCTTTTGACTATATCCACTTAAAAAAATATTAGCTTCATCCGATCATTTTTACGATCTGGCCAGTTGGAGTGTTAACATCGATTTATAATTAAAGTATATTAACTAATTTTATTAAGGGCTAATGTATTTAATTAATTGTTAAAACTCGTGTTTGTTTTTTAATTAAAAATAAATGTCGACGATTTGATCAGGCTAAAGTTCGTAAAGCAGAAATCTACATCAACTGACACCACACACAGTGGACCAAACACAAAGATAGCTGATGATGTAGGTGTAGTGGCCTTCGAAAACAGCTGGTTGTTCCGTTCTACTACGTGTTTGTCAGAAAATTTACAATTAACTTTTTTTATTTGTTCATTAATAATTATCGCATGAAAGACATGAGGAAAAAGTCATAAAGTAAATGTGTGTGACTTTTCTTAGGGGTAATGATATTACTCTTTTAAATTTATGATGAGTGCTATTAAGATATGTGCGACTCTAATTGTATGTTGACGCAGCAAATTGCTTGAACTTTACAATTATTAAAAACTAATTCTTGTTTTAATATTCATAATCTCTTAAACATGCATGCATACACACATACATACATACATACATACATGCACACACACACATACACATGTACATGCATCCATGAGTGAGTTTATGAATTCCAGTGCATATTTAATTTGAAATGTCACTGCTACTTATTTGAGGTGGAACTGCATTACTTTAATAAACAATAACTTTGAAATAACAATTTAACTAAATTACTGTAATTTTCAAGGAAATAATAGCAATAATACAACTGCAAAAGTGAGCTAGCTCATTACCCAACAGCTCACCTTTGGCCCCCAGCTACATACATACATACATACATATGCATATGCAGTTAATAGCTTCCTTATATTTCATACTAATGCTTCTATTATAATAATATTAGATACTAAAAAGTATTCAGCTTAAACTTTACTATAGAAAATATGAAAAAAAGTCTTAAAGTTAACATTTTATTATATTTTTTGTACAAGCAGTAAATACGTTTTTGGTCTTCATTGACATAAAACTTATTAGAAATACTCGTATATGTATAAAAACTGTATCTACTTAAGTAGTTCAGAAAATGATTTGTCATGCTGATTAAGATTTTATAGTTTAGATTCTTTTGTCTTAGTGCTTTTTTTTTAAATACAGACACGTTTTAAATATCAAATATCTTGAAGACACAATATCAAATATTTAGTTTTTTGATGCAAAAAAAAAAGTTTTTATTTAATGTATTTCTAAGCCAAAGTAGCAAAAGAACGATAGCAGCATTGGTAATTTAAACTGATAAACTTGACAAATTTTTTTTTATATATGTACATATCTACATATTTAATTTTTGTGGTTTTGTTAATGATTCTTTACTAATTTACACCGAATGCGCTGATTTACACGGGTATAATTGTGCTGGCATAACATGCCAGTTTGTAGGTGAGAGAGTCAAAGCGAGTTGTTTTGCGGTTGGCATAACTTTTGAACCAGCTACAACCCCGCATTAGCAGCATAAAACCAATACACACACAAATTAAAAAACAGCAAGTGTTAAATGAATACGAAAAACACGTAACACACACAAAGCTTTGTATACGTATACATTTTGTGCCAGATGAATTAAGGCTCAGTTAGCCGACTGTAATGTAAAGTAACTGCAACAGTGGAAAACAGATGATCGATATTGTTATGTGAAAAGTAATGAAAATGGTTATAGAGATGTAATGTAACGTAACCTACTTTTCATATAAAAATATCGATCAGCTGTTTTCTACGTTACAGTTACATTACATTACAGTCGGCTAACTGAGCCTTTAGTCTCGTGGAATTTGGAAAAGAACAAAAATTGTGCGGCTTAAAAATTGTTCTCGTCTAAACTACCTTAATTATACTTTATGTGCAAATTACTTTGCAGACAGGCCACAGTTTTCATATGTATGTGTTCAATGCAGTGATGCCAGTTTAGCAATTTTCTGGCTAAATTTAGCTATTTTTCATCCCATTTATCCGGGGGAAAAGTGAATTTAGCTATTAGCTATTTTTTTAGCCATTTTTATTTTAATCTAGCTATTTTTCCAAACATGAAATTTGTTTGTGATTTTTCATAAAATTTGTATACTCGCAACAAAGGAACACTTATTTACTACCAAAAACCACAACAGAGTAATATGTTATTGTTTTCACATAAATATCAATAAATCCCGGTTCAAACTTGCAATTTTTGTTGCTGCAAATATTATTTTTGTGTGAAAAATATATAGAGAAAAATATAAAATATATGTATATGTATTTCTATTTCAATATTCTCCCACATATTCAAGAATTCTGCAACAAAAATTATAGGTCTAAAAGAGCTTATATGAAAAAGAAGGTTAAATTAGTACCAATAAGATTTGCTACTCCATTCTTATCATCGTTGCAATGTTGTTATAAGTTGTCAGGTCTAGTTAGTGTTTTATATTATCAATCAAACAAGGGTAATTTTTGTTTTACACGAGTGAAAATAAAATATAAATTAAAATTTAAATAACAAAAATTTTAAATTTTAAAAACACCCGAATTTATCTAGAAAAATGTGATACTATCTCTATTGTTTTTCTTAAAACATAGCTAAGAACCCTCTCGATGAAGTCACTTTTTTTTTTTTTTTTTTTTTTTTTTAGAAAAAACTAAATCATAATCGGTCCAGCTGTTTGGTCTTTACGTGGACACGGACATACACACAGATACACACACACACACTACTAACTTGTAACACACTTTTTTTTTAGTCGGGGGTTAAAAATAGAAAATGAACAAAAAGTATAAACTAAAATTTAGCAAGTAATGGATTAGTGACGAAAAATTTAAAGACTGAATAGCAGAATGTACAAATGAATAAAGGCGTACTGCAAATATTGCAAGTTTGCACTAAAAAAATGATATATGAAATATCTTCTTGTTTTTGCTTAAAGTTCATGATTTTTGCATTCGATGGCGCTTAGCCATTTTTTAGCTAGTTTTTAGCCATTTTGTTGTCTACATTTAGCCATTTTGAACCTCACTGAAAATATAGTTACAGCGGCAAGCGTTGGCGCTTGGCGTTAACATTCAAGTTCTGTACCTAAGACTGTTCTCATACGTGGAAATTTTAATTAAACAACTTCTGAGTTTATGGAAGAGCGAGGAAAAGTTAATGAAGAGGTAAGTCTCTCGTCCATGAACTAAAAAGATATGCTAATCGACGTATAAAATAGAAATAAATCTATCTCAGAGTTCGTCACGCACGACGAATTTCGTTTTACGGCGGTGTTGTGTTCATTTTCATATGAACAAATGTGTTTTATTTTTTATGACGAAAGTTCGCACCGAAAAATTCGTCGTTCGTCCCAATTGTGTTCCTAGCATTACTCAACTGAAATTGCCGTGTGGGAATCCAGTCTAAATAATACCTGATTTACATTAAGCATTTTTTTCATGAAATTAGTTGCATGAAAATTTTTTATTTGTCAATAGGAGGCCTGGAGGAGCAACTTATATCAAAAAAGTTGTCAAAAATACATTAGAGATTCATTCTACGCCATTTTTTATATAACATTTTCTTTTATACATAGCGCTGCAAGTAGCAAATAGAAAAAGTTGCGTGCAACAAAATTCATGAAATTTCATGAAAAAATGCTTAATGCTTAATCAGGTATAAGAGAGTCATGAACAATAATGTATAATGAACAGTAATGTAATATTGTCGTGTTTAATAAATCCCACAAAATAGAAATAAACTATGCTTCCAAATCAATCGCAAGATTGATTCAAAAAAAGCACCCAACTTCTATACATAAAGCGCTGTCAAAGTCTGTTTATTTCAAGTGTAAAGCATTGTTGCTGCGCTACTTCCTCAATTCGATCGCTAAAATGCTAAATAAATACAAATCAAAATTTTTTTGGCAATGCCATAAAATACAAAAATTTTTTATGGACTTGCATTCGTAGCCAAAAATTGATAAATCGAATCGATAAAACGAATTTATAGATTTTTAGCGGTAGAGATTTAGATTTAGCGAGGAGAAATTTTTTGACAGCAAAAAAACTTGCCGCTTTTGTTTAGAATGAATGAAATATAAACAAATTTAATTTTTATAATTAATAATTTCTGTAAAAGGTCCTTTTAATAAAAGGTATATGTTATGAAAAGTACTTTTTGTAAAAGGTACTTTTATAAAAAATACTTTTTTCCAAGGTACTTTTTATAAAAGGTACTTTTTCTAGAATTTACTTAGAAAAAATTCTTATTGCAAAAGGTTCTTTTAATGAAATATATTTTTTTTATAAAAGGTACCATTTTCTAGGTACTTAGGGGCTGTCCATATATTAGGTAACGCTCTAGCGGGGGGTTCGAGTTTTGTTACGATTTGTTATGAAGGGGGGGGGAGGGGTCTTAGAAAATGTTACGTAACAGAAAAAAATTACTAATTTTGTACAAAAATACGTATGTTTTTCTCATTTATTTATTTAATTGATCATACGTGTTGCCTGCATATATTATGTACGAGTATGTATACTCATACATCTGCCCAATGTCAACTTTTGATATTCGCGAATTCGAATTCGAATATTTAAAATGATATCCGCGAATACGAATATTTAAAACAATATTCGCTAATACGAATACCTAATGTATGTGCAATTTATAGACATTTAATTGGGGTAGACCCCCAATTGGAAATATGGAAAAGAACTTCATAATTCTGTCCGCGTACATTAAAGTTTATGAAAACTATCCAAAAATTTAAATAACATTTGAAAATTATACAAAGTTTTTATAATAAATTAAATAAATTGTAGTCAAACTGAACATTCATGGTTCTGAATTCCTCACCTTTCTTTATCCATTTACATTTTTAAATATTCTTAATATATGTATGTACATAAAAACTGCGACATATATTAACATTAAATCTACCAAATACATAAAAGGAAATGGTATTTACAGAAGTTTAGGAAAATATTTCTTGCAATTCTCATGGACAAAAGTGTCCTTTCAAAAAATATATTCTTCCATATATGTACATGACAATATAAAATTATTAAGTTTTAACATTTTTGTTGGTCAACTTGAGGCTACAATGTTTAAGTTTTGAGAGATGTGTTAATGGAAACTTGCATACATAGACGTATTTTCATAAGGATATTATTTTAATTTTTTATGCAACAGAACTTTAAAAAATATGAAAACAACAGTGAAACGCGTCTAGGAACTAGATTGTGTGCCCCTCTAATTTTAAGGTATTTTTAAGGTATATTTTTTTAATGGGCAAATATCTATTGAAAATGTAATGTTTTAGAATGTAATTGACCATGGCAACCTTTATTGATCCTAGATATAATTTTTTTGTTTCACGCACATTTTAGATTGATTTGAAGATGGAGTCATCTAAAAAAAAGCTCTCTGAAATACCCGACAACTTCACTTATAGAAACTAGTGAAAGCGACCGCAAGGCTAATGCCAATTCTCGTCTTGATGTTTGAAATACTGCTCAGTCATCAATACGGAAACCTAGAGCAGATTATTTGGCAAAAAACGCATAGCAAAAGAAAAAAAATAAAAAATAATTTTTTTTTAATTATTACAAACTAATATTTGTGTGCCATTCATTTAAATTGCGGTTTGGATTTATGCATTTCTTTATATATTTTTTTAAACGAATACGAATATCTAGAAACGGCCGAATGTTTTGGAGTTCTAATACACATCACTAATACATACATACAGTTTAGGAATAAGCTCTCTATAAAACCATAATTTTTTGGAGTTTGAGGACACTTGGGAAGACATTTTAAAAATAGTTTCGCCAATATATGGAGTACGTTCATATGTAAGCTTATTTAATTTTTGTCTACGCACTGTGCTAGTCTAACAAATGAATTTGAAACAATGAATTAAATTTAATTTTTTTTTTGTAATAAAAACTTTTAACTATTTAATTTATTTTTTATCTCATTGTTACGTTATTCCTTGGGTGGAGAGGGGGGGGGGGTTTACAGTTTTGTTACGATCTGTTACTAGGGGGGTGGGGGGGTCAAAAATCGGGGAAAACAGCGTTACGTAATATATGGACAGCCCCTTATTGCGAAAGTTAAATTTTACTTAAGGTAATTTTTGTAAAAAGTAGTTTTTATCACAGGTACTTTTTATATAAAAAGTATATTTTTATAAAAAGTAAAATTTTTAAAAGGTGTTTTTTAACAGGTACTTTTTGTTAAATATACTTTTTTATAATATAGGTATTTTTTTTTTTTTACAAAAAAAGGTACTTTTTATAAAAAACGTAATTTTTATAAATCAGGTACTTTTTTTTACATAAAACGTATTTTTTTTTACAGAAAACGTACTTTTTATAAAAAAAAGCTTCTTTGGGTACATCTTTCAGAAGACGCACTTAATCTCCCGTCTAGTTAGACTAAAATAAATTCATTAACAGCAAATGTCGAAATATTCTATTATATATATTATATTGCGAATGGACACAGCTCATTGCCAGTGCTTGCAGCAATTGTCAACAGGTTTTCGTTGACAATTATTGCAAACATGAAACGTCAAACTCGGTGTTAATTTATGTTCGACTTTTCTGTATTGCGTTTGACATTTAGATAATATTACTGAGATTGAGAAAATACACACATGTATTAATATTAAAAAAGAAAAATAGTCTCCTAAAAACGTGTGTACTGAAATAATTTGTATTGTTATAAGTAATAAAAATAAAAATTTGTTCGATTAAGCAGATATTTGTAAGTGAATTATGTTTTTTGTTATGCACATTTCTTGTTGAATTTTTCCATATTTTGGCTACGATTTCCCATAGCCTTAACATAAATTAAGCAATCAGCAATATTGTTTCGCTATTTTGCCGGCGTTATTACTGTAATGACAACTAATTTATTGCCAGTCTAGACGGGGGGTTATAAAAATTAGCTCAATTGGGTATGTACTACTTATTTTCAATATTGATATGTGTAAATAAATTAATTTATCCAAATATTGTAGAAATTATGAAGATTGGCTAACATAATTGTGATTCTAATTTATTTCTAAAAAATAACAGATATACATCTATACCTTCCACTGGAAGGGCTTTCCTACGTCCATGGAAAATTTTCAAGTGGAATAAAAAAAATTATTTTCCAATCTATATAATTAAAATCCCGTAATTTCTTCAACCTCTCAATAAACGTAATGACTTTGATTCGATTTGATCACAGTTTGTACTTTGATTGCGTAAATATGTTAATAAAAATTAGCAACTTATTGATATTTTTTTCTAATATTAAATATATAATTAAAATTATATACATACATACATGTACAGTCCTGTTCAATTCATTAGACCCACAAATTTTTTCTATTTAGCCGGACATATATTTAAATACTTTGTGGATAGAACTCAATTAAGTGAGCTCGAAAGCAAATCAAAAATATCTTGATATATATTCTCTCTCAAGCAACTATGACTATAGCCAATTCCAACATACAAGAGCATCTATACTTAGTTTATGCGAAAAACTAAAATGCGCTACAACTAAAAATAAAGAAGCACATGCGTATCAAGCGCATTGACTCTCTGTCAAACTTATAGCGTTGGTATACTTATACCTAGAGTATGCTTAACTCAGGCTATAAATATTTAATCGAACAAAAAAAAAAAAAAAAAAATAGAAAATAAATGAATGATACTCATTCGTCACCGTACACATAAATTTCTGCATATTAGAGACCTGCCTAAACAGTCTTGAAATGTAAATAACTCTTGTTTTTCAAATGTATTCTTGTGGCATGAATTATACTAAACCAATAATAAATGCTGTCGTATAATAAGCGAAGCAACATGTATTGATGTACGTGTATATGAGTGTTAACAAGCGATGTCGCAAAGACTTTTTGTTCATAACAAACAATCAAAAGAAGTAGTGTTGATGAGTGTATGCTTGTTTTTTTTCATATTGTACGTTTGAGTGTGTGTGTAACATGTAGATGGTAAGCTATTATGTGTTTAAGCGCATACAACTAATGTCAATGCATGTGTGTGCGTTTGCATGTGCGCAGAAAAATAAAAGATGATACACACATACGTGCATGACGTTTGTATACGCGCCCATGCGTAGAAAGAAGCAAGTATCACAAATTCTTTCGTCATGAAGTATTTTCTTCTTTACTCCTATACCGCAATAACTGAAACAAATGTCTTGCCAACAGTGCTGTTAAGCGTTTCTTTTACAAGATTTTGCTGTAGTAAAATCCTTCATGTGTTTAAAGTTCTTATAAGTAGTCTTGTGCAGGACTTTAGTGCATATAAAATGGAACAGAAAACATGCTTTATGTGTGTGCAAATAAAATAGCCCTGTATATACGCATGTGTAGCTGATTAATAGTCAGAGTATATTTGGGTTTAAGATTTGAAAAGCGTAAGAAATTAGAAAATATATTGACGAAACGAGGTCCTGAACCTGACCAAGTTTAATATATGCTTTTTCTTTCTTCATTGTCAATATGCTATAAGAGCATAAGTGTAATTCGAAATGATTTGGGTCAACTTTGATTGTGCCTCTTTTCAATCTAACATAACAAAATTAGTTTTTTTATTATCATGAAATTTATTTTTTTAACATGTTTGTGAGTATGAAGAAAGATAATATATTAAAGTGATATGAATTCGCATTAATTCTAACTTGACATTATTTTGGATTTATTTTAATTGCTCGATTGTAAGTTATTTAGTAATTTTTGTAGCGCCATCTAGTGACAGCAATTAAGAAACTATTTAAAATGGAGAGTATGAATTAAATAGTTTATGCCATTTTCTCTTGTTTTATAAGTTACATATAAACTTTAGATTTTTCAAAGAGAAAAACAAACCGTTCATTAAATCTCTCAATAAAAAAATTCTTTTGCTAGCATTTTAATTTGAACAGAAGGTAAGAAAACTGGATTTATATTATACTTTATAAATACTGCAAATAACAATTACCGTCAATGACTGCTAGTAATGACTGCAAATAATTTGATTTAATTTTTTTTTATAAATACTTCTCATTTCTATACATACTTGTCTAAACAAAACTGGCTTAAAAAGTTGTAATTAATAATCACAACTCAAGCTATTAATTAGAATAATTATTTTCATAATTTTAAAACAATATTCTTTAATTTATTCTATTTAATTTCCATTGAAAATCTGTATGTTGGAAGAATGCTATTTTGCAAGGAACACAATTAATCATTTCATTTTAGATGTAAATCTACTTCAAATAGTAGAAAACTACGTTTAAAAATGCATTTAAGAAAAACTGCATTTCTAAAGATTAACGTTTCTTTTATGCATTTAGATTTTGTGAAATGCTTAAGGGCTTTTATTCTCATCAGAGATTTATTTAAGCCATTTATTTTCTTAACAAATATGAAGTTTCATTTATGGCATGTTAATCAAATATTCCATATACAAACATACATACATATGTACATACTGTATCCCACTTGACCTGAGATGCGATAAAAACGAATGCTCACTAAAGCGAAGAAATTTCGAAACAAAATTGTTCGATATTTGTTCGCAAATCTAAACAAATTCCAATGTTTGCCAAAGCTTCGAACTTCGAACTTCTCTCGATAGTTCTTCGAATGAGTGACGGTAGCCGAGTGGATGTGTGTTAGTCTGTTAGTCTAGAGGTACGAAGTTCGAGCCATGACAGCACTGTAAGTTAAAAAAAAAAATAAGAACACACACTTACATACATATGTATGTGCAAAAATTGCAACGATAGCCTAGTGGATGTGTGTGGTAGTCTGTTAAAATGAAGGTACCATATTAAAATCCTGCAGCGTAAGTTAGGGTATTAGAAAAATAAATAAAATCAGTAAGTGAAAATAAATAAATTAAGAAATAAAATGACTTTTTGCGATATCGAAATTAGCTCGATATTCTCCCACTCTTGATATTGCTAGCGAAACTTCGAGATCGAATGTTTTTTGGAAAAACTAAACTGAGCTTCAGGTGAGCTTTTTTTGATTAATTTTTGAGTGCCACTCTCAATAGTTTTATACGATAACTGTTCGACATATGTATATTCGAAATCGATATCAATAACGAAAGTCTTGGTCAACTGGGATACGTTTATAAGTATAAATGTATGTAAGCTTTCATTTGCACATTCCTTAACAAATAATTGATTGAATACTTCAGTCGTCTTTTTAACCCCCGAATAAAAAAAGGGGTGCTATAAGTTTGTAGTGTGTGTCTGTGTGTCTGTGTATCTGTGTGTCTGTCCGTGTCCACGTACAGGCCAAACGGCTGGACCGTTTAGAAGATATAACATCTTTTCTGAAGAAAGTCGGGGGTTTTTAAAATTTTTAATTTTTGTTATATCCTAAATTGTTTATTGTTTTATTTATTAGCAATAACAGATTTTTCAAAGGAAATGAATCATTAAATTTTTAAAGTAAATTTCTTGTCAATATTTGCATAAGGTTCTTAAGTTTTTTTTTGTTTATTTTAAATTTGTTGTTTTCATTATGGAATATTGTACGTACTATCAATATATAAATTGTGATTAGTTTAACGTTTGAGCATCATCGTCTAAGGGAACCTTGAGGGTTCTACGTCAGATCAGCATTTGATATAGGGTTTGCCGATCTGAGCATGTGACCAATCGTTCCGAATTTTCGCCTTAAAATATCATGGTGAATATTTATCTTATTTGACGTTTAGAGTTTGGGCAAAACAATCGGATGATACGACATAGGCAGCGTTTGGTGAATGTTTAGAGCCTTTTTGAGGCGTGTTTATTCAAACTCCGGGTTTCATGTCCATAGAGAAGGACGAGCTTAATACTGATATTGTAAATTCTTATCTTAAGATCACAGGATATATCATTTTATATGCATACTGCGAATGACAAAAGAATCGCTTTAAGTACTCTTTGAGCATTGGCCGTGAAACAACTACGGATCCAATAAATATGCTTAAATAATAAAGTCTTGCACAAGACCACTTACACGAACTTTTAAGACATGAGGGATTTTTCAAATGCTTTACTACAGCTAAATCTTCTAAAACAAACGCTTAACAACACTGTTGGCAAGACATTTGTTGCAGTTATTGTATGTGTATAAGTAAAGAAAAAAAAATACTTCGTGACGGAAGAATTTGTTGTACTTGCTTCTTTCTACGCATACACACATACGTTGTGTGTATGCCCTTTTATTTTTCTGAGCACATACAAACGCACACATGCATTGACACGAATGAGTTGTATGCGCTTGCTTTAAAAAAACTCATCCTGAAACACATAATAGCTTACCATCTTCATCTTACACACGCACACACACACACACACACTCAAACGTGCAATATTCAAAATAACAAGCGTACACGCATCAACACTACTTATTTTGATTATTTGTTACGAACAAGAAGTCCTCACGACATCGCTTGGAAACACTCATGTACACAACATCAATACAGCCATCGTGCTTCTTTTATTATATGACAGCATTTTTTATTGGTTTAGTGTAATACATGCCACGAGAATACATTTAAAAACAAAATGAATTTACATTTCATGACTGTTTACGCAGTCTCTATTATTTCAAACAGCCGCACAGACACCCATACTTTTCAAATTCTATTTTATATACACAAATTTATGTATACGAACGATGAATAAATATTCCGATTATCATGCGTATATTTTCTTGTCCGATTAAATATCCATACACAGAAAAAAATGATTTTGATATTTGAATACGAAAATCGTTGATTCAATAAAAAAATCTTTCGAATTTGCTGTGATGACGATTTTTGCATTATTGATAAATAAAATTGTATGCACGTTTATTGAATATATTTTTTTTCAGTCAATAAAGAAATTTAATGAATCAAGGAAAAAAGTTGTTGACTGAAATTTTATTTTCAGTGATAATTCTTATTGTGTGTGTGTGTATGTGTGTGTGGATGAATGTCACATTTTTCAACCCCTTTTTGTTGGCTTTTGCTTGTCTGCTATTAAATTTTAATAATTAAAACTAAATCTTTTTGGGATGAGTCGAACCGGCAATCTCTTGACTAATAAACCAACGTACTTACCACTTTGCTAAAGAGCAAATCATTTTTGAATAAGCAAATAATGAATAGAAGCAAAACATGATTTCTTGTGTGCGCATTGTCTTGATTAATCTAAAAATAACTTTGTTGAGTAAAAAAAACAACAAACCACGACGTTTTTCGGCTTCTTGTCCGAACTCACACGTATACAACACAAGCAATCAAAAAAAAAAAACAACATCAGCACATGACCAGGTTGAGTCAATCGACAAGCAAGGAAAACACCAACACAGACAAAGAAATTTAAATGATATTCTAAAATACGCACACGCAAAGAAAAAATATGGTTGAGGTAACCATAATCAAACAGCAACATACTATGATTGAATTATATGGTCGCAGTCAAATCATATTACTGTTAATAGAAAAAAAAACTTTAACAATATTATTATCTGAGTTATTTATAATATTATCTGAGTTAATTATATTATAATCTTAGTATTGTAAATATGACAACACTATTGTTAGATGTGACTAAAATATAATTGAGACTCACCATACCATGTTCTAATATTATATTAATATTGTTAAATACGACCACAGTATTATTTAATGTAATAATGCTATTTTATTTTTTAATCATATATTTATTGTAGAAACAGCTGTGCGTTAAATTCGAAATAAAAATAAATTAATATTGTTTAAATAAATTGTATATATAGAAATGTATACTTACACGACATACAGCCATGTATGTATAAAAAGGTACACAAAAATGTGTTTATACTTTATTTATTTATTCATTTATTTAAGACCACCCGTGCACTTCCGATAGCTTACAAACGAAATACTAAACTGACAGATGTTTCGGAAAAAGATTTTTTTTAAACTTAACATAGTATGGTTTTGGAAAACATTATATTGTTATTTACATCATATTATTTTTAAATAATAATACAAATTATGTTGTAGTCATAAATTTTTAACAAAACTATATTGTTAAACTCTAACCATATCACACTTTTATATGTATGTGATAATGTAATTATTAAATTCAAACATTACTCTGTTTATCATAACGAAATAAATGTTTAAAATAACAATAATTAGTTTTCAGCAACCACACATTTGTTTCAGAGAACATAATATTGTTTTCTCAAACATTCTACAACCATATCTTTTCTTTGCGTGCAGTATTGATAAATACAATATTTAAGTTAATGCCAAATATTATTGAAATTAAAAATTTTATTCAACAACATGGTTTTGTTGAACATAAATCTTGTATATTTTTTTCTGTGTAGACTTAGTATAAGCATACTCAGACTATGAGTATGAGAGAGTAGTAAGTAGCATTGGGTCGTTATCGTAAAATCGATCTTAAATTTTTGACTGAAATTGATTATCTACAATCGAAAATAAGCGATTTTCGTCAAAAACGAGGTCTAGAAACGTGTCGGTTAAGCTTTTTCGGCGGTTATGGCTCGATATGTTGATGGATTTTAAATTGTTTTACTCTTATGATTAAGATTATTTAGACAATTTTAGACTTTTAAAAAAGTGGCTTACTTTTATTTGACGCTAAGAAAACAATCACCCTTATTCCAATTGTCTACATCGACGTCACTTTAACACAATACCAAAAAATTGGGGCTTGTGTACTCGCTCTCAAGAACAATTTTGTGTAACTGACATTCTATTTCCGTTCCCTAAGGTATACAAAATAGCATAAACCTGCCAACAGGGGCCTAATTCCCGCATTCGATTGCGAGCGAGTTATTACTCGAATGTGCGAGTTTTTTAACTTTTGGGATTTTCGCATTCGGTTTCGAGTAACACATATTGAAATTTCTAATGATAGCATTCGATAACGTGCATACATTCGAATGCAACCGTTCGTGTTTTTACTCGCAAGCAAAAAGGCATTCGAAATCATTTTTAACATAGAAAAAACGAAGAAATAGAAAATGTATGTTCAATATTTTACTTATTTATTTAAAAATGAATGAATGCACAAATGTACGTATAAAAAAATACAAATTAAAAAATTTTTAGTTGACTTTAAATGTAACAAAACACACTGGCTTGGCAAATACATAATGTTTTGCCCAAGAGTTGTCTCGGGGAAAATAAAAAAAAATCAACCAACTCTGGGAGCACCTAAATAACAAATTAAATGCTTCTGGTCAAGCAATAAAAGAATCGAACATGTGGCTAGTGCTCTATTCTCTAACTTTACACTAATTTATTATTATTAAGTTATTAATAAAATTAAAATGAAAATAACATTTATGTATTCGTTTCTTTTTTCTGCATATACGTGTGCATGTACGTACATACATATGTTTTTGCATACATACATATATACAAACATATGCTTTTGCTTACAATTTATTCAGTGTTGTGAAATGAATTTATATATAAATATATTTGCCTTTTTCCAACACTAAAACCAAAACTCGATTCGCTTGGTAGCGAGTGACATCATCAGAAAATTTCTTGCCATCGGAATTAATTTCTATTCGAATGCAATTCCGATCACGAGTGCAGGAATTAGGCCCCAGGAGTCAGTTGTTTTCGACAACGGGTACACAAGCCCCACTTTTTTTGTATTGTGTTAAAGTGACGTCCATGCCGACAACTGGAATAAGGGTGAATGCTGCTAATAAAAGAATAAAAAAAATTTCGTTTAAATAAATTTTGAAGAAAATTTAGTTTTTTCTTAAAAAATCACTATGAGTAGCGCATAACACTTAATAATGCTGGAGAACAACAAATTTACTTTTGCTTTTCAATGTGGTTGTTGTAGTATTTCATTCCGACTCTAAAACCAAAACTGTTATTATTACTAGACAACTGCAAAAAATATATAAAAAAAATCCACTAATTTTGTAAACTGGTATTAAATGATTGCAAAACGCAATATTTTTTTCATTGCAGATATTCATATATGTATGTATGTATGTACATTCATACACATATGTATATGCATACGAGAATGTGTATGTACATATGTACATAAGTATGTGCATAAAAATGAGTTTTTTTTTTATTAAAATGTAAATGTAACAGACGTGGTAAATGTAATTGCTGCTGCTAAAGCTCAGAGTTAAATTGTGTTAGTAGTCAATACTAGCGGATTAATAGCTGTAACCATCTATTAGATACTGGTAGGTACATACATATGTAAATATATTCATATGTATCTAATAGCTACCCTCTAGTCAGCCTAGAACCATATGTCTCTATGTCAATACTCTTTCTCCATCGACAATTGCACTAGTTAAAATGTCGACAACTTTCCTTTTATGTGCGAGTAAAGATACGTTAGAGACAATAGTTCTAGTGTATTTCTGGTGATATTGTCAATGAACGCGTCAATAGATTGTTTTTCTTTTTTATTACTCTGTGCAATAATATTAAATAAATATATGTAGACGAGGGTTACTTAAATCTACTAGTGAAGCTTTTGTTCAAATATCAGTAGCACTATTGACAATGTCACTAGAAAATCACTATAAATTTACTATTGACAACGAGCGAGGAAATATCGATATTTTAGACTAGACCCCCTAAAATTTACTAGTGATTCTTTGGTGTCAATGTCTCCATGTGGTCCCAAAAGAACTACTTAGTCAGTAGTTCTACAGTCTAGTGGTGGATTTTCAATGACAAGCTAATGTTAAATGTCAATAGATGATTACATTGGCTGGGGTACACCTGGTCAGTAGTACTACTGACAATGTCACTAGTAAATCACTACAATTTCACTATTCACACTTTCTGCAGGGTAAATATCTCATGATACTAGTTCGTTACTAAATATTAAATATTGTATGTTCAGTTAGTGGTTTATTATTACAATTTAAAATAACGACTTAAACTCACATACATACATACATACGAATAAAATGTCATTGCATGGAATTAAATCGTGAGACATATTTACATACATACATACATACATACAGACATACACTGCCGCTCACTTGAATAGGTTCATAATCTTTTGCATTTTCACTTTAATTTTTCTTTATATAAACTTTAAGATTATAATTTATTTGAGCTGGACTAGAAAGCTATTTTAAATGCTCACAACACATAAAACAAAAAACTAACGGTGCATTAAAATTTTTCTGATTTTTTTTGCTTTTATGTAAAAACACAGTTACAACTCTTGTAAATTTTGGCTCACTTTATTAGGTTCATTGTGACTAAAATTAGTTTGTTTTTAATAACAGATAATATCACTATTTATTTCATCATTTGTTAATTAATGCCATATTTTTTTAACGTTGTTTTTCAAAAAGGGTCGATCGCATTAAACAATTAACAGAACAAGAAAAATGACAAATTAAAGCGTTCATAGCAACAGGCTTGAGTCACATGAATATTGCAAAAAAAAAAAAATGGGCGAAATCAAAACGTTAAAAGCAATTTTATTCGAAAGCAATCCAATTATGAAAAAAAATATGAAAGGATTTGCGCATCGAGTTACAACAGCAGCAGACGGAAGAGCTATCATAAGAGCTGCCTTCAATTCCAGTGATTCTGCTGCAAAAATTAGACAGCTAGCCTAGCTATGGTAAAAGGGATAATTCGAAGTGCCAAGCATTTAAAAAGAATGGAAATAAAAAAACAACTTTAAGTGCTACTCGTAAAGCAAAACGATTCCAGTTTGCACGAGATTACATGTCTTATAAAAATTAATGGCACCGTATAGTTTTTTCAGATAAAAAAAAAGTTTAAATCGAAGGTTCAGGTGGATACAATTATTATTTCCGTGATCTACGTAAAGAAGAACGTTATTTTAGTCATTGGCAAAGCTGTGAAAGTAGTGTGCTGGTTTTTGGAGGCGATTGCCCATTATGGTACAGAGGAAATTGAATTTTTGACATCTAAAATGAACGCGTATAGTTGCAAAGCTGTACTTGAAAGGATGTTTCCACATTTTTCTCTATCTATGGATCCATTCCGTGGGTATATCAACAAGATAAAATGCCCCGATCCAAACTTCAGTGGTTGAAAAAGAGCGTACTCGAAGCCATAATGCCAATATTTTCGAGTGGTAACCATAATAATCCCTTGATCTGAATGTTATACAACATTCACAAAATTGTGGACCTATTGAAGTGAGCGGCAGGGTACATAGTATGTATAGCATGAATGTTGCTTAAAATTTAAATTTTTAATTTAACAACTTTGTTTAAAGTTTTAAAACTTTAATATAAATTTGGCTTTTATTGTTTAGTTTTAGTTTGGGAACTTCAAATGGGATCTACAAATTTTATCCTAAGAAATATTTATGTACATATAAATATGTCATAAAATATAATTTTTTTAATAGCAAGTTTAGGTCAACTGTTCATGCATATGTATGAAAATTAAACGACGCATGTTATGAAAATTGCACAAACTGTAAGTAGATAGTTAGAAAGCATCTTTAAGGGCTAGTTTTTAGGGTTCCGTACACCAAAGGTGAAAAGGAACCCTATTGTTTCCGCTACGCTGTCCGTCTGTCCGTCACACGGTATTTTCTCAGGAACCTTAAGAGCTACGGACCTGAAATTTGGACACAGTATGTAACGGGTGTTTTTTTTAGAGGTATAGAACTTCGAATTGAAATAAAACACAAGAAAGTCGTTTTAATGTCCATCAATTTGGCTTTATTGGAAGGATAATTTTATGCCATTAATGTTTAAATATCATTTCGGGCATGTGGCCGCCGCGGCTGGCTCGAATCAAACCAATTCTACAGGTCCAATTTTCAACCACTTTTTCGAGCATATGGGGCCGTATGTTGGCAATAACGCCACGAATGTTGGCTTCCAAGTCCCCTAACGTTTCTGGTTTGTTGGCGTAGACGAGCGACTTCACATATCCCCAAAGAAAATAATCCAATGGTGTCAAATCACACAATCTTGGTGGCCAATTGACAGGTCCATTCCGCGAAATTATGCGCTCATCGAATGTTTCCTTCAATAAATCGATTGTGACGTGCGCTGTGTGGCATGTAGCGCCGTCTTGTTGGAACCACAACTCATCCACATTCATGCCATCCAAATCGGGAACAAAATAGTCGGTTATCATGGCTCTATACCGGTCTCCATTAACGGTAACTGACTCTCCAGCATTATTTCGGAAGAAGTATGGCCCAATGACTCCACCAGCCCATAGAGCACACCAAACAGTCAGTTTTTGTGGATGTAATGGCGTCTCAAGGGTCTCATGTGGATTCTCTTCACTCCAAATGCGGCAATTTTGCTTGTTGACGTAGCCATTCAACCAAAAATGAGCCTCATCACTGAACAAAATTTTGCGATGAAAATCAGCATCGAGATCAATCTCATTTTCGGCCCATACACCAAAATCACGACGCATTGCATGGTATCGCGGCTTTAATTCTTGCACAAGCTGGATCTTGTAAGGTCGCAAGCCAAGATCTTTGCGCAAAATCTTCCATAAAGTTGATGGACAAAGCTCCAATTGCTGTGCACGGTGGCGAATCGATTCATTCGGGTCCTCTTCAACACTTTGCTCTACAGCGGCAATTGTTTCTTCGGTGCGCACTGTTCGACGCCTCTGCGGATGCGTATTATCACATAGAGTAAACGTAGTGCGAAAACGATCCATGGTTAACCGAATTAATTGCTCTGATGGACGATTATGTCGACCATAAAATGGACGGAGCTTGCGGTAAACTTCGCGAACTGAACCATTATTTTCGAAATAAATTTGCACGATTTGCAAGCGTTGTTCTTTTGTCAACCTGTTCATGATGAAATGGCAAACCAAACTAAATATTAATCACTTGACAGCTGACAAAATGGCCGCCAGTTAAAAAAGTGATGCCAACTTAAAGTTCTATACCTCAATAACAAACACCCATTAGAAATTTGGCCGCTATAATAACAAATACATGAGAATTAAAAATTAAAGGGTGTTCCAAAACCAGCAACGAAAAATTTTAAAATCCCATGTAATATACATACAATGGTATGTATGTACATATGTATATTGAAATTTGAAATTTGTAAAATTAGTGTATTTTTATACAGACTACAACAATTAACACTAAAATTTAAAAAAATTAAAATTAAAGGGTGGTCCATCAGTTAATGCAATTTTGACTATGTAATTTTGACAATTTGCTATATCTTGGAAACCGTAAGAGGCAAACACTTGAAATTTTCAAAAACGGTAAAACTAAAAAAACCGAAAATTATAAAATCGCCAAACCAAAAAAAAAAAAAAATCACCAAAAATTAAAAAAAAATCGCCAAAACGAAAAAAATCGCCAAAATTAAAAAAAATTCTAACACTAAAATAAATCGCCAAATTCGAAAAAATCGCCAAAATAAAAAAAAACGCCAAAATGAAAAAAGCGCAAAAAATCGAAAAAAATCGCCAAAACGCGAAAATGTCACTAAAACTAAAAAAAATTTAAATAAAAAAAAATCGCAAAAATGAAAAAAGTCCCCAAAAATAAAAACAAATCGCCAAAATGAAAAAACGCCTAAGACCGAAACAAGAAAATAAAGTGTCAAAACTAAAAAAAAAGCCAAAACTTAAAAAAATCGCCAAAACCGAAAAAACGCAAAAACCGCCAAAACAAAAAAAAAAAAAAAACCGAAAAGACCCCAAAAACGAAAAAAATGCCAAAACTATATATTATATAGGATGAAGTTTGTATTAAATTACATATCTAGTGTTCGTACGGAACCCTTCGTGCGCGAGTCAGAGTCGCACTTTACTGAATTTATTTACTAATTAGTTAAACTTAGTTTAACATACGTTTGGGTTAACCAAGATACAAATTTAAAAGGGGTTTAACCGCCCATGCTATTTTTCAGTTGTCAATTTAGCTAGAAATGCCATACACTTATCCCTCTTTTTACACGATTTGACTTTTACACGATTATTTTGATTTTCGTGTAAATTGAGAGATTTGTGAAATACCTTGATTTGCATGATTTTTTTTATTTGTTTTGAGTAAACGGTTCTGATATTTTTAATTTTGTTTTTGTTTTTATGAATAGCATTTATTTTGTTTAATGAATAAAGGTTTCTATATTTATGATTTTAATAGGCTAAAGTTCGTATCGATTTTTAAGCCAAATTACATGTGATAATTATTAATGAGCAAATAACACCAAAGTTAGTGGTAAATATTCTGACAACATATAGTTGAACGGAACAGCCAGCCGTTTTCGAAGGCCACTAAATCTTCATCATCAGCGTTCTTCTGTGTTTGGTCCACTGTGTAGATAATCTTTATTAAAAAAAAAATTTTAAGTTTAAACACACAGTTAACTGACAAGTAGAGTTTATCTTTATATTAAAAACTAGCTCTAAATGACTTGTAATTTGAGAGGCTTCTCAACTGTTTTGTTTCAATTGTTGCAAGTATGTATGTTGTTACATTGAATGTAATACAACTTTTCCTTAATTTCCGTAATTAAATCAGGGCCAACTTAATGATATTATTGTAAATTGTTTTGAACTTAAAGCCAAGAAAGATGACGAATCGCATATAAGATGCGAGTTGCATAAAAATAATCAATAGTTTTTTAAATTTATTGCTAGAAAATATGTAAATCAAATTGTGTGATTTATTTTATAGAATCACACAATAATAAATCAAGTAACACCCAATTCATGCGACGGTTTAAAAACTTCGTTTCAATTTCAATTCTCTTAAAAAAATGTCTTCCAATTTTTTCCTGTTTCCAGCACCAAGACTGAATATATTTCCGTTCCCTAAGGTCTAGAAGATAGCATAAACCGGCCAACAAAAGCCAGCTGTTTTCGATAACAGTTACACAAGTCACAATTTTTTGATATTGTGTTCAAGTGACGTCGATGTCGACTACTAAAATGAAAGCAATATTAATTTTATTTCTTTCAAGCGATTGAAGTAGATCTGTTTTCCTTCCTGTCGTATTCTTTAAATATTTTACTTATTACAATTCCCTTGCATTGAAGCCTTAGCAAATCCCTTAGACTTGTTACCTTTTCCGTTGAAATTTAATTTTATCTGAAATCAATACTGAAACAAATATTTTTCAAACCACTATTTTTTGCGTAATTTTTTTTCTTCGCATTTATGGGTTATTTTGAAATTTAAAATTTCTTGTAGTTTATTTTTTTTATTTTTTTTATTTTCATTTTCTTTTGGTTTGTAGCCCCAATAAATTTGTGGCTCTCGTGTTTGTTCCCATTGCCTACAATCACTTACACTTGCAAGTGAATATGTGTTTCTGTGTCCATATTTTTTTGAATGTATAGACGATGGAGGGACGGGCAGACTTGTTGTCTGTCCGTCTGTCCGCAACTGCTATAATATATAAGCACACCAATATAGTAAATGTATCTTGATTTTTGTTGTTGTTGCTTCTTTTCGTTTTTCCGATGACATAATTCCCCAAATTGCACAAAAAGTATTTCGCTGCTGCTATTGCTGACTGATACTACTTATTTTCATTATGTTATGAATAAGTGAGTGAAAAATGAAAAATCCAATAAAAAGAATAAATAATTAATTTCCCATTGAGGCATTGCAGAGCGTTTTGAGAAAGTGAGCTGGATCTTTATTTGCAGTAAATATGAAAACTGGAATAAAACTTTATAGCATAATAGAAAAAGAGTTTTTTTTTGTTAATATAGAGATTTATGTCAGCTGAAAATTAAATACGAGTATTCATCTCCTCCCGTGTAACTAAAGTTAGTTGGAAACTATTGTTATTAAATAATTTTTGCTATCCAACTTGTGGTAATATAGAATAAAAGTTAACTTTTTCAAAAAGTTTTGATTAAAATTTTTTTGTATATTATTCGAAACAAAAAAAAAAGCATTGTTAAAGCAAATAACTTTGTACAGGATCAGAATTTGACGAGTTTAAAGCAAATATTTCTGCCAAAAAGAACTTATAATCGTGTGACCATGTTGTAAGAAAAATCACTGTCAGTCCATAATTCTCGTAGTACTACCAGCTAGATATTAGATTACATATTTTTAGCAAGTATTTTTCAACTATTTGTTTGATGCATCATGACATAAAATCACTAAAGCCTTTGAGTTGATATTAATGAATGATATAAAACCATTAGCTGTGTCCCAGCGAATGTCACCAAATTACTTGAATAATTCAAAAAATTTATTATCAAAATGATAATAAAGCGTGTTTTTTAAGCTCGATAGAACATTAAATTGTAAACAAAAGCACATAAATTTTAGCCCAAAAACATGTTTTATTCCAAATATTTTAAAATGATTCCTCGCATGTAGCGCATTCTGAACGTCCAATGGAGCAATTTTTTCGAGGTTTAAAATCGCCCGACCTTGGAGGCCAATTGACAAGTCCTTTTCTCGAAATCAAGTTATCGCCAAATTCTGATTTCAATAAGACGATGGCTGCGGTCCTCGTATGCCACGTGGCGCCGTATGATTTTAATCGAATACATTTCATTGAAAATTCAATAACATTGAATTTTTAGTTGTTTAAAAAATCAAAATGACGAAAAAAATTATATTGAATAAATTAACCAAATTAATTGGTTTAGCATTTTAAAATTGCTAATGTCAACTCATAAAATTCATGAAAAGGCTTAAGAAACCTAATTAGTAGCTTTATACAAAAACACCGAACATATATTTGAGAATTATATAATATCTAAACATAGTAAGATTAAAAGCTTCAACAAAAATAACAGCACTTTTCGTTCTGATTACTCGAACCATTGCACAGTGGTTCAAGTTTCTAAGGAAGGCGGTCATACGTAGTTTACTCAGCTATACTCATCAAAATTAATATGAATATTTATGCTTATGGTATTTATGGGCCAATTAGGGTAAAATAAGATAAAAAAGTCTTTAAATATAATATTCAGGCCTATCATGAATGAAATTCCGCGTGAAATTTCTCCTTTTTCCAATAAGAATTTTTTGTTTTCCCTATTACTTGCTATTAGTTGGAATTGTTTCCAGTGAATAATTTCACGAGGAATTTTATTCATGATAATAATAATTTATTTACCAAAAATGTTAGTTATTAATTAAAGAAAAAATAATAAATTTTATAACGGCAATTTAATACAACATTTGCACATTTTTTTCAAAAACTTAACATACGTAAAGCCTCAGGTGATAGCATAGACTCCTTCTTTTGTGGTAATTTACATAAAGAAGAAATCAACGGGTCGGAATTTAGAAGAAGTCAATGTAAAAGATCAGTGTTAGTGACAACACGAGACATTTTTCGCGTCTTGTCTCGTCTGAATTGCTTAAATAATTTAAATATCCAGCAAAAAATTTCAAAAAAGGTAATCGAGTTTGGAATTAAGAATTTTTGGTGGAAGCTGTTCCTTACTGGATTACCAACTTAATGATTTGATGATTTGATTAATGAGACTAAAATAATCGATTCTTGAGAAGTAGTTATGTTGTTTATTGTAGGAATTAATTATATTTTCCGTTGTGGGAAATAGTTATTTTATTTCTTGATTGAACTACTTTTTTTTAAATATGCCGTTGTTTGAGTAAATGGAAGGTCTTGGTTAAAAACTCAGTTTGATTAAATATACATATAATAATATAATATATAATAAGAAAAATTTAAATAATTTAAAAAAACTTATTGTTTTACTACGAAATACACCATTTTGTAAAATTTCTTTTATAAACTCAATTGAAGTGGGTTATATTTTATTCGTATCAGTGCCTCTATTGTTACTTGTAAATAATATATTTAGAAAAATTTCAATTGCTTTCATTGATGAACTTTTATTAAAACCGCAAATGAAAAAAAAATTATTTAGAACTATTTATATTTAAATAATTATTTTCCAAAATGTACGTACTTATTTTTTAGTTTAAAATAAATAAGTAGGCAATTTAGAAATATTTATAATTTATTTAAAATAACTACTTATTTTGGCAATATTTTCACGTCTTCTTTTAAAACCCAAAGAATATGTTCAACTTCTGCTTCCTATTTTTAAAAATTTGCGTAATGTGTTTTGTAAGCGAGTACTTCAATTTGGCAATCTAAAAAGTAAGTCATTGTATGGCAAGTAGTTCAGATGATAATGTCTAATTTTTTGCTGGGTAATTTATTACAAGATTCAGCGGCTTCTTCAGAGAGCTCGCCTATGGAAACTATACAGTGATCAACTACTTCTGTCTGATCCATGAATTAACACTTTATGAACTGAAGCAGTCAAATTATACCATGGATACGTACTAATAAGTATTCGCGCGGTTCCTAACGAGTAATCTCTAAATTCTACACTATTAATTTTGTATCCCGACGAAAGACATTGCAAAATATGATGACACCGATCTATAACTGTTTGATCTAAGCCAGTTATTTCAGCTGATATAGCTGAATTCAAAAAACTAGTCGTAGAGACAAATACCCTCTGTACCATGCACATTCGCAAACAAACGCAGATAAATTCTTTTTAAATTAAAAGTACAGATATAGAGTAACATTTTGATATGTAACTTGAAAGCGGAATAAGACGGCAACATAGTTAATACCTTAAGGGAAAAAACATCGTAAAAAATATGCGTGAAAATTGATTTATCGTGAAACCGCTTTCCGCAAAATACGTTTTGCTTAAAAAATTATTAAATACATAACAATAACGGCAAACACCTTCAACTTCAATATCTATTGTAAACCAATAAGTCAAAAATGTTTATTTCTTTGAAAAACACGCACTAGAAATTAACTTTATTAGCACTGCTGAAAAAGATAAGGAAAGTTGTTTTGATTTGTTCACTTCCCATGCACAAAAGTAAATGTAAAAAACAACTGATTGCAAATCTTTTTGCATGTTTTAGTAGTACCACTAATAGTGAGTATTAGAGCGAACTAACGGTGAAAAAATCGAACATCGTCATTTGACCACTATGTCCTACTACTGAACCACTGTGCATTGAGTCAATTAATATTTTAATTTATTGCCTCTTCCACTATTTCGAAAGAAGGTCTTCATGCGCATTCTAAGCGAAAGAAAACTGATTTTTATTTACCTCTGTACGAATTTTGACTCGAACGACAGGTCGCAAGAAGACGTAAGTATTTCTATACAAATTTTGATACCACTAATTCGAATGAATTGCCAGCAAAGCGAACACCATGTCAAAATCAAGCACTTGCTATTTCGCTTTCGACTAGCAACATTTATTTGCAAACAAGCAGATAAAATTTATGAAATTAACATGTTACCACTTTATTATTATTTTTTATTCAAATTAATTGAATTTATTTTTTATTTGTAGGAAAAACTCATGAAATATTCATCAAAATGTTGTTTGGCATTTTTGTTTTGATTATTGTTTTATATTCATTGTACAAAGAACTCGCACATTTCTAATATAACGAATGTAGTTTCAAAGCAAAACAGTAATAACATGCTGTTGCTGTGCGACTATTTTGTTGAATTCTTTTTCATTGTACAATATGGTTGCATTTATTTTCATGTAAATGTTAGTAAATTTTCAAAAATCGCTAGAAGTACTTGAAACTTACAAATTGGCACTACTTTGATTTACAAACACGTTAAACAAAAAATTGACAAACGTAATCATAAGCGAAAGAAAGCTGATGACATAGTGCAATGAAAATTTATTAAAGTTCGAGCGACTAGTTTTCTTTCCCAGAGGTTTTCTTTCGACATAGTGGAAGAGGCAGTTAATATTATTTAAAAACCAACAGAAAATTTTATTAAAAAATAAAATTTATAACTTTTTTTTAAGTAAAAAAAAATATTTAAAATTAATAATAACAAAAAATAAGTAAAAATAATTAATGTGATGATCGTAAAAGATAAGCAAGAATAGTTAAACATACGTAGGTAGAGTAATATAACTTCGTGCTAACCTAAATAGAAAAATGAAAAAATGGAAAAACAGGGGAAATAAATAGTGATACTTACATATTTATTTACTAAAGGTAAATCAATAATTGTACACAACAATCATTTCTCACATTCCGTTTCATTAGAATTTACGTTAAATAGCTGATGTTAATAACAATCTCTACCCAAGTAGATAGACTAGGGTGCTGATGATGAAGTGCCTTGCTGCACAGAAAAATATCGGTATTTCCCCCAGCTTAAAAGTCTAATTTAATTTTTCTTCTCTTCTTTAGAAACTCACATTAATTAATAAAAATATTTCATTCAATAAAAGAATTGAAATCACTGAACTTAAGCCTGACTCCCAAAATATTTCTAGAAAAGATGTGACATTTTCTAAGTGGCTGGACCGATTTTATTAAAACATATCCAAGAACCTTCTCGATCAAGTCACCTTTCAAACAGAAAAAGCTAAATCAAAATCGGTCCAGCCGTTTGTTTGGTCTGTACGTGTACTCGTATAGACACACAGGCACACTTACACACAGATGCGCAGACACGCACTACAAATCTATAACACCCCTCTTTTTGGTCGGGGATTAAAAAAACTGAAGACAGTTTTTTTGTGCACTTCGGAGTAAATTTTATTTTGTTTTCTTGTAGGAAACAGTGTTCATATAATATATTTTCTTTGCTTTTTTGGAATATAAAATAGTTATCGCATACGAAATTTAAATCCATGGTTGCTTGTCTCATAATTCTCTGCTGATTGAGTCACTCAACTTAAGATTACACATTCATTTAAGACTCCGAAAGATTTTTATGTAAACCGGCGTGGAAAAAAACCTGTTGCATGCTGCACATACAAATGAAATTGCGAATAATAAATACAAACCATGGAAAAGCTGACTCTTAGGCAGAAAAATAAACTTATTTTCCTTTGACCAACCAACCATCCATCTGTCGAACTACATGCATAAATGGGTTTGTTCGTCTTTGTTTTCATCATTATGGAAAAAAGTGCAACTGGTCTTACCACTTTTCAGTTTCAAAGCTGTTGTTGCATGCAGCTGTAATACGAAAAAAACAACGTTTTAAACAGTATTGTTGTTATTATTGTAGTTGTTGTAATGTTGCATATATAAATAAACAACAATAACACACGAAAAAGCACTTGCTACCGCAGTCTGATCCAGTGATGTTATGTTTGATTACAACATCTTTAGAGAGGGGTGTGCTAAATACTCGTATTGTCTGTTGTCTGTTGCATGTATTATTTTAGTACATACATACATACATGCATACAGACAAGTGTGTGTAAGTTGCTGTAAGAACTATTATTTTCATTTGTTTTCATTTTTGCTGACTTAACAAAAAGATTATTGGTGAGTTGTAGAATGAAAATTGTTAATTTTTTTTTGTTTTGTAATACGAGTACCATATTATTGTTATTATCTTTGGTGGGGGGGGGGGGGGGGGGGACTTTCGTCAGCTAGTGTTTTTCTTTATTTCGTTTTGAGACGACATACTAATTGATTTTTATTTGTTTGGTTTTCATTTTGTTGTACAATTTTATTATTTGAATTTGTATGCATAAATGTTGAATTATTATTATTTTTATTTATTATCAATTAGTTTTATGAATTTTTGAAATTCTTATTATTATTAAATTTATGAAAAATTCAAAATGGTTTCACTTTTGGCTCAATTGTTGGTGTGGCAAAAAATAAAACTCTCTAGCAATTTTAAAAAATAAAGTAATAATTTAAATAAGACAATCAGACAATTTTTTTATGCCAAAACAGAATGTAATTTTTATATGTAGGCATGCATATAAAGGGTCCGCCAGATAACTTTTTTTTTTTTTTTGAAAATGTTATAAAAAAAACTACTGAAGCTTCGGCTGTGTGGCACGTAGCGCCGTCCTGTTGAAACCAAATGTTGCCAATATCCTCCTCTTCAATTTTTGTGAACAAAAATTCGTTCAACATGGCCCGATAAGAATCGCCATTGACTGTAACAGCCACTCCTTGCTCAATGGCCCAATTATGCCCCTGGACCAAAATCCGCACCAAACAGTGACTCGTTTTGGGTGCGTCGGCTTTTCAATGTATGCGTGCGGGTTTTCTGTGCCCCAAATGCGGCAATTTTGCTTGTTTACATACCCGCCAAGATCAAAATGAGCTTCATCTGAAAAGATGATTTTTTTTTGGCAAAATCGGCATCTTCTGTAAGTCGATCGCAGGCCCACTTAGCGAAGCGAAAACGCATTGGATGGTCAGTTGGCTCGTTCAGCGGAAGGATAAAACTAATTATCTGTCAAATCAGACATGAGCCAATGGCCTATTTCCCACCTGCGAAAGAAAACGTTCGACTTGCAATTTATATTGAAAACAAAAACAAATTTTCTTATTCTATTGTTGTTTTCAATATAAATTGTAAGTCGAACCTTTTCTTTCGCAGGTGGGAAATAGGCCATAAGTGTTACCATTCACGAAATAAGCACTAGTTGAAAAAAAACGTTAGATGGCGGACCCTTTATTATCAGTTTCTTAAATAATCCACAGACTTATCTAACAAGTTCCTCGTAGGTTAGGTTACGTTAGGAAGGATGGTGTTATAAGGCATATTCACTCGGAGACCCAGTTGGATCCATTGTGATTCCCTTCTATTGCCCCGTTAATAGTAACATTAACGGGAATTGAATAGAATCGCCCCTATTATACGTCATTAAGCCACTGAATTCCTATCATAAAGCCCTTGATATTGTCCAGTTTATACTTACCGATATCACTAATGCTCTCATGGAAACGTCTGCTCAGCCATCTAAGCCTGTGACGTCGCAGCTTCGGGCAATGCTAGATAATATGCACTTTAGTAATCATAATTAAGAAAAAATTCATTGCTGAATTTTTCGGTTATTCGCTTAGACCCGAATTCACATCACAGTCTTTAGTTAGCTAATTACTTTAGTTTAAGTAATTATATATCATATATTTATTTATTAGCTAAAATATTATTATTAGTTTATTTAAGTCTGCCAATTTGTGATTTAAAGTTTTATTTTTGCTTTTGATTTGTTACTTCTTCAATGGGCATTTATATTAAAACATGCTGATAGACTTCTTTAAATATTTTCATACATAATTTGTTTTGTGGTCGTTTTCATTTGCTATTTTCCGCAAGTGACCTTGTAAAGTTTCGTTTCATTTGCTGGCTTTTTTATATATAATTTTATTTTTCTACACGGCTTATAGTGGTCAATGTGGCAAGACACCGTTTCCAAATGAAAATTTAAAAAGGCCAACCACTAGGTACTCTGGCTTTTTTTCAATTATTGATAACAGCCGCTGTAAAGAAAGTTTTATTTAAATAATTCGATAATTTTAAAGAATCCTATTTCATAATAATATCTGGTTTGCATTTAAAATAAACTTTCGTTATAATAAAGGTAGTTTTTTTTTTATAGAGGTACAACAATTCAAGTTGGCAATACTTTTTCAACTGGCGGCCATTTTGTCAGCTGTCTAGTGATTTATGTTCCGTTTGGTTTGGCATTTAAACATCAGTAGACTGACCCGTGAACAACGCTTTCAAATTGTGCAAATTTATTTTGAAATTTTATGGTTTTGTTCGAAATACATATATCGCATTTTACAGTCAATATAATCGTTTATCAGAGCAATTAATTCGATTAACTATGGAATGTTTTCACACCACGTTTACTCTAAATGGTAACATTCATTCACAGAGGTGTCGTACAGTACGTACAGAAGAAGTCATTGATGAGTATATAGAGTCTATAGAGACATCATTACTGACTTTTTCGTTCATCAATTGAACAACCATGATGTGCAGGAGCTGTGGTTTCAACAAGACTGGGCAACATATCACACAGCTCGTGCCACAATTGATTTATTGAAGGAAACGTTTGGTAACTGCATAGTTTCACATTTCGACCACGTGAATTGCCCCCAAAGATCGTGCGATTTAACGCCGCTAGACTATTTTCTGCTAGCCTACGCCAATAAGCCCGAAACGATTGACCATTTGGTGGACAACATTCGCCGCGTTATTGCCATTATACGCCCACATAATATTGGAAAAAGTCATCGAAAATTACACCTCCATATTAGACTATGTTCGAGCCACCCATGGCGATCATATGCCAGAAGTCATATTTAAATTATAATGCCAGAAGATTGTCTTTCGAATAAAGTAACTTTTATGTCAATTAAAAAAAATTATCTTTGTTTTATTCCATTTCAAAGTTCTATCCCTCTAAAAAAAAGCACCCTTTGCTATTATCGTTTCTCCATCATTGATACACATTAAATTCAAAGAGTTGTTCGAATTAAATCATATATAAATTTCCAACTTTGTCCTGTTAATGATAAATTACCCAACTAAAGTACAATAGTTTTAAGATTTATCATTTTTAAATCAAGTGGAAACAGTGTTATTTTTCAACTCCACTACACACATGAATGATGGTTAAATTAAAAAATGTATTTCTCTTTTTAAATATCAAAGTCTGCAAAAGCTTTTGCTACCATTATAGAAATACACACATACAATACATGAAATATTTTATTATTATTTTTTGCTTTATTTTATTTGTTGCTAAAAATAATTTATTTATAAAAATATTGCGAAACTTTTTAATCAATAATCATCAATATCGGTTTACGCGTTCGGTTTATATAGTGCCGCAAAAGAACACACACACACACACACATACATACATACATACATACATAGACTGATGAACACAATACCCTTCTTTTTGTTGCGCAGTCGGGTAAAAATAATTTTTTTAAATAAATAAGTGTTCATTAGGAGGGCGTATAGTTTCTTTAAAGATGACATTAAATTGGAGTTAAAAAAAAAGAAAAATTTGTCTGCAATCTTTTCATCCATCAACAAGTATCTATTCTATTTAGCAAAATCGAAAGATGAAGATCTAGCAAATGTTTGACATTAATTTTATCAACTGTTTATTCAATATAATGTGAAGTTTGCAAAATATCTAAGTAATGGAATATAAAAAACAAAATTTATATATATATTTTGCATTTTATTTAAAGTATTTACTCTAACATTAAATTCCTACGAACAATGTATTATGAATCTTTTTATATGCTAAAAAAAGTTGAAAATCGAAAAAGCACTTAAGCCCGTATTGGATTTGAGCTGACGATATGCAAAAAACATCCGCAGTCATTTTGAAGAGGTAGGTCAGTTAAATTAAAAGAAATTGAGTCGTAAAATATAATTTGCAGATAATAGAAAAAGGTTAATAAAAATAATATAATAAAACAATTGAAAAAAATTAAATATTTAACAGAACTAGAACTAAAACTTGTAGGAGTGACAAATGGACGCTAGTGCCTTCATTTTTGTACCATTGAAACCGTTGATATGAGGCCTTTAAGCATGTGAAGATTTTTGGGAAAATATTTTTTTATGAAAATACATATCGCCGGGTGGTTATTGGTTTGCCACAGTAAAAATGTATTTTAAATATACTGTACGGCAAACCAATAACCACTCGACGATATGTTGTGTAATCCCACCGAAATCCATACAGAAAAAGTAATAAAAAATTTTTGTAATATGATTTAAAATTTTGAAACATCAATTAAAAAATTAATTATATTTTTTCACTCGAATTAATTGAAGCAACTAAAAATTTGATTGAATCAATTAAATTCTTATTTAAAAATATTATTCCTGAAAAATTTTTCTGTGCAATTGATATCTAACGGGTGATTTTTTCAGAACTTTAGGTTTTGATTAAAAAAACAAACATAAAGTTAAGAGAAATGTATGAAATCTTTATTTGAGTCGGTAGAACGATCTATATAATTCATTGTTTAAAGATGATTTCATGTAAATGTTGACCGCGGCTATGCCAGAAATGGTTCACATGCTGGGATAAACATATCGGCCGGTATCTCACGAATAAGTTCTTCAATATTGTCTTTTAGTGCGTCAACCGTTCCGGGCTTGTCCTCATAGACATGAGCCCTAACATAGCCCTAAAAAAATAGTCTAAAGGCGTTAAATAGCACTAAAAATGTGAAATAAACTGTTCACCGAACTCGCCTCTCACTTGGGCCATTGTTTCACGTGTTGTATGGCATTTGGCAATGTCTTGATGAAACCACATGTCAGTCAAGCTCAGCTGTTCCATTTTGGGCATAAAAAAAGTGGAGTAACAGAGGCCTAATTGATGCGAACAGCGCCGAATCGATAATTCGATAACAACACTGGCGTATAGAGCTGCGTCTGTCTTCCAATAATGTAAATGTAGTGCGAAAGTTATTCAAAATATTCTAAATAGCCACCTCAGAAGTTCGCCCAAACTGAACATAAATGGAAAAAGTGCACGGTTGCACTTTCTTAACCGAGCAAGAATTTTGATAATAGAATTCAATAATCTGCAAGAGTTGTTCATTTGTAAGACGATTCATGGTTAAATATCCGAGTCAGCATGTGTAAGATTATTGCACCAACCTGAGTCTCTTTGAACTACTTTAGATGATCAAAAATTGAATAATCAGTTCTGCGCTTAAAATAGGCCTCGATAGTGATTTTTTTTAAACACAAAATGTACAGAATGTACGCAATCATAAATTTATCACGCATTTGCTTGAAATAAGACTGTTTGAAACATTGTGTAGGAAGCGATTATAAGTATTACCACAAACTGCCTCGAAAATGAGTCGAAATTGATCAGAAACGTGTACCATAAAATACCCTTTTAGAAGAGTAGCGGTTAGGGTACAATTTTCTTCCGAATGAACAGTAATTTTCGACTCGAAAATGATCGCATAAGTGATTACTTTAATCGCGCAGATGCGTCGAAAAAGACTCGAATATAATCATTAATTTCATAAAATGCTGACTGGGATGTTACACGAAAATAGTTGAGCTGCCGAAAGCAATGTTGCCAAAAAGAAAGTTGCTAAAAAATCACCCTTTATTCGTATCTCAAGTTGGGCTACACAAAAATTTTGCATATAATTGTTATCCTACCAGCCAAAGTTTATAATTCCCTACAATTATATAATATTACCCAGCAAAAAAGTCGAAACTAGTTCCAAAGGTTTACCACTCTAATTGCATATCAATCACCATAGATACTGAATTTAATACTCTAAGGCTGTTGTTTACATCAACAATTGTACTAGGCCTTTCAACCTTTCAATCGCATATTATTTAGTTATTTGGTTCACTTTCGTTCTATCACAACCATGTGTTAAGCGGCCCATACACTACAACAGCATTCACGCACAATCAAGCGATTGAGCATTCATGTTCGAACCACACAACATACCAGCAAGCTGGTACAATATTCATTTCTTACAAAATTTCGGGAAGGGTGGTTATGAATAGTGACACATTTTTGTTGCAATTTTTATTGATATGTTGTTAATATTAGCAGCTATGTATAACTAAAGTGCTAAAATTGTGTTTCCCATTGAAACAAATTATGTTTCAACAAATTATGTTTCTTAAATACATGTTTACTTCACGACAACTTTGTTCAACTGAGCTAATTTCACCATATACCACACCAGCAAGCTGTTACCATCAGCAAAATATCAAACTCTACTTGACATCGCTACAGCAACCCGTACAATCGTACAAAACGCCCATACACGACCAAACCGCTGGTACAAACACTTGATTGCGCATGCATGCTGTTGTAGTGTATGGGCCCCTTTAAATTCATTGATGTTTCACCAGAAATAGAATTACTTGGAGCTGAGTTCATCAATGCTGGAACTAAAGATTTTTATGTTAATTTTTTGCTGGGTATTAAATTGTAATCGGTCTTGTTCTTATAATCACGGCATGTCCAATCACGGTGATTTAAAAAAATTAATAAAAGCTAAATCATTACTTCTGTAAATTGCACGATTCATAGAGTTGGAAGTTGGAATGAAACATTCTACTATGAATGACAAAGAATAAATATACAAGAAAAACTCACTAACAAGTCAGCTATTAATAATTAGTTTTTTTTTAAATCACGTGATTTGAAACCACCGTGATTTTCAAAATAATGAGAATATGCATATACATATATGTCAGAGAATGACAGAAGTATTGTTTTAAATACTCTTTGAATATTGGCCATCAAACAAATATAAATGCGTACAATTAAAAATAAAAACCATATTCATCAAGTTTAAACTGAATACATATATGTAAGTAATTATAAAAAAAATCAACGATTATGTTTGTACATATTTCTTAAATTACCCTGTGCAAGAGACTATAAATAAAATTTGTCCACTGTATCAGCTATAATCATACACATAAGTATAAAAAAAGTCTAACTATTTATTCGACTACACATTGGTATATATTAGGGTGATCGACTCAGTTTTACAACCGGTTTTAAAAACCGGGTTTTTCCCAATACGGTTGTCGGTTTTTTCAAAATGTTGATTTTTCGAATGTCGAATAGTCCGGTTTTTTTACAATTTAAAAACCGGCTGAGTCGAATACTTTTTGATTTGTACATTTTGCATTAAAATTAGTTTTTACTATGGTAAAACTTAAGCTACGGTCACACTTGTCAAATATTTGCCCAAAACAGCGTGACCAACAAACAATAATGAAAAAAGTTTTGATCCAGACACTTGTTTATCATATTAAACAGTTTCGAACACAACTAATGCACAATGTCTATGACAACCACAATATTGGATACTCTTTAACTTGACAAACTTTTGTCTGGATTGAAAGATTTTTCATTAGCATGTAGTGGTTACGCTTTTTGACAAGTGTGACCGTAGCTTTAGACCAACGTTTTCTGTTGATTTTTCTTAGTATTTTTTTTTTAGTGTAACCCTCATACCTAAATAAGAGCGGCAAGCGTTGCGTTAGCAGAATTGTAAGTATTTTTAGTACACTTAAATGTAAAAATATTTTTGGATTGTACTGAAAGTACGTACCCTGCTGCTAACGCAACGCTTTCCGCTCTTATTTAGATATCAGGGTAAAGGGCTTTGGACACGATCAAAATGCTCGCTGTCAAGTTCGTGTACGTGTGCTTGTCGGCTTGATGTTACCATGCTTGATGCCCCACCAAGCATTAATTTTTATTTTGATTTTGTGCTGTTCGTTTGGTTGAAAAAAAAATGTATAAAAATGTCTAAATAAAGAAATTCAATAACAATAATGGCAGCACTGCTTACAAAAAAAGAACAAAGCAAAATAAGAAAGTTCTAACACTTCTTTTTTCTTCACCACTCAAATTTATGTTTTTTAATTCCGATATTTTGGGCAACCGTTCGTAATGGAAATATAATTATAATGAAAATTTGTACGCGCTTGATGGGGTAACAATATACACGCATTAACAAGTGACAGCAAGCATGCCGAAAATCAAAATTTTTTGATTTTCCATCAAGCATCGTTGGTGTCACACATACTAACAAATTTTCACTCATACTATAACCAATCTCAGCAAGCATTTTGACCGTGTCTAAACCCCTTAAAAGTTCTTAGAGCTTTTTGAGCATGGCAACTAGTGATGAGCGATAGCGTCATGTTTTAATAATGTTGCTCCTTGTGAATGTGTTTTCTAAATCTCTGTTCTTTTAAAGTGTGACTGTGATCACAGTTTAGCAGTATTTTGTTTGTAGCAGTTCTGTTATTTTGAGAAAATCTAATAAGAAGAACAGCAGTGAAATTAAACAGTGACTGCGATCACGGTTTAACACATTTCAGCTCTTCTGCTTTAAAAGTATTTATTAGTATTGGTGTTTTGATAAATACTAATAAGAAGAGCAGCAAGAACAAGCAATTAGCAATCAACCCCGTTCAAATATTGAGAATAAATAAAAAAAATATAAGAGGCAGAGAGACAATAAAATTGCAAATATAAAAATGTGAGTTGTAGATAGTTACCAGAAAAGATGATTTGACACGATTTGACGATTTTTTTCTTGACAAAAGCTGAATATATAAAAAAATTAATGTCGTAGCTTTACTTACTGTAAAGTAAGCATGCAAGAACAATAACAGTTTGTATGAAAGAACTATATTTCCAAAACCTGTTACTTGATAAATTCAGTCACAGTTGTGATTTGTGATTTTTCAATCGCTGTGAAAAAGTAACAGGTTTCTAAATATCGCTCAACTCTAATGGCAACATATACTGAAACATGAAATTTATGCGCAATTATTTAATGAGGTGGTATCAGAGGCGATTTATATATATTCTGCCTTATCGTGGTTGGCGTATTTCAAATATGACTACACCCAGAGAAGAAACAGCTTAAAATCAATAAAAACCATATTGAATTAATAAAAAACATTACCGAAAGTCTAGTCATGTTGAAATTTTTTATTTCAATATGGAAATATATTAATTTACAGTATTAATTTTTTAATTTTATATATTTTTAAAGCTGGATTCACCCATTGTTTCCGAACAAAATTTTGGTCCGGACAAAATTTTTGTTATATTTTGTTTAACTTTTCTCTTATTGAGAGAGAAAAAATATTTTTTACGAACAATTCTCAGTTTGAATTGGTTTAATTTTATATTTCGTCCGGACAAAATCGAACTGAGCTGCCAAGTATTTTAATTTTTCAGCCAAAGTTCAACTGAGCTGCCACATCATGTTATATGAATAATAAAAACACAGAATATACTTGTATTAATTACAATAGAAATAAAGCAAAATTGTAAAATAAAACATACATATGGAGTTGAACGAAAGAATTGCATTGATAAATTAAAAAGACACAGCGAATTGTAATCATTTGCCGATGTGCTGCCACTTGTAAAATTAATACGCATCGTTTACACACGTATGTATTTCATATAGTAGCTTTGATTTTCCAGACAAAATGTTCGAAATGGATGAATCGTGCTACAGAAAACTCTCAGGAAAAAATTGTTTGTCTGGACAAAAATTTTGTTCAGAAACAATGGGTGAATCCAGCTTAAGTATCTCAACATACATTTTCTATTATATGGTAAATTATTGAATTAATGTGACGCGTTATTTTTAGTTGCAGATTTTCCCTGAGTGTACGACTTTTTGTTAATAGATTAAAGAAGACTTCAACAGTTTTTCTTTGATCTATTACCAAACAGTCGAAGTCGTATTTGAAATACGCCAGCCACGGTAAGGGAGATTTTATATACTGTATGTACTATATATAAGTATATGAAGTTAATTTTTATGTTTTACCTTTAATTTTTGTATTGTTTTATAGTATTTACATAAACTTTTAACTCAAGAATTTTCTTATTTAAAAAAAAACCGGTCGACCGGTTTTTTCTGAATTGTAAAAACCGAAACCGGGTTTTTCATAATTTCAAATATTCGAACTATTCGAAAACCGGTTTATGGAAAAAGTCGAATAATCGATCACCCTAGTATATATATGAGTATTTTGTTTACACACACTTCCAAGCATCACTGCTGGAAGAAAAGTGAATTGATAAAATACTAAGATGGCAACGCTGTTCAATTGACTGCATCACAAAGATGGAAAATGCGATTTAATACTTCCCGACTATACTAAGAATGTTTCTAACTAAATATTTACTAGAAGTACATTTCTCACTTTACAAACTATAAAATATCATTTCGTTTTGTTTGCTAATTTTAGATTTGAACTTTGGACAAAAAAATATTTTTAAGTAAATACTGTATGTATGTATGTATGTCGGTACTTTAACACCTTATAAAGCTCAAATGCCTTTAAAGCATCCTCTCCACAATTACTTTGTGTTCCTTTAATTTGAAAATATGAAAAAGTCAGATAACAAATTCGCGATAAAAAAATAGCATGAGCGAAGTGCTATTTATTTTTAGCTTTTAGTTTTATTTACATTGAATAATGGCCATTTTTTGAAATGATAATTAAATATCATTTATCTTTTAAGTTCTATTTAAATTTTTATTTTCGAGTGCATGTTTAAATAATACTTAAATCACAAATCAAGTGTATTTTGTGATTTTCGCTTAATTCTTACAAATATAACGGGTGTTTTTTTTTAGAGGTATAGAACTTCGAATTGAAATAAAACACAAGAAAATCGTTTTAATGTCCATCAATTTGGCTTTATTGGAAGGATAATTTTATGCCATTAATGTTTAAATATGATTTCGGGCCTGTGGCCGCCGCGGCTGGCTCGAATAAAGCCAATTCTACAGGTCCAATTTTCAACCACTTTTTCGAGCATATGGGGCCGTATGTTGGCAATAACGCCACGAATGTTGGCTTCCAAGTCCCCTAACGTTTCTGGTTTGTTGGCGTAGACGAGCGACTTCACATATCCCCAAAGAAAATAATCCAATGGTGTCAAATCACACGATCTTGGTGGCTAATTGACAGGTCCATTCCGCGAAATTATGCGCTCATCGAATGTTTCCTTCAATAAATCGATTGTGACGTGCGCTGTGTGGCATGTAGCGCCGTCTTGTTGGAACCACAACTCATCCACATTCATGCCATCCAATTCGGGAACAAAATAGTCGGTTATCATGGCTCTATACCGGTCTCCATTAACGGTAACTGACTCTCCAGCATTATTTCGGAAGAAGTATGGCCCAATGACTCCACCAGCCCATAGAGCACACCAAACAGTCAGTTTTTGTGGATGTAATGGCGTCTCAAG
Source organism: Tachina grossa (assembly GCA_949987645.1). Classification (NCBI taxonomy): domain Eukaryota; kingdom Metazoa; phylum Arthropoda; class Insecta; order Diptera; family Tachinidae; genus Tachina; species Tachina grossa. The sequence goes on from OX465274.1 coordinate 213,641,266, forward strand.
GGTCTCATGTGGATTCTCTTCACTCCAAATGCGGAAATTTTGCTTGTTGACGTAGCCATTCAACCAAAAATGAGCCTCATCACTGAACAAAATTTTGCGATGAAAATCAGCATCGAGATCAATCTCATTTTCGGCCCATACACCAAAATCACGACGCATTGCATGGTCTCGCGGCTTTAATTCTTGCACAAGCTGGATCTTGTAAGGTCGCAAGCCAAGATCTTTGCGCAAAATCTTCCATAAAGTTGATGGACAAAGCTCCAATTGCTGTGCACGGTGGCGAATCGATTCATTCGGGTCCTCTTCAACACTTTGCTCTACAGCGGCAATTGTTTCTTCGGTGCGCACTGTTCGACGTCTCTGCGGATGCGTATTATCACATAGAGTAAACGTAGTGTGAAAACGATCCATGGTTAACCGAATTAATTGCTCTGATGGACGATTATGTCGACCATAAAATGGACGGAGCTTGCGGTAAACTTCGCGAACTGAACCATTATTTTCGAAATAAATTTGCACGATTTGCAAGCGTTGTTCTTTTGTCAACCTGTTCGTGATGAAATGGCAAACCAAACTAAATATTAATCACTTGACAGCTGATAAAATGGCCGCCAGTTAAAAAAGTGATGCCAACTTAAAGTTCTATACCTCAATAAAAAACACCCATTATAACATATGCAATAAATACATATAGCCAATTCACAAAGTGTTCTATTGCATCATATTTGTTCTATTGCATAAACTTTTATGACTGCATAAAAATCTTGCAGATATTTTTCATATAAAAATATTACATGACATATGTTTTTTTCTGAGCTAGTTTCTTACTACTTATGTAGTTAAACTTACTTTAACATACGTTTGAGTTAACCAAGAAATACATTTAAACGTACTTTAGCCGCCCATTCAGCTTTTCAATAATGGATTAAGGGCCATTATTATGACTTGACGATAAAGTTTCGGATAGTTAATCCTAACTTTAGCAGAACTGAACTATAAAGTGACCTTTAAAAATTTTTCATTATTACAACTGTCCGATAAAATAAATAATACAATTTGTGTTTGGTGGCAACATTTATGTGGATATTGATTGTTAAAAATTCTTAGTGGCAACTTGCTTTTGTTTATTTGCCAAATTACAAACATAATGAAACAATTTTTTCAATTCTTTTGTTTATTTTAGTATTATTATGTGTTTTTATTGTTGTATTGTTTATGTTTTGTGCCATATTTTGTCCAGTGCCAAAGTCTGACCACGGATGAAAATGTGACAACTTCAAATGTCTGAACGTCACGTTAAAAGTTACAGGTAGGATGAACTTCCCTTTTACTTATCGCTCATTTTTGGTTAAAGTGAAGTTGTAACAATGAAAAAGTGCTTATCCATCCAATAAAATCCACCGTTAACTAAAGACAAGTTATAATAATGGCCCTGAGGGTTCTAAATTTAGCTAGAAGGGCTGGTGTAAATAAGTTAACATAACATAACATAACATAACATAACATACACAAACACAACTCGCAAAGCGATTAGCTTGTCTGCGAAAAACACCCAGGGTCTTTGGTGTGAATCGAACCCATGACCTCTGGACTGAGAGGCTAGCATCGCTACTACTCAGCCACAGGGGCACCAGCGATGTGACAGTTCTTTGAATTTATTTAAAAAGAAACATAAATTTTCTCCCTTATATTTATAAAAAAATAAAATGTGTTTGGAATCCATTTTAAGAAAGTTTTATATGAAAAATTTTCAATAAAATTCATATGGGGGTTAACACAAAAGTTTTGAAAATAGTTTTGGGATTTTTTTTAAATATTTTTTGATTCTAATTTATTTATTTGAATTTAAGCCTCTTTATGTTTAAATGTATTCATTTATTAATGTGTAGTTTTCACAATGTAAGCTCGTTTATTGCTCGATTTAACCTACACTATTACACTGGATAATATTTGTTTGAAGAACAATTATCGTTTTCACAATGAGTATCTTAAAATTTTGATGTAGCAGCATTGTGTCATCTTAAAATACTCATTATGAGCGGGCAACGATATGAAATACAGTGTGTTGAAGTATTAAAATAACAGAATTTTTGTTTATTCAGAAATTATTGTTGGATAGATTTATCAACCAATTTTTGCTCTTCAAAATGTCTAAAGACATTTTTTCATCAACATTTTTTAACATTACCATATTGCCATATAGAAAATTACATACTTTTTATACTTTTAAATTTGCTACCTGGTAACAAATTTAATTTACACACAAACAAAACCAACAAATGTTGCGTTATTGTGAACTCCCTAAATAAAATATTTTAAGCTTATTCTACATTTAAATGACAAGTGTAGTTTATCTTTACTTTCACAACGCTGCTATTTGGTCTTAAATAGGAATTTATTACTTATCACATAAGAAGACTTTGTGAATTAGTTTTGTAGTTGGCAATTTAAATTTTTTACACGTTGATAAATCACTATTCTCATTTAGATATGTATGTTTAACAGTTGTTATATGGGAAGCGTTCCATATTATTTCGAAATTTTGTAGTGCTACCATACTTTCAACGTACGATTAATTTAATAAGAACTTAAATTAAACACTGAACAAGTTAAGCCGTATTTAAATATAACTTAAATTTATCTAAAAATTTGATAAATATGTATTTCACAGGGTGCCCCTGTGGCTGAGTGGTAGCGATGGGCTTCGATTCCCGCCGTAGATCCTGGAGAATTTCCTCAGACAAACTAATAGCTTCGCTGGTTGTATATGTATAAGAACAAAAAGTCAAAAATTGGATATAACTCAAACTGATAGTTTTATTCATTAGTCATTTTATACTTTAGTTGTTTTATTCCAAAGTATTTTTGTGTCACGCACTTTTAACAAATTTTTAATAGTTTTTTTTTGCAAATTCTCTTAAGTGTATATAATTATTTATTTAATGGTTGCCTCTCCTTGCTTTATTAAAACAACTAAAACGTTATCACTGTATCGCATTTAAAAGGTTTAAAAGGTCTGTAGCTTAAAAAAATTTTATCATCCTATCAAGAGTATGGTTGGTTGGTTGGAAGTGCTCGCATATTCTTTGCTATAATATTTTTAAATTAATGGGAGTGTTAAAAGCTTTGCATTGCTCCCTGGCTAAATAGTAATTTTAGTGTAAAATTTACCGGGTCTGATTTAATTTTTTTTAGGAAATAAACTTTTTTTTTTTGTTAAATGACCTTGTCATAAAGGCACTTATAAAACATCATGTTTATTGACATAAAAACTTAAATTCATACAATACTAATGTGAGTACATACGCATATGTACAAGTACAGGGTGGGCCAAAAGAAACCAAGGGGTGTAAAAGTTTAATAACTTTTTTGTTTATTAACTTTTTTTTATTTTTTCTTTCAGATTATATAATATACAAAATGGAAATTTTTTTACACTAAGTATGAAAAATGATGTCTCTTAAATGACCACCGTTTTCAGCTTCGCACTGATGGGCTCTTTTTAGAGCATTTTCCATAACATCTTTCAAAACTTGTGGCTGTAGCGTTCGAATTTCTGCAACAATGTTTGCCTTGAGTTCAAGGATTGTCTCTGGCTTGTTCACATACACTCGCTCCTTCAAAAAACCCCAAAGAAAATAGTCGGGTGCTGTCAAATCTGGCGATCGCGCTGGCCAAATAATTTCCGAATTTCGAGAAATTATTCGCTCTCCAAAAATTTGACTTAAAAGTGCCATTGTGTCTCGGGCAGTATGGGCAGTGGCTCCGTCCTGCTGAAACCACATACCAGGTCTGTTTTCAAGAGCAGGACGTAAAACATTTTCTATCATAAACCGATACCGCTCTCCATTTACGGTTACAGCACTTCCATCTTCATTCTCGAAGAAGTAGGGCCCAATGACATTTTCAGATGTGATCCCACACCATACTGTACGCTAGAGCTGCAAAACTATCGATAGTCGCTCCACTCGATAGTTTTATGTAAAACTATCGATACTATCGATAGTATCGAATAGTTTTATAAAATTTGCCACATAAACTACATTTGACTCGAAAAAAATCCAGAGTCCTCAACATTTTCATTAGTATATAAAAATATATCAAGCCTTTTTTCGATTTTATCGTAAGCGGCACATTATTGAAAATATACTTTTTTATTGAACTTATAATTTTATGGGCCTACCCATGGTTTAGAATTATCAAAATGCGAAAATTGTTGATAACTTTTAAGACACTAACTGTAAAGTTTTATCGTAAGCGACAATTTTAACCTTCTTCTAAAAATTTAATTTTTATCGCATACGATTACATCGAAGATTAGGCTGGATATGTAGGTATGTAGGTACAATTAAAAAAAAATTTTGTAAGGAAACACGCTAGGGTATGTCAACGACGATTGGCGGCCGTCGCGATATCAGTACCACCAAAATTTATCTTTGTGTCGACGATGTTGAATTTATTAAGATACTTGTGACTACTATTTGTCGAATAATACTTGGATATATAAATAAATTCATATATGTACATACATATGTATTTAAGTACTTGTGTATACAGAAGCAGGGATGCGATGTCATATTTACAAATTGTACTAACTTTCAAAAAAAATTTTAATTTTTTCAGTACGATTGTACCTAATTCTTTATTTATATTTTTTTAATACTTGCACTTTTTAATTAACTAAAAATCAATTAACAAAACGCCAGAAGGTGCACAAAGAATATTAGTTGCTGGGATCTGAATATAAAAGTAACATTTACGATATACTACGTTTATAACCTTTTTTTTTATTCGATTGTTCACAGTCGATGTAAATAGTCGGCTTCTCCCTTTGGTACAAAAATAAAATTTCCACATTTGCAGAGGAATTTGGAATAAATAACATTCCTCCAGCAATTCTTTAAGCACCGGAAAACATCGTTTGATTTACATAATTTTCTAATACCTTCGAGCTAAAGATTAACTCCCTTGTGAAAAAAATAAGTGAACGTTAAAACCGGTTTTTCCATGGATTTTTTTTAATGTACACTTCAAGCACGCATTATTTTTTGCGTAAGGGGTTTAATATATTTTAATGCTATTTTTGGCATGTAATAAATATAAAGAGATTCCAGTAGAGCCAAATGGGTCATTGCGGTGCTACGGTACTTTTGGCATTCAAATAGCGCTAAAATTATACAATTGTATCAACTTTTGCATCGCTGTACAAAAGCTTAAATCAAGACGTATAATTTGCTTCAAAGATGCCGGCTACTGTTACTGACTTCGATTATTTTTACTCTTTTAATTACTTGTTTTTTTTTGCCGATAGTATCGATAGTGGAAAAAACTATCGATGTTTCATTTACAACAAAACTATCGATAGTACTATCCATAGTTTTGCAGCTCTACTGTACACCTGATGGGGTGCAATTGGCGTTGATGAATGGCTCTTGGATTTTGAGAACCCCAGAACCTACAGTTCTGCTTATTAACAAAGCCATTCAAATGAAAATGAGCTTCATCACTCATAATCAAATTTTCAATAAAGTTGATTTCATTTCTGGCCAACTCTTGAAATTTAACTGCAAAATTTAGACGTTGCCGATGATCTGCGGGTTTTAATTCTTGGACCAATTGCACCTTATATGGGTATAACTGTAAATCTTTTTTTAAAATGCGCCGTAGTGACGTACGAGACATTTCTAGCTGAGCAGAACGCCTTCTGCCAGATGTTTCTGGTGCTTCGTTAACACTTTGCTGTACTCGTTCAATATTTTCCGCAGTGCGACTTAAACGTGGTCTACCGGTTCGAGGCAAATCTCTTACGCTGCCATGTTGGTGATGACGATTAACTAAGCAACGAATCATCGCTTCAGAGGGCGAAATTCTGACGTTAAAATGTCGACGATGTGCTCTTTGCGTTAAAATAATTGATCTCTGGTTTAAATAATAAAATTCTATTGTTCTGGTTCTCTGTTCAGTTGTGAACCTCTCCATTATAAATTCTCCAAGTGTTGTCTATATAATCTGAAAGAAAAAATAAAAAAAAATTAATAAACAAAAAAGTTATTAAACTTTTACACCCCTTGGTTTCTTTTGGCCCACCCTGTACTTATAACTAGAGACATACATATATACTTACATATGTATATGATGTAAACGGACGATATACACGAGGTGACATTGGTGTGGTGAGTTACTTTTTAAGCAAATATTACCTTAATATTTCTACATTTAAATGTATGTAAACAGCAAAAAATTAACATTATTTATTTTTTATAATGATCTTTCCGATCATTATCAACGTAATGATTACAATGAAGATGATGCATAGACAGCAATATGATGATATGCATACATACATACACACGTAAATACACACGTAAATACATAGTTATTTATAGCTAATGTACAATGAAATAAAAACAAAATAAACAAAAATTAATAATGATTTAATTTAAAATAAATTTCTCTTAAATTTAAATGTTTAGTTAATCATTTTAAAACTGGTTGGTTTTGCTTAAAGAATTTCTACAATTGTTTAAGTTTTCTAAAAGTTTAAAAGAATAATTTTGTTCTATTATGAATAGAGTAATTTTTTAATCACCTGGGGTCAAATCGTTACATCCGTGAACGTACAACTCGTCACGTAAAAACACAGTTTTCGGATTATGACATACGTGAACGTATTGAAATCCCATTCAGTTTATACGATTGACGTATCATATAATTTGTTTTCGTACGATTGCCGATACGATCACGTATGTAATGATTTGAAGCCTGGTTTTAAAAAGAAATGAAAAGAAAAGAAACGCACTTTTAAGGAAATATAATAGCCCAATTCACAATCTTGTGCAAATGGTCTTGCATCGTTGCATGTGCAAAATAGTATAGCAAATTAATATTCACCACTTAACAATTCTTAGTGGTGAGTACAATATACTATACCACTTTGCACATTGTGAATTGGGCTTATATTTATTACTTTACAGTGAAACAAAGCAAAATCTTTTGTTTGGAAAATCAAACCTACAACCAAAGGTGTGAGCAGAAAATTTTAAAATTACCCAGATAAAAAAATATGTATGGAGCATATATGATATCCCATATTTGGTTCGGATCCGAAAAATGAGGGTATATGGGCATATATGATTATATATATTCATACATTTTCATACATCTATGTATGTGTAAATATTCGCTCTACAGTATGCAAAGTGCATATTCATACTGTCTTGATTCACAAAAGCGCACTCTAGTGCAATAAATTAAATTACTAAAATTACTTTTTTTAGATTTTGAACAGGCAGGTTGTATTTAATGAAACATTTGTTTGGACAAATAATTCAAAACGAACTAAAAGTCATTTCATTCCTCATTTTAAGTCAAAAGGTAAATCAATTATTTAAAAAAACACAAAACTCATATTCGTACTTAAAATTTAATTTAAGAAATCGGATTAAAAACTAATGTAATTAATTATAAAAGAAAAAATAATCCGTCGTAACAATAGTTTACAATATAATTTTTTGCAGTAATATGAACTTTGTTTCTTATCTAGAGAATTCTGTAATTTTCTATAAAATTAATGAATGGATTATCCTTTTGATTATTAGATATATTAAATGGGGCCACAATGTAAAAAATGGTTTTTTTTAACAAAAGATTTTCTTTTTTAATACTGTATGTATTTTCTAATGGACTTCCAACTCACCAGTGATAAAATACCAAGTTTTTTTAATTGCATAAACGATCTTATGTATGATATCATGTATGCATACATTATTATATGGCACCATATATTAAATCTTATTTCTATATATGGATCCACATATGAAGAGTTTAATAATTAAATTTCCATATATGAGCTCATGTATTATAATACGTTTCATATATTAGTTCATATATAATAGTTTTGCCATTTATAATCCTATACATTTCCATACATGAATTCATACATATTAATATATACTTATGTACATTCATATATTAAAAATATGTGGACCATATATAATTTTTTTAGCTGGGTACTTGTTAATATAGCATTTACACTTACAGGACATTTACACCAGACCAATATACAACAGATTTTAATTAAAATCTTTATGAAAATCTACACCGTTTAGACCAACTTTTTTTTTTACCCATTAACTAAAAAATATCCAAAACTACAACCAAATAACTGCAATGTAGCTAAGTCACACACCTCTTTAAGCAAACAGTAGCTAATTCACTCATCTTTTTTTTTTTATTAATATGTTGTACAGGGTAGTAAAAAATAAATAAAAATATTAGATTTTTATTAGATTTCCTACAAATCTACTGAGAAAATAGATTTTCTTTTGTATGGGAAATCTAGTAAAAAGCAGCAAGATTTAGCTCGAAATCTACTAAGTACTAGATTTTAAGGTTATGCAAATGCCCTATTACACGAAATCTAAAAAATCAAATCGAAAAAAAATCCAATGTGAGTAATGACGTAAGTCCATATTTACACGTTTTTTTACGAGGAAAATTTGTCAAAACAATTTTCGTTTTTATGTTGTTTGTTTGAGATTTCAGCATTTTTGCTATTAAGCAAAAACATATATATACGCACAACGAATCAATAAATATTTATGTATCGAAAATGAATTCATAGCAAACATTAATTCTAAAAATAAATAATGATAAAACAATACAAATTACGTATACAGACAAGTTCTGTGGCCCTTTTCATTTAACTTTCTCCTCCTATAAACTTAATACGAGTAGTTGCCTAAGTGAACTTGCTCTACTTAAGCAATTAATTATAAGTATACAGTTGTTTTTGGTTATAATGAACACGAGAAATAGCCTATTACGGTGTATTATAATATTAACACTTTTTAAATACAGTATAGTTTAACGAACAACTTTTTCTCAGTTATTTTTTAAAATATATAAATTATGCATATCAAAATTATATATCTAAAAAAACTTATAAAATGGATAATTTTTCTTTTGTTTCGCTTATTTTTGAATTAATCATTGGTTTTTTCTTCGGAGTTTGTTACAACTGAACTCCACAGTCGTCATTCCACCCTTATGTCAATCATTTCACTTATCTTTGACGTATGTATACGATTATCGTGTTTCTTGTTTTAATTTTAATTGTTGTTTTTGTTTTTTAATAAATTAATTTTAAAAATTTATTTATTTTTTTTAAAGCCAATGGAGTATTACTAATTAAATACGCGATAACATTTTTTTTATACCCTTTACCAAAAAATGGAAAAAGGGTATATATAGGTTTGTCATTCCGTTTGTAATTTCCAGAATATTAATATGAGAGCCATAAAGTATTTATATATATTCTGGATGCTTATGCATAGGGAAGACGAATAAGCGATGTCCGTCTGTCCGTCTGTCCATCTGTCCGTCTGTCCGTCTGTCCGTTTGTCTGTACGTGAAATCGGTTTTCCGAAGCTCCCAGAAAAGCTGGAGACTTCTTTCTTGGACTGATGTGTCAGAAATGGTCTAAATAAGATTGGTATTGAAAATCAGCAAAATCGAGTTGACGGTTTCAGAGCTGGGAAACTTAAACTTCATTTTGCCATACAAAATAACTACGAAAAGTAGTTATTATTATCACTTTTTTATTTAATAAACTCATTTTATACTTCAGTATGAACAAAATAAGTATTTCTAATTAAAAAAAACTAAAATTAAAAAAAATTAAAAAGACGTTTCCAGAGTTTCAAAACTTTAAATTTTTTCTTATATATACAAAAGTAACATACGAAAAAAATTTTTTTTTTCTATAAATTAAACATATCTTATGTTCTTAAAAGAAATAGATTGATGTCAGAAATCAGAAAAACAAAAAGGATGATTCCAGGGTTGGAAAACCTAAAATTTTTGTGAAGTTTAAAATTAAATACCGTAAACTAATTTTTTATTTATATTTATTAAATGAACTTGTTTTATACTTCACCACGAATAAAATTGGGTTTTCAAATAAAAAAAAAATTAAAAAATTTAAAAAGACGTTTCCAGGGTTGGAAAACTTTAACTTTTTTTATATAAAAGTAACTTACTAAAACAAATTTTTCCTTTTTTCCTATAAATTAAACATATCTTAAATTCTTAAAAGAAAGAGATTGGTGTAAGAATTCAAAAAGGATGATTCCAGGGTCGGGAAACTTACTCTTTTTGTGATATAAAAAATTAACTATCGAAAACTAATTTTAATTTTTTTTAAATAAATAAACTTATTTTTTGCTATAGTACAAATAAAATTGGTATTTCAATTTAAACAAAATTTAAAAAGACGTTTCCAGGGTTGGAAAACTTTAACTTTTTTTATACAAAAGTAACTTACTAAAGCAAATTTTTCTTTTTTCTCTATAAATTAAAGATATCTTATATTCTTAAAGGAAAGAGATCAGTATAAGAAATCAGGAAAATCAAAAAGTTTGATTTCAGGTTTGGAAAACCCACACTTTTTGTGATATAAAAAATTAGCTACCGAAAATTAATTTTTATTTATTTTTTATAAAATAAACTTATTTTATACTTCAGTACAAATGAATTTGGTATTTCAAATTAAAACAAAAATTAAAAAATTAAAACGACGTTTCCAGGGTTGGAAAACCTTATTTTTTATACAAAAGTAACTTACTAAAACAAATATTTCCTTTTTTACTATAAATTAAACACATCGTACCTTCTTAAAAAGAGATTGGTATAAGAAATCAGAAAAATCAAAAAGGAGGATTCCAGGGTTGGGAAACTTACACTCTTTGTGATATAAAAAATTAACTACCGAAAACTAATTTTTATTTATTTTTATTAAATAAAATTATTTTATGATTGAGTACGATTAAAATTAGTATTTCAAATAAAAAAAAAGACAATTCAAAAATTAAAAACACGATTCCAGGGTTGGAAAACTTTAATTTTTTTTTTGGACAAAAGTAACTTACTAAAACAAATTTTTCGCTTTCTTATATTCTTAAAAGAAAAATATTGGTGCAAGAAATCAGAAAAATCAAAAAGGATGTTTTCAGGGTTGGAAAAGTTACACTTTTTGTGATATATAAAAGTAACTAAGTCTAATTAATTTTTATCTTTGCCTTTATAATTTATATATATTTTACGTTTTGGAAATTAAATTTTTTTGTAGAAAACTATAAGAATAAAAACCACTGCTCCAGAGCTGGAAACTTTGAACTTTTTTCTGGATATTAAAGTAAATAAATAAAACATTTTTCTGAATTTTCTTTTTCACTTAACACACTTTCTATATATTTTTAAGAACTACTAGATTAGTATAATTAATCAGAAAAATCTAAAATGATGATTTTAGGGTTTGAAAATTTATTTTTTTGTACATAAAAGTAACTAGGTCAAATAATTTTTTTCTTTTGGTTTATACTTTATGTACCTATGTGCATATGTACGTATCTCTATATTACATAAAAGCACTTTGGTAAAGGGTATATAAGATTCGGCACAGCCGAATATAGCACTCTTTTTTGTTTTTGATTATATAGGGTGTTTTTTAAGAGGTATAGAACTTCAAATTGAAATAAAACACAAGAAAATCGTTTTAATGTCCATCAATTTGACTTTATTGGAAGGATAATTTTATGCCATTAATGGTTAAATATGATTTCGGGCATGTGGCCGCCGCGGCTGGCTCGAATAAAGCCAATTCTACAGGTCCAATTTTCAACCACTTTTTCGAGCATATGGGGCCGTATGTTAGCAATAACGATACGAATGTTGGCTTCCAAGTCCCCTAACGTTTCTGGTTTGTTGGCGTAGACGAGCGACTTCACATATCCCCAAAGAAAATAATCCAATGGTGTCAAATCACACGATCTTGGTGGCCAATTGACAGGTCCATTCCGCGAAATTATGCGCTCATCGAATGTTTCCTTCAATAAATCGATTGTGACGTGCGCTGTGTGGCATGTAGCGCCGTCTTGTTGGAACCACAACTCATCCACATTCATGCCATCCAATTCGGGAACAAAATAGTCGGTTAGTCGGCTCCAATTGCTGTGCACGGTGGCGAATCGATTCATTCGGGTCCCCTTCAACACTTTGCTCTACAGCGGCAATTGTTTCTTCGGTGCGCACTGTTCGACGTCTCTGCGGATGCGTATTATCACATAGAGTAAACGTAGTGCGAAAACGATCCATGGTTAACCGAATTAATTGCTCTGATGGACGATTATGTCGACCATAAAATGGACGGAGCTTGCGGTAAACTTCGCGAACTGAACCATTATTTTCGAAATAAATTTGCACGATTTGCAAGCGTTGTTCTTTTGTCAACCTGTTCATGATGAAATGGCAAACCAAACTAAATATTAATCACTTGACAGCTGACAAAATGGACGCCAGTTAAAAAAGTGATGCCAACTTAAAGTTCTATACCTCAATAAAAAACACCCTTTAGTATAAATGATTGCTCGCATAACTGTAGGCTAGGTTGAAGATAGGAGCCATTACGCACATAAACCAGTATAGGCTTGTTTCGCGCTCTCATGTGAATTAAACATGAACAACCCCCGCCCCCTTTATAGGAGTTCAGTATCGTTTGTTTTGTCCCTCAAACTTTTCCAGTAAAAACCTCTAAGCTGGGTAATGTCCGGTAGGGTGTTATCCCCAAAATAGCGGGATCTTGGCTGGGCAAAAGCTGGACAAAGACAAAGAACGTGCTCTCGATGCCCCCCATGCATGTCCTGCATTCATCATTGAATGTGGCTCCAATCCGATACAAATGCTTTTGTAAATTAAAGTGCTCCGCTAAGATGACGAATAACTATAAAAAATGCAGTGAATTGAGATTTTGACCCGAGCACGAAGGGTTCCGTACGGACACCAGATATGTAACTCAATACAAACTTTAGCCTATATAATATATAGTTTTGGTATTTTTTTTCGTTTTTGGGTTTTTTTTTGGTTTGAGCGTTTTTTAGTTTTGGCGTTTTTTTTCGGTTTTTGGCGATTTATTTTAAATCTTGGCGCTTATTTTTAGTTTTTGAATTTTTTCTTGTTTTGGTGATTTTTCCCCGTTTTTGGCGTTTTTACAGTTTGGCGATTTTACTTTCATTTTGGCTATTTTATTCATTTTGGCGATTTTTTTTTCATTTATGGGATTTTTTTTGGTTTTGGCACCTTTTTCGCCGCTTGGCGATTTTTTTGGGTTTTTTTAATTTTGGCGATTTTTTTCAATTTGGCGATTTATTTAAGTGTTAACTTTTTTTTTAATTTGGTGCTCTTTTTGGTTTTGGTGATTTGTTTTTTTTTTTTGGGTCTTTGACGACTTTTTCTGTTTTGGCGATCTTATAATTTTTGGATATTTTAATTTTACCGTTTTTGAAAATTTCAAGAGTTTGCCTTTTACGGTTTCCAAGATACAGCAAGTTGTCAAAATTACAAAGTCAAAATTGCATTAACTGATACAACACCCTTTAATTTAAGTTTTTTTCAATTTTAGTGTTTATTGTTTGTGTCAATATACACATGTACATACAATTGTATGTATATTACATGGGATTTTAAAATTTTTCGTTGCTCGTTTTGGAACACCCTTTAATTTTGAACTCTCATGTATTTGTTGTGGTAGCGGCCAAGGTTCTACATTCTTTGTCCAAATTTCAGGTCCGTAGCTTTTACGGTTCCTGAGAAAATATTCTGTTACAGACAGACGGACAGCGTAGCGAAAACAATAGGGTTCCTTTTCACCTTTGGTGTACGGAACTCTAAAAAATTATTAAATTTGGTTCTGATAATCTATTGCGACCACAGTCGAAGATCGAAAGTTGCTCACAAAAACATACATAAATGTGTAAAAAGGCCAAGTTCTTATGAAAAATTTCGGCCGCCAAAGCTACTCAGATCGGAATTTCGACAAAGCTCTTGTTTGGCCTGTGAGCCAAAGTATTCATTGTGTTAACCTTCTCCGTCGTTGCATAATTGTCTTCCAAATTATGACTTGTAGTGTAATTTTTTTGTAATATTTTTTCCTTGTTGATTCATTTTATCTGGATCACAGATTGTCTAAGATTCACACAAAATGCGATTCCATATGACAAACGATTTAATTTTGAAAATCTGTTGGGCAACGCCGGGTATTAATTGCCAGTTTGTAATATTGTACAATAATAACCAGATAAATTCCTCAATGTCAACGGCTGATTTAACTGCTGACTGAGTTGCTTTTGAAATTTATAGTTTTTATTTATACATTTGTGAAATTTTTAAGTTTTATTTGTTAATTTTTTTGTTATTATGTTTGCAAATAAAAAATTATTTCTTTCGTTTAAGCATTTCTAGTTTTAATTTTTTTTTTTGTTTCGTTTCGCTTGTGCTGATTTAAGTAGTTTATATGTACTTAAGAAATTATTGTAATATTTGTTAGTATCGTATTATATTTTATTACATTAGTAATTTTTTTTTTGAATGCAGTTTATAGACGTTACTAGATATCGTACGATAAATTGTACAAGTAGAAAATTAGTAAAGTGTATCATGCTGTCACTATATGTCATGTTTTAGACTCGACAGTTTTTCTTGCTCAACTTTTGATTTTATAATGAGAAAGAAAAAGATATGTATACAAAAGATATATATTACTTTCTCAACTCTCTCATACAAAATACAAAGTTGAGCAAGAAAAACTGCCGAGTCTAAGACATGACTAAGGAAGTATAGGGTAATCAGGGGTAATACCAGGAAAATTTCTTAAAATTTAGATTAATATCATTGGCTTTTCAAACACTGGACTAATTTCTAAGCCGCACAATTTTGGTTCTTTCCAGAACACCCCTGTGGTAGAATGTGTGGTTGACTAGAAAAATAACTTATCCTAAACTAGCTAAAAGCTAACTGCAATGTTATCCAGAACTAACCCAAAATATATTCTTAAGCTGAGTACGTAATCATATATGGCGAGACCCAACAATTTTACTCTCAGCAACAACATTTTGCTTTTATTATTTTAGATGTTAATTTAGCTGGGTAGCTAGCACGTTGAATATACAACGTGTGATTATATATATTTCGAACTCCAGCAATAATTTTTGTAAATTTACTGACTATCAGGTGACTTAAATAAAATCAACTTTAAGTTAGCTGAAAAGGAGTGCAGAGTGAGAAAATTGACTACCGCCTAGGACATTGCAGTGTTAAAATAGCTAGTTGTTTCCACTGGAAAGTAATCCAAGTGGCAGTCAGCACTAGTTCCGAAATATTTAGCTTAAAGTTAGTTTAAAGTTAGCTTAGATTTCTCAGGGACACGCGACTAATTCATCTAACATAAATATATATAGGTATATAAAGCTTTGTGTATATTAGTGTATTTCGTATGTATTTAACATTTGCCCCTTTTTAAAGTTGTGTATATTATAGCATTGCACAGATACATCTGCTTGCACTAGTTTTGCCTGTTTTTTGGTTCTGGTATGAACAAATATGTTATTTATCGTTTTCTCTTACTAGTTGTAAATGTTGATTTTTTAAGCAATTATTGTATGGTTGGGCAATGAACAAATGAAAACAACACATTTATTTTCTTTTGTTTTTCTAAGGCAAATAAGATACATAAAACTGTTTTAACCATAAGTGCCTTATGATGTGTTGAGAAAAAACTGTAATTGGCTGATGAATGAATGAATGAAAGCAAAATTGCACATACATATGTAAGTAAATGATACATGTACATAAAACACATGCATTTGTAATTACTCTCAGAGCAAAATTGTCTATTTCTCTCTTTATACTTTGGCTGCGCCACAAAATAACATAACGAACGTCCGCACATACATCTGCACATCATGTATTTGTTTCAATAGTGGTTTTTTCATATATTTGTATTACAATATGTATTTTTTGAGAAAAAAACAGATCAAACAGTTGCTCAGCAGCAATACAATAAGCAATTGTTATTTGTTTTCAATTGTATTTGAATTTGGAAAAGCACGCACACACAATAACTCTTATACTAGTTCTGTCGCTCACACTACAATTATATGGTACATACCATGGTATATTTGTTTTGACTATACAAACGAGTATACAAATGCAACCCTTTAGTGTATGCTAATTCGGGGTTGTAGCTGGTTGAAAAATTATGCCAACTTAAAACCAATCTTTTCGTCTCTCTAATCAACAAACTGCCATGTTATGTCATCACAATTGTGCTCGTGTGTGAATGGTCATTTAAGTTATGGGGAAATTTTTTACTAAAGTCTGTCATGATTGTTGTCGAAGAGTCATAGATTCGATTCCTGCGGGAAAATCTGCGTATTTGTGCTGCAAGTAGTTTGGCAATTTTTTTTTTAGTTTTTAGAAGTTATTAATTTATGAGTAAAATTTTTTAAACGCACTAATAATCCCAAATTAATATTTTACTTATTAAGTAAAATATTTTTTTTTTAATTAAAAATGCATTGTAATTGATTATTGAGGGGTTTAGCTGGATCCTATGCGCATTTCACTGTCGCTAATGCAGATCATCAGGGAACCTTTACCCAAAGTTTCTTAGAACAACTAGAGTTATTATATTATGAACTTTCATTTAAACAAATGAGAAGCTCAAAACAAATAACAAAGTTGAAACAAGAACTCAATAATCAACATGTTTTTATTTTTTTTACCATTACTACATTGGCTGACTTTTTTTCAGCTTCAAATTGTAGTTGTAAAAGTATGTAAAAAAAATAACAGCCTGGCCCACGATATCGACAACGTTCGACTTGTCGCACACTTACATTTGAAACAACAACAAAATATTAAAATTTGTTTTTGTTTTGAATGTAAGTGTGCGACAAGTCGAACGTTGTCGATATCGTGGGCCAGGCTGTAAATGTAAATAACAACAACAGCTATTTCAGAATAGAGTGTTGCCACACAAGTATTTTTTGACCTGGTGCAGTCAATTTAATAATTAGTGATTTTTTATGGGAATTGTTAAAATTTAGGAGTACAATTTTTTAAACGCCTAATAATCCCAAATTAATATTTTGCTTATTAAGTAAAATATTTTTTTTAATTAAAAATACATTGAAATTGATTATTGAGGGATTTAGCTGGATCCTATGGGCATTTCACTGTTGCTAATGCACCAGGTCAAAAAATACTTGTGTGGCAACATCTATTCTAAAATAGCTGTTGTTGTTATTTACATTTATTTTCTTTTTACATACTTTTACAACTACAATTTGAAGCTGAAAAAAAGTCAGCCAATGTATTAATGGTAAAGTAAGAAAATAAAAAAACATGTTGATTATTGAGTTCTTGTTTCAACTTTGTTATTTGTTTTAATCTTCTCATTTGTTTAAATGAAAGCTTATAATATAATAACTCTAGTTGTTCTAAGAAGCTTTGGGTAAACGTTCCCTGATGATCTGCATTAGCAACAGTGAAATGCGCATAGGATCCAGCGAAACCCCTCAATAATCAATTTCAATGTATTTTTAATTAAAAAGAAATATTTTACTTAATAAGTAAAATATTAATTTGGGATTATTAGTGCGTTTAAAAAATTTTACTCTTAAATTTTAACAGTTCCCATAAAAAATCACGACAATCGATCAGCTGTTTTAAAAATTGGTATTTTAAGTTAAAACCAATATTTATTAAAACCATGTGAGTGTGAAAACTCTATAAGAGTGAACGTTAAGCAACTTCTCAATCACTTTCTGAAATAATACTTCGACTTTAGTCAGCTTAGGAGAGTCAAAATCAACAACGTCAAAAATCTTGCTAAGTATGAGTTCGATGCGTACTTCAAACTTTCTAGTGACTATGATTCATAGACAACATTGCAATAAGTATGAGTGCGCATACGTACAAGAAATTATAAATCATGATTCAACTCTACTCACTTTTTCACTACTCATTGCGCTTCTCTGACGTGTACATACATATATGCATACATCATTAATTTAACTGAGTTGTTTACTTTATTTTTGTTTTGCGTTTGAATTGGCATGCACGTATGTATGTAGACATGTGTATCTTTTTAACGAGCAAACAGTTTTAGTTGTTGCTATTGCTTGTTTACTTTTAATCAAGATTGTAAGTGCTACGCATGTTTATTTAGTTTAGTGTTTCTTTTTAATGACCCTGTATAAATATTTTCCCATAACACTTACATTAACCCTATTGGCATATTTTTGCATAATGCTGCATTAACCCAGTCGACGGCCATTTCCGTAACAATATAATTGAGCAATTCACAAATTGTTCTATGTTGTGTCATATTTTCATAAAATACTAAAATTCTTGTTTGAAAAAAAAGAAGAAAAAGAAAATGATATTGAAATAATTTAAAATATATTATGACAATATGACATAATAGAAAACCTTGTGAATTGGCCAAGTGATGTTAAGCATTTTCAATACTATTTCCAATCTGTTGCATATAAAACTTTCGGCAAGCACAAGTATACAGACAATGTCTAAATATGATGCAAAGTTGTACTGCTTTCGAAGACTAGTCTGTGAATATTATATAGTGTCTTGGAAGTGCTGTTTTGCTGGGTTTCTTTGTAATTAAAAAACAGTTTTTATAACTCATAATATTTATTTTTGGCAGCCTTTTTGATTTGATTACTTGTTTAGGTAATTTAAATTTATAACGATTAGTTTTGCGTCGTTTGCTGTATAAATATACATACACAAATGTTATTTAATTTATTTTCAATGAATATCTTAAAGATTTTGTTTGAAATCTCCCATTAAAATAAATATACATACACATGTCGTAAGCTTTCTAAGTTCAGCTTGACGAAAGTAAAATGCAAAATAGTTTCAATCTTTCTTCTCATATTTAAAATAAAACATTTATTAATCAAAACATAAAAATTTTGATGATTTTTTGTTTTGGTTTTAGAAATTTTAAAAAATTTAATCATATTTAGATTTTACACTGGTTCTATTTCAACTTAGTAACAATATTTTTTATTAAGACTTACAAAATAATAATGGCCTTTTTAAAATTCAAAGTCGAAGGTATAAAGTATTAAATATTGCTTAATTTTTTTATCGTAATGGAACCTGTTCTTTTAAATTTGTTTCTAAAACACATAATTATACCACAAATAAAGTCTTTATTATTTAAAGTATTTAGTAATTTTCCATAAAAATGTGTTGTATAAATATTTATTATTGTTATTGTTTGTTAGAAATCTATTCAACAGATATTTAAGTTCTATTAATCACTTTGTCTTTTTTTTGTGATTAATAAAATAAAACAAACTGTTTTTGATTGCTGTATTTTTAGGATCGTTTTGTGTGTTTTAGTTTTTTAAATCTTAAATTTTTAATGTCTTGCCGACATAATAATAATAATAATGTATGCTTTAAGAATATGTAATCAGTTTTTTTTAAACACAAGATAAAAATTTTTAACTTTTTTTTTATTTTTTCTTCTTTTTTTACAGCTTTTTTTATGTTTTTCCAAGTGATTTTTATTGCCAAAAATTAAAACACTACAAATTTTTAATTGTTATAATTATAGGTTTTGTGCTCAAACTCAACTTATAAAGTCTTAATTTAAAAAACAAATATTTCGTTTGTTAATTAATTTGTCTAATATTGTTTTTTCTTCCATCAGAAAGTTCAAAAAAGCAAAAATTAAATAATAAAAAAAATACAATAAATAAATAAATACAAAATTTTCACATCATGCTTATAACGTAAGTATTTTTTGTTTTGAAATACCTCTAATTAAAAATAATTTTTAACACATATGTGCTATTTCTTCAAAGCGTTTGCTAAGGAATCATTAAAAGAATTGGCTGAACGCATTACAAAAACTGCAGCAAAGTTCTTTATTTTTACAATTATAATAGTCGTATAAGAAATTAATAATAAATACAAGATTTAAAACTATTGTTTTAAAACAGTTTCAATAAAGATATAACAATCGAACATGCTATTATTTATTACTTTCCAATTGAATAAATCGTTTAATAATAGTTAAATGCACGCAATTTTTATTTTCTTCAAAATTTAATTAATTATTAATTTATAGGAAATATTTGTGCTTTATTATTATTAGTAGAGTTAACAGTTATTCAAGCTTCACATAAGACTTTTATTCGATTAATCGAATAGTTTTCATGTACAATAGCAAATAAATAATTTTATTTACACTCTGGTGTCGTGATTTATCTGAAAAAGTTGTTTTAGTAATCTTATTAATAACAAGTTAAATTCGAATACATGATCTTATTCGTTACCATTAAATGAGTTAAAAACTAAAAAAAAAAATATTCGAATAAATATAATTTTTAATTGATTGTTCGAATAAATAGCAAATAAAAAATTTATAATTTCCATTATCCATTAGTCGAAATACAAATTATTTGAAAAGAAATTTCTTACTCGAATAATCGCATAAAATGTTTGTTTTTTTTAGCGAATAAAAAATTTAAATAAATTTTTTCTTGATGAATTTGTTTTGCACTATTCTTTATTCGCATAAATAGTTTTATTCCTTATCATTATTTGAAAAAACATTTCTTACTCGAATAATCGCATATATTTTTTTTACAATAGCGAATAAATAAATTTATTAAACACTTTTCTTAGAGCGTCATGTATTAAACACATTCACCACAGCAGGCTACACAAACACACGACTTCAAATGCCGCTAGCAGCATTTGTCGCCTCGACTACATAATTATTTTGGAGACGGCAGTAGCACCATCTGCAGCTGATATTCAAGTACAAATACATAGTTCAGTACTGCCAGTTTTATATATTTTGCATTTATAAAAACTAATTACTCTTTGGAAAGGTACTTATAGAACGTAAAAGTGTAAAAATGAATCAATTTATGCTTTACTTCAAATTTTGGGTATTGTTTCTCTTAAATAATATGAAATTATTGTACAAAATCATTCATTCAACATTTTGTATTGTACTGGCAACACTGAATTTTCTCATTATAGCCAAAGAAATAGAAATTAGTTTAATTGGGCTGCAACGACAAAATCAGCATAGACAAAAACCTGTCGCCCTCTTGCCTTGCTGTCTTGAAAAGAATCATTCTCATATAAACATGTGTATTCTATCCTTGATATTTGGTAGTCGGTAGCTTGCTGTGGTGAATGTGCTTAATGCATCAACCGTTCCGTTAGCATATTTTCAGTACATTTAAAAGTACAAAAAATTATTTGAAAATACTGAAAATACGTACCCTGCTGTTAACGGAACGCTTGACGCTCTAATTTAGTTTGGACTCTTATGAATCTGTTTTTCGTTATCTGAAACATTTGTTTTAGTAATCGAATAAATTTAAAATTATATTCGAATAAAACTATCAATCGTTACCAATATTGTTAATTATATGAGTTAAAAATTAATAAAAAATTATTCCAATAAATATAGTTTTTAATTGATTATTCGAAAAAAATAGCAAATCAAAAACTTATGCTGTGCTATGGTTATGTTATTTGTTATTCGAATAATCAGATACATTTTTTTTTTACAATAGTGAATAAATATTTTTATTTGGTGTTATCAATTTGTTTTACAATATAAGAAACATTTGTTTCAGTAATCCCAAAAATTTCTAGTTATATTCGAATAAATAATTTTATTCGGTATTATAAAGTACACGTGTTAAACATTAAAAAGAAAATTTTTCGAATAAATATACTTTTTAATCGACTATTCGAAAGAATAGAAAAAAAAATATGTGCTATATTATGATATTACTTACTCGAATAATCGCTAAATTCTTTTTTTTTTGTACTATAGCGAATAAATAATTTTATCCAACACTTTTGTTATAAATTTGTTTTTTGATTTTTTTTTAAAGCAAATAATTAATTTTATTCAGCACTTTTGTTCTGAATTTGTTTTGCATTATCTGAAACATTTGTTTGAATAATAGTATAAATTTCAAAATACAAAAATGGAAATTTTCCAGCCCTGGAACCATCTTTTTTATTTTGCTGATTTTCAATATCAGTCTATTTAGGAAAAATTCTGAACCCATTAATCGCTCGATTACGATTAAATTTTTTCATATCGAATATAAGTTATTTGCTGCACAGAGAAAACAGATTCGTTGTGACAACCGAATTTGTTGCCAATTGAACTTTGGCGGTTGCAGCAACTATCATAGAATTCTGCTATAGCGACTGAAATTTTCTTGTGGTACCACTATATTTTAATTATAACCCTAAACCCAACAGTTGCAGCAGCAGAAAAAATTGGTTGACAGTATGGAATTTGAAATAAATGTTATTCTTGCTACCGAAAATTTGGTTAATATAATTAAAACAATATCATAATTGGTAGCTGTAAAAGAAAAATTGGCCTTCCTTGCTGAAATAGAAATAAACAATAAACGCAAATAAAAATACACAGTTTAAGAAATTTATTATTTGGCATATTGTCATAAGTTTATTTTAATTGAAATTTATTTCCTTATGTCTATATACATTTCTTCAACCACACATTTTGAAAAGCCACAAACCTGTTATCTTATGCACAGACTTTCAAAAACCATTTGAGAATTCACAAATCATAATATCTTTGAAAGTCACTAAAGTTAATTTTTTAATTTGCTGCTATAAACTATGATAGTAAACATAACCTGTAGTTAGTTGCAGCAACTGATTGAAAGTTTTTATTTTAATTTTAATATAGAACGACAATTTTTTAGTTGCTAATACCGAAAATTGGTACTAAAATCCAATTCCTAATATTTTATTCGGTTGGGTTAACCAATCAGTTAATTACTCATGACAAAAGCGTACGTTCGGTTGATGCAATCAATTCAAGTATTGTCACAATCATATCTTTGTTACAATTATGCCCTTATGGCAATGAACATGGACTGTTGTTTGGATTAACAGAAAATTGATAGCGTGAACTAAAATATAGTTAATGCAAATGATATTTTATTGGACTAACCGTTTTCCAATCTTCCAATCTTTTTTCTGGGTGTGGGTTTTGTTAAAGTTTCTAGGCCTTCTACGCTTATTTTGTGATTTTCAAAAATACGAGTAATATTATTTGCGAATACTCAAACAGTTTTGAAAGTCTGTGCATAACCTGGCGGCTAAACGTTCAATAAATTGCTTTCAATCTTTTCACACTTATGGTGTGTCAAAATTTGCTAAAATTGAAGTTGTGACGTAGGCTGCAAGCAATTTAATTAATTACCAATTTTATGTTTAAAATGCCGTCGTCCAGGAAATAATTAAAAATTTTCGCCTACATATTTTATTTCAGCAAAGAAAATTACTTCTGTCTTAAATTTTTTACAAACACAAAAATTATTTTAAAACAGTTGTTAAATTGAAAGAAAAATTTAATGAAGCGTTGAAAGAAAAATTGAAGTCCACCTGGTATTCAATTCCCAAATGTATGCGTGTGGTAGTAAAAAAGTGTGAAAATATTGAACTTTGAAACGAAAATTGAAGAAAAAATTGAACGTGTAGCCTCCAAGTACGACAACAGGTTTGTGACTATGTAAAATATGTGGCTGAAGTCTACTGATGATTTGGCTAAGCACCAATGAAATATATAGACAATTTTATTATATTCTGCCAATTTTATTTCAAAAACGTCGAAATATCTTAAAAATTTCATTACAACTGATACAAAAACATTTTATATTCGGTTGGTAGAAACGTAGGCTTCTTCGTATAAAAAACGGTATAAAAAATTATACTTTTATATGAACTTGTTCATTCATTATAATATAAATTAATCAAGTGTGGATACAAAATTCTATAAAATATAAATTAAGAAAATAGAAATGTACTTCGTCCCAGAAAAATTGTCCTATCAAAAGATTACAATTTGTATTGTTTCTGATACTCACAAGTTCTGATTTACGGACTTCATTTTACATCCTTTACAATTTTTTCAAAATAAAAATATAATTTAATTGAAAAATTTAATTAAAACGTGAACTCAAGACAAAATAAATAAATTTCTTTGGCTAAGCCCATACAGTTCGACTAAAACTCATGACGCAATTTATTTTGGTTTTAGAAAAAATTATAATAGTATATTTTCTTGATTAATCGCGATTAATCACATATTTGTTTATCGTAATCGCGATTATGGAAATCTGCGATTATTTGCAAACCCTAGCTCTGATGTTACATTAGGATTACTGCTGAAGTCGATACAGTTCAGTGACCAGTGTCTTCAGTGCCTACATTACTTGAACATTCCTGCAACAACTGATATAAAGGGACAGATAAATGCGTGGTATTATTGCTTAATGACTGTTAGAGACCGGGTTCGAACTCGGGACCTTCGGTTTTGTAGCCAAAGTGCTAACTAATTCAACCAACACCACCCTCAGAATGTGTACGTTTGGACTTAGCTGGTCTAGACTTCTATAACAGACACACCGTGTTGCTGCTCGCATATATATTTGAAATCTTTGCAAAATCCACAGATCCAATGAGAGATATATTTAGTAATTCAAGAATTTTTTCAATATCATATAGTGTTTTCACACTGTCATGGTTTTAATAAAAGTTGGTTTTAACGTTAAAACAAACTCTTAAAACCTGGTTTTACCATACAAATTGTTGTTGTTAAAACCAACTTAAAACCATTTTAGAATTGGTTTTAAGTTGGTTTCATGAAATGCAGCCTTGGTTTCGCTGTGATAAATTTAGTGCTGCCAAGTTAAAATGACCGGGAGCAGCTGATAAGGTCTATGCCAGTGAATAACAATAGATGTCGCTGGAAAGATTTTCAACTTAAAAATGGATGCAACAGCAACAATAATCAAAAAATTATGAAAAAATAGTTTTTTGGAAGGAAATCCACGAAAATATTTTCGTTGATCTCTGGGAAGTCAAAATAGACGATGTGACTGATATCGATCAGCAGATAAAAAAGTTTTATTTTGTGATGTATTTGTGCATTTTTAGTATAAAATAACTTGATTTCCAAGCACTTCTTCAATTTGTATTACTAGTTCCATAATTTTAAAATATTTGTTTACAAAATTTAAAATAATTTCCATTTTACAACGCAGTGTAAAATTTCTGAGTTTTTCATACAAACTAAAACAGTTGTTGTACAGTTTGTCAAAGAAAAAATACAACAACGTGTACACGCATTCCTGCAGGAGATTTATTTTATTTTTGATGAAAGTTATTAGACAGCCTGTGAGTTAAAAACTGAATTTAACAAACTTGCAGTGTGTATGCAAAATCAGCTGTTTATGGTTTTAACGTTGAAACCACGTTTTAACTTTCAGTGTGAAAACACTAATATATTTCACAAATAAATGCCTTGATAAATTTATATAAATCCCTTTCAGGGCTCAAAATTAGTTTCTCAATAAAAATAACTTACCGGCTTAACTTGCTTTATATAAAAAAAAAACAAACCAACAGCGATGACTATATTTAAATATTTTTGTTTTTATTGATATAAATTCTTCTATAAATATTTAAACAAGTTCAAAAAGTGTAATTTGCTCTTTCGTTTAAGTGTTTCAAATGAGAACTTTGATAACAATTTACATAAATAATTATTTAGTTTAGGCAAAAATTCCTTAATAAAAAAAAACAAAATGATGTGCTAAATTATTTAATAACAATAACACGCCACTAACTTGATTATTTCTATTTTCATATTGATCTGTCTGGATATTGGAAATACATTCTGGTTTTTCAAATATGTATATATTGTTTTAAGGGCAGAATACAATTTGTTTTTGAGTTAAATATAAAAAATCATCTTAAAGCTTCTACATATATATACATATAATAAAAAAAATATACATGTTAAAATACTCGTAAAATAAAAACTTGAATATTTAACAAATAAAACAAAATTTTATTGCTACACGTGCATAAGACTTTGGAAATGTGTAACTGCGAGTAGAAAAATACATATTTATCTCGTAAATCCGTGATGTGAATATATAATATAGGATTTTGTTTATATATTTAAGCCATTGTTCAATATATATATATATTGTTCAATATATATATATATATGTATATGGGTAGAAAAATATCATTTTAAGCTACACGAATTTTGTTACATTCGAATAAAGTTTCCTGATGATTGGACAAAATAGATATATTAAGTGAAATATCTGCATTTAAATACAGCAGTATTTTGAATTCAATTCCAAGAATTATGAATGAAATCTCCCGAAAAGAAAAGTTTACTTTGAAACATAGTTTGTCAAATTATACATACATATTCATATGAGGTAGATCCGTCACAATTCGCTTTGAAAAATGGATATTTGGGATGTAAAAAAAATACTGAGAACTGTGGGATATTCAAATTACAAGCGGCGAAAAGAGTGAAATCACCTGATATGAATTCACCTGATATGAATAAATTGATGTAAATCGAACCACATTCATATAAGGTAGATTCGCCTCAATTCACTTTGAAAGGTTCAAACTTGGGATGTCAAAAAAAGCTCTGAGAGCTGTTTGTTGACATCTGAGGCATATTCATATAAGGTATACTCGGCCCAATTTGCTTTGAAAAATGTATATGCTGAAATCTAAGTGATTAAGCAAATTCATATAAAGTATACTCGGCTCAATTCGCTTTGAAAAATTCATGCTTGGATGTGAAAAAAGTACTGAAAACTGTGTGTTGATATCTGAAGGACATTCAAATTACAATCGGACAAAACAGTGAAATCACCTGATATGAATTCGCCTTGATCATTTGCTTTATGATCTGGGCTCAAATCGTTACATCCGTGATCGTATCGACAATCGCACGAATACGTGTTAAGTGATACGTTAATCGTATAAGCTGAATGGGAGTTCAGTACGTTCACGTATGTCATAATCCGAAAATGATGTTCACGGATGTGACGATTCGAGCTCTGAATAAATTAATATGAATAAAAGCATATTTTCGCTGTAAAAATGCGTACTTGGATATCAAACAGCGGATTGAGAGCAGTGTGTGGAGTTCTAAGGTTCAATTCGCTGTAAAAAATTTATAATTGGGTTTTCAAAAAAAAAAAATCCAGGAAAATAAAGTAAACTCTGCTCAATTCGCTTTAAAAATTTATACTTTTTATGTTAAAAAAAATGCACTGAATCATGTGTGTTGACCTCTAACAGATATTTAAATTACAAGCGGCGAAAATGTCAACATCTACAGGCTAAGATTTACTAGCCTACACAATCGTACGACTTTTGAGAAAAAACAACCCTGGTATGATGGAGTCTATGAAAATTTTCAAAAGACAACAAGAATTCATTAGATCATGGTTGTATTTTTTCAAAAGTCGTACGATTGTGTAGAATAGTGAGTCCTAGTCTTAAGGGACAGTCGAATTACAAGCGGCGAAAATAGTCACCTCAGCTGTTTAAATCATCTTATATTGATTCGCCTTCTATGTAAAGCATACAATGGGAATAAGATTATAAGAAAACAAATATTTCGTCACGATATCTGTGGCAAGGCGAATTGAATTTATATGTAATAATAAATCCTCGGGAGCCTTTGTGATTCTGTTCGCCCCTTGTAGTTTGACGTAAACACAAATTTTTGATCAAGGGTGCTAAATTTGGCGATTTTATTTCATTTCGACGATTTTTACACCGAATTTCACAAAACTACGATTTACAATTTTTTGTTTTTTTTTATTATTTTAATACTAATTTTTTTTTTATATAATTTCGGTTTTTGGCAATTTTTTAAGTTTTTGGCAATTTTTTTTTTTAGAATTAACGCTATATTAGTTTTTGGTGTTGTTTTTGTTTTGGCGATTTTTTCGACTGTAAGCGATTTTTTGTTTGTTTTTTTTACAGTACAAATTTTAGTTCTAGCGATTTTATAGTTTTGGCATTTTTTTTTCGTTTGCCGATATTTTTTTCGGTTTATGCGATTTTTTGGGCGAGTTTTTTTCTTTTGGTTACTTTTTTTTTTTGAATTGTAGCGATTTATTTTATTTTTGTTGGCATATTTCATTTGAGTGGTTTATTAATTTTAGGGATTTTTCGTCGTATTTTAATTTTGGAAATTTTTGGCGTTTTAGCGTTTTTGAAAATTTCCATATTTGGCCTTTTACGGTTTCCAAGATATAGAAAGCTTTAACATTAACATTAATTTAATTTAACATTAATTTTTTTTTAAATTCCAGTATTGATTGGTGAAGTTTACATAAAAATATACTAAAATTTAAAATTTAAAGTCAGTTAGTTAGTTAATTTTCTGTATATTACATTAGGATTTCAATATTTTTCGTTGCTCGCTTTAGAACACCCTTTAATTTTCAAATGTCATAGATTTATTGTTTTAGCTGCCAAAGTTTTACATATTTTGTGCGAATTTCAAGTCCGTGGCCTTTACAGTTCTGGAGAAAAAAAAATATAGACAGACAGACGGACGCACATGGTAGCGAAAACAATAGGGTTCCTTTTCACCATAAAAAACCATTATTGTTGTCCAAATTTGAATTAGTGCATGATGAAGTGCATGTCAATTAATTTTTCAAAAGGTGTGCATATTATAATATTTTTTTAGAATATATCTGCTTCCTACGACAATGAGAAATCCCGAGCTATTTGAAGAAATTCATTTTTAACTTAATTTTGTTTAAGCATTTGAAGTGTGCTTATCTAGATATTCTACTCAAAGATTGTAAAACACTTGCTATATTTAAGTCATAAAAACGCCAAGTAATTACTGCTTCTTTCCTCATAAACTATAAAAGTTGTGGCAATTAAAATAAATTGTTTGAAATAAACTACATTAATGATATATATTTTACACAGTTTATCTAAATAGTTTGAGGTCTTAAAACTTAAAAACTTTATGGCTGATGAACTAGGCACACATATTATTACTTTTTTTTTTATTATTATTATTATTTCAATAACATACATGAGACAATAATAATTTGTTAGTTGTTAATTTTAGGATTTATATTAGGGTGATCGACTCGGGTTTTGAACCGGTTTTAAAACACGGTTTTTCAAAATACGGTTGTCGGTTTTTTCAAAATGTTGATTTTTCGAATGTCAAATAGTCCGGTTTTTTACAATTTAAAAACCGGCTGAGTCGAATACTTTTCGATTTGTACATTTTGCATGTTTTGTTGATTTTCGTAAGTATTTTTTTACTGAAACATGCAATTAAGAGAAATTATTTTATGAGGTAATAGCAGAGGCGAATTTAATTGGCCTTATGGTGTGCAATGGATGTCAAAATACAGTTGCAAAAAGTGTTTTTTAGTTTTCTTGCCATTTTGCTTCAAATTTTATATAGAGGTAGATATCCACCTTGTCCATACATTCATATGTACATATATACATACCATTAAGCAATAAACTCTATATACAACCATAATTTTTGGGGTTTGAGGAAACTTGGGAAGAAATTCAAAAAATTAAATATGCCAATATTTAAGTTGCTAATATATGTATATGTTTATACAAAAAATAAAAAATTAAAAAATAATTATAATAACAACAACATTATAGACCACATTCGGATGCCATTTGTTGACGGCTTGGTACCGGAAATCACAGAATTTTCAAACAAGTTGACGACATCAAACATTTTGCACGTATTTTTTCATGTATTTTATGCCTTTATGTAGACTTTTCTCCTATGTATTTTTAATATTTTTGTTGATGTAGGTGTTATAATTATTTTTTTGTATAAACATATTTATTAGCAACCTAAATATTTGTATATTTAATTTTTTGAATTTCTTTCGAAGTTTCCACAAACCCAAAAAATTATGGTTGTATGTAGAGTTTATTCCTCAACTGTATATTATATGTATATAAATATTTATGTACTATACATAAGTATATGAAGTTAATTTTTATGTTTTACCTTTAATTTATGTATTGTTTTATAGTATTTGCATGAACTGTTAACCCTTTTTTTATAAAACAATTTAAAATCAAAACTTTTGTACAATAATTTTCTTACTTAAAAAAACCGGTTGGCCGGTTTTTCCCGAATTGTAAAAACCGAAACCAGGTTTTTCATAATTTCAAATATTCGAACTATTCGAAAACCGGTTTCTGGAAAAAGTCGAATAATCGATCACCCTAATTTCTATACACGAGCAAAATTGCGAACAAATTATTTCTTAAATAATTATCCAGATTTGCTTATTTGTTTCTTAAAAATGTCGCATGTTCAAAAAAAAAGGCAGGCATATAATTTATTCCTGCTTACGCATTGAATATATTTTGTGTAGATATTTACATATTTTTTGGTAAAACCCAGAACAAGGAAAAGTTTGACGAAAGAAAAAAAGCTTACATCTCCAAAAGTTTCAGAAATACATACATACACATATACAGCTAAAGCTGATTATGACGAATGTCGCTTTATTGCTAATGCAAAGTAGCTAAATCTACAATTTTCAACATTGGCCAGCTTATATAACGAATACTTTGAAAAAAATGCGTTAAACTTTATAATATAAAAAGGAAGAAAAATACAGCAAAATGAAAATCTAACAGCAGGAAAAAAAGCAAGGAATATTCGTTTTGTTACTTTTATTATTTCATACATACATGTGTAAGTATATCGGGTACATCAAACTCTACAGCAATGGATAAAAAGCAGAAATTTTTTGTGTAAAATACTCTATACTTGTCAATAGAAAAATTAGTGAAAAGAGGAATTATGACACATTTAACAGGAATCACACAGAAAAAAATCAATAACCTAAGCACTTGCGTAGATCTTATTAAAGAAATTTGTTTGTAATATTTTTATTGTGTAAAAAGTAAGTGTGTAAGTTTTCCAGGCCTGGAATCATCCTTTTATTTTTTTTTCTGATTTTGTGCACAATTTTTTTTTTAGAAATATAAGACATGTTTAATTTATTGAGGAAAAGGAAAAATTAGTTTTAGTGGGCTATTTTTATAAAACAAAAAAAAAAAAAAAAGATAAAGTTTTCCAACCCTTTAGTCACGTGATCGGTTGCGACCACCTAGTATGAATTCGACTTGATGTTAGCAATCAATGTTGATATGCTTGTCCTGTTTTCAGTTAAAACCTTTTTGTATACAAGATATACATATACATAAGAATTTATTTTTGATGGATTTTATTTTCCAAACCAGTCCAGGCCAAGAATTATTGATATTGTAGATATTAATTATTAATCCTTGTCTTAACACTTAGTTAAAAATTATATTCTTCTGGAAAACCTTTGCAGTCTCTCTTTAGGTAAAGTTAAAAGAACGTTAAACTATTCCACAGTCATTATCGTTGCTTGAAAGAAGTGTTCTTTATCCTTTAGCTTTCGTTGATCAAAATCTAGAAATTTTAATAGGCCGTACCAACCTTTTCCTTTATAAGCTTCCAACATCATGAACATTATTGTTTGTTTCATGTGTTTCTAATATTTTATTTATGTAAATAAGTTCGAAGTAATCTCAAGTAACATAAACAGCTGTTCTCATCGCACTAATTGTGTCTTATTGGACAAACTTACGTAACGAATTCTCCCGATGCGAAGCTCGTCGTTCGTCACTGTTGTGTTTATTATTATTATTATTATTATTATTATTATTATTATTATTATTACCCTGCAAAAAATTTGGTGATAATTGATCCAAATGTATTCGTCCTATGGCTTGAGAAAACGGGAGTGTTACCAAAAGTAAGTAGTAGTGAATTTGTGAAAAATGGACATGTCCTGTAATGCTTATTATTCAGCATTATATTTTTGAATTATGAGTGCCTCTTTGGTCGAGTGTGTAGTGTGCATGCGTGTCACTGAACTATCCCATAGGGACCTGTTCGATGTATAATAATCCAACCAATTATAAATAAAATTCCGCAGGAAATTTTTCCCTGGGAACAATTCAAATTAATAGCAAGTAATAGGGAAAACAAAAAATTCTAATTGGAAAAGGGAGATATTTCCTGCGGAATTTTGTTCATAATTGGGCTGGAATATAAATTATATTATATACACTACTCGGTAATTTTTATAACACTCACATTTCATCAAGCCATAGGACGAGTACGTTTGGATCAATTGTCACCAAATTTTCTGCAGGGAATATACTAAAAGTATCAAATATCATATTTTCAAAAATCTGATTTTTAACAAAGAAATCTTTTAGTCTGTTTAACAATCCGAAAAACTTCTCAAATAAGATAAATCTTCACATATGGTAACACAGAAAAAATTATTCCCAAAAAAGTTTTAAACAAATATTTGTTTGAAATCAAACTTAGTTTCAGTAAATATTCTGTACTGTTCCACTAAATTAATTTGTACCAAAAAACTGTGTAGAGAAGAAACAGGCCACGACGTTTGTCGGCTACTTTTCGGCATTTACATGTATACAACACGATCAATCAAAATAAACAACAACAACAGCACAACAGCACATTGTTCCTATCAACAAGCAAGATAAACACCAACACACTGAAATAACATTTTCTCTCAGCCGAACTGTGATTAATTAAAATTTTTACAAAATTTTTATCAGAATTTACAAAATTATTTGTAGGACCGCATTCAAATAAAATATTTTTAATTTTTAAAATAAAATTTAGTTTTTTCTGTGTAACGCTGTGTCGGAATGACATTTTTAAATAATTTATCTTATTCCACACCGATTAGCTAGCTCCCCATGAGATAGTTTAGTGTCAAGTCACAAGGTGCATACAAAGTATCAATTAACCCCATCGTAGGCCATCCCCATGTAAAAGTGACTGCTCCGCATCATAAGAAGTGGTACAACTCGGACTGGTCCCTATCACTTGGCGACCGACCACGTGACTAGTCTTGTGTTACTTCCATTTCCTGCAGGGTATTAAGCTGTACAGATGCAAAAAAAAACTCGCCATATATCGAATTTTTCTCTACAACGAAATAAGTTTGACATTATATTGTTCGTTAAAAGCGGTACTTAACTGTGCATACATATCGCTCATTCACTAAAACAAAGTCATAAGTCAAAAAAACTAGTTTGCCAGAAAACGAAAAAAACTTTAAACAACTTTCAATTTACAAACAACTTAAAGGAAAAATAACATTTTATTTTTCCCTCAGTAGTTGGGTAAACAAGATATTTGTGTGAAATTTTGCAACAATATAAATGACAACTAATTCTGCTTCATTAACTCAAAAATCTGATTTTTTTGAGTTATGATGTTGTTTAAGTAAATGAGCGATATGTGTGTGTATGTATATGTATTTTTAGTTTAACGCGTTACGTATAATATTTTTGTTTTAAATAATTTTTTTTGTTAAATGTGTGCATGCTCTTTTTTAATACAATTTGAGTACGATTTATTGTTGATTTTAAACGATTAATAAACATTACGTGTAAAGTATTCATACGTAGTCATACTCAGTGAGTGTATTTAATATTCTACAAATGTAAATAATTCTACATATGCAAAAAAAAAAGAAAAGAAAAAAAAGTCACATAATCATTCTCATTCAAATAAGAAAAACCGCAAAAATTACAATAATAATTCTTTTATTAAAGATACTGAAGAGAAAAGATTTTAAGCCGGCATTCGTACAAATAATTGCGTCATTTACTCTAAGGAAAATTCCAAGTGCATATGTATAGTAAATTGTTTTGTTTTTCGAAGGCAAAGTTTTAAGGAAATATGTATTATAGCCTTACGTATACGTATTAAACACATTCACGACAGCAGGCTACCAACTACAACTTTTCAGAACTAGAATACTTGTGTGTGTTCTATTATGGGTATACGACTACATAACCACGGTGTTGGCTGTCGCCAAATGAATCTAATTTCCATTTTTGTAAGCGATAATGACAGTGCTGCTAAAGCTATGAAATTATTGAATATTATTATTATTATATAGCAAGGACATCTGTTTTTATATTTTACCGTGAGTCCTCGTCCACACTAGAAAACAATAGCTGCAAAACTTTTGTAATTGTCGAAAAGAGGAGAGTGGATGTAAGTAATTATATGCAGTTTGTGTTACTCCCGGTTCACACGTTTCAACTTTTGTTGCTCAACTCGTAATTCAGCTGTGAGAAAAAAAGACATATTTGTACTTCCATCTACGTCTTTTTTACAACTGAATTGCGAGTTGAGCAACAAAAGTTGAAACGTGTGAAGCGGGACTTAAGTACCTCATTCTCATCTCACTCTTATGAGAAATTTACTCGTATGAGCAAATATATTTAGCTGCAAAAAACGAATACAGTATCAGAAAAGAATATAAAAAGTTTCTTTTTGGAAATGTTTTCTAGTGTGGACAAGGAAGGACTGATATAAGTACACACACTTGAAAGAGGTAATTTTAATTTTTTTCTAAATACGAAATATGAATTTAAACGTTAATATCAAGTGCTTATGATGTCGCGACCGCTTTCAAAATAATGCAGTTGCTGGCTACAGGGCGACAATTGTAGCCGGTGGAACTTGAAGTCGTTTATCGTGCAACCAACTTCATTTTATTTTGTCTAGCTGGTTACACTGAAATGTGACTGCGAAAGAGAAGTAACTGACAAAAAATGTATTTGATATAAAATATAATTTTTTTTTTAATTTTTTCTAATTGGTAGGCCAAACAGGCCTTAATGGCTTTTTAAATGATATGTGTTTTCACCAAAAACAATGACATTGACTTCATGATTCGAAGAGTTTTGTGTATTATGAACCAAATTTGCATTGAACTTTAAGATTGTATCGTATATTTTATGTAATTATTTTCTCAGTTTGAATACACTATTGCTCTTAACTTATAATTTTATTATTTTCTTATAAACAAAAGATCGTAAATGAATGTTAATGTTCTTTGAACTTTTAGCTCAGTATCATAAAATAATATATATATATATTTTTTTTTATAAATATAAAGTGGAAATATTTTTATTTTTTTTTTTGTAGAAGCAAGCACTGAGTCACTCACATACATTTTTCCTCTTGAATTAAATTACGTCTAAAAGTGTTTGCACATGTTTTCAGTTTTTACACTTTAAAAATGATCTTGACCGATAATAGTTTATTATTTATTCAATTTTAGTTTTGTCTTCTTATATGCTCATAATACGTGTAAGAATGAAGAAAAGAAATAGTGTAGAAAAAAATATTTTTATTATTTACTATTGTATATGCATTGCATTAATTTTTTTTATAAAAGGAATAAATACTTAGTGAGGTTCAGATCTAGTATTTTGTCAGTTAATTTTTAAGAATTAATTTTTTCATCCCAACGTAAAAATAAAATTGAATTTGTACTTCAAGTGTGCTTGAGTGAAAATTTTATTCAAATATATTTTTTTATTTTTATTTTTTATATAAAACTTAGTTGATGTCTTAAAATTTAATAATGCTTTATAAAAAAACTTTAACCAAAAACAAGCACAGGAAGCACATCGTAGGTTTACGGCGTTTTTCACAATGTACAATTAAAAGCTAACAGAGACCTTCACGACAAGTCAGTTAAAGTTCATGTTAGCTCTTAATCATACATTGTGAAAAGGGACGTTAGAGTTTAAACCTATTTAATCCACTTTTTACCACATGACATATTAATTCCGTTCGAAAGAGAAAAAGAAGCTCTACTTGTCGAAAAAAACTTAACAAGCGTTTTCATGAGAACTCTTAAAATTGCCATTTGTGCAATTGGGCAAACTGGCGAAACTTGTTTCATGAATTTACGTAAACTGGTAAATTTCAAACAAACGTCAAAATGTTTAGTGATTTTTGATTTTTAAGTTTGAAATTTTTTAACGCACTAATAATCCCAAATCATTATTTTACTTATTAACTAAAATATTTTTTATTAAAAATAAATTGAAATAAATTGAAGTCAAAATGTTTATTGAATAAAAATAAAATAAGCAAATTTTTAATTTAAAAACATTTTTATATATTTCAATAAAAATAAAAAAGTTTGTATGTGTATGTGTGTGTTTAAAAATGCATGAAGAAAGCCAAAAAAGCAAGAAGTTGTTTACAAAATGCACAATTGCACAGCTTAAGTTTACGAGTCAAAATTATTGCGCTAAATTATCAGGTTTGTGTAAATAAATTTCTATAAAATTTTTGACATTTTATTTACGAGAGTGTAAAAATGGCCAGTTGCACAGTTTGCGAGACTTTTGAACATTCTCATGAAAACCCTTAATGTTTTTGGGTAATTTAACAGTTTTTTATCTCTACTGTAAGATTTAGTTGAAGCGACATCTAAGCCGACGATATGACCTTTTTCCAATCTTGTACTGTTCAAATATTTCTATTCAATGCAGCAATGTGGCTAAATAGTGAAATACCTGCAGTGTGAATGACCTTTTTTTCAATCTTGTATTGTTCAATATTCAAATTCAATACAGAAATGTGAGGAAATAGTGAATTAAGTTTATGGCAAAAAAAAAAAAGAAAATATTATTTTTACATCTTATTCCATATGTTTTAGCTAAACTTCACTAGACAAACGAGAGTAAAAAAAAGGCGAAGAATAAACAACTAATAATGAGTTTAATTTTTATTAACCTACTTAAAGTTTACTTACATTGTAAAATAGCCATAGACAATCATAAAATAATAATAATGCAGATAGATTAGTTGGTATTTTTTTTTAACAATGTGTGCTTACACACATGTCGGTGCATATGTATATCTCTGCAGTATGTGTGTATAATTTTATGCAGTGACCTTGGGTTTTGATCATATGCCAACAGCAGCTTAAGTTTTTTTTTAACACACACGCTCACAAGCCTTTAAAATTGTATGCACAAATACACTCATGTTAATTTACATTGTATGTATAGCAATGTAAACTTTAACAGGTGTAAATAAATTGTATTCATATACATACATATGTATGTATGCACGTATGTATTTGCTGCGTATATGTGTTAAGAGAGCTTGAGTGCAAATATTAAAAACAAAATATTTTTACGCAATATTTTTTCTACTTTTGTAGTTTTTTTTTTAGTTTTGTTGTTATTTTTTTGTATTGTAAAAAAAATCCACAAAAACAAAAGACTAAAGACACGAACTTGAACTTATTTATTTGGCAAATGACGCATGAGCGACTGGGTGAGATAGAGAGATAGAGCACAGACGATTTGTAAAGGCTATAATGTTAATTAAAATTTTAATGGTTAATTTTTCAATGATTTTTAATATGTATTTGTGTACATCCAAACACATTCCTTAACAAATCATAAAGTTTTTAAGTTAAAATGTTATTGACAACAACGAGTAATAACTGTTTATAAATGTATGTATGTCCATATTCTAAAAATCATTGCTAAACAATAATAAAAAATATATGTATCAGCTGTTATATATGGTATAACTACATTAAAAAATATGTGTTAACGGTAGTTTTAATAATGTACAGATGCCCAACTAAATTAAAAATAGTATATTAAAAAATATCTTAACGGTAGTTCTAACTAAGCTTATGGACAGACGCCCACCAATATAATTATAAAAGATATGTTTGTATGTATGTACTTATTTGCCATATAAATGGATTTATGTTGTGGCATTTTTTGATTTGAAGAAAATATTTTATACTCAGGGCCAAAGCACGAGTGGGTTGATTGCCACAAATTTTTAAATTTATTTGTATATGTATACAATGCAACTTTATGGTCTCATACAAATTTATTTTCATGTGATTTTTTGAATGTATTGTAACTATTTGCATTAACTTTCGCATTCGCTTTCGAAAAAAAACTAACATTTATTATTTGCTTTCGCATTCGCTAAACTGAGATTGGTTGCACAACCAGAATTAGATACAGATGTGGTCCAATGGCCGGCACTGTGACACTTAGTGGATATTTTGTTCCAGGCTCTGTATAACTCTCCCTATGAAATTTAGCACAGAGATTGGCGAAGCCCACCTAATATCATCTGAACATTGAAACTCAGAATGAAAAATACTCTTTTTACTATATTTATGATTTGACAACATTAAAGTCCGTATCGCTTTGTAAGCCAAATTACATGTGATAATTATTAGTGAACAAATAACAACAAAGTTAATTGTAAATATTCTGACAAACACGTAGTAGAACGGAACAACTAGCTGTTTTTGAAGGCCATTATACTTTCAGCACCAGCGCTCTTTTGTGTTTAGTCCACTGTGTGTGGTGTCAGTTGATGTAGATTTCTGCTTTATTTACGCAATTTTTATTGCAAATGGAATATGTGAATTGTTTTAATTCATCGTATTTCAATTTGCTAAAAGCTTTTTTGTAATGAAAGCTCAATTTTAACATCTGAAAGTTTACAATAGTCTTAAGCAATGAAATTTTGTTGTTTTTTATATTTATTTTCATAGCATATACATACATACACTTCTTACAACTATAATTCCAGCTGTCAAGAAGCCAGCCAATTAAGCAAGGGTAGAGTAAGAAAATAAAAAACGTGTTGATTATTGAGTCCTTGTTTCAACTATAATATAAGTTGATCTTCTCATTTGTTTGAATGAAAGTTTAAAACATAATATCTATAGTTGTTCTAAAAAATTTTTGGGTAAGGACTCCCTGATGATCTGCCTTAGCAACAGTGAAATGTGCATAGGATCCAGCTAAACCCCTCAATAATCAATGTCCATGTATTTTTAATAAAAAATATTTTACTGAATAAGTAAAATAATAATTTAACAAATTGTAAACTTAAATTGTAACAAATATAACAAATGTTAAACTTAAATTTTAACAAATCCCAAAAAAAAAACTCCAATTAATAAATATTATACATCGAACTTATTGTACTATGCTCAACATAAAAATTAAATGATAGAATAGGGCATTTTGATATTGCCTTTTGTATTAAAATAGAGTATGCCTGAAATGAAAAATGAGATGTGCATTGCTCAAGTAAAAGTACAGATGCGAAGTTGTCCGTTCACCGAAAGTTTCTTTCAATAAACCATTTATGGCATGGGCTGCAAAGAAACAAGTCGGCGGCGGCGGCTTAGGAAAAATAATCGGCGGCGGCTCATAAGCCGGCTGACATTGAAAGCCGGTGGTTTGGATTTTGATAAGTTTTATAAACATAGTTCCAAGGTGTATCTAACTGTGGCAGCGCTTCTTCAGCTGATAATTTTTTGCTCTATATGCTTCCTAGCTGAAGATTGTCAAAAACTTCAATTTTTTTTGGTTTAAGTACAATTATTATTGTGCTTTTGACATTCTTCAGTCCTTTACACAGCTATCTTTGCCATATTTTTGTTTAACAAACTCTTACGCAGTCACCTGTATAATTACATCATGCATAGTTCTATAAAAAAATTTCAAACACCTGATGACTTCCATATAATTCGTAAGATGTGGTAAAAATTTGTCACTACAAAAAGCAATTAACCTGCTGCAATTTTGAGCTAAGGCTAGCCGCATGCTTCAGCTGAGGCTAGCCGCATGCTTCGGCTGAGGCTTGAAGTTACATTGAAAGCCGGCGGCGGCTCTTGAGCTGGCTGTAAGCTGATCAGCTGGTGTCTCTGATGGGGTGTAACAGTAACAGCTCCTGCACTTTGAGACAAAAGTTATCTGTTTTAAAGAAACACAGACCAATAATTTCACCAAACATTCACTTTTTTAAGATGAATTGTGTATTCATTATTATTTATTGAATTAACTTCATTGCTGAATAAATTTTTTTCGAAAATGACGATAATAAAAGCGATTTCTTTTTGAATCCATTCACTAAATTAACGACGTGTTCGGCAATATAATTTGACAAAGTTACCCGACATTGACAAGTGTCATAGACATTTATATCAACAAAGTGCATGTGGGTTTTTGTTGTGTATTGTCTGTTGTAGAACTAGGGCTGTTGATTTGCCTTGGATAAGGGGTACAACCAAATAATCCTTAATTTTCTTCTAGCTTTTCCTTTCGCACAGCTCTTACCACAAGTGTAAGTGTAAAAATATTTGTAATCAAAATTACAAGCAGCTTATTTATGAGCGTAAAATGATTAAAACTCATTATTATATAATTAGAATAAATTAAAAAATCTTGTTGCTTAAAAGCTTTATCAAACATTTTTCACTTAATTTAGCCCAGCAAAAAATAAATGAACGCGTTCAAAATGAAATAATGTTTCATGCTTTCTTGAGCATTTGTTTTTTCGAATTCATTCTGAATATCATCGCAAATCGTAAGACGCAATTTACACTGTGCCTTTTCTGCTTGCTTGTGCAGGCAGGCTTTTTAGTTTATTCGTGAGAGGGGGTAAGAAGATTTATGACGTTTCTCTGCCTTTTTCGTATTCTCTGCATTAAACGTGTATATATGTAAATGCCAAAAAGGCATGAATAAAAAAGGCTTAATGTAAATATGTGTGACTTTTCGTAGGGGGTTCAAAAGAAAGTTGTCAATACAAGGCAGGCTAAAAAGGCATAGTGTGAATAGGGACTAAGTAATGTTATAGTTTTCGAACTCATTAAAAACGCATGCGATATTACAGGGTAATATGTATATTTTCATAAAACAAGTTTTATCTTCAACAAATAACAAGAGTACAGTAGCTCACTAGTAGAGAATGTGCCTTGAGAGTGAGAAATGCTCGGTTCGTATCCTGCGATAAAATTTTTTATTTATTTGTTTGTTTTGTATTTACGTGAAAAAACATCTTCGAATCAGGGAACTTGCATGTGTTTAAATTCATTAATTGGAATTGATATCAAAGTATTTAAATTCTCGCCCAAACACATGATCTCCAATGACAAGCTAATGTAAAAATCATATATGTTTCACCTAAATCGAACCAATGCGTCATCACTTGAACCCATGATTCAACACATGATTTGTCATGTTTTTTTTTTGCTGGGGTAGAAAACTTAAAAATGTTTTCTCCATTTTTTTTTATATAAAAAACATACTTTACAAAACTTTTAAGGAACTTTTTACGTCGCAATAATACTTTATAATTAAAAGCAAAAATGTTTACGTAATTTTGATTATTATTAATAATCACTTGATTAATGTCTTATTTTTTTTTTAATTTTGAACTCATTTTGGGTAATTTTGGAAGAGGTGTGATTTCTTTCCTCCTCTTTCTTTCTTTCAATTGTGCCCACGCAGTTATAGCAGGACTGTAATTGATTTTAAAATAAATTATTGTTGTTTATTTTGAAAGTTAACCAAAATAGAAATGATTAATGAATGCATTTGAAGAAAACACTAAAACAATTAATGTACTTTTGAAAGTTTTTAGGCTTCTTTAATATATACCCTATGATTAGTTTCTAGTTGATTGCACTTTTCATCTGTTATTCTTCCAAACGTACATAC
Organism: Tachina grossa; assembly: GCA_949987645.1. NCBI lineage: Eukaryota > Metazoa > Arthropoda > Insecta > Diptera > Tachinidae > Tachina > Tachina grossa. The sequence continues at coordinate 213,682,468 of OX465274.1, forward strand.
ATACACATACATACAGACTTTAAAAATTATTATTATTTTCGGCTTAAGTTTTTTTGTGCAATCAAACAATTAATCAAGTTAAATTTTGAAATAGTGAAAGTTAATATTCTGATACTTACGAACTTTTTAATTATGTTAATGTCTTCATTGCTTAACTAATGTATCCATAGTGAACGTTATGCCAACAGTTCCATTAATAAAAACAGAAGCTATGCCTAGACCTTCCTTACTTTTTTTTACTGTGAAGATATATGTTTTGAAATATTCTTTTTTCCATATTTATGAATTGAGTCAAATTACATAAGGAACAAATAACACGAAAATTAATTGTAAATATTCTGACAAATACTAGCAGAACGTAAAAACTTGATGTTTCCGAAGGCCATTATACCTTCAGCATCAGCGTTCTTTTGTGTTTGGTCCACTGTGTGTGGTGTCAGTTGATGCAAATTTCAGTTTTATATACTAAGCTTTCAGTGCAAATGGAATATGTGAATTGTTTTGATTCAACGTATTTCAATTTGCTGAAAGCTTTTTTGCAATGAAAGCTTAATTTTACCATCTGTAATTTAGAACAGTATTGTCATTGTCCTTTTATAAAATTTTTGTCATTCCGTGTATAATTTTCACAATATTCATATGCGGCCAATAAAGTATATTTATTCTGGGTACTTCTGAATAGGAAAGACGAATAAGCGATGTCCGTCTGTCTGTACGTGAAATCGGTTTTCCGAATCTACCAAAACAACTAGAGACTTCGGTCTTGGACTGGTGTGGCAGAAATGTTATTGAAAAATCAGAAAAATTTAAAAGACAGTTTCAGAGCTGGAAAGTTGAAACTTTTTTTGGTATATAATACTAGCCAACTAAAACTAATTTTTTTTTTGTTAAATATAAAGAAATACGATTCCAGGGTTGGAAGATTTGCACATTTTTTCTCTTTCTCTATAAATAAAAAGATTGGTCTAACAAAATAAAAATAAAAATCTTAGAGGATGATGCCAGGATTGGAAGTTTGCACTTTTTAGTATTTAAAGTTAATTAGGTCAAATTATTATTTTTTACTTTTTCTTTAAAAATTTAATATATGTATTTTATGTTTGAGAAAAAAATATTCAGAGCTGGAAATTTCAAACTTTTTTATATATAAAAAAAAAAACTAAATAAAACTATTATTTTTCTTTGTTAATTAAACATATTTTAATATCAGGAAAGGAATTGATTAATATTAAAGAGTAGAAAAATCAAAAATATGGTTTCAGGTTAGGAAAACTGAATTTATTTTTGGTAAAATAAAGTAACTAAATAAAAATTTTAATTTTTTCTTTTAATCTAATTAATGTTTTCTCAAGAGTTTTTAATATGGGTTCAGTTTTGATGTCGGTATCCATATAGTTAAGGCTGGCAAAAGTGGTTGAACAACTTTCCATTAGAAAGTGCTGATCTCTGTTAAAGTTCTCTTTAATTAATCTTATTTCAGTATTTTCTTCAATTAAACTATTTTCTTGAGCTTTAGGTCAGTTTACATTTTGAAATTATTAGTTCAATATTTCTTTTACCTTCGGCTAACTTCTTCAGAATATATATATATATATATATATATATATATATTGGTTTTTATGATATCTCATTTTTTCTTTTTGTCTTTCAAATATTAACAATATATCCTGAAGAAGGTAAACGAACTATGGAACTAATAAATTCAAAATATAAACTGACCTAAAAAATAGTTTAATTTAACATATAAAAAAAGGTCGAACAATTAAATAAAATATTTGGTATTTTCTTTATTTTGTATTTATTTATGCAAATGTAGTTTTTTTAATGCCATACAGATTTTTATAAATATACGGAAAATTCAAAAGAGAAACTTATGTTTAAGATAGAAAACGATATATGCTCTTTCTTAACAACGTCATAAAGGCCAAAATAAAGCTTTGATTGTAAAAAAGGGAGAAATTAATGGCCTTTTATAAACAACTAATGCAATTATATTTATATACTTTATACCTTACAAACTGCAACTCATTAATTAAACTTTGTCATTTACCACTTTCTGTGCTTTTTTGCTTAACTTCCACCGAACAAAGAGTTCTGACCAAAGAAAATCCATTTTTTTTTTATTAAAAGACGATACGAATTTTGAAGAAAGTCATTTGCCAAATAATTTTTTTCCACAATGCTCTTGTTTAATCAAAAAAAAAGTCACTTGCGTTACAGGCAAATGAACTCTAGGGAATTCTTAAAATAATAAAAATAGTAATAAATCACTAAATACACATTTTTATGCAATGAATTCCCTTGCTGTTCCATTTTGTATGGAATATTTCAAAAATTTGCTTGACTTTACTTGACGTCAGTCAGCTCAATTGCTGAAATATCAAAACAAAAGACTTAAGAGCAAAACTTTTGTAAATAAATGACACAAGAACAGTCAACAATATTCAGCGATTCAACAAGCTGACGTACATATTTAACTTGTGATGATGCACAACCTTTTTTAAATGGAATAACAATTGAAAGATTTTGTTAAGAATTCATGAATGAAAATTAAAAATAAAATATTTATTATGATAAATTGTTTGAATTTTTGTTTGTTTGCACATTGTGTTCACAACGAATGAACAATTAACTTGTTCAAGTGATTTTAATTTTGATTTGTTTTTTCTTCTTATAATTTTGTTTGTTTCGTTTAATATATCCCACTCACACAAACACACACAAATACATATACACACACACACCCACAAAATTACAATTGCTTCTTAAGTCTTTTGTTTGACGCTGCTTAATTAGAGAATAAATTATAATAAATTATAATTTAAGTTGTTTTTTTTTTTACAAAAAAGCAGAGTATATTAGTAGATGCGGGTTATAAAGCTTTTATGCTAATAGCTGCTTACCACGTTTTTTTTTTAAGTTTTATTGATTTTTTTATTAACAAATATTATTTTTACAATGAAATAAAATCTTAAGTTGAATTCACTCACCCATTTATTTGAGGATAAAAGTTTTAAACGCACAAATTTAATTATGCATATATGTAGGAATGCTAGTGTTCTTTTATGGGTGAATTGAGCTTTAGAGCAATTTGCATATTTACAATTTTCAAAACTTTTTTCTATAACTATAGTTTATGTTTTATTGTTTAACATAGAAACATACACATGCATATGTATGTATGTATGTATGTATAGGGTATTTTTTTAGAGGTATAGAACTTCGAAGTGAAATAAAACACAAGAAAATCGTTTTAATGTCCATCAATTTGGCTTTAATGGAAGGATAATTTTATGCCATTAATGTTTAAATATGATTTCGGGCATGTGGCCGCCGCGGCTGGCTCGAATAAAGCCAATTCTACAGGTCCAATTTTCAACCACTTTTTCGAGCATATGGGGCCGTATGTTGGCCATAACGCCACGAATGTTGGCTTCCAAGTCCCCTAACGTTTCTGGTTTGTTGGCGTAGACGAGCGACTTCACATATCCCCAAAGAAAATAATCCAATGGTGTCAAATCACACGATCTTGGTGGCCAATTGACAGGTCCATTCCGCGAAATTATGCGCTCATCGAATGTTTCCTTCAATAAATCGATTGTGACGTGCGCTGTGTGGCATGTAGCGCCGTCTTGTTGGAACCACAACTCATCCACATTCATGCCATCCAATTCGGGAACAAAATAGTCGGTTAGTCGGCTCCAATTGCTGTGCACGGTGGCGAATCGATTCATTCGGGTCCTCTTCAACACTTTGCTCTACAGCGGCAATTGTTTCGTCGGTGCGCACTGTTCGACGTCTCTGCGGATGCGTATTATCACATAGAGTAAACGTAGTGCGAAAACGATCCATGGTTAACCGAATTAATTGCTCTGATGGACGATTATGTCGACCATAAAATGGACGGAGCTTGCGGTAAACTTCGCGAACTGAACCATTATTTTCGAAATAAATTTGCACGATTTGCAAGCGTTGTTCTTTTGTCAACCTGTTCATGATGAAATGGCAAACCAAACTAAATATTAATCACTTGACAGCTGACAAAATGGCCGCCAGTTAAAAAAGTGATACCAACTTAAAGTTCTATACCTCAATAAAAAACACCCTTTACATATTCCATTATCTTTTATATTTTAATGTTTATTTGTTAATCATTCCATTATCAAACTTGTAGTCATGGCTTTTTTTGCCATACAATATCAAGTAGAAACGGATATACATACATATTTAGTATAATTACTAAATCTTCTTTATCTTCTATTTGGGTTCCAATTCAATGAACGTTTTTGCTTACTTCAAAACAGATATTATCAATTTTCGCGTGTGTCAATATTGTTTTGTCAATTTACATAAACTTGTTAAAAATTTAGCGGGTATAAAGCAAGCACTCCCTCACAGTTATGAAAATTAAATATTAAATTTGAAAGTTCGTTACTTTTTCATCAGCGTGTACGTTATGCATAATTTCATACTAAATTTAAGAGGAAGGAAAGAATTATTAAATAGCTGTTGCTAGGTAGCTTATTACATCAGCAGATCAAAATACGTTTCGGTTGAAAAATGTCATACTTGTCATACATACCTGTAGTCAAAAATATTTAGTTACGGTAAACAAAAAAGGGATTGGCATTGCAGGCTATGTCTGAAACTTTCTGATAAATATGGAAAATCTATAGATTTTTAGAGTTATTTGAAAAAAAAAATTAAAAACTTTCGACAGCGTATCTGTTGAGCCATTTAACCGATTTATATGACATTTGCAAATTCAGCAGTCAGACTTTGACTCGCATACGAAGGGTTCCGTACGGATACTACATATATAATACTATACGAACTTTAGCCTATATAATCGAATAATATCTTATCTGATGTGAAGATTTAAAAAAAATAGCTAAGTACACCGTAATTTTTTTTCTTTTTTGGTTTTTGACGATTTTTTAGTTGGCTGCTTTTTCGTGATTGGGATTTTTTCCGGGTTCTTGGACATTTTTTAGTTCTGGCGCTTTTTTCGTTTTGGCGATTATTTCGGTTTTTTGGCGACTTATTTTAGTTACAGCGCTTCTTTTTGTTTTGGTGATTTTCTTTTATTTTCGGATTTTTTAGTTTGAGCGTTTTTACGGTCTTCGTTTTCCAAGATACAGTAAAGTTTTCAAAATTACATAGTCAAAATTACATCAACTGATAGAACACCCTTCAATTTTAATTTTTTTTTTTTAAATTTAAGTGTAAATTGTTGTTGTGTGTGTAAAAATACACTAACTTTGGAAATTTCAAGTGTCTATACACTGAAAGAATTTTTTTCATAAGTTCTATGAATTTCTACATTAATTCAATGAAAATATTCATTAAAATTCAACCAACGTCTCGCTTCATTGGATTAATGAAACCAGTTTCATTAAAATTATTTTAATGAAAACTTCGTCAAATGTATTAAACAGTGCCATCAATGCAATGCAATAACTTCACCGAAACAACGAAATAATTTCATTAAAACCAAGAAATAGTTTCATTAAAACAACGAAATAATTTCATTAAAATAACGAAAAAATATCATTAACACATTGAAATAATTTCATAAAAGCAACGAATATTTAAATATTTATTTATTATATACATTATATATACGAATCATTGCCAAATTAATAAAACTTATCCCTGAAGAAGCCGGAAAATACCAGGGAAACGTTGAATAAAATAATGTAATAATAATAGTTTTTTATTTACATTAAAATACAATAAAGACCTTGAAAGCCCATACTAGATTACTCTGTAATATCAAGAAGAAACAACTGCAAATGTTTCTTAAATAACTATGAAGGGGTTTCTTAATAATTAGAAAATATTGTTGTCATAAATCCAATGAAATATTGTTATGAAACTAGAATACCAACGAAGCAATTCCAATGAAATTGTTTCACAATTTGTGAAAAAAATCTAATGAAATTGCTTCGTTGAATTTATGAAGCAAAATTCTTTCGGTGTATAAAGAGTGGTTAAACTTCAAGGGCCGATGTTGAATGTGAACCAAGTCAAGTTTTTTTTCTGAAAGATATACAACTCGAGCAACGCGTTAAAGTTATTCAGGCTTATTATGAAAATGGGAGTTCAAATCAAAATGCATATCGTGCACTTCGTAATTTGTTCGGTCAGTACAATCAGAAAAATCGTGCAAGAATTTGAGCAAGCCGGATCTGCAGGAGATGTGAAAACAGCAGTGCATATGCATATTGCTGCTGTTCGCGATAATGTCGTCGTGTTCAATAATTGCACCCCTCACGCTCATCGTTGATGAACATTATGCATAAAGACTTGCATTTACACGCTTATAAGGTGCAATTGACTCAAGAACCAAAGCCTCTGGACCATTCCAAACGTCGTCAATGGTCAGAATGGTGGCAAGAAATGGCAATTTTCGAAGAAAATCATCTTCAGTGATGAGGCACATTTTCAGCTCAGCTGATTCGTCAATAAGCAGAATTGACGCATTTGGGTGAATGATAATCAAAGAGTGATTGTCGTAAAACAAAAGCACCCACAAAGAGTGACTGTTCGGTGTGGTTTATGGGCTGGCGGCATCATCGGCCCGTATTTTTTTTTTCAAAATGAGGCCGGTCAGGCAGTTACTGTGAATGGTGTTCGCTATCGTGAGATGATAACAAACTTTTTATGGCTCGAATTGGAAGATATGCATGTGGACGATATATGGTTTCAACAGGACGGTGTCACTTGGCACACAGCTAACGAAACAATGGCTCTTTTGCGCGACAAATTCAATGGCCGTGTTATCTCACGTGGTGGCGATTTCAATTGGCCGCCAAGATCATGTGATTTTACACCATTGGACTTCTTTCTTTGGGGCTATTTTAAAGAAAATGTGTACATCGATAAGCCAGCAAAAGTTCAAGAGCTAAAGGATGAGATAATTCGGCACATTAACGGGATGAAAGCTCAATTATGCCTCAGCGTCATCGGATAGAAGTGTGCCGCTGAGGTCGCGGCGGCCATTTAGCCGATATTTTGTTCCATATACAATTGAACTATACCATATTATTATAATAAAAAGAAATGACAATAATTTCCTAAATAATTTGTGTTTTCTTCAAAATTTTTAATTTTATGTATATTAGGATTTTAAAATTGTACGTTGCTCGCTTTAGGACACCCTTTTGTTTTTAGCCTTCATACATTTGATGCTTTAGCGTACAAAGTCTTACATATTCTGTGACAATTTCAGGCCCGTAGCTCTAACGGTTATCGATAAAACATCATGTAAACAATGGGGTTCCTTTTCACTTTTATTGATGTATGGAACCCAAAACAAACAGCCTGTGACGGACATCGTAGCGTAAACAATAGGGTTCGTTTTCTTATTTGGCTTATGGAATTCTTAAAAAGGAAATGAACCCTTGACATCGATTTGATAGAAAATTTGGAGTTATTAAAAAAATAAAACGCTCTTTTCGTCATTTTTCGTTTCCGATATCTCTCGAACGAAGAAATCGCTGTTTATTAAATTTGTGTCGTACTAATCAAGTTTATATTGCTTACAGCCATATTACATGTGATAATTTCAAAGGAACAAATTTCACTAAAAACACTTGTATTTGTTGATATATTTTATAACTTTATGATGCTTTGCATCATACGAGCAAATTTTTATTTAAAATGCAATACAAGTTCGCTGATAATCTGTTTTAGTAGTAATCATGTTTGTACACCATATTTAACATTTATTTGTGCGTTATCTACTTCAGTGAACCATTTTAGAACATTTAAACTTCCATTTGCAGCGCAGTGATGCATTTACGAACAGGCCCAAACTCTGTAAAAAAGGACAACCAATATAATTATTTAATTTTATTTATATAAGCTTCTCACAAGTCACGGAAACGGAAGTAGTACTGATTAAATTTTGAATACGATTTGACCGCTCCACAGCTTTTCAATTTGTAATTCAGAAAGCTTCATTTATAATTCAGGCATCAACAATTGTAATTCAGATTAGTCAATTCTAATTCAGAAAGAGTAAATTTTAATTTAGTTTTGTCAATTATAATTAAAAAATTTCAATTGTAATAGTAAGCTATAGTGAGAAATATCAAATGTTTGCCAAAAATGTATGCATTAAACACATTCATCACAGCAAGCTACCGACTACCAAATGTCAAGGATAGAATACACATGTTTATATGAGAATAATTCTTTTGAAGGAAGCAAGTCAACATGGCGACAGGTTGTTGTCTATGCTGATTTTGTCGTTGTAGTCCAATTAAACTAGTTTCTATTTCTTTGGCTACAATGAGAAAATTCAGTGTTGCCAGTACAATACAAAATGTTGAATGAATGATTTTGTACAATTATTTCATATTATTTAACAGAAACAATACCCAAAATTTGAAGTAAAGCATAAATTGATTCATTTTTATACTTTTACGTTATATAAGTACCTTTCCAAAGAGTAATTAGTTTTTATAAATGCAAAATATATAAAACTGGCAGTACTGAACTATGTATTTGTACTTGAATATCAGCTGCAGATGGTGCTGCTGCCGTCTCCAAAATAATTAAGTAGCCGGCTACGAGGCGACAAATGCTGCTTGCGGGATTTGAAGTCGTGTGTTCGTGTAGCCTGCTGTGGTGAATGTGTTTAATGCATTAATCTCAAAGTACGAGTAATTAAATTTTGTTCTACTTTTCTTTCTTTTCTACCTGCGTATGTTTAAAATAAAGTACAGAGAAAGTAAAGAGAAAAAAAACCTAAAAAATTGTACATCCCATCCAAACTTTCCTTCTTTTTGGTAGATGAATCTTGTTAGCACTATTCCATCCATAATACTGATGCATAGCTACATATACACATATGTATATGTATATGTATATATATGTTTTAATGTATCTGTGGCAATAAGGAAAAATAGCTTATTTTACTATTTTGCAGGATAGCACTTTTAAGCGTTCAAGTCGATTTTCAGAAATTTATTTCTTTTACAGTTAAATTGGGAAATTCGCTGTTCACCTTTATTTTTATAAGCAAACATCGTTCTACACACTGCAAGTAATGCATTTAAGTTGAAATATACCAAATTATTACCTCAAATAATCTATTATTCCAAATGAGATTATGAGGGCAATTATGAATAAAATTCCGCGAGAAATTTTTCCCGGGGAATAATTCCAACTAATAGTAAATAATAGGGAAAACAAAAAATTCTAATTGGAAAAGGGAGAAATTTCCCGCGGAATTTTATTCATAATTGCCCTGTATAAGTCTTAAAAAGATAAGTCGCAAGTTATAGTGCGATTTTGACCAGGGGTACTTTCGAATATGCAGATTGCGGTGGTACCATTAACTCAAAATCGGCTTATCTCGACTTAAGCACTTTTTCCTTTTTGCCACAGATATATTGCTTAATAAAAAAATCTAATTGTGCTTAGTTTATAACACAATTACAGTTTATTTAGTTTACTCTGTGCTTGAAATCATTAACCTTTAAATCCATTCGCGGCTTTTATGCTACCTGATGTTATTTTTGTTTATTGTACGTTAAGTCTTTATTTTTTTTTTATTTAAGACATTAATACCTTTCTTGTTGTTATTTTTGGTTTTTTTTTTTACGATTTGCATATGAGAAAATAATGATTTCTTGTGTATGTCTTATTTAAAGTTAAGCTGTGACCTTGAACTAGTTTTTACACTTATATTTGGAAAAATTGTTTACATAAGCTTTCAAGTACATTTGATTGTAAATATATAATATGCTTAACTATATTTTTACCATTATTTTTTAATAAGAGAAGATGCGCAAGTTTAGAAACTATTGCACGTTTGCTTAATAACTTGCAATTACAAATAAAAATACAATAAGTATGAATACATTTACGACTGAAATTACATTTTATTAAATTTCCATTCTTTCAAAACATGTCGTCCTCAGTGTTGCAATATATGTAATATTATGTTTCCATCGATTTTAAATGAACTGGATTTAAGTAAATTACTTCGAAGTGTTCCACCGAGGTTGTGAGTAATTTGGTGTTCGAATTTTCCTAGTCAATTTATGCACGTACTTTATAAGGTGGGCGCAGCAGTTGTAGTCGAATTTTATCCATATGTAGTTGACATTTAAAATTAATTAAATATTCATTAGCGTCATTTTTCCGAAATTGTCAATCACTATAGATGTGATGATCCAAGGATGGAGTTTGTAATGTTATAATCAACGCAGAGTTGCACAAATAAAACCAGTTCGAAAAATAGTAGTTTCGACATAATTTTAAATAATAAAACTACCTAGAGGTGATTTGGCCATATTCAAAATGTATTGTAAATCATATATAAATTAACATGATTTGCCCAAATTATTACGATTTGTCCAAATCATGCCGGTAGAAACATACTATAAGCAACAGTCCCATATTGTTACAGACTTTGAGTTGGTAATTTATGTAAGATTACTACCATGGCATCTATACTAGTACTTTCGTTAAATTAAATACCAATTTAATGATGATCGACATATTCAGGACAATTATGAATAAAATTCCGCGGGAAATTGCTCCCTTTTCCAATTAGAATATTTTGTTTCCCGTATTACTTGCTATTATTTGGAATTGTTCCCCGGGAAAAATTTCTCGCGGAATTTTATTCATAATTGCCCTCATTGAACTTAACACAACACTCGGTAGTTTTGTTTAAGTTTTGTACTTCTTCTTCTGCTTAAGTTAAATTGAAATGTACGCAACATTACATTAGCATACACACACACACACACACACACACACACACACACACACACACACACACACACACACACACACACACACACACACACACACACACACACACACACACAACACACACACACACACACACACACAATTTTGTGCAATTGGTCTTGCATCGTAGCATGTGCAAAATTATAGCATTGCACAGATACATCTGTTTGCACCAGTTTTGCGTGTTTTTGGTTCTGGTATGAACAAATATGTTATTTAGCGTTTCTGTGACTAGTTTTTAATGTTGATTTTTTAAAGCAATTATTGTATGGTTGTTCAATGAGCAAATGACAACAACACATTTCTTTGTATTTGTTTTTCTAAAACAAATAAGATAGATAAAACTGCTTTTACCATAAGTGCCTTATGATGTGTTGAGAAAAAATATACATGGCTGATGAATGAATGCATAAAAGCAAAATTTCCCATACATATGTAAGTAAATGCAAATACAAAAAAAAACTTACACACGATATGTATGTGTAATTACTCTCAGAGCAAAATTGTCTCTCTCTCTATACTTGGCTGCGCACAAAAAAAAACGCAATGTGAGTCCGATCACAGAGGAGATGTGTAAACATCAAGTAATGAAATTTTTTTTAAGTTGGAAGTACTTATGATTTTAGTATCTTTTTTGTCTTTCTGTATTGTAAATACATATGAATTTGTTGGTTTTTGTTTGTTTTATTAAACTTATTTGGTTAGTAAATGGGCACACTGCAGTATATGTATATGCATTCAAAATTGCAGTAAGCAGTAAATTTCCTGATTACTTAAAAAATTCAGTAAATTTTTACTGCTAATGAAATTTAATTTGCATTACCAGTAAAATCGTAGGGCCGTAGCAAGTGGCAAAGTTTTTTCATTCAAATTTTGAAACTTTTGTATGAAAAACATTTAGCCACGTGGTAGAATTTCATTATGAATACGGGCATTACTGATTACTGAAAATTCAATGCACCTCATCATATAACAAATCATTTAGGCAATTTATAAAAATTGTAGAAAAAAATTTTAGTAATCAGTAAAAATTTTTTTGTTTTTACTGAAACTTTAGTGGTACTGCAGTGCTCATCTATGGTAAATGCCTTTACTTTTACTTTTTAATTTTTAATTCCTGTTGTTCATCGTTTAGTTGTTGATGTTCTTGTTGTTGTGTACACATTGCAATTAAAATAAATTCAGTAAAGTGCGACTTTGACTCGCGCACATTCGATTTTGATCATTTTTTTTTTGATTTAGCTTTCTTAATTTTTTAAGTTTTTCAGTTTAAACGATTTTTTTTCAGTTATATCGCTTTTTTCTCGTTTTGGCGTTTTTTTCTCTTTTTGGGTTTTTTTCATTTTCGCATTTTTATTTCATTTTGGCGATTTTTTTCTGTTTTTTGGGCTTTTTTCATTTTGGCGATTTTTTTCTGTTCTTGGGGTTTTTTTATTTAGGCGATTTTTTCATTTTGGCGATTTTTTCATATTGGCGATTTTTTTGTTTAAGGATTTTTTTTCATTTTGGCGATTTGTACGGTGTTTCGAGATTTATTTTAGTCCTAGAGATTTTTTTTAATTAGGTGCTTTTTTTCGTTTTGGCGATTTTTTTATATTTGGCGATTTTATATATTTTTGATTTTTTAGTTTTACCGTTTTTGAAAATTTAAAGAGTTTTGCTCCTACGGTTTCCAAGATACAGCAAGTTGTCAAAATTACAAAGTCAAAATTGCATTAACTGATGGAACACCCATTGATTTAAATTTTTTAAATTTAGTGTTAATTGTTGTAGTCTGTATAAAAATACACTAACTTTTAAAATTTCAAGTGTATATATGTACATACATACAATTGTATGTATATTACATGGGATTTTAACATTTTTCGTTGCTCGTTTTGGAACACCCCTTAGTTTTTAACTCTCATGTATTTGTTGTTGTAGTGGCCAAATGCCTACATATTGAGTCCAAATTTCAAGTCCGTAGCTCTTACGGTTCATTTTCACCTTTGGTGTACGGAAATATACAGAAAAATAACCGGCGGCGGCGCACCGTCGGCTTCGAGCCGGTCGAGTTGTTTCTCTGCTTGGTATTGCTTCTTTCAAATACTTTGCAAAAGCAAAAAGCAAAGAAATCTCAGCAAATAAATCAAAGTCAAAAGATTTTTACCCCCTAGAGTATAGATGTTTACACAACAAAAAACATAACGCACATCTGCTCATCATTTATTTGTTTCAACAGTGTTTTTTTCATATGTTTGCATTACAATATGTATTTTTGAGCAAAAACAGATACAAACAGTAGCTCAGCAGCAATACAATAAGTTTGCTTATTATCAGTTTTTAATTGTATTGTAATTTGGAAAAGCACACAAACACAATAATTCTTATACTAGTTCTGCCGCTCACACTATAGGGTGTTTTTTTGAGGGGTATAGAAACACAAGAAAATCGTTGTAATGTCCATCAATTTGGCTTTATTGGAAGGATAATTTTATGCCATTAATGTTTAAATATGATTTCGGGCATGTGGCCGCCGCGGCTGGCTCGAATAAAGCTAATTCTACAGGTCCAATTTTCAACCACTTTTTCGAGCATATGGGGCCGTATGTTGGCAATAACGCCACGAATATTGGCTTCCAAGTCCCCTAACGTTTCTGGTTTGTTGGCGTAGATGAGCGACTTCACATATCCCCAAAGAAAATAATCCAATGGTGTCAAATCACACGATCTTGGTGGCCAATTGACAGGTCCATTCCGCGAAATTATGCGCTCATCGAATGTTTCCTTCAATAAATCGATTGTGACGTGCGCTTTGTGGCATGTAGCGCCGTCTTGTTGGAACCACAACTCATCCACATTCATGCCATCCAATTCGGGAACAAAATAGTCGGTTAGTCGGCTCCAATTGCTGTGCACGGTGGCGAATCGATTCATTCGGGTCCTCTTCAACACTTTGCTCTACAGCGGCAATTGTTTCTTCGGTGCGCACTGTTCGACGTCTCTGCGGATGCGTATTATCACATAGAGTAAACGTAGCGCGAAAACGATCCATGGTTAACCAAATTAATTGCTCTGATGGACGATTATGTCGACCATAAAATGGACGGAGCTTGCGGTAAACTTCGCGAACTGAACCATTATTTTCGAAATAAATTTGCACGATTTGCAAGCGTTGTTCTTTTGTCAACCTGTTCATGATGAAATGGCAAACCAAACTAAATATTAATCACTTGACAGCTGACAAAATGGCCGCCAGTTAAAAAAGTGATGCCAACTTAAAGTTCTATACCTCAATAAAAAACACCCTTTACAATTGTATGGTACATACAATGGTATATTTGTTTTGGCTATACAAACAAGTATACAAATGCAACCCTTTAGTGCAAAATGGCATAGTATATTGATACTCACCACTAAGAATTGTTAAGTGGTGAGTATCAATATAATATACCATTTTGCTACGATGCAAGACCATTTGCACAAGGCTGTGGATTGGACTACTTTGTTCGTAAATAAAAAAAAGAACAGACTGAATATCCGTTTTGTTTTTTACGTAGATGTAGGCTTTTGCTAGAGCAAATTACTCATACAGGAGAGAATTTTCTTTTTTACATGCACTAGAGCTGGGTCCAACTTATTCAGTAATTAATTTTATATTACATGGGTTTGATCATAAGTTTGTGTCTAAAATGAACGACTGATCAAATTGGCATTGCTATAACGTGCACACTAATACAATTGAATTTTTATTAGACTTCTATCGAACTCTTTCAGTAGCTAGTTTTTGCCACAAACCATTGATCAAACCCATGTAATTTAAATTAAACAAGTTTTTTTGCTGGCTATAATTAGTAGAGCTGGGTCCAACTCGTTCCAACTCCATGTAATTTAAATGGGTTTGATCATAGGTTTGTGGCAAAAATGAACGATTGAACGAATTGGAACCAGGTCAACAATTAGCAAATACATACATACATAAATGTTGTTTATCTCTAGCTTTTAGCAAATCAATCTTGGTTTGATTTAATTAATATTTACCTCTCAAGCTATGTTGTATGTAATTAATTCAAAAATATTTGAATCAAAGAGTTACATATCTATCTACTGACGTACATATGTCAGTATGTCAGACGTATGTAAATGTTTTGACCACCACTTGTTTATATATTACACACTTAATACTATATTCACACTTATGTTTTTAAACGCGTTTAACGCCTCGTTAGTGCTTAAGAGCTTAAACACGACGATTTTGAGATGTTTTACCATACATTGACTTGTTTTGTTAAACATCTCAAATGAAGTGTTTAAGATTAAAACACTTCCCTAAACACGCAAATGTAGTATGTGCAGTCCGTTTTTTGATAACTCTGGCAAACCTTGTGTTGTTATTAAATAGCATCACGCCAAAAATTGTTTGGTAAACAAGTAATTAGTTAGAAAATACTCGGATATTTACAAGAACATTTGTTCGTAATTTTTTTTTACAAATACAATAATTTATTGACAAAATGTCAACCTTAAACATCTCAAATGTAATGTGAACGGTTGTGTTTAGTTTTTTAAAACACTTGCCTTAAACACGTTTAAGACCATAAGTGTGAACATGGTATAAGGCCGTGATTCAATATCCTACACAATCGTGTGATCTGCCAAATATGACATGTGTGCTAAAAAAAAGGGTGTGTAAGTCTAGGATCACACGATTGGCAGAATGTACAAATTTTCGTCGGCTCAGTGCGATAGAGTCATAAGTAATAAGCCAAAATGACATTATTACTTAATTAATTCTTTAATAAGTCTATATGACTTTATTACTAATGCAGTGTGTTGCAGTTATGTAGAATATATTTCAATTAGTTAAGAAAAAAGGCAAATGTACTTGGTTATTTATGAATTTATTTCATTGAAACGACGAAAATTGGTACATTGGGCCAATCGTGTGATCCCAGCTTAAAAATGCAACCGTGTGGCCAATTTTTTTTGGCAAGTCGTGCGATTTTAGAAATATGTATAAAAAATTTCATAAATTGATAGATTCCATGCGATCAGAGTTGTTTTTATTGTCAGACAGCTGAGAATTTTGTTTTTGCATAATTTTTCTATGATAGTGTGGCATCTAAAATACCATTTCGAAGCAATTTTTATAAAGCCGGTCAGACTTCTGCAAGATTTTCTTGTGAATGAATCGTGCGATCGTGTAGTATATTTAATCAGGGTCTTTATTACATATCGTTACCTTCTTATAGAAAA
This sequence comes from Tachina grossa, assembly GCA_949987645.1. Lineage (NCBI taxonomy): Eukaryota > Metazoa > Arthropoda > Insecta > Diptera > Tachinidae > Tachina > Tachina grossa. Next base: position 213,698,479 of record OX465274.1, read on the forward strand.
GCCCCAATTATATTTCGAACGAACATCATCTAATGTATCGAAAAATTCTAAAATCTCGATTTCAGAAAAATAATGAATTAGAGCCTTTCTATATTAAGGTAACGATATGTATATACAAATATATTCATAATCTGTTTTAATTATTTAAAAAATAAATATTCATAAAGAAATTGTCATAATTTTTTATTTGCAGCTCATCCGATCCAGTTATGGCCACAAATAATGATGGCGGAACAATAGCACCAAATCAGTGGCAGCGCAATTCACAGGCAGCCGTATCAGTTCGTCATGCTTTTAAGGCATATGGCAAAAAGAAAAATGCAAATCAAGTCTTAAACAACTTGAATATGACAGTACCAAAGGGCACCATGTGAGTAAAAAATTCGTATTATCATTAGTATTACTTATTTTCTATACTTGAGAGCGGTTTGCATAATTCAACTAGAAATGACTGCCATAGAGATTTTCTAAAACAAGTTAAAGGTCTGTTTTGTGTAACTTGCTATTTTCCATAATACATTTTATTTTTTATTTATTTTTTGCTAATATATTCGTCATTCCTTAAAAAAAAATTATTTTCTTAACGAAGTAAAATCTTTATCATCAGTGGTATGTATATAATATTCCTTAAGCTTTTGCTTTTGGTTTAGCTTTAAAAACAAGTTTCTTTCTCTCATTAAGTAAATTGTTCAACATTGAGCAACAGGAAATATTACAATTTGTGTTTATTTCTGTTCCTCAGAATGTCTGTTTAGTGGAAAATTTTATAGTTTGTTTTTGTATTGGAATTTTTTTATGCATTTTGCTTAACAACATTGTTTTTGCTGCATTATGTGTCTACCCTTTAAGAGTTTCTTTTGTGTAATTTTGCGGTTTCTTTGCAATCACAATTAAAGGCAAGTTAATCTGTGATGAAGAAGCTCAATAACCTTGAGAGAATTGATGGGGTTTTTTTCTTTAAATAAATTTTATATTAGAGATATTGAAACGAATTGACAATTTAAGGATACATGTCAATTTTTTTTTGTTGCTGGTCAAAGGAAACAGACTTTGATTTTTAATGTTGGCAGCGAGATCGAGAGATCATTGAAGTTGAATTTTTTCCAATAAGCAGGGGCAAATCACGGCATTCGATTCTACTCGTAATTTAAAAATACTTCCATACAAACTCTATTGAAATATTTTTAAATTACGAGTCGTATCGGATGCTGTGATTTGCCCCCTGACTTCTAAAACAATGCAAAATTATATACTTCTCGGATTCAGTATTCACAAATCGCCATGTACTCAAACAACGTCATATTCTTCGTATTGTGTAAGAATTTCGTACGAATATATTGTTTACTCAACTCTCGAAAGAAAAATAAAAGTTTAATTTTCTATTAAGTTATATGCAAATTTAAAACTTTAAACTCGTTTTCTGGCAAACTTTTTTTTTTTTAGTTATGACATTGTTTGAATAAATGAGCGATATGTCGTATACAGTTACGCTGTTGTAAAATATGTAAGGCAACCCACACACTTTGTAGGTTGTGTATGATAATTTTAAAGTGTGCGGGGTCGTTGTATGAAGTTGTTTCTCTGTTGTACGAAAATATCAAAAAGATTTGCGGCCTTATGTATAAGAAAAAACTGACATGAAGTTACTCGTAGCTTAAGTGACGACATTGAATTAGGTGCTAAGGAGTTCCTATATACAATTTGACATTAAAAATCGGCGCATAATGTAATTTTAAACCACTATTAAATCCTAGCATGATTATTAATGTAAAATTGTATGGCAAAACTCGTTAAGATCATATTAAATTTTGCCACTTATGCTACTCGTAACTTCTTGCTAGGATTTTCTTATACATAAAGCCGTTGATTTTTTTTATCAACTTGTATAGATAAATACATATGTTGGTTGTAAAATTTAGGAGTATGTTGTGCAACTTTATTTCATTTTATTATAGCTATGCTATTTATGTTACGCATAGCTATAATGCTATTATGTCACGCAACGAAACAAATTGTTTGATTTTGTTTTATTTCGTTCTTTTTACATATGAGCACAAAGCAGAGAACACAGCCGATTGGCTGTATGCCGGCTTAAAGCTGCTGCTGCGCGCCGGCCACAAAAAATACATTAATTTAATCGTATGCCGCTAGAAAAGAAAATATTGGAAAATAAATGAAAACGTTTTGAAATATTTGCGTTGAATTTGATATCGTCATATAATGTAATTTTGTTGCATTGTTATTTAACACATTAAGTTTGTTTTATATATAGCTAGCAGCATAGCTATAACCGTGTGTCCTAAGGCACCCCTCTTCTCTTTTTATATTTTCGTTGCGATCATACAAAAACTTCGCACACGAATTCAAATTTGCGTTTAAAATGAATAATTCAGCAGAAACAAGTGATTTTGGTGAGATTTATAAAAGTTTGCAGACAGGAATTGCCTTTCTCAATATGGTATATTGCTTTCGTATGTATATGAACCGAAAATTTTCCTATTTAGTCCTTTGGCTCAGTTTCTTTAAGTGTTTTCAAAACATTGTTGTTTGAATATGTTTCCTTTTATAAAAGAACCACTGCTTTGACCAAGTTCTTTTTCCGTACTTTTTACACTATTCTACTTCTTTTTTCCCCAAAATATCGTCGACCGCAATATGCGTCATAGCACCCGAAAAATTATTACATGAAGTTGTGCCATCGCGTTGGTGCAACACAACGTTGCAACAGTCGCAAAGTGTGTGGCTTGCATAACCATGAGCATCGACTTTGAAACAGATGCCCTGATTGTTTGCTTGCGGCGTTCTTAATACTTCGTTTTGTACTTCGGTGTTATGAAATTGTATCTTTTGTTCGATGACAAAGCAATTGATGTTTTCGTCACATTAACTTTGACATGCAATTCTACTTTTTTGTTTGTTTTAGTTATGACTTAAAAACATTTAAATACAGCTTTATGATGAGTACACATTTGGCATTTCATTTGTTGTCATTTTATGGTGCCATTTTCAAAATGTGTGCAATGACGTTGCCGCCTCAATTCGCTTTGAATAATTTGTATTAAGGATCAAGGCAAATTCATACAATGTATACTCACCTCAATTCACTATAACTTTAAATGTTAAAAAATTTAATGGAAAATATGTGTTGACATCCAACGTATGTTCAAATTACAAGCGGCGAAAATAATCACCTGATCTGATCTACTTTTTGTTTGCTTAATTCAAGGCGGGCGAATTTCATATAATTGTTAGGTCGTATGTCAAAATTTGTTTATGCACAGAGACCTGCGGCAAACCATTTTGTCGGCGGCGGCGGCTTTTGAAAAAAATCTCTGGCAGACAACCAATAACATAAAAATCAAATTTAAGGAAAAAATTAAATAAAACAATTTTTAAACTATGGTTTACGTGGTGAATCGGTGACTGTTTCTCAGGCGACATTAGCCAAAATTTTTTCGACAGTGGAGTAGCTGACTAAAATGATCGGCGGCTGGGGTCAGCCGGTTGTGAGCCATAGTGAGCCAGAGCAACAATAAAATGCCATATTGTTTTTATTGTTTGTACTTTGTTGTAGTGTTAACTTTATACCCTTTTCACACTCACTCACATCTTTGAGGAATGCGTGGAATATGTTGAAAATTGAAAAAACCTGTTCACATTACAACATCTTTCATCTTTCATCTGTTATGTATTATAATACTATTTTTACGAATGTGAGCTACTAAAAATTAAATAATAAAATGCAATTTAAAAATTCAGTAGAAATTGATTTAATTGCTGGGTCCTGAGGAGCAAAAACAAATAATGCTACAATGTGCAGAATTAGTTGAAATTATGCCAGCGGACAATGATAATGAAAAAATATTACAAACTTTATCCGCAAAGATTTCGCGTAGACATTTGCAACTACTTTTATGTAATTTATTTCGATTTGGAAAATATATAACAGATTTTATTATATGCATACATATACATACATATGTATGTATATAATAAAATCTTAGAGTAATTACGGATATTTTTTTGGGAAGGATATTCCAAAATGTAGCCTTGAATGTATGTAAATATGTCCATGCATATGGAAATATACATACATACAAACATACATGCATATGTATATATTTTTATAGTATGTATGCATGTATGTATATAGTTGCATACATTTTTTCTAGTGATGACACTAAAATAATCGAAAGATGTTGAACGGAACAAAGTGAGATAGGAACATCTTTTAAAGATGTTGAAAGATGTTGAACATTCAGCCCTGTATAATTCTTATGGAAAAATGTGATCATCTTGCCAAATTTATGAAAGATGAAAGATGTGAGTAAGTGTGAAAAGGCTATAATTACCTGTTATGAATTTGTCTTGAAATTTACTAAAAATTGTGTATTGACATCTGAGATACATTCAATTCAAAAGCGGCAAAAAAGTCACCTGGGGCCAAGCAAATAGCGATGTTTGTTTTTACTTTTTTGTAATTTTGTAGAATTGCTCTCACCTGCAAATTGAATTCGCCTTGGAATTAATCATGAATATAGATTATATGCACTTACATATATTATATGTACGCAAGGCGAATTTACATCAGGTGGACTCATGACGTTTCTAATTTGAATATCCCTCAGATTTCAATACTAATTTGTCAGTATATTTCTTTAACATCCTGAGTATGAATTTTTCAAAGCGAACTGAGGCGGGTCTACCTTATATGAATATACCTTGGGCCAATGAAAAAAATTTTGTCTTAAGCAAATGGAATAATTTAAATCGACAAGAATTCAAATAATTTCAACGGAATAATTTATTTTATTTAGTATTTAATTTGCTTTCATTTTGCGTTGTTTTGTTTTTTTTTTTATTATTACTCAAAAATGAAAATATTAAGTAATATTCATACACAATTATTAGATAGAAAATATTCATACTTTTATAGCTAAAATTTATTGCATAAATATTAGATTACTATCTCCATTGTAAGCAAATGAGAAATTATTTTCAAATAAAAGACTTTTGTGGGAATTACTCGTTCATCTGTTGCATAAATATTTATTTCATATTTAAAAAAAAACAACGAGAAAAAATGTTAAATAATAAAAACCAAAGTGAGAAACATATTTATAAGCTTCATTTTGTTCTTAATTTCAAGAAAGTTAATTTAATACAGTTCCAAAATGAATAAAAAGAATAAATTATATTTGCTCGACGAGGATAGAATAATTGATGTTGCAAAAATAATAACTTTTTGTTAAATTTTCGACATCCGAAATTGCCTGACAATGAATTGAAAGCAGAAGGTACATGTCACACACTTAATCATAAACAGTCACAGCACAAAAAATCCCAGTTGTTCAGGAGTGGAAAAACTCTTGATACTCTACAAATGATGCTAGTTTGTAACATAAAGACTGGCAGAACGGTATTCTGTATTGTTCAAGAAGACTGTGTGGCAGGAAAAAAATTATTTTGCGATCATTAGAGATTTTTTCAGTGATTCAGTTTATAAAAAACAAAATTATTTTCATAATTTTGAGTAACTGCTTATGGTTTAGTGTGCGACATGTATATACATATATTTTTTTTTATAATATTAACTTAAAAAAATGCATATTGAAACATTTGTACATAGTAAGAAAAATTGTAAAATTGATTTCTATCATTCCAATCGCTCCAATTCTATTGTAATAATCTTTGAATTTCTGACATATTATTGAAGCTTCATTGTTAGGTCTGCCACCAGCTGATGCGTTTGCAATTGGAATCATATTTATTAGTTATTAGCATTGCCAAATCTTCCATAATTGCCCTGATAATTCATTACTTGAATTTTTTCTTCATTTTGCTGCTGTGGCATGGCTTCAATTCGTTTTAAGGCTCACTTAAGGCTCAATTAGCCGACTGTATTGGAATGTAACTGCAAAGGCAGGAAACAGCTGATCGGTATTGTTATGTGAGAAGTGATGTACAGGGGGCAAATTATGGTATTAGATACGATTCGAAATTTAAAAATAATTCCATGTAAACTCTATTGAAATATTTCGTCCCAGATTCTTCCATTCCGCTTATATCTCCATAACCATTTTCATTACTTTTCACATAACATTATCGATCAGCTATTTCCTACCATTGCAGTTGCATTCCATTATTGTCGGCTAACTGAACCTTGAGCCTTTAGCCCACTATAATGGAATTTAACTGCAACAGTAGGAAACAGCTGATTGCGTAGCTGCGATGATGTCAAAATAATCGTTTAAATATAAGCTTGTGTATTCCATTTTTAATAGATTGTGGTCGTTATTGTGGTCTATTTGAGTTTAAAGCTCCATAGGAAGAGTGAATAGAGAAAATAAAATTGCAACCAAGACGAATTGAGAAACAGATGACTTTATTGCCAACAATATAAAAACAATATTCAGTTCATCCCGATTAAACTGACCACATCTGTCAAAAAACATTTGATTAAAATAGCAATATACATATGTATCTAAAATATTTTACTACTACCTCCTTGCATAAACAATGTGGGTAAAATATACTGCCTGGCTCACGATGTCGACAAAAAATTTTCGTTCGTTTATTTATATTGAAAAAAAAAAAACAAATTTTTTCATTTTGTTTTTATTTTCAATATAAATAAGCGAAAGAAAATTTCTTGTCGACATCGTGAGCCAGGCAGATAATTTTACTATATATACAAAGTACAGCATAATTAAATTTCTGGCAGACACTTTTAATTTTTTTTTCTACTTAAAACATATCAATTCGACTTCGAAAAACTGAGTAACATCAGGGTTGACGAGACCACTTGTTTCTCAATGCGACTTGATAGCAACCTTTTTTTTTTTTTTGACTTATTGAATTTTGATGGCAAAGCGTGAGTGAGAGAGAGAGAGAGGACAAGCTAGGTAATGTAATTCTATAAGCAATAATGTTGTCATCTAACACGAATTTTCCACCGACTGCTGTGACCCAATTACTTTTCTATAAGAAAAGCGGGCTGCCACACTGTCTATATTTCTATAACAAAAAATGAGCTGTGACGTAGTCAACTTTTCTATAAAAAAGTCTACTGTGACATAATAGACTCTTTTATAACATAAGTAAGCTGTGACGTAGTCGACTTTTCTATAGAAAAGTGTGCTGTGACTCAGAAGATATTTCTATAAGAAAAGTGCGCTGTGACGTAGTCAACTTTTCTATAAGAAAAGTGTGCTGTAATACAGTCGACTTTTCTATAAGACAATTGTATTGTGATACAGTCGAATTTTCTATAAGAAAAGTGTGCTGTGATGCAGTTGACTTTTCTACAAGAAAAGTGTGCTGTGATGCAGTTGACTTTTCTACAAGAAAAGTGTGCTGTGATACAGTCCACTTTTCTATAAAAAAAAGTGCGCTATGATACAGTCGACTTTTCTGTAAAAAAAAGTGTACTATGATATATTCGACTTTTCTATAAGAAAAGTGTGCTGTGATACAGTTGACTTTTCTATAAAGAAAGTGTGCTGTGATATAGTCGAATTTTCTATAAGAAAATTGTTATGTGATACTGTCAATTTTTTATAAGGAAAGAGTGCTGTGATACTTTCAACTTTTCTATAAGAAAATTGTGCTGCAATACAGTCGACTTTTCTATAAGAAAAAGTGCGCTGTTGTACAGTCGACTTTTCTGTCAAAAACGTATGCTGTGATGTAGTTGACTTTTCGACAAGAAAAGTGTGCTGTGATACAGTGCACTTTTCTACAAGAAAAGTGTCCTGTGACTTTCCTATAAAAAAGTCTGCCAAATTCATTGTAAAGTAAACACACTATAATTTTGATACATTTAGTCACAGTAACGACTAGTGATTTATCAACATACATTAATATTGTTAATGTCTATTTTAGGAAATCTTTAAGCAAGGGGTATTAGAAAAACAAATTTAGAAACATATACATATAAAGATTATCGAAAGTTAAAATATAAGCTGACCTTATTTATTTAACGCTCACTGCATTCGCTTTTTTTAAAATCATTTTTAAATCTTAGACTATGATTAAAATGAAAGTCTATATAACAATAACATAGATACATACGAGTAAATATATAATATACTAATGTACATGCTATGTAAAGGGTGTTTTTTTATAGAGTGGCACAAGTTTAAATCATAATAAAACAAGGAAATATATTTAATATCAATGAAACGGGCTTTATTGGAAAGAAAATTTTATTAAATTAATTTTTAAATATAAGTTCTGTTATGTGGGCGCGTAAAAGGAACACCGATTTTCAACAACTTATGGGACAATGACTCCGCCAGCCCATAGAGCGCACCAAACAGTAATTTTCTGTGGATCTAATGGTGTATCGACAAAAACTTGTGGATTCTCCTCACTTTAACTGCGACAATTCTGCTTATTTACGTACCCATTCAACAAGAAATGGGCTTCATCGGAAAATAAAATTTTGAATGGAAGTTCAAAATTCAAAAAAAAAAAAAAAATTCAAACAATTATTTCGATTAAAAATTTCATCAAATTGCACGCGTTGCTCTGGTGTAAGTCGATTCATTATGAAATTTCAAAGCAAGCTAAACAAAAAGCAACTATCAGCTGTTAAATAACAGTGATGCCAACTCAAAGTTGTGACACTCTAAAAAAACACCCTTTATATAACTCTGGCTCTGGCTGTTAAACAGTTTGCAAATGACGAAAAACAAAAATCGCAAAAAATCAACTAACTCTATAATGACGAAACCATTAAGTATATTAAATCTTAATACAATTTCATAGACAGTGAATACTAGAGTCATTTAACCATGCTGTCTGTCAATTAAATAATTTTATTTTTGTTAGCCTTAATTCTTAATGGATTTCATAAGATTTTTACAAAATTTTTAAAATACAAAGAGAAAAAAATTACTTTTAGTATTAAATATAAGTTTGAAAGTATGTACATAGTTATCGTCGCTGTTTTAACTAACCGACCTAAGAGACGTTTTTTTTTTTAAATGACTTAATACCACTACGAGACTTTATATGACTGTAAGCATTACACTATTATGCCTATAAAATTAAAAATATTTCACACACTTCTATAAGAATGCATGTGTTAAACAATAAAAAAAACTTGCCTTCCTGTAAAATTTTAAAAATGGGAGTTAGGTCAGTTAGTTAAAACAGCCACAATATGTATGTATATAGATATGTACATACATACATACATATGTATATTTCATTTTGTGCAACTTGTTTACGTTATTGTTATAACGAGTTGTTTGATTTCAAAAACGTTCAAAGGTGTTTAGACATGCGATTGTAATTAGAGCGATTATCTAGATACTACAAAGTTTTTTTTTATTCATTGCGAATATGTGGTTGTTATAAGTAGAATCGAAAAAATATATTATATAATAACAAATAATTAATAAAAAAAAAGAATATTGGGAAACCAAAATATTTATTGCGACAAAATAAAAAAAGATAAAATAACGCAACATGGAATAATGAAAATTGAGTTAAAATTAAAATGCCGAGTAAACACTTTGGCATTTTGTGACATCGCAATAGTGTGTACTAGTACCAACGTTTGTTATTTCCGATCTTTTTCGTTGTGTGGCATTGATGTCCATATAAAAACATAATGTGAACGCCTTTGCACACGTTTTGAAAATGACACCACAAAATGACATTACAGGAAATGTCAGATATGTACTCGGCATAGGACTATTGCTTAATTTCCACTATTAAATCTGACATATTTATGCACAACACGCTCGTCACTAACAGTGTTCGATGGGCTATATAATTCGTTTTTGAGTCAAACTGTTCGTCTGCACTATGGTTCAGATGGCCACTGTTTTTTGCCAGCTATTTTTTTGATGTTCTCATTTTTTTAAGCATTTGTTATTACTAAACTCAAAATTCATTTTGCTTTCTTTAACATTAATTAAGCCTTCAAATTATGAACCATCAAAGTTAAACTTTTTCTAAAATTTTTTATCGAAAACACAATCCAATATCAATAACCAATACAATTACAGCGCCCACTACAGATTTATACACCACCAGCGTTGCCATAATAAATTAAAAAAAAACTGTAAATTTAGAAGAAAAAAACCGATTTTCAGGTGAAAAAACTGCACATAAAAATTGCTTGGGAGGAGTTAACTCTACGTCTACACCAGATATATTTTATAATGACTTGATAATTTTAGCTGTTTTTCCTTAATTGTTTGACATTTATTTATTTTACATTTACATATCATGTTAAAAATGTATCAGATGTAGACGTAGGGTAATATAAAGTTAACAGACTATGTACATATGTGTTTAATAACTTTGATAAAAAAAATTTGAAGAATCTAACTATGAAAATGGACTCCGGGCGCACTACTGTGTTCGATAACTAGATACAGTATATAGTCCCAAACTCTAAATACTGGATATCAAGCTCATACGTTTTACTCTCTCGGAAGCCTCAACTGCATCAGTTAAGAAAATATAGCTCTTCAAATTTAGACATTTTTAAATTAAGTGAGCTACACTATGTGATATTTCGCATTAAATTACACCGGGAAATTTTTTTTTTCGAAACAACCTAAAGACGTAAGTGCAGCAAAAATTCAACTAGAATTTTTGCTTCTGTTATTTAAGGCCCTTATTATGAGCAACTTTCGACTTTGTAGTCGAAAGTACTGATCGAACGAATTTTCATTTAGTATTATGACGATCATTTCACAAATAATGTCCTTATTGTGAATATCACTCAGAGTGATGTTTAAAATTTTAAACAACTTTGCCTAAAAATCAAAACTAATCTTTTTAAGTTTAAAATTTTCAAACACACTAATAATCCCAAATTAATATTTTACTTATTAAGTAAAATATTTTTTTATTAAAAATGCATTGAAATTGATTATTGAGGGGTTTAGCTGGATCCTATGCGCATTTCACTGTTGCTAATGCAGATCATCAGGGAACCTTTACCAAAAGTTTCTTAGAACAACTAGAGTTGTTATGTAATAAACTTTCATTTAAACAAATGAGAAGCTCAACAACAAATAACAAAGTTGAAACAAGAACTCAATAATCAACATGTTTTTTTATTTTCTTACTTTACCATTAATACATTGGCTGACTCTTTTGCAGCTTCAAATTGTATTTGGAAGAGTAAAATGTAAAAAGAAAATAAATGTAAATAACAACAACAGCTATTTAAGTATAGAGTGCTGCCACACAAGTATTTTTTTGACCAGGTGCAGTCAATTTAATAATTAGTTGTTTTTATGGGAATTGTTAAAAATATAATATAAAAATATTTTACTTAATAAGTAAAATATTAATTTGGGATTATTAGTGCGTTTAAAAATTTTAAACTTAAAAATTTCAACAATTCCCATAAAAACAACTAAATAATCAAAACTAATCGTTTTTAATAAGTTTGTATATTACAATATTTCATCGAAATCTAAATTATATTCGATAGAAAATTCGTTGCTCAACGAAATTTTCGATGCAACTCATAACAAGGGCCTAAGATTTTGTTTTATTTGAAGTGCATAATGATTTATTTATTTAATACACTTGCTAAGCCAAAATGAAGTGTTGTTTTTATTTCTGTGAATTACTAAAATTTCGCTAAGAGAGTCTGCAAAAATTCAAAATTATATGGGATCTATCCTTTAATTTGGTATATATTTCGTTTTATGTTTTATCTCATTCTATCAGAGATCGAATTATTTCAATGAAGAAATTGTGAAACTTGTTTCACTTTTTCAATAAGGCAAGGCGAATTAATATTAATACAACTAATTCCATATAGAAAAACACAACTTTCGTGTGAATTCCCTATTGCTGCTTGAAAAAGTACTAATAAACCTTAATATTGTTTTATTTAGATATGGGGAAAAAATAAAATAGAGATAAAAAAGAAAAACTGCAAAAACTACACAATTTATAGAAAAACTGATAAAATCAGGTTACACTGCACATTTGGCAACACTGAGAAATTTTTATTTTTTTCTCAAGAGCTGAGTATACAAGATATTTCTATGAAATTAAAAAAATATATGTATCTGCATTATTAACTTAAAAATTCCAGGTTTTGAGTTATGACACTCTTTGAGTAAATGAGCGATACATACATATGTATGTATGAAAGCCATTGTTGCCATATTAGCATTTTCACTGCCATATCTGGCATTTTCATTAGTTAAAACGCATTCAACTTTCAAAAAATTCTGCTAAATGCTTTCTGGCAGAATTTGTTGACAATAAAAAATTTTAATTTGTTAAAAATATTGTACTGTATATAAGATTTTTCTCATAAATGTATATTAGAGCGGGTCGATTTGTATGGAGGCAAAAAATCGCTCAAATTACAAGGAAAATCGTATTCTAGGGATCAAAATAAGAAACTTTGCCGAAGGAACCATACCTCTAAAATGTATTTTGATGTCCCGACTTTTGATGTTCCGACTTTTGATCCGAAGGGTCAAATTTTGAAAAATCTCACTTTGACCCATTTCGAGTTCATCAATCGAGTCAAAATGTATGACCGACCCACACTAATTTTGGAGGGCCGACCCACCTTTGCCAGTGGCATACCCCCTGGAACCACCCCTGGGGGTTCCCCATACAAACATTTGTGATTTTTTGAAATCATCGGGACATCAAAATATATTTTAGAGGTAGAGTTCCTTCGGCATAGTTTCTTATTTTGATCCCTAGAATACGAGTTTCCTTGTAATTTGTGCGATTTTTAAATCGACCCGATTTTTAAATCGATCTGCACTAGCAACAGTTAAATGCGCATAGGATCCAGAGAACCCCTCTATAATCAATTTCAATGTATTTTTAATAAAAAAAAATATTTTAATGAATAAGTAAAATAATATTTTGAGATTATTAGTGCGTTAAAAACATTTTAAACGTAATTGTAACATATCCAAAAATGACCAATTATTAACTATTTTATGTTTGTATGTACTATAAAAATACCTGAAAATACTAATAAGTTTGTATAAACATAAAATTCAAGGCTATTTGAATAATTTTCTTCATTTAAATCTGGCATTATACTTTTGTTTTGTAGAACATTTTAGCAGAATTTTTTGACCGATTTAGCATTCTCTCATCATCATTTTCTGGCAACACCGATGAAAGCCGACTCGCCTCAATTCGTTTTGAGAAACTCATATTTGGGTTGATACCCTGAGGTATATTTAAATTACATCTAAACTCTTGAGACCACCTATTATGTATTCGTTTTGTTTAGTATAGTTTCTTTGCAAAATTTCTGAAAAAATATCGTTTCTTATAAATAACTTCTATCTCCTTTTCAGCTATGGTTTACTTGGTGCCTCGGGCTGTGGTAAAACAACTTTACTCTCCTGCATAGTTGGCCGTCGTCTAATAGATTCTGGCGAAATATTCGTATTGGGCGGCAAGCCCGGCACTCGTGGCTCGGGTGTACCCGGCAAACGCGTGGGCTATATGCCACAGGAAATTGCACTCTATGGAGAATTTTCAATTAGAGAAACTATGATGTATTTCGGTTGGATATTTGGCATGGAAACAAAAGAGATTGCGGAACGTTTGCATTTTTTGTTGAATTTCCTGGACTTGCCATCGGAGAAACGTTTAGTCAAGAACTTGAGTGGTGGCCAACAGCGACGTGTGTCATTTGCCGTGGCCTTAATGCACGATCCGGAACTATTGATTTTAGATGAACCAACAGTTGGTGTGGATCCTTTGCTGAGACAGAGCATATGGAATCATTTGGTCCACATAACGAAATCGGGACAAAAAACAGTTATTATTACAACACATTACATCGAGGAGGCCAGACAAGCGCATACGGTAAGTGAATTAAAAATAGTATAATAATTTTTCATAACTCTAACTGGTGTTTTTTTAATTTCATATTTTCAGATAGGTTTAATGCGTTCTGGTAACTTATTGGCCGAAGAATCACCCAGCGTTTTACTTTCTATGTACAAGTGTATCAGTTTAGAAGAAGTATTTTTAAAACTATCTCGCATTCAGTCACAAAAGGGCGATATATCTCAGGTTAATTTCAGGTAAACCTGCATGGCTTTTTTGTTTGAAAACTTTTAGCTTAAACTTTAATTTTAATTAATGGCATGTTTTTTTATTCATTTCTCAATATTCTTTTTTTTATTTTTTTATTGGTTTTATTTTCATTTTAATTTTGCATCTACCACCGACAAAACTACTCTTCTACTCTTCTACAATTACCATCAACATCAACATCACGACCACTTTTCTCAATTGATATAAACAAAAATTAAAACAATGTTGTTTCTACCTGTGCCAAAATCAAAATCATGAAAAAAATTGACTAACTGCATATGACATTGTCATATTTTTGTTATAACATTTATATGTCCATGTCTGAATATTCGCCCTTTAAATAAACGCATTAACTAACAGTAACAATATTTCATTACATGCCATGGGCTTCGGTAGCAAAATGGACAAACCCGGTTCCAGTCAAGAAGGCGGCGTTGTTGGACTTAATTTCCATCAGAGCAAAGAAGTTTTAATTAACGACACCAATGGATCCATATATACGGTTTGTTTAAAAATTTAGCAACTATTAAATATTTAACAAATTTTATAAAAATTTAGATTTTTTACAAAAATCTATATTACACCAATATTTTATAAAAATTATGCAGCACCGCACAGTGCTTTGTCTTGCACGAAAAAATTAAAAAAAATATTTTTTAGACGGTCTTGCCAATTTGTGTGTACAAAAATATTAACCTCTTTTTCATTGCTTTCACCTTCGATATACATATATGTATATATGATGATCCATCATCAGATGGATCTTACTAAACATGCTTATAAGTAAAATATAAATCAAATATCTGGTGAACAACTCTTCGAATTCATTGATCCTGTACAAAGTTCTAAAGAGATCACAGATGAAAGTTTTGTTAGCGATGACAGTATTGAGGATCCATCCCACTTATATTTTCGATAATATCGAGATAAAAATATTCCCAGATAATGCAGAATAGACCAAAGCAGAATGCTTTTAAAGTATGGTTGTAGCTTAGACCACGGATGTATTTATAGAGGAAACAAATTTTTCACTGAACCTTAACACTTATTAAACTTTTATTGTAGGTTTAGTTATGACATAAACTTTCGATGTGTTTACATGTGAACAAGGTAGCTTTTCGAGGTTATTTGTCACTTCTATTCATTCTAAACACCAATAGAACGACCGGTTTAATTACTTTTTTACGCATAATATTATTGAATTGATTGTTGTTTGGACAACGAAACGCCGAAAAGTTCAATGCTTCTTACATTATATCTGATGAAGAATAAATTTTACAGCTTCCAGATTTCCTTGAGGCAATAGCTGCTGAACTTGTTACCTGCAGGAATAAACGGTCTGTACGGCGACCATGTACTTAAAAAATTGACGAAGCACATCCTAGCATATCAGGTATCATTTTCTTGTATGGGTCGATAGAAAATCTAAAAGAAGGTGCAAATATTGCAAAAAATCTGACACCCAAATGCAAATTGTTTCTGATAGTATCACAATCGCAAATAATATTTCATCAGTCGTTAAACAGATCTGTGCTGAAGAACAGCTCTCGCGTCATCGTAATTATTTCTTAAGGTAGAGGTCCATAGCTCGCTTTTTGCGCGTTATGCTTTACACGCGTTTCATACTCTTGTTTCATTCTATACTTTGTTTGTGTTGAGTTACATGCACTGCTTTTCATGAGCCATTTTATTTTTGTTTTGATCAGCTGTGTGCGTTTGTTCGTGCTTTTTTACAGCATTAATTAAATTTTCTTCCATTTTATTGTTTAAAAATATGTAATGCACACAAAGTAAATAATACAGATTTAGCGGAGATGACACTCAGTATGTAAAAGTAATCGATAACTAATATGCAAAATTTGTTACTGAGAAAAGTGTGGTAAAAAGTTAATTAAAATACATCGCATTAATGAAAATATTCACATATTTTATTAAACAAGTTTTTTTTTACTAAGAAATTAAAAAAAAAATTTCCACGGAAAAATAATATTTATCGATAACGTAAGAACTAAAGTATTATTTAACATCTTTAGCTTTCAAGAACAGCTGAATTTCTTTCATGGTGCTTGTAACGCGTACAAAAGTAGAAAGTAGACCTATTTTTTGCTTTGAACGCGCCTACGCGTTCCGCGCTTTTTGCAATGTAACTTGTCACATAGTATTACATTGATTCTACATTTTTGACAGATGCATAGAAAGAGTAATGCGCAAAAAGCGAGCTATGGACCTCTATAGAGGCAATTAAAATTGAATTTGTTTCGGATGATGAGTTGAACCGGCAATCTCTTGACTAATAGACTAACGTACTTACCACTCAGCTAAAGAGCAAATCGTTATTGGTGACGCAAATAATGTATACACGCAAAACATAATTACTTATGTTTCTTCTACATATGCGCATTGCGTAGATATATACTAAAAATAACTTTGTTGAGTAAAAAAAACAATCCATGATGTTTTTCGGTTTCTTGTCGGAATTCACACGTATATAACTCGAGCAAACAAAAACAAAAAAAAACAACAACATCAGCACATGACCACGTTGAGTCAATCGACAAGCAAAAAAACACCAACACAAACAAATGAAATTAAATGATATTTTAAAATGCGTGGAATTGATAAGTACAATATTCAAGTTAATGACAAATATTATTGAAATTAAAAATTTTATTCATTAACATGGTTTTATTGAAAATAATTCTTGTCTATTTTTTTCTGTGTAGCTTTAAGTTGAGTCAGGCTTGTGTGTGTTGTTTGGCTTCGAAGGTTTTTCGTCTCGCTCGCACTGGTTGACTGATCTGTAGAGTTTCTACGCGGGAAAAAAATCCTGCGTATTTTTTTGCAAATCCCGGAAATTTTCAACGGGAATTTTCGGAAATTTAATAGTTAAGTTTTTAGAATTTACTTTTTTTACATTGCTGTTCGTTATTACTTAAAAATAAAATTTTGTAACGATGCATAACATAAATATGGAAGCAGATGTAATAGAGGTTTCCGAGGTGACTACAACAACTTCAAGCGTTACGAAATATTTTCAAGCTAACAACTCTTTATGGGAAATAGTATCTAGATTGGCAGATGTAGATGAAATTTCCATCCATGCTATAACTCACAACATATGAATTTATTTGTTTTTGAAATATTGTTGTTCTTAAAATGAACGCATGAAGTTGTTGTGTTTTTAATTTAAATGTTGTATTTTGATTGAAATTTATTTCCTGGGGGTTAATCATTGTCTATACATATATTTCATTGATTTATTGAGTCCATTTGTATGTCCATCATATGTTTTCGAAATTCCCGGGAATACAATATTTTTTTTCTCGATTCCCGGGAATTGGAAAAGTCCGGGAAATTAGAAGACCTACTGATCTGCCAAGGATAGCCGTATAGTCTTGCGGTTCTTTTGTGGAATTTCTTAAACAACCACGTTGCTACTTCCTATGTGAAGGCATAGGCCGTTTACAGTCAGTCACAAAACTTTTTCAAAATACTGTTAATAACATCTTGGGCATATGGTAAATTAAAACTTAATTATTTTGACTAAGTCCACTTAAAAAAAATATTGGCTTCATCCGATCATTTTTATGATCTCGCCTGTTAGAAGGTTCATCTTAGTAATTTAATACTTCACCATCTGTTCTCTCTTCGCTATCCCTTTCCTAAAGAACGTAATATATACATATACTGATGTATGCTGGTAGACGTATTAATTGTCTGACTGCCACTTCTTTTTCTACAAAAAATAAAACGCGTGGCACTGAACCATGTAAAAGATTCAAGATTCGCAACAAATGAAAATGAATTTGTTGGGGGTGGTCCCGCATGCTTTTGTGGTAATTAGACCAAATGAAAACTCTACCCTGTCGCACAAAAAATAATAATTTTTTTTAATCGGTCTACAAATATCGTAGTAATTAAGCAACATTGGTTTGTCGCATTAATAATGTATATTTAATATACCGTGCGGCAAACCAGTAACCACTCGACGATATTTATGTACATAACTAAAAAAATACACCCGAATTGAAAATATCCTCCATTTTTGGAGTTGAATAAGATTAATTTTATTTGCTGTTTTCGTAGTTGATTTTGGGTATAATTTTTCCTGTGTAAAGATATTTTTTTTTTGGTTTTGTAAATTTAGTAAGTAAAATTCGGTTTCGACATTGGCCGAAAGGTGTCTTTGGTGTGATATTAGAAATTATCCCAATACCGACCGCATTTACACCATGTAAAGTTTCATGAAATTTGTTGCACGAAACTTTTGGTATTTGTTAATAGGAACTCTAAACAAGAGAGTGATATAAAAAATAATTAAGTATCATGAATTTTTGAAGCATGTTTGATGACTTGTTTAATAATCTAAATTTAGTAGTAGTTTACACAAATTTTTCTAAAATTTGGAACTCTTCGAAATCCTTACTTTTTTTTTTTGAATTTATATATGCATTAACTTCTGTAATATTGATGATACGCTATAAGGGCTCAAAAGCACTGTTCGCCGCCGCTATTTTAAATATGTTTTCTTTTAATTTCTTTTAATATTTTGTTTTAGTTAAACCAAGAACCCTACGATCCACCCGCGAAAAAGAATAATCCAAATGATGAAGAAAGTTGTCAAGATTGTTATGCCAATTTATGTAAAGTAAGTAATAATCATGAAATCTTTTCATAAAATTAGAAATAATTTTTCTAAATCTTTATACATATGTATCTTCGCAAAAGGTGACATCAAAAGGCAAAATCAAGGCTTTGTTAACGAAAAATATGTTGCGCATGTGGCGCAATGTGGGCGTGATGCTGTTCATCTTTGCTTTGCCAGTTATGCAAGTAATACTGTTTTGTTTGGCTATAGGACGAGATCCTACCGGTCTCAATTTGGCTATTGTTAATCACGAAATGAATAATACGGTAAGAATAATATTTATAAAAAAATATTAGAACATTTACAAACATACATACAACTCAAATAAATTGTAGGAAATTTGCTATTGGGAGGATGGTTGTCACTTTTCGCACTTGGGCTGCCGTTATTTACAGCATTTGAATCGCAGTGTGGTGAAAAAGTTCTATGCGGATGTAGAAGATGCCAAGGAAGCGGTGAGAGTGGGTAAAGCATGGGGAGCTATTTATATAACGGAAAACTTTACGGATGCTTTTACCGCCAGAGCAGCTTTAGGTATTTAATTAAGCATGCAATGATAATGATTTAAAAGTTTTAAACTCCTGTTTGCTTTTAAGGTCGTGACTCGGACGATGAGACTATTGATCAGTCTGAAGTGAAGGTGTGGTTAGACATGTCGAATCAACAGATTGGTGTTATGTTAAATCGTGACATACAATTGGCCTATCGTGACTTTGCTATGGGTCTTTTGTCTCAATGTGAAAATAATCCCAAATTGGGTGATGTGCCTATTCAGTTCAAAGAACCCATTTATGGTACCATGAATCCTTCGTTCACTGACTTTGTAGCGCCAGGTGTCATATTAACGTAAGTATTATCTTTTTTTTTAAATAATAATGAAGACAAATTAAAGAAAACAAATTTGATTTTTCAGCATTGTTTTCTTCCTGGCTGTCGCTTTAACTTCATCGGCTTTAATTATTGAACGAACTGAGGTAAGTGTGACTGATTTTAAAAAGGAGAGGATATTGCAGTTTCTCTATGGTTATACTCTCATAATATGAATTGGTACTTTAAAAACTTTCGAATGTATAAACAAACAAAAAATTCACTATTAGGAGCACTTTCTCCCAAAAACCTTAAAATATTTAAAATAAATATCCAAATTTTGTATATTTGGATTTGCTTTAAACAAAAACTTTCATTTTTGGTGCCCTGGTAGCCTAGTAGATAATGTGCTAAGCTATCAGTGTGGGTGTCGTAGGTTCGATCAAGACCAGAATCTGTTTCCCTACAGGGAATGAAACTATGCTCATGAAAATAAGTTGCTATAACAATAGATGTGTTCATTTACTTTCCCAGCAGAAACTTGCAAAGAGAGAGCAACGCAGAAATTTACAAAATTACTCTCCCAGATAAAAAAAAAGTAAATGAACGCTTTATGCTAGGAACACAATTGGGACGAACGACGAATTTCGTCCACATCGACGAATTCGTCGATAAGAATTTGCTGCGTAAATTCGTCGTGTGAAGCACAATAACGACGAATTTACTCAGCGAACTCAGCTCTTATAATTGATAAAGTTGGTTATTTTCAGTGCTAAATTTAGCTCATTTCTTCTGGATTTAGCTTTAAAATTTTTGTTTAGCTCTTAGCTTATTTTTTAGTTTTTTTTTTAAATTATTTAGCTTTTTTAGCCTTTTTTAATCCAAATTGCGTATTCTCTAACAATATATTAAAGACATACGTGATTTAGCTTAATTTCATTTTAAAATCTGGTCACACTGTTTATTGTGTATGTAAAGAGAGTGAGAGAAAATTGTTTCTTCGTCGTTCGTCGGCGTACAAAATAGAAATAAATCTATCTCAGAGTTCGTCACGCACGGCGAATTTCGTTCTACGGCGGTGTTGTGTTCATTTTCATATGGACAAATGTGTTTTATTTTTTATGACGAAAGTTCGCACCGAAAAATTCGTCGTTCGTCCCAATTGTGTTCCTAGCATTACTTGTAAAAAGTTGCAAGACAATTTTATTCATGTCAGAACCATGGATGGAACCCATGATACAATTGTACTTTTTCTAATGTATTTTTTGATAATCTTGTTTGATAATATTTTAAATTACAAAATTTTTAAAAATGGACATTTAATATAAAATATTTTACACAGCTTCATGCATTATTTACTATTAGCATACATTCTTCATTAATTTTTAATTCTATTCTATTAACAAATACAAAAAACCCATTTTCCATCTCTGGCCAGCAGATATGATAAACAAACAAATTTCTTGACAATAAAATTTAATTTGTGCGTCTTATTATTATTTTCACAATGTATGATGAAGACTTAACATGAACTTTAACTGCAAGTTCTTCATACAAAACTTGCCGGTAAAGTCCCGGTTAGCTTTTAATTGTACATTGTGAAAAGGGCCGTTTAATGAAAGAAAAATAATAAATTAAGAAAATATGCTTTCTTTTTACATACATACGTATACATTTTTTATAAATAAAGAAATTCACATTTTGAATTTTCCTTTTCTCCCCGTCCATACAGTGAAACATTTGCTGCAAAACTTTTGAGTTTGTCGATGAACGGGGAAAGAGGAATAAAAAAGGGTACTTTGTTTCATGTACATGCAATTATTGTTGAGTACGACATTCTCGCCTCATTCTCATGAGAAATATATGAGAAATATATGAGAAAATGTATTAAGCTTCAAAACAAAAACTTCACAGTGTGGACACGAATGCAGTTTCAAAAGAGAAAACAAAAATCTTTCTCAGCAAATGTTTCACTGTATGGACGAGGACTTTGCAGATATTTTTGAAATAATTAATTTGACAATAAAACACACAACAGTTGGTTGAATAATTCTTGCATGTAAACATTTTACTAGTAATAATTTGTAAGAATTTTTTGTCCCTCAATTTTTTCTCTCTTTTGACGCTCTCTCCTTGCAAACTTTTTAAGTTAATGGACACTTAACCAGTAAAGCTGAATTCACCCATTGTTTCCGAACAAAATTTTTGTCCAGACAAAATTTTTTTTATATGTAGTTTTACTTCTCTCTTCTTGAGAGAGAAAAAATATTTTTTACGAACAACTCTCAGTTTGAATTGGTTTAATTTTATATTTTGTCCGGACAAAATCGAACTGAGCTGCCAAGTATTTTAATTTTTCAGCCAAAGTTGAACTGAGCTGCCACATCATGTTGTATGAATAATAAAAGCACAGAATATACTTGTATTAATTACAATATAAGTCCCAAACCACACTGTGCAAGTCTTATTGCTAAGCTGATTAGTTTCAGGGAGAGAGAGACGAGGGGAACAGCAACGTTTCTTTTCCCCCCGTCTCTCTCTCCTAATAAACTAATCAGCTTAGCAATAAGACTTGCATAG
This sequence comes from Tachina grossa, assembly GCA_949987645.1. NCBI lineage: Eukaryota > Metazoa > Arthropoda > Insecta > Diptera > Tachinidae > Tachina > Tachina grossa. Next base: position 213,720,590 of record OX465274.1, read on the forward strand.
TGTAAATAGGGACTTAATAAAGCAAAATTGTAAAATAAAACATATACATATGGAGTTAAACGAAAGAATTGCATTGAACAATTAAAAAGACACAGCGAATTGTAATCATTTGCCGATGTGCTGCCACTTGCAAAATTAATACGCATCGTTTACACACGTAGCTTTGATTTTCCAGACAAAATGTTCGAAATGGATGAATCGTGCTACAGAAAACTTTCAGTAAAAAAATTTTTGTCTGGACAAAAATTTTGTTCGGAAACAATGGGTGAATCCAGCTGAACAATTGTTACAAGTTCGTAAAAATTTTTAATAAATGAACAAACCTAATAATTAGCAAATGTATTTATAACATTTAGGGCCATTATTATAACTTAAAGATAGTTAAAAGTAGGATTTTATCGGACGTATAAAAACTTTACCATTTGCAAAATTTTACTTTAACCTAAAGTGAGCGATAAATTACAGGCAAGTTTATCCTACCTGGTAAGTTAAATCCAATTTGCAATAATGGAAAGCTTTTTATACGTCCGATAAAATCCTACTTTTAACTATCTTTAAGTTGTAATAATGCCCCTTAATAAATAAATAAATAACTCTCTTTTTCCTACAGGGTCTTTTAGATCGCTCTTGGGTTGCCGGCGTTACACCGGCTGAAATTTTATTCTCTCATGTAATCACTCAATTTGTGGTCATGTGCGGCCAAACGACATTGGTGCTCGTCTTTATGTTGGTGGTGTTCGGTGTCACCAATAACGGTGAATTATTCTGGGTTATCGTTCTGACTCTGTTACAAGGATTGTGTGGTATGTGCTTCGGTTTTCTTATATCATCGGTATGCGAATTGGAACGTAATGCCATACAGCTGGCACTGGGTTCATTCTATCCCACACTGTTGCTGTCGGGTGTCATTTGGCCCATTGAGGGTATGCCAATTGTATTGAAGTGAGTTCGAAGTGGGATTTATTGTCAAAAGCATACGTTCGAATAAATGTTTACATTTTATATTTTGCAGATACATATCGATGTGCCTTCCGTTAACATTGGCCACTTCATCGTTGCGCTCTATATTGACTAGGGGTTGGGCAATTGTTGAAGCTTCAGTGTATATTGGATTTCTTAGTACCTTAGCCTGGATTTTAGGTTTCTTAATTTTAACATTGCTGGTGCTGCGTTCAAAACGAGGTTGATTTTAATGAGGACTAAGTGTGTGCGCATGCGTACGGTGGAACTAATTTTGAGTCTGGAAAGGCTTTATGGAACTTATTGGCAAATTTGTTTTGTAAACAGTTTTTTTCCTCTCTCTCTCTCTCTCTCTCTATCTCTAATATTATTTAACTTTCCTGCGAATTTCTTTACGATCCACTTGTTTCTTGTACTATCATCCATCCAACATTTATGTTTCAAAAGCCTTTTTTGTAAAAAAAGATTTAATGCTTAAATTTACAAGCTCCTACAAAACAAAATAGTTTAATTGTCTTGTGTATTATCTAAGTTAACAAGTCCTAATTTTTATTAAAAAAAAATTAATAATAATTATGAGATATTTGCTTTTAAGTAGTAACTAGTTTAAGGTGCATTGTGTTTTATAATTGTTTGTTTCGTTGGAAAAAATTAAAACAATTAAATTTAGTTTATATTTTTAAACTCATCATTGTATTCATCTGATATTTAAGCATCACTTTTCTTTTGGATAAAGAAATAACTATTTCAAGAAGAAAGAAATCACAAAAACATCTACACCATCCTACTTAAGAACCAGTTCAATATTAATTTTAAATAAATTAAGGTTTAGGTTTTTGTACATATATATACTCTTACAAAAAAAAAAAAAAAAAAAAAAATTACATGACTTCTTTCTCGTGGCAATACTTCACTTCTGAATATTTTTCTTCTTAGCTGCTCCTCCCACTTTTCTTTATTGACACTCCAATGGACTGTGATTAGTGTATTTTTTTATTTAATAAAACAAATTTAGCATACGAGAAAAAAATACCATTTAAACATTTCATTATTACTATTATTTCCAACAAAAAAACTCTCCTTCTGTTGCAATCTGTTTCTTGTTTTTATTTAAGTTAAAAAAAAATTAATTTTTCCATTCTAGTAAATATGAAAAATTTGGGGAATGATTTATTAATTTTATAGTTTTTAAATCCTTAAAACTTAGGAATTTATTTTAATATATTTAAATATAAGCTTCCACCCAAAAAAAAAATTGGTCTTATTAATTTCGAAAAAATAAAATGTTTAAATAAAAAATTGTAAATTTATAAACTGTATATAATCATGCTCAACAGGTATGTAATGGAAATCATTTAATTGAAGGCGTATAGTTTTGGAAAGATTTCTGGAATCAATATTCATTCATTGGCTTTTTATTGACTGTCAAAAAGTAAAGTAGAAGTTTAAATACAAGCAATTTATGTCACATACACAAATTTCGAAAACAAATTCAACAAAAATTATTGCAAAATGTGTTAAAACCATTTTATTCAATAATAATAATGAGTATATAGCACAATTTTTTTCTGTTTGATATATGTATATTCATTTTTGAATTCGATTCCCGTCACATACCTGTTTATGTAGAATATGTCATTATGGAATTAAGCGCTTCTGAAATTATAAAAATACATATAATAAAAATGTTAATAAAATAAAAATGTGTTTATTATTTTAAATGAAAATGTGCTCATAATATTTAGTGAAAAAGTAAAGCTGAAATTAAAAAAATTTTTCTTTTATCATACGAATTTTGTTTATAGTTTCCTGTTTCACCGATTTTAATTTTATAATTTTTTAAGCCTAATGATTTTTAGCAATATTTGAATTATGTTGAAGCCCTTATTTCGTAATGCATTCTAAATATTGCCTTTTATGAATAAAATGTGAATTTCCAGAATTTGTCCAGCTGCAAAAAGTTTTTTCGCTTCTCTTTTAGATAAGAACGGACATTACAGGTAGCTATACATTTTCAATTTTATTGCGCAGTAATTGATATTGTACACTAAAATGACGCAACAGGAAATATTTTGTAATGTTTTGACATTATTTCTAGATACATCATTAAAAATTACTTTTATATTTTTCAGATTATTTATTAAATTATTTAATTTGTTTATATTTTGTTTGTATCTAGTATGTATTACGAAAAATCATTTTTAAAATTTCTTCAAAAAGGCTGAACCGACGTAATTTCGAACTTAATTTTTGACCAAAATCAATTATTTGCGATTGTATTATTTTATTTATTTATTTATTTGACTTCAAAAAAATATTTTACTTGAGCTTTAAAGTTCGTAGTAGCTACCAAGCACTAATAATTCCGATTCCACCGGCAGAACCAACTCGCTTTCACTATCATCTGCCATTACTCTTTATTAAAACAAATTTTATACAAATGTAATAAAATTTTTTTCCGTTTATTTGTTAAATTTTTTACACTGCGTCTTTTATTTTATTTTATTTCACTTCTTATTAACGTATCGCGATCTAATATAATAAAAATGCTACACGTTCAATATTTATCACGCGATCCACGATACGCGATCTGGATTCTATAATTTAGGCCATTCTGTGATATGGATCGCGATCAATAAATACTGCATGCTACACGTTCAATAAATATCGCGATACTGGATCGCGTTCAATATATATTGCTTTGTTAAGGAATTACATTCAAAAGACAACATTCATTATTTTGTGATTTAATAATAAATTCTGGTAACACCACCATGTTCAACAACCACTCCACAGCTTATGATGTACAACGTCGAATACAATTTCATTCGAGTATTCAACTAATTTTTTATTTTATTAAATACAGTTTTATTATCTTGAAGTTAAGCAACCTAATTTATAAAATATTGGGTGTTTTTTATTGAGGTATAGAACTTTAAGTTGGCATCACTTTTTTAACTGGCGGCCATTTTGTCAGCTGTCAAGTGATTAATATTTAGTTTGGTTTGCCATTTCATCATGAACAGGTTGACAAAAGAACAACGCTTGCAAATCGTGCAAATTTATTTCGAAAATAATGGTTCAGTTCGCGAAGTTTACCGCAAGCTCCGTCCATTTTATGGTCGACATAATCGTCCATCAGAGCAATTAATTCGGTTAACCATGGATCGTTTTCGCACTACGTTTACTCTATGTGATAATACGCATCCGCAGAGACGTCGAACAGTGCGCACCGAAGAAACAATTGCCGCTGTAGAGCAAAGTGTTGAAGAGGACCCGAATGAATCGATTCGCCACCGTGCACAGCAATTGGAGCTTTGTCCATCAACTTTATGGAAGATTTTGCGCAAAGATCTTGGCTTGCGACCTTACAAGATCCAGCTTGTGCAAGAATTAAAGCCGCGAGACCATGCAATGCGTCGTGATTTTGGTGTATGGGCCGAAAATGAGATTGATCTCGATGCTGATTTTCATCGCAAAATTTTGTTCAGTGATGAGGCTCATTTTTGGTTGAATGGCTACGTCAACAAGCAAAATTGCCGCATTTGGAGTGAAGAGAATCCACATGAGACCCTTGAGACGCCATTACATCCACTGACAAAACAACAAAAAACAAAAACTGACTGTTTGGTGTGCTCTATGGGCTGGTGGAGTCATTGGGCCATACTTCTTCCGAAATAATGCTGGAGAGTCAGTTACCGTTAATGGAGACCGGATAGAGCCATGATAACCGACTATTTTGTTCCCGAATTGGATGGCATGAATGTGGATGAGTTGTGGTTCCAACAAGACGGCGCTACATGCCACACAGCGCACGTCACAATCGATTTATTGAAGGAAACATTCGATGAGCGCATAATTTCGCGGAATGGACCTGTCAATTGGCCACCAAGATCGTGTGATTTGACACCATTGGATTATTTTCTTTGGGGATATGTGAAGTCGCTCGTCTACGCCAACAAACCAGAAACGTTAGGGGACTTGGAAGCCAACATTCGTGGCGTTATGGCCAACATACGGCCCCATATGCTCGAAAAAGTGGTTGAAAATTGGACCTGTAGAATTGGCTTTATTCGAGCCAGCCGCGGCGGCCACATGCCCGAAATCATATTTAAGCATTAATGGCATAAAATTATCCTTCCAATAAAGCCAAATTGATGGACATTAAAACGATTTTCTTGTGTTTTATTTCAATTCAAAGTTCTATACCTCTAAAAAAACACCCGTTATAATAAAAATGCTACACGTTCAATATTTATCACGCGATCCACGATACGCGATCTGGATTCTATAATTTAGGCCATTCTGTGATATGGATCGCGATCAATAAATGCTGCATGCTACACGTTCAATAAATATCGCGATACTGGATCGCGTTCAATATATATTGCTTTGTTAAGGAATTATATTCAAAAGACAACATTAATTATTTTGTGATTTAATAATAAATTCTGGTAACACCACCATGTTCAACAACCACTCCACAGCTTATGATGTACAACGTCGAATACAATTTCATTCGAGTATTCAACTAATTTTTTATTTTATTAAATACAGTTTTATTATCTTGAAGTTAAGCAACCTAATTTATAAAATATAAGCTTCTGACCACTGTTGGTATTTGTGGTACAATTGTACCAAATTTGGTACAAATACATTTGCATTGGTACACTGGTACACTTTATATATACTTCAGTGGTACAATTTAAAAAAATTTGTGTTTTGCATTACAGTAATAATTTCTCCTAACATAGTTGCCTAACACTGATCATAAGTACCAAAATTTGCAACATTGGTACTTTATGCTTATATTTTTCATTTGTTTTAATAGAACTTGTCCCAGGTACAGACGTAGCAACAGTGTGTAGTCTTGTTTATAGTTGCGTTCGAAATTGCATTCGAAGTTTCGAAAATATCAAAATGATTTTATGTTTATAGGTTGTACTATGGGTTGCAGTGTCTGTGTCAATGTATGTTTAGACTTTGTATGTGCACTTACATATGTATATGAAAAACTGTTCGATAGTATTTTTTTTCTTTATGTTTTTGTTTTCAATAAATGAAAAATTGTTATGGCTACATTTTGGTACATTTGATGTTAATTTGGTACAATTTTATCATTTTCATGGTACAATTTAAGAATAGCCATATCCCAACACTGCTTCCGACATGGAAGCAAGACAGATAAACATTTTTATGAAGTAAAAGTAAAAAAAATATGAGCATGATGATTTATTTTATTCGAACGAAATGAGTATTTGAATATCCAGCTTTTTTCGATTCGTTTTGTTTGAATGTACATCACTAAAACATTTTTGTATAATTGTATTTATTTTAATATTTTTTTATGAATTTTGCTATGTATTTCAAATCAGTTGGATAATTTAGTGATATTTTACATCACATGACAGAAATAATAAATTTAAAATAAGAGCTGGCACTTCTAGCTTCATTCTCAGATGTAACATGAATCAATATGTGCTATATTAACAAAAATATTTGAGGTACAAAATACACATTTTGTAGCTGCCAGGGTTATCGTCTCTATTTCCGATTGTAAATAGGCGATTTTCGTCAAACACAACCAAGTCCAAAAATGTGTCGCTTAAGCTATTTTAGCGGATATGGCTCGATATGTGTGAATCGTTTGTTGACTTTTACACACATACATACATATGCATGTATGTCCAGGCTGCCCAGAGAAGCGCCAGAGTGCCGAACATCAATCGGCTTTTTTACAAATGAATACACATACTCTTATACATTTCTCTTGGTTTTCTCTAAGTGTGCAGCACTGATGTATGTACATATTTAGAAAAATTGCGACATATTTTTTTAATATTGTGCAATTTATTAAGTAGTGTGAAGAAAAACGACAATAATAATTGCAATAAAGTATTCAATAATATTGAATAGTCTATGGGTACCTTTATACATACAAACATACATATATGTATATATATATATATATATATATATATATATATATATATATATATATATATAGGGTGTTTGTTTCAGAGGTATAGAGCTTCGAATTGAAATAAAACACAAGAAAATCGTTTTAATGTCCATCAATTTGGCTTTATTGGAAGGATAATTTTATGCCATTAATGTTTAAATATGATTTCGGGCATGTGGCCGCCGCGGCTGGCTCGAATAAAGCCAATTCTACAGGTCCAATTTTCAACCACTTTTTCGAGCATATGGGGCCGTATGTTGGCAATAACGCCACGAATGTTGGCTTCCAAGTCCCCTAACGTCTCTGGTTTGTTGGCGTAGACGAGCCACTTCACATATCCCCAAAGAAAATAATCCAATGGTGTCAAGTCACACGATCTTGGTGGCCAATTGACAGGTCCATTCCGCGAAATTATGCGCTCATCGAATGTTTCCTTCAATAAATCGATTGTGACGTGCGCTGTGTGGCATGTAGCGCCGTCTTGTTGGAACCACAACTCATCCACATTCATGCCATCCAATTCGGGAACAAAATAGTCGGTTAGTCGGCTTCAATTGCTGTGCACGGTGGCGAATCGATTCATTCGGGTCCTCTTCAACACTTTGCTCTACAGCGGCAATTGTTTCTTCGGTGCGCACTGTTCGACGTCTCTGCGGATGCGTATTATCACATAGAGTAAACGTAGTGCGAAAACGATCCATGGTTAACCGAATTAATTGCTCTGATGGACGATTATGTCGACCATAAAATGGACGGAGCTTGCGGTAAACTTCGCGAACTGAACCATTATTTTCGAAATAAAGTTGCACGATTTGCAAGCGTTGTTCTTTTGTCAACCTGTTCATGATGAAATGGCAAACCAAACTAAATATTAATCACTTGACAGCTGACAAAATGGCCGCCAGTTAAAAAAGTGATGCCAACTTAAAGTTCTATACCTCAATAAAAAATACCCTTTATATATATATATATATATATATATATATATATATATGTATATATAGATATATATATATATACTATATATATATATATATACATATATACATACATGTATATCTTCATTTAGCTGTTTGTAAATTGAAAACTTAAAACATATTTTCTGGAAAACCAGCCTTTTTGCACTATGCCTCTGTTGCAATAAAAGACATAGGCCGGGTTTCCATCTGTGTGCCATGTGTCACACAAGCGTAAAAAAAGCGTAACCACTAATTACTAATGAAAAACTTTTAGATTCAGATGTATATTTACTAAGTCAAATAGTTTCATACATAACTAATAGACAATTTTATAGAATCCAGCATGATTGCAAACTGTTTAAATCAATACATATATGTCTGAATCAAACAGTTTTTCATTAGTAATTAGTTGGTTACGCGTTTTTGGGCAAATGACACACGAGAAATGCCAGATGTAAACTCAGCCATACACATGTGCCTATGAACAAGTAGTGAATGTGTTGTAATGTAATGGACGTGAGCTCTTCTGTGGAAAGGCAAACTCATGTTTGAGCAGTGAGCTCTTCTGTGGAAATGCAAACTCATGTTTGTTTTTCGACATTGGTAATTGGATGAGCTTATTTCAAAACCAAAGACATGCCCATTAATTAGTAAATTTATACACCTTGTCGATAGTATGGTACTTACGTAGCATCATTAAGCACTGCATTTACACATTATTGTATTAAAGGCAATAATATTACGCTATGTATTTTTATGCTGCTGAACTTAACAATACACGACATTACCAGTTTTATTTGAACTATGTAATTTATTACAAAATAAAACGTATTACAGTTATTCTAGTTCATTCTAGGTCATCCTGTTATTCTTACAACCACAATATTACCATACCAATATTTCCAAAACACAAATAATTCAAACAAGTGCTAAGACCATTTCGTCTGGTCTGGCAACCTTTCAATGTTTTCAATAAACAGCTGGAAGCAAATAAAAATAAAACCGTGTAAAACAATTGCAATTGTAACAAAAGAAGAAAGAAAAAAAGTGAAAACATTTGTGCTAGAAAACTTAATCGAAAAATGCAATTATAATCATAAACCACAATATAAACAATCACATTTTTGTTGAACATGGATAAAATTAGTATTGTGAATACATTTACCGAAGTATTAGATCAATTGCGAAATACAGAATGCAGGTAAAACGATTCATTACGACCAATTACCACACAATATTATTTCCGAGGGAGTGTTTCACAAGCCATTGATCATGTAAATATAATTTTCTTGTATTCATTTTAGTCAAAAAGAAAAGATTGCATGTTTCCAACGAATATCGGAGTGTATCATCTCACCTGTAATGGCGACACACCTAAATTACGCCACGTACTGCACCAAAGCCGTAAATATTCTTCTGTTATTCTGTGAAGATTTGGACTCAGTAGTTCGCATAAGTGCTGAAGAAAACTTAAATAAAATTTTTCGTGTGCTAGAGAAGACCAAGGTTAGTCGCATCTTAATGGACTTATATGGCGAGATTAAAAGAAATGGTAACCAAAGGTAGGTGTATTCTCTATGTTAAGCAGTTATTAATTTTATCGTGACCATTTACGAGAACCTACATAACAGTAATTTTCTCAATGTTATTTCTCTTGAGCAAGAGTTGAAGTTACAGTCAAATCCCGATAATTCGTAATCGCAAGGGACCGGCCATGTCTTACGAATTATAGGGGTTTTAGATATAGCGGGGTTTCGATTTAACGGGGTTAAAATAAAATAAATACGTATTAACGGGGTTTTTCAATTTATTTACTAAAACGATAAAAAAGCATAAAAAAAATTGTTAAAAATAAAATACAAAATAAAAATTTGTTGTTTTTGTAACACCGACAGTGTCTTATGCGTGCTCACACACCAACAAGCAGAAGCAAAAACCCACGCAAAAAATAGCGATAAACAAAAAATTATTCTTTCCATGTTTTTGTTGTTTTTATTACGAATTATAAGTGGTAGTTAGCAAACAATTACGATTTATAAGAGGTAAAGAAGATTTTATTTGAAGAAAATATTACGAATTAGCGAGGGGACCAAAATGTATGGAAATTTTACGAATTAACGAGATTTTTTCAAGGGACCGACAGTTTATTACGAATTATCGGGAATTACGATTTATCGGGGTACGAATTACCGGGATTTGACTGTATTTTTAATACATATTAACATTTTCGAGCAATACAACAACAAATGCTATTGGTACCTATTTAATTTTTATTTGCGTTACTTATTATTATTATTATCATTGAGCAGAAACAAGAAAGCCATGTTTAGTTTTTAAAGGTATTTTCTCGAACTGAAATAAAATTATTTTTAACGAAGATTTTGTTAGGGGTTCGACTGCATTTCGTTGGGGTCAGCGAACTTATCAAATTCTTCCAAACGTTTACAAATTTAAATTTTACAGTAGAAATAAAAAGCTTTATACAATTTTTGTAGTAATAGTATTTCGGTGTTTTAATAGAAGTTAAAGCTACTGTGATATAATAGACAATTATAAACAAACTCGGGAGAATAACAAATGAAATGATTTATTAAGAATGACTGAAGTATATCTTCTAAATGCATATTTGACATTCAGTCTTTAATATACATACATATGTAGGTATTAAAATTTTTTCATTAAATGGCTTGTTTGATGGCATTTCGTTCCTGCTTAAGGAACTCATTTGTAGACTTCAAGCCAAAGCTTTTGAAATATGCTGAAAAACTTCATGTTTTCAGTAAATCACATTTTTTGCACATTGGGTATATGGACAAGTTATAAAAATTTAATTAAACACTATCAGCCTTATTTATAAAACTTAAAAAGTCTTTTGTAAAGATTTTTTAAAACAAATTTTCATAAAAAAATTTTTTAAAAAGACTATAAAGCCTTTTTAAATTTTATAAATAAGGCCATATATTGATAGAAATTCTTAACTGATTATAAATGATCTTAAACTGAATAAGAGAATCTTAGGTTCATTTAATCATTATTTAGAAAAATAAAAATTTTCTATTTTTTGTATGTACTTTTCGCAATGTAACTAGGGTCATTCCTAAAATAGTCTGATAATCTTGTTGTTTGTAAATATATAATTACATTTTTTTATAGTTTTAAAAATTATAAATACATATAAACTTATCTTTCAGGTCTCTACGAATCTCCTTAAGAAATTTTGGTTACTATGCACCACAAATACGTGAACATGTTATATCGTGGTATGCTCAAAATTTATTGCCATGCTTAAAGGTCATTAGCAAACGTAAAGAAACTCTGTTGCAAGAAACTCTATGTGAGTTTGTACTGAAATTTGGAAAGCATATTCAGCAGGGATTGACAGATAGTGAAACATGCAAACTGTTCGAGGTAAAATGTAAAAATAAAGCATATAAAAAATATGTAGAAATAATTTTTAATCAAATTTACAGGTTTTCATTGAAAACATTGGCTCAGATTGTGCTGTGAAAAGGAGATGTACTGCACAGAATTGTATAAACTTAATCGAACATGCCTGCAATAAATCTTTAATGGCCAAATATGCCCTCACCAAAGTTATAGGTAATTTTAGAAATATGTATATGTAAATTCAATAGCAGTTTTAATTTTTAACTGCCTTATTCATAAAAAATATTTCAGGTTTATTAATCGCCTATTTGACATATTTCTATGGGAAATTTGTCAAATAAACCTGTAATAATCCTAAAATATTTTTTATGAATTAGACCGTAAATATTTAATTTTTATAGATCTTCTCCTCTGCGATCATCAAACTAATACCATAGTAGGTATATTGGGATTTTTACGTCAACTAGTAGTTATTATTATCAAGGGGTACCATTGGGATGCCAACGATAATGAAGAGACATTTCCGTCTCACAAATCCCTCAACTTATCAAATTCCGAAGAAGCCCGTCAAATCCTAGAAATATATGATTACTGTTTGCATTTGGCTAGCTCAACGCCATTATCTCAACATTCCCTTATAAATGCATCCTTGGAAGTAATAAATTCCATTTTACAAAGCTTAGATGGTCTAAGTAGTAGGGACAAGAAAAACTCCACTCACCTAGCACCTTTGCTATTGCAACTAGTGAGTGACAAGAATTTAAAGCATGTTAAATATTTAAAACACAAGGAAACTATAAAGCAGCAAATATTTAATTTGCAAGGCTTCGAAAACGCTAATGATAATATTGAAATACTTAAAGGTAAGTGATTAAAAAAAGTATACGTCTACATTGCAAGACTCTTAAGAAAGTAATCGATAAACTACTAACACACTGGCTAAAATGAATCAAGTTTTGCTAAAGATTTGTTTTTAATAATAGGATAGACTGAACTGCATTTAAACTTTCCTAAAAAAATTGCAAATAGCTTAACTAGGGCTACTATCCGATTTCAATATAATATGTCTTTCAACCAAATTGAGTGCAAAGATGCAAACAAGTTTGAATTGAAAAAATACTTTAATCACCAAGAGCAGGTTTTTAATATCGATAACAGAGATTTAAGGCCCAACTATAATATGAATAAGCTGGCTTAAGCTAATGTCAGAATTGAACGATAAGTCTGTCAAATGCTTAAACAATTCAGATGTGACGTTTAGGTGGCCACAATGTACTTACATGCACTTAAGTATTCTTTAGCCACAGCTGCACATCTAGGTATTGTCAATAATTTTGTAGTAATTTTGTTTCTTCTCATAACTCCTAAATGAACGCAATTCAATCAAACTAACTTGAAAGAATGACCTAATCTATTAGAAATTCACATATAAATATATCCATCACCTTATTACTTGTTTTATTTGTTTTGCCTACTAAAAAGTACAACAGTGAGTATACATAAGTAAATACATGAGTATGTGTGTATATGTGTATTGTAAAACAAACAATGAAAATAAAAGTTTTGCTTTATTTTCTGAGTTTAAAATAAGAAACAATAAAAAAATATTTAAAATCAATGAATATTTTCTGCTGCTGCTTGTTTGAGTTTAAAAAATGCACAAACAGTTGTTTCCTTACGGAATGTGCGTTCAGTTTGGCACTTTACTTAAGCAAATGACATTTGACGAAACTTGACGAAAAGTTTGTTAAGTACATTATAGTTTGCCACATGCGTTTTATATGTAACCGCACAGTTGCTTAAGCTAGCTTATTCATATTATAGTTGGGCCTTTAGTCATCTTAGATCTTTGTTTTTAGTTTTTATGGAGATATATCGTTAAATGGAGTAAAAATTTTAATATTTTCTAAAACTAAAACTTCAGCCATAACACAAATTAAGATAAAAACTTGAGAAATGCAGAAAGTCGGGCCGAACTGTTAATACTGCTCAGTTAGGAAGAGTTCCAATTTAAAATATCGTGTCTTAACCGCCGAAAAAGCTTAAGCGACATAATTTTCGAATTTAATTTTTTGACGGAAATCGATTATCTGCGATCGTTAATAAATAGTAGATTTTCTTAAAAAAAAAACGAAGTTCAACAAATATGTTGATAACGTTTTTTTTGGCGGTTATGGTTCGATATAATTTATGAAAGAATTATATGCTGATGATGTTGGAAAAATTTATAGTTGGAAATGATCTCTAAAATTGTTAGAAAATTTCTTTAATGAAAAGTTATAAAAACTAGAAATAACACATATCAGAAAACAATAAGGTACTAAACTTTACAAAAGTGTCCCTTGCGTGTAACAATAAGCACACATTTGTCACAAAATGTACTTAGTAAAGACTTAAAAATATTTAAAACACCTTTAAAAACATCTAATTTTATAAAAAGTGCTTATTATAAATAAGTGTACTTTTTTTTTATAAAGTAGCTTTCATCAAAAGTTGATTTTATAAACAAAAGCTTTTATATATGTAGCTATATAAAAAGTAGCAATTCTAATAAAGAATAAATGGTACTTTTAACAAGAGTATCTTTTAAAAAAAGTACCTTTTAACAAGAGTATCTTTAAACAAGAATACCTTTTAAAAAAAAGTACCTTTGCGAAAAGGTACCTTTAAAAAAGTATATTAAAAAAGTACCTTTGCAAAATGATACCTTTTAAAAAAAGTACATTAAAAAAGTACCTCTTAAAAAAAGTAGATTGTTTTATTAAAGTACCTTTAAAAAAATATTTTAAAAAAGTATCCTTTAAAAAAGTACCCTTTAAAAAAGTACCTTTTACAAAAGTACGTTTTAAAAAAAGTTCCTTTTAAAAAATGTAGCTTTCAAAAAAGTACATTTTAAAGGAAGTACCTTTTACAAAAAGTACCTTTTAAGAAAAGTGCTTTTTAAAAAAAGTTATTTTTAAAAAAGTACCTTTGAAAAAGTACATTTTAAAAAACATGCCTTTTATAAAAACATATATCAAAAAAAGTTTATGTTGAAAAAAGTACCTTTTAAAAATGTATCTACCTTTCAAAAAATGTAAATGTAAAAAAGTAAATTTTAATAAAGTACCTTTTAAAAAATTACTTATTGAAAGAGGTAACTTAAAAACAAAGTGACTTTTAAAAAAAGTACTTTAAAAAAAGTACCTTTCAAATAGTACTTTAAAAAAAGTACCTTTCAAAAAAGTGCTTTAAAAAAAGTACTTTAAAAAAAACGTACCTTTTTAAGATAACTACGTTTTAAAAAAACGTAATTTTTAAAAAAAGTATATTTTAAAAAAAGTTTCTATTAAAAAAAGTACCTTTTAAAAAAGTAGCTATTGTGTTATACATGTGTATATATTATTATATATTAAACTTTATAAAAAGTGGCTCTTTTAAAAAGTACATTATGTGTTTTATAAAAGTAATTTTCATAAAAAGTATTTTTTATAAAACGTACCTTTTATATGGTGTACCTAAAAGGCACTTTTTGAAAAAAAGTAATCATATTTTATTTATTAAATTATCTTATGTTTTTTAAACTAAAATCTGTATGTAACAAACAGTTTTTCTAATTATCAAAAATATTTAATACAGTTAGTTTTCATCGAATCCAGACTCTAATGTGCAATAAAACCGTATTTAGAATTTATTTCTAAATTTCCCTTTTAACACACACAAACTTAAGTTTAATTGATGTTTTTCTACTAATTATTACTGTCTGCCTATAATTGTAATTTATTTATTTGGCTTCTATTGAATAAAAGGAGCAAACAATTTTAAAATAAATACAGCATCAGAAACTTCAACTGATATTGCATTAAAGCCACCAAATACAACAACAACAACAACAGAAACATCAGCTACATTATTTTCTTCCCATCAACAACTAAAAAGACATACAGCACGCAGTATTAGTGAATGTGTTGATATTGATTATGTAGATGAGCAACAAGATGACAATGCCAATGACAACAACAACAACAATGATGACGATGCTGAGGATGGGGAGGATGATTTTACAACGTTGTCTGAAATGAATGAGTCTCAGCATACAAATGCATCCTCATCACTGTTTACAATGGCAAACAATGAATTTGCCACGAAAACAACATCTTCGTCGGTTTTAATCAATGATACTATTTCCGGTCATGGTGTGGTAAAAGTAATAGAAAATCTGCCATACCGTAAGGGAGCAAGAAGAGATGATGCACAAAATTTGCTTGTTAATTTCTCTTCGTCCTCAGATGATGAAAAATCAAATCAATTGTACAATACTGACAATGAATCTATCAATAGTATTGAATCGAAAGCAGAAATCTCAAGAGGATTAGTTGTCGAAGGCAGCATGGCAAACACAAATTCATCTATTGAAAATGAAACTCGCCAACGCATCGATGATGTGGATGCCAGTGCGATTACCACTAATATAAAATCAAATAACGATGCCTTCACCTCTTTCTTTAATAATATTAATGCAGGTAAATAAATAAATATATTAGCAAAAGCATGAAAACCTATTTTATGAATATATTATGTAGATACCATAATATGTTTTCCCCATGTAATCACTTGTAGTTTTGCGTAGTGCTTGAACTCGATTGTATAAGCAATAATTTTTTATAATTTTGAACTTACATTCTATATACATACATACATACATACGTACATTCATAAATTTACTGATGATGTAAATTGTTATTATTTAAATACATACACTTACCGCCCCTTTATTGCAACGTATTACTTATTAACCTAAAAAAGCTAGTTTTGCAAAAAATTAAATTAAATCTTTTAATTTACATACAATTCAATGCAGATATTAAAAAAATTCTGCTCTCAAGACCAAACAAGATATCACAAATCCATTAACCATTATCAACTAAAGCTGGATTCATCCATTATTTCTAGAGTTGTGTCATTCCGGAACGACCTAGTTCCATTGAACGATTCACTAAAAGGAACGGTTCGGACTTTTACACAGTTTCATTTCTTATCGTTCGTTTTTTTTTTTTTTTGGTTTGGTATAATATGGCTAGCTACCAAGAGCAAAGTGCCAGGTTCTTCAACAAATAGCAGTTTTCTCAAGGCCTCATTCGACCCACGCCTTCACATAGGAAATAGAGAATCCTAGAGTCCACTCCTAGAGTATAAATGGTCTCCACCAGTCAAAATCTTCTTAAAATTTGAGTTATATTTGGTTCTCCACCAGGTTCTTCAACAATCTACCCTTGAGTATTCTATTTGGTTTCCACCAGGTTCTTCAACAAATTGCCAATTCCATTCAGTCCACTCTAAAACTGAGTTATATATGGTACTCCACCAGGTTCTTCAACAGATTGCTTTCAATTTCGTCTCCACTATTGCTCCAATATCTAATACGTCAGTGTCCAATACTAAAAATTTTCACCAATCACTTGAGTTATATATGGTACTCCACCAGGGTCTTCAACAATTTGCTAAGTAGTGTTTATTCCTTATTAGAGTATTCAATTTGGTCTCCACCAGTTCACTGCTCCAGTATTTAATAAGTCGTGTCCATGTATTAAAAATTCCCATCAAATTTCTTCATATGTCAAGCAAGCACCAAAAAGTGTGGTTATATCGATGGTTTACTAACGCAACCTCGTAACTTAAAAACTACTACTTTTCAGAAGAGACAAAAATGATTTACAACAAGTATTTAAACATTTTTAATATATGTTTTTTATAATCTAATTACTTGGATGATTTTTGTTAAATTTTAAATTAAATACTTGTAAATTTTCATTAAATACTTGTTATAAATCATTTTTTGTCTCTCCTGAAAAGTAGTACTTTTTAAGTTGCAAGGCTGCGTTAGTAAACCATCGATATGTAGTAGACTCATACAATAAAAGCGTTTAAACAAATCTTTGAACATGTAACAAGTCACGAACAGTTATACATATAAATATGTATTTATTTATATGTATATAACAAACAAAACGATTGCATATGCTAATGAAAAATTCCAAAAAGAACCGCAAATAATTACGGTTATTCGAGGAAAAAACATTAAACAATGCGACAGCCGCAAAATTCTCGAAAGCAAGACAACAACAAAATGCCTGGCCGCATTTAAAAAATAACTACGACGACGCGAAAAGGTGTTCTCCCACCCAGAGTTAAATTACGACTGATCGTTCATCGTTCCGACTAAATTTTTTAACAAGGTGGTGTTAATATTACAACCACATATGCACACAATAGTTGAAGGGTTCTTTTTTATGAAGTTTGAGGCATTGATTAAGGCCGTGATACACTATCATACACAGTCGTACGATTCATTCACTGGAAAATCGGATTGCATTCTGTCACACTCCAAAAAAATCGCAAAAAAATCTCTTATAGGTGCCACACTATTCCACAAAAAAGATGCAAAAACTTTCCAAATAATTTTTATGTTAAACTATTTTGCATTTCTAAAGAAATAATAACGCAAATCTAATTTTCAAAATGTATCTCTCTATCTTTAAATAAATGAAGCAGAATTTGCTGTTTTCTTATCAACTGCCTTACAAAATGCATCTCTGATCTAATAGAAATTATCATTTTATGAAAATTTTCATAAACTCTTGGAAATCGGACAGACTTGTAAAAAAATCTGTCACACATGTCAAATTTTAATCCACACTATCATACTTTTTGAGCACACACGATTTTTTTGACAGATCGAACGACTGTGTATGATAGTGTATCACAGCCTTTACAGATTTCAGATGAAGTTTGACAGCTGTGGCCAGTATTTGTGACCAAGTTAATGGTTCATCAAGGTAGCATTTTACACAACAATCGTTCACTTATTTCTGATACAAGGTTGATATTTTTGTGTAAAGATTGACAATTAATTAATTAAACAATGAATTATGTTCCTTAATAAACTTATACGCGCTAATATGTTATTGGGTTGTTTTTAATTATAATTAAAACAATGATTCGCTCAACACGAAAATATACATAACTATAACCAAACAGTAATTCTTAAACGTTCATTTGTTCACATCGTTCATTTCCTGTTCAAAATAAAAAGGAACGATGAACGAAATGAACGACATAGTTCATTTCATATTTCGGATCGTTCCGAACGATTTCCAAAAAGGAACGATTTTGCCCAACTCTAATTATTTCCGAACAAAATTTTTGTCCAGACAAAAATTTTTTTTACTGAGAGTTTTCTGCAGCACTAAGGCGCATTTATTAGGTGGCAGCACTACACCAGGTGACTAATGTCATTATACATATCGAATATTCAGTTTTGTATGCTGTTTGACATTTCCTATAAGAAACATGCAATCTGACGATGCTACCCTGTTTTGAAATGTAAGAAGGTAATTTATACCAACAAAGTATATGTGGTTATTGCTGTTGTAATATTTGTTGTAGAAATGAGGGTACCTGATTGATGTGCCTTGTGCAGCACGATTCATCCATTTCAAACATTTTGTCTGGAAAATCAAAGCTACCATATGAAATACGTGTGTAAACGATGTGTATTAATTTTACAAGTGGCAGCACAGCGGTAAATCTATCTATATAATTAATAGGCAATCATGTTTTTTGTAATCCCTTTTACGCTGGTACCACTGCACCGATTTTGAAAAGATTTATATGGTTTTAAAGGATTTTTTATACAGATGTGCAGAATCTATATTTTATTGAAATCGGTTTAGTATTTTGGGAGCTATAAGCGTTTAAAGTTGCTACTACTACATGCAAACATATTACACACGCATTTATTAGCTTACAAGTAAAAAAGAAACAAAACATGAGTGTGTGTGTGGGTTTGTAGTATTTCTCTTGATCTAACAATTTTTTTCTCTTATTTGTTGTTGTATGAAAGCCATAATACTTAAAGGAAGATAGTTGAATAAATTGAATTAACTTGGTTAAAGGGATTTTGTTTATGTTTTTTTAATTTCATGTATTATTTAATTATGCTTGCATATGTATGTAAGTTTGTGTGTGGCTGTGTTTTAATGAATTTTTTATGACGTTTAGATAGGTACATTTTCTTTGAATCTTAAATTATTTACATTTTGATTCTAGAATACGGACGAGTGTGTCGTCCGTTTGGTATATCTAGTGATTACAATTCGCTGTGTATTTTGAATTGTTTAATGCAATTCTTTCGTTCAGCTCCACATGTATATATTTTACTTTCCAATTTTCTTTTATTTCTATTGTAATTACTACAAGTATACTCTGTGTTTTAATTATTCATATAACATGATGTGGCAGCTCAGTTCCAGCGTTGCCGTTTTGGTTACTTGTAACCAAAATTGGTTACTTTTTTTCCAATGTGTACTTGTGTACTTTTTTTTTCCATTTTGGTTACTTTTTTTCAACACAAAAATAACCATTTTTATACATACGTATATAAACGTATACATATGTGCATATGTGGTATGTTAAATTTGCACATAACTAATTATCTTGATAAAAGATCACAATTTAAGCGTTTTAATGCGTTGTAAATACAACACTGGTTAATCAACATAGCGTTTAAAACAAATACATGTCTGTCTCTGAACATAACAAGCGTGGTTTAAAAAATCAGATGCATTCATGGTTGCAAAATCTTTAAACGTCAAACACTTTCAGCCCAATTATGAATATTCCCGGGGAGTTTTCTCCCTTCCTTACCATTTGTTCCCGGGGAATAATCCTCTTATTCAAAACAGCCGGGGAATAAGAAAATACGGGAGAGAGTAAAATCTGCATCAGCTGTTTAATGTTTACATATTTTTTGCACTAACGCAAGAGTTCAACAACAGAAGTTTAATACAAATTTTATGTTTTCATTGCCAATAAGATTGTGTGTTAACATATAATATAATATTTGTTAATGCTTAAATAAATATTATATAAACCACTAACACTAACCATTCACAGGCATGCGAAATAACTTTGTGCTGAGAAAGTGGAGTGAAAACTGAGCCAGGTGCAGATGCAAATTGATTAAATTCCGAAGGACTGTGTGTACAAAGGAAATTGTAAATTTTATAAAGTTTTTCTTATCGGTCTTGATAATATTACCAGGAAACAAATCTTCCATTTACCTATTATGTGAACTTAAAGGAGGCCTACAAAATTGAGTAGTTTAGTATTTCTTCTGAATACAGAAGTGGTTTATGTTTTTGAAGTGCATGTGCGCAGGGTTTAGATAAAAATGCAAAAATACAAAAGGGAAATATAATAATTCGGTATTTATATAAACTTCTTGTTCTAAATAAATGCTTATACTATTGTTTTGCAACATTTATTAATATGATTTTTAAATTTTTGCATTAGTTCCCTTCAAAATTTTTGGGGAGAAAACTATCAACAAATTCTCCCTCTCCGTCATATTTAGAATACCTACTTTTTCCCGGGGAGTATTCTCCCGGGGAAATTTTAATTCATAATAGGAGGAATGGGAAAAGGGAAAAACTCCCGGGGAATTCCTATTCATAATTGGGCTGTATGTAAAAAGTTAGAAGAAACTTTTTTTTTATATTTAAAAGCTCAGTTAGCCGACTGTAATGTAATGTAACTGTAACGTAGAAAACAGCTGATTGATACTTTTATATGAAAAGTAGGTTACCTTCCATTACATCTCTATAACCATTTTCATTACTTTTCACATAGCAAAAAATCGATCAGTTGTTTCTTACTGTTGCAATTACGTTACATTACAGTCGGCTAACTGAGCCTCAAGTTTGAGAGCGTAACAAGCAGGGAACAAAGCGGATCGGCTGTGAGTCGGCTAACAACCGCTCTTGGCAGATTTTCTAAATTAGAAGTAAGTGCTGATATGGACATAGTTGATTTTTGGGACGCAGTTTCAAAACACAAATGGATTGAACGAAAAATGTTTTTATGATTTGAATAATTTTGTATATAATTTAATGTCACTGCCACACAGTTCGACTGCTGCTGAAAGGATATTTTCGCAGCTAAGTCTAGTCAAAACTAAATATAGGAATAAGCTCGATTTTAAGGCTGTAAACTCAATAATGCAATCTAAAGAATTGTGCATCAATCGAAACAATTCCTATTATGTTTGGTCTGCCAAAGATTTGTTTTAATATTAACAAATTTGATATTTTGTCTATACAGTCTTGTGTTTTGATAACTAATGTATGTAATTAAATTACATATTATTTTTTTTGTTACTAAAAATATTTTTGGTTTGGAATTTCTAATAATATTACCTGAAGTATTTTTGTTACAAAATTGATTTAATTGATTTTTAACCCCCGACTAAAAAAGGGGTGTTATAAGTTTGTAGTGTGTGTCTGTGTGTCTGTGTATCTGTGTATCTGTGTATCTATGTATCTATGTATCTGTGTATCTGTGTATCTGTGTGTCTGTCCGTGTCCACGTACATGCCAAACGGCTGGACCGATTTTAATTTATTTTTTTTCTGTTTGAAAGAAGACTTGATCGAGAGGGTTTTTAGCTATGTCTGAAGAAAATCGGTCCAGCCGTTTAGAAGACATCATCACATAACATCTTTTCTGAAAAAAGTCGGGATTTTTTAAAATTTTTAATTTGTGTTATTAATTATAATAAGATATACTTATAAAACTGAAGTACAAATTTAAATGCAATGGTCCATTTATATTACCTATATATGATTTTGTAATAATACATATTAATATATGTATGTATATTTCTCAACTGAAGTACAAATAAAACAGTATTTTAAATATATAAAAATTTTGGTTACTTTTTTATGCATTTGATTACTTTTTTTTTTGTATTTTGGTTACAAAATTTTTTTGGTCGTGGCAACACTGCTCAGTTCAACTTTGGCTGAAAAATTAAAATACTCAGCAGCTCAAATACTTGCAGCTCAGTTCGATTTTGTCCGGACAAAATATAAAATTAAACCAAATCAAACTGAGATTTGTTCTTAAAAAATATTTTCTCTCTCTCAAGAAAAGAGAAGTCAAACTACATATAAAAAAATTTTGTCCGGACAAAAATTTTGTTCGGAAACAATGGGTGAATCCAGCTTTACAAGTAGTAATTAAAAAACTTTTTTTTTTAACAAGCTTTTAACGTATTATACTAAAGATTTTTTTATGATAAGTATTAAAATTATCCAAAAAACTTATCCGCCATCATCACATCAGCTCTATGTATATCATAATAATATTGCATTGTCATCCGATTTATACATGCATGCGAAATTGCAGCTCAATCGGAAACCGGGAAGTGGATAAAATTTAATTTGCGAGATTTGATTACAGACAGACAACGGGACGGACAGATGTGCAATTGCTTTACGTGAGTACCTGCCATTACGGCCTAATCTCACGTGTGCCAAAGCACCGGGTGTGGGTTAGGCGCCAGACCAACGCCCCCATGCACCCTGTTAGAATGAACCTATGGCCCACTCCATAAGGCACATAGGTTGCAATCTTTGAATATAGTTATCCCTGTACTATATTCAATTACCTTGCTGAGGTAATTTGAGCTATCTAAACTCTGTCCGTGCCCATAGCAGCTTCTGTTGAATGGCAGCAGCACCTAGAATAGTGTCTGGCTGACCGCGTCAGACCAACCACTACCATTGATTTCACACTGGGAAGCCAAGACTATTCTCCCAGCGATTTTGGTAGCAACCACAGCCACCACGATAATTCTCCTGCTTCCACGCTATAGTGTTGTGTATACACCAATAGCGAGGTCCCCAAGAGAATTCCTCAACCATTGCCGGCACAGCTAACCACTCATCCGAAATGAACGCATGCCTGTGTCGCCAAATAACCAGTGCCTACTCCACACATACCAAAATCATCCCTTTAACCCCGTGGGGTAGGACGAACTCGGCATTTTAGCAAAGGAAACTGACGACCGCTACATGCACTCAAAACTTCAGAGCAGCGAGAACCACCCACGCGAGAAGAACGCAAGCTCGCCACCAAAATCCTGTGCCTACTACGATCCGACACAAAAGTGAGAGTGTCCTGGGGTCATATCCAGGACGAAAAACCATTTCAGCACAGAAATTTTGACAACCGCAATGCATTTATCTCTAAGCAGCTCAGCTGTCGGGCAACCGGCACCCGTGGCACCAGAAGTAGCCTCTGGTGAGACCTCGAAGTTTCGAAGTTCCACCACAAGGGCTTCACCTCTATCGTCTTTTGAACTCAGGGGCAGTTCTAGGTGACGCTGCACCTAACTGACATCAACAGGACCTGTCTTCCTTTTGTTATAAATATGTGCACATCCTTTGCTCTGTTTATTTTCGGAGATCGGGTAGTAACACATGGGTAATGTACCAAAGGTACGTCAATGGAAAAAGCCACATCACCCCAGCTGGGGCCCCGGGGTTGCCACACCCGTAGTCAAAAATAGACTCCCCTGGGGGGAATGGAACGGACAGGTGAAACTAAATAAAAGCTTGTAAAAAATGCATATTCTGAGATATGACTATTACCTGATTTACATTAAGCATTTTTTCATGAAATTTCATGAATTTTGTTGCACGCAACTTTTTCTATTTGCTACTTGCAGCGCTATAAAAGAGAATGTTATATAAAAAATGGCGTAGAATGAATCTCTGATGTATTTTTGACAACTTTTTTGATATAAGTTGCTCCTCCAGGCCTCCTATTGACAAATAAAAAAATTTCGTGCAACTAATTTCATGAAAAAAATGCTTAATGTAAATCAGGTATATGTTGCAATAACGGCTGGTTATGTATTGTTTTGAGCGCATGTTTTAAAAATTAGTTGTATTATCATATTTTGTTTAAAATTGTAACAACCCCCCCAAACAAAATGTTTCGACCTTTTCTTTGAAATCATATATGTCGTACCGAATTCGTTAAGACATTTCGATAGTTTCTCTGAACAATTGTTTAATAAAAATTTTAAAAACTTTGATTTTTAAGTACATAATTAAAAATCTGTGAAAATTTTTGTTTTAAATAGATTGCGGAATTCACTGTTCGTATTGAAGTATAAAGGCCAAGGCACAATGAATCCGTCATACGTTATACTTCGCCTTTTTCAACTGACATTATCGCAACGACGGAGAAGGTTGGCACAATGATTACTTTATTGACGGAAGCATTTGAACAGCTTCAATGGGTTGATTCTCCATTTTATTTATTAAATTAAGCAAATAAATTTCATATTAAACTCAAATTTTTTTTATTTATTTCGTTTATTTCTTTTGCTTAATTTTATTTTTGCTGCCACAAAACACAAAAACCTAAACCAGAACATACCAAAAAAAAATCAACCAATATCTGTCAAACTACTCAACGTATGCAAAAAGTTAAAAGTTGACCAGTTTTTGTACTTTGCGTTGACGGACACGTACTGAATGTAACAGCCCTCATAAGAAACCGTGTATTTCAACTTAGCTGTCAGTTGAAAAAGGCGAAGTTTATCGCATGACGGATTCATTGTGCCCCGGCCTTAATTTAAATTTGAAACCCTTTTAAACGTCCAAGCATGAGCGATTTTTTCTTCTGTGTTCAGCGTTACCATATGTTTAGATTTATCTTATTTTCGAACTTTTTCGTTATGTTAAAAAGACTAAAAGATTTCTTTGGTAAAAATAAGATTTTTACGAATATGATATTTGGTACTTTTAGTATATTATTTAAGGTCCTTTTAACTAAAGTACTGATATATTTTCCTCTTTCCTTCACCAAAAGTATGAATTATATGCATACATATATATTTATCTTATACATGTTCTATTCAGAAAATATTTTGTGTTATTTATTTACTCTTACGTTTGTCAACAACTAATTAGTGCATTTGAAACAAAATAATTTTTTCCTGAATTTGAAATTTGAGAAAAATCACTAGAATAAAATTTAATGAGAAAAAAAGATTTTTTTGTTCGACTAGAAAGTTTTTGAAAAAAGAATATGGCAACGTTGTCTGTGTTGTTAAAACTCCCAGCGGGAAATTAAGCGAAGTACTTCTATAATAATCACTGACGTCAGTATGGCATCGTAAGCGAGCAATTTAAGTATTTGGATTGTTGTGTTGTCAGTGTTACTGATAACTTCGATTACGATGTAAGCAAGGATTCAGTTATCGTTTAAAATAAATAGTTTGCTATAAAACAAAATTAAAATACTGGCCTGCTTTAAGGGTAAATTTATTATCATGATCACTTACAATTCCGCTGTCGATGTAAGTGCAATGCAATAAGACTTGCATAGTGTAAACTAGGACTTAATATTAAAAAATGTAAGTATGTGCAAATTATTTCGACAAGAGTAGCAACATAACGGTGAAGCGGTAATCTGCTGTACCAACAAAAATAAATTGTACCTACATGTCGTTACGAATTCGTATAGACATATAATATTGATTTTGTTCGAAATTGTGTCAACCATTTCATACAAAAATCGTAACGAATTTGGTAATATTTCGGTTCCGAAATCGGATGATTTTGCCGACTAGTCGTTATGAATTCTTTACGAAATCTGAGCATTTGGTTTGGTGGCAAGGCGAATGCAGTATCAGGTAACCTTATCACTACAACAATTTTACAACACAAAAACAACATGCTGCAAAACCAATCTGTCAGAAGATTTCTAAGCAAATTTTAACATTTTGGTTCAAATTGCTCGATTTGACATTAACAGCTGATAATCAGCCGGGCGGAAAAGGTCACCTGATACTGAATTCGCCTTGGTTTGGTGGAAAGTTTTAGTGAAAGTCAAATTTGTCTTGGAAACAGCTGATTGAATTGTAATCTACTTTGTCTGAGTACATACCTAAATACTTATATATCCAGATGTATAGATGTAATTAAGAAGTGGTTCCTAAAGAGGGGCTAATTTTATTTTTAGCCGGGTACAGACGTGTATATATACTAGTCTCCTGCACAAGATATCTTATAAGAACTTTTAAGACATGAGGGATTTTTCAAATGCTTTACTACAGCGAAATCTTATAAAACAAACGTTAACAACATTGTTTGCAAGAAATTTTTTTGAGTATTGTAGGTATAGGAGTAAAGAAGAAAACACTTCGTGACGAAAGAATTTGTGATAATAGCTTCTTTCTACGCATAAGCGCGTGTACAAACGTCATGCATGTATGTGTGTATGATCTTTTATTTTTCTGCGCACATGCAAAGGCACACACATGCATTAACATTAGTTGTATGCGGTTAATCACATAATAGCTTACCATCTACATATTACACACACACACTCAAACGTACAATATGAAAAATAACAAGCATACACTAATCAACAGTACTTCTTTTGAGAGTTTGTTACAAGCAAGCTGTCTTGCGACATCGCTTGTTACAACTGATATACACATACACCAATATATCCATCGTGCTTCGCTTATAGTACGACAGCATTTATTATTGGTTTAGTATAATACATGCGACGTGAATATATTTAAAAATCATGACGTTTTTACATTTCAAGACTGTTTACGCAGCTCTCTAATATGTACGTATGTACATATATATTTTTTAGACATAAGTTTAGAAGTTTTCATTTTAATGCAATTTTTTAGTTATAATTATTTTATTCTTTATGTTGTAACTTATTTTCAATTTATCGCATACAACACAATGTTTATAGTGTTTTCGTGTTTGAGAAAATTTAAAATACATTATTTCCATGCTGCACATATTGACCTGGTGGTAAAAGCACTTTTACTTAGAAGTAGATACTATACATATTGTTAAATGAAATGCAAAAAATTGCCACTATTATAGAATATAAACACTATTGCATGTTAAAAATTGCATTCTCTCAGCTCCAGCCATGTGATCTTTTATTGTTTTGGGGAAAAAAATAAAAATCAAATAAAAACTTTTATACAACTAAAATAGAAATAGAGAAAGTAAAGGACAAAGTGTTTTCCAGACACACACACACACACACACACACACACACACACACACACACACACACACACACACACACACACACACACACACACACACACACACACACACACATACACACACACACACACACACATACACAAACATACACAACCACGTACAAAAAATGCACATGGCAAAGAGCATCCACAAAGATTCAAGTGTCCATTTCATTTCAGCAAACTTTTCTCATAAGGATGTTGCATGTTAAAGTATAATTGTTGTTTATTTTAGAGATCATGCCGCAGTTATATCGTATGCATATGAATGTAAATACTAACAAACCTTCACATATTGCAAAGATGTTTAAAACTTCCGTATTTTCTGGTATTTAAACTTATACAACATTCATTCATACTTTCCTTAACTCTGGCAGTATTTTCAACACACTAATTCTCATGCGAAAATGTTTATTTGAAGAAAGCATGTTACAAGGTTTTTAGTTTGTTGTGTTAATAGTTTATTTTCTATTAATAGTGCACTCTTCCTTTTTAACTTTTTATTTTATTTTATTTTATTTTATAATATTTACTTTATTTATAAATAATTTAAGATAAAACTTTTTCTTTTCAACGTTTTTATAGCTTCCGAATCAGTTAGCAAACTCTTTCGTCCTTCTTCATCGTCAGCTGCAAAGAATATTGCATCTGCAGCAGCAACAATGGAAACTGCTTCATTAGTTTCAAATGCCAGTTCGCTGAAACGAATGGACACTGAAATTATTGAAGTTATTGATGAATCATCGCCTGATACTAGCAAAACTTTTCCTACACCATCAACAGCCATTATGGGTGAAATACGCTCATTAGATTCTGTTGATTCTTATGCATCGACCAAAGACATTAAAGAAAACGTACGAGCGGAGGAAAAATATACTCCCAAAAGGGTTGTCAGTAAGTACTTGCACAAGAAAGATTTGCTATACACTTTGAAAGTATTTTTTAAACACATTCACAAATATATTGCGTTTCATTCAAATAAGGAATTGTTTGTTTTTTTTTTAATTGGCACAATATATTTATTTATTGTACATATTCTACAAAGTAAATTTGCAGAATATGGTTGCACAAAAATGGACGGGTGACTAAGACGATATGTCAATGATGTTAGTCCCAATTTACACTATGCAAGTCTTATTGCTAAGCTGATTAGTTTGTTAGGCTAGAGAGACGGGGGGAAAAGAAACGTTGCTGTTCCCCTCGTCTCTCTCTCCCTGAAACGAATCAGCTTAGCAATAAGACTTGCATAGTGTGATTTGGGACTTATTAACGCTTCATTTACACATGCAGGTAACTTTGTTACAAGTTGCGTGTACGCATTAACAACCAATACATTGAATGAAATAATAAAAACACTCGCAACTTGCTTGATTGTTTACACAGTCAAGTGCAAGTTTATTTTAATTTTTCTATATGTTACTATAAATATTTGAAAATTTCGTTTTTCTCTTTCTTCTGTGCGTTGTTTGTACTTTTTTTCATCTATATTAGTTTTTAATGTGTGGGCTGCCAAATTTTTGGTATAGGAACATTACAGGGAAACGAATTTAGTGATCAACTTTGTACCAAAATAAATGATAAATTTATATTGCAAATCAATAATAAGTCATATTTGATTACATGTTCTTACTTTTTTGTAATTTTTTCTGTATATAAGTTGAAATAATAACATTTTAAAAATTATTCCATTTAAGCTATCCATTAAAATTAAAATAAAATCCTTAAAGGGTAACACTGTTTTTATTTTTGACAATTCTCCTACATGCAAGTGAAAAAATTACTTGTAATGAAAATCTCTTGCCAGTGAGCCTACAACTGGTAGCATTACGATTGTATTAGTAAAAATATGTCGATGTATTAAGTTACTTGCACTTGTACTTGCATGTGTAAACGGTAAGTAACAGTATTCTTAAAAATGTTTTTGTGACTGACTGTACACGACCTATGCCTTCTCATAGGAAGTAGCAATGTGGTTGTTAAGGAAATTCCACAAAATAAACAACAATGGCCTGGTTGCATTTAAGAAATAATTGCCAACGACGCGTGATGTTGACTCGCCCAGAGCTGCTTTACGAATGATGGGGCACAATCATGAATCAAAAAATACAAGATTACGAATTGCGAATGTTTGTTAACCTGAGTGTGCTGGTATTTGGCTGGTATGACGTCAAAATGACGTAAAATTGAAATGTAAACAAAATTGCCCTATACCAAATACACGTGTTTATGTGATTGTGTTTATGTTTATCGGCTAATGCGACGTACATGCTCAGAAAAAGAATTTTTTCAAAAGCTGAATGCGTAATCTTGTATTCTTTGATTCATGGGGCACAATATATATTTTTGAATTATAAATATATGTATGGTATGTGTTTATGTTGAAGATATCAATGTTTTTATATACATACATACATATGTACATTAGAGTGGCCATTATTTATTTATTTTTTGATTTATTATAAACTCTCCCTTCAAATCAATTCAGTTTTATGTAAAAAAATACAAAAAAAATTTCATAGCGATAAGTTGTGTTTTAGGGTGTGCGGCCGCCCTCAAAGTTGCCCCAGATATACCTGAAACGAATTATTGAAACTGAATTTTAATTACCATGTTATTTCAAGAAGTAGACATATTTTTCTTGAGCCATTGGAGGTCAACATAAGTCCGGAATGTTCTGCTACGAATATTGGACTGACAGTATGCGATGTATAATATATAGTGGCTATGGTCAGATATAGTGTTTAAAGCATAAATGCCATGGAATTTCTCTAACAACAGATTAGAAATTTCATTTTATTCATTAATATTTTGTTGTGTTATTTCAAACTAAAGTTCGTCCTGGCCGCTCTTAGAATAATTTTCAAAATGTCAGGAAACAAGCGAATATTCGCTTGTACGAATAAAATTATTTACAACATCAAATATTTACTAATGTAGTAACATAGTATGTATAAGAGAATGACAATGATTGTCATACTTGATATTCAGAGTATTTATTCATCATACGCCCGTCTGCATTTGTGTATATGAAATAGAATGAAAAATGTGCTTTCGTTCTTTGAAAACATTAATTAGACTAGGGATGTAACGAATGTTCGCATTCGCTTTCGCATTCGCAAATGATTCGCTTAGTTTTGCTATTTGCATTCGCATTTGCATTCGCTAAACTGTATGCGAATATTTCAAGCGAATACTAAAGACAACAAAATTTGTACCTCTTTTACGAAAATAGTTTAAGATTCCAAACAAAGCTTTAAAATTTTAGCGGAAAACTTTTCTATAAATGATAATTATCGTAATGAATCCACAATCTAGCTGTTTTGTAGTCTGTTCAAACCTTTGGAAAAATGTTGAGTACCATTCATTACTTCGTACAGAAAATTTTAAATGCTAACAATATTAACCAGCCCTTGTTTGTTGTAAATTCCATGCGAAACAAGTGCCACGCATATTATTTCGCATGAAATCTTAAAATGTTGAAGATATATTTCATATATTTTTGTCCCAAGATGAAAATAGTACTATTTTTCCAAGACGTTTCATGAACAATTCATTCCAATTTTCTTAATATATATTTTGACAGCATTTCACATGAAATGTTGAACATAGTACCAGGCTTTAGGGCCAAAGTACGAATGGGTTGATTGATTTGTACATTTTTTTTTTTTAAATAAAGACTCAATTTAAATAAAATGCTATTTGTATTGCATCTATTTATACATATAAATACAACTTCATGTTCTTAAAAAAATTAAGTTTCATGTGATTTTTATCGTATTTTAAGTATTTGCATTCGCTTTCGCATTCGCATTCGCTTTCGCAAAAATTCAAATGCATTATTCGTTTTCGCATTCGCATTCGCTAAACTGGTATTGGTTACATCCCTAAATTAGACACTTGAAATTTATTTGCTGGTGGTTGCTATAAAAAATCTTCAGTGGACTTCAACCACATCTTTTGCACAGACTTTCAAAAACTATTTGAGAATTAACAAATTTTTGTTCACGTGGAATTTTTATTTCCCTCGAAAGGAAAAATGCTGTCGTGAATCTCCCGTGAAATTTGTTCCCCGTTACCAGTCCTATTAAATGTAAAAAAGGGAAATAGATTTGTAAAGCTTAAAGTAATTTAAAAAATTTAAGTTGAATAATAACAAAAAAAAAACAAATTTTAGGTTCCAAATGAAATTCTTTAACTTTAAAGTTGTGTTGTTTAATATTCTAGATCTGAACTGCCTAAAGTAGCACCAGAGTGCCGAACACCAATTGGCTTCTTATAAAAATGAATACACACACGCGAATATATTTCTCTTGTGTTTCTCTCGTTGTGGCCAGCTCTGTTCTAGATGCAGTGGAAATAAATTATTTAATATACCACCGCGGTGCACCTTCATGGTGGTTTACTGTGTATGAACCCCAGAGATTCATACTCCATGAAATAATGTGTTGCAGGGAATTATTGTTAAGAATCATGAACCTTACTTTACTAATCTTGTCTTAAAAATATATATGTATATATATATATATATATAATTTTTAGTACATAATACAAAATTAATTCAGTTCGCCTACAAAAATAAAGTGAAAATGTTATTCACGATAAGGGGAATCAAAACAATTAATTTCAAGGGAAAAATTATTCACGATTGCAATTTAGTGAAAAGTGGAAATATTTCGAGGGAAAAAATGTTCACGATAGGAGTGAATACTTAAACAAATGATATTATTTCTAAAACTTTTTTCGCAAAATTTTAAAACAAAACTCGTCAATGAACAGATTATGTTGTAACTTGTAAAGAAATAAATGTTTTTCTAGTAAATATTTAGTTGGAAACTAATTTATCACAGTCGATAATTATTAGTTCGCACTTTGTGTCTTATCAATTCACTTTTCTGGCAGCACTAATGCTTGAAGTGTATGCAAATGAAAAACCCCTCTATATACTCATGTGGAGCAGAATAAATACTCAGAGTATTTTTATAGTTATGTGTATGATTATAGCTGATACGGTATGTATAAATTTTACTTATACTGCTAGTGGGAAATTTCCTTAATTTTTAAAACGAAAAAATGCATTTTATATTATTACTCGTACTTAAAGTGAGACAGAATTACAAAAATCATTGCTTACTTTTTCCACAGAAATACCTTTGTTTTACAACAACTTATAGAATTAATTATTGCATATTTTTTCCACAGAAAACCCTTTCCTCACATCAATTTCTCCCTCTAAAGAGCAAGGCGATCCAAATCAATGTCAACTCGCTACTGATATTGGCTCAGCTTATGAACAACCATTAATATATTATACGGCACGCTTAATATCGGCCAGATTTCTATGCGCTAGTGGCCTTTATGATGATACCAGCGTGAGAGTTTCCATTAAAAGTGTGTGTCTAAACATAATTGCTCAATGTGTACGTGTTTGTCCAGAAATTTTTGAAATGACTGTAAAATTTATGGAATATGAAAAACCAAAAGAAAACACAACTGAAAATAAAAGCTTGGATATTAGTGAATCCAACAGCCCTTTGCAAATACCAAGTGATAATAGCTCAAACGTGGGACAAGACTATGAGCATTTGGAAGCAGTTTCCTTCTTCAATACAGAAGCCACAAGAAAAACCTCGTTTTCCCAACTAGAAGCCTTTCGCCTGGAGGATAATGAGGTGCCATTATTGGAAATAATAGATGATCACTTTGGTAAAAGCACCACGGACTATAATTTTAGCCAACCTGTTCCTAAAATGACCCGTAGTGCCGATCCGGTTTTATTTAGTAAAACTGATGAACGTTTGAAAAAATCTCCTTTATTGAAGACCAAAAAAGATCTAACATGTTCGGAAATTATTTCCTCAGATACAAAACTCAAAGATTTTGTGGAAATAACCAGAGCTGAAGAGGATATGCCGCCTGTGGATATGGCTCCTCCCAAGCCTCCCAAACGTACCAAGACCATCAGGAAATCTAAAAGAGAAGCAGAAATGATACAAAACAATTTAAATAAAATACTGGGTAATGGCAAACAATTTCTGTATGAAATTTTGTTTTACTACAATCATGAGGATCCCATTCTACGTGCTGGTGTTCAAACTGTAATTGGTCACTACTGTCGCTCGACACAAACTAGTCTGTGCCTGAATTCGAAAATAAATTTACAATATTTATTGGCCATCCTGTGCATGGTAAATATTGAAATAAACTTTTCATGACTTCATATATTTTTGCAAGTTAATTTGTTTATAATTGATTTAATAAAGTTTTTACTTTTTCCTGTTTTTTTTTTCTATGTACATATGTATGTATTTTTAGGGTCTTCAAGATGAAATTCATACTGTTGTTATACAAGCTTTAAATACATTTGATAAAATATTTCCCTATGTGTTGCTGAAGTACATGTCAGCATCATCAGCAGCATATTTTTGTCATACAGACCAACATAAAAGGCAAGCAGCAGGCAACAAGAGCAGTAATAAACCACAAAAAAACTTTTCGAAAGATGAAAAATCATATGAAAACTCCTCCAGAATAACACAAACAGAACAGACGGGAAGTGATGATACTACTGCCACTGCCACATGCAAAAACTTTAAGTGTATTTCAGGGCACTTTAACGATAATGATGTGATTATACAAACACTCTTGAATGCTTTTCAATTGCAAACAAAATTTAACAATGACAACTACAGCAACAATTCGGACCCCAATAATATTAGTATGACCAGCGGTGATGATGCTTTTAAAAATTTAATCTCATCCCAATTTTCTTCATCGCCATCGACATCTCCATCTCATCAGCAAAAACCTAATAGACATGATGCAACAACAGCTTTTGCATCATCTTGTTATGTTTCTTGCGGCGGCCACAATCATACTACACTTCTCATCTCACCCAAACTGCTATTGAACAAACTTCGTCTATGTCACTACAACAAATATTGGCTGGTTCAAAATAAATATGCTGAAGTTATTTCAAATTTAAATTATGCTTCACTGCGTTCTTATTACGGAAATAACTATACGAACAACAACAACATGAATTGTAAAAACTACAATAAATGTTGCATTA
Organism: Tachina grossa; assembly: GCA_949987645.1. Lineage (NCBI taxonomy): Eukaryota > Metazoa > Arthropoda > Insecta > Diptera > Tachinidae > Tachina > Tachina grossa. Next base: position 213,754,845 of record OX465274.1, read on the forward strand.
GCCAGAGCAATTGCTGCTGTTGCGCATCTTCGGTTACGGATGCGTCTTATTGTACATCTACCAGCTGTCATTTAAATTGCTGCTGTTGCTGTTGTTGTGTTAACTTCTTAAATGGGCATGTCGACGATGTCGATAATGCTGATTTTGTCTGCAACTTGGAGGTTAGTATTTTTATGTGAGCGTTTATTGTGTTTATCCATAATATGCTTTTGGCTTTCTCTTCTTTTATTTATATATAAACTTATTTTTCTATTGTTAAAAATAACTAAATGTTTGGATTTTCTTAACTTGATGTGTAGATAAATATTAGGAAAATTATTATTTTCGTATTGAAAGCATCAGTTAGTGATAGTTTTTTTTATGTATTATTCTTTAGATATTCTTTAGGCTAAAATTTCAAAATCTAAATGATTCTTATTTTCAGTGTTGGGGTGGAACAGTCCCAGCAAAAATGGAGCTTCTAAAATAGTGGATAAGATTCTGTGATTGGCCAAATTGATTTAAAAAATAGCCAAACGTCGCCAACTCAATGTTATGTAGTTTTTTTTTAATACAAATTTGATAATAAATTTGCTTTTATTAATATAAATTTTAATAAAACAAATAGTAAAAAAATTAACAAATACAGTGAAACTTCGATATAACGAACTTCGTTATAACGAAAAACTTAATATAATGTATGTTTTATTGAGTCCCTTGAGAAAACCTCTTTATTGCAAAGTTTTTCATACAAAAATACACTATAGCTATAACGAACAAATTCTGAGCCCAAAAGCCTCTATATAGTGAAATATTCCTTGAAATTCTTTCAATATAACAAAATCAGAATAAATCCTGAATGGTAAAGTTTCGTTATAAAAACAGCCAAGTCTAAATGTATTTACAAGCGCGTTTGTAAAGCTTCTATAACGAAGTTATCGTACAAAAGCCTCTATATAAGCAAATATAAGCTATAATAAAACTATAGTTATAACGAATTTTTTCGTATTTCTTCAAATTTCGTTGTATCAATGCTCATGTTAAATAGAATTTGAATAAAGAAAACTATAGTTATAACGAAGTTTTTTTCTTATTTCCTCAAATTTCGTTGTATCAAGGCTTTGCTGATTATATTTATAGCGAATCAACGGCTATAACGAAGTATTTTCGGATCCCCTTGGAATTCGTTATATCGAAGTTTTACTGTAATTCTTTCTGCAAAAAAAACCGACTTCAATGCAAATATCTAATAGAAGAAGATAAGAAGAAGTACGTGAAATATAAAATTTAATTTTAAAGGGCGTGCCTCCGCCCATTTTTTAAATGCAAGATTGTGTGTTTTCTAGAGTTCAGGGAGTGTGTTAAGTTTTGTATAAATCGCTAAAATAGAACCACTTAAAATAAAATATAAAAATTTAATGGGCGTGATTCCGCCCATATTTTTTTATATGTAGAATTGTGTATATTTAAGAGCTCAAGGTGTGTGGTAAGTTTTTTAAAAATCGATTAGGTAGAACCGCGTGAAATATAATAAATTTTAATGGGCGTAACTCCGCCCATTTTTTCAACTTTGAAATTGTGTAATTAGAAGAACGAAAGGTGTTTTATAGGTTTCGCAGCAGTCAAACAAGTAGAATATCATAAAATTAAATATAAAAAATTGAGGGCGTATTCCCGCCCACTTTTTGCAATGGGACCAATGGAAAGCTATACCCTCTGAAAAAAAAAGAATTTTTGCAATTGGTCTAAAATGTATCGAGTTATGAAGTAACACCCAAAAAAACATAGAGACGAATTGTTAACCTCCTCCTTTTTTGAAGTCGGTTAAAAATACCCAAAAGTACATATTAAATTGCCAAAATTAGCATTTATTGACCGAAAGTCTGCAAATTTTCACTGAAGAAATATTTTCCAGTAAAATCCAGAGATGGGCGTCTGTTGTGCTTTTTTTCTTGACACGAGCACGCATGACTCAACACGAAGTGTTCATTACAGAAAATCTGATTTCGTGCGTAGTCGGGTCGTTTCGTGCTGAGCAAAATTGTTGCGAAAAACAAAACGATTTTAGCTGTAAAATATATATGCATGTATTTGGGTCTATTAAGCTTGGATCACACAATCGGGACAACTACTTCTGCTTCAGGGGATACTAATGCTAATGTAACATCAGAGCGCTCTCCTTCGTCGGTATTGTGTAGCAGAATCATCGGCGGAGTAAAATAACCAATAAAATGGCTACTAAAACAAAGCTTTGAAAATTTAATACACCTCATTGACACCAGAGGCGCTACAACACTGCATTATTAAAGATGTGCAAAAAAGAAGAGTTGTAAGAGAATTAAGCTTTCCTCTATGTCTTCCTTCACCATCTGTCTATCCCTTTCCTAAAGAAGACATTGTGTGATTGTTTCTTCTCTTAAAAAAAAACAATGTGACAATAAGCTAAATTTGCTTAGTTCTCTACTAATTTAAATATAAAGATATATAGACTTATTCCAGAGTTAATTGACTAATAATGCCATTTTGGCTTATTACTTATGACTTTATTGCAGTGAGCCAACGAAAATCGATACATAGTGTCGATAGTGTGATCCAGATTTTATGTGTAAAGTACAAAATTAATTAAATGTATTAAATGTATTTCTTTGAATATAAAAAATATAATTTTTTGCTTTTCAATTTAATTTCGTGTGTGTTGTGTTGTGTCGTGTTTGTAAAATTAATTCGCGTGCGTGTTTAGTACGTGTTGGACATCTTGGTAATCGTGTTCGGGTTTTGGAAAAATTCGACACGCGTACATCTCTAGTACATATGTACATACATATGTACATTAGAGCGTCTCACTTTTTATACTTTTAAAATTTAAAATTAAACAAATAAGAGTGCTATATCCGGCTGTGCGGAATCTTATATACCCTTTACCAAAGTGCGTTTATGTAGTATAGAGATACATACATAAGCACATAGTTACTTTTATGTACAAAGAAAAAAATAATAATTTTCAAGGCCTAGAATCATAATTTTAGATTTTTCTGATTACTTATACCAATCTAGTAGTTCTTAAAAAAAATATAGAAAGTGTGTTAAATGAAAAAAAAGGAAATTAAAAAAAATGTTTTATTTAGTTACTTTAATGTCCAGAAAAAAATCATAGTTTCCAGCTCTGGTTTTTATTTTTATAATTTTCTATACCAAACTTTTCTTTCCAAAACGTAAAATATATATAATTTATAAAGGAAAAGATAAAAATTAATTAGACTTAGTTACTTTTATATATCAAAAAAGTGTAAGTGTCCCAACCGTTAACTCATCCTTTTTGATTTTCTGATTTCTTACACCAATCCTTTTTTTTTTAAGAATTTAAGAAATGTTTATTTTATAAAAAGAAAGGAAAAACTTGTTTTAGTAACTTACTTTTGTACAAAAAAAGTTAAAGTTTTCCAACCCTGGAATCGGCTTTTTAATTTTTTAATTGTTTTTTTATTTGAAATACCAATTTGATTCGATATCAAGCATAAAATAAGTTTATTTAATAAAAATAGAAAAAAATTAGTTTTCGGTAGTTCATTTTTTATATCACAAAGCGTGTAAGTTTCCAACCTTGGAATCCTCCTTTTTGATATTTAATGATTTCTTACACCATCTTTTTTTTTTAAGAATATAAGATATGTTTAATTTATAGTAAAAAAGAAAAAATTTGTTTTAGTAAGTTACTTTTGTATAAAAAATAAGATTTCCAACTGTGGAAACGTCGTTTTAATTTTTTATTTTTTTTTATTTTGAAATAGCAAATTCATTCGTACTGAAGTATAAAATAATTTTATTTATTTAAAAAAAATTAAAATTAGTTTTCGGTAGTTAATTTTTTATATCACAAAAAAGTAAGTTTCCCAACCCTGGAATCATCCTTTTTAATTTTTCTGATTTCTTACACCAATCTATTTCTTTTAAGAATATAAGATATCTTTAATTTATAGAGCAAAAGGAAAAATTTGCTTTAGTAAGTTACTTTTGTATAAAAAAAGTTAAAGTTTTCCAACCCTGGAAAAATCTTTTAAATTTTAGAAGGTTAATTTTTAATTTGAAATACCAATTTTATTCGTACTAAAGTATAAAATAAGTTCATTTAATAAAAAAAAATAAAAATTAATTTTCGGTAGTTAATTTTTTATATCGCAAAAAGTTTCAGTTTCCCAACCCTGGAATCATCCTTTTTGATTTTTCTAATTTCTTACACCAATTTTTTTCTTTTAAGAATATAAGATATGTTTAATTTATAAAGAAAAGGAAAAATTTCTTTACTTTAAAGTTACTTTTGTATAAGAAAAAAAGTTAAAGTTTTCCAACCCTGGAAACGTCTTATTAATTTTTTGAAGTTTAATTTTTTATTTGAAATACCAATTTTATTCGTGGTGAAGTATAAAATAAGTTTATTTAATAAAAATAAATAAATAATTAGTTTACGGTAGTTAATTTTATATATCACAAAAATTGTAGGTTTTCCAACCCTGGAATCATCCTTTTTGTTTTTCTGATTTCTAACGTCAATTTCTTTCTTTTAAGAACATTAGATATGTTTAATTTATAGAAAAAAAGGAAAAATTTGTTTTAGTAAGTTACTTTTGTATAAGAAAAAAAGTTAAAGTTTTCCAACCCTGGAAATATCTTATTAATTTTGGAAGTTGAATTTTTTATTTGAAATACCAATTTTATTCGTGGTGAAGTATAAAATAAGTTTATTTAATAAAAATATTTAAAAAATTAGTTTACGGTAGTTAATTGTATATATCACAAAAATCGTAGGTTTTCCAACCCTGGAATCATCCTTTTTATTTTTCTGATTTCTTAATTCAATCTCCTTCTTTTAAGTACATTACATATGTTTAGTTTATAAAAAAAGGAAAAATTTGTTTTAGTAAGTTACTTTTGCATAACAAAATAAATTCGGGTTTCCAAGCCTGGAAACGTGTTTTTAATTTTTTAAATTTTTTTTTTTATTTTTTTTAGTTAGAAATACCAATTTTATTCATACTAAAGTATAAAATAAGTTTATTTATTAAAAAATTATTAAAAACTAGTTTTCGGTTGTTATTTTGTACGGCAAAATGAAGTTTAAGTCTCCCAGCTCTGAAACCGTGTGCTCGATTTTGCTGATTTTCAATACCAATCTTATTTCGACCATTTCTGACCCACCAGTTCAACAACGAAGTCTCTAGCTTTTCTGGGAGCTTCGGAAAACCGATTTCACGTACAGACAGACGGACAGACGGACATCGCTTATTCGTCTTCCCTATGCATAAGGATCCAGAATATATATACTTTATAGCTCGCTTATTAATATTCTAGAAATTACCAACGGAATGACAAACCTATATATACCCTTTTACCATTTTTTGGTAAAGGGTATAAAAAAAAATTAAAAAAAGCTGTAATACGAGTATATATTCTGCCACTTAATTGTGAATAAATTCAGAATTAATGGAATGATTTTAAATTTGGCTCATTTTATTTATAACATACGAAGGTATCACAATTAATAATAAAATATAAGATTTTCTTCGATTTAATGTTTAAATGAGTGAGTCTTTTAAAAACCGATAGTCTTAATTTTTTGAAAAAAATTATTTTATTTTGTATAAAAGTTTCTGAATATATACGAAACTATAAGACTGTTAAAAAATTAATAAGGACGTTATTTAAAGGTCAATTTGTTTTCTAGCTTTCTGTATATTTTGTTATTTGATCAAAGAACTGGTTCTCGAGTAAATGCAAATTATGTGATGCAGCATCCTTTTTTTTTTCTTAACGGAAAATCTCGAGATACAGAGTCAATTCAAAAAGAGTAATTTATAGGCATTGGAGCTCAGTATCATATGCATGAAAATTTACTATCAAAGTACCGACCTCAGAAATCGTGTTGGCCTATGTGATGTACTTATGTATGAAATTGAATCAAATTGACAAATAAAAAACTTTAGTCATTTCGGCATTTCGCCTAAAACTGAAGTGTGTTTTAACAAAATGCTACTGTTGTTTATACCAAAATCTTTATCATAAAATTTCCTACCATACTGCATTTATAGAATATAAAAATTTTGTCTCGTTCAATTTTTATATAAGAAAAGGTAAGCAAATATTAAAAAAAAATATAAGTTCGTATTTGAAAATCCGAATTGGTAATGCTATGAATAAAAAACCATCGAACAAAATAGAAATGTTGCTTTAAAAGAGATTTAGAAAATTTAATAAGCTTTCTAATACATGTAATTAGGTTGAAATTCGTCAAGAACTGCATGAGTTAGAGGCAAATTACTAAAGCAAGATTTTTTAATTTTCTGTAAAAAGGAATTTTTCTTAAAAAAACGAAAAAAAAACGATTTGAGAGAGCACTTCCGGTTCATCAATATTTGAGTGTTATATACCAAAATTCTTGGTTTTAAGAGTGGATTCAGAAAATCGATGTTCATCAAGGAGTTTCTAAAAAAAAAAATAAAAAATGAGGCGGTCTAATGTACATATTTCAAATATTTTTCTTATAAATCCATACACACATATAAGAGCAAAATATACTCGTATAAACACGTTGTTGTTCTTCTTCTTTTTTACTACTTTCCATATATTTAAGTTTTTTCCTTCAATAACTTTAAAAAAATGTTTGGTTAGTAAATAAACTAAGTTGTATACACTCTATATTGGAGTTTTGTGTCTTGAAGCATAAATAAATAAAATGGTAAATTTTTTTTACAAATAAATGCTGGGGGTAAATAATAGATATTTGATGCTAAAGCAAATAATTCTTATGCAGTTTTGTAAAGCCAACAACTAATACGTTAGTTGATTTGCTTAAAAGTTTAATCTCGTTTCTTTGCTCTTACAGTCTATAGAAATTCCACATTTTCAACTCAAAAAAAAAGAAAAAAAAAAAAAAATGATTTACACAAAAAACCCCAAGATAATAAACATCCTCTTTCCGTTCTCGTTACAGAATTCATTTCTCGATGAACTTTTGCAATTGATAGGCGAGGATGATGTACGTGTTAGAGAACATGCCTCAAAATGTTTATGTAATTTTATTTTACAAAATGCCAAACATACGAGTACAAGCAGCCTGCAACAGCAAACATCACAATTTCAACAAAAGAAAATATCTTTTGATTATAACAATGACAAAGATGCTCTACATAAAACTTATATTCAAAATCTAAAATTATTGATCAACTTCTTAGACTACAGTATCTTTAATGACATGTCACCCGCACTACGTTGCTTATTAAATCCTCAACAGGAACAACAAGCTGATATCTTAACTAGTTCGGAAGCTACTTTTATGGGGTCATCTGCGTCAGCACTCTCTGCAACACTGTCGCCCTCATCATTTAATACGGATTTGCCGAAACGAGAAGAAATTGAAGCAGTTTTAGCCAAAGTTTTATATCGTCTTACAAATAAATTAATGTCGTTGGACAATAAAAACCAGCAGGTAAATATTTTCAAGTCTTATGCATTGTCATGGTCTATTTATTTCTAATTTGATGGAGCTTAACTTTAAATCTCATCACTTAATTTTGGTCTCTTTTCTTCTTGTTTTTTTATTTTTTAGTTTGGAATAATTTTGTGTACGAAATATTTACTAACGTATTTTTCATTTGCTGATTATTCTTGTGCTTGGACCGAGTTTAACTTCATGGAAATATTTGTCAAATTATCACAATATAATTATAATACAGCAGTCGACTTAACATGTCAAAGTGATTTGATTGATGTCAGCAGTAAATTAATAGTTGGTAAGTACATTTTAAATTTATGTACGAGTGTGTACAGTTGAGAGGAAAACTGACATGCATTGACATACTCTACAAATTCTGCATTTGAAATTGTTGCTGTTCAAATATTCGCTTTTTAGAAATGGCTTCTAACTATAATAATTAATTAAAAACGTTATTTTTGTAGGTTAAATTTTTTGTAATTTAATAAAAAATCATCATTGTACAATCATTATTAAATTATAACATACTCAACAAACATTGATATTAAAGAGATTTTAAACACACAATGTTAAATTATTAAATTCTGAAATACCATGACGTTAACTTTTCTGCTCTTTACACAACACTGTCCTTAGCTTAGGCGATGTATCGCCCTTTTAATATAAGGGTGTTTTTTTAGAGGTACAGAACTTCGAATTGAAATAAAACACAAGAAAATCGTTTTAATGTCCATCAATTTGGCTTTATTGGAAGGATAATTTTATGCCATTAATGTTTAAATATGATTTCGGGCATGTGGCCGCCGCGGCTGGCTCGAATAAAGCCAATTCTACAGGTCCAATTTTCAACCACTTTTTCGAGCATATGGGGCCGTATGTTGGCAATAACGCCACGAATGTTGGCTTCCAAGTCCCCTAACGTTTCTGGTTTGTTGGCGTAGACGAGCGACTTCACATATCCCCAAAGAAAATAATCCAATGGTGTCAAATCACACGATCTTGGTGGCCAATTGACAGGTCCATTCCGCGAAATTATGCGCTCATCGAATGTTTCCTTCAATAAATCGATTGTGACGTGCGCTGTGTGGCATGTAGCGCCGTCTTGTTGGAACCACACACAACTCATCCACATTCATGCCATCCAATTCGGGAACAAAATAGTCGGTTAGTCGGCTCCAATTGCTGTGCACGGTGGCGAATCGATTCATTCGGGTCCTCTTCAACACTTTGCTCTACAGCGGCAATTGTTTCTTCGGTGCGCACTGTTCGACGTCTCTGCGGATGCGTATTATCACATAGAGTAAACGTAGTGCGAAAACGATCCATGGTTAACCGAATTAATTGCTCTGATGAACGATTATGTCGACCATAAAATGGACGGAGCTGGCGGTAAACTTCGTGAACTGAACCATTATTTTCGAAATAAATTTGCACGATTTGCAAGCGTTGTTCTTTTGTCAACCTGTTCATGATGAAATGGCAAACCAAACAAAATATTAATCACTTGACAGCTAACAAAATGGCCGCCAGTTAAAAAAGTGATGCCAACTTAAAGTTCTATACCTCAATAAAAAACACCCATTATAAACATAAAGCTTCCAGAAGAACATTAAGCCTATATTACACGATATGTAAAAATTCTCATGCGCCTGTGGGTATGACGTCACGAGAATTTTGAATTGATATTAAATAGAATTGGTGAAATAGGTTCTAAGTCTAATAAGTGCTCTACGATTTCATGCCAAGTATCACTAAATAACTAAGTGTTGGGAATGTCTTTAATTTGCAATTGTCCCAACGCACATTTAGTTAGTTGGTAGTATTTATGTGTTGTTGTTTGTCAGCTTCTTTTTTAACTTGAATTTTAAGTCCTTCCATACCTCTAATTGGAATTACATATGTACATGTTCCCTTAATTATGAAAATGGTTTAAGTCATATATTGCTCTTGTCGAGATATTTATTAGATTACATTTGAACAAATGAAAAAGTATTTTTATATTAAGCAGCATTTTAATTTATTTGATTATGTTTAAATATTTATTGAAGTTTTTCACAGATTTTTTTGATATTTCGAAGCAAAAATGCGCATATCTTAGACCACTTTCATAATTAAGGGCACGCATATCTTAATAATCTTATTTTATTTAACTTTGCGCCAACTGTCTCCATCTCGAGCCCGGAGGTACTATCGGCTTTATTTTTACTGCAACTTCTTTACGAAAACTATCGAAATTCTGGGGTTTTATACCCTTTCAAAAATCCTTTGCTTAAGGTCCCCATTTCAGAAATTAAGATTTCAAATTGCCTTACCCCCTTTTTCACAACACAGACGGTCAACTTCAGTGAAAAATTTATATGAAAAGCACAAATTTTTCTTTCGAGGGACTATCATAAATTTTTTTGGTCGAGTCGACTGCCTGGTTTGTGGAAAAAGGGGGTTAATGTTTCTTTGTTTGAATACCGATATAGTTTCGATAAACATCGATAACGCCAATTGTGATGCCAACTGCCAGTTTATAGAAGACAATTAAAGATTGTCTTTGCCCTATTTATATTGAAAACATAAACAAACCACTCAAATTTGTTTTTGATTTCAATATAAAGCGACAGATGAGAATTTTTACTTGTCTTCAATAAATTGGCAGCCAGTTGTTGTTTTAGTTCTCCTTGATTTCCAGGACAATTGAAAAATTTTTAACAGTGAAAACCAAATTTATGCCAAATGCTAGGAACACAACTGGGACGAACGACGAATTTCGTCCACGTCGACGAATTCGTCGATAGAAGTTTGCTGCGTAAATTCGTCGTGTGAAATACAACAACGACGAATTTACTCAGCGAACTCCCCTCTATATTTTATATGGTGTGTACAAAGACAGAGAGAGAGTGAGAGAGAAAATTGATTTTTTGTCGTTCGTCGGCGTATAAAATAGAAATAAATCTATCTCAGAGTTCTGCTAGGAACACAACCAGGGATGATAAAGTTAGTACAATTGTATTTTTTTTGGTACAATTCAAACACAAAAAGTACGTTGGTACCCCCGTGACTTATTTAGTACTATTTGAAAAATTTAGCCATTGACTATCCCTTGTTTTTTTTCACACAAAAAATAAATCGCGATCATTAAAGAATATCCAATTTGAGAGAAAAGTGACGAATTTTATTTGTTGATTAAAGTGTCTACCTTGTTAGATATGCATTACACTTGTTTGGTGTTTCGTTTTCAATGTGATAGCATTTTCTCCATTTATTTTATATATTGTATTATTATAAAATTTATAAGAAATAAAAAACTTGCTATATTAATATCATATCAATCGTTTAACTGATGAAAATAAATGAAGCTGGGTATGCTACATACATATGTAAACGATTAGAATTTACTTTGAAATGAAAAACTTTATTTATCTAGAAATAAAATTATTTATTATTTATTATTTATTTATTTATTTACTTGATATTAAAATTATATAAAATATAACATTAATATAAACATGCAGCCAAGGCCACCGGATAAAGAAATAAAATTAAAAGTTATATAGTTACGGATTTTAAAAGAAATGTTAGACAGTTCTATACAACTCCTGGCGAAACTAAATAAAGTTAATTTTCATGATGAAATTTTAACCTGGCTAACAAAATTCACTCCCGAAAATGTCAGTAGTATCGTACCTTTCTCATTAAAAAATATTCCCAAAAAAAATGGGAATTATGATAGTATTAATAACGAGTTTCGCGCTTTGAAAAATTAATTGGATGTGCTAATGTTTCCGTAGTTTTCAAAAGTTGAAATGCCCTAACTCGCATTTTTTTACGAAATTTAGTTTTCAGTGATTCCAATACATTTCACAAAAATACACCTCGCCACAAAAATGTATTCCAATAGTTTAAAAAATAACGCTTTTACAATCAGTTGTACAAAAATATTACAAAAAGAAGATTACAGTTTCTATTGTGTTTTTACCTTCCCCTGTAAAATAGCAATTATTTGTGTTAGAGCCCTTTTAATTGAGACCAATGGCATGTATTTATTCCACTGTCTCTAAATCTAATAATAAATTTTCATTTTAGAGTTAATGATGCAGATTAAGCTTCATATCGTTCTTTTTAAAAACAAATACAAAATTTTAATTTTTCATTAAGTCGTGTGTAAATTGAAAACTTTAAATTTGTGTTCTGGCAAACTATTTTTTGAGTTTTGACGTTATTTGATTAAATGAGCGGTATGTTCTAAATATATAATTAAAAAAGTTAAAACACAAAAAAAAACGAGTTTAGTACTATTAAGGTTGAAAAAGTACGATTCTAAGAGCACATTGGTACGAAATTGGTTTTCTCATTTATCATCCCTGAACACAACTGGGACGAACGACGAATTTTTCGGTGCGAATTTTCGTCATAAAAAATAAAACACATTTGTTCATATGAAAATGAACACAACACCGCCGTAGAACGAAATTCGTCGTGCGTGACGAACTCTGAGATAGATTTATTTCTATTTTGTACGCCGATGAACGACGAAAAAACAAATTTCTCTCTCTCTCTCTCTTTCTCTTTACATACAAATAACCAGTGTGACCATAATTTAAAATAAAATTAAGCTAAATCATGTATGTATTTAATATAGTTTTACAGAATATGCAATTTGGATTTAAAAAAGGCTAAAAAAGCTAAATCCGTTTTTAAAAAAGCTAAAAAATATGTTAAAAGCTTAGTGAAACTTTTAAATCTAAATCCAGAAGAAATAAGCTAAATTTAGCCCAAAATTAACTAATATGGTCACATTGACAATAACCAACTTTATCAATTATAAGAGCTGAATTCGTTGAGTAAATTCGTCGCTATTGTGCTTCACACAACGAATTTACGCAGCGAATTCTTATCGACGAATTCGTCCACCTGGACGAAATTCGTCGTTCGTCCCAATTGTGTTCCTAGCATTCATCACGCACGACGAATTTCGTTTGGCGGCGGTGTTGTGTTCATTTTCATATGCACAAATGTGTCTTAATTTTTAATTTTTTAATTTTTATGACGATATTTCGCACTCCAAAAACCAATCTCGAACAACTTAATATATATTTTGCAATCTGACCTAAAATAAATAATAAATAACTTATATAATAAGGGCTTTCACGAAAGGTAGTGCAAAATGTGAAAGCGTTGCAAATGATTGCAAAAATGCAACACAACACACAAACAACAAAATGTACATTTTTTGCAATTTTGCTTTAACATTTTTAAAATTGTCTTATTATGTCTTAAGTTTCTTACAGCGTCTCTTTAAGCGATGAACTAGTGACCAAACCCTACACTCATATAATATGTACTGCATTTTAATTTTATTGCTGTTTTAGATTATAAGTTATGCACATGCAGTAGTACTGCCGGAAGTTTCAAAATAATGTTTAAATGTTAATTTAACGTAATTTAATTTTTAAAAATTTCCCCTCTACTCATAAATGTGTGCTCAAACTCAATCACTTGGCTTCTCTAGGCAATAAAATTACGAGTATTTCCAAGTTTACATACTAAAAAAAATAAATGAACTTTTTTTATGAGAGAAATTAAATCCTAGGATAAACTTGGTATATACTAATAAACATTTTGTTCACTAGCGTAGCGAATAACCAGTGAACATTTGTTTTTGACAAATTCGTATCAGTTGTGGTGCACATGATGTATGATTTATTTGTAAGGAATTTCATGTTTGAGAAACTTTAGAAAGTGTTTAAAATATGTCGTCAAAAACTCTATAATTAATATAAAGTTTTTCAGGACATAGAAAAAACGCTAAAACAATTTCGACATGTCTGAATAATATCGGCGAAGTGTTTGGCAAAAATCAGTGACTATTTTGACGTTTCTGTAATTTGTAACTACTTTTCGTATTAATTTCCTAGAAAAGTCCATCAGAACATGTGAAGCATTGTTATACAGTTAAACCTCGATTAACCGGGCCTCTATTAATCGGTTACATCTATTAACCGACATGCGGTTCTTTTTATTTTTTCCCTCTATTATCCGTGCTTTACCTCTATTATCCGTGCTTTAGATTTATACCTCTATTAACTGTGCTTTACATCTAAATATTATCCGTGCAGCATTCATGTGTTTTTTTTTTTATTATGTAAATCTAAATCCGGTGTTTCCCCTTTTTAAGTTCATGTGCCCACACATGCATACATACCTATTTCATTTTGCATTTTCTGTGCATATGTATGTTTTGTATAAAAATATGTGGTATACATAAAATAATTGAAATTTATTTGCTGGTAGTTTAGCACGTCTATATACGTATTTCATTGGCGCTTGAACCAACTCATCAGTAGACTTTAACCACAAATTTTAAACAGTCACAAACCTCTTACTTTATGCATAGACTTTCAAAAACCATATGAGAATCCATAAAACAACAGTACTTTTGAAAATCACAAAAGAAAAAATAAGCTTAGCAGGCTTTGAAACTGATACAAAACCCAGCAAATAATTTATATCCAGGTGAACCCATTTTATTTTTCTACATCCTGGATATAAATTATTTGCTGGGTTTTGTATCAGCCTCTATTAACCGTTATGTAACCTCTATTAAGCGTGTATTTCGATTATTCGTGCTGGTGCCGTTCCCACGAGAGCCGGATAATCGAGGTTTAACTGTATAGCTCTCTTTCACTTCCAAATATTAACAGCCTTATGTATTGTAAGCAACAAAATTATCAAAATTATCTACTGCGCCTTACGTCATCACAGACCACAACTACTTTTATGTTATGAAAACTGTATGATAATTGTTGTGGCAAATTAATAAAATAGTGTATAAGGCAATGCGATTTAAATGAATTGAAAAATATATGTAAGTAAAATAGAAATTAAAAACCTTTTGAAAAATGTTAAGAACTCTTAAACGTTGCCAATTTCGCTAGTGAGAAAGACAGAAATGTAGCTCTTACACAGCCATGAACACCGGTATACAAAATGTTATGATCGGACTAAAAATGGCGACACAGTGAAAAAAATACTAAAAGGGCAGCATTTGTAGGCGTGGCAAAAAATAAGAAATATATTTTTGGAATTGTATCCCAGTCATTCTGAAGGAACTACATTGCAATGATTCCAAATATTTTTAATTTGCCGATAGTTAGCAGAAAACCCAGTAAAAGTTTATTTTAATCATACAAAACTTTGTAATTCCTCCATAGTTTTAAAAAATACTCACCAGAATTTTTTATAAAATCGATTTTTTTAAAGAAATTTATGAACTCAAATTTACATGAAAACACTGTTTCGGGCTTAAATTCGTATAAAAAGAAAAGAATTGTTAAAATAGGTAACTTTTAACAATTTTTCCTAGATGAAAATATTATCATAGAGCACAAAAAAGGAAGCTTTTCTTAAAATCGCATCCAATTCTGTGAATAAGGCATAGAAAAAGGAGAACTTCTTGCAATGACAACCCTGTATAAAAATTATTAGAAATTGTCGAAATTTGCACTACTTTCAGATCGCAAACTCTACATTTTCATGACTTCTTTGGAGTGTCTTTTTTACTGGGATATAGCAGAAATGCCAAACGTTTACGTGACTTCGGTGAACCATGCATTCCACGCCTAAGTAATATGTATGTACTGTGAGAGTCAAAAAAAACTGTACACCTGGTTTTACTTCGGTATTAAAACATAAAAGTTTTTGAAACTTTTTTGTCATTTACAAAACATTATATAATGCTCTTAAAATAAATAAATAAAAATTCAAAATTCCTTAACACCAACAACAACAATTGAAACAAAATCAAAAACAATGCAATTTTAATTCGTCAAAAGAAATTGTACAGTCTTACAATAATGCAAAAACAAATAATGGCTACTACTTTGTTTGATTTCCATTTGATTTCCATTTGCTTTTAGAACTGCTTGTAGCTTTCTAGGCATCAATTCCATACATTTATTTATTACTTCCATTGACATTTTTGGCCACTCTCCCCGCAAAATTTCCTTCAGAAGGTTTTTGATGGTTATGTTTTTTTTTCTGGAGTGTCTGCCGAAATTCTTTCAGAAATGTTCAATTATGTTGAAGTCCGGCAATTGTGGGTGATGGTCCAGTTATTTTCGTGTGTGATACAATAGCCATTCTTTAACTATTTTGGCGGTGTGAAGAGGATTTTTGTCTTGTAAGATTGTACAATTTCTTTTGACGCATTAAAATTGCAGTGTTTTTGATTTTGTTTCAATTGTTGTTGTTGGTGTTAAGGAATTTTGAATTTTTATTCATTTATTTTAAGAGCATTATATAATGTTTTGTAAATGACAAAAATGTTTCAAAAACTTTTATCTTTTAATACCGAAGTAAAACTTTTGATATAAGTGAACCAGGTGTACAGTTTCTTTTGACTCTCACAGTATATGATAATGAAAGCGTGGTATAGCGTGAACTTTTGTGAAATGGATGCATTGAAAATTATTATTTTAAAACTCAGGCGACAGCGTTTAACAGATGACAATTTTGAACACATTGTATCACAGTCGACCACATCAGGTTAGAGAGCATCCCATAGCTTTTAATTTTTACAAATGTGGCCAATCTCAGCAGAAAATGTTCATTGGGAATTAACACACATTTATATGCATGTACGATTATGTATGTATGTATATATGTATGTGTGTATGTATGCACTAACAAACGACTACATACTGAGAATGTGTTGATGCTTAAGAGTTTTGTTAATGGTAAATGGTTTTTAGTTAACTATGTCATTATGAACAAGTGGTTTTTCCTTCATTTTGTTTCCATACCAGCTTGAGAGCATCGAGAGGATGACAAGTATAGTTTCGTACAAAAATTTTTAATTTTTTTTATATTTATTTTGAATTTATAAAAGCTATATAAAAGTAGTTTCCTTACAAAATTTTTATTTAATATTACTCTCGTAATAAAACTGCTTATATGTTTTTTGTACAATTTATTATGTTTCACTCTATAATGCATACGCATACACACATATATGTGCATAAATATATGTTTGTAAACGCTTCTGCCTCTAACAAATGTTGTCTAGGATTTGTTTGTTTTTTATTTCCTCGTTGCTCTTTTTATTTGTATTCCTTTTCATTTATTTATTTTTTTAAGTTTTGTAATAAGTTTTAACGAACTATAAAAATGTGCATATGGCAAATCCTTAGACAAAGGTTAAGGAAACCATTTACAATTGTTAGATAAAGTTACTGATTTTGCCTTTTATTAATGATAATTTTATGGAAATTCTAGATTTTTTAAGTAGTTTTAAATTTGTTTGGTATACATACATATACGTATATTTTTCAAGGATTTCAAAGTGTTAAGTTTGTTAAGCTTTTATTTTCGCTTTTTATAAAGTATGTATAATCGGTTTAAATTTAAACTAGTTTATGAAAAAAAAAAAAAAAAAAAAATGTTCATAAATTATAAATTTAACTTACTTATACTCCATTTATGTATATTCAAATTTGTTTTTGATACATAAATATTTAAAGATTTTCAGATTAAACAGTATTTATGCAAGTAATCTAAAAATAAATAGAAGTTTTATGTTTCGACATGATGATCAAGTGTGCGAGGGCACCATTTGTCCCCATTCGTGTCTGAAAATTTTACTTATGATCCCAGTACCTGGATTCCCACTGAGAATTCTGAGATTCGATAAAAATGATTACTCACTAAAGCGAAGAAATTTCAAAACAGAATTCTTCAATATTTGTTCGCAAATCTAAGAAAATTCGAATGTTAGCTAAAGCTTCGAGCTTCGACCTTCTCTCGATAGTTTTTCTAATGAGTGATGGTAGCCGAATGGATGTATGCTACCCTGTTAGTCTAGAGGCATGAGAGCACAGTAAGTTGAAAAATAAAATAATAACACATACTTACATATGTGCAATAATTTAAAAAAAAAAAAAAAAAAAAATTGCAACGATAGCCTAGTGGATGTGTGCAAGTCTGTTAGAATGGAGATATCATGTTCAAATCCTGCAGCGTAAGTTAAAATATTAAAAAAATAAAACTACTTTTTTACTTTTTCTGCTGCCTTTTTGCGATATCGTAATTAGTTCGATATTCTCTCGCGTTTGATATTGCTAGCGAAACTTTGAAATCGAATGTTTTTTGGGACAAAACTGGGCGACAGGTGGAATTTTTTCAATACATTTTTGAGTGTCACTCTCGATAGCTTTACACGAAAAATGTTCGAGATATATTCGAAATCGATATCAATAACGAAAGTCTTTGTGTGTTTGTGTTTGTGTATGTATGTATGTAAACATCTCATAATTTAAGAAGGGATCAACGGACTGGAATCAAATTTGCATACGAAAGATGTTAAGCTCACTTAAATGTCGTAAGGTAGTGAATAGATTCGGTCCCGTTGATTTCGATAATTTTCGAAAATAACATTTTTAAAAACTGTTTTTCTTAAAAAAATTTTATAAACTAAGCCGATCGAGTTCAAAATTTAATTAGATCCTAACCTAAAAAAATATGTTGATTGCTGCAAATGGAACTAAAATCGGGACGAACAATTTCGACAATTTTTTTTCTAATAACACAAAATATCTTCTTCAAATCGATTTTAGATATCACTGATTTTTGTAGAATTGAAAAGCGTATCGGATGCCACAAAATTTGATCGAAATCTTTAGCTTAAGAGAAAGTTCCAGAGATGGCCTGCAAGGTTGACCAATTCTCATATTTTTTATAATATATTTTTATACAGGGTGTTCCAAAAGTCACGCCTGCGCATAAAAAAAATTAAGTAAGTTTTTTGTTTATTATTTTTTTATTGTTTTTTTTTTTAATATAATTTTAGCTTTGTACGATCTAAATTTTAATTATGAAAATTAATATTAGAGAGATGACTACCTTTTTCATCGATGCACAATTGGGCTCTTAAACATTCGTTCTGCATAACTGCACGCAAAGTTTCAGGCTCTATTGCCCTGATCTCAGCTTCAATATGGCTCTATAGTTTGGGACTTGTTAACATACACTCGTTCTTTGAGATAACTCTATAGAAAATAATCAGGGACAGTTAAGTCTGGTGAACGTGCTGGCCAATTGAATTCTGAATTTCCTTGAATGCCCATTGGAAAAGTAAAATTCGACTACTATGGTTCGCTGCTCGTTCGATAAATTTTGCATGGTGGTATAATACTTTTTGATGAATAAAAGCTTAAAAAATAAAAAATAATAATAAATGAAAAAATTATTAAATTTTATTGATATTTTCTTGTAGCAATAGTTTTGTTTAGGATTAATTCTGTACCATTAATTCAATAATTTTATTTTTTGAGTTATGACGTTCTTCGAGTTAATTATATCTGTGGCAATAAGGAAAAGTGCTTAAGTCATATTTTACTGTTTTGTAGGAGATCACATTTAAGCTATCAAGTCGATCTTCAGAAATCTATTTCTTTTAGTTTAATTAGAAATTTCGGTTTTAACTTAAACTCAACTTAAAGCTCATATGAGATTATAAGGCCCAATAATCGACTTCTCAATTAAGTGTCATTTAGCTAATAGCCACTTAATTTTAAGTTGCACTTAATTGCAGTTTAATTTTTTCAGTCGTAAAACTAAATGATCACTTAAATACTATGAAAGTGTGGTAGCACTGTGAAATGTTGATAGTTCTAAAAGAAAATAGATGTTTAATGTAAATAAGAAAGTTAGGTTATCAACATGTAGAAAATTAAAATTGCATAAAAACACATTTTATGAAACCAAAAGAGCATCAGAACGAATTTTTCTAAAGGGGGTCCCAACAAGAACGTAAGATTTAAATTTTAAATAAAACACAGATATTTAAAAAAAATCGTGAAACTTTATTATATCGTAAAGTAGACAAAATGAGGTTATGTGTGGAACAACAAATCGGCCAGATGGCCGCCGCGGCTTTGCTGGCACACAGGCGATCTTTTAATGCAATTTTCAATGGCCGTTTTGCATAAATTCTGCGGTATTTTATTAATGCAGCGTCCAATTTCCTCTTTTAAGGCTTGAGTCGTCGTCGGCTTATTCGCCTAAACCATCGACTTCAAAAAACCCCAAAGAAAAAAGTCTAATGGTGTTAAATCGCACGATCTAGGCGGCCAATTCTGGTCTCCAAAACGCGAAACAACACGACCGGGAAATGACTGATGTAGCAATTGAATTGTTTCTCTGGCTGTATGACATGTGGCGCCTTCTTGTTGAAACCACATGCCCTCCACATTCATTTCTTCAATTCTAGGCACGAAAAAACTGGTTATCATTTCACGATACCGAACACCATTGACTCTTTGCGCTTGACCTGCGTTTGAGCGACATCATCACGTACAGCTGCGACATTTTCGGTCGATCGACCTGATCGAAGGCGCGTTGTTGTCTTTACATCACTAACAGACCCAGTTTCGGCAAATTTATCCATTAATCTCTTTACAGTTGACTCTTTTGGAGCATTATTGTGACCCCAAATTGATCGCAAATTTGCGAACTGTAGCCGCAAAACTTTCACCATTTTGGTAAAACAATTTCACAATGAGAATGCGTTGCTCATTCGTGTGGCGCTTCATTTTTACTAACCTCGTTCCTTCTACTAGCAAACAATAACAATTGTTCAAATGTCAAACAATGACACTTCGAATGGCGTTCTTGTTGGGACACCCTTTATTTATTTATTCCATGATATGATACTATGCATTGTATATGTTATATATTTATGAAAATTAAACGAAATTCTTTTTATTGTGTTTATGTTCTATGACCAATTTCGTTTGTTTATGTTTTTTATTGTGTTTAATATTGGCTATTTATGGTCAGATTTCTTGATTTTTAGGATGCAAATAAAACCAATTTATTTCATATTTTTTCTCAACGTTTCGTCAGCTTTTTTCCGACGTCTTCAGGAGAATTATTATTTTTAAATTGATCTTCAGTTACATTATTAAATAAATTATAAAAACTGGACAGCACGAACAATTAATTGTATAATTAATTGTATAATTTGAACTTTAAGTTTAAGTTTGCCTGTGATATTTTACATTATTTATTATTATTCAAATTATCCATACAATTTTTGACATATTAGCCCAATTCACAATCTTGCGCAAATGGTCTTGCATCGTTGTATGTGCAAAATGGTGTATTATATTGATACTCACCACTAAAAATTGTTAAGTGGTGAGTATCAATACACTATAGCCTTTTGCACATGCAACGATGCACAAGATTGTGAATTGGGCTATTATTTACAAGAGTGTAAAAATGCGCAACTGCACAGTTTGCGATACTTTTACACATTTTCATGAGCACCCATATGATTTTTTATTTGATTTATTATATCTATTTTTATTCAATAACTAAAGCAAGGCGGAGAAATATCTTAAACTGTTAATCAGTGTATAAAATATTTTTAAAAGAACAACCCTAATATTAAGGTTGTTCCTATACTGTGACAAACAAAATTGATACGACTAATTTAGAGGATGATTTACAAATCTTGTTTTATTTCCAATTCCCTTTTAAATTTGCTCCCTTAAAAATTTTCAATTTAAACGATGAATATTTTTATTTTTACTTTTTTCGTATGATTCAAAATGCTGTAGTAAAACATTCAAGTTATCCTTTTAAATTATTCTACATTTACTTAAAAAATAAATAAATACAACTGTTTTATGTTTGCAGGCTCCATTATATTTCAACCAGATGTTAATGCCAACCGTGACACCAATTTGAGTCTACTTAAGCACACAATAAAAATTATTAACATTTACTATCACATTTTCACCAATCAAAAGCCTTTAATGATGGCCAAAAGCCAAAAATCTGATCTCTTTAGCAATGCAATCGGCTATTTTGGCAATGAATATGTCTACATAAAACTTTATCAAACATTAAAAAGTGCCTACGATAATTATAAGGTAATTATTACAAACAATTTATTGCAAAAATATTTAGTTGGGCAACAACGAAAATAACAAAAATATTTTTAAATTTCGTCTCTAATATTTTTCATGTTTTGTTTTTTGTTTATTTCTTGCGTTGTTGGGGCAATGCAAAATTATAAAAAAAAATAAAATAAATAAAATAAAAACAAAAATATATTTATCAAGATTACCATTAATGAGGAAGCTGGCAGCAAATTAATTTCCCTTTTAAAAACATGTTTAAACTCAATGAGTGCATGCATTGAAATGCTGTCGCACGAGGCGGCAGCAAATGTTTTTAGTGTTGGCGGCAGCACTAGTAGTGGCGCTGGTGCTGGTGCTGGTGGTGGTGGTGGTGGAAATAATGTTGCCAAAAGTGCAACGGATGTGAATGCTGTGTTTTTTCCAAATGCAATAGCAACCGGAGGAGCATCCCTGGCATCAACGGGAGTGGCAACTACTGTTTGTATTTCGGCATTGAAATTAATTGAAGAAACTCTTCAGTACTTGACCAAAGTCATAAATTATGCACCAGAAGAGAGCATTGCATGTCTGCGACAACTGTTGAAATATTTGTTTGCTAAAAATTATGGCAACAGGCAGCAACAATGCAAGCAAGGCTCTTACCCAACCACTGCAAAAACAATACCAACAATGGCAACAACAGCATTTATAAAAACCTATTTTAAGGCCAAATGCAAAGAGTTACATTGCCCAAGCAAAGATGATAGTTATGAAATAGCAACAACAATAACAACAACATCCCACCACAAACAACAAACAAATCAACCACCATCATCACCCACATCATTGCAAACACCATCCCCTGCAATGCTTGCAAATATTACCCAACAACAGCAACTACAATCAACAGCAACTACAACAATTGCACAATCAGTACAATTATCATCGAAGGAAACTTCCGTTCCGCATGATTATGATTCTTCTTCTGTTAATAGCCTTGGCTTCGGACGAGGAGACGGTGCTGGTAATGTTTGTTATAATTCTTCTGGTATTGTTGGTGGCTCGCAAGATGATTACCTATTGTTGGCTGAGTTGTTTGCAAGTAGTTTGGAATTTCACACTCTTAAATCGGAGCATGAGTCCCAGCTATCTAAACATATAAAACTGTTTGAGCCTTTAGTCATATATTGTCTAAGTGTAAGTACTACACACATACATACGAGTACATAAATACATATACACACATGTAAATCTTTCGATTGCATCTTACTTCTTATAATTACTCGACTGTATGTCTCGTGTTTTTTTTTGGTGTTTCCTGCAATTTTTTTTACTACTGTTACAGCTTTTCCTCAAATGCAATGGCAGAGTCCAGTCGCAAATATTGGAGCTGTTAGCACTTTTGCTAGATCTTAATGTAACCTATAGTATATTGGATTCGAAGAGTGTTATATACGACAATATTATAAAAAGCCTGGATATAATGGAAAGTGGTATCGTTCGGTAAGTATCACTTGTAATTAATAACAACAGTAAGCCTATAAGTGTGAACATTATTTGTACAAATTAAGTCGTCAAAATTAGAAAAAAATTGAGGTAATTACTCGTATTAGTGTCCAACCGATTCGAACAACGAAGCCGAAGTTGAACAACATTTTTCAAATTCTGACGAAGTGTAGAATAGGTTTAATTATTCACCCCTATTCTAGTTGGCGATATCGACGTCACTTTAACACAATACCAAAAACTTGAAGCTTATGTACTCGTTGTCGAAAGCAACTGACTCCTTTTGGCAAGTTTATGCTATTTTCTAGACCTCAGGGGATAGATTGTCAGTTGCACAAAATTGTTCTTGAGAGCCAACTGGAATAATGGTGATTAAATTTATGACAAGAAACAACTTCCGTCTTTATTAGATATTTGAGATATTCAACAGAAAATATAATTATACATTTTTAATTAAAAATAAGTAAGGGTGCTTTATTCGGCTGTGCCGAATCTTATATACCCTTTACCAAAGTGCGTTTATGTAGTATAGAGAAACATACATAAGCACATAGTTACTTTTATGTACAAAGAAAAAAATAATAATTTTCAAACTCTAGAATCATAATTTTAGATTTTTCTGATTACTTATACCAATCTAGTAGTTCTTAAAAAAATATAGAAAGTGTGTTAAGTGAAAAAAAGGAAATTCAAAAACAACATCTTACACCAATCTCTTTCTTTTAAGAATTTAAGAAATGTTTAATTTATAAAAAAAAGGAAAAATTTGTTTTAGTAAGTTACTTTTGTACAAAAAAGTTAAAGTTTTTCAACCCTGGAATCGCCTTTTTAATTTTCTTAATTGTTTTTTTATTTGAAATACCAATTTTATCCGTTTTCAAGCATAAAATAAGTTTAATTAATAAAAATTATTATTATTATATATTATTATTATTATTATTATTATATTTATTTAAAAAAAAATTAAAATTAGTTTTCGGTAGTTAATTTTTTATATCACAAAAAGAGTAAGTTTCCCAACCCTGGAATCTTCCTTTTTAATTTTTCTGATTTCTTACACCAATCTATTTCTTTTAAGAATATAAGATATCTTTAATTTATAGAGAAAAAGGAAAAATTTGCTATAGTAAGTTACTTTTGTATAAAATAAGTTAAAGTTTTCCAACCCTGGAAACATCTTTTTAAATTTTTTATTTAATTTTTTTATTTGAAATACCAATTTTATTCGTGGTGAAGTATAAAATAAGTTTACTTAATAAAAATAAATCAAAATTAGTTTACGGTAGTTAATTTTATATATCACAAAAATCGTAGGTTTTCCAACCCTGGAATCATTCTCTTTGTTTTTCTGATTTCTAACATCAATTTCTTTCTTTTCAGAACATTAGATATGTTTAACTTATAGAAAAAAAATGAAAAATTTGTTTTAGTAAGTTACTTTTGCATAACAAAAAAAGTTAAGGTTTTCCAAACCTGGAAACGTCTTTTTAAGTTTTTTAATTTTTTTAAATTTTTTTTAGTTATAAATACCAATTTTATTCATACTGAAGTATAAAATAAGTTTATTTAATAAAAAATTATTAAAAAACTAGTTTTCGGTTGTTATTTTGTATGGCAAAATGAAGTTTAAGTCTCCCAGCTCTGAAACAGTCTGCTCGATTTTGCTGATTTTCAATACCAATCTTATTTCGACAATTTCTGGCTCACCAGTCCAAGAACGAAGTCTCTAGCTTTTCTGGGAGCTTCGGAAAACCGCTTTCACGTACAGACAGACGGACAGACGGACATCGCTTATTCGTCTTCCCTATGCATAAGGATCCAGAATATATATACTTTATAGCTCGCTTATTAATATTCTAGAAATTACAAACGGAATGACAAACCTACATATACCCTTTTACCATTTTTTGGTAAAGGGTATAAAAAAACAGAAATTATCGTATATCGTCTGGTACCGATTTCTGCTTAAATTTCACATATGAAATTTTAAACTTATTTCTTAAAAAAAAAATAAAATAAAAATAACTGTGTGATCGTTTGTCTTTTACAAACAAATCCTAAGGGGCAGTCAGCCACAGTGTTGCCAGAAATAGGGGAACATGCTTACATGTAGGTATTTTTGATACTAAAATAGAAGCGTGGGGAAAATCCTACATATTTTTTATATTATCCAAAATGTAGGGATTTTTTCGTCATGTCGCATTATTTCTGAAATAAATGCAAACATAATCAGGTATGTGATGAAAAATGATTTAGACACAAAACCAATTTGAAAACGACAAAAGGTGTGATATATTTTCTATAGTCGTTTTGTCTATAATTTTAAAATATGTTTTTAATTGGTTTTCCAAAAAATTTTGATACATTTCTTTCACAGCTCTATTACATGGCTTATATTTTATCTTCTAATGTGTGTTTTAGAAGTAAATAGTTTGAGGTTGGCTCAAAAATGATACTCAAAATCTATCGGAATTCATCACACCTTTTCAAAACGATTGCTTTGAAATCGTTTCGAAAACGATCGTTTTCCATCACATACCTGAATGTTTTTTTTTGAAATAATATCTTATTTTTCAAAACGGTTCAAAAATGTTCTTTTCGTTAAAATCGCTTAAAAGTATATTTCCAGACTAGTTTGTGGTTTAAAACTTGGCAACACGTATATGTATGTATGTATTTGCCAAGGCGAAATCATATACCAGGTGGTGTGAAGCCTGCAACAAACAAAATCTGCCTAGTACTTTATTGAAATGAAAATTGACAAATCAAACTTAGTACAAATTTTATTACAATGAAATTTTGACTAGCCAAACTTCCTAAAAAAGCAGTTGTTAACTTGGCCATGCTAAATGCTTCTTCTAAAATGTCATTCAATGTTGAAAGATGAATTGAATTTATCCTTTAAAATTTTATTTGAAAAGAACTATTCATATTAATTAAAAAAAAAACTAAATGTTGTTTTAATTGAATTTAATTAAGAGTACCATTTGTACTATGTATTATTTTTAATTTTATATATATATATATATATATATATATATATATATATACTTATATTTATTTACATTTATTTATTTTTTAATTTACTTATTTTTTTATAACTATTGCTTAATTCACAAAACCTCTTGTATCTCTGTATCGATTGTATTATCATATTAAATACAAGAGTGTAACATTTGTTGTATGAAATTTTCATATAAAAATGAAATACACTATTACAATTTTATTTCATATGTTTTTAAAATGTTGTATTCAAAGAGAGGCTCTGAGAGAATTTGTATGTAGCTTGTTCTTCTTTTTTCATTAAAAATACGAAATACATTAATACACAACACAGAGGGTGTTCACAATTAAAAAACCAAAAGTGTATTTGATACACAAATACACGATACAGATTGTTGTGAATTAAGCATATGTAATGGTTTTCTTCAATTTTAATGACAAAAATGAGAAAGAATATTTGTGGGGGAAAATTTGATTTTTTTTTGTACGTGTAGGTATTTTTTCGAGAAATCTACTGACAACACTGGTCAAGCCGAATTTATTAATAACAAGGGTTAACTAATTAACAACTTTATTTTTAAAAGATGACATTATCCACAAATCCGTCCTTCTTTAAATTCGGACAAATTAAACTGTGCACGTAGTAAAAACCCAGTACACAATTTGGCGATTTGGCGACAAATTTTTTTATAGGCCTCCAAAGATTTCGAAATTCAGTGCGCTCTCAAAAAAATAGTGTCAGCTAGTTTAGACTTGCTGATATTGCTTAACTATACATGACAATAATGTACCTAAGAGTTCACTAAATAAATCTTATTAAAATTTTACGCCAAAAAAAAATATCTTTGCGCGCTTTGTTTTTTTTTTTTTGCAAAAATTAAGGAAATTTTTTTTTAAACTTTTTTCAGAATAATTTACAGGGACTTCTGATTTTGTGCTAATATTTTTCAATGTTGTGAGCTTATAAATATAATCTGAAAGTGTTTAGACAACCTCGTAGCTCATACACACCACCTTTTACCTCAAAAATGTTCGCTTTTCACAATTTTTGACGCTAATATTTTTTTTTGTCGAAAATCATATAATCAAATGCACACTTCTCTGATGAGCTTCAGTAACATTTTTTGCAAAACAAAATACATTTTTTCTCACTAAACAAAATCACACATTTTGTTTCGTTTATTTTCGTATTCTGCTTTTAAGTACAAAGAAACAAAAACAAAAATAAAGTTATAACTGTAGTAGTGTCGATTATTTTTGTTACGAAAATCACGTCCTAGCTCCTATGTCGTGGCACGAAGAGCATAGCTCTAATACCAAAAAAAGTAAACAAATGTAATAAAAATATAGTCAAACTAGTAAAAAACGAAAATTTTTAAGGTACAAAGTGGTCTTAATGAGGTACTTAGGGTGCCTAGACACGTTCAGATTGTATTGATATGTTCACAAATTTTCCAGCTTTACCGTAGTTAAAACTTTGCCAAATATTGTTAGCAAAAAATCAGCAGGCCCTGTAAATTATTCTGAAAAAAGTGAAAAAATTGTTTTTTAATTTTCGCTGAATTATCTGTTGTTCAAAAACTGATGACACCATTTTTTGAGGGCGAACTGATTTTCGAAATCTTTGAAGGCTCTTAATAAAATTTATTACCAAAATCGCCAAACTGAGTGTAGGGTTTTACTTCACTTTGATAGTACAATGCTGTTAAGTCCTTGTGTTTTCCAAAAGTCTTCATTTGTTGCATAGTGTAATTGATATCATACACAGAAGACCAAACACGTAAATACTGCTGAGGAAAATGTTTGTCAAAACAATTACAATTCACCTTCAATTAAATTAAACAAAAAATAATTACTTCTTGTATGCCTTATAAAATATGATGATAGATAGATATGATTATAAAACTTTTCCACAATAAAATGGAAGTTAATTAAAAGAGAAATGCATATGAGACAGCGCATAGAGAAAGGGACCTAAGGGTAAAAACCTGTTTTGTTCAGGAGAGCCATTTTAAAGATTTAAATACGTGTATCTTTGGTGTACCATCACTGAATAAAACGCGCATATCTATGGGAGGGAATACTTTTGGGTAATGGGATCGGTCTCATTCGATGCTCAGATGTTGTCCACATCAAAAGAAAAAAAAAGTGAAAATTGATTTTTTTACCCTTAGGTCCCTTTCTCTATGCGCTGTCACATATGAACTCAACCATTAATTGGTTCAATTATTTATTTACTTATTTATGAACAAACATACATACACTCAAACATGCTTATATGTACATATATATTTCCTCAAAAATCTATACCTATTAAAAAATTTTACCTTTGTTTTTCTCATTTTTTTACAGCAATGGTCTTTCTATGATAACACCCATCGTTAAATTCCTTATCAAACTTTCCTCGAAGAGCGATAAAAAATTAATAACAATACCGAAAATAATTAGTATTATTAACAACTTATTAGCCAACTATAATATCAGAGATGTTGCAATACAGGCTTTAAAAACATTATCTTATGAAATATTTTTAACAACTTACCGCTCTTCAACACAGCAACAATCGGCAACAATTTCCAAAGATATACAATTGCCACCATTAAATGCAGCTGCAACAGCAACAGCAACAACAGCATCGGCACAACAAAGTCTATTCAGTGACCCCAATTCATTGGCCGCTATTACAGAAAATCTTTCAGCACTCAACAAAGAAGTTGACACACAAAAAGAAGTCATTCTGGGTATGTTGGAGAAATTCATTGAATCCAATGATTGCCAACAAGTGCTTAGTTTACTATTGCTAATTGAGCAATTGCAGCAACAATACGAACAATTCAAAATGTTAAATGGTGCCAATAAAACAACAGCAACAATTATGGTTGATACAACATTGGGCGGGGAAGCTGGTGGCAACAACAACAAACAGCAACCGCATACCACTTGTTTGCCAAATCTTGATACGGTTTGTAATATGATATGCCATTCAATATGTTTAAATCGCTTACACATACAAGATTGGAATGACTTTTATATGTTGGATACATTTTTCAAAAATAACACCAAATATTTATTGGGCAATAGCAAGGAGTTTATGTCACTGCTCAAATACATAATTGAAGGGGTAAGTTTATATGTAAATATTTTAGTTATTATTAATCTTTTAAACTTTGTGAGAATGAAATGAATGAATCTTGTAGTATTTATAGATATGGCACATTATTTATGTTTGAATAGCTAGTTGTATAAAAATAGCCTAGAAGTCTAAAGTTACCCAGAGACTATGCAATATAATTGAGTAATTTATTGCTATTATTATTGTCGTTTTGCTCCACACTATTCAATAAATTATACAATAATAAAAAAAATATATGGTGTAATTTTTTTAAAATGTCAAATAAATTAAATAATTTTTAATTAAGTAATTTAGAAAATAAAAAAAAATAATGTTTTGTGATGGACCTGAAAATAATTATTGCACAATGTTGTCAACACATTACAAAATATTTCTTGTTGCGCAATATATGTAAATCAAAATACTTTTAAATTATCCAATATATTGTGCCATATTCCAATATAATATACACACAAGCAATTTTGTTGTACAATATCAATTATTGCACAATAATATTGGATATGTGCGGGGTTTTTAAGAAAATTGTGTTATTGTTTCGTATAGAAACTATATAATGCCGGAAACCAACTGTCCTTTTCGCTCATAGAGTCTAGTGGTTCAGTAGCATCGTTAGAATTTATTTTACCTTATTACAGCCTTATTTATAAAAATTATTAAGGCTTTATAAAGCTTTTTTAAGAAAAATTTTGTATGAAAATTTGTTCGAATTTTCATTGAAAAGTGTAATAAGTGTAACATTATTAGAAAATGCCATAACTTTAACATTTATTAACGCATAATAATCCCAAATTATTATTTTACTTATTACTTATTATTATTATATTAGTATTATGTCAAACTTTCATTTAAACAAATGGGAAGGAGGCTCAACAACAAATAACAAAGTTGAAACAATAACTCAATAATCAATCACCCTTATTAAAATTGTCGGCATCGACGTCACTTTAACACAATACCAAAAAATTGGGACTTGTGTACCCGTTGTCGAAAACAACTGACTCCTTTTGGCAGGTTTATGCTATTTTCTAGACCTAAGGGAACGGAACCAAATTGCCGGTTGCACAAAATTGTCCTTGAGAGCGAGTAAACAAACCCCAATTTTTTGGTATTGTGTTAAAGTGACGTCGATGTCGACAACTGGAATAAGGATGAATATGTTTTTTATTTTCTTACTTTACTACATTGGCTGACTTTTTTTTCAACTCGATTCCTTGAATGTAAATTACAACAACAGCTATTCAAGAATGGAGTGTTGCCACACAACTATTTTTGACCAGGTGTAGCCAAGTTAATAATGAGTGTGTTTTTTTTTTTTGGGAATTGTTACTATTTAAGTTTGAGATTTTTCTATTTTGTAATACCAATTTTTTCTTTTAAAAGTACAACATATGTTTAATTTGTAGAGAAAAAGAAAAAATTAGTTTTAGTTGGTTACTTTTATATACATACATACATACTTGTGTACCAAAAAAGTTCAAATTTTCCAACCCTGGAATAGTCCTTTTATTTTTTTACGTTTAGTTGTTCTAATTCTTACTGATGTAAAAAAAAAACAATTAGTTTTTTTGTGGTTACTTTTTAATACCAAAAATAGTTTACATTTCCAGCTCTGAAATCGTCTGCTTACTTATGCTGATTTTCAATACTAATCTATTTGGGGCCATTTCTGACTCACCAATTCAAGACCGAAATCTCTAGCTTTTCTGAGAGCTTCAGAAAATAGATTTCATGCAAAGACAGACTAACAGATGGACGGACGGACAGACGGACATACGTCTTATTAGTCTTCTCTATTTATAAGGACCCAGAATATACAGATATAAATTTCCAATAGTAATTAAGTTTTATATAAACTCCATCAACATGTAATTGAGTAAAAACTTAGAAAATATTCTATATACATTTCTGTATTTACTGTCTTGTATAACAAATCCCAACTTAGTAACTTATTTACATATTTGTATTAAAAATCCTTTTAAACACAACCCTTTGGAATGTCATTAAAAATTTATTTCGTTTAAATATGAGTGTCTATTTTCCCTAAAAATGCAAAAAAAGTTTAAAATTTTGTACAAATAGAACTTATTTATAATTAAACGGTAAAAATATTTCACACTTCCATGACTCATAGATACGAGTACATACTTGTGTATTCCCTTTCTATTATTATTAAGTATATGTGTGTGTGTGTATGCTACATACACTTTTGCAACATTTATCCTGTGATAAAAAAATAAACTTTTGTAGTCTTAACTCTCTCTAACGATCTAACTTTTTTTCCTACATACATATACATAAATGTTGTTTTATTTATTCATTTTATATTCACCATGTCTAATAGTGGCACCTCGAACCCAAATTTATTTATTTTTCTATTTTTTTTCATTATTATTTTTTCTATGTTTGTGTCGTGATGCCTTGTTTTGCCAACATCAACTTCGTAACTACAAAAACTGTGGGGGAAATCATCATCAACTCGCACTCATCTAACACTATTTGTGATGAAAAACTTTAACAAAAATGTTTTTTTTTCTACTTGCTGCTGCTGCTGCTGCTGCTACCGTCCGTTCTGACTCAACATTTTTGCTATTGGCTATGCCACCAACCAACATAAACACACAATACCCACCAACAATACAATTTTCTAACAACTGCGATAAAAACTGTACGTACGTACGTATCTGTTATTTGCCTAACACGAAAATAAAAATAAAAAAAATAAATATGTGTGCAAATTTTTTTGGGAAATAAAAATAAAAAATGAATAAAATAAAGGATGTTACAAACTTTAGTGATTTATCGTATGCAACGATTATCCTGTCGAATGTAATCCTCAAAACCGAGGAAATTTATTTAGTAAATCACATAAAGCTATATTTGAAAAATCACCCAGCAATAGTGGAAAAGTTAAAGCAAAAGCAACAGCAACAGCAACAAAAAAATACTGACGATGCTTCGTCACATTCTTGGCTATTGGATACGAAACCAACGACATCAAAAGCGGCCGCAGCCACTGCAGCTGCTCAGGCGGTAGCCTTGCAAACACTAACAAACAGCTCAAGTGCTATAAACGAAATTAACTATTTTGCAACAGTTTTATGTGATGTTCTTCTTGAGTGCCTGCACACCATACTCTCGGACCGTAAAAGTTCAACGCGAAACAACTCCTACGCCAGCACCTTTTTCTCATACTCATACAGCCAACAGTTTGCCATACAATACTGTCGTCTAGTGTGTCAATTCGTTAAAGTTTTGTATCAACTATGTTTCAACTCACGTCTAGAGGATTCTCTGCTCGCCTCAATACGTTTCACATTAAATGCTTGTGAATCAAAATTGTTAAACGAATACTATAATTTGTTGATGATGTGCTCAACACAAGGTTGTCCAACATCCACATCAACTACTTCAATGAAAACTTTGCCAGAATTGGATGTAGATAATTCTTTATTGCAATTGCAGCTGGAATTGTATAAATTATTAAATGCTCTCGGTATACTGGATCCGTTGGCCTTGTTGCAGCGTTTACAGTTGGATGACATCAGTAATCATGTAAGGCGGGCACTTTTAAATAAAGTTTGCCATCAAAGCGATGTAAGTATGTTATTAGTAGAACTGCTTTAATTAAATATACATATCTATTTATATAAGTACATGTACAAATCTATATACAAATTTATTTATTTGTAACTAGCTAAAACCCGATGGGCTTCGCTACACCACACAGTGTGACGTTTGGCAATTTTATGTGGCCAAAATTAATAGCTCTCTTTCCGAAACAGATATCGGCATTAAACTTAGTATGGATAATGTCTATGCAAAACTATGCTTACTTTTATTAGTAGCCCCCATACTAGGTGAAAAAATTGGTCTGTAAATTTGACCAGACCCACCTTTTGATATATGTATGTATTTCAACGCACTGAATCCGAATCTGATGTTGATTTGGCTCTTGAACACACAAAACCGTTAATAATTTAGAAAAATCAATTTACTCCAAATTTTGTTGGTGAATAATGCAAACAATCATGTTTTTGTATCACCTTATACTCCTATCCAATACATATCAAAAAATAAACAAGATCGGGGAACTTATTTTTAACTTCGCACCAGCTAAAAATGCAAAAAGTCATAGTGTGCGTCATGTACTTTTTGTGATGAAAAGAAAAAAAAATTACAGCCTTATTTATAAAACTCATTAGGGCTTTATAAAAGGTTTTTAAAACAAATTTTCATATAAAATTTTTCTTAAAAAGCCTTGATAATTATAATTTTTATAAATATGGCTGTTAAAATATAGTTTACTAGCGGCTTCCGCGACTTCATTCGCATTCAGACATAAACTGAAATTATCGTATAAACTTCATATATGCGTTATGTTTATCAAGAGAAAACCGGAAAAACTAAAAGTTTTTACCCGTTTTAGATGCCATCTTTATCAAAAATAGAAAATATACCAAAAGTACAAACATGCTCAAATTGAATAATCCAAATATCGAAACATCCAAACTCACAAACTTTCAATTTTACGTATGTATAATCGGTACTGTTTTGTAAATCGAATCGATTTGAAATCGTACGATTTCCAATATTAATAATGATTCTGCAGACGTGTTTAAAATCTTATAAGATAATTTTCTATCAGATATGATATTTGAGGCGCCATATGATAGAAAAATTTAAAAAGATTTGAAGAAATGTTTCTATTATCGGTGTTAGTTTTCAAAAATTGTGCGATTTCAAATTGACTCGATTAACGAAACAGGCCCAATATTATTTCGAATGATTTTTAATATTATATAATCTATAAATATAAAATCGTAGTGTGTGCTTGTTTGTGGGGCCGAAATTTTTAACACAGGTTCGGGTCAATACCCGGTGGTAGGTTTTTGTTTTGTTTCTGACTAAACAAGTGACCACTGTCTGAAGTAATTTGTAGTTAAAAAAAAAAAAAATATAACATAATTGAGGATGATAATACAACGTTTACCGGGCTTAGCTAGTATTAAAAAAATAATATAAAATATTTAAAATTAATTAGTTTAAACTATTGTGACATAAATAGAACCATCCTAATGACTTTATTTATCTCTGCTATTGGAGCATAAATGTATAAAATGGATAGCTTTCCTACACATGAGTATCCTACACAAAACTGTCCATGTGAGAAGCAAGAATTTGCCAAACTTATGCCACACACTTATAAAGACCGGCCATAGAATATATTTATTGTCATTACTTTTAAAGATGTCTCAAAACTAATATTCTCACTTTATAAGAGGTGCCACCCCCACATGCCCAATCTGCATTTTTTTTTGTAGAACAAGGTACATTAAAAAGCTTTACTCACATAAAATTTAAAATTTCTTGCTGCATTACAAAACAATAACTATTTGATATGGGAGGTGCCACGCCCACTCATTTTATTTCGACTATTTTAAATTTTAAAACAATTAATAAGATCAATGGAGATGCTTCTACAAAATCTCAGGTATTTTACCCTATTAGTTGGCTAGATATTTCGAAATAAATATTTGCTTTATATATAAAAGGTGCTACGCCCACTTGTCTAAACCTTAATACTATCTCTCTAAAAACACTACAAAAAGAGTTACTTGCATTAGTTCCATAATTGTCTTAAAATAAAGGTTCTACTTATGTAGGACGCCCACTTAAAAAAAAAGTAAAAATATGAAAATTTCAGCAAGATTGGTCCAATGGCTTAGGCCGAGACCACGTAATGAGCGGCGAGCGACATGCGATAGAACGGCGTGTTTGAGCGGCAAGTGGCGCGTTACTGACCGACAATTATAAGCGGAATTTCTAAAAGGTTAGAAGTATTTCTAAGCTGCGTCGCTCAGAATTAAATCAAATTGTATTTTTTAGCGGCGCCGCTCTGCCACTTGAAAATGCCGCTCACTGCGTGGTCACTTCCTTATATATATTAGATCCCTTAGTTCCTATAAGGAGCATAGGGCCTCTTGAGGTTTCAGTAATCATATAGTTTAAGATCAGCAGCTGAGTTGGCTACCGCATCCGATCCTGGAACTGAGGCTGCCAGCATGACCTCCAGGCGGGCTGGCTTAGAAGCCTTAAATCTCGTTTGTATAGCGAGCCGCTTGTTACAAGACGCCCGCTTCCATCTGCCTCTAACATGACGAACAGCCGCTGGCAATATGTGGCTATTGGTTATTTGAAGACGCTAATTACTCGCCTTGACGTTCAAAGTATCATAGGCACTCAGAATTTGCTAGGAGTCCGGCGCCACCCGGAAACCGTCTGAGACTCCACTCGGAACCGCTGATTGTCCGCGACTGCCTTAACAGCTACTCCGCATATCTACGGAGTTTTCAACCATCTGCAACCTGTGGACGCGTCCGGTAGTATTCAGCTGTGCTTCTTTTCGGCCGGTCACTTCCTTAGTATTCTGTATATTCTAATTTTTTGCCGCTCTGCCGCTCACCACTTTGACGCTCGCAGTGTGACCCCCGCCCTAAGAACTCATAGCTTTCAAGCAAATAGATAATCAGGCAAACATACATTCACTTTTATAAATATGTACGAGTACATACATACATATGTATGTAAAGGGTGTCCCAACAAGAACGCAAGATTTAAATTTGGCGCCATTCGAAGTGTCATTGTTAGACATTTGAACAATTGTTATTGTTTGCTAGTAGAAGGTACGATGTTAGTAAAAATGAAGCGCTACACGAATGAACAACGCATTCTCATTGTGAAATTGTTTTACCAAAATGTTGAAAGTTTTGCGGCTACAGTTCGCAAATTTGCGATCAATTTGGGGTCACAATAATGCTCCAAAAGAGTCAACTGTAAAGAGATTAATGGATAAATTTGCCGAAACTGGGTCCGTTAGTGATGTAAAGACAACAACGCGCCTTCGACCAGGTCGATCGACCGAAAATGTCGCAGCTGTACGTGATGATGTCGCTCAAACGCAGGTCAAGCGCAAACAGTCAATGGTGTTCGGTATCGTGAAATGATAACCAGTGTTTTCGTGCCTAGAATTGAAGAAATGAATGTGGAGGGCATGTGGTTTCAACAAGAAGGCGCCACATGTCATACAGCCAGAGAAACAATTCAATTGCTACATCAGTCATTTCTCGGTCGTGTTATTTCGCGTTTTGGAGACCAGAATTGGCCGCCTAGATCGTGCGATTTAACACCATTAGACTTTTTTCTTTGGGGTTTTTTTAAGTCGATGGTTTACGCGAATAAACCGACGACGACTCAAGCCTTAAAAGAGGAAATTGGACGCTGCATTAATGAAATACCGCAGCATTTATGCAAAACGGTCATTGAAAATTTCATAAAAAGATCGCGTGTGTGCCAGCAAAGCCGCGGCGGCCATCTGCCCGATATGTTGTTCCGCACATAACCTCATTCTGTCTACTTTACGATATAATAAAGTTTCAAATTTTTTTTTTTAATTATCTGTGTTTTATTTAAAATTTAAATCTTGCGTTCTTATTGGAACACTCTTTATATAGATTCTGTGTTTTGGTGTAAAGTATGTGTGCTTGAGAATGGTACGTACGTACGTACATAAATATTGTCAACACTAAAAAGGCGTTCTGTGTCCTTGACAAAATTCACCTGAACTTGTGTTTGTATGTGAGTGTAACGATAAGAGTTTTGCCAAATTCATGCGACGAGATGTAGCAATTTAATGATTAAAGTTTTTGAGAACTTTCAATTCATTTTTTCTTTTTCTTCATTATATTCGTTGAAGTGGGAATATGTATGTATGTATGTACGTCTTTGTTACTTTGTTTCATTTTAATTTAAACGCGGTTGTTTTACAAATTTTAAACAATGAGATACAATAAACCAAAAAAAAAAAAAAAACGCAGAATATTAAGAGATAAAAACTTGAGCTTCATGCTTAAAAGCGGTTTTGAAAATAACTTTAAAAAATTTTTTTTTTGTTGGCTTAATTTTCAAAGTTTTATTTAACTTAGCAAATATTTACAGTGAAAATAAAAGTTATAAAACCGTTCATATTTTATTAGCTTTCACTGCTGCAATTCCTTGGGGAATTGTTAATGGAATAATAAGAGGATTATAATTGATTAATTTGTAACATTTACACATATACAAAAGCACGGGGAGAAAGTTAATAATTCGCTCTTGTGGAAACACTGCTCGTACTTAAAATTTAAAACAAAGCAGACCTTTTTAAAAACATTAAGTTTTAGTTAAAAATTTTCTAATTTAAAAATTTCTGAAACAAAGAATTTTTCAATAAAAATTTTTAAATAAATTTTTTTTCTGCTTAATAAGGTTGTCAGTAGACTTTAGGTTTGCCAGAAAATTATGAAATTTCGAAATCTCAAAATTTCTGCTAGACGTTTTACAGAAGAAAAATAAAAAAGGTTCTTTTAACATATTTTTTTAAATGTTAATGTCCCTTTACGAAAGAATATGCTAAATCTAGCAGTGAAAATGCTAAAATGACAACAATGGTTCTAGACACATCAATTTTGTTGAAGAAAGTCTCTTCAATACACTTTTAAAACTTCTCGAATGTTTACACACACAGACTGCTTGTTCAATTTTAGTATTGTTTTAATGCAGCGAATGAAATAGCAAAAGAGAATTGAAGTATCTTTTCGGTACAAGCAAGTCTGTACCCCTTTTAATTTTTCTTCTTTCCTCTCTCTTTTTCCCATTTAAATACTAAGACTTGCTTCAATAAGATTAATCTATACTATAGATTGGCGATCGCTAGACTAAACCATGTTCTCAAAAATTTATTGAGAATCACATACACAAACACAGTTAGTTAAAAGGACTCAAATAAAAGCTTAAAAAAATAAACGATTTTATTACATTCTGAATAAGTTAATAATAATAATTTTCAAAACTTTTTTTCAACTAGATTAAAAATTGAGAACATTTCAAGGCAAAATGAAAAGCATTCAAATGTATTGAAAAAAATATCAGCCTAATTACGGTTGGCGTATTTTGACTACGCCTAGTACTAGACTTGGTTCGAACTCGTTAATTAGTTCAGTTTTGACACAAATCTATGATCAAACATATCATTGCTCACAAGTACAAAGGCCCTAACTCAAATAACTGTAACTTTACAGGAGATGGAAAAAACATAATAATAAACAGTACAACTGCTTATACAACTACTTTGTACAATTGCATGTAAAAGCGTTATTTTTTACACTATTGCAATAAATTTTTTGACGAGGTGTATTTGTATGAAATGTATTGGAATTACTGAAAAACTCAATTTCGCGAAAATACGTGTTAGGGCCTTTCGACTTGTGACCATCTATATACAATTTGAATGGATTTAATTATAGGTTTGTTTCAAAAATGAACTAGTCCGACCCAAATCTATCTAATACTGAATTACAGGATAGTATTAGATACTGTCCTGTATCTAATACTGTCAACATTTTTCTTTAATACGTCAATCCTGATTACAGGATGATTATTTTTTTGTTTTTCTTTTTTTGTTATACCAAATTTAAAATATTTTAAATTCTAAATCATAATTATAAAATAATTATGGCATCAACCAGTAGCAACAGATTAAAGTACCCTAAAGAATATTTAAAATTAAAAAAAACCATAAAAGTTAATTCATGTGTATTGTTTTGTATGCGCCTACGACGGTGGGTCAATAATTATATGACTTTTGAAGTCTCTCACGATATAGTGTTGGCCTTTCACATTACTGAGTGGTTTAAATTTGAAATGATCATTTGGATATGAAAAAGCTTTCAGTAAAATGAATGCCGCGTTTGTTTACAATCAATCGACAACAAATGCATTCTATGACAACTTCGAAATATAGACGAAAGTTTTCGCGTTTTCGTAAACGTGGACGAAACTTGAATCCACCATTATGCACCAAAAAGGCCAAGAAGCGTTTAAAAACCAATAAACTCATGGCGACCGCCTTTTAGGATGAACGAGGTTCAATTCACGTTAGATTAAGGAGCGAGTTACTACTCCTTGTTCCCCAACCTGGAAATATTTTTTACCTCGAAATATTTCCACTTTTCACCAAATTGCAATCGTGAATAATTTTTCCCTTGTTTTGATTCCCCTTATCATAAAATATTTTTGATATTTTCCTGCAAATAATATATTATAAGTTATAAATATTTATTTTTAGGGCAAGGTTAGTAAGTAAAGTTTAATATTGTTAACAATAATTCCATGTAACACCTTTTTTCATGCAGTATAAATATCTTTAATTCACACACAGTAAATGTCAGGGTAGTGCACTGCGGTGGTATATTAAAAAAAGAAAACACAACTTTAAAGTTAAAAAATTTCATTGGGAACCTAAAATTTTGATTTTCAATTAGTTTTTAAGCTTTACAAATCTTCTTCCCTTTTTTACATTTATTGGGACTGATAGCAGGGAAAAAATTTTACGGGAGATTCACGATAGCATTTTTTCCCTTCGAGGGGAATGAAAATTTTATGTGAACAAAAACTCCACTAGTTATTCACGATGGGGGTGAATAACTATTTTTATTACCCCAACAATTACAATAAATTCAGTAAAGTGCGACTCTGACTCGCGCACGAAGGGTTCCGTAAGAACACTAGATATGTAATTTAATACAAACTTCATAGTTTTGGCATTTTTTTTTCGTGTTTGTTTTAGGGGTCTTTTCGATTTTTTTGTTTGGCGTTTTTTCGGTTTTGGAGATATATTTAAGTTTTGGCACTTTTTTTTTAGTTTTGACACTTTATTTTCTTGTTTTGGCGATTTTTTTCGGTTTTTGGCGTTTTTTCATTTCGGCGATTTTTTTTATTTTTGGAGATTTTTTTCATTTTTGCGATTTTTTTTATATAAAAAACTTTTTTAGTTTTGACGACATTTTCGCGTTTTGACGTTTTTTTTTCATTTTGGAGTTTTTTTCATTTTGGCGATTTTTTTGAATTTGGCGATTTATTTTATTGTTAGAATTTTTTTTTCATTTTGGCGATTTTTTTCGTTTTGGCGATTTTTTTTAATTTTTGGCGATTTTTTTTTTGGTTTGGCGATTTTATAATATTCGGTTTTTTTAGTTTTACCGTGTTTGAAAATTTCAAGTGTTTGCCTCTTACGGTTTCCAAGATATAGCAAATTGTCAAAATTACATAGTCAAAATTGCATTAACTGATGGACCACCCTTTAATTTAAATTTTTTTAAATTTTAGTGTTAATTGTTGTAGTCTGTATGAAATTAAACTAATTTTACTAAATTCAAGTTTCAATATACATATGTACATACCATTGTATGTATATTACATAATTCTCATGTATTTGTTGTTGTAGCGGCCAAGGTTCTACATACTCTGTCCAAATTTCAGGTCCGTAGCTCTTACGGTTCCTGAGAAAATACCGTGTGACGGACATACGGACAGCGTAGCGAAAACAATAGGGTTCCTTTTAACCCTAAAAATTAGAGAAACGTGTGACAAAGTGCGTAGAGAAAACCTGTCTTTCGATAAAAAAAAGTCACGGACTTATTGAACCGCCCTCTTATGCACAAATGTCTTTGTGATAGTGATTATTATAATCCTTTCACTAATTAATTAAATCTGCTTTAGTTGCACAAATTAATTTCTATATTTTTTCTAATTATATCATTCTATATATTCATATATTTCCTCTCTTTTTCTTTTATCTTTCAACATCCTCTAGCCAAATCCTATTAAATGGAATCAGCAACAAGTGCAACATTTATTCCACGGAAATTTTCTAAATATTTTAATTATTGAACAATTTGCATTCATGTGCTATTTATGTGAAGTGGATGAGGAAAATTGCTCATTATTTCAAACAATGATTTTGAAGAATATCAAAGTGCTCAATAAGGTGGGTTATTTATATTTTTTTATTATTATTATTATTGAATATACTGAAAGAAGAGTAATAAAACAAAAACAATTAAAGCCATTTGAGTACCCAATTATAAATGAAATTTTTCTTTGATTTGAAACGGCTTCTATCAATTTTCATTCAATTATAACTAGTTTTTTTTTCGTATTGTATTATATTTATAAATAAAACATAATACTCGTACATAATTTATGTGCATTTCCTTTTTATTTTATTTTAATTTCTTTTTGATCATTTAGCATTCCGTTCTTTACCTGTTACGTTTGGTAGAATATTTTTGCAAAGAACGCGTTTACTGTTCGAGATTATGTTTTGCAAGATTTTTGCAAATTTTAAATAATTTACATAAACTATTGGCATCCAAGGGAACGTTGGCATTCTCATCATCCAGTAGGCCACTTCAATTACAAATCGAGCGTTTAGCTAGACATTTAATCGTTGATGCTTCTTCAATGCATGATAAAAATGCCATTTACGATACATTTATACATTTAACGGAGGACGAAGAAAAAGAGGAAGACAATGAAGGAAAGCAATACAACAGAGACACCGAGATTACGGAAACATCGACATCGCCTTCATTATCGTTAACATCAAAAGCAACAACAACAACAACAACGACATCATACTTAAGCGAACAACTACAATTTATAATGTAAGTGATTTTGATTTCTGGTTTATTTGTTCTCAGTACCAGACTACGTACATACGACATGCAATAACGATGCTTATGATTTTTTGTTTTCAACTAAGGCAATAAACATTTGATACTCATTTGACGTGGCTAATGTCGCAGTAATAAAAATTGTGACTAACAAGAAAATTAAAATCAAGGATAATTTTATAAGTCTCCGAAGTTTTATTTATCTATTACAGGAATATGTATATAAAAATATATCGCCATCGCACAGTGGGATTTTGGCAAAAAAAATTTAAATAGTTCTGCAGTTTCTAAACGGACTGTACTATTGTTATTAAATTTCATATTATGTATTATTATTATCACTATTAAGGCTCAATCAGACGTGACATAACCATACCCATAGAAAACAGCCGTTCGAACCAAACTAATGGGCAACACTGTATTTGATTATAGGTGACTCGCCATAACGCCATAACTCTCACCATAGAAACCAAATGAATTTTGGTTTGGTTAAGGCTATGGCATAATGCCTATATCACGTCTAATTTAAGCTTTAGTGGAGGTGTTACAGAGCTTAAGTTTGAAATTTGGACGAAGACACAAAAGCCCAAAATAGACCATCTCGGGTTAACGAAAAAACCAAACCGATGTCAAGCTGATGTTTTCGATCTGTTAAAAAAGATTTTTTGCAAGTAGATTTTTCTATTCAAGCAATAAAAAAAAGTCCGCTAATAGTTTAGGAAATATTCGGGTAAAAAATAAATTTTTACTTTTTACCCACCTTAGTTTACTGTTCTGCTAATGGAGAATTCAAATCTTATCCTACTTAGAAAAGGACACTTACGAGGGTGGATCATTAACTCAGTGTCTTTTTGAATTTCCCGCCTCTTGATTGAAATGGCAAGATTGCTGCTGTCAAGAGGCAACTGTCAGTTGATTCCTGTCTAAATTTGAACAAGCTGTGTCATTTAGTTTATGTTTGACAGCCGTTGATAACAGATTACCTCGCCTTTTGAGAAGAAAATGAAAAAAGTGAATTTCGTGTGCTCATTAAACATTATTTTTTGCGAAAAAAAAACAACCGTCAAGCAAACTAAGGAAAAGCTCGATAAATACTAAGGG
Source organism: Tachina grossa (assembly GCA_949987645.1). Taxonomy (NCBI): domain Eukaryota; kingdom Metazoa; phylum Arthropoda; class Insecta; order Diptera; family Tachinidae; genus Tachina; species Tachina grossa. The sequence goes on from OX465274.1 coordinate 213,797,499, forward strand.
GACTCTGCACCATCGATTTCAATGGTAAAATAGTGGTTTACTGACTTTCTTTGTGGTCGCACAAGTACAAATGATGCTGAACGTTCTGGACGACCAATTGAGGTCAGTACACCCGAAAATTTTGGAAAAAATCCATGATATGGTGTTGGCCAATCGAAGAGTAAAAGTGCGTGAGATTCTTGATGTCATAGGCATTTCATATGGCACTGTGGTTTTGATTTTAAATGATCAGCTGGGTTTAAGAAAGTTGTCTTCAAGATAGGTGCCGCGTTTGCTCTCAATTGACCATAAACGTAAACGTGTGACAACTTCAAAGGATTGTTTGGAGCTGATTAACCGCAATCGAAATGAGTTTTTGCGGCGTTTTGTAACTGTGAATGAAACATAGATCCATTACTGTACTCCGGAGACCAAGGAGCAGTCTTAACCTGCTCCGAAGAAGGACACGGTGAGTTTGTCCGCCAATAAGGTGATGGCAGCGGGTTTTTTTTTTTGGTGCATGCAGGATAATCCACATCGATTACCTTCAAAAGGGAAATACAATAAATGGCGAATATTATGCCAACTTATAAGACCGATTTAATGAGGATTCAAAAAGAAAACGACTCCATATGGCCAAGAAAAAAAGTCCTTTTTCATCAAGATAATGCACGAGTGCACACGTTTGCAGTCTCAATGGCGAAACTCCATGAATTGAGCTACGCATTGCTACCCCATCCGCCATATTCTCAGGAGTAGGCCCCTAGTGTCTACTTCCTATTTCTTAACCTAAAGAAATGGCTTGGTGGAAAGAGATTTAGCTCCAACGATAAAATTATTGACCAAACAAATGCCCATTTTAAGGACCTCGAAAAATACTATTTTTTTTGGAAGGGATACAAAAACTAGAGAAACGTTGGACTAAGTGTATTGAGTTAAAAAGAGATTATGTTGAAAAATATATTTTTGTTTTGCAAGAGAAATTGTGTTTTATTCAAAAAGTCACGAACTTATTGATCCGCCCTGGTATTACAGGCTTAAAACTATATTTTTAACATTTAAAAAATAAAAACTTGGTATCACAAGCATAATTAAGTCAATTAGTGTTTACACACTGGCATGGTTTTAATAAAAGTTGGTTTTAGCGTTAAAACCAACTGTTAAAACCTGGTTTTATCATACAAATTGTTTTTGTTAAAACCAAATTAAAACCATTTTTGAATTGGTTTTAAGTTGGTTTTATGAAATGCAACCGTGTATTCGCTGTGATAAATTCAGTGCTGCCAAGTTGAAATGGCCGACAGCAGCTGATAATGTTTACGCCAGTGAATAACAATAGATGGTGCTTGAAAGATTTTCAACTTAAAAATGGATGCAGCAGCAACAATAATCAAAAAATTATGGGGAAAAAGAGTTTTTTTTGAAGGAAAGCAAATAAAATATTTTCATTGAACTCTGGAAAGTGAAAATAGACAACATGGCTGTCATTCATCTGCCTATAAAAAAGGTTTATCTTATAATGTATTTGTGCATTTTTATATATAATAACTTTATTTCCAAGCACTTCTTCATTCTGTATAAGAAGTTTCATAATTTAAAAAAATTTTATTTACAAAATGTAGAATAATTTCCATTTTAGAGCGCATTGTGAAATATCTCAGTTTTTCATACAAACAAAAACAGTTGAACAGTATGTTCAACAAGTGTTATTAAAAAGCAGAAAAAAATGCAACAACAAATACAGGCATTTCTGCAGGAGATTTATTTTATTTTGTGTAAAGTTATTAGACAGCCTGTGAGTTAAAACCTGTATTTAACAAACTTGCAGTGTGAATGCAAAATCAGCTGTTTATGGTTTTAACTTTCAGTGTGAAAACACTATAAATTTCGTTGTAAATGAAAGCGGCAAGTGTAACAATAATTTCATTTATTTTAATATAAATTAGAAACTGTTGGCTTTTGCCCGTCAATTGAGTGTTAAATGTATGAATATTTTTGTTTTTTTTTCCTTCTTAGCATTTCGAAGGCTTTTTATTTGAATCAACTTGCTCTTACAGCATACTCGTGCTTATACCTTTTACATTTTACAGTATTTTTGCATTCTTAAGTTTAATGTTTTATTTTGATTTTATTTCTATTCTCTTTGATTTTCATTCTCATTTTAACAGTTTAAATGATTTGGAAAATTCCTGTGAAATTCGAGATGATGATATTAATACTCCTTTGGGAAGTGTTTCTAATATTGTAGACGAGAAATGGATATTTAATCAGGTGAGTTAAAAGATTTGAATAATAAAAATTAAATCAAATGAAAATATGGGCATTAATAAATCTCTAGAGTAAATGTACCATGTTTTTAATTGAAATGTTTACGAGTGTTAAATTACAAATCAATAAATAACAATTAAACGATTTTGAAGGGAAAAAACTATTTATTTAAATAAATACATTTGAATAGCTGCAAATTGTTTTTAATTTTTGTGCGAATTAAATGATTTCAAATTAAAACAAAAGGGGAAAAATCATAATATCAACTGGTTTGTCTAAAGTTAATGAATACAAAATCATGTGATGCGTATACGTTACATGCAAATATTAAAAAAAAAAACTCATTCGTCATGTACAGTGTGCCAGGAAATACTTTACACATTGAAAACTTATCAACATTTTGGAAATTTTTAATAAAACAATTTAATTTTACACACTATTGAACCGTAACCGCCAAAAAGGCTTAACCGGACATCATTTTTTTTTAACGAAAATCGAAATAATCGATTTTTGTCCAAAATTTAAATTCGAAAATTATAACTCTTAGCTTTATTTTTGGCTCATATACATAAATATATATTTATATTTTTTTGTTTGTAATGCTTGACCCAAAAAAAAATTGATCAAATTCAGTAAAAAAGAAACCAAAACTTAACAAAAACAAATACTTCTGAATTTTGTGTCGAACTCTTGCCGATTAGCGGCCGTTAATTATGATGTGCTTTGATTTTGTTTGTATTTTGCAAGTCAATTCGTTTGGATTTTTTTTGAGTTTAAATAATTTCATACGACGAAAGTAAAGTGATTTATTGCAACCACCAATTCAGGAAAGGATTCAGGACCTTTCAGAGAGATTTTTTTTATACTACAACGATGAAACAACCGGAGTTTGGAGAGAAACGTTTATATATTTAGAAAACTGCACATCATTCCAACAATCAAATTTGTAAAACGGTCGAAAATAATTCTTAGTTGAATCTCGAATGAAAGGTAAGGAGTTTTGAAGACAGCAATGGATCGATGTAGAAGAGTTAGAAGCGACACTGGATGCGCAACAACATTTAAGCACTTTGTAGACCAATTTAATTAGAAGTGCGAGAAACGTACCGATTTTCGTCGGCTCACTGCAAAGAAGTATAACCTTCACGAATATCATAAGGAAGAAGATCTGAACATCACCAATAATGAAATCAAAATAATATCTTAGAAAGAGATTTAAAAGCCTCAAGGATTGAGCAAGGATAAAAGAAGACATTTCAAAGAGCTCAGGAGCGGGTTTAAGTTCAATATCAAAGTGTAGCTCGTTACCATGAGCCGAGATCCCACTATCGACACAATGTACCGATTTACGTCGGCTTACTGAAACAAAGTCATAAGAAAATTAGCGAAGTGGCTTTATTTATTAATTAATTAAAAAACAGTTACGTGATTGCACTTCACTGCAGTGGTAATAGAGCCATATCGCATTATTTAAGAAATAATTGAGAAACAAGCCGACGAAATTCAATACATTGCACCGATAGTTAGATCTCGGCTCTAATATAGAAAGGCCTTAACTCATTATTTTTTAGAAATTGAGATTTTTGCGTTTTTCGATACATTAGTTGTTCTTCTATCCGAATATACAAAAAAATTCGATTTCAAAAAAAATAATGAGTTATGGACTTTCTATATTAAAGTAATGAGCTAGTACCGAATCTCCACATAACTCAAATAAACTTTATGTAAAGCTGTACAAAAGGTTCCAAATCACCGAGAAAGAAAAAAATGGGAGTAATAGAACTTGCACATAAAATGAACATTGGTCTAGCCTAAAGTCGAGATATGATGTTCAAAGTTTTGTAGACCGAGATCAAAAAACGTTAAAAGTCCTTCAGATCAGGGCAAATATATATATATATATATATATATATATATATATATATATATATATATATATATGTTTCATAAAATCATTTGTAGCGATGGTCCTGCATCTTAATTTAAAAACTGTTATATGGCAAAACTAACATCAAAGTTGAGTAAAAAGAACAAGAAACCCATTTTTGTATATCATGGAATAGGTATGATAGATGGAATAGACGGAAATATAAAAGACTAGTCAGAGAGAAAATTATGATAAAAACACCGCTTATCTGAAGATAAAACTGTAATCAACTATTGATGCTTGTTTATTTTATTGATAAAAATTGATTGAACTATATCCCGTACTTGACGCGATTTGTATGTACGTGATAAAATATAAAAACCAATTTTCAGTTTTAAATATGTATTGTAATTAATTTTATTTTCTCGCTAACATCAAGCTTGTTTCTTAATTATAATTTGCATCACAGACACTTTTTTCCAAGCGTCATACTACGTTTATACTCGCAGTATTATTAACCACTGTTTATACGGCATAGCACTAAAAATTATTGAATTAATGTGACGCGTTCTTTTTTTTAAGTTGCAGCTTTTCCCTGAGTGTAGATAACATAAGCGATAGAAATAGTTGAATTTGTCTGTTCGTGACCGTGAAATGATCCAATTGTTTTGTTAAAATTTATTGCTTTTTTTGATCAAAGTGGACTATTTCCTTTATTTTAAGCTTTGTGAGTAACGTAAATAATTAGAATGAATACATTTTTTTTATTAAATAAGATAAAAACCTTTACTCTTCTTTAATGTGAAAACTTATTCTTGACATACTGTATGTTTAATTGCATGCAAATATGTGCCCTCTTCCAATACATGCATGTGCATATGTACATATGTATGTATGTATGTATGTATGTATGTATGTATGTATATATGTGCCCTGTGGTTTGCTTCTTTGTTTTTACCCATTTTTAATATAATTTAATATTCAAATAAAAGCAGGGGCCAATCATTTAATTAGGTTTAATTAACCATTATTATTAACAAATAATCATAGAAATGCTCCATTTGCAGCTCCATGTGAATTAAAGGGAAAGTTTTTGTTACATCTGAATAAATGAAAATAAAAGAGATTAATTTAAATTTTATAGAAACAGAGATGTGAAGCATGTGCTAACATCTCTAGTGGGTTAGAATTGAATAGGGGAAAGATCTGGTCCAAAAAGCGGCACTGCGACATCTGGATGGATATTTGATGTCATAGACCTGTAAATTAAATCTAATCATTATATAACATCAGAGCGCCCTCCTCCGACAATATTGTGTAGCAGAATCATCGGCTAATTAAAAAAACCAATAAATGGCTACTAAACACAGATGCAAAAAATTTAATATGCCTCCATCACACTAGAGGCGCTGCAACACTGCATTATTAAAAAAACGTGCTTAACCCTAGAATGTCATCCTTTTTTTTGTACACTAACATCATCCTTCGTCATCTTGACTACAACCTATCTCAAGAGCCAACAAAAAACGTCGTGAGCAAAATAAGTACTAAAACAGATTTAATATTGATATTTAGTTAGTTTTTAAATATAATATAACGAAATTCATATATATTTTTAAATGTTTAACGTAACATCAACATTGCAAAGCCTTCTTTCAATTAGCATTTTTTCTTAAAACATAGCATTTATAGCATCAATTCTACTCGTATGAAGTATCACACATATTTTTCCATTAAGTCTTGTAGTTTCTTATAAAATATTTATTAAACTAAAAAATCAACATTAGTTTCGAATAAATAACATTAGCGGCTAACACTATACGAAAAACGAAACCAAAGAAACACAAAAAATATGTCTTAAATCTAAAATACAAACGCGCGCAATCATTTTGACAAAAAACGACGTTTTAGGGTTAAGTCACCTGTTTTCTCTATCAATATTAGAGATGTACAAATGTCGTGATTTCATCGTGTCACGCGTGACTCACGCATGATCGTGATTAAATTTATAATTAATCACGCGTGAGTGCGTGATCCTGACTTAAAAATAAATTACTCGTGCGTGATCGTGCGTGAGCTATTTTTATTAATCACGCACGAATTCTCACGCTCTCACGAGATATCATTTCTGAATAGGTGAGTATCAATATACTATACCATTTTGCGCATGCTACGATGCAAGACCATTTGCACAAGATTGTGTATTGTTATAATTTTTTCAGGCGTAGTAAACTGGCTCATATGAAATTCAAATATACTAATATAGAAAAATAAAATTAGTTTAATATATTTTTTATGGTACACAACTATATTTTCCCTAAATTCTGAATTTTTTCAGAAAAACTTCGCGTACATCCGCATTTATGAAAAGACACTTTTAAATTTTATTTAATAATGTTTAAAACTATCTACATAATAAAATCGTATAGTTGAAACTTTCAACTTTCAAACTTTTTATAACAGGATAAAGACAAAAAATATTTTTAAAATTAGGACATTGCTGAATGTAGGGTACATGTCCAAAATACCAAATAATTGGTTTTAAGCACATTCTTAATGCATTGTCTTTAGCGCTATGTAATTAAAAAATTAAAAATGTATTAAACAAAGTTTTTTGCAAAACTGAAAATAATGAAGATACTTAAAAAAACACATGCCTTTTTCATCGAAATTTTAAAATTTGGATTTGTTAATCTTTCCCGATTTCACGAATGGATATGTTAATAATTTTTTTTCATATTTTTATTTAAAATTTTGTCAAAAATTTAATGCTGTCTTTTAACTTAAAATCCAACAATGAACTAAAAAGTAATAGGCGAAATACTAAAAAACGTCAGGGAAAAAATTTCTTTGTCTTAAGTAAAATATCTTATGAGAGATACGGAAACACATCTTGGGAAATTATTTCCTAAGAATTTCAAGTTTATGTCAAAATGCTTTATCCGGTAAAAATCGGATAATTTTTAAAAAAGTTACAAGCTTCAGAAGTTTTTTTTTGAGTACCAGGTAGTCAACTTTGGGCTACTGTAACTCATGTCCAGCTCAAACCAAAAGGCTGTCATGACATGTGTTATAAAGCCTAAGTCATCCTCAACGGATGTTAGGAGTTTTATATATTTCCAATCAGTAGTTTAGAAGTTCCAGATTTATTGCCATTTACTTTGCAAAAGTCCCCACTGTTCAATGTTAATTTTACATATTTACGTGCATGCATATGTACATACATACATACATATGTATGTTTAAAAACCTATATTTCAACCCAAAAAAAGATACAAATTGGATTATATACTTTTTCGTGAGTGTGCGTGATCGTGATAAGTTGTAAACCACTCGTGCGTGATTAAGAATATTTTGTTCGTGAGCGTGCGTGATCGTGAAAACTTTTAATATCATTCGTGCGTGAAAGTGCGTGAGTAAAATATTTTTCTGCGTGAGCGTGCGTGTCGTGAGTCAAAAAACGCTCACGTGCACATCTCTAATCAATATACCTTTCCCAAAGAAGGTAACACACGAGTAGTAGGCATTCATTGCCTAAGCGTCACTTCTCTTACAAAAATCTCTGTATGACTCTTCTTATGAAAGTCACCACAGAGATTGAAGAAGCCCGTCTATTATTATCTGGGGATCTATTATGTAATTCGAAATGAAAGAAAATGCTTTCGAAGTTATAAGCATACAAATTCCAAAGCCTTTTCTTTCGTTTCAAATTACACAGTAGGCACCCTCAATATAGAAATTCAGACTGAAAAACACGTCTTCTACTTTTAAATAAGACGATACATTTGCAAAGAATGTGTGTCATTGTGTCGTCATCTTCTAAAAGCATAAATGACTCAAAGGTGAACGAACTTGGCTGCTTTTCAGTCCAAAGTTACCAGAAAGAAATCCATGTAACCTCATTTCTATCGAGGTTCAGGATGTCACTATATGAATATGACTGCCATGAAACGAGAAGAAGTCAGCCACATTTCCTTTGTGTATCATTTACTTTGATCAGAGATATTGCAGTCAACCAACTTAAGTGACAAAACTGCTCTGGTCCCATAAAGGGAGTAGTAAAGACTGTCGTGGCCAGTTCATCCTCTTCCTCGTTACCTTGTAGTAAGTTACAATATGAGTACAATATGAATTTTTTAAAGCCAATTGAGGCGAGTCTACCATATATGACTCTTTCACTCCTCTGTAGTGTAGAGACTATTAGACTATTAGAGAAAAGTTCGCTATTTTATGTGAATGAGATTTTTATTATTTTTTTCCTTACTTTTTTTTTCTCTTTTCTTCCTACCATTACAGTTAATTAAATTCTCTGCACAAAACAACAATGATCCACAACAAATAGTGAAAATCCTTCTAGAGATACAATCGGAAAATAAGCTACAGAAGATATTCAATAATGAAAATTTCGATGCGACGCGTATTTTAAGGCATTCAATTGCCAGCTCACTACAAGCAATGTTGCAAACATTTCGCAACAATTGTATACAATATAATCCACACATACACTACATGCAACCGAATCCATTAGCGCGTGTTGCACTAACACAACTTATGACACGTATTGTGGAAATGATGCAACGACAACGACAACAACAAGAGCAAATGGTTCAAGCTGAAGTTAGTGATGGTGATGGCATACAAAGAGGGCAACAACAGCAAAAAACTAACAATTGTAACAATAATAATACAGACAATAATAAACAACGAGCAACAGTTGTTCCATTTGTTGATAGAAGTAATACAATTGGTGTTGTTGACAGTGGTATTGGTATTGGTATTGGTAGCAGTATTGGCAATATTATTGCTGCTACAAATAATGATGGCATTCGTTTATCCATTACGACCGACACCATCAATACCACCATACATTTGTGTGAAACTGTAATCGCATTAATGGAAAACATTAAACAAATTGAGGTGACAGCACTAATTTACATTGAATCGAAATTCATTGATAAATTCTTAAGTGAACACTTGTTGCGACCGGAACACGTTATAACATTAGTGCGCTTCATTGGCTGCTGTTGTCAATGCATTAAGGCAATATTCAATAGGCCTTCGCTCGTGTCACTAACCCACGAAGAAAGGAATTGTATAAATGTGTGTCTCCAGTGCATTGATGTATTGCTACATCAAAAATTCATTTGGTATGCGCTCAACCAACAACAACAACAACAAGCGGTTGTTAAAACCATACCAACATCTAGTGGCAGTGGCATAGGTGTTATTGGAGGCATTAGTGGTATGGCTGGTGCTGGTGCTGGTGTCACAGAAACAATTGCTTCATGTTTGCCGCTGACAAAGTGTGAACTAAATAAAATTATTTGTTTGCTTCTTGATGCTGTTGTTTTGTCGGGTTCTCTGCTATTGGAAAATACTATATTCTATAGGAAATATAAGAATGCTTTGAGATCTTCAACGAAGCAGCAACAGCAGCAAGATGAAATTTTCAATTTCGCAAATGAAGCTTGGCTAACGGCAGCATACAATTCAAAAGTTATTTTTCTGGGAAAATTAATTGAAACTAAAATTAGCAACAGTAACAAGGGACTTTCTTTTGGCGAATACAATAATACAACAGCATCAAGCATTGATATTTCAGAACTCAAAGGCATAAATAACCAGTTCGATTTCATATCTTTGGTAAGTTTTATTTTTTTTTTATTTTTTTAAATATTATTTTTTAAGTATTAGTTCGTTGTTATTTTGTAAAATCATTTACACTCCAGTTCATTTAAATAACAACAGTGATGCTTATTGCTAAAAATTTACATTTCCAGAAAAGTAACAAAAACCGATTTGTATATGCTTACATATTATGTTAGTTGACCACATTGGTTCAAGAAAATGTACAAAAGAAGAATATAAAAAGTCCCGTTACGTATGCAGCCTACAAAGCATACTCAAATTGACAAAAATATGATTTTAAAATAATTCATATGAATAACAACAGTTGCTGGTTTTTGCTATTTTTGACCGAATGTGATATGCAGATTGTTCAGTCTTAATTAGTATTATAAATTGCACATCATATAATAAGAACTCTTTTAAATTGGGAAGAGGAAAGCCATTAACATCGGAAAAAAGAAAAAAATTTAGCTTACTTTGAGCAAAAGTTATCTTTTAGAAAAATTGGAGAGAAAGTCGGAAGAAGTGCTCGTGTTGTCTTCAATTTTATCAAAAATCAGAATTCCTATGGGAAAAATATGAAAGGAAGACCAGCAAGTATCTTATCGCCCAACAGAGAAGCGTGCAGTTTTAAGACTTGCATCTAATTCTTGTGATTCCATACCAAAAATTAAAACGAAAGCTGGATTTTCTGCTAGTATTTCGACTGTTCAGCGCTTGTTGTGGATGCTCCGCATATCCTGGGAGTGAAACTTAAAAAAAACCTGTATTAAAACTCATTCATAAAGAAAAACGATTAAATTTTGAAAATGAAAAACATGACGTGGAATACCGAGTGACACATGGTTGTCTTTTCCGATAAAAAAAAAACGGGTATAACTTTTATTATCATGACATGAGAAAAGAAGAAGTAATATTAAGCCTTCGACACAGTCGCATTGCTGGAATTATAGTATGGGGTGCCATATCATACTATGGGATACGACAAAACTCAACGCAAAACAACACAAAACTATTCTAGAACGAGCTTTTCCAGAATGCAGTAACATTTTTGGACCTTTGCGTTGGGGTTTCCAACAGGATAACGCTCCTATACACAATGCCAGAGCGATTAAAAACTGGATAAGTGACCAAAATGTGACGCTGCTGGACTGGCCACCTTACTCGCCAGACTTAAACATAGTGGAAAACGTCTGGGGATGGCTTTCACGGAAAGTTTATGAAGGAGGTAAACAATATGAAGACGTTCCATCGTTGATCAATGCAATCGAGACCGCTTGGGACGAGATTTCCTTAGATTACATTAAAACTCTCTACAATTCCATTCCATGTCGCATATTTGAGGTTATAAACGTTATAGAAACTAAATAGTTCTTAACAATAAAACATAATTTAGTGAATAATTTTTATGTTTTCCAAACTTTTCTTTTAACCTCTTCATTTAACAAAAAAATCTCGGTAATAATAAATAATAAAATAAAGTATCTAAAAAAAATAATTCCATCTTTTTGTTTTGCTTATTTTATCAAAAAATCGCAGCAACATTTAAACTTTTTAAGCCAAATTACATGTGATAATTATTAATGAACAAATAACACCAAAGTTAGTTGTAAATATTCTGACAACACATAGTTGAACGGAGCAGCTAGCCGTTTTCGAAGGCCACTAAACCTTCATCATTAGCGTTCTTCTGTGTTTGGTCCACTGTGTGTGGTGTCAGTTGATGTTGTTGTTATTTAAATGAACTCGAGTGTATGTCTACTTTTTGAGTGTAAGATTCAATTCAATTTTATTCTTTACTTAGCTAAACTGTAAGTTAATGAAATACAACAATCACTATTTGAGTGCTGTCTTAATTTTTTAGTTATGATATACGATTTTAAATAAGGTCTTAAGCCAACCAACAAATAAAAAAACGCTTCTTCTAAACTAACCAAAATTATTTTTTAATGAAGTTGTTCCCTGTTTTGCAAGAAAATTAGTTTAAAGTTTTCTATTTACATACAACTCAATGAAGATATTAGCGAAAACAATGAGGTTCCTTTTCGCCTTTGGTGTTCGGAGCCCTAAAAACTAATTAACGTGTCACTGTGAAACTTAAAAAAACATATCGCTCATATACTAAAAGAACGTCATAACTCAAAAAAGGAAGTTTTCAGTTAGTGACACAGAATTAATATTATGTAAAAGTTTCATATAAATATCTTGTTTACTCTTGAGAGAAAAATAAAATTTTCTTTATCCAATAAGTTGTGCGTAAATTTAAGACTTCAAACTCGTTTTCTTGCAAACTAGTTTCTTTGGAGTTATTACTTTTGTTTAAATAAATGAGCGATATGTTTTCTTAGGTTGCCGCTGCAGCTCTTTTCTTTAAATTTTTATTAAGGAATTATTATTTCTGTTCTGTTCTGATTATTTAATTAATTGACCTCAAATATATTAAAGTTGTTTCCATTGTGAATTCAAGTTCGGCCATTTCGTTGAATTCGTTCGGATACTATTGAATTACCATGTGCAAATTCATTTTAAAATATAACTTTATCCTTCACCGCTGAAGTTTGATAACAAAATCAAAACTACGAACAAATCGAGCCTTATTTTCGATTTTATCGTAAGCGACAAAAATTAAATTGTTCAGGAGAAGGCTTTTTTAAAATATTCAAATATAATTTTGTACGTAAATTGTCGCTTACGATGAAATTTCACAATCTGTATCTTAAAAGTTATCAACAATTTTGACAATTTGATAATTCTAAACTATGGGTAGGCCCATAAAATTTTAATTGCAATAAAAAAGTCTATTTTCGATAACATGTCGCTTACGAAAAAATGGAAAATAAGGCTCGAAAAATTGAAATAAATTTAATTTCTAATCCCAAACTCAAAAGGCGACCATTATTTATTAAGATATTCAAGTTGTATTTGCATTAAACAACTTTCCTTTGTATGTACTCGTAGTATCGATGCATTAATTTAACTCTGAATGATGTCATTTAAGTTTGTGTTTGTATTTTGTTTTAATCTTCTTTTCCCCTTTAGCACACACTGTTATCAATTTCAATATCGGCTCTGAGATTTAATCTGTTTTATGCCTTGGCCGTTACTCCATATGAAATTATACAGCAGCAGCAACGTCTCTTAGCATGTCAGAGCACAAATACATCACCAACAACATCTCCTGCACATAAAAGTCAATCAGGCACAACAGCAGCAATGGCCACATCAACAGCAACAAGCGGAAATTCAATGTTGCCCATTATACCAATCGAAAGTCTTAGTGATGTTGATATTTTAAAGAGTTTTGTTAAAAGGTACTTCCTTTTTTTTAAATAAAAACTTAACACAAAATCAATATTTATGAGTATTTTTTTATTTCAATGATTTTATTGTTTCTTATTAAACTTATTTATTTATTTTTAAGATTAGCCTTAAAATTAAAGTACTCGTAATAACTTTTCCCATAAGTATTTATGTACATATGTTCGTATGTTTATTAATTTTATCATAATTTAAATTTTTTTACGACAACAAGTCTAATAATCTATGCTTAATAGACTAATAGATATTTTTGCTATAAAAAAATGAAGTATGTACTTAAGTATATGCAATCATGTAATAAAAAGTTTGTGTTAGTCTGCTTGTTAAATTTCTAAAGATTTGATAAATAGTCTCAAGTGTATAATTTTTTTTTTCAATTTAGCTTTGCTTTTCTTTCAACTCATGATTTTGTGCAATTTCGTCTTCATAAAAACTGAAAAGCTATAAAACTTTTTGATCTTTTCGCTTTTTGCTTTTTATATTTTTTTATACACATAAATATATTTTTATATACATATGTATGTATGTGTATATATATAATTTTTATTTTGTCTGCTGGCTTTATCAGTTTCTCTGTTTTTGTTTTTGTATTTATAGATTATCAATATTTGGTTTTACGACACGTCAACAATTTGAAGAGTATTTTATGACATTTTTACTTCTAATCAATAAAGTTTATGATGAAAATATGGTGGACCAGCAAGAACAATTTCAAATACGTAGTATTTGTTTGGAAGCAATTATGGAACTTTTAATTACGTACAAAACTTTTCCGATTGTGGGTAATAAACTTTCACTGTATCATCATACAACTCGTTGGAATCGTATTAACTGTGATACCATAAGGTAAGTCTAATGAAAAGCAACAATTTATACTCTTTCTACAACAAAAAGGAACTATTAACAACCTTCAAAGTAACTTTTACTTACATACTTACATACATACGAACATAAGTGTGTGTGTACTACACATTACTGTACTGTAATCATGTTTCAATACTTTGTGCAATTGTTTTCAAGTGTTCATTCAGTATGAAACATGTGGTTTTTACACCATTCCATTATTCTACAAAATTATTTTATTTTTGTCTGAAATAAAGAGAAAACCTTGACCTTGCAAGCCATCCTTGAAACTTTCCGATAAGCTTCAGGGTTTTGTAAAATTTGCGGCATCCGTTCACTTTTTATAAAGTTTATGAAAATAATTCTAAAAATTATCAGACGAAGACTTTTGAAGTTATTAGAATAAAAAAAAAACATTTTTTTTTAATTTTTCTTAAACGATATCCTTCGCACGAAGAGCTGATTATATTTTGATCAGCTCCGTAGTATTTTACAATTTGTTAAAAAAAAACAGCTTTCTGATTGTTCTAAGTGTGTTCTAACAGTGATTGAACCCAGGGATTGAACCCAAGGATTGAACCCAGGATCTTCGGTTTTGTAGTCAAAGTGCTAACTACTTCAGCCAACGCCACCCTTTTTTTCGGTTTTTCGAAATATAACTTGATGATCAATACACTTTTGAATTCGTTTAAACCATTTGTCATAGCAGTTTTTCCATTCCTCTTGAGACACCTCTTCGGCGCTCGTAAATCGTTGACCAAGAAGAAGTTATTGGGTGCCAAATCATAAATTCGATGTTTTGACTGCTCAAAAATTCACTTGTTTGACGAGATGTGCGAGAGCTCGCATTATCATGATGAAGAATGATTCGTCTTTGAGGGTTAGATTTACGAATTTCTCCGAAGACTTCCGGTAAACAAATGGTCGGGTAACACTCAGAATTGACAGTTCTACGTTGCACAGGCGGAACAGTGGCCACATGACCCATTCGGCCGAAGAGACAGGCGAGCGTCCACTAACAACTTTTGTTGGATCTATTTCGCCTGGGAATACCCACACGGTCGATTGCTGTTTGGTTTCCGGCTCATAAGCATTAGAAGGCTGCGTAAGCATTCTTGGAATGTGAATACGTCTTGGGTTTTAAATTTATTGTCGTGGCATGTATTATATATACTGAACCAATAATAAATGCTGTCGTATAATAAACGACTCACGATGGATGTATTGATGTTCGTGTATATGAGTGTTAACAAGCGATGTCGCGAAGACTTCTTGTCTGTAACAAATACTCAAAAGAAGTAGTGTTGATGCGTGTATGCTTGTTATTTTGCATATTGGACGTTTGAGTGTGTGTGTAAAATGTAAATGGTAAGCTTGTATACGTGCCCATGCGTATGAAAAAGCAAGCATCACAAATTCTTTTGTCACGAAGTATTTTCTTCTTTACTCTTATACCTACAACACTGAAGCAAATTTCTTGCAAACAGTGTTGTTTAGCGTTTGTTTTAGAAGATGTTGCTGTAGTAAATCATTTGAAAAATCCCTCATTTCTTAAAAGTTCTTGTAAGGGGTCTTGTGCAAAACTCTCGTATGTATGTAACTCTGTGTAAATAAATTTTATGACATCAATTCTGATTTGAACATAAAAACTCTGATTCTGTTATACCGAAATGACTTGTGTTTTTATTAAATTCAATTCTGATGCTGTCTACAATTACATATATTCCCCGATAAGCCGAAATTAACTGGCAACAGTGTAAAAATTGTACATAGTTAGTTAAAAAAAGGACAAAGAAATGTATGAATTATAACTGAAATAAAAAAGGAAAGAAAGTTAAAGAGTTTTACTAAAACAAAATAAATTTCAGACAAAGTGTGTACATGAGTGTGTTCTGTCTCTTTTCGTGTTATGGCACAATTTTCAGTCTGTATTTTTTTTTAGTATATAATGTGACTATGCGTGTGTATGTGTGTGTGTGTGTGTGTGTGTGTAGACGTGAGTGTGATCTTTAATGTAGTAAGTTAGACAACATTATAGCACTTAAGGGGCTTTTAAAAATATGTGTGTATGTACTCAGCATTTCAACATGCATATATATGTACGTACAAGCATACATACATACGAAAACTACTAATATTAGTTTGTATTAGGAACTTAGATACTAGTACCACCTGCGCACATCCGCATACATTGGAGTCTGCACCTGCAAGTGTTTGTCTACAAGAGAAAAAAAAGCGAAAAGTGCCAATGAAAGTGCGCTCATGAAGCAAACTATTTTCAAATTAGTTTTCAAAATTTCACAATATTGCTTGCTACGTCTGTATATGTGAGTGTGTGCGGGTGTGTGTTCGTTTGTTTGTTTCTATGCGTTTTACATTTATTATGAGATACACTTCAATTTGAAATTGCTTGCTTAAATCAGTAATACATCTGTGGCGTATTATTGATATAAAGTCAACTGGTTCATATTGCGTATACGTGGAAGTTCCTAATGCTCGTGGTATGTGTTTTATGAATGATGTTGTTTCTACAATGAAAAGTTACATTTCCATTTAAAAAGATTAGTATGTTTTAATCTAAAAAAAAATTACCCTCAATAGGGCGGAAGACAATGCACTTTACGATCCCTATAATTTTTTTATATATTATATCGGATCGTAAAGCGCATATTATGTACATTAGAGTGTCCGTTAGTTGTATGGATTTTTTTATTTCTTATATTCTCTCCCCCCAAATCGGAGCATTTTACAAAAAAAAAAAAAAAAAATTCATAGCGATAAGTTGTGTTTTAGGGGGTGCGTCCGCCCCCCTTTTAAAAAAATCATTTTACAAGAATATGATATATGACAATACTTTAGCTCTTTTAGTCAACAATATTATCCTCAAAGAAAGTTTTTTGCTAAAATTAATGTTTTAGAAAATATCCAACGAAATACCAAAAATTATATATACCAAAATTATATTTATGTTGAAATTATTTATATCAATCATGTAGAATAAGAGCTTATATCATTTAAATTATTTCATACATATACATACATACATATAGTCAAAAGAAAACTAAAAAAAAAAAATTACATTGCATAAATGGGCTTGAGGGCCAACTTTGAGGGGCGAACGCACCCCTTAAAACACAACTTATCGCTGTGAATTTTTTTTGAATTTTTTTTACATAAAACTGTACCGATTTGGTGGAGAGCATATATAAAAAAAAAAAAATAACGGCCACTCTAATGCACATACGAGGGCGGTTCGGAAACTTCTTAGTCTAGCACAAAAAGCGCGGTATAAACAGAAAAAAGTTAAGTGTTTTGGAAACTTCCACCTCTGCTATGAACACATGTTAAATTTTGTTTCGATCTGGCAACTCCTTCATATAGAAACAGGTGTTCACAAAAATCGCATCCGCGATTTTTTTACAATGGAAAAATTAGAAATGCGTGGTGTCATTAAATATTTACATAAAAAAGGTTTATCGGGACAAGAAATTCATAATGATATGGTGAATGTGTTAGGTGAAAGTGCTCCTTCATATGCAACAGTAAAAAATTGGGTTGCTGAATTTAAACGTGGTTGTACAAGCATTGAAGATGAACCACGTAGTGGACGTCCAAAAACAGCAACAACAACAGAAATTGTAGCCAAAGTGCATGATATGGTATTAAATGATCGACGAATAAAAGTGCGTGAAATAGCTAATATCATGGGCATCTCAAATGATCGAGTCCATTTAATTTTGCATGAAGAACTACAGATGAAAAAGCTTTCTGCAAGATGGGTGCCGCATTTGTTCACAGTCGACCAAAAACGCATAAGAATGAACATATCTCAAGCTTGTTTGGATCGTTTTAAGCGAAATAAAATGGATTTTAAGCGTCGTTTCATAACTGTTGATGAGACATGGATCCACCACTATATTCCAGAGACAAAAGAATAATCCAAACAATGGACTGAAGCTAGAGGAAGTGCCCCAAAGAAGGCAAAAACAATTCAATCGGCTGGTAATGTTATGGCAACGGTTTTTTGGGACTTCAAAGGTATTTTATTGATTGACTATCTGCAAAAGGGTAAAACAATAAATTCAGAGTACTATTGCAACCTTTTGGATCAATTAAATGTACAAATTCGAGAAAAACGTGCTGGCTTACAACACAAAAAAATTATTTTTCATCAAGACAACGCACCAGCGCACAAGAGTGTTTTAACAATGGCTAAAATCAACGAATTAAAGTACGAGTTGCTTGACCACCCACCTTATTGTCCTGATTTAGCTCCCAGTGACTTTTACCTGTTCCCAAATCTAAAAAAATTCCTTGCTGGCAAGCGTTTTACCGCAAATGAAGATGCAATTACAGTTGTAAACCACTATTTTGAAGACCTTGAGGAAAACTATTTTAATCAAGGGATAGAATTGCTAGAAAAGCGTTGGACTAAGTGTATTGAAGTTTCAGGAGATTATATTGAAAAATAAAAATATTTTTGAAAAACTAACTATTCTCTTTCATTGATAAGCTAAGAAGTTTCCGAACCGCCCTCGTACTTATATATATTAACGCAAGATTTGAATTTGTGGCCATTTGTGCAGTAAAGTGTTCGACAGCCTAGTGTTAGTAAAAATGGACAACAACATTTCAAATATAATGAAAGATTTATCGAGCAAAATCATCGTAAGCGATGAAGCATATTTTAACCTTGATTGCTCTATATCGTGTCATGAAAACACAATTATTTCTATCGAAATTGGTTTTATATTCGTTAAATACTTGGCTATTTGCATTCAGTGCCAAAAAGGCAGAATCTATCTTATTAGTTGGAAACCTATAAATTTATTTCTATTTTTAGTTAACGTTCTTGCAATCAACTGCAAATAGTTAAGTTTTTAACGAATTTAATAATATTTTTGTTATTTTTAATTTTTAAGTGCATAAAGTCAGGTTAAAATTTTATTCGAAAGCTTATAGTTTTTGCTTTTTAATGCATATATTTAAAGTCTGTTGAATTTTATGCAATATAACTATGTATGAGTGGATGTAATAATCACCAAGTTTGAAGCCTGTCAATAATATAGTATTCCATTTATGCCATAATTAATAATAATTTTTTTTGTGGGGGGGGGGTGTTATTTATCCTTCTGCTCCTATCCCATATTGGTGAAAATGGGACCAGCTGTGCAGGATACCATTTCAAATAGAAAAATAATTTTTTTAAATCGCTTCACAAAAGACGTAGAGATCGATGAACATAGAAAACAATATATACATACAGTCCCGCACACAACTATTGGCACATCACTACTTTTCGACTTTATCAGTATTTTAAAGCCATTTCGAATGAATTCTTAGAAAAGTTTTTTTTTTAATAATAAATACCTCCTACACTGATCTAACGAATAGCGCTGATCTTTTTTTTTTAGTAAAATATAGTCAAAAGATCTTGTATAACACATGTAGAAGAAAAATTCACAATTCTGTGGCACCAAAGTATTGGCACACACACACACACACATCTAGTTTAGGGTCGAATTTTCTGAGATCTGGCAATGATTCCAAAACACACACTTTTTTGTTTATAATGTAAGTCATAATACGTCCGCTACATTTGTCATCGCGACATATTTCTCAAGAAAAAACTAAAAAATAATGTTCGAATACAAAAATGAGTTCAAAACAGGAAGAAACCACCGAGTCTCAGCGCAAAATAATACGGCATATGTATAATTAAGGCAAATCGTACGCTGATATAAGCGAAGTATTGGAAAACAGTTGAAAGTATTATTAATCTTTTTTTAAAGAGGAGAAAAACTTCAACCGTGCCGCTCTAAAGCTTTAACTGGTACATAAAATATTTTGAAGCATGCTACTTTTGGATTGAAAACAAAGTAAATTGGCAACTCTTAATTCATTATTGAAACACAGAATAGGTGCTTAAAGACAGTTTAAATATGTTTCTGGGTTAACACAAACGTGTGTTAAACTAAGTTTAAATAATTATTAACAGCCTTATGTATAAGAAAAACTTGGCATGAAGTTAGCATAAGTGACGAAATTGAATTAGGTATTGACGAGTTCCTCCATATACTATATAATTTGACATTAAAAATGGTCGCAATACATAGTTTTAACCCACTACTAAGTCCTAGCGAGATTTTTAATGTGAAGTTTCATGGCAAAACTCTTTAAGATCATGTTCAATTTTGCCACTTATGCTAACTTCATACCAGTTTTTGCTTATACATATGGCCGTAAGAAACTAGCTCCATTAGATGTTGAACTTATAAGTACAAATACTTACGTATTTATTAGTGTCCGACCGATTAATCATCTTCGGTTTCAGTATCGGCCAAAAATTTTTAGTCGGCCAATAATCGGTGTTCCGCGTTAATTTTGCAATTTTGCCGAAGTCCAAATTATTATGGAATATTGTCTCTCAAGAGTCTAATTAAATTATTTTTCAAGTATGGCACAAAGTCTATATATTGTTACGTTTAAATTTTATTAAACGTGCGAGTTCTTTTGATTGCTCAAAAATAAAAATAAATAATACACAATTTTTATTTGCTACTGTATTTCCTTTTATTCTTAACGAAGCAAATTACAACTTGTCTTTACTTAACTACTTCTTATCGTTATTATCCACTTTCAACGAGGTCTTAACTTGACTACTTTCTGATTAGCACTACTCAACGATATCAACTTGACTACTTTCTGATTAGTACTGATCTATTCTCGCACATACTGTCACTTTTTATAGTACATGAATCGGTTCTCGAATGTTCTCTCGATATGTGGCGTAATAACATGTCTGTACTTAGTAATGGCATCTACGAATGATGACATCTGTATTGTCATTTACTATTGGTAGCCAGATGTTCAAACAGTCCTCTAGCATAATCGGGAAAATTCATGTTGCTGCTTCTAGGCGTTTGTAGATAATTCGATTGGTCGTTATTTTTGTCAAAGTAACGACTCTTATGTTGGCAATGCGGTTTGCTACTGGTAGTACAGTATTCGCACTTTTATTTGTATGTGTGTGTGTCTGTAGCTATGTATACAATTATTGTTGTTGCTATAGTATTTGCACGTAAATATGTGTGTACGTTTAGTGCTTTAGTTAAATACTTCCAGATAGTTCTTTGCTTTAACCCTGTAGGAATATTTTTACGTAACAATATGTTTACAGAACACCATGACGTCTAAAACTGTAGGTTTATAGATCGTGAATGTCATCCTTTGTTTTAAAACCCCACCATCATCATCAGAGCATTCTTGAGTGTGGTGTCAGTTGATGCAAATTTCACATTTATATATGTGACCTCCGAGAAAAGGGACCTAGTGTGTCAGAAAACATGTTTGGACTTAAGAGTGGATTCTGGCACCTAAAAGGGTGTAGAATAAGATGAAATGAGTTAGATTTCTGATAAAAATTTATTTACCCCATAAAAAGGTACAAAACGAACTTGGGAAAATCGATGAAAATGAGAAAAATATTAAAATTTAGTTTCTTTGATTTTTTGGTTTTAAATTGTTTTTTCATCAGTCTGCGAATTATTTTGAAGTTTAGAATTGTTTCCGATTTTCTTCCATTTGACAATTTAATTTTTTTTTCGGCTCTTTGACTTCAGCTTTCTTTTTCTCATGATCCGGTGCTTCGGTGCACAAGACTGAAGCGTCACTTTATTATTTTCCTTTTTTATAGTTATTTTTACAATGTTCAAAGTGATAATGCGTTATGAAACTTTAAATGCGTTTTTCTCAAAACTTCATTTTCACACACTAGGTCCTTTTTCTCGGAGAAGGTCACATATATAGTACATATTTGTCAGTACGAATGTACTATGTGAATTCTCTTGATTCATCGTATTACAATTTGCTGAAAAATCCTTTGTAATGCAAGCTCAATTTTATCAATTTTTATCTAATTTATTACAACAGTCTTACCATTGTCATTTGATCTTTACTAATTTGCTTACTTTTGTTCTACTTCAGGCACATAAAATGTTTATGTGGGCCCTTAAACAGGCCTGCTTAGTGAATGCTTCGTGATTTTTATCACTGAATACAAACACGTACATATGTATGTATGTGCTTATCTGTCTCACATTGTTTAATTTGAAAACTTAAAAAAAAAAGATTTAAGTGCCCATTGGATGTTATTGTGAACAACTTAAAAACACACACAACAAACAACGGAAATACTTGTGGTTTTCGCAACTTTTGTTCGTTATTGCCTTTTTAGTTTTATAATATTTTATGAATGTGTGTATGTATGGCTCTACACATGTTAATGCTTAATTTTTTTTATAAAATCTACTATTTTTTATTGCTACAAGTATCATATGAGTTTATCCATAAAGTTGTTAAAAAGAATTGAATTGGAGAAGAAGAAGAATTTCAATCCAATTCCATGAAAACTTAACGAAATTATTTTTCATATGAAAAGTTTTTATTTTCGCAGCAGGATAGTGAAACTATTTTCTCTCTCTCTCTTAAATTTAGTGTTGCTGAACTTCTCGTAGAACTGAAATATAAGCGTGTGTAAGCGTGAGAAATACCACAGCCGAAAGGTGTGAACGTGCGTAATTGAAAATATTAATGAGTAAAAAATAAAACACTCACGCTCATATCTCTAAAGTGTACATACATTTATTATAATAAAAGTGAAAAACGAAATTTAAAGGTATAATAATCGTAACAACAGCTTTAACAATTTGTTAACAATGTGTGTGAAGCCCAATACGAGTATCAAGCGAAAAACGTTAAAAAAATATGCACTCACACTATAATAAACTCACCATAGTGCGGTCGATTGTAAAATATGTAAATCGTAACAAATATTTATCAGGGGGCGAGTTACGGCACTCGTTATCGAACGTAATCACGAAAAATTTCAATAGAGTTTATATGGAAATATTTTTAAATTTCGAATCATATCAAATGCCTTAATTTGCCCCCAGATTTCTTTAAAGTTTAGAATATCAATATAGATTTTAGATTTATTTATTAAATAGAGAGTAATACAATTTCTTACATACTAGAGAATACAATTGCACAGATTTGGCTTAGCCTTATATCTTAAATACTACACAATTTTTTTTTTAACTGAAAGTAATATAAAAATGCGTACGGATAAATGTGAAGGAAAACTATTAACAAAAACCTTCAATATAAATAAAATAATACAGAAATAAAGTGATATACAATTGCAATAAGTACACTTATTGAAATTATATATAACACCATATCAAATAATATGTGTGTATATGACTTTTGAGACAATTCAGCCAGAATTTGGAAAAGAAATGAATAATAATTGACAATAAGATAATATTGTATAATAGCGTAGACAGACGACAGCGTTAATTTGCATTGAAATATCACTAATGTGAATTAAAAATTTACCCCGACAGACGACAGTATTTGCATTAAGTAAACAAAATCTTTCGTGCGACACACTTCGATAATTTTAAAATGGAAAAAATGTGTCTCGATTTTAATATTTCTTTGCTCTTTTTCTAAAAACAATTAAAATAACTTATATTTTCTGACCGAATCGCATTTTAATTTTGATAACCAAAACAATTTACCAACACTTGATTGATTGTTGACGGTGTTACCATATGAGGACTGTGTTATCATATAGCTGAATTCATTATTAATACACTGTCATTTAGTGCATTTACGGATGAGGATAATTCACAAGTTAATTTGCATTAAGACAGTTAATGCAAATTAACGCTATAAGACTACTTTCAAAAGATATGTCTTAAAATTTAGTAGAGGGCCTTTATAAGGGGATTTTCAGAGAAACCGCTATTAATTCTAAAACGTGAGTTTAAAACTTCAATGTATTCAGTCACAGTTTTAGTGTTGCTGATTAAATGTAATCTAGATGTGGAAAAATGCCGAGGTAATTTCAGAGCTATTTTCAAGATTTTATTCTGCGCTATTTGTAAACGTTTTATGTGGGTTTTGGCACAATGACTCCAAATTGGGCA
This sequence comes from Tachina grossa, assembly GCA_949987645.1. NCBI lineage: Eukaryota > Metazoa > Arthropoda > Insecta > Diptera > Tachinidae > Tachina > Tachina grossa. The sequence goes on from OX465274.1 coordinate 213,821,397, forward strand.
ATCATAAAGTATTATAGCTTGAAAGATTGTTTTCACTATCATCATTTTGTTTTCGTTATTGAGAAGAGAATTCTTATTAATGAGCGGATATAAAATCTCTTTATATTTGTCTATCTTTTCAATAACATTGCAGATTTGTACATTAAAAGTAAGTTTGGTATCTAAACAGATACCCAGGTATCTAACATTATTGGACCAATTAATGCTCCTCCCTAGCAGAGTTAAATCGTGATTAGGTAGATAACAATATTTTCTTTTTCTCGTAAAAAAGATAGCTTGTGTCTTATCAGGATTAATTTTTATTTTCCATTTAGCGTAGTACTCTTCTAATCGGTCCAGTGAACATTAAATTTCAGTCAGAATATTTTGACTGAGTTCATGAGTGAAATAAATAGCCAGGTCATCTGCATAGGCAGCGAATTTGCTGGGACTGATTAAGAGCATGTCAGCACAATAAATGTTGAATAGAGTTGGGGCCAGAACTGAACCCTGCGGAACAGCTGCGGGAATTTTTTTAAGATCCGAAAAGTAATTTTCAAAAGAGACACAGAAATATCTATCCTGCAAAAAATTTCTAACTTGACTAGAAACATGGGAAATCTAAATTGAACAAGTTTATAAATTAGGCCATTATGCCACACCGAGTCAAAAGCTTTTTCAACATCGAGTAATAAAAGCGCAGTCGATTGGCCTGATGTCAAACCATTTTTCACGTCATTACAGATTCTTTTAACCTGATGAATAGTCGAGTGTGACCTTCTAAAGCCAAATTGTTCATCAGGTATTATACATATGATTATTATTAATAATCGATAAAATCTTTTCGGTAATGATTTTCTCCAGAATTTTTCCTAGACTGCTTAAAGGGCTTACTGGTCTATAATTTTCAACCCTATTGAGCGGTTTACCCAACTTGGGGATGGCTATAACTTTTGCGGTTTTCCATGAATTCGGAAAATACTGGTGGATCAAGCAGGAGTTATAAATATTTGTAAGGCGTTTTACGGCAAGTCTGGGTAGATTTATTAACATATCGTTATTTATTTCATCTAAACCACAAGATTTTCTTTTCTTAAGATTACTTATAAGCACTATCAAATCGTCTACTGCAATGAGTTCGGAAACAGGTGTATCAAAACTTGTTGAATCAAAGTTGTTAATAGCATTATTAATAATAGATGTGTGGGTCGCAAGACCCATATCTTCAGATACCTTATGATTAAGCTCAAATCTTTCCAAAAATGCATTTGCCTTATCTTCGCTTGAAATTAGAGTGGTATCATTGAGAGAGTGACATTTGTTAATCCTATTCTTTAAGATTTTCGTGTCATTCCAGAAAGGTTTTGCTCCCTTATTCATTGTGATTAGTTTTTTATTCCATTGACGATTACTGTATAAATATATTTCGTTGCGGATAAGAAGTGTATATTTATTCATTAAATGGAAAAATGATAATTGCCTGTACATCGCCCATTCTCTGCGAAATCGATTCCTTAGTTTTATTAAACCTAGGATATAATCGGGAAGTTTGATGTAATTGGTCTCAGGTGGGGATTTAGGAACCGTTTGTCTAACAGCTTCCAGTAATGTAGTCGTGAAATCTATGACACTGTCATCTATGGCATTGATACTTGGCAATATAGAAGTTAAATCATTACCCAATGAGAGAGTATCAATATATGGTACTAAATAACTGGTGTGTAAATTGTACATGCAAAATTTGGAATAACACAAATTTTGCCATCTCCAATTCCAACGTAACCATTTTTATTCGGTTAGTAAAATCTTTTTTCTTTTTTTTTAAATAACCACTTAACTTTGTTGAAAAGCCGAATGCTAAATTTTGCACTTCCAACATTTATTGTTGCTTACTATTGAATAATGTAGTATGTATGTATGTACATACTTCAAGTTGTGTACACTTGTATTTTTATTTATTTTTGTTTTATATGATTTTTATTCTTTTCGGGTTATTCAGGAGTTTTATTCACATTAATTTTAAGTTATTATTAGTATGTGCCAAATTTTTTTTTTTACTTTTAACCCACTTGTTAACGAAACCACTTCAAAAAACGATACAAACAAGCGCTTGTGCTTGAAGTTTCAAGTATCAAATTAAATAAATATAAAATATTTTATAAATAAAAATATGAAATTTCAATGAATTGAAATATTGATCATATTTGTATTTGCTCTAGCTTTAAATTATTTGAGTTTAATTGTTTTAAATAAAATTAAAAGCAAAAAAGTTTACTCGGTTAATTAAAAAAAAAATTAAGTTAATTTTAATTATTATTCGAACTCCATTCCATTTGTTTCTATATTTATGATTTTAACAGGCTAAAGTTCGTATCGCTTTTTAAGCCAAATTACATGTGATAATTATTAATGAACAAATAACACCAAAGTTTTGTAAATATTCTGACAACACATAGTTGAACGGAACAGCCAGCCGTTTTGGAAGGCCACTAAACCTTCATCATAAGCTTTCTTTTGTGTTTGGTCCACTGTGTGTGGTGTCAGTTGATGTAGATTTCTGCTTTATATACTTAGCATTATTGCAAATGGAATATGTGAATGTGAAAAGTTTGTCTTAAGTAGAACAAAATTAAGCAAATTAACTAACATGTGTATAATTAATAAAAAGAACAAACGACAATGGTAAGACTGTTGTTAATATGGAGATGGTAAAATTGAGATTACAATACAAAAAAGCTTTCAGCAAATTGAAATCGATGAATCAAAACAATTCACATATTCCATTTGCAATAATGCTAAGTATATAAAGCAGAAATCTACATCAACTACATCGCTTAAAAAGCGATACGAACTTTAGCCTGTTAAAATCATAAATATAAAAAAAAAATCTTGTTTTAATTACCCTGCGAAGCACTTAGTACATCTATACTGGCAATATAGTAATAACGCCGTCAGACTAACAGAACAATATTGCTGATTAAGTCAATAGATAAACTGCATAGCAAAAAATATAATTCGCCCTTAAATATCTAGTTAAACGATTAAAGTTTTTATTTTTATAAGCTTATTACTATACAAATTAAATTTTTTGAGTGATTGTAAATAACTAATAATAATATGGTGCCTCTTTTGGCGGCATTTGCAATAAATGAGCATAAATAACATATAAAAGTGAAGACTGACCATTTTAATTGTGTCCAGAATGTTAACTCAAAAAGTTATTTGCATTTAAATAGTGGCAACACTGAAGCTTTGAAATGGTCCGAAAATGAAAGTGTGCCGTACAGTCATGTAAATATGTGCTGTATTGGATGACTAAACCCGAAAAAAATTTTTGTTCTGGTAAAATATTTTTATACGACTATCTATGACGTTCCCTTTCTTGAGAAAGAGATAGAAAAAGAGCACTTATTTTGTTCCGAACATTGTTAGCTTGATTTGGATTAATTTAAATTTTTGTTGCAACAAAATTGAACTGTGCTGCCAGTTATTTTAATTCTTTAGGAATTTAACGAATCAATGGCACCTAAACAGTATTTCAGAAATGAAAATACCCAGACGGCAAATTGTAATCATCTGACGCTCTGCTGCCACCTTGAAAAATTTATACACCTTGTTTACATACGTATTAAACCCCCTGCAAAAGACCACTTACAAGAACTTTTAAGACATAAGAGATTTTTCAATGCTTTATTTCAGTGAAATCTTCTAAAACAAACGCTAGACAAAAATTTTTGCAAGAAATTTGTTTCAGTTATTGCAGGTATAGGAGTAAAGAAGAAAATACCTCGTGACGAAAGAATTTGTAATGCTTGCTTCTTCCTATGCATGGGCGCGTATATAAACGTCATGCATGTACACACGTTGTGTGTATGATCTTTTATTTTTCTGCGCACATACAAACACACACATGCATTGCCATTAGTTGTGTGCGCTTGCTTAACAAAACCACCCTTGCACCCTTATACATAATAGCTTACCATCTACATCTTGCACACACACACTCGAAGGTACAGATGTGCGATTGCTTTACGTGAGTACCTGCCATTACGGCCTAATCTCACGTGTGCCAAAGCACTGGGTGTGGGTTAGACGCCAGACCAAAGCCCCCATGCACCCTTTTAGAATGAACCTATGGCCCACTTCATAAGGCACATAGGTTGCAATATTTGAATATAATTATCCCTGTACTATATTCAGTTACCTTGCTGAGGTAATTTGAGCTAACTAAACACTGCTGCTATGTCCGTGCCCATAGCAGCTTCTGTTGAATGGCAACAGCACCTAGAATAGTGTCTGGCTGACCGCGTCAGACCAACCACTACCATTGATTTAACACTGGGAAGCCAAGACTATTCTCCCAGTGTTTTTTGTAGCAACCACAGCCACCACGATAATTCTCCGGCTTCCATGCTAAGGTGTTGTGTATACACCTATAGCGAGGTCCCCAAGAGAATTCCTCAACCATTGCCGGCACAGTACGGCTACTCTTCCGAGAAGAATGCAAGCTTGCCGCCAGACATTAGTGCCTACTACAGTCAGCATCATCCCTTTAACCCCGTAGGGTGGGACGAAGTCGACTTACTTCAGCCCAATACTCTGACGACCGCAATGCGCTCAACTCCAAGCAGCTCGACTGTCGGGCAACCGGCACCCGTGGTACCAGAAGTAGCCTCTGGTTAGACCTCGAAGTTCCACCACAAGGGCTTCACCTCTATCGTCTTTTGAACTCAGGGGCAGTTCTAGGTGACGCTGCACCTAACTGACATCAACAGGACCTGTCTTCCTTTTGTTATAAATATGTGCACATCCTTTGCTCTGTTTATTTTCGGAGATCGGGTAGTAACACATAAGTTCTATGGGTAATGTACCAAAGGTACGTCAATGGAAAAAGCCACACCACCTCAGCTGGGGCCCCGGGGTTGCCACACCCGTAGTCAAAATAGACTCCCCTGGGGGGACACTCGAAGGTACAATACGCAAAATCACAAGCATACACACATCACCACTATTTTTTTGAGTGTTTGAGACGTATTTACATTTCAAGACTGTTTACGCAGCCCTCTAATACGTATTCCATACAGTAGCTCTGATATTCCAGACAAATTGTTTGAAACGGGCGAACCGTGTTTAAAAAAACTCAGTAAAAATTTTTTTTTCTGGTAAAACCTTTGTTTCGAAAGAACAATTTAATCTAATTCAAGTTATGTCGTTTTATTTTCTTGAATAACAATTAGTACATCTTTCTTTAAAGTAAAAAAAATTAATTATTTTTTTTTTATTATTAATTATTTGGCCTTGAATATATTATATAAATATAGACTTCTCAGCGCCAGTAATAATAGTTTGGACTCAACAATCTCGATAGAAAATTCAAAAAGTTTTTATTTTTTCAGCAGTGGAAAATTTTTCCAAGGAAGGGGATTGATGTCTTCCCAGAAAACACATCTTTTTATGTACGATCATTACACTGACTATTCACGTAGCAATTTCATTACTGAGAGTAAGCAATAACGTCAGCAGAATAATTTAATTTTATTTGCTTCTTGCCACAAATCTTACATATTCATATTTATTGTCTAAAATGTATATTTCCATTGGAAAAATAAGAAAATTTAGTGTTTATTTTTTCTTATATTATGTTTCCGGGTGATGTCCTTTTATATTTTGCTCGAATTCACTGTCTTGCAAAAATTAATGAAAAACTACAACAAAAATGACAGCAGATTGCTTGGCAATCAGCACAGCAATCATTGCGCAAGGGATTGACACTTGTGGCAATCGCTGTCTACAAGTAGGAAATTTCATGGACGCAATCAAATTTGGCAATTGCCGCAATCGATATTGCTACATGAAGACCCAGTGTTACTTTCACTTGTTTGATTCTTGTTGACAGCTTGTTCAACAAAGCTGCCCCTGATATTGAGAATTTAATTCTTAAACGACTTTATTGACTTTCAAAACTTCGCTTAAAAAATATATTTATTATTTCGACAAATCGAATGTACTTTTATATACATATGTATATTGGGCCTAATTACGAGTGTTATATTTCAACTACGACTACGACGATTTCGGACAAGATTAAATAAAAAATGTTTTTATGTTCTTTAGTCTTTTACAAAATCGTCGTAGTCGAAGTCGTAAAACGACACTCTTAATAAGGCCCAATATTTTATTAATAAATAATAAAAAAAATTAAAAGTAATTATTCATTAAAATACAGCCGAGACGGAAACTGGTTACTCTTATCAAAATGAATCAAACCATGAAAAGTTAGACATTTATTAAGCAACATTATTTATTACGCTTCTCAAAAAGAAATAACAAAAACGAATACTCTTTGACATATTCAATTTTTATGAGCTTTAAAAAATTTATAAGATTTCCTTCAATACTCCACAATTTTAATTTTTTTATTTTGGCAAACAAATTTGTATGCTGCTCATATAACTCTTAAAAACAGCAGTAAATTAAAAGAACTTTTCTAAATTATTATTTACTTGAACAATTTTATTGCTTTTAATAAAAAATACGTACATACACACATACTTTCGATATTAAAAATATTATAAAAAGAACTTTATTCAATTCACCCACAAAAATTTCTAACTTACGAGTAATTGCAATAAAAGTTTATTTTACTACTTGCCAAAATACTTGTGATAAATATGATTTATGTGTTATTAAATGTATACCATACTTACGTACATATTTGAAGAATATTAATATTTTATAACAAAATTGAAATTCCATTAAATTTTTTATGCTTTTGTCTTACAGCCTCAAAAAACTTCACGAAATTCAACTGATTATTTCCCCATCAAATGTCTTCTATCAAAGCAATTTGGAGCGTAATCTTGTCTGTGATTCAGTTATTGGTACTCAATATTTTGCTGCAAATCAATTTGATTTGAATTTTATATGGCATCAAATGGAGAATACAACAACATCATCAGCGTCATCAAGGCAATCTTCTATGGATGAGAACGATCCACAGTATTTGTCAACGAGTGAAGAGAGTTCAACAAAGACGTCATCATCTACAAAACATTTGTGCGGCACTGCAGCAACTACATCCTATAAAAATTATGAGTATTTCACAAAACAATCTGGTGTCGACTATAAAAGTAGTTCGCAACTAATATTTGATGTTCTTATGCAAATGATTGAGGTAAGTGTTGCATTCTTTTATGTTGCTTATATTTTATATACTACAGTCCTCTTTACATTTTTCTGTTGAATTGTGAAAATTAAAGTTGCATTTTAAAAATGTTTCAATAATAAAAAAAGAAATTATTCAAATTATAAAATACTTAGAGCCATTTCACACTATGCCTTTTTAGCCTGCCTTGTATTGACAATTTTCTTTTAAACTCCCTACGAAAAGTCACACACATTTACATTAAGCCTTTTTTATTCATGCCTTTTAAGCATTTATATCAGTAACCCGCAAGCCATAGCACAATTGTGCGGATGAAAATCACATACATGCTTATGCTCTTTCATTTAGTCGTCACTGAGCAAGCGACGAATTAAGTTGTGCATGCATGTATTAATTTTTTCCTGTTTTTGTGTTTAGTTTTTTTGAGCACACGGAACGAAATTAAAGTTCAAATATAATAAATTTCTACAGACAAAAAATTGATAATATAATTACGGAAGCTGGGAAATATTTCGTGATTAAAAATGCTTTTGGCAATATGCAATGCATTTTATGTTTGGAATATTTAAAAATAATAAGGAATATAGTTTAAAAAGGCATTTTAATAGTATCAACAGAGCTGTGAATAAATTTAATTTTGAATTTATACACTAAATTGTTGAATGGTTATTAAATTTTTACTTTTTATTTAAGTTTTTAGTAAATTGTTTATTTACATAACAAAATTCAATCAACTAATAACCACATCATGTAGTTTATATTACAAAACTTTTCTTCAAGTGCAAGTTTATTTTACACTCATTTGTCTCACCAATACAAACATATTTTGTTTTGCGGGACACTGATTTATATACACGTTTAATGCGGAGAGTACGAAAAAGGCAAAGAGAAATGTCATAAATCCCATCGAATTTTCATTTTGTGCTTTTTGTTCTACCCTGCAAGCCTCTCACCCCCCTCTCACCGTTAAACTAAAAAAGCCTGCCTGCACAGGCAAGCAGAAAAGGCACAGTGTAAAGCGCAGTATTCACGGTCCAAATGCATGACACAAGCATCGTATACGTGTGCATGAAGAACTCAGCATACACGTGCATGCATTGCACGATAAATTAGTAGCATCTTGCTACAAGCTAATTGTAAGGCAATTGTCAAAATACATATAAAAACTTTTTACGTACTTATGTACTTAAATGCAAAATTATTAACGGTGAATGAATTTTACAATACGAACATACGAGTAGTTGCGGATATATTTCTTATTATTGAAAACAGTAAATATGGACATGATATACCATATATATCATTTAATAGGTAATTAAGTGGATTTTGACATTTTTGTAGAATTTTACTCATATGCAACTTACTAAAAAACTTACAAACATACGTTTCTTTGAAATAAAATTTAGTTTCATTATATATTTTTCACTGTTTCAGTAAATTGTGTGCTCTAGGCCAATGCTGGACGTAAGATAAAAATTAAAATCTATTAAAATTTTCTTCAAAAGCTTTTTTTTTTTTGAATCCTAGTCTTTTTAATATTTAAAATAAAAACTGATTTTTAAAAATTAACACTATTTTTGAAAAAAAACCGTAATTTTTTGCGAAAATTTTAAAACGTGGACTTAAGGCACTTGTCATAACCAAAAAAGCATATAAAGATAACTATATAATTTTTATATTTATTGTTCGATTAAACTTACGTTCGTATCGCTCTGTAAGCCAAATTACATGTAATAATTTTTAAGGAACACATTTGTATGTATATAACACCAAAGTTAATTGTATTACATATTTTGACGGAACAACATGCTGTTTTCGAAGGCACACCTTCATCACCAGCGTTCTCGTGCTAGTTTCTCTGTGTGTGGTGTCAGTTAATGCAAATGTCAGATTTACATACATATTTTTCAGTGCAAATGGAATATGTGCACTGGTTTTATTTTATATTTTTTTTGTAATGAAAGCTCAATTTTACCATCTCTAATTTACAACAGTCTTGCCATTTAGTTGTTGTTACTCTTTTAAATATATTTGTTTATTTTTTATTTTGGCCAAAAGTCCACAAGTATTGCTTTCAATCATTCTGTAATTTCTAAAAAATTATACGTACTTCTTTTCAATTATTTAATCATGATACAATAATATAAAGGTAAAACCATTTTTGACGTACAAAATTAATTATGACTTTTTTCCCGATTATTTGATTACTGTTTTTTTTTTTTTGTAAACAGAGAGGAGAACGTTGCCACATACATATAATGGCAACTTTCATTTAGGAATGCTTTTTGAAATGTGTAATTTGAGTTTAAAAATTATACTTTAATCCACATTTTTTTTAAATGCTGTATTCATTGGACATGAGCATAATGAAATCTGTGTGTGATATAATCTGCAAAAGTTGGCAAATATTTGATTTATTATTTATTTATTAAAACGCAAGTTTATATTAAAGCAGAATAACAGCAAAGTTTAAAACTACTGAAAACTGTTAGGAAGCTGAATACTTGAAAAAAATCGCTTACATGGCGAACAAAAATACTCGAGAAGATGCAAAATCGAAAAAAAGCCTTAGAGATCACTAAAACTGTTAAAAAGAAAATTAACTCGGAAATAACGCGAAAAAATCGCAAGTTCGCGAAAAATTTCTAAATGCATTGAAGAAATAACTTACACTGCAAATAATAACAAAATCCCAGAAAATCAGATAAATCGCAAAAAAAAATCCTAACATCACAGAAATTGCAATGTCTAGTAAACGTTTTTGTATAATTTTGATGTCGTAATGAAACTACAATGGACATAAACATTCAAAAAGTTGGTCATCGTTCGACGACGTAAGAAATACACTATCGCCAGTTAGTGCCGGTCCAGACCTGCAATTTTTGTTGCAGCAACTTTTTATTTCTTAATGCAAAAGAGCGATAGAGGGATACAAAAAGTATATATTCCTATTTCAACACTCTCACACATATTCAAGAATTGCTGCAACAAAAATTGCAAGTCTGGACCGGGACTTAGTTACGCAGGGAAACTTTCGTCCAACGTACTGATTGTGTGTATTTTCATATACACAAAAGTGTTTTTATATATTACGAAGAATATTCGTCGTTGGTTCCAGTTGTGTTAGGAATTTCCTTGCAGCTGTTCTATCTTTGCTGCTGCCCTTGTTGGTGCTGCTTTATTTTTTTATTGCTATTTCTTATCATATAATGAAAAAATTTTAAAAATTTTTCAATATTTTTAATTAAATAAACAACAAAGTCAAACAATTAATCAAAAAATCGGATTTCATAAACTAATAAGGTTGCATTAATTTTGAGAGTAAAAAATAATCGGGACAAACGTCAGCAGGTTAATATGGCGACAAAACGAGAGAACGGTTTTACCTTTATATTATTGTATCATGTATTTAATGAAGCAGTATATACATATATGTATATAGTATTATTTATAAAAAATAATTTTGTTTTTTTTTTGTATGAAAAACTGTTTTATAAACCTCTTAAATCACACTAGACTGATTTAATATTATAACAATTATTATTTTATTTTCTTATTCGGTTTTCAGAAACCTAAAATATTTTTCAACCGGTTCAAATTTATGAGTTTCGAAAAGTTTACATAAAATCCGAGGCGTTCAACTCTTTATACACTTTACTTCAGATTATAATACAACAGAGTATCCAAAAAATATATTTTCAAAAAGCTTAGATCTTCTTCTACCTTTTTTGTACACATAATTTTGTAATAATGTACTATCAAATATTTTTTTGGTTTCGAAACCATTGTGCAAAGTATGACCATCGATGAATTGTTTATTTGTGCTAAGAGCATAATAAGCAACATATAACAATGCTTTATAAAACTAATTAATAATTCTCCCAGCAGCAACAAAAACTTATGATTGTATGATTAAACTAGATTTTTTTTTATAAAAATTGGATGAATATAAAAAAGCTCTTAAGTAAAGTTATTTCTAAATATTTAAACAGAATGGCGGCATAAACACTTTTTTCATACAAATTTACAAAAAAAAGCAGCCCCAGTAAGCAGTCCAGAGATATGATTAAACAGAATACCGCCATAAATACATTTTCCATACAAATTGGCACAAAAAAGCAGTCAGCAAAACCAGTTGTGAGATAGAATATATTTTATTTTGCCAGCGTTTTTTCTTATGCTCTCACATATAAATACTCATTTTCGCAAAAATGTCACCATACTTTCAATCAATTTCATACATTTTGTAAACAAAACTATAAGGAAAAATAAAAACAAAAGAAAAAAAAATTAGGGGGCATTTGGAATTACTGCCGCGGGCATGCTTAGATTTTGTTATGGGCATTATTAATTTCACAGCGATTTTGCCTGAAGTTTCATACTTATTCTGTTTCATCATTACAATATAAAATATCTAATTAATAAAAAAAACTTTCTAAATTTTCAAGCCTTGCTACCATGTTTTTAATTTTCCTGATTTTCAATACAAATTTATTTCTCTCTAATAAAGGGTGTTTTTTATTGAGGCATAGAACTTTAAGTTGGCATCACTTTTTTAACTGGCGGCCATTTTGTCAGCTGTCAAGTGATTAATATTTAGTTTGGTTTGCCATTTCATCATAAACAGGTTGACAAAAGAACAACGCTTGCAAATCGTGCAAATTTATTTCGAAAATAATGGTTCAGTTCGCGAAGTTTACCGCAAGCTCCGTCCATTTTATGGTCGACATAATCGTCCATCAGAGCAATTAATTCGGTTAACCATGGATCGTTTTCGCACTACGTTTACTCTATGTGATAATACGCATCCGCAGAGACGTCGAACAGTGCGCACCGAAGAAACAATTGCCGCTGTAGAGCAAAGTGTTGAAGAGGACCCGAATGAATCGATTCGCCACCGTGCACAGCAATTGGAGCCGACTAACCGACTATTTTATTCCCGAATTGGATGGCATGAATGTGGATGAGTTGTGGTTCCAACAAGACGGCGCTACATGCCACACAGCGAACGTCACAATCGATTTATTGAAGGAAACATTCGATGAGCGCATAATTTCGCGGAATGGACCTGTCAATTGGCCACCAAGATCGTGTGATTTGACACCATTGGATTATTTTCTTTGGGGATATGTGAAGTCGCTCGTCTACGCCAACAAACCAGAAACGTTAGGGGACTTGGAAGCCAACATTCGTGGCGTTATTGCCAACATACGGCCCCATATGCTCGAAAAAGTGGTTGAAAATTGGACCTGTAGAATTGGCTTTATTCGAGCCAGCCGCGGCGGCCACATGCCCGAAATCATATTTAAACATTAATGGCATAAAATTATCCTTCCAATAAAGCCAAATTGATGGACATTAAAACGATTTTCTTGTGCTTTATTTCAATTCGAAGCTCTATACCTCTTAAAAAAACACCCTATATATAAAATATACTTAGGACCTTTCCCACGATGTTGACAGAAAACGTTAGATCGCTAACTTGCATGGAAAACAATAATATTATAAGAAATTTTGTTTTTGTTTTCAATGTATGTAAGTAATCGATCGAACTTTTTCTGCTGACATCATGGTGCAGGTCATTAATAAAGAAGAAAAAAAAAATAGTTTTACTTCGTTACTTTTATATAAAAAAAAATTAATTTTCCAGTCCTGGAACCCTCCTTTTGATTTTTCTTATTTTCACTACAAATCTATTTATTTATAGTATATAAAATATGTTTCATAAAGAAAAAAAAAAAACAATTTTAGTTCGTTACTTTTACATACCCAAACAAAGTTTCAATTTTCCAGCCCTATTATCTATATGATTTTGCTGATTTTCAATATTAATCTTTTTAGTTAATTATTCTTTTTAGTCAAGTTTCTTCCTATGTGAAGGCATAGGTCGTGTGTAGTCAGTCACAAAAACTTTGTAAAATTCTGTTAATAACATCTTGGGCATATGGTCTAGTTACTCCGTCCATACTTGTGCAACCATAACTAAATTTACTTTGTAGAATATGTTATAAATAAATAAATAAATAAATAAATAAATAAATAAATCTTTTTAGTATAAAATAAATCAGTCTTACATCCGATTTGGAAAATTGATTTTACGTACAGGCAGACGAACATCGTTTATTCCAGTAAAAGCCGGGGCACAATGAATCCGTCATACGTTAAACTTCGCATTTTTCAACTGACATTAACGCAACGACGGAGAAGGTTGGCACAATGAGTACTTTATTGACGAAAGCATTTGAACAGCTTCAATAGGTCGATTCTCCATTTTATTTATTAAATTCAACTTTTTGTATTCATTTCGTTTATTTATACCCTTTACCAAAAAATGGTAAAAGGGTATATGTAGGTTTGTCATTCCGTTTGTAATTTCTAGAATATTAATAAGCGAGCTATAAAGTATATATATTCTGAATCCTTATGTATAGGGAATACTAAAGCAAAAATTTCCTTTTTCTCTATAAATTAAAGATATCTTATATTCTTAAAAGAAATAGATTAGTATAAGAAATCAGAAAAATTAAAAAGTTTGATTTCAGGGTTGGAAAATCCACACTTTTTGTGATATAAAAAATTAGCTACCGAAAACTAATTTTTTTTTTATAAAATAAACATATTTTATACCTCAGTATTTCAAAATAAAAAAAAATTAAAAAAATTAAAACGACGTTTCCAGGGTTGGAAAATCTTATTTTTTATACAAAAGTAACTTACTAAAACAAATTTTTTCTATTTTACTATAAATTAAACATATCTTATATTCTTTAAAAAAATAGTGTAAGAAATCAAAAAAAAAAACCAAAAAGGAGGATTCTTTGTGATATAAAAAATTAACTACCGAAAACTAATTTTTATCTATTTTTATTAAATAAAATTATTTTTTGCTTGATAACTAATAAAATTGGTATTTCAAATAAAAAAAAAAAACAATTAAAAAAATTAAAAAGACGATTCCAGGGTTGGAAAACTTTAACTTTTTCTGCAAAAGTAAGTTACTAAAACAAATTTTTCCTTTTTTTCTATAAATTAAACATTTCTTAAATTCTTAAAAGAAAGAGATTGGTGTAAGAAATCAGAAAAATCAAAAAAGATGAGTTCAGGGTTAGGACACTTACACTTTTTTGATATATAAAAGTAACTAACTCTAATTAATTTTTATCTTTTCCTTTATAAATTATATATATTTTACATTTTGGAAAGAAAAGTTTGGTATAGAAAATTATAAAAATAAAAGCCACAGCTCCAGAGCTGGAAACTATGATTTTTTTTAGACATTAAAGTAACTAATTAAAACATTTTTTTTTAATTTCCTTTTTTTCACTTAACACACTAACACACTTTCTATATTTTTGTAAGAACTACTACATTGGTATAAGTAATCAGAAAAATTAATTAATTAATTATGATTCTAGGGTTTGAAAATTATTATTTTTTTCTTTGTACATAAAAGTAACTATGTGCTTGAGTATGTATCTCTATACTATAGGGTGTTTTTTTGAGGGATATAGAACTTCGAATTGAAATAAAACACAAGAAAATCGTTTTAATGTCCATCAATTTGGCTTTATTGGAAGGATAATTTTATGCCATTTATGTTTAAATATGATTTCGGGCATGTGGCCGCCGCGGCTGGCTCGAATAAAGCCAATTCTACAGGTCCAATTTTCAACCACTTTTTCGAGCATATGGGGCCGTATGTTGGCAATAACGCCACGAATGTTGGCTTCCAAGTCCCCTAACGTTTCTGGTTTGTTGGCGTAGACGAGCGACTTCACATATCCCCAAAGAAAATAATCCAATGGTGTCAAATCACACGATCTTGGTGGCCAATTGACAGGTCCATTCCGCGAAATTATGCGCTCATCGAATGTTTCCTTCAATAAATCGATTGTGACGTTCGCTGTGTGGCATGTAGCGCCGTCTTGTTGGAACCACAACGCATCCACATTCATGTCATCCAATTCGGGAATAAAATAGTCGGTTAGTCGGCTCCAATTGCTGTGCACGGTGGCGAATCGATTCATTCGGGTCCTCTTCAACACTTTGCTCTACAGCGGCAATTGTTTCTTCGGTGCGCACTGTTCGACGTCTCTGCGGATGCGTATTATCACATAGAGTAAACGTAGTGCGAAAACGATCCATGGTTAACCGAATTAATTGCTCTGATGGACGATTATGTCGACCATAAAATGGACGGAGCTTGCGGTAAACTTCGCGAACTGAACCATTATTTTCGAAATAAATTTGCACGATTTGCAAGCGTTGTTCTTTTGTCAACCTGTTCATGATAAAATGGCAAACCAAACTAAATATTAATCACTTGACAGCTGACAAAATGGCCGCCAGTTAAAAAAGTGATGCCAACTTAAAGTTCTATACC
This sequence comes from Tachina grossa, assembly GCA_949987645.1. Lineage (NCBI taxonomy): Eukaryota > Metazoa > Arthropoda > Insecta > Diptera > Tachinidae > Tachina > Tachina grossa. The sequence continues at coordinate 213,836,924 of OX465274.1, forward strand.
TCAATAAAAAACACCCTTTAAATAAACGCACTTTGGTAAAGCGTATATAAGATTCGGCACAGCCGAATATAGCACTCCTACTTGTTTCTTTTGTTTAATTTTATTTTTGCTGCCACAAAACACAAAAAACTAAATCAGAACATACCAAAAAAAAAAAAAAAAAAATCAACCAATATCTGTCAAACTACTCAACATACACAAAAACTGAAAAGTTGACCAAATTTTGTACTTTGCGTTGACGCGGACACGTACTGAATGTAACAGACCTCATAAGAAACCATGTATTTCAACTTAGCTGTCAGTTGAAAAAGGCGAAGTTTAACGCATGACGGATTCATTGTGCCCCGGCCTTAAGGTATTCATAAGAACCGAATATATATATTTTTAGACTTTAGAAGGTCGCATATGAATGTTGTGGAAATTACAAACAAAATGGCAAACCTACTTGTACATATCCATACATACATATGTGTATACTGTTATTTAAAAGTTTTAAATTTATATAAAACTCAATAAAGATATTAAATAGTTGTCTTCTCTCAAGAGATGAATTTATAAACGATTTGTATGAAATACGACATCACGAATTATTCAAAAATTAGTTTTTTGAGATATGATAATGTTGCAATAAGTGAGCAATATAAACTTATAATTTTCTTCTGAAATTTTTAGAAGAAATATCACTACTATCACTATCATTGAATAAATATCAATTTTAAATTTTATTGACCACACTCTTCATCCTAAATATCAGCACGGGAATGGGAGTCTGTAGTAAAAAAGCCAGGCTGCATAAAATAAAAGTAGCACCATGAGAAATTATAGCAATGCTTCCAAAAAAAAAAAAAAAAGAATTCCTTCTTTTTAAACGTAGTACGTGCTGTGCTGTGTGTACGTAAATGTAAAATATGTATGAACTCGTACATTGGATAAATACTTTAAAACGGATGCACATTTTGCACATGAATGTTATATGCAAATTTAGCACAATTCAGTTGTACGACTTTTGTTTGTGTTGTTTTTGTTTCTTGTATTTTTTTATATCTTTTGCAAAAACTAAATAATGTATTTTAAGAAGTTGTGTTAATTAAATATTTCTGCAATTGATACTTTAAGATGCTTGAGGTATTGGATGATATCGGTAGACACTTAGAATGTCGCACGTGACCAAAGTTATATATGTAGGTATTATGATCACAATTATATATCTCAGCAAGGTTTATTTTAATTTTAATTATATTAAATATCTCTGTTTGTAAAGAATATTTCTGTAACAAAAAGGAAAAGTGCTTAAATCGAGATAAGCTGATTTTGAGTTAATGGTTCTCCTGCATATTTGAAAGTACCCCTGGGCGAAATTCCAATTAATTTGTGCAATTTTTGAAAAAGTTATAGCACAACTTGCGACTTTGTTTTTTAGACTTCTAATTTCATTTGAAACAATAGTTTAATTTATATTATACTTTGATATATTTAAAATTTAATGTATTACTTAAAAAATGTGGAACGAAAAAAAAGTAAATGGTGACAGAGAATTTCCCAATTTAATTGTAAAAGTGCTCTCCTGAAAAATTGTAAAATATGACTTAAGCACTTTTGCCTTATTGCCACAGATTGAGTGATCTTTCTGCATGTACTTTTGACAAACTGATAACAAATATTGTTTTCCAATGTCGCACGTGATATTGAAATGTGCGATTTTACTAAGCAAAACTGTAAGTTTTTGCAATCGAATAGTTTCTTTATTGACTATTTTCACAATTTTAGAGAGCAAAATTTAATGGGTAAAGCTTCTCTTTAAGAAGGTGTATAAAAAAAAAACGTGTGGAAGAAATATAGAAATAGAAAAAGTTGCACTTTGCATTCGAATATCTCGGAAATTTAAACATTTTCAGTTGACCCCCTTTGGAAGAAAGGAGAAGTGCGAAGAAAAAATTCTAGCAATGATTACAGTAAATTTAATTTAGGCTGATGAATATAAAAGATACATGCGGCCAGGTTCTGAAAACCATTTCGTTTTGAAACCGAACAATTTCAGGAAAAAAATCAACAAAAAAGCTCACTTCTTGCAGCTTTTTAATTGGTCTTAAGATTTCATGTGCTTGAGATATTTTATCCGAACTTAATTTCGGATTCACTAAATTATCAGATAAAGAGAAGTGTTTTCCGTTTTTGAAACTTTGCGATTTCAAAACGAAATGGTTTTCAGAACATGGCCGATATACAATCCAAAACTGAAGAGAATTCATAGAATTTACTTGAAGATATTTGTTGTTAAACTTTGAAAAATTTCTTCTATACAATATCAGTTCTTTAAGATAATTGAATGTAAGTTCTTTCCCAGTAACATTGGTAAAAATATTTTTCATACGCAATTTAAAGCAGCAAAGGCTGGTGTAAATAGTTTTTTTTCTTTAAAGCGTGCAGCAAAACAAAAGGCGTCTATTTTATGCTACGGTAACAGTATAAAGGTTTCGCTTTGAATTTCACAGCAGCCTTCTGTGTGTAAGGACGTTTTAAAGAAAATAATACAATTTTTTAAACGGCTTCTTTTACATTTTGTATTAACACCCTGTTCCTTTGAACAGCAACACAAAAAAAAAAAGGAAAAATCGTTTGCCAAGACAAAAGTGTGTAACAAAGTTTTCTATACATGGTTGAATAATATTAAGGACTTACAAAAGAATAACAATTTTCTACTCTTTTTCCCAAAATTTTTTTATTTAGTAAAAAAAATTACAAGTGTTTTGTATGTGTATGGATGTGTCTTTGTTTTTTCTTTCTTCTTTATTATATTTGTTTTTGTTACTCGTATTAAAGAAAGGGTCTTTCATTACGAGCTTCCTATTTTTAAATTTAAATAAAACAAAATATATGTAAGATATTGAAATTTATTATTCGTTGAAAAGACCCATCGAAGCTATTTAAGGACGTGATACACTATCATACAAAGTCGTGCGATCTACGAAAAATTACAATGCTGGTATGATGGAGTTTATGAAAATTTTCAAAAGACAATAACAATTCATCACACCAGGGTTGTATATTATCGTAGATCACACGCCTTTAATAACATCGTACAAATATCCTCCGCGGCTTAGCTGGATGGTGCGCGTCCAAAATGTCCAGTTCACGTTATGGTGATCAGATTATGATGATGAGATCACCAGCCGCAGAACCTTCGTTGCCCGGACAGAACACACACCCATTTGAATAAATTTTTTTTTATAATTTTCATGTAATGTTGAACATTACCCGTATATCACGGTGATTTGGCAAAACAGACTGAAAAAATGACAGGCAACTTGACAGGCGTAGCTTTACAAATATCGCCGCTGCAAATTGTCAAAGTTTGGAAGTTCCCTTTAGAAGATCCTTAAAAACAATTTTCCTAAATTAATTTTCCTTACTTCACCTTTATTTATTTCCTTTTTGCAGCATGTCCATGTTGGAAAACCCTTTAAAATTAAAATTTTTTTAAAATTCCTTTTCCTTATTTCATCTTTATTTCTTCCTTCCCTCTTTGCAGCAAAACCACATTTTAATACTACCGAATTTAGTTAAATTCACAGAAATTTGTGAAAATCGTGAACAGATTAAACAAATCTGGGAAAAAGCTGACTACTTAAAGTCTCACATACCCATGGACGATACGATCTCGCATCAACATTTAATTTATTTGCTGTGCAAGACCAAAAGCTTGTTAATACCCTCCCCCATGGAAATGTTAAACTTGGAATCTTTAATTAAAAATTACTTAAAGTCATCACATCTTTTTATACGTTGTGCTGCCCTCAATGGTCTCTTAAGTCTATTGGAAAGTTATGCAAAGACCAGCACAACAATTGGCAAATTAAGTGATGAGTTGGTGAGATTGAAGGATATTGTTTTGGCATACATCGATAAGCATGGTTTAATTGAAGAAAGGTAATAGCAAATAGTTTGAAAAAAGAGGTTTTCTTTTCTCAAAGATATTTTTATATTAAAAAAAAGAAAGAAAACAAAGTAAAAAATACCTATAATATTTCCATGTTAAATAAGAAAATGTACAAAAACTAAATTTCATTTCAAATTAAACTATATAATTGGTTTTTTCTTTAATATTATATTTTATTTAAATTTCTCTTTTTTTTCAGCCCATTGCTTTGTAGTGATGTACATACAAAATTAATATGGACTTTAAATTATTGTTTAATGGAATGGACTTCAAAACTAGATGCTCAATGCAATTTGGCTTATCATACTAAATTGAGTGTAACGAAATTATTGAAAAATTCTAACAATGAACAAGTCTACCTCTGTTGTTTGCATGTAAGTTTTACTTTGGTAACAACCAACCAACAAGTGCTTTTTCATTTATATATGTACATGGGAAAAAAGAATTAAAATCTTTCATTAGTTTGTTATAAAAATTAGAAAACAACTTGAAAAATGTTTTAATATTTTTATGAAAAAAAAAAATAAAATGAATATTCGATTTACACTGGGCTGCCAAGTCACAAAACCGTAAAAAACCCCTAGAAAAGTTATTAAAATCATAAAAAAATAATAATAAAAATAAAAATAATGACATTTTCATTGCTTCCGTAGTATCTATTAATGCATATTTTTAAACTTCTTTAGAAATCATATTAACAAACTTCATATGTTTTAATAAAAAGCTTATTCGTGGTCATTCAATGCAAACTCATTGGTTTTAAATTTATGCCTCGCTTGTGGATGGCAAGCGAACTTCAGTGGCCTTTTCAATTGGCAACGTAACCGAAGTTGTGAAATTAATATTTGGTATGGCAACTTTATCCAGTTGCCTAAAAATTATCGAAAATGTCATGTCAACAAAAGCTTCAAAATATACAGCCCAATCATGAATATTCCTTCAGAATTTATTTCCTACGAAAAATAATTTTCATGAGAAAAAATTCTACCAACCAAATATTCCTCGGGGAAAAAAGGAATAATAAGTGACATCACTGCATTTCATACTTGCGTCATTTGTATAGTATCAACAGCTTTTGCCACTCTTGAATATCTGGGAGATTTTGACTTGTGACTGTTTGTGATTTGGTGTGCGATATGTAAAAAATAGTTTACAAATAATGTATTTTCACATTATTTGTGTTTTTTGAAATACAAGGACTATAAAATATTATTTTATTGATAAAAATTGTGTTTTAATGGAGTATTAATTATATTTTTTATGTAAACTCGCTTTCTTTTTGCAAGGGAAAGATTTTTATTAAAAAACTTTTTTCCCGGGGAAGTTTTTCTTCCCGCATTTGGTTGAAACAAGGGAAAACCAAATTTGTAATAGGAGGAATAGGAAAAAACTCGTGCGGAATATTTGTTTATGAATAATATTTCGGTTGCTGGCATCCCAATTAAAATTAGGTTGACATCCATAATCGGGGCATGAAGTAAAAAGTGTCTATTGATTGATGTCAAAATAAGAATTTCGATTATTATCGAAATTTAAAGTTTCCTCTTTTGAAAACAAGTTATTAGTGTTTTTTATGGGAATTGTTACAATTTAAGTTTAAAATTTTTTAAACGCACTAATAATCCCAAATTAATATTTTACTTATTAAGTAAAATATTTTTTTATTAAAAATACATTGAAATTGATTATTGAGGGGCTTAGCGCATTTCACTGTTGCTAATGCAGATCATCAGGGAACCTTTACCCAAAGCTTCTTAGAACAACTAGAGTTATTATATTATAAACTTTCATTTAAACAAATGAGAAGCATAAGTTATATTTACACAAAAAATTAGTCTTTTCCTCTGAATTGATAAATGATCTTAGTTCCGTGAATGTGCTCGATCGTTAATAAAAGTTATTCACAATCCCACATAACAATTTTTTACGCAATTACGTGACAAAGAAGAGTATTTATCAGTGTGTTTATCAGTCTATGTATGTATGTGTGTATGTATGTTTATATGTATAAATGTATGTGTGTTCCTTTGTGGCATTATATAAACCGAACGCGTGGACCGATTTTGATGATTCTTACATTAATCGATTCGTCTTAATCTTGGGAGTCTCACTAAATATATGGCAGTAGGCAAAACTCAACATGGCGGCCAACAGACGCCATTTTGTAAATGCGAAAAAAATAAAAAAATTGGCGAACTGTGTCATCTTTAGGTTTCCCTTATGATTTTTGATTTCAAATGACCATTTAGGATATTTAACGTCTCTAAAGTTGATCGCAGTCAGTTTCTTTTCCGATTTTTTATTAACTACTTGTTTATGTATTTAGTATAAATACAGCTTTACAATTTCAACAAATTTTGTTCGCTAGAAAACTCGATGGTCAACAAAAATCTCTAAACTAATTTTAAATTAGTTTTATTGATTTAATGCAAGCTTAAATAAAAAAGGTCTTTCGCAACTATTCTTAATAACAATTTCTTTGATTTTTTTTTCATATTTTTTGTTCCTCTATTCATAATAGTTTGCAAATTTTCAAAGGTGAAAGCAAAACAGCTGAACTTGAAATTTCGAAATTCTCTCTCCCTCACTATTCTTCTTCTTTCTCACGGTCTTTTTTTTAATGGAAGAATTTTATCCTCGGGAAAAATTTGTTAATTCCCGAGGAATATGTTGACTGTTGATATGGTAAATGTTTATTCCCATCGTATTAACTTGGATTAAATTTCGCAATAAAGAAGTAAACATTTTCTCGCTCGCGAGTATTGGCAGTGCTTTATGGTTTTGCATACATTTCATAAGGAGCTATTCACGATTTTTTTTATAGGGTGTTTTTTAAAGAGGTATAGAACTTCGAATTGAAATAAAACACAAGAAAATCGTTTAAATGTCCATCAATTTGGCTTTATTGGAAGGATAATTTTATGCCATTAATGTTTAAATATGATTTCGGGCATGTGGTAGCCGCGGCTGGCTCGAATAAAGCCAATTCTACAGGTCCAATTTTCAACCACTTTTTCGAGCATATGGGGCCGTATGTTGGCAATAACGCCACGAATGTTGGCTTCCAAGTCCCCTAACGTTTCTGGTTTGTTGGCGTAGACGAGCGACTTCACATATCCCCAAAGAAAATAATCCAATGGTGTCAAATCACACGATCTTGGTGGCCAATTGACAGGTCCATTCCGCGAAATTATGCGCTCATCGAATGTTTCCTTCAATAAATCGATTGTGACGTGCGCTGTGTGGCATGTAGCGCCGTCTTATTGGAACCACAACTCATCCACATTCATGCCATCCAATTCGGGAACAAAATAGTCGGTTAGTCGGCTCCAATTGCTGTGCACGGTGGCGAATCGATTCATTCGGGTCCTCTTCAACACTTTGCTCTACAGCGGCAATTGTTTCTTCGGTGCGCACTGTTCGACGTCTCTGCGGATGCGTATTATCACATAGAGTAAACGTAGTGCGAAAACGATCCATGGTTAACCGAATTAATTGCTCTGATGGACGATTATGTCGACCATAAAATGGACGGAGCTTGCGGTAAACTTCGCGAACTGAACCATTATTTTCAAAATAAATTTGCACGATTTGCAAGCGTTGTTCTTTTGTCAACCTGTTCATGATAAAATGGCAAACCAAACTAAATATTAATCAGTTGACAGCTGACAAAATGGCCGCCAGTTAAAAAAGTGATGCCAACTTAAAGTTCTATACCTCAATAAAAAACATCTATTACTATTTCTGAGGGTATTATTATCCGTTTGCAACGTAACTTGACACGAATAATAAGCACTGGTCGAAAAATATTTTGAGTTTACTTATTAGATAATTTATATGAACTTTTTGTAAAAACTTTTCTTTGGTGGGGCAGAGGGAGGGATTGGCGGGAGATGTAAATCCCCTTATTAAGTAAAAAGGCTTCTGTTGAAATTATTATCTGACTTATGTGCTATCATATGGGTTATCAACATTTTTTAAATTTCCACTAGCATTTATAACTTAGATAACGGTTAAGTTTTTAGTTATCTTTTAATGATACACAACACTAACATACAATTGGGTTGTTTGAAAATTGGGTTGGTTGATGGTTCTTTTTAACCAACATCAAAAAAGTAGGAGGTTATCAATTTGTGTGTTTTTTTAAGTGTTACTTAAGAACTCCATCATTTTAAATCCGATTTTAGAAATTATTTTTTTTGTCGGAAAGTGTATAGCTTCCATTTGGTGTTATTGTAAACAAAATGAGCCGGAACATTAAACTTTCCCTTTGATTTTATGAAGTTTTATTTATATGATTGCTACGAAATCTAGTACCATATGTATCTTGAGCTCTTAATAAAAAAAGTGTGCGGAGTCATGCCCACTAAAATTTAATTTTGTATCTCACGTGCTTTTACTTTCCCGATCCTTAAAGTGACAAGATCTTGCATTAAGTATTAATTTAAGTATTAAGTTATATGCGCTTCTGCATATGCGATCTCCACAAAACTTAACAAACAATTAAGGCTTTTGAAATAGCATAATCTTGTGCTTGAAAAAGTGGGCGGTGGTCATGCCCATTAAAATTTAGTTTTATATTTCACGTGTTTCTTCTTGGCCGATTCTTATGAAACTTGGCACACACCTTGAAGTCTGCCTGAATGTGGCGATATATTTCATATAAAAAGTTGGTGAGACTACTAATATTTGCAAAAGTGGGAGTGGCCACTACCCCAAAAATTTAAAATTTTCACTAATAAATAAAAATAAAGCTTTTCAAAATAATTTAATTGACAAATTGGCAATAATAATGATAACTAAACTTAACTTATAAACATGTAAATGAAAAATTTGCTAACCTGATTAGCACCGACTTCGAATATAAAAATGTTTTATTTAACTGAGTCAAAATTATTTTAAACTTTTTAGTTAAATCTTTTAAAAGCTTTATTTATAATTTAATATCTTCACTATAAATGTATTATTTACTGTGTGATATCAGTATTTACTAAAATGCAAAATCTCGTTAAAATTTTATAGAAGAGAGATTTTGAACTTATTTGTTAGTTAAGTGGTCTTGCATTTCAGCTGACGAAATATAAGTAATTTTGCTAAAATAATTCATATCACTTTTGTCAAAATGTCTGGCCATACCTGTAGGAAAATAAAACAAAAAATTTGAAGCAATTTTCCAATTAATGAACCTAATAAGACACTTAATGAAGGCATTCTCATTTATAACTACTACTCGTAATAAAAATAAGTTTCTTAAGCCGATTATTGTTGCAAAAACAAAACAACTTGTTTCTTGGAAACGTTGTGGAAACCTTAATGTCCTGCATCGTACTACAACATCTGAAACTGAAATAAATGTCTGTATATAATTTATGATGACAGAAAACAAAATGTTCTTTTATTCTTGAAGATTAAAACTCCTTGAATGTTTTTGTTGTATTCTCCAACCTGTTTGTGACAAGGGCAACTCTAACAATGTTGTTGTATAGAAGTTTGTAGCTTTTGTTTGTCCTTTTTTTATATATTTATACTGACTGGTTTTACACTTACGAATGTAGTTTTCAATTGCAATTTGAATTGTTATTTTTATTGTTATTATCTTAATTTGTTTTATTTTCATTTCAAAAACATACATATGTACATGACTATCTGTAGTTATATGCACTTACTTACTCACACGTTTCCTTGTTGATGTTTGTTTGCATGTGGCTTTGGTTATGCACACACACATATTTTTGGCCCTGGCAAGTAGAATATTCAAAAAAAGCACAGCAAACCTTAACAAAGCAAACAAGCAAGTGTGTATATGCATATATATACTCATGCATGTACATATATATTTTATTCCATTCATATATTCAATATAGGAAAGAAAAAAACTTAATAAATGTTTGCTTATATAAATACATTTCATTTTCCATAGGGTTTGGAACGTATGATTGTCCTAGATAATAAAGTTAGCAGTTACATTGGCCATACGGGCAGCGGTGTAACCACCAACCATAGTGCAGACAATCAAAACCAAATGTTGCGGCCCTGCATTGAAAAACTTGCACTTGAATTGGCCAAATTGGAAAATGAAAAATTCTCAATTCCCGCTTTGAAATTGCTATTGTCCTGTATTTATGTGGGTAAGTATTACAAATATTTCCTGAATGCTTTCCTTTTCTCATTTTTAGCTGCTGCATACAACGTACACACTTATTTGTTTATGTATACGAGACACACTCACACAAAAAAAGTATTTATTTTTTGTCAGTGTAAATATTGTAAAAAGGATTTTTATTTTAACAATCTATTGATTTGGGGATTGAGTGTTGATTTCTCTGTATATATTTTTTCATTAAATATGTAATTTTACGTTTCCTTTTTTTTCGATTTACTTACAAAATCAGTTAGTAAAATGGGATTAATATTTTCTTTCTCGCCTCTGTCAATAATATAAATTCAAAGATCAACCTTGGGGGAATACTATAGATGTATTGCAAAGTTGCAACAAATCTTTTATTTTGGTTAATATTTTTTGTTGATTTTTTGTTTAGTAAAAAGACTTTAGTAAGTTTTTCAGTGACTATTATTTAAGTTTCGCGAAAACATAAGAGAAAGATACCGTGATTGTCAGTGTTCATGTGTTCATGTCGCTGCACTCTCAGCGTCGTGTATTGATACCAATGTAAAGTATAAATATGAAATTTAATAATGAAATATGATGTTGGGCAAATGTCCATCTCTAGCACGTCGCCAGATGTCCCCTCTTTTCATAAAATTTTTAACTGCAGTTTGCATCAAAGCTTCGCTTATCTCGCCAATGCAGCGCCGAATTTAATCTTTCAGAGCGTTAGTTGTTTCTGTTTTGTTCAAGTAAATCCGTTTTTTCAAATTAAAATTCACAAGTTTCACAATTAAAATTCTTTGTTCAAGAGTGCAGCGTTCGTTCCATGCTTAAAATTACCCAACTTTTTACTAAATAAATGTCGCAAGGATGACTGACATCTCAATTCTTGTTATTTCATCATTTGTCAGCCAATTTACTTCCTAGCCTCAAGTTTGCCGCCTACCCTTTACCTAAATTGCTCTCAGGAAATACAAGTTACTTCTGAAATAAATTTCAATAATCAATCTGTACATGTTTTTATTTACGAATGTGCATATCAAATTCTTAGGATGGTGCAGAGGGCTTGAGTTATTATTTCGTAGAAATGCCTCGTAGCTCAGGCCCCTACATATTAATTAATAAACTCATGCAACTAATTTCATAAAAAAATTCATAATAATTTTGTTTCTGTAGTAAAATTTATTTGGCAAAACATATTAAAAATAATTATAGAAAGATTATTTTATAACTTTATTATAACATTTATTCACAATAATTTAGTTTTTATATTTATGTGAATATAATTATGCTTTTGAGTTTGCATGTAATTAACGTACAAATTCGTACAGAGGGAGTCTGCCTCCCTCTGTATGTTGTTGTTAGTAACGCAATGTAATAACAAGCTGCTATTGTGCGACTATTTTGTTCAATAATTTTTCGTTGCTTAGTGGAGTATTTTTTGTCGAACCGCTCCCGATGCAGTATTTTAATGTGAAAAATTATCTAGAATTTAAGGGTTAAGCGATTGTTTTTAAGCACCCAAACACAAGTTGTAAATTTGTACTAAAAAGGACTAAATACACAATTCGAAATATTTCAATAATGCAACAAAATCCTCCAATTTGCTGTGTAGGACTATTTTAATTTCCAACACTCAGTTTATATGATTCTTGAGTAATTGCTGTAAATTTCAAAACATATTCTTGACATAGATCTAGCGTTTTTTTGCATTCAGTCTCAGCTAATGGAATATTCTGAAAAATTACAATCGTCTAATAAGCCTGGTACTCTGTTCACACTTTCGTGCGAAATATTGTCAAACTACCAAGCAAAAAATTTCAAAAAAGGTAACCGAGTTTGGAATTAAGCATTTTTTGTGGAAGCTGTTCCTTGCTGGATTACCAACTTAATGGTTTTTAAAAAGGCGTGAGGCTAAAATAATCGATTCTTGAGAAGTAGTTATGTTGCTTATTGTAGGAATTGATTATTTTTTTTTCGTTGTGGGAAAAAGTAATTTTTTTTTTTTTAGTCGAAAAAATTATTTGTTTTTAAATACGACGTTGTTTGAGTAAATAGAAAATTTTGATTAAAAACTCAGTTTGGTTAAATAAATAATAACTTTTTAAGAAAAATATAAATAAATTTAAAAAAAGCTACGAGTATTCGGCCATATTACGGTTCTCGAATTTTTAGTTTCGACTTCAACTTACTGCACTAGATTAAAGAAACATACAAAATTTTTCTTTAATCTGGTACAAACTTTCAAAGTCGAATAGAAAAATTCGAGAACCGTAATAAGGCAGATTGTTTTACTACGAAATATACCATTCTGTAAAATTTCTTTTATAAGCTCAATTGAAGTGGGTTATATTTTATTTGTATCTTTGCCTATATTCTTGCTTATAAATACTATCAGCCTTATTTATAAAAATTAAAAAGGCTTTATAAAGGCTTTTTAAGAAAAATTTTTTATGAAAATTTGTTTTAAAAGCTCTTTATAAAGTTTGATTGATAAACTTTTATTAAAACTGAAAATAAAAAATTATTTGGAACTACTTATATTTAAATAATAATTTTCCAAAATGTAAGTACTTCTTTTTTAGTTTAAAATAAATAAGTAGACAATTCAGAAATCTATAAAATTTATTTAAAATAACCACATATTTTGGAAATATTTTCACGTCGTCTTTTAAAACCCAAAGAATATCTTCAACTTCTGCTTCCTATTTTTAATATTTTACGTAATGTGTTTTGTAAGCAAGTACTTCAATTTGGCAATCTAAAAAGTAAGTCATTATATGGCAAGTAGTTCGCATGGTAGTGTCTAATTTTTTGCTGGGTATATTTAAAAGTATTTGGTATGAAATATATGCGAATTAAATTCGAAAAAGTAGTACTATGTTCTTATTGCGAAAAACACGTAAAATTCGGAAACACATTTTCGAAGATCTTAGTACAGGGTGGGCCAAAAGAAACCAAGGGGTGTAAAAGTTTAATAACTTTTTTGTTTATTAACTTTTTTTTATTTTTTCTTACAGATTATATAATATACAAAATGGAAATTTTTTTACACTAAGTATGAAAAATGATGTCTCTTAAATGACCACCGTTTTCAGCTTCGCACTGATGGGCTCTTTTTAGAGCATTTTCCATAACATCTTTCAAAACTTGTGGCTGTAGCGTTCGAATTTCTGCAACAATGTTTGCCTTGAGTTCAAGGATTGTCTCTGGCTTGTTCACATACACTCGCTCCTTCAAAAAACCCCAAAGAAAATAGTCGGGTGCTGTCAAATCTGGCGATCGCGCTGGCCAAAGAATTTCCGAATTTCGAGAAATTATTCGCTCTCCAAAAATTTGAATTAAAAGTGCCATTGTGTCTCGGGCAGTATGGGCAATGGCTCCGTCCTGCTGAAACCACATACCAGGTCTGTTTTCAAGAGCAGGACGTAAAAAATTTTCTATCATAAACCGATACCGCTCTCCATTTACGGTTACAGCACTTCCATCTTCATTCTCGAAGAAGTAGGGCCCAATGCCATTTTCAGATGTGATCCCACACCATACTGTACACCTGATGGGGTGCAATTGGCGTTGATGAATGGCTCTTGGATTTTGAGAACCCCAGAACCTACAGTTCTGCTTATTAACAAAGCCATTCAAATGAAAATGAGCTTCATCACTCATAATCAAATTTTCAATAAAGTTGATTTCATTTATTCATTTCTTATTTTCTGATTTTCATTTATTATTTTCATTCATTATAAATTCTCCAAGTGTTGTCTATATAATCTGAAAGAAAAAATAAAAAAAATTAATAAACAAAAAAGTTATTAAACTTTTACTACCCTTGGTTTCTTTTGACCCACCCTGTACATATTTCAGTTTGTAGGAATTCTTAAAATTTCCTATTCGAATCGAATCACATAATAAGCCCCCGGGTATGTCTATAGGACCTAGTGATGGCCTCAAGTGGGCTAGAGTTAGAATTGCAACTAATTCAACCTAACCTTTCCATATAAATAATCACTTGATGAGATGTTGTTGTTGCCTGGTATGTAATTATATTAACGTATATTAACGACATTTCCTCTTCTACTTTCTGTCCAGTAAAAATATGAGATTTATGCTTATGATTAAATGATTATTTTCGTTCATTATGTTACATTTATTTATAACTTTTTCTTAATAAATTTTAAATACACATACACACATTGTCACTTCATTTTGCTCACTTTAACAAAAAAAAAAGCGTAGAAATTTTATTGTTCCCATATAAAATACGAAATAGCCCCAATAAATACACATCAACCTTACATACATAGATACTTGTGTTCAAATATACTTATGTGTTTATAACAGGCTCAAGAAAACAATTGGAAAACACGGAATTAAGTAATGGCATTGTACAAGACGACCCCGAGATAATCGCCCAACAAACCGATAAAGTTGATATTCTGCTGCAATGCATTAAAATGGCAACTAAAGAAGCGGCTTGGATTTATGGGCAAGTGTTGTGCCAAATGATACGTGATTTAGTGCCACCCAAAGAAATATTGACGAAGGTCATAAAGGAGTTTTTAGCAATAAATCAGCCGCATAGCGATGTTATTGCCATGATTGTATTTCAGGTATGTATGTATGTATAAAGTCTTATAATCAGACACAAATACGTTTCAATTTATATTTGCACTTGGGTATCATTAGGGACATTATGATTAAAAGCCTATACATATAAGCAATTTTTATGAATATTGCTATGCTTAAATTTGCACAAATTTAATTTTTAAATAAGTATGTGCACTTTTGTGAGGAAAGCACAATTTCTGCAGTTAATTTACTTAAGAGAACTTCCAGCCAGTGTTACCACCAGCCAAGTTCAAAGTTACACTTGAGCAAAATTAGCCGATTTAACTGAAGTTAAATCTGATCACAAATTAACGTCAGTGTATTGCCACAGAATACACAGAAGTGAAGAAAGTGACAGGTAAAAAAAGCTCCAATCAGGTTTTTGTTAAAATTCATGGAAGAAAGAGATAAGTATAGTGTATTTGATACTGTAGTGTATTACTACTTACCAATTAACACAGCTAATAAAAATGTATTGCACTAGAAAGACGTAGCAAAACAAAACCGACTACAAAATTTGAGGGAAAACGAGACAAACTGAAAAATACCCGTATCTTCCGTCTCGTGACACTTCTGTATGTTTTGTGGTATTGCAGCTATGCACAAAGCAAACAAACACCAACGCATCTATATATAATATGTTGTTATATTATTTCTTCTAAATTTAATATGATTTGAAATCAAAATTTTTGCATGGTGATTTTACATTGATATTTTTTTTGTGTGCAGAAAAAGCTCCCAGAAAAGCTAGAGACTTTAGTCTTGAACTGGTGTGTCAGAAAAAGTCTGGAAAAGATTGGTATTGAAAATTAGCAAAATCGAGCAGACGATTTCAGAGCTGGAAAACTCAAACTTTATTTTGCCATACTAAAGTAACTACCGAAAACTAATTTTTATTATTTTTTTTATTAAATAAACTTATTTTATACTTCAGTATGAAAAAATCGGTATTTCTAATAAAAAAAAAATTAAAAAGACGTTTACAGGGTTGGAAAACTTAAAATTTTTTATACAAAATTAACTTACTAAAACAAATTTTTTCTCTTTTCTATAAATTAAACATACTCGTACCTTATATTTTTACAAGAAAGAGATTGGTGCAAGAAATCAGAAAAATTAAAAAGAATGATTCCAGGGTTGGGAAACTTACACTTTTTGTGGTATTTTATTTACCATATAACTAGGTCTAATTAATTTTTTTCTTTTTCTTTATAAATAATATATATTTTATGTTTTGGAAAGAAAAGTTTGGTGTAGATAATTATAAAAATAAAAACCACAGCTCCAGAGATGGAAACTTTGAACTTTTTTCTGGATATTAAAGTTACTAAAAAAAACAATTTTTTTTTAATTTAATCTTTTGATATTGTATGACGTGAATAAAATATTCAACTTATTGCTAATATCGAAAAAAAAATATTTAATCGAAAAATACCGAGAGGTCACTTACTGGATGTGCTTATAAATGTATCTCTATAATTTATATACGCACTTTTTACTTGTTTTGTTTACACTCATATTTTACTTTCGCTTGTTCATGTTGTTATATGAATGCTTATTTTTTTCAACAGGTTTTTCGCTCGGCTATTGATTCTTCATTTTCTCAGCAATTGCAAGATTGGCTCACTTGTTCACTGCCCACGTTTTTAGCTTTGCCCGAACAAAAGGCAGTCTGGAGTCTGAGTGTTGTATTTCTTTCGGCTTCCATAAATCTTCATTTAATGAAACTATTTCCATTGTTGTTGAGTGGCATACCAACACCAAACTCTGTAACAGTGGCAGCAGCAACGACTGCAGCAGCTACAACAACATCTACAAGCAGTAAAAAGTCAACGACAGCAGCAGCAGCAGCAGCAGCAGCAGCAACAGCAATGACAAGAATGAATTGTGAAAAATTGGGTCATCACGAAATTGCATTGTTCGTGACATCTGCTCAGGATTTCTATGCTAAATTGGGCAATGAACAACAACAACGTTTTCGCGAAGCCTTCAAGGAATTTCATCATATTAAAGTCTACAACAAGATGTTACAAAGTCTATAAAAACACACAAAACTTTCGCAGCAACTAGAACAAGAATAAGAACAAGAACACAAAGTAGAAGCTCAACATAATGAAAAATTATAATGCATTACATGATATTTATGTATGTATGTTTGTGTGTACATGTGCATGTATGTACATTAGCAGTGTGTGTACTCATGTCTTAGCAAGTAAAAATATTATGCATGTATGTATGTATGTGTGTATGTATTGCTGCATACCTATAAGTGCGCAATAGAGAACGTGTGCGTGTATATGTGTGGGTAAATGTGAAGCTCAACACAATGGCTTTTTTCCGGCATTTTTATTTTGTTTTTGTTTTTATCTTGAAGTTGTTGCAGCAGAAATTAAAAGAAAAGTGCAGCATGTCTTTAAAAAGTAGTCTTAAGGCAAAATTGAAATTTATATTAATTTTTCTAGCATTTTATTTATTCTTCATTTCGACTGCAACAACCATTCCATTTGCCATTCTCTACTCCACAAAAGAAATAGCAAAAGCTTGCAGAAATTATTATTTCACTTTACATTTTCGTTATACACATTAATCCTGTATTTAATTGCAAAATTTGAGAAAGCGCTTTTTCTTCTTTTGTTTGTTTGTTTTTGTATGCTTTAATATATGTATATCGTTATCTAAATAAAGAAAGGTTCTAACTCATTATTTTTTTAGATATCAAGATTTTTGTATTCTTCAATACATTCGATCTTCTTTTATCGAAATATACAAAACACTCGATTTCAAAAGAATAAAGAGTTGGGGCCTTTCTATATTAAGGTAACGATATATATGCATGTATGCATATATATGCATATCCTTTTTTTTTTGTCTAAGTTTTGTATTTGTGGGAGAAATATTTCAAAGCCAGTAGGAAATTCTCTTTAGAAAAAAGTAAAAACTTTTTCGTTTCTTCTATTTGCCGGTTTTCTAATTTCAATTTAAGTTTTCTTCTCCCATCAAGATAGGGCAGAGCGTTAATAAGTAATTGCAACAGAGTTGCCAATATTTTGTAAACGTTGTCGTTAGTATTTGTATTGAGAATTAATTTTTAAGGTTAGGTAATTCCCTTGTCACGGGAGTGACCATAAATAATACTTAAATTTTTTGGTTAGAACTCAGAATTATAACATTTATATGTAATATAAAAAATAGTGTGATTCCCAAGGAGGTTGATCTTAAAACACTCAAAGAACATGAGGTTTGCTCGGAATGACAATCAGAAGTATATAACGGGTGTGACCTAATAAATTTCAGTTTTTACAGAATTATTACTTATGGTATGTATTCTGTAAAACCTTCCGCAGAACACACACAATGGGACGAAATACGCTGACCACGATAAGAGGGAATAATTTTGGTGTAATAAATTTCTCAAAGTCTTTTTAATTGTATTAAATTGTAACTGCCTGAAAAAAGTTTTCTTAACAAAAAACTTTTTTTGAAAAAGGTGACGGGTGTGACCGAGTATAAAAACCTTTTTTTTTAATAAATGAATCTTTTTATTGACTTCTTTGATATAATTTTTTTTATATTGATTCTTCTGAAAGAATCTCTGAATTATTTTTTAATGTTACGTTTAACTTTAGTTTCTTTCTTTCGTTTTCTTTCTAGATAATTTCTTTCTCTTTTCATCTTGAATGAAACCATTTAATTTTATTAACATTTCTTCTTTTTCCTGTGGCTTTCTCTCTCCGAAGCTAAATGCAATTAATATTTTTCTATATTCTTTCAGTTTCTTTCTTTCTGCAGCCTTTGGAAAAATATCACTTTAGAGTTGGTGTAACGTATGTGACCAAATATTTCCTTTTACCTGAATATTAAAATTTAGATAATACATATTTTTATTATGTTAGTAAATGCGCCACTTTGTTATTGTTGGAACCTTTTAACATTTTTAAATTTTTTACTGGGACGGGTGTGACCGAAAATCTTAACATTTCAATTAAACCATACACTCTCATTATAAAGCATATAAAATGAAAACGGGTATTATTAAAGATAAGGAAGGGAATAACAGAAAATGTAGAACAAAGCCCAAACATACAACGAAGAAGAGCAAGCACTGTGTTCATCATCAGTTGACCGATTTTTATTAAAAATAATTAAGTAAAATTTTTCCTGTGCGGAATCGTTTTGTGCAGAATTGCTCAATTCCGAGCTTTGAATTTTAAAATTCGACCATTGAAAAGCACTTACAAAATTTGTCAACGGTTAGCGTTGTGGAATTGGTTCTTTGTACAACACATTTATATAACATAAGGCTTGAATCGAACTCTTTCAGTAGCACGTTTTTGACACAAAGCTATGATCAAACCCGTTTAAATTATATGGGTTTGATCATTGGCTTGTGTCAAAAACGAACTACTGAAACAGTTCGATACCAGTCTATATAACATGTTCTTGATCATAGATGTGTATCAAAAATTATCTTCTGAAAGAGTTGGACGCAAGTTTACTATATATTTCATAAGAACTGTTAAAGAGAAAAGATTGCAACTAGACTTGGGTCATACTCATTTATTAGCTCACTCATTAGCTCAAACTAATTAGTTTGTGTCAAAATCGAATTACTCTGAATGAGTTCGATGCAAGTTTAATGGTAACTGGTAAATGTTGTAAAAAGAATTTGTTAAGTTGTATGAAAATTTTGCCAGAGTTATGGCAAATAAGAACCAACGTTTAGCCCAATAGAATTTAAATAAATAAAATGCTTAATTTTCTTTTCCGTTCTTATTTATACAAATTTTTCAATAACTCGCCGATGATAAATGCAGCCACAAATTCATGTGTCATTTGGAGGCGTTCTCTATAAACATTTATTGCTTAACTGTTCTCACGTACGACCAACTTGCTCTAAAATATGTTCGTCGTGTAAAAGCCACTTAATTCTCTTTGTATGGTAGTTTAATAGCAATCATATAGTATTCAGTGCACTTATTGAAACTTGAAAAGAAAATTATTTATAAACAGCAAAAATATTTCCCCTTTTCGGGAGGAAAAAGGCAACAGTTCGTACGCATGGAATTTTGATTTTTTTCCATACAAAATACGTAAGTTTCACTTGCCTTTTATTTCCAAAAGGGCTATTAATAAAAATATATAAAGTGATTTTCGAAATATTTACGACGTTTTTGCCTTAAGACTACTCAATTAAACTTAAATTGCTAGAACTCTTAAAAAATAGCGAAATAAAATTACATACACACACTATTTATGTATCATCACTGTTTAGCATAATTATATTAGATTTTATCTTTTTATTTTATTTAATTTAAATTTTTTTTCTCAAATTTATTTTAACAATATTTTATCCAATTAAAATTCAATTATCTATTGAATCTCGAAATTATTTTATTATAAATCTCATAATATCTTTGAATACAATTTGTTGTTATTTTAAAAATTTCTCCTAATACTATATAAACATACCTAAAATATGAAAATAAAAAATAAAAAATATGTTAATAAAATTAGATACAAACAAATAAAAAAATATATGATTATGAAAATATAAAACAAAAATTCCTATACATATTTTTATTTTATTTTTGCTATAATTAGATATAAAACTATGCTCATATGTAGCGTTCATTTATTTGAACAACGACACAACTTTATAAAATAAAATATATTTTTGAGTTAATAATGTAGAATTTATACTCATATCGTTAGTCATATTATGTAAATATTTTAATTTTCTCTGGAGAGAAAAGTAAAATTTTTAAAAATCTTAACTCCCAGTTTATAGTAGACAAGTAAAAATTATCCTCTGTCTATTTTTATTGAAAAAAAAACCAAAACTTTTTTCCTTGTTTTCTATAAACTGGCAGTACAACTTTAAACTAATTTTCTGTAAAACTAGTTTTATTTTTTTTTTGAGTTATGTCGTTGTTCAAGTAAATGAGCGATATGTAACCATACAAGTTAATCCCGAAAATGTGAACATATATATATTAAAATAAATAAAGTTTATAAAATCAAAATTTTTTAAATTTATTTTTAAAATTTAAAAGTATAAGGTAAGTCAAACTACAGGGTGGCGCAGAATGAGCTATATGGTTTGAATTCTTTATAACTTTTTAAATTATTATTCTTTCTTCGTTTTTTTCAGCATTTTGTGAATAAGACTTGGGGAATTAATTATGAATCATTACACGATCGAACAACGTACAAGAATATTTGAATTTTATTATGGCGCATTGCACCCATAGTTTTCTTTGTGGATATTTGAAAGAAAGAGTGTACGTTAACAAACCAACTAAAAACCAACATTCGAAATGAAATCATGGCCATTACAGCCGAAATTTTGCGAAAAGTTATGGAAAATATGAGATGCATACTCTCTCTCGCTAAAAAAGAGCACGTATGTGCGAAGCAGCAAATGGACATGATTTACAGGATATCGTTTTTCAAAACTAATTGCAAAAAATTCCCCAATAATATACTGTATTTAAAAAAAGTATAATAATCACATTTTAACCATATAGCTCATTGTGGCGCAGAATGTGTAATAAATAATAAAGAAATTTCTGTAAAATAATAAATTGCAAATTAAAGGTTTTCCAAAAATTAAAATCCTGCATACAGTATATTCTGTATAATACCACTGTTCTGCAAATAAATAAAAAAAAGGCGAGAGCAGGAATTTCATTGTGTGACTTTAATGGACTTTAGTGTGCTGAATCCAAATCTGTTCAGAGATTTTTATCATCACGTCTAGTTTTTGAATTTTTTTTCTTTTAAATTAAATACTGATATTGGAGTATTATTATTCAACACGTACTTATCATGACAAAAGTGAAAATTCTGACACCTAAATGGCTGCCATGATATAAATTAAAGTCTTAAATGTATTGAAATATTTGATGAATTTTGTTTTTCATTTTGCTTCACTTTCAAAATTTATTTTAAAATGAAGTACTTAAAAATCTAGTAGTCCAAGGATCAATTAAGCGGAAACTACTGTATTTGGAAACAGTGTTGGAACACATTTTTCGTAGATTCGGATTCAGTGAATAGGTATAAAAATGAATTCGGCTTTAATGTAATAGGTATACAAAAAGAGAACTTCTGGCAAATAGAGAATTATGCTTTAAAACCATTGGAAATTATTTCCACATCGACTTTTTATGAGTTTTGTTGATATTCCTTACTGTCGTTATATGAAGTGTGTTCGTTTACTTTTGCAGTAAAATGCAGTAAATGAGTAGTTACTGCAAAAATTTTAAAATTTACTCTCAAAAAGATCGGTAGCCAAAAAAAGTACGCGAACGGAAAAATAGTAAAAATTAGTAAGATTTAAGAAATAGCTGACTCTAACTCCACATAGTGTTGAAAAATATATAACCTTTTGACTATTCAACTCTTTTAATCATTGGTACTCGATACAATATTTTTATAACACGGACAATCTAAGAATAAATTCTGAAAATTTGTTTCATGTAATATTTGTAATTAATTTCCTTTTGATTTCCTTGTTTTGTTGTTGGCTAAATTAATAAAAAATATATGACTATTTGTTAATGTTTCTGATTACTTTAAAAGCAAGTGCGATACTAAGTACCCAGATACTTTACAGTTTTACAACTCTGAGTAATTAAAATGAATTGCAAAACTAAAGGTGTAATAAATATGAATATTAACAGCTATTATTACTATGATTTATAAATGAATTATTACTTAATGACTTTCACAATTTTTGTTTAACCTTTTCTCAAATTTTTACACTTTTCAATTGCTTACTTTTCATTTGTTTACATTTTGAATCATATGTTCTTATCTTACTAAACTTTACTACGACAAATTTCTGCAGTAAAAATTTGCAAAACACTCAGTCAAGAACTGTCACTTTACTCTCTCAATTTGTGTTCTCATTTACTGTATTTTGGGTAAACGAACGCAATTTAGTAAAATGCAGTAAAGTTCAGTAAAAATTTGTAAAAACTTTTGAGTACGTGAACGCAATTATGATCTCAAAAGCTTTTATTAAATTTGCATAAGTCTGGCAGCATTTACCATTTTTGTATATAAATCAAATTCAAAAGACGACCATTAAAACTTTGTTGATGTCTTTTTATTTTCAAGTTTTTATTTTAATAAAAAAATCTTTAACTTTTAACATAAAACAAAAAGTGAAAAGAAGGAGTAACGAAAGGAAACTTTAAAATTTTAAGATTTTTTATTTCCATAACACGTTAATCCTTTTACTAATCGGCGTTGCTTGACGCTCACGTCGTTCACACTTTCTTTTTACGATTATTTATATATGTTTTTATTTCTGAAAAAGAAATATTTCTCCAGCAGTAACAAGGACACAGTTTTGTTAAGTAAATGTGTTTGATGTCAGTTTTGCCAACTTTATCCTTTTATGCAGAAAAACGTCTTCTCATACTGCTACAGGACACACACACACATACATACATACATATATATATATATGCGTATATTTTATATGCTAAACAGAGTTGGAAGAAGGAAATGGTATTTGCGGAATACTAAGAATATTATTTAGTGTACTAGTAAAAAGATGTCCTTGAAGCGATTTATATTTTATTTACGAACACATTAGTTTTGTTGAATAGCTGCACAAAAATAAATAATATGAAATCTTAATTTATTATTAATAAAAAAATTAGTTAAATTTGCCCCAAAAACTAATTATTAATATCAATTGTAAGTATTTTTAATTAAATTAATTTGATTAATAAAATATTTTATTAAAGTAATTAAATTCTTAAGTGAAAATATTAATTTGTCATTACTTTTTTATGCGTACACAAAAAAAGTAAATAAATTAATGCCCCTTTTACGGTTTACAACTCAACCAAGTTTAGTTGAAATTGTAACAACTTAACTTTAAAAGAATTTAACTGTTTTTTGGCATTCTGAATTACAACTAATTTTAGTTGTATTCGAAACATTGTTCGAAAAGAATAGTTTTTTATATATGCTACGTTTTTTGAGACCATAAGATTTGCCCTAGTATTTGATTTTTAAGGTACGGTCACACTTGGCAAATATTTGCTCAAAAAAGCGTTTGTGAAAAATCATTTAATTCAGACAAGTGTTTCTTAAATTAAATAGTGTCATAAGCAACTAATAGACAACGTCATTGATTGCAACATTATTGGAAACTATTTAACTTAACAAACACGTATCTGTATTGAAATCTTTTTCATTAATATTTTGTGGTCACGTTTTTTGAGCAAATATTTGCCCAAGTGTTACCATCCCCTTAGATTTCATGTTTTATGAATACGGCAACCATATTGGTTGACAAATGGGATTGGTTGGCGTCTGGAATAATGAAGCAAACCTAATACAACACTCGAAATAAAAACCAATATACAACTGATAAAAAGCAGTTGTCTAATGGTGAAAAAAGTTGTAATCCATAATAAAAATTATACAACTATAACTAAACTATCCATTTAGTTGTAAATCATAATAGGGGACTAAATTTTTGATAAAAATATTTGGCATATCAATGAAAAAGTTAAATGAATTAGCATTAGTTATCAAATCGCTCATTTACTCTAAGAACATCATAACTCAAAAAATTAAATTTTTGAGCTAATGACGCAGAATCACCCCCTTATGCAAAAACGTTTGTTAAAGTTAAAGCATGTGTTAAAACCGGTTTTGCCATACAAAATTCGTTTGTTAAACCAACTTTAAGTTTAACAATCGTTTTTTGCATAAGGGGGTTAATCTTCACATCATTATTAATATTGTGTAAAAATTTCATACAAATATCTTGTTTACTCAGCTCTTGAATGAAAAACTAAATTGTCTTGCCACATTAGGTTATGTGTAAATTGAAAACTTTAAACTCGTTTTCTGACAAACTAGTTTTTTTTGAGTTATGACGGTCTTGTTTTCATTTATTTTTTGAAAAGTTTTAAAGAAGTATTGGACTTTTTTTCGAATGTTATTGAAACAATAAATAAAAATCAAAACAACCAACTATTGGCACTTAAAAAATTTCATAATGTTTTTTCTTTCTCGTAACGATATACTATCCGATATACGATATGAACGATATACTATCCTGTATAACCCAGACAGAAAGTCCAGCTGAATTATAAATACACGTTAAGGCCATCCAGCCCGGCATACGGAACATCTGCTTAGGGCTCAATCAGACGTGACATAACCATATCCAAAGAGAACAGCCGTTCGAGCCAAACTAATGAGCAATACTGTATTCGATTATACGAGAAATCAATTGAATTTTGGTTTGGTTATGGCTATGGCATTATGGCTATGTCACGTCTAATTTAAGCTTTAATGATTAAACAGAATACCGGCTTCAACACATTTTCCATACAAATTGACACAAAAAAAACAGCCGCGGAAACCGGTCGTGAGATAGAATCTATTTTATTTTGAGAGCGTTTTTTTATTATACTCTGACATATCAATGTTCATTCTCACAAAAATGTTACCATACTTTCAATAAATTTCATACATTTTGTAAACAAAACTACAAAGAAAAATAAGCACAAAAGAAAATAAAACAAAAATTAGAGAGCATTTGAAGTTACTGCCGTCGATGTTATTATGGGCTTGATTAATTTGTCAGCGATTTTCCTGAAGTTGCAGACTTTATTCTGTTTCTACATTTAGTCCTAGTTTACTCTATGGAAGTTTTATTGCTAAGCTGATTAGTTTGTTAAGAGAGAGAGAGAGAGAGAGAGACAGAGAGAGAACGGGAAGAGAAACGTTTCTGTACCCCTCGTCTCTCTTTCCCTCAAACTCCATCTCTTCCTCAGACTTGCATAGTGTAAACTATCCTAGCAAAAAAAGACATGCAAAAGAAATAGGCTTTAAAGTGCAGAACGCTGATTTTAACACAGGCGTGTCATTGGGTTCACATTTAGCAAAACTGCTCATCATTCAAATGAGTGCTTAGAACCCATGATTCGAAGACGTTTTTTCAAGTAAATACAAAACGAATAAAAACAACTTTTTCGCAGCCAGCATATGAACCGTGCTGTTTTGACAGTTAAGGAATACTCTATGCCACTGAACTATTGCACTCTTATTATTTCTTGGGTATAAAATTTGTTTTATGAAAATGTGTCAATGTGATGATTTAATTCCGTTTTTGCATGCCTTTTTTGCTGGATATTAATTTCAATGAATTACCCAGTTCGTCACATGCGTTTTTAATGACTTCAAAAACTATAGCATTATTTACGATTTGCGAAGCCATTCAGAATGCATTCGAAGAAACAAATGAACAAGAAATCATGAAACAATACTTCATTTTGAACGCGTTCATTCATTTTTGCTGGGAGGATATACCACTCATGTTCTCATAAAAATATTGTGAATGTTACATATGAGGAACGTGACCAGATGGTTTTTGATAAAAGCGGGACATGATTGATCAAAAAGTGGGATTTTGAGGAAAATACAAATAAATATCTTTTAGAAAGCTCTGTATACATATGCACAGTTTAGTATGTACTAGTGAGGTAACGAATGTAAATTTTTGATATTCGCGAATACGAATACAAATACGAATATTTGAAACGATATTAGCGAATACGAATACGAATACGAATACGAATATTATATGCAATATGAAATATTAAAAAAATTGTTATGAACAAGAACTTCACACTCTTGTTGACGAACTTTAAAGTTAATAAAAAGTATCCAAAATTTTAATGATAATATTAAAAATTAATGTATTTGTCCAAACTTAAATTTTTAGTCATTTATTTAAATTTCAATTAGGATTTATGCATTTATTTATTTTATTTCTTTGGAAAAATATTCGTATTCGTATTTGCCTGAAAAAGGCCGAATATTCGACAATTCGAATACGAATACGAATATTCGTGCATCACTAGTATGTACTGATAAAAGACAAAGTTTATTTTTAATATTAGAAAATGATTATATACACAGAAAAAATAGACAAGAATTATTTTCAATAAGACCATAAAATTTTAAATTAAATTTAATTTAATTTAATTTTAATTTAAATTTAAAATTTTAGTTTCAATAATATTTGTCATTAACTTGAATATTGTATTTATCAATTCCGCACATTTTAAAATATCATTCAATGTTATTTATTTGTGTTGGTGTTTTCCTTGCTTGTTGATTGACTAAACCTGGTCATGTGCTGATGTTGTTGTTTATTTTGATTGTTGGTCTTGTATACGTGTGCATTCGGACAAGAAGCCGAAAAACGTCGTGGCTTGTTTTTATTTTACTCAACAAAGTTATTTTTAGATTAGAAGAAACAAAAGAAATCATGTTTTGCGTGTATTCATTATTTTATTTGCGTATCCAAAAACGATTTGCTCTTTAGCTGAGTGGTAAGTACGTTAGTTTATTAGTCAAGAGATTGCTGGTTCAACTCATCCCAAACACATTAAGTTTTAATAGCAGCCAAGCAAAAGCAAACAAAAAGGTGTTGAAAAATGTGACATTCATCCACACACACAACACAATAACAATTATCACTGAAAATAAAATTTCAGTCAACAACTTTTTTCTTTGATTCATTAAATTTCTTTATTGACTGAAAAAAAATGTATTCAATAAACGTGCATACAATTTTATTTATCAATAATGCAAAAATCGTCATCACAGAAAATTCGAAAGATTTTTTTTATTGAATCAAAGATTTTCGTATTCAAATATCAAAATCATTTTTTTCTGTGTAGTAGGGTTAATTTCAAGTTTTTCGAAAAACTCTTGAAAATTCAAAATTTAAGAAATTCTGAATACATATACAAGTTCTTAGAGCAATACTGAGACATTAATATATGACCACTATTGTCCGCCCTCATTGACTCCTACCAAAAAATATGTGCGAATTCCCCAGATAAAGGTCAAGTTGAAAACTTGCCAATATCTGGTTCAAATTCATGCTTTTCAGAAATAGTTTCATGGGTATTAATAAAAGACAAGGTGTCTATAAATTTGCATTACTTTCTTCCCTCTCGGTTGTCTCAAGTCTTTTCGAAATGCATTAAAGGAGCCCTGTTAAAACACAAGGTTTGTGTAAAAAGTTATAAATTTTAAAATTTAACTTTACACGCATTAAGTTTTAATAACTTGGTATCTGCTACAAACACAAACTTGGAATTCCATTGCTTCTGCGTGGCTCCTCCCAAATGGAGAACATTTTTACCAAAAAAACATCTTGGAAAATAAAGGTTGAACCACAGGCATGGCAGTACTCATGATACAATAATATAAAGGTACAACCACATTTGACGTATAAAATTAATTCTGACTTTTGTCCCAATTATTTGATTACTGTTTTTTTGTAAACAGAGAGGAAAGCCACATATAATGGCAACTTTTATTTAGGAATGCTTTTTGAAATGTGTAATTTGAGTTTAGAAATTGTAGTTAACACATATTTTTTTAATATTAATTGAACATGAGAATAACGAAATCTGTGTGTAATAAGACCTACAAAAGCAAATATTTGTTTAATTATTTAATTAAATAGATAACAAAAAAAGCCTGACGGCTTGGGATGAAACTTCGTTCTTAAAAACATCGATATAAAAAAACGCCGTAAATAGAAGCGATACATCGATGTTTTATTAGCGGAATACACGATTGTTTCATACATATAATACACATTCGCATACACTTCGTGTGAAAATTTATTGCTGGCTTACATCAAGCACAACACACATACTGCGACATTTGCATTTGAGGTAAACACCTTTCAAAGCTTTTAAATTTGTTCTTGTTTCTTTGCAAAGTAACAGCAAGCATTGTTGTCGCCAAGGTCTGGTTAAGTGATGTGCTCTCGACGATGTGAAAGTACAAAAAGCTCTTTATAAAAGCTTAAACATGCGCATATGGCTTGGACGTAGCTGAATAAGAGTTAATGCTTTGTTGATATATACAACAAACACTGTTCTTCTTTTTTGTTTGCTAATGACATGGCCTATGATTGAACTAGGAACATGTAATTATCACATTTCTCCTTAAAATGGACAACGTGGTCTAATAATAACCTTAAGAATGTTACAACCCATTAACAAATTCAGGCAGCTACGTCCAAACACACATACTTTAATATATGTATTTCAGATAAACAGCTTTGTTATTGTTTCTTTGCAAAGACCAAAGATGTTGCCGAGATCTGGGGGCAAATCGCGGCACTCGTTATCGAATTACGAAATATTACCACATAAATTCTATTGAAATATTTCGTAATTACGTTCGATAAGGATTGCTGCGATTTGCACCCCCCCCCCTCCCTCCATGTGAGAGGGGGTGAGAAGCTTGCGGTGTAGAACAAAAGGCACGAAATGAAAATTCGAGGGGATTTATGACATTTCTCTTTGCCTCTTTCGTATTCTCAGCATTAAACGTGTATATAAATGCCAAAAAGGCATGAATAAAAAAGGCTTAATGTAAATGTGTGTGACTTTTCGTAGGGGTTTCAAAAGAAAATTCAAGGCAGGCTAAAAATTCATAGTATGAATAGCGACTTACAATTACATCAAAAATAGGGCTCAATATGAAACAAAAACACTGTAAATTAATCTAGTTTTCGTTGTTTTTAATATGAAATTTTTCTGTGTGTGTGAAAATTTTTTAATTATTTCTATTGCTGTAACTAACTTAGCATTCCAAGTCAGCATGTGGAAGATTGTTTCACCAAACTGAGTCTCTTTCGACTGCCTTAGATGATCAAAAACTGATTAATCAGTTCTGCGCTTAAAATATGATTCGAAAATGAATCCCAGAAACACTTAGAAAGTAATTTGTTTAAAAAACAAAAACAAACAGCAAGCTCGTGCAGTAAAATCAAGAAAATATAAAAATATAAAAATTTAAAAAAAAAAAAACTGAATGTAAATACTCACAAACTGTCTCGAAAGTGAATCGAAATTGATCAGAAATGCGAGTCATAAAAGACTCTTTTAGAAGACTCGCGGCTAGGGTACCATTTTCTCCCGAATGAACAGGCATTTTCGACTCGAAAACGAGCGCATAAATGCTTATTTTAATCGTGCGGAGGAGTCGAAAAAGACTCGATTATGATCATTAATTTCATAAAATGCTGACTGGGTCAGCTTACAACATAATTTTCTTGTAAAAGTACGGTCACAACTGTCAAACATTTGCCCAAAAAAGCGTAACCAACAAACACTAATGAAAAAAAGTTATAATCCAGACGCTTGTATATCATATTAAACAGTTTTGAACACAACTACTGGACATTGTCATAGAATCCAACAATATTTTCTACTCTTTAACTTGACAAACTTTTGTCTGAATTGAAAGATTTCTCATTGGCATTTAGTGGTTACTCTCTTCTGGGCAAATGTTTGACAAGTGTGACCGTAGCTTAAGTAATTTTTGTAAGTAAAATGACAAATGAAGAAACAGTGTTACCGAGAATGAGTTTTGTATAAATTTATTAGTACTTCGTATTATAAAAGTAATATTTATTGCTGATTTCTTTCGTATTTATAAGAAAACAATATTTAAAAAAGAACAAAACTGTGCAACAACGCATCTTGATTATGTTTTTACATATGAATTTCATGCATTTTTACAAAAAAGTTGTTGAAAAAAAATATTGTTTTCAGCAATTTATGATTTTGACAATACAGCAATACTGGATTCGTATATTTTTTAAATAAACATAGTTTTTTCATTCAAAAGCAAATAAATTTTCATAAGACGTGTACGCTTCGAAAAAGTTTGAAAGTTGAATTTACAACTGACTGAGTAAAGTAAGTTGCAAGACTTTCGGTTATTTCTTCGAAATTTTCGTTGATAATAGGTACACACAACTTACAAGTAATCACTTACATGTGTAATTGCAGTGTTAGCATTTACACATGTAAGTGCAAGTTCGAAAAACTCAATACATTCACAATTTTTTACTAACACAATCACATTTTTTGTACTTACTGCTCAGCTTATAACACAATTTCCTTGTAAGTAAATTTCTGTAAGTAAAATGACAATTGAAGGACAGTGTTACCGAGAATGAGTTTTGTATAAATTTTTAGTACTTCGTATAATAAAAATAATATTTATTGCTGATTTCTTTCGTATTTATAAGAAAACAATATTTAAAAAAGAACAAAACTGTGCAACAACGCATATTGATTATGTTTTTACATATGAACATGAAGTATTTTGACAGAAACATTGTTGAAAAAAATATTGTTTTCAGTATTTTATGATTTTGGCAATACGGCAATATTGGATTCATATATTTTTGAAATAAGCATATTTTTTAATCAAAAGAAAATTTATTTTCATAAGACGTGTTCGCTTCGAAAAAGTCTTAAAAGTAAACTTACAACTGACTGTGTAAACTCTCAAGTAACTTGCAAGACTTTCGGTTATTTCTTCGAAATTTTCGTTGATAATAGGTATACACTACTTGCAATGAATCACTTACATGTGTAATTGCAGGGTAAAGCTGAAGTTAATTTTTTGGTTTTTTTGTGTTACATACAATGTATGTAATATTTTTTCATAAAAATATTGTGGCGGTAAATATAAAATTTTTAGTTGTATATCTTTTTAAAGCCGTTACATTTTTGTAATAACGTTCTCTGCATAAATATAGTCTCTTGTTTATTCACATGAGGGATATGAAATTGTGTTTGTCTGTTTTTTGTTCGCAGAACTAAGGCCGGGTTTACATCTATGTGCCATGTGCCACACAAGCGGAAAAAAGCATAACCACTAATTACTAATGAAAAACAGCTTGATTCAGACACGTATTTATTAAGTTAAACAGTTTCATACATAACTAATAGACAATTTTATAGCACATAACATGATTACAAACAGTTTAAATCAATAAATACATATCTGGATCAAATAGTTTTTCATTAGTAATTAGTGGTTACGCTTTTTGGGTATTTGGCACACAAGAAATGCCAGATGTAAACTCAGCCTAAGTCTAAAAAATAAAAGAAAAATCGGACAGCACAGATCGGTTATTTTGGGATAATCTCCAACAGGTAGTTTTATAAAAAAATAAGAAATAATCTTGAAATCATTATTGAACTTTTAGAAATTTCATTTGTCAAAATAGCAGAAAAAATCTAATTGTAAGCAATCTTTAAAATATAAATTTTTTCATTAAAATTGCGGGATTTGCTTTCTCTATTATTTTTGTAACTTAACGAAATTCGTAAAATTACGAAATCTGTTTTCCTGCACAAGCTACAAATATTTTCATAAAATGTACAAAATTTTCGTTTATTGCACAAAAATTAAATTACGAAAAAATGTTTCGTATTTTTAAGCATGGAATATTTTGAGTGTAATTTGTTTGTAATTAAATATCATTATAAGAATATTTTTATATAAGAAATTTATTCGCTTGCATGACTTAAGTGCAAATAGACAGAAATTATTTTTAAATAAGAAACTCATTTAAATGTATGAATAAAAGTGTTCATGTCCCTTGTGTTAAAAAAAAGCAAACGACCTTCAACTCTTGTTGCAAACTACAAACAAACTGTAATAAAGAGTATGTGTTCAAAATATTAAGGTCAAAAGTCTAACAAATGTTATAATTTAATTTTAATAAAAGTTTGCAAATGTTTTAATATTAGAGATATACATATGTATGCGTGCTAATGCATCTGGTGACATTGCGAGAAACACTAAAACAGGGATAAGAAATTTATTTTCTTTAATATAATGGCAAAGACAAATTAATATTAAAAAAAGCATATAATATGAAAAATTTTTTATGACAATAAATAAAGAAGAAAAAAAGAAAAAGCATTAGTTTCATGACCATTTAGTGTTGTTTCTTAACGTTAGTCTTTACATTTTATTCACAGCAACAACATATATACGGATAATATTGCAGACTTTGAAAAAGAATGAAGTGTTTAATAAGATATTAATTTAAGCTTATAATAATGTCTTCATTATTATAAATTAAGTTTTTTTTTGCTTGTTAAGAATTATGACTTGATTATGTATGGCAACCGAACTTTGATTGTGTTGCCAGTTGCCGAAATGGTTGCTAATTTCAGTTGCCATATTGGCAACCATAAACTAGTATTTGCCGCATAGTTTTAAAAGCCAAAAATTGGAAAAATTGGAAAAATTAAAAAATAATTGCAAAATAATTTTTTTGTTTGAATTTCTTCTATGAATTTTTAAAGAAAATATGCTTTACAGCTAAAAAAAAAAGATTGTTAAAAATTATTTTAGGCAATAATATATACTCACAGAGATGGTAATTCTTTCTCTTCATCAAAAATTAAGTCCACTTAACTATTCATTTTTATGATCATTAATGTTTTAAGCACTTTTGGTAAATTATTTTCTTTTTAGCACTTATATTTCTTATATTTTGAATTTTTGTTTATACAGGGTGGGCCAAAAGAAACCAAGGGGTGTAAAAGTTTAATAACTTTTTTGTTTATTAACTGTTTTTTATTTTTTCTTTCAGATTATATAATATACAAAATGGAAATTTTTTTACACTAAGTATGAAAAATGATGTCTCTTAAATGACCACCGTTTTCAGCTTCGCACTGATGGGCTCTTTTTAGAGCATTTTTCAAAACTTGTGGCTGTAGCGTTCGAGTTTCTGCAACAATGTTTGCCTTGAGTTCAAGGATTGTCTCTGGCTTGTTCACATATACTCGCTCCTTCAAAAAACCCCAAAGAAAATAGTCGGGTGCTGTCAAATCTGGCGATCGCGCTGGCCAAATAATTTCCGAATTTCGAGAAATTATTCGCTCTCCAAAAATTTGACTTAAAAGTGCCATTGTGTCTCGGGCAGTATGGGCAGTAGCTCCGTCCTGCTGAAACCACATACCAGGTCTGTTTTCAAGAGCAGGACGTAAACAATTTTCTATCATAAACCGATACCGCTCTCCATTTACGGTTACAGCACTTCCATCTTCATTCTCGAAGAAGTAGGGCCCAATGACATTTTCAGATGTGATCCCACACCATACTGTACACCTGATGGGGTGCAATTGGCGTTGATGAATGGCTCTTGGATTTTGAGAGCCCCAGAACCTACAGTTCTGCTTATTAACAAAGCCATTCAAATGAAAATGAGCTTAAAATAATTGATCTCTGGTTTAAATAATAAAATTCTATTGTTCTGGTTCTCTGTTCAGTTGTGAACCTCTCCATTATAAATTCTCCAAGTGTTGTCTATATAATCTGAAAGAAAAAATAAAAAAAAATTAATAAACAAAAAAGTTATTAAACTTTTACACCCCTTGATTTCTTTTGGCCCACCCTGTATTATTTTTATTTGCCAATTTGTCATAATCGTATTTTCGATAACTTTTTGACAAGTGGAGGAATTTGCCATAAATAGTACCAATTTTTACTCCAAAAATATAAGATGAAAGAAATAATTAAGAGGACAAAAGCTTTTCAGCTTTATAACATAATAATGTTACATTATTTATCTATTTCCTTTAACACACGCAATATTTTACTTGTAAATAATAATATAATGCAGTTTCTTCTTCTTTGCACAAAAAATCAAAGTTTGTTGATAAGATGTATGACTTTTGCAGAGAAAATGTTGCCACTATTTTGTTCCTCAGTATGGTAATACTTAACATAATAACAAGTTTAAACTGAATTAACGTGAGATTAAGTTAATTTTCGGTTTAGCTAATTAGAGAAATAAACTAATCTTGTTCTCGAACCCAAAAAGTCGCCCTAAATGTTCTTAACTGACAATTTATAGAAGCCATGTAAAAATTATCGGCTGTCTAATTATAATGAAAAGAAAAACAAATTTTTAGTGTTTTGTTTTTGTTTTCAATATAAATAGCCAGACGAGAATTTTCACATGGCTTCTATGAACTGGCAGTAAATAAATATTTTACAATTGAGACTGTGTGCGTATGAGTAATATTTAATATATTGTGAATACTTATTACTCATACGTAACATTCACAATAATTATATGAGAACATGGCTGGTATGTCCTAGTTTACACTATGAAAGTCTTGCATCGTGTAACAGTAAGAGTCTGTCTTAAAAAGGTATGTGCTTAAAAAAGTATGTGGAGTTGTTTGGTTGCAGTTTATGAAGAATTTCAGTGAATGGTTATTGTTTTGGATATGAATGAAATCTTGATAAGTCCCAAATCTCACTGTGCAAGTATTATTGCTAAGCTGATTAGTTTCAGGGAGAGAGAGACGAGGGGAACAACAACGTTTTTTTTCTCCCCGTCTCTCTCTCCTAATAAACTAATCAGCTTAGCAATAAGACTTGCATAGTGTAAATAGGGACTAACTGTCCATATAAATGGATGTAAACGGTATAGCTTTTCATAAAGATTTTAATTGAAATCTGCTTGATTTCATGCAGGTGTAAATGCCCTATAAAACAAAAAAAAAACAAAAACAAAATATTTCAAAATGTTATGTAAAACATTTGAAAAGTGATTCTTTTACTTTTTTTTATAATCTTTGCCAAGAGTATATTTTTATCAGTATTGTTTCATATTGTGCGCCTTTTTTAAAACTAATAAATTGGCATTGCATCCAAATTGTGGAACACGTTTCAAAACGAATCATTTGAAAAAAAGCAGTTTCTTTTACATACATACTTACCTGAATATTCTTCTTCTGCAATAAAAATAATGTATTTTTCTAATCGATAAAAAAATAAAATAGTATGCCATAATTAACGACCGTTCCAGACAATATATCATTTCTTAAGCCGGGATAACATTATAGTTATTTATTTTCCTTTTTCTAAACCAAATTGTTGTATAAGACACTTAAACGAAATAGAATTATACAAGGGCAGACATATAAAGAATTTGTCAAAAGTAAAAATAAATGAGTTGTTTTGTCGACAAAAATCTAAGTTTTAAGGATATTTATATGTTATTATTATTATTGTTCATTTGTACGTGCTTAGCTCTCTTAAAGGGCTAGGTATTTAGTTTGGTTTAAAAATACGGCATCAAAATGGGTCTTGACTTTCAGTATACAGTAGTTGGTCACGTTTATTTGAAATTTATTATTATTATTATTATTATTATTATTACATTTTTTTAAATGTCAGTCATTAACAAGAAAGGAAAACAATAAGTCATGTAATGCCAGTAAGAACAGCAGTGTCCTCTTTTTTTTAAAATAAACTTCCGTATGTACAGACGGAATTTGAAATAAGAAAAATTTAATTAAAACCCCAATGCAAATTCCAATAAAATTCAAAACATCTATAGACAAGTTCTGTACAATTTTGACAGTGATTAATCGACAGTATTGCAGATTACCAAAAAAGACATTTTAATAATCAAATAGAGTAAAAAGGGATATACATGCATACTTGAGTATGTAAATTAATTCCAAGAATGTTAGAAAAATCCAACCATTTTAAATTCATATCGCTTCACTATTACTCAATATTTATTTTAGACTGAAATATTTTTTAAATTAATAATTGTGCATTTTTCAGGAATATAAGAAAACTTAAACTAAATTTAGCTAGAAGAAATAAATTTCTATAACAAGAATTGAGCAATACTGAAATTGAGCTCGATTGTGATATTACACATATTTCTTGTTTGAAAAGAAAATTCTTTATAGTTCAGCTAAAATAAAAAATTTGTATCACATTTCCCTTTAAATATTTTAAACGTAAAAACAGCGGAAGGTCGACTTTTAGTAGGAATCGGTTTAAATTAGCACATTTGTAAATCACAATTTAAAATAAAAAAACTATATCTCATTTTTTATTTTTTCTTAATAAAAAAATTTTACGTTATTTCCAATTCATTTTTGTAACAAAAAAAAAAAAAAAAAAAAAAAAAAAAAAACAATATCCTTTAGCTTCCACTCAATAACTGTTAGATTTTTAACATTGCTTCTGCTTTTTATACACTTCTATGCTTCTGTATATTAAACAGGCTGCTTATTTTGCAGAATGTAAATAAATAACATAATATCCATTTCAATTTTGTTTCTTTCCTTATTCACCACACTTTTCGGACTAATGTTAAATAGTTCTCTGAGCCTGCTTAATACACAAAATGTTATTAATATTTAACTAACAGTGCAACTGGTTATTTAGCTTGTATGTTCACACTTGTTTTCAGTTCGTTCCGTTTAACGTTAAATGAGCGTATCAGCATATTTTTTTGTTTGGCTCTTTCACGACACACCGGAAACGGTTTCTGCATCTCATAAAAACTTTTTATGAAATTTTCATTTCATTTTATTGCTGTAAAGCATAGAGAAAGCATAAACACATCAAATTTTACCGCTACATTTGCAATTTAATGACAAATTTTGCACTTTGCTATAGACGTTCTCTGTGTTATTTTGTTTTTGTTAAAGTGTTCTTATTTTTTGGAGCAGCAGAACAAAACAAAAAAACGAAAGCACACACTTGTTTTTCGTCGTTCGTTGTCTAGGTCAGTGGTAAAATTTATGTGTGTATGTAATATTAACAGTGCAATTTCAATATGCTTTTCTTTGTGCAAGTGTATGCGTGTGTGTGTGTGTGTGTGTATGTGGGTGTTGCACTGCGTTTAAAATGTGTATGTTACAAAATTTAATACACCAGCATGTTCACATCGAAATTAAAATTTTTTAGCAAAATCTTTATATTGCATGCTTTTGAGCGCTCGTTTCAGCTTTAACTTGGCTGCAGTTCTTGTTTGATGTCTGTATTCTAGTCAAAACTAGAAAAAATTTATATGTATAATAACTTGTTGTTTTGTATTTTGTTTATAGTCGGTCGCAATGTTTTAATTATAATTTTCTTAATGGGTAATTTTTAATTACAATATTTCTGTGGCAATAGGGAAAAAGTGCTTACGTCATATTTTACTGTTTTGTAGAAAAGCAGTTTTAAGGGTTCAAGTCGATTTTCAGAAATTTATTTCTTTTGCAGTTAAGTTGGGAAATTCTATGTTAACCTTTATTTTTTAAGCAAACAACGTCCTACACGTAATAAGTAATACACTCTAGCTGATATATTCCAAAGTGTAACCCAAATTAATCTATTATTCCAAACGATATTAGAAGTCTATAAAAGGTAAGTCGCAAGTCATAGTGCTTTAACTTCCTGAAAAATCACACAAATCAGTTGAGATTTTGACCAGGGGTACTTTCGAATATGCAGAATCAGCATATATCGACTTAAACACTTTTTACTTTTTGCCACAGATTTATTATTTGATTTTTTTTATTCAGGATAATCAATTAAGGTCTTATTCAAAAGCAAAAATCTACATCAACTGACACCACACACAGTGGACCAAACACAGAAGAACGCTGATGATGAAAGTTTAGTGGACTTCGAAAACGGCTAGCTGTTTCGTTGAACTATGTGTTGTGAGAATATTAACAACTAACTTTGATGTTTTTTGTTCATTAATAATTATCACATGTAATTTGGCTTACAAAGCGATACGAACTTTAGCCTGTTCAAATCATAAAATATAGAAATAAATGAAGTTCGAAAAATAATAATTAAATTAGCATATATTTACATTAAAACTCATTAAAAATGATTGAGAATTACTAAATACATAATCATAACAAACTAAGCAAATGCAAAAAAAAAATTACTCGAAATATATTTTATGTTTACAATTAGTTAGCTTTTGAGTAACTATGCGTCAAAGTCAACATTCGAAATAAAATGTTGGTCCTTGTACATAGAGCCTGTGCCAAACGGTAGCAAAGTACTAGTGCAAGTAAATTTTTTACACTTCTAAGGTGAATAAAATTTCACTAGCACTGACACAACAGGTAAATTTTTAACAAGCTGCAATAAAAAGCATTGTATCATAAAATTTAAATCCACCGCCGTCGCTTGTAGCCGTCGCCCAATACAAAGATTTTTACGTCTTTTAAGTTTAATTAGACTGTAAAAAAATCATTGTTTATTTTAGTTTGCGAAAAATGTTGCATCATATATATAAAATTATATAATTTATTGCTACAAGAATATTGTTTTATATAAAAATGTCCTCTTAAAAATTTGTTAGTACCCGGCGACATGTGGTCAGGCGAAGTAAAACCGCCGCCGCAGCAATTGTTTCATCAGCTTCCTTCTATGCTCAAGCGAATTTGTCAAAATTTTACATTGTCAAAAAAGATATCATTTGGCACAGCAGAAAATTAAATTTTTTCCCACAGGCAAATATTTTTTAACCATAGTACTTTTCTACCGTTTGGCACACGCCCATAGAATAGGAAAGTATGTTTATTCGAAGCTTGCCAAAATAAATTCAAATAAAGACATTTGCTCTATATGCTGTAAAGCACAAGAGTTATTTTTCCAGAAAATGAGCTATAATATAAAAAAGTAGAAAGATTTTTATGCATATACACAATTAATCTGTAATAAATTTTAATATCCATAAACATTAAAATAAACATCATCTCAATTAAAATATTATTCTATAAAATACACGCCCCTATTGCCGTTCTCGACTCAACTCGGTTTGATCTTCTGCGAGTCAACCCAACTTTCACACATCCCAACTTTTTTCTATTATGAATCATAACTTATTTTTGCCTGAACTCAACCATTGTTTAAGTCGTGAATGGCAATGCTAATGTGTTAGTTGGGTTAATTCTAAGACAACCAATCTAAGTTGACTTGACAACGAAAAGAGATGCTACAATTTTACTGAGCAAATAGTTAATAGAAAAAAAAATTAGTAATTATTTTTTCAATTACGGATATAAACATTTTAAATTACCAATTTTTTTTATTTTATTAATAAGAATTTTGTTTCTTATCATACTAGTAATTGATTCAGATTTATATTTTGATAACTTATTTTTATGGCATACTATTTGTATGACGAGTTTTAAGATTTTACTTATGTTTTGGAATTTTTTGTTTAAATTTTGTAGCGGGTATTAAGTTTTCCTTTCTTTCAAGTGACATCCTAATTTTTTCCATGCGAAGAATACTTGCATTTTCTGTTTTCTGCGTATAAATTTATTTACAAGTTTGTGTACCCAATACAGGGTGCCTGGTGAATTTTACTATACAAAGATCCTCAAGTAGAAATGAAAAATATCCTAACCAGCCCTAAATTTTGTTTTTCATCATCAGGTTCTCTGAATCTGATGAAAGAATTTTAAGAATCGATGCAGTAGTTTGGGCGTGAAAGCGTAGCAAACAATCTCACTTTCATATTTATAAAATTAATAAGGATGTATGTACTTCGGTATATTTAAATAGCATTTCTGATAGTATATATAAAGGATCAAATTTTATTTAATCTGCTAGATAGTTTCATGGATTTTAAGTAATAAATCAGACAAAAGATACATTTTTTGTTTAAATGCTTGGTGTGGCCCATATGGCAGCTATTATATCAGTAATTGCTTGAGTGAATAAAGTTGGTCATTGTTGTCCACCTGCTGGTAACCTTGCCTCCAAAAATGTGCTGAAAGGCCCTTTGAATGAAAATTATTGACTCGAGTTATCCTATACTCCATATAAACCATCAACTTATTTATCAATTTTTACTTAATTTAGATAAAACAAAATTTTACTGATAACTTGCTTAGCGTGTGTCATCAGGCACACTTTATTTACTGTATACACATGCATATGTACAATGTTTTTTGCTCTACATTTTTTATTTGCAGATTTTGTTGTTGTTATGTTTTGTCATAAATTGTAACCGTGGTCGTATACCACATACAGACAATAAAAACATCAACATCTAAAACCCAAAAAAGCAGCAGCATCAGTTGCTGCTTGTGTTGTTGTTCTTTTTTTTCTATTTTAAATACATGCAAATTACAGTTGGATTAATGGATGGATGGATGTAAGTATGTACATATATTTTCATGTAAATACATATCGCTCATTTAATTCAATAGTGGCACAACTCAAAAAATCCAGTTTTGCAGAAAACACGTTTTAAGTTTTCAATTTGCATACAACTCAATCAAGAAATGAAAAAAAATTCTTCTCTCAGGAGGTAATGGTACAATCTATTTATATGAAATTTTTACACAAGATAAAATATGAAATGCCGCATTTTTCTGCATTATTAACTCAAAAAACTAATTTTTTGAGTTATGCCACTATTGAAGTAAATGAGCGATATGTATATACTATAAGTTTATGTTCAATGTGTTTGAAAAATTATGGCTATTGTAACATCTTTTAGGGGGCTGAAGTTGTTTTTGTTTTCATAACTTCAAAAAAAGAAGAGCGAGATAAGTATAAATACACAAATATAATTGAATTAAGAGATACATAGATATGTACATGTCTAGTGTAAATACAAATACGCACATATTTGTATGCATACATATGTATGTGTACCTACATGCATATATGCATTTAACACATTCATAGACACACGTAAGTATCTAGTATATATTATAACAGTGGTTCCCAAATTGGGCTACGGA
This sequence comes from Tachina grossa, assembly GCA_949987645.1. NCBI lineage: Eukaryota > Metazoa > Arthropoda > Insecta > Diptera > Tachinidae > Tachina > Tachina grossa. The sequence goes on from OX465274.1 coordinate 213,878,004, forward strand.
GCAAATTTTCGCGGTGTGTATGCGAGAAGATTTTAGATTTTCACAGCTAATGGCAGTTTAAAATGTAAATAAAGATTATTTATTTCGAGAGAAACATAATCAGTACCTGGTACTAAATTCAATAACTTTTATTACGGTTATCGTATCGCTATAAAAAATACAATGAAAATATATCAACTTTGCTATCGATTAACATAGTTTAACGGTATTCACTGCCGGTTGAAGTTAAAAAAAAAGTAAAATCTCAAACTCAAATTTATTTAGTTTTTCTTTCATTCTTCTTTGTAATTTTTACTTATTGTGACATTTTGTACGCAGGGATGCCACATGATACACAGATGAATGGCGAGTAAAAGTTACAAAAGCACATTCTCATTAGCGCTAACGAATTATATTATCGATTAATATTAGGATTTTCGTTTCGAATCCAGATACTGGACTCTGTAAGTTTTTGCGAACCGAAAATCGTAGTATTTATTGACATATTTATTCGTTTGTTTGTGATTCCGTAATTTAGTTTTTACAATAGTCTCCAGCTATATTTGAATTACAATTTTATTCAATATTATATGGTATCTCTGTATAGAAAGTGTCAAAGTAAGAGAAGAGCACAAGGAATAATAAAGATAAAACTAAATGAATATGACTTTGTGATTTTATTTATTTTTACTTAAACCGACAGCGAACATCGTAAAAATATGTTACTGAATAGAAAAGTCAATAAATTTTCACTAGAGTTTATCGTAATAAAAGCGATTATCGTAATAAAAGTTATGGGATTCAGTGCCTCATTTCGAGTCGAAAAAATTGTTGTCATCCATAGGATGAGTAAGAAAAACTCTGTATTTGTTGATATTTTTTGTAAGTTTATATAAGTTTATTTGTTAGTAACCCTGTATAAAATAGGAAGACCAATAGACACAGAAAAAATATCATCAAAATGCAACCAACAAAACAAATTGTTAACATTTAATTTTAAAATTAACAATCATCATTGCTTATATAACAAATTTAAATTCTTGTAGTCAATTAAATTACTCAACAAAATTATTTGTTAAATTATATCATAATGAAATGAGCACATGTAGAAGAAACAAGAAATCATATTTTGTGTGTATTCATCATTTGCGTATTTACTAAAGTGTTGCTCTTTAGCTGAGAGGTAAGTGAGTCAGTTTATTACTGTTGATGTTGCCGGTTCAACTCCGCCCAAAGGCGTTTAGTGTTTTTCGCAGACAAACAAAAAATCATTTCGAGGATTGTGATTGTGTATAAAAAAGCTTGTTAATATAACAATTATAATACAGAAATTCAACAATTCACATTGTTAATATAACAATAACTTTAATTGAAATAACTTTGAAATTTAACAAAAATAAATGTTGAAAAAAAAATCAATTTCAACAAATTATTTGTTGATATATTTAATTGAAAATATTTTTAAGATTTTCCTTCAACTTACGATTTCGTTAATTGTATCTACAAAAATCGTTGTAGGTTCAAAATCAATTAATTATTTAATTGATATAACAAAAAAATTAATTGTATTTACAAATTATTTTTTTCTGTGTAATTATTTGATTTTTCTCGATGCGCAAACTTCTCACAAGTTAAAGAAAAGGGGCACAAGTACAGGTATGTGATGAAAAACAATTTAGTTACAAAACCGATTTGAAAACGATAAAGAGTCTGATGTGTTTTTCAAATTTATATAAAATGGTTATTTTCAATAATTTCTTAAACATTTATATATAAATAGTTGTGAATATGTTGAATTGTTTATGTTTTATATTTTAGTATGTTGTTTGGAAGTCAGTTTTCAAACATCACACCTTTTTAAAACTGTTGTTCTGCAGTCGATCGTTTTCCATCACACAGCTGAATATTTTGAAGAATATTTAAAACGCAAAGTATGCCACAAAATGCTTTCGAATGTTGCAATTTTTAGTATAACCTAAATAGCCCAATACAACTACCTATTAAATATATGTGTCAAAGTTCAATAATCTTTAAAGTTGACTTAAGCAAGTTTGACTTTATTACGCTGTATTACGAGTATTGTGCAAATTGAATGAAAGAAGCAATAGTCACAATTCTGCATGTATCTTGCGAAATTAGAGGCATACGTTAGAGCTTTTTAAACTTTTAGCGGTTGCGTCAAAGCTTTTAATAAACTTAAGTGATCAATTCAAATTGCTATAGAAATTAATTCAGTTTCATAGAAAGGAAAATTATTTACCAAAAGTTGTTGGGAACCCCTGTATTAGATGATAAAATTCCATTCGGATACTCATAGAACTTGATTTAGTTCTTTTTGCTGTCATTTATAGTTTTTACTTACATAAATATGTTTATGGTTTGTGAAAATCTGTTACTGACATTGATTTACAATAAGTTTCTTAAATTTTTAACAAGTTGTATGGCAGTTTTGAAAATAGTTTTTTGCACATATATTCTATTGCCTTTGCTTTTTAATTAATTTTGACTTTAAATTATTTACATTTCTTATTGGTTTTCTTTAATGATTGCAAATTTAAAATACATTTATTTGTTGTTGGTTTAGCACGTCTACCTCTATCCAATCTGTTGTAAGTTTAGTTTAATAATTCTCAATAATTTGTTGGGAATTTTTCTATAAGAATTGAGCTTTTGTAAACTTTTTGCTAAATTGTAGTTTAAGTCTACTGATGAGTTGCTTTTAAGCAGCTTCGAAACGCATCTAGAGTCCAGATGTGCTTAACCAACAACAACCTAATTTTTAGGTGCTTTTTTTAATAGAATTTTAAGTGTAAATAATTCAAACAGAAGCTTGTTTGTTTTGGTTTTTCCTTACTACGTTTCGTTGACAAATTCTAGCTTCTTCAAGATTATTTTTCTTTGGTTTGGTTTGCTATCATTGAAATATAAATAAAAAAATATAAATATGTAAAAACATAATATTTATAAGGTAAAGTAATAGAAAGTTGAGTGAAATAAGCAACTTATTATATTCAAAAAATGTGTTTTACGTTTATAGTCATTCTCATTTCAGGTCAGCTTATGCGTGTGAGAATCAAACCAACTTTAACACGAGCCAATTATTTTTTAGAATTGTGAATGACAAAAAAATTTTAGTAGTTGAACCGTTTTTTTAATTTGAGAATAGCAATGCAAATATAAAAGTCAACCAAGCTGACTATAATGATCGAAACTTTATCATTGTTTTTCTTACAGTTGGAATTTTAATAAGAAATACCGAAGTATATTTTTTTTTATTTTAAAAATATAAAATTTAAAATTTAAAAAAGGGTGCGGTACCCAAGGGTGTTACTATTAATTATAGGTATCTGAAAAAACATTATTTCTATTCAGAATATATAATGGAGGCCTATAACGGGACGGGTGTGACTTTAGAAACCGCTGTTTGTACAAAAATATTTCTTTAAGGATATATTCTGTAAAATCTTCCGCAGAGTGTGTACAATAGTTATTTTGGGTGTAAATTATTTAGTCGTTTTGATTACATTCTTAAAATAAATTATTCGAAAATGTGAGCTTCACTTCTTCAACGCGTTTTCTCGGATAGCCAGCTATACCTTTGCGTTGGTGTGACATAGTTAATGACTTAAATATTAAAATTTAAGTTCACAAATTTGTATTATATTATTACAGCCATGTTCATAAAAAAAGTTGATTGATGTTTAAAATTCATATTAGTTAAAAAATGTTTTAAGGCTAAATAATGTTTTTTAAATATTGGTATTCATAATCAGTTTTTTAACTAAATATCAATTAACTAGATTTTTAAAAATATCGTGGCAACAATGTATTCTTTATTTGTCACTTGCATATTAGTTCTGCAAAACAACGATTGTTAACTCACAAAGTACTCGTGTCTATATTTGTTTATTTGTCGCTTTTCAGAGATATATTGTTTTTATAAAATAAAAGATGTGTTCCAACTTGTATTTAATAAAAAAAAAATTAAAAAAAGTTCACAACAAATCTTTGTTAAAAGTGCTTTTTATATGATTTATTTTATTGCAGATAAAGAAGCACTAGAATAACGAGCTTTATTTTGTTTGTTTTGAGTGTTTATACGTCACTAGTTAATTTTCTACAATTATATTATTTTTGTTAACACATAAAATGAGAAAACAATGACTGGGAATGGAAACTGAATGGAAAGAGTATATTTGATATTTCGGCAATAGTTTCTATAAAAAAAAAATTACATTATTTTCTTCTAAATAACAATGGCATATCCATACATACATACATACATAAGTACATACATATACACTCAAAATAAAAATCAATCCATCCGTACTTAAATCAATTCAAAGCGGTGTCATAAGTACGGTAAGTACGAATTTACTCAAATCAAGTACCAAAGACTTGATTTAAGTACGGACTATTCAAGTGCTAAATACTTAATTTTAGCCATATTTAATCCTGATTCCGTACTTGAAATAATTCCAAAACCAGATTGATTTCAGTTAACCTCAGATTGAATTAATTTCAAAATACGCTTGATTCAAGAATTTCTAACTTGATTTAATGCGAATCCACACTTGAAATACTCCCAAAACGAGATTGATTTAAGAAAATCTGGGATTGAATTAATCTAAAAATGGGGTTCATTTAATCCCGAATCCGTACTTGAAATAATCCAAAAATGCCTGTTTTAAGTAATCCTAACTTGATTTATTGAATTAAAGATTTAATATAATTTTTTATTAACTTTTATTTGTCCATTTTAATATTTTTTGTTTGTTTTAATTATTGATAAGAATTTCTATTAATTAATTAAATTTAATGCAAAAGACCAAAAGCGGGTATTGTTTCCTTTACGTCGCTCTATTACATGCATCTCTAACAGTGTTGGCAGAAAATTATGATGGAAGGATGCTAAATGAGTCCAAGATGTCTGTTCTATGGAAGAAAAAATACTAGATTTTAAATTTATATAGGTTATTTGTTTAATGCTTTTTTACTAAATAATAATAGGAACTTCCCCTGCACAATACTGCCTCTTTGTCATCAATGAATAATTATTTGTTTTGCTCTCAACTAAAGCCCACGTTTCTAAGCTGATTACATTTATAATCGCCATCGCTCCAAAAGTGCAACCCCATCAGTGCTCTAGGCGAAACTATGTCATTAAGAAGCTAGGGGTTCTTGGTCACCTACAGGGAGTTGAGCATAAGAAAATAATTCTTCAATGAGAACTCATGAGACATGCATATGCAGGAAGTTTTCGTACCTATTACTATTTTTTACTTAATATGTATTAGGGATGTAACGAATACCAGTTTAGCGAATGCGAATGCGAAAACGAATAATGCATTTGAATTTTGGCGAAAGCGAATGCGAATGCGAAAGCGAATCCAAATACTTACAATACGGTAAAAAATCACATCAAACTAAATTTGTTTAAGAACATGAAGTTGTATTATATACATAGATGTACTACATATAGCATTTTATTTAAATGGAGTCTTGAATTGAGCAAATATTTATTAATTTATTAAATTCTTAAAACAGAAAGATGTATGTATGAAATTATATTGAAACAAGTATAGATAATAAAAATTAATAATAACAACAGAAAACAACTACAAAAAAGATATACTCTTGAAATGCTTCACATTATTGATGTACCACCTGACAAGAAATTAAATTATAAGAGCGATGTAGAAAAATGCGCGCAGATTTATAGAAACACAATACAAAAACACAGGCCGAAACATCATTAAAGTTCTGTTTACAAAAGAGACGAGACGTTCGAAGTAAAGCTTTTAAAACTTTAAAATTAATAAATTACACCATTTGTTTTTGAAAATGTAATTACAGATTAATTTGTGCAATAATATTAATTAATGTTGTACATATTTTTTTTATGTACATATATTTTAGATCCCCTGAAGATGATCAACGGCGTTGATTGAAATATTGGGAAAAATAAAAAACAAAAATGAAATTATAATTAAAATATAACTATAACCTGTTTTTAATTTTATAACCAGACCTCAAGCTGAACAAAATTAATTAATAATTAATAAAAATTAACTTACAAAATGTTAGGCAATTAACCCATTCGTATATACTTTGGCCCTAAATCCTGGTACTCTGTTCAATAATTCATGTGAAATGCTGCCAAAATACATATTAAGAAAAATTGGCATGAATTCATGAAAAAATTTTGGAGAAGTAATACTTTGTTCATCTTGGGAAAAACATATGAAATATATCTTCAACATTTTAAGTTTTCATGCGAAATAATATGCGTGGCACTTGCTTCGCATAAAATTTACAACAAAGAATTGCTAGTTAAAATTGTTTGCATTTAAAATTTTCTGTGCGAATTAATGAATGGTGCTCAACATTTTCCAAAAGTTTGAAAAGGCTAGTTTTAAGTATTTTTCAAAGCTGTATTTTGGTTTAGTATTCGCTTGAAATATTCGCATGCATTTTAGCGAATGCAAAAGCGAATGTAAATAGCAAAAGTTAGCGAATAATTTACGAATGCGAAAACGAATGCGAACATTCGTTACATCCATAATATGTATGTATCTTTATATACATACATATGTACTTATATGTATATATTGAAACGGGACTTGTTAAAAACAACACGCGTACTCGATAAAAAAAAAGCCCCATATTTATTACTTACTATTTTGATATTAAGAAACATCTTCGCACTTAAGCCCCTCGGAAGCTGGCGCATTTCATTTGCTTTCACTTTTTATTTTTTAGTTAATATTGATATTATAGTTTTATTAAATTAATTATCATTGAACATTATAGTTTTATTTTAGTTACCATTATATTTTTAAAACCACACTTTTGCACACGAGTATTAAGAATAAACCGCACTTACTCACACTTAAATAAAATAAATATCCGTTAAAAATTACAAATATTAAATTGTTTTTATTTTAATGTACTGATTTTTTAATTAATTTTTTTAATTTTATTTAATTTTTATTGAAATTTTTAATAAAAATGTTTTTTTTTTTAATTTTTTTTTCATATGTGTATAAAGTTTGTGTACGCAGTCGTACTTTAAACAAGTTTTTTTTTACTCACTCCAAAGACTTTGTACTTGATTTAAAATTTTGTACAAAATTTAAGCACTTCACACTCAATTTAAGAAACTTAAGGATTGGTTTCCTAAAGTAACCCAGTTTTCGGCTTGATTTAAGAAAATGTTAGTTCTATTCGTACTTAAATTTTTAAATACGATTCGTACTAAAAGTAAGTAGCAAAAATTTGAATTTAGTATGAATTTTTTCTTTCTGTGTACATACACACACATATGTACATACAGGTAAAGTTCAAAATGTAAACAAAAACTAAGCAAAATAGCAAAAACGTCATCTTAAAATTGGTTCAAACATGGGGGCAGTCAATTTAAAAATTTGCTGATTTACGCAAGGTTTAAAAACCGTTTTTTAAGCTAAAATTCTATTATGAATACAATTTTAGCGAATTTTGCTTAAACAACATTTGAAAAATTTTTTTATGAATACGGCTGTTAATCTTTTGAAAAGTATTAAGTATTTATTAGGTACAGTAATAATATCTTCAAACTTTTTCAATTATTACTGTGACGGGTGTGACTGAAAATTTCGAAATTGCGATAGAAAAACAATGGTATAGGGTGTTTTTTAAGAGGTATAGAACTTTGAATTGAAATAAAACACAAGAAAATCGTTTTAATGTCCATCAATTTGGCTTTATTGGAAGGATAATTTTATGCCATTTATGTTTAAATATGATTTCGGGCATGTGGCCACCGCGGCTGGCTCGAATAAAGCCAATTCTACAGGTCCAATTTTCAACCACTTTTTCGAGCATATGGGGCCGTATGTTGGCAATAACGCCACGAATGTTGGCTTCCAAGTCCCCTAACGTTTCTGGTTTGTTGGCGTAGACGAGCGACTTCACATATCCCCAAAGAAAATAATCCAATGGTGTCAAATCACACGATCTTGGTGGCCAATTGACAGGTCCATTCCGCGAAATTATGCGCTCATCGAATGTTTCCTTCAATAAATCGATTGTGACGTGCGCTGTGTGGCATGTAGCGCCGTCTTGTTGGAACCACAACTCATCCACATTCATGCCATCCAATTCGGGAACAAAATAGTCGGTTAGTCGGCTCCAATTGCTGTGCACGGTGGCGAATCGATTCATTCGGGTCCTCTTCAACACTTTGCTCTACAGCGGCAATTGTTTCTTCGGTGCGCACTGTTCGACGTCTCTGCGGATGCGTATTATCACATAGAGTAAACGTAGTGCGAAAACGATCCATGGTTAACCGAATTAATTGCTCTGATGGACGATTATGTCGACCATAAAATGGACGGAGCTTGCGGTAAACTTCGCGAACTGAACCATTATTTTCGAAATAAATTTGCACGATTTGCAAGCGTTGTTCTTTTGTCAACCTGTTCATGATAAAATGGCAAACCAAACTAAATATTAATCACTTGACAGCTGACAAAATGGCCGCCAGTTAAAAAAGTGATGCCAACTTAAAGTTCTATACCTCAATAAAAAACACCCTTTATATATATGTACTTTTCATAGATATCGATTTCTTAAAGAAAAGAAAACTTAAAATAAATACCAAATATACCACGAAATAGAGCAAAGTATTCAGTATATCGAGCCATAACCGCCAACAAAAAAAAAAAAAAAAAATGCTTAACCGACATATTTTTTCACGATAGCAAATAATTGATTTTGGTAAAAAAAAGATAGTACGAAGATTATGTCGCTTAAGATTTTTTTGACGGTTATGGTACGATATATTAATTTCGAGATGTTTCTAAAGTGATAATTGTGGCGACTCATGTTATGGATTTACAAATTGAATTCGTCGTAATGGACGAGATTCATCCCAATTCGTCACACTTGTGTTTATAGCACTAGCATAAATTTTAGTCTCATTTTGAATTTAAACGCCAGATTCAATGAAAAATACCATTCTAATTTTTTAGTGTTTCGATGACAATATATTTGTTTTCAATAAATTATGACCACTGAACAGTTCAAATCGTCGTATATTTCTAAATTATTTTGACAGCCTTATTTTACACAATTTCTTTCAACAAGTTGTAAAAGAATATATTACAATATTTATCTGTAATATTTTTAAATTTATTTAAGTCTAACTAATTAAACATATAACTACTTTTAATTTTCATGCATTAACCACCATTTTCTCACGGTTTACATTAAAAAATTTTTCTTTGTGAAATTTATTAAAATTGACCTTAAACTTTCATTTGCATCTATACATTGAAATTTCGTTCGTTTCGTTTCGTGAAGTTCTACTTTTTTTTCTCACATTTCCATAACAAAAATTTAATAAAAAAGTATTAAAGTATAATAAGAAATACAATAAAAAAATCTTGTTTAAGAGTTCATAATGTCACCCATGAGTTACATACACATAAAATACTCGTATATTAAAAAAAAAATGACAAAATAATAAAATTAACTTTTTCAAACACACACTGCTGTTACTTACAAATAAATTACTCATAGAATAAAAATTACTTAAATATATTAAAAACCTGTAGATGAGGTACGGGCATACGATGTTTTGCGAGCCGGTGGCAAATCTGAAGATAAGTTTTGGAATCGATTTGAGCAGTTAATAGCCTGAAAGAAAAAAAAAACAAAAATATCTGTTACACAATTTGTGATAAAAAAAAATACTTTCAATGACAAACAGTGCAAACAAAACAATTGGATTTGCTCTCACCTAATTAATTTGTTAAACCATTACAACCATTTTGTTCTTTTTACAATTTTAGGCTATAGACCCTGTTATAATAATCATATCAATCCGTAAACGTTTGTGAAGCGTTTTTTCTGCAAACAATTAAATTTGCTGTCTTTAGTTCCTTCTCTAGCTACGCACGTTTACATAAGACGTTATGTAAAACTAAATTAACACACATCAAAATGTTTTATTTAACTGAATCTAAATTATCTTAAGCTTTTCAGTGCTTATTTTTGAAGTCGGTTTAATTATTTTTTAAGTTTTATTTTTAAATTTTGGGTGCCAATTTTATATACATATTTAGGGTCGATGAACCCGCCCAATTTGACATATCTTACCGTCCGTCGACATTTCTAAATTCAACATCACGTCACTTTAAGAGCTCGTAAAAATTTATCAGGTAGCAGCAAGATAAATACAATATCTGTTAATATTTAATGGGCATGGTCCCGCCCACTTCTTTAAGCACAAAATTATGCCATTATTAGCCAAGTTGTGGAGAAACGCATAAATAGAGGCACGGAAATATATTATGAAAATTTAATGGGCTTCTTCAGAGTTCAAGATATGTGCCAAGTTTCGTTAAAATCGGGTAAGCACAAGCACTTGAAATGTAATATAAGATTTAAATGGGCGTAGCCACCCCATCTTTTTAAAATGCAAGATTGTGTCTTTATTAGAGCTGAGGTCATGTGCCAAGTTTCGTTAAAATTGGTTACATAAAAGAACGTGAAATGTAATATTACGTTTTAATGGGCGTGGCTCTGCACATTCAAGATTGTGTTATTACGAGATCACAACGTTTATGCTAAGCTTCGTAGCAATATGATAAGTTAAGTACCCTAAAAAAGAAAAAAAATTAGTAGACGTGTCCCCACACACAGTAATGGCACCGAATTAAATACATATATACTCTCTCAGAAGAGAAAATAGTTTTTTAAATCGGCTTAAAAAGTACTGTAATAAACATAAAGAAATTCTTTCTGCCAAAAAAAAAGAACAAACTTCAATGTAAAGATCTGATAGAAAAAGTACGTGAAATATAAAATTAAATTTTAATGAGCGTACCTCCGCCCATTTTTTAAATGCAAGATTGTGTGTTTTTTAAAACTCAGGGTGCTAAGGTGTGCTAAGTCTTGTAAAAATCGGTAAAGTAGAACCACTTAAAATAAAATATTAAATTTTAATGGGTGCGACTCTGCCCATTTTTTAAATGGAAGATTGTGTTAATACGAATCGGTTCAGTAGAACCCCTTGGAATATTATAATAGATTTGAATGGGCGTAACGCCGCCATTTTTTTAAACCTTAAAATTGTGTAATTACAAGAGCTAAATGTGTTTGCTAGGTTTCACACCAATAAAATAAGCAGAATACCATAAAATCAAATAAGAAATATTGTGGACATGTCCCCTCCCGTTTTTTTTCTTTTACAATGGGACCAATGGGAAGCTTTACTCTCTAAGACGAAAAAGAATTTTTACAAACGGTCTAAAATGTAACGAGCAACATCCAAAAAAAAAAAAAATTAAAAATAGATATGAATTGTTGACCTCCTTCTTTTTTTTTTGAAGTCGGTTAAAATACAGACGAATTGATAATCTCCTGCTCTCCGGTTAAAAATACAGACGAATTGATAATCTCCTGCTTTTTTGAAGTCAGTTCAAAACGAAACGAATGAACAACGTTTATTTTCATTACATGAAAATGTGGGTTTATTTTACGTTAAAATTGATTTTTTTTAACTTATATTTCTGCAACTTCTGCAAGTTTTGATTAAAAATTTTACTAGACGACGCATCGTCGCGACGTGTTGAAGAAGACTGCGGAAAATTCTGCACCAAAAATCCAAATGTCGATTAGGTTATTTTTGCAATTAAGGCTCGATATGATACAAACTCGTATTATTTTGTTCACACTCAAGAACTAATTCAGTGACTTGTCTTGCTTGTTTGTTTTCCCTATTGAGCAATTAAAAAAAAACTTAATGTTCATGTTAGCCTAAATTTCTTAAAGTATGTATAGAAAATTTTAACAGTATTTTGTCTCTTTTGTAAAATTTGGTTGAAGTGAGTTAAGCCGACGACATCGAATTATTTTTAAATTATTTTCATTCTCGGATAAAAAACAACTCTGTTGATTAAGGTATGATTTTGTTGTTGTTGTTGTTACTATTTATTTTGTTCGATAATTGATGCATAATTTTTTTGCGGACTTACACAGAAAAAATTATTCCCAAAAAATTTTCAAACAAACGTGTGTTTTGAAATATGTATAATTTAGTTTAAGTAAATATTTTTTACTGTTTCAGTAAATTATTTGTTCCAATTTTATTTTATGTAAAAAACTGTATAGAATGAAAATTATCTATATAAAGTAAAATTTGTAAAAAAATATATTTAGATTTATTTTTTTTATATTTAAATATGTTATTTTCAGTTAAATTTATTTTTATATACACTAAATTTGTCTGATTTTTTTTAATTTTTTCTACAAATTATTTTATAGATATAAAAAAGATTTTATTTTTTTTAAGATTTTTGTTTGCGGTTTTCAAACTTATTATGTTTGTATATTGTGATTCTCAATATAGTATTACTAGTACTATAAACATACGGAGTTTGTTAGTTAAATTCAAAAATTTTTTGGGTTGAAGTCTACTGACGAGTTCTAAAAGAGGGAACGAAATGCTTAACCATAAAAACAAGCCAATTTTTGAGAGTAAAAAAAAAAAAATAGTTGAACCTTTTATTTGATTCAGTTATTTTTTTCAAATAAAACTTTTACTATTTTTTTTTAAATTGGTAAGATTTGTTATTGATTCAGTTAATTTATTTTCTGATAATACAAAAAATTTTAGTGAATGTGTTTGTAAATTATAAAATAAAATTTGCTGAAAAATACAAAAAAAAATCTGCAAAAATGTTTTTCTGTTCCTATTAATAAATTTGACTGAAAATATTTTGAGTTTCAGTTAACTTTTTTTCTAATCTCATAATAAGTTAACTAAAAATAAAATTTGTTTTCCAGTTAAATTTTTACAAAATTGTTATCAGAATCTACAAATTTCTTTGTAGGTCCGCATTCATACAAAAATATGTACTGATTCTAGACTTGGGTCGATCTCGTTCACTAGTTCATTTTTGCTACAAACCACTGATCAAACCCATGTAATTTAAATGGGTTTGATCAGTGGTTTGTGGCAAAAATGAACTAGTGAACGAGTTCGACCCAAGTCTATCTGATTCAATGAATTTGGTTACTGAAAACAAAATTTAGTTTTTTCTGTGTACATTTGGTCAATTGCTATCAATTAGAAAAATATTTAAATGTTATTTACTTTAAATTTTATTACCTGTTCGAACCTTTTTTTATTATAAAAAATTAATAATGTGGCGCCACTATAAATAACAGTAAGTATAATAAAAAATTATAATTTAAATACATACATTAATTACATACAGACACACATATATAGATACGAACGTATATACGAGGTTATAAAATATATATGTAATTTTTCGAACATCGAACAAATCTTAAAATTTTTGGAATTTTCAATGTCTTTTGACACATATGAAATCTCTAAATCCTTAAAATTTTTGGCTTAAAAAACAAAATACAAGTTACAAGGTGGCACAAAAGTAACGAAAATGAAAAATAATAGTTCTGTCTGTAACAATTTTTTTTTTCAAAGATTACAATTGATGACATTTATTGCAAAAAAAAAAATTATATAAACCAACAATTATATGACCAACACCTGAGCTGATACCAGAGAATGACAATGGGTCTCATGCATAAAAACGAGTAAAAGCGCTGAGTTGAAGCAGGTGAGCAATTGCTCATAAAGTCGAGTTCTATCAAACAGCAACAACAGCTTTTGCTCAATTTCGTATGCATAAAAAAGAGTTCAAACCAATTGCAATTACTTGAGCAAAGGGAGTTCAAACGTGTAATTGTTATTGAAGTGTAAACATGTCGTCAAGTAGAAATAGAACTAAATAATAATAATAAAGTAGAAAATGACGACATTTCTAAATTTTTAGTGGAAAAAATAAAACAAAATAAATATTTATTAGAAAAGAGTCAATTACCAAGTATAAAAAAAAAAAAAAAAAAACAAACTATAGAAGAATGTGTAAAAGAAATTAAGCAGAAATTTGGAATTGAATTAACGGGGAAAATATAATAAAAAAAATAGCTAATATGAAATGTCGTATAAAAAATAAAATAGACATAAATAAGACAGGCAATAAAAAAATAAATTTAAAAAACTGGGAAATTGATTTGTCACAATTGCTTTGTGCTAATTCAAATCCCTCAACAAACAAACTTCCAGGTAAGTGTAACGTTATCGAATTCAAATTTTGTTGTTGATTTCGCTCTTCCTTTATTTTTTTACAGTTCATCTCTCTCTCTCTCTCTCTTGGAACTAATGATGACAACTGTACGTTTGATAAATTAGAGCAACAACATCCTCAGAAACAAAAAGAACAGCAACACCAGTAGCAAAACATCAAAGAAAGCGCCGTTGCATTGATAATGATGACCAACCTGTAATATTTTTTTTTAATTTTATTTTACATTTTGCTATATGTTGTTTATTTTGAAGGTTAACAAAAAGTCAACAGCAGTTTTGAGTCGTTATGAAACTGATGAGACAAGAGATTTGAATTTTCAAAGTCTGCAGAGGCTTGTTTTGTTAAAACAAAACAAAGTCCTTTTTGCAAAAATGCAAATTTAGCAAGAAAAACTTGTGGAAAGAAACTTGCAATTACATGAATTTCGATTTTTATTAATATATATTTAATGCCTAAAATTGAATTACATATATTTTATTTTTGTATAAAACAATGAAATGTATTTACGTTTTTTTATTTTTATAGACCAAAAAAATATTTAAGATTTCCATTTATATTATTTGTTTAATAAACTAATTTGATAACAAATTTGCGATCATCATCCTTTTGTTTTTTCCAGCTTCTGAATTTCTTGCTCTTTGTTGTTCGATATAATTTTCTAATTGGCATACATCATTATTGTTGTAATCGTCATTGACAAGGATATAATCGTCTATTAAAAATTTAGCTATGTTATGCAAAATGAAACAACTGGCTATTACGTAGGGCGCTAACTCTGTCGATACACGAATTTTGTATTGAAGTATCGAAAATCTTTGCTTCAATTGCCTAAAACACCGTTCTATAATGACACGTTCCCTTGTAAACACTTTGTTGAATGTTTTTTCTATGTCAGTTGTTGGGTTCCGGAATGGTGGCATTAGCCATGGGCATATTCCATAGCCCTCATCCCCGAGAAGTAATGCATCGTTTGTGGCATTTTGCATAATTCTACATAACTCGCTATTTCATAAGATACGTGAGTCATGAACTGAACCAGGCCAGGATTGTCAACGCTTGTAAAAAGTTATTTTTCAGCACAAGTTGCCTGCACATTTATAGAGTGGAAGCCTTTTCTACAAATATACTCATCGCTTTGATTTGAGGGTTTTTTAATAACTATTTATATGCGTACAATCAATCACTCCAATTGCAAATGGAAAGCAATAATTTCCTTGCCATTTCATTTGAGCATCTTTTATTTCATCAGCATCTTTCGGGAATTTTATCCACTCGCTTGCTTTGGCACATATAAGTTTCGCAACTTCAGCAATAGTTCGCGACACAGTTGATTGATGGACTCCAATATCTGTGGCTATACCATTTTGGAATCCAGGATCGGCACAAAATCTTAAATACAGTTTAATTTTATCATAGTTGCTGAGGGCACCACCACGTGTTTCTTCTGACTCCTCAAAAAAGTAATTAGCCAACCAGTAGATGCTACTATCATCAAACCTATGTATTTATCATTTTATTATTAATTAAATAAAAAAAAAATAATAATTAAGAATACAAACCTGTACAATTTTTTATCCTCACTTGCTAAATTTTTTTTACGCAGTTGATAACATTTTGTATTTCTTTGCGGTACAAAATATTCAACCATGATTCCTTTTTAGTGGACGCGAGTCAACTATAAGGCATGCTCAACAAAATTTGAGCAAGAGCTCACAAAAGAAAGCAAAAGCTTGTTTTTATGCATATGAAAATGAGCAAATGCTCATCTAACTTAGTTCAAACTGAGCAAGACGAGTTCAAACGTAAGCAGTGAGTAAAAGCAAATTCATCAAATTTTATTATGCATACGACAAGCACCTTTTACTCAAAAAAACGAGTCAGAGCTCAAGCTCACGTTTTATGCATGAGGCTCAATGAGTATTAAAAAAAATATACATAATTAAATAGTGGAAAATAAAATAGATGCTCAATTAAGTAAAGATGCTTGTTTTGTAAAGATTTTTGTTTGCAGTTTTCAAACTTATTATAATTGTATATTGTGATTCTCATATGAAGTTTGTTAGCTAAATTTAAAAATTTTTTAGGTTGAAGTCTACTAACGAGTTCCAAAAGCAGGAACAAAATGCATATGGACAATTTTTATAATTAAATAGTCTTAATTTTGGGAACTGCGTATAATAATAATTGTAGCTCAAACAATTTGTAGGCTCACATATTTTCTCTAAAGCAGCTAGGTTTATAGCCGATTTTAATATACAAGAGCATATCTTTTTCGTTTATGCAAAATATTAAAAACGCTACAACTATAAATTAAAAAGGCACATGCATATCAAACGCATTGACTCTCTTTCATACTTACAGTCTAAGTCTGCTTATACTCAGGCTATGAATATTTAATTGGATAAAAAAATATGCGGAATATTTATTCACCATTCGCCATTTGTATATATAAAATTGAATCGAAGATGTGTGACTGTTTGGAAACACGATTAAACTATGTGTAAATAAAATACCCCTCTATATACGCATGAGTAGCCGATGAATAGTCAGAGTATTTTTATACTCATGCATGTAATTGTAGCTCACGCAGTCTATACATTTTGGTTATAGCTGTTTGTGTTGCGTAATTTAAAAAATGGGTTTAAACATAGTTGTTGGATATTTATAGTTATACGTATTCCGTTTAAAGTTAGTACGTGTGTTTATATATGAGCGTTTTTTTTTATATTTTGAGTTGTAGCATTCATAGTTGTTGTACTGCCAATACTCGAAAGGATTACGCTCGATTTATGGCATTTTGAATTCTTGCTACAAATTGACTATTTCTTTTTCAATGTTGACTTTTATCATAATTTTAGCTCAAGTAAACTTAAATAAACATTTACCACAAAAAGTTTACTATTTCAAACATATTTTCCTATAATAGTAGTTTAGTGAAAAAACTGAAAAATAAACAACTTTTGTTCGAAGCACTTCAACAAACAATTTATTTAATTCAATATTCGTTTACTAATAATTATCAAACAAACTAGATTAATTAAAATTTAGGATTGTTTTACTTTTATTAAAGAGTATTATTCCTTAGGAATATAAGTAATTTCGTTTAAATTTATGTTTAATTTTTTTCTTTTTCATATTAAACAATCATCTGTATACAAATGAATCACACATAATAAAAATTCTATAAAAATATATCAATCTTGCTTTGCAATTAGAATTTGCAAATCAAACACAACCTTTTCTAATTGAGATAAATTATGTATAGATTTCAACAAGAAATTTCAATTCAAATGAGATATTTGTAAGAACTGTAAACAATATTTTATAATTTTTTAATAGTTTTCTATATTGAAATAGAAGTACATACATACATATATAGATGCTTGTATGTATGTATGTATACACATATGTATATAAATATTTATTTATTAGAAACATACGCATCTGAATTCTTACAATTACAGGTTTAGATTAATAAATATTTTGAAAATAAATTGTTTTCTATTTTTTGGATCATACAAATAGAAACACTATAAAGGTCAAGTTTTTCCATTTTTGGTACAGAAGGCCTAATATTGAATTACCATAAAGAAGAAGCTTAAATTATTTACAAAAATATGCACATTTATGTTATTTATATATATATTTTAATTATAATATTGGCCGCAATGGCATTGAAATATTAAAAAAGAGTAAACTTTAAACATTATATTCTTTGTAAAAAAAGGACAAGTCAACAATTAAGTTTTGCATAAAAACCATTGAAGTCGTAATTTTGTTTATAAAGGGGTATTTACCTTTTCCTATTTTTAAGTTTAAATGAAATAGGTCATTAACTTTAATAATATATTCACCTTGAACTCAGAGGGAAACAACCATTAACAGACAATTGAGTCCTGTCAAAATTTCAACAAGCTACTTCATTTAGTTTGAGTTTTGCAGCCCTTAATAGCAGACTATCGCGTGATTTGAGAAGAAAATGGAAAAAGTGGATTTTGTATGCTCATTATGGTAAAATTAAACGTGCCATAACCACAACCATACAAAACAGCTGTTCGGTCTAAACTTATGGGCAGCACTGTATTTGATTATAAGTGACTCGCCATAAAGCCATAACCAGAACCTCAGTTAGCCGACTATAATGGAATGTAACTGCAACAGTAGGAAACAGCTGATCGATATTGTTATGTGAAGAGTAATGTACAGATTCTTACATTCCTGTTACATCTCTATAGCTATTTTTTTTTATTAATTTTACATCAAAATATCGATCAGTTGCTTTCTTCTATTGCAGTTACATTCAATAACCAAATGGTCGACCGCTAAGGTGTTTGTCTTGGCATGGGCTCGGCTCGCTAAAACTTTGACACACCATTTTAAATTCAAAAACGAAGGACCAGACAAAATCAAACTCGCTTTTAATATCGTTTGAACAGACACCTTTCATACTGTACATAACAAGAAATTTTTTTTCATGCTTACAAATGCACTGAGAAAGGCACCTTGAAACTTTAAACACATGTTTTTGTATAAGGTTGCCACTTCTCACCACATTATTTTTTTCCAACTGCCACCGCCTTCAACTATACGTCAGGTTGGCTAGTTTTGGGACCGCCGTCTGTGTACTGTCGTGTCTCACATGCGTGTTTAAAAACAAATAATTTATTTAAAGTTTATTATTATATCTCATTAACACCCCCCCCCCCCCCCCCTTCAGATGTTTTTATTATTTCAAAAGACTGGCTGAATTGTGTGAACTGAAATTTTATGAATCTCAAAAAGTTGTTGATCATCTGTTACACTTTTCACACCTTTAAATCGCAATTATTTTTAAAATATTTTTCTTCACCTAATAAACAAGCAACGTATGAATTTTCAATAAAATGTATTTATTTTTCTTTGTTAATTTTTTTTGCAGATGTTTTAAATATTGTTGAAGAAAATAACGCAAAACGATAAAAGTTATTTCTGCAAGAATTGACCATTAAATTTTGGGGAAATTATAATTTGAAATTAAACAAATTTGTAAAAAGTTAAGAAAACAGCGCACAAGCACGAAAAACATTCATTAGTGATAAACGATTGTAAATAAAAATCTATATATAAATAGTTAATCGAAATTTAAATGCAACAGAAATAAACAATATTTTTTATATCGCACTTGCTACTCTTAAAGGGGGTCAGTTGAAAATGTTGCTATTTTTACTTTGTCTTCTCCACTTTTTCATCAAAAAATACATTTGTTTTCCTATTTGTGATCTAATAATATATAAAAGCCAGGTTATTCCTCTATTGGGATTTAGTAGACTCTCAGTTGACCTCTTTTTGAGGAACAAGCGCTATGTGTATGCACATGAGACTGGTCCATATATTCAAAAATTTACTATATTTAAAAGCGGGAACCTCCAAAATTATTTCTTTTACAAAACAAAACAAAAAATATATTGTGTAAAATCTTTATTTAGATATTTTGATATTAGTTAACAGTGTATCATGACAAAATATCATTCTAACGGTCTTTTGACCGTTAAACAATTATGAGTGCGTACAGTTAATAATAAAAAAATACGCCAACGCAAACATTACTTTTCAACCGAATACACATAAAATCCACAACCAGCGTTGCCAAATGTGCAGTTTTAACCGATTTTAGCAGTTTGTTTTAAGCATAGAGCAGTTTTGCAGTTTTTTGCTTAAAAAATAAGTTTTTCTATAAATTGTGCAGTTTTTAATTTTTCTTATTTTAGTTCTGATATCTGAAGCCATAGTTTTACCCATTTTGCTTAATATAATAGTGAAGGTTTATTAGTACTTTTTCAGACAGCAAGAGAGAATTCACACGAAAGTTGTGGTTTCTTTATGGAATTTGGTCTTATTGTTTGCAAGTTGGGTTCATAATAATATTTATTCGCCTTGCCCTATTGAAAAAGAAAAACAAGTTTTTTTCATTTAAATAATTCGATTCCTTATAGAATGAGATAAAACACGCCGAAATATATATCAAATTAAAGAATTTAAAGCCATACATATTTTTTCAGAAGTCTCTTAGAAAAATTTCACTAATTCACAGAAAGAAAAAACAACATTTTATTTTGGCTAAGCAAGTGTATTAAATAAATAAATCATTGTGCACTTCAAATAAAACAAAATCTTAAAAATCAAAAGCAAACATTTTAGTTACCTTATTTATTAATTTCTGATCCACTTACTTCTTTAGATTGATTCGGAAAATAAAAAATTTCCCTGTGTTATTTAATGCGAAATATCACATAGTGCAACTAAAACACTTCCATTTCAACTAATTAAAAACTTTATAAGGCCATATTTTCTTAAATGATGCCGATGAGGATTTCGAGATGGTAAACCGTAACAATTATAAGAATATATCAGGTATATACGTATGGTTAGCACCGCCTCCCCAAAAAATATACAAAATACTAAAGAATTTTTTATGAGCAGACTAAAAAAAGGGGTGTTATAAGTTTGTAGTGTGTGTCTGTGTATCTGTGTATCTGTGTATCTGTGTATCTGTGTGTCTGTCTGTGTCCACGTACAGGCCAAACAGCTGGACTGATTTTCATTTAGTTTTTTCTGTTTGAAAGATGACTTGATCGAGAGGGTTCTTAGCTATGTTTGAAAAAAATCGGTCCAGCCGTTTAGAAGATATAACATCTTTTCTGAAAAAAGTCGGGGGTTTTTAAAATTTTTAATTTTTGTTATTATTTACTATAAATTTTCAGTTTTCCAAAAAAATATTATGGCAACGCTGCCCACAACTAGGTTTATACAAATTTTGAAATTTACGCAGCACAATAAATATAAGTTAAATTTATAGACTGTATGAGCTACATTCTCATAAGTATAAAAATACTCTAGCTACTAATCGGCTATACATGCCTATATATACAGTGCACACACCCTTATAGCGTGCCCTAACCGCTAAAATAGCTTAAGCAACACATTTTTTGGACCTATTTTTTTTTTACGAAAATCGACTATTTACGATCGGAAATAAACGGTTTTGATAAAAAATTGAAGTTCGAATATTATGTCGCTTAGCTATTTTGGCGGTTATGGCACAATATTTCTCATTGCATTTTATGTACACACATGTATTTATTTACACGGTGGTGTATGATGAATATACATATATCCCGACTATCAGCGCTTTTTTTACATATTAAATATCGATAGCCTAAGTATAAGTATGCTGAAACTGAAAGTATGAGAGAAAATCAATGCGTTTGATACGTATGTGCCTTTTTATTTTTAGTTGTAGCGTATTTTAGTTTTTTTTTGGATAAAAAAAGAAATGCTCTTGTGCGTTGGAATCAGATATAGTCATAGCTGCTTGATAGAAAATATGCGAGCGTAAAACTACTTACTTACCTTAATTTTTTTTTTTTTTTGAGTAATCATTATGATTCTCTGATTAACACGTGCCGCATCGAGGTTTAAGTTCGTGTTAAAGAGTTAAATGTCCAAGAGAATCCTCATAGACTCTCCTAAAAGGAAAGAATGTAACACCGACCTCCATAATTTTTTCCCCTAAATTTTTTTTGGAATACTGCCATTCCACAACATCCTAACTTAAGGGCATTTATATATACATATAAATAAAGTTTTAGATTTTGTTAAAAAGTGCGATAAAAAAAAAATATAAAAATAAAAATAAAAATATAAAATCAATTATAATTTTATAAAAAACGATTAATATAACCAAATAGAACATATCGCTACCGTAATACAGAAAGGCCCTAACTCATTATTATTGAACGGACTTAAAAAAATGAGGAGGTTAACAATTCGTCTTTATTTTTTGTAAAAATTCTTTTTTTAACTCCCGACTAAAAAGGAGGTGTTATAACCCAGCAAAAAATTATACATTGCCATCAGAGCTACTTGAAATCGTTAAAATTTAAAAAATTATGTACACGTTGCTTAATGATGAGAATGATTCTTTTAGATTAAATCGATTACGTGAACAAGTTGCAAAATAAAAAAAAAGTAAGTGCTTCTCAAAAATCGATTATTTTAGTATCATGCATTGTTAAAATCATTAAATTGGTAATCCAGTAAGGAACAACATCCACCAAAAATGCTTAATTCCAAACCCGTTTACCTTTTTGGAAATTTTTGGAACTGAGAACTATGTAGTGTGTGTTTGGGTATCGGTGTATCTGTGTGTTCCTTGTTCACGTACAGACGAAAGGACTGGGCTGATTTTAATCCAGTTGTTCCTGTTTGAAAGGTGACTTGATCGAAAAGGTTCTCCTAACTATGTTTTAAGAAAAATGGTCCAGCCGCTTAGAAGATATCACATCTTTTCTATTTATAGTCGGGGATTTTTAATTTTTGTTATATTATTGTCTGAGAGGGTATAGCTTCCAATTGGCCCTATTGTAAAAAATGGGCGGGGACATGCCCACAATTTTATTATTATATAATTTTATGATATTCTACTTATTTGATTGCTACGAAAACTATAAAACACCTTTGGTTCTTGTAATTTCACAACGTCAAAGTTGAAAAAATGGGCGTTGTTACGCCCATTAAAACTTATTATAATATTTTACGCGGTTCTAATTAACCAGTTTTTAGAAACTTACCACACACCTTGAGCTCTAAAATAGGCACAATTCTGCATTTATAAAATAGGCGGAGTCACGCTCATTAAAATTTAATATATAATTTTGACTGGTTCTATTTTACGGATTTTTACAAGACTTAACAGGCACCCTGACCTCTGAAAACATACAATCATGAATTTAAAAAAATGGTGGAGGCAAGCCCATTAAAACTTAATTATATATATCATGTACTTCTTCTTATCTTCTTCTCTCAGATGTTTGCATTGCATTACATTCCAATCGGAGAACATCTAATATAATGAAAAATGCCAAAATTTAGCTTTAAAACAAATAATTAGTTTGCACCTTTTCATATTAAGGTAAATATTTGCACTTGTTTTGGAAATGTATGTTCATTCTTGTAAGCAGATGACGGCCTGACTATAGTGTGTTTTTTTAATATTTTGTAATTGAACTACTCCGAAATGGCTTGTGGCTTGACCGATTTCGTAATATGTTTTTCATACCCCTAAGTGGGCTATGCTACGCCCATACTAACGAAATATCTTAAATTTTGAAAGCTGTAATAGCAAGAGTCTTCAAATTCGCTATGGACTCTCTTGGGAGCGAAGTGCGGAGTGGTTCAAAAAATTGTTAGAATAGGACCGGGGAAAGGGGTTTTCCCCATACAAAGTAATTAATAATAATTTTGTGTCTTAAAAGATCTAATAGTAAGAGTCTTCAAATTTGGTATGGACTCTTTTGAGAGCGAGGTGCGAAGTGATTAAAAATATTAGCAGCACAGGAACGGGGCAGGTACCCCACCATGCAAAGTAATTACAAAAATCTTCTATCTTAAAAGCTTTAATAGCAAGAGTCTTCAAAATTTGGTATGAGTTAATTTAAAAACAATTAATATAAGTTTAAATTATAATAAGTTTGAAAAAAAAGATAAGAATTTGAGCTTGAAGTGTACGTTAAAATAAAATTTCCATACAAAATTTTGACATAAGAACACTAAAAATTCAAATTATTTTTTATTTGTTTTTTGGATACGGACGTAAATGTTTGCTGTTCTGCTATTTTTATATTCCATCATCATTCTATCACTCGTGGTATCCGTACACACTTCCAATGAGTAATTTATTATTTTCTGGCAAAGCAACATTTTCTGGGTCAGCTAGTATTTTATAAAAATCAATATTTAATAAAACAAAAACAGGAGTTTTAATAGAACACATGGTCATGATCATGAGCCTGAAAAAAGAAGAATTACTCATATGTATGAAATTGTATAGAATTTTTTTAAACTCAGGCTTCAAGCATCTGTGGTGGATTGAATTAATTAAACAACAATTAAAAAAATATGTCTAAAGAAATACATATGTATATTCAGATAATTTAAATGTATGAATACATTCAAAGAGATAAAAAATTAAGAAAAGCAAAAGCATTTTATAAAATTTCTTTAATGGGAAACACACATCTCTAACATTTAAATAAAAAGGCACGCATTTTGTAGTTTTTTTTTCGTAAAAACTTTTTTCTTTTACTTCCACTATTGATTTGTTTTCGACTACAAATAATAAATAATTTAATATATTTTCTTTTTTAAACGCAGTAAACTAAAGCAAAAAATTTTATGGCTCACAGAGCCACAGTCACACCTCCTTCTCCTACCCTGTTGCTAAGATAAAAACCAGAGACACAAACTGCTGGAAGTTAAATGAACTTAAAAAAATTAGTTTGTTGTTCTACAGATAAATTCTAGAGAAACTATTGAATAATCTTACACAAAAAATAAAACAGAGGCAACGAAATATAGTGCAGTAAAATCTGGATAATTCGTACCATATTAAATCGAAAATTTCAATATATCACAAAAAACTGTTGGTCCCTTAAAAAAAATCACATTAAATCACATTAATGCCATCTGTCTCGGTTCCCTCGTTAATTCATATATGTGACAGCGCATAGAGAAATGGACCTAAGGGTAAAAAAAAAATCAATTTTCACTTTTTTTGATTTGATGTGGACAACATCTGAGAATCGAAAGAGACCGATCCCATGCCCCAAAAGTGTTCCGTCCCAGAGATATGCGCGTTTTATGATGTGATGGTACACCAAAGATACACGTATTTAAATATTTAAAATGGCTCTCCTAAATAAAACCGGTTTTTAACCTTAGGTCCCTTTCTTTTTTGCGCGTCACATATCATTCTCTTAAGTTGCAATCTTCACACAAAAAAGTAATATGACTGATTTTGTAATATTAATTAAAATATTTGTAATATCAACTAAAAAATTAATTAAACTTTCACCTATAAACAATTTGATAATATCAATTAAGTTTTTCAACTTAAATTAATTAATACAATTAAAAATTTAATTAAATGAATCAAATTTTTAATTGAAAATATTAATTGGTAAATACCTTTTTCTGTGTTATGATACGTTTTTAAAAACATATACGACAAATTTATTTAAAAAAAAAAGTTAAAAAATATTGTATATTATTATAACAAATAAGCATACGCGTAAAGTAAATAGAAAAATCACATTACTTCCTATTATTCTTCCTTTATAATTCCTAAAAAAATGGTTGGTCCCTTGCAATTACGAACTATCGGCACTCTACTGTTTAAAGTGTATATTGTATAGCAATGACGATTAAATTCCACTTACCTTGTAAAATGCTTTGCGAAAATTATCCGATAAAAAAGCATAGAGCACCGGATTTATGCAGGAACTAGTGTATGCCAGTGTTTGTGCTACAATTTGTAAAATCACGGTTAACTTGCTGTCGGCATGGTAGACATCAAGTGCCTTAAGCAGCAGAATCACCTGCAAAATGTAAGACTCCATTAGTTAAATATTAAACATAATCTCAGTATGAATTGGAGCAAATTGTATAGACATGCATACACACATACATATCGTCGACGAGAATGCAATCCGGCCTTTCTAAAAAAAATCTGCCAAATCATTTCTTTTATCGATTTTAAGCTAACATATGAAAATACAACAACCTGCTGACTTTCATTCACACTTTGCCAGCATTAAATGCTAAACAAGAAGTTTGATTATTTAACAAACAGTTACCAAAATTTTCAATAGGCTGCTTTCCGTTTTCTGTAGCGATATGTATTTATATTTTGCTTATGTATGAATAAAATGCACATTGGGTTGGTGTAAAGTTTAAACATGTTCTCCCACAGCATTTTTGTGAAACTATTTTGATTAAATCATTTAAATATTTTATTTACCATAAAACCCATTCTTTACTAAAAGTTGTAAAAAGTTTGTACTTTTAAGGAAAACCTTTTAAACAAGTAAGAAAATTCGGAGAACCTATTCCCTTATAGAAAATGTTTCTAGCACAAACCACAGTGTATTGATTGCAAAACAGGCCAGTACACTGAACCAAAAAAGCATTCTTAAAACAAGAATTTTGCGTTTTCGTTTTAAAAATTAAGCATTTTTAAAAATAATTGTTAAAATAGGAATGTTACATATAATATTAATATATAACATTCTTATTTTTATAACGCAGCAATTTTAAAACAAAAATAAGCGCTTTCATTTTTAAAATTTTAAAAACAATAATGTTTTCTTATTAAAATAAAAATTGTAATTTTTGAAGTCATAATTTTTTTTTTTTTTTTTTAGTGCATGTATTTATTTATTGTATCTTCAAATATGAACTAACAATAAGTATTCAAATCTTAAATCTAGAATATAATTATTAGGCCCGACCACTGTCGGACATGAACTTAGTGATAGTTATAAATAATACATAAGTAGTGATAATCAAAAAGGAAAAAAAAGTATTTGCAAGTAGTCCCATCTGGAGTGTTGAGTATAAGAGAGCTTGTGTCCCTCTTTTTTAGGCGGATGTGTCCAGTAAAGTTCAAAATATTACGAGCAAGCGGATGGATTAGGATGTGATTCGAGTTTTGTTAAATATTCGCCTGCGTATTTTGCAATTTCTTCAATCACTAGTGGCATATTCAAATCACGATGTATATTTGAATTTTTGATGTACCATGGAGCCGAAGTTATCATACGTAAAATTTTGTTTTGCCTTCGTTGGATTCTCTCGACATTGGAAGCTGAAGCAGTGCCCCATATTTGAATTCCGTAGCACCATATAGGTTTCAAAAGTGACTTGTATATCAAAAGTTTGCAATCTAGACTGAGAGTTGAATTTCTACCAATCAGCCAATGTACCTGAGCTAATTTTAGTTTCATTTGTGTTAGCTTAGAATCAATGTGTTGTTTCCATGTAAGTCGTCGATCAAGGTGTATACCAAGGTATTTTACATGTGAATGTTGAGCAACAATTTGATTATTGATTCTAATGGGGGAACAAGTATCTTTTCGTAGAGTGTAAATGTCACCTGCGCACACTTCTGCTCATTTATTTTAATTCTCCATAACTTTAACCATAGTTCCAGTTGGGTAATATGTTCTTGAAGATATCGGGATGCCTCGTGAGGGTTTTCGTGCATGCTAAAGAAGGCTGTATCATCGGCAAAAGTAGATGTATGGATTTTAGTGCTAACAGGCATATCACAAGTATAAATCAAATACAAAAAGTCATAATGAAAAAGAAAATGTATTTTCAACGATTTTAAAACAAACTAACATTTTATATTTGTGTCGTGCTAAAAAAAGAGAATTAATTTATTATTATGACCAAGTGTATATTAATGTCCATTACACTGTATGATATTTGAGCACAAAATCTTAAAATTATTGCAAATTTTAAAAATGACGGTGTTCATAATACCGATATTTTTTGTTGAATGTTCGTCATAACACAAATGAAAATTCGTTCGATTAGCGATTTGGACTACAGACGAAAATCGAAAATTTATCATAATAAGGACCTTTTGATTCCAAAAAAATTTATATTTTTAATTTTAAAACGAAAATTCTATATCATTAATTTAAAACGTTTCATTCTTAATTTTAAAAACTCTCCATTATTAATTTGGGACGTTTCATTCTAAATTCAAAAATGCTCCAGTATTAATTTAGGACGCTTCATACTTAATTGAAAAATGCTTCATTATTAATTTAAGACCTCTCATTCCTAACTTAATAATTCTCCATTATTAATTCGAACGCTTCAGTTTTAATATCAAAATAATAAGTTTTAAAATAAAAATGCTTCATTATTACTTCAAGAATATTTCATTCTTAACTCAAAAACATAATCCTTTAATTTGAGTATCCTCAACTTTATATCAGGATTGTTGTCTTTTTTTTTGATTTCAAAATATTTTTCATTTTTAAATCAAGAGTGAAAACTTTTTAAATAACAGAAAACAAACTTAGTTCTATTTCATGAAGGTTACGTTTTTAAAATTAAATTTTTTTTCTCTTAATTTTAAAACTTTTTTTTTGGGTGTAGTAGTAGTATTATGTACAATGTTGAATCAACTTTAAGTCATCAACAAACCATACCAACAACAATAACAACAACACGCATAATACAATGTAATGCAACGTACTCGTATCTGGCTGTGCAATGGAAATTTCAACCAAAGTATACAAATGCAAAAACTAACAACAATATCATCACTTTCTCATATTGTCTATTAGACAGCCCTCGTGTCGCTCCTTCAGTAGTCCGTTCAAGTGTTGTTACCAAATATTT
Source organism: Tachina grossa (assembly GCA_949987645.1). Lineage (NCBI taxonomy): Eukaryota > Metazoa > Arthropoda > Insecta > Diptera > Tachinidae > Tachina > Tachina grossa. The sequence continues at coordinate 213,906,386 of OX465274.1, forward strand.
ACATACACACCACTAAGCACTACCACTCCCACTCATTGCATTACAACTTTCAATGTACAAATGCTGAAGGCAGTATTAGAAAAGGAGAAAAATCACCATTAGCACAATGTTGCAAACACTCACTCACCTGTACTGGCAACCATAATGATGCAAATGCAATCACTACAACAACAACCAGACGTGTCACACGTTTACGTCCTCTCTGCGATTCAACAGACATGCGAACACCACTGCCTTGTCGCCACAAACGAGTTATCATACGCACATACAAACCACTAATCACCATAAGAGGGAGTAAATAGGAGCTGGCAAAAAATATTATTTGATACGCCGAGAGTGATAGAAAATTGTTTTCCATAAATTGGCACATTTCGAATTCGGGAATGCCGGGATCATTAGTGCGCTGCAATGAAAATGTTGAGAGAAAAAAAAACAAATTATGTACACAATTCAATTTAAATTTATCATAATTAGTTAACAAATTAATTTTGTACATGTAAATATAAGTATAAATGTAAATTTGTGCAAAATGATACATGGACACTGCACTGCACAGTGGTGCAGAAGTAGAAAAATTTTGCTTCACAAAATCTCACATTTTAAACAAACATGCAAAGAATATGAATGATACGGAACTTTTAATTTTAATACTGCCGTTTTATTAGTTTTTTGTTTCATTAATTTAATGAAATATTTTGCATTATATACAACGTGACCATTAGACTGGTTGCAGCTTGTATGTTCCATACATATTATATATTGATAAATGTGTACATGCAACATCACATACCATCTTATTATAAACTTTTTTTATGTATTTGAGAATTATCGAGAACCATTTCATCCGGTTAGGCAGCGCTTAGGTAGCAAAATTTTTTAATTTCATTTGTTTGGAGATTTTTTACGTTTGCGGCTACCTAAGCGCTACCTAACCGGTGTTAAGAATCATTCTTAGGAAGTTCATATGTTCTAAAAAATTGTTTATTGAGATCTTAGGTAAATTTTTTTTTGGTTGACTGCTTCCTTGAATTTGGAACCATTTGATACCTATGGACCTGAACATAGGAAAAAAAGGTAAAAAATCGAATATTTTTAAATTTTTTGCGATTTAGATCTTAAAGATAAAGTTGTTTTTCTATTTTCTATGTTCACAATTTTCTTTTTTTATGATAAGAGCTACAACTTTGCCTCAGATAGTAAATCAAAATTCCGAGCGGTTTGCAAGATATGAGCCTGAGAAAATGCAAAATTGACACCGTGGTCCCAAATCTTTGGGGTTCCATAAAAAAGTACATGACTGGGGACAAAATTCGGAGACACGGGTCTTTTTTTGTCTTTAATCATGTAGTGATGTCCGTATATGGTTATATTTTAAAACTTCCGTACACCAAAGGTGAAAAGGAACCCTATTGTTTTCGTTACGCTGTCCGTCTGTCCGTCTGTCCGTCACAGGCTATTTTCTCAGGAACCGTAAGAACTACGGACCTGAAATTTGGAAAGATGCTACATCAAAAAAGAACCTGAGAATTAAAAATTAAAGGGTGTTCCAAAACGAGCCACGAAAAATGTTAAAATCCCATGTAATATACATACAATTGTATGTACATATGTATATTGAAACTTGAAATTTGTAAAATTAGTGTATTTTTATACAGACTACAACAATTACCACTAAAAAAAATTTAACTAAAGGGTGTTCTATCAGTTAATGCAATTTTGACTGTGTTATTTTGACAACTTGCTGTATCATGGAAAACGTAAAAGGCAAACTCTTGAAATTTTCAAGAACTAAAAAAAAATCCGAAAATTAGAAAATCGCCAAACTAAAAAAAAAAAAAAATAAAAAAAATAAAAATAAAAATCGCCAAAAATAAAATATATAGCCAAAACGAAAAAAAGCACCAAATTAAAACAAAAAATGTCTAACACTAAAATAAATCGGCAAAACTGAAAAAATCGACGAAATGCGAAAAAGGCGCCAAAACTAAAAAAATCGCCTGAATGAAAAAAATCGCAAAAATAAAAAAAATCGCCAAAATGAAAAAAAATCTTCAAAACGAAAAAACGCCAATAACCCAAAAAAATCCCCAAAACGCGAAAAAGGCACGAAAACTAAAAAAAAACGCCTAAATGAAAAAAAATCGCCAAAATGAAAAACGCCAAAAACCTAAAAAATCGACAAAAAGAGAAAAAACGTGCCAAAACTCAAAAAAATCGCCAAAACTAAAAACGCTCAAAACCGAAAAAACCCAAAAACGAAAAAAGCTAAAACTATTTATTATATAGGCTAAAGTTCGTATTGAATTATATAGGTAGTGTCCTTTGTGCGCGGGTCAAGGTCGCACTTCACTGAATTTATTTCATGTTGCCCTGTGTATTTGTAGCTTCTTAATAGGGCTCTGTTAACACTCTAGCAGAGGTCTTTTATTTAAAGCACATGGTTTATGTCAAGCGTTATACACTTTAAAATTTAATAACCCGTATTGAATATGTCGAGTCGAATATTCGTCTGCAAAAATTTTGTTTTTGATTAAACAAAACTTCTACAAGTTTTCCTCGTAGACGAATATTCGACTCGACATACGTAATACGGGTGATTAAATTTTAAAGTGTATAACCCTTGACATAAACCCTGTGCTTTCCAGTTGTTTTATTTTATCTAAAAGTTTGTGACTGTTTTTTTTTAATAAGAGATCTAGGAATAGGGAAGAAACTTACGGGGAACTGTTATTCACAATAGGTTCTTATATTTATTTATCATCATAATGGCTTACATCTGTACTTAAACTTCAACTAACTTAAACTTTATATATAAAAAAAAATCATATTAACTTTTCTACTTTATTTACTACTGTAATGCGGTTTTCAAACCTCATATAGATCGACACACCAGCACTTTCATATTTACTTCAAACCTAATTGCAAAATAAAACATTAAAACCTTTTGTAAATAACGTTCATAATTGCGAAATTATCAATATAAAACATTCAACAGTATGAAAATTGCGCTGGAAACTGTAAAATTGTTATCGAACAATGTAAATATTGAAGAATTTGTGAAAAATATTTACACATTTTTTTTGTGTTCTCACAAAATATAAAATTGGTTTCATTTACAAACACACACACACAAACGCATACGTACTTTTAAATAATGTTTATTGCTCAAAAAAGTAATGTTTATTCAAAAAATTGTAAAAATAATATTTTTAAACATTTTTACGACTTTATTACGTGTAAATATATGTAAGTGTATGGACGCTGTATGGTAAATTCCCGTATCTGTACGTGTGTGTCTGAATTTATTATGAGCAACAAAAATCCAAAGTTGCTACTGCCAACAAATATTTAATAACTCTTCATTGCCTGCCCTTGCTAATAAAGCCACCCCCACCCGGACTCATGAAGTGGCAAATTACTGAGGACGAGTTGAAAATGCATATATACACGTCTAGTGACGAGCATCATAAAATTAAAACAGCGTGGTATTTTTGTTAGTAATAAATATAAATAAGACTGAATTTTTAATAATTCAGAAATGTTTGTAATATACCACATACATACATACATACATACATACATATGTAAATACAAAATTATATTGTGTAGCAGGAAAATTGCCGCTGCAGTTACCGCAGACAGAAAATATCTGCTTGTCTGCTGGATTATAAAAAAGCAGCATAAATAAACTTTAAATTAAATTATTAAATCAAAACATTTATTCAATGTTCTATTTGTTAAAAAAAAATCATATTTTAAAAGGGCTGCTATTTACATTTTGTGAAAATCATAAATCAGTTTTCCAATTCCTGAAGAAGCATTCATGTCTTTTTTGTCCACTGTGAGCGATAGATACTGATGAAATTTTTTTGTCTTTTACACATAAAATTCTGCTAATGTTTCTCTAATACTTTAATACCATCCTTTACTCAAGATGTTAATTAAAAACTCAGCACAAGTTTACCTGTTCTTCAAAATGGACGCCTTATAGCCATAATTTCTACATACAGATAATTTACTTAACGTCTATACCTGCAAGTTTCACATACCTGTACATTAGTACAGCTACCCCTACAAGCAAAGTAATACGAAAATGATTCGAAATCGTGATTGCTTGGAAGAAAAATATTATTGCGGCAACAATCTTGTTCGTATTGCGGAAGTTTCTCCCTTCGGGAGCGTTTGTAAAGCCAGGGCGAAGAGATACGAATGCAATAATTTTGGAAGATAAAACCGTGATATTGCTAGATAATCATCTACTAGAAATATTTATGATATTGCCAGATTATCTCTAAAATTATTTAAACCGATATATTATCTCCTAAAGTACAATTTTGAAGGCAGAAAAATATAGGATATCGTAATGTTACTCCTGAATTACAACTACCATTAATTTAAATTAAATCAATTTTTTATGGTCAACTAAATGCAATTTATCATCACAGGAGTCATCATATGTTTAGTATAATAGTGCTTTCACACTGACATGGTTTTAATAAAAGTTGGTTTTAACGTTAAAACCAACTGTTAAAACCTGGTTTTACCATACAAATTGTTTTTGTTAAAACCAACTTAAAACCATTTTAGAATTGGTTTTAAGTTGGTTTTAAGAAATGCAACCTTGTTTTCGCTGTGATAAATTCAGTGCCGCCAAGTTGAAAGGACCGACATTAGCTGTTAATGTTTATGCCAGTGAATAACAATAGATGGCGCTTGAAAGATTTTTAACTTAAAAATGGATGCAGCAGCAACAATAATCAAAAAATTATGGGAAAAAGAGTTTTTTTTTGGAAGGAAAACAAAGAAAATATTTGCGTTGAACTCTGGAAAGTGAAAATAGACAATATTACTGACATTCATCTGCCTATAAAAAAGGTTTATCTTATAATGTATAAAGCAGAAAAAATGCAACAACAAATACACGCATTTCTACAGAAGATTTATTTTATTTTGAGCAAAGTTATTAGACAGCCTGTGAGTTAAAACCTGAATTTAACAAATTTGCAGTGTGAATGCAAAATCAGCTGTTTATGGTTTTAACGTTAAAACCAGGTTTTAACTTTCAGTGTGAAAACACTATAAAAAGGTATTTCCTGAGCTAATGCTTTGAAAATTTCTGATTGTTTTTATTTATTTTATGTTTTTATCTTCTAGTTAAAAACATTTTGATGTTATAAATTTATTGCGCATGTGATAAAACTTCAGGCTGAACAAAATGCAACATTTTAATAACACAAAATACAGGGTGGGCCAAAAGAAACCGAGGGGTGTAAAAGTTTAATAACTTTTTTGTTTATTAATTTTTTTTATTTTTTCTTTCAGATTATATAGACAACACTTGGAGAATTTATAATGGAGAGGTTCACAACTGAACAGAGAACCAGAACAATAGAATTTTATTATTTAAACCAGAGATGAAAATTTGATTATGAGTGATGAAGCTCATTTTCATTTGAATGGCTTTGTTAATACGCAGAACTGCAGGTTCTGGGGTTCTCAAAATCCAAGAGCCATTCATCAACGCCAATTGCACCCCATCAGGTGTACAGTATGGTGTGCGATCACATCTGAAAATGTCATTGGGCCCTACTTCTTCGAGAATGAAGATGGAAGTGCTGTAACCGTAAATGGAGAGCGGTATCAGTTTATGATAGAAAATTTTTTACGTCCTGCTCTTGAAAACAGACCTAGTATGTGGTTTCAGCAGGACGGAGCCACTGCCCATACTGCCCGAGACACAATTGCACTTTTAAGTCAAATTTTTGGAGAGCGAATAATTTCTCGAAATTCGGAAATTATTTGGCCAGCGCGATCGCCAGATTTGACAGCACCCGACTATTTTCTTTGGGGTTTTTTGAAGGAGCGAGTGTATGTGAACAAGCCAGAGACAATCCTTGAACTCAAGGCAAACATTGTTGCAGAAATTCGAACGCTACAGCCACAAGTTTTGAAAGATGTTATGGAAAATGCTCTAAAAAGAGCCCATCAGTGCGAAGCTGAAAACAATGGTCATTTAAGAGACATCATTTTTCATACTTAGTGTAAAAAAATTTCCATTTTGTATATTATATAATCTGAAAGAAAAAATAAAAAAAAGTTAATAAACAAAAAAGTTATTAAACTTTTACACCCCTTGGTTTCTTTTGGCCCACCCTGTACCTTGTTAAAGGAAAAAATAAATAGTCAATAAATTTCGAACTGTTCATTAAAAAAGTTTCACTAACGCTACAGTTACACGACCAAGATTTGCTTTCAAATTTTTCGCACATACCGGTTGTCAAAAGTCGTTTAAATTGAAAGCTGTGACGTAGATTGCACGCAATTTCCAAGCAAATTTATTTTCAATATGCCGTTGATAAAAAAAAACAGCTTAAGACAACAAAACTTCATGGCTTCTATATAGGTCTATAAAGTGCAACACATCATTATATTTTTTATTTTTGTTGCTAAACATATTTATTTAAGTGTAATTAAAAATTTTCAGTGGAATGTAACATTATTCGTAATAAAATAACACACAAATACTATGTCGGCAGAAAATTTTAAAACAAAAACGAAAAGTATGCTCATTGAAATTGATGTCAGTTGTTTTTTTTTTGCCTCTAAATTGAACAAACAATTGGAAAAAAAATTTGAAGTCAAAGTTGAATTAAATTCTAAAAGTATGAATGTATTAGTGAAAACGTGTGAATGTATTGAAATTTGAAAGGCAAAACTTGATCGTGTAACCCTCAAGTAAAATGAAAATATTTTAATATCAAAAAAGTATTGCTTTGATGATTTTCTTTTAAATGATAAAAATAAGATATTGTATTTATATCTTCTGGGTAAGATATCTTCCAAATGTTTGTAGGGTACAGTACTGTAAATATTAGAGTAATAAACCAATTTTATTTATTTACGGTCTAATTCATAAATGATTATTAACAGTTCAATAACACATTAATAGTCAAAAATCGCTAAATGTGTATTCATAAATGATTAATAGCCTATTAGACGTTTAATAAACGTTTCATAACTCAGAGATTTTTAATGTAGCCTCCATGCTACTGTAAGCGTTTGATAAACAATTATAAATAATATTTTCTTGATTTTTTTATCCCTTATGTGAGATTTTCTGTAGTTTCTCACTTTTATGTTTCTTGTTTATTCTTATGCATGTCTCCTAAATAATGTTCTTGGGCAAATGTATTAATTTATATAAGTTGGTACATGCACACAAAAAAATATAAGAGGTAATATTAACTAAGCTTACATAGGTAACTTTTTTTATATGAAAGTAAAAAACTTGGGTTTTATTAACTATGCAGTTAGGTAATTTGTACATTACACATTACCTAAAATCCAAGTAAATATAAACTATTACAATAAGGTACATATATACATATATTTTTCGAAATTATTTTTAACCCCCGACTAAAAAAGGGGTGTTATGAGTTTGTAGTGTGTGTCTGTGTGTCTGTGTATCTGTGTGTCTGTCTGTGTCCACGTACAGGCCAAACGGCTGGACCAATTTTCATTTAGTTTTTTCTGTTTGAAAGATGACTTGATCGAGAGGGTTCTTAGCTATGTTTGAAGAAAATCGGTCCAGCCGTTTAGAAGATATAACATCTTTTCTGAAAAAAGTCGGGGGTTTTTAAAATTTTTAATTTTTGTTATTATTGAAATGTTTTATATTTTATTGTCAAAAGTAAATTTTTGAGCAAGAAGGTTTGTATGTATAAAATTTTTAAAATATTTAAATTTATGTAAAATAATTCTTTTTAATTATTATAGATAAACTAGCTGAGCCCGGCAAACGTCCTCTCTCTTCCTTGATGTCCGTTTTTAATTTTTAATGTACGCAAATTGCCAGAGTATCCTGCATATATGTACATAGGTGTTTCCGTCGGAAGCTGCAGACGACCTATACCTTCGCACAGGAAGATCCCCATCCCAAGTTTTAATGGTCTCCACCAACTCAAAACTGCTTTACGAATGCTGGCAAACGTGGTCTTATGCCAGGAACACAACTGGGACGAACGACGAATTTCGTGGACGGTGACGAATTCATCTATAATAATTCGCTGAGTAAATTCGTCGTATGAAGCACAACAACGACGAATAAATAAGAGCTCTTATAACCGATAAAGTTGCTTATTGTTTGTGCCAAGAAAGAGAAAACTGTTTTTTTCTTGGTTAAAAGAATATAAATAAATGTATCAGAGAGTTCGTCACGCACGACGAGTTTCAATCTACGGCAGTGTTGTGTTAATTTGAATATGCATGAATGTGTTCTATTTTTTATGAAAAAATTCATCGTTCGTGCCAGTTGTGTTCCTAGAATTACCTTTAGATGTTTTATTTTCGTGGTGTTTTTTTTTTGATTTTTAAATAACAAATTTTTTTAAAAATTCAAAAATTCTTTAAATCCATGAGAGTTGTCGAATTATAAATAGTTAATATAACTAAAATCCATGATAATTTGCAGAATTATATATGTATAAATTTACTTTGCTATTTAGATAGTTCACAGAAAACAAAAGTATGAATTTACCTAGTCGTTAAGGAGTTTGAACTAGAATTTTAGTTGATTTTTCGAACATAGAAATCAACTAAAATTTTTGTTAAATCACCTAAAAAACTTTGTAAATGCCATTCTACCCTTTCACTTAGTTAAAATTGTATCATTATTTTAGGAAATATAACCTATAATTTTTTTTTGTGTGTGTATGTATGTATGCATAATTGTACAAAAAGAAGAATACATACATATAAACATCGTTGAAAATTAAAGAAATCCCATTCATTGGCAAAAAGAAAAATAGAATTATAAACATAAGGGCATATGTAAGTATATACAAGCATACGTATGTTTGTATGGTACTGCATGCTTACCCAGCGGTAAAACTCAAAAGACCTTCTTGGTGCAGGCCTTATTAAAGGACACTTTCGCATAATATATACGATACACATTCCACACTCGCTTCTATGAGAAGGGAGAAGAGAAGGATATAACATATTTTGTTTTGTTTTTTTACCAAAGCAAAAACAAAATCTATTAGTATGAAGGCCTTCCCGAATCTCTGGCGAAAGAAGCAAGAACAGAAGGCCTGCTCCGCAATGACAACGCATGTAAAAAAGATATGAGTGTGGAATGGAGCGAACAGGCCTTCTACATCTAAAAGAAGGCGTACATAGGCCTTCTAGAAGGCATCCCTACTCCTTCTAGTTCCCGCTGGGTACATATGTATGTATGTATTAAAGGGTTGCATTTGTATACTCGTTTGTATAGCCAAAACATATATACCATGGTATGTACCATGTAATTGTAGTGTGAGCGACAGAACTATCTAGTATAAGAGTTATTGTGTGTGCATGCTTTTCCAAATTACAATACAATTAAAAACAAATAACAATTGCTGATTGTATTGCTGCTGAGCAACTGTTTGATCTGTTTTTGCTTAAAAATACATACTGTAATACAATTATATGAAAAAAACCATTGTTGAAACAAGTATATGATGGACAGATGTATGTGCGGACGTTCGTTATGTTATTTTGTGGCGCAGCCAAGTATAGAGAGAGAGAGAGACAATTTTGCTCTGAGAGTAATTACACTTGCATATCGTGTGTCATTTTTTTGTATTTGCAGCTCATGTGTTTCATGTACATGTATCATCTACTTACATATGTATGTGAAATTTTGCTTTTATTCATTCATCATCAGCCATGTTTTTTTTTCTCAACACAACATAAGGCACTTACGGTAAAAGCAGTTTTATGTATCTTATTTGTTTTAAAAAAACAAAAATAATAAATGTGTTGTTTTCATTCGCTCATTGCCTAACCATACAATAATTGCTTTAAAAATCAACATTTACAACTAGTAACAGAAAACGCTAAATAACATATTTGTTCATACCAGAACCAAAAACACGCAAAAACTAGTGCAAACACATGTATCTGTGCAATGCTATAGTATGTATGTACAATAACATTTTAAAATTAAAACAAAATAGTGATGCATAATCGACCGCTACCTCTGTACTCAGCCGAATATAAATGTGTTTAAATACAATTTTTTATAACGTATACATTTTTTTGGTTTATTTATTAATAAAAAGTGAAACGCCTACTTTTTCAGTTATTTTTTAATAACATTATGTGTAATGATTTACTTTTTTTTCAACTCAAACAGACTACCTAGATAATCGATTCTTCGTTGTATGCATCACTAAACATAAAATGAGAGCGAAAGTAGCATGATGTTGCCAACATAAAATTATAAAAGAAGCAAAATCGTTTAATAGTTAATTCACTGATATTAATCAGTTATGAATACAAATTTTTATTAGAGCTTAATAAAGCAAAATCTGTTTCATAAGTCCCAAATCACACTGTGCAAGTCTTATTGCTAAGCTGATTAGTTTATTAGGAGAGAGAGACGGGGGGAAAAGAAACGTTGCTGTTCCCCTCGTCTTTCTCTCCATGAAACTAATCAGCTTAGCAATAAGACTTGCACAGTGTGATTTGGGACTTAGAGCCAATTTCACCAACTGTATTTAAATATCAATTCATATTTAAATGTCGATTTTCATTACTTTTTGTATGGAAAAATTACTTTTAAATATGAATTGATATTTAAATAAGTTGGTGAAATTGGCTCTAAGTAATGTACAGATTAAAGCTGTGTTATTCAGTGTGTATTTTTTAAGCGACTTCGTGTGTATTTTTTTTACATCATAACTCCGTAATTTTTAGTCTGATTCTTGAAATTCTTATCCCTTAGCACATTCTACACAATCTTAAACTTAAATAGTTTTAGTAAATTTATGACTCGTACACAAAGGGCTCCTCCGTACAAACACTACATTTGTAATAGTATATGAAATTTAGCCTATATAATAGCATATTTTAGATGATGTGGACATTTATTAATACAATTTTAAGTCCAAGCTAATTTTTTTTCGGTTTTTGGAAATTTTTTTTATCTAAGGCACTTTTTCTTAATTTTTGGCTCATTTTTAGCTTTTGGGATATTTTTCAGTGTTTGTCTTTTTGAGTTTCAGTATTTTTTTTTCGTTTTTGACGATTAAAAATCGAAGGTCCTGGGTTCGAGCCCAGTTTCCGACAGTCATTAAATAACAGCGTCACGCATTTTTCTGATGTTCATTAGTGTCCTTTGTATCAGTTGTTGTGGGAAAAGCTCTAGTGGTGCAGGCATAAGGTACTGGTTACTAAAACTAAGCCGGCTGCAGCGGATACTAATCCTAATCTAACATCAGAACAACCTCCTTCATCGGTATAGTGTAGCAGAATCATTGGCGACGTAAAATAACACATAAAATATCTCTTAAGCACAGCTTCAAAATTTAATGCACCTCATTTGAGACCAGAGGCGCTGCAACAATGCATTATTAAAAACCGTGCAAAAAAGCAGAGTTGTAAAAGAACGCAGCTTTCCTCTATCTCTTCCTTTAGCACCTGTCTACTCTATCACTAACCCTTCCCTATAACATTCTCCCACCATCTTCTCTTCAACTCACAGGTATCACAAAGTGATCATTGTATTGGAGTCCATGAGCTGGACTCTAAATTCCAACTTCCCTTACCAGCAGGCTACTAACTTAACCTTACCTAACCTAATGAATTGGAGTTCTTACAAAGATTTCCTTTAACAAAGAAATCTGTGTGTGATGATCTTATAATTAATTGGAAAGAAAGTCTATTTCGTTGGATTTAAGATTTTATGATCACTAGATAAAATCCCAGCAAAAAATTGCAAAAAAGGTAATCGGGTTTGGAATTAAGCATTTTTGCTTAATGATTTTAACAAGGCATGAGACTAAAATAATCGATTCTTGAGAAGTACTTACTGTTTATTATTTGTCAACATTTCACGTAATCTATTAAATATAAAACAATCATTCTCCTTACTTATAAACTTGTACAGTATTTTTTTAAGTTTAATGTAATGTGATTTGTAAGCGAGTAATGAAATTCGGTAATCAGAATAGTAAGTCATTATATGACAAGTAGTTCCGATGGTAATGTGTAACTATTTTAATATTACTCATAAAAATCACCAGTCGTAATTTTCCCTTCCAGGAAAAATTTCCAGCTACGCTAATTATAACTAAAGCCATTTTCCCCTTAAATTTTTTTTTTAAATATAAACCATTTGTTAATAGAATGTTTACATTTTTTTATTTTTTTTGTATTCTTGAAAAAAAACCATTTTGCTAAATTTTCCTTTACAGCTGGAATTCCATAATTCCCAACTAGACGTTATTCACACTTAATACTTATAAATATTTTAACAAGAATATTATAATAAAAATTAAAAAGTACTAAAAAATCTAACAAAATATTTAAAATTATGGTATACAGATAAAATAAAAACAATATGCTAATAGCGTCTGCTAATTGCACAGTGGGAGCGATTGACAGTTAAATGCCAAAGAAAGAAAAGTTATGTATAATTCAAAAATAATTTCTTTTATAGAAATAATTATAAAATATCGAACTTAAAACTAATTTGGAAAATTAAGCGCTAAATTTGTAAAGATTGTTTGAGACAGCTAAAATACTGCATTAGAAAGAACCATTTGGTTCATTCGTGAAGTCGATTTTCGCATTTCCCCATACAATTTTTCCCTATTTCGAATATTTGTAAATTTACTTCTTCCGAAGTGTAGATTTACTAAGAAGGAATTTTTAGAAATTTGTATTTAAGGGCGTAAAAAGGCATCTCTAACTCTTCGAAACTTTCTAGGATAGCAAGTTAAAAGTTGACAGGTATGTAGCATTTTTTAAACAAAATGTCCCAAGCGTAATTAATTAACTTTTCCGAATTATTAATTTTTTCTTTTTTCAAAGTTGAAAAAATATAATAATAAACATGGAGTTTTCGGAAATAGCTCACTGAATCTATTTAAATGACTCTGTTGTTAAATTTCCAATCACTCTTGAACCTAATACATATGTACATACATATTAATTTGTGCCGAGTGGTTTCAAAAAGCATTGAGCATCAACAGCTTTCAAAAAGCTTACTTATTATCGAACACTTCCCCATCATCAGTATCTACCATAGTTTGATCCATGTTCCAATTTTCAGTGTCATTTTGTTTCACCATTCAGACCAACGTCTGCTTAAAGTGACAACTCATAATATTCATGTCAGTGTCGTGGCTGAAGTAGACTTGGGTCGAACTTGTTCATTTGTTATATTTATGTAGTTTTTTATTTGTTTTCAATGTCACTTTCATCATGTCAACGCGTATTCCAGAATGGATGTCAATATATTACAAGAATTGACTAGGTTCTGGGATAACGCCATGTAAAAATAGAGTTCCACTTCACTGAATGCCATTGACGTTTTGTCTCAGCTCTTTTTCCACTCCGTAATGTTTGCATTTAATATTTTTATATATTGCTTACCTTACTAATTAAAAACTAGTTTTGTTTTATAAAGAGCTGATAAAACAAATTTTGTAAAATGATAAATATTTTTTTTTTAATTATTACGTTTTTTATTTAGTGAGCACTTAGGCCCACTGTACGATATGTGCGTGTTTGTTTTTTCAAATTGTGTTGTTTCCACATTAAAAAAAAATCCCAAACAATAAAAAAAATCTTAACGAAAATAGCAGATCAACAAGATTTTCATTGTAAAAAATTTGTTTTTAATTTGTTTTTTAGCCTTTTAAAATTTAATTTATAAAAATAAGTTGCTTATTAAGGCATTTACTTTAACTTCTTGTTAATGAAATACTCGTAGTTAATCACAAAAACACTTTGAAAATAACACTTTAAATTGTTACACAAAATGGCCCTTTACCATTAATTCAATAGACAAACAACTTGTGCTAAATGTGTTCAATTTGTACTGGAAGCGTGTTCAAAATATAATTCAACATTGTAATAAATAAGTACATCCAGGCGTTGTGTTACTGAATATATTTATGCATGTGTATACATATGTGTATAGTGCACTGGCATGTTGCTACAAGTTGTACATTAAACAAACAATTATGCATATTAAAAGTCTTTTTAAATGAATCACTTGAACAAACATGTCGGCTAATAAGTATGGCTGTCGGCTTTTTATTATACCCTTTGGTTCGAAAAGTATTAACTTGATGTACTTTACGATCTATTATGTTGTTATATTTTTATTTTATTTATTGGTTTTTCAGTTAGCTAACAATATATTGCTCATACGTTAGCAAGTGGCACAATATATACATATATTGGATTGGAGAATGAAATATCTTTTGACTAGAATTGGATGACGCATACAACAACGACATGCGGTTTCAACACATTCTGAATGAGTGATTTGAGGATCTGATCATCTCACATAGAACTGACCACCAAAATCATGCGATATAACCCCTTTATACCTTTTATTTTCTTGAGAAGCAGGTCTATCCAAATAAGTTAAAGGCCAGAGAAGGTTTCTCAAGATCTCAAAGTAAAATCAATGATCAAAATTTAGTCATATTTGTGCGCCAGAGCTATGGAAAATTAGACATTTTGGATGCACTCCATCCAGCGGAGTCATTACGGAAATTTTCACAATGTCATATTCCATACATAATGACATCGATAGGTTTTTCATATCTCACACATATTTTGAAATTTTTGTTGTTTATATAAATAATTATTAGCACATGTACGTACAAAACAGAGTACTGCGCGGGTGCACCGCAACCATATCAATTTACACCGGATATGTATCCGATGTTTTTCATAACCGAAAGACTTCGTTTTCTGAGAGCTTCATCCGATTATAACATATTCATTATTTTGAGTTGTGTGTATTTTTCTTCTATGTAAAAGCAAATAATGCAGAAGCAGCAAATATCTCAATCGATATTAGCAACATTTTTATTATTTCATATTTTCGTACTCGAGTAATTTATTATACTTTGTTTTCCCTGAAGGAAGTATGTGGTGAAGTGTCTCCGAATCGCTAATTTTGTCCACTATTTTGGTGACTTTTTGGTGACATTGTCAACAGAGCGTGTACATATTAATTTTGTTTTTGATGCGTAGAAAACATCTTGTCAGATACACACAATTTAAAAGGCAATAGAAATGTATTAAATAATAATTAAAAAATCAAACAAAAGGAAATTGCAAAAAATTAATAAAGAAAAATAATCCGTTTTGTATAAAAGTAGAAAATGTGAAAATTACACCATTTTAAGCGAATGTGTGCCAACTATGAAAATTTGAAGATTTTGTTGAGATTCATAGGCAAGTGTTTGATATTAATAATTCAACGAAACATTGCATTTTGAAATGTGAACGATTGCTAGCATACGCATTAGAGCCCTGCATAAGACCATTTAAAAGAACTTTCAAGATATGAGGGATTTTTGAAATGCTTTGCTGTATCGAAGTCTTCAAAAACAAACGCTGAACAATATTGTTTGCAAAACACTTGTTTCAGCAAATGTAAGGAATAAAATATTTCGTGACGAAAGAATTTGTTATGTTTGCTTCTTCCTACGCATGGCCGCGTATACAAACGTCAGCATGTACGTACATAAATATATTGTGTGTATTCTCTTTCATTTTTCTGTGAACATACAAACGCACACATTCATTGAGATTACCCAACAAACCAAAGTGCTATGGAAATCGTTTATAACACACTTACTACCATAAGCTTCAGGTTTAGAAAAGTGTTGTGAATACTATTGTGAAAGGCTTATGAACAATTGTTTTATAAAGAAAATTGAACCCTTAAGATAATATTGCTAGTCTATAGTATACAACTAGCTTATAGTTCTAATTATAGAATTCGCTTCCAGGAAAATAGTTTTATAATCATGCTTGTAGTAGGCATATCCAAAATTGAAATTTATATTCTAATAATTACTCTTTTTTAAATATAAATTTATGTAGCAACACCACTGAACTGTAGGGCACTCTACTCACTACACAAGATAAAATACTACGACTTTCACAAATAATATAAAATTCACGCGTAAAAAATAAGTGGACATAATAGACAACAATCCACAAAAAAGTGTTTCTGACAAGCTTATTCTCCATTGCAGTTACATTTAGCTTATGGAGTAGTTTGTTGGGATACTCCTTCTTGTTGTGGTATTTTGAGTGTTTATTACGAACAAGGAGTCTTCGTGACAACACTCATATACATGAACATCAATAAATCCATCGTGCTTCGCTTATTATACGACAGCATTTATGTTTTTTTAGCATAATACATGCCATGGCAGTACACTTAAAAAACAAGACGTATTTACATTGCAAGATTGTTTAGGTTTTTATCTATCTTTTTCCTTACAATGTAAATAAAATCTTTTAAATGTCTATTTTAAGTTAATTCTAAATCATTTATATTTGCTGTAATACTAATCCTCACAAAAACATAAATGTGAAAAAAGACCAAGTTCCTATAAAAAAGTTCGGCCATTCAAAGTAGTGATATATAAATTTTGACCAAGTTCTTGTTTGGCACAATACCTAGCCCAGAAATATGCTATGCATTATATAAATTTGTAATCGTAACGATTTCATATATTTTCTAGATAATCTGCTAACTTGACAATATTTTTACCAATATAAAGAAGTGAACAAATATACATTATTCTCTCCTTTTTAAGAAGGTAAAAATATTGCAAAGTTAGCAGATTATCTAGAAAATATATGACATCCTTACGATTACAAATTTATATAATGCATAGCATATATTTTTTCACATTTATGCTTTTGTGATGCTAATTGTCTTCTAAAATGTGCTAGACCGAAGAAGATTAAACACAAGGCTAACATTTTATGGGAGCTATCACGCCCACTTATTAAGGTGATAGTTTAAAGTCTTGCACACCTGCAACATGTATGCAAAGTTTCATGAAAATGGCTTGAGTTAAAAGGTGTATATCAAGTTTTTAGTCGTAAACAATATTGGCGGTGCCCCGCCCATTCTGGTAAAATTGTTTGGCTTTTCAGATTTTTATAGTTGGTTTCTCAGCTAAGCTTACTTGTGTATCAAATTTCAGCTCATCACCGCAACTTTTAATTTTTATGGGCGCAGCCCCGCACCTCTGACTAAAATTTCCTGGTTTTCAGGTTTTTCTAGTTGGTTTCTCACCAAGACCTACTTTTATATAAAATTTCAGCTTCTTAGGGCAACTTTTAATTTTTAATTTTTGTGGGCGTAACCCTGCCTACTTTTCCAAACTCAAAATATTTTTCGACCAGTGGTTATTATTCGTATCAAGTTACGTTGCAAACGGATAATAATACCCTCAGAAATAGTATATCTAAATATGCTGAGCCGTAGTACATGAAAATAAGGTTTAAATTGTATGGGCGTATCAACGCCCACTTTTTTAATGAAAAATTTTTAGCTTTGCATTATCGCAGTATATATGCAAAATTTCAATAAAATAGCTTCCATTAAGCGCCTTAGATCAGCTTTTTTAGTTCTGACCTTTATGGGCGTAGCCCCGCCCTCCTCGGCAAAATGTTCGGGTTTTCAGATTTTCTTAGTTGATGGTTTACCTGTACTTAGTTGTGTATCGAATTTCAGCTCACTAGCACAAATTTTAATTTTTATGGGCATAGCCCCGCCCCCTTGGTTTTCAGATTTATCGGGTTTTCAGATTTTTCTAGTTTATTGCTCACCTAGATCTACTTGTGTATCAAATTTCAGATCTCTAGCTATAGCGGAAGTGCTTCATAATATTGATGAGTGAGTCAGTAGGTCAGTGAGTATGCACTTTTTGCACCTTCATATCTCTGGAACCTTTCATTGTAAAACTTTCGCATATGAGGTAATATGAATTTATTCTAATTATGATATAAATTTTATAATTTTACGATTGCGGGGAACAAAGTTATGAGGGGGGTAAACACAGCTCGAATGGCTTCCTGTAAATATATACACTGCGTGCATTGGCCTGAACTTGGCCTTGGCCTAGATATAGTAATAACTCAAAATAGGTATATAAGAAATCTGTATATATTTTACCCGTGATGATGATAGATTAATAAAATAATAATAATAAAAAAAGATTGTTTACGCAGGTCTCTAATACACTTGCAAGTCAGTATGTGTTTATCCGTATTCTTATAATAATATAATTTTTGTTTGAGTTCCTATTGTTGAATTTTTTCTATTATTTTGCACATATAGTATGTATGTATATATATTTTCGTTTTTGAACTATCAATGGGTTTTTAAGGTCATTAAAATTCAAATAAAAGATCTTTTTAATTTTGAAATGTTATCCGCCGTTTTTTTTCCTTTTGTTTACGCGAAGTATGAGTACGATTGTCAAGTGTGAGAAAAAAAATTTACAAGATAAATTAGAGCAGACACTGCAAACACAAATTATTGATCATGCTAGAAGCTCAAAAATAGCAATATTTTAATGAGAATAAGTATCGTAAGAGGAGTATAGTTAAGGCTCAGTTAGCCGACTGTAATGTAAAGCAACTGCAACAGTAAGAAACAGCTGATCGATTTTGTTAAGTTAAAAGTAATGAAAATGGTTATAGAGATGTAATGTAACGTAACCTAATTTTCATATAAAAATATCAATCAGCTGTTTTCTACGTTACAGTTACATTACATTACAGTCGGCTAACTGAGACTTTAGAGTCTTAAAAAATAGCCACTTTTGCAGTTCAGTGGTACAAACTACTGAAGCAGATTTTTAATACATTTTATACCGATTTGGTAATTTTTAATTTAAAACTTTCAAAGACATACATGCATACATGTGTATTTAATTTGGTTATAAGTAAAAACATTATTTTATTTTTAAAATTTTCTCAAATACATGTTGCACAAAACACAAACGCCCACCAATTACTTTTTTTATACGCGATCATCAATTAAACAGACAATTGGCTAATTTGTTTGCAAGATTTCATCTTGGGGAAATGGCTTATAGCATCTTTTGATTTCGTTTAATTCTTGTGTAATATAAAACTAAATAATATAAATTATAACCGGCGTCTTCCAATAAAAATTTAGTTATACATACTTCAAGTGTGCTATAGTCGAAATTTCAACATAGTCCGCTTTTACATTTGAGACATTTCTTACCGGACATTTTTTCAATTCTCTTTTGTTCTTGCCCGAAGCTTTTACATATTGGAAATTAATAGACAGACAGAAATTTTGTAGTTTGTTTACTTCTTCTTCACATTTGCTACTTACACACATAGCCATACATATCATATGCCTTGATAGTACACATCAAGTATCCATACAGCCGTTGAAATGAGAAAAATCATATGAAGCAACAAGAATAAATAGCGAAAAGTAGAAAAGAGAAACAAAAAATTTCCGGTACAGAGGGTCATGTACTACACACTCTGCATCTTCGCCCCTTCTTCTACAAACTTCGTCTGCCTGTCTTTCAATTTCTTAAATGTAAAAGGGCACATACAATTCGAAGTTCAAAACCGAATTTTTATTTTTGAATACTACAGTGTATATTTTTAGAGTGAAATAAAAATATATTTGGGAGATTCAAACGTTAGTCATAAAAGGTCATATTGTCATGATGTTTTAAAATTTTTGTTTGAAAGTAAAACGAAAACAAAAATAATTACAGTCAACTTTTCTTTTACGCGGTCTTTTTTTACACGATTTTTAAATAACACGGTAAAAAAAATAAAAATTGTTTTTTACGCGAAGTTCTTGAACGTGCACGATATTTCTTTTTTATTTTATTTTTAAGTCCTGGTTGCAAATAAGCGTGTAGTCCGTTTTCCAAAATCGACGACTTTTTCAATTACTTTTAATTTTAACCTTTCAATCTTGGAATAAACTTTGTATTAGTTTTCTTGTGTAAATTAAATATTTTTGTTATTTAATATGTATTTTTTAATAAAACTTTTTTTTTGCACGTTTTACTCAGTAAATGTTTGGAATTTTTCAATTTGCACGATTTTTTAAAGATATAGAACGTATCACTAAATTTTTCATATGTTGTATGTATTTTTTTAAATGATTTTTTGCACAATTTCCTTAAGAATGTATTAACCGTGTAAAAAAAGAGTTGGTGTATACTAAAATAATTTAAAACATTATGACAATACGACCTTTATGACTACCACTTAAATTCCCCAATTATATTTTAAATTAGTTTTAATTTCTTTCATTTTGCTACTTTAAAATATAATTTTTTAGTAAATTATTATTAAAATTTTCTATATTTATGCAACTTACCACGATGCCATGCGCTGCGGTCACCGGTAAAGAGGCCGCCAAAATCGCCACCCATATGACAACGATACAGATTGTTGCAATTTTTTCCGTACGCAACATGCGCGAACGTATGGGATGCACTACGGCCAAAAAGCGATCAATTGACATTAAGACCAGCGTATAGATGCTGGTAAATGCTGTAACCACAATCAAATACTGTACAATACGACACCACAAATCACCGAAAGGCCAAGTGTAGGCCACGTAATCAGCGGCGGTAAAAGGAATACAAAATACCACGAATAACAAATCTGCCACAGCTAAATTTACAATCAATAAATTTGTTGTCGTATGCATTTGTTTATTCAGACAGACGACCAGTATGACCAAGATGTTGCCAAAAAAGCCGGTTACAGCAATAATTCCAAAACACAATGGCACTGTGATGCGCACTAAACTATTGATTTCGTAAAAATCATCTTCGAAGAAAGAGCTTGCAGTCGAGATATTTTGTGTATAATGAATGTTGAGGGGAGCGGGAGCGGAGTAGTTTTCAAATGGAGGCATTTTGTGCTGCTTGTGTTATTTGATTTATTTATTTATTATTTTCTTTTTAAAAGATGGAATGTTATGCAGAAATTTAAGTGTTTTATTTCTGTAATTTATGTAAAATTTTTAATATAAATATTTGTGGCACTTTATCATTTTGGCTTCATAATTTTGTAGTCATTGCAAAAAATTTTGTTTTTATATAAATTATTCACACAAACAGAAAAACACTTCTTGCAATTTAATTAGTGTTCAGGGTTATAAAAAAAAAATTTAGTACACTATTTCCAATTTGTTTTTTTGTTTTTTTTGCTAAGAAAATAAGGTATTTTTTGCGAAATCTTGAGCTATTAAAATCTAATTTTTTTTTTGAGTAAACAAAAATGAATTGCCAACATCAGCAAAATATTATTTGAAATATTTTAAAATATAAATTGAAAGATTTAAGGCAAAGGTATACAAGTGACATACAAAATATTAACATTCTGTTTCCACAAGTCAGGCAGTTGACTTTTCTTTAAAATTTGTTCGAAAATCACTCCAGAAAACGTGTAGTTTTCATATAAATTTTCTGCTCAAATCGATTGTCTGGGCTGTGAAAACAGGGTGTAAGTTAGATGCTGCAATCAATACTTAACAATAATGTTTGAAACTCTACAGAAATTTAAAGTCTGCACTCTATTAACCAATAATTTGAATAGAAACAGAAACAAAAAAATTTAAACTTCAATTACTCAGAATTTAGTTTTTTGCAATTGTAACTCCTAATTAAAATTGCGAAACAGTTTATGGAGATTTTGAGTCAATAAAAAATATTGATAAAATTTAAATTCCCGTGAACTTATACGACAGTTGGAACTTGTCCATTCCACAAATAATTTCATTAAGGGCCATTAAAACATTTTCTTTTGCTGTAAGCGATTCGTACTTATAATTTGAACTTCCAAAAAATTTCATTTAATTTTTTAAATGGGAAATGGTTTAAACGTGCATATGCATTTTATTCCAATTTGTGTATTTATTTAAAGTGTTTTACAATAAGGGTTGCGCTCATGTTGACATGTCTATCATAAACAGACCCGTATGAAGCGCAAACTTTTCAGGGAAATACATTTTTGAGCGAAACAAGTCTACAAGGCTCAGTTAGCCGACTGTAATGGAATGTAACTGCAACGTAGGAAACAGCTGATCGATATTTTTCCTCGTTTATGAAAAAAAGTGACGTTACATTACATCTATATGAGGTTGCCAAATAAAATGCTTGAGGTTGCCACACTTTCGAATGATTGCCAATAAAATAAACAAAAAAACATTGATAGAAGCAAATAATGACAAAAATAAAAAAAAATAAAAACAAAACAAATTTTTTTTGTAAACATAAGTAACCAGTGTTGCCAAGAGTAGGGGAAAATCCATGCATGTAGGTATGTTTAATACTAAAATAGAAGTTTTTTTTAATACATGTATTTATTTAATATATCTTCATAAGTGAGCTAACAATAAGTATTCAAATCTTAAATCTATAAAAAATATTATTAGGCCCGACCAGAGTCGGACATAAGCTTAGTGATAGTTATGAATAATACATACATACATAATACATAATACAATAGTGATAATCAAAAAGGAAAAATAAATATATTATCAAGCAGTCCCATCTGGAGTGTTAAGTATAAGAGCCCTTGTGTCCCTCTTTTTAAGGCGGATGTGTCCAGTAAAGTTCAAAATATTACGAGCCAGCGGATTAGGATGTCACTCGAGTTTTGTTAAATATTTGCCTGCGTATTTTGCAATTTCTTCAGTCACTAGTGGCATATTTAAATCACGATGTATATTTGAATTTTTTATGTACCATGGAGCCGATGTTATTAATCGTAAAATTTTGTTTTGCTTTCGTTGGATTTTCTCGATATTGGAAGCTGAAGCAGTGCCCCATAGTTGAATTCCGTAACACCATATTGGTTTCAAAGTCGACTTGTATATTAAAAGTTTACAATCTAGACTGAGTGTTGAATTTCTACCAATCAGCCAATGTATCTGAGTTATTTTAAGTTTCATTTGTGTTAGCTTTGAGTCAATATGGTGTTTCCATGTAAGCCGACGATCAATGTGTATACCAAGGTATTTCACATGTGAATGTTGAGGAAAAACTTGACTGTTGATTCTAATGAAGGGGAAAGTATCTTTGCGTAGGGTAAAGGTTATATGTATTCACTTCTGTTCGTTTAATTTTATTCTCCATAGGTTTAAACATAGCTCAAGCTGTGTTATATGTTCCTGAAGATATCGGGATGCCTCATGAGGGTTTTCGTCCATACCAAAGCCATACTAAGGCAGGCTGTATCATCGGCAAATGTAGAAGTATGGATATTACTGTTCACGGGCATATCACAAGTATAAATCAAATACAAAACTGGCCCCAATATACTTCCTTGAGGTACACCGGTTGAGATAGTTTCGGGCGCACTCATAAATTCTCCTTCCATAACAGAGAACTTCCGGCCTAAAATATAACTTTCCAAAAGTTTTAGAATGTTATTTGGTAGATATGTCTTCAATTTTAAAATTAGGACATCATGCCAAACTTTATCAAATGCCTGAGAAACATCAATAAATAGGGCAGAACAATACTTCTTTTCTTCGAAGGTTTTCCTTATAAATTGAACCAATCTATGCGTTTGCTCAATGGTGCTATGCTGACTTCTAAAACCAAATTGATGGTCCGGTATGCATATTGTATCGGTTAGACAAGGGGACAATTTTGTCATGAGCAGCTTTTCGAAGAGTTTTGACATAGTTGACAGCAAACTTATTGGCCTATATGACTCTGCTTTGGTAAGATCTTTGCCCGGCTTTGGAATCATTTTGACCTTGGCATGCTTCCAGTGTTGTGGAAAATACTCCAGTCGTAATATGGCATTAAAAATAAACAGCAGGATTCTTATTGCAATATGCGGCAAGTTCATCAGCATCTTGTCACTAATTCCATCAATACCTGGAGATTTCTTTGGTTTGAGTTCAGCAATTACTTTTTGTACATCACGCATCTTAAACTCTAAGGGTCGAGGGGGTAGAGCAACTACACTCGGCAAATCATAAACACCAGTACATGTGTTTGGCGTAAATACGGATTTTAAGTGCTCAGCAAATATTTTACATTTTTCCGTATCGCTTCTTGCCCAATTTCCGGTAGATGTGCGCAGAGGTGGCTTAAACTCAACGGCTGTTTTAAGCTTTCTAGCAGCGCGCCACAAAGAGTAATTTGATGCTTGTGTGACATCAAGACCTTCCAGATAATTTTTAAGAGATGCAGTTTTTTCAGATGCAAGCAACTCTTGGAGTCGTTTAGTATACTTTTTAAATCCGATTTTATTTTGGGGTGATCTGTGCTGTTGCCATTCCCTTCTAGCCCTTCTTTTTTCATACACGAGACGTTGAATATCCCTAGAATAAATTTTATTAAACCCAGTTTGCGGATGGGAGGTAGTGGCATGCTCAGTAGCCTGTTTAATATTTTCATTAATATAGGCAATGATAGATTCAATATCATTGGGTGTGCTTAGCGTAATATTTTCCGTGCAATGACTACTAAGATATTTTTTAAATCCCAGCCAATTAACACAATTGATCATCTTCATATATGGTTGAGGTAAGTCACTTCTTAGTGGGTTACAGATTGAAACGATAGTCGGAGAGTGATCGGAGGAGAGATCTAGAGAAGCTTCAACATGAATTAAATCCCTAGAAATGTTTTTCATGACGCCAAAATCTATAACATCCGGAATTTTTTGTACGTCAAAAGGCCAGTAAGTGGGCTCCCCACTCGAAATAACATCCAATCCCATTTTTGAAATTGTATTAAACAAAGCTTAACCTCTAGGTGTTACAAGGCGCGAACCCCAGTACGTATGTTTTGCATTGTAGTCTCCAGCTGCCACGAAACAAGATCCAAGCGATTTGTACAACTTTTCATACTGATCTTCGGTAACTGAAAATCTGGGAGGTGAATAAATTGATGATATCACGAAATTCGAACAAAAATTTTCTACAAAAATATTCGTAGCTTGCATATATTCTTCACTGACGTTGTCGAGGACATAGTGCTTGACTTAATTAGAATTGCAGATCCACCGCATGCTCTCCCTCTAGGGTCCTTTGTGTCATATATAGTGTAGCCATTAATTTTGAAAAAGCTTCTCGAAGTCAAATGAGTCTCAGAGACCAACATTATGTCAATATTTTTTCCCGTAAGGAAGTGCTAAAGTTCATTTTTATGTTGGCGAATGCCGTTTGCGTTCCAGAAACATATTGTTAACGTGTTCATGGCTTATTAATTAATGCTTGAAACAGAGTATTCTGCATTCGCAGCATTTCTTGCATCATGCTAGTCATATTTGTTGTAAAATTGTTGATAGTTTGCACAAGATTTTCAATTGTGGACTCAAGGCGATTAAAATTAAAGTTTGAGTTTGTATTTGTTGAATTATTTTGCGGTGAAACATTTTGTGTCGGAATAGAACTAGCCTTAGCAGCATCGGCATACGATACACTTGAAGTAACTGGTTGGCTCATTTGAGCAAAAGTGGCAGAGTAAGCGTTTGCTGATTGAGCTGGAGCTAATTTAGGTTTTTGCACCATGTTCTTCTTTACGAAAGAGTACACAGGACAACCTCTGTAGTTAGCGGTTGATTACCTCCACAGTTACTACATTTTTTATCACTTTGATTTATTGGCTTATTGCAACTAGCAGTGCCGTGTAATTCGCCGCACACAACACAAACAGAGGGTAAATTGCAGTATGTTTTTGTATGGCCATATTCTTGGCAATTATGGCACTGCACGGGACCTGAACGCTTATGTGGCTCTTGAACTGTGATTTTTCGGTACAAGAGGTATTTTAAATTATAAATTGGATGCGTCTCATTTTTTTTAAATTTTATATCATTAGGCTCAAGTTCAACACGAAATAGGGGTTGGGGAATCTTCTCTCTTTATTTATTATATTGGACACATTTCTTACCTTAAGCCCCTTGAGGACGAGTGTATTTTTTATTTCTTCGGGAACAATATAAGAATCTATGCCCTTCAATACGATCTGCATGCCTTTAGCGCTCTTAAGCTGGTATGTGTAGAAGCTTGTTTTATTTTTTTCAAATTCGGCAACCATTTTGCGGAAATCTTTTTCGTCATAAATTTGGATTTTAGTTTCATCAATGTAGTGTAGGGAAAATCGGACAGACTTTTTATATTCTCCAAAATGTAGGAACATAACGTTTTTTTAGTAATATTTTCTCTTTCAAAACAGTTCAAAAATTTTATTTTCGTTAAAATCGCTTAAAAATATATTTCCGGAGTTGTTTGTGGTTTAAAAAGTTGGCGAAACTAATATGTATGTATGTATATATCAAGGTGAATTCATATACCAGGTGGTGTCAAGCAAGGCGAATTAATAACAGGTGATCTTGACGGCTCACGTGACTATTTTTTGCTTCTTGCACATTTGTATACTTGCACTCAAAAAAAAAAGACATATACTATTATTAAGGAAAAAAATTTTCTAAATTAAAGTAAAAAAAATTTCTAAGTTTAAGTATTTTTTTCTAAGTTTAAGTAAATTTTTACAAAAATCTAGTAAAAATTACTTAATATGAGTAAAAAATAAAAAGTTCATATTCTCAAAAGTAATTAGTTCATAAAAATACAAACAAAAATTATCACATTCAAGGTCAAGTTTACTGTTTTAAAGGAAATATTTACCAAAAATTGGAAAATGGTTTAAAAGTTTAGAGAAATTGTATCCTAAAAACTAGTCAATGTCGTTATAAATCAAAAAATAAATTTTAGGACATGACTTACTCCCAATTAGTTCATCAAATTTGACTAACTTGAAAGATATAAAAAGTTATTCTAAATTTTAGAAATATATTTACCAGTTTTAAGTATTTTTTCTTTAAATTATAGAATATATTTTTTATTTGCATTAAGCAAAAAATTGAAGTACATTTTTCATATATCCGACGAATATTTGAACTTGAAATAAAATTTTTTGAAAATAAAATAAAATTTTAAAACACAAAAATTTCAATGCTTATTCAGGCTGCCTGTTAGGCAATTGGTTAGAGTGCTTGCCTATCAGTCAGAAGGTTGTTGGTTCAATACTTGCCCCCTCTCAAGGAATTAATACGTATGTATGGTGAATTAATTAAGAATATAATA
Organism: Tachina grossa; assembly: GCA_949987645.1. Lineage (NCBI taxonomy): Eukaryota > Metazoa > Arthropoda > Insecta > Diptera > Tachinidae > Tachina > Tachina grossa. The sequence continues at coordinate 213,933,342 of OX465274.1, forward strand.
TGAAGATATAATGAAAAACATACCATGTGGTATAGAATTTAATTAAAAACAAAAAAGTACCAAAATTAAAGACAAAAAAAATTTTGAAAAATTTACTAAATTTGAAATAAAAAATGAAAAACCTTTTTTGCAATTCTCCGAATTTTATGGAGAAATTTGACTTAATTTTAGAAAAATTTTATTTAAATATAAAAATATAATTACTATAAACTAGTTCATTAATGAACTAAAAATTTAGTAAATATTTTACTGGTTTCGAGTAAAAAACAGCTTTGGCGCTATACGACAACTCTTTTTTACTCAAATTTAGAAAATTTTCCAAAGTTTTAGTTAGTTTTTTTTTGAGTGTGGGATGTCAAAAATTATTTACATACATACATACATATATTGGCAACACATATTGTTTTTAAATTTGAATTGAAACCATAAAATTGCGAAAAAGAAGAATCTATTTATTAATTGTGTAATTTGTGTATTTTGACTGTGCTAGATGCGCATAAGGAATTAAAAATAATAATTGTTTGTGTAGTAAGCTTATTTTCCCTTTCAACAGGAAACGGGTGTTAAAACGAATTGTTAAGAACTTCCACAAAAATTATGGTTCTGCTTTTTTGCATCGTATTCACGTAATGGAAGAAGCTAGACACTCGCACTTAAACAACAATTTATTACTTGGTTCATCACTTATATTTTTTATTTGTAAAAATAAAGTTTGCTTGACATTTATCTACTAAAAATTACGAAAAAAGGATTTTAAGTTGCACTAAAATATTTCTGTGTTACGCATAAGGGAATTTTATTAAAAAAGCACTTATGTATAAGAATATATACATCCATATGTATGTATGTATATGTACTATATTCAGCATCTATATGATAATGATTTTGCATCAACTTTCTCCATAACTGAAATTGCAAAGTTTGTTCCCATTTTACAGGCCATACATTATAAAATCTAAAACACTGAAAATGCATAATACATTTATTTATGTACACATACATATAATCAGATAATTTTTGCCTTTGTGTACTTACTTATATATAAACGTTCCATGCGTTTTATTTTTAAATTATTATCCATTTCTCATAAAACCACAACCATTGCATAGAGGGGTTTATACACCATCTGCTTAGCGATTTGCACCCACTTAGACCCTTATTAAAAGGTATAACAAAAAGTAGCAAAGCTTTCAATTGTTTTAAAGCCAACATGGATAGAACCGTTGCAGCCGGTTGTTCATTCTCGGTACAAAATTAACTTATTCCTCAGGCTTCTTAAGCATATTTTTACTACCCATACCAACTTAATGCAATTCCGGACAGTAACACTATGGTTTGGGGGACACATAAAATACTTTTTTTTAAGTTTCTTTATTTTTCTGTTTATTAATTTTTATAACAAAATGCTCAAAAAATACTTATTTTTTCTAAAACACAACAGCTTGTTTTGACATCCCAAGTATATAAAATACTAAAAGCGAATTCAAAAATTTGACGTGAGTATACCTTATATGAATTTGCCTTGGTGTCAAGCCTGCAACCAAAACAATCTGCCAAGTATTTTATTGCAATGAAAATTTAAAAATCACACTTCTTTTAAATTTTATTGCAATGAAACTCGTAACTTGGCACCACCTGTTACATGAAGTCGCCTTGATATATGTTTTTTCTAAGATATCATTCAATGTTAAAAAATGAATTGAATTTATCCATTAAAATTTTATTTGAAAATAACTATTCGTATTAGTTTTTAAAAAACTTTATGTTGTTTTGAATTTAATTAAAAGTACATGTATATGAACTAGTGATGCATGAATATTTGTATTCGTGCTCGAATTGTCGAATATTCGGCCATTTTCAGGTGAATACGAATATGAATATTTTTTCCAAAGAAATTAAATAAATAAATGCATAAATCCTAAACGAAATTTAAATAAATGATTAAAAATTTTAGTTTGAACAAATACATTAATTTTTTATAGAAATTTGTGCTTTGTATCATTTTCAAATATTATTTAATGACGATCATTAAAATTTTTGGTACTTTTTATTAACTTTAAAGTACGCCAACAAGAGTGTGAAGTCCTTTTTCATAACAATTTTTTAATATTTCATATTGCATATAATATGCGTATTCGTATTCGTATTCGTCTCCGCATTCGTATTCGCATTCGCATTCGCGAATATCGTTTTATATATTCGTATTCGTATTCGTATACGAGAATATCAAAAATTGACATTCGTTACATCACTAATATTAATGTATTATTTAAGAAATTTATTATTCGACATATTGTCAGAAGTTTATTTTAATTTGAAATTTATTTGCAGAAAAATAAAATAGATTGAAATCGAATATAAATTATTTGCTGGGTTTTTTGTATTAGTTTCAAGGCCTACTACGCTTATTTTTCTTTTGTGATTTTCAAATATATTATTATTTGTGAATTCTCAAATAGTTCTTAAAAGTCTGTGTATAAGATAAGAGGTTTGTGACTATTCAAAATGTGTGGTTGAAGTCTACTGATGATTTGTTACAGCAACAATGAAATATATAGACAACGCTGAACCACCAGCAAATAAATTTCAAATTAATGTATTATTGTTTTTAGTTTTTTACTTGTTTTTTACCAAAGCTTTAATAAACATATATATTTATTATTAGTTATGGTTTTTTATATTTTAATGACAAACGTGTGCAGGGATTTTTGCAGGGGAAATTTTTTCAACATGTAGGGAAAAATTGGATTTTTTTTAGCATGCGAAGGTATTTTTTCGAGAAATCTACTGGCAACACTGTAAGTAACTTTTTTGTAGAAGTGCTACTAAGTTTTTTAAATTTACAACGCCGTATAAACAATAGCCCAATTCACAATCTTGTGCAAATGGTCTTGCATTGTTGCATTTGCAAAATGGTATAGTATATTGATACTCACCACGAAGAATTGTTAAGTGGTGAGTATCAATATACTATACCATTTTGCACATGCAACGATGCCAGACCATTTGCACAAGATTGTGAATTGAGCAAATATTTTTGTTTGCAAATACTGCGTGTATAAACGTAGTAATAGATTGCTTATACAGAAAAGAAATAATTTTTTAGATGTGGGCAATTGGTTAAATCAGCTGAAGCCAAAACCTTTCGATTTGAATGAAGTTCGGTCAGAAGTTTTTTTCAATAAATTGCATTTGTTTTTTTTTTCATCCACTACATCGATCATTTACTTCAATAGTGCAATAAATAGCTTAAAAACGATTTTAATTATTTAATAATTCTTGCAACAGGCAGTAAATGCGCTTTCGAATGGAATCAAAATATTCAGAGCTTCTTCTTATACTCTGACAATAACTGCATAAGACATATTGTAAAACTCTTTGTACATGTGTTGTTGGCCTTTTTATATTTTTGTTTTTATAACAGGTGCCAATTTTCTGTCCCACAAAGAAGCCAGAACACACCGCACACAAATTAAAAAAAAATTCTAAAATCGTAACCACATTCAATGAATTGGCTGTAAGTCGATACGTTTGATTCCATGCAAAAAATTTTTTGATTTTTCTTTTTACACACAAGTAACTTTCAAGGACATTTCTTGTTCAACGATAAATTTAAAACTCCAGCTTGTAATGTAAAACCGCAAACAATGTCACACTAAAAGTCACTGGCAACTGTAACGAAATTGTAACACAGAGATGCGTTTGTTAGAGATTGACACGATTTTAAGCATTTTTGCATGTTTTGTTTGTTTGTGTTTTTGTTTTCTTGGTAAAATTTTTCATTACAATTTTAGACGCACAACAATTGATTTAAACTGCTCCCGTTCATAACCAAAACACAACTGATACATTGTTTACCTTTGCAACGCTTCTCAAACACGGAGATGTGGCCAAATTTTTGCCAGAAGCAATTCTTCTATAATTCTTAGCAGACAATCAAATAATTATTTGGCTGACTGACTGACTGACTGCATGTGCGACTGGTGGACCCACTCAGCAGCTGACTGATTGCCTGCAGTGCCCAAAAAGCCAATTCATTTAACATTTGAGAGCTTAAGATTAAACAATTTTTTTCACACCCCATGGAAAGATCTTTTTATTGAATTTTTTATTGTACTATTTTGTTTCTACTTTTTCTTCTCTTAATTATTGTATGTGATACAAAAGAAACGTCACTGGAAAGGTGTTTGTTTATTCAGTATTTGGGAAAACAGAATACCATATTGCACAGTGGTATTGATTGATAAAATAATTTTAATATATTTATATATATATATATATATATATATATATATATATATATATATATATATATATATATATATATCACACAGTTCATAAGCTGGTGCTGGTTATCGTTAGCCTAAATGCAAAATCTTGTAACTACACTATTTCAGTTTTATAGGAGAGAAACAGGTAGACACAATATTCAAGTAACTGAACTAAAGCTTCGTTATTTTCATATTTAATATAACCAATGGCTTTGATAAAGGTTTGAAAATTTGTGGGAAATTTTATATTTAAATTTTTTGTTAGTTACGTGGTTTATCATTTCAGCTGACGCTATATTTAATGAGCATGAAATTTTAAATTTTGATTTAGTAGAGTCAGTTTGAATGTAGTGGTTATTGTAATTATAATGATATAGCTTTTCTCTCACTTCACTTACTACGTTTACACGTGCACTATTTGCAAATAAAAATATTTGAAAATAAACAGAAAATGTTTAACAAACTTGGTAGCACTTCTAGAAGAGTTCCGTATGTTTTTAAAAACATTGTGTAAATGTATAAAATATACAAATAATTATTTGTTTTTATTGTCATTAATTTTTTCTTTCAAAGTTTTTTTATGCAATATTTATCTATTTATTGTTTTTTATTAATAAACATTTGCAAGTGTGGCAAAATTAAATAAAAATGACGCACACACGCATCAAATTAACTTAAAATTTTTGCAGCGATGGTAGTGAAAATATAATTTTTTTCGATTTTGTTCTTGCAAAATCTTAATTCAGCTGGGTGAAACACAGAGGAAGGAATAGTATCTCTTTCTGTCTTTCTACCAGTTGAATTAAGTAAACTTTCCGTGTATAAATTGGGTATAACTCTATAAAAAAAAGCAGATTTTGACTCGTCAGTGTATGATGTGTTGCCTTGCTGCTTTAATAGTGAATAGATTTCTGAGTTATTAAGTCACAATAAAACAATTATATGGCAACAATTTACAGTTTTATTTGTAAGTAAGTCGGGCGTATAAACGTAGTATATGTTACATACAAAAAACATGTTTTGCATTGAAAGAGCTTTCAACTTTTTTCCAAGTCTCTGTTTCTTAAATTTTTTTTTCGATGTGTTCGCTTATACTTTTCCACTCCACCAAGCATAAAACTAATTTCTCTCACTAAAATGTTGCGATTTTTTATTTATTGATTCTTTCCTGCTGCAAAATATGTATCTGTTTTTGGCACTTATTCTAGTGCTGTCACAATTTCATTTTTGAAACTGCACTGCTTTATCGGTGTTAAGTTTAAACTAAATATAAATTTGACTTTAGTTAAACTTAACCAGAGTTTAAACTTGCACTGATTTATTAAGCCTATAAATGAACTTCTGACATGAAAAGTTGGAAAAATTAACTTCTTCTCCATCGCTATTTCATACCTCAGGCATACATAATCTTTATGTTTGAAGTTGTACATATCGACGGTCCCATTCCAAAACATGCTAAGTCGACATAACATGTTATGCTGGGAGTATCATTTCTGAATTCATCGTTTATTAACTTTTATAGTAATTGGACTATTCTATCAAAAGTTATGAACAAAAATGTGCTTAGCATAATTTGTCAAGTTTAAAAAAACCTGTCTTTTTAAATGTTTTGAGTACACTTGACTTTAGCTAAAGGCAGGATGTTGTTTGCCTGATAAATGGCTTTGCATTATAAAAACATAATTTATTATTTTTTTATCCATTAAATATTATTACTATTAATAATAATAACAATAAAAAAACTCAGGTTGTAATAATGCAAAGGTATTTATCGGCCAGACAAAATACTATCTTTAACTAAAGGCAAGTTGTGAAAATGGCCCTTGGCATAACTAAGTTTGAAATAGTTTTAAATAGTCAAAAAAAAAAAAAAATTAAAATTTTTCTCCAAACTAAAACATGCTATATGTACTTAGATGACCATTGTAGGTGTGAAAGAACAGTATTATTATATAGATTTGTGATTCTAAGTCACTTTTAACTATATCTACGACAAACTTATAAAGTTCAAATAAAAAGTCTCAAGTTTCTATCTCATAACATTCCCGAGATATCATCAATAAACTTTGAAGGTGTTTATCTCGAAACTTGCTTTTTTGACTTAGCATGTTTTAGAATGGATCCGTCGATATGTATACGTCCATTAATTTTGTGTTTTGCACCACTGTGCTTTGCAGTTTTTGAATTTTTCTTTTGATTGCATTGTGTGAGAACTTTAATACATGTGCAGTTCAGTGGAAAATGATAGCACCTTAGTTAGATGTCGTAGTAGAAGAAGGTCACTTTTAAACCAACCTACACTCATGGAAATCAATAATTATCAATGAGAAAAAAAATAATTTTTCAATAAAACTACTATCCCTGAAGATGTTGGAAAATCCCAACGAAACGTCGGATATGAAAAAATTAAATAAAACTGTCTTTTATTTGCATTTAAATCAATTTGAATGACCTCGGAAGCCTGAAAAGAGCAGTTCTATAGAAACGTATTATATCTTAAATAAAAAGGTCGAATAATTATTTATATGTATATATGTGACCTTCTCCGAGAAAAAAAGATCTAGTGTGTCGAAAAACGGAGTGGATTCTGGTACCTAAAATAATGTAGAATAATATGAAATGAGTTAAATTTCTGATAAAAGTTTATTTAACCCATAAAAACGTACAAAACGCATCTACCAATTGATGGTGTGTTCAAAGTTATAATGCGTTATGAAACTTTAAATGTGTTTTTCTCAAAACTTCATTTTCACACACTAGGTACTTTGTTATTTGTTATTGAGCTTCTCATTTGTTTAAATGAAAGTTTATAATATAATAAGTCTAGTTGTTCTAAGAAGCTTTGGGTAAAGGTTCCCTGATGATCTGCATTGGCAACAGTGAAATGCGCATAGGATCCAGCTAAACCCCTCAATAATCAATTTCAATGTATTTTTAATAAAAAAATATTTTACTTAATAAGTAAAATATTAATATGGGATTATTAGTGCGTTTAAAAATTTTAAACTTAAATTGTAACAATTCCCATAAAAAACACTAATTAAACTACAAGCTTTGTATATGATGTACGAGTAAAAAGGTTCAGCAAAGTTAACATCGTGGTGTTCCAGTAGTTAATTATTTAACATTGTGTGCTTAAGAGCTCTTAATATAAGTAAAAAAGGTTTTCTGATTTCTTAAGAATAGTACACTAGGGATTTTTTAATTACAAATGCTCGAGTCCACAATAATAATGTGTTTAAAAGGTAAAATCTTAACTATCAGGCTAATTGTGAAAACTCACAGATAATTTTAAAAATATTAATGGTCATGCAGATATTTTTTTTCTCTTGTTTTTAATTTTTTTATTGTATAGAGCATAAAATATCATTTCTGAAAGAAATTTCTCGTATATGATTTGAAAAACGTCTGCAGGACCATTATTAATTTTAAAATCACAAGTGATTTGAAAAATATGGTTTCCAGAACATGCCTGTATATAGATTTTTGTTTTTAACAAATTAATAAAAGCTTTACCGGAAAAATCCGATTTGCGTCGTTTCTATTTGCGACTTTTTCCCCCGTTCACTGTTAATGGCGATAAAATAAGATAGTTAGTGTAGACTATTTGCAAAAGAAACTAGAAAATGAAAAAGAAAGTAAAATTTGTATCATAAAATATTTATTTTAATCCTTGTCTAATCCTTATTACTAAAGAAACTAATAAGTTAGTTTTATTAAAAAAAATTATTAAAAATTTCGAAATTAAAATGAAATTTTCACTTAAAAAATATACATATCGTTACCTTGCTATAGAAGGGCTCTAGGCTAGGTTAGAAAGGGTGGTGCTTTACCGCAACTGACCTCGGAGACCCAATTTGTTACATTGTGATTCCCTTCTGTTGCCCAAAAAGTAATATTTACCCTCCCATTTGCAGTCAGAGGTGACCCTATTATCCATCATTAAGCCATCGAATTCCCATGATAAAGACCCTGATGTCCTCTAGCTTACACTTCCCGACATCAGTAATGCTTTCATGGAAACGTCTGCTCAGCCATCTAAGCGTATGACGTTACAGCTTCGGGTAATGACACATAATATGTTCAATGGTTTCTGGTTCCTCTTCATCCCCGCACAGCCTACAAAACTCTGGAGTGCCAGTCTCCCAAATGCTGGTTCTTGCTCTGACCTAGCAGTGACCTGTCAATACGCCTATCATGATTCGCATCTCCTTCCTATTCATGTCCAGTAGTAGTTTAGATCTTCTTGAGTCAAGTTTTGGCCAAAAACCCCTCGAGACTCTACAATCCTCCCTACTTCGCCATAAACTGTTGGTCCTGCTACCGAATTACTGAGTTCTTTATAGAAATTACCTATCGGTAATTTCACCGATCTGTCCGACATTCCCTCATCTAACGCTGACCCTATTCTTGCCAGTTCTTCGGCAATTTCATTTCCCTCAACAGTGCTGTGGCCAGGAACCCAACATAGTCTGACACTATACTTATCCATAAGCAAGTTTCGATTTGACATTGTGTCGCTTCAAAGCTTTAAGCTCTGCCTGGCTGTTGACATAGAAGGTTACCTTCTCACCTTCAGCTACATTCCTGGCCACCAGCTCCATGTCTCTAAGGATCACCAAGATCTCAGCCTGGAAAGCACTACATTCATTCGGCAGTCTGAAATAACTACGAATGTTCGTTTCCAGGATATAGAAAGCAGCCCATGTGCCTGTTAGAAAGGCCCTAACTAATTTTTCTTTTTTAAATCGATTTTTCTGTATATTTCTAATCTAACGAAAAATGCAAAAAATTTAGAGTTAAAAAAAATATTGAGTTAGGGCATTTATATTATTGATGTAACGATATCTAGGTATACATATGTATATTAAAAATCAAGAAAAGTGCATATAACAAGTTTCCTTAAAAAATACATTTGTTTTCAATGAAATTATTCCCTAAGTTTTTTTGTAACATTAAATTTTTTTCAAATAACTTATAGATTTCCACATGGGTATTCAATGTAAATCAAAAGTAAATTTAAATTCTGATTAAGTACTTTTTGTTTTTCCTAGAGATATAGAAATAAAACGAAAATGTTTCATCTCTTACCTTCTCACACATTGATAAATGAATGTGAGCACCATTGTGAGTCAAGTGTTGCATGCTAGTGTCCAGGGATGGAATATACCATGAATATATATCCAAATAGCACTGAGCATGAACAATTTCAAAGATTTATACAATTTAATAAAAAAAATTAATTCAGTTATTTTTTAGCATAACTTTATTTTTATTTTAAAGCTCTAATTTAATATAATGCATTTTTTTAACTTGTCGAGAAATTAAAAAAAAAATGATCTAGTACGGTCACTGCAAAATAAGCTATATCAAAATTGAATTGTTTCTGCATTTTTTTCTAATTAATAGTTTGATATTGCAAGTAAATAAAAATTGACATGTTTACACTTTAATTTTACTTAGAAAATTGTGGGCCTAAATTTGTAAAACGCAGCCCCAAACGTTGACAAATTTTGTAAAACAAAATACATACAAAATTCGTCAACGTTAAGCGTTGTGTTACAATATAATGCCCTTTATGTGAAGTTTTTACTCGGCTCACAGAAACACAGCTGACTAAAGTAAACAAAAACCAATATGTTGTAAAATCTTATTTAATTACACTCGTATTTTGAAAATTGTGTTGTTATTTGAAGAAACCTGTAATCTATTTTAAGTAAGGACCACAAAGTACTTACAGAGATGTCACGAAAAGGAAAATAATTTGTGTTTTCGTAGGTCTTGCTCACTCTGTCACTGCGTCTTCTTTAATCCATCATTCGTGGTGTCATTTTTCAGCTTATTTTTATTTTATACTTTGCAACCCCACACCCAGGAAAAAGATTGGTTGGTTTGCATTAACTATATTTCAGTTCACTAGAGCTGCAAAACTATCGATGGTACTATCGATAGTATCGATAATTTTATATTAAGTAGACTACCGATATTTTTTTTCGATAGTGATACTATCGACAAAAACACGCTACTAAAAGAGGAAAAATCAAAGTCAATAAAAACGGAATGATGGCGACTGTGTAATAAAAAATGCAACATTCAAATTTCGCCGCCTGTAAACCTTTATAATAATGGTTATGATTACATATAGGTATAAATGTGAAAACAAATTAATTAGTTTTGATTTGTTTCAACATAAGATGTCAGCCAAATTACATGTGATAATTATTAATGAACAAATAACAACAAAGTCTGTTGTAAATATTCTGACTAACAACACATAGTTGAACGGAACAGCCAGCCGTTTTCGAAGGCCACTAAACCTTCAGCATCAGCGTTCTTTTGTGTTCGGTCCACTGTGTGTGGTGTCAGTAGATGTAGATTCCTGCTTTATATACTTAGCATTATTGCATATTGATGTCAGTTTTTATCTACTAGATGCAAATTGCATAAAAATACAATTATTATATACCAACGACTTTGATACATGAAGAAATTTAACGGCTACTGGACTGTCTCCGCTCTTTACTTTTAAATAATAGGTGACGCTAAATAGTTTGCTTCTCCTTCTGTTAAACCAATACTTTTTAGCTAACTTCAATAGTTTAAGTAATGATGAAAGATTTTTTTATTTTATTCCTTTTTAATTTATTTTTTATTGATCCATCTATCTATCTGTTTGCTTTTTCGTTTGTTTTTTATAGAACTGTGTATATATGTTTGTTGAATATGTGTATTAAAAACATTGGAACTAAAAGTTTAAAAAAAATCAAGTTTCTTTTTACTTTATGGAATGATTAAAAAATTCAAGATTTTATATTAGAAAAATACACAAATGATAAGTTTCTAAGAATCAAAAACTATCGATAGTATCGATGGCATCAATGAATACTATCGAAACTATCGAATGGAGCCAATATCGATAGTTTTGCAGCTCTACAGTTCACGCTATCAATTTTCTGTTAATCCAAAAAACAATCCATGTTTATTGCCATAAGGGCATAAATGTAACGAAGATATGATTGTGGCAATACTTAAATTGATTGCATCAACCGATCGTATGCTTTTGTCATGAGTAATTAACTGATTGGTTAACCCAACCGAATAAAATATTACGAATTGGATTTTACTACCAACTTTTGGTATTAGCAACTAAAAAATTGTCGTTCTATATTAAAATTAAAATAAAAAGTTTCAATCAGTTGCTGCAACTAACTACAGGTTATGTTTACTATCATAGTTTATAGCAGCAAATTAAAAAATTAACTTTTGTGACTTTCAAAGATATTATGATTTGTGAATTCTCAAATGGTTTTTGAAAGTCTGTGCATAAGATAACAGGTTTGTGGCTTTTCAAAATGTGTGGTTAGAGAAATGTATATAGACATGCCCAGCAAAAAATTACACATTACCATTAGAACTACTTGCCATATAATGACTTACTTTTCTGATTGCCAGTTTTCATTACTCGCTTACAAATCACATTACCTAAAATTTAAAAAAATGACGTGCAAGTTTCTAAATGGAGAGAATGACTTTTTTAGACGAAATAGATTACGTGAAATGTTGACAAATAAAAAAATGTAAGTACTTCTCAAGAATCGATTATTTTAGTCTAAGGCTTTGTTAAAATCATTAAGTTGGTAATCCAGTAGGGAAGTGCTTCCACCAAAAATGCTTAATTCCAAACTCGATTACATTTTTTTTAAATTTTTTGCTGGGTGCTTCACTATTAGGAAATAAATTTCAATTAAAATAAACTTATGACAATATGTCAAATAATAAATTTCTTAAATTGTGTATTTTTATTTGCGTTTATTGTTTATTTTTATTTCAGCAAGGAAGGCCAATTTTTCTTTTACAGGTACCAATTATGATATTGTTTTAATTATATTAACTAGCAAGAATAACATTTATTTCAAATTCCATACTGTCAACCAATTTTTTCTGTTGCTGCCACTATTGGGTTGAGGATTATAATTAAAATATAGTGGTACCACAAGAAAATTTCAGTCGCTGTAGCAGAATTCTATGATAGTTGCTGCAACCGTCAAAATTCAATTGGCAACAAATTCGGTTGTCACAACGAATCTGTTTTCTCTGTGCACTGAATTCTTTCATTTAATTTTGTTAATTTGTTTACTTCGTTTACTTGTTCAAATGTATTTTCATTTTATGCTTTATGGTCTCATTCGCTGTGTGATTTTTGCAAGCAAAAGGTAAAAATTTTAAATTTTAAATGAAAATGCATAAAGTTAAATCAGGAATCAATCATTTGCAAAAAAATTTTAATAATTTTCTAATACCAATAATCTTTTTCAGATTCTGTTTTTTTAATTCAACGCAACAAATTTTTTAATTTAAATGTAAATGTGTATTGTAAATGTATGTACACGTGTTCATTTCGCAAAATACGGATTTTTTTTGTTTGTTTTGATTACTTTGCTAACATCTAAATAAGAAATAAACTACAGTTGTCCTTTTCTCGCAGAGACTGCATCAAAAATGATTCTAGCTTTTTTCATAAGTCACTTTTTACAACTCCAGTTCCTCTGTGACTAGACTTTTATGACAACACAAACCGCAGTAGATAGACCAAAATAAATTGACACCTTTTTGGCTTAACAAAAAATCTCGACAAAAAAATGTATAGTACTGAGTTTTCCATGCCTGGCGCTGTGTAAATTCGACCACACAATAAAGCACAACGAACTCAGCCATTTAAAATCTATTTAATCTCTAGCAAAACAGAAAAAAATTTCCAAATACCAATAAATAAAAATATTTAATTGTTTTATTTTTCTTTCAAATTTGTATGCAAACAGTTTCACATAAATTATTTAGTTATTTACTTTATTTTGCTGGTTGTTTTTATTAAAAAATTTGGGAAATTTGGAAAATTTGGGAAGACTTTTCTTTTTTATTTTACCTACATATAAAGTAATCTTAAAAAAATATTCTAAGCAAACTTATGTCATGATGTTGATAGTAACAACTATACATTAATCTTTAAAAAAAAATATTTTAAGCAAACTTGTGTGGTGTTAGTAACAATGTGTCAAAACTATTGACATTTACTATCACTTGTACAAAAATTCCATGTTTTTCAAAAGCACGTGATTATAATTAGTTTCTTTTTTTCTTTATTAATTTGTTTAATGGCCTATTAGCTTTTGTTATGAGCACAAGTGTGAAATAAATAAAAATAAAAATATTCAAGCTAGCAAACAAATACAAATTAGAAAAAACTTTATTTTTAAGAATCTTTAAATAGAATGTGATTAAGTGAATATAAATGTTTAAGAGGTGTAAACTCTTTTATGTCTAATTTTTTTTTATGAGTTATGAATTATATTTTACATAAAGTTGCACATATACTACGTTTATACGTGCATTATTTGCAAATAAAAATACTTGCAAATAAATTAACTCACTATTTATACGGCATAGCAAAAACTCAAACTTGGTAGCATTTCTATAGAAAATTTACTTATGTTGACCGAAAAAGAATTGTATAAATGTTTAATTGTCATTATTTGCTTCTTTCAGCGTTTTTTGTGCAATATTTCACAGAAAAAAATAATTTGTAAATACAATTAATTTTTTTGTTATATCCATTAAATAATTAATTGATTTTGAACCTACAACGATTTTTGTAAATAAAATTAACGAAATTGTAAGTTGAAGGAAAATCTCAAAAATATTTTCAATTAAATATATCAACAAATAATTTGTTGAAATTTATTTTTTTTCAACATTTATTTTTGTTAAATTTCAAAGTTATTTCAATTAAAGTTATTGTTATATTAACAATGTGAATTGTTGAATTTCTGTATTATAATTGTTATATTAACAAGCTTTTTATACACAATCACAATCCTCGTAATGATTTTTTGTTTGTCTGCGAAAAACACTAAGGGCTAATAAATCAGTGCAAGTTAATCTCTATTTTTGGTTTTAAATGTGTTTAAACTAGCAAACCTATAAATCACTACAGTATTTAAACCATCTGTAAACGCATAAAATTGGGCGTTTAAACTACCAATACAGGCCATATGATTTTGTTAATTACAGACCATATGTTTTGCATTGAAAGAGCACTCAACATTTTTCCAAGCCTATACTTTTTCTTCAGATCTTGTTCGACCTGTTTGCTTACACTCTATTATTCTTTAATACTATTCTACTTCGCCAAGCATATATATAATTTCTTTCTCAGTACAATTTGGCGATATTTAGTTGAATTTTTTTTAACTTTTTTGCCTTTTTGATTGTACAAAGAATTGATAGCCTGCTGCAAACCAGTTGCTTTTTGGCATTTATTCTAGGATAAGGTATGGTTCACTGATTTACTCCTGTTGCATTTAAACCACATATAAATTTGAGTTTAGTTTAACTAAACCAGCGTTTAAACTTTGACTGATTTATTAGCCCTAAACGTCTTTGGGCGGAGTTGAACCGGCAACATCAACACTAATAAACTGACTCACTTACCTCTCAGCTAAAGAGCAACACTTTAGTAAATACGCAAATGATGAATACACACAAAATATGATTTCTTGTTTCTTCTACATGTGCTCATTCCATTATGATATAATTTAACAAATAATTTTGTTGAGTAATTTAATTGACTACAAAAATTTAAATTTGTTATATCAACAATGATGATTGTTAATTTTAAAATTAAATGTTAACAATTTGTTTTGTTGGTTGCATTTCGATGATATTTTTTTCTGTGTTACCCATTTATTGTTTTATGTTATCAAACATTTGTAAGCGTGGCAGCCGCGAGCATTTTATTTGAGAATAGTATGTTAATCAAAAATTGTTTTGTGAGTTAGCTATTTGCAAATAAAAAATTTAATCGTCGCTTATGCGAAAAAATTCTCTATTTGCAATATTTTTATTTGCAAATAAGTCGCCCGTATAAACGTAGTAACAGTGAAGCAATAAGTTATGAATTATAAATTTTAGAAAAGGGAAACACAGTGAAGCATTTGTCAAAAATACGCATACGTTTTACCAAATTGGTTATTTTTATTTTAGCTTTATTTCCTCTCCTTAAATATTGTCCAAAAATATCAATTATTATTAAAAATTCTGCTGCAATAAAAAGAACTTAAATACATACAGCCTGGACACATTTCCCATGCAAAAAAGTTGCATTATAATACATTTACTTATAAACCCTTTAGTTAATGAAATTAATTTCGAAAGCAAGAGTCATCAATTTCTGTGATAAGAAAAAACACACAATATTGAAAAAATACAAGTTGGCAAATATATAAATTTTTTTTCCAATAAAACGTTATTGCTGAACAAACAAAATAATTTTATATAGAAATTTAATGCAAACATTTAAAAGAAAAGAAAAACTACAAAGCAAATAAGAGTAGGATATAAAAAAACATAAAATGCTTACTAATGAAAGTTATAAATCAATCTTATTAAGCAACCATAAAATGAAAAAAAAAAAACGTTACCGCATTTAGCTCGTTTCCCTCATAAGAAAACACAAGCTTAAAAGGAAACAACATCCACAATAACAAAAGCGGAGCAACATGGATCTTTATTATTATACCCGTTCACAATAAAAAGTTAATGATGTGTAAAATTGTTTAGGTATTTATTTTTATTTGCTACCACACTGTTCACAAACACACACACACACATACACACACTCATATGGCATACACTCAATAACTGTTTCGTATACTTTTAAATTTACACACTCCAACATAAAGGTAAATATACTCTCAGCAATATGTAAATTGTTGTAACCATTGGATAAAAACTAGCATAAAAGTAATATAGAAAATAAAGTTAAAATAAAATTAATAAAAAAAACAAGCTTAATGTAAAATTTATATTCTGCTTGTGAAGTAAAAATAAAAAATAAAAATAAATTTATAGGAAAATGGAAAATTTTAATGTTTGTAAGTGAACGCTGCAACATTAACATATTTCCAATTTTACAGCATACCTTAAGGGTTATATAGAAAATTATATGTTTTATTTCCGTTTCAATAACAATGTGATGGCATTAAAGGTCTACTAGTTTAGCCAAAGGGAAGATCAAAAGCATATGTTCAAAAGTTAATACACAAAAAAATAAATTACTCCCACAACTATTAGTTACTGCTAAAATAAAATTGTGGAAATATAAAAAAAGCAAATTCAATTAGAAAGGTCGATCGCAAAAAATTAAGAAAAACATAAAAAATTCAAATAAGATTAAAAAACTACACAAAATAAAAAATAAAATATAATATAACAAAAATTAAAAATTTTTAGATTTCTAATTGAACTATAGTGAATTTTTAATCAGAAATAATTTTTAGTCAGGCTTAAGTTCAGTAATTTCAATTCTTTTTATTGAATGAAATATTTTATTAATTAATGTGAGTTTCTAAAGAAGAGAAGAAAATTAAATTAGACTTTTAAGCTGGGGGAAATACCGATATTTTTCTGTGTAGCAACGCACTTCATCAGCACTCTAGTCTATCTACTTGGGTAGAGAGGTAAATCACTAATTGTACACAACAATCATTTCTCACATTCCGTTTCATTAGAATTTACGTTAAATAGCTGATGTTAATAACAATCTCTACCCAAGTAGATAGACTAGGGTGCTGATGAAGTGCGTTGCTGCACAGAAAAATATCAGTATTTCCCCCAGCTTAAAAGTCTAATTTAATTTTTCTTCTCTTCTTTAGAAACTCACATTAATTAATAAAATATTTCATTCAATAAAAAGAATTGAAATTACTGACTAAAAATTATTTCTGATTAAAAAATTAAAAATTTTAAAAACTCCCGACTTTTTTCAGAGAAGATGTTATATCTTCTAAACGGCTGGACCAAGTTTCTTGAAACATAGCTAAGAACCCTCTCGATCAAGTCATCTTTCAAACAGAAAAAACTAAATTAAAATCGGTCCAGCCATTTGGCCTGTACGTGGACACGCACAGATACACAGATACACACATGAACAGACACACAGACACACACTACAAACTTATAACACCCCTTTTTTTAGTCGGTTAAAAATAAGATTATATGAAATAATATAAAATGAAATAGGACAAGATAAAACAATAAATAAAATGAGAAGATAACATGAAACATATGAGATGAAAAAAGACATTAATCGTAATTTAAAGCTGTAAGTTAAGGTTCAATCAGACGTGACATAACCATAGCCATAGAGAACAGCCGTTCGAACCAAACTAATGGGCAACACTATATTCGATTATACGTGACTAGCCATAACGCCATAACTCTCACCATAGAAACCAATTGAATTTTGGTTTGGTTATGGCTATGGCATTATGGCTATGTCACGTCTAATTTAAGCTTTAGTCCTATAATTGGTGCTAAGTATGATTTTGAGTAAAGTATTAAACACATTCACCACAGCAGGCTACACAAACACACGATTTCAAATACCACTAGCAGCGTTTGTCGCCTCGTAGCCGGCTACTTAATTATTTTGGAGACGGCAGTACCACCATCTGCACGTGATATTCAAATACAAATACATAGTTCAATATTGCCACTTTTATATATTTTGCATTTATAAACATTAATTACTCTTTTAAAATATACTTATTTCACGTAAAAGTACAAAATCTAATCAATTTATTCTTAACATAAAATTTTGGATATTGTTTCTGTCAAATAATATGATATAATTGTACAAATTCATTCATTCAACATTTTTTATTACACAGCCAAAGAAATAGAAATAAGTTTAATTGGATTACAACGACAAAATCAGCATAGGCAACAAACTGTCGCCCTGTTGCCTTGCTGTATTCAAAAGAATCATTCTCATATAAACATGTGTATTCTATCCTTGACATTTGGTAGTCAGTAGCTTGCTGTTGTCAATGTGTTTAATGCCTAAGATTTCGTTTTCAAGATAATTAATTAAAAAAAAATCAAGCGATTCGCGTGTGACAAAAACAGTGTTTGTTTTTGCTGCCTATTAATTAAAAAACGCAGATTTCAGTGAAATCTTGAGCAATATTTATATGTGACTAATTTTAAAATATTGTTCATTGAATTGTATTTAAAATGGTTTTGATGTCACTTGCACAGTCGCAAGTGACATTTTCCTTCATGATATTTATCTTAAAGGTATTCATTTCAGGTTTTTTTCGTTGGAAAAATGGAAAAATTTACTTTTTTTTACAACAAACACATGAAAAAATTAACACCTCATTGGCTGTCACTGAAATAAAAATTATTTGCTATTGTTATCAGGTGTGGATTAAAGGCCAAAAGTTTTAGTTTTAAACTAAAATAGTTTTGATCACTTTGTAATCATGACAGCTTAATATTTTTATACAATATTTAGACAAATACATATGTGTAGCTTTTAATCACATTGAATATTTTTGTTCATGTAAATTTTTAAGGGATAAAAACCACATACAGTGAATGTTAAATTTGGGGTTGTGTTTAGATTTATTAAAACCTTATATGGAAATAATCCAGGAAAATTTTTCAAAAAAGGTAATGAAATTTGGCTGGGTATTCCCAGCAAAAAATTACACATTACCATTAGAACTACTTGCCATATAATGACTTAGTTTTCTGATTACCAAATTTCATTACTCACTTAGCTAAAATTGAAAAAAAAAATGATGTACAAGTTGCTAAATGGGGAGAATGATGCCTTTAGATTACATAGATTACGTGAACAACTTGCCGAATAAAAAAAGTAAGTACTTCTCAAGAACCAATAATTTTAGTTTCACGGCTTGTTAAAATCATTAAGTTGGTAATCCAGTACTACCAAAAATTCTTAATTCCAAACTCGATTAACTTTTTTGAAATTTTTTGATGGGTAGTTCAATTTATAGAAGGGCAATTTTTTGGCTCATGAATAGATATTATTGTGTTTTTCCGCTATTAAGGACTCATTAATTCAAGCCATAAAGGACTCCTGGAATCAAATTTCGTTAGATTTTTTGCATCCACTATATGATTCAATAACAAGCAGTGTATAAAGTTATTTTAAATAAGAAAGGTTTGCATTTGGAAGTTTCTTGAGTAAATTGAAAATGTTTAGAGAATATTAAATACATTTTTCCATATTTTGTTTATATCAGTTTTTCGACTGAAAAAATTCATATATTATAACAACATTTTAATTGTGAGTTAAAAAGTGAAATATTTAACTATATCAAAGCTTTTGAGATAAATTGCATATTTGTATTTGATTAACTAGAACAATTACAGCTTAAAACACCATGCATCCAAATTTATTTATGAACCACTCCTTATTCGAGTTAACTTGTGAATACTCGTATATCGTCATTTAATTCGTCTATGTAGTTCTAATAAAAGTTGTGGTTTTTAATTATGTTGTGTAGCACATTTTTTAAATTGGTATCGATTTTATTATTGGTTTATTTGCTACACAAAAAATATCGAAAAAGAAATAAAATGAAAGAACCAAAAACAAAAAAAAAAAAAATAGTATAAATTTATAATGAAATGTGTGTTACTTTAAAGTATTTGGTTTTTATTTTAATCTTTTTAATTACATTTTGTGGTTACCAAATACTATTTGCAACCGTATGTAGCAACTAATACAGATATAAAATGGCACACAAGTCAGGCAGCAATTATTGCAAATGTTAGAAATAGAAAAAGTACATATTTATATTTATGTATATTCTGTCTATGCAGTAACGCATTTCAATGCGAAAAATATTATGACAAAAATTGATGTGTACGTGTAGATTTCAATGACTTTTCGAAGAATGGTGTTAAATATTTATTATTATTATTATTATTATCATATTATCGTTATTATGAAATTGTCACTATTGACCGTTATCATTAAATCAAATTTAAAATCATCATCTTTGCCCCACCAAATTGACATCATATTTTTAGAATATTAATTTTTCCAGCATAAACAATAATTTGACTATCAATGGATAAAGTGTTGATTATAATGATTTGCCAGTTTCACGTCAAATACCACATACAGGTGATTTAAGGTGTTTATGTATATTAGACAGCTGCACAAGACCACTTACAAAAACTTTTACGATATGAGGGATTTTTCGAATGCTTAACTGCAGCGAAATCTTCTAAAAGAATGGCTAAAAAACACTGTTTGCAACACATTTGTTTCAGTTATTGCAGGTATAAGAGTAAAGAAGAAAATACTTCGCGACGAAAGAATTTGTGATGCTTGCTTCTTCATACGCAAGGATACATATACAAACGGCATGCATGTACACACACGCTGTTTGTATGATCTTTTATTTTTCTGCGCACATACAGACGCACACATGCAATGACACTACTTGTGTGCGCTTTCTCTAAAAAAAGCCTTCTTTAACAAGTAAGAGTGCTATATTCGGCTATGCCGAATCTTATATACCCTTTACCAAAGTGTGTTTATGTAGTATAGAGATACATACATAAGCACATGGTTACTTTTATGTACAAAGAAAAAAATAATAATTTTCAAACCCTAGAATCATAATTTTAGATTTTTCTGATTACTTATACCAATCTAGTAGTTCTTAAAAAAAATATAGAAAGTGTGTTAAGTGAAAAAAAGGAAATTCAAAAACAAATGTTTTAATTAGTTACTTTAATGTCTAGAAAAAAATCATAGTTTCCAGCTCTGGAGCTGTGGTTTTTATTTTTATAATTTTCTATACCAAAATTTTCTTTACAAAACGTAAAATATATATAATTTATAAAGGAAAAGATAAAAATTAATTAGACTTAGTTACTTTTATATATCAAAAAAGTGTAAGTGTCCCAACCGTGAACTCATCCTTTTTGATTTTCTGATTTCTTACACCAATCTCTTTCTTTTAAGAATTTAGTAAATGTTTAATTTATAAAAAAAGGAAAAATTTGTTTTAGTAACTTACTTTTGTACAAAAAAAGGTAAAGTTTTCCAACCCTGGAATCGTCTTTTTAATTTTTTTAATTGTTTTTTTTTATTTTAAATACCAATTTTATTCGTTATCAAGCATAAAATAAGTTTATTTAATGAAAATTAGTTTTCGGTAGTTAATTTTTTATATCACAAAGAGTTTAAGTTTCCCAAGCCTGGAATACTCCTTTCTGGTTTTTTTTTTTGATTTCTTACACCATCTTTTTTTAAGAATATAAGATATGTTTAATATATAGTAAAAATGAAAAAATTTGTTTTAGTAAGTTACTTTTGTATAAAAAATAAGGTTTTCCAACCCTGGAAAGTCATTTTAATTTTTTAAATTTTTTTTATTTTGAAATACCAAATTCATTCGTACTGAAGTATAAAATAAGTTTATTTTATAAAAAAAAAATAAAAATTAGTTTTCGGTAGCTAATTTTTTATATCACAAAAAATGTGGGGTTTCCAACCCTGAAATCAAACTTTTTGATTTTTCTGATTTCTTATACTAATCTCTTTCTTTTAAGAATATAAGAAATCTTTAATTTATAGAGAAAAAGGGAAAATTTGCTTTAATAAGTTACTTTTCTATAAAAAAAAGGTAAGGTTTTCCAACCCTGGAAACGTGTTTTAAAGTTTTTTAAATTTAAATACCAATTTTATTCGTACTGAAGTATAAAATAATTATATTTATTTAAAAAAAAAAGGAAAATTTTGTTTTAGTAAGTTACTTTTGTATAAGAAAAAAAGTTAAAGTTTTCCAACCTTGGCAACGTCTTTTTAAATTTTTTAATTTTTTTTATTTGAAATACCAATTTTATTCGTGGTGAAGTATAAAGTAAGTTTATTTAATAAAAATAAATAAAAAATTAGTTTTCGGTAGTTAATTTTTTATATCACAAAAAGTTCTAGTTTCCCAACCCTGGAATCATCCTTTTTGATTTTCTGATTTCTTACATCAATTTTCTTCTTTTAAGAACATTAGATATGTTTAGTTTATAAAAAAAGGAAAAATTTGTCTTAGTAAGTTACTTTTGTATAAGAAAAAAAGTTAAGGTTTTCCAACCCTGGAAACGTCTTTTTAATTTTTTTTTAAATTTGTTTAGTTAGAAATACTAATTTTATTTATACTGAAGTATAAAATAAGTTCATTTAATAAAAAATTATTAAAAACTAGTTTTCGGTAGTTATTTCGTATGGCAAAATGAAGTTTAAGTCTCCCAGCTCTGAAACCGTCTACTCGATTTTTATTGATTTTCAATACTAATCTTATTTCGACTATTTTTGACCCACCAGTCCAAGAACGAAGTCTCTAGCTTTTCTGAGAGCTTCGGAAAACCGATTTCACGTACAGACAGACGGACAGACGGACATCGCTTATTCGTCTTCCCTATGCATAAGGATCTAGAATATATATACTTTATGGCTCGCTTATTAATATTCTAGAAATTACAAACGGAATGACAAACCTATATATACCCTTTTACCATTTTTTGTTAAAGGGTATAAAAATATAATAGTTTACCATCTACATCTTACACACACACTTAAACGTACAATATGCAAAATAACAAGCATACACGCATCAACACTACTTCTTTTGAGTGTTTGTTACGAATAAGAAGTATTCGTAACATCGCTTGTAAACACTCATACACACAAACAACAATACATCCATAGTGCTTCGCTTATTAAACTACATCTTTTATTATTGGTTTAGTGTAATACATGCTTCAATAATACATTTAAAAAACAAGACGTATTTACAGTTAACGCGGCCCTCTAATGTATATCATATATATATATATATATATATACAGTGGGGAGCAGTGGTGAGTACATGTTTGTATCTTCTGCATTTGAAGGCGCATAAAAATAGTAATAATGAAGCGATTTAATTTTTGGTTTTTTGAATTATATTTATTATTTAGTTGCTGACATAAATGCTTTTAAAACAAAACAAAAAAACTACACATTCAAAGAAAAAATCAAATAAAATTCAAATAACTCACATGTACTCACTTTTGCACCTTCAGGCAACATTTAAAATATGATGTATTTTTAGTACTTGATCCATAGCCCTTTATTTTGGAATGCACTATTTATGCAGTTGGGCATACTTTTAATAAACTTTTGGATAATTTCGCCTGTAATTTTCCGCCACTCCAGCTGCACACATTGCCACAGCTCGATTCAGATAGATGGAGCCGTTCGATATTGTGCCGACCATATTTTCACAATTGACCACAAATTCTCAATTGGATTGAGGTCGGTACTTTGTGGAGGCTAAAGCATCAATTGAAAATCTTTCCCAGTCAGCCATTTCTTAACGATTTTTAAGATTTGTTTCGGTTCTCCATCTTCTTGAAATACAACTTCTTTCTCGGGATGTGCGATCACGTCTATAGAATCGAGAATATGGGTCTGGAATATATTCAAATAGTTTTCTTATATCATGATGCTATAAATTGTTTGCAATGGATCAATATGCCACCATGTAAAACAATCCCGCACCATGAAGTTGCCTCCGCCCTACTTGACCGTTTATTTAATATGGTGTCGTTGAATGGTATCCTGCCAGGTTACAAAAAAAATTGGACTGTTGATGACTGGAAGAGCGTGGTATGGTGAGATATGTTCAAATTTAACTGATATCAGTCGGATAGTAAAGAGTATTAGTGGCGCCGACAGCAGGTACGCCAATATCATGCTGTGCGGTTGTACATCATGGTGTGGGATTGTTTTACATGGTGAGAAATTGGTCTATTCCAAAAATTTATAGCATCATGAGGTAAGAAGACTATTTGAATATATGGCAGACCCATCCTCCCGATTTTCTAGACCTGATCGCATATCTTGAGAAGGATGTTCTGTTGCAACAAAATGGAGACCCGAAAAAACCTCGAAAACGTTTAAGGAATGACTGACTGGGAAAATTTTTCAATTGATGCAGTGGCCTCCACAAAGTACCGATCTCAATTCAATTGAGAATTTGTGATCAATTGTGAAAATATGGTCGGCACAATATCGAACGGCTGCATCTATCTGAATCGAGCTGTGGCAATGTGTGCAGCTGGAGTGGCGGAAAATTCCAGGCCAAAAATTAATCAAAAGTATGCTCAAATGCATAAATAGCGAATTTCAAAATAAAGGGCTATGTATCAAGTACTAAAAAGACATCATATTTTAAATGTTGCCTGAAGGTGCAAAAGTGAGTACATGTGAGTTATTTTAATTTTATTTGATTTTTTCTTGGATGTGTAGATTTTTGTTTTGTTTTAAAGGCACTTATGTCAGCAACTAAATAGTAAATATAATTCAAAAAACAAAAATTAAATCTCTTCATTATTACTATTTTTATACGTCTTCAAATGCAGAAGTTACAAACATGTACACATATATAAATATACACTGTATATATATATATATATATATGTATATATATATATATATATATATATATATATATATATATATATATATATATTTTTATATATATATATATATATATATTTAAATATATACAACATGCATTAATATTTTCGAACTTTTATTTTAGTATTGTTGATTATTTTATTGTTTCCTGAAGTAACTGCATAATGAAAATGTTTAAAATTAAATCTAAGCGTTATTATTTCTTTGATAGCTATTTAAAATAGTCGAACATATATAAAAACCAATTTGGTTTATCCTCTTATTTGGTTTTATGGATAGATTTTGATAACTTAAATACTGTATTGGCCTTTACAGATCTCCTACATTTGCAGGCTGTGTATTTTTTATTTTACGATTTTTTTTTAGATTGAATGATTTTAGCACTCGCCTGCAGATTGATAAATGTTTTTTAAATAAGCGAAACTAAACCTTGCATTTAGTTTATTATTTTTTTAAGGATTTTGTATTGACCGGAATATGTAGGTACGAGTAGCAATTATTTCTTTTGCATATTTTTCAGTTAGCGAGTACTGCATTTTACGACCAGTGACACGTTAAAGTGTATTAACAATATTATTGTGCAATAACACTGCACAACAGTGATTTGGATGTTTAAATAAAAATAGCCGATCCTACTGTATTTTTGTCTCCTGATTACGATAGTGTCATTAGTTTTTCTCTATCAGCTCTAGTTTTGAAGATATAGTGTCATTTAGGATTTGCATAATTTGCATCTCTTTTTGTATTATACCGTTAATATATTACGAATGGTACTCCAAACTTAAAAATACTTTCTGGATTACTTATCTACAGAAAAATCCCTTTCACTTAAGTAGATTCACATTGGTGAGTATATCAGGGTATCTGACTATTATTGCAAGGATGTTAAAAATCTTGTGTTTTTAGTTCAGTCCTTTTAACATTTTTTGATTATAATTTTTTTTGTCCAAATATAACTAATTCTTATGTATTTTTGTTTGCTGATTACAAGAATAGGTTTATTTATTTTCTAGCACCTCTAGTTTAAGAGATATTTTGTGTTACATAAAAAAAATTCTTGAAATTTTTCTTTTCAAAAGCCATCCAAAAAATTATTTTTTATATTACATTTGTTCATTTACAAGCTATTAGTGCTATTATTACGCAAAAAAAATTTTGTATGGACCAGTCCAGAAAATTTTTATGATATTTGTAGTTAATATATCACATATTTTAATATTCCAGCTTTTACGAAATAAAGAAAAAATATATGTGATATATTAACTACAAATAGCATAAAAATTTTCTGGACTGGTCCATACAACATTTTTTTTGCGTAATAATTGCAGTAATAACTTGTAAATGGACAAATGTAATATAAAAAACAATTTTTTTGGATGGCTTTCGAAAAGAAAATTTTCATGAACTTTTTTTTATGTAACACAAAATATCTCTTAAACTAGAGGTGCTAGAAAATAAATAAACCTATTTTTGTAATCAGCGAACAAAAATACAGGGTGGGCCAAAAGAAACCAAGGAGTGTAAAAGTTTAATAACTTTTTTGTTTATTAACTTTTTTTTTATTTCTTTCAGATTATATAATATACAAAATGGAAATTTTTTTACACTAAGTATGAAAAATGATGTCTCTTAAATGACCACCGTTTTCAGCTTCGCACTGATGGGCTCTTTTTAGAGGATTTTCCATAACATCTTTCAAAACTTGTGGCTGTAGCGTTCGAATTTCTGCAACAATGTTTGCCTTGAGTTCAAGGATTGTCTCTGGCTTGTTCACATACACTCGCTCCTTCAAAAAACCCCAAAGAAAATAGTCGGGTGCTGTCAAATCTGGCGATCGCGCTGGCCAAATAATTTCCGAATTTCGAGAAATTATTCGCTCTCCAAAAATTTGACTTAAAAGTGCCATTGTGTCTCGGGCAGTATGGGCAGTGGCTCCGTCCTGCTGAAACCACATACCAGGTCTGTTTTCAAGAGCAGGACGTAAAAATTTTTCTATCATAAACCGATACCGCTCTCCATTTACGGTTACAGCACTTCCATCTTCATTATCGAAGAAGTAGGGCCCAATGACATTTTCAGATGTGATCCCACACCATACTGTACACCTGATGGGGTGCAATTGGCGTTGATGAATGGCTCTTGGATTTTGAGAACCCCAGAACCTACAGTTCTGCTTATTAACGAAGCCATTCAAATGAAAATGAGCTTCATCACTCATAATCAAATTTTCAATAAAGCTGATTTCATTTATTCATTTCTTATTTTCTGATTTTCATTTATTATTTTCATTCATTATAAATTCTCCAAGTGTTGTCTATATAATCTGAAAGAAAAAATAAAAAAAATTAATAAACAAAAAAGTTATTAAACTTTTACATCCCTTGGTTTCTTTTGGCCCACCCTGTACATAAGAATTAGTTATACTTGGTCAAAAAAATTATAATAAAAAAATGTTAAAAGGACTGAACTAAAAACACAAGATTTTTAACATCCTTGCAATAATAGTCAGATACCCTGATATACTCATCAATGTGAATCTATTTAAATGAAAGGGATTTTTGTTTAGATAAGTAATCCAGAAAGTATTTTTAACTTTGGAGTACCATTCGTAATATATTAACGGTATAATACGAAAAGAGATGCAAATTATGCAAATCCTAAATGACACTATATCATCAAAATTAGAGCTGATAGAGAAAAACTAATGACGCCATCGTAATCAGGAGACAAAAATACATAAGGATCAGTCATTTTTATTTAAACATCATAAAAAAACCTCTTTTTTGTTGTGCAGTGTAATTGATATAAAAAATAAATATCGTATTGGTATTTATATAAACAATATATTGGATAAAATCAAAAATCTTTTGATTTATATTGCGCAGCAAGAAATATTTTGTAATGTGTGGACAATATTGTACAATAATTATTTTTTATTTACATCACTCAACATTATTTTTCTAATTTAAAAATTTCTTCAATAAAACATATTTAATTTACTTAGCAATCTGTCAATTTTAAGATTTTTTAAGGGCAGATACATATGTTTACTTTTACATACATTGTAAGACAAATTGCCCCATATTTTTTTATATTGTGCAATTTATTTAATACTATGGAAGAAATCGACAATTTTAATAGCAATATATATATGCAATATATATATGTTCGAAGGAGCATATGACCTAATAGCAATAAAAAACTCAATTGTCTAAGAATACCTTAATATTTTTAATGTCGAATATTAACTAGAGATGGGCAAAAATATCGATATATGGAAAAATCGATATTTGAGAAAATAAATATGGATACATATCACCGATATTTCAAAAACCGATATATTGATACATCGATTCTTATTTACGAGTATCGGGTTTCGATATTTTTAAGAGCTCTATAAATTTTAGCTGTTTTTTTAACTGTACGATATTGGCATCACTGCTAGTGGTGCGCAGAACAAACAAAGAGCAACTTCACAATAACAGCAAAGGCGCATCTATAACTTGACTTTCTGTTCTGTTAAGAATCAGCTAACTCTTTTTTGTTTATGAGAATCTTATAAAAGCCGTTAGTTAGTAATTGAAAGTGACAGCATAAATAAAATTTAAACATTTCGAAATAAACGGTGACTGTGCTTTAAGGATTATAAAATTTAATTTTTTTTCCAGAATAACATAAATCAATATTGAAACATAAGAATGGACGATGCAAAACTCATCACATTCGTGGAAAATTTTGACCGTTCTGGTCCAAAACAGCTAATAATTTATTACAGAAAAATTAACTATTAAAATTTTGAAACAGAACAGCACAGAACAGCAAGAGAAAGTAAAGACTAATGAAGCTTTAAGGAGCTAAAGCAGGTTACGTATAAATTAACATATGTAGTCCTTTTGTATTAAATTTCTTAAAATTACTACTTCTGCATTCTGCAATTAATTCATACTTTTCTACAGTTTTCCAAAATTTATCTTATAATGCAAATTAAGCATACAGATGTATGGATAAAATTATTTTTTCTTTCGATATCAATATCAATTTGGAGTTTACCCACTCATGGACTTCATTAAGATTTAAGTAAGATAGTTGTTCGCGATTTCTTTAAATATTAAATCATTGTTTAATGAATGCTCCATGGATATTTCTCGTATTCCGCATAGATGAACTTTGAAGTACTCAACACTGGGTATACATTAAACTATGATTAACAGCGTTATTTATAAAATTTTTTTAGTTTTTCTAAAGGCTTAATAAACAAAATTTTGTGTGGAAATTTGTTTTAAAACCTCTTTATAAAGGCTCAATAATTTTTATAAATAAGGCTGTTAATATTTAAAGAAATCGCGGTTATGGCACGATATCTAAGCATAAGTATTTATTTTAAATTTGGAATATTTTTGCAAAATATTTCGGCAAAAAATATCTATAGATAGAAACATCGATGTTTTTAAAAATATATATCGATACTTTTCAAAAATATCATATACGATTTATGTCGATTCATTTGTTTCATTTCCCCATTTTTAATATTAACCGCATAATCGAAATTGTTTTTTATACGAATGCAAATTGTAAGTGCTTTAGCTGTCACGAAAGAATTGCTTTTTCCAAAATATATTATGTTCCACTTATTATTATTATTTTCTTAAGATCCTGTAAGAATTAAAGGATCATTACCAGGGAAACCTTAAATATGCAATTGCATATTTTTTCTTATGTGTCGTATTAATGCAAAGAAATTATCTGCGTCTTCCACTATTTCGAAAGAACCGAAAGAAAACTGATTTCCATTTCTCTATGTCACTTCTGTACGAACATTGACTCAAACGACAAGTCGCAAGAAAACGTAAGTGTTTTCATACAGATTTTCATACCACTAATTCGAATGAGTCGTCAACAAAGTGAACACTATGTCAAAATCACTCACTTGCTATTTTGCTTTCGTGTAGTAAAATTTATTTGCAAATAATTCAGTGAATTTTGTCAAATTATTATTTATCACATTATTACTTTTTTTATTCACATCTCTTCAATTTATTTTTAATTTTTAGTGAAAAGTCATAAGATATTCATCAAAATATTATTGAACACTTTTGTTTTGATTATTATTTTATGTTCATTATAAAAAGTACTCGCACATTTTAAACAAAACGAATGTAGTTGTAAAGCAAAACAGTAATAACAAGCTGTTGTTGTGCGACTATTTTGTTGAATTCTTTTTCGTTGTTCAATATGGTTGTATTTATTTTCATGTAAATGTTAGTAAGTTTAAAAAAAAATCGCTAGAAATACTTGAAATATACAAATTAGCACTACTTTACGTAATCACAAGCGAAAGAAAGCTGACGACATTGTGAAATGAAAATGTATTAGAATTCGAGCGACTAGGTTTCTTTCGCATAGATTTTCTTTCGACATTGTGGAAGTGGCAGTATATTTATTTGTTTTTGGTATCGTTTTGTCATGGCATATTTTTGCATATTTTACTGTTTAAGGCATATTTTTGCATATTTCGTTCCAACACGCATATTTGTATTTTTACAGCATATTTGATGATTTAAGGGAATGTGTTGACACTTTTTAGCATTATTTTAATGTTTTTACAAGCCAGCTTTTATTATTTTTCTACATCTAAATCTCACTTCCAATGTTCTGCTCATGTAGTATATTCTGCCATAACCGCCAAAAAAAAAGGTTAATCGACACAATTTTTGGACCTCGTTTTTTTTACGAAACCCGATTCTTTACGATCGTAAATAATCGATTTTGGTAAAAAAATTAAGTTCGAAAATTATGTCGCTTAAACTTTTTTTTTTGGCGGTTATGGCACGATAATGTGAATACACTTGTCTTGCTTAATACTCCATACTATATGACTGAAATAAATAGTAGTACAGCGCAACACGCTTTACTGCAAAAAAATCGGATTACTGAAAGTGATACAAATCCCCGCACTGATTTTAAACACAGCTAGCCTTATTCACTTCGCTTTAGCGAAACATCGCTTTACTGGAAATATCGTATTACTGAAAACTAAAAGCAAGCCCACACCTACGTTTTGTATGAAACTTACTTCGCTTTAGTGAAAAAATAAATAATGACAAATTTATTTATTAAAAATCGATTGCATAACTTAAGGCTGAAAATTTTTTTTTATGTTTTGTCCGTTGAAAAATTATATGGCAAAATGTATTTGTCCTTTTCGCTCTTACGTACTTTATTGTATTTTTCTATTATATTGTCAATGCAAGTGGCTAGACATTTTCGAGGAATTCGTGGAAAATTTCAACAATAAAATGTGTACATATGCATGTGTATTAATATTGGGCCGTCAGAAGGAACATCTATCTTCTCTATGTCATGCGTCGTTAGGTAAATCAATCATGTTAAAGTTTTGTGATTAATATAATTGCTGCGAGTTCGTGGGCTGGGATTAGGGTTGAGAACACTGCCCGAAATGCTCCCAGAGAAATATTATGAGCTAGCTGAGGCGCGAATATCTCAGTGCCATTCGAATTCGTAACAAATCCCCGCACTGATTTTAAACACAGCTAGCCTTATTCACTTCGCTTTAGCGAAACATCGCTTTACTGGAAATATCGTATTACTGAAAACTAAAAGCAAGCCCACACCTACGTTTTGTATGAAACTTACTTCGCTTTAGTGAAAAAATAAATAATGACAAATTTATTTATTAAAAATCGATTGCATAACTTAAGGCTGAAAATTTTTTTTCATGTTTTGTCCGTTAAAAAATTATATGGCAAAATGTATTTGTCCTTTTCGCTCTTACGTACTTTATTGTATTTTTCTATTATATTGTCAATGCAAGTGGCTAGACATTTTCGAGGAATTCGTGGAAAATTTCAACAATAAAATGTGTACATATGCATGTGTATTAATATTATTTCTAAGCAGTACGCTTAACTGCAACAAATTTCAGTAATCCGAAGTACGTTTAAGAGAAAAAATCGCGTAACTGAAAAAAATTGGGTTTTGGTTATTTCCAGTAAAGCGGAGTCGACTGTATGTAGAAGCAATATTTTGCTACCATTATGAAGTCAGATTTTGAAAACAAAACCATGCGTTAAAGTTATTTCTGAGTAGATAAACAGGACCTAACAATATTTTCTTTTACGGCTACTGAACATTTACTAAAACTACAACCAAACAACTGAAATGTAACGAATTCACACACTCATTAATGCACACAAGCTGACTCTTTAGCAAAAATTAAAAACAAAAACATATTGACATCACTAAATTCTACTAGATTTTAAGTAGATTGTGTGTGACAAAGTCTAGTGACGAAGTAGATTTTGCTTTTTTGGGAAATCTATTAGATTTTTGACCAACATCTCATAAGTAGTAGATTTTGTTCAAATGTAAACGCATTATTACATTTTAAATTATCTCTTTGAATAGGTATCCTTTTCACCGGCTTAAGTGCATGACAGGAAGCACTGTGCGCTGTTGAAAGCTTTTCGACTATTGAGTTGAATAGTTTGATAGTATTTATGTTTGCACTGCACTTTAAAACAACATTTTTTTACTTCTATTTCTATACAAATTATCTATATCAGTGAGAGAAAGAGTGAAAATGGGTGAAGAAATGTTTACAATTCAAAACTTCATAGAAAAAACCACATCAAGGACTGACTAGTGCATCAAAGAGAAATTTTTGGGCATTCAATTCATTTTAAAATATGAGTCAGCATTACTTTTTATTTTCATATTTATGTATATACGTGCTTTTTCTAATTTTGTTAGTTGAATGAAGGATTATTGAGGTGATACTTTTTGTATCATTTTAAGCATATTTGGGGTGAAGTATCACTGGAATTTTTATTATGTTATGTGGTGACGACAGAAGCGAGATAAATAGTGTACCCTGCTGCAGATTGGGTCATATTTTTTTTTGTTTTGGTAAAGAATATGTATTTCTATTTTCCAACAATAATGGTCAACAAATTTATTTAAGGTAAGTGCTTGATTTTTAGCACAAAAAAAAAATTATTTCAAATATTTACAAACTAAGCAAAAATTAGAAATTTTAGCTGAAATGTGGTTTGAGCACTATGGAAGCAAGATACATTTTTATAAATGAAACTCAAGTATAATACAAATACTTTAAGGATGCTATCAAATGCCGAAGGTCTGAGTGGTATTTAAAAAATATGTTTCCACAATTAAGGTAAGTAGTTAAAATTAGTAAATTAAAATTAATTTAAATAAAATCAAAGTATGCTTGGTTCTATTGATTAAAATGATTGTTTTGGTCTAGTTTTTAGACCGAATGAAAACTATACAGCCAGCGATGTTATAACTTCTTCGGCTTTTGTGTCTGCAAATCTTTGCCTGCAGCATGTAAATCATGATACTACGAACTTGATAATGTGCAACTGTTTGACTCACACATTAGTTTCTAGTAAGAATCACTCAACAATTGCAAACCAATACAGGATTGTGTTTGAGTAATGCAAATTGCAGTCATTTGGTTGTCGTTTTGGAAAATTTTAATTCAATCGTTTTTGTTTTGGATAAAAAATCTTGATAAATGTCAAAACAAAATCTTGGTGTACACGGTATAGATTTTCATTAAGATTTTAATTTAAATCTCCTAGATTTTGTATAGCTGTAAATGCCCTATTAAAGCAAAATTTTTGTACTCCAAATTTTATTGAAAATTCTGAAAAATTTTGTCTGATTTTTATTTAATGAAATGCCATGAATACTCATAAGCAGCTTAAATATTGTACACACACTAATACTTGCTTGAGCTTTTAATTAATAAATAACATCATTGTGACCATCATAAAAAATATTGCATTACAAAAAAAAAAAAAAAAAAAAAAAATTCCTGTGTGCATGACAACAAGCAACAAACCACACAAATCCACACATTTCCGGTATTCACAAGAATGACTTTTCTTTTTATGAAATTTCCTATGGCTTCAGGAGCAACAATGCTTTCGTTTTCTACGAATGCATAACAACAATATGGTAAAAGCTGGCTGCAATAGTCATTGCAAGAATATTTTTTTTAAATGAATTATTATTTATTTTTCATTTTTTGAAAATGTTTGCCCGCGTCTGGACATTTAAGGACGTGACTTGAAAATACATTTCCGTTTGGTAAGCATGGTAGCAATTCTTCAAGCACAGAAAAGCGAAAGACGTACATACCAGTGAACTGTATGAGTTGATTCACTTTCGCTCTCCACTCACTTTTACAATGCTTTTGTTTTGTTTTTTAACATCAATATGCACTAATGATATTGCTTGCAGTGTTGCCTCTCTAACAACTGACTGTCTTTAACTCACTCTCTTTTTTTAAGTGTTGCCTGTTGTTTGATTGTTTTGTATAGTAATCAAATAACTCACAAAAGCACGTTGACTAGATGAAGTCTTCAGTTTATAAAACATTGACTAAATATTTCCACACATAAATAAATAGCGTTAAGAAACTATTAAAAAGTGTTTTTAGAAAATTTAACAGAATGTATTCAGAAATAATAAAAAATTCCGAAAATGGAGTTTTTCGTGTAATAAAAAAATTAAATACAATGAAAAAATCTATCTCTTCATATTGTGTTAATTAATAGTTTTCCTCATATTAAAATAATTTATAAAAAAGAATGGGCCTAGCTATTTTATTTTATAATATTACATAAAACTATATTTGTCAGAAGTGGTTTAAAAAGTATTCAAAACAATCATACTGATTCATTGCTTTAGTGAGTCATATGAATGAATCTAAATTGCAAGCAATGACAGGCATTTATTAACAACAGTCTCATTGATATGAATCATGCAATAGCATCATTCATTTTGTTAATGTTAAGTGCTAGCTCAATATTCATTTTAGAAAATGCAAAATTATGCCGTTTGAATCGTAATCATGCAGATCGCTGGTACATACTTACATATAGTATATGTACACATAAATATTTAGTACACAGAAAGAAAAAAGCCGTACTAAATTCAAGTTTTTTCTACTTACTTTTAGTACGAATCGTACTTAAAAATTTGAGTATGAATAGCACTAACATTTACTTAAAATAAACCGAAAACAGGATTAATTTAGAAAACCAATCCTGGAGTTTCTTAAATTGAGTATGAAGTGCTTAAATTATGTAAAAAAATATGAATCAAGTAAAAAGTTCTTAAATTGAGTAAAAAAAACTTATTTAAAGTACGGCTGTGTCCTTACTTTATACACATATAAAAAGAAAAATAAAAATACCTTTGAATAAAAACAATTTCGAGTTCATTAGTGTGCTTGTGATTGAAATTCAATATAATGAGAAAATCAATACATTAAAAAATTAAAAATTATTATATATGTAATATTTGTATTTCTAACAGAAAATATTTTATTTAAGAGTGACTAGGCGCGGTTGATTTTTAATACTAGTATGAAAAAGTTTGTTTTTAACAGTCAAATTCATAAAAAATATTTTAGGTTTATTACAGGTTTATTTGAAAAATTTCCTATAGAAATATGTCAAATAAGCGCTTAATAAACCTGAAATATTTTTTATGAATAAGGCAGTAATAATATAAAAGTGAAAACAATAAAACTATATATAATAAATAAATAAATAAAATAGAAAGTGAAAGCAAAGGAAAACTACTAAAGCTTCTGAGGGGCTTAGATTGCGGAGCTGTTTCTCAATATTTAAGGCGTAGATAAAAACATGAGTTTTTTTTATGGATTATGCGTGTTGTATTTAACAAGTGCCGTTGCACACGCGGCAATTTTACTTGAGCAACTATTTAGTTCATCGGCGAGGAAAATATGATACTTCCCATCTTCATTATCTTCTCTTTCATCTTCCATAATCCCAAAATTTGCTCAACTGAAATTGTCGTCTGTGAACCCAATATATAATTGCTATCGCTTCAGTCTTTGCAAATAATAAAAAAAAACAAAATACACACTTTGATAACACTATGAAAATGTCCGTAAAACATTTTTATATAGAAGTATATTTTAATGTGTAGTTTTTTATATTTTATAAATATACATACACACATATTAAGTAAAAAACTAGCAGTAGGTACGAAAACTTTTTGCATACGCATGCCTCATGATTTCTCATTGATAATTATTTTTTTTTTTTGCTCAACTCGCTGTAAGACCGGACTCAGAAATATGTTAACGCTCTAGGTGACAAAGAACCCCTAGCTTCTTAATGACATAGTTTCCCTTAGAGCACTGATGGGGTTACACTTTTGCAGCGATAACGATTATAAATGTAATCAACTTAGAAGCGTGGGCTTTAGTTGAGAGCAAAATATATAATTATTTATTGATGACAAAGAGGCAGTATCTTGCAGGCAAAGTGCCTATTATTATTTAGTAAAAAATCATAAAATTAACTGCTAAGAGAACCTATGTATATAAATTTAAAATCTATAATTTTTTCCTTCCGCATAATAATTTTCTGCCGAAACATGTAACAGAGCGACGTAAAGGAAGCAATGCTCGTTTTTGGTCTTCGCATGGAGTTTGGTGATAACCTTTTCAAGTGGAATAAACTAATTAAAACAAATAAAATATTAATATGGACAGTAAAAAGTTAATTACAAAATATACAAGTTTTATTTAAGCTTTAGGTGCTTTTTGTAAATAGTTGATAACAATATTTATTATTTTATCGATAGCTTCTACATAACGTTGCAGCGAAATATCGATAACATAATAAATATTGTTATCAACTATTTACAAAAAGGACTTAAAGCTTAAATAAAACTTGTATATATTAAACTAAAACGTCGAATAAATTATTATAACGTTAATTAAAAAATAAATTAAATCTTTTTATTCAATAAATCAAGTTAGGATTTCTTAAAACAGGTGCATTTAGAGATGAATTCAATCTAATTTTTTCTTAAATGAACTCGTTTTTGGATTATTTCAAGTACGGATTCGGCACTAAATCAAACCCATTTTTAGATTAATTCAATCTGTGATTTTCCTTAATCAATCTCGTTTTGGGAGTATTTCAAGTACGGATTCGCATTAAATCAACTAAGAAATTCTTGAATCAAAAGTATTTTGAAATTAATTCTATCTCAGGTTTTCTGAAACCAATCTGGTTTTGGATTTATTTCAAGTACGGAATCGGGATTATATATGGATAGAGTTAAGTATTTAGTTCCGTACTTGAATTAAGTCTTTTGTACTTGATTTGAGTAAATCCGTACTTACCGTACTTATGACACCGCTTTTGATTGATTTAAGTACGGATGGATTGATTTTTATTTTGAGTGTATATG
The DNA here is from genome assembly GCA_949987645.1 of Tachina grossa. Lineage (NCBI taxonomy): Eukaryota > Metazoa > Arthropoda > Insecta > Diptera > Tachinidae > Tachina > Tachina grossa. Next base: position 213,970,248 of record OX465274.1, read on the forward strand.
TATATATGTATGTATGTATGTGTCCTTAAGTGTATATACACAACACTTGGAAAAAACATGAAGGAAGCAGAGACTTCCGTTGTAGTTAATGCTGCTTGTTGTTCTGCGCTGACCGTTTATTCTATTTTTCTCTTGCAATCAGTTTTTAGTCAAGCATAAAACAGAGACCAAAAGAAATTGAAACAAAAAAAATGCGAAAATCACATCATATCCGAAGTGACAGTTGGCCAACAACCATCAACACCAATCTTCTGCAGTGTCTTGGCTTCGCTTTCTTTTGCCGCTCTTTACCGTATTTTTGGCTGCTGTTGCTTTAAGTTTTCCTACTGCTTGACTTTAGTTGGCACAAAGTTTCATGACATATGTACATACACATGTATATACATATGTATTACCAACCCCCACCCCCATACCAATTGGACTCAAACCGAATAAAAGAAGCTGACTTCATGAAAAATTTTAAATTCAGTTTATTTTAAAACTTTTTTGTGCTACAGAGGTGGTTAGATGATATGGCGTTTGGAATTTAGTTTCAGTATTTAAAACAATTTAACGTTTTGCAGAAAATTTTAAAATGTGACCTACATTTCAAAATAAATATGTACATATGTATATATGATCTAACTTAAGATACATAAATACAGCTAATGTCCTTACTAGCGGTCTCCACTAGCCATGCACTTGGTATGGGCACCATCTCGAACATCGCAAATAGCTAATGGAGACCGCTAATGCCCAACTTTTGTCCATGCTCTAACATGGATGCGCGAACATATGTCTGAGCTACAATGTTCGCCATGAGATACTCAGTCCGCAGCCATTTGCAATAGAAAGAAAAGAGACAGAACATAATTGGTAAATATTCCATCTCTATTGCACTATCGCAAATCACTTTGATATGTCTGAACATGGACATCACACGTATTCACCACAATAAAGAAATTGATGAAATTTTCACATTTGCTCTGCCGGCGTCATGTCCATGTTATGTCCAAGTTGATGGCTAGTGGAGACATAGGGTAACATTTTATAAAGTTATAAAAGATTTAATATGAAAAAATCTATTTTACGCGATAGCTTACAATATTGTATTTAACAAAGAAGAGACTTACTGCTACTTATTTTCGAAATGATACCAAAAAAGTATAATATTCTCGCCTAAAATTTATTTCGCAATATGTAAGAAAGTTTCTTTTATTTAACAACAGAAGTAACATGAATTTGAGTGTAATGCTACCCAGCTAGCCAAGAGCTGTTTAATAGACAATAATATTTAATATACCGCTCCTAAACGAGTTTCTCTTATAAATCTTGCAATGTTTAATAGATGATGTATTTACCTAAAATACGAGCGTGGATCATTAACTCAGTTTCTTTTTGAATTTCCTGCCTCTTGGTTGCAATGGCAACACTGCTGCTGTGCCATTTAGTTTGTATTTGGCAGCCGTTTAAGCAGACTACCTCGCCTTTATAGAAGAGAGTAAAAAAAGTGAATTTCGTGTGCTCATTAAGCATTATTTTTTTTTGCGAAAAAAACCAAAGAAAAGCTCGATAAATACTATAGGGACTCTGCACCATCGATTTCAATGGTAAAAAAGTGGTTTACTGACTTTCGTTGTGGTCGCACGGACGGCCAATTGAGGTCAGTACACCTGAAAATGTTGAAAAAATCCATGATATGTTGTTGGCCGATCGAAAAATAAAAGTGTGTGATATTGTTGATGCCATAGGCATTTCATATGGCAGTGTGGCTTCGATTTCAAATTATCAGCTGGGTTTAAGAAAGTTGTCTGTAAGATGGGTGCCGCGTTTGCTCTCAATTGATCATAAACGTAGACAAGTGACAACTTCAAAGAATTGTTTGAAGTTGTTTAACTGCAATCCGAATGAATGTTTGCGGCGTTTTGTAACTGTGGATGAAACATGGATCCATTACTGTACTCCGGAGACCAAGCAGCAGTCTTAACCTGCTCTGAAGAAGGCCAAGATGAGTTTGTCGGCCAATAAGGTGATGGTAAGAGTTTTTTGGGATGCACGCGATTACCTTCAAAAGGGAAAAAGCAATAAACGGAGAATATTATACCAACTTCTTTGACCGATTTAATGAGGATTTAAAAAAAAGCGAACCTATATGGCTAAGAAAAAAGTTATTTTTCATCAAGATAATGCACGAGTGCAATCTCAATCGCAAGACTCGATGAATTGGGCTACGAATTGGTACCCCATCTGCCATATTCTCCGGATTTAGCCCTTGTGACTACTTCCTGTTTCCAAACCTAAAGAATTGGGTCGTCGGTGGAAAGAGATTTAGCTCCAAGTATGAAATTATTGCCTATTTTAAGGATCTCGAAAAATCCTATTTTTTGGAAGAGATACAAAAACTGGAGAAACGTTGGACTAAGGGCCAATTTCACCAACTCTATTTAAATATCAATTCATATTTAAATGTCGATTTTCATGAATTTTTGTATAGAAAAATGAATTGATATTTAAATAAGTTGGTGAAATTGGCTCTAAGTGTATTGATTTAAAAGGAGATTATGTTGAAAAATAAATTTTTGTTTGCAAAAAAGTCACGGACTTATTGATCCGCTCTCGTATATAAATCATCTACATGTAAGAGTTTCTCCCATGAGAAGCATCTTCCACGAATAAAATATGCGCTCGTCTGCGATTAAAAATACTCTGCATATGATTCAAAATAGTTTCTTCTGCGATTTAAAAGGCTAGCTGTGTAGGAACATAACTGGGATGAACGACAAATTTCACACAATATGTCAAAACTTCACCGTGTAAATTCCTGTATATGAAACACAACAACGACAACAGCTGTTATAATTGATTGAGTGGTTTTTATTGTTGGAGCAAAGACTGGACTCATACACGTCAACTTTAGTTGAGCAACTTTTTACTTCATGGGCGAGAAGGAAGCATATGATGGTTCTCCGCTTCATTATCTTATCCCCTCTCTTCCATAAGCTCAAAATTTACTTAGCCTTAATTGCTGTAAGTGAAGCCAGTAAAATCATACGGTAATGATTAGTTCATCGTTCGCTGGCAACTTTTAGCAAAAGCCGTGATTGCATGTACTTTCATCTAAACAAATATCGTAAGCTTAGAGTGTAAACCTGCTAAATCCAATTTTTATGACATATGACATTTACGCCTCATCGACTTGCTAAAATATTTAATTTAATTTGAAGCTCTTTATGTCGAAGAAACTTAATGTATTAAGCTAATTTTTTAAGCTTTGTAGAGAAACCGTTAACAGTGTCTTGTCTCTCCTGTAAAATTTTCTGGAAGTGAGTTAACAGGTTTACACTCTAATCCAACGATATGTTCTATTTCTGGCGACGAATATTCGCAGCTACAAATTGTGTCCCCAGCAAAAAGGGTTCTTTTGAGATGCATCTTCCTTATTTTTTGATTAAAGATCTCATTTTGTATAAAATAATAGACTATTTAGACCGACACGAAATTAAGGGCTTGTACCAAAAATTTAAAATTTGTCTTAGTTTTGAATGTAATTGTGAGACAAGTCGAACGTTGTCGACATCGTGGGACGGACCCTATGTAGTTTTGAGCTGAAAATACGAATGAAAACAAAAGTTTTCATGCTGGTACTGAAAGATATTTGAGTTATATTTCAACTCAAGTGTAAGCTTTAAACTTTTTATTGTTTGCCGCTTTTTTCACGCTTACCTAACTTATCGACATGATTCTTCACTTATTTATATTTACCCACTAAATAATTATCTTACACCTTTCCACTGCAAGATTCGCAAATCACCTGCAGTAACTTAAGTAATTGCTTTTACCAGATACTCTAAAGAATTAAAAAATATAGTAATTTTTTTTAGTACCTATTTCTTTATTTTCCTTTAAAAAGTTACATAGTTGATACTAAATCTTTAACTGCATCTGACATCTTATAGGAGCATCAAAATAAGTTCAAGTTAACAATTTGTACAAATAAATAAAAAATACTTTATTTTTTAAATATCCGTTTGCTTTAGAATCTTCAAGCGTCAATTCTATTGTTTCTTTGTATTCATAATTTTTTCGTTTCCGTTATTTTCCTTCCTTCCACAAAGAATTTTTTTTATTTTTCTCAATTTATTGAAATTTACAAAGTGCTGAGAGACAAATTTTAGAAACATTTTATGTAACGAATGCTTCTGTATAAGTAAAACATAAACAAATACAGGGAAGCCCAAAATATTTGGAATAAGAAATAAGATTTTCATTAAAGAGAAAAACCATTTTTATGACAAAAAACTTTAAGAATCACTCTTTTTGTTAAAGGCCTATCTTTATTCATAAAAGAATATTTTAAATGTAAAAAGTTTTCTAAAACAAGTTTTCATACAAAATTACTTTTATAAATCAATAAATATTTTACAAATCAAAAATTAATTTGATCAATATCTGTTTTAGAATAAAAGTAACAGTTCTGAAACTAGTTAAAAAACTGACTCCCCAAAATTACAGGGACAGGCCTTAATTCTAACGCTACCTATGAGGCAAATCAGTCACTTTTACATGACGATTGAATAAGGATAAATTATATCAACGAACGAACTCAAAAAATATAGTGTCTTGGTACTTTTTGTGCAATTGACCCAATCCAAGGTATTGAATTCATTTTGTCTATAATACTAAGAATCAATGCCTTTAATACTTTGGCCACAATATAAAAAGTACCTCTTTCAAATAGTATCTAGTATAAACAGTTACTTTAATAAAAAATATCTTTTATAAAAAATACTTAAAATATACTATAAAAGGTACTTTACAGAAACTATTTTCAGTAAAGTACTTTTTTTAATACTTATATAAAAAGTATCTTTTAAAAGAAGTACTTTTACTCAAAGTACCTTTGTGGAAAGTACTTTTTATAAAAAGTATTTTTTTTTTGAGAAGTACTTCTAGCAAAAGTACTTTTTATAAAAAGTACCTTTTATAGAAAGTACTTTCAAGAAACTAATTTTTATGAAAAATATTTTTTATATAGAATTTAATTAATACCAAACAACTTTTATAAAAACTATAAATAGTTCCTTTTATAAAAAAGACCTTTTAAAATAAGTATGTTATAAAAAGTACATATTATAAAAAAAGTGCCGTTTGTAATGAGATTTTTATAAATTTATTTAGATAGTGCCACAACTTTAAATTGGCATCACTGCTTTATTTCTTTATTTTTTTTTATGAATAGACTTACACCAGAGCAACGCGTGCAAATTTTTGCAATTTTTATTCAAACTAATTATTCTATTCGTCAAACTTTTCGTGCACTTCATCCATTTTATTGCATACATAATAGAAGAAGCCCATTTCTGGTTAAATAGGTACGTAAATAAGCAAAATTGTCGCATTTGGAGTGAGGAGACTCCACATGGTTTTGTCGAAACACCATTACATCCACTGAAAATTACTGTTTGGTACGCTTTATGGGCTGGTGGACTCATTGGTCGATATGATTTCAAAAACAATGACGGTCAGAATGCGAAAAGTTGTTGAAAATTGGTGTTCCAAATTGAGACTTCTAAGTGCCAGTCGTGGCGGCCACATGGCAGAAATCATGTTTAAAAATTAATTTCATAAAATTTTGTTTCCAATAAAGCCCATTTCATTGATATTTAAAATATATTTCCTTGTTTTATTATGATTTAAACTTGTGTCAGTCTAGAAAAAACACCCTTCAAGTAAAGAAAAGTACATTTTATAAAAAGTGTCGTTTGTAATGAGAACCTTATATCTAATGATTGAGATAGGTACAATTTCAAAAAAGTATATTTTATGAAAAGTGTAACGTGCTTGTATAAAAGGAACTTGATTAATAATCAAGTTCAAGCCATACTCATACATACTCACATATATGTATACATACATACATATATACATAAATATATGCAAAGAATTTTCGAAAGAGTCTTTAATAAAAAATTTTCATTGAAAGTTTTTGCAGTATTTTTATTTGTTGATAATTTAAAATTTATTTCCAAAAATTATTGAGTTGAAAAGTTGCAACAAATAGTTAATCGAGAATAATAATGAAAAAAAGCACAGAAGCAATATAAACAATGAACAAATAACCTAACGAGCGAGTTTTTATTTCGAATTTTTACTCGTATTAAAAGCAAAAGAAGCATCTTGTTTAAATACGAGCACATGCATCTGTTCTCAACTTACGTGCTTTTTTGTTTTAATATATTTGTAATGTCCTTGTGCTTAAAGATTTTCAAAAGTAATTTCTCAAATACTTGAAACTGTATGCAAGTCAAATACATCAGGAAAAGAATATTTAAATGCTTCACATTTGACAAAATCAAATGAAATGAAATGAAATGAAATGTTTTTATCTTTTCTAAAAAAAATGTGCGAGTAACAACAATGAAAACAGCTTTGACAAAGTCAGTTGTGAAGAAAGCAAGAAAAACATCAAATGCAAATTTGTAACAAGAAGAAGGTCATAAGAAAAAAACTTTTATTTTCTGAGTGCTTTCGTTGCGAAGTTTTTGAAGAAAAAAAAAATAAAATAAAAACTTTTATCTAATGACATCTTAATTTTAATTCATACACAAATAAGAAATCAAGCATTTCCACAAACAAGAAAAATATTTTGCAAGTTTTGTTATACAAATAGTATTTAAACAAAATCCGTTAACGAACTAAAACAAAATGTCTCTTGTCAAGGATGCTTTTTTTTTAAAGCAGCAACACGCAATTATATTGTTAATTTAACAAATAAACAATTTCGCAAACAAAATGGTTTAGAAATCACTTATTTGAAGTGTTTAGTTTTATTTAAACGAGTTTATAAAATATGTTAGTTCTGTTCAACCACAAAGCCGATATCAAAGTATTATAGCTAATAAATCAGTAAATATTTAAACATATTTTAAGTTAATTTTCGTGCAAAATTAAAATGTATTAAAATACACTTTCATTTTTTCAGTGGATACTTAAAGTCATTATCAAATTACGTTGAAAGTACGGTAGCATTACAAGATTTCCAAATATTATGGAAAGCTTTCCAAGGAACAGCTGTTCAATATAAATAAGAAAGTTGATTTATCAGTTTGCAGAAAATTGAAATAGCAAAAAACACATTTTATGATAAAAAAAAGAGAGCATCAGAATGAATTTTTCTAAATATATATTTCATGATATGAAAATATGTGTTATATTTGTTGTATATTTGCGAAAATTAAAAGTAATTCTTCTTAATACGACCAAATGATGTTCATGTATATGCCTTCAAAAACACACACATGCACAAAACATATGGTATGTTTCTAAAACTTAAACAACACTTAAATGCACAATGTTGACTATTTAAGTTTGATTTAATTTTGGGGTGAAAAACAAAATTTTGTGTTTAAATAAGATTTAAAAATAAAATGCATATAATCATTGTCTGATTTATTAACCCTTATACTTAGTAATATAAGTAAACTCACCCTATGCTTGATACTTATTCATCGTTAATGTGCGCTTAGAATATTTCCCATGGAAATAATAGTGCAAAAAGGTAATACATCTATAAAACGGCAGAAAGAAAAATAATTAAGACTAATAAATAGTGAAGGCTTGCAGGCAAAGTTTTCTCGTTCATTACTTAAGAAGAATGCTTAATAAATGTTACCGCCATTTGTTTAAAAGTTTGTCAGTCGCTCTCACGTTTGCAGTCAGTATGCATTCTTTTCATTAAGTTATAACAGCTTTTGCTTTTAAAAGATTTTTATTTTTCACATGCGTTTGGAATTTTGAATTCCGTGTTTCTAACGTATGCAAATCGAACCAACATCTGTCAGACATTTCAATTTGCTTCTGACAAAAGACAGTAAATGTCAAAAGCTCTTAAAATGCAAAAGTTAGAAGTGTTTGTGTGTATGTGTGTGTGTGTGTGTTTCCATTAGTTGGTATGGACCCAATGATATTTAGACTTAGGCATGCATGAATGTGGGTTAAAAGTTTATTGAAAATGTTTTTCTGAAAGCAAATAGGAAGAAGAAAAAAATAGAAAGATAAATAGAGAGTTGGAAAAAAAAGAAGTAGGGTCTTGTGACAAAGACAAATCTTTAATGGAGAAAAAGAAAAAGAAGCTAGAAAATTTAAAAGCCTTTAACAAAGACAGAAAAAAATATATACAGATTTTATTGCTTTTCTACTGTAAATTATAAGACCTTATGCTTTGGACTTTTAAAAGAAATGAATATAAATTTAATTGGCAGTATTTGATTGTCTCTGTTTTCTCTTCAGTTAAGTCAGACTGTAATCTTACCAGACTTTAAGCAATTATATATTGACCGGTATGGAAATATATGGAAATGAACAGTACAGTGTGTTTTATAATTAAGCCAACACCAAAAGCATATCTCGAGGCAACAGAGTCTTGGAAACAGAACACTTAAGAAGTTTTTAAGCAGCAACGTTTTTCACCAAATGATGTTTGTCTTGTCACAGCCTAGTGCATTCACACACAAGTTGAAAAAATTTAACAAATAAATCTTTTCGTAGTCGTTTTGTTTCAAATTTCCACAGTTTTCTGCAAATATTTATCTGTCAGTCTTTCAAGTAATTTTTAATATTTTTAAGGATTATTTGAATATTTTTAAAATATTGCTACGTTATTACCCTTTAAAAATTTTGTTTTTGCAAGTTAAAATATTTGCAAGTAAATGAAAAATACTAAGTATACAAATCTAATCAAATCAGAACGCTTTTTTTATTTAACAATAACATTAACAGCCCTTTTCACAATGTACAATTAAAAGCTAACAGGGACTTTAACGGCAACTTTTGTATAAAGAACTGTCAGTTAAAGTTCACGTTAACTCTTTAAAGATAAACAATGTTAAATTAATAAATTCGCTGCTGCAATACAGCGATGTTAACTTTGCTGTTTTTTTACACCTAATTCATACGAAGACTTTTATGAAGTCTATTTTTCGACGTCACTTTTTGTTTGTTAGCGAACGGGGTAGAGAAGAAAGAGGGGTAGAAAAAATGACTCGATTTCTGTTTTCCATGGTTTTTTTAAATATTTCTCTTTACATTGCTCTTGTTGTTATTGTTGTTACGTTTCAATGTTACTCTTCTATCTTATTGTTATTTTTTATTGTTACTCTTCTAGCTTATTGGCTATATGAGTGGAGAGAAGTAAAATTAGACGTCCAAAAAAAAACATCGTATGAATGCAAGGAATTTTTGGTAGCAACTTCAAAAGAGAATTAAGAAAAATAGACGTCATAAATTTCACCGTGTGAATTAGCACTTACACAAACTGTTGCATTAAACACATTCACCACAGTAAACCAGTTGTCCAAATCGTCCTAGACGACATTGTCTTCGACGATTCATGTACGACATGTCGTCTGTAGATTAAGTTTTCTAATCGACAATTTAAAAGAAATCGGCGTTCATGACTATCTGAACGACAATGTCACACGTTTTCTCTTCAATAAAACTTTGTTGGAGACCATCTGAGCGACAGTGTCATACGTTTTGTCTTCAATAAAGCCTTGTCGAGGACAATCTGAGCGACAATGTCCCTCGTTGTGTCTTCAATAAAGCATTGTTGACGACAATATGAGCGACAATGTCCCTCGTTATGTCTTCAATAAAGCCTTGTTGATGATAATCTGAGCGACAGTGTCACACGTTTTGTCTTCAATAAAGCCTTGTTGAGGACAATCTGAGCGACAATGTCGCTCATCTGGTCTTGTGTGACCTCGCCGCCATTTGTATTAAAATTTCGTCAACGATTTGTATGGAGTTGTCTTTAATATGTCTTCTACGACTTACCATTGTCTTGTACCCGTCGTCAAAGATGTCTTAAAGACGTGGCCAACTGGGAAGCTACCGACTACCAAATGTCAAGGATAGAATACACATGTTTATATGAGAATGATTCTTTTGAAGACAACAAGGCAACATGGCGACAGGTTGTTGTCTATGCTGATTTTGCAGTTGTAGTTCAATTAAACTAATTTCTATTTCTTTGGCTACAATGAGAAAATTCAGTGTTGCCAGTACAATACAAAATGTTGAATGAACGATTTTGTACAATTATTTCATATTAATTAATGGAAATAATATCCAAAAATTGATTTAAAGCATAAATTGATTCATTTTTATACTTTTACGTCATATAAGTACATCTCGAAAGAGTAATTTAATGTTTATAAATGCAAAATATTTTAAGATGGTAATACTGAACTATGTATTCATATTTAAATATGAGGTGTAGGTGGTGCTGCTGCTGTCTCCAAAATAATTAAGTAGCTGGCTACGAGGCGACAAATGCTGCTAACGGCATGTTTGTGACTGATTGTTTTACACATCTCAACTAACTCCAATTTACTCTGACTAACTTCATAATTTTTGTTTAAAAATGTATATATGGAAAACATTTATATTGGGTCAGTTCACGTGTTATTTCGTAACAATATTATTTATTTTCATTCTTGTCGCTGAAAACGAAATTGGAAACGAGAAACTTTGATACTGTTGCCATCTAAAATCCAGCCGTTTAATATAAACTAAATGCTGATTTTCCTGAAACATAGAAACATAGGCGCATAGTCATAGTCAAAACAAAATATAATTTATAAGTTTAAAACCAGTATTTTGTATGGCAATACTGGTTTTAAACTCTTAAAGTGCGCTTTGTTTATGACTATGACTATGCGATATAGTATAATTATATTGAACGGCTGGATTTAAGATAGCAAGCAAACTTCATTTGCTTTGTCATCTGGCAATGCAAGCGAATTTAAAATTAGTATTGTGTGAAGAAGATATTCTGAGCAAAGCTTAAAAATATAATAAATATAAGGGGTAAAAATGTTTAAAGGAATATCTAATTTACATGCTGAGTTTTTTGTATTTCATGGCATTTTATGAAATATGTATGTTGCACGAAATCTTGTCTATTTGCAAAAAGCAGTTGTACATAAAAGAATGACGTAGAATGAATTTCTGAACAAAATGTTTATCAAATTTGTTTGTCGCATTTACTTCTCTACGCCTCCTAACTGGCAAATAAAAACTGTTGATGTTATCATAACAAAGAAACAAAAAAGTTCGAATAACGATAATTAAAACTAACTAAAGTTAATGCTGCAAATTTCATTAAAAAAATGGTTAATGTAAATAAGATATAAGGGTATTAAAGAATTGCCCAGCTAAAAAAATATGTATGGAGCATATATGATAACCCATATATGGTTCGGATCCGAAAAATGAGGGTATATGGGCATATATGGTTATATATATTCATACATTTTCATACATGTATGTGTAAATATTTCCTCTACAGTATGCAAAGTTCATATTCATACACTCCTGATTCACAAAAGCGTACTGCTATGCAATAAATTAAATAACTAAAATTACTTTTTTTGATTTTGAATAGGTAGATTGTATTTAATGAAACATTCGTGTGGGCAAATATTGAAAAATGAACTAAAAGCCATTTAATTCATCATTTTAAGTCAAAAGGTGAATCACTTGCATATTAAAAAAAATAAACAAAACTCATATTCGTACATAAAATTTAATTTAAGAAATCAGATTAAAAACTAATGTAATTAATTATAAAAGAAAAAATAATCCGTCTAACAATAGTTTTCAATATATATATATATTGCAGAAATATGAACTTTGTTTCGTATCTAGAGAATTCTGTTATTTTCTATAAAATTAATGACTGGATTATCCTTTTGATTATTTGATATATTAAATGGGGCCACAATGTATAAAATCATACATTTTTTTTTTGTAAGAAAAGTTTTTCTTTTTTAAAACGATTTTATGTGAGATAGCATGTATGCATACATTTTTGTATGGCTCCATATATTACATCTTTTTTCTATATATGGATCCACATACGAAGACCTTCATGATTAAATTTCCATATATGAGCTCATATATTATAATACATTTCATATATATTAGTCCATATATCAATTCATATATAATACTTTTCGCATGTATAATCCCATACATTTTCATACATGACTTCATACATAGTCATATATAGTTATATACATTCATATATTAAAAATACATATATGGACCATATATAATTTTTTTGAGCTGGGTTAATATGAACTTTGTTTCTTATGTAGAGAATTCAGTTATTTTCTATAAAATTAATGACTGGATTATCCTTTTGATTATTTGATATATTAAATGGGGCCACAATGTATCATACAAGAATGTTTTTTTTTTTTTGTAACAAAAGTTTTTCTTTTTTAAACGTTGAGGGTACGCATGTAAACTTTGCATACCGTATGTATTTTCTAATGTATTTGCAATTCACAAGTGATAAAATACCAAGCTTTTTTGATTGCAAAAACGATAATATGTGAGATATCATGTATGCATACATTCTTATATGGGTCCATATATTATATCAATTCTATACATACATATGTATATGGATCCAGATATGAAGAGCTTCATAATGAAATTTCCATATATGAGCTCATATATTATAATACATTTCATATATTAGTTCATATATTAGTTCAAATATAATAGGTTTGAAATATATAATCCCATACATTTACATACATGAATTCATACATATTCATATATAGTTATATACATTCATATATTAAAAATATATGGATCATATATAATTTTTTTAGCTGGGTAATTTTAATAAACATGATTAGTTCCGCGGCATTATTATTCGATGATGAGCAGGGAATAAAAAATATGGGATTTATTAGACGGCCCTTAAAGGCCATGGCACATACATAGAATCCGTCACACGAAAAACTTAACTTTTTTCATCTGACAGCTAAGTTTCTTATGGGGTCTGTTACATTCAGTATGTTTCTGTCAACGCAGTTTTTTTGGCAGTAAAAAATAAAATAAAACAAAAGAAGCAAACGAAGTAAATAAAAAAAGTTGTATCTTATAAATAAAATGGAGAACCAACCTTTTGCAAAGACAAAGTTTTACGTATGATGGATTTTATGTACCTGGGCATACAATTTTTTTTTTTTTTTTTTTTTTTTTTTTTGCTGGAAACCATATTTTTGAATTGCCCGAGAAGGAGTAGTTAGATTTAATTTGATATTTTTATACATTTTTTGTTTAAAAACTGTACAGCACCTAAAAATTTACGATAATTTATTATTATTATTTATTTATTATTATTTAAGTTGTCAGTTGCCATACGTTATAACACAACTTAAGCTCGGTTGTCAGACATAATCGAGCCATAATTTTAATTACTAAAGAAATACGGTGTCACGCTACAGTTACACGACCAAGATTTGCTTTCAAGTTTTTCACACATACTGGTTCTCAAAATTCATTAAAATTGAAAGCAGTGACGTAGGCTGCACGCAATTTCAAAGCAAATTATTTTCAATATGCCGCTGTTAAGAAAACATCTTAAAACAACACAACTTCGTGGCTTCTGTATGGGCCTACATAATTAAAATTATTCTGTAGAATATAATATTATTTGTAATACAAGAACACAAAAATACTATGTTCCCAGCTAAAAAAAATTATATATGGTCCATGTATTTTTAATATATGAATGTATATAACTATATATGAATATGTATGAATTCATGTATGGAAATGTATGGGATTATACATGCGAAAAGTATGATATATGAATTGATATATGGACCAATATATGAAATGTATTATAATATATGAGCTCATATATGTGGATCCATATATAGAAATAAGATGTAATATATGGCGCCATATCAAAATGTATGCATACATGATATCTTACATAAGATCGCATTTGCAATCAAAAAAGCTTGAATTTTTTCAATTCCATCTTTTTCTCTCTTTTTTATCACTGGTGAATTGGAAGTCTATGCAAAGTTTATATGCGTAGAGCCTCAAGGTTTAAAAAATAAAAACTCGTGTAATAAAAAAAATCATTCTTATAGGATTTTATATATTGTGTGCCTATTTAATAAATCAAATAATCAAAAAGACAATTCAGTCATTAAATTATTATTAATTTTATAAAAAGTAATGGAATCCTCAGATATATTAAGAAACAAAGTTCATTTTTTCTTTTATAATTGCACTAGTTTTTAATCTGATTTTTTTAAATTATATGTTGTTTACGAATGTGTGTTTTGTGTTTTTTTAATAATCGACTCATATTTTCTCTTAAAATGTCGAATGAAATAAATGTCTTTTAGTTTGTTTTGAATTATTTTTTTTTCCGAACAAATGTTTCATTAAACACAACCTTTCTCCACGAAATCTTACAAAAAATAACTTTAATAATTTAATTTATTGCACAGCAGTGCGCTTTTTTAATTAATATGAACTTTGCATACTATATAGGCAATACACATTCATGTATGAATATATATGATCATATATGTCCATATACCCTCATTTTTCGGATCCGAACCATATATGCGATATCATATATGCTCCGTTCATATTTTTTTTAGCTGGGTTGGCAGAATATTTAAAAACAAGTACGAAAAGTGTGCTCATAGAAATTTATGTCTGTTGTTTTTTTGCCTATAAATTGAACAAACTATTGGAAAGAAAATTTGAAGTCAAAGTTGAATTAAATTCTAAAAGTATGAATGTATTAGTGAAAAAGTGTGAGAGTATTGAAATTTGAAAAGAAAAAATATGTGCTTTGAAATATTTTTCCGGACTTTTGCCAGTGTTCCTTCCATTTAGGTTATAACACAGTCTTTTTTTTCCAGCTGAGTTACATATAACTCAGTTTGCCCAAGGTCTGCTTCTCTTGAATAGAATTGTGATGTTGTTGTACTAACGTCTACACTATTAAAAAGTGAAGAGTTTAAAGTAAATCCGAGCGTTTAATTTATGTATGGTTAATTTACAAAATACAAATACTACGAAGGTAAAGTAAATTCGGGAGACTTTATCTTCGGTTACTATTTGGCTATTTAGCGAAATAACAATTCTACGAAACATAAAATAAATTCGGGTGACTTTATATTCATGTATCGTGCAGCTAACTACTATGAGATCAAAGTAAATTCGGAAGACTTTGAATTTGGCGAAATAATATTAATAATACGGGAAATAATGTATGGTAGAACAAGAATCAGTAAAGTTCTTCGAAAGACACTTTTAATTGGCTTGCTTATAATTGTCATTCGTACGGTATCGTAATTTGTGTCTCGATTTATTGAAAACACTAATTAGTTCCCATCATAGTAATTAGACATTTCCATCAGAAGTATTTGCCATATAATGACTTATTTTTCTGATTACCAAATTTCATTACTCGCTTACAAATCACATTACATAAAATTAAAAAAAAAATTATGTAAAAGTTGCTAAATGAGGAGAATGCTTATTTTAGATTAAATAGATTACGTGAAGAACTTGCCAAATAAAAAAAAATAGATAAGTACTTCTCAAGAATCCATTATTTTAGCCTTGTTAAAATCATTAAGTTAGTAATCGAGTAGGGAAGAGCTTCCACCAAAAATTCTTAATTCCAAACCCGATTACTTTTTTAAAAATTTTTTGCTGGGTTATGCCAAGTACAACACGATCTCAGTGAGAATCATACTTCATGTTTGCATATTGCGACTTGTTCTTAATCTGCGCATGTCATGCTTTACTTCAGTATACGGTACTGCATTTGCAGTTCTTAACGAATAAAAGTATAAAGTATGAATAAGAATATAAGTGTTAATAACGTCATGTTACAAGGTGTTGTTCTATTTACGGAAAGCACTGTATACCTAAAATTAATTTTCATCAGTTTTGTTAAAAGAATAAAAGGAGCATGAAACAGGCATAATTGTTTTTAACTAAGCCAATTTTGAATAATTAATAAACAAAAGTGCTCTTTTTAAGAGAACAATCGGACATATATTTATCCTTTTATTCAATTTAGTTAATCTAACCGAGAAATGTCTAACTTCTATCAGTTTAACTGTCATTCCCAAAATAAGTAAGTAAAAGTTTTAAAATTTTTTTGGTTTATTCTTTTTACGAGTAGAAACCGACCAGCAATTTTTTCCCCACAACATCTTGTTCTTGTAGTTTAATTGTAAATAACTTTTTTTAATATTATTTTACTAGTGTGCTAATTTTTTCAATGTGTTACAATTAAATGTTTTGTATGCATTTTAACGAGGGATTGTGGAAAAATTTTAATCAACTAAACTAAAATTTTGTGAAAATGACTTAATTGTGAATAAATTCGAAAAAACTAAATCGATTTTTATGATCCATATCTCATTTTGTTTCTATTATATCCCGGCAGGAAATTGAACTGACACAATAATAGTCACGTGGCCGGCCCCAAAGTGATAAGGACTAGTCCAAGTTCTAACACTTCCTATGAAGCGGACCAGTCACTTTTACATGGGAATGGCCTAGGATGGGGTTAATTGATACTTTTTATGCACTTTGTGACTTGTTACTGGACTGTCCTATAGGGACCTTTTCGGTGTAGGATAATATAAATTATATATAAATGAAAACTTATAATTTTTTTATATTGTTACTAATGTAATTATAATTTATTTTTAAGCAGAACATTTTTTGAGATTCGAACCGACAACCTCGAGCATGACAGGCTTGCACACTACCCACTCAACCTCAGGGCCACTCATGTTTCAAAATTATAAATACCAGTTAAGCTTAGGTTAATATCTCCGTAGAGTCACACTGAAGGGACCAATTAACATTATATTTACATTATTTGATAGGTCCATGTATTCAACCACATCCAACATGTTCAGTGCCGTTTACTACAATATTGCACCGAGTTCAAATTAAATTGGCTCAAAATCAAGACGATACATCACGAAAATGGTGAATATGTAACCATTTATATGATATGTCTTTTTTCACCATACACTGCTCTGTACTTTTGATAACACTCGCATTTTCTCAAGTCATAGGACGAGTACGTTTGGATCAATTGTCACCAAATTTTCTGCAGGTATGTGACTTTGCAAAAAAAAGTTATAAAACTGAACCGTTTTTGCCGTTTTTCATTTTTCTTAAATATTTTAAAAGATAAAAACTTGTTATTTTCACGTAAAAAATATATTTTTTGGTAAAACTTTTTATTATAACTCCGAAACTGCTGAGCTGATTGAAACGCAATATATGAACGGATTAAAGGTTATATAAACAATAATTTTCGTTACGAAATTTAACTAGTTTTTTTACTTAAAAATTATTTTAAAAAAATTATCCATAGAATTTAAATATATTACAATTTTTGTTTTTAGGTAGCCATGGTGCATCACATCTATATAGTGGTTAATCAAGCCTTTTTTTTGCCGTTGACATGTGTAATTATTGTCATATGTGTTTCTGACCAATATATATCCTAAATGGTCATTCGAAATGAAAAATCATAAGAGAAGACTAAAGATGATTTTAAAAGACCTGTCGAATGATACCCATTTTGATATATAGTTCGCCGACTTTCTTTCGTATTTACAAAATGGCGTCTGTTAATACCAGACTCGTTTGCCTGGCTTAACTGAGATGTAAGTGGTGGGGCTTATAAGGATAAGTAATTTAAAAAAAGGTTGGTGTTTCTTATCCAAGTGATACACAAGGATAAATCAAGTTGTTGAGGAATCAATTAGTTATCCAGGTAGTACACCAGGATAATCTAATTGACTCAAAAAAGTGTAGTGGATGACGATTTAAGTTGCAATCATAAACTTTATTCAATAACTTTAATATTTATATAAAATGTAAAAAATAACTTAAAACTAATATCAATAACAAAAAGTAGAATTAATAATACAAAAAAAAAAAAAAAAAAAAAAAGAATGAGAACATAATTTAAAACGGCCAGAAATTGTTCATTATTATATTGCCAAATTCATTCCCATGGTGGTTCTCATACCTGGCTTGACAAATGTGTGAAATAAATTAATTTTATTTTAATAAAATTGTGGGAAAAAATTTAAGTTCACTTGAGACTTAACAATATGAACAAAAATAAAAAATAAACAAAAACGAAGTAAGCGTTTTGCTTAAAGTTTAATTCGACTAGAGATTCTTTTTATTTTGATACCAAAAGAACTAATATATTGATATTCATATTGAATTTTGACAACTGACATATAGTGATACTCCCGGTATTAAGACAAATAGATTGGCGAAGGAATCATCAAAATTGGTCTACGCGTTCCGTTTATATAGTGCGGCAAAGGAACACACATACATACATACATACATTGACTGATAAGCACAATATTCTTCTTTTCGACGCGTAGCCGGATAAAAATAAAACGAGTTTAAAACCTGTATTTCATCCAAAAAGTCACGGCCTTATTGACCTGAAAACCATGCTGCTTAAAACTCCTCAGGCAGATTTTCAGATTTTTTTTTTCAATCTAGCCAGTCCACATAGTTTTGAATATATCACGTAAAAACCCCTTTTATTTAGATAGATTTAATTTAAAAAATTATTAAGAAAAAAATTATAATATAAGTAGATTAATATTTTTTTAAAACTATTTTATGAATATAAAGTCACCCGAATTTATTTTATGTTTCGTAGAATTGTTATTTCGCTAAATAGCCAAATAGTAACCGAAGATAAAGTCTCCCGAATTTACTTTACCTTCGTAGTATTTGTATTTTTTAAATTAAGCATACATAAATTAAACGCTCGGATTTACTTTAAACTCTTCACTTTTTAATAGTGTAGACGTTAGTACAACAACATCACAATTCTATTCAAGAGAAGCAGACGTTGGGCAAACTGAGTTATACCTCAGCTAGAAAAAAAGACTGTGTTATAACCTAAATGGAACACTGGCAAAAGTCCGGAAAAATATTTCAAAGCCCAGCTAAAAAAATATGTATGGAGCATATATGATATCCCATATATGGTTCGGATCCGAAAAATGAGGGTATATGGATATATATGGTAATATATATTCATACATTTTCATACATGAATGTGTATTCCCTATATATATAGTATGCAAAGTTCATATTAATTAAAAAAGCGCACTGCTGTGCAATAAATTAAATTATTAAAGTTATTTTTTGTAAGGTTTCGTGGAGAAAGGTTGTGTTTAATGAAACATTGGTTCGAAAAAAAAAATAATTCAAAACAAACTAAAAGACATTTCATTCGGCATTTTAAGAGAAAATATGGGTCGATTATTAAAAAAACACAAAACACACATTCGTAAACAACATATAACAACTAGTGCAATTATAAAAGAAAAAATAATCCATTTATATGAACTTTGTTTCTTAATATATCTGAGGATTCCGTTACTTTTTATAAAATTAATAATAATTTAATGACTGTATTGTCTTTTTGATTATTTGATTTATTAAATAGGCACACAATATATAAAATCCTATAAGAATGATTTTTTTTATTACACGAGTTTTTATTTTTTAAACCTTGAGGCTCTACGCATATAAGCTTTGCATAGACTTCCAATTCACCAGTGATAAAAAAGAGAGAAAAAGATGGAATTGAAAAAATTCAAGCTTTTTTGATTGCAAATGCGATCTTATGTAAGATATCATGTATGCATACATTTTTATATGGCGCCATATATTACATCTTATTTCTATATATGGATCCACATATATGAGCTCATATATTATAATACATTTCATATATTGGTCCATATATCAATTCATATATCATACTTTTCGCATGTATAATCCCATACATTTCCATACATGAATTCATACATATTCATATATATAGTTATATACATTCATATATTAAAAATATATGGACCATATATAATTTTTTTTAGCTGGGAACATAGTATTTTTGTGTTCTTGTATTACAAATAATATTATATTCTACAGAATAATTTTAATTATGTAGGCCCATACAGAAGCCACGAAGTTGTGTTGTTTTAAGATGTTTTCTTAACAGCGGCATATTGAAAATAATTTGCTTTGAAATTGCGTGCAGCCTACGTCACTGCTTTCAATTTTAATGAATTTTGAGAACCAGTATGTGTGAAAAACTTGAAAGCAAATCTTGGTCGTGTAACTGTAGCGTGACACCGTATTTCTTTAGTAATTAAAATTATGGCTCGATTATGTCTGACAACCGAGCTTAAGTTGTGTTATAACGTATGGCAACTGACAACATTAATAATAATAAGTAAATAATAATAATAAATTATCATAAAAAAAACGAGTTTAAAACCTGTATTTCATCCAAAAAGTCACGGCCTTATTGACCTGAAACCATGCTGCTCCTCAGGCAGATTTTCAGATTTTTTTTTTCAATCTAGCCAGTCCACATAGTTTTGAATATATCACGTAAAAAACCCTTTTATTTAGATAGATTTAATTAAAAAAATTATTAAGAAAAAAATTATAATATAAGTAGATTAATATTTTTTTAAAACTATTTTAAAATAAACAGAAAAAAAAATTTTAAATTTGTTGTTCCTATATAACACAGTGACGCTTCTATTGCAAGTGGCTTCTTAAAGTGTTTGCGGGTTCACTTTTGCTAAAGATGAAATGAAGGTAAGCAAATAAATTGTGCTTAAGTTATAAAAGTTACTCGCACAATAATCAACCAACCGAGCAACTTTGTAACTTCACAAACTTACCAAATTCTAAAGGGAATGATAAATAAAAAATCCCATTTTAAGAAAAGGAAATAAAAATAAGCAAAAGCAGAGAGAAAAAATAAAAACCAAATCAAAGTATCTTTGCCAATAACTTTGAATGGCTCTACAGTTTTTCACTTTGCCGCAAATATTGATTGTCTAACAAGTTATCGTACGTTTGTTTGTGTATTTGTTTTTTTTTTTTACTTCTTGAATGTAATTTTTTTCAAGAACAAATTTTAATTTAAATAGAAATATAAAGTAAGAAACGTCGTCGTAAGGCAAAAAAAAGAAAAAATTTACTTTTGCAGTTTTTTAAGTGGGTTATTTGGTTAATAAAAAAAAGATTTGGAAACTATAACGAAGCTACCGCAACGCCTGGCAGCTACTTCAACCAACTTCCATGTGTTTGCAAAACGGCCTGCGTAAAGAAATATATTCCATACAACACACCTGCAAGAAATGACTTTGTAACGAAAATAAATACAGATTTTCCCACATCCCTCAATTCCTTGAAAGAAAAGTAAAATACTTTTTTTTCTCTTCTCGCATTTTATTGTTTACTATCACAATATACTTACTATCCTGATTTTAAATGGAAAAACAAAAAAATAAAATTCAAACTTAAAAGTTTTTTTTTTTAATCAGAAATGAGATCGTGAGTAAATCTTTACCCACGTTCCTATACCCACGCGAGCTTTTGTGTTGCCATTTATATTTTTGTATTAAACATGTGCAAGGGTAGACAATAATTTGTAGCCAAATAAGATATAACAGGGAAATACCTTAACCTATTTGGATAAATGAGAGCACAAGTGTAACTAAGGTTACAATCACACGTGGAACACCATAATGCCATAGCCATCACCATTGCAATAACCATAAATATATTAGCGCTGCCATAACCATAAGCAGCTGTTTGTATTTATTTCGAAAGTGCAACAACAAATATGTCTATCCACCAAAAACAGCCAGTGATGCCAACTTTTTTGGCTCTAAAAGCCCATGAAAATTAAAAAAAAAGCACTAAAAAGCGTAATTTTGGGATATAAAAAGCGTAAAAAGCATAACGAGAAAATCGAGTATATATCCAAAGAAGTGAAGGTTTATATTTTCTAAGCTATTCTCTATTTCGGCAATACTACTTATCATCATCTTTAATGAAATATATCAGACGAAAAAGGTATGCTTTAAAATAAAAAAACCCCAGTTTTTATTAAAGTAATTTTAAAAACTATAAAAATTTTTTAAAAGCACTACTTAGTGTTTTTCTTAGTTTGGCACTAATGCTCCAAATTTGGTGTTTTGAGTCTTCAAACAGCACTAAAAATAGTGCCAAAAGCAAAAAGTTGGCATTGCTGAAAACAGCTGTTTAGGTTACGGTGAAAAACCAAAATTCAATTGGACTCTAATCTTATGGTTATGGCAAGTCATCTTAAGCTTAAATTAGAAGTGACATAACCACAACCACATAAAACCGCTGCTCGAGCCAAACTTAGGACAACACTGTATTTAATTATATGTGACTCACCATAACGCTATAGCTGTTGTCACAGAAACCAATTAAATTTTGGTTTGGTTATGGTTATGGCATTATGGCTATGGCACGTCTAATTTAAGCTCTAAATCAAATGCAGTGTTGCCCATTAGTTCGTTTTAAATAGCTGTTTTGTTTGTCTTTAGTTATTGCACGTTTAAGTGAACCCTCTTGCATGGTTACGTTATTTTTAGTAGCATAGCAATGAAAATTATTAAAAACTCACTGTCATCATATGAACAAGGCATATCTTTAAGTTCAAGTCAACAAAGTACTCATAAATAAGCACTTCTTTCGAAATTTTTCCTTCCGTGATAAGGCATACCCATCTTTTCCTGAACTCGTTTTTCAATTAATAAATGACTGCATTTTCAAGCATTATAGATTTCAATCGATTGGAGGTACACAATTATATTCGCTAACAATCTCAGTTGAATCGTATGATTTGATATGACTAAACAAAAGTCGATGACTTACAATATCAAAAAGTCTTAAGTATATATTTTTTTTATATATGTATGTACATATCTTTAACATTATGTGTCTTGAAATGTAAATACGTCTTGTTTTTTAAATGTATTCTCGTGGCATGTATTATACTAAACCAACAATAAATGCTTTCGTTTAATAAGCGAAGCACGATGCATGCATTGGTGTTCGTGGATATGATCTTTTACAAGCAATGTAAGCAAGTAGTGTCTTCACCTTTGATGCGTGTATGATTATTATTTTGCATATTGAACGTTTGATTGTGTGTGTAAGATGTAGATAGTAAGCTATTATGTTTTGCTCTGATTTTTAAAAATTATTGAGGCTTTATAAAGGGTTTTTAAGACAGTTTTCGATACAAAATTTTGCTTATTAAGCCTTTATAAAGCCTTAATAATTTTTAGTTAATAAGGCTATTTGTGTTTAAGAGAGGTTTTTTTTTAAACAATGCATGTGTGCGTTTGTATGTGTGCAGAAAAATAAAAATCATACAAACAAGGTGTGTGTGTGTATGTTGAAGAATGACCTTTGTTACGCTCCCATGCGTATGGAGAAGCAAGCATCACAAATTCTTTCGTCACGAAGTATTTTCTTTTTTACTCCTATACCTGCAATAACTGAAAGAAATTTCTTGCAAACTTTAGCGTTTGATTTTGAAATTTCTTTAAAATTGTCTTTTACAGAGGTCTAATATTTACATTATCACTAACATCAAACTGTTCACGTGCTGATCACGTTTAAGTTCAAACATCTCTTTGCTGTTCAGGATGAAATATTTTTGAGCTGATACCCATCCATTTCAGACACAACAAGCAGCAACGGTTGAATGTGTGTGGTTGAATTCCACAATGCATCAACCACAAAACAAGATAATTTCAACGGCAAATAAATCACTCAAAGGCAACAAAATAAACTCCCTGCAGCATTTGTATCTGTTACTTTAGCCTGCACAAGTCTACCAAACAAACAAACAGAAAACAAGCAAAAAACAAGAAAATAAAAAACTTTACGAGTTAACAAATGATGGAACAGGCAGAGCAGGCAGTTGTTTTAACAAATAAAATCTTTTTTGAGACGAATGTGTACATATTTTGAATAAATCGAAATAACAATTAAAATCATTTCGTATAGTACGTGTACTCAGCGTTACCGTTGTGCGACTAAAGTCGCATTTGGCCCCCTTTTTTCAACTGCCTTGCCACTTTTTATGCCCCTTACTTTTAAATCCCCTTTTAGTATCATTTGCACTATTTTGTGCCCCTTTTTGCCCCATAAACATAAAGTTCAAAGACAACTTTCGTTTTTATTTTGACAATAAATGTACGCAGATTCATACAGATTCTACCACATTAAACAAGATTTTATTTCCTATGTGTCAAACTTAATATAAAAACATACACCTTGGCATGAATCTTTTCATTTGTGTAAGATTTTTAATATACAAGTACAATTGCGCACTCATACTTGATAATTCTTACTGCATTTTCGACATCTATTGTGAAAGCCAAATTTAATTAAAGTACATATTTTTAAAAGACTGTTCTGTAAACCGATCGAGTTGAAATCGCACGATTTTAGAAAACTAAAACAGCCAAACACGTGGCCAATTCCCAAAAGCAAATGATCGAAAAATATCCGAGTTTTTACCATAAAAATACTTATTTTCGGAAGGAAGTGACTATTGCTGATGATGATAAGTTGCAACAACTCGTTTAAGTCAATGGACAAATTGGCCAATTAAACGCAAAATTATACCCAGATTCATTCAGCAATTGCAAAGTCAGTGAGTTACACCTTATTTCATCTTTATAAACAAACTTACCAAAAAAAAAAAAAAAAAAAAAAAAAACAAAGCGTAAACTTAAATTAGCATTGCTAAAATATTTTCAAATAGACTGAAATTAGATACTTGTCTGTCTTAAGTTTAGTTCAAAACGATTTGAAAGAATGGATTGCAAGTGAAGAACTTGTTAATAAATACAGATGTACAATTTCAAAAGAATTGATATTTATGTTATTTAATTAAGTATGCATTATGCATAAAAATAGTATCACAAATATATTATCTTCTTCAGAATCGAAGTTTAAAATTTTTTATCAAAACTTTAAATGGTTAAGTAAATATTCTGAATTATACTGGTTTTTAAGTAAAAAAGTGATATGCACCAAAAGATGCCAAAAAATTTATTAATGTATTTTTTAATTTTTTTGTAAATCTTAAGAACTGGGGCAAATTACGGCATTCAATATCGAATGAAATTTCCATTTATTTTCTATTGGAATTTCGATCAACATCAAATGCCACATTTTGACTAGTGTTTCATTATTATCATAGATTTTATGATTTTTTTTTTATTTAGTAGCTATGTATATTACGTTTATACTCGTCTTATTTGCAAATAAAAACTGTATTTGCAAATACTCAACTAGCCGGTATTATAGAAATATATTCACAGTCGTCAAATAAACAATTGTAAAATCAAAAATTTCTTTTTCTGTATTCAAACATCTCATACCCAGTAATCAGCAATTGTTCGCGTGAGTTAGTAAAGGCTTCATTATTCTTTACTTTCTGTTGATGTTCTGTGCTGTGCCGATCTGTTTCTAAATTTTAACAGTTACATTTTATGTAATAACTTATCACCTGTTTCTGAGCAGAACGGCCACAGTTTTCCACTGAAGTGATGAGTTCGTCTATTTTTATATTTCAAAATAATTTTATATATTTCTGATAAAAAATTAAATTTTTTCAATTTTAAGGGTCGTATTCAAAAAAACTTAACAACGCTTTGAAAAGCAATGTTAAGTAAATTTGTATTAAAAAAAAATTTGAGTTGATATTTCCAAAATGTGTGTTTTGTACCTCAAATACTTTTGTTAATATAGCACATATTGATTCATGTTAGATCTGAAAATGAAGCTAAATTTATTATTTCTGTCATGTGATGGAAAATATCAATAAATTTTCCAACTGATTCGAAATACATAGCAAAATCCATAAAAAAATATTAAAATAAATACAATTATACAAAAATGCTTTAGTGATGTACATTCAAACAAAACGAATCGAAAAAAGCTGGATATTCAAATACAGGGTGGGCCAAAAGAAACCAAGGGGTGTAAAAGTTTAATAACTTTTTTGTTTATTAATTTTTTTTTATTTTTTCTTTCAGATTATATAGACAACACTTGGAGAATTTATAATGGAGAGGTTCACAACTGAACCAGAGATCAATTATTTTAACGCAAAGATTATGAGTGATGAAGATCATTTTCATTTGAATGGCTTTGTTAGTAAGCAGAACTGTAGGTTCTGGGGTTCTCAAAATCCAAGAGCCATTCATCAACGCCAATTGCACCCCATCAGGTGTACAGTATGGTGTGGGATCACATCTGAAAATGTCATTGGGCCCTAATTCTTCGAGAATGAAGATGGAAGTGCTCTAACCGTAAATGGAGAGCGGTATCGGTTTATGATAGAAAATTGTTTACGTCCTGCTATTGAAAACAGACCTGGTATGTGGTTTCAGCAGGACGGAGCCACTGCCCATACTGCCCGAGACACAATGGCACTTTTAAGTCAAATTTTTGGAGAGCGAATAATTTCTCGAAATTCGGAAATTATTTGGCCAGCGCGATCGCCAGATTTGACAGCACCCGACTATTTTCTTTGGGGTTTTTTGAAGGAGCGAGTGTATGTGAACAAGCCAGAGACAATCCTTGAACTCAAGGCAAACATTGTTGCAGAAATTCGAACGCTACAGCCACAAGTTTTGAAAGATGTTATGGAAAATGCTCTAAAAAGAGCCCATCAGTGCGAAGCTGAAAACGGTGGTAATTTAAGAGACATCATTTTTCATACTTAGTGTAAAAAAATTTCCATTTTGTATATTATATAATCTGAAAGAAAAAATAAAAAAGGTTAATAAACAAAAAAGTTATTAAACTTTTACACCCCTTGGTTTCTTTTGGCCCACCCTGTTTTCATTTCGTTCGAATAAAATAAATTTAGATAATTTTTCTATGTTCATCATATTTTTTTTACTTTTACTTCATAAAAATGTTTATCTGTTTTGCTTCCATGTCAGAAGCTTATATTTTATAAATTAGGTTGCTTAACTTCAAGATAATAAAAATGTATTTAATAAAATAAAAAATTATTTGAATACTCGAAAGAAATTGTATTCGATGTTGCACATCATAAGCTGTGAAATGGTTGTTGAACATGGTGGTGTTACCAGAATTTATTATTAAATCACAAAATAATTAAAGTTGTCTTTTCAATACAATTTCTTAACAAAGCAATGTTAGCCTTAAACTGCTTGGTAGCTACTATGAACTTTAAAGCTCAAGTAAAATACTTTTTTGAATAAGGCTGTAAAAGCATAATCACAATTTTTATTTTATTTATGCTGTCACTTAGAATTACTTGAAATTTTTTTGATTTTCACAGATTGAACCGTAACATAACAGAACGAAATAGAAAAACTAACGACTTGTGTAAGATTTCTAAAGCAAAAAAGAGTCAGTTGATTCGTAACAGAACAGAAAGTAAAACCTAATTCTGCCACAAATTAGAATTTTTACTTGCAAATAAAACGTACGAATAAACTTATATGAGTTCTCATAAAATTAATGTTTGTGTACTTTTTAGACATGAGAAATTTGTTTTTATTATTTGTTTTTAATAAAAATATGTTGATAAATATGTTTGTTTCTTTAATTTTCTTTGATTTTAAGGTTGACCCTTTTTTTTCTTAGAAATCCCCTTTTAGTGCCATTTTTTTTTTGAAAATCCCCCTTTTGTGCCCCTTTTTGAAAATTTTGAACGGTAACGCTGCGTGTACTGCTTGAAAGAGAGTTTGTTTAGAGCATTTTATATACGAAGTAGATTCAACAGCAAAACTTAAGAGATATTTGGATTAAAAATTAAAGCATTGAGTGATGAGTTATGTTTAAAGGAGAGTATGAAAAATTTATAAAAAAAATATATTATATTCCATATTATTTGAATTTAAAATTTATTGCAGCATGAGTTCTTTTTAACCCTAGACACATAACCTTCGTCGAAACGACGAACACCGGACGAAAAAATAGATATTTCTTTTTAACACGTTCACCGATCGCCGCTAAATTTCTTGCCAACTTAGTCTTCGCTGAGCTTTTGCAGGAGACAACCAAACTCGGCGCGTAAGCACGTAATTATTGAGATATGATAAACTTGTTCGTCGCTTCGACGAGTGTTGGTGAGCATAAAGTTGATTTCTGCACACAATGCGCTTCAAAAAATTAATTTTATATATTTTTTTAAATGACAATAGTGTTATAGTTAAGTTTTGCCAAAGAGAAAAAGGCTTTTTTGTTTTGTTTATTTATATAAATTTTATAACAATGTGATCTCAAAAAAAAAGTGCTTTTTGGAAAAATGGATTATAATAAATATCCTTGTAACAGAATAGAAATATATAGTTGTATTTATTAACAAAGTACTTGCTAAAGGTATGTATGTGTTGCAAGTACAAAAATATATATGTTTAGAACCGATATTATACGCCCCAAAACGTGCTCGTCGAAACGACGAATGGTTAGGTTTAGAAGGATACGTTCGAGGGTTATGTGTGCAGGGTTAAAGCCATGTAAAGTATGGTTAAATTTTAAGGGCCAATGTTGAATGTGAACCACAGCTAAACGTCAAGTTTTTTTCTGCATTTCATTTAAAATTTCTCAATTTAAGACTAACTCAATTTGAACCATGGAATCGAACAACGCGTTAAAGTTTTTCAGGCTTATTATGAAAATGGGCGTTGAAATCAAGATGCATATCGTGTACTTCGTGATTTTTGATGAGGCACATTTTCAGCTTAGTGGATGCGTCAATAAGCCGCATTTGGGCGAATGATAATCCAAGAATGATTGTCGAAAAAGAAATATATCCATAAAGAGTAACTGTTGGGTGCGGTTTATGGGCTGGCGGCATCATCGAACCGTATTTTTTTTTCAAAATGAGGCCGGTCACGCAGTTACTGTGAATGGTGTTCGCTATCGTGAGATGATAACGAACTTGTTATGGCCCGAATTGGAAGAAATGAATGTGGACGATATGTGGTTTCAACAAGACGGTGCCACTTGCCACACATCTAACGATAAAATGGCTATTTTGCGCGAAAATTCAATGGCCGTGTTATCTCACGTGGTGGCGATGTCAATTGGCCGCCAAGACCCCGTTGAACTTCTTTCTTTGGAGTTATTTGAAAAAAAAAGGTGTACATCGATAAGCCAGCAACAATTCAAGAGCTAAAGGAAGAGATAATTCGGCACATTAACGGTATAGAACCTCAATTATGACTCAGCGTCATCGAAAATTTGGAACATCGGATAGAGGTGGGCCGCTGAGGTTGCGGCGGCCATTTGGCCTTTATATGGTTCCATACATAATTGAAATATACCATATTAACATAATAAAAAGAAATGACAATAATTTAATAAATAATCTTAGAATCTAACAGAATTTAACCACCCTTTATTAAAGCTCTGAATTCAGCAAAACGTGAAGCAATATTTTAATGTGAGTAATTTTAGAATATTTTGCATTGGTGGGTTTGACTTTACTCTAGACTGATTTATACGTTTCTTTTTTTTGCATTATATTTTAATCACAGTCGCATGTGATATTTTTCTGTTATTTTATTTATATTTTTTCTGTTACTCTTTTTACGAAATTATAAATAAACTAGTTTAGTGGATATGTCACAGTTTTAATGTCTCTTGGCATTTGATTTATAAGACTGGTTTTGTGATTGTTTGGCATTTCGCTCGATTTTTTTTTTGCCGAATTTGCCTCTTACGTTTGTGGTTATTCAGATTTTCTATTCAATCATTTAAGTTTTTTTCTCCTCAGCCAACACATTCAACTTTTTCCAAGCATTCCGCATTCTGTCCCTGTTTTTTTATTTGTGGTTTTGTAATAATCATGTCTATTCGGGAAGTCACGTTCAAAAATACATTTTCCCCTTCATACATTCATTTTTAACAACGAAAGTGTTGCACACATACATACGAAAACGGTATAAGAACAGATTAGAGGAATTGTAATTCTTAATTTTTCTAAATTTGTTTCAACTAAATCGGACTAGTAGTTCTTGAGTTATGTCAAACAAAAGAGCCTAAAACGTGAAAAATTCCCCTATACGATAGTTACTAACTTCAAATCGATATTAAAAATATTTTAACAGATAAGAAGACAAAACGAATGATGCACAAGTTCTTCATTTTGGGCCTACTTTCACGTGAAATTTTCAGAATTGAGTCCCAAAATCATATGTTGTACTGTGTTATAGAAGTGAATCGCGTATTTCCGAATGTCCCTTAAACTTTTCCCTCCACCTTTTGCAACTCATTTTATTTCTTATCTAAATTAAAAAACTTAAGAAAATAAAATAAATTAAAATAGTTTAAAAGTATGAAAAATTTGTTTTTAATTTTTTATTTTCTATTTTTCACCTATGATGTTGCACGTGATCAACTTTATAAACGTACCACAGTCCTCAATTTTTATATTTTCCAGTATGTTTTTGTTTTATTTTTTATGTATTTGATATCTCTGTTTGTGCTAAATATTTGATGAGATTTCTGCATCTACTTGCGGCGAACTGTTAGCAAATTAAGTTTTTAATGTCACACGTGACATTAAAATAAAAGATTAAGGAAAACAAGGACTTACTAACATTTTCCATCGCACTCTATTTTGACTCTTAGTACCCTCAGAAAGATTTTAGAGAGGAAAAGTTAATTTATAAAGTCTCTCGCTGGAAAGCAGCAGGCTTAAGATTTTTGTATGCAATCAAATTGTGAAATGAAAAAATTGTGTTTTTGTGATTTTGATTTCAAATATCTCAAAATCTGTTATGTGTAAATGTAAAATATTCTTAAATTAGTTAAGTTTTTTATTGTTTCTCTATGAAAATATGATAAAACAAAATGTTTTTAAGAACTTTTAATTTTTTTTGTGACGGTGAAACTTTCGGTGGAAACGCCCATATAACAAAACCAAAAGCAATATTCGTAGCTCTAAGGTATTATAAAATGTTTTTCCTTTATAGTTGAGTTTGAAAAACTTTAGAGGCAAAACAACGCCTGAATTTTCGGTGCATTGTTTCGGCATTGAAAAATTTGTGTGAAAATTAAAAATAGATTTTTCAAATTTTTGGAAAAAATTTTTTACTTTTCTTAAGGTATGTCACTTGGTTTGTAGGTGCTTTAATAGTATAAATAATTTTTTTTATTATATTTTGTAAAACTTTTTCTAATTGAAGAGCTAAATCTTTTACGAATTGTATTTGATTATGATGCAACTGTTGATGCGGTTACTGTCAGCGTTGTCAACTTGGTGCGTTTCGCACCATTTTAAGTGCTTTTTGAAAATTTTTGTGCGAAAAATTCCTTAGTTGGTGCGTGGTGCGCTTTTTTAAAGATTTCGGTGCGTTTTTTAATTTTTGGTGGCACCGACGCAAATTTAACACAACAATGGGTTAAAACCGCAAAATTCTTGTAGTGAGACTTGCCAACTTCCTGATAGTGTTAACTACCATATTAATAGTAATGATGTTTATAACACATCACAATTTGAAAGGAAATCTGTCTAATGTCCCGATGATAACAATAATGATGAAAATATTAGCTTTATTAATTTGATCTCTTTTTAAAAAGTTTTAAACATAATTTATAGAATTAATGTACAAAAATGTATCATCTTGCAAACATATACATATATGTGCCCTTAATAATGAAAGTTTATAAGTCATACATTTCTTTGGTCGAGATATTTAGTAAATTACATTTGAACAAATCCAAAAATATTTTTTATTATGCAACAGTTTAATTTAGAGTTGTACTAGTCTCGATTAATATAAATTTATTTTACTATATCGAATCGAAAATGCGTATGACTTGGACCACTTCCATAATTAAGAACACATGTGTACCATGTATGTACGAATTTGTTTAGTTTTTTTTTGATTTTTTTAATTTTGTACACATATTGTAAAAGGCTCTTTGTTTTTATTGTTGTATTTTTAGTATGGGTATATGTATTAAATTTCTGATAAAAAAATTTTTTTTAAATATTTGAATAAAAAAGTTTAGTACTTTTATTAGTCTTGAATTCTTGCTATTAATCGTTAATCTCTTTAAAAAGTTTTTTACAGAATTTATATAAGATAAAAATTAATATAAACAAATTTGTTAAGGTCTTATAGTTTTTATGTTTTTAACCCTGAACTGTAAAAGCCTGTTTAAGTGTTAAATTTTTAACACAAAAAAATAATATACTTTTTTGTAAAATTAATTCAATAAACATTTTAAACTAAAAAAAGAAATTCTAAGCTGGCGCGTTTTTTTGCAAATGGCGCGTATTTTCTCCATTTTGGTGCGTTTTGAAATTTCAAAGTTGACAACGCTGGTTACTGTTAATAGTTTCCCTCTTATCTTCTCTTCTTCCTTTTCTTCTTATTCTTTTTTTTTTTTTTTTTTTTTTTTTTTTGTCAATATACTGATACTTAGTGCTGCCAAGTCTTTTTTGCTTACGCTATTTACTTGATTTTATTTTATATATTTTTTTCAACAACGAACTTTTCACTCTTAAAATTTTAAAATAAAACTACTTTTTTTTTCATTCATACAAACACCTTCCCACACTTACAAAAACACATATTGTTCAACTATAAATGTTACATTAGTAGGATGTAAAATTAGCAATGACTTTAATACACAGAGTCGTTGTTAAAATTTCTTTTCTCTGGATTCTTAAGTTTATATCCCACATGTATGAATTTGTGAGTGCGTATGTACGAATAAGCACTATCAAATTTTATATTGTAACTTGCTGCATTATCACCTTTTAGAGTCCATATATTTAAACTGAAGATAAGAGTACACAACAATTCTTACCAAAATACAAGAAGAAAGAAAGTAGCAGCATTAGCAGCATCGGCAAAGGCAACAGTGGCATAATAAGCCGAAGTGCATTTACATACATCCATACTCAGTTGTGTGTGTATCTTTGGCAAGAATTTACTAAAGTAAAAGCTTTGATTTCTCTTGAGCGGCATAATGTATCCCTGAATATACGTAAGTAAAGCATTTGCCCAAAAAAGCATTTGCCCAAAAAAGCGTAACCAACAAACACTAATGAAAAAAGTTTTGATCCAGACATTTGTTTCGAACACAACTAATGCACAATGCCATAGAATACAGCAATATTGGCTACTCTTTAAATTGACAGACTTTTGTCTGAGTTGAAAGATTTTTCATAAGCATTTAGTGGTTACGCTTTTTTTCGGCAAATGTTTGACAAGTGTGACCGTAGCTTAAGTTATATTCGCCTTTATATATGTATAGTGAAATGGATGTGTGTGTGGGGGTGTTTAGATAAATGTAGAACAGACAGAGCACAAGATGTGTTAGGATACACATTTAAGCAGATGTACAATATATTAACAGGTATTGTTATAAAGGAAATTCTTGGAATATTTTACTAAATTTTATCAAAAGAAATTACAAATTACTTACACTGACACCGAATTCAAATTTCTTATTGAACAGCATTAATTTTGATGACGGTTAAACTATTTTCTTGACTGCGTTTGTTAATAAAGAGCTAAGGGCGGTTCAGTAAGTCCGTGACTTTTTGAATTTTTCGCTTCTTAACTGAAAATATAACAAACTAGTCTCAGTTGACTCCTGTCAAATTTTTGAAGAACCCGCTGCCATTGAAAGAAGAAATGGAAGTAAACGAATTCCATGTGCTCATTAAGCATGTGCCTAAGTAGCAAAGAACAAGCGGCAATAGCAAGACTGTTTTAAATTAAGAGATAGTTAAATTGACCTTAATTACAAAACAAACTTTCAGAAAATTGTAATACGATGAATCAAAATAATTCACATATTCCATTTGCACTGAAAACTGAGTATATAAAGCAGACATCTAAATCAACTGACACCACTCACAGTAAAACAAACACAAAAGAACGCTAATGATGGAGGTGTAGTAAGCTTCGAAAACAGCTAGTTGTTCCGTGCTACTAAATGTCTGTCAGAATATTTATAATTAACTTTGGTGTTATTTGTTCATAAATAATTATCACATGTAATTTGGCTTACAAAGCGATAGGCGATACAAACTTTAGCCTAATCAAATCATAAACTCTTTACTCATTGTCATTCTTTGATAGACACCTCAAGAACATGGTAATAGAAGCAGTAATATGGCTGCACTGACGATGTAGGGTACTCTTCCTCCCATGGGCTTTAATGCAACACCGATTTAAAATCTTTTCTTTAACACTTGATTGTTTTCTTTTTTAAGTTTTGTATACACACTCACGCAGACAGACACGCCATATAAATAATTGCATTACATAACATTTTTGCTAACAAAAAGGCGGATGTATGTAAGTAAAACACATACACACACACAAACACATTCAATATTATACAAATAAAGCACTTAGACTTTAGGAGTAGGTATGTACTATGTACTAGAGCCCTGCACAAGACCACTTACAAGAACTTATAAAACATGAGAATTTTTCAAATGCTTTACTACAGCGAAATCTTCTAAAACAAACGATACACAATACTGTTTGCAAGAAATTTGTTTTAGTTATTGCAGATACAGGAGTAAAGAAGAAAATATTTCGTAACGGTAGAATTTGTGATGCTTGCTTCTTCCTACGCATGGGAGAGTATACAAATGGCATGCATGTATAAACGTTGTGTGTACGATCCTTAATTTTTCTGCGCACATTAGTTATCTGCGATTGCTTTAAAAAACCACCCTTAAGCACACTTAAGCACCACATACACGTTTTAATTCAATTTTGAATTGAGTCTTTCAATTGAATTGATTCTTGGCCACACCCCTGCAAGAAATTAATGACCGAAACTAACACAAAAGTAATTTTTTCACTAACACAGTTACAATAATTTTATATTGAAATCAACAGTGACAGTCAATTGCTCTAGTTGCTCTACTCTAACATGTATGTAAGAGTGGAACATCTAATGTACATATGCCAAAAATTAAAAAAAATCGAATTTTATTGTAAAATATACAATTCGTTCGGTCTGTAAAACTAAAATTAATATAAGTGTTAAAAATGTTAAGTAAAAATCAATAGTGTATAAAAATATTTTCAAAAGTTCAATTAGATATACATATATAGTACATATGTGTTTCTTTTTCAAATTTTAGATACGTATTTATAAAAATCAAAGTGCGTTGCAGGTTGAAGGAAGCGTGAAGAGGCTAGACCACCTACATTATATTGTGCTTTTATTTATTTTTAAATATTTTAATTATACATATCTTTATTTTTCTATAATAAAAAACAATTAAAACAATATGAAAATCATGTTTATTAATGTAATTATTTAGGTTTGATTAGTTTGCTATGACGGTTATATACATCAAGGGTGATCAGCCAGACGTGACTACCAAATGCATCATCAATGACAAGTAAAAGTACGGCAGAGTAAGCAGTTCAGCTATATATGTTCCATAGTAGACATTTTTAATTAGTTAGACAAAGATGCAAAATCACACGTACACAAAAGTTTACATCACTTTTTCCACATTGCCCTTAACAAACTGATAGAAAGTTAGATAGATAAAGCCATCACCATTCCCAGTCAAATGACCGGTCATTTGACTGGGAGTGTTCTTGCTGGGACACTTCATAAACTGAATTGAAAGATTTTCATTCAACTGTCAAATTTATATTTTTTTTTCACAATTACAAATTTAAAAATTTAAAACTTCTATTCCATTCATTCAATAATTTGCATATTTTTTATTTAAAATTCAATGAAATTAAATAAAATTTTAAAAATACATAACTTTTTCTATACAAAATAAAGCTACAAACAAAAATTTTGACAGCTAATCAAGAGACTCGAACACACACAGCACAATTGAATTGAACGATTTACTAGTCAACATGAAAAATCAAAATCTTTTGATTTTTCTTCAACCAACTTGACAACTACCAAACTAATCAATTGACAAACCCATACACGCTTTGATTTGGACAACAACCGACTCAAATGTAAATTGAATTGAATCGTGTATGGAATGCTTTACACACTCAAACGTACAATATGCAAAATAAAAAACAGCATGCACGCATCAACTCTACTTCTTATGAGTGTTTATTACGAACAAGAAGTCTTCGCGACATTGCTTAAAAACACTCATATACACGTATATACATCAATACATCCATCGTGCTTCGCTTATTACATGACATCATTTATTATTGGTTTAGTATAATACAATAAATTTAAAAAAAAACAAGACGTATTTGCATTTCAAGACTGTTTACGCAGCCCTCTACTATGTATGCCAGTATATATGTACATACATGTGCATGTGTGTGGGTATGAGTGTATGTTTGTAGGTTAGCTCAGTAAGTTGATAAGTAATTGTAGCACAGTTTATGGGAAACATACATATGTAATGTTTGGGTGAGTGTGCGTGTGTTCGTGTTAAAAACACTTGGGTCTATTAAACTAATTCTGTAAAATCTTTAGAATCTCATTTAATACTCATTCGCAAGTTGAAATAAGTTAATATGGAGTAGAGAAAAAAAGTGAACACACAAAAGCTTTTCTTTTGTGCTGTGCATTAATAAAATGCATTAGAATTTAAAATTTAAAATTCTCATACATAATTAAATGCTTTAGTTGAGTCTTAATTTTAATAAGATTCATAATATGTTAAATTTATTTGCATGAGCAATTGTATTAAAATAGTGAAAAATTTTAGCCAACAATCATTTGTCAGCTTAAATATTGTTATCGCACTTTATAATAAATACGCTTTTAGCAGCATTAATATAGAAATGACTGTGTTCTAATTTGAAAACTATAACACTTAATGCATTAAACACATTCACCACACCAAGCTACCGACTACAAAATGTCAAGGATAGAATACACATGTTTATATAAGAATGAGTCTTTTGAAGATAGCAAGGCAACAGAGCGACAGGTTGTCTATGCTGATTTCGTCGTTGTAGCCAAATTAAACTAATTTCTATTCCTTTGGCTACAATGAGAAAATTCAGTGTTGCCAGTGTAATACACAATGTTGAATGAATGACTTTGTACAATTATTTCATATTATTTAACAGAAGCAATATCCAAAAATTTATGTTAAAGATAATTATATTCATTTTTATACTTTTACGTGAAATAAGTACATTTTAAAAGAGTAATTAATTTTCATAAATGCAAAATATATGAAAGTGGCAATACTGAACAGGTTCAGATGGTGCTGCTGCCGTCTCCAAAATAATTAAGTAGCCGGCTACGAGCTGACAAATGCTGCTAAGGTCATTTGAAGTTGTGTGTTCGTGTAGCCTGCTGTGGTGAATGTGTTTAATGCATAAATGTTATTTGTTTGTTCGTTCGTTTGGGGCAAATTGTCTAAATGAAACTGATGGCAGCAATAGTTAAATGAACGAATGAAATGAAATGAATTACACACAGTGCACGTTCGCACACAGTTTATTGCAGCCTTGCTGTCATTGTAATTAAATTTTAATTTTGTACCCAATTTCCCAGCCACATAAATTATTTTTGTGGTGTTGCCCGAAAAAGCGCAGACACATGCACAAATATATACATATATACATACATATAAATATGTATGTGCAGGTGTACATACTTTAAAACTTATACACTCAATATAATTAATAATATGAATGAAAATTACTGTCATTATCATTCATTTGTACCACATACAGGGTGGGCCAAAAGAAACCAAGGGGTGTAAAAGTTTAATAACTTTTTTGTTTATTAACTTTTTTTTTATTTTTTCTTTCAGATTATATAATATACAAAATGGAAATTTTTTTACACTAAGTATGAAAAATGATGTCTCTTAAATGACCACCGTTTTCAGCTTCGCACTGATGGGCTCTTTTTTGAGCATTTACCATAACAGCTTTCAAAACTTGTGGCTGTAGCGTTCGAATTTCTGCAACAATGTTTGCCTTGAGTTCAAGGATTGTCTCTGGCTTGTTCACATACACTCGCTCCTTCAAAAAACCCCAAAGAAAATAGTCGGGTGCTGTCAAATCTGGCGATCGCGCTAGCCAAATAATTTCCGAATTTCGAGAAATTATTCGCTCTCCAAAAATTTGACTTAAAAGTGCCATTGTGTCTCGGGCAGTATGGACAGTGGCTCCGTCCTGCTGAAACCACATACCAGGTCTGTTTTCAAGAGCAGGACGTAAAAATTTTTCTATCATAAACCGATACCGCTCTCCATTTACGGTTACAGCACTTCCATCTTCATTCTCGAAGAAGTAGGGCCCAATGACATTTTCAGATGTGATCCCACACCATACTGTACACCTGATGGGGTGCAATTGGCGTTGATGAATGGCTCTTGGATTTTGAGAACCCCAGAACCTACAGTTCTGCTTATTAACAAAGCAATTCAATGAAAATGAGCTTCATCACTCATAATCAAATTTTCAATAAAGTTGATTTCATTTTTTCATTTCTTATTTTCTGATTTTCATTTATTATTTTCATTCATTATAAATTCTCCAAGTGTTGTCTATATAATCTGAAAGAAAAAATAAAAAAAAATTAATAAACAAAAAAGTTATTAAGCTTTTACACCCCTTGGTTTCTTTTGGACCACCCTGTACAATTCAGTTATGAGTCAACACATTAAAAGCCTCGGAAAACTGTTAAAGCCAAATTAGAACTATATAGTTAATTCTGTGGTAAAAATGAAGAAGTGCCCAAGTTAGGGTAAGTTAATTTTAAATTAATGGCTTTCATGTCATATTCATATTCAAAAGTACTTTTGGGCAAAATCTCAATTATTTTGAGCAATTTCTTAAGAAGTTATAGCGCGATTAATTCCTGCTTATCTTTTACTCGACTTTTAATTTCATATGAAAAAATAGCTTAATTCAGCTTAAACTTTGGTATATTTAAAATTTACTGTGTATTATTCACAATATGTAGAATGATGTTTTCCAAAAAAAAAAAAAATTAATTCAAAGCCGAAGTTCCCAATTTAAGAAATAAATTTCTACAAATATACTTGAAAGTTTAGAAGTGCTCTACTGCAAAACATTAAGATAAGAATTAAGCACTTTTTAGTTATTAACACATAATAATTGAAGCGAAACCAAATGCTCCTTATAGTTGAGTTTCAAAACCTTTTTGTTATTATTTAACTTTTCGAAATTCTTTTTTCACACTGATTAGAAATTTAAGAAAAAATTAACTGAAATAAGTAGCATAAGTAGTAAAGAACAAACGGCAATGGCAGAACTGTTATAAGTTTAGAGATGGTAAAATTGAGCTTGTATTTCAAAAAAGGTTTCAGCAAATTGTAATACTGTGAATCAAAGCAATTCACATATTCCATTTGCAATAATGGCTGAGTATATAAAGTATAAATCTACATCAAATTGAAAACAACTAGTTTTTCCGTTCAAATAGATGTTTGTCAATTAATTATTTGTTATTTAAAAATTATCACATGTAATTTGTCTTACAGAAAATTAATTAGTCCAATTAACTCAAAAATATATAAGACCTTTCATGTTGAATAGCCTGCCATTTCTTAGCAGTACAGAGAAAACTATACCATAAACAAACTGAAATGATATACACTTTAGCAACGAATTGATATTGTTAAAATTCACTACAAAAATTCTGGACATTTTATGGTCACAATTTGCAAAACTAAAGCATTTTTGTATAGTCTTAAAGTCACTTTCTCAGTTAGCAATTGTGAAAGCGATGAAAAGAGTTGAGCTGTTGGGACAAGCTTGTGATGAGCAGATTCGAACAAGAAAAAGGGAAAAAATAAAAATCTCTTATAGCCCATAGTGTTGAGGAAAGACAGGTTAGTCAATTTCTCGTTGATCTTTTGAATTAAGCACTCCAAAAAAGACATTTCACAACATTACACCGTGCTTTCGTAAAGACTTCAGTCTTAAAGTCTTTAAAATTCAGTTAAGACAATGGGTCTTATGCATAAAAACGAGTAAAAGCGCTGAGTTGAGTCAGGTGAGCAATTGCCCGTAAGTTGAGTTCGATCAAACAGAAACAGCTTTTGCTCAATTTCGTATGCATAAAAATGAGTTCAAAGCAATTGCAATTACTTGAGCAAAGGGAGATCAAACGTGTAATGGTTATTGAAGTGCAAACATGTCGTCAAGTGAAAGTGAAGTAGAATCAAATAATAATAATAATACAACACAAACTGACGATATTTCTAAATTTTTAGTAGAAAAAACTAAATAAATATTTACTAGAAAAAAGTCAATTACCAAGCATTTACGGCCCGTCCCACGATGTCACCAGAAATCGTTCGATCGACAACTTGTATTGCAAAAAACAATAACATTAGAAAATTTTTCAATATAAATATTCGATCGAACGATTTTTGGTGACATCGTAAAAATAATAAAAAACAAATAATAAAAACATGTGTAACAGAAATTAAGCAATCTTATTTTAGATTTTGTTATATGTAGTTTAGTTTTGAAGGTTGAAAAAAGTCAACAGCAATTTTAAGTCGTTATGAAACTGATAAGACAAGGGAGTTGAATTTTCAAAGTCTGCAGAGGCTTGTTTTGTTAAAGCAAAACAAGATGGGTGATTCCTTCAAAAATGCAGATTTTGCAAGAAAAACTTGTGGAAAGAAAGTTGCGGCATTTGAGCATCTTTTATTTCATCTGCATCTTTCTCGAATTTTATCCACTCGCTTGTTTTGGCAGATATAAGTTTCGCAACTTCTGCAATAGTTTGCGACACAGTGGATTAATGGACTCCAATATCTGTGGCTATAAAGTTTTGGAATCCAGGATCTGCACAAAATCTTAAATACAGTCGAATTTTATCAATGTTGCTGAGGGCACCACACGTGTTTCTTCTGACTCTTCAAAAAAATAATTAGCCAACCAGCAGATGCTACTATCATCAAACCTATGTATTTATTATTTTATTATTAATTATACAAAAAAAAGAATTAATAATTAAGAATACAAGCCTGTATAATTTTTTATCCTCACTTGTTAAATTTTTTTACGCTATTGATAATATTTTGTATTTCTTTGTGGCACAAAATTTTCAGCCATGATTCCTTTTTAGTGTACGCGAGTCAACTATAAGGCAGGCTCAACAAAATTTGAGCAAGAGCTCACAAAAGAAAGCAAAAGCTTGTTTTTATGCATATGAAAATGAGCACAAGCTCATCTAACTTAGTTCAAACTGAGCAACACGAGATCAAACGTGAGAAAATACATCAAATTTTATTATGCATACGACAAGCACCCTTTACTCAAACAATCGAGTCCGAGCTCAAGCTCACGTTTTATGCATGAGACCCAATAACTCATGTGCAGTGACCATCAAAAACGTAATGTCCAATTAGCTTTTCAAAGTCAAATGGCTTTTATAAGCCGCTTCAAAGATGTTTTAATACCTAATATCATCGTTTATGATAATTATAGTAAAATTAATAAAAAAAACTTGTTAAAACTGCCAAATGTCTAAAAAATTTGAAGTCTTGGGTGGACGTGTTCCTTATTTACCCTATAAGTTGTTTTATCAAAGTCATTTGGATAATTTTAGAGAGGCAGAAATTGTCATTTATATAGCCCTTGCATGCTTTTAAAGACAAATCTCTCTATCTCTTTTTTAAATTTCATCAAAATCGTTTGCACAGTTCCGTATGAGCAGAAATTGCCCACTGTCCTCTTTTTGTTGAAGTTTTTAAGAAATATGAAGCCTGTGTGTTACTTTATACACATATATATCTATCATTTAAGTTTGATAAAATTCGATGGGATACATTAGATTTAAATTTTATCACAATGGGTTCTACTATTTAAACTATAAAGTGTAACAAACGAACAAAATTACATTTTTGTTTGGAGAGTGGCCGGACAGACATACAAACATACATATAACATTAAGCATGCTATAAATATAGTCAGTACTTCCATTTTCCCATTTTTGATGTGTAAACATCTATACGCTAAGGGGCAAAAATCTTTTTCACTGAGATTTCTTTGCTGAGATTTCTTTGCTGAGATGCACACAGCGTTGTCAAATCGGTGTGAGCTATGTATGAGTGTATTAGTGTTTGAAAGAAGATATACAAACTTATTTAAAATATTGTAAATACATAGGAATTTGCTGGTTTTTGTATGTTAGGGTCGTTAGGTTTTTGCTTTATTAGGGTTCCGTACACCAAAGGTGAAAATAATAATTGCTTTATTAGGGTTCCGTACACCAAAAGTGAAAATGAACCCTATTGTTTTCGCTACGCTGTCCGTTCCTCTGTTACAGGTTATTT
The DNA here is from genome assembly GCA_949987645.1 of Tachina grossa. Taxonomy (NCBI): domain Eukaryota; kingdom Metazoa; phylum Arthropoda; class Insecta; order Diptera; family Tachinidae; genus Tachina; species Tachina grossa. The sequence goes on from OX465274.1 coordinate 214,012,267, forward strand.
CCTCGAGAACCGTAAGAGCTACGGACCTGAAATTCGGACACAGTGTGTAGACATTTGGCCGCTACAACAGCAAATATATGAGAGTTAAAAATTAAAGGATGTTCCAAAACGAGCAATGAAAAATGTTGAAATCCCATGTAATATACATACACTTGAATTTTGTAAAGTTAGTTTATTTTTAAACAGACTAAAACAATTAACACTAAATTTAAAAAACTTAAATCAATGGGTGTTCCATCAGCTAATGCAATTTTGACTTTGTAACTTTGACAACTTGCTGTATCTTGGAAACCGTAAGAGCAAAACTCTTAAAATTTTCAAAAACGGTAAAACTAAAAAATCAAAAAAATTATAAAATCGCCAAATCTAAAAAAAATCGCCAAAACTGAAAGAAGCACCATATTAAAAAAAAAAGTTCTAGGACTAAAATAAATCGCGAAAAACCGGAAAAATTGTCAAAATGAAAAAAATCGCCAAAGTGAAAAGAATTCCAAAAACAGAAAAATAATCGCCAAAATGAAAAAAAATCGCAAAAATTAAAAAAAAACCTTAAGAAAAAAATCGCCAAAATGAAAAAAATCGCCTAAATAAAAAAACCACAAAAACAAAAAAAAACGCGAAAATGAAAAAAACCCCACAAACAGATAAAGTCGCCAAAATGGAAAAAATCGCCAAAATTAAAAAATTTCGAAAATTAAAAGAACCCAAAAAGAGAAAAAACCGCCAAAAAAAGAAAAAAGCTACAAAGCTGCAAAAATCGTTTAAACTGGAAAAACTTAAAAAGGAAAAAAGCCCTTCGTGCGCGAGGCAAAGTCGCACTTTACTGAAATTATTTTAATTGCAATGCGTACACAACAACAAGAACAGCAATAACTAAACAATGAACAACAGGAATTAAAAAGTAAAAAGTAAAAGTAAAGGCATTTATCATAGATGAGCACTGCAGTACCACTAAAATTTCAGTAAAAATAATAAAAAAAATTTTAACCAGTAAATTTTTACTGATTATTAAAATTTTTTTCTACAATTTCCATAAAGTGCCTAAATGATTTGTTATATGATGAGGTGCATTGAACTTTCAGTAATCAGTAATGCCAGTATTGATAATGAAATTTTACCAAGTGGCTAAATGTTTTTCATACAAAAGTTTCAAAATTTTAATGAAAAAACTTTGCCACTTGCTACAATTTTATTATGATTACGGCCCTACGATTTTACTGGTAATGCAAATTAAATTTCATCAGCTTTTGAATGCAGTACATATACATATAATGCAGTGTGCCCATTTACTAACCAAATAAGTTTAATAAAACAAACAAAAACCAACAAATTCCTATGTATTTACAATATTGAAAATTTTGATACTTTTAATTAATTAATTTAAAAAAAATATACTAAAAGCATAAGTACTTCCAACTTAAAAAAAAAAATTTTCATTACTAGATGTTTACACATCTCCTCTGTGATCGGACTCACATTTCTTTATTTTCTTCACATTTACCATCTGACAAGTATAAGGATAGATAGTGAAGATTTCGGTAAAATCGTGCTACCGTATTAATTTAATATTTTGCTTCTGATTCCTGTTTGTTTGAATATTTTATTCAAAAATTATTTCAAAATTGTTTTTATAAAATACAGAATTTATCAATTAAACAACTAAAGCCCTAATTCTGTTGGAAAATTGTATCCTCTTGTCTATGGACGAAAAAAGCCCAGATTCTTTAAAACAATTATTATTTATTATCTATGCTAGAAGGTTCGTGTAAAACATTATATCCAACACATATTTTTTCATAAATTTTTCAAACTATTGTATAATACTTTAATTAAATTTTTATGCATTAAAAACATGGTAATAATATTTTTATTTTTCATTAACAAAGACAACAACCATTTTTAAAGAAAATAAATTTTAAAGAATTAAAAAACAAAAATTCAAAAGTATTTTCAAACAAAGAAACGTCCTAAATCTTCTTATAGGGCATTTACACCTGCACAAAATCTGGCATATTTTAATTAAAATCTTTACGAAAATCTATATCGTTTACACCATGTAAAACAAAAGCCATTAATTCCAAAAACTCCAAAACTACAACCAAACAACTGCAATAAAGCCAATTCTCACACCTTTTTATGCAGACCGTAGCTAATTCAATCATCTTTTAAATTAATATCTTGTACAGGGTAATAAAGATAAAATAATAATATTAGATTTTGAGTAGATTGCCTAGAAATCTACTCACAAACTAGATTTTGTTTTGTATGGTAAATCAAGTAAAAAGCAGTTATAGGCCATTTACTCCACCACAAAATCTAGCAGATTTTAATCAAAATCTTTATGAAAATTTATACCGTTTAGACCAACTTATTTTTACATTTATCAGGATTTTTTATCAAAAAAAAAAAAAAAAAACCAATTAATAGTACATTTACACCTGCATAAATTCTAGCATATTTTAATTAAAATCTTTACGAAAATCTATACCGTTTACACAATGTTTTTTTTGACATTTATCAAGATTTTTTATCCAAAACAAAACCCATTAACCGAAAAATTTCCAAAGCTACAACCAAACAACTGCAATATACCTAAGTCAAACACCTTTTAAAGCAGACCGTACGTAGCTTATTCACTCATCATTTTTATAAATATGTCTTACAGGGTGGTAAAAAATAAATAAATATATTAGATTTTTATTAGATTTCCTACAAATATACTTTTAAAATAGCTTTTGTTTTGTATGGGAAATCTAGTAAAAAGCAGCAAGATTTACCTCGAAATCTTGTGAGCACTAGATTTCGAGGTAATGTAAATGCTCTATTAGATTTAGCTCGAAGTCTCGTAAGTACTAGATTTCGGGAAATGTAAATGCATTATTACTGAATTAGGGCAAGTAAGGAAATAAAAGTGCAGCATTTTTTAAATTCCCTTCATTTTCTGGTGTTAGTCAACAGTGGCTAAGAGCCTATAAAATCTGTAAAATAAACTTGTCAAAAGATCTGACCGGTTATTTAACCAATTTTTTTTAGAAACGAATGTTACAATCAACAAGAAACATATTATGTAGATTAAACAAACTTCAATATCAATTTATTTGTTAGACATAAAAACACCAATAAATTTGGTTTCTTAACGCCAGAAAACTTATAAATATGAGATAAGTTATTACATAATCACTTTCCAAACTTCAAGGATATGTAGTTATGTATATTACTTTATTTATTCCCCTATTTTTGTTAAGATAATTACACATTTTTCTTAATTCTAGGGGAAGACTTAAACTTTTTACTATATGGGAACATTTGTCTTTATTTCTCTGAAAGAACAAACTTCAAAAATGCGTATTTTTCAAAACAAAGAGAGAATGGAAGTACCTTATATATATTTATATCATGATATTAACTGCCACTTCCACTATGTCGAAAGAAAAACTCTGCGAAAGAAACCTAGTCGCTCGAATTCTAATAAATTTTCATTCCACTATGTCGTCAGCTTTCTTTCGCTTGTGATTACGTATGTCATTTTTTTGTTTTACAACACGTATAAATTAAAGTAGTGCAAATTTGTATATTTCAACTATTTCTAGCGATTTTTTAAAGCTTACTAACATTTATATGAAAATAAATACCACCATATTGAACAACGAAAAAGAGTTCAACAAAATAGTCTCACAGCAACAGCATGTTATTACTGTTTTGCTTTACAACTACATTCGTTTTGTCTAAAATGTGCGAGTACTTTTTATAATGAACATAAAACAATAAGTCCTTGTCCAGACTTGCAATTTTTGTTGCTGCAATTTCTTAAAATTCTGCTCTCAAATTGCTTAAGTGTCCACATTATGAAATTCTAATATTGCAATTATGCATTAAAAAAAATATTTTCACCACAAATTTCCTTAAAAATTAATATTTCTATTTATTTTTTGTTATATTTTTTGTTTGTTTTTCATACAACTGAAGAAATAAAATTATAAAAAACGTCAAATACAACTAACAACTTGAAATTAACAATTACGAATTTCAGTTGAAAAGAGAATTGCCGAGCACATGAAACTGTGTACCCCTCCCCAATCTTCTCACCTCTCTCACCAATGAACTCAAGAATTGCTGCATTGCATTGCAAAATTGCATGTCTGGACAGGGACTAATCAAAACAAAATTGTTCAATAATATTTTGATGAATATTTTATGACTTTTCTCTACAAATAAAAAATAAATTGAAGAAATAGGAATAAAAAAAATTATAATGTGATAAATTAATAATTTTACAAACTTTATTGAATTCTTTGCAAATAAATTTTACCACACGAAAGCAAAATAGCAAGTGAGTGATTTTGACATAGTGTTCGCTTTGTTGACGACTCATTCGAGTTAGTGGTATGAAAATCTGTATGAAAATATTTACGTTTTCTTGCGACTTGTAGTTCGAGTCAATGTTCGTACAGAAGTAAGATAGAGAAATGGAAATCAGATTTCTTTCGCTTAGAATGCGAATGTAGACCCTCTTTCGAAACAGTGGAAGTGGTAGTAAGTACTGATTTATATTATAAAAAAATCTGGCAGTATTATTGCATCTTACTAATTTTACTTGTCAAAAAGTTATATCAGCACATCCAATGAAAACTTCTTTACAATGTTCATTTAGTAAGCAGCCTTATATGTATATGGCATGTAACAACATTTAATATATTCTGCATATCCAGATTTTCTCACTTACTCTACAATTCCTTTTGCAAAATAATTAAGGTGAGAGATTTCATGATAAAAGTGAGTGAAATTCATTTGTTGTGAAAAGCTGATGGCTTTGATTGTGTGGCAGGCAGACAATATTTGCTTATTTGTGTAAGTCTATTTGTGTCTGCCAGTGTGAGTACGTATGAGTGTGTGTGTTGTTGTGTGTTTGTGTGTGTTCACAGGACACCAGAGATTTAAGTCTGACAGATAGAACAACTCGTAATAATTGTCAGCTATTGTGTAAAATATTAATGAAAGTGTATTTTACACAAGTCGCATGTGTGTAAATATTATTGCATGACGATAGTGATAAGATTTTCGAAATTATTACTGATGCAAACAAACATATACAAATTAGAGATGGGCGTGAATCACAAGTAAGAAATTTATTCTAATTGACTTGCTGATCATTGAAAATACAATTACTTTAACAATTATGCAAGACTTTTCATGAAATCCAGGGAAACTAGATGGTAGAAGGCCATACAATTTTCGAAATGTAATATTAAATCCTCGTCCATACAGTGAAACATTTGCTGCGAAACATTTTTGATTTCTCTTTTGAAACTGCATTCGTGTCCACACTGTGTTTTGCAGCTTAATACATTATCTCATATATTTCTAATGAGAATGAGACGAGGATGACGTACTCAACAAGAACTGCATGTACATGAAACAAAGTACCCTTTTCCACTCCTCTTTCCCCGTTCACCGACAAACTCAAAAGTTTTGTAATATATCAAACACATTAAGCACAACAAGCTACCGACTACATAATATCAAGGATAAAATACAGATGTTTACACACATACATGAGAATGATTATTTTGATGGCAACAAGGCAACAGGCTGTAGTTTGTTTTCCGTGCTACATTTCTTCTTGTCATCAAATTAAACTAATTTATATTTTTGATGGCTACAAGACAAAAACAGTGTTGCCAATATAGCAAAATATGTAAATCAAATTAGTGTCAAGAAATACTTTTTATTGCAAAATAAAATATAATGTTAAAAAATTTTAATGTTAATGAAAAAAGTAACTATATTTTTACAAAGCGAAAAAAACGATAATTTGCTAAAAGTTGCAAAATTTAAAACAAGCCACAATATTGATTAAAAGTCGCTGAAATTGTAAATAATGAAGAAAACAGTCGGTAAAAAATCCTGAAGGTGAATATAATTCGCATAAACAACGAGATAATAACAAATTCTTATATTGTTTAAAAATGGTAAAAACTGTTAGGAGGCTGAAGACATGCAAAATGTCGTTTATATCGCGAAGTTTGCAAAACTGATGAGTTTAATATTAATTTTTGCAAGTCAAAAATTCTCATTCCTATACATTCCTTTGTAATTGGAACATCCAATTTGGACACCACGTCAAGAGACCGTTTAGACAAAGGGTCACATAGTTGCAACATTTCGGCTGCAACACGTCGCCTGCGACTCTTTTTTGTTGGCTAGAAGTGAAGAAAAGCTTACGGGGTAGTAAAAGTTACATGTTCTTTGAATTGAAGTGACAATTTGAACTCTTATCTTTTGCATATCTCTTTCGTTCTTGTTTTTGTTATTCTATGTACGAAGAGTGTTGCCACTTAGTCCTATTTTTTATGGTGTTTGGAAATTAGTGATTAGTTAATTTAAAACCTGAATGAAATATATAGTTAGAGTATAAAAACTGTAAGCAAATAAATTAAGAAAGGAATTGTTGCATTTTGCTGGAAAATTAAAAAAAAGTAGAACTATGTCGACATGTTAATTCTACATATCACAACCTAACAATTAATTCCTTTATGACAACACTGCTGCGAATGAACGAATAAAAGCACGGATCAAATTAATATGTATCTAAAAGTCCCCTGACTATTGCGACAAAAACCTCTTCATGGTATTAAGAAGAGATTCGAAAAGAGAACGTAACCGTTGTCGAGATACGTCACCCTTATCTCTGTATTTGAGTTAATTTATTGTTTCTGTGAGATATTATCGAAATTTGTTATTTGTTTGTGATACGTGAAGTTTTGAAAGATGTTAAAATGACAAAAAGAAGTTTTTAGCTCAGAATAAAATTTAAAAAATATGATATTCGGTACTTTAAGTATATTATTGAAGTTTCTTTGACTAAACTACTTATTTATTTTCTTCGTAATAGTCTTAGATGTATGCTATGTCCCTATTTACACTATGCAAGTCTTATTGCTAAGCTGGTTAGTTTATTAGGAGAGAGAGACGGGGGGAAAAGAAGTGTTTCTATTCGCCTCGTCTCTCTCCCCTAATAAACTAATTAGCTTAGCGATAAGACTTGCATAGTGTGATTTTTTAGTCTTATGTTTAATAGTTTATTGGAAATGAAATAAATTTTAGCTAATTTTGACTTCAATCAAATAGAGGTATAATAATTTACTTTGAGTAAAATCACAAAAAAAAAAGAATTTTTTTAGTCAACTTGAAGATTTTTGAAAAATAAATATGGTAACACTGTCAATGTCATTATGTATCAGGGAACTGTATGAGTTGATTCACTTTAGCTGTCCACTCACTTTTTCAATGTTTTTGTTTTGTTTTTTAACATCAATATGTAAATGATATTGCTTGCAGAGTTACCTCTCTTAAAACTAGCTATCATTAACTCACTCTCTTTGTTTTGGTTCTGTTGTTAAAAATCATTAAAAACTCTTACTGTTGTTTGATTGTTTTGTATAGCAATCAAATAACTCACAAAAGCATGTTGACTAGATGAAGTCTTAAGTTAATAAAACATGGTGTATTACTCAATAGTTTTTCTCGTATTAAAATAAGTTATAAAATAAAATGGGGCTAGTTATTTTATTTTATAATATTACATAAAACTATATTTGTCGGAAGGGATTTTAAGAAGTATTCAAAACAATCATAATGATTCATTGCTTTAGTGAATCATATGAATTAGTACAGATTGCAAGCAATGGCATGCACAACAGTCTCATTGATATGAATCATGCAATAGCATCATTCATTATTTTAATGTTAAGTGCTAGCTCAATATTCATTTTAGAAAATGCAAACTTATGCCGTTTGATTCGTAATTATGCAGATCTCTGTTATGTATGGACAAATAATGTGAGCTCTTTTCCCATTCTCACCCACAAAACTCAAGACCTAACAAAGTAAACTTTTCCTGTGTAAAAGCTATAATACAGGGTAGGCCAAAAGAAACCAAGGGGTGTAAAAGTTTAATAACTTTTTTGTTTATTTACTTTTTTTATTATTTCTTTTAGATTATATAATATACAAAATGGAAATTTTTTTACACTAAGTATGAAAAATGATGTCTCTTAAATGACCACCGTTTTCAGCTTCGCACTGATGGGCTCTTTTTAGAGCATTTTCCATAACATCTTTCAAAACTTGTGGCTGTAGCGTTCGAATTTCTGCAACAATGTTTGCCTTGAGTTCAAGGATTGTCTCTGGCTTGTTCACATACACTCGCTCCTCCAAAAAACCCCAAAGAAAATAGTCGGGTGCTGTCAAATCTGGCGATCGCGCTGGCCAAATAGTTTCCGAATTTCGAGAAATTATTCGCTCTCCAAAAATTTGACTTAAAAGTGCCATTGTGTCTCGGGCAGTATGGGCAGTGGCTCCGTCCTGCTGAAACCACATACCAGGTCTGTTTTCAAGAGCAGGACGTAAAAAATTTTCTATCATAAACCGATACCGCTCTCCATTTACGGTTACAGCACTTCCATCTTCATTCTTGAAGAAGTAGGGTCCAATGACATTTTCAGATGTGATCCCACACCATACTGTACACATGATGGGATGCAATTGGCGTTGATGAATGGCTCTTGGATTTTGAAAACCCCAGAACCTACAGTTATGCTTATTAACAAAGCCATTCAAATGAAAATGAGCTTCATCACTCATAATCAAATTTTCAATAAAGTTGATTTCATTTATTCATTTCTTATTTTCTGATTTTCATTTATTATTTTTATTCATTATACATTCTCCAAGTGTTGTCTATATAATCTGAAAGAAAAAAAATTAATAAACAAAAAAGTTATTAAACTTTTACACCCCTTGGTTTCTTCTGGCCCACCCTGTAGTATTAGCCAGGATAAAAATCATTTATTACCAGGGTTACTTACGTAATAAATAATAAATAAACTTTATTTGTCCTTTCAATTCAAAAAAATAGATTTACTTTATTAATTAACGAACTTATAATTATAACAATTCAATTTTTATTTTTATCGTCTCCTTGACTTCAAACTAATATTAAAAAAAATCTTACGGGACCCGACCAGTATCACGTTCGAACGATGACCAGAAAAAAAGAGGCCCCTCTCGAGGTTGTCTTCGTGTTTTATATTGGAATCTTTGTGGTGATTAGTGTGTTAGTGACTACCACGCCTGAGACCTATGGCCATTAGAGTCTCTGTGCACTACAAACAAATACATGTACCTGGGATCTATGGCTATTGGACGCCAGTAGAAACCCTGTGCACCACTACATGAATTGGGTTCAATGTGTCTGTTTATGGCTGCTGACAAAGCTAATATATACTTATGCCAGCTGTCCAGTCACAAGCACACCTAAAGCCCAACTAAAATAGTATTGATTACTACAAGCGTGGTTTACTATTACTTCTTATCAATCTCAATAATAAAGTCATTTAACGTATGGGAGAGTATTGATTCGTTCTCTCACACTCTTAACATAATATGGATTCTTAAGTATTGGTGATAAATTTAGTAGTGATCATGATAAACATCAACACTATCAACGAAATAAATAATCTTTCATGTAAGCGTGAGTAATGGCCGTTTCTCTTGTACTGTTAAGATAACATAAAATATTTACATAATTGTTAATGTTCTCAAAATTGTAATGAAATAATTATGTTTCCCTTTCTATATAATGTAATATAAAAAAATGAAATGAGCAATATTCTACAATGCAATAAGCACTAATTGAAATTATTATACCCACTGTACTTGATAGCAAAAATTTAAATTAATAATATTCTTTTGCGAATAAATATATATATAAATATGTATATATGTAACGAAACTTCGTTACAAAGCCTTCCATCATAACAAATCAAGCCAACTGGATATTATCACATAATTTTTGTTTGCAAATGGTGACTGAAAAGCACGTCACGTTATCATTTCTGTTGCCTGCCTCAGTAAGTGCGAAATTCCTAATATTCGATATTGGTCAAATCCTAAATTACAATTAACATGTTTAATAATTAAAATCTAAATTATTACAATTTCATTTTGACACACAAACACGTACATACACAAGTATATAAGACTGTAAAAATGGCAGCTCGTCCTGCATCTGCTGTCTTTGTTGTTGATAACACAAATTCATGAAAATTTTATATACAAACATACTCGTACCTAAGAACAACAAATAATTGAAAATCTACTAACGGCCACACAAATTGATTGAAATATTTTTATTGGTTTGTATATACATAGTATACGAAAATCAAAATATATAAAGCTTTTGTACAAATTGTATAATTAATAATTATGTCCCCCATAGATTGGCCACAGATTAACACATTGATTTATTATTACGGCAGTTAGTTGTGTTGTTCGTTTATTGCAAAACTTACTTTTCATTAAAATACTAAAGCCTCGCTCGTACTCTTTTGTTGCTTAAAGAGCATAATAACATGAGTACTACATGTGGTATGTGGATTTAAAATAACAATTATTCTGGCTGGTTGCAGTAATATCAAGGACTTAAAATTGCATTAATAAGATTTATAACTGCATATAGATTAATACTGATTAATAAGTGGGGATTAACACACCTTTAAAAGAAAATAAAATACAGGGTGGGCCAAAAGAAACCAAGGGGTGTAAAAGTTTAATAACTTTTTTGTTTATTAACTTTTTTTTATTTTTTCTTTCAGATTATATAATATACAAAATGGAAATTTTTTTACACTAAGTATGAAAAATGATGTCTCTTAAATGACCACCGTTTTCAGCTTCGCACTGATGGGCTCTTTTTAGAGCATTTTCCATAACATCTTTCAAAACTTGTGGCTGTAGCGTTCGAATTTCTGCAACAATGTTTGCCTTGAGTTCAAGGATTGTCTCTGGCTTGTTCACATACACTCGCTCCTTCAAAAAACCCCAAAGAAAATAGTCGGGTGCTGTCAAATCTGGTGATCGCGCTGGCCAAATAATTTCCGAATTTCGAGAAATTATTCGCTCTCCAAAAATTTGACTTAAAAGTGCCATTGTGTCTCGGGCAGTATGGGCAGTGGCTCCGTCCTGCTGAAACCACATACCAGGTCTGTTTTCAAGAGCAGGACGTAAAAAATTTTCTATCATAAACCGATACCGCTCTCCATTTACGGTTACAGCACTTCCATTTTCATTCTCGAAGAAGTAGGGCTCAATGACATTTTCAGATGTGATCCCACACCATACTGTACACCTGATGGGGTGCAATTGGCGTTGATGAATGGCTCTTGGATTTTGAGAACCCCAGAACCATCGCTTCAGAGGGCGAAATTCTGACGTTAAAATGTCGACGATATGCTCTTTGCGTTAAAATAATTGATCTCTGGTTTAAATAATAAAATTCTATTGTTCTGGTTCTCTGTCCAGTTGTGAACCTCTCCATTATAAATTCTCCAAGTGTTGTCTATATAATCTGAAAGAAAAAATAAAAAAAAATTAATAAACAAAAAAGTTATTGAACTTTTACACTTTTAATATTGTTTATTCTATTTTTAAAAGGGCTTCTTAGTATAATAAGTTTATATTTACATAATCATGGGAGGTTTTTCGGATGTAGGTGAAATCGGTTTTACGAAGCTCTCAGAAAATCTAAGGACTTCGTTCAGTCTTGGGCTAATGAGTCAGAACTGATCAAAAATTCGGTTTCAGAGCTGGAAAATTTAAGCTATTTTTATCTAAAAGTACTAAGCTAAGAGCAATTAGAATTGTTTTGTATATTAAACCTATTTTGTATATCAGTAAAAAGCAAATGGTGTTAAAAATCCAAAAAAAAAAAAACGTTTTCAGAGCTGGAAAACCAAAAAAGATTTTTGGTATATAACAGTAACCTACAAAACCTTTTTTGTTATTTTTCTCTGTAAATTAACAATTTCTTTTATTTAAAAAATTAGATTTGTATAAAAAATCAGAAAAAATATACGAGTAAAAGGAGGATTCCCGGTTTTTCAAAATTTAAACTTCATTTGGTACATAAAAGTAAGCCAGTTAGTTTGATAATTTTTTTCCTTTTTTTACAAATTAAATAAAATGTTAAAAAAAAGTTTGGTATAAAAAATCAGGAAAATAAAAAATTCACCTGCAGAGCTGGAAAGCTTAAAACAAATATTTTAGAAATAAGTTAATTAGTGTTAAAATTGGAAAAATAAAAAAAAAAGTAAGAGTGCTATTCGGCTGTGCCAAATCTTATGTACCCTTAAAAATATATAGAAAGTGTGTTAAGTGAAAAAAAGGAAATTCAAAAAAAATGTTTTATTTAGTTCAGAAAAAAATCATAGTTTCCAGCTCTGGAGCTGTGGTTTTTATTTTTATAATTTTCTATACCAAAGTTTTCTTTCCAAAAGAAAAGATAAAAATCAATTAGACTTAGTTACTTTTATATATCAAAAAAGTGTGAGTGTCCCAACCGTGAACTCATCCTTTTTGATTTTCTGATTTGTTACACCAATCTCTTTCTTTTAGGAATTTAAGAAATGTTTAATTTAAATATAAAAAAAGGAAAATTTGTTTTAGTAACTTACTTTTGTACAAAAAAAGTTAAAGTTTTCCAACCCTGGAATCGTCTTTTTAATTTTTTTAATTGTTTTTTTTTTATTTGAAATACCAATTTTATTCGTTATCAAGCATAAAATAAGTTTATTTAATAAAAATATATAAAAATTAGTTTTCATAGTTAATTTTTTATATCACAAAAAGTGTAAGTTTCCCAACCCTGGAATCCTCCTTCTCGTTTTTTTTTTATTTCTAACACCATCTTTTTTTTTAATATATATAATTTATAGTAAAAAAGAACAAATTTGTTTTAGTAAGTTACTTTTGTATAAAAAATAACGTTTTCCAACCCTGGAAACGTCGTTTTAATTTTTTTAATTTTTTTTTATTTTGAAATACCAAATTCATTCGTACTGAAGTATAAAATAAGTTTATTTTATAAAAAAAATAAAAATTAGTTTTCGGTAGCTAATTTTTTATATTACAAAAAGTGTGGGTTTTCCATACCTGAACTCAAACTTTTTGATTTTTCTGATTTCTTATACTAATCTCTTTCTTTTAAGAATATAAGATATCTTTAATTTATTGAGAAAAAGGGAAAATTTGCTTTAGTAAGTTACTTTTCTATAAAAAAGGTAAGGTTTTCCAACCCTGAAAACGTGTTTTAAACTTTTTTAAATTGAAACACAAATTTTATTCGTACTGAAGTATAAAAAAATTTTATTTATTTAAAAAAATTAAAATTAGTTTTCGGTAGTTAATTTTTTATATCACAAAAAGAGCAAGTTTCCCAACCCTGTAATCATCCTTTTTAATTTTTTTGATTTCTTACACCAATCTTTTTCTTTTGGGAACATAAGATATCTTTAATTTATAGAGAAAAAGGAAACATTTGCTTTAGTAAGTTACTTTTGTATAAAAAAAGTTAAAGTTTTCCAACCCTGGAAACACCTTTTTAATTTTAGAAGGTTAATTTTTAATTTGAAATACCAATTTAATTCGTACTAAAGTATAAAATAAGTTCATTTAATAGAAATAAATAAAAATTAATTTTCGGTAGTTAATTTTTTATATCACAAAAAGTTTCAGTTTCCCAACCCTGGAATCATCCTTTTTGATTTTTTCTGATTTCTTACACCAATATTTTTCTTTTAAGAATATAAGATATGTTTAATTTACAAAGAAAAGGAAAAATTTTCTTTTAGTAAGTTACTTTTGTATAAGAAAAAAAGTTAAGGTTTTCCAACCCTGGAAACGTCTTTTTAATTTTTATTTATTTTTTTAATTTTTTTTTAGTTAGAAATACCAATTTTATTCATATTGAAGTATAAAATAAGTTTATTTAATAAAAAGTTATTAAAAACTAGTTTTCGGTTGTTATTTTGTATGGCAAAATGAAGTTTAAGTCTCCCAGCTCTGAAACCGTGTACTCGATTTTGCTGATTTTCAATACCAATCTTATCTCGACCATTTGTGACCCACCAGTCTAAGAACGAAGTCTCTAGGTTTTCTGGGAGCTTCGGAAAACCGATTTCACGTACAGACAGACGGACAGACGGACAGACGGACATCGCTTGTTCATCTTCCCTATGCATAAGGATCCAGAATATACAGGGTGGGCCAAAAGAAACCCAGGGGTGTAAAAGTTTAATAACTTTTTTGTTTATTAATTTTTTTTATTTTTTCTTTCAGATTATATAGACAACACTTGGAGAATTTATAATGAATGAAAATAATAAATGAAAATCAGAAAATAAGAAATGAAAAAATGAAATCAACTTTATTGAAAATTTGATTATGAGTGATGAAGCTCATTTTCATTGAATGGCTTTGTTAATAAGCAGAACTGTAGGTTATGGGGTTCTCAAAATCCAAGAGCCATTCATCAACGCCAATTGCACCCCATCAGGTGTACAGTATGGTGTGGGATCACATCTGAAAATGTCATTGGGCCCTACTTCTTCGAGAATGAAGATGGAAGTGCTCTAACCGTAAATGGAGAGCGGTATCGGTTTATGATAGAAAATTTTTTACGTCCTGCTCCTGAAAACAGACCTGGTATGTGGTTTCAGCAGGACGGAGCGACTGCCCATACTGCCCGAGACACAATGGCACTTTTAAGTCAAATTTTTGGAGAGCGAATAATTTCTCGAAATTCGGAAATTATTTGGCCAGCGCGATCGCCAGATTAGACAGCACCCGACTATTTTCTTTGGGGTTTTTTGAAGGAGCGAGTGTATGCGAACAAGCCAGTGACAATCCTTGAACTCAAGGCAAACATTGTTGCAGAAATTCGAACAAGTTTTGAAAGATGTTATGGAAAATGCTCTAAAAAGAGCCCATCAGTGCGAAGCTGAAAACGGTGGTCATTTAAGAGACATCATTTTTCATACTTAGTGTAAAAATAATTCCATTTTGTATATTATATAATCTGAAAGAAAAAATAAAAAAAAGTTAATAAACCAAAAAGTTATTAAACTTTTACACCCCTTGGTTTCATTTGGCCCACCCTGTATATACTTTATGGCTGGCTTATTAATATTCTGGAAATTACAAACAGAATGAGAAACCTATATATACCCTTTTACCATTTTTTGGTAAAGGGTATAAAAATGATTTCATGGTTGGAAAATTTAAACTCTTTTAGGGATATTAAAGTAACTAAATTAAAAACATTTTTTTTTTATATACGACTACTTATATTATGAGCTATTGGCCAGTGGTCAGTAATATGTTTAAAATGATGCGAATAAAACAATTTATTTCATATTTTGCTCGTTTTGTTTTATTAAATTCAGTTTGATGAAAAATAATTTTTTGTACATAAGTATTTGTGTTGGAAAGCATTTTGTTACTTATAATTATTTTCAATATTAATATAGGAATTTAACTTACTATTTATAAGTCATAAGTTAGTAGTGTGTGTCTGTGTCTATGTGTGGATTTCCGGCTCCACGTACAGACCTAACTGGACTAATGGCCTGGACTAATTTTAATTTAGTTTTTTTTTTTTTTTTTTTTTTTTTTTTTTTTTTTTTTTTTTTTTTTTTGAAAGGTGACTTAATCAAGAGTGTTCTTAGTTATGTTTGAATAAAATCGGTCCAGCCGCTTAGGACATATTACATCTTTTCCAGATATACTTAGTTAAATCTGTGTGTATTTGACGCCTTTACTCCTAAACGGTTAGACCGAATTTAATTTGGTTTGAAAAATGACTTGATCTTGCCTCTCGCAAATTAATTTTGAAAACCATGGTTCTGCTGGAAATACGTATCGTGCACTACATCCATTTTACAGTCAATATAATCATCCATCACAGCAATTAATTTCATTACCTATGGAAGATTTTTGCACCATGTTTACTCTAAATGATGATATGCATCCACAGAGACGTCGTACAGTACGTACAAAAAAAGTTATTGCTGCTATAGAGCGTATCGCAGAGGAAGGCCCGAATAAGCCTATGGAGTCCATAATCAGTCTGTAGTGCCATGATCATCATCAATTCATCAATTCAATAACCGTGATATGCAGGAGCTGTGACTTTAACAAGACTGCGCACAATGTCACACAGTTCGTGCTACAATTGATTTATTGAAGAAAACGTTTGGTAACCGTATAATTTCAAATTTCGGACCCGTGAATTGGCTTCTAAAAATGTGCGATTTAACGTCACAAGACTATTTTCTGTGGGGATATGTGAAGTCGATAGTTTACGCCAATAAGCCCGAAAAAATTGCAGTCGTATTTAAATTAGAACGTCAGAAGATTATCTTTCGAATAATTAAATTTCATGTCAATATAAAAAAATGCATCTCTAAATATTCCATTTTAAGGAGTTATACCTCTATAATTTTTATAATATTATCTATTAGGCTGCAATTAAATATCAATCATACGTTCATCTTTGAACCAAAACTGTTGCATACTTCGATGGATATTCTCTATCTGAGTAAATTGCAACTAAGTGCGTATGAGTAATGCAAATGTAAATACAAATCTCCAGCTTAAATGAAATCACATATTTTATAATTTATTATTATTTAATTATTTAATATATGTAACACTCATATTTCGGTAAATTTTGTTGACATCAAAAGTATGAATTTTTCAAAGAAAATACGAATTTGCCTTGACTTTTTCCTTCGATCTTATTTAAGGCGAATTTAATTAGCCTGGATCTTATTAATGAAAATAAAACAATGATATCATTTTGCCTCAAAAAAAATTTAGTCTTTACTTAATGGAGCCTACTGTACATCTTTAATTTTAACGATAAGACCATTAGAATCAGCAGCAAAGTAATAATTTGATTTCACACAAGGAATGCTTTTTAAATTCAACCATTTTTGTTCGATATTACTTTAATTTGTTGTTTTATGTTATAATTTTTAAAAACATTAAGTTAAAAAACAAATTTTATGTAAGCTTTTGCTAATATATGGAAATCTCGAAAATTTTTTATATGCCTGTCTGAATTTCAAGGACAAACAAATTCATACCAGGTAATTTTAACTAGAGATGTGCACGTGAGTGTTTTCTGACTCACGACACACACGCTCACGCAGAAAAATATTTTACTCACGCACTTTCACGCACGAATGATTTTGAAAATTTTCACGATCACGCACGCTCACGAATAAAATATTTTTAATCACGCACGAGTGGTTTACAACTTATCACGATCACGCACGCTCACGAAAAAGTATATGTATTATATAATTTTTATGTTTTTTGGCTTGAAAAATAGGTTCTTACATATATATATATATATATATATATATATATATCTATGGATATATGTATGCTCGTGTTTTTGTAAAATTTACAATGCAAATTAAAATAAAGCAAAGTTAATTTAATATCTATATTTATGATTTGAACAGGCTAAAGTTCGTATCGTTGTTTAAGCCAAATTACATGTGATAATTATTAATTAACAAATAACACCAAAGTTAGTTGTAAATATTTTGAAAACACAAAGTTGAACCGTTTTCAAAGGCCACAAAACCTTCATCATCAGCGTTCTTCTGTGTTTGGTCCATAAAGCAAAAATCTTTCGTATATAAAGCAGAATTCTACATCAACTGACACCACACACAGTGGACTAAACACAGAAGAATGCTGATGATGAAGGTTTAGTGGCCTTCGGAAACGGCTAGCTGTGTTGTTGAACTATGTGTTTTCAGAATATTTGTTCATTAATAATTATCACAATTAAATTAACTTAATTTAATATAGTTTTAAAAATTCGTATTCGCGGATATCATTTTAAATATTCGAATTCGAATTCGAATTCTCTTATATCAAAAATTGACATTCCGCACATGTATGTATGTATACATACATAATATAACAGTGAAGGTAAGACGTATGATCAATTAAATAAATGAGAAAACATAGAAATTACTAAATTTTTCTGTTACGTAACATTTTCAAAGACTCCCCCAACCCCACCATAACAAATCATAACAAAACTCGAACCCCACCCATCCCTCTACAGCGTTACGTAATATATGGATGGCCCCTAAAGCAAAAAACATTTTCTGCGATACAATTCGTCAGTAGTATGGTTGACAAAGGCACTGTTGAATCAGTAGTGTTTCTCAATTGATACTTCCTACAGGGTATCTAAGAAACATACATACATACTTACAAAGGTGTATGTACCCATCAAACAAAATGCTCCGAATTCGTAAAGAATTCGTAACGATTGGTCGACAAAATCTTCCGATTTCGGCACCGAAATATTACAGAAATCGTAAAAATTTTTGTATGAAATGGTTGACACGACTTCGTAACGATATGTCGGTACGTATTCGTTACGATAAGTCGGTACGAATTCGTAACGACATGTAGGTACGATTTCTTTTTGCTTTTATAGCAGAGTACCGCTTCACCGTTATGTTGTTGCTTTGTCGAAATAATTTGCACATACTCACGTTTTTTAATATTTGTTGCAATCCTTTTTTTTATCAACATATACATATTTATTTAAAAAAAATTTCACAGACTTTTACTTATGTACTCAAAAATCAAAGTTTTAATGTTTAAAAAAAAATGTTCAGAGAAACTACCGAAATGTCTTAACGAATTCTGTACGACAAGTCTGACTTCAGAAAATTGGCTGTAGCGTTCGAATTTCTGCAACAATGTTTGCCTTGAGTTCAAGGATTGTCTCTGGCTTGTTCACATATACTCGCTCCTTCAAAAAACCCCAAAGGAAAAAATTGTCGGGTGCTGTCAAATCTGGCGATCGCGCTGGCCAAATAATTTCCGAACTTCGAGAAATTATTCGCTCTCCAAAAATTTGACTTAAAAGTGCCATTGTGTCTCGGGCAGTATGGGCAGTGGCTCCGTCCTGCTGAAACCACATACCAGGTCTGTTTTCAAGAGCAGGACGTAAAAATTTTTCCATCATAAACCGATACCGCTCTCCATTTACGGTTACAGCACTTCCATCTTCATTCTCGAAGAAGTAGGGCCCAATGACATTTTCAGATGTGATCCCACACCACCTGATGGGGTGCAATTGGCGTTGATGAATGGCTCTTGGATTTTGAGAACCCCAGAACTTACAGTTCTGCATATTAACAAAGCCATTCAAATGAAAATGAGCTTCATCACTCATAATCAAATTTTCAATAAAGTTGATTTCATTTATTCATTTCTTATTTTCTGATTTTCTTTTATTATTTTCATTCATTATAAATTCTCCAAGTGTTGTCTATATAATCTGAAAGAAAAAATAAAAAAAATTAATAAACAAAAAAGTTATTAAACTTTTACACCCCTTGGTTTCTTTTGGCTCACCCTGTACCATACATATTACTATACATATATGCATTTATTATTATAAAATAATTTATTTCAAATGATTGAATACAGTTACATATGTGCCTATGCAGGAATGTTGTCTCGTGAGAGCGTGAGAATTCGTGCGTGATTATTAAAGAAAGTTCACGCACTCCCGCGTGATTAGTTATAATATTTGATCACGAATCACGTGAGTCACGTGTGACTCACGCGTGACACGATAAAATCACGACATTCGCACATCTCTAGTTTTAACTTGTCAGATGATTTTTTCACGGCTTGTACATTCAGTATATTTTTTGTTTGAGCTGAGTTTACCTCATATGAATATGCCTTATTTTAGGACTTGTGCCGCCACTCACCATTCTGGAAACATGTTCTATGTGTTTATAATTATTGTATTCATTATATATTATTTTACAAGTAAATTTATGATGTGGCATAATAGGTTATTGTAACCTGAACAGCTTAAACTTTATTTCGTGTTAAATTACTAAACTTAAAAAATCTACTAATAGTTTTACTGTACAAAATAAAAATATTTTACAAAATTAATAAAGAGACATGTTCCATTTCATTTCCCTGAAACTCTTCCTTGCTGCTGAACAAAATCAAAATATATTTTGGGGAATAAATTGTTTAAATAATATCGTGAATATTGGAAATGGGATGTTTAAATTGAGACACTAAACTCTTTCGTTTTATTAAATACGGAGTATATGAACAAGTTAGCTTAGTTGGAATAGGATTTTGTGTTTTTTGGCAGCCAAAATAAAGTAAAAAATTAATAATTTAAAAATAAACAAACTTATTGAGGCTGTTTAAATGCTTCCGTAAACGAAGTACTCATTATGTCAACCTTCTCCATAGTTGCATTAATGTGAGTTAAAAAATTTTAAGTTAAACCTATGATGGATTCTCTGTCATTCGGCTTTTATATTCATGGTAACTTTCAAAGTGAACTTTAACTTTAAGATGCCATATCTTCTGATGTAGATATGGTAACCTCAAATAAAATACGTGGATGCCACTTCGTGTATTCAGCAACTAAAAAAAGTCAGTATCCACTGCAATGTTGCCACAATATACAAATTTTACTTTATTTTTTATCAAACAGTTGTATCAATGAAAAAATGTAAATGTCACTTTAATGATGAAGCAAAATAAAGAAAAATCGCTCTCAAATTAACAAAGCCTCTAATGTTTTCTCTATTTTCTTTTGTGCTTATTTTTCTTTGTAGTTGTGTTTACAAAATGTATACAAATTTATTGAAAGTATGGCAACATTTTTGAGAAATAGAGTACTTATATGTGAGAGCATAGGAAAAAACGCTATCAAAACAAAATATATTCTATCCCACGGCTGCTTTGTCCTAATTTACACTCTGAAAGTTTTATTGCTAAGCTGATTAGTTTGTTAGGAGAGAAAGACGAGATCATCGTCTCTCTCTCCTGCTGCCTTTTTGTGCCAATTTGTATAGAAAATATGTTTATGCCGGTAATCTGTTTAATCATTTATCATTCACATTTCTCATAAGGTTGATATAATGGCCCTTAAAAACCCAATCACCCTGTCAGATCTGCCTCAAACAAGTCATTTTTAATAATTGCCAAAGCAATACATTAAAATTATCAAATTTTTAATATTTCTTAATTTAATTAATTTAACCTTTCATTCAAAGTTCTACTTATTTGTTTGTTTTTTTTTTCTTCTCTTCATTGTCTTATATTGTTTATTGAGTCACTGAACTACGCCACACATTCCATATTTTGCTTATAAAATGTATTTCCGTTTATCTTTTGAATATTTATAAAATGGTTTAATTAAATTGTTTAATAAATTGAAATGTATAACGAGGAGGCAACTTGTTTATGAACACGAAGTATGTGAACAATTTTTAATCAATCAACAATGAAAATAAGCAGTGTGAATGTATGTAAATATGAAAAATAAAAACATGAAAAATATATGAACATATGTATGAACATATAAAAATATAATAACAGACTTGTTTGATAATATCATTGTGATAAGTGCACAATGTTTTAACAACAACTAAGTCCACATACGTTAAAGGGTTGAACTATAACTGGTCATTGTAGTCTACGATGAAGAAAATGAGTTTGTGCTATTTTATTTAATTAAATTAGACTAAAGTTTACATCGATAAGGAAGTATAATTCATTTGACATCAGATAATGTTTAAGGAACAATTATAATAAAAAAAATTACACGAAATATTTGAACAAACACTGACAGAACAGAATAATGTACTCATGCCAATCATAGATATTTTCAAGGAATTGTTAGATTATGGGTTGATTATACGTATATGTACATGTTGGCAACTGGCAAAGTTTTTTTTTCTTCAGTGTACACAGACACAAACACATATAGGGTATTTTTAATAGAGGTTTAGAACTTTGAAATAGAATAAAAAAAATAAATAATCTTCTAGCATTATAATTTAAACATGACTTCTGAATATGACCGCCACGGCTGGCTAGGATTTATTTAAATCTGAAAGTCCATTATTTATGGACGTCTATTGGCAATAACACTGTCCTAGTGGGCAATATTTTTGGGCTTGTCAGCGTAGACTAGCGACTTCACATATTCGTACAAAAAATAGTCTAGCGGCGTTAATATGAAAAAAGGTTACCAAACGTTTACTTCACTAAATCAATTAAGGCATGAGCTGTGTAACATGTTGCACTGACTTGTTGAAATCACAGCTCCTGCACATAATGGCTGTTCAATTGATGAATGAAAAAGTCAGTAATTGCGGCACTATGGCCTGATTATGAACTATATAGACTGATTTGGGTCTTCCTGTATGATACGCTCTGCAGCAGCAATGACTTCTTTTTCACGCACTGTATAGCGTCTCTGTGGGTGCGTATTATAATTTAGAGTAAATGTGGTTTAAAAACGTTCTATAGTTAATGAAATTGATTACTCTGCTGGACGATCATGTTGATCGTAAAATGTGCAATACATATTTTTAACAGAACCGGGGCTATAATCGTCGCTTTAGATAACGAGCTGATTCGATCACGTTTTTTCAGTTTGAGATTATGGCATGCAAAAACGAGCCACATTATTTTATTGTACGACAGCTCGTTATCGAAAACGACGATGAGACACCAGGATTTTCAAAATAAATTTGAAGAATTTGGGAACGTTGCTCAAGCGTCGCACAAAGGGACAAATTGAAAATTTAGTGTGACAAAATAATTTACTGCATATTGATTAAATATATTTTAATAAAACTAGATACCTAAAAATTTAAGGGTTGCTGACTACGAATATAATGTCAGTTTTTTTAAAATCTGGAATGGCGGATCCAATATGGCTTACAATTTTTAAAAAATTTATAAAATTCCCTTAAAACTTTTACACGGGGTTTTTGGGGACGCTGATTACGAATCGGATGATAGGTTTGAAAAATTCAAAATGGCGGATAGAATATGGAGTACAATTTTTTAACCCTTATGTGCGCACCTAGGTACCCGGGTACCTTTGGTGTTTTCAACCAAAATTTTATCATTGAAATTGATAACATGCATATCTGAAACTTCTTGAGATAATTTTTTTTTAATTTGCGTGAGACCAATTTACTCTTAACACCCTTAACTACGCACCAAGGTACCGGGGTACCTGTACGTATTTTATATGTGAATGCTGCCATTTCAATTATCTTTTTCGATGTTGTTAATAGCTCAGTATAAATAAATAAAAGTCTGTATAAAATATAAGCGTAAACAATTTATTTCGTGAAATAAGAAAACAGAAACATAAAAAGAAATAAAATTTCAATAAATAATAAAAACAAACGATATAAAATTTTAGTGCAGATCTTTCGAGCAGTTTGTACACATTGGTCGACTGATCGAATGTTCATTGCAATTTGGCTTTGAACAGCCGATACAAGCGTTACGAGTTTTTCTCTGCTTCATACGTAGCTGCGAGCACACGTGACAACTTTCTACTACAGGAATACTACCGCTTTTGTCATTTGTTTGTAAGCTGGACATGGGCGAAGTTAGAGGTTCAAAGTCTCGTGTATAAAAAATTTGTATTGCGGATGCCGTCGATGACTGTGAACTTATTTTTGTATTTTTAGCACGTTGTTTTATATTTTCCTGGCAAAGATCAACGCTTAAATCTTTTAAAAATTTTCTACGACGATCAGTAGATTTATGTTGGGTATTAAATTCCATATAAAGGGTGTTTTTTATTGAGGTATAGAACTTTAAGTTGGCATCACTTTTTTAACTGGCGGCCATTTTGTCAGCTGTCAAGTGATTAATATTTAGTTTGGTTTGCCATTTCATCACGAACAGGTTGACAAAAGAACAACGCTTGCAAATCGTGCAAATTTATTTCGAAAATAATGGTTCAGTTCGCGAAGTTTACCGCAAGCTCCGTCCATTTTATGGTCGACATAATCGTCCATCAGAGCAATTAATTCGGTTAACCATGGATCGTTTTCACACTACGTTTACTCTATGAGATAATACGCATCCGCAGAGACGTCGAACAGTGCGCACCGAAGAAACAATTGCCGCTGTAGAGCAAAGTGTTGAAGAGGACCCGAATGAATCGATTCGCCACAGTGCACAGCAATTGGAGCCGACTAACCGACTATTTTGTTCCCGAATTGGATGGCATGAATGTGGATGAGTTGTGGTTCCAACAAGACGGCGCTACATGCCACACAGCGCACGTCACAATCGATTTATTGAAGGAAACATTCGATGAGCGCATAATTTCGCGGAATGGACCTGTCAATTGGCCACCAAGATCGTGTGATTTGACACCATTGGATTATTTTCTTTGGGGATATGTGAAGTCGCTCGTCTACGCCAACAAACCAGAAACGTTAGGGGACTTGGAAGCCAACATTCGTGGCGTTATTGCCAACATACGGCCCCATATGCTCGAAAAAGTGGTTGAAAATTGGACCTGTAGAATTAGCTTTATTCGAGCCAGCCGCGGCAGCCACATGCCCGAAATCATATTTAAACATTAATGGCATAAAATTATCCTTCCAATAAAGCCAAATTGATTGACATTAAAACGATTTTCTTGTGTTTTATTTCAATTCGAAGTTCTATACTCCTCAAAAAAAAACACCCTATATATAATATATGATGCTAAAGCTGCTACCTCAATAGCATTAAAAAATAATGCCAACGGCCATCGACTTGTTCTGCGTTTGCACGTATATTCACCCAATAATTTATCCATTCTGAAAATGGGCTTAGTTGCCAGCAAGTTCCGTCTTTACCACAAAGTTCACTTCTTGTCTGAATTTCATCATTCTCACAATCATCGCTTTCCTCCGAGTCAAACTAATCTTCATTTACTTCTATAGTACCTGCCACTTCAGTATCTGAAGCTTCCAATGTTATTTCGTTTAACGGTGAAAGATATTCTTCATCGCCATCAGAGTGAATAAAATCTTCTTTAGCGCTTTCTATTTCATTTAATATATTATTTATATCAGAAGAATTAAATCTTTTAGAACGAAATCTTACCTTTGAATTCATTTCGTTTGTTTTACGCAAAAAAAGTTGACTTCACCGCTCAGAAGATAAGCCGAACTAAAAATAATAAGCACAACACTACATAAAGTTTTGTTTTTATGTATTCTCAAAGGGAAATCACCAACTTTATATTCGTATTAAATATTACTCATAGCTGTTCAGTGTGATTTTTTTTATTTGAATTTTTTCATAAAATTAAAATAATTTTAAATTTTATTTCTGTTTAAGAAATATAATTTCCTTGAAATCATTGACATTCTCATGAAATGAATTAAAATTTGTTGTTATTGATTTGAAATAATATTTTTCAAATGTAAATTTATTTTTTTGTCAGAAAATTTAAAAAAATCACTCCTTCAGAAATTCAAATAAGAATACAACAAATTAATGCTTTATTTGAATTCAGCGACTGAATTTTTTTTTAAATTATATTTCTATAGTTTGAATGAAATTTTATTTTATTTCATTTGAGTTTTTTAAATTCAAACAATTTTTTGTTAATAAGTCAAATTTATATTATTCAACAAAAACTTTATTGATTATTTCAAATTCATAAAAAATAGTTTCAAATAGTTTTAAATTGTAAAAACATATAACTACAAATAAAAAAATTTTCTTTTATTATTGAAAATACTCCTTGTGAGATGATTTCTAGTAATGAAGATTTTTCCTGCGATAATTGAGAAATACAGTTACCGCCATATCCGTGTTTTGTCTACTTTTGAAGTTATTTTCATATAACAAAATATTTAGCTCAATAAAAATAATAAGGTATTGATTGGGTTTTTGCAAAACTTGCGCGAAATCATTATGTGCTAGCTCTAAAGGAAATTCAAATTTTATTGTTCACCTAAGGAAATTTCTAGTGAAAAATATAATGAATACCAGAGGCAGAGTAGTAAGAAAAGAGATAAGAAAAACGCGTTCGCACAAAAAGTGCTCTTTTTCATTGGTGATACCATGAGTCCGTTTTAAAAAAAGTTCAACTATAGAGCTCCCTGAACTAAATATATCACAAATGGTTGTTATATATTTTTAAGTCTAAAAATATTTATTTTTATTTTTCAGAAATAGTTTCTATTCAATAAAAAATATCCTGATTTAATTAATTTATTGTTTTTTTTTTCAAACTAAATTCTGAGGAAAACTATTTGATTTTTTTGTAGTCAAATAATATTGAAATGAATTTTATACAAATTTTGGATATTTAAATTCATAAAATTTTCTTTTGTTTTAAAAATACGAACAAAATTGTATTTCAAATATTGTAAATTGATTTAATACTCTAAAAAATGGATTTGAGCAATGTATAAATTTAAAAAATTTCAATCGTTTTAAAATAAATAAATTATATTGAATTTTCACATAACAAATAATTGTTTGAATTTTTCTTATTTCTAATTTAAAATAAAAACTATAACTGAAATAAAAATATTTTTATTTTTCATTCCATTCACTTATTACAGCTATGATATTATTTAGAAACTTCAGCTTTTTTATATATACCAGAAAGAAGCTGTTAAATTTAAAATCAATCTTACGTATAAATTAAAATGTGTATCTAGAATTTTCAATGAAATGTGTTGCACACCTTAAGGAGTTAAGAAAAATATGTAATATATTTATTGTCAACGATGACAACATTTTGACTAGATATTTAGTGCTAAAATGCTTGTTTTCTACGTAACTTCCATATAGGTACCCAGGTAGCTTGCAGCGCATTATAAGGTGTTTTTTTTTCGCCGCGCACATAAGGGTTAAAAAATTTATTCAGTTTGCATAAAACTTATTACATGGGAATTAGGTGTACCACCTAACGATAATATGCTCTATTTATTGAAAGGGGAAACGGAAGGACCATTATTTAACTTTTTTACACTTATTGGTAGTTGTTTTTTTTTAAATTATAATGAAAACTCGTAGAACTGTTTGAAACCTTTTTTATACCTTTAGATAAAGAAAAATTTTCAATAAATTTCATAATAAAAACAGTATACTATATCTACACTATATATATATAATTGTTGTTTTAATAATGACTGCAAATTAAATTAGATACCTGATGCTTAAAAATATATTTAAGAATCTTTAAACTGTAAATTTACAAAAAAAAAAAAAATGTCGAGTATAGCAACAATAAACGCTATAGATGCTGTTGACAGGTATAAGTGCGTGTAACAGAAAATAAAACTTTGCACGCACGTATACACTTATGTGATGCGTTAAAAAATAAATACTTATAGATTGATTGTGTACTGGTGCAATAGTGGTTACATTTAACAGAACAAAAAATTCCATTTTTATCGTCGTAATTCAGTTATTTGTCCCTATGTGCGTCGTCAGTCTACTCATGTTAAAATGGCAAATGGCTGATAAAATGGCCAGCAGTTAAGAAAGTGTTGGCAACTTAAAGCTTTATACCTCTACAAAAAATACATTTTAAAAATAAATATTTGTAGAGTTATACGGAAAAAGTCCAAATATATACTTTTGAGCCTAAAAATCGATTTTTTTTTTGAAGTTATATTTTTAAATACATTTTAAAAAGAATATAGTTTTGAGCAAACTGTCTTCAAAATTATTGAAGAAAATTATAAAAATACTCGTAAAAAAAATTATAAAATAAATAATTGTGAAATCTCAATTATTTTGAAAGCCTGTTAAACCTTTAGCGTTCATATCTTTAATCAACTTTTTCAGTAAACTTTTCAATAGAAATATAGTATGAGAATTATTTTTATTACGGGTATTACAATAAACTGAAAACATTTCGATATTGGAATATATTTTATATGTTATTAGGGTATCGGAAATTCTCCAACTACCGCTTTCTATTAAAAAGCCTCCATAAAATATCCACTTCAAGTTATATTTTTACAAACATTTCATAAATGAAAGCCTTTCACTAAATTATATTAATCCTTTATGGAACTTTGTTGTATTAAATGGCACCCGTAAATATATTTACCACTAAAATACACCCACATACTCATATTGATATAAAAACTTTATTATTATTTGATAAATTATATGAAAGTGAAATATAATTGATTTACCAACTTAAATACCCACAACACTGTCATGTGTTAGTGCTTATTTAAATGTATGAGTGTACTCGCATGTAGTGCAGTATAGGAAATAAATAAAAATTTATGGATTAAAAAAATATACATACATGGTAAAATATAAATTTATGTTCGTTTGTATGTATACATGTATAAAAAAAAATATGTAAGGATATTAACCCTAGACGCTCTTTCTTCGTCGAATCGACGAACATCGTTTACGATTTCTTATTTATTTTCTTTGTTACTCATTGCTGTGTGCTCATTTTTCTTATAGCTCTAGTCATTGCCAAGCTGCTGAAGTGTGCACATGTGCAATCTCGTTAGACGTGTGTAAGTATGTTTTTTTTTTAAGTTTGTGTTCGTCAAATCGACGATTGATCTCTGTGCCTCTTGCACTAAACGACTGAAAATTCCAACCAAACTAAGTTTATTTTTTAGTTTTAAGTGTCAGTTTTAAGATTTTAACAAATCCCTGAAATAATTTTTTATTTTAAATACCGCCTTTTGTGAATTTTTTTTACTATTTAAAAAAAAGTAAAAAAAAAACTTAAAGTAATTTTTTTTGCTTATTAGTTTTAAGTTGCATTGAAATAAGCAAACTTTATATTTAATACGAATAAAAACTAGATTTTTTTTCCAATAAAACCAAAACCAGATAAAAAATGCACTTCGTCGATTCGACGAAGAAAGTGCTTATAGCAGCGATCTTCAAAACCGCGCACGCGTGCGAGTGCTCTCACAATAATTAAGAGAGCAATAAGAGATAATTTGTATTTTTATTTAATGTGTACTCAATTGTTACTACAATTAGGGTTACCACTTTAATTTCAGACTATTCATATATGCCGGTTGTGTAGTCGCATTTTACTAGACAATAATGGATTCTTTTTAAATCAGTTCAATTTCAAGTTTTTCCTTTTTTTAGAGCTTGAATAATCATATCTGAAACAAAGTTATTATATACTATTTAAAATACATCAAATGTGCATTAATCTCTTTTTGAACACAAGAAGTTGACTCAAATTAGAGTTTAACATATATTTATCAAATATATCGTGGCAGCCCTGCTATAAGAAGAGAAAAAGATATTACGCTCAAAAACGAAGCACAACCCCAAACATAAGTGTGAATGTATATGTGTGGGGATCGCTACCCTCTAGCCAGCCTAGAACCACATGTCTCTATGTCAACACTCTTTCTCCAGCGACAATTGCACTAGTTAAAATGTCGACAACTTTCCTTTTATGTGCGAGTAAAGATACGTTAGAGACAACAATTCTAGTGTATTTCTGGTAATATTGTCAATGAACGCGTCAACAGATTGTTTTTCTTCTTTATTATTCTGTGCAATAATATTAAAAAAATGTACATATGTAGACGAGGGTTGCTAAAATCTACTAGTAAATCATTGGCTGGGGTACACCTAGTCAGTAGCACTATTGACAATGTCAATAGAAAATCACTATAATATGTATACTATTGACAATGAGCGAGGAAATATCGATATTGTAGACTAGAGCCCCTAAAATTTACTAGTGAATCTTTGGGGTCAATGTCTCCATGTTGACCCAAAAGAACTACTTAGTCAGTAGTGATAAAGTCTAGTGGTGGATTTCCAATGACAAGCTAATGTTAAATGTCAATATATGATTACATTGGCTGGGGTACACCTGGTCAGTAGTAATACTGACAATGTCACTAGTAAATTATTACCATTTCACTATTCGCACTTTCTGCAGGGTAGCTTATAGGTATAAATATAAGAAAGAGCGTCTAGGGTTAAAAAAACCACTACACATACTTGCACACATATCTGTGCTTGCACGTACAAGAATGCCACCACAGACATAATAATTAATTAATGTATATTCATACAATGCCTAACAAAATTATTTTTGAGGAATTTTTCGAAAGCCAACGCATTATTAATATCCGACAGGGAATTTAAAAAATTATAAAATAACGGGCGAATGTTATAAGAGTTTAAAACTGACTTTATATCCATGGCAATAAATAATAATGGCTTAAGTTGACATAAGTGCTTTTTCATTTTATTACATATTCTTATTGTCTTCTTCAAGATCTATCACTCAACTAAATTTCAATTAAAAACTGTCATTATTAATAAAACCATACGCATTTATATTTTAACTTAAGTCTTTTTGAAAAATTATACGTAAGTCATAACATCTTATCTCAACTTAATTTTTTTTTTTAGCTACATCAATATTAAAATATTTGAGCATAAAAAATTGTATACAATCAATAACTAACATCCCATCCAAATTATTCTTCATTAAAAACAACTTATATTTAACTAAGCTTTTAAAAAATTATCTTATCTCAGGCTTTCCGCATTTTTTAATTTAACCTAAAGTACTTATCTCGACTTACCATCAATAAAAATTATTTTGCCTTTCAATATAATAGCTTAAGTGCACTTTAATTTTTATTTTTCTAACAATAGATTTTTTTGATAACATCTTAACTAAAAAACAGCGAATATTAACTAATAATACGTTTTCTTTTTTTTTTACAAAATTAACAGTTTTGTTCTAAATAAATGTGCATCTTTTTCGGAGGCTAAAAATTTTATATAAAAACCAAACACAAATAATTTTAGTCAAAACCCTTAATATCTCAAAACATGAAATTTCGAATTAAGTCATTATTATTTATTGGCACAGATATAACTCAAGAAAAGACAAATTAATGTGAAGGGGAAGTGGGCGCATTTGCTGTGCCACCACGTACTTTAATATACATATATGTATTACACAAATCTTGCAAACGCATTAGAAATACGTTTCATTGGTAACACTCAGTTTGAAGTATGTTAAACCAACAAGCTAATAAAAGAAAAGCAAACTAAACTAAAAAGTAAACTACACAGAAAAAACTAAATTTCGTTTTCATTAAGCAAATTCATTGAATCAGTAAATATTTTGTATGAATGCGGACCTACAAAGAAATTTGTAGATTCTGATAACAATTTTATAGAAATTTAACTGGAAAAAACATTTTATTTTAGTTAATTTTATTTATTATTCGAACTCCATTTGTTTCTATATTTGTGATTTGAACGGGCTAAGGTTCGTATTGCTTTTTAAGCCAAATCACATGTGATAATTATTAATGAACAAATAACACCAAAGTCTGTTGTAAATATTCTGACTAACAACACATAGTTGAAAGGAACAGCCAGCCGTTTTCGAAGGCCACTAAACCTTCATCATCAGCGTTCTTTAGTGTTTGGTCCACTGTGTGTGGTGTCAGTTGATGTAGATTTCTGCTTTATATACTTAGCATTTTATTGCAAATGGAATATGTGAATTGTTTTGATTCATCGTATTTCAATTTGCTGAAAGCTTTTTTGTATTGTAAGCTCAATTTTACCATCACTATATTTACAACAGTCTTACCATTGTCGTTTTGTTCTTTTTACTAATTATACACATGTTACTTAATTTGCTTATTTTTTGTTCTACTTAAGACAAACTTTTTTGGTTTGTTACTATTAAGTATATTTTTATTTTTTTAATTTTTGCCACAGGCCCATGGCTATTAATTTTTAGTTAATTTTAATTATTATTCGAACTCCATTTGTTTCTATATTTGTGATTTGAAAGGGCTAAGGTTCGTATTGCTTTTTAACAATGCAATACGAACCTTAGCCCGTTCAAATCACAAATATAAAAACATATTATTTTTAGTTAATTTATTATGTCATTAGAGAAAAAAGTTAATTGAAACTCAAAATATTTTCAGTCAAATGTATTAATAGGAACAGAAAAACATTTTTGCAGATTTTTTTTGTATTATTCAGCAATTTTTTTTATAATTTACAAGCACATTCACTAAAATTTTTCTAAAAAAAAATTAGTAAAAGTTTTATTTGAAAAAAAAAATAACTGAATCAAATAAAAGGTTCAACTATTTTTTTTTACTTTCAAAATTGGCTTTTTTATGGTTAAGCATTTCGTTCCCGCTTTTGGAACTCATCAGTAGACTTCAACCCAAAAAATTTTTCAATTTAGCTATCAAACTCCGTATGTTTATAGTAAGACTTTTAATACTATATTGAGAATCACAATATTCAAACATAATAAGTTTGAAAACCGCAAACAAAAATCTTAAAAAAAAAATAAAATGTTTTTTATTCTATAAAAAATTTGTAGAAAAAAGTTAAAAAAAAATCAGAGAAATTTTTTTTACAGTATATAGAAATAAATTTAACTGAAAATAAGAAATTTAAATATAAAAAAATAAATCTAAATTTTTTTTTATAAATGTTACTTTAAATAGCTAATTTTCATTCTATACAGTTTTTTTACATAAAATAAAATTGGAACAAATAATTTACTGGAGAAGTAAAAAATTTTTACTGAAACTAAATTATATATCAAAACACACCTCTGTTTGAAAATTTTTTGGGAATAATTTTTTCTGTGTAAAACGCCCGTATAATATCCGGTGCGGATAAAAAATATACACGATATATATTTGGGGTATTTAAACAGTAGTCTTAAGTGTTATAGTGTCATAATAAGGGTGATAGATTTTTGGACGTTTTCCTGAAACCGGTTCTCGAATAGTTGTAATAACGGGTGTTTTTTTAGAGGTATAGAGCTTCAAATTGAAATAAAACACAAGAAAATCGTTTTAATGTCCATCAATTTGGCTTTATTGGAAGGATAATTTTATGCCATTAATGTTTAAATATGATTTCGGGCATGTGGCCGCCGCGGCTGGCTCGAATAAAGCCAATTCTACAGGTCCAATTTTCAACCACTTTTTCGAGCATATGGGGCCGTATGTTGGCAATAACGCCACGAATGTTGGCTTCCAAGTCCCCTAACGTTTCTGGTTTGTTGGCGTAGATGAGCGACTTCACATATCCCCAAAGAAAATAATCCAATGGTGTCAAATCACACGATCTTGGTGGCCAATTGACAGGTCCATTCCGCGAAATTATGCGCTCATCGAATGTTTCCTTCAATAAATCGATTGTGACGTGCGCTGTGTGGCATGTAGTGCCGTCTTGTTGGAACCACAACTCATCCACATTCATGCCATCCAATTCGGGAACAAAATAGTCGGTTAGTCGGCTCCAATTGCTGTGCACGGTGGCGAATCGATTCATTCGGGTCCTCTTCAACACTTTGCTCTACAGCGGCAATTGTTTCTTCGGTGCGCACTGTTCGACGTCTCTGCGGATGCATATTATCACATAGAGTAAACGTAGTGCGAAAACGATCCATGGTTAACCGAATTAATTGCTCTGATGGACGATTATGTCGACCATAAAATGGACGGAGCTTGCGGTAAACTTCGCGAACTGAACCATTATTTTCGAAATAAATTTGCACGATTTGCAGCGTTGTTCTTTTATCAACCTGTTCATGATGAAATGGCAAACCAAACTAAATATTAATCACTTGACAGCTGACAAAATGGCCGCCAGTTAAAAAAGTGATGCCAACTTAAAGTTCTATACCTCAATAAAAAACACCCATTATTTGAAATTCAGAAAAACTCTGTCAACCGGTTTTTTTAGTGAGAAACTTATTTTGCAAAATTTTTAATTTTATGTCAATACTATAAAAAACATATAAAAATTAAAGGTAAAACAAAAAAGACAACTTCATATAAAAGAACGTTAACACTCAAGAAATTTAACTTTTGAGTAAATAATGCAGAATTAATACTCACATCGTTATTTATATTGTGCAAAAATTTCATGCAAATATCTCGTTTACTCTTGAGAGAAAAATAGAATTTTAGTTTTCCATTAGTTTTGCATGTAAACTGAAAGCTTTAAAGTCGTGTTCTGGCAAAACAGTTTTATGACGTTGTTTTAGTAAATGCAGTTTTTAGTTGCTGCTTATGTTGGTTGGTTGGTTTAACACTCTGCTCGTGCTGACCAGTCATACACGATTTACTCTTCATGAGGTACCGAATGGGGTCCTTTGTATCTACTACTTAGTTAACTCATTACCAGCCTTTAAAACAAAAATTACTTCTTATTTTTATAGACAGAAGAAAGGTGTCCTAGGACACCCAGTTATAGCCTTAAAAATGTTTCCATTTATTTCCCATTATTTTCCTTTCTAGCGGTATACGATTAAATTAATGTATTGTTTGTGGCTGATGGCGGCTGTCAGCCGGCCGATTGGCTGTGTTATCTGATTTTGGCTCATATGTAAAAACAATACAAAAACAAATTGAGCAATTGTTGTCATTGTTTTTGTTTCACTCACTTCAAGGAACGTTTATGTACTGCCCACTTCGTAAGATATAATATCTCGACTGCGTGCCCGGATCTATTTGAAATTGCAGAGACCATTAAATCATTAAAACCCAACAAAGCTCCAAGTAGCGATAACATATCAGCTGCCAATTGCCGAGTACTGCACAAAAATAGAACTGGTAGTACAATTGCAGTCAGGAAGGGAGTAAGACAGGGATGCGTTTTTCACCTCTATTATTTATTATTGTTCTTGACGTCATTATGGCAGATGTTACACGAACCAATGGAGGCATAAGCTGGGGACTGTAGGGATGTTTGGAAGACCTCGATTACGCAGACGATATTTACCTTCTTGTTCACAGATACTCTGACATGCAAGACAAACTCCCTGCAATAGAGGAAATGTCCGCAAGAGTAGGGCTGAAAATTAATCTAAGTAAGACCAAAATATTGCGCATAAATGCACCAAACACTCAGCCATTTCTTCTACGGAACCATCTTTTGGAGGATATAACTTCTTTCTGCTATTTGAGCTGTACTATCACAAATACCGGTGGCTCATTCCAGGTTGTGAAATCCAGATTGGACAAGGCAATGCGGGCTTTTGCTATGCTGAATCCTGCATGGCAATCCACTCAGCTATCCAGCAACACCAAGCTCCGAATCTTTAATTCCAACATGAAGTCTACATTGCCTTATGGCAGTGAATCTTGAAATGCTGCAACCAAAGACATCAATAGCATCCAAATTTTCGTAAACAGATGTCTTCGTCGAATATTTCGTATATACTGGCCTGAAATAATAAGCAATATAAACCTCCGGCATACCACTCACCAAATGCTATATAGACGTAAATGGCGCTGGATTGGCCATACGCTTAGAAAGCAACCCGACGACATTAGCAGAATGGCCATCGACTGGAATCCCCAAGTTCATTGACGTATTGAAAGTCCTGCTCATACTTGGAGGAGACAGCTGGATACTGAAAAAATAACTTCAGGACGCAGTTGGAGCGAAATAAAACGCATCGCAAATGATAGGGGGATGATTGGAAAAACTTTTTTGTGGACATATGTTCCTATTTGGAATTACAGAATTAAATATATATCTCAAAGAACGAAATTAAACAATTTGTTTCGTTTATTTTCATACTATGCTTTTAAGTACAAAAAAATCAAAACAAAAATAAGTTTATAACTGCAATATAATGGGTGTTTTTTATTGAGGTATAGAACTTAAGTTGGCATCACTTTTTTAACTGGCGGCCATTTTGTCAGTTGTCAAGTGATTAATATTTAGTTTGGTTTGCCATTTCATCATGAACAGGTTGAGAAGAGAACAACGCTTGCAAATCGTGCAAATTTATTTCGAAAATAATGGTTCAGTTCGCGAAGTTTACCGCAAGCTCCGTCCATTTTATGGTCGACATAATCGTCCATCAGAGCAATTAATTCGGTTAACCATGGATCGTTTTCACACTACGTTTACTCTATGAGATAATACGCATCCGCAGAGACGTCGAACAGTGCGCACCGAAGAAACAATTGCCGCTGTAGAGCAAAGTGTTGAAGAGGACCCGAATGAATCGATTCGCCACCGTGCACAGGAATTGGAGCTTTGTCCATCAACTTTATGGAAGATTTTGCGCAAAGATCTTGGCTTGCAACCTTACAAGATCCAGCTTGTGCAAGAATTAAGGCCGCGAGACCATGCAATGCGTCGTGATTTTGGTGTATGGGCCGAAAATGAGATTGATCTCGATGCTGATTTTCATCGCAAAATTTTGTTCAGTGATGAGGCTCATTTTTGGTTGAATGGCTACGTCAACAAGCAAAATTGCCGCATTTGGAGTGAAGAGAATCCACATGAGACCCTTGAGACGCCATTACATCCACAAAAACTGACTGTTTGGTGTGCTCTATGGGCTGGTGGAGTCATTGGGCCATACTTCTTCCGAAATAATGCTGGAGAGTCAGTTACCGTTAATGGAGACCGGTATAGAGCCATGATAACCGACTATTTTGTTCCCGAATTGGATGGCATGAATGTGGATGAGTTGTGGTTCCAACAAGACGGCGCTACATGCCAGACAGCGCACGTCACAATCGATTTATTGAAGGAAACATTCGATGAGAGCATAATTTCGCGGAATGGACCTGTGAATTGGCCACCAAGATCGTGTGATTTGACACCATTGGATTATTTTCTTTGGGGATATGTGAAGTCGCTCGTCTACGCCAACAAACCAGAAACGTTAGGGGACTTGGAAGCCAACATTCGTGGCGTTATTGCCAACATACGGCCCCATATGCTCGAAAAAGTGGTTGAAAATTGGACCTGTAGAATTGGCCTTATTCGAGCCAGCCGCGGCGGCCACATGCCCGAAATCATATTTAAACATTAATGGCATAAAATTATCCTTCCAATAAAGCCAAATTGATTTCAATTCGAAGTTCTATACCTCTAAAAAAACACCCGTTATATCGAGCTATTACCACCAAAGAAGCTTAACCAACATGATTTTCGAAATGCGTTTTTTTTATAAAAATCATTAACTTGTTATCATTGCCATTATATGTCAAAATTTTACAGCCATAGGATACACTGTTTCAATTTTATAGCAAAAACAATTTAAGCTTAAGTACAAATTATTTTTTGATTACAGTTTTTGTAACAGCAACACGTTACTTACGATAAAATTTACTTTTGAAAATAAAGCAAGTAAGAGTGATATATTCGGATTAGCCGAATATTATATACCCTTCACCGACATCGGTCGACGTTTATGCATACATACAATGTTAAATACATACATACATATTTGTTTTGTAAAAGAAAAATAGTTAACTTATTTTTTGGTCTATTGTAATTTTTCGACTAACCAACTTGATTCAAATATTTTATTTTCAATATTAGCAATAGTTGAACAATTTATTTAGCATTTTTTGCATTGCTAATATTTATCTATTTTTAAAATAATTAACTAGAGACGACTTCTGATAGCACACACACCCACATCTAAAAAAAACTTGAATACACATTAGACCACCAAAAATGTTTCAAAGTATTTATATTATTCGCTCCACCGGCAGTTTCTGATAGACCGGCCATAAAAAATTACATGTTTCTAAAAATTGCACTGATACTTCGCATACCTACCGGCCATGCGCATTGCACTTTTCACCTAAAAAATAACCTATCCTGGCTATAAACACTTTTGGCACCATAACTTTTAAGTGCGGCGATTTTCGGAAAAAATTTTATAACCATTTTTGTTTAGAATAGATACTGCAATATCCTTCTCCTGCATAATTTTCCCCTAAATATGGCCTATCATAGTAATTTAATGGGATGAAACTAAGTTTTTTCGGACAGACTTTTATATATTATAATTCGTTTTCATTATTTTATAATGTAATATGTGCATATATAGACGATAGAGAAAAACATATTTTCGTTTAGAAAATCTGCCTATATACTTGTATACAAATATTATGTAAATCCACGAACATGTCATTATAATTCTTTCTACAAAAAAATAAAAGTAAATAAATAAAGTATTTTTTAATCTAGAACCAATTTTTTTTAGTCGAAGTCGAAATACGCGAATCACGATAAAGCCCATTATTCAAATCTATTTATACCTAATCCAAAAACTATGATTGTATTGAAGTGAGTTACCATGGTTTTAAAGTCTATGTTTCGCAACTTGAAAAGAAAAATCATACATAAGTCTTACAGCCTGTGTGTAGAAAGCGACAAAGGCGACTCACGACGAGCCAATTCATGGACGACTACGTAATGTATAGCGTTTGTATAACGCGAGTCGACTTTGTCGTGCAGCTTACGTTAATTCGCCCTTATGTCAAATATGTACTAAATCGTACTATTGCCAACATGTTCAAAAATAGTTTAAGTTTTTATTTTTTCATACAAAATTGTTTTTTCAGCTTAAAAAACGGCAACCCTATTCTTGTGCACAACTGACGTATACATATGTATGTAAATACGAAAAGTAAACAAATTTTGTACAAAATTTTGTAAAAAAATGCCAATTAAAGTTGTGCAATTTATATTAATGATTGAGTTTGATGTATAAAAGTGATACATATACGCACATATGTATACTACATACATACAAGTATATGTGATCCTGCAATACAACCCATTTTGAATTGTGCATCGGTAAATGTTTGGCAGATTAAAGGAAAGGATACAAATGCCTTGCAGGCTGCTCAGGTTGATACTGCTGTACGCAGGAAACGTCGCAGTGGAGGTATGCTGTAATTTTCATAATTAGTTCCGGTAGAAGATTGCAATTTTTGTTGCAGCAATTCTTGAATTCTTTTGCTGCAACAAAAATTTCAAGTCTGGAACGGAACTTACACAGCATCAAAAATAAATCTGCTTAACTTTTTTATATATACAATGCCTTTAAGTGCTAGGTTACTGATATGGATCTGCACCCAATTACATGCCTACGAATTAGTCAAGGAACTCAGAGATGTGTCAGATTTGTTTACGAATGACAAAGTTGTATGTACATTCTATGTGCTTTAATAAACTAATTAACTAAAATCTTCTTCTCATAAATTATGAAAATTTATTACATTTTTTGTTTAGCATGGTTTATAGTTGCATATAAACAGAGAAACGAGTTTAATGGAAGGAAGCTGATTTGTTATCATTGTAATTGTTATTATTAGTATTATTTTTAATTTTTATTATTATTATATTATAATATAATATATTATGCTATGTTCGCTGTAAAAAAAAACAGCCAATAATTAAAAAACTGTTTTAAAGATATCTTTTTTTTTATTAAAGAAACAAAATAAGATATATTGATTATAACTAAAGATACGAGAACAAAACATAACAAAAGGTAGGATAATAATGCAAAAAACGACGCAAAAGCTTGGAGAGGCTATCCATATGGAGTTTTCTGTCAAGTATAGTATAGTTTTGATAGTACTAACAGAGGATAGTAAGACCCTATACTCTGTTGATTTTGGTGACCTTTACATTTTCAGAACAATATTTGTTCAGTAGACTCTTGGCTACATTATTTCCGTATATAGTTAAGAGCTATTACCGAGTCTGAATTAGCTGTTGTCCAAAAACTGATGACATCATTTTTTGAGGGCGCACTAATTTTTTGTTTTTGTTATTTTTCTTCTTTTTTCTTGGGTTCACCCTCGCCACCATTTTCTTCTGCTGCAGCAGGTGGTACGACTTTGTCGGAATTGTTATCTTCGATCAAGTCACCTTTCAAACAGAAAAAAGCTTCTCAAAACCGATCCAGCCGTTAGGTCTGTGCATACACACAGACATACACTAGAAACTTATAATAACCCTTACTGATACTAAACTGTTGAGTTAAAAAAAATTTAAGCAATCAAACAATCGTAATATGAAGGTTTACTTACCTTTTTATTGTAGGAAATTGCAGTTTTCAATTTTTCTTATATTCTTATTATTTGCCCTTTTTTATTTGTTTTGTTTATTTTGTGCACTATTTTTGTAAACACGAGTAGAATATTTTATTCGTCCACCTTGACGTTTATTGTGAGTCAAATCGCTTTGTACAAACCCAAATAAACTGACATCAGTTACGTTTTTTAACAAAAATAGTCAACACTCGTGTTCTAAAACCCCAAAAAAATAAATAATGCTAACATTTCAGCGCTTTTTATTGACGAGTCGTGTTCTACAAACAGGCTGTTAAATATGGTTATTTTTATAACTCTGAAACAGTTTATTTTGATTTAAATTTGATTACGCGATCCAGGCAAAAAAAAACTGAGATAGTCGCCAGTTCAGTTTAGGTACGTAGCAATTTATTAAAAATTTATTCACAGAGTATATGAACTTGAAAATTCTTTCCATCAGTAAAACTATACACAAAAAATTTAATAGCGAACTCTCTAATTTGAAAAGTGATAAGTCTGTAGAAGAGTCACTACATGGAGCCGATCAAGAAGGCAATAATTAAGCAATTTGGAGACAAGTTTACGTAAAAAACTGATATTTACTTCTTCTTATAAAATGTTTTTTTTAGCTTAACCCACACAAAAATATACACATTAGCTTGTCAGGGAGACAGCAAAAAAAGCTTAAGGGACAAAAAATACCGTTATCATAGTAATATCTAGTTAAAGTTCGTAGCATAATAACACCTAAATACCAAAATTCAATGAATTAACTGAAATAACAGCGAAGATAATTTAAAAAAACCTTCTCCTGTAAAGTTTTGTTTTTGTTACTTAAGCTTTTTGTGCGTTAATGACCTGATATATATTATGTCCTATGGTTCCTATTGGAACAAAGGACAAAGAATACACTGTAATAGTGTCGATTATTTTTGTTACGTAAATCATGTCTTAACTTCTGTATCGTCCAATATATAGCAAAGCTACAAAAACTCCAAAAAAAAAACTATTGAGAATTACAAAGTTACATGAATTCTTCACATTGTATTTTTCTCAAGTCAGAATTTTCAAACAAGGAAAATTATATTTTCTTTTTATGTTGCCATGAATTAATTAAACTCCCCTGTATCGGGGTTTCACTCATTGATGCAAATGAGTGTATTCATAAGATAAGTTTAAATTCAAACAACATTCATTGCAAAGCACGAATCGGATATAGAATTGGCATCAGTATTATTGTCATTTCATCGGCTTTAACAACATCAGCCCCCAAACACATCTTTTCATTTGTTTAACGATCCCGCTATATATATATTCGTTGCAATATCTATAAACAATAATGAATTTGGCAACTTCAATGTGCATCTGTGTGAGTGTGTCAGTGTGGGAAAGTTATACCTTCGAACATACTTTGGTATATGAAAATAAATTTGCATTTGAATCGCCTATTGGCAAAAAGCATGTGGGAGTAAGTGTATGTAAAGGGTGTTTTTTATTGAGGTATAGAACTTTAAGTTGGCATCACTTTTTTAACTGGCGGCCATTTTGTCAGCTGTCAAGTGATTAATATTTAGTTTGGTTTGCCATTTCATCATGAACAGGTTGACAAAAGAACAACGCTTGCAAATCGTGCAAATTTATTTCGAAAATAATGGTTCAGTTCGCGAAGTTTACCGCAAGCTCCGTCCATTTTATGGTCGACATAATCGTCCATCAGAGCAATTAATTCGGTTAACCATGGATCGTTTTCGCACTACGTTTACTCTATGTGATAATACGCATCCGCAGAGACGTCGAACAGTGCGCACCGAAGAAACAATTGCCGCTGTAGAGCAAAGTGTTGAAGAGGACCCGAATGAATCGATTCGCCACCGTGCACAGCAATTGGAGCCGACTAACCGACTATTTTGTTCCCGAATTGGATGGCATGAATGTGGATGAGTTGTGGTTCCAACAAGACGGCGCTACATGCCACACAGCGCACGTCACAATAAATTTATTGAAGGAAACATTCGATGAGCGCATAATTTCGCGGAATGGACCTGTCAATTGGCCACCAAGATCGTGTGATTTGACACCATTGGATTATTTTCTTTGGGGATATGTGAAGTCGCTCGTCTACGCCAACAAACCAGAAACGTTAGGGGACTTGGAAGCCAACATTCGTGGCGTTATTGCCAACATACGGCCCCATATGCTCGAAAAAGTGGTTGAAAATTGGACCTGTAGAATTGGCTTTATTCGAGCCAGCCGCGGCGGCCACATGCCCGAAATCATATTTAAACATTAATGGTATAAGATTATCCTTCCAATAAAGCCAAATTGATGGACATTAAAACGATTTTCTTGTGTTTTATTTCAATTCGAAGTTCTATACCCCTGAAAAAAACACCCTATATATATGAATACACATATCGTCGCTGTTTTAACTAACTGACCTAACTAACATTTTAAAAATTTAATAGGAGAGCAGCTTTTATGGTTGTTTTATACATCATTTTTATGGCTGCGTTAGAAATATTTTTACTTATATAGGCACAAAAGTAATGCTTACAGTCATGAAAATTGTAGACAATGTGTATTATGACTTATAAAGACTAGTAGAGGACTTAACTCATTTTTCAAAAAAATGTCAGTTAGGTCGGTTAGTTAAAACAGCAACGATATATAAGTATGTTTGTGTTAGAGGTCTGCGTAAACAGTCTTGAAATATAAATACGTCTTGTGTTTTAAAAGTATTCTCGTGATATGTATTACATTAAACCAATAATAAATACTGTTGATTAAAGAGTGTAGCACGATGGACGTATTGATGTCTTTACAAGCGATGTCGCGAAAACTTCTTGTCCATAACAAACAAACAAAATAAGTAGTTTTGATGCGTGTATGCTTGTTATTTTGCATATTGCACGTTTAAGTGTATGTATGTAAGATGAAGATGATAAGCTATTATGTGTTTAACGTCCCTTTTCACAGTGTATGGTTAAGAGTTAACGTGAATTTTAACTGCAAGTTCTCCATACAAAACTTGCCGTTAAAGTCTCTGTTATCTTTTAACCATATATTGTGAAAATGTACGTTAGGGTGGTTTTTTAAAGCAATCGCACACAACTAATGTCAATGCATGTATGCGTTTGTATAAGCGCAGAAAAATAAAATATCATACAGACAACGTGTGTGCGTATGTTCACGCCCATGCGTATGAAAAAGCAAGCATCACAAATTTTTCCGTCACAAACTATTTTCTTCTTTACTGCTACCTGCACTAACTTTGTTTGTTTTAGAAGATTTCGCTGTAATAGAGCGTTTGAAAAATCGCTCACTTATTAAAAGTGGTCTTTTGCAGGGGTCTAGTGTGTGTGTGAGCTTATGTAGGCGTGTATCTGTGTGTGTATATGTGTGAAAAATTACTCACGTCTTAAACGTTATTGTAAGTGCTCTTTTGCAGGGCTCTAGTGTGTGTGTGAGCTTATGTAGGCGTGTATCTGTGTGTGTATGTGTGTGTGTGTCTCTGTTAATATCTCTGTTGGCAAATACGTTCAGTTTGAAAAAGGACTTAATACATATTTATCCTTATCCCTGCGACGTTTAAATAGTAATTTTTTGATGGAAATCCATGATCCACGATAATTTATTAATTTTCCAATCATGTGTGTTTGAAAAACGAGCAGGTAATGCGGACAAAAGCAACGCAGTAGGCAAACTTTTAATAAATACAACAAACAAACAATGGCTATATATGATACACTTAAATGGTATTCTTTTGTACTCACATTAAGAAAATGAAGTAATATAAAAAACTTAACTAGTTTTCCACTTGATAATCCAAAGACTGAGACTTTGTAATATCAAAACGTTCTGGAGTGTATCTGTGACACATGAGTGGGCCGAATTATTCGTAATTAAAAGAACGTGGTTTCCTGTTTTTTACTTTTCGTAAAGACAAGGCGACAACGGAAACCAGCTCTTGACCGGATGTGATAAGATTATAGACACACACACACACATACACACACACAATTTTGATTTTAATATCGCATATGTGAATAAACTCTTTTAATTTAAGTTTTTAAAAAAAAATTGACACATTTATATTGTTATTTAAAAATAAAATATATTTATGCTTTAAAAAGGGTTTATAAGACAAATTTTTTATGGAAGACTATTTTGTACAAAGTACATAGTACTATATTTTTCAAGAAATATGAGCTTTATAATTGCTCATTGTTGTTGGTGTAGTTAGTCTTTATGCGGTACTTCATGTTTATGTCAACTCAGTAGTAGTTTTTTCAACTCAGTTCTTAAAAACTATAAAAGCCATAAAATCTCCCAAAAATTAACTTAAAATTACGCACATAAAAAAAAATACCAATGCAAAATTATTGTGCAAACATTTTCATTGCAAATCAGCCCACTTTACCTAGATTTTCCCTAATGATATCGATTTCGAATTTATCAC
The DNA here is from genome assembly GCA_949987645.1 of Tachina grossa. Classification (NCBI taxonomy): domain Eukaryota; kingdom Metazoa; phylum Arthropoda; class Insecta; order Diptera; family Tachinidae; genus Tachina; species Tachina grossa. The sequence goes on from OX465274.1 coordinate 214,056,328, forward strand.
GATCATTTATCGTTTAAAACTATCAAGAATGACACTTAAAAATTAATTGAAAAAAGTTTAGCGGTAGCTTAGTTTTGTTGCAAAAAACATTATAGGCCTGACCCACGATATCGACAAAGTTCGACTTATCGCACATTTACATTTGAAACAACAACAAAATGTTAAAATTTGTTTTTGTTTTGAGTGTTAGTGTGCGAGAAGTCGAACGTTGTCGACATCGTGGGTTTGGCTCTATATTTCGAAGATTCGTTAGCAATATTCCAAGTGAGCGAATATCGAACTAATTTCAATATCGCAAAAAGGCAGCAGAAAAAGAAATCTTTTAAGATTATCACCTTAGTGTTTCTGTCTGTATGTACGAGTCCACGTACAGACCAAATGGCTGGAATTTTTTTGATTTAGCTTTTTTTGTATTTAAAGGGTGACTTAATTGAAAGTGTTTTTAGCTTTGTTTAAAATAAAATCTATTCAGTAGTTTAGGAGATATCAAATCGTTTCTGGATATACCGAGGGTTTTTATACACAACAAACATTTCTCACATTCCGTTTCATTAAAATTTACGTTAAATAGCTGATGTTAATAGCAATCCTCACAAAAACATAAATGTGAAAAAAGGCCAAGTTCCTATACAAAAATTCGGCCATTAAAAGTAGTGAGATATAAATTTTTACCAAGTTCTTGTTTGGTACAATACCTATCACTGAAATATACTATGCATTATATAAATTTGTAATCGTAACTTTGTCATATAATTTCTAGATAATCCTCGATTAAAATTTTCGGGTTTTCAGATTTTTCTAGTTCATTGCTCACCAAGATCTACTTTTGTACCGAATTTCAGATCTCTAGCTATAGCGGAAATGCTTCATAATATTGATGAGTGAGTCAGTGAGTCAATGAGCCAGTGAGCCAGTGAGTATGTCTTAATATATGCACTTTTTGTACCTCCATATCTCCGGAACCTTTCATTGTAAAACTTTTTATTCTAATTATGATTTAAATTTCATAATTTTACAGTGGCGGGGAACAAAGTTATGAGGGGGGTAAAAACAGCTCGAATGGCTTCCTGTAAATATACACACTACGTGCATTGGCCAGAACTTGGCCTGGCGCACTCCCGTGCGCCTAGATCTCTACCCAAGTAGATAGACTAGGGTGCTGATGAAGTGCATAGCTGTACAGAAAAATATCAGTATTTCCTCCAGCTAAAAAGTCTAGTTTAATTTTTCTGCTCCTCTTTAGAAATACACATTAATTAATAAAAATATTTCATTCAATAAAAGAATTGAAATTACTGAACTTAAGTCCAAATAAGAAATTATTTGTGATTTTGTATTTATTTCTTTTATTTATTTTTTAATTAATTGACTTATGCTGCAGGATTCCAGCATGGTACAGATAGGCTAACAGACTAGCAAATATCCACTAGGCTATTGTCACACATACGAGAAACCATTGAGAAATATACGAATTTATTTAAATTCGCGAACAAATATCAAGCAATTTTCTATCGAAATTTCTTTGGTTTAGAGAGCATTCTTTTAAATTGAATCTCAGGTCAGATGATATATTGAATTTTTTTTTGAAATGAAATGTTATGTGTGTTGGTTCGTATTTGCTTTATTCAGCTTACATAGTTGAGGAGCTCAGTTATGAGCTTTTCTTGGTTTTCGTAAATAGCCGACAAACTTCGTATTACCATCGAATACTTCCTGCTGCTGGCAATTAGGCAGTTTAGTTGTTTTAAGTTCGTAGGTTCAAGTCCTGCAGACACGCCAAAGTAGCTTCGCAGTTTGTATTTTTTTTTTAGAATTATAACTTTCAATTCAAATAAATTTTATGTTAAATGAGCAATTAAATAATGTTGAGTTTAAAGTTTAGTTCATGATGTATCTCATCATCATGACGCGTTGGATTTCCGATTTGAGCTCAGGAATTGTTTCGGGTTTATTAGCATAAGCCCGAGATTTAACAAAACCCCAAAGAAAAAAATCGCTCGGCAATAAATCGCACGATCTTCGTGGCCAGTTGATATCAGAATTTCGGGAGATAATGTGTTCTGGAAATTGTTGCTGCAATAACTCGATTGTTTCATGCGCGGTGTGGCAGGTTGCGCCGTCCTGCTGAAACCACATGTTGTCCAGATTCATGCCGTCCAGTTGAGGCCACGAGAAGTCCGTTATCATATTCTTGTAACGAATGCCGTTCACAGATACTGCAATTTCGGCCTCATTTTAAAAAAAGTAAGGTCCAATCACGCCGCCTGACCAAAATCCGCACCAGACAGTTACTCGTTGTGGGTGCATTTGTTTCTCATGGATGGCATGCAAATTTTCTGAGTCCCAAATTCGACAGTTTTGTGCATTCACGAAGCCATTCATATGGAAATGCGCTTCATTGGCATTGGAAAAATTGGCATCGACTTTTGTAATAAGTTTTCACAATTATAACGCGTTGTTCTTTCGACAAGCGCTCCATTTTTAATAATACGAATAAACAGAGGTGACAGCTGTCAAATTTCAGAGTTGCCACTTGCATGAAAAAAAATATTCCAATTTTAAAAAGTGCACCCTTACTGAGACACCCTTTACAACACACAATCATTATCCTGATGCCTGTGCCAATACACACACAATCACGAATGTTAAATAATTAATAAAATAAAATGACTATTAATCAGAAAGAATTTTCTTATTTATTGATTTATGTGTCTAATCTTAAGGAATAAATTCTAAGATTAGATTTAATTTGAGAGCACTAGCAACATTGGCTGTCGCTTCAAGAATTTCTTATACCGATATTTCCCCCAGCGAATAATTTTCTTTAGCTTTTTAAAAACTCACATAAATTAATAAAAAATATTTCAATCAATAAGAATAAAAATTACTGAAGCTAAGCCCGATTTAGAAATTCTTTTTGATTAAAATTCACTATAAAATTACTATATTGAATTAAAAATTCATGTTTTTTCAACTTGAAATAAATTTGATTCAACTTGAATCTTCGTGTTATTTCATTATCAAATTCACATTAATTCAACTAGAAATAACTTTAGTTCAATATGATTCTTCATTTTGAAATAACCCTTCTTCCAGAACGACCCATAAAGGGTTAATCAGTTTATACGTTGGAACACATTGTTTTGCTAATGTCAATTCTGTCACTGTCAATTATGTCATTTTCAATTCGTAACGAAAGTAATTTGTATTGTCAGATTGCTTACCGCCTTTTTGCATTCCCTTTTTGTATTATACACACACGTTTAATACTTCCAGTACATATTGGTATAAAAGGAGCGATGAGGCTCAAAAATCCTCTAATTTGTTTAAGACGGGTTCAAAACTGCGGTAAGTGAGTTACATAAATTGTTGTCAAGAGAATAATACTTATTGTCATTTGTAGAAATAACTCTAGATCCGGCTTTAGCTCTAGCTCTAGCCTAAATTGCCTACCTAAATAAACGTCCATAGTTTAATATTGAGTTCAACGCAAGCCCGTCTTTAATTTGGAAGATAACAACACTACTTAAAAGTTAAATAAAAACGTGAAATAAAGTCATTCGTATTTCAAAAACGATAATCTTTTTTGAAGATTACTGTAAATCATGTTGTATTAACGTGAAACAAATATGAAGCAAAGTCATTGCTGAACATTTTTAAATTAATCTTGTTTACAAAGATTTTAATGTGAAATTTTTCTGTTCGTACTAAGTAAGGAAATATAAAAATCTAAGAGGTTTCGTCAAAAGTTACAACACAAATATTTTTATATACCCATAATTTCAAATGTATTTACAAAGAATATTTCTGGTAAAATTTTTGTTTCAGTTTTTAAGCTCTCAATTATTTTCGTTTTTGATTCAATTAGGCTAAAGTTTGTATTTTTCCATAAGCCAAATTATAGGCGATAATTTTAATAAACAAGCGGCACTCTGAGGACAATTGTAATTATTCTGACAAACACTAGCAGAACGGAACAATATGCTGGTTTTAAAGGTCGAAATACCTTCATCATCAAGGTTCTTATGCTTGGTATATTACGTGTGGTGTCTGTTAGTGCAAATTTAAGCCCGATTTATTTATTTATTAATTTTGGAAGCTGCTACAACAAAACTTATTATTAAAATTTATGCACATATTTTTCAGTGCAAATGGAATATGAGAGTTGGTTTGATTTCTCATATTCGTATTTGTTGAAAGTATTTTTGAATAAAAGTTAAAATTTACCGCCACTTATTTAAAACATTCTTGACATTGTTATATGTTGTTTAATAAAATAAAAAAACATATAAACAATCTCAATTAAAGCATTTATGAATTTTTTGTTTTTGTATTGTTAATTTTGCTTTAAAACAAAGGAGCTGCAATGTTTACTGTTTCTTATGTATTTCCTTTGCATGATAGTAAGCCATAACCTTTCACCACAAATAACAATTATTTACATAAATCTTCACGTACGCTGCAATCGAAAATAATTAATTAAGAAAATGAAGAAATTACTCTGTAAAATTAAATTATATATAAGTTGAAATCTTTACAAATATTTTTCCTGCATATTCTTACGTTTATGATTAACATAAAGCTACAACACACTCATGCAAAAATAAATAGTCAAAGAACAATTAAAAAAAACGATCATATAAGTTAACCCAGCAAAAAATTTATAAAAATGTAATCGAGTTTGGAATTAAGCATTTTTGGTGGAAGCACTTCCCTACTGGATTACCAACTTAATGATTTTAACAAGGCGTGAGACTAAAATAATCGATTCTTGAGAAGTACTTACATTTTTTTATTTGTCAACATTTCACGTAATCTATTTCGTCTAAAAAAATCATTCTCTTCATTTAGCAACTTGCACGTCATTTTTTTAAATTTTCGGTAATGTGATTTGTAAGCGAGTAATGAAAATTGGCAATCAGTAAAGAAAGTCATTATATGTCAAGTAGTTCTAATGGTAATGTGTAATTTTTGCTGGGTAAACTAAGATTAGCTTGCTTATTTATATCAATATTTGAGTTATTACAAATACTAAGACAATGAAGATAAAGAGTAAAGCACCGCGGAATACATGACACTAAACAAAATGCTTAACACTTTTCCATTTATATGCCTTGAACTCACAGAGCAGAGCAGGAGCATAAAGTTTATGGGTATATTATTGTAAATTATGGTCCTTCGAACCGAAAGCATCAGTTATTTCAAGTTTCTTCTTTAAAAAGCTTAAAGTCTTTTATGAAACCTACTGTGATAACTTATTTATATGCTTAAAAAACACTGACTTTCTTACAATGATAACGGAAACGAAATCGATATATTAGGCTTTATCGTGGTTAGCGTACTTCAACTTCGAGTAGGATCTTTTGGCTGTAGACCAGCTACGTCCAAAAACACATACTCTGTTATTTGCATTTGAGGCAAACAGTTTTGAAAGCTCTTGAGTTTGTTTTTGTTTCTTTGCAAAGTAGGAGCAAGCTTAATAGTTGGCTGTTGTGTTATTGTTGTGGTTTTGAGCTCTCGTCGGCGTGAAAGCACAAGAGCTCTTTTGTAAAAGTTTGCACATTGAGCATATGACTTGGACGAAGCTGCTCTAGAGTCTAGACCAGTAACCTGCAAGCCATAGCACAATTGTGCGGATGAAAATCACACACATGCTTATGGTCTTTCATTTAGTCGTCACTGAGCAAGCGACGAATTAAATTGTGCACACGTGTTTTAATTTTTTCCTGGTTTTTTGTTTAGGTTTTTTGAGCACACGGAACGAAATTAAAGTTCAAATTTAATAAATTTATACAGACAAAAAATTGATAATATAATTATGAAAGCTGGGAAATATTTCGTGATTAAAAATGTTTTTGGCAATACGCAATGCATTTTATGTTATGAAACATTAAAAAATAATAGGGAAAATAGATTAAAAAGGCATTTTAATAGTATCCACAGAGCTGTGAATAGATTTAATTTTGAATTTATACACTAAATTGTTGAATGGTTATTAACTGCCAGTTTATAGAAGCCATGTAAAAATTCTCGGCTGTCTATTTATATTGAAAACAAAAACAAATTTTGAGTGCTTTGTTTTTGTTTTCAATATAAATAGGCAGGCGAGAATTTTTACATGGCTTCTATAAACTGGCAGTAAATTTTTACTTTTTATTTAAGTTTTTATTAAATTGCTTATTTACAAACAAAAAATATCAAACAACTAATAACCACATCATGTATTTTATATAACAAAAGTTTTCTTCAAGTGCAAGTTTAGTTTACTCTCATTTTTCTCACCAACACAAACATATTTTATTTTGCGGGACACTGCTCTAGACTAAAAAACAAATGTTGCAGTGCTCTTTAATCTATTACCAAACACCGTATTTCAATTCAAAATACTCCCACCACTGTAACACGAGAATTATTTTTAAGTGTAAAATTGAATTTTTTGTTTCTTTCTTTCCACAAAAATTTTATTAAAGCAATGCAATAACATTATTATGACATCTGACAGTCTACTTGTTGGCTCATTTTATTTGTGGCGGTATTTCTTTTTATTTTGTGTGTCACTTCTTTTTAATTGAAGTGAGATCTTAATGAAACCACTTGTAATTTCATTTCTTTTAATTTGTTTAATCAATTTCGTGTGTGTGAGTCAATCACAAAATATTGGTAGAGAAACAACAAATATTATTGACATCGAAGAAGTTAATTCTTCAATTGACTGAAGGGTAAAATTATTGACAACATGTAAAGAAATTATAATTTATCTTTTGCCTTTCATCGTCATATTTATACACTTCAACACAGACGGCCGGCCGGAAAGGGAAATATACCTTTTTAAAATTTTAATAATTAATTGCAAACTATGTGTCTTTATTAAAATTTATTATAAGTTGAAAAGATTATTTTGACTTTGGGCAGCAAAATAACAGTCTTACATTCTAAAAAGGAATATTTTTGAAATGTTTCTTTGTTTATAATTTCTTTTAAAATGTTTTCTTAACAACAGCTGTTACTTAACCATCTCAGAATTACTCAAACCAGGGATGTTAAATTTGTTTTACGAAAAACCTATACAGGGTATCTGGTAGCAGATTCATATTTTCAAACTAAATGAAATGAGGATTATATTTGTTATAGAGTATGTCATCCAGATGTCTTCCATCGAGTTGAACACACTTTTTAAAATGTAGCCTTGTATTCTGTGCCACACGTTGCAGTTAACTTGGTTCAATTGATGTGATTTCTCGACGAATATTTTCCTTTAAAGCACCAATAGATTGGGGATTGTAATTAAAAACCTTCTCTTTGAGCTATTCCCATAAAAAAAAACTCCATGGGAGTTAGATCGGATGACCTCGGTGGATGTCCCCAAAGCGACTGATCAGTTTTTGAGTGAAATTTTTCTAAAGCAAATTCATCGAAGCTCTGGCTTTGTATGTAGTCATCCTACCCTACACTAAAAAAAAAGACATATACTATTATTAAGCAAATTTTCTTCTAAATTAAAGTAAACAAATTTTCTAAGTTTGAGTAATTTTTTCTAAGTTTAAGTAAATTTTTACAAAAATTTTTTTAAAATTACTTAATATGTGTAAAAAATAAAAAGTAGATATTCTCAAAATTAGTTCATAAAAAGACACACATAAATTCCCACATTTAAGGACAAGTTTACTGGCTTTAAGGAAATATTTATCAATAATTGGAAAATGGTTTAAAAGTTTAAATTTTAGGAAATGACTTACTCCTGATTAGTTCATCAAATTTGACGTGCTTGAGAGACATACAAAGGTTTTCTAAATTTTAGAAAAATATTTACGTTTTAAGTATGTTTTCTTTAAATTATAAAATATATCTTTTATTTGCATTAAGCAAAAAATCTAAGTAACTTTTTTATACATATTTCCGAGGAATATTTGAACTTAAAATATATTTTTTTTTTTGTAAATGAAATAAAATTTTAAAACACAAAAATTTCAATGCATATTCAGGCTGCCCTGTTAGGCAATTGGTTAGAGTGCTTACCTTTCAGCCAGAAGGTTGTTGGTTCAATACTTGTCTTCTCTCAAGGAATTAATGTGTATGTATGGTAAATTAATTCAGAATATAATATGAAAATATAATAAAAAACATACCATGTGGTATAGAAATTATATATAGAAAAACTAAAAACAATAAAAGTACCAGAATTAAAGACAAAAAAAAAATGAAAAATTTAATAAATTTGAGATCAAAGATGAAAAATTTTTTTTGCAAAGCTCCGAGTTTTATGGAAAAATTTTTCGTAATTTTAGAAAAATTTTACTTAAATATAATAATAATGGGTGTTTTTTATTGAGGTATAGAACTTTAAGTTGGCATCACTTTTTTAACTGGCAATCATTTTGTCAGCTGTTAAGTGATTAATATTTAATTTGGTTTGCCATTTCATCATGAACAGGTTGACAAAAGAACAACGCTTGCAAATCGTGCAAATTTATTTCGAAAATAATGGTTCAGTTCGCGAAGTTTACCGCAAGCTCCGTCCATTTTATGGTCGACATAATCGTCCATCAGAGCAATTAATTCGGTTAACCATGGATCGTTTTCGCACTACGTTTACTCTATGTGATAATACGCATCCGCAGAGACGTCGAACAGTGCGCACCGAAGAAACAATTGCCGCTGTAGAGCAAAGTGTTGAAGAGAACCCGAATGAATCGATTCGCCACCGTGCACAGCAATTGGAGCTTTGTCCATCAACTTTTGCGCAAAGATCTTGGCTTGCGACCTTACAAGATCCAGCTTGTGCAAGAATTAAAGCCGCGAGACCATGCAATGCGTCGTGATTTTGGTGTATGGGCCGAAAATGAGATTGATCTCGATGCTGATTTTCATCGCAAAATTTTGTTTAGTGATGAGGCTCATTTTTGGTTGAATGGCTACGTCAACAAGCAAAATTGCCGCATTTGGAGTGAAGAGAATCCACATGAGACCCTTGAGACGCCATTACATCCACAAAAACTGACTGTTTGGTGTGCTCTATGGGCTGGTGGAGTCATTGGGCCATACTTCTCCCGAAATAATGCTGGAGAGTCAGTTACCGTTAATGGAGACCGGTATAGAGCCATGATAACCGACTATTTTGTTCTCGAATTGGATGGCATGAATGTGGATGAGTTGTGGTTCCAACAAGACGGCGCTACATGCCACACAGCGCACGTCACAATCGATTTATTGAAGGAAACATTCGATGAACGCATAATTTCGCGGAATGGACCTGTCAATTGGCCACCAAGATCGTGTTATTTGACACCATTGGATTATTTTCTTTGGGGATATGTGAAGTCGCTCGTCTACGCCAACAAACTAGAAACGTTAGGGGACTTGGAAGCCAACATTCGTGGCGTTATTGCCAATATACGGCCCCATATGCTCGAAAAAGTGGTTGAAAATTGGACCTGTAGAATTGGCTTTATTCGAGCCAGCCGCGGCGGCCACATGCCTGAAATCATAATTAAACATTAATGGCATAAAATTATCCTTCCAATAAAGCCAAATTGATGGACATTAAAACGATTTTCTTGTGTTTTATTTCAATTTGAAGTTCTATACCTCTAAAAAACACCCGTTATAATTACTATTAACTAGTTCATTAATGAACTAGAAATTTAGTAAATATTTTACTGGCTTCGAGTAAAAACAGCTTTGGCGCCATACGACAACTTTTTTTTACTAAAATTTAGAAAATTTTCCAAAGTTTCAGTTAGTTTTTTTTTTTGAGTGTATTGAAACCACGTTTGTGAAGAGTACGATGAATGAACTCGCAGGTTTGGCAAAAAAAAAATTCCGTAATCATGCGTCGATAATTTTCAGCGTTGACAATCGTCACCTGACCTCGAGAATTTTCGAAAAAAAAATGGTCCAATTATTTCATGCGTGGATAAGGCACACCAAATAGTTACTCTAGGGTAATGCAATGGTTTTTGATGTTGTCAATTGAGGTTTGTCAATTGAGGTTTGCGGGTTCTTGGAGACTAGTAACGGCAGGTTTGCTTGTTGACGTGGCCGTTTAAGCGAAAATGAGCCTCGTCGCTGCAAAAAATGGGATTTACAGTGCGAAGAGGCTTCAGTATCGTTTCCCAAAAATTTTTGCGTAAATCAAAATCACTTTCTTTCAGTTTTTGAACGATTTGAATTTTAAAAGTATGGAACTTCAAATCATTTTTTAAAATTTCATGAATAATCGCTCTTGGAAGTGCCAGTGAGGCTGCTCTTTTTGGTATTGAAAGTCGGACGTAAACTGCTTTCAACCAAATCAATGTTTTTGGGAGTTCTTGAAGATTATCTGGGCCCTGGCCGTGGGACATTCATAGCCGAAGCAAATGCGCGGAATCTCTGCATCCATGAACGAATTAAAGTTACACTCGGTCCGTTACGTATTCGCCGAATACAGAAGTTTGAACAAAATTGTCGACGAGCAATTACGTAAGAATCATTACTCTTAAAAAATGTCTCCACTGCAAACGCACGATGCTTACTCGACCACTGCAACATCGTGATTAACAAATCCGCACAATCGATAATTCCAACGGCGCCAACCTCCCCCCGCACCGCTTATTGCTTTTTGAAATAATCGTATAATAATATATATATATCGTACATATACGTACATATACATATAATCGTATAATAATAATATATATATATAATATATATATCGTATAATAATATATATATATATATATATATATATATATATATATATATATATATAATATATATATATATATATATATAATATATAATAATTTACGCCAACAAAAACCACATTCTCTTTGCCTCTCTCATCAATAAAGCTGCTAGGTTATGTCAGAACAATTTCTTTCGTGTGTGAAAGCTCATTGGCTACATGCGGCGAAACTGTAATTATATTAGTAAAAAAATTTTAATATATTGAGTCTTTCAAATTTGCTGTTGCACATGTAAACGCTAAGTACACAGAAAAAAATATTCCCAAAAAATATTCAAACAAACGTGTGTTTTGAAATATATTTAATTCACTTTCAGTAAATATTTTTTACTGTTCCAGTAAATTATTTGTTCCAATTTTATTTTATGTAAAAAAAAACTGTATAGAATGGAAACTATCTATATAAAGTAAAATTTGTAAAAAAAAATTTTGATTTATTTTTTTTTATATTTAAATTTGTTATTTTCAGTTAAATTTATTTTTATATACTGTAAAAAATTTGTCTGATTTTTTTAAATTTTTTCAGTTAAATTTATTTTTACATAGTGTAAAAAAATTTGTGTGATTTATTTTAACATTTTATTTTTTTTAAGATTTTTATTTGCGGTTTTCAAACTTATTATGTTTGAATATTGTGATTCTCAATATAGTATTAACAGTCTTACTATAAACATACGGAGTTTAGTAGCTAAATTCAAAAATTTTTTGGGTTGAAGTCTACTGACGAGTTCCAAAAGTGGGAACGAAATGCTTAACCATAAAAACAAGCCAATTTTTGAAAGTACAAAAAAATAGTTGAAACTTTTATTTGATTCAGTTATTTTTTTCAAATGAAACTTTTACTATTTTTTTTTAAATTGGTAAGATTTGTTATTGATTCAGTTAATTTATTTTCTGATAATACAAAAAATTTTAGTGAATGTGTTTGTAAATTATAAAATAAAATTTGCTGAATAATACAAAAAAAAATCTGCAAAAATGTTTTTCTCTTCCTATTTAATACATTTGACTGAAAATATTTTGAGTTTCAGTTAACTTTTTTCTCTAATGCCATAATAAGTTAACTAAAAATTAAAAATTTTTTTCCAGTTAAATTTTTACAAAATTTTTAGCAGAATCTACAAATTTCTTCTTAGGTCCGCATTCATACAAAATATTTACTGATGCAATGAATTTGGTTACTGCAAACGAAATTTAGTTTTTTCTGTGTAACTTTACAAAGATTTTTCATCAATTATGGATATAATTGTGAATAAACAACTCATGTAAAGTTGTCAAGAGTAAAAGAACAACCGCAAATAATTGCAATAGCAGAAACAACATTTTCTCCGTAATAAACAAAAAACCGATAAAAATTTATAAATAATCTTGCCATAACAATCATTAAAAAAAATATGGCGTGAGGTTTTGCAAAAATATGCATAAAAATATTCACAAACATATTTAAAAAAATTACCTGCAATAAATAGTTATAAATTAAAATATACTCTCAGTAAAGCTGAAGCATCTACAACAACATTGCCACAATGTTGGATAAAAAGCTAGAGTTTTACGTCCATATGAAAAAAAAAACGTGGGCTAAAGTGACTAAAGAAAACTTGAAGTTCAAATTAATTTTTTTATTTTGAAACGGCCGTTAATATTTATGATTTGATTAGGCTTAAGCTCGTATCTCTCTGTAAGCTTAATTATATGTGATAATTATTAATGAACAATTAATAGTAAAGTAAGTTATTAAATATTCTGACAAACACTAGCGGCCTTATGAATTTCGTGTGTTAAAATAACATTATGCGGCGAGTTTAATGTCAAATTGTATAGAAGAACTCGTCAACACGTAGTTTAATTTTGTCACGTATGTTAACTTCATGCCAGTTTGTGATTATACATAAGGCCTTAGCAGAACGGAACAACTAGCTGTTTTCGAAGGTCGCAGCACCTTCATTAGCAGCGTTCCTTGTGTTTCGTCCACCACCATATACGATCAGTTGATGAAGATTTCAGCTTTGCATACATAACTTAGCTGTTTCAGCTGATTATGCGCTAAAGAAAATTAAAAGCTTCAAAGATATTGTGATTAGAGTAATACAACAGATAGCTTAAATCCTACATAAAACTGTATGCGCCAAATCAGTGTTAATATTGTTTGGGCACTAAAAACAATTTCTCGTATTCTATTTTATCGAGGACATCATTTGCAATTATTACTGATGTTTATTAATAAACTTTCAAATTTATAAGCATTTTTGGAGTGACCAAGCAAATATACTAAACAAATTTGGCGTAAAATTATTATGAAATAATATTTTGCTAAAAAATCTACAAATCCGGCAACACTGCCTCCCACCACAGGCGCCATTATCCTCAATAACATAATACTGAATGGACACAAAGAACTGTATTGATTTCACTAGGAAAATTAATAACAGAATTCAGCGACTGACTGACTGGCTGACTGACTGAATGTTCAAATAATTGTATTCACAATGAAAAGATTGAACAGACGGTCGTTCAGTCGTCTGTATTAATAGGGAATATTAATAAATACAAGTGATTATAAATCAAAAAACCAGTAACTGGCTTTTATTTCCGTTTATTCATCCCACAAGCGGCCACTAACACCAACAACAATAACAAAAAGCATTATGTAAAAATGAATATTGTCAGACAGCAAATACGAGTGCTTTTAAATAAAAGGAGAAAAATTTGCATTAAAGGACGACACTCTTCGTTAAATATTTATTTAATATATTTTTCTTTTTGTAACAAAATATGTACATTGGCTATTTTTAATTTATTTATTACACAATTTTATCTTTGAACTAATTCTAATAGATGGTTGAATATAAAATTGGAAATGAAATCATACAAACTAAAGTTAAAATTTGTTAATGTTCATAAAGTTTCATTTACATCCATAATTTTTTTTTTTAGTTATTTTAATTTCAATTTAAAGCCAAATAATATATCGAATTAAGAGTGTATAAAAAATTTTTCATTTATCTTATTTTTATCATTTAGAAGAAAATCATCAAAGCAATAATTTTTTTATATTAAAATATTTTCATTTTAGTGAAACTTTTTGAATGAACAGTTCAAAATGTATTGAGTATTTATTTTTTCCTTTAACAAGGTATTTTGTGTTATTTAAATATTGCATTTTATTCAGCCTGGTGTCTTATCACATGCGCAATAAATTTATAACATCAATATGTTTTTAAGAAATAAAAAAAAAACAATATTTAATTTAAAAAAAAACAATCAGAAAATTTTCAAAATATTATGCTCTAAACACAATCAAGTCCACCGACCATCGACTACAAGATGTCAAAAATAGAATACATGCGTGCTTATGAGAATAATTCTTTTAGCCGCTACACGACTACCGACTACACGGCTACTTTTGTAGCCCGTAGCCAACTTAGGCTAATTTCTATTTTTCTTGGCTACAAAAAACAGATTAGTGCTGCCAATACAATAAATGCATGAAATGGTGGTTTTAAAAACGCAATACATTAAATATCGCTATTAAAAACGCGAAAAACTATTATAGTGGCACCATTGAAAAATAATAATCATCTGTTCATTTGTTTACATTTTTCATTTACTTTTTATTTGGCGCATTTTTCATTTACTTTTTATTTGTCAAATTTTCCATTTAGTTCTTTTTTCACCAATTTCTAATTTGTTTCATTTATATTTATTTTTTGGTTTTTTATTGAAATTGGTAAGAATATAATAGTCATTTTTACTGTTTATATGTATTTATTATATTGTTAAATAAATTGTAAATTGAAGTTCGCCACGCTCATCCGGTATGCTTTAAAAAAGTGTTCTTCATCTTTTTCTTTCAGCTGAAGGACACAAATTCGATAAAATCCTTCTTTATCTCGCGTTATATTTACTGGCCGGACCCACCATCTTCGGTTACTTTTGTTCTGATGTTTTTTATACACTTCATACACTGAAGTCGTTGTTTCCACTATTTTAGCAATAGTACTTATAAAGTTAATTAAATTTTCTTGAGACATTTGATTTTTTTTTTTTCAAACAAATTCACTTAAAAAAATCAAGTTTGTTTTGTTTCGGTTAACTTTAATACATATGTCAAAACAGATGTTTATTTTTTGTAGTTAGTGGTCGGTAGTCGTTAAAAGAATTAAGTAGCTGGCGACTTGGCTATTTTTGTAGCCAGCTACTTTTGTAGTCGGTAGTCGATGGTCGGTAGCCTTTGATTGTGTTTATAGCATTAGCTTAGAAATTTGTTTTTATACTGAACATATGATGACTCCTGTGATGATAAATTGAATTTTGTTCACCATAATATATTGCTTTTAATTTAAATTAATGGTAGTTTTAATTCAGGGGTGACCTTACGATATCCTATATTTATCTTCCTTCAGATAATTTAGCGAAATTGTGAAATTGTACTTTGGGAGATAATCTATCGTTATAAATAATTTATCTTCCTAAAGATAATCTGGCAATATCATAAATAATTCTATCAGATGATTATCTAGCAATATCACAGTTTCATCTTCTAGATGTATTGCATTCTTATCTTTTCGAAGTATCGCTCTGGCAGCACAAACTCTTCCGAACGGGGAAACTGATGAGCATATGTATATGTACAAGTAAACTATTACAAGGCACAGTGGGATTTCTGGGTCAAAAATTTTAAAAATCAAATTATATATGCAGTTTAGCAAAGAAATTTTTAAATATGAGATAAGCATTAATGGGTTTAAAAAAAACTATTTTATATTTGAAACATTTAAGAAATCTTTTATTTTCACGCTGTTCGGTGGTCCATATATGTACATATGGATCATTTTCTTGATAACATCATTTGAATTTTATATATTTTATAAATAAATATTTACCATTTTCTTCAGGCTCAAGGTCACACCATTTACTTAAATAAAACTCTTTTTTGTTTTATTAAATATTTATTGTTAATCTTGTAGATTTTTAATAAAACAAAAATGAGTTTTATTTAAATAAATGGTATGACCTTGAGCCTGAAGAAAATGGTAAATATTTACGAATTTTAAGGTCGAAGAAATTATTTTTTTTATTTTATAAATATGTTTAGCAATTCTCCATATATTAAAAAAAGTCCTGGGAATATCCTAAACCGTTAACAAATCTATAATGCTCTATAATACTAATAATTTTTAATTGAAAAGCAATTATGTAGCGCCACTGTCCCTAAAGATGTAAAAAAATCTCGAAAATTTGCGAAACAGGGAAAAAACTAAAAATAACTGAAAAGTCACGGAACTTGTCAACATTACGGCAAAAACTATTGCATACTTTTAGGCCAGAGCCAACTTAAAAGCCTGAATATTGAATTACAGTCAAGTCTCGCGGTAAGTCCCAAATCACACTGTGCAAGTCTTATTTCTAAGCTGATTAGTTTCAGGGAGAGAGAGACGAGGGGAACAGCAACGTTTATTTTCCCCCGTCGCTCTCTCCTAATAAACTAATCACTTAGCAAAAAGACTTGCATATTGTAAATAGGGACTAACAAACACAGACTTTAAAGAATTTGCGATAAAAAGAATGGATAATTTTTTCATTTAACTACCACAAATAACGCATATTTAAATTTTTGGCGCTCAATATAACGAATGGTTTAATAAGAAAGAAATTTATTATACCCTTTACCAAAAGATGGTAAAAGGGTATATATAGGTTTGTCATTCCGTTTGTAATTTCTAGAATATTAATAAGCGAGCTATAAAGTATATATATATTCTGGATCCTTATGCATAGGGAAGACGAATAAGCGATGTCCGTCTGTCCGTCTGTCTGTACGTGAAATCGGCTTTCCGAAGCTCCCAGAAAAGCTAGAGACTTCGTTCTTGGATTGGTGGGTCAGAAATGGTCAAAATAAGATTGGTATTGACAATCAGCAAAATCGAGCACACGGTTTCAGAGCTGGGAAGCTTAAACTTCATTTTGTCATACAAAATAACTACCGAAAACTAGTTTTTAATAATTTTCTATTAAATAAACTTATTTTATACTTCAGTATGAATAAAATTGGTATTTCTAACTAAAAAAATTAAAAAAAAAGCTAAAAAAAATTAAAAAGACGTTTCCAGGGTTGGAAAGCCTTAATTTTTTTTATGCAAAAGTAACTTACTAAAAAAAAAATTTTTCCTTTTTTTATAAACTAAACATATCTAATGTTCTTAAAAGAAAGAAATTGATGTAAGAAATCAGAAAAACAAAAAGGATGATTCCAGGGTTGGAAAACCTACGATTTTTGTTATATATACAATTAACTACCGTAAACTAATTATTTATTTATTTTTATTAAATAAACTTATTTTATAGTTCACCACGAATAAAATTGGTATTTCAAATAAAAAATTAAACTTCGAAAAATTAATTAGATGTTTCCAGGGTTGGAAAACTTTACTTTTTTTATACAAAAGTAACTTATTAAAGAAAATATTTCTTTTCTCCCTATAAATTAGAGATATCTTTCTTATATTCTTAAAAGAAAGACATTTGTATAAGAAATCATAAAAATCAAAGAGTATGATTTCAGGGTTGGAAAACGCACACTTTTTGCGATATAAAAAATTAGCTACCGAAAACTAATTTTTATTTTTTTTTTTATAAAACAAACTTATTTTATACTTCAGTACGAATGAATTTGGTATCTCAAATTAAAACAAAAATTAAAAAATTAAAACGACGCTTCCAGGGTTGGAAGACTTATTTTTTTATACAAAAGTAACTTACTATAACAAATTTTTCCTTTTTTACTATAAATTAAACACATCTTACATTCTTAAAAAAATATTGGTATAAGAAATCAGAAAAATCAAAAAGGAGGATTCCAGGGTTGGGAAACTTACACTCTTTGTGATATAAAAAATTAACTATGGAAAACTAATTTTTATTTTTTTTTTTATTAAATAAAATTAATTTATGATTGAGTACGAATAAAATTAGTATTTCAAATAAAAAAAAAATAAAAAAAGAAAAAGACGATTCCAGGGTTGGAAAACTTTAATTTTTTTTTTGTAAAAAAAGAAACTTACTAAAACAAATTTTCCCTTTCTTTATAAATTAAACATATCTTATATTCTTAAAAGAAAAATAAATAAAATAAAAGAAATCAGAAAAATCAAAAAAGATGATTCAGGTTTTGAAAAGTTACACATTTTGTGATATATAAAAGTAACTAAGTCTAATTAATTTTTATCTTTGCCTTTATAAATTATATATATTTTACGTTTTGGAAATAAAAGTTTTTTGTAGAAAAAAACCATCTCCAGAGCTGGAAACTTTGAACTTTTTTTCCTGGATATTAAAGTGAATAAATAAAACATTTTTTTGAATTTCCTTTCTTTTACTTAACACACTTTCTATATTTTTTTAAGAACTACTAGATTGGTATAAGGAATCAGAAAAATCTAAAATGATGATTTTAAGGTTTGAAAATTAATTTTTTTTGTACATAAAATTAGCTAGGTCAAATTATTTTTTTCTTTTTGTTTATACTTTATGTATGTGCTTATGTATGTATCTCTTTACTACATGAAAGCACTTTGGTAAAGGGTATATAAGATGCGGCACAGCCGAATATAGCACTCTTACTTGTTTTTATTATATTTATTTGATTATTTATTTAATTGATTATGAATTTAACAAAAATTTGACTCAATAAAATTTTTAAAAAAGGTTTTAATAATTATGTAATACCTAAGTCTTCACTATGTGTATTAAAGGAAATAGAAAGAAAAATTTGTTGAAACGGTGCGAAAAATGAAGTATCTCGCTAAGGAGAAAAAGTTATATGAAAGTTATATTGAAATGCGACTTTTAAAAAAATTGGTGACAAAACTGATATCAAGAGAGGATCAAATCTAAATAATTAATAGGCAAACAAGTTTTTTGTAATCCCTTTTACGCCGGTATTACTGCACCGATTTTGAAAAGATTTATATGAGTTCAAAGGTTTTTCTGACCTAATGTGTGGAATATATATTTTATTTAAATTGTTTTAGTATTTTGGGAGCTATAAGCGTTTAAAGTTGCTACTACTACATGCGAACATAGTACACACGCATTTATTAGCTTACACTTAAAAAGAAACAAAACATGTGTGTGTGTGTGCGTTTGTAGCATTTTCTCTTGGTTTTCAAATTTCTTTCTTTTATTTGTTGTATGTATTTATGTATACTATGTGACTGTATATTAATGAATTTTTTATGACTTTTCATTCGATATCGATCAAAGTTTTCATACAAAAACAATAAAAATAGCAAGAAACTTTGCTTAATATCAAATGCCATAAATTGTCTTTGGGTGTGAGAGTTTATTTGATTTGAAGAGATTTTTTTACAAGTCGGAAAAGTGGCATCGCATCACCCCTTTTTTAAAAAGACCATGCTAAAAGTGTTGCATTTTTACAGTTTTATATATTGAAGAAAAACTGTTCTAAAAAACGAATCCCCTTAATGTGAAAATTTAAAAAGCAAACAGTATCCAAGGCTTTAACCACTTTAATTTTTGCTACTCTATCTGCGAACATAATTTGCAAACTATATAGTGCAGAGTACTAAAAGAATTTATTTTTCAACAATAAGATTTTTTTTAGAGATAAAACATAAGCACGTTTTTTCATGTCATGCTTTTTTTTGCACCTTAACAAAAATTTAATAGATCGAATGTGATATTTGAAGAGAATTTTTACAGCATAAAATACAATAGAAAGTTAATAACCAACGAATTTTTAAGCTTTAATAATAACTGTAGATAATTTCAGTTGGAGAATTCAAAAAAAATACGAAATAATTTCAAGTGCATTTTTAACTTCACGCTATCAGAAACAGATCTCAACATTTTGAGGTCAGAAAATTTCATTGTGTCAATTTTTACGTTGATGTGTGAGTTGGAAGATGAGTGTATGTGTTAAGGTGCGTTTAGACTATGCTAATATTTGTGCAAAATCATAAAAATTTTGTTCCTAGTGTAAACACTCGAATTTGTTAGCCTCCAAATATTTTTCGACTGTTTGTTGGCTAACAAAAATGTTTGTTTGTGAAGAAGGCTTTGAATAGTGTAAACACTTTGTCAGCACGTCGCAACAAATATTTGGCTCAATATTTTGTTTGTTCTCGCAATATTTTTGGCGGAACAAACAGCGACAAATAATTGTAGAAAGGTGGGTTGCCAAAAGTTATTTTTGACAGTGCTTAACATATAAAAAATGAAATAAATTGAAATGGCAATACTGGTCAATTCGTTTGACAGATTGGTAAGTAAAAAACTCGTTTCCGTAATTCTTAATTATAAAGCATATTTTTCTGAAAGAAAATGGACGACAACGATGCAGCAGTTATTGAATCGCCCCCATCATTTGCCAAAAAAAAAAACCAAAAGGAAGAAGATGACGCATGACTGGAGCGAAGAAGATATATTGAAATTGATCGGCGAAGTGGAGTGCCATCCTTGCATTTGGAATGCATCAAGTGCTGACTACCATAATAAACCCATGCGGGATAATGCATGGACTGAGATTGGCGGTATGCTAAATATTAGAACGGAAGAAGTTTGCACTAAATGGTCGAATTTAAGGATTCAGTACCGGGGCTAACTCAACAAAAAAACAAAATCTGGACAAGGTGCAGACAGCGGCAACCAACAACAACAAATTTATATATTCCATCTGAAAGCGAAGGTAAACCAATGAGAATGTATTCATTAATTGCTAATATTGTTGTTATCGGAAAACCTTTTTCTTACAGAACCAGCCCTATCATCTGCGCCTTCGTCGAACAATACAACGACAAATGTCATGGCAACATTTTGTGACGTTGTCCAAACTATTAAGGACAGGCGCAAATCATTAAACCCTAATGAGAAATTCGGACGCTACATGGTCAGTGAGTTAAATGCCTTGAATGAAGGCGATGCAGCAAACATAAGACGAAGTCTTGGAGGTTTTTTGTTTACAGAATTAAGTGAGCTCAAATAAAAACAAAATGCAGCGACAGAGTTCCAAGAGAATTTGAACCAGCTTTTTAATTGAAAGTGCAACGATGAATGTGATAATTTTCTTAATATTAATATTGCCAACGAATTTGCTATATATATTTTTTTTTATCAAACATTAATTTTAAGATTGCCAATAAATGTGCCTGATTTTTAGTTTCTTTACCAAACATTAATCTTAAGATTGCCAAAGAATGTGCCTTAATTTTTTTTAATAATAATAAAAATATACTTCAAATTGACAAATATTATTTTAAAAAATAGACAGCAATTCAGTTATATTTGTTGATATTGAAAAGGTATTTCTCCTTCATTTATGAAGTACTGGCTGAATTCATTCTTAATTTCGTCTATTGTTTCGATGTTGTAAGAACGTTGTCTTGTGAGAGGATGTAAAGATGAGTCAAATGCATCATTCCGCCATTCTCCTAGAGTAATGCTACCATCTGCATTATCACGATCAACCAATGAAGACGTCAAGTAAGTTCTTGCGTTCCTCATCATTAAAAAATTGTGTAATGCACAACAAGCAGTGGTTATTTTTCTTGCTTTTTCGGGATTAAGCTGTATTGGGCTGCGGAGAATGCAAAATCGTGCTGACAATATGCCAAATGCATTCTCTACAACGCGTCGTGCTCTCGATAGGCGATAATTAAAGATTCGTTGAATACCATCAAGCCTGTTCTTATTGAAGGGTTTCAAAAGATTTGTGCTTGCAGAAAATGCATCATCAGCCACTAGGACAAACGGCATGCATTTTGACCTTTCGGGCAATGGCACAGGTTGAGGAAGATGGAGAGAATTGTTTTGTAGCGCATCATAAAATGCAGTCTTTGTAAATAAATTTATATGACGCATCGGTAATGCCCATGAGCACAATACTATGTGTGCCTGCCAAATAGAAAAAAAGAAGATTAATTAATTTGTCAATTATTTTTGTATAAATTTTGCATAACCTTTATAATTATAAAATACGCTTCCTGAACTCTTAGGAGCCACCATCACCACGTGCTTGCCATCTACGGCACCAAGGCAGTTTGGAAAATTCCATTTTTCCAGAAGCTCATCTGCAACGCTTTTCCACTCCTCTTCGTTCGACGGAACCTTTTAATTAAAAAAAAACGTTATTGAAACATTGCACCTAAAAATACTGTAACCTTCATAAAGTCTACTTTTAAAACATTGTAAATAGCATCGCACACTTCTGGCACAATACCCGATATCGTGCATGGGGGAATCCAAAAAACATATTGCAGCCATGAGAAACTTTCGCCAGTCGCCAAATACCGCAAAGTCAGAGCTAATCTTTCAGATGCAGATATTGGTTCCCGCAAATGTGTGGTTTTCTTTCTTATAATCGGCGCCATTAGATTCAGCTTTATGTGAAAAACATGAACATATATTTAATGTTAATAAGATGAATATTGTAATCAAATTACCAAGTAATCGAAGTCATTTGAACCCATGCGCACGAAGTTTTTATGCAGCGAAGGTTCTTCAGAACGCAATTCCTTCAGAAGTTTTTGGCAACATCCTTCCATTTTACGGCGCTGCACCCAAGCTCGAACCCACATTCTTTTGGATCTTCTTTTTTTGCTGGGTTTCTGAAACTGCTATAGCTCCAGCAGTTATTAATAATAAATCTCCAATATCACTGTCACTAAACATTTTAACTTTTCACATTGCTTCACAAACACAATTTGATACTGTTTGACAGATGGATTTCATAAACATAACAACATTGTTTGACAGATGTTTGTCATACACACCGGACAAATAAAATTATTAGCGTAGTGTAAAGGGGTACACAAATATTTGCACCAAACATGGCTGACACAAAATTTTCTGTTATTTGCGCAAATAAAATTCAAATTAATATTAGTGCAATCTAAACCAATACCCAAACATTTGTCGCAAACCATACTATTAGCCCAAACAATTATTTGTTGTGTTTGGACAAATATTAGCATAGTCTAAACGCACCTTTAATGTATGTGAGCCTTTCATAATTTAGGAATGGTCTAATCGACACCCTGAAGGCATTAGCCTTACTTAAATTTCAATTCGGTTCGATAGATTTTGAGATGTTCTTTAAATAAAGTTTTTGAAAAATATATATATATATTTTTTTTTTCAAATAAATTTTGAACTTCTAAACCTGCGCTGGCCACCAAGAGAAATGGCGAATTACCCGAATGTTTTACAAGGTCAACCATGTCTCATATTTTTTTTTTGAGTTTTTAGAAATATTCTTAGTGCTCTTCAAGACCCATTTTGAATTTATTTTAGTCCTTTTTAGGTTAAAAAGAAGTCCAACCTTACTCCTTACACATAAAACCCCCAACAACGTAATATATTTAATTACAAAGATTCAATTCTTTTATATTACTGCTTACTGGTAATTGAAAAATTTCTGATTTGCTTATGCTTTATGTAACCAAAGATACAAATATAAATATACATTAATATATTTTCACCGCAAGCCAAATTGTAAAAATATATTCATAACTTTTAGTAACATCGGTGGGGAAAAACTTACTGCACATAACGTAAAATTATCAAAGGGAAAAACAGGAAATCAGTTTTCCATCCATTCAATATTTCGGCTGTTTGCGAAATGCTTTTGTAACATTTTGTTGCTGCGGTTTGTTATTTTACCTGTTTGCCGTGGTGCTTAGTCGGGGAATACAGACAAATAAAATTCTTTTTCCCAAGTGAATATTTCATTTATTTTTTTTTTATTCCTTTACTTCCAAATCGTTTAGGAAAAATTAAAATTTCTAAAAAAAAAATTTTGTTCATACGTTTAATGGAATCTAAGTAGTTATCATAACATTCGAGTTTGATTTCTAAACAAGTGCAGGAATCATGAGCCCTTGGCAAATAAGAGCCATATGCACTTTAAAAGTAAACTAAATTGCAGCCGATAGGAGTAGTTTCATTTGAAACGTTTATGCTTAAATGTTGGCAAATTTTTAACAAAAAATTATTCAAAGATATAACTTAATTAATATAAAAATATTCTCAGGCAGGTTTATGGACTCATAATTTGATTATACCTTATACTTATGCCAATACACATTTCTGTTGAATTTTTTGTGGCATCCCAGGTATGAATTTTTCAAAAGGATTTAAAAGCCACTTTTTAAAGTTAAATTTAATACACACCAATTTTAATTAAAAACGAAAGAGATGGTGAAAGAAGATCACTTAAATCAACGCATAATAAAATTTAAGTTTATTAAAAAAAAAGAAATAAAAAAAAGCATGTATAATTCTTAACGACAAAAAAGATTATGTAAATTTAAAGCAATTATATAAATAATAAATAATAATCTTTGTGTGACAGTTTCAAGTAAAAAATAGCTCAAAAACAAAATGAACGGACAAGCTTAAGCGGACTATAAAAGGCGCAAAGACGAAAGAAATAATATAAATGGTAGAAAGCATAATAAGTAAGCCTCATAATAAATCAAAAGAATGGCAGAAATAAAAGCAACTAAATAAACATAAAATAAAGCTTAAGCATACATTTTGTCCGCTTAAGGTCTGCATTATGATAAAACGCCAAATGAATAGATTAAAAGTCAAAAAGTGCGATTTAGGAAAAAAAAGATGGTTGCACAATGAAAATAATTCTTGTGTAACAATTTGTAAAATATAAAGGCAATAGAACAGCACAGCATAGTATGCCTAAAACAAGTTAAAAGTAAATATGGCATATATGGACGTTAAAAACTATATAAAAATCGATGAAATTGGTACAAGTATTTAATGTGACCCAGTAAAAAACAAAAATATGTCTTAGTTTATAAAAGCAGAAATTTATATCAACTGACACCACACACGGTGGACCACACACAAAAAACGCTGACGATGAAGGTGTAGTGGCATTCAAAAATAGCCAATTGTTCCATTCTACAAAGTTTTTGTCAGAATATCTACAATTAACTTTGCTGTTATTTATTCATTAATAAGTATTACATGTAATTTGACTTTCAAAGCGATACGAACTTTAACCTAATCAAATCATAGATGAGTATTAAAAAATTTTAATTTACGTTTTTATTCTTTAAAGCCACTTTTCCGTGGACCCGAAGATTAGCAAAGAAATAAAAGACCCTAGTATAGTAATTAGGGTTAGGAATGATACAAGTTTTATTTATAACCACACTTAAACTAAATTAATCAACAGCTTAAATATACTAATACAACTGAAATTACGCAATTTTATACAACTGGTTACAACTGCGTCTTCCTCGCTGTTGTATGCGGACGTCTCTTATCTGGCTGCGCTAGTATTGAAGCAATTCCTCTTTGTCTACTGCTTGTCACACACGAAGCCTGCTTCTGTTGACGCTCTTTCTTTGTACAATAACAATGTCTCGCTGCTTAACTACAACACACTTATCTACGACTTTCAACGCTTTCAACTGCGATTTACTATCTTCTTCACGATAATGATCTGAACTCTTTCAAATGATCTCTACCTATAGATGATTTAATTTTCAACTAACTTGCCATTGGATACGGCACCCCTTTTTATACTTTGCACAAAAACCACTAGAATTTTTCAGCAAAGTGTAGACAATCTGATTATCATTATAAATGTTGTTTACAAAGTTCATGTGGTAACTATGTACATACATGTAGGGATTGCCGTTCGGTTTTACCCGAAACCAAAACCGCGGTTTTTAACCCATAAAAACCAAAACCGAAACCGACAAAAAAAGCTTCGGTTTTTAAGTTTTACTTTAACATTATTATCTTGTTTAAAAATACAGCAAAATGTACTTTACATTGAAGACTTTTATACATGACTAAGCATCTGTAACAATGAAAGGCAAGAAAATTGTAAAATTTTAAGAAAATTTAACAATTCTTTGCAGGAATAATTGTGATCTTTTATAAAAAAATTTCTAGCAGATGTAAAGCAAAAAAGCCTAATCTCACGTGTGCCAAAGCACTGGGTGTGGGTTAGACGCCCTACCAACGCCCCCATGCACCCTTTTAGAATGAACCTATGGTCCACTCCTTAAGGCACATAGGTTGCAATCTTTGAGTATAGTTTTCCCTGTACTATATTCAAGTACCTTGCTGAGGTACTTTGAGCTATCTAAACTCTGCTGCTATGTCCGTGCTTATAGCAGCTTCTGTTGTAAACACCTTAGCGATGTCCCCAAGAAAATTCCTCAACCATTGCCGGCACAGCTAACCACCCATCCATAATGAACGCATGCCTGTGTCGTCAAATAACCAGTGCCTACTCCACACATACCAAAATCCTCCCTTTAACCCCGTGGGGTAGGACGAACTCGGCATTTTAGCAAAGGAAACTGACGACCGCTACATGCACTCAAAACTTCAGAGCAGCGAGGACCACTTACGCGAGAAGAATGCAAGCTCGCCGCCAAGATCATGTGCCTACTACAATTGATCATGCTTGATAAACGCCCCTTGAACCCAGGAGGTAGGACGAACAACTATTTTAGCACAGAATCTTGACAACCGCAATGCATTTATCTCTAAGCAGCCCAGCTGGCGGTCAACCGGCACCCGTGGTACCAGAAGTAGCCTCTGGTTAGACCTCGAAGTTCCACCACAAGGGCTTCACCTCTATCGTCTTTTGAACTCAGGGGCAGTTCTAGATGACGCTGCACCTAAGTGACAACAACTGGCGTACAATATTTGTTTTCCTTTTATAAATATGTGCATATCCTTTGCTCTGTTTGTGTTCAGAGATCGAGTAATAACACATAAGTTTTACGGGTAATGAGCTAAAGGTCCGTCAGTGGTAAAAGCTACATTACCCTAGCTGGGGCCCCGGGATTGCCACCCCCGTAGTCTATAAATAGACTCCCCTGGGGGTAACGTTCTTTGGCAAAAATTTGTACTTTATAAAAAAAAACGAACAACAAAAAAAACCAACATATTGCTTCACAAGGCAATAACACAATAAAGCCCTCTTCAGCTGAAAGCGAAAGAGTGTTTTCTGTCGCTGGTAACTTCTGCACAAAAATAAGATTTCGTTTAAACAACTTTACATTGAGCGCTTTAACGTTTCTGAAACTTTTATTACTTGGATAATTAAATACAAATCTTTTATTCTTAAGCTTTTTATACACATACTCACTACTAAATGTTCCTTTTCTAATATAAGTACCTGAATTGAATACAAATCAGAGAAACTCTATCACCCCTATAGTAACAATTTTTTCCCTTGGAAAATGTTTCCCAGAAATATTTTCCCTTTTTTTTTGGTTCCCCTTATCATGAATAATCTGCCTTATCGTAGTTAAGGCAGATTATTTCAAATACGACTACGAATGTTTGGCAATAGATTAAAGAAAAACTGTCTTCTTTAATCTATTACCAAAGAGTCGTAGTCATATTTGAAATACGCCAACCACGATAAGGCAAAATATTTTTTTTTACATCGAACAATTTCGATATTTTTCTTCCAATTATATATTTAAAGTTAAAACTATTCATTTATGGGACAAGATTAGTATGTAAAGCTTACGATTGTTAACAATAATTCCCCACAACAATTTTTTTCATATAGTATGAATCTCTTTGGTTCACAAACAGTAAATTTTATGGTAGTGCACCACACGGTGGTATACTTAATGAAAAAATAGATAAATAAATAAATAAATAAAGCGTCTCCATGAGTACAACTTTAAATTAAATAAACTTCATTTATAACCTAAAAGTTTTGTGACTTTTTTATTCAACTTAAATTTTTCCGATTTTCAATTCATTTTTAAGCTTTACAAAAATTCTTCCCTTTTAACATTCACGTGGACTGATAGCGGGAGAAAATTTCACGGGATATTCAAGATAGCATTTTTCTCTTCGAGGTGAATGAAAATTTCACATTAAGAAAAATTCCATTTGTTTTTCACGATAGGGATGATTATTTTTAAATCATCATTTATCTTTCCGGCATACATACCTATTTATATATGTACATGCAGATTTTTAAAATCGAAACCGAACCGAAACCGATCGGTTTTAGTGGCAAACCGTACATACATGTGTATATGCATACATCATTAATTCATTGACTTGTTTACTTAATTTTTGTTTTTCGTTTGAATTGGTATGCATGTAAGTATGTATGTATGTAGACATGTGTATCTTTTTAACGAGCAGACGGTTTTTATTCTTGTTATTGCTTATTTAGGTTTAATCACGCTTGTATGTGCTACTTATGTATTTGGTTGTTTGCTACCATTCTAGATCAATGGTCACCAAGAAGAGAAAATTCTTAAAAGCAGAACAGCACTAATACATGTTTAGTGCAGTTACACTGAAAAAAATCGCTCTTGTAAATGTTTAATTGGTATATGAAAAATAATTTTTTGGGTTCATTTTATATTAATGAACGTTTGTATGTACTGGTACCATAGTATGTATGTACTAGTTTTTTTACATTTCCGGATACATATTAGACACTCAGCATCTACAAAAGTATTTAAGCCAAATAAAGTCTTATTTTTCAACTCTATGTTCCACATATTTTTTCTCTTTTTTATAGCAATAAAAAGTGCTGTTATAAAAAATTTAAATTAAATAATTTATTTATATAAATAATATAGAAAATAAAATTGAGTAATTTTGGTGGTGTTTGAATATTCTGGGTGTATTTTTTTCACAACAAAATGCGACAGAGATATGCTCTCTTTGTGTGTTTTATACTCTTGCTTTAGATTTTTGTTAGTAGTTGTGCTGTGTACGTACGCAAAACAGAGTGCTAGCAGAGCCCTCAGGGCAATGGGATGATGAACTCTGCTCTAGATTATTCTTTGCATTAACCCTGTGGGAATATTTTTGCGTAATGCTGAATTAACCCTGTAGGCTGCCATTTTCGTAACAATACAATATAACCAATTAATAAAAAATTTAAAACAACCACTCACGCAAAAGAAATTTACCTGCCATAAGCACGTTTTATTGAAAAAAAAACTAAAAACTAATTAATAATTGCATTGAGTCAATAAAACTTTTAATTAAATTAAATTTGTAAACAAAAGTTTGATTTAATCAATTACATTTTAATGCTTAGACACGTTCAAATTGTATTTATATGTTGACAAAAGTTGTTCAACTTTAAGGTAGCTACAACTTTGCCAAACATTGTTGGTAAAAAAAAGTAGGAGTCCCTGGAAATTATTTTGAGAAAAGAAAAAAAATGTTTTGCCTTTACTTTTTTGGCATAAAATATTAAAAAAATTTGTGCGGTAGACTCTTAGCTACATTATTTCTATGTATAGAGTAGAGCCATTACCAAGTCTGAAAAAGCTGTTGGCCAATAACTGAAGATACCATTTTTCGAGTACGCAATGGCTTTCGAAATCTTTGGAGGCCCATAATAAAAACATTGGTCACCAAAATCAAAAAAACGAAGTACAGGTGGTTACTAGTGGTTTTTTAAATCAAGCGCACACAACTGCACAAAAAAAATTATTCCCAAAAAATTTTCAAACAAACGTGTGTTTTGAAATATAATTTAGTTTCAGTAAATATTTTTTACTGTTCCAGTAAATTATTTGTTCCAATTTTATTTTATTTAAAAAACCTGTATAGAATGAAAATTATCTATATAAAGTAAAATTTGTAAAAAAAAATTTAAGATTTATTTTTTTTTATTTAAATTTGTTATTTTCAGTTAAATTTATTTTTATATACTGTAAAAAAATTTGTCTGATTTTTTTTTAATTTTTTAAGTTAAATTTATTTTTATATACTGTAAAAAAATTTGTCTGATATATTTTAACATTTTATTTTTTTTTTAAGATTTTTATTTGCGGTTTTCAAACTTATTATATTTTTATATTGTGATTCTTAATATAGTATTAAGAGTCTTACTATAAACATACGGAGTTTGTTAGCTAAATTCAAAAAATTTTTGGGTTGAAGTCTACTGACGAGTTCCAAAAGCGGGAACGAAATGCTTATCCATAAAAGCAAGCCAATTATTGAAAGTAAAAAAAATAGTTGAACCTTTCATTTGATTCAGTTATTTATTTCAGATAAAACTTTTACTAATTTAAAAAAAAAAAAAATTAAGAATTGTTATTGATTCAGTTAATTTATTTTCTGATAATACGAAAAATTTTAGTGAATGTGTTTGTAAATTATAAAAAAAAATTTGCTGAATAATACAAAAAAAATCTGCGAAAATTTTTTTCTGTTCCTATTAATACATTTGATTGAAAATATTTTGAGTTTCAGTTAACTTTTTTCTCTAATGCCATAATAAGTTAACTAGATATAAATTTTTGTTTCAGTTAAATTTTTACAAAATTGTTATCAGAACCTACAAATTTCTTTGTAGGTGCGCATTCACACAAAACATTTACTGATTCAATGAATTTGGTTACGGAAAACGAAATATAGTTTTTTCTGTGTAATGTCAATGCATGTGCGCGCTTGTATGTGCGCAGAAAAATAAAAGATCATACACACAACGTATGTACGTATGTGCATGCATGACGTTTGTACACGCACCCATGCGTATAAAGAAGCAGCATCACAAATTTTTCCGTCACAAAGTATTTTTTCTGTACTCCTATACCTGCAATAACTAGATCAAATGTATTGCCAACAGTGTTGTTAAGCGTTGGCTTTAGAAGATTTCGCTGTAGTAAAGCATTTGAAAAACCTTTTATATCTTAAAAGATCTTGTAAGTGGTCTTTTGCACGTACCTGACCTTTTTTTAATTTAAACGTGAAATGGCCAACCTTGCTCTTATTTGTGCTAGCTGAAAGTGCCGCCCCTTTACATGCGAGAAAAATTATCAATCAAAGCAGGGAACTGAAATGTTAGAATCGCTTGGAAAGGCGAAAACATGCGAGGTCATAGCATGTATTTTTTAGTATCCACAAATAAATTTTATACATGCATTTTTATTTTTAAAAAGTGGTAAATAATTTTATACCATATATTTAAAATAAATCTTTAAAATAATTTTAACACAACAATAAATAATAAAGAAAAATCTTTTTAAAATATCTTTATTTAAAATTGAACTCAGCTGTTATTTGCTCATAGATAACTCCCTAAACTTAAGCGTTTTATGTAATCCTTTAAAATTTATAACAGAATTATAAAATTTCAATACTAAATCTAAAATAAAGAAGTATCTAAAGTAAATTGTGTAGCAGATCATAAGAATTTTTTATGATATTTTCTTATATACCAGCTTAGAATTAAGACTTTTAAAGATTTATTTTACTTATCTTATTTATAGTTTAAAAATAGACAAAATAAAATTTAAAATAAAACCTTCCTCAAAATGACAATAATGTGGCTGAGGCAGGCTGCTGTAACATGGGTGTTAATATTTTTCGATTGAGTGAAAAAAATGTGTATGAGAAATTTTCATACAAATGTAAATGTAGGTGAGTGATTTACACTCCCTATTTTATTTTTTTTTTATTTTTTTACTCGTACGCAGATTTATACAAGACAACCAGACAGAACGGCAGATATTTTGAACTCCGACTCATTTAAGAAAATTACATGCATACATACGTACATACATTCATATTTATAAGGAATAAACACACAAAAACAGCAGCAAAAATAAAATATTTTGCATGTTTAAGCAAACATGAAGTCACTTGCAAGAGACAAACGGTCACACAGACGAACAGAGTTGCAGTTGTATTGAAAATAGTAGACAATAATTGGAAATGCAACAAAAGATACTATAGGCCAGCATTCGCATCTGATATACCCTGCAATAAAACGAGAAACTACAGTTTTCTTTTGTATTATGATTGGTTCAGATTTGTTTTATAAATTTGCACTCCCCAAGTTATTTTGGCAATCGTACAAAAAATATTTGTGGCGTATACTTAATATTTATTTAATTTCATATTAATCATACGACGCACACTGTGATTTTTAGGGTTTCGTATACCAAAGGTGAAAAGCAACACTATTATTTTCGCTACGCTGTCCACCTTTCTGTCTGGCTGTCTGTGTATCACAGGCTATTTTATCGAGAACCGTAAGAGCTCCGTACCAGAAATTTTGACAGACTATGTAGAATTTTGGCCGCTACAAATATATGACAATTAAATATTAAAGACTAGTCCAAAACGAGCAACGGAAAATGTTAAAATTCTATGTAACATACCTACAATTATACATATGACGAGCAAAATAGAAAGGGACCTAAGGGTAAAAACCGGTTTTGTTCAGGAGAGCCATTTTAAAGATTTAAATCAAGGTTGGAAACCGAAACAAATAACGGTATCGATATTGATACCGGTACAATTATTTTAAAAATTTCGGTATCGGTAACGGTAACGGTATTTTTTTATTTCGGTATCGGTATTACCGGTACATACCGTTATCGAGTTTAAAATACCGGTATACCGCTATTACTGTGAAGTGTATTAATTCATACAGTGTATATAGCAAAAAACCTCTTTATTAAGTTAAAAGTAAGTAATTTTACATAAAGTCTTTAGTAAACAGTAACATAAAAAAACTAAGTTTAGTATAGTGTAAACTTGTATGTTTGTATAAACATACATACATACATGCATAAGTATGTTTAGATCAGAGCTGCCCACAAAGAGAAAACCGAGAGTAAGGTATAAGTACATGTGTATTCATTTCTATAAAAAGCCGATTGATTTTCGACACTCTGACGCTTCTGTGGGCAGCCTGGTTATAAACGTTTATACTAGTGTTTTTCAAACAATATTATGGCAACTTGATGAGTGTCGTTATTCATTTTATGAATGCGATAGCGCAATAATAAGGTCATGGCACTAGAACAATAGCTAAAACTTTACAACAATTAAGGCCGAGTTTACATCTGGCACACATGTGCTCTGAGACTAAGAGGCCTTTATTTGTCATAAGCAGAACGCGACGTTCAAAATTTAATTCTACAATTCATAAAAGTAAAAACAGAAATGTGCAAGGAAATAAAAGAAAAATTACAAAATAATTTCAGATTCTCTTGGGCAAAAAAAAAACGATTCTATTAATGCTTATTCTGCACTAGTGATGTACGAATATTCGTATTTGAATTACCGAATATTCGGCAATTTTTAAATATTCATATTCGCATTCGTATTCGTCAAACTCAGGCGAATACGAATATTTTTCCAAAAAATTAAATAAATAAATTCATAAATCTTAAACCAAATTTAAATAAATGGATAAAAATATTATTTTGTACGAATCCATTAAGTTTTTTATAGAAATTTTTGCTCATTTTGAAATATTATTTACTGACGATCATTAATATTTTTGGGTAGTTTTTATTAACTTTGAAGTGCGCCAAGGGGAGTATGAAGCTCTTTTATAACAATTTTTTTAATATTTCATATTGCAGGCGTAAATATAACCCTAATTTAATGTCTATAAATTTTACATTAAATACTCGTATTCGTATTCGCGAATATCGTTTCAAATATTCGTATTCGCGAATATCGTTTCAAATATTCGTATTCGCGAATATCAAAAGTTAACATTCTTTACATTACTGTTCTGTACTAAAGTCCTATTTGCAAAGAAATATTTTGTAATATTTATTTAATAATATATTTTTTTAAGTGCGGTCAGGCTTGTGTGTATTGTTTGGCCTTCGAGAGTTTTTCGTCCGTATAATCTTGCGGTTTTTTGTGGAATTTCTTTAATAACCACGTTGCTACTTCCTATGTGAAGGCATACGTCGTGTACAGTCAGTCACACAACTTTTTGAAAATACCGTTAATAACATCCTGGGCATATGGTTTAGTTACTCCACCCATGTTTGTTCAACACCATATTATGCAAATTTACTTTGTATAATATGTATCAATAAATAAATAAATATTTTTTTTTTTGCATTTACATATAATAATAATATTTGTTGAAATAATTAAATTAAAAATATTTTGTATTGTTTTGCACTGGGCGGGAATTTCTCGGGAAGCCGGCAAGTCGTTCCCGCTTTCCCGTGAAATGAAAAACTCCGGGAAAAGAAAAACTCTAGTTTATACATATGTATTTGATTATGGTGTGCTTACACTTTGTTGTCGATAAAAAGTAGTAAGAATAGAGCTGAATAAGAACGTCTAAAGGGGGAAATTTTGTTTCTGTAATTAATTTCAAAAAAGTTAATTGAAATTAAGTTTTTTAATTTTTTTTACGGAAATCGGTATACCGGTAAGTACCGGTATAGACATAAACGGTATTGTCGATACCGGTATTTTCTAACCGAAATGAGTTTCGGTATCGGTATTGATACCGGTACCTAATTTTAACGCTATTTGAATCGGTATCGGTATTTTTACGATACCGTTTGCCAACCTTGATTTAAATACGTGTATCTTTGGTGTACCATCACATCATAAAACGTGCATATCTCTGGGAGGGAACACTTTTGGGGCATGGGATCGGTCTCATTCGATGCTCAGATGTTGTCCACATCAAAAAAAAAAGTGAAAATTGAATTTTTTTACCCTTAGGTCGCTTTCTCTATGCGCTGTCACATATAGACACTTGAAATTTGTAATGAAAGTGTATTTTTATACAGACTACAGCAATTAATACTAAAATAAAAAAAAATTAAAGGGTGTTCTATCAGTTAATGTAAATTTGACTATGTAATTTTGACAACTTCTTGTAAATCGTCTTCTTCTTTGGAATCTCAAAACCGAAAAAAATCGTCAAAAACTGAAAAAATCGCCAAAAATTAGAAAAAATCGCCAAAATAAAAAAACGCATAAAACCGAAAAAATCGTCAGAACGAAAATGAGCGCCAAAACTAAAAAATAATAAAAATAAGAAATTATTTCTGACTAATAAAATATCTATAACTTAAATAAAATCGCCGAAAACTGAAAAAATTGCCAAAACGAAAATAAACGACAAACTAGAAAATGATCGCTAAAATTAAAATAAATCGCCAGAAACCGAAATAATCGCCAAAATAAAAAAAAAATCGCCATAATAAAAAATAAATCGACAAAATAAAAAAAAACACTAAAATCGAAAAAATTTCCAAAATTATAAAAACGCCAAACACCGAAAAAATGCCAAAAACGAAAAAAAAACCAAAACTAAATTTCGTATAGTATTACATATGCACCTAGTGTTCTTACGGAACACTTCGTGAGCGAGTTAAAGTCTGTACTGAATTTATTTATTTATGTGAGAAATATATAGAAGGCAATACTAAAAAAAAGGAAAAAGTGTAAGAGTAATTTTCAAATTTAAAATATAAACTATTTCTACGCTTATTTCGCATGATTCAAAGTTATTGGTAACTTAATGATGTAAAACTTTTAGTTACACGTAATACTCACGTTGATTTTTCAATGATTTGATTTGATTTGAAACACGATTTTTGGATTTTGCAGGCGAACGGTATAGAAAAGCAAAGGGGGAAGAAAAAAACCACATTTTCCGTTCTACGAGTTTTTTTTTTTTAATTTCTTTACACATATTTTAATTTTTTTATGTTGCTTTATTTTATTTTTTCCTTGAATGCAACAACAGCTTTTTTTAATACAAGATAGTGTTACCTGTAGGTATTTTTGTCACTAATATATGAGTATAGGGAATATCGGAAAAATATTTTATTTTGAACAAAATGTAGGTATTTTTTATTTTCATATTGCATTTTTTGTGCATAAGTGTAAAAATAAATATACCAAAAATATATTTTTGCTCATAAACCATTTGAAAATTTGTTTTTGCTCGAAATTACATAGACTTGTATCCAATTAGTTTGGTGTCGCAGTGCCTGTCTTTGGTAACATTGCTGAGAGAATATTTATTTATATGTGAGAGGATAAGAAAAAAATAGCTGTCAAAATAAAATAGATCTCTCGACTGCTTTCTGGCGCTACTATCTTGTGTCAATTTTGTATGGAAAATGTGTTTATGCCGTAATTCTGTTTGATCATTAAGGCCTTAAATGTTTTTAATTTATCTTTCTTTACGTTAAATTACTAAAATTTGTAAATTTTAGTACGGGGGAAATTTTTTAACATGTAGGGAAAGGAAAAAGCGGGGTTTTTTAAAGCTACTGGCATCACTGATACAATTTTTGGAAGAAAAAAAAGTAAAAACCAGAAACATGGAAAAAATCATCGTATGAATGCAAAATGTTTTTGGAAGCAACTTTTAAAAGAGAATCAAAAATAAAACAAGATTTTTAAATCATCGTATGATGAGAGAGAGAGAGAGGCAAAAGTTTTCAAGATTTTTGAATTGTGAATCTTCGAGGTCAAAAACTTAAAGTTCAAGAATTCAAAAAATTTTGTGATTTAACTTAATTGTGTAATTTAACTCGGTATGAATTTTTGATGAACTTTGGAGGAATTAAAAATTTGCAAGAATTTTGACATGTGAGCAAAAACTCGAAAATCATTTGGTCATTTAATTTTAAAATCATATAAGATGGGGAAAAATAATATAGAAAAAGAGTTCTGAATGTCTCTAGATTAATGTCCAATAGTCGAAAGTCATAAAATTCTAATTAAGCAGAAATTATAACACAATTTCTTAAAAAAAAAAAATTTAAAATTAAAAAAGGGCTTTGCTTATTTTTCCAAAAATTACGAGAAATAGTAAGAAAAGGTGAGACTCCGGGATAACTTCAGATTAATGACCAATGATGTCCTAAAATTAGATAACTAACATTCAATAATACTCCTGGGCAAAATTTTAATTATTTCGTATGATTTGGCGGGAAGTTATAGCGTTAACTTAATACGAAAAGGCCCTAACTCATGTTTTTCATAGTTTACAGGAGGAGGAAAATACTATATAAAAAAAGATGCAATATTGATACAAAATTTTTTTAAACACAATACTATGTGCTTTTAATAAAAATTGCGTTTAAAAAATTTTGTATCAATTTTGTAAACTATGAAAAACATGAGTTAGGGGCTTTTCGTATTAAGTTAACGATATGGAGTATTAGCTTAATTTAAATTATATAAACATAATTATTTTTTGTTTTTTATTGAGGTATAGAGCTTTAAGTTGGCATCACTTTTTTAACTGGCGGCCATTTTGTCAGCTGTCAAGTGATTAATATTTAATTTGGTTTGCCCTTTCATCATGAACAGGTTGACAAAAGAACAACGCTTGCAAATCGTGCAAATTTATTTCGCAAATAATGGTTCAGTTCGCGAAGTTTACCGCAAGCTCCGTCCATTTTATGGTCGACATAATCGTCCATCAGAGCAATTAATTCGGTTAACCATGGATCGTTTTCGCACTACGTTTACTCTATGTGATAATACGCATCCGCAGAGACGTCGAACAGTGCGCACCGAAGAAACAATTGCCACTGTAGAGCAAAGTGTTGAAGAGGACCCGAATGAATCGATTCGCCACCGTGCACAGCAATTGGAGCCGACTAACCGACTATTTTGTTCCCGAATGGGATGGCATGAATGTGGATGAGTTGTGGTTCCAACAAGACGGCGCTACATGCCACACAGCGCACGTCACAATCGATTTATTGAAGGAAACATTCGATGAGCGCATAATTTCGCGGAATGGACCTGTCAATTGGCCACCAAGATCGTGTGATTTGACACCATTGGATTATTTTCTTTGGGGATATGTGAAGTCGCTCGTCTACGCCAACAAACCAGAAACGTTAGGGGACTTGGAAGCCAACATTCGTGGCGTTATTGCCAACATACGGCCCCATATGCTCGAAAAAGTGGTTGAAAATTGGACCTGTAGAATTGGTTTTATTCGAGCCAGCCGCGGCGGCCACATGCCCGAAATCATATTTAAACATTAATGGCATAAAATTATCCTACCAATAAAGCCAAATTGATGGACATTAAAACGATTTTCTTGTGTTTTATTTCAATTCAAAGTTCTATACCTCTAAAAAAAACACCTATATATACTTTGGTAAATATGGATTAAAATACATTTATTACAGTAAGTAGAACAATGTATTTCTGAACAAAATAAAAGTAAGTACCGAATTTCCTAATTCAATTGTAAATGAAATAAATTTTTGAAAATCGATTTGAAAATTTAAAAGTAAACTCCTACAAAACACTAAAATAAGATACAGAACTGTAAACTATAACTTCTTCCTCATAGCCATAAAATTTTTAAGCGTCTTTAAATTTAAATAATCCGTAAAAAAAATGCTAAAGGTTAATCTAATCAATTTCGGATGTTAATTTTACTGTTAATAAACGTCGAAATATATACATCGGATGCTGGATCTGGAACTGCCAGTACGTCTCCAGAAAGACATCGACAATGGATATTAATCCGCCACCGTTTGTATGGGTTACAACACCCATGATCGATCGTCAAAACCTTGTCAGCTAACAACAGGGTATGCCACGTTTAGGGAAGGTTGACAGCTGTGCAAAAGAGGCTTCACTACACCATTAGTACTCCAAAACCCTTAAAATGCTATCCTTTAAAATAGCAAAATATGATTTAAACACATTTTCCTTGTTCCCATAAAAATCTTTGGAGGTTTTATATTTAATAAAACTTATTTCTTCTTGGCTAATTTAGCAAAAATATACAATCAAAGAGAATTCAACCTCAAATAATCGTAAAGTTTAATCTAACCAATTCCTGTTGTTAATTTTACTGAAAATAAACGTTATTGAGACTTAGACACACAAAGCATTCATCTGGATGGTCAAACCGATACGCAAATTAAAAATAAGTAATCCGCAAATAAACAAATAAATGCAAAGTTTAATCTAACCATTTTCTTTAGTTAATTTGACTGTAAATAAACGTTGTTGAGATTAGATTTGGATACACAAATCATTTGCCTGTTTAATCTAAACAATTTTAAAAAACAATTTACTACCAATATAAATTATTGAAGCGATTTTATTAAAAGTTTAAAATGCAATAACATTTAGTAATTTTTTAGTTAATCAACTAGGTATGCACAGTTTAAAAAAAAATAGATAACAAATTAATAAATTTAATGCAAATAACATAAATTCGAGTTTATTTATTTTTTCACTAGCCCAACTTAGTTAAGCTGTTACTATTGAAATAACCAAAATAAATTGTTAATCTACTACCATTTAAGTTCATGGATAACAGGCCTCCTAGAAATATGCTGACCCGCTATGGATGTTTTAAAAACTATTATGTTTTATCTCTTGCATATAACTAAATTGCATAAATTATACTGCAATATATTTTGTATTAAAATTTTTTAACTGCTTTACAACAGTTAGTTTAACCAATTTTATTTGGTAAATGCAATATGTATACTCTTTGCAACTGGTATTCTTTTTGAATACTCTTATAATTATTTTATTAATAACAAACGGAAGGATAATGCCACATGATGCTCTTTCTTTAACTGTAGTTATGGCTGTAAAGAAAATAAAACAATGTCAAAAGACACCAGTTGTTGTAGCCTCTTAAGGCTGTTGACCCAGTTTATGTACACAAAACAATTATAAAGGACAGTAGCAACAATAACAAAAACAACAACAACAGCAGCAGTATGACTGAACTTAATGAAAATTGTTAATTTTTTCTTTTAAAAAATATAAAAGTAAACAACATAGAATTACATACATAGACACAGAAAAAAAGCTTAAAATCAATAAAAAACATATTTGCTTAATTCACAACAAATTTTATTGTGTATTTGTGTATCAATACACTTTTGGTTTTTCAATTGTGAACACCCTCTGTGTTGTGTATTAATGTATTTCGTATTTTTAACGAAAAAAGAAGAACAAGCTACATACAAATTCTCTCAGAGAGCCTCTCTTTGAATACAACATTTTAAAAACATATGAAATAAAAGTGTAATAGTTTATTTCATTTTTATATGAAAATTTCATACAACAAATGTTACACTCTTGTATTTAATATGATAATACAATCGATACAGAGATACAAGAGGTTTTGTGAATTAAGCAATTGAGTTAATAAAAAACATTAACGAAAGTCTAGTCATGTTCAAATTTCATATTTAAATATGGAAAAATATTAATTTACAGTATCAATTTATTAATTTTTTTTTTATTTTTGAGTATCTCAATATACATTTTCTATTATATTGAAAAGTATTGAATTAATGTGACGCGTTCTTATTTTTAAGTTACAACTTTTCCCTGAGTGTACATATTCATTAACAAAGAAAGGTACAAGTAATAAAACAGAGTTTTAAAGGTGTTTGCAAAAACTTATAAAATCTCTGTGGAAATGGTAATTAAAAGTTAATTTTTTATTGCTAAATTAATAAAGTTATTGCTTTGAATTGGTAAGTTTTTTGTTCTATTTGCCAAAACACTTGCTGATGCTCACTGAATTAGTGATTATTTTTTTAATTTTGTTTATGTTTTCACATATTTTCATTTCTGCTTTCTTAACATTTTAACAAAAGACAAATTTGGACAATATGCATGATAAATATAAAAAAAACTTATTCAAAAACTTTACAATTTTATGGCATTGATCCAAACTGAATAAAAAAAATAAAAGCTATGAAAAAGTATATAAAACTAAGAAACCCCAATTTACTTATTAAAACCAGAAAATAAAACACACAGAATAATGAACAGTGAAAGTATGTCTATTTTTAATAAAAAAAAACAAATAAATAAAACAAAGATAAAAAAAGAAATAGGATATACACAAAAGTCGAAAACAGCAACTTAAATTGAAATCGTATTGAAAGAAAAGAGAAATAAATTTAATTAAAAAACAAAATTTTTTGTGGTTTAAATAAGTCAGTCAGTAAATAATTGAACGTGCATATGAATACGTACACAAGTGCTAGAAAGAATATAAAATCATTAATATTCTTAAAAAAACAATACAACTTCCACTGAAACGCACACACATGCACAGCTGTTTCTTAAAGTGTTGCCGTTTCTGTTGTAGAAAAGAGTGGCATCTCTTTTTAGTGGCATTCGTTTAAAGGGTCAATCAGACGTGCCATAAGCTGTTCGAACCAAACTTATGGGCAAGACTGTAATTGATTATAGGTGACTCCTTTTAACTTAACTTGACTATTTGCAGTCGGTGCCAAGAAGGAAGAATCTATCTTATTAGTTGATAACCTAGAAATTTATTTCTGAGTTTAGTTAACAACCTTTTTGGCACCGACTGCAAATAGTTAAGACAATGCATATAATACTTTTCCCATTCCCCTCATCCTATCGCATATTGGTAATAATGTGACCAACTGTAGAGTAAACCATTTTATATAAAACAAGTAAGAGTGCTATATTCGGATGTGCCGAATCCTATATTCCCTTCACCAAAGTGCGTATATATAGTATAGAGATACATTCTTAAGCACATACATACATATGCATATGTTTTGTGAAAAAATGTCTAATTTTTTGCTCTAGTATAATTTTTTGTAAGTAACCTATCAGTATTTTTCGATTAAATATTTTGTTTCGTTATTAGCAATAAGTTGAACATTTTATTCTACACTCTGTATTTAAAAAATATTTTACATTCACCCTTATCCCAGTTGTCAAAAACGACCTCACGTCATACAATATCAAAAAATCAAATTAAAAAAATAGTTTTATTTAGTAACTGTAATATCCAGAAAAGAAGTTCAAAGTTCCCAGCTCTGGAGCTGCGGTCTTAGTTCTTATAATTTTCTACACCAAACCTTTCTCTCCAAAACGTAAAATGTATATAATTTATAAAGAAAAAGAAAAAAATTAATTAGACCTAGTTATATGGTATATAAAATACCACAAAAAGCGTAAGTTTCACAACCCTAGAATCAACATTTTTAGTCTTTCTGATTTCTTACAGCAATCTCTTTCTTTTAAGAATGTAAGATATGTTTAATTTATAGAGAAAAAGGAAAAATTCGTTTTAGTAAGTTACTTTTGTTTAAAAAAAAGTTAAAGCTTAAAAGCTTAAAAGTTAAAGGGCTTGAAACCCTGGAAACGTTTTTTTAATTCTTTCAACCATTTTTTTTAATTTGAAACATCAATTTAATTTGTACCAAAGTATAAAATAAGTTAATTTAATAAAAAAAAATAAAAATTAGTTTTAGGTAGTTAATTTTTTATATCACAAAAAGTGCAAGTTTTCCAACCCTGAAGTCATTCTTTGTAATTTTTCTGATTGCTTACAATCTCTTTATTTTAAGAATATAAGATACGTTTAATTTATAGAGAAAAAGAAAAAATTTGTTTCAGTAAATTAATTTTGTATAATTTTGTATAAAAAAAATTTAAAGTTTTCCAACCCTGGAAAAGTCTTTTTAATTTTTTTTATTAGAAATACCAATTTTATTCATACTGAAGTATAAAATAAGTTTATTTAATAAAAGAAATAATAAAAATTTGTTTTCGGTAGTTACTTTAGTATGGCAAAATAAAATTTGAGTTTTCCAGCTCTGAAACCGTCTGCTCGATTTTGCTGATTTTCAACACTAATCTTTTTCAGACTACTTTTGACACACCAGGGGGTCGATTCTCGTTCTATGAAACTATATAATGAAAAGTTTTTTCACGATTTCATAGCATTTCTGATTCCCGTTCAAAGAATTTAAATACATTTTCATTATGAAAAAAAAAAAATGGGGAATGGAACAAAACTTTTCACAGTTACATAACTCTGTCGATTCTTATTTAGTGTAACTGTGAAAAAAAAACTTAAAGAACTTTTCATATGATAAATTATTTTACACAAAAAATATTTACGTGAAAAACAGTAAAGAAGCTAGAAAAAACTCGCGCAACAGCGAAAATCAAATTTTTTTGATTTTAAATTATTTAGAGGATATTCGAAATTGTTAACAACAAGTCCAAAATTTAAGTACATAATGAAAAATAATACCTTGTGAATTATTTAGGGGTCGATGTTGAAATTGCAAGCGAAAATTCCAAAATTCAGTTAATAAAATAACAAATACAGTAATCTGCGTCTGCAGACAGTAAGTACCAAGATTAGAGAAGAAAAGTGCAGAGAGGTACATATAGCTCATGCCTTTGGATCATACTAAAATTTGAGATGAAAGGAAATAATAACGTCTATGAGGTCACGATGGGTATCATTTGCCTTTTGCAAAAATATAACATTTTACGAGCATATCAAACAGTAACTTAATAAGTTTTTAGCCTTCAAAGCTGTCCGCCGGGCTAAAGAGGTTTCTCTCCCAAATATAAGAATAATAATAACGACTTTGCGTGCCCAGGCTTCTGCAGAACTTAATGGTTGACAAATGTTTTCTTCATTAAAGGCTACAGGCAAGATAAAAAGAAAACCTTTACCCAGCACAGCCACTGTTCGATATTTAAGCTTGACCGGAGACGTGCACGGCATAACACATTTCCCTATTCCCACAAAAGAAACGAATAATAACTCGTAGGGGTTGAAGTAAAGTTTGTCGTAAATTCTGCTTATGACGATGATTCGGAACAAACAACGGACCTTGAAATTAGAAGCGTAAATTTTACCCAATCTATAATAAAGAGAAACATATTAAATTAAATTATGTAGCGATAAGATTTTAAACACTTTTACCTATGCTCATACCGAATTCTTTGCAACATGTACATAAATAATAAATAATATTATTTATTTATATGACATATTTCAATAGCATAAAAACAAAAATTTCATAGGCACAACGGATTAAAACAAAACAGTTTAAGACTGAGGTCTCTAGCTTCCCTGGGAGCTTCGGAAAACCGATTTCACGTACAGACAGACGGACATCGCTTATTCGTCTTCCCTATGCATAAGGATCTAGAATATAACAGGTGGCGCAAAAGTAATCCTCCTATCAGAAAATGCTATAAATTTTGCGATTGGCGCCTAATGTCAGTTCTGTTTTGACATTTGTGTAGTAAACACATGCAAAATACACGTTAATAAACAATGGACGGTGCAACGGCACACACTGCACGTGCCACAACCGATATGCTGAAGGATGCATTTCCCGGGCGCCTAATCTCCCGTTTTGGCGATTTGCACT
Organism: Tachina grossa; assembly: GCA_949987645.1. NCBI lineage: Eukaryota > Metazoa > Arthropoda > Insecta > Diptera > Tachinidae > Tachina > Tachina grossa. Next base: position 214,100,032 of record OX465274.1, read on the forward strand.
GGCCAGCAAGATCGCCTGATTTGACCGCTGCAGACTTCTTTTTGTGGGGCTTTTTGAAGTCGCGGGTTTATGTCAACAAGCCTCAGACTCTTGCAGCTCTTAAAGACAATGTGAGGACCTATCGCCGGAAGTTTTGGCCAAAGTGATGGAAAATGCCATAAAAAGGGCTCAAATGACAATCAACTGTGGCGGCGGCCATTTACATGACATCATATTCTCGACTTGATGTAAAAAAATTAAAAGACCAAACAAAAATAATCCACAAGAGGAATCAAAGTTTTTCATTTTTTTTTTAAATTACAGCCAAATAACATCGGAAGGTTATTTTTGCGCCACCTTGTATATACTTTATGGCTCATTATTAATATTGTGGCTATTACAAACGGAATGTCAAACCTATATATCGGGTGTTTTTTTTAGAGGTATAGAACTTTGAATTGAAATAAAACACAAGAAAATCGTTTTAATGTCCATCAATTTGGCTTTATTGGAAGGATAATTTTATGCCATTAATGTTTAAATATGATTTTGGGCATGTGGCCGCCGCGGCTGGCTCGAATAAAGCCAATTCTACAGGTCCAATTTTCAACCACTTTTTCGAGCATATGGGGCCGTATGTTGGCAATAACGCCACGAATATTGGCTTCCAAGTCCCCTAACGTTTCTGGTTTGTTGGCGTAGACGAGCGACTTCATATATCCCCAAAGAAAATAATCCAATGGTGTCAAATCACACGATCTTGGTGGCCAATTGACAGGTCCATTCCGCGAAATTATGCGCTCATCGAATGTTTCCTTCAATAAATCGATTGTGACGTGCGCTGTGTGGCATGTAGCGCCATCTTGTTGGAACCACAACTCATCCACATTCATGCCATCCAATTCGGGAACAAAATACTCGGTTAGTCGGCTCCAATTGCTGTGCACGGTGGCGAATCGATTCATTCGGGTCCTCTTCAACACTTTGCTCTACAGCGGCAATTGTTTCTTCGGTGCGCACTGTTCGACGTCTCTGCGGATGCGTATTATCACATAGAGTAAACGTAGTGTGAAAACGATCCATGGTTAACCGAATTAATTGCTCTGATGGACGATTATGTCGACCATAAAATGGACGGAGCTTGCGGTAAACTTCGCGAACTGAACCATTATTTTCGAAATAAATTTGCACGATTTGCAAGCGTTGTTCTTTTGTCAACCTGTTCACGATGAAATGGCAAACCAAACTAAATATTAATCACTTGACAGCTGACAAAATGGCCGCCAGTTAAAAAAGTGATGCCAACTTAAAGTTCTATACCTCAATAAAAAACACCCTTTACAACCTTTTACCATTTTTTGGTAAAGGGTATAAAAAAGAATTTTTAAAATCGCTTCACAAATGGCGGAGAAATCGGTGAACATATCAAAAAAGTACATACATGATGAACATATAACCTCCTCCTTTTTTTTGAAGTCAGTTAAAAGCCAATTCCATAAAGTGCGTCTCTAACTCGCACACGAAGAGTTCCGCACGGACACAACCTATTTATGTAATACGATACGATTTTAAAAAAATTTGGTTTTTGACTTCTTCTTAGATTAAGCAATTTTTTGGGTTATTTGTTGCTCTTTAGCGATATTTTTAGTTTTGGTGCTTATTTTTGGTTTTGACGATTTTTTCCGATTCTTGGTGATTTATTGCCGTTGTTTTAGGTGTAATTCACACGGTGAAATTTATGACGTCTATTTTTCTTAATTCTCTTTTGAAGTTGCTACCAAAAATTCCTTGCATTCATACGATGTTTTTTTTTTTGGACGTCTAATTTTACTTCTCTCCACTCATATAGCCAATAAGCTAGAAGAGTAACAATAAAAAATAACAATAAGATAGAATAGTAACATTGAAACGTAACAACAACAACAACAAGAGCAATGTAATGAGAAATATGAAAAAAACCATGGAAAATACAATACTCGATTTTTTTTACCCCTCTTCCTTCTCTACCCCGTTCGCTAACAAACAAAAAGTGAGGTCGAAAAATAGACTTCATAAAAGTCTTCGTGTGAATTAGGTGTTAGAATTTTTTTAGTATTATTGATTTTTTTCGGTTTTTGGCAACTTTTTTTTTAGTTTTTTGTCGACCTTTATGCTTTTGGTGTTTTTTTTCATTGTAGCGATTTATGTTAGAATAGAATAAAGAAATATCTGGTCCAAAGACCGGTACTGCGACACCTGATGGATCTTTTGTACCAGCGATTTATGTTATTTTTCATTCAAGCGCTTTTTTAATTTTAACGATTTTTAGTTTGGCATATTCTTAATTTTAGGTTTTTTTAGCTTTAGCTGTTCTAAAATACAGCCAGTTGCTAACTTATAATTTAAAAAAATAGCTGAACTGTGTAATCGGTATTGCCTTAGGCCAAGCCAAACCTAAATATGTTTGCTTTGCCTCGGCGAATATTTTACAGGAAAAACGAAAATAAAATTTTTAATTTTTGTTTTTATTTTCATACAAATATCAGTTTTGTGAAATAATTTAAGCAATTATGATCTAAATTTGTGTAAAGTATAATTATGGAAAATTTTTGATTGCTTATTGAAAGTTCTAAATCCAGAATAACAAGCAAAAAAAATTACTATAATTTTTAAATCTTCTTTCTTCCCTCTTTGTTTTTTCAAACCACAACTTTGCCTCCACCATAAAACCCATAATTTGTTTAATGAGAATAAAATCATTTAAAAATTAAAAAAAAAATATATACAATTTTCCAACAATTTAATAATTATTTATTTTACTCACTCAATCATGAAAACTTTATTAAACTAACGTTGATTCCACTTACTTTATGCACATTTTAAATTCATATTCGAAAAAATAATTATGTTGTAACGATTTAATTTAAATTTGTTTATAAACAGTTTCTATAAAAATAATTAATTTCCAGAATTGCATGTCGCATAAATATTAACCTTGTGGCCTTTACTAACTGGACTTATGATTTATTTCATAAGCATAAACTAAAATATAGAAATAAAAATATTTACAAATACAAATAAGCCACCCACTAATTCATGGCAATGCACAATTAAATTGAATAAGTTGTTGTTTATTATAAAATGATATTAATTAATATCAGCACATTAATTATTTATTTAAAAACAAAAATATATATTATTATAATATGTATAAATTTCATAAAAGTCATTTTAGTAATTAGTGGGATTTTATATATAGAAACATGCACATACTTTATTATATAGGGTTTACCATAATTAAGTGTGAACTGTTGTTAAAAAAAATAGTGATGAAATTTTAAGGCAAGGTACTGAAGTTATTGCAATTTGAAATATTAATAATTGAAATTTTTTGCTCTTATGTCACTCGTACCATGAAATGACGCTATGAAATAAGACCTAATAAAATAACGCCCAAATAAAAAAAATGAAAAAAAAGACCCAATAAACTGTAAGATTTTTTAATAAGGCTTTATATCATTTATTTTGGAATTTATTTCATCTTCAGATTGGTTGGGCTTTATTTAGTTTTGTTTTGGGGCCTTATTTCATCCTGAGTTTGGTTTCATTTGGGCTTTATTTCATTTATATTGGGAATTTATTCATAAATTTTCTTTTGTGACTTATTTCATATTTTTGGGTTTTATTTTATTGGGGCTTATTTCATTTCTTATATTGGGGCTATTTTCTTAGGACTTATTTCAGAGAGGCCCGTGAAAAAAGTTCTAAATAAAATAACCCCCAAGAAAAAAATTAAATAAATTCCAATGGTTTTTCTATACAAAATTGGAACTTTTTTCATTGTGAAATAAGTCCCAATGGATTGGGAATTATTTAATTTTTTTGTTGGGATTTATTTCCTATGAAATAAATTTCAAATGAAATAACTTCCAACGAAAAATCTGTTGAGACTTATTTCATTTTCTTCTGCCATTTGAAATTATTTCATTTCTCGATTGGGAGTTATTTTATTTTTCTATTTTTTGTATTATTTCATTTATCTTATTACTGCTTTTTTCAAAATTATTGTGATAAGTCCGGCCAAAGACCGGCTATGCTAGAAACCTATAGTAGGCAAGTAGCTAAATGTAGAAAATGCAAGTTATGTATAAAACTAAAAGTTAATGGCTAGTTATTCCGATAATAACGTGTTGTTTGTTTTCTTTTTGTTTGTACACTCAGCAAAAAGCTGCAACTTAAAAATAGGAACACGTCACATTATTTAAATAATTTTCCATAAAATAGAAAATATATATTGAGATTCTCATACTTAGAAGTAACTAAAATTAATAAATTAATAGTGTAAATTAATATTTATACATACAGAGATAACAAATTTGAACATGGCTAGACTTTCGTTAATGTTTTTATTGATTTTAAGCGGTTTTTTCTCTGTGTGTATTTACTTGGAAGTTGTTTCATTTCTCTTAGGAGTTATTTTATTAAGGACTATTTCATTATTATTGCGACTTATTTCATTGGGACTTATTTAATTTTTTGGTAAATATTTAATTTTGTTTGAGACTTATTTAAGTGGGTGTTATTTCGTTTTTAATGATATAAGTCCCAATTATTGGGAGTTATTTCATTTCACAAGTCCCAATTATTGGGAGGTACAGAGAAAAAATTATTCCCAAAAAATTTTTAAACAAATATTTGTTTGAAATCAAACTTAGTTTCAGTAAATATTCTGTACTGTTCCACTAAATTAATTTGTACCAAAACACTGTATAGAGAAGAAACAGGCCACGACGTTTGTCGGCTACATTTCGGCATTTACATGTATACAACACGATCAAACAAAATAAACAACAACTAAACAACAACAACCGCACAACAGCACGGTGTTCCTATCAACAAGCAAGATAAACACCAACACACTGAAATAACATTTTCTCTCAGCCGAACTATGATTAATTTAAATTTTTAAAAAATTTTTATCAGAATATACAAAATTATTTGTAGGACCGCATTCAAATAAAATATTTACTGATTCAACGAATTTGGTTACTGAAAATGAAATTTAGATTTTTCTGTGTATTTCATTTCAACATTACATTTTTCTTTCTGAAATTAATTTCATTTAGGACTTATTTCATGGTACCCACTGATTGAAAAAAATATTAAGATGCTTCGGCAAACAATAACTCGCAGACTTTTGGTGACCCGTTTACTCTTTACACTGACTGGTTTCACATACTGGAATTTCAATTGACCAACTTTTAAGTTAATAAAAGGGAGAAAAGGAAATAATGAAAGAGAAAAGCCATAATATTTTACTCTCTCGCCTATGAACTAAAAATTTGCTCAACTAAAATTGTGGCGTGTGAAACCACGATAATTTATTAGTATAATTTTTATTTTTGAGTAAATTTGTGCTAAAAATATATTTTATTGTTTTTGTAGTCTGCAATTATAATAATAAGAACTAAATCAATGTTTCTTTTGTATTTTTACAATGCTAATGATAAACGTTTGACCTAGGAATTATGATATTTAGAATAATACTCGTAATAATTATAAAACGGATATTTTAAAACAAACAGCTGACTGAAAGCCCAATAGTTTTATTTGCTCTCACAGAAAAAAGTAAATTTCGTTTTCAGTAACCAAATTCATTGAATCAGTAAATTTTTTGTGTGAATGCGCACCTACAAAGAAATTTGTAGATTCAGATAACAATTTTGTAAAAATTTAACTGAAAAAAAAAATTATTTTTAGTTAACTTATTATGGCATTAGAGAAAAAAGTTAACTGAAATTCAAAATATTTTCAGTCAAATTTATTAATAGGAACAGAAAAACATTTTTGCAGATTTTTTTGTATTATTCAGCAAATTTTTTTTTGTAATTTACAAACACGTTCACTAAAATTTTTGGTATTATCAGAAAATAAATTAACTGAATCAATAACAATTCTAAAAAAAAAAATGTTTAAAAAAATTAGTAACAGTTTTATTTGAAAAAAATAGCTGAATCAAATGAAAGGTTCAACTATTTTTTTTTTACTTTCAAAAATTGGCTTGTTTTTATGGATAAGCATTTCGTTCCCGCTTTCGGAACCAGTTAGTAGACTTCAGCCCAAAAATTTTTTAAATTTAGCTAACAAACTCCGTATGTTTATAGTAATACTCTTAATACTATATTGAGAATCACAATATACAAACATAATAAGTTTGAAAACTGCAAATAAAAATCTTAAAAATAAATAAAATTTTTTTTATATCTATAAAATAATTTAAAAAAATCAGATAAATTTTTTTACAGTATATAAAAATAAATTTAACTGAAAAATAAAAAAACAAATTTTTTTACAGTATATAAAAATAAATTTAACTGAAAATAACAAATTTAAATATAAAAAAATAAATCAAAAATTTTTTTTACAAATTTTACTTTATATAGATAATTTTCATTATATAAATTTTTTTTTACATAAAGTAAAATTGGAACAAATAATTTACTGGAACAGTAAAAAATATTTACTGAAACTAAATTATATTTCAAAACACACGTTTGTTTGAAAATTGTTTGGGAATAATTTTTTCTGTGCTCTTTGTCGTTGGAAAAGTATTTGATTTTAGTTTTTTTTTATGTATAAAACGATTAAAAAAATTGTTCTTGTTATTTATTTTTATGTGTAGGAAACGTTTGCGATGCTTTTAATGACAAAGCAAGTCAATTCCCCTTATGCAAAAACGATTGTTAAACTTAAAATTGGTTTTGTATGGCAAACCCGGTTTTAACACATGCTTAAACTTTAACAAACGTTTTTGCATAAGAGGGAATGTCTTCAAGAGCCTAAAGGCAATACCTGGCCAGAGCCAGTCACATCAATACCATTGAATTTTGTTTGACATGCATTGGTGATTTGGCTTAGAATCGAACTTTTGATAAAACAGCTTTTATAATTCCATATTGTGAACATAATTTATATGCCACAAATACTTATATTAAACATATACAGTGGAATCTCTCTTGAGCGGACACCGCATAGACCATTGGAATGTGTCCGCACAAGGGGACTGTACGCTCAAGAGAAAGCAATGCTTTGCTTATGGAGCTGTCGGGACCTGTCAAAAGTGTTCGTATAAAGGGGGTGTCCGCCCATAGGAAGTGTCCGTTAAGGGAGATTCCAATGTAGGGCTACCCAAATTATTTCGTTTGTATTCAGTTAAAACTAAAGTACTTTTAACTATACAGAAAAAACTAAATTTCGCTTTCAGTAACCAAATTCATTGAATCAGTAAATTTTTTGTGTGAATGCGTACCTACAAAGAAATTTGTAGATTCTGATAACAATTTTGTAAAAATTTAACTGAAAAAAAAAATTTTATATTTAGTTAACTTATTATGGCATTAGAGAAAAAAGTTAACTGAAACTCAAAATATTTTCAGTCAAATTTATTAATAGGAACAGAAAAACATTTTCGCAGATTTTTTTTTTTTTTTTGTATTATTCAGCAAATTTTTTTTCACTAAAATTTTTAGTATTATCAGAAAATAAATTAACTAAATCAATAACAATTCTTAAGATTTTTTTTTTTAATTAGTAAAAATTTAAAAAAAAAACTTTTATAACTGTTTATAACTGAATCAAATGAAAGGTTAAACTATTTTTTTTATTTTCAAAAATTGGCTTGTTTTTATGGTTAAGCATTTCGTTCCCGCTTTTGAAACTGGTCAGTAGACTTCAAACCCAAAAATTTTTTTAATTTCGCTAACAAACTTCGTATGTTTATAGTAAGACTCTTGAGAATCACAATATAATTACAAACATAATAGGTTTGAAAACCGCAAGCAAAAATCTTAAAAAAAATGTTTTTTATATCTATAAAATAATTTGTAGAAAAAATTAAAAAAAGTTAGAAAAATTTTTTACAGTATATAAAAATAAATTTAACTGAAAAAATTTAAAAAAAATCAGACAAATTTTTTTACAGTATATAAAAATAAATTTAACTGAAAATAACAAATTTAAATATAAAAAAAAATAAATCTAAAATTTTTTTTACAAATTTTACTTTATTTAGATTTTTTTTATTTATTTTTCCCCCAAAACATTATAATACAGAGATAGCTTAAACTTCAAACATTAATAGAAATTCCTTACGTTCTAAAACATTTCAAGGATTGCTCCATTATAACTAAAAATTAAGTATAGTTTTAGTATACAACAATTTTATTATTTATATATATATAAAGGGTGTTTTTTATTGAGGTATATAACTTTAAGTTGGCATCACTTTTTTAACTGGCGGCCATTTTGTCAGTTGTCAAGTGATTAATATTTAGTTTGGTTTGCCATTTCATCATGAACAGGTTGACAAAAGAACAATGCTTGCAAATCGTGCAAATTTATTTCGAAAATAATGGTTCAGTTCGCGAAGTTTACCGCAAGCTCCGTCCATTTTATGGTCGACATAATCGTCCATCAGAGCAATTAATTCGGTTAACCATGGATCGTTTTCGCACTACGTTTACTCTATGTGATAATACGCATCCGCAGAGACGTCGAACAGTGCGCACCGAAGAAACAATTGCCGCTGTAGAGCAAAGTGTTGAAGAGGACCCGAATGAATCGATTCGCCACCGTGCACAGCAATTGGAGCCGACTAACCGACTATTTTGTTCCCGAATTGGATGGCATGAATGTGGATGAGTTGTGGTTCCAACAAGACGGCGCTACATGCCACACAGCGCACGTCACAATCGATTTATTGAAGGAAACATTCGATGAGCGCATAATTTCGCGGAATGGACCTGCCAATTGGCCACCAAGATCGTGTAATTTGACACCATTGGATTATTTTCTTTGGGGATATGTGAAGTCGCTCGTCTACGCCAACAAACCAGAAACGTTAGGGGACTTGGAAGCCAACATTCGTGGCGTTATTGCCAACATACGGCCCCATATGCTCGAAAAAGTGGTTGAAAATTGGACCTGTAGAATTGGCTTTATTCGAGCCAGCCGCGGCGGCCACATGCCCGGAATCATATTTAAACATTAATGGCATAAAATTATCCTTCCAATAAAGCCAAATTGATGGACATTAAAACGATTTTCTTGTTTTTTATTTCAATTCAAATTTCTATACCTCTAAAAAAACACCCGATATAAGAAATTATGAATAAAGTTCCAAAAAAAAGGAAACAAAAAAGGGAGGCAATTAGAAATAAACTTACAAAATAACTTAAAAACTAACTACAAACTAAAGACTATGACTAAAAAATGCAATGAAATAAAACCCAATTCATTCTTAACAAAAAGAAAAAATTATATATAATTAAACTATTGGGAAGTGTTATATACAGTGTTATTAATATCTAGAGCTCGTATTCTTCTATGGTAAAATAAAAGATCTACACTTGATCCTTAAGGGTCAATAAGTCTACGGGAGAAATATAATGTTTGGACCGAACGGTCTCCAGATTGGCAGATAATGAGAAGCATTGGCGAAATAATGGATTATCAGAAGACTGTGCACCTTCCAGGAACTTAATTGAATTCCCTATCATAAAAACATCAATACGCCTAAAGTCAATTCCGTCATAAATCCATCTGCAAGATGGTTTCTGAAGTTCCCCATTTGGTCCATAGTAGGGTCTTAAGCCAAGACAAGATACCAAAATCATTCTCTCCCATCTCCTAAGCCTCTCCATCTGGCTTGAAGAAATCCCAAACCAGACTGGAAAAGCATAAGAGATGACAGGTCGAATGATCTGGCGATACACCAAAAGCCGTACTTTTTTGTCAAGCCCGACCCTACGTTTCAAAATTCCCTGATAGGAAGAGGAAATCCTTTTTGTCCTTTCAAGTATGTCGTCAATGTGTCGATAGTATTCAAAATTTTCATGTGAAATGTGACGCCCAAATATTTCATCTTGTCCGAAACCCTAATCATTTGCTACTTTATTTAGATCATTTTCATTCTATACAGTTTTTTTTTACATAATATAAAATTGGAACAAATAATTTACTGGAACAGTAAAAAATATTTACCGAAACTAAATTATATTTAAAAACACAAGTTTGTTTGAACATTTTTTGGGAATAATTTTTTCTGTGTAGAGAAAAGTTCCAATCTTTTAGCACCATCTACACTGCGTACTGACAAGCTCTTTCATTGATGATTTCAGACATTCATTCATTTGACATATTTTAAACAGGAAATATGCACATTATTTGCAGCAGACATAGTGGAAAAATCACGAGTAAACATTTAAACACAGAAATGGAATATAAAACAGTTGAAAAGCGCAAAAAATTTTTGTTTTTTTTAATAAATAATGATGCATATAGAAACTCATAAGCATAAAATTATAATTAATAGTAATCGTCAGAATTTAGGTATTATGCATATAAATACATACCTACATACATACATACTACATACATGCAGATGCATGCATTTAAACGTTTTCTTACGAGCAGATAAAAAATTATATTAAAAAAAAATATTATATACATATGAATACAAATATGCATAAGTATGGATGTATAAACTGAAAAAATAGCTATGTACAAATAGTTAGTATGAGCAGTAGGGAAAATTTCAAATAAATATTTATGTTTATACAGATAGCTCATTTACTAAAACAATGTCATTAGTCAAAAAAAACTAGTTTAAAAAAAACTAGTTTTAACTTGGAATAGAAAATGAAAATTTTATTTTTCTCTCAAGAGTTGAGTAAACAAAATATTTGATGAAATTTTTACACAATATGAAAAACGGTATAAAGATTAGTTCTGTATCATTTATTAAATAAGTACATTTTTTTTAGTTATGACGTTATTTCAGTAAATGTATGTAAGTATGTGTATAAAAATCATTAGGAAAACACTTGAAATTACGTTAATATGTTATTTAGCATATGTAAGCTGCTAAAATAAAAAATGTATTGCAAAAAATTAAGCAAATAATGCAAGTATCTAGCTTAAAAAAATTATTTAAAAAAAGAAAAAAGTATTTATTACAATTATTTAAAATAAAAGTAATAAATACACTCGCAATTCATTAATTAAAATAAGACTTACTCGCAGTAGCAGTAAAGTTCCAAAATACCCTGTCGGAAAATCAGTCAACTTTAAACTAACTATTTGGCAACTAGTGCTGCCCGAGACTTGGAGTACTTTCCACTGGAAACAAAAAACTATTTTAACATTGCGATATCGTAGGCGGTAGGCACTTAGCCCACTCTGCACTATTTTTCAACTAACTTAAAATTGACTTTATTTAAGTCACCTGGTAGTCAGTAAATTTGGGGTTTGAACTATATATCACTCGTTATATAGTCAGACGAGCTACCACCCAGCTAAAGTGTCATCTCATCGTTCTTCTTGTTCTTCTAAATTAAGACAGGCCAAAGCATTGATGCAGCCATTTTCAAATAATGGCATCCTGAACCCCAACAGAAACAATTTACGGCTTGTTACTGGTTTTTTTCTGGTCACTTTGGACTGAACTATCCTCTATGAAAAAGTAATCAAGTTCGTTCTCGCTTGTGTCGTTAGAAGATGACAACACAATGACACACATTCTTTGCCAGTGTATCGTCTTACGTAACATTAAAAGGCGTGTTTTTCAATCTGAATTTCTATGCTCAGATGATATTACGTGGGCTTCTCCAATATCTGTATTAAGGAGACTCATACTCATCATTAATTTAATTTACAGATATATGACACAATAGATCTGCCGAGTGTCGCAAAGCCAGTCTTTGTACCAGATCTTCCGCTTTTTTAAGGTGCCATCTAAAATAATAGCAACAAAATTTTAATATAAAATTTAAATTAGTTTCAAAGTAGCTGAGACTAAATTTATTAGCTCCCACCAAATCGGACTACGTACTCAGCTTATGAATTAATTTTAGGTCAATTCTGTATCACATGGTATCACATAAATTAATTATTTTTGTAGTAGCGAAATTTATGTAAATAAATAAATTAATTCGTTTTTAGGGTTCCGTACACAAAATGTGAAATGGAACTCTATTGTTTTCGCTACGATGCATTTAAATTTTCAGGGGTAAGATTAGTTCCTGTGAGGGGAACTTTTTCCCCATTGTCCGATATTTCTTACTTTCAAAGTTTAACCAGCCTAGAATTATTAGACATATTTCTGCCAATTTTTATTGATCTAGGCGCACTCAATAACTTTTCAATTTTCAGCCAAAGGCTGATCTATCGAGAAGCCAAAAGAAAAAAATTGCTAAAACGGAAAAATCGCTACAACTAAAATAAATTGCCGAAAACCCAAAAAAAATTGCCGAAACGAAAAAATTGCCAAAAACTGAAAAAATCACAAAAACAAACAAAAAATTAATAATAGCTTTAAGAAAAAAATCGCCAAAATCAAAAAATCGCCAAAAAATTAAGGAAATCGCTAAATTGCCGAAAATCCAAAAAAAATTGCCTAAACGAAAAAATTCCCAAAAACTAAAAAAATCACAAAAAAAGAGCTAAAATTAAAAATAGCTTAAACAAAAAAATTTCCAAAATCAAAAAATCGCCAAAAAAAATTAAGGAAATCGCTAAAACTAAAATAAATTGCCGAAAACCCAAAAAAACTGAAAAAATCACAAAAACAAAAAAAAACTTAAAAATAGATTAAAAAAAAAATCGCCAAAATAAAAAAATCGCCAAAAAATTTAGGGAAATCGCTAAAACTAAAATAAATTGCCGAAAGCTCAAAAAAAAATTGCCTAAACGAAAAAATTGCCAAAAACTGAAAAAATCACAAAAACAAAAAAAGAGCTAAAATTAAAAATAGCTTAAAGAAAAAAATCGCCAAAAAATTAAGAAAATCGCTAAAACTAAAATAAATTGCCGAAAACCCAAAAAAAATTGCCTAAACGAAAAAATTGCCAAAAACCGAAAAAATCACAAGAACAAAAAATAAATAAAAATAGTTTAAAGAAAAAAATCGCCAAAATGAAAAAATCGCCAAAAAAATTTAGGAAAATAGCTAAAACTAAAATAAATTGCCGAAAACTCAAAAAAATTGCCTAAACGAAAAAATTGCCAAAAACTGAAAAAATCACAAAAACAAAAAAAGAGCTAAAATTAAAAATAGCTTAAAGAAAAAAATTGCCAAAAACTGAAAAAATCACAAAAACAAAAAAAACTTAAAAATAGCTTAAAGAACAAAATCGCCAAAAAATTAATGAAAACGCTAAAACTAAAATAAATTGACAAAAACCCAAAAAAAAAGGCCAAAACAAAAAAAAATTTTGTCTAAACAAAAAAAAAATCGCTTAAACTGAAATAAATCGCCAAAAAAGACAACTTAAAAACGCCAAACAAAGAAAAAATCCCAAAAATTATAAAAGGCGCCTAAATTAAGAAATAGCGCAAAACGAAACAAAAGAAATTGTTAAAGTCTGAAAAAAGTTTACGGTGCATCTAAATTCTTTTTTTTTTCATTTCTACATCAGGTAAACTATTCGATTATATAGTCACCTAAAGGGTGTTCTATAATTCTAATTATGTAATTTAATTATGTAAATATACAACTTGCTGTATCTTGGAAACCGTAAAAAGAAAATTCTTGATATTTCCAAAAATTCTAAAACTTTAAGATCCCAAAGAAAAAAATCGCCAAATGAAAAAATCGCTAAAACTAAAATAAATCGTCAGAAAACAAAAAAAAACGAAAAAATCGCAAAAAACCGAAAAATCGCCAAAACGAAAAAATCGCAAAAAACCGAAAAATCGTCAAAACGTAGAAAACGCTTATTACAAAAAAATCGCTAAACTAAAAAATTGCCGAAAGTAAATAAATCGCTTAAACTAAAATAAAACTTTAAAAACCCACAAAAAGAATTCCAAAACAAACAAATATCACCTAAACTAAAAAAATCGCTTAAAATAAATAGCCAAAAACCACAAATAACGCCAAAAACGAAAAAAAATCCGCAATAACTAAAAAAACCCTAACACCAAAAAAATTTCCATAAACGAAAAAGTTGCTAAAAACCCGAAAAAAGTTTACGGTGTACTTAATTTTTTTTTTAATTTCTACATTAGGTAAAATATTTGATTATATGTATAGGCTAAGGTTCCTATAGTATTCAAAAATTCGTAAAATTCAAATTAGACTTTTTGATTGATTATGATGTGATGACTAACCAAAATACATCATTCTTTAAAATTTTACTCACATTAAATCCAAATCTGAAGTTTAGAACCTAACAATCAAATAGTCTGAAATTTATAACGTTTTTTGCAGGCCTCTAATTTATACTCGAATGTCAGGTGCTGATAATGCTGCTAGCGGCATTTGAAGTCGTGTGTTCGTGTAGCCTGCTGTGGTAAATGTGTTTAATGCATAACTCTGCAGATAAAAAAAAACTATTCTTCAATACAAGTATAAGCAGAAATTTATTTCTGCATATTGGATCCTTCATTTCAATTTACTATGCATTTACTATGAATTTTATTATTTTTCTTCTGAAGCCCATACCTTTACAAAATCAATAGTTAAACATTTTAAAGTATTGTATTAAAAAAAATTGCTGCGAAAAAAAAACATAATTGTTAAAGGCGTGTAAAAAAAATCCGCATAAAACAGCAAAAAGGTGTAACCATCAAAACGAACATATGCTTATATTTATGTATGTACTCATGTTTATATTTGAATATAAATTTTAAAAATATGTATGTATATGCATTTAAAAAAAAAGCAATCACACACAATCAATACAAAAATGAGTGTAAGAAAACATAAAATTGGCACATATTTTAGAGATATTTAATGGTTGGATATGTGTTCAAATTTTGTGCATTAAATCATGCAATTTTTTTACAGCTGCATTTCATCATACCATATTGCTCAAATATTGCAGCAATGCAGTTAAAGAGAATATGACAATTGTTTAAATATTTGCAAAATAAAAATTCTATAAAAGTATTTAAATATTTTTATGATGAATATTTCAAAATAAAAATAAAATACATAAATATTTTAAAGATGAACATTAAATTTCAAATATACAGACATTTATTTATCTATGACTTGACTTTTAAAACCGCAAAATTAAAGCGATTAATAGAAATCCTTTCGTTTGTCAGTAACAACATTACAGTTCGAAATAAATTATTTTACCTCGAATTACCGACTTCTTTAATTCAATCATTAAATTCATATATTTTGGTTTTGTTTTCAAACAGTTTTTTAATTTCTTCAATTAAACATTTTTATAGAAGTTTTAAATATTTCTAAATTATATAAAAACCTTTTTAAATTTTTACAATTCTAAGTGCTAATTCACACGGTGAAATTTAGGACGTCTATTTTTCTTAATTCTCTTTTGAAGTTGCTACCAAAAATTCCTTGCATTCATACGATGTTTTTTTTTGACGTCTAATTTTACTTCTCTTCACCCATATAGCCAATAAGTTAGAAGAGCAAGAATAAAAAAATACAATAAGATAGAAGAGTAACATTAAAACGCAACAACAATAACAACAAGAGCAATGTAATGAGAAATATGAAAAAAACCATGGAAAACAGAAATCGAGTCATTTTTTCTACCCCTCTTTCTTCTCTACCCCGTTCGCTAACAAACAAAAAGTGACGTCGAAAAATAGACTTCATAAAAGTCTTCGTATGAATTAGGTGTAATATCATCATTTTGGTAGCAGGTTTTTTTTATTAATTCAAGCACTTTAATGTTTAAAATCATTTTTATATTATTATTTTATGGGAAAATCATTCTCTCATGTACGGAAAAATTTTTTAAATATATTCTTCTACACAAAGTACACGACCATGATCACAACGTTTTTATTTTAACATTCGGAAGCAAGCCTTAAAAATTAGTTTTTAAGTAAAATCTATTACAAAATAATACTTTAAAAGTAGAAGAAAGAAGAAAGTTGTATTTGAAAACGTGGAAAGCGTATAGTCCACAGTCTCAAATTCATTATTTTATAATAAAGGCTCTTAATAATAAATACTACCAACAAGTTAAAAAAATTCGAAATATAAATTTAATAATGCAATACTTCTTTTACAATACAGCATGCGAAGAGAAACAATATTCAAGTCAATGAAATTTTGCACAAACAATAAATTAAAAAAAAAGAAAATAAAGTTAATGAAACTGCATAGCTTAAGTTTTCGCAAAACTTTTAAAACTTAAAGTAAATAAAGAACAAAACGAATTAATAACAAATAATAATAGTAAAAAATAAAAAGTGGAGAATATGCAATGGACTTCACAAGCCCTTACTTCAATCAAATGTATATGAAATTGCTTTTATATATGTGAAAATTATATTGCTTTATTGCTCGATTACAGATGGCAAGCAAACTTTGGTTGCCTTGCCAACTGGCAACGCAGCATAAAAAATTGCCCAAAAATTACCGAAGATATGATTATGGCATTAAATAAATGTGATGAAATAATAATTATTGAGACGTCTTTCACACGCACAAACTTCACTTTACAAAGTATTTTTGGGAGAAAAGGAAAATATATCCTTTTATTTTCTACCACAAACTTGAAACTTTTCAAAGTAAAATTTATATGTGTAAAAAACATTTAAGTTAAACTGCGTGCTTTAAACCACTTACCATAAGGATTTCAGTCTAATTAGTTTTCCATGAAGATAGAGAAGGAAGGCTTCTATAAGACTATACTTAAATGTCATTGTTTAAAATACATCTATATTTATCTTCGATATATCTATCTATATCTATTTATATGTATATCTATCTATCTATATATCTATCTATCCATTTATTTATCCATCTATTTATCTATCTATCTATCTATCTATCTATCTATCTATCTATCTATCTATTTATCTATATATCTATCTATCTATCTATCTACCTATCTATCTATCTATCTATCTATCTATCTATCTATCTATCTATTTATCTATCTATATATCTATCTATCTATCTATCTATCTATCTATCTATCTATCTATCTATCTATCTATCTATCTATCTATCTGTCTATCTATCTATCTATCCAACTTGTTTCTATGTTTCTAAATGGTACGACAAACTTTACTTTTTCCGCTTCATTTGTAGTGAAGGGCATTACAAGCAATGAGTTCTTTTGTAAACAATATCCGTTTGTAGCACAGCAACGCCATGAATTCAATAAAATTCTTAATGAAAATTCAGCTTTAGCTGGCAACAGGTTGTAAATACATAAATGGAGCGAAAGAAAAACAAAAGCAACATCATCGAAATAATTGTTTTTTTTTCTTTATTAAAGCAAACATTACCAAAAAGATATTCGTACAATAAGAACGAGAAACGTTTATACAGGGATTAAATGCATTGAAAAGCACTTAAATGTTAAAGTATTCTTATGAAAAGTGAAGGCTTTTTGGTATTATAAATAAGCTGAAAACGGGCGAATGAAATAGTTTTTATTGTTTGCCAGGATGAAAGTAAAGTTTGAGGGCTATATTACACACCAGCAAATTGTTGTGGATATCTAACAGACTATCTTAGTGTCAGAGAGGCTTTACCCAAGTACAAAAATAATGCATTAAATATCCCAATTATGCGATATGGCTACATGGACCATAAACAAACCTATAGCTCAGCAAATACTTAAAATCAATTTATATAGTGTACAGATCTGAGGAGCTTTTGTTTTTCGATCTAGGTCCAGAAAATACATCTAAAAACTACTCCAGTAAATTATCTTCTAATCAGCATATTAAAATTTTTAAAACAGGCGATTAATAAGATATCTTGAACTTAACAAGTTCAGGGGCACTATTATATAATTTTTGATGTGTAAACATCTATACGCTGGGGGGTAAAAATCTTTTTCACAATACAATCACAAATTTTGACTGAGATTTCTTTGCTGAGATGCACACAGCGTTGTCAAATCGGTGTGAGCTATGTATGAGTGTAGTAGTGTTTGAAAGAAGCAATACAAACTTATTTAAAATATTGTAAATACATAGGAATTTTCTGGTTTTTGTTTGTTAGGGTCGTTAGGTTTTTTGCTTTATTAGGGTTCCGTACACCAAAGGTGAAAATGAACCCTATTGTTTTCACTACCTGTTACAGGGTATTTCCTCGAGAACCGTAAAAGCTACGGACATGAACTTCGGACACAGTGTGTAGACATATGGCCGCTACAACAGCAAATATATGAGAGTTAAAAATTAAAGGGTGTTCCAAAACGAGCAACGAAAAATGTTAAAATCCCATGTAATATACATACACTTGAATTTTGTAAAGTTAGTGTATTTTTATACAGACTACAAACAATTAACAGTAAATTTAAAAAATTTAAATTAAAGGGTGTTCCATCACTTAATGCAATTTTGACTTTGTAGCTTTGACAACTTGCTGTATCTTGGAAACCGTAAGAGCAATACTCTTAAAATTTTCAAAAACGATAAAACTAAAAAATGAAAAAATTATAAAATCGCCAAATCTAAAAAAAATCGCCAAAAAAATCGCCAAAACCGAAAAAAGCACCAAACTAAAAAAAATTCTAGGACTAAAATTAATCGCGAAAAACCGGAAAAATCGTCAAAATTAAAAAAATCGCCAAAGTGAAAAAAATCCAAAAACAGACAAATAATCGCCAAAATAAAAAAAATCGCCAAAAAAAACGGAAATATTTAAAAAAACCCTTAAATAAAAAAGTCGCCAAAATGAAAAAATCGCCTAAATAAAAAAACCCGAAAAACAAAACAAAGCAATGTGAGTCCGATCACAGGGGAGATGTGTAAAAAACATCTAGTAATGAAAAATTTGTTTTAAGTTGGATGTACTTTTTCTTTTAGTATATTTTTATTAACTAATCAATTAAAAGTATCAAAACTTAAAATGTTGTAAATACATAGGAATTTGCTTGTTTTTGATTGTTTTGTTTAACTTATTTGGTTAGTAGCTAAATGGACACAATGCAGTATATATGTATGTACTGCATTAAAAATTGCAGTAAATTTACTGATTACTGAAAAAATTCAGTAAATTTTTACTGATAATGAAATTTAATTTGCATTATCAGTAAAATCGTAGGGCCGTATTCATAATAATTTAAAAAAAAATATACTAAAAGCATAAGTACTTCCAACTCAAAAAAAAAAATTTCATTACTAGATGTTTACACATCTCCTCTCTGATCGGACTCACATTGCTTTTTTTTTCGAAAAATCAGAGTTCTTGAAAGCAACTTTCAGGTCATACAATTCCATTAACTGTTCATTTTAAAATGAAACATTTTATAAAATTTACTATTTTCTAGGTTAGTTGAACAGTTAAACAAAATAAGCCCAAATATAATAAGTTAGGTTAGTTTATATAATATTCGTGCTAAAGTTTATCGTAAATAACGCTTGTTTTTTAAAGTGAACAAATATTCATATAGTTAATTTAACCAATCTTAATTGTCAGTTTACTTTCGATGTGATGTTGCCAATGTTGAGCCACTCGGCTCATAACTAAATAAGCAATATCATTTACTATATACGTATAGCATTGGTTAATCTAATAGATATACAGAGTTGACAAAACTTATCCTAAATAATAGTTAATTTTACTGTAAAAAAAGTTCAAATCTTGTTTTATAAAGGGTGTTTTTTTAGAGGTATAGAACTTCGAATTGAAATAAAACACAAGAAAATCGTTTTAATGTCCATCAATTTGGCTTTATTGGAAGGATAATTTTATGCCATTAATGTTTAAATATGATTTCGGGCATGTGGCCGCCGCGGCTGGCTCAAATAAAGCCAATTCTACAGGTCCAATTTTCAACCACTTTTTCGAGCATATGGGGCCGTATGTTGGCAATAACGCCACGAATGTTGGCTTCCAAGTCCCCTAACGTTTCTGGTTTGTTGGCGTAGACGAGCGACTTCACATATCCCCAAAGAAAATAATCCAATGGTGTCAAATTACACGATCTTGGTGGCCAATTGACAGGTCCATTCCGCGAAATTATGCGCTCATCGAATGTTTCCTTCAATAAATCGATTGTGACGTGCGCTGTGTGGCATGTAGCGCCGTCTTGTTGGAACCACAACTCATCCACATTCATGCCATCCAATTCGGGAACAAAATAGTCGGTTATCATGGCTCTATACCGGTCTCCATTAACGGTAACTGACTCTCCAGCATTATTTCGGAAGAAGTATGGCCCAATGACTCCACCAGCCCATAGAGCACACCAAACAGTCAGTTTTTGTGGATGTAATGGCGTCTCAAGGGTCTCATGTGGATTCTCTTCACTCCAAATGCGGCAATTTTGCTTGTTGACGTAGCCATTCAACCAAAAATGAGCCTCATCACTGAACAAAATTTTGCGATGAAAATCAGCATCGAGATCAATCTCATTTTCGGCCCATACACCAAAATCACGACGCATTGCATGGTCTCGCGGCTTTAATTCTTGCACAAGCTGGATCTTGTAAGGTCGCAAGCCAATATCTTTGCGCAAAATCTTCCATAAAGTTGATGGACAAAGCTCCAATTGCTGTGCACGGTGGCGAATCGATTCATTCGGGTCCTCTTCAACACTTTGCTCTACAGCGGCAATTGTTTCTTCGGTCTCTGCGGATGCGTATTATCACATAGAGTAAACGTAGTGCGAAAACGATCCACGGTTAATTGCTCTGATGGACGATTATGTCGACCATAAAATGGACGGAGCTTGCGGTAAACTTCGCGAACTGAACCATTATTTTCGAAATAAATTTGCACGATTTGCAAGCGTTGTTCTTTTGTCAACCTGTTCATGATGAAATGGCAAACCAAACTAAATATTAATCACTTGACAGCTGACAAAATGGCCGCCAGTTAAAAAAGTGATGCCAACTTAAAGTTCTATACCTCAATAAAAAACACCCTTTTTAATACATATCAAACAGTCGAAAAAACTAGGCCCAAAAAATTAGTGTACTTTTATTTTACCAATTCGAGTTGTTGATTTTACTGTATATAACAGTTAAAATTTTGGTTCACCTAACAGATGGACACAGTTGACAAGGCTAAGAGCAAAGAGTAGTAATATATCATTAATAGGCGAACATGTTTTTTGTAATTCCTTTTACGGTGGTACCACTACACCGATTTTAAAAGATTTATATGGTTTTAGAGGATTTTTCGTACAGATGTGCAGAATCTATATTTTATTGAAATCGGTTCAGTATTTTGGGAGCTATAAGCGTTTAAAGTTGCTACTACTACATCCACACATATTATACACGCATTTATTAGCTGACAAGTAAAAACAGAAACAAAACATGAGTGCGTGTATGTGTGTGGGTATGTAGTATATCTCTTGATCTAACAATTTTTTTCTCTCTTATTTGTTGTTGTATGAAAGCCATAATACTTAAAGAAAGAGAGTTGAATAAATTGAACTAACTTGGTTAAAGGGATTTTGTTTATGTTCTTTTTAATTTCATGTATTATTTAATTATGCTGGCATATGTATATCAGTTTGTGTGTAGCTGTGGTTTAATGAATTTTTTATGACGTTTAGATACATTTTCTTTGCATCTTAAACTATTTACATTTTGATTCTAGAACGGACGAGTGTGTCGTCCGTTTGGTATATCTAGTAACTATTTTATTTCCCAATTTGAGTTATTAATTTAACTTTGAATAAAATGAATGGTATCTTCTTGGTGGTAAGATCATGTTTTTAAAACATGGCACTGTGGTTTCCAAGGAAAATAAAAGTTGAAATAAATGGCTTTGGCAGCCAGTGCTAGCAATATATCGAGCTTTATTTTCGATTTTATCGTAAGCGACATGTAATCGAAAATATACTTTTTTCATTGAAACTAGAATTTTATGGGCCTACTTAAAGTTTAGAATAATCAAAATGCCGGAATTGTTGAGACTTTTTAATATACAGGCTGTAAGATTTTATCGTAAGCATAACATAACTGAATATTTAAAAAAACCTTCTCCTGAAAATTTTAATTTTTGTCGCTTACGATTAAATCAAAAATAAGGCTCGATATATTAATGTTATATTTTATATAATTTTAATATCAAGTAAAAAAATAAATAAATAAGTCTACATTTGTAACCGACTTTAAAAAAAGGAGGAGGTTATCAATTTGTCTGTTTTTTTTTCTATGTTACTGAGAGGGTATAGATTACATTTGGTCTCATTATAAAAAAGTGGGTGGAGGCACGCCTACTATTTTTAAATTTAATTTTTTTGATATTTTGCTTATTCTATTGCTAAGAAACTTACTCAAGATATTGGGTTCTCGTAACTACACAATCTTAATAGAACTTAATAATACTCGTATATTTCACATGCTGGTACATTAGAGACCTGCGTAATCAGACTTGAAATGTAACTACGTCTTGTTTTTTTAATATGTTCTCGTGGCATGTATTATACGAACTAATAATAAATGCTGTCATATAATAAGCGAAGCAAGATGGATGTAACGTTGATACGTGTATGCTTGTTATTTTGCATATTGTACATTTGAGTGTGTCTGTAAGATGTAGATGGTAACATATTATCTGCCTTATTCCTAAAAAAATAATTTAGGTTTATTAAGCGCTTATTTGACATATTTCTGTGGGAAATTTGTCAAATAAACCTGTAATAAACCTAAAATATTTTTTATGAGTTAGACCGTATGTGCTTAAGGGTTTTTTTAAAGCAAGCGCACACAACTAATGTCAATGCATGTGTGTGTTTGTATGTGCACAGAAAAATAAAAGAGCATACACACAACGTGTGTGTGTATGTGCATCTGTGACGTTTGTATACGCGCACATGCGTATGAAGAAGCAAGCATCACAAGCATCACGAAGTATTTTCTTCTTTACTTCTATACCTGCAATAACTGAAATAAATTTCTTGCAAACAGTGTTGTTTAGCATTTCTTTTAGAAGATTTCGCTGTAGTAAAGCATTTGAAAAATTTCTCATGTCTTAAAACTTTTTGTAAGTGGTCTTGTGCAGGTCTTTATTGCACATTACCGAGATTTACGAAAATTGGCAAATAGCTTGAGCTCTGAAAGTAATCTGAATTAGAAGAAGTGGTCGGACACTAATATTTGGCAAATTGTGCATGACCACATCCCTAAATATATAAAGTTGGCACTAGAAATTTTAAAATAAAATTTTAAAAAAAATTTAACTGACTTCAAAAATAAGAAAAATATTTAAATAAAATAGTTTTATATGTGTTATCTTAAATTATATTCAAAGTCGAATCGAATCACTTTTCCAGAAGATGAAGATTTATTTTAATATTTTTTTGTTCATTAGCGACCACTGTGCATCGCCGCACACTTGCATGTATTTAAACTTTAAGGAAACATGATCTGACAGCCGTCAGCCGCTTTTTAAGAATATTTACTCAATCTTGTGCAGATAACCATGAAAAAAAATCAGTGGAAAAACAATACTTTCCTTTAGCTGCAACGGAAGTTTTATAATTTTTTGTCCATTTTAATTTTTTTGCGAAATCTTTGCATGTCAAGTACCATTTTTGCTACATTTATAGTTTTATTTTATTTTTAACTATTTAGACAGGAATAATGCGAACTAAAGAAGAATTTGACTACATTAAAACTTACACATCGATTTTATTTATTAACTTTTTTTTTAATTGCTGTATTGACTCTTTTTGGTTCCGCACTTGTCAAAAAAAAAAAAAAAAAGTACGCAACAATTTTTTCCAAGTTCTTTTGTTAAATTGTGTATAACTAACGGTCAAAAAATGTACAACATTTATTTATTTTTAGTTTGGTGTTTTAACATCCGAGAATAAAAAAAGGACTCCCCTGTTCACGGTTTGCTGGGCTTTGACGCCTGCTGCTGTCTCAGTAAAGTTTAATGCAAAACGCTGTTGGAGTTTCTTTTTCAACATTTTCGCTTTTATAACTTTTTATTGTTTAACAATATTCGTGCATGCATAAGTAAACGCATACACACATACATAGATATGTGTGTACATGTATATGTTCACGTATGTATGTGAATGTCATTGAATTTTTTTTTTTTTTTTTTTTGGTGGCACAACAAAGAAAAAACCTGTTACTCTTGGGAAATGTTATTTGTTTTTACATCAACAATTTGGTGCTCTGCAAGTTGCAAATATCAAGTTTTTGTCTGTTCTTATAGAAGTGTTTTTTTGTCCACAATGTGATATTGTCATTTTTGCTGCAAACATAATTAAAATCATACAAAATGGGATAAAAGCCAAAATTTAAGATTGCGCATTTCTAGAAGAATACGAGGAAATTTTAGTTTCCTGGCAAACTTCAACATGACTTAAATTTTGCATTTATTTTGGTTTTATGTGCCATTAAATTTGAAATCGATGAGTTTTCTGTCACACCAAAAACAATTTTCTACGTTTTGAGCTTACGATTTCATTTATAATTTAACCGATTTTCATCACATAACCAATTGTTTTAAGTGTTGAATTATGGACCTTTGATTTGAGTTTTAAAAAATGAAAATTTTCAAAAGTGGACCTCCTCAGAAGTGCGAAGTTTCAAAAACAAATTTTTAGTTACAGTCGAACAAAAATAGGAAAAGAAATTATTAGAGATGTGCACGTGAGTGTTTTCTGATTCACGACACGCGCGCTCAGGCAGAAAAATATTTTACTCACGCACTTTTACGGACAAATGATTTTGAAAATTTTCACGATCACGCACGCTCACGAATAAAATATTTTTAATCACGCACGAGTACTTTACAACTTATCACGATCACGCACGCTCACGAAAAAGTATATGTATTATATAATTTTCATGTTTTTTGGATTGAAAAATAGGTTCTTACATATATATATATATATATATATACATATCTATGTATATATGTATGCTCGTGTTTTTGTAAAATTTACAATGTAAATTAAAATAAAGCAAAATTAATTTAATATAGTTTTAAAAATTCGTATTCGCGGATATCATTTTAAATATTCGAATTCGAATTCTCGTATATCAAAAATTGACATTCCGCACATATATGTATGTATGTATACATACATAATATAAATGTGAAGGTAAGACGTATGATCAATTAAATAAATGATAATCAAAAATATGAGAAAAGCATATTAAATGAGAAAACATACAAATTACTAAAATCTTTCTGTTACGTAACAAAGCTAATCGCTTTGCGAATTGTGCTTGTGTTAAAAAAAACTGACTCTTTAAAAAAAACAAGTCATAACAAAACTCGAACCCTACCCCTCCCCCCTACAGCGTTAAGTAATATATGGACGGCCTCTAAAGCAAAAAACATTTTCTGCGGTACAATTCGTCAGTAGTATTGCTGACAAAGGCGCTGTTTAATCAGTAGTGTTTATCAATTGATACTTCCTACAGGGTATCTAAGAACCATACATACAAACTTATAAACTTACTTCCAGACTTTTACTTATGTACTCAAAAATCAAAGTTTTAATGTTTAAAAAAAATTTTTTCAGAGAAACTACCGAAATGTCTTAACGAATTCGGTACGACAAGCCTGACTTCAGAAAAAGTCGAAACATTTTGTTTGGGGGTATTCATTATGTTTGTAAGCTCATACTACCATACATATTACTATACATATGTATTTATATGCATTTATAATTATAAAATAATAATTGAAATTTATTTGCTGGTAGTTTAGCATGTCTATATACGTATTTCATTGGTGCTTGAACCAAATCATCAGTAGACTTTAACCACAAATTTTAAACAGTCACAAACCCCTTACTTTATGCATAGACTTTCAAAAACTATATTAGAATTCATAAAATAATAATACTTTTGAAAATCACAAAAGAAAAAAAAATAAGCTTAGCAGGTTTTGAAACTGATACAAAACCCAGCAAATAATTTATATCCATTTGAAGCCATTTTATTTTTCTAGATCCTTATACAATTAGAAATCCATTGGATAACAATAAAAGTATTTACAAGGCTAAATTAAAAATAAAACATTAATTGAACTTTAAAGAAAATTTATTATTTGACATATTGTCAGAAGTGTTCAATGAAATACGTATATAGACATGCTAAACTACCAGTAAATAAATTTCAATTATTTTATGTACACTTCTGACAATATGTCAAATAATAAGTTTTCTTTAAATTATAAAATAATTTATTTCAAATGATTGAATACAGTTACATATGTACCTATGCAGGAATGTTATCTCGTGAGAGCGTGAAAATTCGTGCGTGATTATTAAAAAAAAAGCTCACGTACGATCACGCACGAGTAAATTTTTTTCAGTCACGCTCACGCACTCACGCGTGATTAGTTATAATAAAATCACGACATTTGCACATCTCTAGAAATTATCGATTGCGCGCCTAATTGGAGTATATTATAAATTGACTATAAAAACACTATAGCTTGCCGGGAACATAATAGACTTTATTACAAAAGTCCATACTAGGCTATACCAAACTAGAGAAGACCCGACCAGATTAGACTAGGACACACTGTCACTGTAACTGCACCATGACTGAACTATGACTGAACTATGACGATGACTAGGCTACAGTGTTATAACACTCATTGATAATTATCAAACCAGTGGCCTGGCAAGGATATCAGCTGTTACACTGAAAGAAAAATCATTCATTCAGAGAATGAAACAGTTTCATTAAATGTTCTGCATTATATTAATGAAACTTTTCATTAATACAATGAACAATTTCATTGTATGCATGAAATCTTTCCATCTCTGTTCTTTATGTGTTCTTCATAGTTCATTGTATTAATGAAAATCGTTACATTGTTTAAACGAATTTTCTTTTTGGCGAATTTGGGGCAAATATAAATAAGTTCCAAAAATTTTATTTTCTTACTGTATTCAGTTTGTCAGACTTAAATAAATAAAAATTTATTTTCTTAAAATATATTTTCTATTTCTTACTTTTCCAATCCTTTTAATTTCAAATCATAAATGCAATGAAATCATTTCATTTATACAATGTAATATTCTTCATTGTATAGCAGATATCTCTCTCTTTCTCTTTTTTTATCCATTCACGTCCCTCACCACTACACAAATGCAAGAAGGTTGTGCCAAACATCTGATAAAGATGCTTGTTTTGTTAAGATTTTTGTTTGATTCTTTTCAACTTATGTTTGTATATTGTGATTCTCAACAACATATTAAGAGTTTTACTATAAACATGCAAGTTTTTCGGCTTACTTAAACATTATTTGGGTTGAACTCTATTGATGAGTTCCTTAAATTTTAACCCCCATATTTATAAAAAAAATAAAATGAATTTGAAATTCATTTTAGGAAAATTTTGTATGGAAAATTTGAAATAAAATACATTTCAAATTCGATTCAAATTTTATAAATATGGGGGTAAATGTTTTACGTTAATAAATACATACATATGCTTATATATTAAGTACATATGTATTTCTGTATATTAAATAAAATAAAAAAATCTATATATCTTTTATTAAGTAGGTGGTATGGAAGGGATGCGATTTCATGTTTTTAATAGAAAATTTTAGTTATTTACTGCTTATATTTCATTATATATATAAAATTTTCTTTATATTAATGCATAAACTTCATTTATAGTATGTAAAAACTTCATTAAATCAATGAAACAACTACATTATATTCATGAAAAAGTTTCATTGAACTAATGAAATAGTTTCATTCTATTTATGATATAGCCGCCAAAATTAACTTCATAAATACAATGAATCATTCTTCATTGATCCAATGAAGGGCTTCATTAGCTGACTTTTAATGAAACATTTCATTAATACAATGAAGAATTTCATTGTCTGAATGAAGGCTTTCCTTTCAGTGTAAGTATGTGTTATCTGAAGTATAAATTTTTTTAGTGAAAGGTTTGCCAACTTACTACAAAATCAGTGGCTTAAAGGTGGTGTCACTTTTTTATCATTACGGGATGATTGCCATCATCATAATTGACCTTTTCTGCAAGTAATTGGCAAGATTATAAGGAAATTTTAAGAGAAGTGTTACAGATGCGATAAGGCCTGTGCATTATCGCAATGTGAGCACTTCCAATGATGCGGATGAGTTTTTTTTTGAATCCATCAAATCGTTACTCAAAAGTTTTTGTGGTCGCTGATTATGAACTTAAGGTCAGATTTTAAAAACTCGAAAAGCCGGATCAAGTTGGGCGGACAAGTTTTTTTTATTTGTCAGGATGCGAGGGCGGGTCAATAATTCCGTGACTTTTTGAATGCAATACATTTACAAAAATTAAATTTTTAACATAATATTCTCTTAACTCAATACACTTAGTCCAACGTTTATCCAGTTTTGTATCCCTTTTCGAGGCATTTTTTGGTGAATAAATTCATCGCTGGAGCTAAATCTCTTTCCACCGAGCCATTTCTTTAGGTTTGGAAATAAGAAGTAGTCAGTAGGGGCTAAGTCCAGAGAATATGGTGAATGAGGTGACAATTTGTATCCCAATTCATAGAGATTTATCATTGATACTGCATACGTGTGAACTCGTGCATTATCTTGATGAAAAAGAACTTTTTTCTTGGCCATATGGAGTCATTTTGTTTTTAAATCCTCATCAAATCGTTCTAATAAGTTGGCATGATATTTGCCGTTTATTCTTTTTTTCCTTTTGAAGTTAATCGGTGTGAATTATCTCACGTGCACCCCAAAAAACTGTTGCCATCACCTTGCCTTGGACTTCTTCAAAGCAGGTTTAGACAGCTGCTTGGTCTCCGGAGTACAATAATGGATCCATGTTTCATCCACAGTTAAAAAAACGCCGCAAAAATTAATTCGGATTGCGGTTAAACAACTCCAACAATCCTTTGAAGCTGTCACACGTTTACGTTTATGGTCAATTGAGAGCAAACGCGGCACTCATCTTGCAGACAACTTTCTTAAACCCAGCTGATCATTTAAAATCAAAACCTCACTACCATATGAAATGCATATGGTATCAACAATCTCACGCACTTTTACTCTTCGATCGGCTAATACCATATCGTGAATTTTTCCAACATTTTCAGGTGTACTGACCTCAATGGGCCGTCCAGAACGTTCAGTAAACCACTTTTTTACCATTGAAATCAATGGTGCAGGGTCCCTATAGTACTTATCGAGTTTTTCCTTGGTTGGATTGGTGGTTTTTTTTCGCAAAAAATAATATTTAATGAGCACATGAAATTCACTTTTTCCATTTCTTTCTCAAAAGGCGAGTAAGTCTATTATCAACGGCTGCCAAACACAAACTAAATGACACAGCTGGTTCAAATTTAGACAGGAGTCAGCTGACAGTTGCTTCTTGACAAAAGCAGTGTTGCCAGTTTAATCAAGTGGCGGAAAATTCAAAAATTAATTGAGTTAATGATCACCCTCGTAGCTCTTCAAAATTAAAAACGGGTGATGATAATATATATATATATATATATATATATATATATATATATATATATATATCCCATGGTTTTGATAAAACAAGCAGCAGATTTAGCCCCATATTCATAAAAAAAAATAAAATGAATTTGAAATCCATTTTAGGAAATTTTTGTATGAAAATTTTGAAATAAAACACGTTTCAAATTCACTTTAAATTTTATTAATATGGGTGTTAAAATGTAACTATTTATTTTAAATAATAAAAAATAAAAAAATAACTTGAAAAACCAAAACTAAACTCAATAAAGCCAACTCAACTCAACTAACTCAAAAAGATCGAAATCAAGCAAATCCAATAATATTAAAAAAAAAATGGTCCGACATTTTGAGTTTTCAAAATTTTATATCAGATTATGAAAATCACTGACTCCTAAAACCCTCGAGTAATGAGTTTCAAGCCATAAAAGCGTTCAACCGCATACAAATTAACTTATTAACTTCAAAGTCGTTTTTCTCCAAAACTAATTTTGTGAGCATAGATCCTTTTTAACTTTCCGTGTCTCATATACGAGTAAATAATTACAAGGAAAAGCATTTTTGGCTCTTCAAATAAAATTATTAGAAAAATGGTAAACATACATACAATTAACACACCTAAGCTGTACCTTGTGCGGCTATTAGCAAAATTATTTGCTTGCTTTGAGTCGCTTTTATCTTTTTCTGTGTCTTGCAAGGAAAACGAACGCGTTCGTCCATACTTACTTATTTATTTAAGTACATACATACACTCTTAGGAACACTCTTTGCAGATTTGCACGTTTCGCATGTTGTGGTACGTGGCTACACGTTCCGTTATACATTGTCATGCTCATGTAAGTTTGTAACATATTTTATTCGTGCATGACACGCTCAAAGGTTGTGATCATATGTCGCCTCTATTCGCTAAGCCTGACATAAAATTGGAGCACTTTGCTTTCTTGGTTACTTGCGGGGCCCACCTATTAAATCATAGAATATTACACACAATTTTTACACATACACATATGTATGTACATAATCTTACATTTGATATTTTCGTACCCTGCAAGCATTTTATGAAAAAATTTATCATACTCGAGTCATTTACGATTCCTCTTAGCGATTAAAATGGGCATATTAGAGCTCATTTTTTGATCATAAATGATTGTTTTCTCGGTAGAAAATGGAACCCTACCCGCGGCTCTTTTTGAGGAGTCTTTTATTACCCGCTTTTCTGATCAGTTTCGACTCCTTATGACTCATATATTTTAATGATTTGCGAGTCTTTTTGGAGTACTTTTTTAGCTGTATTTCTAATCGTTCGCGAATCATTTATGAGTCGTTTTTAGTCATATTTCTGATCGTTTGCGAGTCTTTTTTGACTCTTTTTTCACTCATATTCGTAATCGATTGTTTGGTTGACAATACTTTTTTATTTAAAAAAGGATAAAGAAAAAAACTAGATATCATTAAAACCAAAAAATATGTATCCTGAAGAAGTTAACCGAAGGTTAACGAAATATTGATATAATAAAATCAAAATATAAACTGACCAAAAGTTCAAGAAAATAGTTTAATTTAACATATAAAAAAAAGTCAAAAAATTAGATTAAAAATTTTCATTTATTTTTATATACTTTTAGAGATTTTAATATAATATATATAAATCAAACTTCAAAACAGTAATATTTCAAACACCTGTATGATATATTTTCGATTGATGATTGTTTTCTTATTGTATTTTCAATAAATAACTTTTTAACCCATTTTTCGCCGCACCAAGTTAATGTTGACCGATTTGAATAAAATTTTAAATTTTGCATAGAACATATTCTGATATTAATTAAGAAAATTTCCAACTTTGGACTAAGTGGCTTTTCCCATTTCCTAGACAACAAGTGGTAATTATAATCACTATCGGCGTAATATATATATATAATATACAGGCGTACGATTTTTCAAAGGTAACTAGAAGGCATTTTATTTAATGATAAAACGTTTTTATTATGGTAAACTTTCAAGCAATTCGTATGCAGGTGCTCCTCACATTTTTACACACAAATGGGGTGCGGATGTGGTATTTCTTGCACCAATAATTTCGCCATCATCTGGCTTACAATAACGTATTGGGTCACTTTCATGCGTTTTGGTCTTGGTACCTTTGTTTCCATTTACTGTTCGTCGGAATCCTAGCAAACCAGAAGAGTTCTAGTAATTTCCGACCGAAATTGGTGTTGTTTTTTCCCTAAATTTTTTCTAATTTTGCACAAAAAAATGTTCAACTTACAAGCGTTCACAACAACCGAGTTCACTACTTTCAAAAAAGATGCCATCACCACTTCTTTCTAACGGTGGAGTTGGCTGAACTAGTTAGCACGCTTACTACAAAAGCGAAGGTCATGGGTTCGAGCCCGGTCACTTATGAAGTCATTCAATTATAACTCCAGGCATTTTTCTGATGTGTATTATTGTCCCTTTGTGTCAGTTTTTGTAGGAAAATTCGAGTGATAAAGGCAAAGACACTGGTTATTGAACTACATCGGGTTCAGCGTATACTAATCCGCCGACATTAGAGCACCCTCCTTCGTCGGTAATGTGTAGCAAAAGTAAAATAAAAAAATCTATCGAATCAAAACTATTTTGTTTGTTGGTTATGGATAGTAGAACTTCTGGTAATTATAATCACCGGTCGGCGAAAAATGGGTTAAGCATAAGCACGAATCATTTTCGAGTCTTTTTTCTAGCGCGCAAGAGTTTAACCAGTTTTTTTATCGTCAAAAGTACTCAAGGAAGAATTAGTTAGGTGATTTTTGATAAAACAATCTTCCAAATGCTAGTAGGATAAGCTTAAATTATGAAAATAAACATAAAAATATTACTGTTAATATAGAAATTTATATATTTCATTAGTTTAAATTTTCGTAAAATGTTACTGCAGGCTGATAGCAATGAGGTTCCCTTAAAATTAAGACAAGGCTGACAAGCCCTTTAAATGAATTTTATTCATAATTAACAGCAATTCGTAAAAGCGTTTTCTTTTCTGATAAAAATATTTTATTTATTACGCCCACGGCCTCTTAATAGCAGAAAAATGAGGGCACAAGTATCTTCCAGGCATACATCTTACATCTTACAATCTCTGGAATATCGGTTAATGGGTTAGATTTTATAGGCGATTAGAAATATTTACTTTAGAAGATGCCACGCCCTATAAATAAACGTGTAGTGCGATTCAGTAACTTTTAACGATACGACAATTGTAATTTTTGTCCATACATTTTGTCGCTTACAAAAACGATTGAGTGATTCTGTAACTTTTTTTTAACGATAGTACAGAACTGATATTTTCTGTTGATTTTTGTCTATAAAATTAACAGCACAAGCGAATATCGTTAAAAATGTTACTGAATAGCATATTCGATAAATTTTCGTTATAATTATTTTAACGTTGCGGTTATCGTTAAAAAAAAAGTAAGTGAATCACATTACTTTTTTTAATTTTTTTTGTGGAAATTTTTTTTTTATTATTTTTCTTAACACCACAACCCGCGAAGCGATTAGCTTATCTGCGGCTAAAGCACCTTTCACGCTCACCCTAATACATTCTACATAAGCAATTTTTTTTCAGTGTACTCTAGCTTTTGCGTCTCAGAACTACAGGGCACTTTAAATAAAAATGTCTTGCCATAGTCTAGCATTAGTACCCAAAAGTTTGTAAATTTCAACTGGACTGAAATCGAAATAATTTATTTTATAAAGTATATAATTAAATGATTAAAATTATTATAAATTTTTATGAAAATAACTTTAACTTGATAAATCCTGCCATTCCTGTACCTAGTTGGGTTGAAATAGTTACAAAAGTTACCGTCTCTTGCTATTAAAAAAAATGTGTTCCTTTTTTTTACAACAAAAAAAATTTAGCATTTAAGGTAAATGAATATTTTCGTTATACTTCAATTATTGTATGTGTTCCACTACTAGTGGCTCTGAATTTATGTGTACGTGTTTAGAAAGTGTCATTTGTGTTGGAATTTAGTGGTTGTCATTTGTTAAAATCGTGATGTTCCACAAATTCTTTCAATGGTAGTGTATCTCCATGCCTGAATACACATTAGAGGGCTGCGTAAACTGTCTTGAAATGTAAATACGTCTTCTTTTTTAAATGTATTTTCGTAGCATGTATTATATTAAAGCAATAATAAATGATAGTCGTTTAATAAGCGAAGCATGATGGATGCATTGGTGTTCGTGTATGTGAGTGTTTTTAAGCGATGTCGCGAAGACTTCTTGTTCGTAACAAACACTCAAAAGAAGTAATGTTGATGCGTGTATGCTTGTTAGTTTACATTTTATACATTTGAGTGTGTGTGTGTGTGTGTGTAAGATGTATATGGTAAGTTATTATGTGTTTAAGGGTGGTTTTTTTTTAAGTAAACGCACATAACTAACCTCAATGCATGTAAGCGTTTGTATGTGGGCAGAAAAATAAAAGATCATATACACATCGTATGTATGTGTATGTATATCCATGACGTTTGTATACGCCCCCATGAGTAGGAAGAAGCAAGCATTACAAATTCTTTCGTCACGAAGTATTTTCTTCTTTACTCCTTTACCTTCACTAACTGAAACAAATTTCTTGCAAACAGTGTTGTTTAGCGTTTGTTTTAGAAGATTTCGATGTAGTAAAGCATTTAAAAAATCCCTCTTAGAAGTTGTTGTAAGTGGTATTTGTGCAGGGGTCTAATACATGTGGACATAAATACGTGGTTTGTTCACATACACACAAACATACTCACACAAACAAATGTACGCTACACATCCCAGTCAGCATTTTATGAAATTAATGATCATATTCGAGTCTCTTTCGACTCCTCCGCACGATTAAAATAAGTATTTATGCGCTCGTTTTCGAGTCGAAAATGACTGTTCATTCGGGAGAAAATGGTACCCTAGCCGCGATTCTTCTTAAAGAGTCTTTTATGACTCGCATTTCTGATCAATTTCGATTCACTTTCGAGACAGTTTGTGAGTATTTACATTCAGTTTTTTTTTTTTTTTTTTTGTTTTAAATTTTTATATTTTTATATTTTCTTGATTTTACTACACGAGCTTGCTGTTTGTTTTTGTTTTTAAAACAAATCACTTCCTAAGTGTTTCTGTGATTCATTTTCGAATCATATTTTAAGCGCAGAACTGATTAATCAGTTTTTGATCATTTAAGGCAGTCGAAAGAGACTCAGTTTGGTGAAACAATCTTTCACATGCTGACTGGGATATTGAACTATGCAGAGTAATTTGGTCGGTAGTTTTATTTTTTATTTTTTTTTTTTTCTAAGGTAAAAATGTCATTTTACTATTTAAATATTCAAAACATGACAAGTTAGTACAACTTAATAATAAAAGATTTAATAATATTGCAATACCATATGTCTACATACGCCCAACAATATTTCATTGTATGCCACTGTCGTTATGGTTCTTTATGGAAAATCGTTTAATAACCCAATTTTCTTATGTTGGTAGTTTTCCTTCTTGTTGGTTGATTGGTGCTGGATTATTAGTTTTTGTCAGGGAATAATTTCTTTCTCAGTGTGTTCAAATTAGCGTAAATAATTTATTGTGTTTTATTTATTTTTTTTATTTGTATAAATTTTAATGAATTTAAAATACTTTTATAAAATTGGTATTATTCAAGTTTCAGAAGTTCAATTATGTAGATATTACAAATTTGGTACAAAAAAAATGTTCTTTAATTTCAAACAGTAAGAAATGAAACAGAAAATTTTTACTAAACAGCCTTCGCGGCATTGACAAGAAAATAATAAATCACTCGCATCAAAATTATCAAACTAATATTTAAGTATCTCTATTACTTGAGAAATTAGAAGCCAAGGACTTACAGTTCCAATAATCCTGATATATATTTATTTACAGTGTTAAGTTGAATTATTTTTTAATTCTATTCTATTTAATTCTATAGAAATTGAGTCTTGTATTATTAATCAATGTAATTTTCTTAAGAGTACAAGAAAAATAATATAAGACTAGTTGAGGTAATATCATGGCCAAAAAAAATTAGTTATAAGCATCGGCTATTGAACATGAGGAATACGAGAATTTAATTAAACTAAATTGTTTATTATAAAGCCTAGACTCCACTATCAGCACAATGTACCGATTTTCATCGGCATATTGACTTATTCGGGAACTAATTGAGAAATAAGGCCATTTTGGTTCATTACTTAGGACTTTATTGCAGTAAACCGACGAAAATCGGTACATTGCGCCGATAGTGGGATCTCAGCTTAAGCACGTAAGTATGTATCGTGTGGAACAGCGTAACTTTAAGTATATCCTTAATTTAGATAGATTATTTATTGCAATATTTTATTTTATTTAAGGCTTGTCAAAATGAATAATATTTTAATAGAATTCAGTTTAACATTTTCCAACGCAAAAAGAATCGCAAATTATTAGTTTACTTATTAAGTAAAATAATTTTTTTTTTATAAAAAATACATTGCTCGCGCTCAAAAATAGTTGTATGGCAATGCTCTATTCTTGCTAAAGCATTGAATAGCTGCTGTTGTTTTTTACCCGACTGCGTGACGCAAAGAAGGGTATTGTGTTTATCAGCCTAAGTATGTTTGTACGTATGTATGTTTATACTAAAGTCCTGCACAAGGCCCCTTATAAGAACTTTTAAGACATGAGGGATTTTTCAAATGCTTTACCATAGCGAAATCTTCTAAAGGAAATGCTAAGCAACACAGAAAAAACTAAATTTCGTTTTCAGTAACCAAATTCATTGAATCAGTAAATTTTTTGTGTGAATGCGGACCTACAAAGAAATTTGTAGATTCAGATAACAATTTTGTAAAAATTTAACTGAAAAAAAATTTAATATTTAGTTAACTTATTATGGGATTAGAGAATAAAGTTAACTGAAACTCAAAATATATTCAGTCAAATGTATTAATAGGAACAGAAAAACATTTTTGCAGATTTTTTTTGTATTATTCAGCAAATTTTTTTTTATAATTTACAAACACATTCACTAAAATTTTTCGTATTATCAGAAAATAAATTAACTGAATCAATAACAATTCTTAAAATTTTTTTTTTAAATTAGTAAAAGTTTTATCTGAAATAAATAACTGAATCAAATGAAAGGTTCAACTATTTTTTTTTTACTTTCAATAATTGGCTTGTTTTTATGGATAAGCATTTCGTTCCCGCTTTTGGAACTCGTCAGTAGACTTCAACTCAAAAATTTTTTGAATTTAGCTAACAAACTCCGTATGTTTATAGTAAGACTCTTAATACTATATTGAGAATTACAATATAAAAATATAATAAGTTTGAAAACCGCAAGCAAAAATCTTAAAAAAAAAATAAAATATTAAAATAAATCAGACTAATTTTTTTACAGTATATAAAAATAAATTTAACTGAAAATAACAAATTTAAATAAAAAAAATAAATCTTAAATTTTTTTTTACAAATTTTACTTTATATAGATAATTTTCATTCTATACATTTTTTTTACATAAAATAAAATTGGAACAAATAATTTAGTGGAACAGTAAAAAATATTTACTGAAACTAAATTATATTTCAAAACACACGTTTGTTTGAAAATTTTTTGGGAATAATTTTTTCTGTGAACACTGTTGGCAAGAAATTTGTTTCAGTTAGTGCAGGTATAGGAGCAAAGAAGAAAATACTTTGTGACTTAAGAATTTGTGATGCTTGCTTTTCCAAATGCATGGGCGTGTATACAAACGTCAAACGCACAAACGTTGTGTGTATAATAATTTATTTTTCTGCGCACATATGCATTGGCATTATTTGTATGCCCTTGCGTTAAAAAAGCTACCCTTAAACACAAAATAGCTTACCATCTACATTTTAAACACACACTCAAACGTACAATATGCAAAATAACAATCATACACGCAACAACACTACTTCTTTTGATTGTTTGTTATGAACAAGAAGTCTTCGCGACATCGCTTGTAAACACTCATATACACGAACACCATACATACATGCATCCATTTTGCTTCGCTTATTGTACCAAAGCATTTATTATTGGTTTAGTATAACACATGCCGCGAGAATACATTAAAAAAACAAGGCGTGTTTACATTTAAAGACTGTTTTCGCAGGTCTCTAGTATATACGAATATGTATGTATGCACGTGTGTTCTTTTGCTGCACGATATAAACCGAACGCGTGGACCGATTTTCATGATTCTTACGTTAATCGATTTGCCTTAATCCCGAGAGTGTCACCAAAGATATTTTAAACTTCTCAAAATTCAAAATGGTGACCAACAGACGCCAGAACGATTCGACCCCAGGACCTTCGGTTTGGTTGTCAACGCACTAACTACTTCAGCCAACGCCAACCTCTAGTCAGTTAGTTTTCTTGAAATGCGTGCATTAGTGTTCATTTGTATCAGTTGTTGTGGGAAAATTCAAGTAATGAAGGCATTATACTGGTCACAAAACTACACCAGCTTCAGCGGATGCTAATCCTAATGTAACATCAGAGCACACCCGTCTTCATCGGTATTGTATGGCAGAATCATCGAAGAAGTGAAATAAGCAATCAAATGGCTACTAAACACAGCTCTGAAAATTTAATATCCCACATTGACACTAGAGGCGCTGCAACAGTGACTTATTAAAAACGTAAAAAAGTAGAGTTCGAGAACAATGAGAGTTCTTCCTTCATCATTTGGCTTTTATATCAATATATTTCTTTCTTATCACCCTCTCTCACTATCTTCTCTTTAACTCACAGGTAAAACAAAGGGATCAATGTACTGGATCCAAGAGAGCTCTAAATTTTAGCTTACCAGCAGTCTATTAACCTAACCTAACCTTACAAATTCTGTAACTACGTTTCGACGTCACGTTAAAATAAAAACAAAAAATTTAAGCTTATCTACTCGTTGTCTTAAACAACTGACTTCAATTGACCGGCTCATGACATTTTCTAGATTAAAGAATTTGAATGGACTGTCATAAGCAAAAAATTGTTCCGAAGAACGAGTACATATGCCACTAATTTTTTTGGTATAGTATTGATGTGGCATCAAGAAATAGTTGCGGAATGAAAAAAATTATTTCTATTGAGGGCTTCCTCATTTATCCATACAAAAATTTATGAGAATCGACATTTAAATATGAATTGATATTTAAAATGAGTTGGAGAAATTGGCCCTAAGTATAAAATTTCTTTTGAGACTCATAACAACATTAAATTTTATGATACAACTATTTAGCCACAACATGAAAAAATATGCACAAATAATTTTGCGTTTAGCCATTTAAAATTAAATTCTTTATGGTCCTTCTGACCAGCTTATAGCGCAAATATTAAAGAAAAAGAATGCCAATAGCTGAAACTTCGCAATTATCAGCACAACATTTATCACAATAGATCATCTTTTCATAATCAGAAATTCGCGCCACAGCATAATCTAGGGAGTACGCAGTCAGGCAGAAAATTCTAGTTGTTTCTACTCACGGTACAGCAACTTTGTGTTGATTCCACCAAACAAACACGAGTAATTTGTATCATCAACTTTTACGAGGTTCATCAAGAAAACATTTTTTCTTCTTCTTCAGTTTTTTTTCCTTTTCTTTATTTGTATTTATTGTACCTTGGTATTATAACATGTTTTCTTTTATTCATTTGTATTGAATTTAACATTCAAATACAGCTGGAGGTGCATCATCTTGTTCAGTATAAATGTATATGCACAATCAGCAAGAACGAAAAAAAATTAAATATAATTCGAATGATTCAATATATATGTATATATATATATATATATATAAAATAAATAAATAAAAATAGAAGGAACAAAGACGTTGAAGTAAAATTATGCGCTATTGAACACACATAAATAATTCTTTAAATTGCATCAATTTGTGAACAAGAAAAGCAACGACATCCCAAAGAAACTGAAAAAGAAGTGCATCAAGTGAAAGACAAAAAAAAACTAAAGCAGATGAATCTCTATTAAAAAGTAAATAAAATAATAATCGAATCAAGAAGAAAAGGAACTCTACTACTGGCGAATGAATGTGAATAGAAAATGTTTTAGGTGAATGCTTTTGCTAATGGTGTTTTTATACGGCCTGTATTTTACAACTGACTTTTCAGCTAATCGATTTATATATAACTTGGTATGTCTGCCGAAATCGACAATTTACAAACAGCACAGAAAAATAATTTTCCCGCAATAAACAAATTTAAGTAAAAAAATCAATTAAAAATTTTAATGATTTAGTTAAATTAAGTTTTTAAACAAAAGTTTAATTAAATCAAATACATTTTATTGCAATACGTGTTTATTGCAAGATTTTTTTTTATCTGTGAACAACAATAATTATAATTTTTACTTCCAAACGTCTATATTTTATTACAGCTGACATAACCTCTTTCTTTAATTTTTTTTATCACTGTTATTATCCCAAAACAGCTGATGTCAGATGATTTGTCAGATTAAAATACAACAAGCTATAACTAGAAATGCTTTCATTTGCTATTGCTGGTTAACTTTTATAGATGCAAAATTTTAATGCTTTGACACGACATGTATGTAAATTTGACATGTCGGGTGTTAAATACATGGAGTGCGAAAGCTGCTTAAGAGGTGTCATTCAGATTTGACAAACTTCCCACTGGTAAGTTCAGATCATTGCATCTGTAAAAGTCTGGGGGAAGGTCACCAGAAAAACGTGTTCTATTATCTTTTGACAGCACATATTTTTACTATCTCCAAGTGCGTTGCAAGAAATCTATAATATTTTAAAGACCATCGAATAAGAACGTCAATCAGTGCGACATGTGAGAGTATCGTATGATTGTCGCTTCAAAGAAAAGACATACAAATAAACATGTCAATCACCATACGTATTTTGACTTCATAGAGCAATATGAACTTTTGTTCGTCCAAGCACTTCCCCCTTCTTAACCAGAACCAAAAATTAACTAACGTTTTTTTATGAATCATAGTTGGAGACGATCAAATAATTATCCGTCAAATGAAAATATTGCCCCTGTGGCTAAGTGGTAGCGATGCTAGCCTCTCAGTCCAGAGGTCTTGGATTCTATTCCCACCATAGACCTTGGGTGTTTTTCGCAGTAAACTAATCGCTTTGCGAGTTGTGTTTGTGTTTGTTACTTGTTACTTTGATAGATTTTCATTAACCATTGCCGACAACACAATATTGCCGCACACAACTATCAGATTGATGAGTTTTTTGACGGTCTGTATGAGCTTTTAGAGTGTCTAGACACGTTCAGAATATGTTGATATATTCACAAAAAAAAATTCAGCTGTACTATATATTGTTGGCAAAAAGTTGCGAGTCAATGTAAGTTTTTTTTTATCAAGAAGTAAAAAAAATTGTTTTCCTTTATTTTGAAAAATTATTTTTTGTTTTTTTTTTTTTTTTTTTTTTTGTTTTGGTATAATATGTTAATAAGATTTGTTTGGAGAACTCTTGACTATATTATTTCCAAGTATAACTTAACCGGTATTATCAAGTGAGAGGTCGCAGAACAAAACGTGCCTTTTTGATTATTTCAAAATGTTGGAAAATCAAGGATTATTTTTTTCAGCATGAACCCATAATATATAACAAGATACTTCCTTATTATAAAATGCATCAGACCACAATAAACACTTTAAACATTCCGCGAAAATACTGCGTGAATGCCTTTTTTTCTCATGATCACGCACGCTCACTCAAGCGACAATCATGCGTGATTCGAGAAAATCACGACATATTCCCATTTCTTATTATAATGAAATTGTTGTTTGTTATTTATTTGTTAAAATAAAATGAAAAAGTACGTTTTGCTCTGCATCAATTTTTTAAAGACCAAATATTTCTATGAGAGGGCAAGAAATATTATGCAAATAAGATTTTTTCCAATAAAACTTAACCAAATTAATGTAAATACATTAAAAAACTATTTATTTTCTAAAAAAAAAAAATGAACAAATCACGTTTTGTTCTGCGACTCCTCAAGTCTGAATCAGCTGTTAAATAAAAATTGATGACATCTTTTTTTGGAAGGCCATAAAAAAGTATTGGTTACCAAACTGGAAAAACTGAGTAAAGGGTTTTATTACTGTCCAGTTCGTGTTTTTTTTTTCCAAAATGCTTCAGTCATCGCATAGTGTCAAGTAAATAATATATCATTATTATATATTTAAGAAACCTAACATCATCAAATTAACAGAAAAAAAATATCTTAAAAAAACTGACTCGAGTATTCATGTGCCGTAAACAATATTTTATACGCACACAGAAAAATTTCACATTAAAACCTACGTAAATAAGATTGATTTAACATTTTTCAGCAATGATTTTGCTTATAACATTTTTTCAGCTGATGCAACAATTTTCGTAATGCGAATGAAGAAGCCGTTGCATTATTTGAAAAATAATGACAAAATCATAAATTTAATATAAAAAATCATTGCATTCACTAAGGTTTTTCTCTTAGTGTAAAAATTTTCCGTTAAATAACAATTTTAACAAACATAAAGAGTTAGATGTGATTTACGAAACTAACTAGATAGATATAAAAAAACATGTCGTGTATGAAACCCTTCAAGGACAAAATAAAGGATTTGAGGCGACTGAAAATGAGTGGTACTTTAAAGAAATATAGATGTGAGGTAAAAAATTACGGTGGTGCTATAACCCAATTGTATCCATTGTGATCAAAAATATAGATAAATACACATGTTTTTTAACAGATTCTCTTTTTCTAAAGGGAGATCTATAGGTACATATGTTTGTATGTATGAAATGAAAATACAATTAATTTTTTTTTTATTTATTTATTTATTTAGAAATTAGCTTACAATTGCAAATTATATGCCAATTTATGATGGTCAGCAATAGCAACGAGGCCTTCAGCTTTACTATTTATCGGCTAGGAGCTTGTATAGCGGTAAATATCTTATATGTAAATTTACGTGTACTTATATGTATGTATATTAAATTTATTTAGATTTATAGTTTTTCTAGATATAGTTATATACATTAACTGCTTTTAGAAAGCGAATGATAATGGAAATGTTGTCGTCTGTGAGATTGCCCAGTAGATCGATTGGGTTTTTGCCGTTGAAGCACTGTTGCCTTTCGGTTTGATGATTTTGACATTCAGTGAGAAGGTGTGTTGGGTCGATAGGGTATGATAGAACACAATCGCATGCGTATATATCCGGAAGTTTCAAAATACAGCCGTGTGTGATTTTTTTTTTTTAATTTAACATTTATTTACATATACAAAACTATTTTTCTACATCAAAACTACTAGAAGGATATTTGAAAAATACAAGTCGTAACAAACCGTTAGAGCAATCACTAAGTTCAGCCAAAACAATTTGTACTAAATTTATTATAAATAGCGCAGGAAAGAATATATAAATAAAAATTTAAATCAATGAAGCTTGTATTGATGCAATGATTTTCTAAATAATTTCATTTGAAAAGGCAGCAGCAGTAGTCAAACAACATACATACTCGTACCTTCTCTTTATATTATTTTTAAAGTGTCTATAGATAGTATAGTTGATCCTTTTGTTTGTCAGACGGTGTA
Organism: Tachina grossa; assembly: GCA_949987645.1. Taxonomy (NCBI): domain Eukaryota; kingdom Metazoa; phylum Arthropoda; class Insecta; order Diptera; family Tachinidae; genus Tachina; species Tachina grossa. Next base: position 214,143,025 of record OX465274.1, read on the forward strand.
TTTGCACATTTCGTTTCCTGTCTTTCGGTCTATCTGTCTCTTAATATGAATGTCTTTTGATTTATATGCATACATACATACATACATATATATTTCAATTTATATTTCTATGATATAAATAAAGGTATTCAAACATTTTACATGCTCGGTTAAAAGACATTTATACTAGACAAATAGGTAAATAACTACCCTGCAGAAAAAGCGAATAGTGAAATTGTGGTGATTTAATAGTGACGTTGTCAGTAGTATTAGTGTAGTGACCAGGTGTACCCCAGCCAATGTAATCTCCTATTGACATTTAACATTAGCTTGTCATTGAAAATCCACCACTAGACTGTAGCACTACTGACTAAGTAGTTCTTTTGGGACCACATGGAGACATTGGCACCAAAGATTCACTAGTAAATTTTAGGGGCTCTAGTCTACAATATCGATATTTCCTCGCTCGTTGTCAATAGTAAAATTATATTGATTTTCTAGTGACATTGTCTGTAGTGCTACTGACTAGGTGTACCCCAGCCAATGTAATCGCCTATTGACATATAACATAGGGTTGTCATTGAAAATCTACCAGTAGACCTTAGCGCTATTGAGAAGGTAGTTCTTTTATGACGAAAAAAAGATTCACTAGTAGGTTTTAGTGACGCTCGTCTACATATGTATGTTTATTTAATATTATTGCATAGAATAATGAAAAAGAAAAAAAAACTATTGACGCGTTCATTGACAATATCAATAGAAATACACTACAACTGTTGTCTCTAACGCATCTCTACTCTTGCATAAAAGGAAATTTGTCGACATTTTGACTAGTAGTGTTGTAAAAGTAATGCTTATTTGAGTATTGAGTACTCAATACCGTGAGTTTTTCCCGGTACTCAATATACAAAAGTAACTACTCAATACTTTCAGGGTTGCATTTTGTAGTATTCAAGCGAAAGTCTTCCTTTAAAATACATCAGAATTATACAACTCTGTGAGCTTGATACAAATAAATATGACTCTGAACTTCGTAGAGTTAGTGTAACAAACAGCCACTAAAAAAAAATTACTACAAAATGCATTATTGAACTACTTCAGTCATTAACAAATACTATTGGACAGAAAAAGTGACCCTTTAGAATAGTGCAAGGAAGGCACTTGATACAATATAACCAGCAAGTCAGGTCCTCACAAACATAAAAAATATTTTAAATTCTTTTAATGTCGGTAAAATTTTATTTCTACATTTCAACAATGACTAACGCTACATTTACACATGAAAGTACTTTCTGGAAATTTCTGTACACTTATTGTGAATAAAAATTTTAATGAAATAAATTACTTTCATGAAAATTTCTTGTTATTTTCATAGGAAAGTGAAAGTTCATTTTAAAAATGTCGTCGAAAAGTAAAGTTGAAAAAAATGGTTTCGTTCACTTCTTAATTAGAGTTACCAAGAATATCATTTACACAAATACATGAGGCAATAAATTGGGAATAAATATTATTGTTAATATTTTAATAATATTATTGTTTTCAAAAGGCATTGTCTTCTTCATGTACATTTGAACGTAAGATATTATAATTCTTTAAATATTCATACAAAATAAGGATAATTTATAATTACTATTTACCACAATCCTTTATATTTGTACAAAACTTTAAAGCGGGTAACACTGTTAACTTTTTTTCATTTTACTTTCTGAAAACATCAAAAATTTACTTTCTTGAAAAAATCGTTGAAAGCTGACTGGAAATTAAAAACAATGTGAGTGTGATAGTGAAAAAATTTGAATGTATTACGATTTTCATGAAATTAGTTTCATGTGTAAATGGTAGGTAAGTACTAACATCAATTGTGAGAAAAAAATTTTTATTAAAAATATTTAGAAGATAATTTAAGAGATTAATTCACCAGAAGTGTTAAGAGTACGTTAAAAAATTTTTATGTACAAAAACTAATCTTCAAACTTATTTATTTTCATTTGTTATAAATTAATTTAAATATACTTGTATTTAATCTTTGTTTTTCCATATTTCCATATTCCATATATAAATAATAATTTTTAACTTCCCATATACATACATATGTACATATATAAAGTATTGAGTAGTATTGAGTACCCAATTGAAAAAGTATCAAGTAGTACTGAGTATTCAAAAGTAGCCGCTTTCTACAACACTATTAACTAGTGCAATTGTCGCTGGAGAAAGAGTATTGACATAGAGACATATGGTTCTAGTCTGACTAGAGGGTATACATACATAATTATGTATGGATGACTGTATATGAATACATCCCTATATATGTACATTTGTATGTATATAAAATATATAAAAATTGAATATGGTTAGTTATGTCATGCATATTATGCACATTAGAGGGCTGCGTAAACAGTCTTGAAATGTAAATACGTTTTTTTAAATTTATTTTCGTGGCATATATTATACTAACCCAATAATAAATGATGTCGTTTTTTATGATTGTTTTCAAGCGATGTCGCGAAGACTTCTTGTTCGTAACAAACACTCAAAAGAAGTCGTGTAGAGTGTGTGTATGCTTGTTAGTTTGCATTTTACACATTTGAGTGTAGATTAGGGGTATGACTTTTTTGTAACATATATTGTGCATGGCCGTACATGATGAGAAATGGCAAAAAAGTCACAACTGCGTTTTTAGTTTTTCGTTTTATTTAAAAAAAAATCCCGCACCGACCAATATTAAAAATTGTGGGTTTTAAACTGGAAGAAGAAGAAAACTCAATTTAAAAGGCCTAAAAGTTTTTGTAATACACAAATATTATGTTTATTTATGAGATATGTTTTACTTTTTTATTTTCAAGATAAAATACAAATCACAATAATAGCTTGCAAATAGTCTTATTTTTTTATTTTTTCATTAGATGCAATAAATTTCAAGTTCAAAGTGCGTTCAGTTGTGCAATATGTATAGATTTCTTGTATTACTTTAATTGCTCGTTCTGCACATATATTGGTTCGTTTTAAATTTAGAATAGCGGAATCTTCCTCCACCCAGTCTTTAAGTAAACATTTATGAGCATTTTTGAAGGGCTTTACAGATGTTTCCAAATTTTCAAAGTTATTGCAGCGAAAACGTTGATCTGAAAACCATATATCGTACTATGCGCTGCATATAAATTGACAAATTGGCAAAAGTTCTGTTCTGTGTTGGGGTTTGAGTATAAAAGTTAAAAGTGTCAGAATGGCTCTGGAATTCCAGCGGGCGTTACTGAGTGCTGGTAATACACGGAATTTGATAAAAGGAAATAAGTTGTTTTTCTCATAATATTTGAATGCTTGTCCTAGTTCGTACAAATGTTGCATGTCATCACGCCACTTGATATTGTGTATTTTCAATATGATATCACTTTGCTTGAAGTTTTGTTTAAGATTTTCGTATTCGGTAATCAATTCTGTAAAAATATCGTACGAAATATTTGGTGATGTTGATTTTGCAACAAGCATTTCATTCATGACATGCTTTAGAATCAAATCTAAAACATAATGTTGACAACCAACATATTGCGGAGGTGAAAAAGATTTTTCCTGAAACGATGTCTGCAATAAATGAACAACTCCATTTTTTTTCCTGTATTGACATTTGTTGTGTCACAAATAATCATTTTAATTCCATAGTTTAAATTTATGTAAAATTTTTTTGATGCCTGCAATATAATTTTATAGTTAGTTATCTATTTAAAAACTTTTTATTTAATTAGCACCTTCAAATATTGTCAAACTTTTTCCATTATGAAGCTCCATGACCGCCAACCTGACTTCTTTAAGCTCGTTTGTCAACACCACTACCTGCACTTCTTTTTTACCACATTTTTTCCCATCAAAATGCATACACCAATTTTCTTCTTTCAATGTAGCCATATACTTTTCTTTCATACGTTCCGCTGCTTTTATTGAGGCCTTATAGACACCAGATTGTGAAGGTGTTGGAATATCAATACACGATTTAACCAACTCTTTACATATTTTTGCTGCATTTCTCGTGCTCACGTTGGAAGTCTGAACTTTTTTCACTGCAGCCTTAGTTGAACAGGTCACTTTTTTAACATTTGGTTCATAGCTATCATCGTCTGATGATGTATAGAAATCTGTGTCTTCTTCTAGGGACGATATTGTTGTGTCAGATACATTTATGTCTGCGACCAAGGCGGTCGTGACTTTTCTTTTTAATAAAGCAGCTTTTGATGGATGAATAATCATTTCTTTGGCTGTTGTGTATCCAACATCTCCTTTCGTTGCGTTGTACCGTCCTACTATAACCATCTGCTTCGGTATTCTGCACATTTCGTTCAAATTTTTATCTATGTTAATTATTTCTCGTCTTTTAGTTGTACTTCTTTCAAAATGAGTCAAATTATTTTTCCATACTGCCGAATTTTTCAAAACAGCACTTGCACTATTTCTAGAACTCATTACTTTAATTTAATATATAAATACTTCTGTATAAATGCAACCACACGGTCAGAAACCACGCACTAAGTGATGAGCTCATGAACAGTAGTAGACAGCAGCAGTTTGTTTACAGACAATTTCTGGAATTTACCGTTACTTTGCAGTCACACAGCAAAACAAAAAGCAAAACAAATGAGAGAACGTAAGCGAGAAACCAGTGGTTATGTTTTTGTTTGAGAATTTACATGTAAACTTTAATCTTGGTCGGTGCGGGAGTTTTTTCTAATAAAATGAAAAACTAAAAACGCAGTTATTATATTTTGGCAATTTCTCATCATGTACGGCCATGCATATTTTTTTCCTTCAAAAAATGCAAAAAGTCATATCCCTAGTGTAGATGGTAAGCTCCCTATCGGAGAATGTGTGGTTGACTACAAAAATAGTTAACTTATAGTTAACTTATAGTTAACTTTTTTATATTGACTAAAAGCTAACTGCAATATCATCCAGAATAAACCCAAAATTAATTCTTAAATTGAGTACGTAATTGAACTTGATGAGAGCCAACAAATTTATTCTCAGCTACTTTCATTTCAGTTTTATATTAATATTTTGCTGTTGTTATTTCAGATGGTACCTTAGTTGAGTGGTAGCGCGTTGAGTACACAACGTGTGATGATATATGGTCGAATCCCAGAAAAAAAATTTTAATTTACTGACTATAAGGTGGTTTAAAAAAATCAATTTTAAGTTAGCTGAAAGTAATGAAGAGTGAGACAATCGACTCTCGCTTAAAGAAAAAGAAGTCAGTTGATTATATTGAAAAGTAATCCAAGTGTCAGTCAGCACTAGTTGCGAAATAGTTAGTTTAAGTTTAGTTTAAAGTTAAAGAGAGTTTAAAGTTAAGGGAGGTTTTGTTAAGCAAACGCACACAGCTAATATCAATGCATGTGTGTGTTTGTATATGCTCAGAAAAATAAAAGATCATACACACAACGTGTGTGTGTATGTATGTTATGCATGACGTTTCTATACGTGCCCATGCGTATTAAGAAGCAAGCATCACAAACTCTTTTGTCACGAATTATTTTCTTCTTTACTTCTAAACCGTCAACAACTGAAACAAATTTCTTGCAAATAGTATTGTTTAGCTTTTGTTTTAGACAATTTTGCTATAGTAAAGCATTTGAAAAATCCCTCATGCCTTAAAAGTACTTGTAGGTGGTCTTGTGCAGGGGTCTAATACACATGAATACGAGTTATCCTCTGCTTAAGGAATACTTTTAAATTTGGATATAACATACATATATTAGAAATTTAATAGAATAGTACGAGGGTAGAATTAAGGAGACGCCGAAAAAAATTGTATCATACAATTTAAAGTCTATACTTTTCGTTAAACGTGCCAAATGAATAGAAACGGTGTCTTTGCTTGTAGCAAGTTGCACAAAAAATAGTTTCCTATAGTCTCATGTAGTTTATACAATTAAAAAAATATTGCTTGTTTGTTGTTTTTTTCGTTCCTGCTTGTGGAACTCATCAGTGGACTTAAACCGAAAATATTTTGAATTTAGCTGAAAATAAAACTTCGTACGTTTATACGTATTGAAAATCACAATATTAAAATAAAATAAGTTTAAAGGCCTCAAACCATTGCATTTTATGACATAAACATGTTTCTGAATCAAAAGGGCTTTGAGTAGCATTCAGAGCTCGCAAAAAATGCTCAACCAAATTTCTCTGTGCGGTCTTCTCACTCAAAAGACCTAAAAAAAATGAGACGGAATCACTCAGCAGCGATGCCAACTTGGTGCTTTTTGCACTATTTATTTTTTCAGTGTAAAGAATACATTTTTCGTCTGATTTATTTCATTAAACAGAGAATACCTTCGGAAATATTAAATATTATTAAACTTCACTTATTTGGATCTTCACTCTTTTTTACGTTAGTGCTTTTTACTCTTTTTAGATCTCAAAATTACGCTTTTTGTGCTTTTTTTAAATTTTAATGTGCTTTTAGAGCCAAAAAAGTTGGCATCACTGTCACTCAGTGTCTGAACAGCAACCCTCTTTTTCGATTCCATCGTGTTATCGCTTCCGGGTTATGGGTTGAGCGTAACACTCAAATCGGTCTCTTACTGACCGAATGTTACGAACAGAATCGTTCGTTGTCAGTAAGTGAGCAAAACAAGCAAAGTGTTAGCAAAAAAGGTCTTTATTTTTGTTCTTGCATTTGCTTTATGTTGTTGCCTTAGATATTTCGTTACAGGCAAAGCAGGGAGAAGATAATAATGAATAACAATAAAAATATCTGTAAATCAAACTAAACTAGCAACACACATACATATATGCTCAAAACACCGTTTGCGAGATTTTACGAAATAAAGGATCTCGAGTGAATACATAAGCCGAGCGATCGAACAAAAACGGACCTTGGTTGAGCGAAGAGCAAGCCAAAGAAGAACGAAGTTTGAGGGTTTTTTTTGCGACAGTGTCGCATCGTGTCAGTGGACGAGTGGTTTTTTTCTGACAAGAAGCGCGAGAGAGACCAATTATTGCGAGTGGTAGTATTTAGTGGTTACGATTTTATGGACAAATGTTTGTCAAGTGTGACCATACCTTTAGTAACAATCATCGTATTTCTTAACTTTCATTATTGTTATCATCAGCATCTTCATAATAAGCTAAAGCTAGAGCATAAGAAGCATTGCAAAGTATCCGTTTCTTTTGTCAATATTATAAATAATATTTGCTCTCTTTTTTTTAGTCTTAAGAACTTGATTTAAATTTCAAAAGCAGATATACATATGTACATACATATTTATATACGTTATCTTGTTCACCCCTTAAATTTTTGAATCTATATCATGAATTTCTTAATATTTAGTAAATTTTCTTTAATATTTATAAAATTTTTATGCAAAACATGTGTAGTAAAGCTATTATTTACTGGGAAGCTAATAATTGAATTTTTTCAAACATGTAATTTTATTTAATAAAAAAAAGTATTTTTAATTTTTCAAAAACAAAATACATAAAAATCTTGTCAACGCTAAGAGTTGCGTTTTACAAAATTAAGCCTTAAGTATTTTTCAGAGCTCAAGATGAATGCCAAGTTTTGTAAATATGAGTTTAATGGGCGTGACCACACCCAATTCTTTTAAAGCAAGATTGTATTTTCTTAGAGCTCAGGATGTGTTCCAAGTTTCGTTATAATCGATAAAATAAACGCATGCAATATGTAATATAAAATTTTAATGGGCGTGGCCTTGCCCATTTTTTTAAAGTGCAAGACTGTATCTCTTTAAGAGGCTAAAGTGTGTGGTAGGTTTCATAAAAATCGGTAAAGTAGAAGCACGTGAAATATAATAATAAATTTTAATGGACATAAGCCCGCCCACTTTTTTTTTTGGAATAGAAGTCTGTGTCTTTTTAAGAGCTCAAGGTATGTGGGAAATTTAATAAAAATAGGATAATTACCAGCGCGTTAAAAATGGAATTTTTTTATTCAAAAATTGTGTCTTTATTAAGGCTTAGGGCTTTTTTTCCAAGTTTCGTAAAAATCCGTCATACAGAAGCACGAAAAATATCATACTAAGTTTTATTGGGAGTGGCTCCAGCATTTCTTAAAATTGTGTCAATACGAGTGCATTAGGGGCTGTCCATATATTACGTAACGCTTTAGGGGGGAGGGGTTTTTGAAAATGTTACATAACATTAAAAATGACTAATTTTATAAAAAAATACGTGTGTTTTTCTAATTTATTTATTTAATTGATCATACGTATTGCCTACATATATTATGTACTACACAGAAAGAAAAAAGCCGTACTAAATTCAAGTTTTTTCTACTTACTTTTAGTACGAATCGTACTTAAAAATTTTAGTACGAATAGCAATAACATTTACTTAAAACAAACCAAAAACGGGATGACTTTGGAAAACCAATCCTGGAGTTTCTTAAATTGAGTATGAAGTGCTTAAATTATGTAAAAAAAAATATGAATCAAGTAAAAAGTTCTTAAATTGAGTAAGTGTACTTGCTTTGTACACTTGCTTTGTATTGAGTGTACTTACTTTATACACATATGAAAAGAAAAATAAAAATACTTTTGAACAAAAAAAATTTCAAGTTCATTAGTGTGCTTGTGATTGAAATTCAATATAATGAGAAAATCAATACATTAAAATAAAAATTATTATATAATATTTGTATTTCTAACAGAAAATATTTTATTTAAAAGTGTCTAGGCGCGGTTGATTTTTAATACTCGTATGAAAAAGTTTGCTTTTAATAATATAAAAGTGAAAAAAATAAAACTATATATAATAAATAAATAAATCAAATAAGAAGTGAAAGCAAAGGAAAACTACTAAAGCTTCTGAGGGGCTTAGATTGCGGAGCTGTTTCTCAATATTTAAGGCATAGGTAAAAACATGAGTTTTTTTATGGATTATGCATGTTGTAGTTAGCAAGTGCCATTGCACACACGGCAATTTTAGTTGAGCAACTTTTTAGTTCATCGGCGAGGAAAATATGATACTTCCCATCTTCATTATCTTCTCTTTCATCTTCCATAATCCCAAAATTTGCTCAACTGAAATTGTCGTCTGTGAACCCAATATATAATTGCTATCGCTTCAGTCTTTGCAAATAATAAAAAAACAAAATACACACTTTGCTAACATTATGAAAATGTCCGTAAAAGATGTATATATAGAAGTATATTTTAATCTGTAGTTTTTTTATATTTTATAAATATACATACATACATACTAAGTAAAAAAAATAGCAGTAGGTACGAAAACTTTATGCATACGCATGCCACATAATTTCTCATTGATAATTATTTTTCTTTTGCTCAACTCGCTGTAAGACTGGACTCAGAAATATGTTATCGCTCTAGGTGACCAAGAACCTTTAGCTTCTTAATGACATAGTTTCCCTTAGAGCACTGATGGGGTTACACTTTTGGAGCGATAACGATTATAAATGTAATCAACTTAGAAACGTGGGCTTTAGTTGAGAGCAAAATGTATAATTATTTATTGATGACAAAGAGGCAGTATCTTGCAGGTAAAGTGCCTATTATTATTTAGTAAAAAATCATTAAATTAACTGCTAAGAGAACCTATGTATATAAATTTAAAATCTATTCTTCCATAATAATTTTCTGCCGAAACATGTAACAGAGCGATGTAAAGGAAGCAATGCTCGTTTTTGGTCTTCGCATGGAGTTTGGTGAAAACCTTTTCAAGTGGAATAAACTAATTAAAACAAATAAAATATTAATATGGACAGTAAAAAGTTAATTACAAAATATACAAGTCTTATTTAAGCTTTAGTTCCATTTTGTAAATAGTTGATAACAATATTTATTATTTTATCGATAGCTTCTACATAACGTTGCAGCGAAATATCGATAACATAATAAATATTGTTATCAACTATTTACAAAAAGGACCTAAAGCTTAAATAAAACTTGTATATATATATTAAACTAAAACGTCGAATGAATTATTATCACATTAATTAAAAAATAAATTAAATCTTTTTATTGAATAAATCAAGTTAGGATTTCTTAAAACAGGTGCATTTAGAGATGAATTCAATCTAATTTTTTCTTAAATGAACTCGTTTTTGGATTATTTCAAGTACGCATTCGGCACTAAATCAATCCCATTTTTAGATGAATTCAATCTGTGATTTTCCTTAATCAATCTCGTTTTAGGATTATTTCAAGTACGGATTCGCGATTAAATACACTAGAAAATTCTTGAATCAAGCACATTTTGAATTTGATTCAATCTCAGGTTTTCTGAAATCAATCCTGTTTTGTGTTTATTTCAAGTACGGATTCAGGATTAGATATGTATAAAATTTAGTATTTAGCACTTGAATAGTCCGTACTTAAATCAAGTCTTTTGTACTTGATTTGAGTAAATCCGTACTTACCGTACTTATGACACCGCTTTGGATTGATTTAAGTATGGATGGATTGATTTTTATTTTAAGTGTACATACATCTGCCGAATGTCAGCTTTTGATATTCGCGAATTCGAATTCGAATACTTAAAACGATATCCGCGAAAACGAGTATTTAAAACGATATTCGCGAATACGAATATCTATTGTATGTAAAATTTATGGACATTTAATTGGGGGTCTATTTTATTCTGCAAAATTAAATTAAAAAATGTGTATGGAAAAGAACTTCATAATTCTGTCCGCCTACATTAAAGTTTATGATAACTATCAAAAAATTTAAATAACATTTGAAAATTATACAAAGTTTTTATAATAAATTAAATAAATTGTAGTCAAACTGAACATACATGGTTCTGAATTCCTCACCTATCTTAAATATTCTTAATATATGTATGTACATAAAAACTTCTTTTTATATTAAACTGCAACATATATTAACATTAAATCCACCAAATACATAGAAGGAAATGGTATTTGCAGAAGTTTAGGAAAATATTTCTTGCAATTCTCATGGACAAAAAGGTGTCCTTTCAAAAAATATATTCTTTCATATATGTACATGACAATATCAAATTATTAAGTTTTAAAATTTTTGTTGGTCAACTCCGAGCTACAATGTATAAGTTTTGAGAGATGTGTTAATGGAAACTTGCATACATAGACGTATTTTCATAAGGATAATATTTGAAGTTTTTATACAACAGAACTTAAAAAAAAATATTATGAAAACAACAGTGAAATGCGTTTTGGAACTAAGCTTAAGGTATTTTTAAGATATATTTTTTTTAATGGGCAAATATCTATTGAAAATGTAATGTTGTAGAAGGGACAAAAATTAAGAAAAGAAAAATTGCATATCTTTCGTAATTTACAACATTTCGAGTCATTTGGCATCCCAATATCAATCTGTATGTTTAAAGCGGGTTAAAAATGTTCTCTTTTAGAAAATGAAATATAATTCACCATGGCAAACTTTATTTATTAAGCTCTCCGAAATACACGACGACTTCACTTATAGGAACTAGGGATGTCAATCGCGATAAATTTTTGGAAATCCCGGTATTTTCGAGATTTCGGGATCTAAATATTTTTCGTAAAATAAACTATTTTTTTAAATAAATATTACTTTAATAACAATTTAATGCATTTTAAAAGGTTTTATTTTCATAATTTATCATAGCACAATTGTCTTTAAAGTGAAGAATTTTCTAATACGAGTATGAAATAAAAATCAAAAGAATTTTTCTCATCTATTTTTAAGTTGATTAATCACGTTTGATGTTAGAGAATTTATAGTGAAAACAATAACTAAATATGAAAACTTGTTTTTGTTTTCAATATAAAGGTTTTTCTATTATCTAAACCAAAACGAATATTCATATCGGTGGACTTTTAGCACTACCGCTTAAGTTGACTTACGAAAATTTTTAAATTCACTTTCATACAAATAAGTTGCAAAAACAATATTGTTTTCTTAAAAATAGATCTACTAACGTTTTTTTAATTCCGATTGATAAACAACAAGTATAACGGTTGTTACATATGTTACATACATACCAAGCATTATCTAATTTTTTTTATCGATTTCGTTACGACTAATAAGGCTGAAGATGTCGAAAAATTAAAAGAAATGTATACACTATTCCAATCAAATTCGATTAATTACGTCTTAAGATCACATTTTTATAGGTACATACATTAAAAGTTCGCCTGTATGTATGTATTCATACGTTCGCTAAGAGAAGTATGGTTCATTAGTGTACTGGCCTTCTACTGTGCAACTCGAATATAACTATAATTGAGTCGAACTCATTCAGTCGGTCGTTTTTGACTAAAATTATTTATCAAATCCATGTAATTTAAATGGGTTTGATCTTAGGTTTGTATCAAAAACGACCTAAACGGTCTAAATAAAAAACAAAATATAATAAATTCAGTAAAGTGCGACTCTGACTCGCGCACGAAGGGTTCCGTACGAGCACTAGATATGTAATTTAATACAAACTTCATCCTATATAATATATAGTTTTAGAATTTTTTTAGTTTTTGGGGTATTTTAGGTTTTTTTGTTTTGGCGGTTTTTGCGTTTTTTCGGTTTTGGCGATTTTTTTAAGTTTTGGCTCCTTTTTTAGTTTTGACACTTTATTTTCTTGTTTTGGCGATTTTTTTCGGTTTTTGGCGTTTTTTCATTTTGGCGATTTTTTTTATTTAAAATTTTTTTTTAGTTTTGGCAACATTTTCGCGTTTTGGCTATTTTTTTTTATATTTTTGGCAGTTTTTTTTTCATTTTGGCGTTTTTTTGGCGATTTTTTCGAATTTGGCGATTAATTTAGTGTTAGAAATTTTTTTTTAATTTTAGCGTTTTTTTTTTTCGGTTTGGCGATTTTATAATTTTCGTTTTTTTTAGTTTCACCGTTTTTGAAAATTTCAAGTTTTTCGCGATTTTTTAAGTTTTGGCTCCTTTCTTAGTTTAGACACTTTATATTCTTGTTTTGGCGACTTTTTTCGGTTTTTGGCGTTTTTTCATTTTGGCGTTTTTTTATTTTTGGCGATTTTTTTCATTTTTGTGATTTTTTTTAGTTTTGGCGACATTTTCGCATTTTGGCGATTTTTTCGATTTTTGGCGTTTTTTTTCATTTTGGCGTTTTCTTTCATTTTGGCGATTTTTTCGAATTTGGCGATTTATTTTAGTGTTAGAAATTTTTTTTTAATTTTGGCGATTTTTTTAGTTTTTGCGATTTTTTTTTTTTGGTTTGGCGGTTTTATAATTTTCGGTTTTTTTAGTTTTACCGTTTTTGAAAATTTCAAGTGTTTGCCTCTTACGGTTTCCAAGATATAGCAAATTGTCAAAATTACATAGTCAAAATTGCATTAACTGATGGACCACCCTTTAATTTAAATTTTTTTAAATTTTAGTGTTAATTGTTGTAGTCTGTATAAAAATACACTAATTTTACAAATTTCAAGTTTCAATATACATATGTTCATACAATTGTATGTATATTACATGGGATTTTAACATTTTTCGTTGCTCGTTTTGGAACACCCTTTAATTTTTAATTCTCATGTATTTGTTGTTGTAGCGGCCAAGGTTCTACATACTGTGTCCAAATTTCAGATCCGTAGCTCTTACGGTTCCTGAGAAAATACCGTGTGACGGACAGACGGACAGATGGACAGACGGACAGGCGGACAGCGTAGCGAAAACAATAGAGTTCCTTTTCACCTTTGGTGTACGGAACCCTAAAAAAACAACTTTCTCTTAGGAATGTTTTATTTAAGTGAATCTAGATTATTTTTAACTTTTTAGTGATTTTTGAAGTCGGCTTACTATTTTTTATTCTTAAAGTTTTAATGCCCAATTTAAATTTTTTTAGAGGTGTGGTCACGCCCAATTCTTAGTACTTATTTTTGAGATCATTTTAATTTTCTTTTAAATTTAGTATTCATACAATTCTTTACTTTCTTGTTTATATCGTTCTTATTTTGCCTCCGTTCGAATTAGATGAAGACCAAGCGAACAAAAATGACTTCTTTAAAATTTAATGTTTAACCCTAATCTTACTAACATGTGTCTGTGAGACACATTTGGATGTTCCAATCAATTTAACTACAGAAATATATAACATATCGCAACCAAACTTCATGACTTTTATTTGACATATGTTTTGTATAATTTAATAATAAAAAAAAATTAGGTATTGCCTTCTTACATCTTTTATATGCCAAAACATAAAAATGTAGCAGTAAATACTGACATGTGTCTCACAGACACATACATACATACATACAAAGAAAGCTCGAAAACTCTTTTTACAAGATGACGCTGAAGGGCTTGTTACACCCCAAATACGCCAAAGATCGAATAATAAATTGCAACGACCTATCGTTCAACTAATGGAAGAAGTCCTTCAAGAAGGAATTGCACCTACTAATACCCAGAGTGCAACAAATAGACGCTACAGTAGTTTTAACTTAACTGCCACTCTTTTACCTGCCAATTTGAGATACCTGGTAAATACCACAATATTTCACTCATTTCTTCAATTTCGTATGAAATGTACTTGTTTAAGTGCCAATTTCATACGTGCCAATTTAAGTTACCCACCACAAATATTTGGAATTATTATCCCATATTCATTGATAATTTTTCATTTAACAGCCACAAAATTTTTTTGCAACTGTTGCTAACGAAAACTATGTACGTAGTTTGTTTTTGTTAGAATGCTCGCAGTCTTTCTATCAGTGATGCAAAATGTTGCACAATTGGGCCATTTGTGGCACCTTTGGGTGTTTGATGGCCCTGTGGTATTTTCTAGGCTGTTTTGGCCCTTTCAGTTCAAAATTCAACTTCAAACCTTTGAGTAAAATTTTAATTTTATTTTTTCTCCTTTTTAAAAACTACTTTTAGTTTTGGAGATTTTTATTTAAATTGGTTTCCGAAATCTGCGCCAGATCATGTTTTTAGTAGGGAAGCCAATATTGTTGTACCATTTGCTATTAAACTTTTTCAAAAGGAAGCCGAACAATTAAATAATGAACATAGAGGAGTATCGCAAGTTCCAGAAATTAAAAGGCTCAGAGATTTAAGTAGCAGTAAATTTTGCAAAAGAATTTCTACCATTAAAAATCGTTTAGGTAAACCTTTGCATGCAAATTTATACAGAATTATTCAAGGAACTCTTTATATTCCACATTCCTCAGCATTTGTGGAAAGAATTTTTTCTTTCGACTGAAAATTTGCTTTTGTTTTCGATATAAATTTTCAGTTTTCTTTCAATATCGTGAAACAGGCCATAATAAAAGAAATCGTCGTCATGTATTTAATACAATTAAAAGATTTTGGTCTAAACAAAATAAATCACATGTATTATATTATTAATACATACTTTTGTTTTTATTTAAATTAGAAGACTATAGTCAAGTATATTAAAAACCTTTTTTGGCCCTATCAAAGGTATTTTGGCCCTTTTAAATAGTTAATTTGGCCCTAAACCAAAAAACTCAAAATGCATCACTGCTTTCTATAATTCACTCATTCTCTTTATAACTCTATCTTGGTTTAAAAAAAAAACAGTGTGTATGTATATGAGTTCCTAGTATAAATCAAAACAATAGATCAGACGAAAGGGTGCTTTTGGTTGTTTTCTTCAGCAGTTGCATTGTTTATGGCACTTATGGGCCACTTCTGTGACAGGTAAACGAATCAGATAACCGCCAATTTTTGGCAGTTAAAAAATTTAACTGAAGTGCTATTTTGACTTACCTGCCACAAAATGCGTGCAAAACACGGCGTGGCAGTTAAATCAAAACTACTGTATTTATGCAATCGCAAAATAAGCCGTATTATTAAGCAATGCTGCCAAAAATGTAATAGTGATGTCTGCAATGAACATGCTGTGAAAGTTCTTTTATGCTAAGAATGTAATCAATAAAAAATAAAAAAAGTTTAATAATTTTTCCGTAAGTTTTTTTATATGTGTCTTAGAGACACATGTTAGTAAGATTTGTAAGTTTTTATGTCAGTACGATTAGGGTTAAGTGAAATTTAACTCAACTGAAAACAAACCACATTTTTTTTTTCTTTTACGTATATACATAATGCATTTAAAATCATCTTCCTCTGAAAGAGAAATTATTAAAAAACATTTCTTCATAATTTCTTAAGAAAAACTTATTTAACCGAATCTAAAAGTTTCACTTGCTAACAAAAAAAAAAAAAAAAAAAAAGAGACAGACCAAAACCAAAAAATATAAAATAAATGTTAAAAAGAAAAACATAAATTGCAAAGTAAATGAAATATGATTTATATGATATTTTTTCCCCCCTCTAACTAGAGACTATCAGTCAGTCATTTATTCTATTCAATACATTTATTCATTCATTGATTTCACTCAAGTGGAACACAAATTTGCTTTTTCCTTTCTATTTGCTCTAGATGCCAGCAGGCAACAACTAACACGCCTCTTAAATGGAACTTTGAACAATTCAAATGCAATCTAGTTCAATTTATCTATTAAAGGAATACATTTCTTATTATTAATAAAATGATAGTCAATAATAAAAAAAAGAGTAAGTCTAATACTAACAAGCAATCAACAGAGTATTCAGCTATGACATTAGTTACTCGTATAATAAATAAGGTAAAATCGTCCGGCCAAGTGTAAATGTATATCTTAATTTTTTCTAAGTCAATAATATTTAAATTATTTTCTATTTCTTATTTCCTTCATTTCTGCAAGCAGTGTTGTTAGAAGTAGGAGAAAATCTCTACCTTTAGCTGTTATTGTCAATTAAATAGCTTAAAGTGCTATTAAATTTTGAGCAAAATTTAATGATTTTGGGCAAAGTCTAGTAAATTTTCCATGCAAAGCAAGATCTACCATACAAAACGAAATCTATTTTAACATTAGATTTTTAGAAAATCTATTAAAATAACAATATTTTTTACAACATAATTTATATAAAAAAGATAAGTGAATTACCTAAGCTCTACAAAACTCTCCATTCAAGATGTGTGAATTAGCTAAGTCAGCTTTTTTTGTGTAACAAATTTTAGATAAAGGTTTTTGGTTTGGATACAAAATCTTGAAATCTAACAAAAAAAAAGCTTAATGTAAACAACATAGATTTCGATAAAGATTACAAATTAAACATACTAGATTTAAGCCCTAAATCAGAGGGCAAATTACCGCACTCGTTATCGAACGAAATTAAGAAATATTTCAACAGAGTTTATATGGATACATTTTAAAATTTCGAACCAGATCGAATGCTGCAATTTGCCCCCAGTAAGATGATTTAGGACGTTTTTGTTTGAATATATTTTGAGTTATTGTTTTCGAAATCTCTAAATTATACTCTTCAAAAGTTTTTGTTGTCTTTTATAATAAAAAATAAAAGTTTTTAAAACACAAAAATTAAATTTAAATATTATACAATAGTTTTTAAAAATATATGAACAAATTTGTTTTTGGTATAATGTTTGAAATAAAATCATAAACCATATTATTACACGAACCTTCTAGCATAGGTAATAAATAATAATTGACTTAAAGAATCACAATTGCGGCTTCTTTTCGCCCATACACAAGACGACAAAATTGCCGAACAGGATTAGGGCATTAGATACAATTCCTCTAGTTTCAGATGTCAACACCGACGTCATCTCAATACGATAAAAAAACAAATAAGAGTGCTATATTCGGCTGTTCCGAATCTTATATACCCTTTATCAAAGTGCGTTTATGTAGTATAGAGATACATACATAAGCAGATAGTTACTTTTATGTACAAAGAAAAAAATAATAATTTTCAAACCCTAGAATCATAATTTTAGATTTTTCTGATTACTTATACCAATCTAGTAGTTCTTAACAAAAATATAGAAACTGTTTTAAGTGAAAAAAAGGAAATTAAAAAAAAACGTTTTATTTATTTACTTTAATGTCCAGAAAAAAAATCATAGTTTCCAGCTCTGGAGCTGTGGTTTTTATTTTTATAATTTTCTATACCAAACTTTTCTTTCCAAAACGTAAAATATATATAACTTATAAAGGAAAAGATAAAAATTAATTAGACTTAGTTACTTTTATATATCAAAAAAGTGTAAGTGTTTCAACCATGAACTCATCCTTTTTGATTTTCTGATTTCTTACACCAATCTCCTTCTTTTAAGAAATTAAGAAATGTTTAATTTATAAAAAAACAGGAAAAATTTGTTTTAGTAACTTACTTTTGTACAAAAAAAGTTAAAGTTTTCCAACCCTGGAATCGTCTTTTTAGTTTTTTTAATTGTTTTTTTTTTTTTTTTTTTTTTTTTTTTTTGAATCACCAATTTTATTCGTTATTAAGCATAAAATAAATTTATTTAATAAAAAAAGATAAAAATTAGTTTTCGGTAGTTAATTTTTTATATCACAAAGAGTGTAAGTTTCCCAACCCTGGAATCCTCCTCTTTGATTTTTTTTTATTTCTTACACCATCTTTTGTTTAAGAATATAAGATATGTTTAATTTATAGTAAAAAAGAAAAAAATTGTTTAAGTCATTTACTTTTGTATAAAAAATAAGGCTTTCCAACCCTGGACATACCAAATTCATTCGTACTGATTTATAAAATAAGTTTATTTTATAAAAAAAATAAAAAATAAAAATTAGTTTTCGGTAGTTAGTTTTATATATCACAAAAATCGTAGGTTTTCCAACCCTGGAATCATCCTTTTTGTTTTTCTGATTTCTAACATCAATTTCATTCTTTTAAGAAAATTAGATATGTTTAATTTAAAGAAAAAAAAAGTAAAAATTTGTTTTAGTAAGTTACTTTTGTATAAGAAAAAAAGTTAAAGTTTTCCAACCCTGGGAACGTATTTTTAAATTTTTTAATTTTTTTTATTTGAAATTCTAATTTTATTCGTGGTGAAGTATAAAATAAGTTTACTTAATAAAAATAAATAAAAGATTAGTTTTCGGTAGTTAATTGTATATATCACAAAAATCGTAGGTTTTCCAACCCTGGAATCATCCTTTTTATTTTTCTGATTTCTTAAATCAATCTCCTTCTTTTAAGAACATTACATATGTTTAGTTTATAGAAAAAAAAACAAAAATTTGTTTTAGTAAATTACTTTTGCATAACAAAAAAAAAATTAAGGTTTTCCAAGCCTGGAAACGTCTTTCTAATTCTTTTAATTTTTTTAAATTTTTTTTAGTTAGAGATACCAATTCTATTCATACTGAAGTATAAAATAAGTTTATTTAATAAAAAGTTATTAAAAACTAGTTTTCGGTTGTTATTTTGTATGGCAAAATGAAGTTTAAGTCTCCCAGCTCTGAAAGCGTGTGCTCAATTTTGCTGATTTTCAATACCAATCTTATTTCGACTATTTCTGACGCACCAGTCTAAGAACGAAGTCTCTAGCTTTTCTGGGAGCTTCGGAAAACCGATTTCACGTACAGACAGACGGACATCGCTTATTCGTCTTCTCTATGCATAAGGATCCAGAATATATATACAGGGTGGGCCAAAAGAAACCAAGGGGTGTAAAAGTTTAATAACTTTTTTGTTTATTTACTTTTTTTTATTTTTTCTTTCAGATTATATAATATACAAAATGGAAATTTTTTTACACTAAGTATGAAAAATGATGTCTCTTAAATGACCACAGTTTTCAGCTTCGCACTGATGGGCTCTTTTTAGAGCATTTTCCATAACATCTTTCAAAACTTGTGGCTGTAGCGTTCGAATTTCTGCAACAATGTTTGCCTTGAGTTCAAGGATTGTCTCTGGCTTGTTCACATACACTCGCTCCTTAAAAAAACCCCAAAGAAAATAGTCGGGTGCTGTCAAATCTGGCGATCGCGCTGGCCAAATAATTTCCGAATTTCGAGAAATTATTCGCTCTCCAAAAATTTGACTTAAAAGTGCCATTGTGTATCGGGCAGTATGGGCAGTGGCTCCGTCCTGCTGAAACCACATACCAGGTCTGTTTTCAAGAGCAGGTCGTAAAAAATTTTCTATCATAAACCGATACCGCTCTCCATTTACGGTTACAGCACTTCCATCTTCATTCTCGAAGAAGTAGGGCCCATGACATTTTCAGATGTGATCCCACACCATACTGTACACCTGATGGGGTGCAATTGGCGTTGATGAATGGCTCTTGGATTTTGAGAACACCAGAACCTACAGTTCTGCTTATTAACAAAGCGAAATTCTGACGTTAAAATGTCGACGATATGCTCTTTGCGTTAAAATAATTGATCTCTGGTTTAAATAATAAAATTCTATTGTTCTGGTTCTCTGTTCAGTTGTGAACCTCTCCATTATAAATTCTCCAAGTGTTGTCTATATAATCTGAAAGAAAAAATAAAAAAAATTAATAAACAAAAAAGTTATTAAACTTTTACACCCCTTGGTTTCTTTTGGCCCACCCTGTACTTTATGGCTCGCTTAAAAACTGGGGCTTGTTTACAAGTCATTTCTGTTGCCATAGGTCTAAATAAATTCAGCAAAGTGCGACTCTGATTCTCGCACGAGGGGTTCCGTACGGACACTAGATATGTAATTCAATACAAACTTCAGCCTTTATAAAATATTTTTGGAATTTTTTTCGTTTGTGGGTTTTGAACTTTTTTTAGTTTTGGCATTTTTTCGGTTTTGGCGATTTTTTAGTTTTGACACTTTTTTTCTCGTCTTGGCGATTTTTTTCGTTTTTTCATTTCGGCGATTTTTTTTAATTTAGGCGATTTTTTTCATTTTTGCGACTTTTTTTTCTTATAAACAATTTTTAAGTTTTGGCGCCTTTTTCGCGTTTTGACCATTTTTTCGGGTTTAAGCATATTTTTTAATTTTGGCGACTTTTTTTATTGTGGCGATTTTTTCGAATTTGGAGATTTATTTTAGTGTTAGAAATATTTTTTTTTAATTTGGCGATTTTTTTCGTTTTGGCGATTTTTTTTTTTAATTTTTGGTGATTTTTTTCGGTTTGGCGATTGTGTAATTAGGGGATTTTTTAGTTTTGCCGTTTTTGAAAATTTCAAGAGTTTGACTCTTACGGTTTTCAAGATACAACAAGTTGTCAAAATTACATAGTCCAAATTGCATTAACTCATAGAACACCCTTTAATTTAAGTTTTTTTTTAAATTTTAGTATTTATTGTTGTAGGCTGTATAAAAATACACTAACTTTGCAAGTTTCAAGTGTCTATATTTTAAAATTTTTGGTTGCTTTTTTTGGAACACCCTTTAATTTTTAACTCTCAAGTATTTGTTGTTGTAGCGGCCAAGGTTCTACACACTCTGTCCAAATTTCAGTTTCGTAGCTCTTACGGTTCCTGAGTAAATAGCGTATATGACGGACAGACGAACAGATGGACAGATGGACAGACGGACAGACGGACAGCGTAGCGACATGATCCTGCCAATAGAAGACAGCCACTGCTTTTGAAAATGTGTGGGCAAGCCTGAATTGTTCAATATAGTATTGACGTGACATCGACGTTGACAACTGGAATAAGGATCGATGTATATGCAGTATTGGTGATGGTTTTCTAAGTTTTTTAATAAGTCAAACCAAATACAAAAACATCTACAAACTTAAAAAAAATAGATAAAAACATGACGTTAAACATAGGTGGTCGGTCATCTTTAGCCAATATAACTCAAAATTTTCTTCGTATTAATAAATGTGTAAGTAATTCAGCTTACGGGTTACCTGTTCTAACAGAGAAGCGAATCATTTAGTTGGGTGAAATAACAAAGTTCTTAATCAACATTTTAGAATAGAAAAAAAATATATTAACTTTTTCAATAAGAAACAAGAATAAACGAAAGACAAATTAAATTAATTAACACTCCCAATCTTTATATTAATTCTGCAAATATCCCCAATAATGATAAATTTTGTAAACTATCTCAAGAGCTTTGATTTTTTCGAGGAACAACAGGCCAACAAGATCTTTGTAAATATTGTATTGTTACGAAATTCAAATATAGATGCAAATACAAAGAACTTAAGTACCACATGATAGAAACAAATCTGCACACAGCATTAAAATCGTTACATTGCAACTCTGAAATTCATTAAAACGGTTAACAGGATTATCCACAAAATTTTAATTTTTATTTTTGAACCGTTTTATTTCAAAATCGTGTAAAAAAGAACGTGTAAAAAAAGAGTTGAGTGTATGCCTAAATGAATCAAATTACAATTTTTCTGCTCCTAAAAGTATGCACAAATAATATTTTATCATTTCGTATTGCAGATTATTTTAAATTATCACTTTCACTGAAAAATTTTCAAATTTTTTGTTTGTTTTCACTTTCGCATATTTTTAATTCACGTTAAAAGAATGCACCGGATAAATCAGTTTAGCCATTAAAATTTTATTTAAATTTAAATATGAGCAGAAAATATATATTTTTATTATGCAAATTTTTAAAATATATTTATTAGCAAAAACAAAAAAGCAACTACAATATTCAATTAATAATTTGCAATTACTTTAAAGTTTAATAACTTGAAAATATACACAAGGCGAGATGAAGGAAAAAAAACAAAAAAATTTGCAAACAAATTGAATTTATTATTATAAATATTTTTAATGTTTTTAACAACACATACACACATACATGCATGCATGCATGTGGATGTGTGTATGCATTTGAAACAATGCACACATACGCATATTTTCATTCGTTTATTATTTCATTGATTCTCTTGCAGCATTCCCATCATCATCAACAACAGATATACTTCAAATATGGATGATAAATAGATTTGTTCTTGTTTGGCTTACAGATAGCACAAAGAATGAATTCTTTGACGGAAGTATAAAAGACGTTTGTGGACAAATAAAAGCTCTGAATAGCAAGAACACATGCAAATAAAAAACACATACACGGAATTCTAAGGATAAGTTCTACCCTCCACTTTCCCGCAGATGTATGAAATTCCACTCACGCTTATGCAGTATAAAGTGTGTTAAAAGGTACAAAACATTTTTTTTTAAAAGCGATTCTACTCCTTGCAGTTCTGTGTCATTGTACAAATGGAGTGTTGCAGCAGCACTAGAATTTTTATGTTTTTTTTCTTATTATTGGTAATGTTCTACAGCAAGTGAAGAAAAAAGGAACAACAAGCTTTAAACAAATTGCATTTATATTCCATTTTTCAGTATGTCGTTTTCTTTTGTGCTCCCGTTTTTTTTTCAGTTAATATTCAACATTTTATGTTTATTTCTTGTACATTCTGCCACATTCCATTTTCGTTCTAATTCATTTTTTATAAATATTTTGTCGTGTAAATACTCTTAAATTTTTTTTTTTTTTTTTTGCATACATACACCCATACATACATAATAATTTATATTGTGTATATTTTTTTTGTGCAAATTGTTGTCATTTGTTATATTTTGTTTATTTGAAAAATTAGCTTTTATCACAAATTTGTTTGTATAAAAATTGTCATCGCAAGTAGACACACCAACCACCCCGCACTACACATTCATGCAACTTGTAAATACCACCAGCTGCTGTCAAGTTTTTGAGAATTTGCTTCTTAAACTCCAGTAGTAACTCCATTAGTATTAAGAGTAACATCATCACTGTTGACCCCCTTCGCTGGTTGCAGGAATTGATGAAATGTGAGTTTTTTGAAATGGTGGTGCATGACTGGCTAAATGCATTTTTATGCTGAATAATATTTTTAGAATTTTTTTTTTTCTTTGTAAATTAAATTTTTATTTATTCCCCTGCGTTTTAATTCAGTAGGAAAATATTGGCACTTTTTAGGGATGTAATTTTTTTCGTAAAAGTTTTTTAATTTTATTTTAAGGTTTTTTAAATAATATCGTTTTATTTATTGAAAACTAATGGACTTACAAATTTCAGTTTATTTAGAAAGCATTTCCATATAAATAAATACGGACTAAATATATTTGTGGAATTTAAAACGAAAAAATTTAAAAACAAATCAGAATTTTTTTTTTGTGTTTCTTTAAGTTTATATAAATTTGATCTTAAGCCTATATATTCGAATATCTTACCTGTACCTGGATTCAGTAACTTTTATTACGATAATCGTATCGCTATAATAAATATAACGAAAATGTATCGACTTTGCTATTTAGTAACATATTTTAACGATATTCGCTGTCGGTTTGGAGAAAAAAAAAATAAGTCACAAGATCAAATTTGTTGAGTTTTTCTTTATTATGCTTTGTGCTTTTCGCTTATTTTCACATTTTCTATACAAAGCTGCCACATAATATTGAATTAAATGTTGAATAAAATAAAGCGGGAGACTATCGTAAAAAAAAGTTAAAGAATCACATTCTCGTTATCGCAAGCGAATAAATATGTCGATAAATTTTTAGTCAGGCTTAAGTTCAGTAATTTCAATTCTTTTTATTGAATGAAATATTTTATTAATTAATGTGAGTTTCTAAAGAAGAGAAGAAAAACTCAGATTAATCAATAAAATATTTCATTCAATAAAAAGAATTGAAATTACTGAACTTAAGCCTGACTAAAAATTATTTCTGATTAAAAAATTCACTATAGTTCGATTAAAAATCTAAAAATATGTCGATAAATATTACGATTTTCGGTTCAAAAGGTTACGGAATCCATGAACTGATGTAGATATTTTTACCGACTTCAAAAAAAGGAGGAGGCTAACAATTCGTCTCAATTTTTTGGGGGGTGTTATTTCATAGCTGTAAAAATTCTTTTTTTATCTAGGAGGGTATATCTTCCCATTAATCCCATTGCAAAAAGAAGTGGGCGGGAATGCGCCCACAATGGGCAGGGTTACGCCCATTAAAATATATTATAATATTTCACGCGGTTGTATTTGACCGATTTTAACGCAACTTACCACACACCTTAAGCTCTAAAACAGAAACAATACTCCTTTAAAAAAAATGGGTGGAGTCACGCCCACTAAAGTCTAATATTTTATTTTAAGTTGCTCTACTTTACCGATTTTTACAAGACTTAACACGCCCCCTAAGCTCTGAAAAACACACAATCTTGCATATAAAAAATGGGCGGAGACACGCCCATTAAAATTTAATTTTATATTTCACATAATTCTTCTATCACATCTTTGCATTGGCAGAAAGAATTGTTTTAAAAATATAAGTAAATTTTTTCGGTTTTTGGCCATTTTTTAGTGTTGACGCTTTTTTCGTTTTTGGGACTCTTTGTTACCCCTTGGCGTTTTTATAGCTTACGAGTTTTTTTTCGTCCTTAGCGATTTTTTCAGGTTTGGCGATTTATTTTAATGTTAGCGTTTTATTAGTTTCGCTATTTTTATGGGTTTTTGGATTTATTTTAGTTTTAGCGCTTTTTCGGTTTTCAAAGTTTTTTTTTTAATTTTTAATGTTTTTTAGTTTCAGAGTTTTTTTTTCAGATATGGAAATTTTTCTGGTTTTGGCGATTTATTTTAGTTTTGGCGTTCTTTAGTTTTAGCACTTTTTTTTACGTGATTTTAGGGATTTTTGGCAATTTATTTTAGTTTAAGCGATTTTTTTAGTTATGGCGATTTTTTCGGTTTTTGGAGATTTGTTTTAATATTAGCGATTTTTTTAATTTTGGTGATATCTTTTGGTCTTTGCGATTTTTTTTTTTTTAGCTTAGCGATTTATTCTAGTTTTAGGTTTTTTTATTTGGGCGCTTTTTTTATATGACGATTTTTTCGGTGCTTTCGGTGCTTTTCGCGTTTTTAAAAAATCAAGAATTTGACTCATAGGGTTTCCGAGATTTGCTGTATCTTGGAAACCGTAAGAGTCAAACTCTAGAATTTTTCAAAAATGCTAAAAATAAACAAATCGCCAAACACTAACTTCAGGTGTTTGACATTACATTAACTAATAGAACATAACTAATAATAATTCTGAGTTATTTAAATTTAAGTGTTACTTGTTGTAGTCTGTATAAAAAGACACTAATTTTGTTAATTTCAAGTGTCTATATATAATTGTCTGTATATTACATTATGACTCCAACATGTTTCGTTACTCGCTTCAAGAGACCCTTTAATTTTTAACTGTTATACACATATTTATTTGTTGTTGTAGCGGTAAGGAACCCTAAAGGCTCAGTTAGCCGACTGTAATGTAATGTAACTGTAACGTAGAAAACAGCTGATCGACATTTTTATATGAAAATTAGGTTACGTTACATTACATCTCTATAACCATTTTCATTACTTTTCACATAACAAAATCGATCAGCTGTTTCTTACTGTTGCAGTTACTTTAAATTACAGTCGGCTAACTGAGCCTTAAAAAATTATGAATATTACTACGTTTATACATGCACTATTTGCAAATAAAAATACTAGCAAATAAATTAACTCACTGTTTATACGGCATAGGAAGAGTACACAAACTTGGTAGCACTTCTATAGAAAAGTTATTTTTTTTTACAAAAAAAAAAATTGTGTAAATGTACAAAATATTAAATAATTATTTGTTTTAATTGTCATTGTTTGCGTCTATTAATGTTTTTTGTGCAATATTAATACATTTATTGTTTTTTGTTACCAAATATATGTAACCGTGGCAACCTCAATGCAAATAGTGCGTTAATCGTGAATAGTTTTCTGAATTAGTAAGTCGCAATAAAAACAATAATATGGCAACAATTTACAGTTTTATTAGCAAATAATCCCTGCGTATAAACGTAGTATATGACAACATTCGCCACGATTTCCTAAGTGGTTTTACTTTAGTGTGCCAAATAAATTCATGTTTTTTATCTTAATATAATAAGAATTCTTTGGCAAAAAGTAAAAAGTGCTTAAGTGTAGATAAACTAATTTTGAGGTAATTTGTAACTTTGTAATCTTTATGTTCAAAATTATTTCCGTACAAAATCTAAACTATTTCGTACGATTTTTCAGGAAGTTATACAGCAATGTATTGGTGCTTATATTTTTTCGACTCATAATCTCATAGCACTGATTTACACGGGCATAATTGTGCTGGCATAATATGCCAGTTTGTTGGTGAGAGAGGCAAAGAGAGTGGTTTTGCGGTTGGCATAACTTTTCAACCAGCTTCAACCCCGCATTAGCAGCATAAAACCAATACACATACAACTTAAAAAACAGCAAATGTTAAATGAATACTAAAAACACTAACACACACATACAGCTGTGTATATGAATACATTTTGTGCCAGATAAATTAGTCTCCTGTATAGCTTAATATAATAGCTTAAGTTAACTTATACTTTTGTGAAATTTAAAATCGAATACATTATTTATAGTGCTTAGAACGATGTTTTCATACCGAAAATATATATACAGACACTTGCAGTGTTGCCAATTGTTGATTTTTCGAACTCACTACGCATCACATGCAGCACAGTGATGAATTTCCGAACAGCTGTTAAGCTTAATAAACATATAAATTTAAGTTAAGTTTAACCAAACCAGCGTTTAAACCTAATCATAGTTACAGGTCCGTTGAAATTTACTTTCCGAAATTTGTAAAAACTAACTATCTATTTTTTTTAAGCTAACATTTTCTTTCAGTGTTTTTGGCCAAAAGAAGTGCATGGTTTTGCTTTAAAAAAAAAAGAAATTTTTCTAAAACAAAAAAGTGTATTCAGTGATTGTTAAAAAGAAATTTCATTTTTCACTTTGTCACATTAACACAATAAAAATTTACAGCTATCACAGTTCCTTTAAATCGAGTTGGTTTGAGCTGAGCAGAGCAGACATCAAGTACGAATGGTTGGCCAACCAGCTGGTGAAAAGCAATACGACAAGCAGTGTTGCCATAAAATGTAAGAGGAAAAGTGCTAGATTGCAGAAATAAAAGTGCTAAAATGTTCTACAGCACACACAACAAAGTGCTAAAATCAGTTATCATTTTTAGTTTCTCTTATTTCTTAAGCAGCCCATACAATTGCAATAAAATCGCGAATATTTTGTATTTTATATCATATTCATAGGTGGCACAAGACGTTTTTTTTTTATAACACAGAAAATAGAACTGTTTTGTGTAATATTTTTGGCAAAATTATATAGAATTATGTTAAGTTGCTTACTGTGAAAAATTTCGCCACATTTTTTGAAATTTTTGCATCAATCATTCCATAGTATAGGTAAAACCGACCTTTTTACGTAACCCCAATGATGTGAACAATAATAGTGTATGTATGTATAAGTCGCTTGAAATATTTTATTTATAAATTTTGAATCTAGCTGCGAATGGAATACCAAGAAAGAAGAAATCTTAACGAGTGCTAAATAGAATAGTTAAGTGAGAATATATTTTTTTACACAGATAAATCAGATGAAACGATTTAATTAACAGATACACCAATTGCACACGTTGTATAGTTTTACTGAAACATAATCGTACAACCGACAACTAAAGTCTTGGGCTCGTTTTAGCTTTGACTGTGCTTTTTGTTAAGCTGATCAATAACCTTATTAACACTAAAAGCTTTTAAAAATAATAAAACTTAAAACAAGTTTTGTTAATTTAATATTTCAAATGTTGTACTTTAATATATTTGGACCCATATGTGTATCTACACAGAAAAAACTAAATTTCATTTTCAGTAACCAAATTCGTTGAATCAGTAAATATTTTATTTGAATGCGGTCCTACAAATAATTTTGTAAATTGTGATAAAAATTTTGTAAAAATTTAAATTAATCATAGTTCGGCTGAGAGAAAATATTATTTCAGTGTGTTGGTGGTGTTTATCTTGCTTGTTGATAGGAACAACGTGCTGTTGTGCGGTTGTTGTTGTTTAGTTGTTGTTTACTTTGTTTGATCGTGTTGTATACATGTAAATGCCGAAAAGTAGCCGACAAACGTCGTGGCCTGTTTCTTCTCTATACAGTGTTTTGGTACAAATTAATTTAGTGAAACAGTACAGAATATTTACTGCAACTAAGGGCCATTATTATGACTTGACGATAAAGTTCCGGATAGTTAATCTTAACTTTAGCAAAACTGAACTGTAAAGTGACCGTTAAAATTTGTCCATTATTACAACTGTCCGATAAAATAAATAATACAGTTTTTGTTTGGTGGCAACATTTCTGTGGATTTTGTGGATATTGATTGTTAAAAATGCTTAGTGGCAACTTGCTTTTGTTTATTTGTCAAATTACAATCTAATGAAAACAGTTTTGTCAATTCTTTTGTTTTTTGCTTTATTATTATGTGTTTTGTGTTGGATTGGTTTTGTTTTATACCATATTTTAACCAAATAAATTTGGCAGTAATTTATAAAGTAGAAAGTGTGGCAAGGGATGAAAATATGGCAACTTCAAATGACTATACCTCACGATAAAAGTTAGAGGTAGGATGAGCTTGTCTTTAACTTATCGTTCACTTTTGGTTAAAATGAAGACGTAAGAATGAAAAAGTGTTTATCCATCCAATAAAATCCTACCTTTAGCTAACGACAAGTTATAATAATGGCCCTAAGTTTGATAAGTTTGATTTCAAACAAATACATATTTGTTTAAAAATTTTTTGGGAATAATTTTTTCTGTGTAAGAGCGGTTCAGTTACGATTATATGACTCCTGTCATACTAAACACTTAATGAAGATACATGAAATACCGAAGTATATTTATTTGACATAAAGTCTTTAATTATTTAATTTGAAAATTTTACTTGTTTTTATGGTTAAGCAATTGTCTATATACATTTCGTTCCCGCTTCTGGAACTCGTCAGTAGACTTCAAACCAAAAAAAAAAAAAAAGGGGAACGTAATGCATTTGCTTAACCATAAAAACAAGTAAAATTTTCAAATTAAATAAACAAAGACTTTATCAAATAAATATACTTCGGTATTTCATGTATGAAAATAAATGTTTTATTTTTCTTTTCGCTTGTTAATACTTTTATTGTTGCCCAATGTGGCAGCTAACTGTAAAAAGGTTGAGGAAAATAAAATAGATGCACAATCGAATAAAGATGCTTGTTTCCTCAAGATTTTTGTTTACGGCTTTCAAACTTATTATGTTTGTATATTGTGATTCTCAATATAGTATTAAGAGTCTTACTATAAACATACGAAGTTTGTTATCTAAGTTTTACTGACTAGTTCCAAAAGCGGAAACTTAATAAAGATACATAAATTTGATAAACGTATAATATTAATTGGCACACAATTTTTCTTTAGGAATTATCTGGAAAATTTATAAATTTAATGAAATAAAAAAGTGCAAAAAATGCCAAATAGTTTTAGAAAAAGTGCTAAACTAGCACTAAGCATTATTTTCAAAATCTTTAGTGCTAAACGAAGAAAAAAAGTGCTAAATCTAGCACTAAAAGTGCTAAAATGGCAAGCCTGACGACAAGTGTCAACAAACCACCAGCACCAGCACCAAATCCGACTTTCATCATCAAACATTATAATACATTTGCATTTGCAGCCATGAACTCTGACACAAATACATAAAACATAAATGAAAAGGATGAAATAAAATATTGTAAACGCAACTTTTGAAATAGAATTATAACAAAAATAAATGGAGTTTTTTTTTAGTTTCACTTATTATTCACTTCTGTCTTTCTTAACATTTACGTGTCAATTTGGCCGTTTAGCTTCAGCTAGCTCCCTTGTCACTTACCTAAAACAGTTTCAATGATAATCACTGCAACCAGAAGAGCACTCACCCACTCACTGACACTAAACCAGCCACCAGACCGCAAACTTATATTATTCCAAACTGGACTATAATGAAGATGCTGATGCTGATGTTGATGTTTGGCTTTGTTAGCATCAACACAAATTACAAATTTAATTTTTTTTTCTTCTTTTGGTTTGTTAAAATTAAATATAACAAAATTATTATTATTTTGTTTCATAAATCGAATTTAAATTTTTAATTTATAAAAAAGCATCACTTAAATTTTGTGAAATGTTATTTGAAACAAGAAACAGCAGTCGTAAATTTGTATCATTAAGAAAAAAAAATATTGCTGATGGGGAGGGAGGTGGAGTTGATGAAATGCGATATTCTCCTTTTTTTTTTCTTTGGTTAGAAAAGCAAATTTTTGTCACTAATTAAAACGACAAGTTAAGTTAAGTCCCTTCAAATGAAAAATTTCCCTTGTAACTTCTGCAAATCACTATAATATTAAAAACCTAGATTATTCTAGTTACAAAGATAATACAGTGAGATAAGCAAGTTGACGAGGAAAAAAATGAATAAAAGGGAATGTGAGAGAAGGAAAAATCTTGAAATGTAAAAGTTACTTAAGCAGGAATAGGAAACATTGGGAACGAAGTTTTGCTATTTGGTTTCATAAAAATTTCATAATTCACAGAGAAAACTAATTCTTTAAGCAATTTATTGACAAAAAACCAAAAAACTAACTAACAATTTAATTGAGTCAAGTAAACTTTTTAATATATTGCATTTTTGATTAAAACTTTAATCAATAAATTTAATGGACTCAATTAAATTTTTAATAAATTTTCTATAACTTTTTTCTGTAATATGAATGTTAAATAATATTCTTTCCAAAGATTTTTTTTCCATTCCAAAATATTATTTTTTATACAAAATGTTTTTTATAAAAAAATTTTTTTAGAATTTTCCTTTAAAAATTTTTCTTTAGAGAGTCTTTTAAAAAATTATTTTATTAAAGAAAAAACAAAATTTTTTTTTTATGTTCTGGCAGTCGATTCTGACTATTTCCGTGATGATGTTCGTGTGGATATATGTATGCGCATGTGTGTGCATATGTTTGAGTGTGTGTATGCGTGTGCATAGATGTATGTAAACATCTCGGAAGCAATTTAAACGCATCCGAAAAATGTGGAGCGCACTCAGAAGTTGTAAGATAGTGAATCGATTCGGTCCGGTTGACCGAATACCATTTCGGAAATGAAAATTTTTATTAAAGTATAATTTTTAATTAAACTTTAAAATAAAATAAACAAACAAACCCGATCATCTTTAAAATCTAATCAGCTTTTAACTTTAAAAAGAATCCTTGATTACTGCTCATTCTCTAAACTTGTGTGATTCGTTCGAGAGATATCGTTGACAAAAAATTTCGTTAAAATCGTCTTTTTCTTCTAATAACTCCAAATTTGATTTTAGATTTTAAATGATTTGTATAGACTAAAGAATTGTATCGGATGACGCAAACTTAAATAAAATACATATATGAAATATATTGATACATTTCGATACATTTATTTTTTGGACTTAAAGACTGGCGGAATTTAGAAAATGTTTTTATGAAAATATTTTTACAACATTTTTCTGGCAAACATGTTGAAGAAAATTTTTCTGACAAACTTTTTTTATAATTTTTTTTTTTTTTGAGAAAATTTTTTTCTTCATTATTAGCAAATTATGAAAATCTTCTTAAAGTAAAATTAAAAAAAAAAATTTAATTTTCTAAGAATTTTTTTTCATAGAAAAAAATGTTTCATAGAAAATTTTTGCAATAATTTTTTGTCAAAAAAAATTGTATAAAAAATTTTGTCAGAAAAATTTTCTTAGACATGTTTTCCAGAAAAAATTTTCTTCATAGAAAACTTGTTTAAATAAATTTTTCTGTCAAAAATTTTTTATAAAATTTTTTAAAAAAAAAATTTTTTTAAAAATTTTCTAGGAATTTTTCCATGAAAAATTTTTTTTAGAAAATTTTACTATATTTTTAGAAAATTTTTCTAATTTTCTAATTATCCAAAAAAAAAATTTAGAAAATTTTTCTATGAAAAAATTTTTTAGAAAATTTTTCTATAAAAAATAAATTTTTAGAAAACTATTAAAGGGTCCGCCAGATAACATTTTTTTTTTTGAAAATGATATAAAAAAACTACTGAAGCTGCGGCTGTGTAACGCCGTCCTGTTGAAACCAAATGTTGCCAATATCCTCCTCTTCAATTTTTGTGAACAAAAATTCGTTCAACATGGCCCGATAATGATCGCCATTGACTGTAACGGCCACTCCTTGCTCATTTTCGAAATTATGCCTCTGGACCAAAATCCGCATCAAACAGTGACTCGTTTTGGGTGCGTCGGCTTTTCAATGTATGCGTGCGGGTTTTCTGTGCCCCAAATGCGACAATTTTGCTTGTTTACATACCCACCAAGATCAAAATGAGCTTCATCTGAAAAGATGATTTTTTTTTGGCAAAATCGGCATCTTCTGTAAGTCGATCGCAGGACCACTTACCGAAGCGAAAACGCATTGGATGGTCAGTTGGCTCGTTCAGCGTAAGGATAAAACTAATTATATGTCAAATCAGAGATGAGCTAAGTGTTACCATTCACGAAATAAGCACTAGTTGAAAAAAAACGTTAGATGGCGGACCATTTATAAGAAAATTTGTCTAATTTTTTAATAATGAAAAAAAATGTGAAAAAAAATTTCTGTGAAAAAATTATTTAGAAAATTTTAGACAAATTTTCTATAAAAAAATTTTTTAGAAAAATTTTCTATAAAAAAATTTTTTGGAAAAATTTTCTATAAAAAAATTTTTTAGAAAAATTTTCTATAAAACAATTTTTTAGAAAAATTTTCTATAAAAAATTTTTCTAGAAAATATTGCTGTAAAAAAATTTTTTAGAAAATTTTTCTAAGTTTCTAATGAAAATTTTTTTGTGAAAAAATTTTTTTAAAAAATTTTCTGTAGAAAAACTTTTGGTGTATAATTTTAAAAAAAATAACAAGATTTTCCGTATAAATATTTTATGTAAAAAATTTTGTATAGGTAAATTTTTTCTATATGAAATGCTTTGTGGAAAAAATATTTCAAAAAAATTTTCTGCATAATAAACTTAGAATTGATAAATTTTGTAGACAGTTATTGAACAATTTCAATAGATATTTTTTGTATATTAATTTATTTAATATTTTGGTAAAAATATTTTTATAAAATAAGTTTCATATAAAAAGATTTTATTTTATTAGAAATTGAACGAATTGTTATAGATTCCTTGAAGTGAAATTGAAATTTTAAGGAGTCATACTCACGATTGTCGAACTTTCAAAAACGTGTTCATCTCTCATTAACAAAGTAACTATAATATAATTCCCATTTAATTCATATTGAAATTATTATATATATGTATTCCAAGCCTTCCAGTTAATTTTCAATT
Organism: Tachina grossa; assembly: GCA_949987645.1. Lineage (NCBI taxonomy): Eukaryota > Metazoa > Arthropoda > Insecta > Diptera > Tachinidae > Tachina > Tachina grossa. The sequence goes on from OX465274.1 coordinate 214,177,043, forward strand.
TATTTTTTAATGCTGCAGTTAATTGCTTCATTTTAAGATATCAAAATGATAATAATAGTTGTATACTCTTGACTTTGAACGATGTGTTTTTTTTTTCGGCTATTAGTTTTGTAATAAAATATATTCAATGAATTAATAACGGATATAGGAATAATTATATCCAATAAATAATTATTAGTTGAGTTTAAAAAAATTTAACTTCTATAGAACGATTTACTATGCCATATTTAAAAAAATAAATTACAAACATTTGTTTATTTTTTATTTCGTAAGCCAAATTTGCTAACTTGGTAAAATTCAACTTTTCGTATTTTAGAAGGGCCACCAGAGGTTTATCGCAGATAATTTTAACTAAGCGCTAATGTTTCATGCTGCATGTTGTGTTGTAGTCATTTGAATAGCCATTAAGATATCATCAGGCACATATAAACTCGTTCCTACATAGACTTAACTACAGACAAAATGAAAGTTTTATGGCACGAATGTTGGGTTGTTCTTCTTTCAAAACGGAAATGAAAGATATAAATAGTAAAACTGTTCGTCGCGTAAGCATAATATTAGATAAACGTTTGTATATGAGACAGACTAAAGTGAGCAGACAACAAAACCAACTCAACTGTCTTTCAGTATTATTTTATTTTCTGTTTTACTTTTAATAAGATTTTGTTTAATGGTGTTAATTAAAAAAAAAAAAAAAAAACACATTAAAAATATTATGAATTAAAATCCATCTTAAGCAGCCCAAAAACAATTCAATTCAATTTTCAATTGAGTCGGTTGTTGTCCAAATCAAAGCGTGTATGGCTTTGTCAATTGATTAGTTTGGCAGTTGTCGAGTTGGTTGAACAAAAATCAAAAGATTTTGATTTTTCACGTTGACTAGTAAATCTTTCAATTCGATTGTCCTGTGTGTGTGTTCGAGTCTCTTGATTAGCTGTCAAAATTTATGTTTGTAGCTTCATTTTGTATAGAAAAAGTTATGTATTTTTAAAATTGTATTTAATTTGATTGAATTCTAAATATAAAGTATAAAAATTAATGAATGAATGCAATAGAAGTTTTAAATTTTTAAATTTGTAATTGTGAAAAATATATCAATTTGACGGTTGAATGAAAATCTTTCAATTCAGTTTATGAAGTATGTGGCCAAGAATCAATTCAATTGAAAGACTCAATTTACAATTGAATTGAAACGTGTATGGGGTGCTTTATAAATAAAAAAAAAATTAAAATTTATTACGGCAGTATTTGCTGCTAATATTCAACAGAAGGACCAAGCAGAAGATCGAACCAGCAACCTTTGCATGTTTGCGCGCAAATTTTTACCTCCTCAAATGCAGTTTATAGCCTTTTCACACTTACACACATCTTTCATCTTTCATCAATTTGCCAAGATGATAACATCTTCCCATAAGAATTATACAGGGCTGAATATTCAACATCTTCCAACTTCTTCAAAAGATGTTCCTATCTCACTTTGTTCCATTCAACATCTTTCGATTATTTTAGTGTCATCACTAGAAAAAATGTATACAACTCTATACAAACATGCATACATACCATAAACATGTATACATACATATGAATGTATGTATGGATGTATATCCAAGAATGATAAAATAAAGATTACGCCAGCGCGCAAGAATAAAAAAACATTTCTGCGCATGATGGAATTCTGACGTCACACAGCCTGTGTTCTCATTGGCTAGTAAAATTCAACTGTAGAACTTTTACACGCACACAAACTCACATTTCATATTTGCTCTTTTTCTTATCTCTTTATTTTTATTTTGTTTTTTATTTTTCTTAGTTTTGCAGCCTTTAAACAACAACATGTATGTAATTTTTTTTCTTGGATATCTCTCTGTGTAAATCAATCACAGGGCTGCCAACTACAACAAAATACATACATTTTTTGCAAAAAATTATAAATTTCACATGTGATATAGACTTGGTAACCTTTGCGAGGGGACTACTCAAAAACCTTTTTGCTATCATATACATATGTACTTATTTTCGATGTAACCCAATTGATTTCAATATTTTTTTTTAATGTTTATAATTTAAGTGTGTTGGTGTTTATTTGCTTTGTTCATAGCTGCAACTCACTTTTGTGCTTAGTTGTGTGAGTTGTTTTTGTATTGTTGTTGTTGTTTTTTTAATGTTTGTAAACAGCCAACAAGCTGCTGCTGGCTGGTAGGCAGTGTACTAGTCTCATATTCAGAGAATCGCAGGTTCAAATCCTGGCGTCAAGTCTAAGTATTTTATATTTTTTTTTTATTAAAACTTTTCAAAATAAATTGTATGTTAAATGATCAATGAAACAATGTTGAATTAAAGTTTTATTCATAATGGTATATATTTAGTGTGTATCTAAAGAATATTTAAAGTTGTTGTGTTATTGTAGTACGTTGACTACGATGCGATGAGTTCCGAGTTCAACAAACATTTTCCTGATGTCTATGTCAACCACACGTAAGTTAAATAATTAACAAAATACAATTACTGCATTAAATGAAATTTATTTTGTTCAAACTTGAAATAACTTTGATTCAACATGATTCTTCATTTTGAATTTTTTTTTTGAAAATTACTATTGTAGTAGTATTAGTTAAAACTGATTATGGCCATGAGGCTAGGCATAGGCGTAGCTAGGCCTTTCTTGATTTTGCTCCCCCCAGGATTTATTACAAATTCTTCTTAAAACATATTCTTTTGCCTGTAATATTAAAAAATTCTATTTTTTCTTTATTTTAAAATTACTCATGAAAATCACCATTAATTTTTATACAAACTTTTCGAATAATCGCTAAATATGCATACATTTATTACATAACAAATACCCAAAAAACTATAAGTTTACAGCACTTCAAAACATCACAAATAGTAAACTCCATGTGGATTTATAATGCATGTGTGTAGATATGTATGTGTGTATGTAGCTTTCAACAAATTCTTAATAAACTTGTATTAGTGTACGTAGTTAGTAGCAAGACAAGTTGTTTTAAGGTGTTCTTAAGATTTTCTAATGTCAAATTGATTGTAACAATAGCCACCAATTTTTATTTAGAGTAAAATTAAAAAAATAGCGAAAAATTATGATCTGCAAATACCTTGTATATATTCATATACTATATATACTCGTACACACACATGTAATTATGTATGTATGTATGTATGCATATTTATGGTTCAGTCGAGGGTTGTCAGATAAAATGATGGAAAAATCACCGAAATCCCGATAAAATATAAAATAATCGTCATTTCATGTTCGAAAAATCGTCAGAAAATCGAACAAATCAAAATTTCCTACTTAAACATGTATACATATGTTTTATTTTTATTAGAAAACAAAACAAAACAATTCATGTTCATATATAGGGTGTTTTTTTAAGAGGTATAGAACTTTGAATTGAAATAAAACACAAAAAAATCGTTTTAATGTCCATCAATTTGGCTTAATTGGAAGGATAATTTTATGCCATTAATGTTTAAATATGCCAATTAAAGCCAATTCTACAGGTCCAATTTTCAACCACTTTTTCGAGCATATGGGGCCGTATGTTGGCAATAACGCCACGAATGTTGGCTTCCAAGTCCCCTAACGTTTCTGGTTTGTTGGCGTAGACGAGCGACTTTACATATCCCCAAAGAAAATAATCCAATGGTGTCAAATCACACGATCTTGGTGGCCAATTGACAGGTCCATTCCGCGAAATTATGCGCTCATCGAATGTTTCCTTCAATAAATCGATTGTGACGTGCGCTGTGTGGCATGTAGCGCCGTCTTGTTGGAACCACAACTCATCCACATTCATGCCATCCAATTCGGGAACAAAATAGTCGGTTAGTCGGCTCCAATTGCTGTGCACGGTGGCGAATCGATTCATTCGGGTCCTCTTCAAGACTTTGCTCTACAGCGGCAATTGTTTCTTCGGTGCGCACTGTTCGACGTCTCTGCGGATGCGTATCATCACATAGAGTAAACGTAGTGCGAAAACGATCCATGGTTAACCGAATTAATTGCTCTGATGGACGATTATGTCGACCATAAAATGGACGGAGCTTGCGGTAAACTTCGCGAACTGAACCATTATTTTCGAAATAAATTTGCACGATTTGCAAGCGTTGTTCTTTTTTCAACCTGTTCATGATGAAATGGCAAACCAAACTAAATACTAATCACTTGACAGCTGACAAAATGGCCGCCAGTTAAAAAAGTGATGCCAACTTAAAGTTCTATACCTCAATAAAAAACACCCTTTACAACTTTCTTAGACTAGTGGAAAACTTGTGAAAAATATTCCTAGGTCCAAATTTTGGTATCAGTACTTTTGATGACCGAAATTTTTGATAGGATATCAACTTACACAGGTCAATATATCGTTGGTCTCAAATGGAAAGGCTCTAACGCAAATAATTGTAACTTTACAGGAGAAGGAAAAAAATATTATAGAAAGTGTAATAATCAAAATATAACTTTTTTGTACAACTGCTTGTAAAAGCGCTATTTTTTACACTATTGCAATAAATTTTTGTGATGTGGTGTATTAGTGTGAAATTTATTGAAATCACTGAAAAACTCAACTATCGATATGTATGCATGTTTATATATGCACATAAAATTTTTTTCAATTGAACACGTATACATACATACTTGCATACATATCCCAGTAAAAAATATATGGATTAATCCATCATCGAGCAATAAAGGAGTAATGACTTGTTCGTCCATTTGGAGTAATAAGCGAGCTATCGAAACTTTTTTTTTTTGTTTATGCCTCGCTTAATACTCCAAATGGATCAAGGAGGGATGTATCAGTTCGTTTTTGGTTTTTTTCTTTCTTTGACATAACTGTTAATTGTTGATGTTTTCGTGTTGTTTTTCTATTTAGTCAGTTTAGTTTTAAAAAGCGAAAGACGTGTTATTAAAAAAAAGCGAAAAGGTACGGGTATAGTAACAAATTGTTAAAAATGTGTCAAAATTTAGTTTCTAAGCGTCATTTAAGACGACTAGTTGAAAAAGAAATTGAAAAATTCTTTTATATGAATCTTTACTACCTTTATGCTCTTTTAGGAGACAAAAACGATTACTTCCTCTGTCGTCCATAAGGAGCTTAAAAGGAGTACTCGTGTCTGCGGACATGCTGTGTTAAAAATCCAATGAGATCCTTAGTTTAATGGATTAATCCTTGCTTGCAAAGGAGCGCTACAAGATTACTCTTTGGATGATCCTATTTTTTACTGGGTATGTTTGTACTTATTTATGTATGTATGTTCATTCATCGCAACAATATAGTATTGATTCAGAACTTCAATATTGGAAGGGTAACTAAATAATAAATGGCAATTTTCTATTTTTATTTATGCACCAACAGATAAAATTGTTTTAAATTAAATAATAAATTATTAAGAAATGAAATCATGAATGATGAATGAAATCATTTCTTGCTTGTATCTTTTCAAAATATTGTATTCAAATATAGTATATACATAAATAATTTTTCCATGAATATTAATTTTATTATTATTTAGTTTATTATTATTAGATTATTATTATTATTATTTAGTTTTTTTCTAATACATACTTTACTCTTTGTCTATATATTGTTTTTGTTTTGAATGTTTTATTTTTCTAGTTTTAATTATAACTTAATTTTTGTTATTGAAACTGGACTGTTAATTTATGTTTTAACTTAAATAAAAAAAATCTGTATAAAATTTTTTAAACGCACTAATCGAAACCAATATTTAACTTATTAATAATTTACTTATTAAGTAAAATATATTTTTTTTAATTTCCAATTTCATTAGCCAGATGGAGCTTTGGTTAAACTTATGGAGAATTAAAGTCAATGAACAAAAGTGTGTCCATATAACGTTCACCCTAAGAAGAGATACTTGCTCCCCCATTCGGATTAACAATCAAGTTGTTCCTCAACATTCACATGTGAAATATCTTGGCATACACCTTGATCGACGACTTACATGGTACATTGGTTGATTGGTAGAAATTCAACACTTAGCCTAGACTGCAAACTTTTAATATACAAGTCGCTTTTAAAGCCAATATGGTGTTACGGAATTCAACTATGGGGCACTGCTTCAGCTTCAAATGTAGAGAAAATTCAACGAAGGCAAAATAAATATTTACGCATGATAACATCGGCTCCATGGTACATCAAAAATTCAAATATACATCGCGATTTGAATATGCCACTAGTGACTGAAGAAATTGCAAAATACGCAGGCAAATACCTAACAAAACTCGAGTCACATCCTAATCCACTTGCTCGTAATATTTTGAACTTTACTGGGCACATCCGCTTAAAAAAGAGAGATACACGGGCTCTAATATTCAACACTCTAGATGATGAAGCTGCTTGAAAACACCTTTTTCTTTTTGTTGCTTATCACTACTTATGTATTATTAATAACTATCACTAAGCTTATGTCCGACATTGGTCGGGCCTAATAATTTTTTTTATAGATTTAAGATTTGAATACTTATTGTTAGTTTATATTTGAAGATACAATAAATAATAAACATGCATTTAAAAAAAAATTTCCAATTTCAATGTATTTTTGATAAAAAATAAATATTTAACTTAATAAGTAAAATATTAATTTGGTATTATTAGTGCGTTTAAAAAATTTTAAGCTTAAATTTTAACAATTCCCATAAAAAACACTAATTAAAAAAAAATTGTGTTTGTCCCCCCCCCCCCCCAAGAAAAAATGTCTAGCTACGCCAATGAGGCTAGGTTTTCATGTTATCAATGAATAAATTGAAATTGAAATTGAAATCATGTTAGATTAACATGAAACACATATGAAGCAAAATCATTGCCGAAAAAGATTAAATTAACCTTGTTTACTTAGATTTTAAGTTGAAATTTGTTCTGTGTGTATGTGTATTTAAAAAAAATACCATTTACCCAGTAACATATGCATGCAGCTTTTTGATCAATTAATGGATACAAGTAAATTGAAACATCTCTTAAACCTCTTCTGAGTCATAATTTGCGTAAAAAAAACATTGGCTATCGTATAGCTTCCCCCCAAGAAAACGCTGGTTGTAGAAATTATTTTACTACAATTAAACGACTTTATTTCAATATCTATAAAGTGTACATAGAAGAATAATAAAAAAATGCTAACTTTTATTTCATTCTTGACTTTATATCTTTTGTAATTTTTTATTTTTTTCATTTTCCTTATCACACACATATTTGTATGTTTGGTGTGTGGTCTAGCCTTGGTATCTATGTATATATGTATCTATCTATGACTTTAAAAGGTGACGATGGAATGTGTTTGGAAAAAAATTCCTGAGATATTTTGTATTTTTTTTTTTAATTTTTTCCTTCATCTTTTTTTTGTATGGAAACTTAAATAAGTAAGCTAAAAATGCAAGTGAGTGAATGAGTGAGTAAGTAAAATTGTAATTTCTATCCAATCTCCATGTAAGGCAGTCGTTAAAATAAAGTAGCTGGTGGGTATGTTGGTTGGTAATTCATAGTAGGACAGCAATTAAAACAAAAAATGTTCATAAATCTTGATGGCGCCGCTGTGAATCATAAATTTTGTGAAAGTTGACATTTCTAACGGAATTTCACTACGCTTTACACCGTTACGAAATGTTTTAAATTGGCCGTAGACTCTGATGTTTTGTTTGTTGTTTTTGGGGGGAAATTACAAAAAAAAATAATAATACATCATAGAGTGGAAAAAGAAGGCAAATTTAATATATTTAATTATATTTATGTATTTATGTATTTATGTGTAAGCAAAGATTTTTTTGAGCACAATTGCACAGTGGATAATGTTGAAAAAAAAGTACTGACACATATTTACAGTTTCTTAGGGGAATAATTCGATGGAAGTGAATCAGAATTTATATAGAATTAAAAACAAAAACTTAAAATCCCTATAGGAACTCAAACCCATTTATAAGTAACTTCAAACTGGTTTTTTAATAACCACATCTTGTTGACTAAGTGACGTTTTTCCTTGTCGCCGACTCACTATTTTAACATAGGCATGTCATAGGCGGTAATCAATTGTCCATCTCTGCATGACTTTAAAATTGACTACTAACTACTTATTTTTCAACCAATTTGAAGTCAATTAATATTAAAGTTAAATAAACAAAGGGTGTCCCAACAAGAACGCAAGATTTAAATTTGAAATAAAACACAGATATTTAAAAAAAAATCGTGAAACTTTATTATATCGTAAAATAGACAAAATGAGGTTATGTGTTGGACAACAAATCGGGCAGATGGCCGCCGCGGCTTTGCTGGCACACATGCGATCTTTTAATGAAATTTTCAATGGCCGTTTTGCATAAATGCTGCGGTATTTCATTAATACAGCGTCCAATTTCCTTTTTTAAGGCTTGAGTCGTCGTCGGCTTATTCGCGTAAACCATCGACTTTAAAAAACCTCAAAGAAAAAAGTCTAATGGTGTTAAATCGCACGATCTAGGCGGCCAATTCCGGTCTCCAAAACGCAAAATAATACGACCGGGAAATGACTGATGTAGCAATTGAATTGTTTTTCTGGCTGTATGACATGTGGCGCAGTCTTGTTGAAACCACATGCCCTCCACATTCATTTCTTCAATTTTAGGCACGAAAAAACTGGTTATCATTTCACGATACCGAACACCATTGACTGTTTGCGCTTGACCTGCGTTTGAGCGACATCATCACGTACAGCTGCGACATTTTCGGTCGATCGACCTGATCGAAGGCGCGTTGTTGTCTTTACATCACTAACAGACCCAGTTTCGGCAAATTTATCCATTAATCTCTTTACAGTTGACTCTTTTGGAGCATTATTGTGACCCCAAATTGATCGCAAATTTGCGAACTGTAGCCGCAAAACTTTCACCATTTTGGTAAAGCAATTTCACAATGAGAATGCGTTGTTCATTCGTGTAGCGCTCCATTTTTACTAACCTCGTACCTTCTACTAGCAAACAATAACAATTGTTCAAATGTCAAACAATGACACTTCGAATGGCGCCAAATTTAAATCTTACGTTCTTGTTGGGACACGCTTCATTTATATATAGAAATAATTAGTATTTTTCATGGAGAAATCATACTAGGGCTTATGTGACTATTTTCGCCCCTTGTAATTTGAATATACATACGTTGGATGTCAAAACACATTTTTCAGTACATTTTTCTGACATTTCAAGTATAAATTTCTCAAAGCGAATTGAGCTGAGTATACCTTATATGAATTTGCCTTGAGTATTTTTATATTTAAAAAAAAAATACATACATACATTCATATGAAATTTTATACTGCTCATAGAAAATATTATACATATTAGTATTGAAATTATTTAGGTTTTTGACTTCATGGCATGATTCTTTTGTTTTATTTTTATTTTCTCTTCATTAGCTTACTTTGCTTTTATTTGTTTCTACGTGTGCTTTTATGCAATATGTTTGGTTGATATCTGCATGAGATTTACATCAATTTGTAGTCACTTGCAAAATAATTAATTTATAGCTAGTATTTTTTGTCAACAGATTATTTTATTTACTACAGGGATGTTCTGTAACCTTCTTTGAAGAGCGCACAACATATTATAGTTCAAAACGGATTGGGTCAATTATTACTGCCTCTCTTTCAATTTAACCTAAACTAATCTTCCGTGAACACGTAAAGGTATCAGAGAATATCAGTCTCTGAATACACCAAAGCTTAAAGGTCGAAGTAAGTCTTCAAAACTCGGATTTGTACAAGTTGTTTGTATCAATTGTAAATAAGTACGAAGTTATCCATAATATCATATTAAGTTTTAACTTTACCTGGTCTTTGAGTTGTATTTCGATCTTTCGTGTTACGGTTAGAGTTTCTACGAGGGAAAAAATCCCGGGAATGCCCGGGAATTATTTTTTGACAAATCCCGGGAAATTTTCAACGGGAATTTTCGGGAATTTAATAATTAAGATTTTAGAATTTGATTTTTTTTCATTGCTGTTCGTGGTTTTATTACTTCAAAATACAAATTTAATAGAAGTTTCCGAGGTGACTCTAAAAAATTGAAGAATTACAAAATATTTTCAGCCTAAAATCTCTTCATAGGAAACAGTATCTAGCTTGGCAGATGTAGATGGAATTTCCATCCATGCTATAACTCACAGCATATGAATTTAATTATTTTTGTTTTTGAAATATTATTGTTCTTGAAATGAAGGACTTAAGTTGTTTTGTTTTTAATTTCAATGTTGTATTTGAATTAAAATTTATTTGCTGGTTATTAAGCATTGTATACATATGTATTTCATTGGTGCTTAGCCAAATCATCAGTAGACTTCACCGACATATTTTGAACAGTCACAAATCTCTTATGTTATGGAAAGACTTTCAAGAACTATTTGAGAATTCATAAAGAATAATAATTTTGAAAATCAAAGACAACACACAAAAAAGTAACATATTAATTTTGTAATATCAATTAAAATATTTGTAATATCAATTAAAAAATTAATTAAATTTTCACCTATAAACAATTTGATAATATCAATTAAGTTTTTCCACTCAAATTAATTAATACAATTAAAAATTTAATTGAATCAATTAAATTCTTAATTGAAAATATTAATTGGTGAATACTATTTTCTGTGAATGCTTAACCACCAGCAAATAAATATCAATTAAAATAAACTTATGCCAATATGTCAAATAATCAATTTTTTAAATATTAAAATATAGAACTATATTTTTTATTGAGGGCTTTTAATTAAAGTTATATGTGTTTAAAATTCCCGGGAATTTCCGGGAATAGAACATTTTTTTCTCGATTCCCGGGAATTCCAAAAGTCCGGGAAATAAGAAACCCTAGTTATGGTATATAAATTTCTCGAAGCAATTATGTTTCCAAATTTTATTTAAAGCGCCATTCTTATTTCACTTTCTTTAAAAAAAAATGTATTTTTCCACTGTATTTTTTAAACATAATAAATCACCATCAACTTTGTTAATAAAATATGCTAAGAATTAAATTAAGTTCTAGTTGTTAATTTTATTGGATTAAGACACGAAAAGGAAAGTGATGTTTACATTATTCCTACTTCATTTTTTTATCTCTTACTTCCGCTAATTAAAATCTATGACTACTGAAAAAATAATATTACACAATTTATATCTTGAAAACACTGACACATTCATAAGTATCTTTTTTAATCAAATAGAAAAGCAAATAGTAAATTTTATTTTTTGAAACGAAAATAAGTAAGAGTGCTATATTTGCCTATAAGAAATCTTATGTACCCTTCAACGACATACATATACATACATATGAATGTACATATGTACATTAGAGTGACATTAGAATGTATGCCCCCAGTTTAAAATTTGCAGAGTTCGCACATTTACCAACAATTCATTTGAAAATCAGCTACTTTTGCATTGATTCTGCCGAAAATCAGCAAGATAGCTCTTTTTAATATGCTGTTTTATTCGAAATTTTTGGTTGAAAAAATTAACCCTTTGCTGTCGTGTGGGATAAGCATACATAAATTAAAAAAAAAATTTATATAAAAATATATATTTTTTAATTCTAATATATTTCGCAAAACCATTGTAAGAACACTTAACGAACGAATATATTAACCCCTCCTCGCATTGGGTTAAAAACTAACTAATCAAAAGCTTTGGAGCTTAAATTTTTGAAAAAATATTTTTGATTATGCTATTTTAGTCACAAAGTGAAAAAGGGTTAATGTTTTCGTTCATAAATTATTTTTAAAGTCTTTGTCCGCTTTTACAATTGGGAAATTGAAAGGCAGACATTTTCCTCATTCTCTTTTGAACTTACCTAAACCTTTTACAATTGGGAAATTAACAGAAAGACAGAAAATTTATAAGCGGAAATCACCCTTTGTTGCACATCTGCAATTTTAGCAAACATAGCATGATTTTTTGCTACAAAGCGTGAGTGTCTTTTTCCAAATTTAATTTCAGCACAGGCAGTCTTTGTGGCGGCTCTGCAGTAGTAAAATTTTTTAAACGCAGGGGTTTACTTGTTTTTATTGCAAAAAAAATGGAAAAACAGCTGTTTTAGCACTGAGAATATTTGCAATTTTCAAAATGCAATGGTTTTTGATTATGCATATTTATTCAAGTGATGCAAACCTCAGTTGCATGTACTTTGTTGTTGTGGTCTTGCAGAATATAGCACGCATGCTACATTTGCAATATCTGCAGGACTTGCAAGGGCAGTATGCAACGAAGAGTGATTTCCGCTATAGTTTGTTTACTTCTTCGCGTTTGCACATAAATACATACATATGACTTGATTCGCAAAGTTAGTATATTTTCATATAGACTACAACAATTAACACTAAAATTTAAAAATTTATATTTAAGGGTGTTCTATCAGTTAAGGTAGTTTTGACAATTTGCTGTATCTTGGAAACCGTAAAAAAGAAAACTCTTGAAATGTTTAAAAGCCGTAAAACTGAAAAGTACCATAATTATAAAATCTCCAAACTGAAAAAAATCGCTAAAAACTGAAAAATTCGCCAAAATGAAAAAATCGCCAAATAAAAAAAAACTTAAAACTATAATAAATCGCCAAAAGTCGAAGAAATCGCCAAAGTTAAAAAAAGATCGCCAAAATGAAAAAAGTGCCAAAATGAAAAAATGCCAAATTAAAAACGCCAAAAAATGAAAGCAAATCGCCAAAACGAGAAAAAAAGCGTCAAAACCTAAAAAGCCCTTAAACTTTAAAAAAAAACGCCAAAATAGAAAAAAAAACAAAAAGAACGCCAAAACTAAAAAAACGCTCAAAACCGAAAAAAAATCCCAAAAACGAAAAAAATGCCAAAACCTTATAATTATATATATTCTGGATCTTTATGTATAAGGAATACGAATAAGCGATGTCCGTCTGTCCGTCTGTCTGTACGTGAAATCGCTTTTCCGAAGCTCCCAGAAAAGCTAGAGACTTCGTTCTTGGACTGGTGGATCAGGAATTGTCGAAATAAGATTGGTATTGAAAATCAGCAAAATCGAGCAGACGGTTTCAAAGCTGGGAGACTTAAACTTCATTTTGCCATACAAAATAACTACCGAAAACTAGTTTTTAATAATTTTTTATTAAATAAACTTATTTTATACTTCAGTATGAATAAAATTGGTATTTCTGACAAAAAAAAAATTAAAAATACGTTTCCAGGGTTGGAAAACCTTAACTTTTTTTTGTTATGCAAAAGGAACTTAGTAAAACAAATTTTTCCTTTTTTTCTACAAACTAAACATATGGAATGTTCTTAAAAGAAGGAGATTGATGTAAGAAATCAGAAAAACAAAAAGGATGATTCCAGGGTTGGAAAACCTACGATTTTTGTGATATATACAATTAACTACCGTAAACTAATTTTTTAATTATTTTTATTAAATAAACTTATTTTATACTTCACCATGAATAAAATTGGTATTTCAAATAAAAAATTAAACTTCAAAAAATTAATAAGATCTTTCCAGGGTTGGAAAACTTTAACTTTTTCTCTTTTACAAAAGTAACTTACTAAAACAAATTTTTCCTTTTTTTCTATAACTTAAACATATCTAATGTTCCTCAAAGGAAGAGATTGATGTAAATAATCAGAAAAACAAAAAGGATGATTCCAGGGTTGGAAAAACTACGATTTTTGTGATATATACAATTAACTACCGTAAACTAATTTTTTAATTATTTTTATTAAATAAACTTATTTTATACTTCACCACGAATAAAATTGGTATTTCAAATAAAAAATTAAACTTCAAAAAATTAATAAGATGTTTCCAGGGTTGGAAAACTTTAACTTTTTTTTCTTATCCAAAAGTAACTTACTAAAACAAATGTTTCCTTTTTTTATGAATTAAACATATCTAATGTTTTTAAAAGAAAGAAATTGATGTTAGAAATCAGAAAAATCAAAAAGGATGATTCCAGGGTTGGGAAACTGAAACTTTTTGTGATATAAAAAATTAACTACCGAAAATTAATTTTTATTTTTTTTATTAAATGAACTTATTTTATACTTTAGTACGAATAAAATTGGTATTTCAAATTAATTATTGTAGAATTAAAAAGATGTTTCCAGGGTTGGAAAACTTTAACTTTTTTTATACAAAAGTAACTTACTAAAGCAAAATTTTCCCTTTTCTCTATAAATTAAAGATATCTTATATTCATAAAAGAAATAAATTATTATAAGAAATCAGAAAAATTAAAAAGTTTGATTTCAGGTTTGGAAAATCCACACTTTTTGTGATATAAAAAATTAGCTACCGAAAACTAATTTTTTTTATAAAATAAACTTATTTTATACTTCAGTATTTCAAAATAAAAAAAATTAAAAAAATTAAAACGTATTTCAAATAAAAAAAAAGTAATAAAACAAATTAAAAAGACGATTCCAGAGTTGGAAAAATTTAACTTTTTCTACAAAAGTAAGTTACTAAAACAAATTTTTCCTTTTTTGCTATAAATTAAAGATTTCTTAAATTCTTAAAGGAAAGAGATTGGTGTAAGAAATCAGAAAAATCAAAAAAGATGAGTTCAGGGTTGGGACACTTACACTTTTTTGATATATAAAAGTAACTAAGTCTAATTAATTTTTATCTTTTCCTTTATAAATTATATATATTTTACGTTTTGGAAAGAAAAGTTTGGTAAAGAAAATTATAAAAATAAAAGCCACAGCTCCAGAGCTGGAAACTATGATTTTTTTTTCTAGACATTAAAGTAACTAATTAAAACATTTTTTTTTTTGAATTTCCTTTTTTTCACTTAACACACTTTCTATATTTTTTTAAGAACTACTAGATTGGTATAAGTAATCAGAAAAATCTAAAATTATGATTCTAGGGTTTGAAAATTATTATTTTTTCTTTGTACATAAAAGTAAGTATGTGCTTGAGTATGTATCTCTATACTACATAAACGCGCTTTAGTAAAGGGTATATAAGATTCGGCACAGCCGAATATAGCACTCTTACTTGTTATTTATTTATTTTTTAGTAGTTGTATTTATAGCATAAGATATGTACACTTTCTATCATACACCTTATATATAACTTGTCTGATTCTAGTACTATAATTTATAAGATATTATTGTCTTGTAATACTAGGAAATCATAAGCGTAATAAATACAAATACAAATACAAATACCAATAATTTGGGATTATAAGTTGCGTTAACAAATGTTAAACACAAATTTTATTATTTTACTGTTGCCTTCAATACAAGTTATCGATCGAACGTTTTCTGTCGACATGGTGGGACAGGCCATAAAATACTTATTTTCACCATTTTCATTGAAGAATTTGAAAACAAATTTTAAAATTATTTATTTCAAGTTCCACATGAAGATATGAAGGGATTTCATAAAATAGAATCAGTTTTCCGTTAGAGTCTTAACATTGAAAACACAGATTTCTTTGGAGACATTTGAAAAACTACATTCTTCCGTGTTCCTTTTAACGAGAAAAGCATGCATGGGAGTATTGTGTGTATGTGTGCCTGGGTGTGTGTGTGTGTGTGTGTGGATATGTGTGTGTCTGAACGATTATTGCTATTTGTTGCTGTGTCGTGTGCTACGACGTACTTTAGCTTTTGTTCAGTTTGCATGTTTGTTATTTTTTTGTTTTTTTTTTTCTTTAACTCGTACTCCATGATGTGCGTTCGGAAGTCAAAGGCAAAACAGAAAAACAAATAAATCATTATTGCAAACAAGTCACGTGCGGTAAAAGAGAAAGTCTGTCTATATCTATATCCTTTTTATTTTATATCATTTTTGCAACAAACAAATAAAAACTTTAGCTCGAATACGTATGAAATAAAAGTCAGCAGCAGCAGCAGCAGCAACAAAATCTGCTTGTTGTTTGATGTTATGATACCTTTTGGAGCTAAAAATAAAAAATCTCTAAATAAAATTTCACCAACAAGAAAATTAAAACACTTTTCAACAAAGTTGTCTGCAAATACAATTTAGCTTTTCATTTTCGTTTACTACGTACATGGTGATTTCTAAACTAAACTAAAAAAAAAACAAATTGAATGAACTTTTTAATAAAAACAACGAGTTTTTGTTTGATTTTATCGCACGCATTAAACCAAATACAATTTTTATCTAAAAGCGATGGAAAGAAAGAGTTTAATGGCTAGAATATAAAATTAAAATAACTGATTTTCTAGTTTTTTCCTAGTGAAACAAAAGTTTGGTTTAAACTACAAAATATTAAAAAAAATTAAAACATTTGAGCAATACAAAACTTATATAAAGAAATAATTTAGAACTACGTGTATCTTTATGAACTTTTTCAATCGTTACGCAACGAAAAAAATTGATATAAGAAAATTAAGCAGAAGATCATTCTTAAGATAGATTTCAACTAATAATATCTGATGAAATTCTCATTTGTTTTATATTTAAATTAATATAATAGAGGCAGACAATCAATAAAATAATAAATATCACTTTACTTACTTTATTTCCAAATTTTTTTGAGCTTTTTATTTATTAAATATAAATTTTATTTTAGCTAACGCATCTTTAGGCTTGACAAAAGTCTAGCGAAATATCGATAAATAAATAAATTTGTTAATTAGTATAATTATTATTGTTTGAACTTTTATTTGTTTCTATATATTTATGATTTGATTAGGCTAAAGCTAAATTACATGTGATAATTATTAATGAACAAATAACACCAAAGTTAATTGTGAATATTCTGAGAAACACTTAGTAGAACGGAACAACTAGCTGTTTTTGAAGGTCACTGCACCTCCGTCATCAGAGTTTTTTGTGTTTGGTTCGCTGTAAGTGGTGTCAAGGAAAAATATTTAACAAAATATTAAGATGCGTCGAATAGCCCATTTTCTCAAATACAAGCTTGTGGCGATACCAACTTTTAAGAGCATAACTACGTGACATATAATATTATATCAATGGGCGTGGCTCTACGCAATTTTTTAAACGTTAAATCATATCATTATAATAATCATACATGCAAAGTTTTGCACGAATCTTTTGAAAGCATTATATCTGTGGCAATATGTAATAATCGCTTAAGTCGACTTAGTAAAAGCCTTGTTTTTCGGAAATTTATAAGCTGCCGCTAAAAAATTTGAAGATTATAATGCTCGATTCTAGCTTCATACGATTTTCAGCATTCAATTGGCAGATAATAGATTAAAGTTAAGCTAAATATTATTAAGTCGACTTTAGCGATTATAACATACTCCCACAGTTATAAATTCTTACATTTTAGCGAGCATGACTCCGGCCACGTTTTGGCAAAGGACAAAATGAAAATGGAAGACTCCCTCACACAAAAAAAGAGAACTTTTTCTAATCGGTTAAATGACAGAGTTTTGAAGTAAAGCATATAAAAAAATTATAAGATATATACTAGACCCCTGCAAAAGACCACTTGTAAGAACTTTTATGATTTTTCAAATGCATTACTGCAGCGAAATCTTCTAAAACAAACGCTAAACAACAATGTTTGCAACTCATTTGTTTCAGTTATTACAGGTATAGGAGTAATGAAGAAAATACTTCATGACGAAAGAGTTTGTGATGCTTGCTTCTTCATACGCATGGGCGCGCATACAAACGTCATGCATGTACACACAATTACAATTTATTTTTCTGCGCACATACAAACGCACACATGCATTGACATTAGTTGTGTGTGCTTTCTTTAAAAAACACCCCTTAAACACATAATAGCTTACTATCTACATCTTACATAAACACTCAAACGTACAATATGCAAAATAAAAATCATACACGCAACAACACTACTTCTTTTGAGTGTTTGTTACGAACAAGAAGTCTTCGCGACATAGCCTTAAAAACACTCATATAAACGTACATCAATACATCAATCGTGCTTCGCTTACTAAGCGACATCATTTATTATTGGCTTAGTATAATACATGCTACGAGAATACATTTAAAAAACAAGACGTATTTACATTTCAAGACTGTTTACGCAGACCTCTAATATATACCATCGAATGAGGAATCAACTTCTTCTTGGCGTTTTTCAGCTACAAAATGATTAAAGAAAGCCAGCCTTTAACAACATTAATGAAGCAACTTCAAGTATAAAAAATTTAATTTAAAAAATATATGGCCTATTTCACAATAACGAAACGAAACTTTCTACTTACAATTTATATTGAAAACAAAAACAAATTTTCATATTTTATTGTTGTTTTCAATATAAATTTTCAGCCGAAAGTTTCGTTTCAGTTTTCTTTCGTTATTGTGAAACAGGCCAATAATCTTCAAATATGGTAAGGAAGAACAATACGAGATTTCTTACGAGTAGCTTGAAGAAAAAAATTTCAAATGCATTGCAATTCGTTAGTGTTTTTGTTATGTATTGGGGATAGAAAAGAAAACTCTTACATTCTAATTTATAACAAGTAAGAGTGCTATATTCGGCTGTGCCGAATCTTATATACCCTTTACCAAAGTGTTTTTATGTAGTATATAAATACATACATAAACACATACATAAGGTATAAACAAAAAGAAAAAAATAATTTGACCTAGTTACTTTTATGTACAAAAAAAATTAATTTAGAAACCCTAGAATGATCATTTTAGATTTTTCTGATTCCTTGCACCAATCTAGTAGTTCTTAAAAAAAATATAGAAAGTGTGTTAAGTGAAAAAAGCAAAAGAAAATTCAAAAAAAAATGCTTTATTTATTGACTTTAATATCTAGAAAAAAAGTTCAAAGTTTCCAGCTCTGGAGCTGTGGTTTTTATTTTTATAATTTTCTACACAAAACTGTTTTTTTTTTTCAAAACGTAAAATATATATAATATATAGAGGAAAAGATAAAAATTAATTAGACTTAGTTACTTTTATATATCACAAAAAATGTAAGTTTTCCAACCCTGAAATCATCCTTTTATAATAATATATGTTTAATTTTCATAAAAAGAGGAAAAATTTATTTTAGTAAGGTAATTTTGTATAAAAAAAGTAAAGTTTTCCAACCCTAATTACGTGTGTTAATTTTTTTTAAATTGAAATACCAATTTTATTCATACTATAGCATAAAATAAATTTATTTAATAAAAATAAATAAAAATTAGTTTTCGGTAGTTAATTTTTTATATCACAAAAAGAGTAAGTTTCCCAACCCTGGAATCATCCGTTTTGATTTTTCTGATTTCTAATATCAATCTATATCTTTTAAGAAAATAAGATATGTTTAATTTATAGAAAAAAAGGAAAAATTTGTTTTAGTAAGTTACTTTTGTATAAGAAAAAAAGCTAAAGTTTTCCTACACTGGAAACGTCTTTTTAATTTTTTTAATTTTTTTTAATAAGAAATACTAATTTTATTCATACTGAAGTATATAATAAGTTTATTTAATAAAAAAATAATAATAACTATTTCTAGGTAGTTATTTTGTATGGCAAAATGAAGTTTAAGTTTCCCAGCTCTGAAACCGTCTGCTCGATTTTGCTAATTTTCAATACCAATCTTTTTCAGACTATTTCTGACACACCAGTCCAAGAACGAAGTCTCTAGCTTTTCTGAGAGCTTCGGAAAACCAATTTCACGTACAGACAGACGGACAGACGGACATCGCTTATTCGTCTTCCCTATGCATAATGATCAGGGAAACCAGAAATATGCTCTAAAAAAAGTGTTTTATGCGCATTCAATATACACTAAAAATTTAAAAATATACCCTAAAAAGTCAAAAAATATGCTCTTAAAAATAAAATAAATTAGTTTATTTTTAAATGAAAATATATTTTTAGTTCAAAACTTCAACAACATTTGCATATAAAATAAGACAAAAAAAAAAATAAACAAAAAAAAGGAAACAAAATTGACAAAGAATAACTGTGTTTGAAATGAAGGTTGCAACAAAATTACCACAAAAATTTTTACTAAAACAAATAATACAAATTAGTTTTTATTGGATGCTCTTCTCGAAACAATTTAACTTCCCTCTCAAAAGATCACGATATCAGAATTCAAGCTTTTGAACTCTATTTGGATAAATAAGAAAAGATTTTTATTTATAATTTTTATTGCAATAAATAACTAAATATTGACCTAGAATTCCAAATAAAAATCGTTTCTAAAGGCCTGACCCATGATATCGACATCGTTTGACTTGGCGCACACTTACACTTGAAACAACAACAAAATATTAAAATTTATTTTTGTTTTGAATGTAAGTGTGCGACAAGTCGAACGTTGTCGACATCGTGGGTTTGGTCCTAAGTTTCTTTCAATGTTCCTTAAACCTCTGCTCGGGTCAGAGTCCGTCACAAATAGCAAAACTGAATTTGTATTGAAACTAACGTCCGTAAGACTGCGTATATAAGAAAAATATGTATACTACATGGAATATTTAAACAGAGATTTAGATGGCGAAAAATAAGAATTTTTTTAAGACTTAAAATTTTATTTCGAAAATGAAATTTTAATAAGTTTCAAAAAAAAGATTGTATATTTTTTTCGGAATGGGGTGTAAAATATAAAAAAAATCAATAAAGTCTCAAAATATGCCCTAAAAGCGTAAATTATGCTCTAAAAATAAGAAAATATGCTAAAAATATGCCTTTAGGGCTTAAAGGGTAAAGTATGCAAAAATATGCACTAACAAATCGATGTCAAAATTCATAAAAAGTTCTGAAACGGATAGATATCTTGTCCCTGCATTAATACGTCATACAAGAAAAAACATGCAATTGCATTTCGCGGTTTCCCTGATAATGATCCAGAATATATATGGCTCGCTTATTAATATTCTGGAAATAATAAACGGAATGACAAACCTATACAAGGTGACGCAAAAATAACCTTCCGATGTTATTTGGCTGGAATTTAAAAAAAATGAAAAACTTTGATTCTTCTTGTTACTTTTGTATAAGAAAAAAAGCTAAAGTTTTCCTACCCTGGAAACGTCTTTTTAAGTTTTTTTAATAAGAAATACTAATTTTATTCATACTGAAGTATATAATAAGTTTATTTAATAAAAAAAAATAATAACTATTTTTTCCAATTTCACGTATAGACAGACGGACAGACGGACATCGCTTATTCATCTTCCCTATGCATAATGATCCAGAATATATATACTCTATGGCTCGCTTATTAATATTCTGGAAATAACAAACGGAATGACAAACCTATATATACCCTTTTACCATTTTTTGGTAAAGGGTATAAAAATTATTAAGTCATAATAAAGTATTAATAAAAAAAATTTTTGTATGAAAATCTGTTTTATAAAACCCTGATAACTTTTATAAATAGGGCTGTTAAAATTTAAATTAAACTAACACTCGACATGTTTACGTACTGTTAACTATAGGTATGTGATTTAAATTTCTAATTTGTCTTTCATAGAATAGAAGAAAATAATTATGATAAAGACAATGAATATGTATTTTAATATACATGAACTTACTTTAAGCTTTTGTATTTAAATGCTTAACAGCTCAATTTAAGATAAAAGCTTTGTATTTATTTTAATTGAAACATTATAAATGTTCATGAACAACAAATATCACATAATCCAACTTTTAAAATTAGACACACACAATTGAATTGAAAGTGTTTGTTATAGTTGTCACTTGGCGCACAGTGGTGCACGAAAATCAACGTAGACGATTTATACAAATGTACATACATACAATGCATGTGTATACATACATATATTATGTACATTCGAAATTCTTCATTAGTTGCTATTGCACATATGAATCTACACTTTTTCCCCAGGCTTCATGAATGCTTAATATTTGTATTCATTAATACGTATGTATTTATGTATGTACGTCACTGCACCATTGAAACATTTCAGTGTATAGCATGCAGTTATTAAATCGTTAGTTGTATCAGGGAATTGACCTGGTTAATGACCAAACAACGAAATCCACTGCAATTCATTTCGTACAGGAGACAAACGCTGGACTACTAGGGGACTGATAGACTGACTGACTGCCTGACTGAGTGAGTGTGGTCTTCAGCAGCAAACTTAGTTAAAATGTTAAAACCCCTTTACTTGATTTTTAGTTTCTTTTTTATACAAACAAACATACATACATACATACGAGTATGTTTTTTGGTTTTGCCCGCTGTCTGTGATAAAAATCAAAATTGTTGATGCCCTCCTGTTTGTTGTTCGGGACGGTGTCCGATTTTCTGTGTTTCGAATTTATAAGCATTTCAAAAATTATATGAAACAAAATGCGGCATAAGAAAAAAAAACGAAACACACACAACATATAAATTAAACCAACGTGTTGCATGGTCTACAAAAAGAAAAAAAAAACAAAAGTATAAAACAGATTGTTTATTTTAACGACACGTCAGGTCGTTGATGTTTAAATATTTTTAAATGTTTAAAACAGTTTCAGCAACACTTGCAGACAAAATGGAGTACGTGTATGTGTATGTGTATGTATGTGTGCATGTGTATTCGCTTAAATATTTATGCATGTGTATTTTAGGAGTGAAGCCCATAAAATCTCATTTTATAAAAAAAGTTGTAAGTAACTGATTTAGGAATTTTTTTCAATCAATATTTTTAATTGAAAAAAAAAAATCCATGAAAAATGTTTTTGTTTCAAAGGGATTTAAGTTATTTATTTATTTATTTTTAGGTTATATATTATAAAAGTTATAAAAACAATTATATAGTAACTTAATCTGACAAGCATAGTAACAAAGCAGCAGACTAGAGTCTTTGGTTGGAGTCGTACCCATAGCCTAGAATACTACCCTCTAGGTTACCGGGGCACTCTACTTATCTTAAAATACATGTTTTCAATGGGTAACTTCTTCAAAAAGAAAATTAAAAACACCGACTGCAAAGCAAATTTTTTTCCTAACGGCACCTTCCCGGAAAAGCACAGACATCTACACGAAAGTACGTTCTTTGAAAGATACTTGGTTCAAAACAAAAAAATCTTTGTGGCAAAATTTATATATTTTTATTACTATTTCATCAAAAGTTATTTTTATTTTTTGTAATTATTCTAAAAACTGTTTCCCATAATCATAAAGTTTAAAATGACCCTTCAAGAATAGTATGAGTCTATTGACCAATAAATTGATGGGTAGTCATGCAGGATATATGCATCATTGCGTAGAACAAAGTTTCTATCGCATAATTAAGAGAAAAATTAAAAATTTTGTAACGTTCCGTCACAAATGCCTCTATATTTTTTCCCCACAGTGTACTATATATTTGTATATTTGATTTTACATTTTTTCGTTATTGAAAACTTACCAACAGAAATAATACCGACAACTACACAACAAATACAACAACCACGCTAATGCAGTCAAGTTGCGATCGTACAAAGTAACTACACATATACATACTTACATAAACAGACATACATATGTAATTCATCTCTGTGTGTGTGTGTGTGTGTGTGTGTGTGTGTGTATTCATGTGTGTGTTTGTGTGGGTGTAGGTGTGTTTTTTTAACTTCCCTGCAGAAAGTGCGAATAGTGAAATTTTGGTGATTTACTAGTGACGTTGTCAGTAGTACAACTGACCAGGTGTACTCCAGTCAATGGTATCATCTATTGACATTTAACATTAGCTTGTCATTGAAAATTCATCACTAGACTGTAGCACTACTGACTAAGTAGTTCTTTTGGGACCACATGGAGACATTGACACCAAAGATTCACTAGTAAATTTTAGGGGCTGTAGTCTACAATATCGATATTTCCTCGCTCGTTGTCAATAGTAAGATTATAGTGATTTTCTAGTGACATTGTCAATAGTCCTACTGACTGTATCCCAGCCAATGTAATCGCCTAATGACATATAACATAGGGTTGTCATTGAAAATCTACCAGTAGACTTTAGCACTATTGAGAAGGTAGTTATTTTACTACCATATGAAGATATTTGAACCAAAGACTCACTAGTAGATTTTAGTGACTCTCGTCTACATATATTTTTTTAATATTATTGCACAGCATAATAAAAAATAAAAACAATCTATTGACGCGTTCGTTGAAAATATCACCAGAAATTCACTAGAACTGTTGTCTCTAAAGCCTACAGTACACGGCATGTAAAAAACCACATGCACATGTAGTTCTGACGTAATTTTGACGTCATCACGATGCTACATTTGCTACATGCCGTGTACTAGCAGCATATGTACATATATATATTAACATGCTTACAGATGAGCTGCCCCAGAAAATGTTTTCTATTCGGCTACATTTTACGGCATGTAGCCATTACTATTATTTTTAAAAAATGGAACGAACATGCTAAAAATTCTCGTGACGTCATCGCCACATACGCATGTGGCTTTTTACATGCCGTGTACTGTAGGCTTAACGTATTTCGACATTTTAACTAGTGCAATTATCGCTGGAGAAAGAGTATTGACATAGAGACATATGATTCTAGGTTGACTAGAGGGTTATGAAGTTGCTTTGTACGTACGCTATAACAAAAGAAACAAAATACAATAACCACGCTCATGCAGCCTAGTTGAGATCGTGCTAACAGAAGTAACATAACAACAACCACGTACATGCTTTTGTAAGCGCATGCATGCTGTATAAAATACAATAAACACTTGCAGACTTTTACAGATTTTAAACTAAAACGAACAAACCATACAAATGGGAAAATAATTCTCAACAGGTTAAAATAATAATTCCTATAAGATGTCAAGTTTAAGCCACAAGCAAGGGGGACGAGCTGGACGTCTCAGTACGGTAAGCAGGGGCACTACATGTATATTACAGGAACGGATATCAACATTAAGACTTGTTCTAATTTTATTGGACAGAAAGCTGCAAGATCTACCGCATTCATCTTGAGCTGTCTAAAAAATTGTAGTTAGTGTTCCAGATCTATCGTATCTATCTTGAATTTATTTTAGTTTATTTTATTTCAAGATCTACAGAATTCATCTTGAAATTATCTTATATTTTTGTTCATCTTGTATTTCTTTTGCCTACTATATTCAAGATCCCCCGAATTCATCTTGAATCTATTTTGTTCAAGATCTACTGTATTCATCTTGAACTTCATTTGCTGTTTTATCAAGATCTACCGAATTCATCTTGAAAACTCGTTTATATTCCAGATCACCTGAATTTATCTTGAATTATTATTTTTATTACAAGAGCCACCGATTTCCTCTCGCCCGCATTAAACTGGGTTCAGATCCCACCGAATATACCGGAACGTGTTTTACTACGAGAGCCACAGAATTTCTCTCGCCCTCATTAAACTGGCCTCAGAGCCACCGAATTCCTCTTATTTACTAAACAGCCTCAAGGCCCACCGAATACATTAGATAATAAGTTGGTATTACTTATTGCTGTCACCCATGCAATTCACTGACCCTGTAGTTCTAAGATATCGTAGTAGCATAAGTTTCGTTAAATAAAGGAAAGCTTTGTATATTTTCTTAACACCCAAAAAAATTAATCTTTCATTTCAAAGGAAGTGGACCTTTGAGTTCGAACTTGGACAGACTGAGTCATACCGCAGCTGGAAAAGTAAACCACGTTACAATGTGATGGAAACTTTGGTGCACGTGTGATGTTGCATCTCGCTCTCTCTCTCTCTCTCTCTCTCTCTCTCTCTCTCTAAGTAATGAATTGCATCGAATATATAGCATATATTCGTACTGCTCCCTTTACTGCTTTTTACTTATCAATGATAGCATAAATATTAGGCAAGTTCGACTAATCATAATTGACTAATATATCCTCCACAATTGAGTTATCATATATGATTGATATGCTAACAATAAATATTTGGCCCTCTTCACACCTTTTCATCTCCAACGCAGCAAAAAAATATCTAAACTTTTGAGATTTCTTTCTATTTTACTTATCTTTTATTAACACTTCTATAAACTTTAATTTTCACACACAGAATAAATTGTATTTTTTTTTTAAATAAAACTCGATGTTTTAAAAGTTTTGACATATGCAGATTAGATCTTCCACTCTAACATATATGCTAGATTAAAGCAACTATAATTAATAAACAAATCCATCATTACTACCTATCAAATGACTAGTCAATTGACTGCCACTATTGAATTCAATGTATAACTGTTGCAAATTTGTTAGTGAAAAAATGTTGCTTGTCTTAGTTTCAGGCATTCATTTCTTGTAGGAGAGTTTATAATTTATTTGAATTTAACATAAATTTTTTAATGAATATAAAAATAACTTTTTTAACCCCCGACCAAAAAAGGGGTGTTATAAGTTTGTAGTGTGTGTCTGTGTATCTGTGTACAAGTACTCGTACAGAACAAACGGCTGAACCGATCTTACGAGGGCGGTTCGGAAACTTCGTAGCCTATCAATGAAAGAGAATAGTTAGTTTTTCAAAAATATTTTTATTTTTCAATATAATCTCCTGAAACTTAAATACACTTAGTCCAACGCTTTTCTAGCAATTCTATCCCTTGATTAAAATAGTTTTCCTCAAGGTCTTCAAAATAGTGGTTTACAACTGGTTTACAACTGTAATTGCATCTTCATTTGAGGTAAAACGCTTGCCAGCAAGGAATTTTTTTAGATTTAGGAACAGGTAAAAGTCACTGGGAGCTAAATCAGGAGAATTAGGTGGGTGGTCAAGCAACTCGTACTTTAATTCGTTGATTTTAGCCATTGTTAAAACACTCTTGTGCGCTGGTGCGTTGTCTTGATGAAAAATAATTTTTTTGTGTTGTAAGCCACGTTTTTCTCGAATTTGTACATTTAATTGATCCAAAAGGTTGCAATAGTACTCTGGATTTATTGTTTTACCCTTTTGCAGATAGCCAATCAATAAAATGCCTTTGAAGTCCCAAAAAACCGTTGCCATAACCCTACCAGCCGATTGAATTGTTTTTGCCTTCTTTGGGGCACTTCCTCCAGCTTCAGTCCATTGTTTGGATTGTTCTTTTGTCTCTGGAGTATAGTGGTGGATCCATGTCTCATCAACAGTTTTAAAACGACGCTTAAAATCCATTTTATTTCGCTTAAAACGATCCAAACAAGCTTGAGAAATGTTCATTCTTATGCAGTTTTGGGCGACTGTTAACAAATGCGGCACCCATCTTGCAGAAAGCTTTTTCATCTGTAGTTCTTCATGCAAAATTAAATGGACTCGATCATTTGAGATGCCCATGATATTAGCTATTTCACGCACTTTTATTCGTCGATCATTTAATACCATATCATGCACTTTGGCTACAATTTCTGTTGTTGTTGCTGTTTTTGGACGACCACATTTAAATTCAGCAACCCAATTTTTTACTGTTGCATATGAAGGAGCACTTACACCTAACACATTCACCATATCATTATGAATTTCTTGTCCCGATAAACCTTTTTTATGTAAATATTTAATGACACCACGCATTTCTAATTTTTCCATTGTAAAAAAATCGCGGATGCGTCTTTTGTGAACACCTGTTTCTATATGAAGGAGTTGCCAGATCGAAACAAAATTTAACATCTGTTCATAGCAGAGATGGAAGTTTCCAAAACACTTAACTTTTTTCTGTTTATACCGCGCTTTTTGTGCTAGACTAAGAAGTTTCCGAACCGCCCTCGTAAATTAGTTTTTTATGTTTGAAAGGTGACTTGATCGAGAGTGTTTTTAACTATGTTTAAAGAAAATCGGTCCAGCCATTTAAAAGATATAACATCTTTTCTCAAAAAATCGGGGTTTTTTTAAATTTTTAATTTTTGTTATTAAATATCTTAGTTAAAATGTTTCTGATCTTAATCTTCAGTTGCGACAAAATGTATAAATATTTTACGTGGAAGGCACGTATGTATGTATGTATGCATGTACATATGTATGTATATTTGTAGTTACCTTTGTAAGTTATTTGTTATTTTTTTACATTTTGCCGATATATATCTATTCAGACAATGTTGTCAATGTGTTTGCGTGTTTTTATTTATTTATTTATTTTTTCATTAATGACACAATCAGAAACTCATATGTACAGAAGAAAGAAAAAAAAGAGTTCTGTCATATCTGTGATATTTATCTATGTGTCAACTGTGCTGTTCGCTTGTCATCGGTTGTAGGAACAGTGTAGGCCAATCCTTTTTCATGTGATATTAAACTATGAAACATGTACTTCTGTACATGTTTTCAGGAATTGTCAATCAAGATAAAAAAATTTGCTTTCGAATGTGAAAGCAGGCATTAAATGGCTTAAAACTTATCAAAAGAGTGTTTGAAACATGTTAATAATTTAAATTATTTGCCCCTTAATGCGAAAAAAAAATATTTGAGTTTGAAGTGCACGATGTTAAAACAAAATTTCCATACAAATTTTTACTAAAGCAGACTTGAAGTACAAATTATTATTTTTTGCATAAAGGCTTTTATTTAAGGCGAATTGCATAAGTTTTGGGCCACACTGTGGCTGGTGTAGAAATGACTTTAAATTCTACTGTTAACAATTTACGTTTATTTTAGTGTCTGCAGATATTTGCAAAATTTTTATTTTATAACATAAAACCCTTACTTTAATTTAGTTTAATGGAAGCTAATGGTTTATTTAATTTACGTAATTACATAAAGTAATTATTTCTCAGGAGTATTGTTTGCAATAGATAAATGCTCCATCTAAGTTGTATATTTATTTGCATTTGAATTTCAATTACATACAACGAGAAAAAAATTAAGATATGGTTTTAGTCTTCAAATTGATTGAATCAATTGAACACTTTTTCAATATTTTACCTATTTCCAAAATAATGATATCAATTATTTTCTTCCTGCTATACACTGTATAGTACCTTCTGTGTAAATAATAGTGTTGTTAATTATTCGTCTTTTATATTTGTTCGAATGAAATTTCATGATTTTTTTCTTATTCGAACAGACGAATAGCTTTGAACTTTTGTTCGAATATTCGAACGAACAAAGAATAAAAAAATTTATTTGAATAATTTGAAAAACATTTGCAAAAAACGACAGGCATTTATATTAGTTTAATTTTTTTTATTAACAAATGAAAAATAATAATAACGACTCAGAAATATTAATAAATCCAAATATTAATAGCAAAAATTAAAAACTTTAAAAAGCTGTAACATAAGCTAAGAACCCTATGTTCCACTAATATTACTGAAGTAACAGAATCGCAAAAAAAAAAGAATAAATTAATATATAAAAAATTTATGATAACTTCCAATCGACTAGACCGATTTTCTTCAAGTATAGACGAGAAGATATACAATCACGTTACCTTTCAAACAAAAACAAAAAACGAATCGGTCAAGCCGTTTGAGAGCTGCGGCGTCAAGGAGACAGAATATACGTATCTAAAACAGATGTAATATCCTTTAAATGGCTTAACCGATTTCCTTCAAACATATCTAAGAACAATCTCGATCAAGTCACCTTTCAAACAGAAAACAGAAACTAAATCAAAATTGGTCCAGCCGTTTGGTCTGTACTTGGACTTGTACATACAAACAGATGTACAGACACACACTACAAACTTGTAACTCCCCTTTTTTTTAACGGGAATTGAAAACCGAAACGAAATTAGTTAAAAAGTATTTATAAGTATTTATACACATTTGCAAAAAAATTTTAATATATCATTGATTTCTTTTGAAAGATCATTTAAAAACCCAGATAATCCCACTTTTTACTCGTAGCTTGCAAACGATTCTCTTTTTTACTTTTAATAAAAGAACAAGAAGAAAAGTTTCATTCGCATATTGTTAATGTTGTTGATATAGTTAAAATCACATTAAAAAGCAATCCCTTCTTTGATGTTTCCAAATAATTTAAATCAATTTCTTACTTTATTCATACAGTTTTTTAGATCAGTAAATAAAACATTATCAGTTTCTTCAGAAATGTCATCTAATACTTCGTCGTACTTAAAATTAATATGATCTTTGTTTCGCGGCATATTGTAAAAAGTTAGTATTGGACAGGAAACTGAGGAATAATATTAAGGCATTAAATTATTTTTTACGTCGTTTAATAATTCGATTCTTAAGGCTTTTGATTAGAGAAAATCTGTTATTTATGCCACCTTCTAATTCTATTAATGGGTGTTTTTTATTGAGGTATAGAACTTTAAGTTGGCATCACTTTTTTAACTGTCGGCCATTTTGTCAGCTGTCAAGTGATTAATATTTAATTTGGTTTGCCATTTCATCATGAACAGGTTGACAAAAGAACAACGCTTGCAAATCGTGCAAATTTATTTCGAAAATAATGGTTCAGTTCGCGAAGTTTACCGCAAGCTCCGTCCATTTTATGGTCGACATAATCGTCCATCAGAGCAATTAATTCGGTTAACCATGGATCGTTTTCGCACTACGTTTACTCTATGTGATAATACGTATCCGCAGAGACGTCGAACAGTGCGCACCGAAGAAACAATTGCCGCTGTAGAGCAAAGTGTTGAAGAGGACCCGAATGAATCGATTCGCCACCGTGCACAGCAATTGGAGCCGACTAACCGACTATTTTGTTCCCGAATTGGATGGCATGAATGTGGATGAGTTGTGGTTCCAACAAGATGGCACTACATGCCACAAAGCGCACGTCACAATCGATTTATTGAAGGAAACATTCGATGAGCGCATAATTTCGCGGAATGGACCTGTCAATTGGCCACCAAGATCGTGTGATTTGACACCATTGGATTATTTTCTTTGGGGATATGTGAAGTCGCTCGTCTACGCCAACAAACCAGAAACGTTAGGGGACTTGGAAGCCAACATTCGTGGCGTTATTGCCAACATACGGCCCCATATGCTCGAAAAAGTGGTTGAAAATTGGACCTGTAGAATTGGCTTTATTCGAGCCAGCCGCGGCGGCCACATGCCCGAAATCATATTTAAACATTAATGGCATAAAATTATCCTTCCAATAAAGCCAAATTGATGGACATTAAAACGATTTTCTTGTGTTTTATTTCAATTCGAAGTTCTATACCTCTAAAAAAACACCCGTTAAAAAGCATTATCTTTTCCCAGCAAGAAAAAATATGCGTTTAGCTCATTTATAATTTGGAGTAATTTGTTTAACATCCTTTTGTTAACACATTAAAAAAATATGATATGTAAAATACTTTTTATACAAAGTAGTTAAGAAAATTGTTCGAATATTCGAATATTCGACAAAAATGGTTCGAATAATTTTTTATTCTAAATTGAAAATTTTTGTTCGTTCGAACAAAAATGATAAAAAGTTATTCGAATATTCGAACAATTTTTGTTCGAATGACAACACTAGTAAATAAAAGACAGATCTCATAATTAATTCCATAATGACTGACTACTGCAAAATATTTATATATTTTTTATAAAAATTCGTCTCTGTGTGTGTGTGTTCATGTGTGTGTGTGTGTTTGTGTAGGTGTGCTTTTCTAACTTATGAAGTTGCATTGTAGTTGAGCATTAGTTTGTGCTGGAGTAGAATTATGTTTATATTGTTTTTATGAGCGAGTTAAAATCATGTTTAATACGAATGTCGATTGTTTTTGTTTTAGTACTTTGGGTCATGTTGAAATATTTTCTTCCTCTATAAAAACATGTTTTAATGTTTTGTTTAAGTTGTTCTTACCACCACTTCCGCCATCACTGGCGCAGCTGCTAAATTTTATACTACACTTTTTTTTTTTTTTAACTAACGCACGATATTTAAAAGAATGGATTCGCTAAGTGCAGATATCTTTGAAATTTCTTTTTTTTTAATTTTTTTAGGGTTCCGCAAACTAAAGGTGAAAAGGAGCCCTGTTGTTCTCGCTACGCTGTCCGTCTGTCTGTCTGACCGTTACAGGCTATTTTCTTGAGAACCGTAAGAGCTACGGAACTGAAATTTGGAAGGAGTATGTATATATGTAGAACTTTGGACGCTCCAAAACGAGCAAGTGTATTTTTATACAGACTACAACAATTAACACTAAAATTTAAAAAAATTTAAATTAAAGGGTGTTCTATCAGTTAATGTAATTTTAACAAGTTGCTGTATCTTGGAAACCGTAAAAGGCAAACTCTTGAAATGTTCAAAAACGGTTAAACTAAAAAATCCGAAAATTATTAAATCGCTAAAAATCGCAAAAGCTGAAAAGAATCGCTAAATGAAAAAAACACCAAACTAAACAAATTTTTAGCACTAAAATAAATCGCCAAAATGAACAAATTCGTCAAAATGGAAAAAAAACCAAAAAAAACCGGATAAATCGACAAAACGAGAAAAAAGCGCCAAAACTGAAAAAAACTAAAAACCGAAAAAATGCAAAAAAAAACGCCAAAATTAAAAAATGGCACATTAAAATACGCTCAAAACCGAAAAAATCGCAAAAACGAAAAAAACCAAAACTATTTATTATATAGGCCTAAAGTTCATATCAGAGAACAGATTGAATGCCTTATTTTGTTGTTTTGAATGAAATCACAAAAAACCTGCACATTGTTGTCAATCCACAACATTTAAAAAAATGTTTGTTTATTGCTTGCATTGCTTGTTTTATATAAATGTTCAGTGGTCTTGTCAAAAGCAACGAATACTCCGTGAATGGTGTGAATACTTTTTTCTGTTATTGAACACAACGTAGTCTTTGTACTTTGTGCTTTTTTAAAACTTATATTAGTATTCATTTGAAATGCATTTTATGTAAAATTTTATATGAAACGGTTATTTTAAATAAAAAAATTTAGATCTATTTTACTTTTTCCAAATTTAAATTTTTATATTTTCTTTTTTTCTAACACTGCAAATATCGGCATTTATTTTTTTTCTAAAATTTCAGCCTCACACTGCATTTTTTTATTTATAACATTAAAATCACGTAAAATAAACTTGTTATTTAAACGTGATATACAAAAGATCAGCGAATACCTAGTGAATGGTATGAAAGAAATCCTTTCATTCATGCTTCATCATTTCATTTCACTGCTTGTGTTATAACGACATTGTAATAACAGAGTGCGTATGAACAATCAACAAATCGAAACGAATTGTATCATAACAATTACATTTGTTATTATTGTCGAATAGATGCATGGCAAAAGCAACGAATTTATGAATTGTTAGCAAATGCGAATGGTTTCATTCTGTACTCTGGTTCGTATAGTCTATACAGTTAGGGGATGGTCACACTTAGGCAAATATTTGCTCAAAAAACGTAACCACAAAATATTAATGAAAAAGCTTTCATTTCAGATACGTGTTTGTTAAGTTAAATAGTTTCCAATAATGTTGGAATCAATGACGTTGTCTATTAGTTGTTTCTGAAACTGTTTACAACTACGAAATTTCAACTTCACAAAAGTGTTTTGCTTCTTTTAACGTTCCCGTTATTTTTTAGGGTTCCGTACACCAAAGGTGAAAAGGAACCCTATTGTTTTCGCTACGATGTCCGTCTGTCCGTCACACGGTATTTTCTCAGGAACCGTAAGAGCTACGGACCTGAAATTTGGACAGAGTATGTAGAACCTTGTGCGCTACAACAACAAATATATGAGAATTAAAAATTAAAGGGTGTTCCAAAAAGAGCAACGAAAAAATACATACAATTGTATGAACATATGTATATTGAAACTTGAAATTTGTAAAATAGTGTATTTTTATACATACTACAAAAATTAACACTAAAATTAAAAAAAATTGCAATTTTGACTATGGACTTTTGACAATTTGCTATATCTTGGAAACCGTAAGAGGCAAACACTTAAAATTTTCAAAAACGGTAAAACTAAAAAAACCGAAAATTATAAAATCGCCAAACAAAAAAAAAATCGCCAAAAATTAAAAAAAAATCGCCAAAACGCGAAAATGTTGCCAAAACTAAAAAAATTTCTAACGCTAAAATAAATCGTTAAATTCGAAAAAATCGTTAAAATTTAAAAAAATCGCCAAAATCAAAAAAAAAACGCCAAAAATCGAAAAAAGTCGCCAAAACGCGAAAATATCGCCAAAACTTAAAAAAAAATTTATTTAAAAAAAATCGCAAAAATGAAAAAAATCGCCAAAAATAAAAAAAAATCGCCAAAATGAAAAAACGCCAAAAACCGAAAAAATTCTCCAAAACGAGAAAATAATATAAGGCCAACAGTAAAATATCGTGGTGGTTGTCTCATGGCGTGGGGCTGAACGTCGGCAATAGGAGTGGGAAATTTGGTGTTTATATAAAGCACAGTGGATAAACATCTATAATTGTCCATTCTTAGAGAAAATTTACATGCCAGTGCTGAACAAATGGGTCCGTATATCAATGGATATTACTTCCAACATTACAACGACCCAAAACATATAGCCTTGGACATTAAATTATGGCTCTTATATAACACCAAACATCTGCCAATAAAACCACAAAGTCTCGACATGAGTCGTATAGAAAATCGTTGGGCTTATTTCGAGGGAAAAATCCAAGAAAATAGTATTTTATCAAAAGTGTACTTACGGACTAGTACTGGCAGAAGAAACGTTTAAAAAAATAAATATAATTTCCGAAATTTAGCACGCAAAGAAAAAATATGGTTGAGGCAACCATAATCAAACAGCAACATACTATGATTGAATTATATGGTTGGAGTCAAATCATATTATTGTTAATAGAAAAGCAAACTTTAATTATATTATTATCTGAGTTAATAATAATATTATCTACCAGAACAATTGACTTTGTTGTACCTAATCTTGTTATTGTTAATATGACAACACTATTGTAAGATGTGATTAAA
Source organism: Tachina grossa (assembly GCA_949987645.1). NCBI lineage: Eukaryota > Metazoa > Arthropoda > Insecta > Diptera > Tachinidae > Tachina > Tachina grossa. The sequence continues at coordinate 214,211,796 of OX465274.1, forward strand.
ATATAATTGAGACTCACCATACCATGATCTAATATTATATTAATATTGTTAAATACGACCACAGTATTATTTAATGTAATAATACTATTTTTAAAAAAATTGGCTTGTTTTTATGGTTAAGCAATTGTCTATATGCATTTCGTTCCCGCTTGTGGAACTCGTCAGTAGACTTCAACCCAAAAAAAAGTTTTGAATTCAGTTAACAAACTCCGTATGTTTAAAGTAAGACTCTTAATACTATATTGAGAATCACAATATACAAACATAATAAGTTTGAAAACCGAAATCAAAAATTTTTACAAAACAAGAATCTTTATTCAACTGTGCATCTATTTTATTTTCCACCACCTTTTTACCATTAGCTGCCACATTGGGCAACAATAAAAGTATTTAAAAAGCAAAAAGAAAAATAAAATATGTATTTTCATACATGAAATACTGAAGTATATTTATTTGACATAATGTCTTTATTTAATTTCAAGCCAATTTTTTGAAATTAAATAAAGACATTATGTCAAATAAATATACTTCAGTATTTCATGTGTAATAATAATATTTTATTTTTTAATAATATTTTTATTGTAGAAACAGCTCTGCGTTAAATTCGAAATAAAAATAAATTAATATTATTGACATAAAATGTATATATAGAAATGTATACTTACACGACATACAGACATTTCTGTATAAAGAGATACACAAATGTTTATATATTTTTATTGGCCAACCCTTTTGTTTATACTTTATTTATCTATTAATTTATTTAACCAGTGCATTACCGATAGCTTACAAACGAAATACCGAACTGACAGATGTTTCTGAAAAAGATTTTTTTTAAAACTTAAAATAGTATGGTTTTGGATAACATTATATTGTTATTTACATCATATTATTTTTAAATAATAATACAAATTATGTTGTAGTCATAAATTTTTAACAAAACTGTATTGTTAAACTCTAACCATATCACACTTTTCTATGGATGTGATAATGTAATTATTAAATTCAAACATTACTCTGTTTATCGTAACGTAATAAATGTTTAAAATAGCAATAACTAGTTTTCAACGACCACACATTTGTTTCAGAGAACATAATATTGTTTTCTCGACCATTCTACAACCATATATTTTCTTTGCGTGAGTAGAATCTATGATAAGGTGTCTGCAAGTGATCATTTTTAATAATGTATATCACACAAAACATTAAAACATAGTTTGCTGCTATAATAATGAAAAATCTGTATAAAAAATTAAAAAAGCAAAATACTTTTGTGGCCTGATACATACGCGATTTTTTCATTATTTTTAAAAAATTTCATAAAATATTTTTTTGTTTTTAAATTTTTATTAAAATAATTGCAGTTGAGTCTTCTCTTATTCAACATGTAAAAAAATAAACATGAATTTTTAAAAGGAGATATTTTTATGTGGCATTCTTTTCGTAAATTTATTGAGTTTCACATATGCAAAATATTTCTGTGAGTAACTGTATATATATGTATATAAAAGAGGTTGTGTGTATGTATGTAACGTATGGACTCCAAAAAGGCTGGGCCGATTTTGATGAAATTTTCAGGGAATATTCAGAATATTCAGGCGGGTGACACTGTGAAGTCTTATTTTTGATTTTCGGTCTGGGGGCAGAGGGGCGTGGCTAAATCTATTTTTCATATGTATATATTAATTTTTTTTTGCTTTTTTTATTATATATATATACTTTTTTTGAAAGCTGTTGTCATGTTTTTCAAAACGAGATATCAAACTCTTAAATCGGTTATGTAGTTCCGAAGATATTTACAAAAATCCTATGTTAATAATGATCCAATATCAAAATTTTAAAACTTTCGAAATGTTACGTTAAAAATCTGAGTTTTCGGTTTATTTGCAAAATATTTACATCATTCGTTAACACGAATTGGGGGTGTATCTAGTATTACATATCTAGTGTCCGTACGGAACCCTTCGTGCGTGAGTCAAAGTCGCACTTTACTGAATTTATTTCATAAACTCAACACATTGCTGAAACAAAATCGTATATTTGACATTTTCACTTCAAGTACAACATATGTACGTAACACTTATACACCCTGGTCATAGAATCATTAATACCTGATAAAAATTTTAAATTTTGACTGCACTCTTTCACATATTTACGATATGTATTTATAAATTTAACTACAGTTGTAGTTTTTGTTTCCATTGTTTGAAAGCGTAGGTTTATTTGTTTGTATTTGCTTTAAACTGTATGTTCTTGTTTTGCTCTAGTCCGGTTGAGCATGTGCTTGTATGTTAGTCCTTTTCAACATATACGAGTACATTCATACATTCATACATATGTATGTATGACTGTAGGTACTTGATATAATGTGTTGCAAGCACTCCAACTTTGTTCAGGTTAATAGGTAATTAAGTTTTGTATGTTTTCACTATTCTACCTCATTGTTTTTAGTAGCAAATAGCAACAACACAAACAAGCATACAGCGCCAACAAAAGTAACCAAGAACAGCAACACCGAAAGCCATAACACACAACAAAGTCCTTGCAGTCGAAGTTGCAGGCTCTTCGTTGCCAGCGTTCATAATGTGCTTCTGTTTTTGGAAAATTTTGCGCAGGACCTTTTACTAATTCACAATTGTTAAAAGTCACGATTTAACATTAAATGCCATAAATGTATGTTGAAATTAAATGCCTCTAGACATGTGTAGAGTTGGAGTTGATTATTAAAAACCTCAATTAGAACTGCTGGAGTGAGAGTAAGAAGCATTGTTTGCGAACATGCACATGTATTCGTACTACTACAACATATTTGTAACAAATTTGCAGCGGCTTGTAAGTAATTGCAGCTGGAGAAAATGCTTTTGAAATTGAAATATCGTAAATATCAAAATTGTAATTTTTGGAGTTTTGTTTTAAAGACAACGTTAAATACCAGCAAGCAATTTGGAATATTTGCAGCTTAATTTACCAGTTCATATATACATACATATTTCTAAAAACTAATAATACGAGTAATAAAGTTGGTAGAGCTGACTATCGTTTCTAAGGAAGAACATGAACTTTTTTTAATTTTTTTTTTTTTTTTTTTTTTGAATAAAGTATGCAAAATAGGCGGAATGTAGTATTTATAACTAGAAGGCTCTAAAATTTTAATACATTGAACGTTATTGTAGTACAGGGTGGGCCAAAAGAAACCAAGGGGTGTAAAAGTTTAATAACTTTTTTGTTTATTAATTTTTTTTTTATTTTTTCTTTCAGATTGTATAGACAACACTTGGAGAATTTATAATGGAGAGGTTCACAACTGAACAGAGAACCAGAACAATAGAATTTTATTATTTAAACCAGAGATCAATTATTTTAACCTCATTTTCATTTGAATGGCTTTGTTAATAAGCAGAACTGTAGGTTCTGGGGTTCTCAAAATCCAAAAGCCATTCATCAACGCCAATTGCACCCCATCAGGTGTAAAGTATGGTGTGGGATAACATCTGAAAATGTCATTGGGCCCTACTTCTTCGAGAATGAAGATGGAAGTGCTGTAACCGTAAATGGAGAGCGGTATCGGTTTATGATAAAATTTTTACGTCCTGCTCTTGAAAACAGACCTGGTATGTGGTTTCAGCAGGACGGAGCCACTGCCCATACTGCCCGAGACACAATGGCACTTTTAAGTCAAATTTTTAGAGAGCGAATAATTTCTCGAAATTCGGAAATTATTTGGCCAGCGCGATCGCCAGATTTGACAGCACCCGACTATTTTCTTTGGGGTTTTTTGAAGGAGCGAGTGTATGTGAACAAGCCAGAGACAATCCTTGAACTCAAGGCAAACATTGTTGCAGAAATTCGAACGCTACAGCCACAAGTTTTGAAAAATGCTCTAAAAAGAGCCCATCAGTGCGAAGCTGAAAACGGTGGTCATTTAAGAGACATCAGTTTTCATACTTAGTGTAAAAAAATTTTCATTTTGTATATTATATAATCTGAAAGAAAAAATAAAAAAAAGTTAATAAACAAAAAATTTATTAAACTTTTACACCCCTTGGTTTCTTTTGGCCCACCCTGCGAACTGTCAAGAGTGTAAGTAAAAACATCGGAATATTTCTTATAAAAACTGAAACTATCTTTATGAAATATAAAAAAAAAATCAAAAGAAAATTTAATAAATTAAATAATCAGGTTTAACTACACAAGTTTACAAATTTGCGTCAACTTTTGGATCAGAACCGATGAAAAAGATTTTAACGTTATTATAGAAGCCAAATTTGAATTCGAGTTTCGTTTTTCAAGGTTGGTTCTATTTTTCCAATTCTCGCATGTTGGCAGCACTGTACTGTCATAACGATAATCAGCTGTTAGCATCGCTGGAAACATCATTTGAATCTTATTGGAAATTTAATGGCTGACGAAAGTTTTAGAAAAAAAGTTTAATGCTCCGCTAATCCCGGACTTCGAAAAAATAATCGATAGTTTGTTGTGAAGACTGCAGCTCAAATGTCTCTCTAAAAATACATTTTCTTCATTTCAATATCGGTTTTTATACCCTTCACCAAAAAGGGTAAAGGGTGTATATAGATTTGTCATTCCGTGTGTTTTTTTTTCACAATATTCACATCTGACCCATAAATTATATATGTATATTCTGGGTCCCTGTGAACAGGGAAGCGGAATAAGCTATATCCGTCAGTCCGTCTGATGTACGTGAAATTGGTCTCCCAAAGCTCCTAAAAAAGCTAGAGACTTCGGCCTTAGACTGGTGTGCCAGATATGGTCTTGATATTGGTATTGAAAATCAGCAAAATCGAGTAGACGGTTTCAGAGCTGGAAAACTTAAACTTGATTTTCTCATATAAAAGTAACTAGCTAAAACTAGTATTTTTTTTTTTTTAATAAACTTATTTTATGTTTGAGTACGAGCAAAATTGGTATTAAAAAAAGCCTGGATTTTAATTTTTTATTATGTAAAATAATAAGAGCCATAATATTGATTAAAAATCGCTTAAACTAAATAAATAATAAAAATCGTGAGAATGGTAAAAATTCGCAAAAACTAAATTCTTGTATTGCAAAAAAAAAACGGTAAAACAGTCAGGAAGGTGAAAACATGCAAAAATTCACTTTTATCGCGAAGTTTGCAAAAATCGGAAGCAAGCCCTAAAATTGATTAGAAGTCGCCAAAGCCGTTAAAAATAAAAAAAATTTAAAAAAAAATGCTAAAACAATCGTGAGTTAGTGAAAAACTACTAAATGTTTTAAAGAAATTACTAAACCTGTTAATAGTAAAATTCGCTAAGAATACAAAAAAAAAAAGAAATTTAATTGTTTTTATATTTTTGAATAAATTATTTTATTTTTATAAATAAGAAATTTTTGAAAGCGGCAACACTGAAACAAACGCTAAACCACACTGAATATTTCGCTGTAGTAAAGCATTTTAAAAATCTCTCATGTCTTGAAAGGTCTTATAAATGGTCTTGTTCAGGACACTAATACATATTTATACTTCAATATCAGATTCTTATTGTGCTGATGCCCTTTTCAAAATAATTAAGTAGGTGGCTGCCAGGCAACATTTGTTGCCAGCGGCACTTGTAGTCGAGCAGCCACGTAGCCTGCTGTGGTCTATGTGTTTAATGCATTAAAAATATTCGTTCAAAATTAGTTTTGTAAATTAAAATTAGTTCTCATTAATAAGGCCGTAAATATTTTTATAACTAAAGCTATCAAGCATATTTTAGTTATAAAATGCGTATCTGTTAATTTGAATCTTTTAAGATGACGTTTGCTTAAGGCCAGAGGGATGCCAGTGCATTCAATTTGATCTCTCCCTCTCTCTTTCTTTCACACACTTATCGCTTGATAAATTTTAAAGAAGAGGCGTATTAAAGGAATTTTCATTTTATATTTATGGCACACTGAAGCAAAAAAATGTTTAAACGCTTCAATTAAACGAACTAGAAACAAATGCACGTTATGCAATTCAATGCGGCAGCATTTGCCTACAAAGTTATTAGGAGAAAACAGCGGGCACTAACAAAATGCAACCACCTCAATACTTAAACAAAAATCACGTTTCATTCAATCTTTAGCTTTTTGGTATTTTGTAAAATGTTCTTTTTTCTATGTAGAAAGAAAGAGCAAACTACTGAAAATAAGTATTTTGAAGCAAGCAGGAGTTAAATATGCATATACTTATGTCTAAATATGAACAACAGTAGCATGAGTCTGCGATGCATTTAAATTGTAAAAGAAAAATACATGGCAATCGAAATAAAAGTGACTGCATTTTAAAAAACAGAAAATAAAAACGCTGGGGATAAAATTAAATAAATGAATTTAGAACCAGGTGGCTAAAGGACTGAGTGAGTGTATAAATGAATGAATGCACTTCCTAACGTGATGTACGGGTATATGGGCGACATAAAGCTGCTAAGGACATAGTTCAACAAATGCACAGACTACAACTGCAACGTTAGAGATGGTGCATTTAGAAAATATGTTTGAGTTTTGAGAGAAAAAAAAATATTTACTGCAACAGAAAAATAACTAGTAATTTATTGAAAAAAAAATACAAATACTACTAGTTTTGAGAACAAACAAAAAATTAAAAAAAAAAATTAAATATAAAATGTAAAAATACAAAAACGGAGAGATCTAAGTGCATTAAAGGAAGTAACAAAAGCAAAAACATAGAAAAACAACGATATAACATAACACCAGCAAAAGCTTCACTATTTTTAAATCTTCGGTATGTTGAAGAAAGTTGTAACAAAACTAAAATAATTTTTAATTAAATAATTAATTGTAACTATTCTAACAAATGTTAGCAGAAGGGAACAACGTGCTGTTTTTGAAGTCCGCCACCTTTTGATCATCAGCGTTTTTGTGTTTGTTACACTATATGCGGTGCATGTGCAAATATAATATGTAAATTGTTTTGATTTATTGTATTACGATTTGCTGAAAGCTTTTTGTAATCAAAGTGTTTTTCGAAATTTGCATGTTGTTCCATTCTGCTATTGTTTGTCAGAATATTTAAAATTAACCTTGGTGTCAAAAAATTATCACATGCAATTTGGCTCACAGAGCGGTATGAAATTTATCCTAATAAAAGCAAAACATAAAAAAATAAAGTTCGCACAAAGATAATTTTCGTCTGTATTTGTGATTTAATTAGGCTAAAGTTCGTATCGTTTTGTAAGCCAAATTACATGCCGTGCCATAACCACCAAAAATAGATTAAGCGACATTATTTTCGAACTTCAATTTTTGACCAAAATGGATTATTTTCGATCGTAAATAGTCGATTTTCGTCAAAAAAAAACAAAGTCAAAAAAATGTGTCTCTTAAGCTATTTTAGCGGTTATGGCTCGATGTGATAATTTTAAATGAACAAATTACCCCAAACTTTATTTTAAAGATTCTGATAAACACTTAGTAGAACGGAACAATTAGCTGTTTTCGAAGACCACTACTATGAAGGTCATCAGCGTTCTTTGTGTCAGTTGATGTAGATTTCTAGTCAGCCTTTATTGCAAATAAAATACGTGAATTGTTTTAATTTATCGTACTACAATTTGCTGAAAGCTTTTTTTGTACTGAAAGCTCAATTTTACAACAATTTTCATCTAAAGCAGTTTTCGAAACAAAAACCTTGTTTTTATGTGTTCGAAGATTTGCAACTTGTAAAATTTTTATTGATTGACATCTTATTTCCTCAACACAGAATTTAAGACGTTTCAATGTTAAATTAATTCTCTACTAGAACATCACGATGTTAACTTTGATGCTCTTTACACAATAATATTGATAATAAATATAAGCTTAGAAATAGTTATTGTTAATAAAAATGTTATAATTTATTTTATAATAATTAATTATTTATTTGAATTTTAAATATTCATTAAAGTCTTTATTTTAATTTAAAAATATTATAAAGGTATTCACATCAGTTTTTTTCTTGTTGGAAAAATAAAAATATTTAATTTTTTACAACAAACACAGGGAAAAAAATTCACCAAAAGTTGAATTTAAAAACTCAACTTTAGGTGGAATTTTTTTCCTGTGTTTTTTGTAAAAAATTTCCTTTTTTTCCAACAAGAAAAAACTATTGTGAATACCTTTTATATTAATGAATTTTTTTTTATCACAAGAAAAAGTTCTAAGTTCCTATAACAAGTACATTTTAAGAATTTCTGTCAAATTGTGCAATCACTAGAATTAAAAATATCAACTAACTGATGTACAATAATTAATGTGAGCTAAATTTTTTTAATATCAATGTATCATTAGTTTAATTGTTTTTTCTCTACCCTGCAAAATTTTAAATTTTTGATATTCACGAATACAAATACGAGTACAAATACGAATATTTGAAACGATATTCGCGAATACGAATACGAATATTTAATATGAAATTTATAGACATTAAATTAGGATTCTCTTTACGCCTGCAATATGAAATATTAAAAAATTGTTATGAAAAAGAACTTCATAATCCTATTGGCGTACTTTAAAGTTAATAAAAACTAGACAAAATTTATAACATTTGAAAATTATACAAAGCACAAATTTCTATAAAAAATTTAATGGATTCGTACAAACTAATATTTTTATTCATTTATTAGGGTTTCGTACACCAAAGGAGAAAAGGAACCCTATTGTTTTCGCTACGCTGTCCGTCTGTCCGTCACACGGTATTTTCTCAGGAGCCGTAAGAGCTACGGACCTGAAATTTGGCCAGAGTATGTAGAACCTTGGCCGCTACAATAACAAATACATGAGAATTAAAAATTAAAGGGTGTTCCAAAACGAGCAACGAAAAATGTTAAAATCCCATGTAATATACATACAACTGTATGAACATATGTATATTGAAACTTGAAATTTGTAAAATTAGTGCATTTTTATACAGACTACAACAATTAACACTAAAATTTAAAAAAATTAAAATTAAAGGGTGGTCCATCAGTTAATGCAATTTGGACTTTGTAATTTTGACAATTTGCTATATCTTGGAAACCGTAAGAGGCAAACACTTGAAATTTTCAAAAACGGTAAAACTAAAAAAGCCGAAAATTATAAAATCGCCAAACCAAAAAAAAAAAAACGCCAAAAATTATATATAAATAAAAATATAATATAATAATAATATAATATAATATAAAATATATATAAATATATTTAAGTTAATGGCAAATATTATTGATATTAAAAATTTTATTCAACAACATGGTTTTGTTGAACATAAATCTTGTATATTTTTTTCTGTGTTTAATACAATCATTGTATTAATTGACTTCATTTCTATTTATTTTTTTTTTTTTATTGAAAATAAAAATAGTATTATTTGGACAATATCACTGTTGTAAGATTTTTTTTTCTTTGATAATCAATATCATAATTTTGGTAATATTTGCAAAATTCGGAAATTTTTTTTCACATACATATTTTTATACCCTTTACCCAAAAATGGTATAAGGGTATATATAGGTTTGTCATTCCGTTTGTAATTTCTAGAATATTAATAAGCGAGATATAAAGTATATATATTCTGGATCCTTATGTATAGGGAATACGAATAAGGAATGTCCGTCTGTCCATCTGTCCGTCTGTCTGTACGTGAAATCGGTTTTCCGAAGCTCCCTGAAAAGCTAGAGACTTCGTTCTTGGACTGGTGGATTAGAAATTGTCGAAATAAGATTGGAGTTGAAAATCAGCAAAATCGAGCAGACGGTTTCAGAGCTGGGAGACTTAAACTTCATTTTGCCATACAAAATAACTACCGAAAACTAGTTTTTAATAATTTTTTATTAAATAAACTTATTTTATACTTCAGTATGAATAAAATTGGTATTTCTAACTAAAAAAAAATTAAAAAAAATTAAAAATACGTTTCCAGGGTTGGAAAACCTCATTTTTTTTTTGTTATGCAAAAGGAACTTACTAAAACAAATTTTTCCTTTTTTTCTATAAACTAAACATATGTAATGCTCTTAAAAGAAGGAGATTGATGTAAGGAATCAGAAAAACAAAAAGGATGATTACAGGGATGGAAAACCTACGATTTTTGTTATATATATAATTAACTACCGTAAACTAATTTTTTAATTATTTTTATTAAATACACTTATTTTATACTTCACCCTGAATAAAATTGGTATTTCAAATAAAAAATTAAACTTTAAAAAATTAATAAGATGTTTCCAGGGTTGGAAAACTTTAACTTTTTTTCTTTTACAAAAGTAACTTACTAAAACAAATTTTTCCTTTTTTCCATAATTTAAACATATCTAATGTCCTTAAAAGAAGAGATTGATGTAAATAATCAGAAAAACAAAAAGGATGATTCCAGGGTTGGAAAACCTACGATTTTTGTGATATATACAATAAACTACCGTAAACTAATTTTTTAATTATTTTTATTAAATAAACTTATTTTATACTTCACCACGAATAAAATTGGTATTTTAAATAAAAAAAATAAAAAATTTAAAAAGACGTTTCCAGGGTTGAAAAACTTTAACTTTTTTTGTTATGCAAAAGTAACGTACTAAAACAAATTTTTCCTTTTTTTCTATAAACTAAACATATGGAATGTTCTTAAAAGAAGGAGATTGATGTAAGAAATCAGAAAAACAAAAAGGATGATTCCAGGGTTGGAAAACCTACGATTTTTGTGATATATACAATAAACTACCGTAAACTAATTTTTTAATTATTTTTATTAAATAAACTTATTTTATACTTCACCACGAATAAAATTGGTATTTCAAATAAAAAATTAAACTTGAAAAAATTAATAAGATGTTTCCAGGGTTGGAAAACTTTAACTTTTTTTCTTATCCAAAAGTAACTTACTAAAACAAATTTTTCCTTTTTTTCTATGAATTAAACATATCTAATGTTTTAAAAGAAAGACATTGATGTTAGATATCAGAAAAATCAAAAAGGATGATTCCAGGGTTGGGAAACTAAAACTTTTTGTTATATAAAAAATTAACTACCGAAAATTAATTTTTATTTTTTTATTAAATGAACTTATTTTATACTTTAGTACGAATAAAATTGGTATTTCAAATTAAAGATTAACCTTCTAGAATTAAAAAGATGTTTCCAGGGTTGGAAAACTTTAACTTTTTTTATACAAAAGTAACTAACTAAAGCAAAATTTTCCTTTTTCTCTATAAATTAAAGATATCTTATATTCTTAAAAGAAATAGATTAGTATAAGAAATCAGAAAAATTAAAAAGTTTGATTTCAGGGTTGGAAAATCCACACTTTTTGTGATATAAAAAATTAGCTACCGAAAACTATTTTTTTTTATAAAATAAACTTATTTTATACTTCAGTATTTTAAAATAAAAAAAATTAAAAAAGTTAAAACGACGTTTCCAGGTTTGAAAAATCTTGTTTTTTATACAAAAGTAACTTACTAAAACAAATTTTTTCTTTTTTACTATAAATTAAACATATCTTATATTCTTAAAAAAAAGATGGTGTAAGAAATCAAAAAAAAAAACCAAAAAGAGGATTCTTTGTGATATAAAAAATTAACTACCGAAAACTAATTTTTATCTATTTTTATTAAATAAAATTATTTTATGTTTGATAACGAATAAAATTGGTATTTCAAATAAAAAAAAAACAATTTAAAAAATTAAAAAGACGATTCCAGGGTTGGAAAACTTTAACTTTTTCTACAAAAGTAAGTTACTAAAACAAATTTTTCCTTTTTTTCTATAAATTAAACATTTCTTAAATTCTTAAAAGAAAGGGATTGGTGTAAGAAATAAGAAAAATCAAAAAAGATGAGTTCAGGGTTGGGACACTTACACTTTTTTGATATATAAAAGTAACTAAGTCTAATTAATTTTTATCTTTTCCTTTATAAATTATATATATTTTACGTTTTGGAAAGAAAAGTTTGGTATAGAAAATTATAAAAATAAAAACCACAGCTCCAGAGCTGGAAACTATGATTTTTTTCTGGACATTAAAGTAACTAAATAAAACATTTTTTTTTTTAATTTCCTTTTTTTTCACTTAACACACTCTCTATATTTTTTTAAGAACTACTAGATTGGTATAAGTAATCAGAAAAATCTAAAATTATGACTCTAGGCCTTGAAAATTATTATTTTTTTCTTTGTACATAAAAGTAAGTATGTGCTTGAGTATGTATCTCTATACTACATAAGCGCACTTTGATAAAGGGTATATAAGATTCGGAACAGCAGAATATAGCACTCTTACTTGTTTTGTATTGAGTTTTTCCTCGGCACAAAGTATTCTAAGTGGCTATTGATACTTAAATTTACTTTAATAATAAATATTGTTTTTTTTTATTTGTATAAAACAAAACCACCAAATAACAAACATATATTTTTATTCTTTATCGCTCAAATAGATTTATAAAACTTTTTTTTTTGTTTTTTCTGGATCAATTAAAAACTTAGACTAATTTTTATGTTAAAGTAAATAAATGAGTGATTGAGAACAAACTTATACATACATATGTATATCCAAATGCAATATGGATACAATACAACACAAATATATACATACTTATGTACTTGTACATACCCAGCAAAAAAAAAGCAATAAAAATCCATTGATTGTGATGTTGAAATAATTCCATATTATTCACACTTTTTTCAATGACTTTTTAAGGAGCTCGCTCTCGTGTTTTATTATTATTATTATTCAGTGTGTTCAAAATATTGAGAAAAATTCAGTTCTTCGGTGTTGTAGTTGATTTTTTTTTTCAATGGTGAAGCAAATAGTTTTAACTGTATAAATTAAATATGTAGGGATCGTTGCCGGAAAACCTAGAATGCTTAAATATTGTTACGACATAACAACCGTCTATATCTAGAATGTTAATTTATTCACTGGCAAAAATAACACTGTTTCTACACACTACATTGCTTTTAAGGTGCCCTAGAGACGATCAAATAAAGCCGTCAATCAATGCATATGGGTGAGTGCCGCATGATTGTTGTTTAAGAAGAGACTTACAAATAAAAATGCCCCCATTTATATTCAAACTGCGAAGTGCAATAAAAACTTTTCTTCTTCCATCATTAACAAGAAGCACAAAGAAACTAATTTATTTTTTTTTTGTCAATCAGAGTTGGAGACATTCAAATAATCAGTCGTCAAATAAAAATAAAAACTTTTTGACTTTTATTAAGCAATGCCGACAACACACACTTGTAGTCAACAAAAAACACGACCTGCACGCACACAACTATATTTTTAATGAGTTTATTTGATGGTCTCCAGGGAACTAAATGCCATTACCTCTGACATAAAACTTCTAGAAAATGTTGGTAAGTTTCAAGAACTTTCAGCGCATCCGATGGCTTTGCAACTATAGTGTTTAACCCTTAAACGACAACAGTAGAAGGCGTGTTTTTCATTCTGAGCTTCTGTGTTCGGATAATATTAGGCAGGCTTCTCCAATATCTGTGCTGACTTTCTTAAGGAGACTCATACATAGATTGATTTAATTTTATTTACAGATCAATGGTGCAAAAGATCCATCAGTACCTGGATTCACTAACTTTTATTACGATAATCGTATCGTTATAATAAATGTTAAAATAAACGAAAATTTATCGGCTTTGCTTATCAGTAACATATTTTAACGATATTCGGTGTCGATTGGAGAAAAAAAAAAGAATCCAGGTACAGCTACATATCTTAACCCCTCATCTAACCCTTAACACTCCTTTTGGCTCTAAAATTTTATATTTTTGTTTGTCTGTAAGTGCCTTGGTAATAACCGTGGCTCGGTTTTTGGTGAGAAATCATTTTTTTTGCAGTTTCATGATCTTACATTTCAGCTAAAGATATAGCCCATGTTTTTTAGTTGTAGATGTATCTGTGTTTTGAATTTTATAAAAATTGCTTGTATTGTTTCGAGAGGCGCACATTTCCCCTGACCCCCTCCTGGTCTTAGTTTTAACTTTAAAAATATATATAAATCGTGTGTGATATTTTAAATGCAGATGTAGCTATATTTTCAGTTTTATAAAAATTTAATGGATGGAGGGCAGATACTTGTCCCTGCCTCCTTTTGGTTCTACTTTAAAAAAAAATGTTTTCTCCTAGGTGTTTTTTTAGAAGCAAGGGAGGGATGGGCGGATATACGGACTGGAGGGTAGACAGACGCGCTGGAGAATAGACAGACGGACCAGAAGGCGGACAGAAGATCTGAAAGGCGAACATCATAATCACTTTAATACGAATAGGTTTTTCTCATTTGAGTACGGAACCCTAAAAGTTCTTGTTTCTTGGTTATTAATTTAAATTAATTTAATTTAATTTATATATACACTCAATGACTTTTTCGAATTAACGAAAATATCATTCCTAAAAAGTTACTTAAAATTTTGTTGCTGGGATATACATACATACACACATACCTAGATTTAATACCCTGAAGGAAATGTCGTTGGTGAAAATGTACTGAGTCGCTTTTGACTTTCTCACCAGTACTACTCTACAATTATTTCCCATACAATACTTTGTGCTATAGACATTTAGCATGTGCTTGTCATTGAAAATCTACTAGTAACACTAAAACAATTGACTAGGTAGTGAATTCATAGTTCTTATGAAAACATGGAAACATACCAACCAGACATTTACTGGTACATTTCTATACCTTACGTACATACAAATTTATTTATATTGACAAGTTGCAAAATCCACCAGAAATGCACCAAATCTGTTTTCTCTATTTCTTTTATATCACGAGTAGAAGAGAATTTGTAGACAATGTAACTACTACTAGAATTTTAGTGTTGACATAGAGACACTTGGCCCCAGTCTGACTGCAGGGTATTTATATACTAGTCTCCTGGACAAGACATCTTATAAGAACTTTCAAGATATGAGGGATTCTTCAAATGCTTTACTACAGCGAAATCTTATAAAACAAACGTTAACAACATTGTTTGAAAGAAATTTGTTTGAGTATTGTAGGTATAAGAGTAAAGAAGAAAACACTTCGTGACGGACGAATTTGTGATAGAGGCCTCGCTGCGACACGTCGCCTGCGAGTCTTGTTTTTAGGCGAGAAGTGAGGAGAAGCTTGCGGGGTAGCAAAAGTCGCACGTACTGGGGATTCAAGCGACAATTTTATCTCTTCTCTCTCACAAATTTTTTTCCCTCGTATTTTTGTGTGCTATGTACAGACAGTGTTGCCAGTTAGACCAACTTTTTATAACATGCATCAAAGAAACAGTTATAATATAAAAATTATAAACAAATAAAGTAAGGAGAGAAAAGGAATTATTATATTTTGGTGGTAAATTAAAAAAAAATAAAAATATGTGGACATATTAATTCTACATTTCTCAAACTAACAATTAGTTCCTTTACACGGCAACACTGCTACGAATGAACGAATAAAAAGCATTGAACAAATTAATATCATAAAGTCGCCTGACTATTGCGACAAAAAAGTCTTCATCATGATACAATTATAACAGGTACATGCACAAGCCCAGCCTGTTAATATATACAATACCTACAGTTGTCAAACTTTGTTTACAAGCTGCAAAAATGTTAGTATGTGTGTGCATAAAATGATTACAGTGTTGCCAATGAAATTACACATGGCTGTGTTTCCAGTTATATGTTAAAGAAAATTACACTACACATCTTTTGTGTAGGTTAAAATTAAAACAAAAATAAATAAAAATACAAGCCAAAGTAGAATTACACACAGATTATACATGAATGTAATTACATGGCCTACAAATGAGAGTAATTGCACACTCTGTGTAATTACACACCTATTGGCAACACTGAATGACTATAATCACAACTATAATCATTCATGAATGCCGCGTCTGCAATTGTACTTTAGTTACCCTGTAATTGTTATTTTTAAAAACAAAAGGCATGTGTTTCTGACAATTATTCGTTTGTTTATACCAACAAAATGAATGTGTTTTTTGGTGTTGTAATTTTGTTGTAGTTGTGCATGTACCTAGTACAATTGTACCATGGTCTTCATGTAAACGCGCGTGGATTTAAGAAGGGACTTCAAAAGAAAACGTAAGCGTTGTCGCAACGACGCCACCCTTCATCTAAATGGGCTCATACTTGATTCTTTCTACGCATGAGCGCGTGTACAAACGTCATGCATGTATGTGTGTATGATTTTTTATTTTTTTGCGCACATGCAAAGGCACACACATGCATTAACATTAGTTGTATGCGGTTAACCACACACACCCAAACGTACAATATGAAAAATAACAAGCATACACTAATCAACAGTACTTCTTTTGAGTGTTTGTTACAAACAAGCTGTCTTGCGACATCGCTTGTTATAACTGATATACACATACACCAATACATCCATCGTGCTTCGCTTGTAGTACGACAGCATTTATTATTGGTTTAGTATAATACATGCGACGTGAATGCATTTAAAAATCATGACGTTTTTACATTTCAAAACTGTTTAGGCAGCTCTCTATTACATACATACATACACACATATGTATGTTTATGTTTGTATGAACAGATGTGCATACGTTCTATTCATGTGAGCCCATTTGAGTAGTTAACAAACCGTGAAAACGGTATTTGAATTTAAATGAATGAAACAAAGTACTCTACAATCATTAAATGTTTTTAAATGTCTGTTTGTAGGTATGTATAGAAAAATTTGCGCAAGTATGCATAAACATACATACACAGCTATATGCACTTCCATTTATAAGTTTAATACAGCTGCACAAATACACAGCATATTGATGTTTTCAATAGTTTAATATTTTATGAACATATTAATAAATAATAAAAAAAAACTTTGAATGATTAACAAGTTTATAGATTCAATTGCTGAATAAATGTGTACACAAGTGGTGTTAAGTTTTTTCCCTAGATGCAGAAATTCACTATTATGATATGAATGAATTAGAAAATTAATGTATTGAAAAAAATCAGTAAATTACATAAAATCAAAGCAAATGTAAAACTAGGAACAGAGAATGTCAGTTAAAATCGTACAGGCGCATTTTAATATTAATTAATATAGAAATAATAAAATAAATGGTATTCTCAATATAAAGTGAATGATATTTTATGGCAAAAACGTTATTTAATTAACTTAATAAGATAACATAACAATTAAATATGTCAGGAAAATTGGCAGTCAGTGAAAATGGTGCACCATATCTTTTTAGAAAAATTAGTTAAATATCATAATACTTTGAACTTGCTCTTTAATACTTTGTGAGCCCAGTACTATATATTTAATTGCATAACATCATTTTTTCATAGAATTCTGAAGCATTTTCATGAAATTTATGATCTGGCCATACAGGGACTGATTAATGTTACAAACATACTCGTTGAATTAAGCGAACGATATTGGGACGCCTTCTTAAGCCAAAATGAGTTACTGCCTTCTGTTTGCTTGATTTTTTCAACATCGTGAAATACGCTGCTTAAGATCAGAAGATATCTATGCAGTTAAAATTTCTGGATTTTTCCTTTTTTACTTTAGGATCTATCGCATCACTAGTAAATAGCTTCTTGCTAGAAAAAATTTTAGATTTGTTGCCAAAACAATTAGTATCTAAAATTATGTACTGAACTATACCGCTACTTTAATGAATTTGATAATTAATGGTAAATTCACGCACTTTAGTAATTGTCTGCTTGATATATGAAAACACTTATTAAGTGGCTACAAAGCAGCTTCAAAATTCAAATGTTACTGTTAGCTCTTCAAATATTTTTTAAAGAATCATATCATTGGTCTCAAGTAGAAAGGCCCTAACTCAAATAATTTGTAACTTTACAGGAGTAGGTAAAAGCATAAAGCACCCCATACACGATTCAATTCAATTTTCAATTGAGTCGGTTGTTGTACAAATCAAAGCGTGTATGGCTCAGTCAATTGATTAGTTTGGCAGTTGTCGAGTTGGTTGAAGAAAAATCAAAAGATTTTGATTTTTCATGTTGACTAGTAAATCTTTCAATTCGATTGTCCTGTGTGTGTGTGTTCGAGTCTCTTGATTAGCTGTCAAAATTTATATTTGTAGCTTTATTTTGTACAGAAATAGTTAAGTATTGTTAAAATTGTATTTTATTTCATTGAATTTTAAATAAAAAATATAAAAATTAATGAATGAATGCAATAGAAGTTTTAAAGTTTTAAATTTGTAATTGTGAAAATGAAAATCTTTCAATTCAGTTTATAAAGTGTGTGGCCAAGAATCAATTCAGTTGAAAGACTCAATTGGCAATTGAATTGAAACGTGTATGGGGTGCTTAACAGACACTGTACAATTGTACAGAAGAGAAATGTATATATCTCAAAATCTCTTAAGTGTTTCCTTTCCCTCTACTCCGATATCCAGCCTGTTTGACAGCGTTGTCAACTTTTAAATTTCAAAAAGCACTGAAACCAGGAAAAAAAAACGCGTAATTTAAGTAAAAAACCACTAAATCAAAATTTTTTGTTTTATAAAAAAAATTTTGTATATAAAATATATAGAAATCGGTTGACCTTGTATTTTATCCCTAAAACTTCAAATTTGAAGCATCTGGTACACATTTTGATTCTATGAGAATCAGTGAATTCTAAAATCAATTTGACGAAACTTTTTTAAATTATTATAAAAAATTAAATTTTTTTCGTCAACTGAAATTAGCAGTAATTGGCAAGTCTTTTTGACTTTCTGATTAGATTTTGAACTCGATGGGAGTAGTAGCTAATTTTTTTAAAATCAAGACTTTCACAATTTGATTTTTATTAAACCATGCTGTGGAAACATTCTTTCACAGCAAACGCAATATTAATAACAAAGTAACAAAATAAAAAAAAAAAGTAATTTGCAAGTTAACCAAGTTATATAAACTTAAATTATATGTACTATTATCTTAGAAAATAGGAACGAAGGTTATAAATATGTAACCTAAAACGGCAGCTCTATTAGCAACACAATTTTCTCGTTTCAGACCGCTTTTATACAAAGCCAAGTGTAAGGACAACTTTTTACGTATTTTAGACTTAAATAAAGTAATAAAGGTAAAAACGTGATCAACTTCTGCGTTTAAACATTAAAGTTTGATGGGAATGCAATTTCGATAATGCCCCAAACGAGTTTATATCAAATGAATAGTTATAAGACTTTATTTCTGCCCAAAACTCGATAGCGAACTCAAAGTTTATCCATTGCATTAAGTGAATTATTCTCTTTTTACTATATATATACTAGAAAATATTTCGCTATTAGACTATACTTGCATTATATCGTCTTGGTCGTGTGGCAAAACACTGTTTCCAATAATTGTGCTTAAAATGTGAAAGTTTGAGAATAAAATGCACGTATTTCTTCAGCCAAGTTTTGTACAATCTTATTAGAATATTTTGAAATGTTCCATTTAACTTCAGTGCTTATGTTTTTTAAATGTTAGACTTCTACAAAAAAATATATATATTATATCAGGAAAATTCTTTTTGAATTTTGGGTTTAGTGCCACCGCCAAGAAATAAAAAGCGCCAAATATTAGTTTAAAAAAGCACCGAGCACTAACTTCAAAATTTTTCGCGTCGAAAATTTCCAAAAGCACTAAAAACGGTGCGAAAAGCACCGAGTTGACAACGCTGCTGTTTGAATTCCATCTCGCCCTCTCCTTCAGTCTTTATCCCACTTATACTCATTTTTATCTCTGCGCTTTTCTCTCTTTTATCTCTCATTTCTTTCTGTACTCTTCTCTCTTTTTCATCCTCTTATTTTCTTTCTTCTTCTAGCATTAAACACATTCACCGCAGCAGGCTACACGAACACACGACTTCAAATGCCGCTAGCAGCATTTGCCGCCTCGTAGCCGGCTACTTAATTATTTTGGAGATGGCAGCAGCACCATCTGCAGCTGATATTCAAGTACAAATACATTGTTCAGTATTGCCACTTTTATATATTTTCCATTTTATAAAAGTTAATTGCTCTTTTAAAATGTACTTATTTCACGTAAAAGAACAAAAATGAATCAATTTCTTTTTTACATCAATTTTTGGATATTGTTTTTGTTAAATAATATGAAATAATTGTACAAAATCATTCATTCAACATTTTGTATTATACTAGCAATACTGAATTTTCTCATTGTAGCCAACAAAATAAAAATTAGTTTAATTGGACAACAACCTGCCGCCATGTTGCCTTGCTGTCTTCAAAAGAATTATTCTCATATAAACATGTTTATTCTATCCTTGAAATTTGGTAGTCGGTAGCTTGCTGTGGTAAATGTGTTTAATACTTCTTCCTTTCATTCGTTCTTTCTTTCTCTCGCTCTTAATATTTCTTTCCTTTTTTTTATCTCTATCTCTAGCTCTATCCCTATCTCTATGTTTGTCACTATCCCTATCTCTATCTCTATCTATATCAGGGTTGTCAGCTTTTTCCGACCTATTTCGCCAAATTGATTTAAAGAATCGACAAAAGTCGTCAAAATCAATTTTATGAAGTTTTTCTTAACACATATTTAATAATAAACTTGCTTTTATATCGCATTTAGAAGCAATTCCCCAAGAGCTGAAATAAAATTGCCAAAAATTATTTCTTGTTAATTTTTCGCATCAAAATTCAAAACGTGTGAATTACAATAATTAATATAAGGAAAATCACATTGTTTTAATTTTTTTGAAGATGAGTTTTGTTAGAATTCGATCATAAGAACCGCCAACAAATTTATTTATATCGAGAAAAATCGCCATGTTGCCAAACCAAATATTTGGACGACAAAACAATTGAAAATCGTCATATCTGACAGTACTGATCTCTATCTCTTTCTTTATCTCTATCTCCATCTCTCTTCTTGTCTCTCTCTCTCAAAATACAAATTCAAAATTTTACAAATTTAATTTTTTTTTTTTAATATTTATTAATTTTTAAAAATATATAAAAATATAACAAAGTCAGCTTGTTTTTTCTGCTTTAGTCTTTAAGAGTAAAAAATAGAGACTCACGTCTTGTGCAAAGAAAAAACAAAATCAAAGAAAATTGAATTTTTGCCACATTTGATTTATGAACATGATTTCTTTTTCCTGAATTTTTTTTTTTTTTTTTTGGTTTAAAATTTTAAATTTGCAACTTCGCTTTTGCTGTAAACTAACCTTTGCACTAAAATTTTGCAAAATATCCATTCCCTCTAATCCCCTTAAATAGACTAGACTGGACACATACGCACATTTAATGGATGCATAGATGCAGTAAATTACATAGTAGCTTTGACATTTGCCAAAACAAAAGTGAAAGAGAAAAAACAAAATGCAAAAGTTTCTTACAAAAGAGTTTCACACACGGTGCAAAGTGAAATGTTAAAAAAAAAGCAAAGCAAGAAAAAATTGCTCAAAAGTATACAAAAACATTGCACCACAACAAAAATATGGCCTACAACCAAAAGCCATTGATAAGAGACATGAATACAAAAGCCCATAAATGGTCTGGTCTATTCTATCATTTCAACCGTCTAAGGCTTAGTTACATTTGTACGATTTTTTGCGAAGTGCAAAAAAAAAATAAATATACACATAGATACATGCATATGCGAGTATGTGCAGAGATACAAATGTATTTAAGTTTTTTTTTTTTTTTTTTTTTTGTTTATGCAAGTTTTAGAAGACTTTTGTTTTGGTATGGATTACATGATGTGAGTGTGCGTACCCAGTAAACAATTTTTAGCTAATTCGACTAAGCGATGTACGTCTGTCTGTACATGTACTGGGTGTTTTTTTTAATGGTATAGAACTTCAAATTAAAATAAAACACAAGAAAATCATTTTAATGTCCATCAATTTAGCTTTATTGGAAGGATAATTTTATGCCATTAATGTTTAAATATAATTTCGGGCATGTGGCCGCCGCGGCTGGCTCGAATAAAGCCAATTCTACAGGTCCAATTTTCAACCACTTTTTCGAGCATATGGGGCCGTATGTTGGCAATAACGCCACGAATGTTGGCTTCCAAGTCCCCTAACGTTTCTGGTTTGTTGGCGTAGACGAGCGACTTCACATATCCCCAAAGAAAATAATCCAATGTTGACACCACATCACACGATCTTGGTGGCCAATTGACAGGTCCATTCCGCGAAATTATGCGCTCATCGAATGTTTCCTTCAATAAATCGATTGTGACGTGCGCTGTGTGGCATGTAGTGCCGTCTTGTTGGAACCGCAACTCATCCACATTCATGCCATCCAATTCGGGAACAAAATAGTCGGTTATCATGGCTCTATACCGGTCTCCATTAACGGTAACTGACTCTCCAGCATTGTTTCGGAAGAAGTATGGCCCAATGACTCCACCACCCCATAGAGCACACCAAACAGTCAGTTTTTGTGGATGTAATGGCGTCTCAAGGGTCTCATGTGGATTCTCTTCACTCAAAATGCGGCAATTTTGCTTGTTGACGTAGCCATTCAACCAAAAATTAGCCTCATCACTGAACAAAATTTTGCGATGAAAATCAGCATCGAGATCAATCTCATTTTCGGCCCATACACCAAAATCACGACGCATTGCATGGTCTCGCGGCTTTAATTCTTGCACAAGCTGGATCTTGTAAGGTCGCAAGCCAAGATCTTTGCGCAAAATCTTCCATAAAGTTGATGGACAAAGCTCCAATTGCTGTGCACGGTGGCGAATCGATTCATTCGGGTCCTCTTCAACACTTTGCTCTACAGCGGCAATTGTTTCTTCGGTGCGCACTGTTCGACGTCTCTGCGGATGCGTATTATCACATAGAGTAAACGTAGTGCGAAAACGATCCATGGTTAACCGAATTAATTGCTCTGATGGACGATTATGTCGACCATAAAATGGACGGAGCTTGCGGTAAACTTCGCGAACTGAACCATTATTTTCGAAATAAATTTGCACGATTTGCAAGCGTTGTTCTTTGTCAACCTGTTCATGATGAAATGGCAAACCAAACTAAATATTAATCACTTGACAGCTGACAAAATGGCCGCCAGTTAAAAAAGTGATGCCAACTTAAAGTTCTATACCTCAATAAAAAACACCCATTATATATGTATGTATGTATTTATGTAAATTGCAATATAACAAAAAATATATCTTTGCCAATAAATAATAATGGCTTAAGTCGAAATTTCATGTTTTGAGATATTAAGGGTTTTATCTCAAATTAATCGTGTTTGGTTTTTGTACAAAATTTTTAGCCTCCGAAAAAGATGCACATTTATTTAGAACAAAACTGTTAATTTTATAAAAAAAAAAGAAAACGTATTATTAGTTAATATTCGCTGTTTTTAGTTAATATGTTATGAAAATATCCCCTGTTAGAAAAATAAAAATTAAAGTTCACTTACGCTATTATATTGAAAGGCAAAATAATTTTTATTGATGGTAAGTCGAGATAAGTGCTTTAGGTTAAATTGAAAAATCCACAAAACCTGAGATAAGATAATTTTTTAAATGAAGAATAATTTGGACGGGATGTTAGTTATTGAACTTAAGTATATAGTTTATCAGCCGTATTCATAAAAATTTTAAACCGCGTTTCAAATATTGTTTAAGCAAAATTCGCTAAAATTGTATTCATAATAGAATTTTAGCTTAAAAAACGGTTTTTAAACCTTGCGTAAATCAGCAAATTTTAAAATTGACTGCTCCCATGTTTAAACCAATTTTAAGATGACGTTGTTGTGATTTTGCTTCGTTTTTGTTTACATTTTGAGCTTTACCTATATGTGCATATGTGTGTATGTATGTATGTACTTATGAATGTATGTATGTATGCATATGCCAGTATTATTTAGAAGAAAACAATGTAATTTTTTTATAGAAACTAATGCCGAAATATCAAATATACTCCAAAATAATATTTAAAAGAAAAGGAGCGATCCAGTTTCCATTCTCAGTCATTGTTTTCTCATTTTATGTGTTAACAAAAATAATATGATTGTAGAAAATTAACTAGTGATGTATAAACACTCAAAACAAACAAAATAAAGCTCGTTATTCTAGTGCTTCTTTATCTGCAATAAAATAAATCATATAAAAAGCACTTTTAACAAAGATTTGTTATGAACTTTTTTTTATTTTTTTATTAAATACAAGTTGGAACACATCTTTTATTTTATAGAAACAGCATTTCTCTGAAAAGCGACAAATAAACAAATATAGACACGAGTACTTTGTGAGTTAACAATCGTTGTTTTGCAGAACTAATATGCAAGTGACAAATAAAGAATACAGTGTTGCCACGATTTTTAAAAAATTTGGTTAATTGATTTTTAGTTAAAAAACTGATTATGAATACCAATATTTAAAAAACGTTATTTAGCCTTAAAACGCTTTTTAAATAATATGAATTTTAAACCTCAATCAACTTTTTTTTATGAATACGGCTGTATATGTTTATATGCTCAAATATTTTAATATTGATGTAGCTACCGAAAAAAAAAATCAAGTTGCGGTAAGATGTTATGGCTTACGTATTATTTTCCAAGAAGACTTAAGTTAAAATATAAATGCGTATAGTTTTATTAATAATGACATTTTTTTATTGAAACTTAGTTGAGTGATAGATATTGAAGAAGAGAATAAGAATATGTAATAAAATGAAAAAGCACTTATGTCAACTCAAGCCATTATTATTTATTGCCACAGATATGAAACAGTTTTTCTTTCACAAAACAAATATTTGATATTTAACTGATATTGATGTACATACAAACTTCACACATACATCGCTGAATAGTATATAAAATATTTGCCGAAACGGTTCCTCATATTTTTCTGAAATAGTTTTGGACAATTCGACTGAATGTCTGCAAAGTTTGAAATAATTTTTTAGCAATCAGCTAAAAAAAAGTATTCACTGGGTAGACACATATTTCTCTACATACGAGTGAGTACACACATGCGAATTTATTCTTATGTGCAATTGTATGTGTGAAATACTATTACATACCAGCAAGGATCAGAGTACAGCAGAATAACTCACAGACTGCTTGTCTGTCGTGCAGTTTGTCAGTCCAACAGCAGCAGAAAAAGCAACAAATTGTAAAAATTCCAGAATTTTGTTTTTTTTAACTTGCATCAGAAGTATTTTTTGGGTCTTTTTGTTTTTCCATTTTTTCTCTAGTTATTGTATTTTTGATGTCATATTTCCATTGAAGAATATCTTAAGGGTTTTGTAAAGTTGACATGAAATTCATAAATATGAATGATATATCGATGGTTGTGCTTTGTTATGAACAATGTCAATTTTTTCAACGGGTAAAACTTTAGCCCCCATATTTATAAAAAAAATAAAATGAATTTGAAATTCATTTTAGGAAAATTTTGTATGGAAAATTTGAAATAAAATACATTTCAAATTCGTTTCAAATTTTATGAATATGGGGGTAAATGTATAGCAAAAAAAAAAGAAAATAATTTGGTTTTAATTTTTTTAAGGATTCAAATAAAAATTAAATAGATGTTGAGAAGAAATGAAAATGGATTAGATAGAGACTTTAAAAAACTGCTCGTGACTTTTAATCAAAAGTTGAGAAATTTTTTAATACACATGCCCAGTAAATGAAAGACTTAAGAAAGAACTTTAAACCCTGTTGGCTTTCGCGTACTAAAATCATGAGTACACAGTGCAGTTTTCAAGCCCAATTAACATAAAAGCTTAGCAGAAAATTACTAGTATCTAATAACAAATCTTTGAAATTCAATTTAAGAATTATTTAAATATGCACCAGTAGAC
This sequence comes from Tachina grossa, assembly GCA_949987645.1. NCBI lineage: Eukaryota > Metazoa > Arthropoda > Insecta > Diptera > Tachinidae > Tachina > Tachina grossa. The sequence continues at coordinate 214,237,565 of OX465274.1, forward strand.
AAATGATTAATATCACTCAGGTTTTTGCATTTCAATTTATTGAAGCAATTTTTAAATTAATTTAATTGAATTAGTTAAATTTTTTTCAGTCAATAAAAGTTTTAATTATTGAGAACACTAATTATTTAGTTAATCAGGTCTATTTGGAAAGTCACTTCCACCACAAATAGGCGTATCTTTCACTTTTTGCTATTCTAAAATACTACGTTGGAGATGAGTTGATAGAAAACATATGTTTTTTTCACATTGCAGGTATTCCAAAATACTACGTCACCATGATTCAATGTCATATTTGTTCGACGCCAATTTTAGCGCGTTAAGTTTAAACAAATAACAGTGTATACCACTGTTAATTAAGCTTTAATGGTTTTCGGCCAGGCTCTACAAGACAATTAAGTTTTCTTTAAGTTCTTGAAAGATGTAAACACGTTTTTAAAACAAATAAAACAAATGACTAATTTCACTTTCACTGTTTATTGTTTCTTTTTATGTTACTTAGCACTTGTACTGTTAAGTTTTTTATTAATTATTTCTTTAAATTACTTCTTAAATCCCTTTTTGCTTTCAACTCTTTCTGCATACAAGTCAGCTGTTTTCAATCTTGTTTATGTTTTTATAAGAGATAACAAAATATCGATCACTGAAAACGATATTTCTTCGCAGGTATTTTAGAATCTGTCGATGTCGAACTGTCGAAAGTGAACGTTTGACGACGAAGAAGTGAAGCGCGTATTCTCGAATAGACCTGAGTATGTTTTTCTGAGTATTTGTGCAAGAAAGTTTATTTTTTTTCTTTTGCTGTATTTTTTCTAGCTGTATAAGCTTCTTAAACTTAAGTGCTTATTTTTTAAGTCCCTTCCATTTTTTTAAGTTTTATTTTTAAATTTTTATTTAATTAATTAATTTTATTTATTTATAATTTTATTTTTAACCCCTGACTAAAAAAAGGGGTGTTATAAGTTTGTAGTGTGTGTCTGTGTGTCTGTGTATCTGTGTATCTGTATGTCTGTCTGTGTCCACGTACAGGCCAAACGGCTGGACCGATTTTCATTTAGTTTTTTCTGTTTGAAAGATGGCTTGATCGAGAGGGTTCTTAGCTATGTTTGAAAAAAATCGGTCCAGCCGTTTAGAAGATCTTTTCTGAAAAAAGTCGGGGTTTTTAAAATTTTTAATTTTTGTTATTTATTTTATTTTTATTTATTTACTAGTGTCAGCTCAGTTTTCTAAACTCAATATTGCGTCACTTTCAGAACTCAAGCTCTCTCAAGCTCTTCCTAAGAGCAGAAACTGTGTTCCAAGTTAAGTGGGAATCAGATAAGTAGAAATGCCGATAATTTAATACTAACCTGTCACGGGCGAGGCTCAACCCACGTCTTTAAAAGCAAGATTAAGTATTTTTAAAAGCTCAAGGTGTGTGCCAAGTTTCGAAAAATTTGGATAAGTAGAGCCTCGTGAAATGTAATATTAAATTTTACTGGGCGTGGCTCCGCCCATTTTCTTAAACTCGAAATTGTGTGATTACGAGAGGCCAGGCTTTGAGCTAAGTTTCGCAGCAATCATAAAATAAGAAATTATTTAATCGAACAAAAAAATCTAAAGGGCGTTTTTCCGCCCTTTTTTCACAATAGGACCAAAAAGAAGCTATATCATTTCCTGGGCGTGCTAGATTTAGGTATTCTCAAAGGTTAAGGCGTGTGCCAAGCTTCGAAAATATCGGTTAAGTAGAAGCGTGTAAAATATAATATTAAATTTTAATGGGCGTGACTCCGCCCAATTTTTTAATTAGAAGATTGAGGGATTTTCAGAGCTTAGGGTGTTCAAGTTTCGTAGAAAACGGATAATTACGAGCATGTGAAATATGATATTAAATTTTAATAGGCGTAATCCCGCCCACTTATATAAATGAAAGATTGAGGATTTTTTACATTTCTTTAATACAAGGTGTGTGCCAAGTTTCGTAAAAATCGGATAAGTATAAGCCCCTGAAATATAATATTAAATTTTAATGGGCGTGGCTCCGCCTATTTTCTTAACTTCGAAATTGTGTGATTACAAGAGCCCAGGTTTTGGGCTAAGTTTCGCAGCAATCATAAAATAAGAAGTCATTTAATATCGAACAAAAAAAATCTAGTGGGCGTTTTTCCGCCCTTTTTTGACAATAGGTCCAAATAGAAACTATCCATTTCCTATAAAAAAAAAAAAAAAAACTTTAAATCATTCTAAAAGTTACGGAGTTAAATAGTAGCAAACATAAAAACGAGAGAAATTCAGACGAGTTGATAAACTCCTCCTTTTTTGAAGGCGGTTAAAGAAAACAGTGTTGTCAACTCTGAAATGCAAACATTTAAGATAAATATCATTTACAGTTCGCAATTGAAGTAAATTATTTCAGATTTTCTTAACACTTTCGACATGGAAGAGTCGAACGTCCTTTAGCTATCCCATTACCATCTTTCTTAGTTACATTTTAAGTGTTCGTGCAAGCTTAATAAATTTCCAAATAAACCAGCTTCCAATATCCCCTTCTTGATATTAGACATAATACGCTTTACTTAATCAAATTGACTTTTTGCAATTACATTTCAAATCTTAAAACGAAATACGTACGAGTATTTCCAATTCACTAAGCACTTGGCAGTGAAAAAGTTAGTCACCCTTTTTGGTAATCGCTGAAAATTTGACTACATTACGAAAAATTAATGTTGTTTTAATAAAACATTTTTCGCAAACATTAACAACAATTTAATGTATCCTTTTTCCTTTCCAACATTTACTACTACTGCTTCACAAAAAAAAAAAAAAAAAAAAAAAAAAAAAAAAAAAAACACCAATAACAAAGGCATTAAATTCGTATCACGCAATACAATCTTTATTGGCAAAATAATAGATTCTGTCAAAAGAAATTCAATCAATTCGGAACAGAAGTACAGCGAGCGGGTGGAAAATGAAAACGCAAATGGAGTAAAAGCATGTGAGAAAGAATGAAAGAAACACGAAAAAAAAGAATTATATTAAAATGAGGAACAACACCCCCCTTTTTTATATTTCCTTTAACGCTATTGTGTTTTCGGAAGTGGGTACTGCCAATTGCTGGTATTCTTGCTGTTGTTGTTGTTGTTCAAGGAAAATAAATAATTGTTTTGAAAATAAAAGATTCTTGATGGACAGCTACATATATCTGATTTTTTTTTGTTGTTATTTGGCGAGAATGGTTAATTGGCATTTTTAAGTTGTAGTGTAAATAAAAGAACCTTTTGAATATTTTATTTATTTATGTATAAGAGTTACAAAATAAAACATAGAAATCTGTTGATTTTTTATTTTGTTTTTTGAAAAATAGAAACTCTGTCAATGCAAGTGTTATATTCAAAAACTCTTAAAAACAATGAGTTAAAATCAAATAGGTTTGGAAGGCATTTATTTTGAAAGTAGAGTTCAAAACGAATTAGTAGATCAGTAAAATGCAAATTTGTTAAGAAAAAATTTAACCAAGTTAAAAATAATTCGGCAAGCCAAAAATAATTTAACTTTGTTAGAACGTTAAGAAAAGCTTGTGATATTTACAATTTTTTGATTATTTTTGCAATTATTTTTAAATTATGTGTTTTATGTTGTATGTTGTCACGTCGCGTAAAATGACATTTTTAAAAACTTAAATGCAAATTTTATTAGAAGATAGTATAAATGTATGTATGTAAGTTAAAGCAAAACATTAATTGTTTTATTATTATTGTTGTTATTGCATTAAAATTGTTATTTTAGTTATTAATGTTACCAGATTTCAATAAAAAATAGTATCCCTGAAGATGTTGGAAAATCCCAACGAAACGTCGGATATAAAAAAATGAAATAAAATTGTCTTTTTTAGTTAATTTAATTATTATTCGAACTCCATTTATTTCTATATTTGTGATTTGAACGGGCTAAAGTTCGTATCGCTTTTTTAAGCCAAATTACATGTGATAATTATTAATGAACAAATAACACCAAAGTCTGTTGTAAATATTCTGACTAACAACACATAGTTGAACGGAACAGCCAGCCGTTTTCTTTCTTGTCTTTTATTTGCATTTAAATCAATTTGAATGACCTTGGAAGCCTGAATAGAGTAATTCTATAAAAAAAACGCATTATTATTAGCGTTAGAGGAATGTACATATCGTGTAGTACCCGCCAACAAAAATTAAGCGACATTAATTTCGAACTTAATTTTTTGACAAAAACGATTATTTGCGATCATAGTTAATTTATTTTCGTCAAAAAACAAGGCCGAAAAAATCTGCCGCTTAAGCTTTTTTAGCCGTTATGACTCGATATATGCATGAGTCGAAAATTCGTAACATCAACTTCGATTAGTAATTGAATATTTTTTTTTGCCAAAAAAGCTTTATTGGGATTCTGCTAATTTATTTATTATTAGAATTTTTCTATTGTCAATGAAAATTTTAAAATATTTAAATTTTCGCTGAAATTTTTCAAATAGATGAAAAGAAAATTTGTGGCAACACTGATCATCAGATTTATGAAATCACCTTTATGCCCTGTTTTCTTATCTTACTAGTTTCATAGGAATCGTTGAGATAGAATTGCATAAACAGCTCAATTCTAAATATTCCACGGAAAATATTTTTTTTCTAAACATATGGCGAAAAATGAAAGATAATTTCTAATTTTCGAAATCAGCTGTTTTGTTTCCTGAAAGTTTGCAAATTATTTTTTAAATTAGGGGAACAAGGAATAAAGAAAAAACTTACCGGGAATTGATATTCGGAATGGGGCTTTATTAATTGTTAGTTAAAATTTTTGACAAAAAAAAGTTTGTTACATTTTTACAAAACAATAACAAAAACAAATAATTACCTGTTACTTCATATATTTACACAATTATTTTGTAATAACAAAAATTTAAAATTTAAAAAACCTCCGACCATTTTTCAGAAAAGATGTTATATCTTCTAAACGGCTGGACCGATTTTCTTCAAACATAGCTAAGAACCCTCTCGAAATGAAAATCGGTCCAGCCGTTTGGCCTGTACGTGGACACGTACAGAAACACAGATACACAGACACACAGACACACACTACAAACTTATAACACCCCTTTTTTAGTCGGGGGTTAAAAATAATTAACTTTTCTTTTTCTTTTCTTTTCTTTCTCTGCCAAGTTTTTGTACATTTGCTATGCCGTACAAACAGTGAGTGCGCGTATAAACGTAGTATATGTGTAAGTGCTCAAACATACATATCGTCCCTACTACGTCAAATTATTCAATATGCAAAATTGTTTTTTTTTTTTGGATTCATTATCTTGGTACCCTAATTATAACGATATGACTCGTTTCAAAATGCTGAAATTCTCACGAAAGATATATAACTCAATAATAAATATTTTAAGCCTGCCACTTTTAGGAATACCATGACTTCAAATTCATAATTGTGGGGTCTTCGCGCTCTTCTGAAAAGTTCAAATTTGCATATTGGATAGTATGACGTGGTAGGGACGATATGCACTAGTGATGTAACTAATGTCTGTTTTTAATATTCACGAATACGAATACGAATATTTGAAACGATATTCGCGAATATGAATACGAATATTAAATGTGAAATTTATAGACATTAAAGGGCAAATTTTGTAAACAGAAACGTTTTTTTCGTTTTGAAATTTGTATGGAAAAAATATTTTTTGAAACGAATTTTCGTTATTTTTCATACAAATTTGAAACGTTTAGAAACGATATTTTTTACAAAAACTCCCTATAAATTAAGGTTCTATTTAAGCCTGCAATATGAAATATTGAAAAATTGTTATGAAAAAGATCTTCATACTCCTGTTGGCCTACTTTAAAGTTAATAAAAACTACACAAATTTTTAATGATCATCATTAAATAATATGTGAAAATGATACAAAGCACAATTTTCTATGAAAAATTTAATTTGACGAAAACGAATGCGAATACGATTATTTAACAATTACCGAATATTCGGCAATTCGAATACGAATATTCGTGCATCACTAATATGTACATATATAGGGTCCGCTATCTAACGTTTTTTTTTCAACTAGTTTTTATTTCGTGAAATGGTAACACTTAGCTCATGTCTGATTTGAGAGATAATTAGTATTATCCTTCCGCTGAACGAATATGGTTGTGTATACGCTTGAACAACGCTGGGATAAGTGGGCCTGCGATCGACTTACAGAAGATGCCGATTTTGCCAAAAAAAAAATCATCTTTTCAGATGAAGCTCATTTTGATCTTGGCGGGTATGTAAACAAGCAAAATTGTCGCATTTGGGGCACAGGCACGCATACATTGAAAAGCCGACGTACCTAAAACGAGTCACTGTTTGGTGCGGATTTTGGTCCAGAGGCATAATTTCGAAAATGAGCAAGTAGTGGCCGTTACAGTAAATGGCGATCGTTATCGGGCCATGTTGAACCAATTTTTGTTCACAAAAATTGAAGAGGAGGATATTGGCAACATTTGGTTTCAACAGGACGGCGCTACGTGCCACACAGCCGAAGCTACACTCGGCTTTTTTATAGCATTTTCAACAAAAAAAAAGTTATCTGGCGGACCCTATATATATTAAAAATTTAGTTAGTCAGTACTACTTATATATAAAGACTGCACACAGACAAAAATTAGTCTCAATTTATTTAATTGAATAAATACAGTACAACTTCGATAGTGCGGACATGCGCCAGTCCGGTCATTCCAGTAATTCGGACGCTTCTACATTTCGGAAAATTTAAAATTTTTACCTCCACAATCCGGAAAAAAAATTTTTATGCAAGAACAAAAACTAAAATCCAAGCAAAACATGCGAGTTAACGGGAATTTTTGTTTTGTTTTATTATTCGTAATTTGATTTACATTTTTCACTGTTATTGCTTCAGTTTCGGTTTCGCAAGCGTGTTTGTTTAATTCCATTCGAAGTGCCATATTTTTAAATAAAAAACGCAAACATAAAATACTAACCTTACATTAGAAGTGTGATATTTTAAAATGTCTTGATGAGGAAAAAACTATTCGGCAGGTTGCCGAAAATTTCCATGTTCCTAAATCAACGATTTATGACATTAAAAAAAGTAGAAATGGATGCAAAAACAAAGATCTCTAATGCAGATGCAAAGAAAGCATTTCCAATTTGCATTCAGTGGGCTGAGGAGAATAAGAGAGACTACACACAAAAAAAAATCATAGGTTATATTTCCTAAAATAATGGTATAATTTTAACTAAGTGAAAGGGTAGAATGGCATTTACAAAGTGTTTTAGGTAATTTGACAAAAATTTTAGTTGATTTCTATGTTCGAAAAATCAACTAAAATTTTAGTTGAAACTCCTTAACGACCAGGTAAATTTATACTTTTATTTTCTGTGAAATTTCTCAATAGCAAAGTAAATTTATACATATACAATGCGGCAAATTATCATGGATTTTTGTTATATTAACTATTTATAGTTCGATAACTGTCATGGCTTTAAAGAATTTTTGAATTTTTAAAAAAATTTATTATTTATTTATTAATTTATCTATCTACATACATACATATACATAAAATCGAAAAAAACACCACGAAAATAAAACATCTAAAGGTAATGCTAGGAACACAACTGGGACGAACGACGAATTTTGTCATTAAAAAAATAATAACACATTCATGCATATACAAATTAAAACAACGCTGCCGTCGAGCAAAACTCGTCGTGCGTGATGAACTATCCGATATATTTGTTTCTATTCTCTAAGCCAAAGAAAGAACAGTTTTCTCTCTCTTTGCACAAACACTAAGCAATTTTATCAATTATATAAGAGCTCTTATTTATTCGTCGTTGTTGTGCTTCATACGACGAATTTACTCAGCGAATTATTATAGACGAATTCTTCACCGTCCACGAAATTAGTCGTTCGTTTCAGTTGTGTTCCTTGCATACGACCACGTTTGCCGGCAATCGTAAAGCAGCTCTGAGTTGGTAGAGACCATTAAAACTTGGGATGGGGATCTCCCTATCACAGAAAAAAATGATTTTGATATTTGAATACGAAAGTCGTTGATTCAATAAAAAAATCTCTCGAATTTTCTGTGATGACGATTTTTGCATTATTGATAAATAAAATTGTATGCACGTTTATTGATATATTTTTTTTCAGTTAATAAAGAAATTTAATGAATCAAAGAAAAAAGTTGTTGACTGAAATTTTATTTTCAGTGATAATTGTTATTGTGTGTGTGTGGATGAATGTTACATTTTTCATTTCAACCCCTTTTTGTTTGATTTTGCTTGGCTGCTATTAAAACTAAATGTGTTTGGGATTAGTCGAACCGGCAATCTCTTGACTAATAAACTAAAGTACTTACCACTCAGCTAAAGAGCAAATCATTTTTAAATAAGCAAATAATGAATAGAAACAAAACATGATTTCTTATATGCGCATTGTCTTGATATAATCCAAAAATAACTTTGTTGAGTAAAAAAAAAACAAGCCACGACGTTTTTCGGCTTCTTGTCCGAACTCACACGTATACAACACCAGCAATCAAAAAAAAAAAAAAAAAAAAAAAAAAAAAAAACATCAGCACATGACCAGGTTGAGTCAATCAACAAGCAAGGAAAACACCAACACAAATAAATGACATTAAATGAATTGATAAAAAAAACAATATTTAAGTTAATGACAAATATTATTGAAATTAAAAATTTTATTCAAGAACATGGTTTTATTGAAAATAATTCTTATCAATTTTTTTCTGTGATGCGAAGGTATAGGTCATCTGCAGCTTCTGAAGGAACACCTGTTTATATACAGGATACACTGGCAATTTGCGTACTTGCTTCTATACCATTAAAAAGTAAAAACGGAAAGCAAGGAAGAGAGAGGACGTTTGCCGGGCAAAGCTAGTTTATCTATAATAATTAAAAAGAATTATTTTACAAAAATTTAAAAATTCTAAAAATTTATTGTACATACCTTCTTGCTCAAAAATTTACTTTTGACAATAAAAAAGAAAACATTTCAACAAAAATTATTTCGAAAAATATATGTATGTATGTACCTTATTATAATAGTTTATATTAACTTGGATTTTAGGTAATGTGTAATGTACAAATTACCTAACTGCATAGTTAATAAAACCAAAGTTTTTTACTTTCATATTAAAAAAAAGTTACCTATGCAAGCTTAGTTAATATTACCTTTTATATTTTTTTTTGAGTGTAGAGCAAAAGGCACAAATCAACCACCTCAACAAAGTTAGTCAGCACAAAATAACTTCGTCTTTTTATATATCATAGTCTGTATGTATATACATATGTATGTATGTATGTATTTAAATCACTTACATTATTTTAATATTTTCAACTGCTATATATAGTCCGGACAACTCGTTAATCCGAACGAGCCTAAAACTATATGTGTCCGTATTGTCGAAGATGTACTGTAATTTTATATTTGGTATAGAAGAAATTCATAGCATAATTTTATCAAACAAATAAATACCTTTTTTCTAATTTGAGATTTTATTTAATAATTTTGTTTGTTAACTCCAATTTAGTGATATTTTTATCTGTGTGCGAAATACCCTAGCATTCACATTAGACAAATGACAACTCTTGGTTTGCTCATGTGATAACGATCAATAAAATTGACCCAGTGTAGAGCATCGGCAACAAAATCTGCTTCCTCGAATATTTTAAGCATTATCACAAAAATGTAACCCTTATTTCCAAGAAGCAAAAAAAAACGACAAAATAAATATATAATTTTTCATTAAAATTAAAATCGCAATCATGCTAAAATTTCCGCCACAAAAAGTATGAGAACTTTCAACCATAGCAAATAAAAAAGACAAACAAAAAGGATTCATTCACCCTTGTAAAAGGGAGGGAAATCAGTTAAATAAATAAAATTATTAACAAGACCAAAGACCCAACAACGTTGGCGATTGTATCAACAGAGAGTGACTCTTCTTTCTACTGGCTGGCATTCAAGCTGATGCTGATGGCTACGCAGATGGTGCAGCAAATGGAAAATAGTGGGTATTCCAGCAAATATCTAGTTGCTCAAACTTATCAGACAAGCTTCTTGCACTTGAACGCTTTCGTCCGGCAAGTACTTAAATTATTTCCTACACATACACACGCACACTAAATAAAAACAAACACAAAATCAAAAAATAAATACAAAAAAAAAGTAAACCTAACGAAACCAATCCCATTCATTTCAAACCAAACGAAGCAGCAGCATTCACTTCAAATGGCAAAATATACGCAAAGTAAGTACAGAGAATATTTTTGTTAAATACTTCTTTTTGCGCCCTTTCGCCCATTGCTTTTATTTTATATATTTTGCATCTGTGAAGCAGCAAGTAAGCGAGCACTTAAATAATTGCATTTGTTGGTAGTTGATGTTATTGTGGGTAATATTGGTCACAAACTCTCAAACAACAACAATAACAACAGCAGCAACCGCCTTTACATTTATTATCTCCGTCAGTCATGAAGGAAAAAGCACTTACAGTGGGCTAGAAAAAAAAAACTTATAGTTACATGCACTGCATTACAGTGAAGTGAAGTGAAGTCTTTCTCCTTACGCCAAAGAGATAAATAATTGCTGGAGTTTATACATATATCCGTCCCCTTGCTATTATAAGCAAAAAACAAACGGAATAAAATTTTGTGAAATTGCGTAAAATTAAAAGATGTCTGTCTGTCTGTCTGCTTTAAGCTACCCACTTTTCATATTTTTTGTTTGGAGGAAAATGTTGCGTCAGTCCAAATGCATTAACTGCTTTTCATAGACGTTAAGGGAGACCGTTGTCAGACTTAATACAATCTTTTTGTGAACTTGTGTGTGTGTGTGTGTGTGTGTGTGTGTGTGTGTGTGTGTGTGTGTGTGATTTTTCAGATTATTTTGGTTTGTTAGTTAGATGTACTTATTCCGCTTTCTGTTAGTTTTTTCTTTGTTGCTGTTTCTTTTGCTTTGGTTATATTTTGTGTTTGGGGTTCACGGTACAAACAATTGCATTTTATCCCTGCCACTAAAACTGTGCAGAATTTTAGATTTAGACAGTTAAATTATATACAGAAATAACATATGTACATATGTATGTATGAGAGAAACTGATATGACTTTAACAAAATATAAAAAAAAACAGTGGAAACAGTGTAAAGGAATATCGCTATCACTATATTACTATAACACAGAGATATTTAAGGTGCTAAAAATATATTCTGTCAGAGAAGACCAAAAAAATATGTATATGTAAGTATATCCGCGTTTCGAATGTTTCCTTGTCGGTCTTGTATAAAACACATTTGCGCATACTCATAGTCAAAACAAAGTATACTTTTATGTATTTAAAACCAGTATTACCATACAAAATACTGGTTTTAAATTCTTAAAGTTTACTTTGTTTTGACTATGACTATGCCCCATTGTTATAGCGAAGCATCATTAAGCATTCCGACTTCAGATAGAAATGTTTCAAAACTTGAAATGCGCTCGCAGCATTTACGTATGAATCTCAATTGTTAGCAGAGAGTTTGCCGCTGGCATCTGTTAACTATTTTAGATTCTAAAACGAAGAGTTTATTATTTTTATTTTTTATAAAATTCAATTTTAATTTTATTTTTCTCTTTAAGTTAAAAATATTTTAATGGGATTTTTACTCTTCTTAAAAATCTGAAGGCTTTTAGTAAATTGAAGTATGATGAATAAAAACAATTCACGTATTCTGTTTTAATTGAAAATTATTTAATACTAGATATACCAAACGGACGACACAATCGTCCGTATTTTAGAATCTAAATGTGAATAATTTTATTACGATTCAAAGAAAATTTATATTAACGTCATAAAAAATTCATTAAAACACAGCCACATACATACTTACATACATATGCAACAATTAAAAAAAAAACATAAACAAAATCCCTTTAACCAAGCTCATTCAATTTATTCAACTCTCTTCCTTTAAGTATTATGCAAGCCACAGACTTTGCGACCGTTGGTGCAACATTTTGGTTTACCAAGTTGTGTGTTTTGCTCACAAACTATAAAACCATGTTTACAGCATTAGTGCACAACTTCATTTCACAAAAAAAAAAAAACAATGTGAGTCCGATCACAGGGGAGATGTGTAAACATCTAGTAATGAAAAATTTGTTTTAATTATTATTTATTATTATTATTATTTATTCTTAAATAGCTGTTGTTGTTATTTACATTTATTTTCTTTTACATACTCTTACGACTACAATTTGAAGCTGAAAAAAGTCAGCCAATGTAGCAATAGTAAAGTAAGAAAATAAAAAACATGTTGATTATTGAGTTCTTGTTTCAACTTTGTTATTTGTTATTGAGCTTCTCATTTGTTTAAATGAAAGTTTATAATATAATAACTCTAGTTGTTCTAAGAAGCTTTGGGTAAAGGTTCCCTGATGATCTGCATTAGCAACAGTGAAATGCGCATAGGATCCAGCTAAACCCCTCAATAATCAATTTCAATGTATTTTTAATAAAAAAATATTTTACTTAATAAGTAAAATATTAATTTGGGATTATTAGTGCGTTTAAAAATTTTAAACTTAAATTGTAACAATTCCCATAAAAAACACTAAAAATTAAATGAAGTTGTACAACATACTCCCAAATTTTACAACCTATCTATAACAACGTGCCAAAATATCAAATCTTTTTAATCTTCCGTACAACCGAGACACAACTTCATACAACGTCCCCATAGACTTTACAATCTCATGTACAACCTGCTCATGTTGTACGAAAAGTTGCAAGGTCTGTGGCTTGCTTTATGGAAAGCAACAACAAATAAGAGAAAAAATTGTTAGATCAAGAGAAATACTGCAAACACACACTCATTCATGTTTTGTTTCTTCCCTGCAGAAAGTGCGAGTAGTGAAATTGTAGTGATCTACTAGTGACATTGTCAGTAGTACTACTGACCAGGTGTAACCAAGCCAATATAATCATCTATTGACATTTAACATTAGCTTGTCATTGAAAATCCACCACTAGGCTGTAGCACTACTGACACCAAAGATTCACTAGTAAATTTTAGGGGCTCTAGTCTACAATATCGATATATCCTCTCTCGTTGTCAATAGTAAAATTATAGTCATTTTCTAGTGACATTGTCAATAGTGCTACTGACTAGGTGTACCCCAGCCAATGCAAATGCCTATTGACACATAACATAGTGTTGTCATTCAAAATCTACCAGTAGACTTTAGCACTATTGAGAAGGTAGTTCTTTTACAACCATATGGAGATATTTGAACCAAAGATCACTCGTAGATTTTAGTGACCCTCGTCTACATATATATATATATATATATATATATATATATATATATATATATATATATATATATAACTATATATATATACATAATAAAAAAGAAAAAAGAAAAACAAACTATTGACGCGTTCATTGACATAAAAAAGGAAATGTGTCGACATTTTAACTAGTGCAATTGTTGCTGGAGAAAGAGTATTGACATAGAGACATATGGTTCTAGGCTGACTAGAGGGTTTTTTTACTTGTAAGCTAATAAATGAGTGTGTAATAGGTGTGAATGTAGTAGTAGCAACTTTAAACGCTTATAGACCCCAAAATACTAAATCGATTTCAATAAAATATAGATTGTGATATATAGATATATAGATAGTTGAATTGAAAAACTCAACTTTAGGTGGAATTTTTTTTCCTGTGTTTGTTGTAAAAAATTTAAATTTTTCCATTTTTCCAACAAGAAAAAAACTGATGTGAATACCTTTACTGTAAAAAAATTTGTCTGATTTTTATAATTTTTTCTACAAAATATTTTATAGATATAAAAAACAACATTTTATTTTTTTTTAAGTTTTTGTTTGCGGTTTTCAAACTTATTATGTTTGTATATTGTGATTAAGAATCTTACTAAAAACATACGGAGTTTGTTAGCTAAATTCAAAAAATTTTTGGGTTGAAGTTTACTGACGAGTTCCAAGAGCGGGAACGAAATGCTTAACCATAAAAACAAGCCAATTTTTGAAAGTAAAAAAAAAAATAGTTGAACCTTTCAGTTGATTCAGTTATTTTTTCAAATAAAATTTTTACTAATTTTAATTCAGTTAATTTATTTTCTGATAATACGAAAAATTTTAGTGAATGTGTTTGTAAATTATAAAAAAAATTTGCTGAATAATACAAAAAAAAATCTGCAAAAATTTGACTGAAAATATTTTGAGTTTCAGTTAACTTTTTTCTCTAATGCCATAATAAGTTAACTAAAAATAATTTTTTTTTTCAGTTAAATTTTTACAAAATTGTTATCTGAATCTACAAATTTCTTTGTAGGTCCGCATTCACACGAAAAAATTACTGATTCAATGAATTTGGTTACTGAAAACGAAATTTAGTTTTTTCTGTGAAGATAAAGCATCGTCAGGATAAAAATTATGTTCAATACAAAATTCTATTTGCAACTAATAATTCATCAGAGCTACCTAACAGCTACTAATATGAATTTGGCATTCGACAACTCATTATATGGAAAATTGATGCGAATACAATTGATTTATCGATTTGTGTACACAGCCTATCCTTTTCAATTGTCGACCTCACCTACTGTCCATAAAGGACTTGGTATATCCTGTTTTTTCTAACGCGGCTCTGGCGACCGATCTTAGGCAGTATAACCTTAAATCAGAGGAAATTCGGTCGCAAATTCCAGATCTAAGATAGCAGCCTTATCACCAGACTTGGGAATGAAGGTTAGCAACCTACATTACCGAAAAAAAATTGCTACCGAATCGCTAACAAACAGTTGCTCCAGTGGGAGTTAAAGGAATAGATATGTATATATATATATATATATATATATATATATATATTAAATCATTAACTCACATCAATGCACTGAATGGGCTGCATGGAATCATAGAATTTGTACACAATAAGCATGATTTTTGAATTTGTCAGTCGATTGATGATTGCACTGCACATTACACAAAAAAATTTCTTTGAAGCCCAAAACTTTATATATGAAAAAAGCTGTCTGCGAAAATATTTCGCTTGTAAAATTTAAATCCAATGCACCCACATCCAAATGTATTTACATATTCCCAGAAAGTGAAGACATTAATTAACATTTTTAAAAAGTTCTCTTAAAAAACAATAGATATAACAAATATTTACTTTCTTTAGCTTTACTTACATATTTAATTTTTATTCGTTTACCTTTATACATAACTCATTACATAGCCGAACTTTTAATATTTAACATAAAACTAATTTCCTGTATAAAATTTATCGACCAGAAAGGATTTTTTACAACATAATTTATTCGACACCCTTTTTGAAAACGACAAACAGCAAACTTAGCATCCCTTAACTTTTAGCATTAATCTACAAAGTCCTCCAACGAAATATGTAATACTTGTGCTAATACTAATTTGCATGATTTATAACTCCATAACTCCAATTACATTTTGCAACCCAACCACATTATGTCTCCTTCAATAAGACAGCATATTCATTTATAAATATGAAAATTGAACTTGATAATTTTTGTAAAAATGCAAATAAAAAATAAATATTTTAAGTATGTATGTATGTATATTCCAGTGTTATGATTCATATGTATGTATGCACATTCAAGTATTCTTTGCGTGGCTGAACAAAATTTAAAACATCTCACACTTGGCAGTCATACGAAAAGTGTTTTCCTGTATTCGTTTTGTTTCAACCATCCTTGTTGTCTACTTGTGTCGGTATTGTTGCAAACTTTGTTATTGCAAATAATCGCCCGAACTTGGAATCCCATAAAACAACCACCAACAAATTCTTGTTGGTGAGCTGCAATGTTAAATGTTAATTAAAAACGGAAACTTTTTTGTTGGACACCAGCAAGAGGTGAAATATGCCATTTGAAAACTTTTGTGGGAAGTGGATATTTTTAACTTTAATAAAAGTTGTTTTTGCAGTTTAGTTTTTATGTCACAACACTCGTATAACTTTTGCATAGAGTTTTGCTCATTATTACCTTCCCTTTTCGATTACCATGAAAGCGAGAATAAAAGCAAAATTATCCTGGGATTCGAAGATTCAAATTTCAAAAGATGAGGGTAGAAAACTGGCAACACTGTTTGTAATTGGTAATAGATGAGTTTGGGAACTTTTCCAATAAAACCCAGTAACTGAGTAAATACTGAGTAATTTAAAGAAATTACTCTCAATAAAAAAGTTTTCATCTAAAAGTACGCGAACGGAAAAATTGTAAAATCCAGTAAAATATATACAACAGCTGACTACCAATTTTGGCGCTAAAAAAATTATTCATATGAAATACACGATAAAATATTTTGTTTAATAATAAAAGACATAGATATGGACATATTTTTTTATTTAAATTTATTTAGCTGGTCCACGATGTCGACAAAAAACTTTCTATAGCTTACTTATATTGAAAACAAAAACAAACTTTCTTATAGCGATAGAAACTTTCTTGTCGACATCGCGGGTCAGGCCGTTAAAGTTTCTAAGCTTTTTACCCTAAACGTGAGAATTTATTAGGATAATATTGTTACGAAAATAGCCGTCGACAGGTTTAAGGCAACATTACACAAAAATATTCAAACAGGGTTAATGTAAGTGTTACGCGTAAATATTCCTACAGGGTCAAAGCAAAGAATAGTATAGAATAGTAGCCAACAACTAAATAAGCATGCGCAGCATTAAACGTAAACAAGCAAAAGCAACAACAAAAAGCGTCTGCTTATTAAGAAGATTCACATATTTACACACATACATACATGCCAATTCAAACGAAAAGCAAAAGATAAACAACCACCGTGTATTGCTTACCCCTAGTTTTTAACTTAAAAATTAAGTACGTAATTAGCTAATTTTTATTTAAAATTAAGTTGTAATTAAATACGATTTAATTTTTTCAGTGGTTAATTAAAGTTCTTATTAAATTACGTTGAAAGTACGGTAGCACTGCAAAATTTCCCAGTATTATTGAAGTCTTTTCAAACAGCAGCTGTTTAACGTAAACAAAAAAGTTAAGTTATCAACATGTAGAGAATTAAATTGCATAAAAACTCATTTTATGAGACCAAAAGAACATCATAATGCCTTTTTATATTACTTTATTCCATGATATGAAACTTTGTACTGTATATGTTATATATTTATGAAATTTAAACGAAATTCTTTTTAATACGACCGCATGATGCTCATGTGCATGTTTTCAGTAAACACACACACGCATAAAAACATATGGTACAATCATAAAACTTAAGTAGTGTTTAATTTCGCAAGGTTGGGCATTTAATTATTATTTAAATAAGCACTCAAAAACACAATTTCGTATTTAATTAGAACTTAAAAATAATTACGGTTTGATTATCAACTGAAAAAATGGGCATTAGTTATGATGTACACACGTATGCATATACACATGTATGTATGTACATAGTTACCACATGAACTTAATTAGGCAGCATATCAGATGATAATGATCGTCTAGACATTGCTTGAAACCTCTAGTGGAATTTGTGTGAAATATAAAAAGAGGTGACGCATCCAATGAGTTAGTTAGTTGCGAATTAAGGTAGAGGTCCATAGCTCGCTTTTTGCGCGTTAAGCTTTCTATGCATCTGTCAAAAAAGTAGAATCAATGTGATAGTATGTGACAAGTTACATTGCAAAAAGCGCAGGACGCGTAGGCGCATTCAAAGCAAAAAGTAGGTCTACTTTCTACTTTTGTACGCGTTACAAGCACCATGACAGAAAGTCAGCTGTTCTTGAAAGCTAAAGATGTTAAATAATACTTTATTTCTTACGTTATCGATAAATATTATTTTGCCGTGGATAATTTTTTTCTTTTTTTTTCAATAAAAAATTTTCTTAGTAAAAAAAACTTGTTTAATAAAATATGTGATTATTTTCATTAATGCGATGTATTTTAATTAATTTTTCACCACACTTTTCTCAGTAACAAATTTTGCATATTAGTTATCGATTACATTTACGTACTGAGTGTCGTCTCCGCTAAATCTGTATTATTTACTTTGTGTACATTACATATTTTTAAACAATAAAATGGTAGAAAATTTAATAAATTAAATATACAAACTCGACTAGCTCCACAAATTCTTTTAAAAACTCGATTTCACTCTCCATTTTTTCTTTATAAGTATTTATAAACAAATGCACACAGCTGATCAAAACAAAAATAAAATGGCGCGTGAAAAGCAGTGCATGTAACTCAACGCGAACAGAGTATAGAATGAAACAAGAGAATGAAACGCGTGTAAAGCATCACGCGCAAAAAGCGAGCTATGGACCTCTACCTTTAGTTGCGAGTCAGTTATTGTTGTGTTGTGAATGAGTTGCAGTAACGAACAAGTTAGTCAGTTGCGAGTGAACAAGTCAGTTGATAGTTAAGTTGTGAATTAATAATAGTCTGCGATACAGTGGTGAGTTGATAGTTAAGAGCAGTCTGTGCTTTACACGTGAGTGGAGTAAAGGAGAAACTATAGGACAGTCTATAGTGACAGCAAAGTCTGTCGTGGAAGTGAGATTATTGTGGAGTCTATCGTGTCGACTGGAGTAAAGGGAACAGCGCAGAGAATAGACGTGTATAAGGGTGTAAGTAAAGCCAGTGAGTCTTTATTGGTGTATCAACTGTGAGTGTCGGCAGAGTGAGTGCCGTGTGTGACGAGCAGCAGACAAAGAGGTGACACGTGAATACTTGTGCAGCCAGCTAAGAAAGAAACGTGCGTAAACTACAGCGAGGAAGGCATAGTGGTAACCAGTTGTGAATATTTGTGTGTAATTTATTAGTTTAAGTTGTATTAGTGTATTAAAGCTCTTGAGTAATTTAGTATAAGTGTATTTGTAAATAAAACTTATATCATTCTTAACCCTAATTACTACACTCGGCTCTTGTATTCATTTGCAAATCTTCGGATCTACGGAAAAGCGTTTTTATAGAGAGAAAAACGTAACAATATATTCATACCAACGAAAAACTGGGGAAGAATTTAAAAAAAGTACACAAAGTAAATTTTTTTAAATGTTCCATACGTCAAACTAGGAACCGTCGACCCGACGATATGTATAAACAAAAATTTCAATATAATAATCTCTTAACTTTATTCACGTTTAAAAACAATCGGTTATGTTCTGAATTCCATTTGAAATTAAATCGTTCGCAAATGCAATAGCATTGTTATTATAAATACATACATACATACATACATATGTGCATATTTACACACATATTTCCAAAAATTCTATGGCAATTCCGAACGTTTTAATTTCACGTGGAATACATAACATACCCGAATATTTTTCTAGCATCAAACTTAAATAAATGTTATAATGCTTATAACTTAATACATTTGTTTTTTGTTATTTTAAAAATTTCATCATTTTTGTTTCCCTCTACTTTTGTTTGTTTATATTTAAAAACATATGGTTTCGTTTTACTGGATTTTACTGGCAAAAATGTGTCCAGTAAAAACTTGCATTTACTCAGTAAATGAACTGTGATTTTTCTCTCTTAATTCGCCTTCTCATTTACTGGATTTTGTGTACTCGAACGCAATCCAGTAAAAAATAATAAAAATTTTTACAAATTTTTGAGTTCTCGAACGCACTTAATTACACATCTTCACATAAAACCCAAAAAGCCTTAACGGCACTTTTAATATTTTTTTTTACAGGAGAAGCGAAAAACTTTGAAAATGTTAGACTAACTATTTCTTAGTAGGCCAAAGGAGACCATGTTAATATTATTGCGGCTGCAATTATTGGCAGCTATGGAATTTAATTATAATAAAATGCAACTCTAACTTGTTTATTACTGATGTGTGGATGGTTTTATTATCTAACGAGTACAGAGAATATTAACACAAAGTCAAATTAAATAAGCATTTATATATAATTATATATATATATATATATATATATATATATATATATATAGATGACAGCGCATAGAGAAAGGGAAGTAAGGGTAAAAAAAATCAATTTTCACTTTTTTTTTTTGATGTGGACAACATCTGAGCATCGAATGAGACCGATCATATGCCCCAAAAGTGTTCCCTCCCAGAGATATGTGCGTTTTATTCAGTGATGGTACACCAAAGATACACGTATTTAAATCTTTAAAATGGCTCTCCTGAACAAAATAGGTTTTTACCCTTAGGTCCCTTTCTCTATGCGCTGTCACAAATATATGCTTACACAATTCTATTTCCATTTTACAAATAAATTTTTCCGCAAAATATGTGCGTGAGTTGCTTTTCTGCCTGTTCGATTTGTTCGTTCAAAACGCCATCATGAAGCGTCGTCAAGTTTTGTATATTTGAACGAATGTTCGAGAAATCCTGAACGCGAAAAAAACAATCAGCAAAACAACTCAACTATTCTTAATTGGGTGTTCTGAAAAACGCATATCGAAAAAAGTTGCTTTCTGCGATTTGAAGTCGCCAAAAAGGTGTTCTGGCCAATGCATATCGCCTGAAAATTGCGATTTCAAATCGCATGTGCATACTGAAGCGAACTGATTGAATCTGCTTAGACTAAGCTTTCAAGAGAAAATAAAATTATGCACAATTAAAATTTAATATGTTTTCTTTTTATTTCAACAAAAATTAAAAATAATTTTACACAGTTTTAATTAAAAATAACAAATTATGAAACTGCTCTATTTTTTGTCAATGGACTGTGTGACTTTTACTTTAAACTGGCGATTTCAACAAACAGCTGAAACGCCAGCAAATCGCAGCGATTTTAGAACATGCTGAAATGCGTTTTACGATTTTCAAACTGTAAGCGATTTGAAAACGCTACGTTTTCCAGAACATGGGCGATAGATTTGAATTTGCAGTTAATAGTTAAAAAAATACGTTACAATACTACATATTCAAATTTGATTTTCTTAATTCTCAACAGATATGTTTGTTAGGGTTCCGTACACCAAAGATAAAAAGGCACCCTATTGTTTCCGCTACGCTGTCCGTCTGTCCGTCTGTCTGTCCGTCACAGGCTATTTTCACTGGCCTGAAATTTGGGCAGAGTATGTAGAACTTTGGCCGCTACAAAAACAAACACATGAGAGTTAAAAATTAAAGGGTGTTCCAAAATGAGCAGCGAAAATAGTTAAAATCCCATGTAATATACATACATACAATTATATGTATGTATGTATATAGACACTTGATATTTGTAAAGTTGGTGTATTTTTATACATACTACAGCAATTAACAATAAAATTTAAAAAAAATTTAAATTAAAAGGTGTTCCATCAGTTAATGTAATTTTGACTATGTAACTTGGAAACTGTAGGAGGCAAACTCTTGAAATTTTCAAAAACGGTAAAACTAAAAAATACCAAAATTATAAAATCGCCAAATCAAGTAAAAAAAAAAATCTAAAACCGATGAAATCGCCAAAATGAAAAAAATCGCCAAAATAAAAAATCGCTATATGAAAAAACGCCAAAGGCCGAAAAAATCGCCAAAACGAGAAAAAAGCGCCAAAAATAAAAAATGCAAAAAATGAAAAACGCCACATTAAAAAAACCCCTTAAAAGCGAAAAATCCCAATAAACGAAAAAAATGCCAAAACTATATATTGTACAGGCTAAAGTTTGTATAGTATTACATATCTAGTGTCTGTACGGAACCCATCGTGCGTCAGTCAAAGTCGCACTTTACTGAATTTATTTAACTTTACAGTCAATTATCTCAAAATAATTTTTTGTTGCATATAATGTTATTAGAATTTAAAATTAAAGAAATAAAAAATTTAGCTGCAGCAATGCTAAAATTACCACACTGACTACAAAGTGCCTTTCGTGTAAATTAGCTAAACCCTAAATGTAAAAAATCGTGATACAAAATTAGGAAAACTAATAACACACTAAAATCCATTTTTATGCAATTTTAAATTATTAGAAATAATATAAAAATTAATAAAAAAATAAAATGAAAATACCTGTTAAACCCCTGCTTCCACAACACGGACGGTCAACTTGAGTAGAAAATTTATATGAAAATCACTAATTTTTTTAGTGATTTTCATAAAAATTTTCTTGGCGAGTCGCCTGCCTGACTCGTGGAAACAGGGTATTAATAACAAAAATTAAACATTTAAAAAACCCCGAGGAGAAAATGTATGATATTTTCCAAACAGCTGGACCGAATTTTTCCTCAAGTATAGACTAGAAGATGTTAGGTCAAGTCACCTTCAAATGGAAAAAAAACCAATTTAAATCGGTTTCAAAGATATCCTCAAAATCGGTTCAGCCGTTTGTTGAGTACGTAGACTCGTACAGACACACATATATACAGACACACACAACAAACTTATAACACCCCGTTTTTGGTCGGGGGTTGAAAAGAATTTCAACAAAAGACATTTCTGAAAATACATATGTACATTAGAGTGGCCGTTAATTGTATGGAAACTTTTTTTTTTATTTCTTCTACTCTCACCCCCCCCCCCCCCCAATCAGTTCAGTTTTATGTAAAAAAATACAAAAAAATTTCATACCGATAAGTTGCGTTTTAGGGTGTGTGTCCGGCCCACAAAGTTTGCCTTCAAGCCCATTTTTCAATGTAATTTTTGTCATGTGACTATCTTTTTAAAAAATCATTTTGCAAGAATATGACACAAGCAAGGCACATTCACCAAGTAGTAGCGGAAACGCAGCTGAGCTATTTTTTTTAAATTAAAGTTCATCCGAAACTTCAAAAATTGTTTACGAAAGAGAAATTAAAAAAAAAATTTTAAAAAATTTTCAATGTGAAAAATATTTTATTACAAAAATTCTTTTGAAAAAAATTTAAAAATATGGAAAAACTATAAAAAAAAATTGTGAAAAGTGCTAAATGTTGCAAATATTGTTAGTGGTAGCTGCCGTGGAGAAATTTTTTAAACTTTATGTGAATAATTTTTATTATTATTGTGTTACAACAAATTCTATTTTTGATATTTCGGATGAACTAAGAACCATGTTGTTTTTTTTCATTGTTGTATTTTTTCATTGCTTTTGTAATCATGATATTACCTGGAAATAAATGTGCCTTGATATGACATATGGCAATATTTTAGCTTTTCGAGTCAACAACATTAGTCCCAAAGAAAATTTTTTGCCAAAATTCATATTTTAGAAAATAATGAGAAAAATACCAACCATTTTATGTAACAAAATTATATTTATATGGAAATTTTTTATTTTAAGCATTTACAATAAGAGCTTATATATATTAAATTATTTCATACATATACATATAGTCAAAATAAAACTAAACAAAAATAAAAATTACATCGAATATATGGGCTTGAGGGCCAACTTTGAGGGCCATACATATGTATGTACATACAGTATAATATACTGTATATATATATATATATATATCTATTGAGCATTTTTTATAATAATAAAAATCGCTCTCAAGCTCAAATTATAAGAGGCAATCCCTCTCATTACGATTGACGTAATAAGACTACGATCACGACGTTTTCGTACGAGATTAAATAACAACGCAGCATTTTATCATTAAACCAGGACAAAATAATCGTAGTGGAAGTAGAAATACGCCAACTGCTATAAGGCAAAATATTTTTTTCCGAGGCCTTTGTCCACTGCGGTAAGAATTAAATATATTATATCCTTATAAAATAAAATAAAGCTGGATCTCAAGCTCAAAAAATTCTAACAGAATGTTTTATAAAACTCGTTAAAACTATAAGATCAAAACGGAGACAAATTATAAAATTTTTTAAAACTCTCTCAAGTGGGGTATGGAATCACGGAAAATCGCTTCATATAGATAAAAAAAAATAATCCAAGGAAAATGTTACTTAAAGATTTTTGATCATGTAATCAACAGGTTTTTATAGGAGTCTATTGTATTTTTGCCGGGTCAAGCAATCAACTTTTTAACCAAGAGTAATATGTTACATAAATACTAACGGCCTTATGCATAATGAAAAACTGGCATGAAGTCAGCACAAGTTGCGAAACTAAGTGAACTAGGTAGGTGTTGACGAGTTCCTACATACAATTAAAGATTCATCCATTAAATCTCAGAGTGATTTTTAATGTAAAATGGTGTGGCAAAATTCGCTAAGACCATGTTCAATTTTACCACTTAGTTGTGTCAACTTCATGCAAGTTTTTCATTACGCATAAGCCTGTAAAGCCTATAATTTAATGTGCGATATGTACCTACAACGAATGTATTTAAATTTAAGTAAATTTATTAACTTACCATTCTGGACATCAAGATGCAAAGCGTATGAACTTCTCTTCAAAATTGCCACTTACTATCAATATGAGTATTATCGTGAAAAACAGCTACAAATTTATATTCCCTCTTACACTCCTTTTGTATACTAGTTAAATACAACTAATTTCCACAATTTTTAATAAATTTCACTATATTAACTTCAATTTAATGCACTTTTTTATTAAAACACAACACTTTAATTAAGAACTTCCAATTTTTTCACAATGAAAAAAGAAACTAAAAGGAAATGCCGTTAGGCGGCAAAACAGAAAACGATGATGCCTACATATGATACATAAAGCAAATAGATATGATCCACAACAGAGCTGTAATATTCATTTGAAGATCAGGGATGCCACTAGGAATAAAAACCAATTCGCCACGGTTGCTTCTATATGAACATTTAATTTCCTATTTAAGAGTAATTAGTATAATGATCTAACGACCGCAATTAATTACACAATTTTTTATAGAAAAACTATAAAAAAAAACTCAATAATGACACTGTAATGCCTAATAAATGCAGTTAAAAAAATTATAATAATAATATTAATAAAAGTACATACTGTCGTATATGAAACGCAATTTTAATTTTATGTAAATTAAAATCAGTAGATACATAGATTATGCACATACATATTTGTTTTTTTTGTATTAAAGTTTTTGTGATACAATGTAGACATACACATAATACCTTTAAATCTATAAAAAGTCATTTTTGTAACTTTTGTTGGGTTTTACTTATTACAAACAAATATTTTTTTAAATCTGCCGGTTTTTTATGAATATAAAAAATTAATGAAAAAACACAGCACTGTGACAATATCTAATGTGTTTTTTAAACTAATGCATGGGTGCGGTATTAGAATTAATCAAAAAAATTAATTTTTATTAAATTATTGTACATATCTTACAGCTCAAGTTATAATTTCTGTTAATTATCTCTTCAAAATTAGTGCTGAAATAACGTCGACTGTAGAATTAGAGCCCATCTCTTATGAAAATAAGTGAGACTAGAATAATTCCATTGCTATTGCATATAAAAGTTCAAGTATTAAAGTTCGAGTTAGAAACACAAGGATTCTAAGCTAAATGTTGTACTTATTTATTATTGCATTAAATGTAACAGATTTCTAAAATTTTTTTATAAGCTCATTTAAACAATAAAACAGAAAAATTATGAGAAGCTATCAAAATATAAATGTTATAACAACAACTAAGCAAAAAAAAATTACCGTAGTTCATGGTTAAGTGCTCAATATTATTTTAGAATATTTTATAACATTGTATCCTGTTTTAAGGGTACTTTTTATCTTTTTCGAAATGAGCCAAAAATACCACACAGAGAAGAATTGCGGGGTTACTATGTTCTTCAAAAATATTACTCCTAGGATTTTGCCATAAAAGTGTTGAGTACATCAGATACATGAATTGGATAGGTTTCCCGATTTACCAAAGCAATTTGGGTGAACCGGAACAAGTAGTTAGAAATTTGTTAATTTTCTTATGTCATGCAGGGTAATTTGCTAAAATATCATGACAACAGTTAAAAGTATTATTATTATGCAAATGTTTGAAATTAACTTAAAAATATATTGCAAGAGATATTAATATTTTCCAAAAAACTTTTTTGGTGACACTTTTTCCAATGGTAACGCTGTACATATTGGCAAATTTCAAGAAGTAAACATATGAAAATATAATATATTTCATTCGAATTAATGTACATACATATGTATGTATGTGTAAATGTATTTTCAGTTAACATTGAATGCTAATAAGCCTACAGTTTTGAACTTTTTCTGTCGTTATTCCCTTTAGCATTTTAACTGAATTTCATTGCATTTTCTATTTACTATATTCCACATTAATCTCTGTATTCTCTATGCTATATTCAACATGTTTCGATACATATATGTATGTATGTTCATACAAACATATTTACTTCCTTTTTTTTGGGCAAATTTTGTCTCTTGAATTTTCTTCCTAAGGGCCTGTGCCAAACGGTAGCAAAGTTCTAGTGCAAGTAAATTTTTGACACTTCTGAGGTGAATAATATTTCACTAGCCCTGGGGGCTAGTAGAATTTTTGACATAACAGATAAATTTTTGACAAGCAGCAAATAAGAAGCATGGTATCATAAAAGGCAAAACCACCGCCGTCGCTTCGAGCCGTCGCCTTTTATATACATTCTTACGTCTCTTAAATGTAGTTAGACTGTGAAAAATGCATTGTTTATTTTAATTTTAGACAAATTTTGCATCATTTATGTAATGTTATATAAAATTTTTTGCTACGAGAATATTGTTTTATAAAAAAACTTTTCGTTTATGATGGTAGTCGGCGGCTTGTAGTCAAATTTTTTTTTTCGCCGCCGCAGCAATTTTTTTATCAGCTTCTTTGTATGCTCAAGCGAATTTGTCAAAATTTTACATTGTCAAAAAAGATATCATTTGGCACAGCAGAAAAATTAAAATTTTTCCCCATAGGCAAATATTTTTTTACTATAGTACTTTTCTACCGTTTGGCACACGCCCTAATTGTATTTCTAAAAAACCGTATGGCAACGCTATTCATTACAGTTCCGGACAGTGATGGGAAATGTGGCACAATTGTGACATTTTTGGCACTATTGGTTGTTGCCTGGCACTGTGGCACTCACTCGGTTTCTGGCACTTTTTGTCCATTATATACTTATATGGAAACTTTTCTTATTACTTTTTGCGTTTTTAAGTAATGAAAACTTAGTAGTCTATGCTGACAACTCTTCGATTCTGATAGTTAAAAGTAACGGTTTGCTCAGAGACATTGACGATCTATTAAAATGAATATTTATTTATTATTGTTATACATACATATTATACAAAGTAAATTTGCATAATATGGTGTTGCACAAATATGGGCGGGGTAACTAGACCATATGCCCAAGATGGTATTAACAGTATTTTAAAAGGTTTTGTGACTGACTGTACACGACCTATGCCTTCACATAGGAAGTAGCAACGTGGTTGTTAAGGAAATTCCAAAAAAACCGCAAGATTATACGGTTATCCGTGCCAGATCAGTCAACCAGTGCGAGCGAGACAACATACACAAGCCTGACCGCACTTAAGAAATAATTACGATGACGCGAGAGATGTTCCTCAACTCAGAGCTGCTTTACGACTGTGTAAAATGAATATATATATATATATATATATATATATATATTTGTTTGTAACAGCTCATGTCGTAGATATGATTTTAAAAATTTTTGGAAATATTTCAACTCTGAAATTTATGAAATTCTTTAGTATTCCCCAAACCGTTGGTTGTCTCGTCAAGTTTCTGCATATAGAGTCTTTGAACAGTGGGAGCCATTGAAATATTTCTTCACATTATAAAATTTTTAGTCATAATGCAATGACAAAACTATATTCATATTGAATAGCTTGACGGATAATATAAGCAAAATGTATTTTTATTTTTAGCTTATGTCCTTGAAATGATCGAAATGAAATCTAAAAATGTGAGAATACATTTAATTTTATTTTTATTTCGTTATTTCTATCGACATTTTTTTAACAAAAAATATATTGATGATCTTAATGTTGACAATATAGATCAAAATTCTTACCACCTTCCAACGGAAGAAAATTATTGCGGCACTGAAATTTAACTATTAATAATCAAAAACTTATTTTCCCAGCATAAAGTTGTAGAATTCAAAAATAGAATTAAAGTCTTCTTATATTTCTTTTTTCTTATTGTCTTTTGTTTTTCAAATACATGGAGACGTAAACAATAGTTTCAATGAACAATTTTTAAGTAATTTTTATCGAATCGTTCAAGGTATTCTTTTTATTCTCTATTCTTCATCAAACGTGGAAAGTATATTTCTAGTTCGAAGTTTTATCAAAAGTAAAACGTTAAATGGGCTGCAATTATAAACTTTAGCATCTTTAATACATGGTAAAGATTTTTGAAGTCTAGCAATAGATCTTGTTATAATCGTAATACATATAAAAGTATGAACCAAAAAAGCAATACAAATTCTACTATACCGACAGAATCTTTGTTTGATTAAAATAAATAGCTAACAATTATTAATGTTTTTATCTCGTGCACGATTTGTACAACTCGGCAGTATAGTAACCATAAAAATAAATTGATATTGTATTAAAGTGAAGTCGATGTCGACAACTGGACGAGTACATACGTAAATTGTCGCTCACGATAAACTTTACAGCCTTCATTTTAAAAGTTATCAAGAATTTTACAATTTTGATAATAAAAAAGTTAATTTTTTACCACATGTCCTTCACTATTATATCGAAAATAGGGCTCGAAATGTATTAATGTATACATATATATAAATAATTTTAGATCGTGTTTTTTGTGATATTCGTAAATTTTTCTAATTATAAACACAATAAATTATCATTCAAGAACCATAATTTAAATGAACATCAAGTGCCAGCATTAAAATTACATAAAAAGTGGTTTGGCACTATTCAATTGATTTTGGCACTATTTAAAAGCTGATTTGGCACGAAATCAAGATTTCTAATTATCATCACTGGTTGTGGAGAATTACCTAGGGCTTACACGTGCAAGTGCAAGTTTGAAAAACTCAATACACTCAAACTCTTTTACTAACACAACTACACTTTCGGCACTTGCAGTCTACTTCCAACTCAACTGCCAAGGAATTTTACAAGACAGTGACTTGTTTCACTTGCAGCAAGTAAATGGAAAGTTAGCTAATAGTGTTGCCCTATTAATACTTTAGTAGAAATTAACTGTATTTCGGTGTAATGTTATATGAGTTTTTACTAATTTTAAATACATTTAAAAGCTAATTTAATATATATTTACTTAAATATTCATAAATCAAGCGGCTAATGAATTTTTTAGACATAAATAACATTAAAATAACACGAATTATTTCAATACTATCTGGTTCCCCAAAAATTAACCTTTTTTATGTTATGGACAACTCTGCAATAAAAGGCAAACATGCAAGTTGCAAGACAGTCGGGCATTTGTATGAAATTTTCGATGATAACACGTACACAGAGCTTGCATGCAAGGTACTTGCATGTGTAAACACAGGGTTAAACAACGTAAACCAGTGTTGCCAGTTTTTTCTAGAGCTTATCCCCAATTTTTGATTTGTCATCCCCAAAAATCCCCAAATTGAGTTTTTTTTATTAAAATTTTTTGTTTTGTGAAAAAGATAAAAATTTTGAATTTTATTAAAAAAAATAATGACAAAAATAACATTTATATCGATAGCTATACTTACATTCATATTAATTTAATTTGTACTTATAAAACTTGCAACGAAAAAATAACACATAGTTTAATATACACAAGTATAAAAAAAATTTTAACCAAAGTTTACCATTTCAAATATTTCAGAATCGAAATCTTTCGATTCAGCAGCCTCGGAAATTTTGTTGTACATAGATAGTACTTGTATTAAAAAGCTTAAGCATTTCAACAGAAGGATTAATTTGTCACAACAAACGGAATTATTTTTAAAGTGTGTTTATTCTGAGAAGTGCTTCCAACAAGTCACATTTCATTTTTTTTACGTATTCTTGTTTTGGTTGTGTTCATTATATTGGTTAATCTGCCTTGATACTTCTTCTTTATTACCTATAGAATTCATTCACTATCGGACCTGTTCTGCAAATCACGACATGTCAAATCACGGTGATTTTAATAAATCAATAAAACCTAAATCATTGCTTTTGTAAATTTGACAATTTATAGCGATGGAAGTTGCATTAAAATATTCTATTATACATGACAAAAACTTAAAATATTTACAACAAAAACCCACTAACAAGTCAGTTATTTATAGTTTACTTTTGAAATCACCGTGATTTTCAGAACAGGCCCGTATGAATAGAAACACACATTTTTAGGCTAGCCAGACACACATTTCTTAGCTCAAGGATCATTCTTGTTACCATCAGTTATAAAAAAAATCCCAAATAATCCCTTTAATTTTGGTTATCATCCCCAGCAAACCCCCAACCGCCAACACGAAATTGTCATCCCCAATATCGAAAAAAATCCCCGATTTGGGTACAAATCCCCTAAACTGACAGCACTGATGTAAAGAAAAGAAATACCCAAGCAACGTTTACACGTGTGTTCAAGGCGAATTCATAATAAACCTAATATAGAGCAATAGTTATATACTTTATTAAAAATTGTCGAATTATTCGAGTAAAGGAAAATATATATATCTTGGTTAGCGTACTTTTAATTTGACTACATTCTCTAACCTAGAACCAAAACGTCTTAGTCGAAATACGCCAACCTCGATAAGGCCAATTGTATGCTTCTTTAATCTAGTACAGCAAAAGCAAACGAAGTCGAATCGAAATATTCGACAACCGTAATGATCCCCATTGTAAATTTCCCCCTTTTTTGCTGTGACATATTTTGGTACTGTACTCGTAAAAACATTAGTTATTAAATTATATTTTTCTCTTCAATTTAACTAATATGTATTGATATTTATCCAAACAATCAAACCATTTATTTATGTAAGTACATATATTGTTTGACAATGGCAAATATTTTTTTTTATATTTATATTTGCACATACATAAGTCTAGTATGGAGTATTTATTTGAATAAAATAAATAAAAAACACAATTTTTGCTTTTTTTCTTGTTTTTTTCCAAAGATTTTTTATTGTTTTTTACTTCAATACATTGTATTTACTAAAATTAAAATAAAACTAAACACATAAAAATTCATTAATAAATTAACGATATAATGATATAATAAAAAGATTGAATTAAAAAAAATCATTTTTTAATTAAACAACAATGTATTAAACAGAATGTTGCATTACGTATTGTTAAAAATTAGTTGTAGAGAATATAAGAGGAAATTATTTAGCGGAAAATGTGAAGAATATAAACTTATTCATACATATCGCTCATTTACTTCAATAGTGGCACAACTCAAAAAAACCAGTTTTGCAGAAAACGCGTTTTAAGTTTTCAAATTGCATACAACTCAATGGAGAAATTAAAAAAAAATCTTCTTTCAGGAGGTGATGGTACAAGCTATTTATATGAAATTTTTACACAAGATAAATTACGAAATGCCGCATCTTTCTGCATTATTAACTCAAAAAACTCATTTTTTGAGTTATGCCACTATTGAAGTAAATGAGCGATATGTTATATAATTGATTATATTATATAAATTACATTAGATGTATATATAAAAATAACTATTATATCAGAACGTTTTGATTTATTTTTTTTTATTGTAATATGTAATAGTAAAAATTAATTGCTATTCAAATAAATAGATAAATATCATTTCGTAGAATAGAATTACAATTACAGTTTTCAGCCACAAACTGCTTGAAAAAACTCCAATTTGTGGTACAGCAGTGGCAGCGCTTATTCAACGTTTTAATTATAATTCTTTCTGTTATGTTATAAATAATTTTCCTCATTAATATATAAAAATAATAATTATGTTCCCATAATATTTATGTATGTATTTCTTTTCTCATTAGCAAAAGAATTTTCTTTCATTTCTATAGTATTTAAAATTTAAATTTCTCTTGCAGTTGCTTTTCAAATCATCTGATTGGTTTTCATTAAAAAGAAAAAAAAAATAAATCATGTTTAGTTTTAAGCAATAATACTTTAAATATCTATGTATGCATTATAAATAGTTTATGTATTTGCTTTTGTGAATATAAACAATTATTTTCTAGTTTTCATTTTACCTATGGAATTGCTGCCATTTCACGATTTCTATTTGGAATTCTTTGTTAAAAAAAAATATGCAATGAGAAAAACACTCAATGGATTTGTTATTGATTTTGGTAATATTATTTTTTTTTTCTAAGAAAAAATTAGGACTCATCTTTGCGCACTCGGCGCTTACGGGGTTTCGTTGAAGTTACCTGTAAATACAAGAATGGGAAATAAAATTAATAAAGAAAACTGTCGTATTTCGACTTCAACTACATATGAAGATTTTGCAATAGATTAAAGAAAAAATTTTGTAATTTAGTCTAAGTACAAAGTCGTCGAATTCGAAATACGACATTCGTAATTGGGATCAATATTTATGGATTACAACGAAGAATTTTTTCTTTGTTGTTTTTTTTCTGTTTACAAAACTCATTAGCAGACTTCAACCCTAAAATTCTTGAGAAAAGCTAAAATAAACTCCATATATTTACAGAAAAACTCCCAAAATGTTATTGAGAATTACGTACGCAAATGTAATGGGACTTCGAATACGAAATTTGGGTCTAGATTAAAGAAAAAATTTTGCTCTTCTCTTTAATCTATTACAAAAACGTACGTGTCGAAGTCGAAATAAGTTAAAAGGCTTGAAACAAAATATATATATTTTTTTTCAACAAACATCTTTATATGATTCTGAATCCGTTTTTATATTCTTCCAACTATTTTAGAATTCATTGCGACATATTTTTATTTGAATTCCAATTTTCTTCCCGCTATAGTAATTTTATGATTTTAAGCCAATTTTCGAAAATCGATTGTTCTTCATATTTTGACGATTTTAAGTCGATTCTGACTATTTTCGCGATGTATGTATGTAAGTATGTATACTTGGATGTTGGGATGTGTGTGTGTCGATGTGTGTGCGTAAACATCTCATAACTTAAGAACGGGACAACAGACGAAAGTTGACGAAAAATTTCGAAAAAAGAAATCATTTTTCTAATATTTTCAGAATCGATTTTAGATATTCAATGATTTTTATAGACTTTAAAAGTGTAGCAGATGTTTCAGATATGGCCTGCATGGTCAACCGGTTCTCATATTTTGTTTTTTTATTTTGGTATTTCAGCCTCTTAAAAAAAGTTGTTTTTTCTTCATAAAAACCTACCTCAGTCTCTGGTTCAGCTTCCCCACTATCAACATCTTCTGTGGAGTCTTTGCCTTCACTTGACTCCTCCTCGTCATCATTATCATCGTCAGCAACATCAACGCCCTTTTCGTCATCGCCATCTTCATTTTTAACTTCTAAATCAGACTTTTTATTTTTGGGACTAGATTTTTCATCAGCAGCAACCTCATCATCTGGCTGGGGAGCATCAGATTTTTTAGCTTCCGCAGTAGCATCCTTTAAGCGCGCACAAATAAATAATTAATAGAGTAAAATATTAGCAAAATATTTCCCAATCAAATATTTAAAATCAAAATTTATTACATCAAGCTTATTAATTTAAAAAAATAAAACTTCTAGCAATAATTGCAAGTGCATTTACCTTTGTGCTTCCTTTACTCAAGAAGCGATACAATAAGAATGCCAAAGATGATACAACAACAACAATGGCAATGGGCCAGCTCCAAGGATTCTCTTTGCCATAATCTACAACTTTATTTACGAAAGAAACCTACAAACACATAAGAAACAAAAAACCAAAAAAGAAAAGCAAACAAATGCCCACAACAAAGTGCAAAATTAATATACGTGTAAGTAAATAAACAAATCGTCTACAATAATTAGCAGTAACTTAAGTCTAATTTAAAAATAAAGTTGAAAATAAACCTCTTGGGATCGCCGGTACAAATAATATATATAACAACCGGCTGGTATGGCAATATACAAGAAATACAAAGCCCACCAACCGGGTTTGTAGTTCATGTGACGCATCAAACGATGCCACAAAGTTTTCTTTTTAATATATAAAAAATTCCGAAAAACGTTACAAAATTTACATATTATTTCAAAATACTTACAGATTCTCTATCAATGTATTTGCGTTTGATGTCAAAAGTTTTGCCAGAAAAATCTATAGCAACATCTAAGTCATCGGTAATAATGAGATTATCGAATAAAATCTCATTGGACATGGACCACAATTCAATACCAACAGCAGACTGTAAATTTTGTAAAAAATAATTGTTAAAATTCAAACATAAAAATAATCAGCAAGATTCCGAAGAACAATTCCCTCAGAATATTTTCCACGCTGGGGGAAATTACAACATCCGATATTGACAGAAATGCCCAGACAAACTTTGCTAAATTTCTATGAAAATTTTTTCAATACCTAATGTCGTAATTTGACCCCTGTTTCTACTCACTATAGGAGTCATTTTGAAGGGTGTTAGATCTTCAAAGAAATCGGGATTGAGTATTTGTTTGGGTCTCCATTTGCCTCTGTAGTTGGGATTATCAATCATGGGTGCACGCCATTTGCCCTTATAATCTTTGTTGGGTACCAAGGGTGCTTTCCATTTACCGCAACCCACAGCCTTTTCACACACAGGATTGTCGACCAAAGGAGCCTCCCATTCACCGTCCATATCTGAGTCCCAATCATCGGGTTTAACAGCCGAAGGATCTGCAATTTTTTTCAAGATTTAAATTATGCCATTTATTGCATAATATAGGCGAACACGACAATAATATGAACAACACCATATGCAATAATATTGTATAATGGATGGGCCGCTTTATACATACATATATGTACATATTTTTTTAAGTTGTTCAATTTCAATAATTGCACACAAAAAAGGGAGAAAACAAAATGTAAACAAACAAGCAAAACAACGAACTTCTTAAAGCGGTGATGCCACGTATTACACTTTTTTGTTCCCAAGGAATTTATAAAGAAATTTATTCTTCATATTCATGAATGGGCTGAATGTCTTCATATTTATATAAAAATTAATAATACTGGCGGTCTACTCTGTAATTCGAAACGAAAGAAAATGCTAATGTTAATAACATACAAATTCGAAAGAATTTTCTTTTGTTTCTAAATACAGAGTGGACTCCCAATATATAGATTTTTTTTTTTTTGTATTTTCTCATTAAACATGAATAAACAATATATGTATGTATTCCGCTGTTTGGATTTCAATGCTGAGGGAGCCATGAATCTGGCGTTAACGCTTAAATTTTCTATAATTTTATGTCTAGCAGATTTCTAAAAATGGTTAAGCATTTTTATTGCTACTTACCAGGTATCATTTCAGGTTCATCTTCTAACCAACCCTCAGGCATAGTTGCTGTTGGATCTGGAATTTGTGGCGGAGCATCATCATCCCAGTCGCCAGGCTTTTGAGCAGTTGGATCAGGTATCTAAAAAAATTTATAAAAATTTATAAAAATTAATTACGTATGTATGTATATGTATTTTAAAAGTATTGAATAGTTTATTAATATATTATTATTTTCTTACCTTTTCACGTTCATCCCAATCTTCAGGTTTCTTATCTTCAGGATCATCAATTTCACGTGGTGGATTGACAGCTGGATTGAAGTCATTCAATAACGAACCCTCATTGATGATTTTGTGATCAACACGAATTTCATAGGTATTATCAGGGCGCACAATTAAAGTATACAAATGAGGTAATTTGTCCTTAAAAGGTTCTTCTAAACGGTCCCTAATATTAAGAGAAACAAAATCATATAAAAAAAAATAATCAATAAAGTTGTTGTTTGTGCTGCTTTAGTAGAACTTTGAATTTTTGTTTTCTACATTTCTTTACTACAAACAATTTCTTTTTTCTATATAAAAAAATTTAAAAAATAATTACTTTGCTTTCCGGCAATGCTTTTCAGTAATTGTACCATTAATAGGATTAACGTGACGGAAAATGAAATGCATTTTGATGTCATTGCCGCACTTGTCGGGACCAAACATAATAGTGTAGGGAGTTTTATCATTGAACTGAAAAATATTATATGTACATATGTAGGTATATCTTTGTTTTTGTATTGAGCAAATGAAGGGAAAGTAATAACGAACAACAAACCTTTGTAAGGTCTTCAGTGCTTCTGCCAGCAGATAAAAGTTTAATATATGAACCACCGCATTCCTGACCCTCCTGCAAAAATAATAAAGGTACATGCACAATGAATGTAAAAAATAAATATTGTAAATACAAGGAAATATTAGAATTATTGCTTTTAATTGGATTTAAGCCTCAAAGTTATGAATATAGCAAATCCCTTGCTGTCTTACAGTCAGCCAGCCAACTTACCTGCAATGTTACTTCATACTGAACTACCAGGGGTTTATCTTCCTTAAAGGTAAATGGTTTAGTTAGTTTAGATGCAATAGCTGCATGTTTGGCTTTCGACTTCAGCACCAGGCCAATATCTTTTTTCCAAACAATGCGTTGTGGCGCCTCCCACTTCCAAACGCCATCATATTTAGCGATTTCTTCAGCAATGTCATCTTTCTTAGCCTGCGATTTTATCCATTGTTTTTGAGATTTCTCAATGTCATCGAAATGATCCACAAAATGGAATTTGCTGGGATCATATTTAGGACTTTCATAAACTATTTCCTCGCCATTGTCATCGGTGGCTAAGACAGCAGGGTCATCCTTTGATAATTGTAATTAAAAATAAGGATATAAAGTATTATGTTTTAATTATAATTTAGCAAGCTGAGAAAAATATATATATTTGCAAGATATAAAAAAATTATAAATTATTATAAAGATTTCATGCGAACGCCGACAACTTTGCTGTAGTACGATTTGGCAGGTGCAACATAATAAAATTTAAAGTGGCTTAAAAAAGTATTCATATGTTGACTTCCAAAATATATCAATACAAGGTTGCGCAACATTGTAACCATGAGCAATGAACATTTGTACACTGTATTTATTTAATTTAAGTGCAGACTCGGCTAACGCAACCCTCGATAAGCGCAACACCCAAATTCTTAACATTGGTGACTCGGTTTACACAACTTTTCGAAAAACAAGAAAAGTTAAGATTCTCTCTCACGTTTTCTTTTTTATTTTAGTTTTTTATAAATAAATTCAAAACTATAAACGTTTGTGCATGAAATCTTATGCCTACATACAAAACTCGTGCTGATTTTGTTTTTGAAACCAAAGTAGTTTAATGCCCCTATCACGGTTCTCAACTAAATTCAGTTTGGTCGTCTAGGAGTAGACCAAACTTACACACGACCAAACTGTGTTTTACTATTATGAACCAAAACTGCTTTTTAGTTGAAATTTTCATCGCGTTGCCAACTTTATATATAAAGTTTGACAGAAAAAAAAACAGTTTTAGAAAAAGTATCGTTTTTGTGTTTTAGTTCAAGGAAATCATACCAAATGGACACAAATACGTATAGATTTATCTAATGACGACGAAAACGAAGTCGCAATTGTAGATGTGCTACGTATCAGAAGAAAAATTCGTGATGATTCCAACCCTCTTGAACTACCCAATGCAAGGTAAGGAATAATCAAAATAGGGAACGAATTCTTTAAATTTAATTATTAAGCATAAAAAATATTTCTAATTACGATTTTTCCACTTTTTCTTTTTCGCACCAACCTTTAACTAGAAAAACCCAACCACAGACCCAACTACTAAAAAGCAGTTGTGTATACTCAACGCTTTTCTCAACCAAACTTACGCATAGTTGTAAATGACAGTACCAAAACACAACTGAAAAGTCAACTGTTAACTTAGTAGAGAATGGCAATGCAAATTTATCATTCCCAACCAAACTATTTTAAAAGTTGAAAACCGTGATAGGGGCATAAATAATTCTTTGTTTGTGTGATTTTATTTTAAAACTTAACCTGTTATTCTTAAATTAGCCTTTTATAGCGAACATAGGCATAGCAACATAATTTTTGCAACAGTCCAAAATTTCTATTGGCTACGTTAACTGAGTTTGTACTGATATTTTTAACAAATTCAATAATTTTTAATTTACTTTTGTGGCCTGGAGTTTTTATCAAATAAAAGTTTCATACATTTCAAGTAAAAAATTATGCTCGTCTAGTAGTATTTTTCTATACAAAATTGTGTAATTAGATGCGGTCGTTAGATAATTAAGCTAAGTATATAGGAAATTAAATGTTTATATAGAAGGAACCACGACAAATTTGCTATTTATTCCTAGTGGCATCCCTGATCTTCAAATAAATATTACAGCTCTGTTGTGGATCATATTTGCTTTATGTATGGCATCATCGTTCTTTGTTTTGCCGCCTAACGGTATTTCCTTTTAGTTTCTTTTTTCATAGTAAAACAATTAGAAGTGCTTAATTAAAGTGTTGTGTTTTAATAAAAAAAAGTGCATTAAATTGGAGTTAATATAGTGAAATTTATTAAAAATCCTGCAAAGCAGTTGTATTTATCTGGTATACAAAAGGAATTAAAGAGATATATTTTTGTAGCTGTTTTTCAGGATATTATTAATTGGAAGTGGCCATTTTGAAGAGAATTTCATATAATTTTTGTCTTGATGTTAAGAATGGTAAGTTAATAAATTTACTTAAATTTGCATTCGTAGATGTTTACTATATACCCAAAAACTTGTGTATACGTTTATAATTTTTTAATGGGTTGGTTATCTTACATCGACTGTCATCCTTGAAAGGTTAGAGGGATCAGTCTACACTAATGCGCATGCATATATAAATACATATCGTTGGTCACAAGTAGAAAGGCCCTAACTTAAAAAAAACTGCAACTTTACAGAAGGTACATAAATAATAGTAAACAGTACAACTGCTGGTACAACTTCTGTGTACAATAAATTTTTGTGACGAGGAGTATTTGCGTGAAATGTATTGGAATCACTAAAAAAACTCAATTTCGTGAAAATACGATTTAGGGCCTTTCTACTTGTGACCATCGATATGTATCTATGTATATTAGTTGTATGTATTAGTTTGTGCTAGGTCACAAATCGCACTCTGCAAGTCTTATTGCTAAGCTGATTAGTTTCTGGGAGAGAGAGACGAGGGGAACAGCAACGTTTCTTTTCCCCCCATCTCTCTCTCCTAATAAACTAATCAGCTTAGCAATAAGACTTGCATAGTGTAAATAGGGACTAAGCAGAGAAGTTGTATTAACAGCTTTATGTCAAGATAAAACTTCATGCTGGTTAGCATAAATGGAAAAATGGAACATGGCCTTAACAAGTTGCTCCATACACTTTGACATTAAAAATCGGCGGATAATGTAGTTTCAACCACTCTTAAATCCAGGCGTGATTTTAAATGTAAAATTAAATGGCAAAACTCGTTAAGGCCATGTTCAATTTTGTCACTTATGCTTACTGGCATGGTTTTTCCTTATAAATGAGGCTGTAAAAATTTTAGTTGGAATTATGTGATGCGGATCACATAACTTTACATTAGAAGACTATGTGAAGTCAAAGTTTAAACTCTCCATATACCCATAATTTTTAGAGTTTGAGCAAGAAGCTCAGGAAGAACTTTATATCCAGAGGAGGGTCCTCTTTTCATTTAAATAAACATCTGATGATTTCGCTTAAAACATTAATTTTTTTAACATATCAAAATGAAACATATTATTTGAATACCCTATAGAATGGACGACGAAACTAATATGTGACAGCGCATAGAGAAAGGGACCTAAGGGTAAAAAAAAAATCAATTTTCACTTTTTTTTTCATGTGGACAACATCTGAGCATCGAATGAGACCGATCCCATGCCCCAAAAGTGTTCCCTCCCAGAGATATGCGCGTTTTATGATGTGATGGTACACCAAAGATACATGTATTTAAATCTTTAAAATGGCTCTCCTGAACAAATCCGGTTTTTACCCTTAGGTCCCTTTCTATTTTGCGCGTCACATATGTATTTTCAAAACATTTTGTGTCATTTCTCGCTCACTCTAGAAATTTGCAATTGTGCCTCCATTTGGGAACCGTTACTATAATTGTTTAAAATTATCTTTATTGAATGTTAGTTATCTTCTCTTGTTGAGTTTGTTAGTTAAAGTCATTAGCCCAATTCACAATCTTGTGCAAATGGTCTTGCATCGTTGCATGTGCAAAATGGTATAGTATATTGATACTAGAAATGCTAATCGGGACAAGTTTTTAGAAATCCCGGGCCTCGGGATTTAGTAATGTTGTCTCGAAATCCCAAACCGGGACCCCGCGATTTTCGGGACTGACAAAATCCCGAAATAATTGTGAACAAATGTGCGTCTTTATATTAAAAAAAATATTTTTATTTAACAATTTATTTTTTTTTTGCATATTTAAAAGGTGCATACAGACGAACATATGTATGTATGTCTGTAC
The DNA here is from genome assembly GCA_949987645.1 of Tachina grossa. NCBI lineage: Eukaryota > Metazoa > Arthropoda > Insecta > Diptera > Tachinidae > Tachina > Tachina grossa. The sequence continues at coordinate 214,277,965 of OX465274.1, forward strand.
TTATATAATTCAGACTTTTAATTAAAATATTATACACAATGCCGTTTTCGTTTCTAGAAAAAGTTTCACATTTTTTATTTTTTTACTATAAAATTTGGCGTTCGTGTGATACAATAATTTCTAATAAACTCTCTGTTTCAAAAAAAACTTTTTATTGCAAATTTTCATTTCATGTAATACTTTTTCCTAGAAAAGATGGCCTTTTCTTTTCTGTGGCAAAAACAAAAAAGTGCTTAAGTCGAGTTAAGCTGATTTTGAGTTAATGGTACCTCCGTATTCCTGGTTAAAATCTTAATCAATTTGTGTGATTTTTCAGGAAGTTATAGCGCTATGCGTTGCGACTTATCTTTTTTAGACTTCTAATCTCATTTGGAACAATAGCTTAATTTAGATTATACTTTAGTTTATTTCAACTTAAATATATTAATTATACTGTGTACAACGATATTTGCTTAAAAACTAACGATTAACAGAGAATTTCCCGATTTAACTGTAAAAGAAACAAATTTCTGAAAATCGACGTCAAAGTCCAAAAGTTCTCTCCTTCAAAACAGTAAAATATGACCTAAGCACTTTTGTCTTTTTGCCACAGATATACATATACTGACTTATACCTGATTCACATTAAGCATTTTTTCATGAAATTTCATGAATTTTGTTGCACGCACATTTTTTTATTTGCTAATTGCAGCGCTATAAAAGAGAATTTTGTATAAAAAAAGGGCGTAAAATGAATCCCTGATACATTTTTAACAAATTTTTTGATACCAGTTTGTCCTCCAGGCCTCCTATTGACAAATAAAAAATTTTCATGCAACTAATTTCATGAAAAAAATGCTTAATGTAAATTAGGTATTATTCATAAAAAATATTTCAGGTTTATTAAGCGCTTATTTGACATATTTTTATGGGAAGTTTCTCAAATAAACCTGTAATAAACATAAAATATTTTTTATGAATTAGACCGATATTATGTAGTCGTATATACAATATAAAATAATTTACTAAAATATTTATTCAAAGCAAATTTTTTATTTTAACTTGGTATAACAGGGAGTTTGTAATAATTTTTAATATAGAAGATGACAGTCAAAAACATTATTTATGCAAAAAAGGGATTCAGAAAATCCCGGGCTTTAAAATTAAAAAATCTCGGGCTCCGGGATTTAAAATTAAAAAATCCCGGGCTCCGGGATTTGCATAGTCCCGAAAATCTCGGGATTACCGGGCTCGGAATTTCCCGTTTAGCATCTCTAATTGATACCACTAAGAATTGTTAAGTGGTGAGTATAATATGCTATACAATTTTGCACATGGCAACGATGCAAGACCATTTGCACAAGATTGTGAATTGGGCTATTGTATAATATACATACATAAATATGTATGTATGTATTAAAATTTATAGAAATATAATAATTATGTGTGACGCAGCTGCATTCAAGTGTTCTTTGGGTTTAAGTAACAAAGTTCAAAACCAATATTGATAAGTAAATCATTCTATGACAAATTTCTGTGTTGGTTTTTCTTTGTAATTAAATCGAACTTCAATGCGTACTAGCAATGTGGTCCTCATTACATCAACAACAATTACTGCGCATTTAACCAAAATTGTAAAGTAGTATACATATCGAGCCATAAGCGCCAAAAGAGCTTAATAGACGCATTTTTTGGAACTCGATTCTATACGATTGCATTTTTAAGTGGTTTTGGCACAATACGTTTACATGAATAAATTAGTTAATTTTTTTATAGGAATAATTTTTTCTATAGAGGGTGAAAGTTTTGTTTTGGGGATTAGAGAATTTGTTTATGGGATAATATACATATTAAACAACACATCGTTCATTTACTCAAAAAATGCAATTTCTCAGTTAATGATGCAGAATTAATTCTCATATCGTTGGTCATATTTTGTAGAGATTTCGTTTGTTTGCTCAACTCTTGCAAGCAAAATAAAATGTGAATTGAAAACTGTAAACTCGTTTTCTGGTGGACTATTTGGTTTTCGAGTTATGACGTTGTTTGAGTATATGAACGATATGTATTTATGTCAGCAGTTTCGGTCTTATAAAAATGTTGAAATTGCAAGTTAGTATGAAACCAGCATACAAGGTTTTCAGGGCAATAATTACTATAAAGCATAATAATTGTATGACGTGTCCAGCATGAAATATGACAAATCAGTTGGGGAATAAAAACCGAATTAAATCAGAATATTTTCAGAGTAAGTTTCTTGAATTTTTAAAGAAATAAAGCAAGTACTAGAAAACATCGAACAAAGTGGCTTTCACATAGTATTTCGAAACTCGATGGATTTTAAATTGTTTTATTTTTATTGTTTTAAGCAGAAATAGTTGGAAATCAATTTATGATTTCTACTTTTTCTAACGGAAATTATTTCATATTAATATATAAATATGTATCTAGATAACTACTATGATGAGATCAATGCACTGTCACAAAAAAAAAAAAAAAAAAAAAAATATGCAAACTTCTAGTGTGGAGTTTCTTGAAGTAGTTATAGAAACTAACACAATCCTACTTGGGTTTTGCTAGTTTTGCTGCTGTTCGGATTTTATGGCCTCATTTATATTTTGGCGAGAACTTTGTTTTTCCGGAGAACATGCAATTTTCTCGCGGCTATAAGTATGTACATATATCGGAAACCAATTGGAATTTTGTTTTACTGTCTTCAGCATAATTGTGGTTAAAAACAGCAAAAACACATGGGCTTGCATATCTTTTTTTTTATTAGGTTGTCTATACATTTTTAAAGTACTCATTTACTACATCCAGAATTTTTTTACCTGCACCAGTGCTAGACACAAGTCATTGACAGCAACGGCTGGGCCGATTTGTTAGATTTTTGGCATTAAAACTTTGGAAGACTTCCTTTTAAGTCATATAAATTTTTCATAACTCACATTCACGCATGACAATTTTCCTCCGTAATTTCTGCCACATCTCTGACATATTTTTGAGAAACTCTCTCCCCTAACCCAATCGAATCTTCATCAAAAACTTAATTAGATACATTTCATTTTGTGCAGAAACTAATCACTTTGCTAGCTTGTGCTGGTCCACCTCCCAATAGCGATGTGGCATCGCCAGTAATTTGCGGACAAATGCACTTAGTGCCAGCATAGAATGGATGAAAAAAAATCATTGTTGAGGTTATGTCACCCTTAACACCCATCGGCAGAAACAATACAAAAACGTAAAAATTTATTTCAATTAGAAAAATCAACAGTTCAATGAACGTTATGAATGCATACATACTTATGTACATAGAACTTATTAGAAGTTACTAAGCAAACACAAAATTTATTTATTTTTATATTTGAAAACCGCACGTTTTATGAGAAAATAGCACTGACGTGTACCTCTTCGCATCAACCACCATATAATCATTTAGCTAACCGGTAGACTTGTGTGCGTGTGTATTTTCTTTATCAAGTACACATTTCATTTTTGATTAACATACATACATACGTACATATATATACCATTACTAATCTTTCGCTAACTTACCTGTAAATCTTCCACAACACCATCATCAAAATCTTGTTCCGCTTCTGCTCCACTGACTGTATTTATAAATTGTGGACCAATTAAGAGATTCACTGCTAGTAGAAGCGCTACTGCTATACAATGCGTTTTTCGCATCTTATCTTTTAGTTTTTTGTACCTTGATATATCAAATCAAACTGTAACACATAAATTAAAAAACAGTAAATGATTAATTTTTTTTAAATTTAAGTTGTACATAGAGTAATTTTATTTTTAATTACTAGTAATTGGTTTAATCGAGTTACTGCTTACCGCTTTGTTCAATTGGTTTAGTTTGCTCAATGAAATTTTCTAAAAAACTAGTAAAGTGAAAAAAGACAATACACGAAAGAAGACCAAATAAAAGTGGTTGAAAGAATATAAAAAATGTAGAATATAGTCCACAAAACATAAAAACAAAGAAAGCACTTTGTGGATTTCATTACATTGACAGCTGGTTGTGCGCAGAGATGTATTTTTTTTATTGCTACACCGAGAAAAAATAAATTATAGATAAACATTTTAGCCACGTTGATTATAACGGAAATAAGTATAGTCCAGTCCATATTTCCTGCAAGTTTCTTGCATTTATATATGCGTTATTAATTATTATAATCAAATTACTTTGCGGACTTTTTTAATGTACACACTAAAAATTTTAATACATATTTATTTTAATATATTATTTTTATATAAAATGGATTCAAATTAAATACGAATTAAAAATTTCTTTGTTGTTGGTAAAAGGGTTTGCCAAAGACCGTGGAAATTAAAAAACCGCCGCTTCCGGTTTTAAGCTATTAAAACCAGTCGGTTTCGGTTTTAAAAGCATGCATGTATATAAATAGGTATGTATGTTGGAAAGATAAATGATGATTTAAAAACAATCATTTCTATCGTGAAAAAAGTGGAAATTTTCGTTCCCCTCGAAGGGAAAAATGCTATCTTGAATATCCCGTGAATTTTTTCCCCGCTATCAGTCTACGTGAATGTAAAAAAGGGAAGAATTTTTGTAAAGCTTAAAAATTAATTGAAAATTGGATTAATTTAAGTTTAATAAAAAAATCACACAAATTTTAGGTTATAAATGAAATTTATTCAACTTTAAAGTTGTACTTATGAAGGTGCTTCTGTTGATTTAGCTACTTTTTCATTAAGTATACTACCGTGGTGCACCACCATGAAATTTACTGTCTGTGAACCAAAGAGATTCATACTCTATGAAAAAATGTGTTGTAGGAAATTATCGATAACAATCGTAAGCTTTACTTACTAATCTTGTCCTAAAAATAAATAATTTTAACTTTTAATATATAATTCGGAGAAAAATATCGAAATTATTTGATGTAATAATTCAGTTCGCCTACAAAATAAAGTGAAAAAATTCACGTGAAAAATATTCCGCCTTATCTCGTGGTTGAGGTATTTTAAATGCGACTACGACTGTTTGGTAATAGATTAAAGAAGACTTCAACGGGTTTTCTTTAATTTCCAAACAGTCGTATAGCCCTGGCACGCTATACGGGCTAGTAGTCGTATTTGAAATACGCCAACCACGATAAGGCAGATTATTTATGATAAGTTGAAACAAAAAAGGGAAAATATTTCTGGGAAAAATTTTTCGAGGGAAAAAATTGTTACTATAGGGGTGATAAAGTTTCTCTGGCTTGTATTCAATTCAGGTACATATCGATGGCTTACTAACGCAACCTCGTAACTTAAAAATTAATACTTTTCAGGAGAGACAAAAAATGATTTATAACAAGTATTTAAACATTTTTAATATATGTTTTTTTATAATCTAATTACTTGGATGATTTTTGTTAAATTTTCAATTAAATACTTGTAAATTTTCATTAAATACTTGTTATAAATCATTTTTTGTCTCTCCTGAAAAGTAGTAGTTTTTAAGTTACGAGGTTGCGTTAGTAAACCATCGATATATTAGAAAACGAACATGTAGTAATGAGTAATGTGTATAAAAAGCTTAAGAATAAAAAAATTTATATTTAATTATCCAAGTAATAAAACGTTAAATCGTTCAATATAGAGTCGTTTAAACGAAATCTTATTTTTGTGCAGAAGTTACCAGCGACAGAAAACACGCTTTCGATTTCAGTTGAAGAGGGCTTTATTGTGTTATTGCCTTGTTAAGCAATAATATGTTGGTTGTTTTGTTGTTCGTTTTTTATAAAGTACAAATTCTTGTCGAAGAACGTTAAAAATATCGTCTTTTTGCTTTACATCTTGCTAGAGCTTTTTTGATAACAGATTAGAATTCTTCCTGCAAAGAATTGTTATAATTTTCTTAAAATTTTACAATTTTCTTACCTTTCATTGTAACAGAATGCTTAGTAATGTATAAAAGTCTTCAATGTAAAGTACATTTGCTGTATTTTTAAACAATATAATAATGTTAAAGTAAATATTAAAAACTGCCGCTTTTTTTGTCGGTTTCGGTTTCGATTTTTATGGGTTAAAACCCGCGGTTTCGGTTTCGGTTAAATCCGAACGGCAATCCCTAGTTGGCAAGGGGAACAAATTTCACAAACTATTTAAATATCAATTGATACTTAAATGTCGATTTGCATTAATTTTTGTATGGAAAAATTACTTTCAAATATGAATTGATATATAAATAAGTTGATGAAATAGAATAAAATAGATCAATAAAATTAGATTTAAAAACGTTTAATTAAAATAAAACATTAAAACACAAGTATTTTATAAATTTTGTTTTTCATTTTGGCTTTTAAATACATTCAATGAGAACCAAAAGTTGCCTTGATGTAAAAAGTTTTTAAATGTGTTAAGTCTTGTAAAAATCGGTAAAGTAGAACCGCTTAAAATAAAATATAACATTTTAATGGGCGTGACGCCGCCCATTTTTTAAATGGATGATTGTGTCTATTTTACAGCTCAAGGTGTGTGGTAGGTTTTGTAAAAATCGGTTAAGTAGAGCCCCGCCCATTTTTTTAACTTTCAAATTGTGTAATTACAAGAACCAAAGATGTTTTATAGGTTTCGCAGAAATCAAATAAGTATAATAGCATAAAATTATATAAAAAATTTGTGGCCGTGTTTCCGCCCACTTTTTTTTACAATGGGAAGCTATATCCTCAAGAAAATAATTTTTACAATCGGTCTAAAATACACCCGCAAAAAAAGTAGAGACGAATTGTTAACCTCCTCCTTTTTTTTGAAGTCGGTTAAATATAAGCAACATATCATCGGTTGGTTATTGGTTTGCGGCACAGTATATACACATTTTTACGAATTGTAGTTGAATTATACTGATGTGTTACTTGAGCAGCAACGAAATTTATTTATATTTTTTTTATATCTTAATTTTCAGTGGTGGTAAAACAAAGGATACAAAAGCAAAGTGTTAATATTCTATGTCAAATTAGAGAATAATTCGATTATCTGTTGTTGCATTATTAATTTTTATTATTATCAAAAACTTTTTTTTTACATATGACCAGAGCTGCCGTTTTTAGCAATTTCTAACCAATTTTTTTGTTCAATGTGGGGATGCGCGAAAGATGTAAAAGAAACGAATTTCTGAAAATCAACTTGAACGTTTAAAAGTACTCTCCTGCAATAGTGAAATATAGCTTCAGCACTGGTTCCTTATATATACATATATCCTTATAGATATGTATATCGTCACCTAAAATTCAAAACAACGTATCATCAAAAAATTCGAAATTGACTTTTATATTGATTAGTCCCAGTTTACACCATGCAAGTCTTATTGCTAAGCTGATTAGTTTGTTAGGAGAGAGAGAGAGAGAGACGAGGGGAGCAGAAACGTTTCTTAGCAATAAGACTTGCGTAGTGCAAACTAGGACTTACGATTCGCCACCTCTAATTGAATATGTTTACAAAATTTTAAGCTTCATATTTCATAAATTCATAAGTTTCAAGTAATTCTTGATTTAATTTTTTTTTTCAAATATCTTAAATAGTTACAGCCTTATTTATAAAAATTATTACGGCTTTATAAAGGCTTTTTAATGAAAATTTGTTTTAAAACCCCTTTATAAAGCATTAATAAGTTTTATAAATAAGGCCGTTAAAATTTGATATAGTTTTTTGCTTATGAAAATTTATGTTACGTTATTTTGCATTTCATATGACGATATGTATGCGAAATGGAATAAGCGATGTCCATCAGTCAGAATTTATCCTAAATATGTATTAATTTGGAATCGAACATCATCAAAGTGTAAAAATAATTGTACCAGGGCTGGAAAATTTAAAATTATTCTGGTAGAAGAAACTAAGTTAAAATAATTATTGTTCTTTATTAATCAAATGTAATTTATATTTTAGACAAAAGTAGTAGATTAGTATTGAAAACTAGCAAAACTTTTTTTTTGGAAAATCGCAACACTTTTTTTTTTGGTTCAAGGGTTGGTTCTTTAATATATATCCAATTTTTATATACAAATCTAGTTTAAGCATATAATAATATAATAATAAGATTTTATTGCTATTTAGGGCTCTTTTTAGTTTTACGATGCATTATGAAACGTTGCTTTTTACGCTCTTAGCAAAATCAAACAATTCAAAGCAGTACGATATCAGTCATATGTTTCAAATATGTAAATGGTAATACGTAGACAAGACGTACATATCGAGCCTTAAGGCTGAGTTAGCTGACTGTAATGTAAAGTAACTGCAACAGTAAGAAACAGCTGATCGATTTTGTTATGTGAAAAGTAATGAAAATGGTTATAGAGATGGAATGTAACGTAAGCTACTTTTCATATAAAAATATCGATCAGCTGTTTCTTACTGTTGCAGTTACATTACATTACAGTCGGCTAACTGAGCCTTTATTTTCGATTTAATCGTAAGCGACAAAAATTAAATTTTTCAGGAGAAGGCTTTTTTTTTAAATATTCATATATGTTTTTGTAAGTAAATTGTCGCTTTCATGGAAAGAAATTTTGCCTGGTTGTGTAAGGCGTCGTCATAAACGCCTATATCGTTTCTTGTACTAGATTAAAGTAAGACGAAACCTGTGTTCCCAATCTATGACAAATGAAATGTAGTTTGTCCTCCAACATCAGTCGTAAAGCAGTTCTGGTTCTATAGATGCGAACTTCGCCCTAGTTGATTTATTTGCCTCAAATAGCTTATATATAGTTTTGTGGTTCTTTTGCGGAACTTCGTTGTTAATCACGCTGGTGCTGCTTATGCGAAGGTTAGTTAGTCACAAAACCATTAACGAAAATACTGTTAATATCATCATGGTCATATGGTCTTCCTCAACCACCAATTTTTATGCCGCCATATTTTGAAAATTCACTTTGTAAAGTATGTCTTAAATAAATAAATATTTTGTTACGAAGTTTTTAAAAGCGTACAGATTTTTATTGGCAAATGTTTAGATTTCTAAGGCATAATTAATTAATGCACTTAAAACATCAATAGTGAGCAATTAATTGAAAATTTGTGACTATGTATTATTATTTTTTTATCTCTAACTGACAGATTTTCAAATACTTTTCTTACTTATTTTAAATGCAAACATTCTTCATAGACTTTGTTCTGCAATAAAAATTTAAGCAATCTATAATTGAGAGCTGCTTGATTTGTTGCTAAATGATTAAACAAAATTTGTCAACACTCATTCATCTGCCTATTTGACGTTATTTTTTTTTTGTGATTTTATTGCTTGCTTTCTTTACAAATATTTCTTTATAATTGAAAGGGATTTTTTGTGTGTATGTGAATGCATACAAATGTATGTACCCTGTAGGAAGTTTCCATGGTAAAACACTACTAACACTGTCGGAAACTAAGTTAACTTTAAACTAACTTAAAGCTACATAACTATTTCACAACTAGTACTGACTGATGACACTTGGATTACTTTTCAATGTAATCAACTGACTATTTTAACATTGTGATGTCCTAGGTGGTAGCCAATTGTCTCACACTGCATCACTTTTCAACTAACTTAAAGTTAATTTTTTTAAGTCATTTTGTAGTCAGTAAATTTGCAAATTTTTTTTTCAGGGGTTCGAACTATGTATCATTATACGTTGTATGTATAGTCAATGCGCAAATTCGATTACCAACTAAACTTAACAATTAATTTTGGATTTGTTCTGGATGACGTAGCAGTCAGTTTAAGAAACGTTAACTATAAGTTGATTATTTTTGTAGTCAACCGCACATTCTCCGACAATGAATTCACTATTGACCTTGTCACCTTGCTGGTATATTTTTTTGTCACTGAAAGTCTACTACTAACGTTGGTACAATTTGCTAAGTATATATATATAGCTGTTTTGAGACCATATGTAGACATGGAAAACAGAAACTTGCTAATACATTTTGGAAGCTCTAGTGTACACTAGAGATGAGCGATCCCGTGATTTTTTAATAATGTTGGTCCAAGTGAATTTGATGTCTAAATTTCTGTTCTTTTGAACTCTGACTGTGATCACAGTTTAGCAGTCTTTTGTTTGTAGAAGTTGTATTATTTTGGGAAATACTAATAAGAAATTAAACAGTGACCATGATTGCGGTTTAACACATTTCATTACTTCTGCTTTAAGACAAGAACAAACAATTTGTACTCAAGGCCTTCCAAATATTGAATATTGCCGTACAAGAGGCAGAGAGACAATAAAATTGCAAAGACAAAAATGTAAGAGCTAAACATAGTTGCTAGAAAAGACGGTTTGACACGATTTTATAATTTTCTCTCGACAAAGCAGAAGTATAAAAAAATTTATGTGGTAGCCTTTTTTACTGTAAGTTAAGCAAACAAGAACAATCACGGTTTGTGTGTAATGTAATGTATTATATTGCAAAACCTGTTACTTGTTAAATTTAGTCCTAGTTATGATTAGTGATTTTTCAATCGCTGTGAAAAAGTAACAGGTATGGAAATATCGCTCATCTCTAGTGTACACTATTGACGTTGGTACTATTGTCTAGGAAAATCTTGTGAAAAATACTCTTTGGATAAAAACGATTATACAGCTTGTTATGCAGATTTTACTACCACTTAGCTATCGCCGCCGAGAGTGCGTATTCTTTTCTACTCTTCAATAGAAAATATAGCAAATAAAGACGCTCCCTTGACAATGTCGCCAAAAAATCACCAAAATGGTCGATGAAAGTGTTGACTTGAAGAAACTTAAACCCAAGTTTCCTTCAGGGTACGTATGTATGCATGAACATTTGCAGCAAACTTTTGTTCAATTTATGTGACCAGACTGTGACAGCTTATGTCCGCTAGAAATTTGAAAGTACACATACAAATACATATTAACATATACATTCATACATACATACAATCATATATACCAATTCCTACATACATGCACACATAGATACATATATGTATGTAGATGTCCTTATGAAAACAAATCTTGAATTTATAGTTGCCGTGTGTGAGTTTGCAATTGTTTGTATTTACCCAAGTATTTGTAAAACAAACATTTTCTATTATTCATTTATTGTGAAGTTTGTCGGTGTCAGTACTTTTCTTTTTTTTCACCAGTTTTAAAAACTTTCTCTTTAAACGTTACTGCCTTCATGTCCATTTTCTTATGCAACACGTACATATACATACAAAGGTACATACAAAAACTTGTACGTATGTATACACTTGCTTACATTTGTAGAAATGTGTGTATTTATGACTTTCAACAAGTCGTTGTCTATTCATTTCCTATTCGCAAAGTAGTTGTTATTAGTTTTATTTGCTCTTTGTATTTGCTTAAGTAAACGTTTCAATTGAGCAATCATCATTCACTGGCACAGCGTCAGCATCAGCGGCACGTCAGCATGATTTATATATATATATATATACTTATATGTATCTTCTGGAGCAATCAGAACCTGCGAGGGGTACACACAGCAGGCACAGCCGGCATGTTTGCTTAGTCCTTAAACTGTTATTTGAACTAAACAGCGAATAAATATTTATGTAAGAAGAATTTTAAAATTTAGTTTGAGAACTTAATAAAATGCCGAAAGAAAGAGAATTTTTTCCAACTAAAGGCTCAATCAGACGTGACATAACCATAGCTATAGAGAACCGTCGTTCGAACCAAACTAATGGGCAACACTGTATAACTCTCACCATAGAAACTAATTGAAACTTCAGTTTGGTTATGGCTATGGCATTATCGCTACGTCACGTCAAATTTAAGCTTAAGTAGCCTTTCTTTCAGAAAATATTTTTTAATTCACGTTTGTCGGAGAGTTTTTCAAGTCAATATAATTTTTTTAAGGCCAAAACACATTGTATTGTACACGTTATTTAAGCTAAATATTTTATTTACTTATTTTTTTAAAAAATACATAAAATATTATAAAAAGAGCACGCAACTCGTTTAAACGGATGTTGAAAACCAAATACTAGATTACACTTACACTCATGTACTTATTATTGTGTCATAGAGAATAATAATCAGCTCATGTTGTATGCAGTAAACGTGCAGATGAAATATAATTGTGTTAAGCTTCTAAGCATTTGGAAGATGCTGAACTTAGACGTTTCGTTATAGTCGCTTTTGAAAGATAAGAGGAAGAAAGTTTACTGCTGAAGGCAGTTTGAGGATGTTACAATTTCATCATCAGTGTTCACATCTTTGGCCCACTGTATGTGGTGTCAGTTAACAAACATTTCAGTCTATTCAAACAAAATTTAATATTCTTGTATTGTTTTCGAAAAGTAGTTTCCCAAAAAGTAAAAATTAAAATTACCTACAAAGAGGCCTAAAAGAATTATAATTAAAAAGGTCTTAAACATTTTTTCCCAAAAAATATTAATTCAGAAAAGTAGTTTTACCAAAAAAAAAAAAAAAAAAAAAAAATAAAAAAATAAAATAAAAAAAAACACTAATTATTAAATTGACTGCACCCGGTCAAAAAAAAAAAGTACTTGGCAACACTATATTCTTAAATAGCTGTTGTTGTTATTTACATTTATTTTCTTTTTACATACTCTTAGTCCCAAATCAGACTGTGCAAGTCTTATTGCTAAGCTGATTAGTTTCAGCGAGAGAGAGACGAGGGGAACAGAAACGTATCCTTTCCCCCCGTCTCTCTCTCAAAATAAACTAATCAGCTTAGCAATAAGACTTGCATAGTGTAAATAGGGACTTACGGCTACAATTTTGAAGCTAAAAAAAAGTCAGCCAATGTTAGCAATGGTAAAGTAAGAAAAAAAAAAAATTAAAAATAAAAAAAACATTGATTATTGAGTGCTTGTTTCAACTTTGTTATTTGTTGTTGAGCTTCTCATTTGTTTAAATGAAAGTTTATAACATAATAACTCTAGTTGTTCTAAGAAAGTTTGGGTAAAGGTTCCCTAATGATCTGCATTAGCAATAGTGAAATGCGCATAGGATCCAGCTAAATCCCTCAATAATCAATTTCAATGTAACTATTTTGAATAAAAAAATATTTTACTTAATAAGTAAAATATCAATTTGGGATTATTAGTGTGTTTAAAAAATTTTAAACTTAAAAAAAGAAAATACTAGCTCCAAAAATTATTTTTTCCAGAAAGTAGTTTTACAAAAAGTTATTTAGTTGCATCAAATTTGGTTTATAAACATGTTTTAGCACGTTTGGTTTATAAACATGTTTATAAGCATAAGCATAAACATAAACATAAACAAAAACATAAACATAAAGAAAAACATAAACAAAAACAGAAACATGTTTATTACGAAAATCTCGTGAACTAAGCTGGATTATAATATCGCGCCATAACCGCCAAGAAAGCTTAAGCGACATAATTTTCCAGCTTATTTTGCTTACAAAAAACGATTATTTACAATCGGAGGTAGTCGATTTTCGTAAAAAACGAATTTAAAAAAATATGTCGCTTAAGCTTTTTTGGCGGTTATGGCTCGATATATCACAATAATATAAATTTCATCAATTGCTGTCTCGTCCGCAACAACCTAATGTTTGCTGGGTTGCAGGTTCTGTTATGATATATTCTCTGCTACAAACACATTTGTGTGTACATAAATTTATACGTGCATGTTTACTTTGAAAACTATTTATTATATTTAATTGAAAAGATGAGAAAATTAGTGATGAATTATGACATACTTAAGTTGATTTAATGCTTTTAATTGTCTCTCATTTTTCACTTCAAAGAGAAAATTAATTTAAAATTGATACTTAAAGGTTTTTTTTTACATATATAAATAAAACATCTAAATGTGTATAGTATGCATATCGTTCCATTATTGCAGCATAGTCATAACTCAAATAAATAAATTTTTATATTTGTGATTTGAACGGGCTAAAGTTCGTATTGCTTTTTAAGCCAAATTACATGTGATAATTATTAATGAACAAATAACACCAAAGTCTGTTGTAAATATTCTGACTAACAACACATAGTTGAATTGAACGGAACAGCCAGCCGTTTTCAAAGGCCACTAAACCTTCATCATCAGCGTTCTTTTGTGTTTGGTCCACTGTGTGTGGTGTCAGTTGATGTAGATTTCTGCTTTATATACTTAGCATTTTATTGCAAATGGAATATGTGAATTGTTTTGATTCATCGTATTTCAATTTGCTGAAAGCTTTTTTGTACTGTAAGCTCAATTTTACCATCTCTATATCTACAACAGTCTTACCATTGTCGTTTTGTTCTTTTTACTAATTATACACATGTTACTTAATTTGCTTATTTTTTGTTCTACTTAAGACAAACTTTTTTTTGGTTTGTTACTATTAAGTATATTTTTATTTTTTAATTTTTGCCACAGGCCCATGGCTATTAATTTTTAGTTAATTTTAATTATTATTCGAACTTCATTTGTTTCTATATTTGTGATTTGAACGGGCTAAAGTTCGTATCGCTCTTTAAGCCAAATTACATGTGATAATTATTAATGAACAAATAACACCAAAGTCTGTTGTAAATATAGTGATGGTAAGATTGAGCTTACAATACAAAAAAGCTTTCAGCAAATTGAAATACGATGAATCAAAACAATTCACATATTCCATTTGCAATAAAATGCTAAGTATATAAAGCAGAAATCTACATCAACTGACACCACACACAGTGGACCAAACACAAAAGAACGCTGATGATGAAGGTTTAGTGGCCTTCGAAAACGGCTGGCTGTTCCGTTCAACTATGTGTTGTTAGTCAGAATATTTACAACAGACTTTGGTGTTATTTGTTCATTAATAATTATCACATGTAATTTGGCTTAAAAAGCGATACGGACTTTAGCCCGTTCAAATCACAAATATAGAAACAAATGGAGTTCGAATAATAATTAAAATTAAATAAATTTTTTTTATTAACCCTCTAGTCAGCCTAGAACCATATGTCTCTATGTCAATACTCTTTCTCCTGCGACAATTGCACTAGTTAAAATGTCGACAACTTTCCTTTTATGCGCGAGTAGAGATACGTTAGAGACAACAGTTTTAGTGTATTTCTGGTGATATTGTCAATGAACGCGTCAATAGTTTGTTTTTCTTTTTCATTATGCTGTGCAATAATATTAAATAAATATACATATGTAGACGAGCGTCACTAAAATCTACTAGTGAGTCTTTGGT
Organism: Tachina grossa; assembly: GCA_949987645.1. Classification (NCBI taxonomy): domain Eukaryota; kingdom Metazoa; phylum Arthropoda; class Insecta; order Diptera; family Tachinidae; genus Tachina; species Tachina grossa. The sequence goes on from OX465274.1 coordinate 214,293,100, forward strand.
TCAAATATCTTCATATGGCAGTAAAATAACTACCTTCTCAATAGTGCTAAAGTCTACTGGTAGATTTTCAATGACAACCCTATGTTATATGTCAATGGGCGATTACATTGGCTGGGGTACAATGTTGACAAAGTCGCTAGAAAATCACTATAATCTTACTATTGACAACGAGCGAGGAAATATCGACATTATAGACTAGAGCCCCTAAAACTTACTAGTGAATCTTTGGTGTCAATGTCTCTATGTGATCCCAAAAGAACTACTTAGTCAGTAGTGCTACAGTTTATTGGTGGATTTTCAATGACAAACTAATGTTAAATGTCAATAGATGATTGCATTGGCTGGGGTACACCTAGTCAGTAGTACTACTGACAATGTCACTAGTAAATCACTACAATTTCACTATTCGCACTTTCTACAGGGTAATTTTCATATAAATTCAATCAATATATTAAACATTTTTCTACTCTCAAGACTTGAGTGTTCAAACCATTTTTGTATGCAAGTTTCACATAATACTTTATAACGAACTATTACTCGTATTATTCGTTACGTACCCCAAAAACTTTTTAACTTATTTATTTAAAAATTCTTGAACAATATTCACATGTACATTAGGGTTATAACCAATTTTTTGGCATAGTACCATGAGGTCAACCATATTCTAGTAACCACGAAAATCATAATCTTTTGTAATTTTTTCAAACACTTTAAGCACGGAGCTGAACTAACAAAAATATTATTTTACATAATCTAAAATTATTTCGAGGCCTTCTTAATGCAATATTGAATATTCATAACTTTATACGGTGTTTTTTATTTATTTTTTGTTTTAGATAAACATATTATTAATTTTTCTTAACCGAAAAGAAAAGAAAATTCCATCGCTGTTGGTACGTGAACTTTTTTGACCTTAGCGAAAAAATAAATATGCGTTTCCAATTTTGATATTTTAAAAAATTGTTAAAAAGTTATATCCCTAATGTACATACCTATGTAGTTGCATTAAATGCCTTTCTTAAAAGCACAATTTCTGTTTTCCATATGCTTCAGACCACACATTTCCACAAATAACTTTGATTTTAATTCCCTACTTCCTTATAATTCTCGTTACCGCTCTAATAATTTAAAAATACCCTTTAGTTCTGTCTACTTTAAAACAGTTCTTAACACTAACCACCAGCCAATCCATATAATGGTAAAGTTGGCCAGGATGTTGTCCTTTTTAATCCTGTTTGTCCATGTGATTAGGAATTATTTAAGCACAAATTACAAAGTAAATATACGCTTGTACACCTCTCTTATCTAAACTAAGTTTCTTCTAGAACGTCTGAATGGTAATAAATAATGAGTAAAATGGTGTGCAGTGCATGTTTGGATTGAAGTATGGCTAAAACACACATGCTGTTGGTAGGAATAAGGCTGTGAGATACACACACACAATGTTCTAAGCCTGTTAAGCAAAAGTCATCTACATCCATAAATCATTATTGTCACTCTGATGTTCATTTAGCTAGCGAGAGAAGACAAGGCAATGACATTTTCTATGGAATTATATAAAGTTTTAGTGTTTGTTACTATTATTGGTGCTGTTGCTGTTGGCTCATTCATTTGTCTGCTCAACTTTAAAGGCGAAGTTTTCTTTTTCATTGCTATTTGGTTTGAGTGTTTATTTATCTTCGTTGTGGTCAAATAGAATGGTAATAAAATGGAAAAGGAATATACATACACACTAGAAGGCTGCTTAAGAAGTTTTGAAATGTAAATACGCCTTGTTTTTTAAATGTATTGTCGTATCATCTATTATACTAAACCATGGGTGACCAAGATAAATTTAAGGTTGTGTAAGTGAGCGAAAAAGATAAACCCACAGCCAGAAACAATTAATAAAAGTAATTCTTATATGATTTTTTTTATGAAAGAATTTTTTTCTAGAAAACCGTTTCAACAAAATGTAATAAATAAACATTATTATTCACTTAAAGTCTGAGTTTAAAACTACTAAAAACCAATTTGTAAGAAAAAATAATTTTTAATTTTCACGTAAGCAAAAGCATTTTTTAACATAAACAGCATACACAATAAATTTCTCGCAGTGCGTTTGAGAAAAATGAGTACAAAGATAAGCAAAAATTTATCTCAGATAAGACTAAATGAAAGAGAATAAGAATACGTGTGAATTCGATTTGCAAAAATTTCCTACATGATGTTCACCCATGTACTAAACCAATAATAAATGTTGTCGTTTAATAAGCGAAGCATCCCTCTAGTCAACATAGAACCATATGTCTCTATGTCAATACTCTTTCTCCAGCGACAATTGCACTAGTTAAAATGTCGAAAACTTTCCTTTTATGCGCGAGTAGAGATACGTTAGAGACGACAGTTCTAGTGTATTTCTGGTGATATTATCAATGAACGCGTCAATAGTTTGGTGTTCTTTTTTATTATGTTGTGCAATAATATTACATAAATATACGTAGACGGGGGTCACTAAAATCTGCGAGTGAATATTCGGTTCAAATATCTCCATATGGTCGTAAAAGAACTACCTTCTCAACAGTGCTAAAGTATACTGATAGATTTTGAATGACAACCCTATGTTATTTGTCAATAGGCATTTGCATTGGCTGGGGTACACCCAGTCAGTAGCACTATTGACAATGTCACTAGAAAATCACTATAAGTTTACTATTGACAACGAGAGAGGATATATCGATATTGTAGACTAGAGCCCCTAAAAGTTACTAGTGAATCTTTGGTGCCAATGTCTCCATGTGGTTCCGAAAGAACTACTAAGTTACTAGTGCTATAGTCTAGTGGTGGATTTTCAATGACAAGCTAATGTTAAATGTCAATAGATGATACCATTGACTGGGGTACACCTGGTCAGTAGTGCTACTGACAACGTTACTAGTAAATCATCCCAATTTCACTATTCGCACTTTCTGTAGGGATGATATATGTATTGATGTTCGTGTATATGAGTGTGTAATCATACAAGCGATATCGCGAAGGCTTCTTTTTCGTAACAACTGCAATGTAATCCAGAACAAACCCAAAATTAATTCTTAATTTGAGTTGGCAATCGAATTTGGTGAGAGACAACAAATTTATTCTCAGCTAGTTTGAAACTCATTTCAGTTTTATATTAACATTTTGCATTGAGTATACAACGTTAAGTTAGTTGAAAAGTAATGCAGTGTGAGACAATTGACTACCGCCTAGGACATCGCAATGTTAAAATAGTCAGTTGTTTACATTGAAAAGTAATCCGTACTAGTAATCAGTACTAGTTGTGAAATAGTTAATTTAAAGTTAGTTTAAAGTCAATGGAATTTCCCACATGGCTATTATGTGTTTAAGAGTTTTTTAAGGAAAGCTCACACAACTAATGTCAATGCATATGTGCATTTATATGTGCGCAGAAAAATATGTGTGTGTATGTACATGCATTTCGTTTGTATACGCGTCCATGCGTATAAAGAAGCAAGCATCAGAAATTCTTTCGTCACGAAGTATTTTCTTCTTTACTCCTATACCTTCTTCTTCTTCTTTTAGAAGATTTCGCTGTAGTAAAGCATTTGAAAAATCCCTCATGTCATACAAGTTCTTGTGAATTGTCTTTTGCAGGGGTCTAATATGTGTACAAGTAAATTCGAAAGTGGTATGTCAATGGGATAGTGTTGATCAACAAAGTGATTCAAAAAGTCTAGGCCATGTTCCGGCCTGGCGCACCATTCGTCGTATGCTTAAACATTTCGTGGATTAATCACAAAATTAAAAAAAAAATATTTGTTGTTGATTAGAACCAGGCCTGTCAGATATGGCGATTTCTCGCCAAACATGGTGATTTTTAAACTTGTTTGGCGTCCAAATTTTTAATTTGCCTATTTGTAGATTTTTTTTTGCGATAAATAAATTTGTTGGCTATTATTATGGCTATTTTCTAACAAAATTGAGCTTCCAAATTTGTTTAATTTAGAAAAATTAGTTTGTTGAAGGAGTAGTTTCAAAAATAAATCCTACCAAAACTAGTCTGCAAGTAATTAAAACAATTTGATTTTGATGATTTTTCTTGTATTAATTATAGTCATTAATGCGTTTTGAATGGATGGGAAAAATTAACAAGAAATAATTTTTGGAGATTTTATTTCTAGTTTTGGCGATTTTCTGATAAATAATGATACGATCATTTTATAAAAATCTATATTAAAAAAGTGGTATATAAAAGCAAATTTATTATCAAATATATACTTAGAATAAATTCAGTAAAGTGCGACTCTGACTCGAGCACGAAGGGTTCCGTACGAACACTAGATATGTAATTTAATACAAACTTCAGCCTATATAATATGTATATAGTTTTGGCATTTTTTTGGTTTTTGGCGTTCTTTCAATTTGGCGATTTATTTTTTATTTTGGCGATTTTTTTTCATTTTGGCGTTTTTTTCATTTGGGCGATTTGTTTAGTTTTGGTGCCTTTTTCGCGTTTTGGCGATTTTTTTCGATTTCTTGGCGTTTTTTCAATTTGGCGATTTTTTTTCATTTTGGCGATTTTTTTTTTCAAATAAACAATTATTTTGGGTTTGAATCCTTTTTCGAGTTTTGACGATTTTTTTTAGATTTTTGCGATTTTTTTCATTTGGGCGATTTTTTCGAATTCGGCGATTAATTTTAGTGTTAGACGTTTTTTTAATTTTGGCAATTTTTTTTCGTTTTGGCGATTTTTTTTTAATTTTTGGCGATTTTTTTTTGGTTTGGCGATTGTATAATTTTCGTATTTTTTAGTTTAACCGTTTTTGAAAATTTCAAGTGTTTGCCTCTTACGGTTTCCAAGATATAGCAAATTGTCAAAATTACATAGTCAAAATTGCATTAACTGATGAACCACCCTTTAATTTAGATTTTTCTAAATTTTAGTGTTATTTGTTTTAGTCTGTATAAAAATAGACTAATTTTACAAATTACAAGTTTCAATATACATATGTACATACAATTGTATGTATATTACTGAACTGCCAGCAGATTAGTCGCCCTTTTTATAAATACTTCACATAAGGCTTCCAGCAAGTTACAACAACGTCTAGACAATCTCAGCAGCATTGCCAATGCTTGCTTTCGATCGTGTTATAACTGCATGTATTATGAATGTACAGATGTATGTGTATATTTCATTAAAGAAGCAGATTATCGCTGTTAACAAGTAGAAAGGCCCTAACTCAAATAGCTGTAACTTTACAGGAGAAGGTAAAAACATAATAATAAAAAGTAGAAGTGCTTGTACAACTGCTTTGTACAATTGCTTGTAAAAGCGTTATTTTTTAAACTTTTGCAATAAATTTTTGTGACGAGGTGTATATGTGTGAAATGTATTGGAATCACTGAAGCACTTACGTAGCTACAGTGGGCCACATGCGACAAAATTTTTGTACCTTAAATCTTCGGCATATTTTAACCGAATTTAAAATATTTTATAATTTAAGCAATATTATTCCCAAAATGCAAAATAAAATTATACTTTTCATATACTATTTTAAATTTATGTAAGTCACGTCGACAGCTCAATATCTGCATTATCGTAGTCCCTTTTGACAGATATCGATTACTACTATCGGTCTCGTGGTATTTTCAGGGGCGACTTTTAACCCGCAATGCGTTGAATATTTAGTTTAAGCATTTTTTTTAAATTTTTTTTTAGAAATCTTGCTCTGTACAATGTTAATTATAAGAAGCACTTAGGGCCAATTTCACAACTTGCCTTTAGCTAAAGGCAGGATTTTGTTTGTCCGATACATGGCTTTGCATTATAAAAACTTTATTTATTATTTTTTTATAAATTAAATATTATTATTGATAATTATAACAATGAAAAATTTAAGTTTTAATAATGCAAAGATATTTATCGGGTATGCAAAATCCTACCTTTAACTAAAGGCAAGTTGTGAAAATGGCTCTTAATATCAGAAATTAAATAATCTAAATAATGGACATTTGAATGACAAAGTTTTTAAATCTTCCATGTGCAGTAAATCAAAATGTATATTGAAAATAAGTTTTTAATTTTTAAATTGTTTTCTTTAGTTTTTTTTTTATGTTTGTGTGTGTCAATTTAACGCCACTTGTTATCTCGAAAAATAATACTAAAATATAGCCGGACAAAATTTATCAAAAAATAAAAAAATTTAGTGCACTAGTCGGTTTATGAACGTACATATGCACTTATATATACATATATGTATGTATGTATGCTTGTCTGAACATACATAAAATGGAAAAACCTTAAAAATAGAAAAATTTTTATAAAAAATAATAAATCTGTGAAATTTTGTAGTCACGTAACTATTTAGCCCGGCAGTTATTTCATTTCTGTTTCCGTTTTATGAATATGAATGTGTGTGTATGTGTGTGTGTGTGTGTCTGAGAGAGCAAAAGGTACAACTACATGTGAGACACGAGTTCTCATACCAGTGTTGCCATATTTATTTGTTCAAAAATCTTCAAGTCGAACAAAAAAAAACTTTTTTTATGAGCAAAAATCTTTTTTGTTATTTTATTGCATGAAAAATCTTTTTTGTCGTTTTAACATGTTTAAAAACTTCAAAAATAAGATAAATCTTCACATATGGTAACACTGTCTCATACATACACACACATATGTGGCACTTGGTGGAAGTTTGCTGGTATTCATGTTGTTGTTGTGGCTGTTGTTAGTGTTGCAAAAATATTTTTATCTTTTAGTCGTTATTGTTGCTGTTGACTACTGTTATCGTTCTTGTTGTTGTTGCTGTTGTGATACTCGTGTATAAATAACTTGATGACAAGTTTAACATTTGGATGAATGAGTGATTCTATGACTGTCTAACTTTATTATAAAAATATTTGCAACTGCATATAAGTGATTTAAATGCCGTAAAACTGAATGCAATGACTATCATAACTTCCACTTTGGCACAGGGTAATGGCTTAGAAGTTGTTTATTGATTTTATTTGTTTTATATAAAATTTTTCCTTAAAATATAATCAGGTCTATTCGGGAAGTCACTTTCACCACAAATACTCGCATCTTTCACTTTTTGCTATTCTAAAATACTACGTTGGAGATGAGTGATAGAAAACATATGTTTTCTTTCACTTTGGAGGTATTCTAAAATACTTCGTTACCTTGATCAATGTCATATTCGTTCGACGCCAATTTTAGCGCGTTAAGTTTAAATAAATAAAGAAATAAGAGATGCGAAGTGTTTATATGGTGTCTACCACTGTTAATTAAGCTTTAATGGCGTTCGGCCAGGCTCTACAAGACAATTAAGAAACTAATTTCACTTTTACTGTTTATTGTTTCTTTTTATGTTACTTAGCACTTGTACTGTTAAGTTTTTTTTATTAATTATTTCTTTAAATTACTTCTTAAATCCCTTTCTGTTTTCAACTTTTTCTGCATACAAGTCAGCTGTTTTCAATGTTGTTGATGTTTTTATAAGAGATAAAATAATATCGATTACTGAAAACGATATTTCTTCGCACGTATTTTAGAATCTGTCGACGTCGAACTGTCGAAAGTGAAGCGCGTATTCTCGAATAGACCTGAATTATGTATTTTTTCTCTATAGGGAAAGGATGCACGTTTAAGCCACTCAGCTAAATTCCATAAGAAATCGTAATTGAAATGGATTTATGCTTCTTTAGAGAAAAAAAAAGAACTAGTCTCCAAAAACCACCTGAAATAACTTTATTCATAAAACGAGTAGAATTTGTGTCCATTGGATAAGCTAAAAAATAGTTCCCTCAGGGTGGGAGAGGGACAGACAGTTTTTAATAATTCAGGGGGGGGGAAAGGAATTGTTGGGGAGAAATCCCCCATCACTATGGTTTTCCTACGCCTATGTTTGTGTCTGATTAAAAAAAAAATTCGCAATTTCTTACTATTATAAATTTGATACGGAGAACTTAACTCTTAAAAGAATTTAAAATCTTTCTTACATTCTTGCAGCCTTATTTATAAAAATTATTAATGCTTTACAAAGGCTTTTTTTGAAATTTTGTTTTAAACCCCCTTTATAAAACCTTAATAAGTTTTATAAATAAGGTTGTTTAGAAGTTCCAAAAAAAACCTGCACTTACTGATACACCCTTTTTTCACTATTTAGCTAAATGTATAGAAATCAAGTGAAATAATTCAAAATATAAAAAATGGATAGAAATAAAACAAAATATAAAATAGACGTTAACTGACTACTGATTGTCGTATAATTAAGTAAATTTCTTTGACACTTAATTATGTATGTACCAAAGTGTCAATTTAAATTAAAAAAAAAAATAGAATAAAGTAGACAAGCTCTGCGCGAGAAATGACAAAACTCTTTGGTATTTCAAAAACATGTGTTTATGTACATATAATCGCACATACATATCTATATACATACATATGTATGGTATGGTGCAGAATAAATCCTCATATCGTCGGCTTAGAGTGTAAACCTGCTAAATCCACTTTTTATAACAAATGACATTTTAATACCGTTCGAAAGAAAAAGAGACGCCTCATCGATTTGCTTAAATATTTTTATTTTAATTTCAAGCTATATATGTCGAAGAAACTTAATGTATCAGGCTGATTTCTTAAGCTTTGTACAGAAACCATTAACAGTATTTTGTCTCTCCTGTAAAATTTTCTGGAAGTGAGTTAGCAAGTTTACACTCTAAAGGTAGAATTAGTAAAATCGTATCGTGATGTTGCGTGTCAGCTGACAAAAACCGTACGATATACAATGCATGTTACTAGTTATAAAATATGTGGTGGTAGCACTGCTGACGTAGGAATCTGCAGAAAACAGATTTTTCTGTAGCGAATGTCAAAAACGCCGTATTTAATGCCAGACAAAAAAATGTGCTATGCAAACTGTTACATTTTCTATAACTTGTGCACAAAATTTAACGATATGGCAAGCTGTAAAGTAGAATGATACGATTTTACTAATTCTACTTTAAGACATGGCTGTCCATTTCACCAAACAATTGTTTAGAAGCCACACCTCATTTTATTTTATGCTCTTTTATTCAGTCGTACATGAAACAGCAAAGAGTGAACATGCGTAGCGGCTGTATTGATATTTTTCCAAATACAGTGGATAATATAAATGATAGAATAAAGAAAATACTTTTCTATATACAATGCCTTTGATAATGCCCAATGTCTTTTATATTATCAAACATATCCTTTATGTCAACGGCAACATACCTGGATATGTTTTTAGTTTTGAAAACGCTGTAGCTCTAAACTGGATAACCGGATCGACTTGAAATTTCTTGATATCCTAGTCAAAATTGTTTTACGCAATAGTTCCAAGTTTGGTTAGGATTAGATCATCCCTTCGGAAGATAAAGCCTATTTACAAAGTTGCACCCTTAAGTCAACAGAATACATACCTGGGTATGTATAGTAAAACGCATGCAAATATGATAATATAATATAAAAGTGTAGTTTATTTGGAGCTAAGTTTTGTAATTATTTTTTTATTATTATTATATAATGTCAGTTTTAATTATTTTTGCTTAAAATTATTGAAATTCAAATACATCTATCGCATTGAGGTAAGTCTTTGGAATGCTCTGCGCACACTGGTTTGTTGCATAATGTGCATGCTTTACGAGTAGGGCGTCGTTTCGAGCAGATGTAGCAATTCCCCTTTACTTTTAGCCGGCCCGTACTATCACGTTCCTCCGATGCATGTGCCTCAGCATCCACAACTCCGATGGGCCCACCTTTCATGGCTTCGATGGCGTTGCGCGTTGAAAAATCTCTGGATATTCTGCTGTTATTCGCTCTTCTTTCCATTTCTGGCTTGAACAATTGCTCGCTAAGCTGATGGAGAAACATCCTACGGCGGCTTGTAGATGTCTTCAGGTGAGTGTTGTTGTCAATGTATATTACGTATGCAGCAAATGCAGCAACGTCCACAATATTATAAAAGAAAGCCAGAGGCCATCTATTTGTGCGCCGCTTCGTACTAAATTCGGACAAGCACTTGTCCATGTTATCAACGCCACCTTTGGTTTTGTTGTAGTCCAATATAAGCAATGGCTTCTTCTCAGGACCGGTCGTTTCTGTTGTATAATGAGTAGTGTGGACAACATTACAACTGCCTTGTTTTTCTTGGGAACGTACGAGCACATCGTAACGTGATTACAGAACCCAAACATTCATGATTCAGCCTCACGTCGTTTCGGGTTGGCAAATGCTGCTGGCACGAATGTACGCCTTTTGTTGCAAGTACCCAATATAGATAAATTGTTGTCTAACATCAAAGTTTTTGCCAAGTTGTAGCTAGTGAAAAAGTTGTCACATACAATATTTCTTCCACCTCCAGCAAAAAGGTTGACACATAAATCCTTTACTACTCTTTCGCCAACGTTTCTTTCACGTTCACTAGACGGTGCCATTCCTGTATAGATTTGTCCCTGCATTGAAAAATTATATTCAATTTAGTTATTTAGATTTTCAACAATTTTCAACAATATTCATTGTACCTGCAATGGATAGGAAGAAATGGAGTCGCACACCCACCACACTTTTATTCCATATTTGGCAGGTTTTGATGGTATGTATTGCGTGAATCCAGTTCCACCACGATAAGCATACAATTGTTCATCTACGGTGATGTTGGCTCCAGCCACGTAATATCTACGAAGACAGCTGTTAAGCATCAAAAAAACGTCCGATATTGCTGCTGCTTTGTCAGTTTCTTTTCGTTGCTGGCGTGTGTTTCCATTATCAAAACGTATGAAGCGACTTATTTCCCAAAATCGTCGTACACTAATTGCGGCACGATATAGTGGATGTGAAGTAGTTTTCCACAAATCTTTCGTATGCACGTAACCAGAATGTGTAACGCCACTTAGCAAAAGTAGGCCCAAATATGCATCAAATTCACTTTTTGTTATGGGAATCCATGATCTCGGTTCTCTTGTTGGATGTTTTGCGTTGTCAATATCATAAAATTGCCTTGCCTTTCGATTTGATTCACGAATAATTATGTCGCATATTTCGTTTGACATTATCAATTGGAACGTTTCTGCAATGGTCAAACCCTGCGTTGCCCGTACTGGTCCAGATTCTGCACTTCTTAGAATGTTGTGCATACGAAATCTTACAGGTTGTGGTTGTATCGAGGACCAAACATTACCATCTCTGGCAGTAAAAACTTCGCCAGTTTCAATTGGTGCATCTTCAAGATCTTCATCAGAATCACTGTCGCCCTCTGGGTCATATTCTGGTAACATGGGTTCTTCAACGTCTGAGTCATCTCCACCAATATCACCTAAAGCCTCGTCACCAACTATTGAATCGTGGTCACTTGTTTCTTCTTGGCTCTCTTCAAGCGCTTGCCGAATATATGCTTGTTGTTCTTCGTACGAAAGTGCGCTTAGTTGTCGCGGAGTAAACCATTCACCATCAGCCATTTCACTTTTAATATTTTTTTATTTCCACAAAATAAACAGAAACGTCTTTTCACTTCGAATCACAAATGTAAACTAAATTTTCTGACGATACTACAAAGAATGAAATTTCCGCAACAATAAATGTTTCTACCTGCCTATATTATATATTTATTATATACGTATGTCGTCTACCTATACAACCACTTTTTTCAACAAACAATGACTGTGAGGATGGAATTGGTTATCATAAAATTTTTTAGCCTTTTGTCTATTTCTAACAAACTAAAAAAATAATTCGGAAATTCCAACAAACCAGGTAGATACGTAATTAGCATTTTTATGCTAACGACGTACCATTCCCCATACAAAACGTATGTACATACCCAGGTATGCTGCTGTGGATACCTGGCAGTATAAAATGTTATTTAGAGGCGTTATTAGACTATTCATATCAATACGGTTACATATAATGATGAGGAAAAATTAGGAAATGGTTGCAGGGTAAGAAACTAATAGATACTATGTTTAGACGACGAGTTGAATCACATGCTTTGCTCTCTGAATCTTGTTTTTGAATCTTGCCGTTTATACGACGCCTTCGTGCTTCGTGTGCAGCGTGCCAATTTAGTGCTTTTCGCACTAGATTTAGTGCTTTTTAATTCATAACAGTCCGAAATTTTTCAACTGGGTGCTTTTTTTAATAAAAATACCTGAAATTGGTGCTTTTTCACCTTTGACTTTAGTGCTTTTAGTGCGTTTAACAAATCCACTAAATATAAATTTGTGATAGTATGGTGGCTTTACACAAAACAACAAATAAACATTTTCCACTTTTCTGTCTGATTGTCATAAGTAAAGAACGGAATGTGCTACAGTAAACTTCTTGGTACGCTTTTGTAGAAAATTGAACACTCTATAAAAAAATTTAACATTAAACTAAATCTGAAATAAAAATATTTTTAATTTCCATTTCATTCACTTATTACATACAGCCTTGGCTAAAATAAATTGAAAAACTAATAAAATTGTTTTATATTTCTCTATTGTAACGAAAAACACTTTCTTGCAACTTTTTAAAAGGCCTGTTTGTATTTTGTATGGAACTTGGTAAAATTTTCTGGAATAACATAATATTTCTCGTTTTCTTGAAAAATCGTATAAATTTAGGGTAAATTTTATTTGGACTGTAAATAACGTTTGATGCAGCTAACTTATCAAAAAAATTTATCTTACTTTTTTATAAAGCGTTTAATTTTCTACAAAAGCGTACCAAGAAGTTTGCTGTAGCACATTCCGTTCTTTACTTATGACAATCAGAATGAATAAAATCAATTTGTACCATGTGAATCGTATGGGAAATATAAAAGTGCGATGCGCACCATCTCACCAGGCCTATTTTTTTACCTAAACTAAAGTTTTAAACCTGGTCCTGACAAAAACAAATAATTTTTTTTTGAGAACACCCTAATGTACATCCATACATAGTAAATAGTTTTTGTTAATTCATTGACACATACCTACATATTTATACGCATGTACATATACATATATACATACAAATTCTTTCGATTTGTATGCTAATTACACGCAGAATTCATTTTATTTCGATTCTAGTTACAATTACTGGAGTTGCAGTAACAAATTGATGGACTCGATATCGACCAAAATCCTACATTTCCACATACATTTTAATTAAGCGTTTTGATATTTCGTCTATACGGAATGATTTAATTTAGGCAGTTACATATATAAAAGAGTAGAAAAATCTTCATTAATAGAAATCATCTTACAAGGAGTATTTTGAATAATGAAAGAAAATTTTTTTTATTTGTATATGTTTTTACAATTTAAAACTATTCGAAACTATTTTTAATGTATTTAAAACAATCAATAAAGTTTTTGTTGAATAATATAAATTTGACTTATTAACAAAAAATTATTTGAATTTCAAAAACTCAAATGAAATAAAATAAAATTTCATTCAAACTTTAGAAATATAATGTAAAAAAATTTCAGTCGCTGAATTCAAATAAAGCATTAATTTGTTATATTTTTATTTGAATTTCTGAAGGCGTGATTTTTTTTTAAATTTTCTGACAAAAAAATAAATTTACAAAAATTTTATTTCAAATCAATAACAACAAATTTTAATTCATTTCATGAGAAATGCCAATGATTTCAATGAAGTTCTATTTCTTAAACAGAAATAAAATTTAAAATTAATTTAATTTTATGGAAAAATTCAAATAAAAAAAACCATATTGAATAGCTATGATACATACACATAAGCATACATTCTTACATACATTCGACTCATTCAAAATTTTGTTTTTGAAGGCATCCCTATATTTTCTTCTTATTTTTCCTTTTTTTACTATTCATAACTTAATTAAATTTATTTATATTAAACTCACATCTATGTTTTTTTGGTTTGTTTTTATTTGTTCAAACCCATCCATACACATATGTATACATATTTTGTTTTGATAGCTGGTTCAGCTAAACTGCCGATAAACTGCGATAAAAGTTAGAGAAGATACCAATTTTACGTGCTTCGCAAGTAGATTCATATTGAATCTACTTGATTCGCTCTCATAATTTTGTATGGCGAAGCAAGTTGATTCGGTCATGATTGGGGTGTGAAGCATGAATAGAGAGCGAAGCACGTATCGTGTAAACATACTATAATGAAAACAAGTTATATTTTAATTAACGGAAATAAGTTTCAAGCGTAGTGACCTTATATATTGTTATGTAAGGTAGACGTTTACCGATGGAGTTTTTATTAAGAAATTTACTATTTGTTTTTTTGAAAAGTAAAATATGAAATGTGCTAAAAAGTTTTTAATTTTACCAAATCGGAAAATAAAAAATTCAGTTTGAACTACCTTTTTTACAACAAAAAAAAAAAAAATTCTTGTGATTAAACTTTAATTAAAATATTTGTGCCCACTTTTTCTTTTCATTGTAATTCAAATTCTCTCACCCATACAGCTGCAAAACATTTTTGGACTTCCCTGCTCTAAGCCAGTAACCCGCAAGCCATAGCACAATTGTGCGGATGAAAATCACACACATGCTTATGCTCTTTAATTTAGTCGTCACTGAGCAAGCGACGAATTAAGTTGTGCACGCATGTTTTAATTTTTTCCTGGTTTTTTGTTTAATTTTTTTGAGCACACGGAACGAAATTAAAGTTCAAATTTAATAAATTTGTACAGCAACAAAAAATTTAAACAAATATGGAAGCTAAGAAATATTTCGTGATAAAACATGCTTTTTGTAATATGCAATGCATTTTATGTTATGAAACAGTTAAAAATAACACATTTTAATAGTATCCACAAAGCTTTGAATAAATTTAATTTGGAATTTATATACTCATTGTTGAATGGATTATTAAATTTTTAGTTTTTAGTTAAACTTTTGATTAAATTGCTTATTTACAAAAAAAATTCAAACAATTAATAACCACATCATGTTTTTTAAATTAGAAAACTTTTCTTCAAGTGCAAGTTTATTTTACTCTCATTTTTCTCACCAATACAAATATATTTAATTTTGCGGGACACTGCTCTAAGCCGACGATATATATCTTATTTACTCAACTCTTGAAAGCAAAACAAACAATTCTCCTTTAAATTATATTAGGTCTGTTCATTTACTTTCTCCGCAGAAAAGAGAGAGAGAGAGAGAGAGAGAGAGAGAAAAGCAGAAATTTACAAAATTATTCTCCCAGATACGAAAAAATTAACGAACGCTTAACTTCTAAAACCATGGATGGAAATTATGCTGCAATGGTACTTTTTTGATGTATTTTGTTTGATAATATTTTATATTGAATACTTTACACATTTAATATTTTTATGCATTTTTATAATTTCTTAATTTTTATTCTACTCTATTCTACTCTACTCTACAATAAAATTGAATTTATGTGGCTTAGAGTAACTCACGTAAAAAAAAACATCGATGTTTTTTCTCATTCGATTCATTATTAATTCACATCAATGTTATTCGATGTATCGATCTAAAAAAACATCGATGCTTACGATGCATCGTATTGATTAATTGGAACCAAGAAAATTTATTAAATAAATAAAAGTCGATTTTAAAATTTCATAAGGATTAAGAAAAGCATGTGTGCAAAGCACGGTATGTGCTTCTTCTTTCAAAGGCCAGTTCTATAGCTTTACAAATCGGACCAAATGTCAGTTGTCAAAGTAATATTTTCCATTGTGTGTAATTACGTTTTCAATGTTTCTGACAAAGCATCATATTTTTTTATCAACCCAACGAGTCACAGTAGCTCTACTTGGAACTTTAATATGCAGTGATATGACTTTCACTAGTTTCCTAAAACCTTCTGTAACAGTAATTTTAAGCCAAATATACTATTGATCTTAACATCAAATATGGGAAAAGAACTTACATTGCTGATTATTACCATACAATACTAAGAAAATTTTGAAAATTTTTTCACAACAAAAATATATATTTGGATGCTGTAAAATAACGCTGTTGCTTCGATGACGCTTAGTAAATTGACAAAAAAAATAAAAAATACCTTTAGTATTATGTTGTTACATCAAGCGATTTTAAAACAATTTTAAAATTTAAAAAATGTTTTAAAAGTCATTCTTGGAGGGGTTTTTTATCACAAAATTAAATGAGTTGCAAGCATCAATATATACAAAGTCGTCTTTTCGATACATCGAATAAAAATATCGATGTATCGATTAACATCGTATGATACGATACATCGGCATTTATTCGATGTATCACAATCAAAACATCGATGTTTACGATGCATCGATTAACATCGAGCAGCTCTAATGTGGCTTAATGCAAAAAAAAAAAAAACCAATAAATTATGAAAATATGCTTTCTTATTTCATCGGTACACATATTTTTTTAATAACATATTTTTAATAATTATAATATTTAATATTTTTAAAATAATTAAGCACAGAACAGCTTTTGGATAATTCTTGCAAGTAAAACTTTTACTATTAATAATTAGTAAGATTTTTTTTCGCTCAATTTTCTCTCTCTTTTATCGCCCTCTCCTTGCAAACTTTTTGAGTTAATCAACACTTTCCAGTAACAACTAATACAAATTTCTAACAATTTTTAGTAAATGAACAAACCTGTTGTGTGTAAATTGAAAACTTCAAACTTGTTTTCTGGCAAATTGGTTTTTTTTTGAGTTATGACGTCCTTTCAGTAAATAAGCAATATGTACATAAATATTTTTTCAGACTTTTCCAATATATACTAGTATACATACAGTAAGTAGTTATGTCAAGAAGGAGTTTTCATATTAAGGAAAAATATACTGAAATCATTTTTTAATTGGGGTCAGTATTTTAAATTTCATAGAATTAAATATTTCTATTGATTTCTGTAATTTTCTTATGTATGCCGGTGAAGGGCATATAAAATTCGGCACAGCTGTATATGGCACTCTTACTTGTTATTAATTTTTAACCCCCGACTAAAAAAGGGGTGTTATAAGTATGTAGTGTGTGTCTGTGTGTCTGTGTATCTGTGTATCTGTGTGTCTGTGTATCTGTGTATCTGTGTGTCTGTCTGTGTCCACGTACAGGCCAAACGGCTGGACCGATTTTCATTTAGTTTTTTCTGTTTGAAAGATGACTTGACCAAGAGGGTTCTTAGCTATGTTTGAAAAAAATCGGTCCAGCCGCTTAGAAGATATAACATCTTTTCTGAAAAAAGTCGGGGGTTTTTAAAATTTTTAATTTTTGTTATCTTTTATTCAAATCGCTTTTCGAATTTTCAATTGAAAATCGTATTAAGTAAATGAAAAGTTGTTATTAATTTCCATTTTCTTTTATGTTTGCATGCGGTAGACAACCAGAGAGACAACAAATATTAACACTAATAAATGTTTTAAAACATCGTCTATATGTTTTAGACCCCTGCCCAAGAACACTTACAAGAAATTTTAAGACATGAGGGATTTTTCAAATGCTTTACTACAGCGAAATCTTCTAAAAACAAACGCTAAACAACACTGTTTGCAACACATTTGCTTCAGTTATTGCAAGTATAGGAGTGAAGAAGAAAATACTTAGTGACGAAAGAATTTGTGATGCTTACTTCATCCTACGCATGGGTGCGTATACAAACGTGATGCATATACATATGCACACACGTTGTGTGTATAATCTTTTATTTTTCTCAAACGTACAATTTGTAAAATAACAATCATATACGCCTCAACTTCCTTTGACTGTTTGTTATGAACAAGAAGTCTTCGCGACATCGCTTGTAAAGACTCATACACACGAGCATCAATACGTCCATCGTTCTTTGCTTATTAAACGACATCATTTTTTATTGGTTTAGTTTTAATACATGCCACGAGAATACATTTAAAAAACAAGACGTATTTACATTTCAAGACTTTTTACGCAGCCTTCTAATATGTTTGTATGGGCGTACATGTGTGTTAATGCGTGCATTTGTTTGTATATTTTAGTCTGCAATACACGCACACAAACACACACTTACATTTTGGGACTTATTTTATGTATTTTGCGTGTGCGGTTGTGTATTTATGTTTTTGAAATGCAAATATTTCTATATGGTTTTACAAACTAAAAAAATACACTTTTATCTATTTCAATCCATGGAGTGTGTGTGTCTGTATGTGTCTGCGTGTGTATGCACATATGTGGAGTAAACTCCATTGAAAGCAGCAGCAAGCAGATCGCTTAGTTTAGTCTGTTGGCTGGGTACGATTTGGTATAGTGCATTAGAAACTATAACCTGGAGTATTAAAACCACAGTTTACTGTGGTTTATAACCCCTTTTCGCATGGATGTGCATTAGTCTAGTGCATGTGTGTATGACTACTACTGTATGCGTATAGGCTTTATGCAATTTCATGTGTGTATGTAAAAATTTATTGTATGAAAACATTGTAGGTTTTTATTTGGCAATTTATGTTTTAATTTTTTTTTTTGGCTTGCAGCTCGTAAGTGATTGTGTTTATGTTAATGCTTGAGTGTTTGGGTCCACATGAATGGGGTGTATTGTTGCTTTGGAAGTTTTTTTTTCTGATTGCTAAGCTAGTGGCAAAAGCAAGAAAACTAGTGTTAAATACTCATAAAACTGACCATAAAGTCGAATTTCTAAAAAAAAATTAGAAACTGGAGAGAAAATTGGTATGAATAGAAATTTTTTATTAAATATGAAATGTGAAAAAATATATTTATTCATATTTATTATTTATAAAAGGTTTATACATAGTTATAAGAATTTTTAAAATAAAATTTGTTTTATAAACATTTTAGATTTCTCTTAACAAAGCATTAAACACATTCACTACAGCAAGCTACCGACTTGACTTCAATATGTTATGTTTATATGAGAATGATTATTTTGACGACAGCAAAGCAACACGGCGGCAGGCTGAGTTTGTCCTTGTAGTAATATTAAACTTATTCCTATTTTTGTTGGCCACATTAAGCATATATGAAGAGTCGCAGAACCAAACGTGCTTTTTTTAATATTTTAGAAAATGTTTTTTTAATGTATTTGCATTAATTTGGTTAAGTTCTATTAGAAAAATTTTATTTGCATAATATTTTTTCCCTTCTCGTAGAATAAATTCATCTTTAAAAAATTGATGTAGAACAAAACGTGTTATTTTGCTCTTATTTTATCAAAAAAATTATAACAAGAGATTAGAAAATGTCGTGATTTTCTCAAATCACGCATGATTGTCGCTTGAGCGAGCGTGCGTGATCACTCACGCGCACATCTCTACTTATAACAATCACCCTTATTCTATTTGGCGTCGGCAACATCGTCGTCAAATTTCAAACAACATCAATTTAACACAATATCAATGCTAACTTTGTATTCCTTAACAGTGTTATGACGACGTTGCCTGTTTATCGATAAATACAATACACATATCCAATATTTGAGTCAGCTGGTTCATTTTGTTTACTATTTTTAGTAAAAGTATTTTTGAATAAGTAAAAGCTTTGTAAATAAATTAAAATAAAATGTTTTTCTTTTCTATTGGGACAATGAAAATAAAAAAATTTAATAGTGAAAATAAGATTTCTCAAACAAAATTCATGCATTTGCCGATTACCCAAGGAAAAGTAAGTGATAAATTCCGTCATGTTTTTGGAAAATAATGAGTAATGTTCATCCTATTAATATTTTCAAGTTATTTTCGGCTGAACAATACATCATTTAGGCAAGTATTGGACAAAATACATATAGCCTATTTTTTGAAACAAAAGGGATCAGATCAACGTTTATTAGAGATTGGAGCTTCCTCCAAAGGAGTTCAGTGCTAATTGTTTATATATTCCACCTCCAGTTGCTTTACACTCAGTACTGTTTGCAGCCTTTTTTTAATTTAAACCTCAAGTCCCCACTGTACCTTGAAATAATTGGGAACATTACCTCTGCGGAATCCACTAGCAAAATACGGACTTTTTTCAACTCTTCCACAAGCTTTACAAATTGGTTGGGGATAGTCATTTTAATTTCGTCCATATATTTTTCACTTTTTTTAGGAAATTTTTTTAAATAAATACGTACATTTTTATATCTACTTTGGTATTTCTTATATTTCACTTTTTTAACATTTAAATTATTTTTCAAATTCGTTGAGGCATGCACACAACAGAACACGACATCAAAAACACTGACGACAAAATGAACGGCAACATCAACATCAATTTTTCTTACAGAATACTAAAAATTTGCTGACAGTCATCGATAAATGGCAATACTATCTACAGGAATACCGATTTGCCAAAAACCATTAAAAACGACGTCGTCTTATGTTGCCGACGCCAAATAGAATAAGGGTGAATAATTTTCGCTGAATGACTCATTTCATATAAATCATAATAATAATAATCAAAAGTTTGATTATTATCTGGTATTTTAAAGTTATTATATTTAACATAAGCGCCTAAAAAATATAGTTTAAAGATGGAAGATAAATACTGGAATATGAAAGAAGTATAAATTAAAAAAAAAACTCAACAGTGGTAAATATGTATATCAAGTTGTTATTAAAGATTTTGTTTTAAATGTGTAAATATATTTCAAACATACGATATTTCCATATCAAAAATACGCATATCAAAACGTTCTATTTGCATTTTATTTGAAACAAAATGTCATTTTTTTGGTTTTATTTTAACAAAACGTGCTATTTGCATATTAAAAGTCCTTTAATTGCATACATCCTTTATTGTTATAAATTATTGTGGTCTGATGCATTTTATAATAAGGAAGAAACTTGTTATATATTCTGGATTCATGCTATGAAGTAATCCAGTGAAAAAAAAATAATGTTTGATTTTCCAATATTTTTAAATAATCGAAAACGCACGTTTTGTTGTGCGACTCCTCATAGAGTAATTTTATTTTTATACATGTGAAATATTTGACGGCGGCAACACTGAAATATTTTTGTATACTTCCAAGGCACATCAATCAGGTACCCGCGATTCTACAACAAATATTACAACAGCAACAACCACATGTACTTTGTTGGTATAAATTACCTTCTTACTTTTCAAAACAGGGTAGCATCGTCAGATTGCATGTTTCTTAATTGAAATGTCAAACACCATACAAAGTTGAATATTCGAAATATGTTTATGGATACCCAAATAAAAGCATGCTTTTAGTCTTATACCTACACAATCCAAATTTGACATTTAGATTGGTATAATGACGTTAGTCACCTGGTGTAGTGCTGCCACCTAATAAATGCGCCTTGTATACTTCAATATCAGCTGCTTGTGATCAGGGTTGCCATTAATAGTTAAGAAAAAGTAACACATTTAAAAAATAAAGTACAAAAAAAGTCTTTTTAGAAAATAAAAGTCTTTCTTTCAATGATTATTATTTTTAAAAAACTAACAAAACAAAATAACGAGTCAAACAAAACATGAAAAATAAACTTCATGGCAAAAGCCATTTTAAACATATTTTAATTCATATACTTACATGCATACTGAAAGGCTCTAACTCATATATTTTTTTAATCGAGACTTTTGTATTTTTCGATATTTTAGATATTCTTCTATCGAAATATACAAAAATTTCTATTTAAAAAATTAATGAGCTGGGTAGGGCCTTTCTATATTAAGGTAACCATGAACATATATTTGCATTTATTTATGTTTAAATAGGCATTTTTTTTAAACTTAAGTTTTACTTTTATTCTCGTTAGTGGAATAGGAATTATCACCCAAATCAAAGATTAATTGCCTAAATTTTTAAGCTTTTAAATCAGTCTTACCAAAAAACATTAGACTTTATTTATTTTTGTAGAAATATCCTTAAAAGCTGTCAAAATATTTTTTTATTTAAATTTTGCAACCCACAATGTAAAAAATTTTGCCAAGTGAAGAATAATCTGTTGACTGCTTTTTATATTGTGATGATGATGCCAGACAAGACTGCTCGTCATTTTGACGATTTTTTGTAAACAAATTTAAGAAAGGAAATTTGCAATGCGTTGAAAACAAAATGATCCATTAGTACACAGAAAGTAAAAAAAACAAATATAATTTGCTTCTGAGTTCCCATGAATTCCCAAAAAAAAAAATTCGCAAAATCCCCAAAATGGGATTTTTTCAGTATTTTTGCTTTATTCTTCTGATTTTTTGACGGGCGCAGATAAATAAGATTTTTGGAAATATTTAAAAACATATCTTGTCTTAAGGTGGCATAATAAATTATTTGGTTGCAGCTTTGGAAAAAGGCCCTAAATTTGACATTTTCAACAAAAATAGGTCTAATTCGAAATGATCTGGTTCCTTAAGTAATATCATGCTCACACTTATGGTCTTAAACGTGTTTGAGGCAAGTGTTTTAAAAAACTAAGCACTACAGTTCACATTACATTTGAGATGATCAAGGTTGACGTTTTGTCAATAAACTACTGTATTTGTAAAAAATTACGAACAATTATGCTTTTATTTATTTTATTATTTTCAAACAACAAATGTTCTTGTAAATATCTGAGTATTTTTGAACTAATTACTTGTTTACAAAATCTAGGCGCACGACAGTGTGCCAGGCCAAGTTCTGGCCAATGCACGTAGTGTGTATATTTACAGGAAGCCATTCGAGCTGTTTTTACCCCCCTCATAACTTTGTTCCCCGCAATCGTAAAATTATAAAATTCAAAACATAAGTAGAATAAATTCATGTTACCTCATATGCAAAGTTTGAAAGTTTTACAATGAAAGGTTCCGGAGATATGGAGGTACAAAAAGTGCATATTTTAAGACATACTCACTGACTCACTGACTCACTCATCAATATTATGAAGCACTTCCGCTATAGCTAGAGATCTGAAATTTGGTACACAAGTAGATCTTGGTGAGCAATGAACTAGAAAAATCTGAAAACCCAAAAATTTTAATCAAGGGGGCTGAAATTTGCTACAGAACTAGGTCTAGGTAGACAATAAACTAAAAAAATTCTATAATCCGAAAATTTTGGATAGGAGGGCGGGGCTACGCCCATAAAGGCTAGAAATAAAAAAGCAAATCTAAGGTGCTTAATGGAAGCTATTTTATTGAAATTCGACATACATACTGCGATAGGGCAAGCCTAAAAATTTTTCATTAAAAAAGTGGGCGTTGATACGCCCATGCCATTTCAACATCATTTTCGTGTACTACGCCTCAGCATATTTAGATATACTATTTCTGTATGTATTATTATCCGTTTACAACGAAACTTGACACAAATAATAAACACTGACCGAAAAAATCTTAAGTTTGGAAAAGTGGGCATGGTTACGCCCCATAAATATTAAAAATTAAAAGTTGCGCTAAGGAGCTGAAATTGGATACATGACTAGGTATAGGTGAGAAAACAACAAGAAAACCTGAAAACCCCGAAAACTTAGTCAGAGGGGCGGGGCTGCACCCATTAAAGTTAAAAATTAAAAGTTGCGCGTATGAGCTTAAATTTGATACATAAGTAGGGCTAGGTGAGAAACCAACTAGAAAAATCTGAAAAACCAAAATATATTACCAGAATGGGCGGGGATACGCTACTATTGTTTGAACCTGAAAACTTACAGCCTTATTTATAAATCTTATTAAATTATTATTATTATTATAAATCTTATTATTATTTCTTATGAAAATTTGTCTCAAAATCTCTTTATAAAGCCTTAAAAGGTTTCATAAATAAGGCTGTTAATATACAGCTTCTAACTTAAGCCATTTTAGTGAAAACTTGCATATACGTTACACGTATACAAAACTTTAAACTATCACCTAAAAAAGTGGGCGTGATCACTCCCATAAAATGTTGGCCTTGTGTTTAATCTACTTCGGTCTAGCATATTTTAGAAGAAAATTAGCATGAATTATAAGCGCTGCTCACAGAAATATTGTGAGTTTAAAATAGTGGGAGGGGTATGAGGTACAGTTCACGCTAGAGAGCTGAAATTTTATACACAAATTAATCTTAATGAGATATCACTAAGAAGAAGTTTCAATCAGGGATTGGGAAGAAGCACTGTAAACTCAAAATTAAGTTCAATTTTATTGGAACTTTTCATACAGATTTCACTTATCCAAAGTAAAAATTTCCTGTTTTGAAAAGTGGCCGTGACTTCACCCATAAATCTTAGATTTTATTTTCACGTACTTCGGCTTATCAGTTTTTACTCTATTACTCATGTATTTCTCATTAGGTTTTTCCTACGAAACTTTACATGAACCATAAGCACTAGTATAAATAAAAGTCGGCGGGGCCAGGCCCATAAAAATTTTACGTGATATTATACTGTAGAAAGTTGACATTTTGTAGACAAATAGTCCTAATTGATTTATTCAATCGGAAAATCCAAAAATTAATGCACCACCTACCCTATTGAAACTTTGCATGCACATTGGGCATATCCTTTTGATTTATGTACTTCGGCTAACCAGACTTTAATATGTAAATATATTGAGAAAATAGCCGGTATCACTCCCACTAAAATTGACGCTGTATTTTACATGTTTCTTTCCAGACGACTCTTAATAAATTGCGTACACACTGGCGACCCGTTGTAATAATACAATAATTCATTTTTACTCACGTTCTAACCCATTATTTTATGTAACTTTGCCATTTTTAACTTACAAAGTGATCATGAATAGAAATAAAACACACTAGAAATTTTAAGTGTAAAAAATGTTATCATAGCAAATTTTTCAAAAAGTAGTCAGATCCTCACAAAAACATAAATGTGAAAAAAGGCCAAGTTCCTATAAAAAAGTTCGACCATTAAAAGTAGTGAGATATAAATTTTTACCAAGTTCTTGTTCACTGAAATATGCTATTCATATTATAAATTTGCAAAAGTAAGGTCGTCATATAATTTCTAGATAATCTGCTAACTTGGCAATATTTTTAACTTTCTAGAAAAGGAGAGAATAATGCATATTTGTTCATTTCTTTATATCGGTAAAAATGTTGTCAAGTTAGCACATTATCTAGAAATTATATGACAACCTTACGATTACAAATTTATATAATGCATAGCATATTTCAGTGATGGGTATTGTACCAAACAAGAACTTGGTAAAAATTTATATCTCACTCCTTTAAAGGCCGAACTTTTTTAGAGGAACATGGCCTTTTTTCACATTTAAGTTTTTGTGAGGATAATTTTTTACGTGACGCCATTTAATAACAACACAAAGTTGCCAGAGTTACTAAAAAACGGACTGAACATACTCCATTTATGTGTTTAAGGCAAGTGTTGTAAAAAACTAAACACAACCGTTCACATTACATTTAAGATGTTTAAGGTTGACGTTTCGTCAATGAATTATTGTATTTGTAAGAAATTACAAACAATTATGCTTTTTTATTGGTTAATTAATTTCAAACCACAATTTTTCTTGTAAATATTTTAGTATTCTGTAACTAATTACTTGTTTACCAAATAATTTTTGACGTGAAGCCATTTAATAACAACACAAAGTTGCCAGAGTTATCAAAAAACGGACTGAACATACTCCATTATCGTGTTTAAGGAAGTGTTTAAATCTTAAACACTTCATTTGAGATGTTTAACAAAACAATTCAATGTATGGTAAAACATCTCAAAATCGTCGTGTTTAAGCTCTTAAACACGAATGAGGCGTTAAACACGTTTAAAACCATAAGTGTAAACATAGTATTAGGCTCTTAAACACGAATGAGGCGCTAAACACGTTTAAAAACATAAGTGTGAACATAGTATAACGAAAACTTTGAACAAAATATTTTTTTGTAATTACCTTTTGAAGAAATAAAAATATGAGGTTGGTATTTTTGCAATATTTTTTAAATAACAAAATAATTAACCCACTTCTTTCTGCAAAAAACTGCCAAAACCGATTTTTTTTTCAAAATTTTAATTTAAATTGCGTATAACTGACTTTGATTATGATTTTGATACCAATTTTTTTAAATGTTACAAATTTGGTTCCCTATTCACAATGTTCTAAGCTAAAGAATATTTGACTTCTCCATTAGTAGAACAGTGGACCAAGGTTGGTAAAAAAGTCAATATATAAGTTTCTTTCTTGAATATTTCCTAAACTGTAAGCGAAAACCCATAATTGTAGCACAAGTTTTAGTTCTTGGATAGAAAAAAAAATATCCACCTTTAAAAAATCTTCTCTATCCGATCAAAAACATCAATTTGTCATGAGTTTTAGCTTTTCATTAATCCTAGGTTGCCCCCTTAGGGGCTTTGCGGCTGCGTACCCTTTAAATAATTCCTGAATTCCTGACTTAACCTCTATGACCTCCTCAAATGTTTTATGAAATTTCATAATAATCGTACAGCTAGCTTAGAAACTGCAAAATTATTTATACTTTTTTTTTTTACAAAATCCCCACTGTGTATTGGGTACTTTAGGCCCCACTAGGCACCGTTATTATGTAAAGACTATTGTGATATAAAATTGGTTCCACAGAAATATTGTTCCTCTAAATAAATGAAAAGTTTCCTAAACAGAAGAAAATACATATGAAAACTTTTCATAAATCTAATCTGTTAAGCCTGAAATATTTCATAATTATATTAATAAGAGTTTTTAACTTAAAAAATATTTTAATGCACAAGTTGTAAGCTAAATGCATTTAAGACTCACCTTAAAATTAAAAACTGCCTAAAGCTTATTTTTTATGAAAACATATTTGACTTAAAAGAACAATATTATATATGGATATATAATCTTGTAAAATAAAAAGTTTATCTTCATCAAAAATACACAAAGGATCTTAGTGAGTTAATCTTTTTCTTAAGCGAATTTTGTGGCTGTTTGTGCGTGTGTGAGTGATTATCCACAAACGGGGGAGTTTTAATATAGTAAATGCATTTCACACACACACACATGCTAACTGAAACTCAATAATACTCATACGCCAGAGAATATTTCTTTGGAACAATTTTAAGCTTTATTTCATTCCTTCTTTGTAATTTCTTTTTCTTCTATCGTCATTGTTAGTTGTTTATTTCAAAAAAATTTGACATTTAAATTCTTCTTGTGCATAAATTAAGATTATCTTGATTATTATATTTTTTTCTTAAAATCGCATTTCGTTTTGTGCAAATGTTTTTTTATAGTAAGATTTCAACATTTCTTTAACAAAAGTTTTAAGGCATTTATTTTAAGACATACAGACATAAACGTATGTATATATGTATGTATGCATGTATGTATGTATGCATGTATGTATGCATGAAAGTTCGTTCAGAAAAACAAAATCTTATAAAAAATTACTCTAAAGCTATGTACAGACGGTTGTCAGATCTTGCAATATTGCCAGTAAAATGTGCTAAAAATTTCTTACAACCGTGTGAACTGGCAATTTTTGTCAGACGCCGTTGCTAGAAAAAGCATTGTCAGTCCATTGCAAGACTAGCAACTGACAACAAATTGTCAGACATCTTACAATCGTGTGAACACATTGTAAAATTATTGTCAGATATTTGTCAGACATTTTAATATTGTCAGATATGCGAAGTTCATGCATCTGACAATGGCGTCATTGTAAGATAATTCTTTCTATGGGCAACACTGCACACGCTTGATTTTAAATAAAAAAATTATAATAAAATATATGCAGACAAAATCATTGCAATTGCTTATTTATGTTCCATAATAATTTATACTTTCACTTTTTACATTAAACACAAACACAAACGATAAATATTTAACAATTTCCAACAAATGGTTTAAGTCTGGCAACGCATAACAACAGATCTAACAATTTGTGCATATGACAACCGTGTGAACTGACGTTTTTTCTACTGACGATTTTGTGAGATGAATTTATTTTCATACAACCGTCTGGCAATAAATTGTAAGATTTTCTGACAACCGTGTGGACTGACAAGAAATATTGTGCTGGCAATTTTCGATTGCCAGTACATTGTCAGCACATTGCCAGATCTGACAATATTGTAAGATCTGACAATCGTCTGTACATAGCTTAAGGCTTTAAACGTTGTTTTTTCACTTACAGTGACTAGCATAAAGATTTTAGCACATTTATAATGCCTATACTATGCAAATTTAAAATTTTTTACTTCTCGAGGTATACAAAATCGAGTTGGCACTGCCAGCTGATCTGCCCCCACAGCTGATACTATCGGTTTACGTACATAACTTTAAGCTTTAAAGGCCTATTAAATATCAATAAATATGCTGATGTTGTGTGTTTGACTATACAAAATATTAAATTTTTTCTCTATTGGAAATTTATTCATATTTACATATTTTACATCTAAAATTGTTTCTTATTTTTCGTGTCAAGTTTGCTCAACACGAAACGACCCGAACAAGCACGAAATCAGATTTTTGTCACGAACACTTCGTGTTTAGTCGTGCGTGTTCGTTTCACGAAAAAAACATGACACGCGCCCATCTCTAATGTAGAACATACCCGAATTAGTATTTTTATATAAAAACAAAAATGTAAATTTTAATAAAAAACTTAAATAAGACATGAATCATGGGGAGACTGATTAAGAAATTTGAGTCTATTTTCGTTTGAGTATCATTTTAAAACGATATATACTCGTATAGTAAATTCACTAAAGTTCGACTTAGACTCACACACGATGGGTTCCGTACGGACACTACATATGTAATACTATACGAACTTTAGCCTATATAATCGAATATCTTGCCAGTATTGCGATCCAGTAACTTTAAACGATCAGACAATCGTAATTTTTGTCTATATATTTTGTCGCTTGCAATAACCATTGTGTGATTCTGTAACTTCTTTTTAACGATAGTATGTAGCTGATATTTTCTGTTGATTTTTATCGATTAAATTAACAGCACATAAATTATTGTCGCTTAAATAACAACAAAACTGACATTAACCCACAGCTAATATTCTTAAAAATGTTACTGAATAGAAAATTCAATAAATTTTCGTTATAATTATTTTAACGATGCGATTATCGTTAAAAAAAAGGTAAGTGAACTGCACTACAGATGTAGACATTTAAAAAACTGTTTTGATTGGCGTTTTTTAGTTTGAGCTTTTATTTAGTTTAAGCGTTTTTTTTTTTATTTTGCCGATCTTATTTTAGTTTTTGGCGTTTTATTTTAGTTTTAACGATTTTTTATTTTGAGTGATTTTTTTTGTTTTTGCGATTTTTTTTAGTTTTGGCAAATTTTTTTTGTTTTGGCGATTTTTTCAGCTTTTGGTGATTTTTGCGGTTTTTGCTTCAGTTTTAGCGTTTTTTTTAGCCTTGGCGTTTTTTTCGCTTCAGCGATTTATTTCAAGTTTGGAATTTTTTTAGTTCTGGTGCTTTTTCTTAGTTTTAGCGCTTTATTTCGAGTTGGCAATTTTTTTCGGTTCTTGGCGATTTATTTAAGCTTAAGCGATTTTTTTTTACTGTTGGAGCATTTTGTCTTTAAATACGACACTCTTAATTAGGCCCAATAAGGTATTTGTACCTTTTAACTGTAAAATTTTCGTTTAAAA